>CM056744.1:11601898-16401898 GCA_029851415.1 Eretmocerus hayati | reverse complement strand
TATCGAGTTGGTTATTTAGTACAATGGTATGAAGAAACGAGTGGATAATGATTCGTAACTGTGCTGAAAGGAGATCTTTCTCATGATGAATTCTTATTCATAAACGAAGAAAAGCGTCACACATTTAATCGATGGAATGAAGCCAAATATCACAGTACTGATCTTTCATTCTCAAACAGATTTGATGCGTGAATTGACCGAGAATCACATGATTGAAAATCAGATTCTAGTTCTCGAGAATTTGTGAGACCCGAACTGATTGGAAATTTCAGATATGATTAATCTACGATTCGAATGGGCTCACTTAAAATTGAGCCGATTCAATCTAAGCCAAGATAATCGGGTCTTGAATTATAAAAATATTTGGCATTCTCTCGAATGGATTAGTCTGTTCACGAAGGCCTTCATAGAAGAAGAGTGTGTTTTATTGCCTTGAAAAATTTTAGGATTTTCGAATTGAGAGAATTCATCATTAATGATTCTTGGAATTCCTGGAGGAAGTCTTTGATAAGCCACATTTTTCATCAATTGAACGTGTTTCAAGTTCTTCATTCGATATATGACATAATTTAGTGTGATTTCTTAAAATACCACTCAAGATGCATATCAATGTTGATCCCTCGAAATTATCGACAATTTTGTGATCACTGAAAACAATCGGAATTGACTTCGTAGCTGACATCATTAGCTGTGAATAATGATTACAGGTGATATCTATCAATTCAACAGTGATAGTTTCTATAAACAATTCAGATCCAAAATATTTTCGGTGCCGAAATTTTTTCTTCTCCCTCCAAGAAGATATTTTATAGGGTACTAACTCTTTGTTTTTGAACACGAATTTTGGGAATTAGTAGCGGGAAGACTGGATCGTTAATCAATCAGACTCATTGACAGTTTCCAGGTAAACGATTACGATTTCCAAAAAAGTCGGGATCGATTCGACATCTTAGGAATTAAAGAAATTGCGAACAATTAATTAGCCTCAATAAAATGTCACAGCTCTTGTCTAATTCAGTTCGCAATCTCATGACTCAGTGAATTGACTCAATTTCATTACTTCACGATCACCTTACGATCAAATTCCATCATTTTTCCTTCCAATCGTACTCTCATGTTTGAATACGATATTAAACATGCAATCAAGGATATTCACAATGAAGAATAAGATAACAATGATGTCTGCACTCTCAATTATTCAACCATCAAATCAATGCATCAATCCTTCGATATGCCTCTTCTCTTGCATACAAAAATAATATGCAAAGTTGAATACACATCTCTCGAGCTTCTACCGTGTACACCTGTTTCTCGTTTTTTTTTTTTTTATAACGGAATATCAAGAGACAGCCCATGTACACAAAAACAGTGAAAAATCAATGTTTTGGATCAAAGAAAGAGTAAACATTGTGAATATAACCCTGAAAGGAAACATTGTTGTATTGGCACTCTATGGAATTGATTGACATGGAATCATATTGTCGAAGGCAATCACAAAATTGAGGTGAGCGAGTGTATAAATGTTAGCCGAGTAGCAGGTGTAGTTGTACTTTTATTGATACAGGATGGATGCTCTTGAGTTTGATTGTCGACTCGTTCTTCCAATAGCATGTTTTATATGTATCGCGTCATCTTTGGAACCAATCTCATTATCGCTTCATTTTTGTGCAAGATGAACTTTCAATTTTGATTTCTCGAGAGGATCGAGATTGCAGTATTGTCTTACCTTGCACATTTGTTACTAGTGAATGTGTAATGGATGGTCTATGGAATCGTTTCTCAATACAGATGCATCTCATAATTACGATTCGAATTGTATATTCTACAATGTGGAGTCAGCTAGTTACTCATTCTTTGTATGAAAATCACTTGGCAATTACTTTATCGAACTTTGGATGTTGTTTTTCACAAAATTCACTATCCCTGGACATTTTTACACCTCCATCTCACAATCCTTCGTTCTCATTCTCATATTCTTTCTCCATTCTCATGAGCCCTTTCAAGGATTTGGGACGGAATATGGAAAAATTCTTGATGTAATCACATTTGTTTGAGGATGGGTATGTAAAGAAAGAAGATTTTTGTTATTGGTGGCTTTTTTCATTCGATCTATTATCACAACAATAGGCTTCCTTCGAAAATATTCCTCATACCTGGGGTTAATTGTATATCATTACTTTTGGATGAATTTTTGATGAAGACCGATAGATTTATTGCAATTGATCTTATCTCTTTTACATGATGGAATAATGTATAGATGAATAGGAACGCTATTCAGGAACGATTCGGATTAGGGAAGTCTCGATATTTCTCATGATTCAACTTCCGATTCAAATCAAGGTTTTTTGGATGTCTGAATCCTCAGAGGTTGCTTGTAGAAGAATACTTGAGCATGAAAATGATGGAAATAATTAAAGTTCTCATGTCGGGGACTATTTTTATCTCTCGTATTCTTGATTTGAGCTACACTTTTCGCGGCAAAGTATTCACCACTGCTTGATAGATGGTATCATCCACTCCCATTGCCAGGCTCATATGTAACATCCTGGATGTTCCCCGAGACAAAAGATTCTGCCATCTTTACTGTGTAATTCATCACGTCATCGCTGAAACGATCGACAGCATCCACTGCAATATTTGCAATTCCATTTTTTCCATTTTCAACAACATCGTTAGCAGTATTCATCAGACCCTCGCCCGTATCTTCACCAATCTCAATTGAACCTTTTACAAAATCTCTTCCAGCTGATTTCCAGTTTCCAAATTGAGATCCAAGTGATCCATTGATAACATCACCTGCCACTTTGACCATGAGATCAACAGTTCCTTCAGCTGTTTGTTCACCAGTGTTGATAGAATCGTCTATAAATTGATCACCTGTTTGATCCAAAGCCATCTCACCGTCCTCGATTGCATTGTCTAAAACATCTTCAGCTAAATACTTCATCAAGCCTACAAAATTCTGGGGAGAACTATTCTCAGATAAATTCTGAGATTGGAATACTGAGTTCACTATACGTCTTGTTTTATCTGCAAGGATGTGTCCTAGCTTGTGGACCACAGATTTTCCATCTTCTCTCCATTTCTCTGCAGTTTTGATGATGGTTTCGTCCGCTTTTTCTGCTTCATCCTTTATGAAATCATCAACTTTCTCGGTGATATAATTTTTCGTTGCATTCAAAGTCTGCTTCACCTTGTTTTCTGCATACTTCTGAATGTTTTCTTCTCCTTCAATTACTCGATCTCTCACATTATTCAAGATATCTTTTGTTTTCTGGACTAACTTTTGCGCAACTGGAGGTACTTGTGATTTCAGCTTGTCAATTTCAACCACCACTTTATGCAAAATTTTACTCGGAATCGTGTCATTCATTTCCACAGCCGGATTTCGAGTTGCGTGAGTGCCCCAGAGCATATTCTCATGCTTCGCACAGTCATCGTGTGACTTTGTTTCTATGAAATTGTTAGTAAAAAGTGTTTGAACTTCGGGGTTGATTCGTCGATGGTTTACAACTTTGAGTTTCCAATTCATTTCCAAGTGAGCTCCATTTTCACTCGTATCACTGGGCCATGCAACTCCAATAAATTGGTCTGCTTCGCCCAGAGGTGTAGGATGGCTGAAATTTCGGGTTGAATATTTCATAAGTTTCCGAAGTACAGCAGTATGGGTTTGTTTTCAAAACAGTTTTTTGGAAAATTTCTGACCAGAAGAGAGTTGGCTAAAATTTCAGAATTGAGCCATTATGACGGACTGGTTTTTGTTCTTCAAGTGACTCTTTGGACAAATCAGAAGACTAAAGAAGAGGAAATAAAACTCATCGCCCCAAGATTCGGATTTCGGTGGCTACGCGGAGTCAAATATTGGACGCAGATGACAAATTCGCGTCTGCGAAGCCCCTCAGGGAACTTGGGTTGAGAAAAGTTTCGTTCACTGACCAGACAACGCGTTTCAGAGTGCCTTGGGAGTATGACTCGCGTACGCGAATTTGGCAACCGACACAAAACTGCTCAAATTTGCATACGATGATGAAGAAAGCTACCAGAATTTGCATGTGAGAACCAATCTACGGACATTCACGTACCCCAATTTGCGTATAGCACCCGTTTACCCGACATCCGTGTATGATAACCCGATGAGGGATAATCGCGGACGTGACTTCACTTATCTGACAATCGCTACCAAAATCGCACATGACAACCGATTTTTGGATATTCGCGTACGCTAACCATGTGAGCCGGATTCGCCTTCGCAAATTCGTGCGTTTGCATTTGTTCTGTTTGAATTTTTTCATGACGACTTGCATTGAATCTTTGATTACGTTACCCACATGAAGTGGACTTGCATATGCGAATGCGTGAGCCCGGACACCTCTTCAAAAATCACAAATGACAACAAATCTCCTAATATTCGCGTACACTACCTATGCGAGTCGAATTCGCGTATCCAGATTTGCTTATGGCATTGGTTCTGCTAGAATCGTTTGTAAAGACCAATCTTTGAGTCTTCGCGTACGCTACCCGAGTGGGGTGAATGAGCGTACGCAAACTTGCGTATCCGACTTCCTCTTTGGGAATCGTGTATGAAAATTTCTATGCATAATCACGCACGCCATCGTCAATTTAGCGTACGCGTATTCGCGTATGGTATTTGTTGTGCTGGAATTGTTCATCAAGACTAGTCATTAAATCTTCGCGTGTGCTACCACATCAGGCAGATTCGCGTATCCGGCCACTTCCTCGGAAATCGCGTATGACAATCAATCTTTGAATATTTGCGTACGCTACCCGAGTGGGGCAGATACGCATATGGCATTTGTTCTGCTAGGATTCGTTCATGACGACCAATCATTGACTTTTCGCGTACGCTACCCACATGAAGTTGATCCGCGTACGCGCTTTGCGTGACCGGCCTTCCTTTCAAAAATCGCGTATGATAACTCATTTATGAATTTTCACGTCCCGGGGCAGATTTGCATACGCGAATTTGCGTACAGCATTTTTTTCTGTTGGGACTTGTTCATTATGACCATTCATTGAGTCTTTGCGTACGCTAACCACATGAAGCGGATTTGCGTGTCAGGTCATTTTTCCGAAAATGGCGAATGACAACTAATATTTGAATATTCGCGTACGCTACCTGAGTAGGGAAGATATTCGTACGCAAATTAGCGCATTGCGTTTTTTCTGCTGATATTCGTCCATAACGAGCAATATTTGAATCTTCGCGTACGCTTCCTAAAAGAAGCGTTCACGTACACAGGTTCGCGTATCTGGCCACTTCTTCAAAGTTCGTGAATGACAACTAATCTTTCGATTTTTGCGTACGCTACCCCCCTGAGGCGGATTCTCGTATGGCTTCCGTTTCCCTGAAATCGCGTGTCACAGCTAATCCATGGACTTTTGCATACCTACGCTGACAAGGTGATATCGACGTACCCAAATTTGCGTATGGCATTACACCCCCAACATCGCCTGTCACAAAACCATAAATTGAAATTTGCGTACTCTAACCAATAGTTGCGGATTCACGTATGCAAATTCGCGTATTGCATCGCTTATTCTGGAGTCACAAATAACAATGCATGGAATTTTGCGTATGCAAATCTGCATCTCTCGATGAGCGTACGCGAGAGTCCATGGATTGATCGTCATACGTAAATTCAGGAGAACCGATGCAACACGCGAATTTACGTACGTGAGTCCACTCGACATGGGTAGCGTGAGCGACTCGCGTACGCGTATCATCCTCATGTGGATAACATAAGCAAATATTCAAAGATTGGTTGTCATAAGTGATTCTTGAAGAAGTGTCCGGATTCGCGAATTCACGTACACGAGTCCGGCGCCTTACACTACCGGTCAGTAGTTTAAGCTCGCCCAAAAATTTTTTTTTCAATTTTGTGAGTTGAACTACTCGGCTCTATTTTACCGTAGAGGACTCTTCCGGAGCTCATTTTGAAGGTTTTTTCACGTACTTTAGGATGGTTTTATTCATTTTCATCTGTGTGGATCGGGATCTTTCCGATTTGAGCTTGGAAAAGTGTCTATTTCAACGATTCTTGAGAGAATCTTTTGGCTCGTGCCAATTTGAGCCACATGGATGTTCCAATATGGGAGTTGTGGGATACAAAAGTACAATTCTAGAGCTCCAAAATCCGTTTCTAAACGCTTCTCTACGCCTTTTCCACTCCGAGCTATGACACTTTCTCTGAGGGAAGATTTTTCGCGAAAACCAGCACCTGTGTTCAAAAATGACGAGAAAATTCACTTTTTGGGGCATATTTCAAAGGTTTCTCGTTTCCTCGATCAAGATATAGATGAAAGATGATAGAAATGATGATTATACTTCATAAAAATGCATCTCTCTATCTCTCTTGAATTGGAATGCTATTTTTTGCGAGAAATTTTCCCTCAAAGAAAATGTCATGGCTCGGATTAGCAGTGGCGTAGAGGGACGTTCAAAAACGGATTTTGAAGCTCTAGAATTGTACTTTTGTATCCCATAACTCCCATATTGGAACATCCATGTGGCTTAAATTGGCACGAGCCAAAAGATTCTCTCAAAAATCGTTGAAATTGACACTTTTCCAAGCTCAAATTGGAAAGATCCGGATCCGTACAGATAAAAATGAATAACCCCATCTTAAAGTACGTGAAAAAACCTTAAAAATGAGCTCCAGAAGAGTCCTCTACGGTCAAATAGAGCCGAGTAGTCCAACTCACAAAATTGAAAAAAAAAAAAAAAATTTGGGTGAGCCTAAACTTTTGATCGGTAGTGTATGTGGGTAGCATAAGGCATACACAATTTTACATACGCGAATCCTGCTTATGGGTAGCATGCGCGAATATCCAGAAATCGGTTGTCAAATGTGATTTTGGTAGGAGTTATCGGGTACGCAAAGTTGCGTACGCGACTATCCATTATTGGGTTACCGTACAAGGATGTCGGCTAACCAGGACCTCTACGCGAGTTGGCGTACGCGAATATCCAGTAGATCGGTTCTAGTATGCGGATCCTGGCAGATCCTCCAACCGTATGCAAATTAGTGTAGTTTTGTGTCGGCAACCGAGATCGCATACATGAACCATTCCTCCGGGGCACTGAAAAACGTTCCGTTTGGGACGCGAACGAAACCACTCTCTGAAACTGTTTTTCCTGATCTCATGCCCCTAGTTCATATCAAATCCATGGAAAAGGTGCCGGTTACAACAAGCACTGGTTATAACGAGGACTTTCCTTTGATCCCTTGAAGTGTGTTGTAATCGAAAGAAACTGTATTCGCATCTTTTTGATGATTCTGATCCTCACCTGCGGCTCAAATTGAAAACCGATTACTCGGATGCGAGGAAAAGTTTTCACACCCTCGTAACGAGATGTACTACTGCGATTGTCTGTGCGTAGAAGACAATTAATACTCGTGCTTATAATGAAATTTTACGCTCAGTGGACCGAAAGATGAATGATATCGAGGAAGAATGCATTTTCCGTACCCATACTTGACGAAGTTGGCCCACATGCGTACCAGTTTCCTGATTGGGAGGCTTTCAAAAGCCGATGACTTGCCTATTCCAGTGCGTCTCATTCTGTGAGACCCTGTTTTCAAACAATTTATTTCATAGTATTATCGGTATTTGCCATGAAAATATACCTCATTTGTATGTGGGCTTAAATATGACACAATCAAAAACTCACCTCCACTCAATGTGCTCGTTGAATTGTTACTGCTCGCATTATAAAAATGATTCAAACTATGCATTAAATGGAATGAATGCCTTGGATGTCGATAATAATAGACCGGATGTGGCCCATTGTGAGCATTTAATAATCTTTGTTTTGCATCAACTCCGAAAGCGAACAGAAGATCCGATGCGAGCTGAAAAATTCGTACGGTTTACAAAGATGGTCAGATCTTCTCAGCAGAATCATTTCAATTAAAGTCTTACTCTCCAAAGCGTTTCTGGGCCAGCTTCCAATGCACTCACGCTCATATTTTTCAAATATGGTTCATTCTCCAAGATAGCTTCCAAGACAAGTCGGCCGCACATAATCGAGTTACCTAAAATAAAAGAGTTACGTTCAATTCTCACTAAGAATTAATTTTTCATGTAGGTCATAAGAGATAAGAGCTGTGCTTCATTGGTGACTACAATCGAATTTCGGCCGCATTGGCAATTCCAGTAACACAAAAATGTTGTTGAAAGAAAAATGAGTCAGCTTAGGCCTATTTCGGAATGATTTTCAAAGAAGGTTCAGTTTTATGTTTGAATTTCCATATGAGGGAGGAATTATTCATGCAAAAAAGTATTTTCCGTGACAGAGTTATTCGCCATAGGAGAGTGAATCTTCTCTGCAGGATGAACACAACTCCAAATACGGGTCTGCCAAAGAATTTAACTTTTTTCTATTCTAACAAAGGATTGAGAGATAATGTTGATTATGATTTGTAAGTCCATCAAAGACTTTTTTGAGTATGTTACCGCCTTCTTTGATAAATTGTAAGAAAGGAGCGCCCAGATACAAAATTATTCAATGGAAAGATAGCGTACGACACTAATTTGTATAAATCTGAATATTTTGTCTTACAACTCACTCCGACAGAATGAATATGCATCAGACGAAGAGTATCCTGTTATGTGTGGCCCTTTAAAGAATCTCCCTTGCTGGAATTTTTTATAAATACACTCTGTGATGAATTTTTCTTGGTCCCCAGCAATCTCAGATAACTCCAAAGTTGGTCTGAATGGTATCTGCAATCAAAAGGTTGATATTGCTACAAGGTAACACAGTTGATATGATTTGATTCCAAATCCATCGTGACGCAGTTTGTGATACCACATTTGGCCCATTATGAGCCATGGTTTATATGGAACTCGGTCAGGAGCAATGGTTTGTATCAGGAGGATGGCTTTTATTTTTGAGAAAGAGGGATGCAAAGAAGCAGCGGATGACCCTTAATGAGAATTTTCCATTGTCGAGTCTCTTGATCTATTTCAATCAAATCATCATTAAAATAGGTCGAATCTTATATGTATCAGGATCATATGAGGAAAAAATGCGAATTTGTTTGGAGTGTCTCATTTTTTAAAGATAATTCATTTTTTCTAGTAGCTTATGTTTAAAGGGTGTTTTATTAATCCAAATTGAACTCTTTCTGGCTCGTTCTCGGAGTGCGGTGTATTCTTGGGATGCGGTTTATAAATAATACGCAAAATATGGTGAGTCTTGCGGCAAATATCATGTCACGAGGGCGAAGGTAGAATGAATTTTTGATGTGGGAATTAATTTTTTTTCTTGATACCCAATTCTCAAAGATCACTCACCACAGACTCTAACTCTGCTGTCTTCTGAATGATTTCATTGGCATCGGCATTGAGTAGTCCTTGTAGTAATCCATCTTTATTCGATGAAGGAAGGTTGAGTTTCTCACCAAGTTCTTTGGCATTAGATTTGGCCTCCATAATATTTTGGAAACCCCAGTAGAGGCAAAGTGGCGATCCACTCATACTGATGGACTGATGGAATAGACCTGTAATAATTGGTGGTCTTGTGAATTGTAACTCACTGGCAAAGGATCCTCTCGGATGGTTCATTCTTCCGTACCCTTCGACATGTCTGATACAAGATGTAGATCCACGGCAACAGCTCCAGCTGTGTGGCCAACGATAGTAATTTTATTGGGATCCCCGCCAAAACTCCTAATATTTCTTTTCACCCATTTTAAAGCTAGAATCTGATCTTTGAGACCCGCATTACCCAAGGCATCGGGATGATGTAGGTTCAGAAAACCTAGAAACGATGGCAATAGTCACAACATACATATCGAGTCATTAATGCCTCATTCTATCATACATTTCAAGGAATTTCATCTGGAAGAGTGTATCTTCCGTATTTCTTGACGCGATTCTCAAGCTTTACAACATCAATTACACCTCTGAAAAAGACGCAAATGTTAACAAAAAATTCGACCAATTTCAGTGTTGGGATTCCAAGATTAGAATTCGGAATGAACAATGATGAGCATAACAATGTTGGAAAACTAAGTGACCTATCAAAATTTACAGGATCAAAGAGAGTATAGTGAAAAATCATTGCATCCTAACGTTCCAATATTTTTCAAATTTCTCGAAAAAAAGGTACACGACCAGAATGGTGCACTCATACTTACCAAATACACCTAATCTGTAATTGAAAGTCACAACGACTATCTTTTCGCTCACGAGCATGTCTGTTGGAAAAGGTATGAAATCCGAGTCACCATTCTTAAATGCTCCACCGTGGATCCACACCATCACAGGATGAGATTCTTTATTCGAGAAGTTGATCTGTGATTTGCATAAATATAAGTCATAATCTCTATGATATTCTCAAAATTCGAGACCGCAATTTATAGAAGTACCTGAGGAGTGTAAACATTGATAGATAGACAGTTCTCTACTCCGATTGGTTTTTTGCTTTTTGGATCTATCTGTTTACACTTTGGAGGCTTTACCACAGCTACTAGCGGCTCGTTCCACTTTTGAATTGCTTCAGGAGGCTGTGAAATTATTTAGTGACTTTCAATAAACACTTTGACATTTGTGAGAGACTCGTCGGTACTACTGCGAAACGGTATAGTATCGAGAAGGTGATCAGCCATCTTCAAAAATTCATAGCATGATTCAATAGCTTCCGTATGATGCATTGCTTTTTACTTTCATCAATTTGATCCTTGAAACTATCATTGAACTCTATGAAGATGATACCATGCCAAACAGACATCGACCCGACAAATTTCGTTTGCCACGAGAAGACAGACATATCAAATAGAGAGTAATTGATTCAATCCCTGGGGCTGTTGCCATTCATGGATCAGTTCATACCAAATCAATTTTCTTAACCTACAATCTAATAAAAAAAATACATTTTGAGAATTGAATGGCTATGATAAATTATTGTCGAGTGGGTCATCAGGAAAAAATTTGCGATCCAAAGGAAAAGTGTCCGCATCTCTATGATCATGTGATCTACGAAATAAATTGGTACATTGAATTAATGATTCTAATATCGATTGGAGATTAAAATGGTCATACCTTGAATCTTCTGGATCCTGAAGGATCCCGAGCATAAGGAATCCCTAAAAATCTTGAGTATGAAAATTTTTCATCAATTTTTGTCACCCTTTCTCCAATAACGGGACCATCAGCTGATGTTACTCGAGTAAGATTTGGCACTCGGGTGAGAAAGGTCAGATCTATGCCTTTGCACTGGTCGTAACTTCCTAATAGAATAATCGTCAAGGCACATATTGTAACTTGAACCATTTTTGAATCCATTCCTGTATATATTCTGTACAAACTTCTATGATCTGTCCTTATCACCACTAATTGGGAAGATGCTGCAAAAAATTTACATTTTCTGAGGGGATTAGGTGTGAAGGTGACAGATGATGCGAATTTTTTGATCCTGGATTACTAACTTATAATCGTATCCTAATCGACTCGAGATAGAAATCATCATATCTATTATTATTCATGGATTTGTAGCTATTTTTTAACATTTGAGAATCATTTTGAATGCGTAACTTGCGTAACTTTATGAGGAAGAAAAGTCATCATTCTCCATTCAGGCGCTCGAATAGAATTTCTTCCTCAAAATCTTTCTCAATAATTGATGATAAGTTTCAGCAAAGGTATAGACAGGATTTGAAAATTAGGTTTTCTAACATAGATCACAGAAAAATCTATCAAACTCCAAAATTGAGAGCCCACCCGCGCTCTCCGTTGATAGAAACGCCAACAATCAGGGAACACTACTCCAGTAACTTGAACTTCAATGTATGGCTGATCACGATGGTGCAATATTTATTACTCACAGAAGTTTTTTATGAGGGACCTTTCATTGGAGGATTGAGTGCTGATAATTCAGAATATCCTCTATAACATGATCACGTTCGCATGAAAACTGTTATACTAATACGATACCATCCCTAGTTTCATAAAGTATGGTACCCAATAAGTGAATGCTTGTTCCTGTCATACATGTTTTCTTACACACCAGATAGAATGACATTTCTTTATCATCTGATAGCAAATGGCACATCCAATGCATGGCCTATCATATTTTGGAATAGTCTGGGGAGGATAGACTATTCTTCCGTTGAATTTACCGACAGAAACTTTTTCTAAGAGTTCGTTGTTATAGAACATATTTACATTAGTAACGAGGACACGAGAACTATCCGTTGACAAGTCCAATTTTTTTGGGAGTTTGATGAATGGACTATGAAAACGCGTATCAGCTGAAAAAATATATTTGAATGTGTGCACTTAATGGTACATACATGATACTGTGAGTTTATCCTAATTAATCCAATAACTTATGGACTAAATATACTCATAGTTCATTTTTTCTAACGGGATCAAGACTATTATCCCAATTTCTGAGGTATTACCAGATGGTAACCCAGCCGATGCCTGAGAATTGTCGAGGAATATCCAAAAAAACTTGTGCAATGCTCATTCAAGAGGCCCCGAGAAATTTCCAGGAAATTGTCGAATTTCCGGCTCAGTTTAATTCCGCAAAGGTAACCATTAAAGCTAGTCCGGGGCAGGCGCGGGACCGGTAGGGGCGACCGCCCCTCCCCCCCCCCTAAGGAGAAAAAATTCGCACGGGGAACATAAATTTCGCAAATCGCCCCTCCCAAGATCGATCCCTGGATCCGCCACTGGTCCGCGGGGGGATCCGGATATTTTGCCCAATAGATGGCGCTTTGATCGCACTGCATGTGCGATGGGAGATTATGAACCAATTCTTTATCTCATAGTATTCCAATCTCACATTCCCAACCCAAACAAGATACAGCAAGTAAAATACCATAATATTTCCCATCGAATGAGTTGTTACACAACCGAAAATTCTTTCAATATCTCGAAAAAATCGCAGCTCTTCGGCTGGCTGGGCTAGGTATCCATGTCAATGCGCTCACTAGTTCAAGTTTTTTGCGAGCTTGGTTTAGAAATTTCGGGCGTGGGAAGGATCATTCGACAGGAAATTCCATTCCACAGGTGGTCTCGAGGTCGGTCTACTATCTGATATAGGCCGAAACTGTTTCATTATTGGGGAATGAATTGGAATCGGCAAGGACGCGCTCTGTCCCACCAAAAACTTTTCATTGAGTTTTTCTAGATCCCTAATGAGCGAAACGCCATGAAACTCTGCATGATATCGTGCTATGAGATTTTACAGGTGATCTACTATCTGAGTAATACATTCAATACCAATAAAAGCGTGTAAACAATGATCAGAATCAATGCATGCAGACGCAACCCGGAAGTACGCCGGTGCGTGTCTGGTTGCAGTTCTGCAGGGACTCCGGACAAGCGTTAAGATTCTGGAGGCTTCTAAGCCATCTCCATGGAGATTACTGAGATTTTTCCCGTGAATCTTCTGCTAGAGCTCCGATAGCGTCACGAGAGCTCCGCTGTGGCACTGGCTCTCGATTAGCTACTCGAAAGCTCCTCTGGTTATGAATACACCGATATTCTGTTCCGAGACTGTTACCATCATTACCGAGATTACGTAAGTGAGCCTCAGCGCGTGGATATATTTAAGAAGAGAATATCCAATCCCAGATCAAGACCTAGAAGATAATATAATGCTGATCAATGTGGAAGATTTGCCTAAGGTTTTCCATGACAGTATCCGTGAAGTAGACTTCATATGATATCTAAGAGAATTTTGAAGGGCAGGAATTGGTTCGACAGCACACGTATTCTCCATAGCTATTGCTCAATAATTTCGTCACTGACTGTATTCTCTTCACACGCGTACCTATAGTGTCCGTTGTTTTTGGCTGCTGACTTGATGCTGTTATTGGCTAAGGAAGGATTCGACATTAAAGAATCTGAACACTTCAGTCTGCTTGATAATTACATCCTATCAAGACCAGTTGAATCGCTCAACGTTAGCACCATGATCTCTATCTGAGAATTTTTGGGAGATAGGATCGGAGAAGGAACTTCCAGGGGAACTTACTTGATTATAGCCTTATCGGCTTACTCTGACGTTCTATTACTATCCAGTCCTTTCAATGGCTGTCTATGAACAGTTGGTGTGATATGTGCAGTGATCTCTGGTACTTTAACTACTTTTGTGTAACAACTTCTATTGCGTATCACTCAAATCCAATCATCTCAGCTAGATTCTCGCTCATGGTTTGAATCTTTACTGTCTTATCGTGCAACTCACTAACACCGAAATAGGTCTAGAAAGTGGTACAGGGATCATCTGTTTCATCAAAAGTATTAATGATGGAGAGGAGCACATTCACGCCCTATGAAGGATTGATGGGTTCAACTTGAAAAATTCTTGGTTGAGGAGTCAATCGTTATAGAAACTGGATCCATACATGTATTTAGATGTACTTTGAGGATTACTTTCTGAGTAGTCAAAATATGTCTCACATAATGCCATTGAATCTTCATTCTCCTTAAAATGAATCTGCATAAATTACTTCAACTTCTTCACTTAACATGTGTTACTAGGGTCCAATTTGGAATTTATTCGACTTTTTAGTTTGAGGGAACCGATGCATTGCCATAATTCTATGTTTCAATCATTAGTCACTCATTAGCTAGTCACTTTGATCCTTGGCATCCTCTCTTGTTGTGAAGTGGATGAACCAACTTGTGAAGCGAATTTTCGCAATCCGAAAGTTTCTTATCACCTGAATACCTTCTCTTGCAAGCACAATTACAAGTGAAATTGGGAGTCTTTTCATCAATTCAACTCAAATTTCATCAACTAATTCCGAATTTTGCTATAGAAAATATAAAGTTGTACTGCTCCAGATTTCTTTGCTATGATTAGAAAATATTCATAATGGAATGAAGCAAAGTGCCCCTCCTTGGGGGATTGATTCTTATGTGAACGTTCTCTGGGTTTTCCGACACCTCGCAAGGGAGATCTTTGGGTTTCGGTAGAGTAAGAACTCCCCGGCCCTAGTTAACCACAATGTGGATCCTTTGTTGATCCTGGAAGGCAGTCGCACTCCCCGACCTCAAACTTCCGGCAAGGGAGATCTTAGTATTTCGGGAACACATGACAATTCCCGCGCCGCGAGTCTTCAGCCCCAGCGGCCATGGGTTCGCTTCCACCATCTTGTCCGCCTCAGTGCGTATGAGCTCTGACTGGAATGTTGGACTGCATCAGGAACCCCGTTTTTCCGCGAGCTCCCTTGAACCTTTCATCTTTACTCTACTCTCTACTTCCTCCTCCCTTCATCTGGGACTACAACCTTCGGGTTGGCGCCCTCTGGGGAGGGGTTATAATCGGTAGTTGCCCGAGTTTTCTCGAGTGAATTCGACATCACTACTATCCACACTCTTGTGGGTATCTATGAAGGTTTTCCCCTCCCAGTCTACCAAAAAATGAAGAAAATGTATGAATAAATAAATTGATGCGGTGGCACCACGGGCGCTCGGCGGTATCGTCGAGTCAATGTCAGGTGAGTGACCGGTCAATAGAGAACTGACATGACTTCAAAAATTATTCGAAAATGCTCATATTATGGAAGTTCACGTTGAAATAGACACGATACGTGGAAATTCGGGAATTTTCTGTCGTCAAAAAGACTTAAATTTGAGTCTGAAGTTTTTCAGGTTTTGAATTGGCGCCATTCAATATGGCGGCGACTGCACATGAGTCACGTGACTTCAGAATGTTTTCCACGATGATTCTGAGGCAAACCTGCGCTTTCCCACCGCAAACTTCTATTATTTGAGTAAAATAAGCTCTCGATTGTGATTCAGATAAGAATTTCCGATGAAAAATGACATCTTAACAGTTGAGGAATTTAGCGGCACATGTGCAGCCGCCGCCATATTGGGTGGCGCCAATTCAAATTGTCAAAACTTCAATGGTGATTTAAAAACCATAGAGGCGTCGTAGAAATTTCCAACTTTTTTTCCTATATCTACTATGCCGCGAACTCTCAAAGTATAACATTTCCCGGAATTATGTCAGTTCCCTATTGGAACCCTGGTCGGTGTTCCTGTTGAACGTGCTCTGATCGTGAAACGAGAATGAAATGTGGTTACGAGAATGATTTGAGGCGTAACAACGCGTTGAGTGGAAGATTAAAAGTGAATTGAGCTTGCGAATCTGACGCGAACGATGATATTTGCTTTGAAAATGGATGAGGATAATTTCAGGTGATGTGAGAATTTGGTCACTAATTCGAGACAATGACTCTGAAAACTGTATTGAAAAATGTTGCACTCAGAAAAACAAATAAATGGCCGACGCACAAACTAAGTAAGTTTGATGATTCACACAAGACCCACACACACACACACACACACACACTCGTGATTCGAATGAAAGAAGAACGCGGCCCTCGACGAGACCGCGGCTCGGACGATTTACGGTGACGATGCCGACCACGGGGTGGTCGGGCACAGTGACGGACTGGTTCCGTATCGACGATGATGCTCCGGGCTGCAATTTTTAGGCCGATAGACTCGCATTAAGGCAGGCAGCTATACCAGCCGGAGGTGTTTCAGCCCCACAGCTACTAGGCTAGGCCAATAGAGTTGGGCGAGGCGAGAGTTTCTATTGGACTGGAATAGTCAGGCCAATAGGCTCGAGATTCTTCGTGTGTCTATTAGGCTGGTCATCCCAGCACGATAGGATTCGTAGTCTTTGGCAGTACAGGCATCCTTCGTCAACTGCGGTTCCCGTAATCGCGGTTTTGCTTAACCGCGATTTTCGAAAACGCACTTTAATTCTGGAAACCACGGTTTGGGTCTCGGTATCCGCGATTTTCTCCTCTCCAACACAATTTTCTCCACGAAAGTTCAGAACATCAATCGATTTGATCAGGTTACACTTTTCGAACTTGACTCGTCCTCTTATGTTTCAAATGGTATTATATTCGTAAATCGGCATCGGAGGACTAATTTTATTTCTCTATCAATCTCGAGGTTGAGAGCGATTAATTGAGAAATTAACGATCGGGTTTGATCGTGGAGGTGTTATTTGATGAAAAAATTGCATATGACAGACATCGAGAGAAAAAAGTCGCCTGGACCCAGATTTGAACTGGGGGCCTTCTTCACACCGGGAAAGACACTCTACCAGCTGAGCTATCCAGGGCTCCAGGAACTCTTGTCTCGATGTCATGCATATGCGCGCCTTTTCTTTGCCGAAGGCGCCTGGAATCAGGTTACACTTTTCGAACTTGACTCGTCCTCTTATATATTCGTAAATCGGCATCGGAGGACTAATTTTATTTCTCTATCAATCTCGAGTTTGAGATTGATTAATTGAGAAATTAACGATCGGGTTTGATCGTGGAGGTGTTATTTAATGAAAAAATTGCATATGACAGACATCGAGAGCAAAAAGTCGCCTGAATATAATATCAATCGATTTGTGCCACTTCTTCATCCTTTTTTGGTCACCGTATCACCAAAAACTAATTCGCAGTGGGATAAAATCAAAAACTTCGGAACTCTGTCGACGGAGGAATCAAGATTATCTACTACTTATGATCTTTTGTTTAGATTCCATAGAAAAAAAATACGAAAACTCTTGTTCACATGCATGGATCGTGAATGATAAAATTTGACAGTCAAAGTAAGAACATGTCGGAAGAGAGGGAACAAATATTGATATCCAAAGATCCCACAACTATTAGGAGACCAAAGAAATTAATGAATTTTGGAAAATTCAAGATTCAAAAACAAAATTATAAAATTTTGTATCAAGTTAAATTAGGCGTGAGAGTGCAGAAGTAGCACGCAAATACCGAGATGATTAATCAACAAAAAGGAATATTGGTGTCAGTGGGGAACAATCACGGATAAGTGATTTCCATGAGGAGCAATTATTTTGTCGCTTTACAAATAGCAATTACTTCAACATCCCAATTTTACGGTCAATTTCCCATTTCAGACAGGAATCCGCGGATATTGGAACAGATCCCCCTTGTTCCCATATTGAGCCCAATGCTTGAGTAACCGCGGTTTTGGTAACCACGGTGCCTCTTTGGAACATACTCCCTTCGGGTACTGGGGGACGCCTGTACCACGTTGGCTACACGTCCATGTTTCGGCAATCGTTATTAACATAAGTAAGGCTGGAATTCATAGTCGTTAATCCGAGATTAGAGTCAGCGGATTTGGGGCGCTGTGATCGTCATGGCGAGATATTTTACATTTGGGCCCAGCGATCGCAGTGTTCCGTACCCGCCAATCCTGATATCGGATTAACGACTACGAATCCGAGCCTAAGAGACATGCAGGGTCCTTCCCTCCACAAAATCCCCATATCAGGCTTGTCAATATAAAATCAGGGTTGCCAATCCAACGTTACAGAAGTCCCTATGCGAATGCAAAAGTTCCTAGAAATAATGATATATGGGTATATTGGGTGTTTTTGATGGTTTGGTAGTCTGGGTAGTGGGTAGTGGGTGGGTGGATATGTATGCAATACACACTGATTCTGAACTAGAGGCAGCTCGCGTAAAGATTTGTAAAATTGGTAATGTCTCCGCAATAAATTGCGAATCTTAATTGGCAACAGATTGCGGGAGCATTGCTGATCGCGTTTGCAATAAGTCCGCAATATTTTGCCAAACCTCATAATCCAATATATTGCAAATATATTGCTAACTATCCAATTTGAAACACGGTTTGAATCCTAGCATCATGCTTCAGACATATCGCTGATTTTGATCATTTTAGTTTTTGAATCCATTGGTATAAATGGTCGTTTTTTGATTTTTCAAATTGATTTTGGAGAATTTGATGTATTGCATGACTCGTTCATTTACATTCAAAAGTAAGAAAGTTATTAAATGCATAAGAGTTTCGAGATTTGTCAAATCGTTACAATTCATCAACATCAATTCCACACGGATTATTCCAGCACAGATCGCGATCCTTCGTCTTTGTGAGAATGATAAATTAGACCCCGTAATTTGTATACGCAGATCAATTCGAGTGAAATTCGACTGACCACTGATATATGATTTGAGAAAAATATCGCGTGAAATGTGTAAGAAAACATTATCACGTGTAAGTTAGACCAAAGATCTGGTGAGGATCGGAGACTTGATGCATCGCTGACACTCGCATACGGTTTGTATGGGAGTATCCCAGCCTGAAAAGTCGTCGTCTATGCCTTGCATCTCGCCGAGCTCACGAAACAGGGTACCGCATTTTTTGGTGCAGCTTGGGCTCAAAGAAAATCGCTAGCTGCTTTCATGCATGCTCTATCAGTGAGCCTCACCTTAGCTCGATCTGAAAACGAAAAATTCCACACAAAACATCATGCGGATCATGAACTCATTTGCTAAATTTTCCATCAAGCCTTGTGTCGCAAAGCAACGAACGGGCTAAGTTATGACAATGAGATGATGGCATTTTTGCGTTGCACAATACTTATCTGATGTACGCAATTTCGTCGAAAATCGTATTGGACATCGATTTCCCAATTATTTCGAACATCATCCTCCGAAAAATGGACAAGTAGGTTTGCAGGACCGCCAATATATTTTTCCTGTTGTCAAGAAACAAGCGGAGTTTTGTGGAGTCAAATTCGACGCAAATAAGCGACTAACGTACACATTCGTGAGATTCAATCTTCAGGGCTCTAGGAGAGATCTATCGAATTTCTTCGTGGATCATATGATAGGGAAAGATCGAGGGAAATATGCAGTCTACTTGTTTCTTACGAAGTTTCCTGCACTCGGAAATCGTACTCTTAGAGAATGGCAAATTCGACACTCCGAAGTAGTAACGTGATCGAATCTAGTGGAAATCTAAATTTTGCATGTCTTTTTTCATGACAGGAATGATTGAAGAAATCGGAGATAAGTGCCTAGTCCAAAATAAGGCAAGCTATATCGAAACGCTTATTATCATATGTCGCTAAGATTTGGAAGAAAAAAATTCTTGCTTGTGTATTTGAGATTCTATCACTATAATTTTGATCAGCCATCATCAGATAATTCGTCACTTTGAATGAGATTTTCCCCCGCAACGCATAACCATGAATCAAAAAATGAATCATTCGCATCATTTCACTCAGAACTATTATCCTCCATGAATGCTAATTCTACATCCCAAAATCCATAAGTTCATCTTTCATCTATCCCAGACAAGTAGGTACACATTTCATCCATTTATGAATCAACAAAACTTCTCAGATATCAAAAATCAGCTTTCCACTCAGACGCACAATAGCCCGAGGCATACACACTGATCAGCAATAGATCTCATCCGGCTGCACTCGAAACCGTGAATACATACACTACTCCAATGTGTATGTACTATCCTCATAGTATAGGATATCTATTATACATTCGTGTCGATGCGCCACGCGATAGCGACGATCCGGCGGAAATTCCATAGCACGGATTCGAATCCTTGACACACTCCTTGCACCGAGTTGTGCTGTTCTGTAGCATATATACATTTAACTGGATAGATAAAATAGTGATTCAAAATTTATGCGTGTCGGCCTAATACTCAATTTTTTATTATGGTTATTTATTCTTCAATTGATTTATTGATGGGTACGTGATGTTTTCTCGACTGGTGGGATGAAGTTCTACGTTTATTTATTTTATGGGATTTGGAAGAGGTGGTATAACCTCGAGGTTCGGTCTCCATTTAGGGAATGAAAAATTTATATTTTTGGAAATCTATGGCTTGAAATTTCACTGATTGTGAGAGTGATTTAGGAAGGCCATGGTGAACGGATGGGACATTTCTCCGAATTCCTCCCTGTGAATTTGAGTGATTTGAAGAAAAGTTTTCTCGCTTATACCTCATCAGGGATTTTAGATTCGCCTCGGTGATTGGAGAGAAAATTTTCGTAGCCAAATTCAATGACTTGAAGTATTAGAATACAAGTGACAAAATGTTGAGATACGTCCGTCACATCGTCAAAGAGTACGTCCATGTCAAATTCAAACGGTTTCTGCAACTATTTTTTTAAAATTTCCATACCATTTCTTTTCGACGTGGGGTATCAGAATAAGATATTTCCTATAGTTTGTAGGTCCAAAACATTCTTTTTGTCCCAGATGAGGCTACAATGTGATTTTACCGAGAAATCAAAAATTGAGACTATCCTACCGTATTTTGCTCGTAACTTTTGATTGCTTTGACCAATTTAGATTTTCTAAAAAGCATTTGGGAGTTGACTTCAGAACCTATCGATTGACCACTAGTGAAACCTTTTGCAGTTGTTCTTTGAATATCCGAAAGCTGAAATACTCAAAAATCACGATTTGGCTGTTAACTTTTTTGACGTATATTTTGATTACTTTTATTCCATTCTTTCCCGAGTTGTATAGTAATGAACTACCTGCAAAAGAATTTTCAGCCATTATTTTTACTTTTGGAGCCTCCTAGAGCTGTTTAAGTGCGCAAAACCATCTCAACAACTCGAAAAATGCGTTTTTACCTCGTTCAACTTCTTCGGGGGACCTCGCAACTAATTCTATTGTGTTTGCAAGACTGTTTTACCTCAGGAATGACTGTCTTGAGTATTTTTTTCAGTGTAACAGATGCTCAGATTCGTAGAAATTTATTTCAAAAGCAAATTTTTATTCAATAATTAGCATCTCCTGCGCATGCGTTGTTTTTTACGTCTCTTAAAGTGTTTTCAATCGATAGCTGGTTCAATTTCCTCCAAAAAAAACCTTCTGCTGAAGTCAATTTCATGCAGTAGAACCGGAGTTACAGCTGTTAAAATAAAAAGAAATGTCTTAGGTATCAAATCCGTGAGCCTGGAAAAAGATCGTCGGTCTCGCCTGCCGGTTGAAGCGTGTATTTCCGCTTCTACTCCATCAAATTAGCTTCACCCGGGGGTCATTTTGAAGAAAATTGAGTCAGCTACCGATCTGAATCATTTTTGGAGCACCAAAGTCATTTGCATGCACGAGAAATTCGAATCTAACGAAAAATTGCCAGCAATTCTTTCCGATTCTGATCAGACGATTGTGAAGTTTCTGCGCAGGCAAATGACTTCGGTGCTCCAAAAACGATTCAGATCGGTGCTGTCTCAATTTCCTCCAAAATGACCCCTTGCTGGAGTTAATTTGATGGAGTAGAAGCGGGAATACACGCTTCAACCGGCAGGCGAGACCGACAATCTTTCTCCAGGCTCACGGATATGATACCTAAGACATTTCTTTTTATTTCAACAGCTGATGGTTTTGCGCACTTAAACAGCTGTAGGAGGCCCCAAAGTGAAAATAATGGCTGAAAATTTTTTTGCAGGTGGTTTATCACTATACAAATCGAAAGAGGATGGGGAAAAAAAATCAAAATATACGTCAAAAAAGTTATGAGCCAAACCGTGATTTTTGAGTATTCCAGCTTTCGGATGTTCAAAAACAACTGGTAGAGGTTTCACTACTGGTCAATCGATAGCTTTTGAAGCCACTTTTCAAATGCTTTTTGGAAAATCCAAATTGGTCGGAGCAATCAAAAGTTAAGAGCAAAATACGGTAGGATAGTCTCAATTTTTGATTTTTCGGTAAAATCACTCTGGTAGGCCTATCTGGGACAAAAAAAATGTTTGAACCTACAAACTATAGGAAATATCTTATTTTGGTACCCCACGTCGAAAAAAATGGTATGGGAATTTTAAAAAAATAGTTGCAGAAACCGTTTGAATTTGACATGCACGTACTCCAAATAACCTCGCTTAGCTTTTTTTCTGGGCCCAAAAGCATATTTAACTCTTTATCTGATCCTGAATATGAAATAATTTTGACGAGTCCCTGATTCAGACCTCCAAACTTCCATTTGAAATGCTTCAACCGCGATCATTACATCGTCAAATATCCAAATCAGTTCCAAAACTTTCAAAAGCACTCGTACTAAGAATTTGACTGTTGAAATTACTCTGATGCAGTTGCAAAATTCTGGACCTCAAAATATTCCAGCCCTGATAATTCATGAGCGCCCCACCCTCTGTATATTGAGGAATACATAACTTCTTTCATGCAATCCACCAAAAAACAGAATGCAGAAGCCAATTCGAGAATTCAGGACACATTTAATAATGATAATATTTTTGTTCCAGTCCGCCGACATTCAAAACAGCAACCCCGACTTCACGTACGCAGCTAAAGCTGCAGCTTATGCGAGAGCAGCTTCAAGAGCAGGAGCGTCGAGAAGCTGAGTTTCGTCAGAGCTTGCAACAACAGAGGCCAGCAGCAGCGCCTCCGAGGCCTGTGCCACCCACATCTTTACCGACTATAGGGGTCGATGTACCACCGCAAGTTCTTCAGGTAAGCTTTGCTTCATCGATTTTGTTTCATCAATGTTTTCAATTGGAGCAAATGAAAACGCGTTTTGTTTGAGTCTAATGCTATTCGCACACTATATGTCGCAAACAATTTGTGGTCAGAAACTACGCGTTCCGGGCATCTAAGTATGCCCTTCTTCGGATTAAATATTCTAAAATCTGAAAATTTGGGAAAGAGAAAGTGTCTATATGATTTACATATGAGATCTCGAAGTTACTGTAGCACTGATGCATCGAGAAATTATCTCTTCTGTTCGCTTTCATCTATTCTATTGTGATTTGCATCATTTACATTTTCATTCAAACCTTTTTCTTCTGCAATCAAACTGAAAGCGATTTTGGATGGATGCTGGAAATTTGGGTGTGAAGTTTCCAATCACTCCTCATTGAAGAAAAAACCACTCCACAGAAATGTAGCTCAGTGGTCGAACCAATCACCTGCTAATCGTATTTATTAGCGATATTGATGATTCATCAAGGTCAATTGGGTAGTTAAATTTCTCCCCAAAAGACGCTTCTGGTGAGAGAAACTGGCTAAACTCGGTACAACACGCCGGTTTAGGGCTTGAATGATAGATTATACATCCAATAATCGATAGTAACGAGAATTATTGTTTAAAAATTGGGGCGTTGCATAATTCAACGACGAAAACACGCATTTTTTCCAGCCCCTTTTGATTTTTCCGCCATCGGTCGGAAAATATCGAATTTTCGAGAAAATGTGTGGAGAGATAATTTGTAGATCTTCAAAAGATCTATAAAATTAGCCTGAACACTTTTCCTCGCGAATTGTAACCATTTCGACTTATTCCTCGTCAAAGTCAAGATCGAATTGGGTTGAACAAATTCGCTGAAATTGTTTATAACAGGCTCAAATCATTTTTCTGAGATAATTTATTCTTGAAATCAGGTTGAAGCTTCCGGGGACCATTTGATTAGATGGATAGTTGAAATTCTGTCCACTCGTTTGACAAAAAGTACTAATCATAGATCATGTGGCATCAAATTCAAACTCCAGGAATTTTTTCTCTCATTCAAGACTTTGATGAACTATGATCTATTTGATACCATCAGACGATGAAAAAATGTTCTAGGTTGTCGAATTTCCACTTTTCTGGACCTCAATTGTCTGACTAATGGTATATCGATTTTATAAATGGAATATTTTTGACAGCCCGAAAATTTTCACACAGGTATCTATCTAAATGTGAAAAAACGTCGATAAGTGAATTTTCATACATATTTGTTCACGTTTCACCAATTTTCAATCAAAAGGACCCCGCCATAAATGATAGGATTTTGGCTTTCAGCGAATTTGACCGAATCGGCAATCAAATGATAGAGCTCGACGTGCTGAGCAAAAGACTCCATAGCCGCGAAACCCGAAAAATTCTCGTTTTCGAGTGATCTGGTTGCAAAGTCACCGATTTTACCGAGCCAAAATAGGGTTATGGCATCAATCGAACAATAACATACGTTCGAATTCGTTCGGCTCGCTTGGTATTCGCGAGCTAAATACCTCTGATGAAGCAAGGATCTTTGCATTACACGCGATTTGATAATCCTCTCAAAAGAATCTTTCACAGCCACCATTCTCGCGGGATATTTTCAAAGTCTGCACAAAATGTCTAACTCTAGAAATCATCAGAGGCAGGCAGAGGTGTGTTTACACTCTTGACCAGTAGTGTACATTCGAGAATATATCTATCGAAAATCAGAATGCAATATCTCTTGGTTATCAAACGACGATTACATTTTCTGTCAGATCGCACCTATTTTGAGAAAAAAGAATTCGATGCTTCACTCTCGCTGAAACGAATATATTTTCGAAAATCAATAGGCGTATACTCAAATGACCAAACGAGTCTCAATCAGCGACCCCGGAAAAAAAATTAAGACGATCTTCGCAACCTTTACCAATATAAAGTTGGGCCTGATTCGATCTTCGTATGTTCGAGCCGAGTGCGATACGACGCGGAATTCAATCACCACCCAAAATTCGAAACGAATATCTCTCTGAAATCCCATAAGATCTTTTCAAATGTCTGTAGGCCCCCCTCCCATCTCCGCACACTAGAAAGGTGAAAATCTCGTTACCTTCAAACGATAAACAGTTCGGGAAAAAAGATTCAATGATTTTGTTTCGAAATTGTACTGAGAGCTTAGACGTATTTTTCAACCATCCAGCGGGAAAACGCTCTTCTCAACGCACCCTTGCGTGAGGTGTGAGCTCTAAATATTGTATGTATCTCGTTGATGATGAAACTCGTCATCCGCATTTCGCTTGATAATATACTATGTCCCGCAGACCGTTTGAAATATCAAAATCTTTCGAAGCGTTTCGATTGTGCGGACTTTGAAAATATCCTGCGAGAATGGCGGCAGTGAAAGATTCTTTTGAGAGGATTATCGAATCGCGTGTAATGCAAAGATTTTTGCTTCGTCAGAGGTATTTAGCTGGCAAATACCAAGCGAGCCAAACGAATTCGAACGTATGTTATTGTTCGATTGATGCCATAACCCTATTTTGGCTCGGTAAAATCGGTGACTTTGCAACCAGATCACTCGAAAACGAGAATTTTTCGGGTTTCGCGGCTATGGAGTTTTTTGCTCAGCACATCGAGCTCTATCGATTGATTGCCGATTCGGTCAAATTCGCTGAAAGCCAAAATCCTATCATTTATGGCGGGGTCCTTTTCCCATGACACTCATACCTGCAAGATCATTTCTCAACTCCCCTTTTTCCATGGAAGTTATTCATTCCAAAATTAATCTGTTTCAACAAAATTTCCAGGATTCCCTCCCGCCTACCAAAAATTTCGTATGGCTACCTCCCAGAAATCACACGAATCAAGACACCAATATCCCCTGATTTTTATAGAGTGCGCATCAAGAAAACCGAGATCACCTACATTAATTTGGCAGAATTCTTTCTCACCCTCACAAGAAAAAAATGCTACCACCAAGTTCTTCATCTTCGTTAATCTGCTCTCGATACCTTACACAGACAAAGAATAGCCTCCCTAGATCTACTCACCAAGAAAAAAGGAAAGAAACCTCAGTTTCCTCGGAAATTTCTCAGGAAGAAAAATGAATAAAAGGAGCTCGTGGCTTCCTTGCAAAAGGCGCAAAGCAGACCCAGATTACAGATCTCCCTTCTAGAATACAGCAGAAGCTCAAATCCCTGCGGGGCAAGGCCACTTCTACAGTACATCCACAAACTCCTGCTGACAATACATCCTCGGAACAATATAGAGTACTGCAATTGTCACTCGCGCGCGTCAGGCCGTAAAGGGACATGCGGATTTGTATTTCATCGGTAGCAAGGATCAATAAAACAGACTCCTCGTAAAACATCTACCCCTATAGAAAATATAGAGGTTATCCACCTACACTTTTTTTCATCATTTTTCTTTTTTTGGCTTACACACATACACACATACGGACCCTCGATTTGCCAATCTTTCGATATGTGGAGACTGTATCCATGGTACTCCCTGGTGACATCTATGAAGAGTATAACCATTTCTACCGCGTTCTCACTTTCTTTGTGTATACCCCTCGCCCTCACATATCGGATTCGTGTGAGTTTTATTGTGAAATAAAGGGTGGATTGCAAAGGCTCATCCTGTTTTGGGAGGTTTTGCAGTGCCGGTTTATTGAGGAATGGGAAAGAATAGAGTAAAGAGGCTGAGAAAAGGGTGCAGAAGGTACGACATGGCGACGGTTTTACGGATACATACATACATCCGAAATTGAATTGTGGATTTGTCGAGTTTTGCTTTGGATATTTGTGTACGAATCTGTTCCGATGGGTGAGACAAGTAATAGAATTGGATTTCCTTTAAATTGGGATGATGAATTCTTTTCGTTCAGGTGAAACTCCGTACTTGCGCATTTGTTATGTTGAATTCGGTCATTCGCAATTTATGAATTGCCGCACATTTTTCTTATTTGCGGGCTCAAATTTGCACATTCGCTATCTCAGGTGAAGTCATCACGCGAATCGTGAATGAAAGTATTGGATTATTCAGAAATCTCTTATCGCAAGATCCGTATAGTCATAAAAAAGTTTTCCTACGTGATATAGAAATACAAAAATTGCATGATCGATTTGGAATCGATCGAAGAATCTATCTCATTGTTGCATGATTTTTTATAAAGTTCATCTTCGGCACTCTTTCGTGTTTCATGGTTGTGGTTGGGGTCATAGCGTATTTCGGTACACCTTCCAAATTCTTGATACATTGCATGATTTTCATTTGCATTTTCATACAACGTGGACCCTCCAAAGAATATCACTGCAATGAACAAGCCCGAAACATTTATTAGTATAGCAATCGAGGTACAGATTTTGGATTCCATCAAGAAAAGTGAAAAAAATTTATGCATCTGCAATAAATTCTCAAGTCAACGAGTCTATTACTAATTCCATGGAGATATCCTCCGTGGATCTAACCAACCTTCGTCAATTAGCTTTTTCGAAGAGAAGAACAATTGATTTGCTATTGGCTCACTTATCTATTTCCACTTCTTGAATTTCGTATTTGAAAAAAATTGAATTTGTAACGTTTGGTTCAGCGAAAAATAGTCCCCCAAATCCCAAAAGACCAATGTTTTCATATCCGTATTTTCCGTAATCCCGGAGCTTTCTTGAAACGTATCTACCGCGGATACGAATTTTTGTCTGTATACGTATAGAATTATGATGAACAATTTTGTCGTCCCAATATTCAAGATCTGTATCGCAATTCGATTCTAAATCCGCAAAATTTAACGAATGAATTTGCATTATGACTGCAAATCAAAAAAACTATGAACTCATCCTGAAATGAGTTTGTAATACTGGAAATTGAAATCGTAGAACCTGAGTTACGATTTGAAATTGTGCTCACCAGGAGAGGTCATCACAACCGGATCACAGATTTGGCTGAAACGTTGGAAATAGTCTCCTTTACGTGCCAAAATTAGAAATCCACTATCACAGAACCTAATGCTCAAGTGTTTACGAGCTACAACGTTCGCGTTGTCCATATAGGCCCATGTTGGAACTCGTCCATATAGGTATACCTACAATGCTAATGTCTTTGACTGTACCTTGAAAATGCTTGAGCGTTAGGGTCTGACATTTTGGTTTTCATCTTTTGGCACTGAGACAAGACTATTTCCAAGGTTTCAGCCAAATCCGTGATCCGGATGTGATGACCTCTCCTGGTCAGACGAACTCTGACTGGTGACCTTTTCCCAGATGTTGTAAAATATTTCCAAGACTTAATTCCTTTAATCAATTCATCACCATTCTTGTTCAGCAACGACGAGACATCTGAAAAAATTCTGGAAATCATCCCACAATCAAAGCATCAAGTTCCCAAGCAAATTAATTCAAGAATCTCTTCAATAGCCCTTCCCCCAATTCAAGTATTCTTTATCTAAAATTCCCCGAAAATATCGACAAAAATATTTGACAATGTTTGAAGGTCCCAGGAATCACTTTTATGACTCTGACATGAGTTAATGGAGCTAAAAGTTTGCCAATTCCCGGAAAATGCCCGAAGAGCTTTCCTATGAAACTTTTGTAGAATTCCCCAATCATATAACCTTGCCCGCTGGGGGAGCAGATTCAACCAATTCGGGCCATTTCATGTGCCCATAAGGAGTAGTGACCATTTGCTACTGATTATAATTCAAATGCGGACCTCTTCAGACGAAAAAGACTGAAACGCAGAATATATATACGATGAATGATGGGGAAAAAGGATCTATTGGGATAAATAATCTGAAAATGGGTTAAATCAGGCTATACAATGTTTTCGAAGTTGTGTGAAGAGTCAGAGGCAGTTAGTAGACCTCAGGTACGATGTGGGATGATTAGTCAGGGCTAGAAAAAAATTTTAGATCCATGAAAAGCATGGGATCATATTTTCATAGGTGTGCGAGATCCAACATATTATTGATAGGTCCTGCAGGACCACCAGCCATTTCTGGATTGGCATTGCATGGGGGCTGGACTCGTTTTGGAGACTTTTTTTAATTTTTCAAGGTCGGTGTATCTCGGAAACCTCTCAATCGATTTTGATATATGTGTGAGTTGACCTTGTAGAACTTCAATAAGTATTCATATCGAGTTCATATGACAGAGATAACAGCTCTCGCAAACAGAAAATTTGACGTTTTTCACAATCTTGACAACGAATATTTCGGAAACATGACATTATAGAGCGATTCTCAGGAAAGGATTTTTGAACTCATCTCATAGTTGTTCAAACATAACCAGTCTTGACTTTCAACCATTACTGGTTTTCGAGCTCGATATAACAATATCATAATTATTATGAGCACCAACAAAACTCTTCCAGACTCATCTTACTCCTTCAAGTATCTTGAAATCAAAATTGTTTCATTTACAGGTCCGAACGCTATTGGAAAATCCAACTCGCTACCACGTAGTCCAGAAACAAAAAAACCAAGTTCGACAGTATCTTCACGAATCTTTTCGAGGCTCAACATCGACAGATTTATTTCCATCATCTTCAGATGGACTTGGAACTAGTAGTTCTGGTGGTTTTGAACCTCAATCAGTACTTGTTGATCCTGGACCTATGGGAGTTGTACATAGTGCACCATCAGCACCATCAGCTCATCTTTCAAAACCTCAACCTCAACAACAGCAACTCAGTTCTTATCCAAGTTTACTCACCAGGACTGATGCTGTACAAGAAGTTACAGCTGGTGCAATGTCTCCGAGTCTTAGCAGCGTTGCCACGTCAAATTCTGAGGTTAGTGAGATTTTTTCGTTTTGCGGGTGTGATTTTTGGTTAAAGTGGAGGATTCTGAGATTGGTACAAAAGCGTGCGAAAATTCGTTAATTTTGGCCTGGAATTTCCTTCTCCTTGAAAAGTTGATAAGACAAACATAGATAAACTCAAGGTAATCTTAATGAGGAGCAATTCAAAATAAATAAAATGTGCCAAATCCAGAAGCTTTTTGATTTCTTCTGGATCCTCCGTTGTAACACAAACAGTTCATGAAATTTCAAAAATTCTCAGAAATAATCATTTCCATTCCATTTGGAGTTATTCAGACGCACCGAAGCGATTCTCTGATGAAAATCATCTTGGAGAGCGGGAAGAAATCTCATTAGCATAATTATTTCTTGTGATAATTCCTCACGCCGTACGAGCAGAAAATTGAGTGCTCTCAAAGTATCCAAAACCGTGATTTCTCGCTGTATTTCGGCATATTTAATTGAAAATCCGAAAATCTGGCGACTTTGAGAGGTGTCGTCTTTTTCTCGCTCGGCGTGGAAAATAGTCAAGAAATGATTGCCACAGGGATTTTCGTCCCCCTTCGAGATGGTTTCTGCAGAATTGCTTTATTTCAATTGTGTGTGAATGACATTTGATGGAATGGAGAAAATTATCTTCGAAATATCTTGAAATACCATAACCTGCTTGTGTCACCACGAGGGATCGGAAAAAGAATAAAAAAACACCTCGAGTCGGCATTTTTCCTCTACTTTGAGCTGTTTTCCATCAAAATTACCCTAGGTTCATCTGGGTCCGACTTATCAACGTTTGAAGGGGGAGAGAATTCCATCCCCGTGTTCACAAATTTCTGAACGGTTTTGTATTTGATGATGAGTTTCTTAGATGGATACACTAGCCTTAGAATCAACCCAGGGGTTGTAGGTGAATGTTGTTGCCTAGGTCTGGTGCATCTCTTGAATTAGAAAGAAAAGAAACTACCTTGATAGAATTTGACGAGTTATATAACACCATCGATTCTACACAAGAATATTAGCAAATCTAATGAAATTTCCTGATAGTTAAAAAATAGTCAGATATTTAGAAACCCTCCGTTGTTCATAAGTATCAAGATTGAACAACATCATGTGATGACAAGAAAAATTATTTGTATACTTGATACTTTGGGTCAGGGATGGCCCCAAGCGAAGTCATAAGCAAATGTGAATTTGACGCTATCAGGATTGATAACGAAGATTTATTCTATGACGCATTTCACAATTAAGCAGTTATAGTATCTCTTGATGAATGGCGATTCTGAATTTTTCTTCATCGCAGAAGGGTATGTCACTCTTCCAACAAAGTCGAACATCATGATTTCAGGCATGTTTTCAACAGATCTTGAAAGAAATAGTAGACCCTTCGAAAATAGGATCGAGTGAGTTTTTTGAGGATCCATCAAACTTCTTATTATATCGAATTCAGGTGTTTCACTGATAGTCATTATTCTCATCCTTAGAAATGTTTGTGGAGACCATCCTGGCAAATATTTATCAGTCACTTGACATCAATATACCGATTGACGAATCTATTTTGGATCAAATTTTGTTTTTGATTCGAATGTATGGATCAGCATAGAACTGAGCCTTTTAGACTCGACAGATATTTTTGCGATGATAATGCGGATATCAGCCTCCGAGTGAATCATATTCTTTGGAATGAGATGACTCTGATATTTAATACGTACACAAACTGTGAATGACCGGACCATCTATGAGTCACACGTGTTTCTTCCTCGTAAACGTCATTATTTTATCAGAATCAGCTGAAATTAGTTCAACGTCATCAAATAGGGAAGTCATTGTCTCTACGTGGATTGGAAATCATTTTGTTGAATAATTTGTCTCTATTACAATACGTACAGGATTCAAAATTGATAACCGTGGCACAGTAAATAAAACGAGAATAAGCAAACTATCTGGAAATAGATGCAAGCTGTTGTCAGTACAAGTTTGCTTGTGCTCAATTCAAGATCTCGGCTTTCCATAACCGTATGTATGTCTGCAAACATGTCCTGAAAAGAGATCTTAATTGGATTATTCGAACGCAAACTTGAAAAGTTTCTCCCGTCTATATCAATTTTCTGGATTGAAATATCCAACAAAATTTCATTTCCAAAAAAGGACACTGCATCAGATAAAAGGAACAATGAAATAGTTTCTGAATGGTGAAAATGCTTGGAAATTTCAAGAATTTTTCATTTGTTGTAAGAGATGGAATATTTCTGGCGACTCACGATCGATACTGTTGCAATTCCTGTCAGACCAACTGGTACACGCAATACTTTTAAATCTATAAACCACCACAGCGATGTTATAACTATCCAGACAGCACTTAACATCTCTAAGATGACCATGATAGCAATCTCGGCGTACCTATGGACTCGAAACTTTGCAAAAATGAAATTGAAACTTTTAACGCCAGATCTGTGTTAATGAATTTTCCCTTCATCAGGTAAGATATGAAACTTACTCTTGTGAGGAAAGCCACTATAAGAATCGTCAAAATGATGATCACTACTGTGATACTTGCCGATAGCACAATTTCTATCGGGAAAAAAGCAGATGCAAAGGCAATTATGAAAGAGGCCAACACCGTCTAAAACGAGAAAATATTTTTTTTTTTCTAATGTGAACAATTTCGAACGTAGAAATGATAGTTAAGCTAGATTCTTGTTAAAGAAAATAATCTTGTGGATGTCATTTCTGTGAGAAACTGATCACTTGTTACTCACCAAAACCAGTAAGGATATGATGTTTTGAGGCTGATTCTCTCGTACAGAGTTTGAATATTTTATTGCTAGAATATCAGCAAAGAAAACTATTCTGAAATTTAGAAGGAATGACTTAGATTCATTTTGTTTCTTACTGCGTCATAGTCATGATGTTGAAGATGAATATGCAGTACTAACATTACTATCATAAACGTTCCCTCGTGTTTTTTATACAGTTCAGTGGCTTCTTTTTCAGAAATGACGCGCTTTTCTCTGCAAAGTAAAACAAATTCATAAGAGTTCATCGAATGAATTACCACTTTCACTGAACGTAGATTCAATCGAGGATATCTAGGATATTTTATTTTTAAACATCGAGATCAGCGTTAGCTCTTAATCTTTCTATAACCAAAAAAACTGCATGAATTTTTCAAAATGTTCATGATTAAAATGAGCTACAAATTTTGATACTTCTGAAAAGTGACGATATCTACTGCAGAGTAGGTCGGCTATGAATTGAATTCTACTGAATCAGGCTAAAAAAATTTTCTTCCAAACATCCATGATAAATGTTAAGTAGTGGCTCAAGTTGCTGCACCATTCAAAAAAATCTAATTTTTAGTCGACGAGTTAGAATGGGAGTTGAAAATTGACTTACTCACACAAATAAGAAGTTCACAACGAATACAAATGTGAAAATCAGCTGAAGCATGAGAATTAATATCAGTTTTGTGGCGAAGTTTTTTCTTGAACCACGATCGGCGACTTGTCGATTTGCTGATCGAGGCGTGGACTGAGCTATTTCTTCTTCTGGCATTTTGGATCACTTCACTCCAATTAGTTTTGTTTATTTCTCCCAAGGGAACATCTAAATTCCTATTGAAGGTATGATATAATTTTCCGGTTCATTCATACAAAGAGCTATCATTTCGAATTCAGATTATATAATTCTTATTCAGCCAATTCATGACGAATTTTGAGATGAAATTTGGTTTCAAATTGTGCAATCTCGTTAACTCATTGAGGAAGTAACGATTTGATGAGAGATTAGTCATTTGTAGAAAAATTACCTGATCATTGTCATGAGTGAGAGTGTCTCTGGTTAGCTATGAACTGCATTAGGCACAGAAAATTTCTTTGCTCCCTGGCTTGTGGCCATATATGCAGAAATGAAACTCCAATGATGCGATATCTAAAAAAATGTAGAGTATTCCAAAACGACTCATCACAAACATACCATCTCGATATCAACTGGATTTCATGTAATTATTAATAAGAGTAACCTCGTGAAAATTCTTGCTCCAAAACATCAAGAAACTTGCCACAGGAGGTTATGATTTTAATCAGAATCAGAATCTTCTAGGAGAGCACCGTGACACAATCACACAGCACACATTTCGAATTTTGTGTTCCTTTTCCATTGCAGGTGAATAAATCTCCAAAAATCTTCATTGAATTCGCCAAAATTGAATATCGTATTTTATCACTTTGAGCCAACTGTAGTATGATCATATGAAATCTCTTGCAACTTGTTTGTTTATCAACAAACTCCCACCATCCAGTTCACAACACAAACATATTTCCCTCATTTCTGCGCTCGTGTTCATGAATTCGGTATTTCGTTTCAACGATGCCTTTGAAATTCGAAATATTTTGTTATTTTCAAGTCTCTCGTATAACAATTCAAAGAAACGTGAGCAAGTTTAAGAATAACAATGTCTATATGTATGTGTATATAACACGCATTACATTCGTAAATGAAACAAAGGTGTGAAATTCCGAAATTTCACAGGTAGCGATAAGATATAACGTATAACAATGCATTATAATATCTTGGTATGACTTTAGATATACGCATTTTCTTCGTTTCAACGTAACGTGTTGATTTTCAAGTGCACTATGGTTATAATGCATGCAAATTTCTTTGCTTTTGTGCAGACTTTTTCTGCATCCCCGACGTTTCACAGAAAATGTAAATAACAATATTCTCTGTCAAATCCTATCTCGTCTCTACAAAACAAAATATTCGTGAGTTCGTCAGACTCGGAGTCGATACTTTTTTCACTCATCCATCCATTTTTACATTAGCCTAATGCCATCAACAAACATGAGTGTAAACGTACCTTGAAAATAATGTAAACTTACATTAACATCTTCTAAACCATAGATCATTCATTCTAAAAAGTAAACAATCGTCCGATACTGGCTATTCACAGACTAAAGAATAATATTTGACAATCTTTTTAAGAATACTCTACCTGTCATGATGAGGTGTTAAACGTTCCATATTAACTCAACAATCAGTCTCTATCTGTCTCACACTCTTTATCTAAAAATTGTTCACATTTTTCGCTATTGAAGCATGCACTACAATAAAACAGCAGGCAATCCACGGAGGTCTTGCATAAGTACAGGGGCCTCTCTCATCGTGAATTCTATACATAGAGTAATACGTAATAACCAACCGGTAGAGTATATGTTACGCCCGATGATAATTGGATCAAATGTTCAAACGGATATGGGGCTCCCCATGAGATAACAGTGAGCTCATCAGAATAAGAGAGATAGATATATCTCTATAGTAGCAAATTGTGCAAGTTCAACCGATTTTACTGGTAATTACTAGTTTGTGCTAGTCCGATTCCTTTATAGAATAAAACAGCTTCCAGACTTGGTAACGAGATCTATACTGGATTACCGTTTCGATGATACTCATCTGTCATAACATGATTGTGGATTGATGATGCCGGTAAAGGAAGAGTATTTATAATAATGTAATGAGCATAGTTAGTGAAAGTTGATGAGGATCAATAGATGTGATCGATTTTCATCGCTGAAATAAAATTTTACTTTGGATTTCTTCTGTTAATTCAGGTTTGTGATTGACTCTTTCACCCCTTAGAATTTCTCATTCCTTCGATCAAAATATAGAATGGCAAAATCATCAGGAACTTGAGAAAACCTTCGAAGTATGCCTAATTTGCCCCCTCTCAAAATCTTGCTGGGCAACCGCAGACCTTGCCGCGCATTTTTGTCAGATTTTTTATGTTAGAATAGATAGATAGATAGATAGATAGATATCCTTTATTCGTCATGCGACAAAATACACCTACATATTTTCATATGTGTCACATATATATATATATGAAATTGATAAATATTCCGATAAAATCATATTAAGAAATAATTTGGTCAAGGATAGATATATCACAATTGTGACTAGTCATACACTTTACGATTTAACTTGAAAGAAAATAAGATAAAGGGCATGGGTTCACAGAAATATCACAGTTTTTCTTCAGTCTGGTGACAGAAGGTCACTTACAATTAAAAAGAGATAGAAAGAAAAGGAACAAAGCCCTAGCCCATCAAAGATTAAAGTAATGCTTCTTCTCCACACCACAGAATATGGAGTAATAAACGTTTTGAGCCGATCTTGAATGACACACGCGTCTTGGAACAAGAAAAATGATTCTCGGGTACTTTCAATTTTTCCTGCTAGTCACCAGAGCCTATGCCAAAATAATTAGTCCAACCAATTTCGAAGTACCTTAGCTCATTTTCTTCATTTTTTTTTCCTACTTTTAGGAAGGCTTTCAGCAGAATTGCAAAATCTGTCCCCTAGCCGATTCTACTCTCGTATTACTGAAAATGAGTTCAGTATGCCTAATTTGCCCCTATAATACGAAATTTTACTTCGAATAAGTGACTTTCAAGAAATGAAAAAAATAGCTTTTCAGAAATCATTGTGGTGAAAAACACTTTTTTGACTCCAGGAGGCTCCCGAGTCCCCAGAAACAGTTTTGCAACAATTTTTTCGAAAGGGTTTCTGATGCCGTTTCAGTTGCTGCAACTCGCAAATTCGTACCTGTCGAAGAGCTCGAGATATTTTCATTTTAGTGAATAAAAAAGCATCGCCTTTGACACAACAGATTTTCGTTCTTTGACGGATATGCGTACTACAGAAGAAGACAATTTTCTTAGGCTCCATAGGTAGTTCAAAGTTCCTATTTTGGGTCATGAAATAGAATAAGAGAGTTTAGAAAAAAATCTGTGAGATGACCCCTGTCTGTAGGTCGCTTTCGCGTAGAACGCATCATATTTGGAGTATTCCGATATAACAAACTTTAACCATTCTACAGAGTTTACTCAAGATGTTAGAAATTCGATGCTGCAACTTAGGTGGTAACTACAGAACTAATCTAATTTTGGGAAGTAGTCTAATTTTTGTCGAGGTCAAACTTTTTCCTTATTGGAAATAGCTACGCTTGCGATATCGCTTCTTTCACGCATATTTTTGCACCTGACTCAATTGTATTTTCATCTTTGTTGAATAGTTTCAAGGACGTGTTTGATGTATTAAGCACCTTGCAATGCAGGCAGTCTGAATATGGGTCAACTGTTGATATGACAAATGTGATGGATTTGAAGTTGTGGATTTTTCATGCATTACTTTACGAAGACAAGAGAAGAGGGAACATTACTTGAATAAAAATGAGGATGAAATTGCAAATTTTGAGTTGTGGAGCGTTTCAATTGCCATTGAGCTGAATCTATGAGGAATTTCTTCACAAACCATTACGATTTCAAAGTGAGAGCTGAAATGAATGAAGGAATGTACACTGGAAAAAAGGTATTGGAATCCAGAACGTTCTTCAATACAATCGGTACAAACTTCCAATGAAATTATTCGTATTGAATAAAGATTCAAGACGAAATTCACTGAATTTTCAATAGAATTTCCTTAAATATTGTCAGCCAGTAGAAAATTGCAAGCAATACGAAGGCTGATGACTTCATTGACGATTTTTTGATAATCATAGAAGAGGCGTATTGAAGGCTCTATGAAATATTGAATTTCCAAGACAATCGTCTCAAATTTTGTCGGAGACCAATTTCTAATACGCGGGTATGTGCATGCTCGATGCTGTTAATAAAAATTCCTTCGATCAGTATTCAGAGAGTGTCGTGAATCTGCAATAAGCATTATAGAAGTGTCATGATACTCATCTTATGTCGTTATGGAAGGACTATTTCATGTTTGGAACATTCTGGATGAATTTGAATAAAGTGTACCGAAATTTCAATACGAATTATTAAGGCGATGCGGTCACCGTGCAACCCGGAAATTATATCTTATTTGGATGTAAATCAAAAAATTTTCTCGAAACGAAGTTGGAGACGATTTGTCCATTACGTATTATCATCTGAATTGTGGTGGAGAACTCGTCATTTTTCATTAATCTCAAGACTATCGGTGATGAGCGAGAATAACTTACCCGCGGGTACTTCCTAACCTACAAATTGGCACATTTTTGTTCACAGAAATCTCGAAATCTTTTCCAATTTGGGCTGAACGAAGAGTTATCCAGGCTAAGTTAGATGATTACAAAGCCTGGATAACTCACCGTTTAGCCTGAATCGGAAAAGATTTTGAGATTTCTGTGAACAAAAATCAGCGTGCACGGTGACCGCATCGCCTTAAAAAAGTACATTCCGATAGAAGGGAATCACAACTTTCTCTTGCGTCCGAGTGATGGGTTTCAGGCTCGGGCCACAGGCGAGGGTCGGAATCATCACGAGAATGCAAATGATAGATTTATCTCCCGCGTATCGAAATGTAATTTTCGCACGCCCAGTCGTGCGAAAAACGTATTTCGACATCGGGCGTGAAGTTTTTTGTTTTACTCGTGATAATTTCGACCCTCGCCAAAGCTCGGGCAACTCTCTTAACTTCCTCGAGTGAGATTTTTCACGCGGATTCCGAGTGGGAGTCCATCTCACTCGGTAAAAAGTCAGATATCAGAAAAATTGAAAATTTCACTCGGAAGTTCGAGTGAAATTTCACTCGGTCGCAAAAGCGAGACGCTCGAATCAAATTTGAGGTTATGTATTGCTGCTCGTTTGTTGATGAATCAACTCGTAGCTTACAAAGATGAAACTGGCAGGTTTCCTACATTATTTGTTGAAAAACTGAGCGAAGAAAAGAAACATCCTCTTCCATAAGTTTTGAAAATATACAGCCCAAATATTTCATCATATTACGTATTGTCAAAAGATCAATCAACCCTACTAATGTAGAAGTAATGCCCTGTTACCGGAGGAATGTGGGTTTTTTTGTACTTTCTTACTCGAAACAATAGTTAGTTTTCATATTTTGATCCCCCTTTACGACACGTATGAAGTTACACGGTGCATCATTCCTATCACACGATGCTATGGAACCACAGTCAACAGCAGCAGTAGCCCAGTGGAAAAGCAGACCAAATTCTAAGTGAGATTATCTCACTTCGATTCCCCGCATTTCCTAAAATACAAAAATATCGAAGTTATCATGCCATTACGGGCGAAGTAGTTTTTTTTTCTTTTCTTCCAACGTTCGGATGATCAATAATGATTTGATTAATTTTATAGCCCACCATGTATTGATTAAATGAAAATATTCAGTTTCAGCTGAATAACGTTTGGATTCACTCGGACTCCCCGAGTGAGATATCATTCGGAATAGTTAAAAGAGGTAAACAATCACTCGAAAAGCAAAACCAAACTTCCCACCCTCATATCGTAATAGTACATTCCGATGCAAGGGTGTAAAAACTTTTTTTCGCGCCCAAGCCGTAGGTGAGGGCCGGAATCATCACGAGGATTCGATTAATAAGTTTTACACCCGTATATCTGATTAGTACATTTCGATACGAAGGCGAAAATGTTGATTTCCATCGCCTGAGCGATTTTTTTCCGGCCCGAGCCTAGGCAAGGGTCGAAATCATCGCGCGGAAGCGGAAACCACCCCGCCCGAGTGTCGAATACTAATTCTTACACGAAGGAATTGCTTCGACCTGCTGTTTTGAATTTTAAGCTATTTTCTGTCCAATTCTCCATTTTAATGATAAAAAACCTCAATATCTGCGCATGCGCAGGAATTTGGGATTCCGAAACCAAACCACTTGTTTCGAGAAGCTGAGAAAATTTTTCTCAAAATCACTACCCGTGGAGGTGAATTTTATTAATTCAAATCTAAGTCCCAATGACTTTCAAGAGCCAGGTTAAGAAGCAGCTTATTGATGCGAGGTTCCGTATTCACTTCAACGGTTGCCTGGATATGCCTTCATGTTTTCGCCTGACTTACCCTTCATCATTTGGACGCTGCAACTCCGGTCCTAGTTAACGGAATTGAATTCGGAAACGGATCAATATGGGGGAAATCCTCTCAGCTTTTTAGGAAAAGTTGTTTCAAAATCCCAAATTTCTGCGCATGCGCAGATAATTGTAGTCTTTTATGATGAAAATTAAAAACTGATAACTCGCGTTGAGAAAAATATGGGGAAGTGATTTTCACGGAACCCCCTATATTGTATAACTGAGATACAATCAAAACCAAGATTTCGAAGTAGTTCTCGATACGCTTCTTGCTAGCCTTCCACATGCGCTGAATCGCGTCCCTCTATCTTACGTTGCTTCTAAGTTATAACGATTTTAGTGAAAAAAGTTACGAAAATTTTGCAAAAAAAAATCCCAAAACATGCTGATCAATGCGCCAGGGTCCGAAAAATTCTTCTGATTTTCTCCATGTTGGCAGATATTCATATTTTGACCTATAAAATTGGAAAGAGTTTACTTGGAAAAAACTCTGAGATCATCCATTTTTTGGTGCATTGTTTTCTCGTCGAATCACTCATCTACAATCATAATTGATCATTTCAATCGGTTTTTTCTTTTTGTTAAACGAGCTGTCATCAGTCTTTCAATGAGTTCTCGCAAATAGATCAACAACGAGATGATTGACAATCAACTTCATACTTCAAATCAAGTGGCGTAACTACTACGGTATACGTATAGTTCTTGCAGGAAATTGAAAATTGTACACTAAACACATACTTCTGAAGGTAGCCATTGTAGTTTCAATAGCAATTTCATTCAAACCGTAGCATTTACGGCTACGAACGAACTTGAATGAATCGAGTGTAGGCTATGTGATTTTTCTCATCTTCATACTGCAAAAAATGTATAAGAACACACGATCAATCTCGTACAGGAGTCACAACCACTGATATGAGTGATGTAAGTCTGTGGTCTGTATGAAGCTATAACAGGAAAAGGGGGGATAATTCCATAGATCGTTTCAAGGAGAGTATCGCAATCATGACATGATCGAATTACAAAATTACTCTAAAGTTGATATCACAATTTTTACGATACTTTCCACACGCGTATTCAATCTATTCTTGTTTTCTTGCTGACAAAACACATTGCGCTAGACATTTTTCAAAATATTCAGGCAAAACTAATTGCAGATTCCTGCCTGCACACTTGAGAATTCGTTTCTGAATAGAATTATGAGGTAATCGATTACTGTGGACATCCGTTAGAATTACCCATCAATTTTGGATCTCCGAGAACAATTTTAATGGTTTCAATACATTAATTTTTTCCACATTTCATTATTTTGGAATTCTTGAATATGCGTGGGAATGATTTTCCAATGCACCAAAGTTATTCCTACTGCACCTTCTACTGATTCTGCAGATAGGCTTCATCAAGAAATTGTTCAACGATAACAATCGAACTGAATATTCGGCTCTCAATATCGTATTCCAACACTCAAAGATTAATCGATACTCATTCACATGATCCGGTCTTGTTCCACTACTCTGATAAGGGGCTACCCAAAAATTATATGAGGATTTGGAGGAGGGTGTAATTATACATTTCTTTCAAGGTATAGTGCGTATCATGGAATCATCCTTCACGTGATTCATGGATGGCACCAAAATGCCAGGGAAATCATAATGCAGCCCTCCCAAACACGATGATAGAGGGGGGGCGGGGACGAGCTTAGAGTCGATTCTACTCTTCACTTTCACTTTCCCCCCCCCCCCCCCCCCCCACAATGATGCCAAGTGTATGTCCAAATTCACAGGCAATAATTAATGACTCTCTTTCATTAGAATGGAGTCAAAATATTTTCCAAAAGCTGAGCTCGTCCACACACACATAGACATACCCATACATACACACACACACACACACACACACACACACACCTGCATATGTGGACGCAAAAAAGTTTTGCAAAGGTGCTAATCTAGAAAGCACTCCAATTTTCATTTTTCTCATCTTCAAACCATCACACTTCCATATAACCTATAATATTACCTTTCCTAACCATCACTCACACACTTACAAACGTATGTGCATATATGTTCAACATAGAGATATGCGCTTCACAGCAGTGCGATATTTCCTCTAAAAAAGGTAAAATTTGCGTTGCTCATTAGTGTTTTCCTACACGACTTGATACCACCACTTTCTACATCCATGTGTGCACGTTATACATATGTGAATATATCGACGTACGTACGAGTGTGTCAAAACGTCGCGAATAGTGAGGTATACGCGATAATTAAATGGGGTAATGAACGGCAGAGTCTGATGATGATGCTGTTGCTACTGCGAGTTACATATCGAACGTTCCGAGTCGATGAGCTAACCTCGAGAGTTGCAGTGAGCGCAATTTTTTTTTGTGGCTCCTTAGGTGGATACCTATTGGATATATATCTATATATTGTAATGCTGATTCTGAGCGCGTTGAAGTGCAAAATTGAGAGGAAGTCTCTAGACGCGTTTCTGGATCATGGCTAATTATCTTGAGAGACGACGACGACTACGAGAACTCGATGAAAGAGAGTAACCTCATACTACTGCATATAAGATGAGGCTTTGGCGCTCAGCATTCGTACAGACAGTAGTTGTACGGCCTTGACTCTGAAAAATGAGAAAATGTGAGTTTGTGAGAAGAGATTTTTTTTTAGTGTATGTGATGAATTCTTGCAAATAGATGAGAGGGGGCAATTTGAGAAGTACTTTTTGCAGGTCTTATCATTTACAAATTAATATTCCATTACATCATGCATTTCAATTCTGATCCATTCGGTTACTATGTATATTGTACTGTGTATTGAGCAAAATACCTCTCTTGGATATTTCAAGATAATTTTCTTGGTATCAAGAGAAAAAATATTGATGGAAGTCTAAGAAGTTTGATTCGAAAAACGCCAATTTTGCTACATTCATGCGATTTCTACACCAAGGATGATTTCAGGTATTGACATAGAATATTGTAAAATATATTGACTGATAAGTCAGAAAATACGCGAATTGAGAACTTATACTCGAACATGTGATTAAATTTTCGAAGACGCAGATATTTGCTCGAATAATGACCACCGACTTTCATGGAAATGTTCATGGATGATGACTGCATGATGAATTTCGTCGACCCGAAATCGTGACGAACTACAATATGTAGTAGCCATCTCCGGAGTGGTGAAAATTCTCTTTTTTTAGTTCAAAGCTCCCAAGTCTGTATTCCGACGTCTTTTTAAACACTGAGTACGGAGAGAATATTGTAAAAAATCTTCAGGTTTACCTTGGTAGTCAAAATCGCATTCTCTGAGTTAAAACAGACATTTTTCTTACTCTATCTAAACACGCTCGCTGCGGAGGCTGAAATCAGTGATCTTTCCTCAGGTGGGCCTCTAGTCCATTGAATAGCAAATCTCGAGCAATAGAATCGAGTTTGGTGAATTTTGCATGCTACACTATAATAGAAGGAAAAAAGCATTAGTGGTCTCTAAAACGAGTCTTCATCAACCTCAGCAGTGGATCTGAACTCAAAAACCCGCAAAAACCCCAGTACTTTCAAAAATTCAATGGAACGATGATAGAAAATTGCGTGATCAACTAGACAGATAAAAAATGAGAAGAAAAATGATAAAAAACATCCTGATAATGAATGTCACATCACGTATCTCCTCAAGATATAAGACGATCAGATGATCAATCGACCGAACAGCACCTTGATCGATTTTGTCCTCTGTACAGTTTTCCCCAATATGAAAAAAAAGTAGTCGCCACGGAATCCAGTCGTTCTTAAATCATAGATGAAACGTTATCCGTCCACTGAACTTCCTCTTTCCTCATCGCAGACTCCTTTTACCCCATATATATACCAACACATAGCACATAGGACCGGGGCCTACCGGTGGGCCCCGGCCAATGTTATTCCCCATAAGGCCAAAAATCCTTAGCACAGGAGGAATGACACGCAGGGCCCACCGGTATAGGCCCCGCCGCAGCGAACGTGTTAATTTTATGTATGATTTTCGTATGTTCCTTCAGTATTCTGTTTCTCAAATAGTCGAGGCTTTCCTTCATAAAGTAGAGGCTTGCCAACTCCAAAATCAAACTCTGAGACCCCCAAAATCCTCCAACTCTCAACCCTTCCATTTTATTGAATTTCCATCGACGTTCAAGGTCAGTAAGACCCCGAATGATTTTTAACATTTTATAGCACTGCGTGACCTAAACCCGCGTTTATTTAACGCATTTGCGGGACTTAAATGGCCTATTATTCAACTGTGAAATAATGCGTCCGCTCACTTCACGTGGGTGCGGGGTGCAGCAAATCAGTTTATTTCACTGCGAGGTTACAAGGGCATTTTTGGCAATTTTTGCGCATACTACGTATGCAGGCATCGAAATTTGAAGAAAAATGATAAGAAATCTATGATGGATCATGTCTGGAGCAATTGTATCCGCATCAATGATTGTAAAGAGCAAGAAAATTAGTCATGACTGTAACACTCCTGCTCATGGTTATAAATCATCAGCAACATAAACATAAAAACACGTGGCTGAGTTCTGCACATGTACATACATACGTGCTAAGCTTGAAACCTTTGACCATGCCGGATTTTGCATTTAATGCACCGTTGTGAAGGAATGACAACAGATAAATATCAAAATTAGAGACTGCATCAGTATGATGAGGGATTGTACCTCATTTGAAAAGATCAAATATGCATATTCGTCATTTTTGTGGTAGGGGTGTTACATTACACAGTTTTCCATTCTCAAACAGCCGTTATGAAATGTCTCAGAAGAATTAAACTCCAAATTATTCTGGAGTCTAGTTACTAGCGTAACAATAGAGTTGTTCTAGAATAAAGTCTGAGAGGGAAAATTTTAGGTCTTGGCCGGGATGAGGCTTGCACAACCCCTATATTACTATAATAACCAACGATGATGCTCATGGATTATTTTAGGTACAAGAAACGTCTTCATCATCACTCGATGGGTTTAATCGCGGGTGTGTGATTTCTATTTTATAGGACCAGATTCTTAACTTTTTTTCAGTCGGGGGGGCTGCCGCCCCCCGAACCCCCCCGCTTACCCCCGCCCTGGGCACCCACCGCCACCCTCGCGCGAGCGCTCGGGTGCACCATCAATCGCAGAAAGGGCGGGTTTATGTCACTCGATGGTATAAAATAGTGTACGATACTCGGGACCTAACAGCCTTGGTTATTACACGGCGTGATTGGCACCCTCGCGCAAGCGCTCCGGCGCCAACTTCACGCCGTGTAATAATAAGGCTGTTAGGTTCCCTTGTATCGTAAATAACTATTATACGATGTCTGGATTTGATCAACCTGCACCTGGCACAAGTAACGTGGCTGCCTTGTAGTTCTTCTCAATCTCGGCAACATTGACTGCTAAAAGAATTCGATTACTGCTGAGGTCACCTTGAACCCATGATTGTCATTCCTAATGAACTGACTAGGTGCAGATTCACCGGGAATTTTACGATTGATCGTTATACATCATCTACCCATAATCATCCGTCATACATTTGCATTGCCCCAAAGTGTATTCAGTAATTTTTTGAGCAATTGTTAAAGCCTCACCGTAAGAGGGCCATGATTTGCTTTCTACGATCGTCTCATCTTCACACACTATCTGGACAAGAAAATGAACGTATGTACAATTTATATCATCTTTATGCATGTATTCCATGGTTCAGTAGAATCAAACACTGACGAATTTTTAGACGAAATTGATGAGGCTATATTATTCTACACGCTCAAGTATTTCCATGAATCTTACTTTGCAGACTCAATCACGATTATTGATTTCGCCGTCAAAGCATTCATTTACAGTGCGACAAAGCTTCGTATTATCATCGTAGCAAAGAGAAAAAATATCTTACTTTGGTTATGGATGTTATTATATTTCTATGAGCATTGTCGATCGTGACATAATAAAAACAATCCCAAAGGCTTCCTTTGAGGTCACTACAAACTACATCGATCCCATAAGTAGCACAAGAAAAAAAATTGGGCACACCGACTTGGTAAGAGAGTACTTTACAGCTCTGCAGAAGGGTTTCATCATCGTTTGAACTTTGTACTCTACATAGAAAACAAAATATACATATACATATATTGTATATAAAATACAAGTGGCTATAGTACGCAATTTTGTACGAATAAAGTGTCACGGGCACGCGCCGTACGTCTTTGAAATGAAAAAAGAAAGAAAAAAAAAGCTAGCGAAGAGCGAGATGAAAAAATACAGGGGATAAATGGAGAAAAATTCAATGAGTCAAATGAGAAAAGCAAACACTGTATTGCAACCCGCTTTACTCGTTCGTTCGCTTGCCATTCTTTTTCTCAACTTTCATTCATACAAAAGAAGAGAAGATTTTCGCGGAGATTATCTTTGGGAAACATTCATTTCTCTGGGGCAAATTATTCGAAGAAACGAGGGTAAAAAAAACTTTTATGAAAAAAAAAAGTTAACAAGGTTACCCAGTGTGCGCAGCATGACTTTTTAAGCTCATTTCATGCAATTTTTAACCCCTACGACTATGGCTTTACTTCACTCTACGTTTGCTCGAAAGATTTCTCATTATGAAATTCTTCGTACCTTATCTGTATTCGTGAAAATTCCAATCGTAGAATTGGACATATTTCATATTAGGGTATAAAAATTTTGGAATGGTATGATAGTTTTTGAGCTATGCAAACCATATCATGAATTTTGGTGACCGAGTCATTTGACGATTCCGCGTCTGATATTCTGTCCTGAAAATCTTTCAATTACCTCTTTCATTCTCGGTGATCTGCAGGGTTGTGGCATTCCACACCACGAGAACTCACAGGATCTACATCGCGTTAGCCAACTGAATGAGTGTGTCTTGAATCATGCAGAATTTGATCAATTTTTATCGATAGATCGTTCAAATGACTATCCCTGATTGACGAAACAAACGTAACTCTCCATTATACACTTGATGACATAACTATCGATGGATTCAGTTGGTTCCTATGATATTCGGAGTTAGATTGCTTCAATTCCTGAGGGATAGTTCAGTTTTTGGATGCTATGAACTGTCTAACGTACCTCAAAGTCATCTTTTCAGGGAAATCGTTTAGTTTTTGAACGCGAAAACACTGCCATCACAGACTAGATCCATCTCTCCAGCGATGGTTATACATGAAAGAGTGTTATGATTCGAATCAGTTAAATAAGGTCGGTGTACCCAATTTGCTCCCATGAAGCCATTTTCTCAATAACTTTGGCCTATCTCAATATTTTCCAACGTACTTCAGCTCATTTTGAAGCTCTTCTCATGACCTTCGAAATGAGTTGAAGTACATTCAATTTGGACCAACTGGAGCTAAACTGTTCCAATTCTCTCAAAAGGTGATTTTTGAGAGTTTACAAGAGAGTCTACCCAACTTGCCCCCATCATTTGAAACAATGTGAATCGACGATGGAGGGCATAAAATCGCTTTGATCTGTTTTGATCAACGTGTAGCGACATTTGTAGCTTTTAACTGGCCCAAAATACTGTGTCCGACCTATTTTGATGCGATAAACACGTTCTGAGGGGTATAAAAAAGCCATACTGCACGCCCTTCCGAGATAACCATATGGGGGCATGTTGGGTACACTCCGATATCGGCCTTCTTGATTCTCGAGTCATCTCCGTGTTTTGTGGATAATGTCGCTCCAAATCAGAGTTCTGCAACCCTGAAGAGCGGATTTTGAAGGTATTGAGACAAGGAATCAAATGCGCTAAGGTACGTCAAGATTGGTCGAATAAAAATAAATCGGCACCGGTTTTAGTGAACGCGATTTCCTCGGTGATTTCTTAGCCGTGCAAACACGAAAAATGAAAAAAATCACTTTAAATTTTTTGGAAAACGCAGGGATGATTCAGAGTCAATCCAACATTACAAACGTAAAAAATATATGCGGCAAGGTCAACGCGTGCCCATTTCTGAGATCGGCATATGGAGGCAAGTTGGGTACAGAGGCAAGTTAGGTACACTTACCTTATATTATATTGTTTAAACAAATTAAATTACGCAGTTTTCGCAAAAGAGAGGCAGACTGATTTCGTCTCAGAAATTGAAGTTTTTGACCACCTTCAACCTTGCCGAGAAAAGCTGTTGTTTGAAAAGTCTATTCCTATACGTATCTAATACACGAACTTTTGAGTGATGACATTCTTTTTTCTCCTTCTTAGAAATCAGATAAAAAAACCCATTGATTCCACAATCGGAGCAGTCCCAAAGTGCCGCCCCTATAAGCACATTCTGGACTTTTTCAATGAATGAGACCGTGTAATTATTCATCAAGGAGGGGTATGATGATGGATTTTCAATTCTGAATCACAGAATACATCCATTAGAATCCAGGTCTTTATCAAAATTGAAATTTAATCGAGAATCTTTCCATGCCGAATTTGAGTAATGTGAGTTGGACTGAATAAACTAATTATCTTATAGAAACCTGATATGTGACTTATCAGATCACTGACGAGAATCTATACAGCATTCGAAAGCACGGGGAAGGATCAAAATGAAATCACAATCAACGAATCGCAAATTTATAGCCCTATCATTTTTTTTTTTTTTTTTTTTTTCAATGATTTCAGTTTGAAAATTCTATCAAAGCCAGGACTTGCTAAATTTAGAATAAACAATTTAAGGTATATCAACATTACCAGATGCATACGATATCTCTCTTGTCTCATCAAATTTGACGAAACGAAACGCATATCGCAAGGATGCGCCAAGAGCGAACAGACAGACGAATAAACAAATGAACGAAGATAGCTTGGCTTATTCGCATATAGCGCATATACGGATGAAATTCGTAATTGTTCCGAGCCTGCGTATCGTACAACTCTCTGCACATACCATCACACACACACACACACACACACACACACACACACACACACACACACACACACACACACACACACACACACACAACACACACACAAAGTTACACTCAAATTCACACAATTACAATGCGTTTAGTGCATATGCTGTAAAGTTATAATGTACAGTCGTCGGTGGCGCCTATATGCCATATTACTTCGAGGAAAAATCTCTCGTTTAATTATTATCGCGTCAATGTCACGCAAATCTCGTCTGTTTCTTGGCGTACATATACATAGGTGCCTTCTGTGACTTTGCAAAAATAACGGATCGACCTTTTGCGACTGCACATCCGTGCGAGCAGGCATGAAAAAGCCACAACCCATTATCTTGAAAAATATGAATTCCTATATAGCTTATAGGATTACTTTGATGTCTGAAAATGCAGTCTAAGATAACTACCACCGTGAGCTTCTTGATTTCGTAACTTCTGCTTCTTCAGAATTTTTTTGTGTAGTTTGGGATCCCGGTGAGATTACGACGTAGTATTTTAAATTCGGGTGATGAAGAATGAGGGGTTTATGGCGATGCGGTTGCCGTGCAACCCGGAAATTATATTCCATAAAAATGTAACTCAAAATTTTAATTATATGAAGTTTGAGACAAGTTGTCCATTACATATCATCATCTGAGTTGTGGTGGACAACTCATTATTTGTCACCAATCACAAGACTATCACTAATAAACGAGAATAACTTGTCCGCGGGGACTTTCTAACCTACAAATTGGCACATTTTTGGTCACAAGAATCTCGAAATCTTTTCCAATTTGGGCTAAACGAAGAGTTATCCAGGCTAAGTCAGATGATTACAAAGCCTGGATAACTCGCTGTTTAGCCCAAATTGGGGAAGATTTTGAAATTTTTGTGAACAAAAATCAGCGTACACGGCGACCGCATCGCCTTATACGTGATTTTTGAATAGTTGAACGGTAATTGATGTCGAGGAGTCGAAAATTAGCCAATAGTATATTTCCGTACTGGGCTCGGTAGCCCACTTTGGGCACTAGGACAGTTTGTCTATCGAGCGAAGCGAGACAACATGTCGTCCAGTGCCCAAAATGGGCTCGTATGCTACCTAAGTGCGGATATATTCATTCATTACGAGAACCCTAAAATCGGATTCAAACGCGGCATTTTTAGGTTATAGATTGATGCAAAATAGTATATTTCCGTACTGAGCCCGGTAGCCCATTTTGGGCACTAGGACAGTTTGTCTGTCGAGCGAAGCGAGACAGACATGTCCTCCAGTGCCCAAAATGGGCTTGCAAGTGAGATGCGGATATATTTTTTCAGTACGAGAACCCTAAAATCCTATTTAAACGCGGCATTTTTAGGTTAGAGTAATAAAAACTCTTTTGATACACTGTGCGTAAAAGTATATTTTGCGCACAGTTTGACGACTTTCACTCACAGAATATCAAAAAGTATAATCCGACACAAGTCGGTGAAATCTTTTTTTTTTGCATTCTTGTGATGATTTCGACCCTCTTCTGCGGTTCGGGCCGAAACTCGGACATAAAATTGAGTTTTCATCATTCCAACCTGAAAATGCCGCTTTCAAACGTGGTTCTGGGGTTCCGATGAAAAATATTATTATTGCCCTGTACTGGCATGCTCATTTCGGGCGCGAAGGACTTATTTCTCTCGCTCCGCTCGGGAAGTGAACTGTCCCGGCGCCCAAACTGAGTGTACGCACCCAGGGCAATGATGTACTATTCTACACCCTCCTATCGAAATGCACTATTTCCGCATCCTTGTAATGATTCTGACCTCCATCTGCATCTAAGGTCGGAAACCATCACTTGGCTTTGAAAGAGGAGTGTCACCTCCGTGTATGCGAATGATAATTTTCGCGATTGTCGGGTGCTTACGCGATGTTCGGGAGCCTACAAAATTGCATAAAATACCTGTCACGTTTTACTCGTGAGGTTTCTTGTCTCCGAGCGATGATCTCGACTCTCACCTGAGAAAATTTTGCTGACAATTTATCAAAATAGTACTTTTGAATATTCCATCATTCCAAACGGAGCAGAAGGCGAAGTTCAGAATCATCACAACAATGCGGAAACCACCCCGTACAAGTGCTTTTGAGTGCCTACGAAATCGCATGAATTAGTATTCGAAACTTGAAAGAGGTGAATTTTCGAGATCATTCCGACCCTCGCCTTTGGCTCTATCCGGGAATAATTACTCTAAATTATCAATTTCCTGATGTTTGGGTGCTTACAAAATCGTATAAAATAGTAATCGCGTTTCTTTCATGAGCTCCCTCGCTTTCGAGCAGTTTTTCCGACCGGCTCAGGCCAAGAACCAATAGCTCAGAAGCGAGGCCCAACCTCATAAACTCGATGCAAAATGTACTATTTCCATCAGCTGCGAGGCGAACAAAATCAAAATATTGTGCGGAAAGGTCACATTCCCTTACAGATGGTGAAAAACATGTATCTTTGCAGAGAAGATTTTTTCACGTTTTTCGTTACTTCCTGAGCTTAAAAGAATCGCACAAGGCATGCTATGAGAACTTACCGAATTCTCTCGAATGAATAGCAATCATTTCAAAACTGCAAATAATTTCAAGAGACTTGAATTTTCTTGCAAGCAAAGTCGGTCAATATTACCCTCGATGCGTACACCCATGCCACTGTGAAAATACATACTGAAAACTTTTCCTGTAGAGCGTGACCCACAAAAAGTTAACTCTGAGCCTTCTGATTGACATTATAATTGAGCTAGGGCAAATATTGGCTCAGCAAAAGAGTAATAACCTCCAATCCGTTCGCGTTGTATGGAGGGCTTGTGGAAAAAAATCACCATCAAAGCACACTTGAATTATGAGTTGGCACCACCAGAATGACCAAACCTTTCTTGTGTACACAATCTGCAACGTTTCTGCATCATCTCACTCTCGAATCTTAACTTTATTGACCCAGCTTTATTATGCAGCTGCTTTCATCAACATCATCATCAGGGAGCCAAACTCCCTTTCACCCTTTCAATCAGTTTCATTTTTTCTTATGAATTTTTCACCATTGCGAACCTTAAAAAATTCAATGACTTCATATGTTGCATTTGTTCGTAAGACTCTAACCTATCGAATTTTCAGCGCATGAAGTATTTCAACTATCACGGGGGACTATGTTGAAAATGAAACATACCGCAAATATATTCTTATAGGAATTATACGTTATTCGATGGCTGAAGAATAAGGCTATTCAAGAATGGAACGTGTTCCATTCTCGGTGCGGCTGAACCAACTTCCGATGCGGCTGAAAGTAACTCCCAGAATTTGAACGGGATCTTTCAGTAGACACAAAATTAGGAAACCAGAAAAAATTTTGTCAAAAGATATGAGGCCGTTTTCGAGAACAACAATATTTGCGTCTCAAAAGTCGAACTTCGTTGAAATAATAAACATACTCGTGGGATTTGAGATTCTGCGTTGGGATTCTATTCTACTACTACAAACTATCATCCGATCATTTGTCTCATTTCGGATCTTGCTTAGAACATGTTATTGTATTTTACCAAGCTTTTCTTGTCAACTCCCTGAGGGACAAGTTGTCAGTCGAGAAAAGTGGAACACGTTCCATCGTATGATCTAAAATCCTACTTACAACTATGTAAATTTCCCCGAAAAATTCAGATTTTGACAGTCTATGACCGTTTTTCTGGGGAATGGCCTTATAACATACGACAAAAATTTTTCTGGTAACTTTTTTTCATGTGTACTGAAAAATCCCGTTCGAATTTCGCGAGTCACTTCATTCGCATTAGAAATTGGTTCAGCCCCATCGTGATTCTGGAAGTAAAGAAGATTATTGAGTATGTCTCACAATAGTAGATATACGATACTTCAACTTCTCAGGATCAGAATGTGATATTCATTCACAAAATTTTAGAGCCTATCTCATAACTAGTCTCAATGAATTCAAAATCTAATCAACAAATCAATCACATCCTGACACCTTTTCTTCCAAATACCTTCAACAAGAAAAAAAAAATAAGAAAAAATAATGGATAATCAAGGCCTAATGTGCAACTTAATTCAATCCAAATTTGCATCAAGCTTCGAAATTGCCAACATCACTTCGAGCTCTAACCTCTCCCTGAAAAGACATCATCCAAATGGATAGAGGGTTCAATGCAAGAGGTCAAGAATTTCTCCAGTTTCTTGCATTGGACAGGCACGAATTTACTTTGTCCCGTTGGCGAACCTCCTTCATATATACATATATATATAGAATCCCTTCTTTTCCTTCCTTATTCTGAAGCTGATCCATTATTCAGAAAGAGGAAAGGCCACTATGGCAGAGATTGCAAACGCTTCCGAAAGCTCAAATATTAGAGCTCACATAACACACATATATTTCATATATAGATGTGTATGTCTACTTTGGCGATGGATCCCCAAGATGCCTACGATTGCAGTTTACAAATGCCGAGGTGAGGAATTTTTTTTTTCTTCTACAGCTCGTCAGTATGGACTTGTCGAGTGGCCGCGAGCTTTTATGTGTGCATTCGGGAATAGGATATTATACGATCGTTTTGCTATTTACATTTTTCCTCTTTCCATATTAGGTGTGAAAGAGATGTACTTTTATTTTCTACCTCTAAAGAATGAAGGAGACTGGTTCTCGACGATGAATACGATTACACGTATTTTTCAATTTGCCAGGAAGAAAGTCGGTTGGCAGAATTTCCATGCATACTTATTTTTCGTGTATAGGGTGGACACTTGAGACCAGACGCTGAGGTATGGGCTATTTTTTGAGGTTTGTATAGGTGTATTCTACATGGTGGTCTGGAAGTATTTGACTGAGCTTCTTAGGAATGGTTGGATAATTTACTTCTATACAAGTGGGGCATCGTTTATTCTCCGATGAAGGTTTTCGTGAAGATACAAAACAAAAATTTTGATGCTTTCTGCTTAGGTTCGTTGCTTACCCAACGGTCTTTATTGTGACTTTGATAGATCCGATGATATTCTGATATTATGTGAAACTCGTGGGGTTTACTCTCAATACTCAACTTTTTATAGTTCCAGATAAAAATCGAAATTTTCGTATGAATGAAAATTTTTTTCCCCTCTTCATTCGCCGATCATTTTATATGTTTCTAAGGATATTGTTTAATTCGCATCTTTACCACGCTGATATTTTGTTAGATTGTGATCTTTGCTCTATCAAAGGTGTTAGAAATTTTTTGAGGGTTGTAAAAAGCACCACAGGAGGTTGGGGAGGCGGGAAATTTGAAGGTTCAGGGAAGATAAATCATTCCTGTGGGATGTAATTCTACTTTCTAGAATCATTTTCCAAAAATAATCAAAGTCTTTCGTTGGTGGATTTTCGAATGAAGTTATCTTCTTGAACTATCCTAATGAATGCCATATGTAAAAGTTTGTCTCCTCCACGGATAAGTTTCTTGTATTTTTAACGATCTTTGAAACTATGTACCCACATTCATTCGGAAACTGGATGCAGTCAAGTTAGCTCAAGCAACTTCAAGAGGAGGAGCGAGGAATTTATTCATTTCTATATTTTTTCTTTCATCTGAGGATCTTACCGCAGATGTATTTACCCCGATTTTGGATAGAAGAGAGTACATCAACTCCAAGATCATCAAAAAGTTTACAAAAAAGTGGCCGACCCAATTTTCGATAGAACTCATTCCTTCCTATCTGTGATGAGAAAACCATGGACGAGTCAAAAGCCGTGAACAAGAAGAACTTTTACATTCCATTCATAATGAGAAATCGGAAAATTGACTTTATCTTAAAGTTCACCAACAAGAATTTTTATCATTTTCTGAAAACGACCCAGGAGGTACCTAGTATCACAGGAATTTTTTTTTTCGTTGACCTTCAACTCTCTCGCCTTTCCGACCCACCGAGGCATGGGACTCTTTCTTGAGATTATGTACTTAGTTGATGCAGGAAAAAGTATCTGAATTGAGGATGAAGCTATTCAGATGAACCATGAATCTCTTTTTGACTTGTGTATCATATTAAGAAGGTCTTGTGGAAGTATTGAGATGAAGATACTTCAGATAGCCTGATAGTTATCAAGTTTCTACCAGTGATGCAACCATCGTTATCACAAATGAAACATCCACTTTATCCTATTCATACAATCGTCTGTTGAAAACATTCGACTTTTACACAAGCATGTACAAAGAATAGGATTTTATTCTTATCACTAGCGTCATTCACGAAAAATGACGGTACTAACAGGGACAACGAATATTGACAAAATTTATGAAAAAAAGGTCAAATCTGTCCAGTTACATTACTTATCAAGGGTTGCATGTTCTGTGTTATCTTAATTCGAGCAAAAATTCAAGCGCAAAGGCAAATTTCAAAAGTGGAATATTCATGTGTGCATAATACTTGGTTAATCTCTGACCGAAATATCCCCAGAAGTACTTTCTCTTCAGCCCAGTGCAGTGCTTATTTCACATTCCTTCCATATATATAAATATATACTTTTACTTTACTTGCCTGATTTTGCCCTTATTTCTCGCTCATCTGTATGCACAACTTATTTCTTCTCAAAATCTGTACGTCCCTTTGCATTCATGAACCATACTCACATTTTTTTTTCTTTCTGTCCCATCTCCCAGTGCTCTTATCCTGTAAATCTATTTTTTTACCTCAAGTGTCTCTTTCGCATATGGTAGAAACTAGAATCTAGAGCACAGATACAGTCATCGTGACTGTATGTATAATATTGCTGTAAAAGTTGTACGAATTAGACTAGTCTCCTTCTTTTTTTTTTTTTTCTACAATTCTTGTTCTCTTTTCTTTGGACTTCCATATGATACTAATGAATGATTTATTCCCATAGAATTTTTCATTCTTGCTATACTCTGGGATTCACCAATCACAATTTGAATTCAATTATTTGAGCTTGGGATAGAAATTGGAAAAAAAATACCCATTAGTAAGTGTGTAAGTGTTACCATATTCTCTGACTCTTGATTCGACAAAATAATTTGATGAGGTTGAATCCTGTCGTGATTTATCATTTTATGGAATGTATGTGCGATTATTTGCTGAATTATCAAAAATGTTCACTCGGACACATGTATGTGTATTTTCTCTGTGCAGTTATCCTGCATTTGATTCCGCGGTCTCTTGTTTATATACGAGCAATGCAAACTTTGCGTGACGGAATTTTCTGAACTTTACTATTGCTGATGCTCACTATTCTTGATAGTTGATCAGATAAATTATACTGAATAATGAGTCATCTTTGCAGGGCTATGCTATGGTTTTTCCATTCATTTGAGTCTCAAGAACAAGGTTAGTATTTTCGATTTCGGACTATTTCAATTCATATTTACTAATTGAGTATAGAATGAAATGAGACTATAATGATCATTTGTCCACTCCAAATACTTTTCCAATAAAATGTTTCGGATCGGACAAGTTCGATCGACGGTCAGAGGCTCTGTCAGAGCATTTTGGGATGCTTGTGAGCTCATTGAAACTCCGTTTTCTGAGCCCTCATGTGGATAACGTAGTTCATTTTCATCGGAAATGATTCTGCGTATTAGAGGTTTTTGATGACGGAGTCATCTTTCGGCGCGGTGCGAGTGAATCCGTGTGGGAATCCATGTGGACACGCTCTCAGTTGACGGGATCGTTTGCTGTGTTATGCGCAGGCGCCGCGCTATACTTTATATTAGTAATATATGCTCACCATTATAGTAGGTGCTGTATATATGTACTATATATAACAACTTTTGGCCTATGACCTCGTGCTCGCGCTCATTGCTGTGTGTATGTGTGTGTGTGTGTCATGCGTGCTCTAGCATGCATTTACACGGCGCGTCTCGCCGTGTAAAGCGGCATATGCGTCTCGTGCCAAAAACTTTGTTCTTTACGATGGAACTTGCTTCATTAATTCTACATCTCTCAAACGTGGGGATGTTCGAACGTCCAAAATTCTTTCATAAATTACGGCAACTCGTTCATGGAAATTTTGATGACATTCGCAATGCGTGTGCATTACATATTGGAGAACTCGTTTGAGATTGAAATCATATCCATATTAGTAATTTCAATGTGAACTTTTTTGAGAATTCTTTTTAGCAATTGCGAGAATTTTCAAGAGAAACCTTTGTCTGAGATTTTAAGGAAAATTCACATCAGGCGACAACAAAACGCAATTTTCGAAACTCTGATACACCACCGAGCTCGAGTCCAGACTATTCTAGCCCGATAGCTATATATATAGAACTGGAAAGTTTTCTCTCATATCACACGTTTTATAATAGTCGTATGATGAAGCGAATCCTCAATTTCAGAGCGTCGCATTATAGGTCTCCCAGACGTTGAGTAAAATGTTGAGTTTAGAATAACCAATTTCTAAGATAGGAACAATGGAAGTGATCGACCATCTCCTGATTATATATGAATGAGACTTCGAGGCACCACACTGTTATTGAATACATGTTTTGTGAATTCAACTAATGTAGGGTACCCTCATCAAGCCAATTTCTCAATAACTTTGGCCCATCTCAATATTTTCGAACGTACTTCAACTCGTGTGGAAGCTAGTCTCAAGACCTTCGAAATGAGCTGGAGTAGGTCTAATTTTGATAAACTGGAGGCGAGCTGTTTAAAATTTCCCAGAAAGTGTTTTCTAGGAGTTCACAAAAGTGTGTACCCAACTTGCCAAGCAACTTGCCCCCATCATTCAAAACGATGTAAATTGGCGATAAAATGCATGAAATCGTTTTTATATGTTTTTATCGCCGTGCAACCATATTTGGAGCTTTTCGCAGGTTCTTAACCACTATTTCTGTTTACCTCCAAATTTTGCATGTTCCAGATCGATGTTTTCCAACTCTAAAAACGGGTTTTGAAGGTCTTGAAACAAGGTATCAAATACGCTTAAGAACTTTAAGATCCACCGAACTGAAAAAATTTGCACCGGTTTTACTAAACTCAATTTCTTTGTTGATTTCTTAACTGTACAATCGCGAAAAATGAGAAAACCACCTCGAGTAATTTGAGGAAAGCGGAAACGATTCTAGGTCGGTATAACCCATCACCTATTTTCTCAAACTTTAGTTCAACACACTTGAAAAAATTATCGGGAAGGTGAAGGAGTACCCATTTCTAAGATTGGCATATTGAGACAAGTTGGGTGCACTTATGGCACTGTGCAAAACTCAATGTGAGAGAAAATTTATGGACGACTCTGTCATCTTCTGCGCGTTCTATCTGGACGCACTAATTTTTTTTCTAATAAACTTTTTCCTGATATCATCTATGTGGGCCATTTTATGCTTGAATTCATCACAAATTAATATGAACTCGCTGTTGATAATTGCATCCAGCGGAGTAGAATGCCAGATTTATTCTAACTTGATTGTATTTGTGCAAACCTTGGTGCAAACTTGCATCCAAAGCAAAGTTTATTTTGCTTCTATTGTGACCGAAGAGTTGTTTCATAAATATGAAAACTCGAATGGATAGAATGAAAATGTCAAGTATTTCAGGTCGAAATGGCCTCATATGAGCGGCGTTATGAGTTTTCAATAATTTGTGATTGATTTTCGTTAATGCGTGGAAAAAATCTGTGAAATTCCTGAAGAAATATCTCTGTGAAAGGACCCCGCCATAAATCATAGGATTTTGGGTTTCAGCTAATCTTGGCTCTTTGATAGTCAAACGATAGATTTTCACGGGTTGAACCAAACTCTCAATGGGCGCAAGAACCGATAACGTATTGTTTTTGAAGAATGATAAAAGTAGCCCGAGCTTGCAAGCTAAAATAGGGTTATGCAATGTTTACAAGATGTTCTACCCACTTAAACTCCTTGTTAGTCTGTTCCTCTTTCATCTTGTATGACTTGCAACATAATTGCAAAGGAGTCGATTAGTTATTTTGGATTTTCTTACCTTCGCTATTCGAAGGTCTTCGCAATGAAAATAGTCCAAAATCGCTCGAGTTACGAGAGAGCCAAGTTGGAGGCATTGTCTGCAGCTCCAGCAGAGCTGTGAAATAGCTCGCCCTTGTCCAGTAAAGTACCAAAAGAAAAGCTTCAGATAAACTTATCCAGAGAGAGCTTTTTCAAAAAGAGTTACCATATTCTATTCGAAGATTTGCAGGCATTCAACAAATGCTGCACGCATCGGTAGAAGATGAGTGCTAAAAATCGTTTTTTTTTTTGGAACTCAGCAAATCGATTCATCAGTGAAAACTGGTATGTCGTATAAGACGATTGCTCAGGGATCGACAGAATCTGTTAACTATGAAAGTGCCCTCCTAAAGCTCTTCTTTGAGTATTTTTCTGGACAAGAGCGAGCTGCTGGAGCTGCAGACAATGCCTCCAACTTGGCTCTCTCGAACTCGAGCGATTTTGGACTATTTTCATTGCGAAGACCTTCGAATAGCGAAGGTAAGAAAATCCAAAATAACTAATCGACCCCTTTGCAATTATATTGCGAGTCACACAAGATGAAAAAGGAATAGACTGACAAGGAGTTCAAGTGCGTAGAACATCTTGTAAACATTGCATAACCCTATTTTAGCTTGCAAGCTCGGGCTACTTTTATCACGAATCACTCAAGAACGATACGTTATCGGTTCTTGCGCCCATCGAGAGTTTTGTTCAGCTCGTAAAAATCTATCGTTCAACTGCCAAAGAGACAAGATTAGCTGAAACCCAAAATCCCATGACTTATGGCGGGGTCCTTTCAAATTTTACCGTTTTTCGTAACTCTTCCATTTTGGAAATATTTATTCGGAACGTGAAAGGTATTTGCAGTGTTGCGGTCAATTAGGTACTCTACCGGTCAAAAGTCTCAATACGCCTGGAAATCAAACTGATGATCTTCAGAGATGACTATCTCAGAACCTATTGCTCATAGAGAGCTCTGCGAGGTCGCATTTCGTAGCTCATATCAAGCACTTTCAAATCTATTTTCTGTATTTCCCGTTCCGCGTATTATACCAGAGACACACAAGTCGGGAAAATAACTTCTTACGCAGTTTTCCAGCCAAGGTACAAACGCCTGCAAATTTTGGAGACATTGTTGGATCGCTATGAGACCAATGACATTCTCAAGCCTATGATAAGACCTTCAAGATCCGTTTTTAAACGTCTCTCAAAGTGGTTTTGCTTTCGAGATCTAACTGATTGAATGAGGGTATTTTTCTCTCAAAAAATCACACGGTAATCCAAAAATGATAACAAACAGCCCACTTTGGGGCATCTGACCCTTATTTTCGCAAGAGTTCGAGTCAATATCGCCGGAGAAGCTTCCGAAAATGAAGGCTACCGACCTTAAACTGGGCTGTTTCTCATCACTTTTGGATTATCGTGTGATTTTTTGAGGAAAAATCACCCCCACTGAATCAATTGGATCTTGAAACCAGAACCACTTTGAGAGATGTTTGAAAACGGATCGTGAAAGTCTTATCATGGGCTTGAGAATGTCAATGGCCTCATAGCGATCCAACAATCTCTCCAAAACTCGCAGGCGTTCGTACCTTGGCTGGAAAATTGCGAAAAAAGTAATTTTTCTGATTCGTGTGTTTTTGGTATGATACGCGGAACGGGAAATACAGAAAATAGATTTGAAAGTGCTTGATGTGAGCTACAAAATGCAACCACGCAGAGCTCTCTACGATCAATAGCTTCTGAGATATCCAGTCCTGAAGATCATCACTTTGATTTCAAGGTGAATTAAGACTTTTGACCGGTAGTGTAGTTAGGATAGTTGAGAGGTTCATTCTTCCTATCCAACTCTGATAATACGAGTCACTGCATATAAAAACGTAGAAAATTTCGTAGGTGTGACGTTCACTACCTCGTGTTCACTGAATGTTCTGTTCCTATTGGGAGCGTTTTTTTTGCAACACCCATCCAAGAGGAATCTCGATTTATATACTTATTCAAAAAGCAATAAATGAAATATGGTCATTTGTACCGGAGACAAGTTAACAGACATTGCGATGGAGAGATTGAAAGAGATATAACTCTAAAATGAAGGAGAAACTTCTTTAGTGACGATGATTCTACATGAATTCAAACTTATCTGTAATTGATTGAGTAATTTTCTGATTGCATCCTCAACAATGTGTCTCCAATTTGATGATAACCTTATATTGAGTATTCTGGTCTTGAACGTATGATTCACCTGGTCAATTAAGCTGCTCGTGAATCTCATGGTAATCTGTTCTGAGTGAGAGTACATTTCTTTCGCACATGCCAGATTGTTAATTGAATTTCGCAATGCTCAGATCTATATCCTGATTACAGCTAATATATGATAACCTATAGCCTTACATCAATTTCGGATGAGTCTAACCAGGTGAAAGATATCGAAGAATTTACCACACTCATAACCTTGGATTCGAGTATTTTCGAATATACATCTGGAATCCAAATTTGTACTGCCTACAAAATATTTCTTCAATCAAAAAATCGTAGCTAATCAACACCAAATAAGAGTGATGACAATTCATAGTACCTACCCTGCGGAAACCATGTCGACAATAAAATTCATCCTCAAACGCAACATCCGTCATCACCCAATTCACTTGAATCCTATACAAAATACAGAAAACAACTCGCCCATGAAAAACTGAACCACGGGAAGAAAAGAAACCACGTCACCGAGGGGTCACCGCTATCCATCAAAAAAAAAAAGGAAAGAAAAAAGTGAACTCTCGTAATTTTCCGCTATGACCATGAGAGAGCGCTCAGAATGACTAAAACTTGGTGTCCAGCTATCGCTTTCTTTTCCATAGTTCTGTCAACACTGTGAAATGGAAGTACCTATAAAATAGAGTATAGTGTAGCATAGAGTGGGATAGCGATCCGCGTCAACGACAACAATGCGTTCGCTGGTTGCATTGCCGAGAAAAAAAAAAACAAGTTTAGGTGGACAATGCCATGGGCTAGTTTGATGACATTCACTATAGTTTTGATGCCATTGTCGAAAAATTGTGTCTACAAGAGATTCAAGGTTCCCCCACTGTATGCAACACCTGTCGCTCGATTTTTTTCATGCTACGTTGCGAGGTTGAGTTCAATAGAGTAACGCGGTGAGGTGGAGACGGCGAAATTTTTTGAGGGCGCTCCCCATGTCCTCAGCCTCAAAAAAGTGAGCGGTGCTCATCTTGCGGTGGAAAGGATTTGTTGTAAATGTAAAATTGACTGAACAATATAGAGCGTAGTGCGATATGGTCGCACGTGCGAAGAATTTTTCTAAAGGAAAATTTTGCCCAGATTGATAAAAAAGTGTGCTCAGGAAGTTGTGTCTGTTGTATGCAAATTTTTTCAACAATTTCGGAAACTGCGAGACACATTCCCACAATCTCATGAGCTCAAATTTCTACCGACCTTCATAGAACTTTTTTTTAAATTTGTTGAAAAATTCCCTCCACGTGGGAACATATCGCACTTCATTTCATGTTGTTTGGTTGAATTTATACAATAAATCACATCCAAGAAGTTGGCACCCAGGGTCAAAACCATGCGAAACTAATTACACCAAAATATTGCCCGATCGAAACTGAAAAAAAACATCACGTATGCAATTCAATTGACCGTCGCTTCGTTCTCGACTTATTTGCAAAAAACGTTTTATCCTAGCGCCCGAGTGTAAAATCGCGATTAACTTGCAAAAGCGCAGTCTAGAAATATTCTGAGAAGACAAATCATCTGAAAATGATTTGCCCGTTCAGCACCCGTTGAGAAACTTGCCGAAAGTTGCGAACTTTTAGTACAGAACTTAATTGATGCGATCTCGATCTCAAGTAGTCATATATGTAGCGAAAAGTAGTGCCGCGTCTCCACTACGCTATCCACAGCCTTGTTTCACGCGTCGGCTGCTCGTATTTTGAAGAGACAAGTGCAAGAGCCGGCGAGAGGGGGATTGCACCACTATGTTAACCCGAAACCACTTGTTCATCAATCAAACTCTTCACCAATTTTCCGTCATCTCCTCGGCGGTCATCTCCCACGAGGGATGGTTTAGTGTTTGAACGCGAGAATACTGTCCAGCAAAGTTCTGGCATGGCACATTCTGAAGTCCGAGCAGCCGATGCCCGAGAGGAGACTGTGCTAATAGTGGAGATGCAGCATTACGTTACGATCAGTCGCGCGAGTACCCACTAATTTCAGGTTTTGCAGGAAATTCGCGATCTTTGTCCAGTTTCTTTACGGGTGCTGAACGGGCAAATTATTTGCATACGATTTGTCTTTTCAGAATCTTTCTAGACTGCGTTTTCGCGAGTTTATCGCAATTTGACGCTCGGGCGCTAGGATCAAACGTTTTTTGCAAATGAGTCGAAAACGAAGCGACGGGCAAAAAAATTGCATATGTGATTGATTGTTCAGTTTTGCACGGGCAATATTTTGGTGTGATTAGTTTTACATGGTTTTGACCCTGGGCGCCAACTTCCTGGGGGTCAATAAATCATTTCGACCACGAGATGGCGTGCCGGTGATTATTTTGATGAGGTTAGGAGTGGAGAGCGCCCTTTAGCTGAGTTTGTCATTTTCAGATGAATGGCATAATTCTGTTGTTTTTTGGTGCACCTTATGGACGTTTCATGATGGCATCCATATTATCTTGAGGAATTTGGATGGAATGTATACTTGAATTTCATTTCCTAAGACCGAATGGTTAATTTGATTATTTCTAATAGGAACTGCAGTTCCATCTTTTCCGATAATTGGCCTTGGATGGACGATTTCTGGATTGTTTTTCATACCTATCCACGTTATGAACAACTTTTGAATGAGATAAAACGGCAGCTCGAACACAAACTAAATTGAACTCACTGACTTTGACTAACTGACACTAGATATATGCAAAAATTCAGTGAGCCTGATTTTTCATGTGATACTTCTTCAAGAGGGTCATGAAATTTTTTTGATCAGCCGAAGACGGCCAAAAATATCTCAACTAAAACTTCAAGTATTCTATTGACTTGAACGATATACAGAGGATGAGGTATCTCAGGGATATTATTGTGATGATGAGTAAGAATTGAGAAAATCAATCTCTCAAAATCGACATAGTGTACGATAGAATCGAAAAATTCGCATCATCAGAAAACATTCAAATATCATGACAAAGCATAAATCTTGATGCAACAATATGGATTTGAGGAAACACTCGTCTAGTACCGGGGCTTTTGAACTTTCCCACGAGTTGGAAAATACGCTCCATTGTCGTCGTCGTATACTCCATTCATGAATTTCCAAGACTTACGATTTTTCAAGATATACATACATACATTATAGATATAGATCATCTATGTATAGTACACAGTGGCCTGTATGATGTGTAACTTTAAGTTCTGAATGAAAAATCGTGAAACGGTGGGAGGTATAAAGTTGTGTTTATTAGAAACCAGGCTTCTATATATACACCCGCTTGCGTCGCGTTGTCGTCGTTTGCTCGCGAATTACATAACTTGAGAATTAACGGCTCGCGCTCGGGGCTTTGTTTCTTCTTTTATCTTGTCCCGACAATTTCGCGTATATAACGCAAGTCCTTCGAAACGCCTTATTCTTCAAAGAGTGTTAATTGAAAGAAACTTGAGAGAATTAATTTTGCCTATGATAAAATCGTTGAGCTTGTTATGGACAAGCTTGGCTACTTGGTATTGTATTTATGATCAATATGAGTTGGGAGGGACGTGAGATTTTTTACCCTCCCTATTGAGATCGTTATTCATTAATGGGTTTGAGGTTATGTTGCTATTGGGTCTGGATTCTGGATATCCTACATTACACCGGGATAGGTAGCTGACTTTTTTTTTGGTTAAGTATTTTTCCCATTCCAGGACTGGACATTGTGCAAAAAGAAGGCATAAGTGACATTTTAGAAGAAATGGATTGGGAATTTTTTCAATAGAGATGGCTCAACAGAGCAGTGGAATTTGATGCATTTTACGGAATTTTGATCGCAATTTTGATGGACTCAAAACTGCCCCGTATGTGTGATAATTATACGTTCTCGATAGGCTTCTTTCAATAAATAATCTATTTAAATGCCGAAGTACAATACTGTAGAAAATGGTTCCAAATGAATGGAAATTTTGACATTTTCGAATGAGTATGGCAGGCGCTAAGAATCGACAAATTGATATGGAAGGCCAATTGATATATAGCAACTATAGTTAGCGACGACTTTCAATCGACTAAATTGCCGAAATATCTATGGATTTCGTGGGAAATGATCTTGAAACACTCAATCACCCGACATGTTCATTCGTTTATTCAGCTACAATAGGAGGCTCACTCATATGTCATTGCACAGTCGTTATCTCTTCATCATCAATGACCTATCAAAAAATGAACTGTTCTGAAAAAAATACTATCAAAAAATGTCAACTACAAGCTACGGGTCTACATGATCCCATAGACTGTTGAAATTTTTATTCGTATTCCGATAATGTACACCCATCGAATATGAGTTCTGCACAAATTTAGGGGAATATTCATGTCCTTGAAGGTGTTATTCAAAATCCTGGGCTTCGATTCCAAAGGCGAAGAACCAGATTATTTAGACGCCCAAAAATGGTCTGAAGTAATTTTGAAGATAAAATAGGACGAACAAATTTTCAAGATTTGTACAAAATTTATGTCTGGAATGTGTAGATCATCATAAATTGGAAGATCATTTATTTATATTCTTCAAGAGGAAACATCGAATCATCAAGAAGAACCATTGTCTAACATTTCATTGGTCCCGAGTCATTTTTTTATTGGTATCAACTGGATCTCCAAAATTTCTCGAATACTTTTCCAAATCCCTCAGCGACTCTTGCTGTTTATTGGGTGAAAATATTTTGAATTCAAGAATGAATAAGTTTTCATGGTCTATCAAAATTCACTCCGAATTTTATATGATAATTTTGTATTGCATTACAAAATTATACAAAAATTATAACAGATGAAGCGATAAAAATCATTGCTACAGGAAAATATTTAGATTCTGGACCGTATTTTTTTTTTGTAGCGATGAATTAGCACAAGTCAAGCAAAATATCATCGATGGAATGAAGACTATTTGAAATATTGATGGATATTGGATTGAATGACCGGTGAGTAATTTCTCTGCGAAAATCACTCAAAATTTTTTGAATGGAGTCTATACTCAAGTTATGAGGTATAAAAGACTATCGTCTGTCGATTCTCAGTTCCATCGATCTATTTGAAAGATAAATTATCGAATCATTGTCTGTATGAGACGAGGTATAGGAACGAGGTATCGATAACTGTGACGTGAACGAGTAGAAAGAAGAAGGGAGGAGAGGATATCTCGATAAGTCAACGCATCAGAATTAAGTTTCTTTCTTCAATATAAATCGCGTGCGTCGCGAATACAAAGTACAATATGAAATAATGAACTTCAATTGAGAGGGAGGATTTTCTCGTAGAATCTAATGAAGAAACTGTAATATGACTTTTACCGATCGCGTGTTTATCTGGCATTGATGAACAAAGTTGTAGTTTATGAAGTCATTTTCGAGGAATTTGAAACTGTTTGAAGTGTAATTGTCGTGAGATGAACCGCACGCATTGTAAGACGGACAGTTTTTTTTTTTCAAAGTGGATATATGTTGAGTGGGTGATCGCACTTTGACGTTATTAAGAGCTTTCAGATTGAAAACGACTCAGAATGTACAGAATTTTGTATTGAAAATCATGATCAACCTGATGGCACTGTAAGGAAGATTGTTTTCTTTGGTGACATATTATGTTATAGCAATTATATATGATGGTATAAGTGTGACTTTTGTTTGAAAATAGGTAAAAAAATACCGTATCAAGTATTTTTCTTCTTATTAATGCATTCGATACCTCAACCGAGGATCAGAAGCGAACCGTATCTAGTAATTTTTGAATCCTGACTTGTTCGATTATCGGGTATGAAATTTTGATACAATGAATCTTGAATCAAGGCAACGTGAATGTTGTGTCGGTATTTTTTTGCTTAAGCCCTCATTCTACTCTCAAATTTTATTTCTCTCATCGCGGACTAATCTGCTTTGTAGAGCATATCTACCAGATTTACCAATCCCAATAAACATACACAAGTTGCGGTACCTGCAATATTAATTGGTGGACAGACTAACAAGGAGATCATCAGTCTGTGCGGAACACGGATCTTGATGAAACCCTGGAAGTCATCTTATTCCGGTGAAAAATGAAGGTATCTCTAAGGGTCAAGTCCAATGGGCTTCCTATCCCGAGATACAGACATGAAGATTAGCATTTTCAGAATATCATGGGTATTACCGCGATAACTTACACATTTTGTGTCCAAAAGTTTAGAAATTGAATATTGAGTCTGCACGTGTCTGAGTTGATTTTTCTCATTCCTTTCCACATATTGAGCAATAATATGCGATAAGACGTATGCAGCAAAATTATTGGAACGTTTTAGGACGGTGAATGTGATTTTCACATGTACAAGACATAAGGAAAGTAGTACATGGAACTGGCATCTATCGGTTTGGATCCGGAGCACAGAACTCCATTTCTTCGTCTTTTTCGTGCTATTGAGTACCCCAGGGAACAACTTTTGAAATGCACGGAACTGACATTTCGCCTTAAAATCGCTCGCAAGAATAATTGAGTCGATGTATATAAACTTCTCCTTGTAGATTTCATCTATTCTCACCGTTTTTTAGTGGAAAAAATTGATTGCGCCCAGATATTTCGACTCTTAGTTGGGTAACGCGGTATGCACGGAACTGACAAAGTTAATTACATGCCAATTTTCGGCTACGAAATTACATACAGTACTCAAAAATTTGAAAGTGGACCCTTTCCCGTTCTGGGATTTGATTATTTGACATGTTTCCTTGAAATTTTGTTCGCGACTAAGCTACCTAGAGTTAATTTAGGATGCGCTGTGAGCATTTTGAATAAATGTCTCATTTCCAGTGAAAATTCCGTCACAAGATTGGGGCACATGGCTTGGAGACTAAACTACGCCTTCTGGACAAAAAACCTATGAGGAATGGTTGGTTCAACATTTTACTTCGGGAAAAATTTTCGAGCATATCCTTAGTGATTCTTATTCCGACGCTAGTGCTGGAGGTCTACGTCGCTCTGCAAATGTAACAATGAACGGAATTGACATGCCGACCTTTAATCTTTTAAAATAACGAAGAGGAGTGAACGGATCGATCTGGAAATTTATTCCCAAATGTATATCAACAGAAAACATGTAGGAAAATTTGAATGGAGTGATTTGGAGCTTGTTCGTCGAAATGAAAGACCGTCACGCGTTCCGGGTAAGTTATTGCGATAATACTCATATATGTGTCATTTTAACATGGGCCAATATGAATAATGTAAATCTTCGTAGCCGTATCCTGGGACAGGAGGCCCATGGGATCAAACCCTTGGAGATACCTTTGTTTCTCACCAAAACAAGATGATTCCCAGAGTTTCATCAACACCCGTGTCCCGTAATAGACTTGATGCTCTCCTTGTAAGGGACATTCAAGTCCATTTTGAAAAACATGAATTAAAATATGCGCACTTCTGCATGGATTCCTACGACCGTATTGGAAATTTCTTGAATTGGGTCTCACACCAAATGATTGATAAGTCATATGGGTAGTTGTAATGAGAAGGAATTTTCGTGGAGCTCTTCAGAGTGAAATATATTGACGCTAAAATTTTAAAAGTTTACCGAAATGGACTCACGCTCTTGAGTCTGGCCACCACAGATATGAAAGACACGATATTCTTGCAAAACAGTGAAGCTATCAGCATTGCGATTATGATTAGTGGAACACCGTTTCAGGAACATCAGCGAAGTTATATTTTAAGCACAGCAAAATTCGTATGCTCGTATGATTTAATGAATTTTGCGAGGATTGCGCAACAGAGGCTGATATCATATCTACAAAATTTTTCTAAAGTATATTCACACATCAAACACACAAAATTCGGAAGTCGAATTGAGGTCGTAGCAGATGGGGAATCGAATTCTCAAGGATTTCGAAATCTCCGTTCTTTTTCTTTTCAAAATTTCTCAACATTTTCCAAAACTTTTCGCCGTTATTATTCATATGTTCTCTTTTAGAGTCAATTGTGCTTACAAAAATCAACATTGAATTTTTAATTGTATTCCAATAAGCTAGATTGGAAGGAGCTTACGAGAATTGCCTAAATTTCGACAATCCATGTGATGTAATAATAACAAGCTTATAGAAATTGGCAGCACTCCTTGAGGATAATGAAATATTGGATGGGCCATTATGTACAAATGAATCGAATCACAATAAATTTGCAGTACACAAAAGAATTACGAATTTGTGCCTACCGTTCTTGAACCGGTTCTCAGTATCCAAGCTAAATCTCACTAGTTATCTCATTCAAGGCCTACCGGAGCATACGAAACATCTACCAAAACTCTTTGATTTGCTTTGATTTTAATACCAGGTTGGTTTACATCAACAAGTTCCTGGAGTGTACCAGGTACTCCTGCAGAAGGTGCTCAGAGCTCCTGTCAGGAAGCTGGATTCCATATAGTGGAGACGAGGAATCTATTTCCGGTACTTCTTTTTTATTGAGGCGAAGTGTTCGGAGCGTAAATTTTACACATCTCCACTGGACCTCCAAAGCACCGAAACCACGGTAAAGGCACTCGAAAAAATTTCCAGTGGTGCCGGCACTGGGGATTGAACCCACGACCTTTCGATTGAAAGGCGTAAGCTCTAACCTCGCTGCCACCGCGGCATCCAGATATTTACACAGAATGAAGAAAAATTTTCTTACGGGCGTAAAGAAAGTACTTTACGCATAGCAGATCTCGTTTTTCGCACTTCCAGCTGTGCGAAAAACGTATTTCGACACTCGGACGTGAAATCTTTTGCTCTATTCGAGATAATTTCGACCCTCGCCAAGGCTCGGGCCGAAAACAATCATTCAAAAGGCAAAACCAAACTTCCCACCCTCGTATAGAAGAATATAATTTCGTCTCAAAATCATGATTCCATCGATTTCAAAACCGATACCTGTGAAATCGTACTAACCATTTTCAACTCACATCTTCAACCACCAAAAATCTTACCAAAATTCCTAAAAAAAAAAATCCCCCATACCAGAATTAATCTAACCTCAGAAAGTTATAATTGCACAAAAATATACTCCCCGCATCATCAAACTCAAAAAAAAAAAAAGAAAAATCAAAGTGGAGGGGATCTACATCAGTATAGAGTCTGTAAGTAACAGCGCGCCATAATATAGCGATGCAAGTCTGGTCCGTCATCGCAACTCAGCAGTCTGTATACGCGTCTCATCTGGGCTACACACTATAATATACTTACAGCTCCGTTAAAAAACACTCTGTGCACGTGTCACTCTTTCGAATATATCTATATATCTATCCATGTAACCAACGCTTTTACATCGAAACTGGAGAGCCTCGTAGTATCATAGGTACTTATCACTGAGAAAAAAAAATATATATATACATCAGTGCTCTCTGAGTGTAAACCGGTGCGGAATCATCGCGTATAGTGGGACTGATTCTCTCAGTTCGCAATCACGACGCGTCGAGATAACAACCTTCTCCATTTTTTTTATACCATTCATATATATGTGTATATAACACACAACAGGTGGTTTGATTATCATACATACCGATCTTTTAAACGTAATTTTCTCAAATTACACGATCTGTGTCATAAAAATCTAATAAAAACAATAGAAACTTGTCATAGGAATCAGTGTGTTAAGAAAAATTATCTCGGATTGTGATAAGTGTGAGATCGGTTCTCAAAAAACTATACCGATCACTAAAAATAAAAAAAAAAATAAAAAAATTGTGCGAAAAAATCGGTCAAAGACCAATAGAAAATCGAAATGGACTGTGTTACAAAAGTGATGGTAGATGAAAAATACTACTACTAGTGTGGTTTTTTTTTGTGTTGAAAATTTGGATATGAGAGGCTGAAATAAAAGTGCGCGAGTGTGGGTGGCGTGGATGCACGCGAATATGCCGGTCTTCAATATTATCACCAGGAGATGCAAGGTAATAAAATATTTCAATATCGCAATACTTTTATCCTGTAATATTGTCTATACTATTTATTGTATTTTATCTATGGTACAATATATGGTGTATAAAAATTTTTATGTGAAAAAAAAGTGAAAATCTAGGACAACGAGAGATCGGTTGACATAAAGCTTGCAGGAGACACCATCAGTGAATTGTGTGATTATGTTGGGCAGGTCTAGGTCATTGTTATTCCAACAACGTATTTTATATGTATATACGTTGTCGTCGTTGTCGTCGTGGTGAAAGCTGAACGATTTCGACAATTTTTTATTCTGCGGTATAGATATATAGAGATTGAACTTCTTTTCTACTTTTTTTTTGATGATAGCCTTGCTAAAATTATAGCATGAATTCGAGGATTTGACGATTTTGGAGAGGTTTTAGGTTAGTTTCATGACTGTTATTGAAAAATTGATTAATTTTCAGTAATATTTGATGAAAATGTTACAGCTATTTTTTTGTTACGTGGAATATTTGATAATAGTTGTATTAGTAAGAATGTGGAATACGCTATTTCGCTATAGCAAAATTAACTTTGAGGTTATTTTTAAGAAATTCAATGGGTATTTCTTTGGGATAAATCATATGAAACTCAAATTAATTGATATCGTTGTATCAAGAGTAGGATTCCTCATACTAAACCCATCGATATAATAGGCACATAATTAGCAACTAGTTAGCATTGGGTTTATTACATATGAATTATATCTCTTAAGTAAAAAGCCAAGAAGTCGTATTATACATCAATTAATTTATTGCCATGCGGTTAGCAAGACGTTATTCATGAACTTGATTCGTTCGCCTTATGAAACTCTGAGTTTCATTACCAAGGGACATTATTACATTATTTTATCATTGTACATGATTAGGAAAATAAAATATTCCGATAGGTATATATTCATCATTGATATGATATATAGGCTTATATGAAGATTCTTTAGGTTTTTGACTTGATATTATTGCGATAATTCCTTTTTCTCTCAGCTGCATGCAATAATTGATGTTAAAGTAGGTCAACGTAAGTCTCGATGGATATGTTTGAATTTTTATTGAATTCTTACAAGCTGTGAACTGAGACATTTTTGGAACTTTATTTTTCTTCTTTTTTTGTAACTTTTCATTTAAAAAATTCGGTTTCCAATACTTACAGATTCACTCTCCATAACGATTTTTCGGAAGAAATTTTTTTGATGATAACATGAAGATAGCGCGATGATGAGTCAAATGATTAACAATATCAAATAAAGAGTATACAATTTCATTTCGAGTGAATCAACCTTGATATGTGTATTAAATTGCATGCGGGTGATATCTCTATAACGGTCTAATAGCTCATCTTTTTCTTTTTTTTTTTCAAATTGTTTCATTTCATCTGCTCGTCATGAGTGTTCCTAGCTATGACGAATATTACTCTGTTTTTTACTAACCATGGCTATAAATTAATCCAAATTTCAGTACTGTAATATTTCTCTTTTCACACAAATTACTAAAAAAGTGAGATAATAGAATAGAGAAATTATATAGTTGTTTCATAATTACAGATTCAAAAATCGAATCAGCACGATAATAAAAAAATTCCACTCTAATTCGAGGAAAATTTACTATTGTGATTGAGTGATACACGTTGACTAAAAACAGTATAGAACAATGTAATTGTACCATCACTGAAATCGAGTTACATAACAATTTCGACGTATACACTCGACTCGATCATCTCGGAAATTTTTTTTTTTTTTTTTTTTTTCTATTATCATTATTAATATCAACATCAACAAGAGAATTAATCAAGATGTGATGTGGCATTTATCCTTTGAATCTTTCGGGCAAGTTTTTATTCGAGCAAGATTGGATATTTGTCAGAAATTTTTCACTTCTTGGAGTTTGGTAAATTTTTAAAAAAATTTCCAATGCGGATTGTAGTATGAATGCATGAGTACAAATACAACAATTTATCAACTAGCACACGTGCTACTATATGAACATAACAATAGAGATATTATACATTACAATGCATCGGTATATTTATGTTTAGAATGACCCATCGATTCAGACATCAAACTAACAATCAACTATTCTAAATTCGCAACTGCATTTTTGTTCTACGTCCATTGCACGGAATACTAAATGAGGAAACTCATGTGTTTTGACTCATCATTCATTTATTTAGCATTAGTACCGATACAATCGTCCTCATTTTCCGAGGAAAATTCATTCATGAAGAAAAAAAAACTAACAGCTTCAAAATTCGTCAAATCTCAGTAACCCAAATCTGCTTCAACATCATCCTGTTTCAATGAAAAATTCAACGATTTTCTCGTCACAAAGATAATCTTCGATAATGATAAAGTATCGAAGCTTGCGCAATTTTCAATCACCTCGGCACATCGCATAATACTTACGGAGAAATTGAAAATTATTGTCAAGGAGTTTGTAATCATGAAGACGCATCAAATGAAATCCGCGTCGTCGCGGCTCGCGTCATAAAAAAGATTCTCCTCTGATGCTCTCATTTCGAACATTACATACATACATTCATCTATATATATGAAATAAAATGAGATAAGATAGCGTACTTTTTACCATCCAGATAACAAATTAGTGGTTTCACCTTACCTGACACATTCCTTCGTCTTCATTTTGTTTGACACACGGAAGCCTTATCGTCCCTGCTTATTGCTGTCTCAACTTTTATATATCAACACGGAGGTGTTATATATGAAAGTGTCTGTGTATGTTGGTCTACATCAGCGAATCTCCGCCCTCGCGTCAGCTCATCAGTTCTTTTCTCATATATATGGTACACATGCTCACGCAGAGTATAATGACGATGTAAACTCGCTGACTGAATGTTGACTTTCGTGTAGTTTCGCGCGCACGCGAGACGAGTAATTTGGGACGAGTTTGCGCAGAGCTATATTATATGTATGTGCGAATAGACAGCTCTATGAGCTTGTACGATATGATGATAATAGTTGAGTAAAATGAGATGAATGAGATGGGTGGTGTTGAAGCTTGATCATCAGTAGATGTTCCATTTAGGTGGGATATGTGTTTGACAATTTGCATCATTTCTTGGAAGCAGAAGGTTTCCTGATCTAATGGATGGATATCGATATCTCGAACATTCGATAGGTCGAAGTTTTTCGATCGTCCAAACCAATATGAGTAAGCGTTCCAGATTTCTCAATGCCCAGTTATAAGGATGCATCTGGTGATATTTCTGTGGAGCATGTTTTCATGGGTAATCGGAGAATCTCCCATCTACCATTTTTTATAATATCAACGATCAATTACCGATACATCAAACTTCTTGATATCTCAAACCAAAATTCAGGTTATGATAGTCATTATTACTGGTAACTCTTGCACGTGGGTGGGTGTGTGTGTGTGTGTGTGTGTGTGAGCTCGCATGTGAGATCCACCATCCCTATAAAGTTTTATCGACTATATCGATTCTCGATTCGTCGATATTATCGAACCTCTGGTCGATCGAGATTTCTCGATGTATGGGGTTCGACTAGTCAATAATTTTACCGTATTTTTTTCGAGTTGTCGTCACTCCTGGGATTGGACGATTTTTCCAAATACCGATTTTCGATTTATCGATCATTTGATAGCCCGAATTCAAATTCACGTTACATAATGACCAATTCAATCCAGAAACGTGTCAATGTGTGTGCACGGGTGTACACGAATTGATGCACCTTCTATATTGGATAATTCAGTCTTTATTATACCAAAATTCATCAAACCATGGAAATCGATTCCTTCCCGTTGAAAATGAAAGGAGAATTCAGAGCTAATATATCAGCGCATCGAATAATCGTATCCCTGAGTTGTTCGTTGTTCTGAATCGAAGGATTTCCATCCGATCGGCCTTGCAGGATTATTTATTTTTCTCTCCTCGAATCAATTGAATTTCTTTATAATCAATTAAACTTCTCAAGTAGGCATTGCAAGTCATCCGATCAAAGAATTTTTCTCCAGGCGTTCGAATCAACGCGTCTCACCGGAGTGTAAAATATAATCAATTCTGAAAGGTCGGGCTGAATGATGGACATTCCCACCCCAATAGAAATCCTAAATTTTGATGAAATATTTGAAGCCTCGTGAACAAATTACACGATTTTCTCAGAGAAAGTTTGAATCAGAAAAAATACCATTGAACACATTGGTAACACAGTTCGATCAGAACTCATACTGATAGAAGAATCTAGAGTCTCACAAGCAAAATGGCTTAAATAGAGAAGCAGCAAAGTTTGTCGTATATGTACATACATATCAAAAGAGAATTTTCATTCATTCCATTCTAATGGATCTTAATAGTCCGATCTTCCAGAGTTCTCATTCCGATTGTCCCCGAGCATCAGTATAACAGTTCCATTTTTTTCTCTCTCTCTCCCTCTCGCTCTTTCATATAAGCGACCTCGCGCATCCGACAATTAAAACAGACGCTCCAAGAGCACCATGACATTCCCATCGGAGGGCATTCGCTTCAGTCTGTCGACACAATTGGAACTGTCTTTCATGTATCTATGACTATTAGACCAATGTGCACTAACACAGTGATAAAAACACAATTTCAACAGAAATCATAGAAGAAAAAATAAATTCCTTCACACAATAGATTACAATATAGAGTGAGCGCACAAAAGCATCAGGCGTGATCGTGAATGGAAAAAATTGACCAAATGAAAAAAAAAATAATTATCACACCTTTTGAAAGAATTTTTGAGGTTATGTGTATGAATTAATGATGTATGCATGTACAGGTGTTTGGTTAGTGATGAAAAATAATGAAACGGATATAATACTTGAAAAAAAAAAGTAAGGAAAACTGTCGAGTTGTTCCGCATCGGTAGAAACACCGGACGTGCATATGTATATATATATATATGTATATGTAACGCTTATCATGGCCTTCGCAAGGATAATATGGCGTTTCTAGTGGAAAAGCGTGAGCTCTCCGAATACTACTTTACTTGAATGTATCCTTCGCGTGAAAATGAGTGAGGGAAGAATGAATCTGAGTTACTTACTACGTTTGATGTACTTCCACGCTGATAGTAGAAAATATACGTAATACTTGGATATCCATTCACTGGTATGGTGCGATGAGCCGGTTATGTGTGGGTCAGAGTCATTCGCGTAATCTTTGATCTGATGTAAAGAGCGGATCTTGATATTACACCTGTTCAGTTTTGGATAAAATTCTACCGAGTTTACTAATTAAATTATTGCGTTCAAGACATTTATATCGGCCGATAAATTTTTTCAAATATCAATGCTGGTCATTGCATAACTCTTGATGCTGTCATCATTCATTTTTTGATCCGTGAATAGCTTACTTTCAAAATTTCGTATTTTTTCATCCCTTAGAATAGGATATTCATCATCCTTTTTTCTATTTTGAGTCAGTTTCCATATTCATTGTTTCTTGTGACGAAAATCTATTATATGAGATCATTTCTGCATGATCTTTTCAGAACTACGTACGATTCATCTGTGAACTCGGTCACCATGATTGCTATTTGGTTAGAACTTAGAACATGTTATGATTATCTTAGCAGAAAAAAAGCGTTTAATTAGGTTATGTGCACATTACAAAAATCCAAGCTTTTGGGGATGCTCTACTCATGTTTGCATTTACGTAAGAAAATCCCACAATCGGACAGGTAAAGACGTAATCAATCCGTACAATCTTGCATGGTATGCGAGGAAAACTTCTGTATCATGCGATTATTTCTCATTGAATAATATTTTCCTGTAGAGGAAACAATCAGTAAGGTTATCCGCGAAACTGTGAAATCCATCACGAACTACTGAGGATATTCTATCCTTACTCAGCTGAATTCGCTGATTATTGTCGCAATGAATCTCAACCTACTACGAAAGAAATTGATCAAAATTATCAATACTTCAATGATTCGAACACATTTTTCGGAAAAATTACGACTTTTTTTTCAAAATCTTGCACTAAAACCAAATTTATCTCATCGATCATCTCAAAATTGGATCAAAACTCTTCGTGGTCACAGCCATTGAATGACATTTATGATTCTTGAAAAAATTTTCCAGCAATATAAATTCCGACTTGCCACGTTAAAAAAAGACTCATCCATCTTCATAAATTGCACAAAAATCAACGGCAATGTCACAATGACGGAAGTCAAGAGAAAAGATTGACACCTGTCAATCCATCTAGCACATCAACATCTAGATCTGTATCAAGCCCATAATTAATCTACCCATGATTCCAGTTCTTAAGATTCCAGAATACAAACTCGCTAAACCTTTCTGAACCAATGAAAAATACAAAAAGTCAGACGATTAAGCTTGACTTTCATCTTCTCCTATATCCACGATTCCCAAGTATCAATCTTTTCCAACTTGTGCCCCGACTATAACAGCTTCTATACCTCGTCGTTCTACCTTCTGATGTCGTTCACGATATCAAACTCAAACTTGGCAAAACGTTGGAATTACGAAACGTAAGCACTCGAGCGAGCAACTATATATCTATATCTAAGCCTGTGATAATCTTGCCAAAGGAGATACCACAAGTTTGAGATTGATTCTCGTCTAGATATTCGTCGTATCGGTTGAATTTATCGGATTTTGCCCTTCCTTCTATGATTGTAATCATCAAAAAATTGAAATGTGGATCTTGATTCGTTCCAGATATTTGACGTGGAGGTGTCTGAAATATTCTCATTGTTGGGTCATAGAAAAAATTGTTGAATCTTGTTTGGGTGCGCTCGGATTGGTTATTTGTCATAGAAGTTTAATTTTCACAACATTTTGGCAGACGTCCAAAGAGTAGTTTTTATGGACGATGCGAAGTGAATTTTTTCCTTTCATGTAAGCACCCGGAATAATGCCATCAATTAGGGTATTTGGACAGGTATGTATGATATGTTCCGTGGCATAAAAGAGTATTTTGAAAACCACTGACCTTTGAGCTCATCTTCTGATTGAACTGGACAAAATTGATGCCCAAGATTCTTGTTACATGGCATAGATTATGGATCATGATATTTACTATTATATATGATATTTATTATTATATGGTATTATATTCATGAAATAACGTACAATCAATTTTCACGATGAACGGGGGTACTTGTATTGGAATCTGCCTTTGAATGAGTGGATCAAGAAACTGAATGGGGGAACAAGAAATGACCGTGAGATTTTTTTGTGATGAAGCTCAAAATTTTGTATCCATATCGGTCTATCATTTACAAAATTATCATCAATTTTTCAAATGATTGCACGGAAAAATTATAATCTCACGGTACTTCATTCAGTGTGTCAAATGTTTCCTCTAAGATCCGTTAGACTCCCCACCCTTTTTCTTTTAAGCTCTGTCAATCTGATAAATCTCAATATTTTCGAACATAACTACCTCTTTCCGAAGATCTTGCAATGAGCTTTGGAATCAGTTGAGATGTGGTTGATCTTCGATGAATTACCCACGGTGTCTAAGAATTATCATTCAGACCATAGATTAGGGTGTGACCTCATCACCTCAACCGATTTCAAAATTTTGAAAAAAAATTCTCTCAAAGATCTTCCGACACAACGTGAAAATTGCAAATCAGACACATCACATAAGATAATCTATAAAATTGTCAATGGTTCACAATAGAGTATTCCGTTGAGAGCATTCCATTGTTCAAGATCTCACGTCTCATCTGTCTTCAAGAAGAAAGGAAAAAAGTTGCGCACATTCTTTCATCGCGCCATTAAGATTTCATACTCAATCAAACATGATTGAAACAGATTTATACAGCCTACCTACTACCTCGGCTTGTCACTCGTCGACTATAATCTATGCATGGAGTGACTAGTATTGACACAACTTCATCACCATTTCAATCTTGTGAATTAGTTCAATTATGTGTTCTTGTATAGTTGAACTGCATGCTTCTCACATATATAAGGTTATGTAAGATTGTTCATACAGATAATCAAGAAAGTTGGTTCTTCAAAATTTTTCCCTTCCTCTTCAGATGAATGCCGAATCTTATTGGAAGTTGATCCTCTCAACATTTTCATTAATTCCATTGTGAAGATATATCAATTAGTATTTGCTAAGCGCGTTCACTGGCGAGGGATCCAACCGGTGGAGCCAACGGTTTTCCACAGTTCGATTTTTGACTGACTCATATGTGCGCGGGGAATATTCTCGATGGCAATTTTTTTGAGCGATCCAGTTAGACAAGAGGGTGAATAATGATTCAAATGAAAATTCATTCACATAGAGGGTCGAGATGATGACCAACAAGAAAATACGGAAATCTGCCTTCAGAATTGAACCAAGTATTGGACTACACATACTTATGATAACTTCTAGTGGAGTGGGATAATTTCTGTAGAATGGATCTAACCGTAATTTAAAAAGAGACTCGATCCTTGATTTCACACGTGGCAACAGAAATTACTTCGGGACTGAAAATTTGGAAACTTTCTCCGGAACAAATATTGGAAAACCAATTTGAGCAGACAATTAAGTTTCATCATTCATTGGGTCAGCTTTTCCAATACTCTTGGCTCAACTTCTGCAATGTCGCTATGTAATCAAATGACTCGTTGAAGGAACGTTAACGTTGAGTGCTGTACTTCCATCAACATTATATAGCGTTATAGCCTCTCTCGTTATCGCTCATTCGACTCAATGTAAACGTTCTTGATGAGTCAGAGGCCCCTGAGAAGCTTTTGTAAGTAACTCGAAAATGGTATTTGTAATATGATGGGTAAGAATCAATTGATGGGGAAAGATGACACCCTGTTGATCTTGTGCCGCTGATATTTATAACCACGCTTCAGTAAGTCTAGTCACCTCATCAACCTGAGCATCTACCACGTTTGCCCATCCATAACTAATATGGACACGTATTCTATCTATTAGACAGTCCAGCCCAGCTCACCTAGACCGTCCCAGACCGTCCCAGACCGCCACACACCTGTCCAGGCCATACCAGACTTTTCGAGATCGTACTAAACCGTCCTAGATTATACTAAAGTGTACCAAATCTTTCCAGGCCATACACTGTGAGGAGAAATTCTCAAAACCAGACTAATTGTTCGAAAACTAACATTGCAAGGTTAGATAGTTTGTTGTGATTCATGACGAGTTTTACCTGACTCTAAAAATTTCTTCTCATAGTATACTATAGCTTACCAGACGGTCCCAAATCGTACCAGGCTATCTTTGACAATTCCGGACCATTCTAGACCACTCCGGACCGGACCAGACCCCATCTAGCCAATCGACCACCTACCCATTCAATCATTGACCCATCCATGACCCCACGGACAACCGTTATATTATACTTTACCCCTTCCACGTAGGCAATCCGATACGCGAGATCCGAACGGACAAACTCTGGTTGGGCATCGAATCATTATATTCCTCTTAACTACTCATGTGGCGGGAGAATCGTTCATCCAATCAATGAAGATGTCATAGAAATTTATTTCAGTTGTGGAGAACCATAACCTAACTTTGTTTATTGTCCTAGCATCTGAAATCGATCTTGCGTCCTCTAAATGTTTCCTGAAACAAAGATTTCCCATGAAGCACATCCCAAATATCTGGGAGAATTTCAAAGAAATTGCTGACAACTAAAATAAATCATTCGCTTTGAATATGTCAGTCGAGTCAACAGATGAAATATGATTCTATTCTGAATTTTAGAAAACATAAAAGAGATAGGGAAAAACTCATTTCCATGTTCGAGAACGATCTACGAAACTAAAAGAGTTTCATTGAATTTGTGAACTTACTTACTATATAAGTATCTTGGTCTGATCTCAATACTTGACCAATCACAGTTTGAGAATTGAATCCGATGAATCGTACAGTAGCCGCAGGATAAATGTGTAACGAGTCCTGCATTCCTTGATGCACAGCATGAAATGTTACGCTTTAGTAGCTAATATAAGTATCGCCTCGAGCATTATACTCTTGGGACAAGACTAGAAACCAGATAATGACCTTACACGATTTTTCTTCATCCAATCTGAATTTCAGAGTTGAATGTGTTGGCCATGGCTGAATTAGTCATTTCCATTAAAGAAATTATCAATTCACGATCAAATTTCGAGGTACTCTTATTGATGAGTTCTAGAGATGCTGACCACAACGTCAGATTCAGAGTCCCCCATGTATGATATTTTGGATGTAATAGATCGCATAGAATCCATGGTACGAAAGATAAACCCAAGACACTTAAGGTTTGAGTTATTCAAGCTCGTTCCCTTGATGATCATGGTGTAGTATCCTATTTTAATAGCCATCAGCACAAAACATCATGACGTGCGTCTCAATTCACTCCAAGACTCTTTCTGTCTTTCCACGAGTGTTTAACGATATTCATTCATTATTCAACCATGGGATGGATATTGTCGATTGTTTGAGCCCTTCGCGTACAAAAATATTCCATCCATTAAGAAAATTCCATTTTGATGGTGGATTCTGCACGTGATTTGGTTCAAGAATGAGTGAAAGTCACTAAAATAATTAATTTTGGGTTTCTTGCTCATTCACGATTTTGGTTTGACTCCTGTGAGCAATCAGTACTAGGATACTCAGGTATTCTTTAGGATGTTTCAAAATGTTTTCTGCAATTTTGTAAGGGCTATGACGAGAAGCTACTGTAGCCTCGTTGATGAGATTGGAGCCTTAAACGCAGAATATTTTGGTTCGAATCGCAGACTGCAACTGCCTCTCGTTGGTTTTGGTAGTTTGGAACCTACCTGAAATTCTGAAATACCTGGGAGTGTAGGTCCCGCAGTATAGCCTCGAAAAAAAGTGATACGCTATCAAAAATAAATGTTATGACAAATTTCGTGGTAAGCTGTTTGGTGTGATCCCTCCTATTAATCCGCAGGCTAATCGAGAAGTTGGCGTATCTCGAATTTTTCGATATCTCATTTTTGCGTGGCGAAGTGTGCGTATGTTTTGAATTTGATACCTCATGTTTTTGTTGTGATTAAGAGAGTTTGAGGTTCGGTACAGTAATTTTCAACATCCAAAAGACATTACTTTTTTTGTGGATCAACGACCAATCCTTGAACAAAATTTTAAAATCTATAGATATATGAAGAAAAATGACGCAAGTGAGTCAAAGGATATGGTTCGTTTGAGTGGTTTCACACTTTAGATTGAGTAAAATCCTTGATGAGCAACAGATGTTCGTGCCGGAATCATCTTTTGATGCAATGCAATTTTATATGTGCTGCGTGTAGATTCTCGAGATTTCCAAAGTGGAAAGTTAGAAGGTAAGAAAACTTTTAATGTTTGTGGCAGTCATGATAAAGTATATCTCGAGTCTTGCCTAGATTTTCTGAGAATCAAAGCTTGACGATCGAAGAAACTCAAATCATTCTTTCCAGAATTTTCAATTCTGCTTTCAATTCTGCATCCTTTTCTTATTTGGATGAGGATGAGCTGCAGTTCAAAGCCACTTTTTTTAGGACCAAATAAAATCATATATCTAAATGTGCAAGGTAACGCGCTTTTACCGCTGATAGATACCGTTCACCCCTGAAATGAAAATGTAGCAACGAACTGCGCTTCTGCGTCCTTCTATCTGATCGTTTCCATGTTTATCATAAGACATACCGGACAGCAGCGTAAGATTCTACTCGATTCCAGAATTCGGGTAAAAGGGGCGAAAACCCAATATTACAATATAACTGCGCGTAATCTGCGCAAAAGCACCTGTATAAAGAGTTTTAGATTCTCTCTCCATTCTTATACAAGTAAGAATGGTTTCAAGTTTCAGATGCTACTGGTTGTTCCATCAATGAAACTTTTAATTTTTCTTAAGATTTCGAATTGCAGATATCGAGGTAATGAGTTTGTACCTCCCAAATTACACACGTACTATCGTTCAAGGGTCTTGAGTCGAGACAGAGATGTGATTTCAAACAACACGAAATAATAACAATGCTTATTATTTATTGTCCATGATGGATGTTGTTAATTTTCTTAACAAATTTGAATATCAGCGCGTTTGCGCGCGTGAAGAGTTTCTAGTACTATCTTTCACTTGAGGCGATTAAGGACACATTCAATCTGAGCCCGAATTCTGAAGTCAATTTCATAGACAGTTTATCTTCTCACGCGATTTTTTCAGGGAATAGCGGTAAACTGATGGAACAAAACTTACCTAAAATAGCGAGAATGGAATATTTCTCGTATTCAAGCAAATTTAGTCGAGATTCAAAATTTTGTCCGCCTAGTAGAGGTAACCCAGAGTATTTGTTGCGACCATGAGCTCAAACTCTGACGATTATGGAATAGAATCTCAATCGCAATCAAATCTGGACAATGTCAGACACAATTATGACTGAACAAACAATGCTCAAAATTGCTCTAAAATGTTTCAAAATACAAACGAATGTAGAATACTGGACAATGAAGCATTCAAATTGATTTCACGCTCCAGCTATTGGTCATCAAGGACTACTGTCCACCAACACATAATTCATAAAATTTCATGCACGTCCACCTTAATTTTCCAACGACTCTCCCATTACCCAAATACCACTCAGGTGTCAAAAAATGCACGTTTTATACAGAAAAAATGGCTATACCTATACATTCAAGTCAATGCCACGAGCTCTACTCAACCGAGATCCATACAAACGACCTAGACTTCAGCGAAAATGAATTGTCTCGTTGCTGGAAAATCTTTTCCGTTAAAAAATTTACATCGCACCTCGTCTATTTCTTTCCCTTTCTATCTTGAAAAATGAAATACGGTACAAAAAGCTTCATCGCCGTAGTAGATATGACATTGTCTGTATTTAGTATTTTATTGTCACCGCTCTATAGTCGTTGAGCATCACATGCGATATTCTGTGAAGCTCATCGAAGCGTTTCTGTAGTAATAGTAGTGGTGTTGGTAGTGGTTGGCACTTGCTACATGGACAGAACACGAGTTATGAAACTCTCGAAGGAATTTACGGAACCCTAATACATTTTTTTTTACCTTCGTACAACTTTAAATCAGTTTTTATTTCACGGCTTGCAAGGATATAATATATTTTAGCTATGAACGTGGCGAGGAAAAGTGTTACGAGCTTTGAAAATGAGTGAGGTGCTTTGAGCTAACTAATATATCACTCTCACGCGCGCTTGTTTCATAATCCACTCGAGATATGTTGTCGTTGTATTGTTGTCGTTGCCAAGGCCTATATATTCAAAAAATGCTCTGAATTTTCGCAGAAATGGATGAAAAAAATTCTGACGATTAATTTCTCTTTAATCGATCAATCACTGATTCACAGTTTGTGATGTTGAGTTTTGAGATTATAATGTTGCTGCCACAAACGAAATAGCATGAATTAGGTGTCCTTTCACATGGGCTCAAAACGTTTTTGAGAGATCTTGAATGATACGGCATAATTTTACTCATTTTGTGGCGCGCTAACCTTTTTAGACCCCAAAGACAAATACAGATCACCTCCTACTTAAATACTGCTCAAACATAAACACCTAGTTCCATATCTTGAAATTTTAGGGTCATGATTATAGTATATCGGTAATCGTACGATTGAAGCTCCTTGAAGTGAAAAATATAGCGTAATTTCATTGATTCTCAGATTTTTCTGCATTAAAACTTTTCCAACCAGTTTTTTTTATTAGCTCTTACGAATTTTTTTCCGATCCTCTATTCAATTAGTTTTACCCTCGTCTGTCCCACCCTAGCCATGAACCAAGTTTGAAAATCTTTTTGCCCTCGAAAATTTACAACGCAAGAATAACCAAAGTCTTCCGCAAGATAAATTTTTTAAAGTATAAGACGGGCAATAATTCATTCGCCTTTGGTAACGATTATTGATTTTCAATTGATTTGAATTTCACTGCGAGTATCTTCCACTTATCTTGGAATTATATTCAATTTTTTTCCTTCTAAGGTTGTTGTAAGATTGTTTTAAGATCATTTCAAGTTGGTTAATACATAATCAAGCAAGTCTTGAAACCATCTTTAAAAATCACTAGAAAACATATATTAATAAAATATTCAATTTTTACCTGGGACTCTCCACGTGAGTTTCGGGAAGTCTCCTCTTAGAAGGTGCAACTTTGAATCTCCCCCTATATAAGAGCACGATGCACAATATTTTGGTCATCAAATAATACCTCAAGATCCAACCAATTCTCATTTGGACAGCTCTGAATAAAATCGGTATGAAACATTTCAAATTTAGGGAAAAAAAGTTGTTCTGGCATCCTGAACTTCATTCCACATCAGCGGACCACTTGTGAAGAATATCCTAAAGAATATCATTTTGATATACACGAGTTTGATCCTGTTCTTAGGGATGCCATCAGGATCCTTATCGAGGACCATAATCGATGAAAAGAAAAATGGATTACAACGTACACTAACAGTCAAAAGTTCGTGAATGACTAGAATTGAGATGTTCCAATTGAGGGGGTGGGTGGAAAACGGGCGTAATTGCAAAATGGTCATTTTGAGAAAATCAATAAAAACTTGATAAAAACCGCTAGAGACATAATTGGACGAGTTAAGCTGACTCATTTCGAAGAAGATAGCATTCTCGAAATAGCCCAACCCGATCCGGGGGATAAAATTTGATTTTGAGCTCTTTTCAGCAATTTCAAAAAATGCAATTACGCCCTTTTTCCGAATACAGGGTCAAATTTCGGCCTTTCTTCCTCACAAAAAGTGGAATTAAATTTCGCGATCAAGTCCAATCGTCCCCAAATTTTCTGAGAGTGTTCCTGGGCATGTTTTGAAAGATATCTGATTGCTAGGGGGTGGTTCGATTCATGCTCCACGGTTCTATGGACACGAAAAGCTCCCATCAGTCGTGTGAAAATGACGAGAAATTTTTTTCACTAGGGAAGGGTAAAAACACTCAATTTGAAGGTATAACAACATATTTTTATCGCTATATCAGGTTGAACAGCATTTCCAGGCTTTGGAGAATTTTTATAAAATTTTTCTTCGGTAATTAGGCTCTTTCTCCAGATCCGCCCTCACTTACGCCCTGTTACAGAGTAATTACGCCCTTTTAAATCGTTTCAGTCAGGTACTTAAGCCCTTTTTCCAAATCCTGTTGGGCTGAGCAAAAAATTAAGCCCTGCTTTTGAAATGTTATCACAGGAGTTACGACCTTTAAACATCCTCATAGCAGTTACGCCCTTTCAACATTCTATCATCGCACTTACGCCGTATATCTGCCAGACGGTTTTTGGGGTCTTACGAAAAACGGATTTCGGGGGTTGGTAGACCTTGGTATAGGGGCTCAAAAAAAGCGATGTCCGGAAAAAGGGCATAATGGCGGTTACACCCTTTTTCCACCCACCCCCTCAATTAGAAGATTCGATTCCTGCGAATTCGTTAGTCGAAAACGACTTCAGCTTAGCTCATTTTGTAACTTTTTTCAAGCACTAGGGACCTTTTTGTAGTTCTTTTTCTACGACTTGTGAGGATTTCAGTAGATCAAGTCGAAAACTTGAGAAGAATCATGAAAATCGGGTCAGCACTCAGACCTCTGCAAGTTAGACATGAACTGATTGATCGGAATAATTCAAGAAAAATCTGAAAATCAAAGTCAAGAGCTTTGAAATCCGTTCTTGAAATTGATTCTAGCTCGAATTCTAGCCTGCTTCTGATCCGAGCTATAACTCTTTTTGTTACGTAAAATTCTTTCTGAAAAATGGCCCAGTCATTAAGAAATCATGGATGGACTCATTTTTGAACTGGTATAAGTATTAATCTTGATCCCTACCACCAATAACATGGAAAAACTTGGGAGATATCAGAGAGGTATCGCCGTGACCCCGATTGCCTCATTTTTCATGAATTTTCGGACCCTTTGGCTCGGATTCATAGTCGTAAATCCGAGATCAAGATCGGCGTATTAGGAGCGCTACGATTGTTGTTCTCAGAATGCCTCGCCAAGGCGATCGCAGTGCCCCAAATCCGCTGACTCTAATCTCGGATTAAACGACTATGAATTCCAGCCCTTCTTGGAAAAAATCTTTCTTTACAAAAACCATCATAGCTCAGACTATAGGAACAAGCTAGAATAATTTTCAAAAACGGAACTTGGAGCTCTGGATTTCTCATATGCTCCTTGAGTCATCCTGATCCATCATTTCATATCTGGCTTGCAGAGGTCTGAGAGTTGACTCGATCTCCATACAATTTTCCAATGATTCGACTTGACCCACCGAAGTCCTGTTGTATTGCAGGAAAATACCCACAAAAAAACCTCGAAGTGCTCAGAAGAAACTACAAAATGAGCTATAGGCCAAAGTCATTTTGGACCAACGATGTCACAGTAATCGAATTTTCTAATTTGGACTTTGCATTTTTAGGTGTTCATCACAAAATTTTGACTGGTACTGTATATATGAAAGCAATATCCTAGAATTTCAGATGTGGCTCATACCGTTTTGATTCGGACTGAGATTTTTTTCCAACATCCGATTGATCTGAATCATAGGACTTGACCCCCAGTGACACACAAAATATTATTACTTTTATCATGAAGCAGAAAGAGTTTTACTCACATATCACGGCTGCAGGGAAGAATTTCTCCCTACGTTTCTTAATTTCTACAGTCAACATCAATCTCCAGAAGGGAATTGTCAAAAAATTGAAGCGATCGGATGTTCCATAAAAAATTCCTCCTCTACAAACATTCTAACTTTCCATATCCCAAACAGTCGCAAAATTTTGCAGAACCGATGCAAGCATACGTAGAACGGATCTGTCATCCCCTGTATAGCATGTAACAAGCCTATATGGCTTCCCATACACATACACACATATAGTGTATGTAGAGGCCAATCAAGCGCTGCTGCTCGAAATCGACAGCGTCCACTCGAATTTCTATCGAAACAGGGCCTAATAACCAGGTCACATGGCTCTATCTGGTATATCGGAGTATTAGAATTCGCCAAAAGCTTGACGAGCTTATAGCTGTATGTGTGCAGACATCAACCGATCGAGATTGAAGAGAAATACGAAGGCATAGGAGAATTCAGAAGATGTAGAGAGACAGAAACAGAAAAAAAGTTGGTCGAGTGTATAGCGGGTAATCGTGCTCTCGGCTTGAAAAGTCTGAAGTGAACAGTTGGACGACGGATCTGTCTAATAGTATGAGAATTTCGATTGGAAATTTGAATGGTTCAAGTATCAAAATATTTCCTCGTGAGACTCGTAAGAATTTTGCTGTAAATTAGTTCAGTACAGAAGTGCCCCTGGTGTCAGGAATGCTGAATTTACTCATCAGGATATGTTTCTGAGGTGGGAAAATAATAAAAATTCGGGAAACTAAACTGAGAAAATTTCCCGTTTTTTTTTCTCTCTCTCATGATTCTGTTATGAGACTCATTCAATGTTTCATCACGTTCCTTGCAGTAGTGGCTATCGTTCATAACTTTTTCAGATTTTTTCGATGCAATACAAGACTAGGGTACCACCGGTCAAAAGTTTATGTACACCTAAGAGAAAAAAATTGATTTTGATCACTCCACTGCTCAGATCTCCTTGGTCCAAAAAGACTCTACTTGGGTTCATTTTGTAGCTTTTTTCAAGCACTCTGAGTGCTTCTTGTGGATTTTTTCCTCCGGCTCAACAGGATTTCGATAGGTCAAGTCAAGTCCCTTGAAAAATTCATGAAGTTCGGGTCAACACTCAGACTTCTGCAAGTCAGACAAATGGACCAGAGTGATTCAAGGAGCATTCCAAAGCGAAAGTTGAGAGCTTCAGGATTGATTTTTGAAAATTATCCTAGCTTGTTTCTGATCCGAGCTGTGACTATTTTCGTAAAGGAAGATTTTTCTCGAAGAAAAGTCTTGAAAACCACGAAAGGTGAACAAATCGGGCTCACGATGGTCAAGTTTTTCCGTGTTGTTGGAGAGAGGGACCAAGAACAGTGCTTATACCAGTGAAAAAATGAGTCTATTCATAATTTACAAATACCCGTCCTTTTATCGAGGAAAATCTTTATCTATGGAAAGAGCCACAGCTCGCCCCAGGAATAACCTAGAATAATTCCTACTTTGAGATGCTTTTTGAATCATCTAAATCCATCAATTTTAATTCAGACTTGCGGAGGTTTGCGTAATGACCCGATTTTTATGAAATTCTACAAGGCTTCAGATTAATTTTACAAGAAGCTATTGAGTTGCGCGGAAGGAATACAAGAAATCTCTTAGAGTGTTTCAAGGAAGCTACAAAATGAGCCCAAGTAGAGTTATTTTGGACCAAGGAGATCCGAGCCATCGAGTGAGCAAAGTCGAACTTTTTTTCTGGTGTACACAAAATTTTGACCGGTCGAGTATATCACAAATTATCGGAAATCAATAATGAAAAGTCCTCATTTTTTCCTTTAACCGCTAGTCTGGAATGTCCTGTTGCCACTATGTCTTTTGAAATGTTTTTCGAAATATGAAGAAAGAATATCCTGACAAAATGAACTATTTACAAACCCGATCAGATTACAGCATGTCTGATAATTCATTGAAAAAACTTATTTCGTGAAAAAGTGGGAACAACTCATGGCAATTGGCATGGAAAATTTGCGGAGAAATGTGAATTTTAGGAGTTATAGTTGCATGAATGTGGAAAAAATTTTCTATACTGAAAAACTTGACGGATCGGAGAAACCCATTTTCATTCAAAAGTTTATGAATAAAATTGAACAGAAACATGAGAATTATTGCTGCTGTCTTACCTTCGACCCCTGAATTACAAGGTGTCAAAGGTGACTTTGTCGCGTCATTTGGTCCCAACTTCCCGAAAATTTGTGCCAAGATAGCGAATGGGGGAAGAGAGACTTCAGAAAGCTTGAACGTCAAACAGAAAGTTTCCCCGTTTGTGTATGTATATATTCACCCAGGAAGAAGTGAAATATCCGGAATATTGAGTTGAACACGGCAGCCAAAGCCTATGTACAGATATCTTTTTGCTCATTTTGCAGTTGTATTCAAAAGTAGTGGAAAGGGGGAATAACAACTACGAAGAAAACTTGACTTGGGTCGTTATATATAGTACAGAGTCGTGCACACACACACACACACACACATACATATATACATAGAAAATGTCCAAGTTGTTGCTGCAAAGAAACTTGCTGGTACGTCGGCTTGAATATTTTCACGTATATACATGAAAAACTCTAAGTGACGATAATAGTTTTTCTCATTCCAAGATGCATGTGTACATACGTACATGTTGGGGTGTAAATGTAACTATCGTTTTCGTGAGGTGATATGGAAGTATGGAATGCCTTATCGTCTACTTGTACAGGTTATCATGCCTCGTTTGTTATCCTTTTCTGACGTCCGAGAACGTGCGTGATATGGTCTTTTTATCTTTGATTTGATATCTTTCTGACAGATTTGTAGAGATTCGTTGTATATTTGAGGCCGATTATTGAGATGTTAACTCTGTGAATTTTGAGAAAACCGATTCTTTTTTTCTATTGCTCCATTGCGTTTATTGGGTTGAGACTGATGACATAGATGCAGAGTTTGGAGGGGATTGATTAAGTTTGAGCCTTGAGGAATCACGAAGTTTTTTTGGGGGGGGGAGGGGGGTGTGAAATTCGTAGGATTGGTATTCTTGACTGTTTTCAAAATGATTTCCGGGAAGTGGTACAGTCAACTATGAGGTCAGGCCTGAGTTTTTGAATGATCCTGAACTTGTAAGTGTATTGTTGTACTTCAAACTCAACAGAACTTTCCGTTCTTTTCAATTCAAGTTTCGACAGTTCGAGTTGGCTGAAAAAAATTGTTGGTTCAGTAGTATTCATTAGTTTCCTATAAGGTTTCCTGAAGCTAAATCTAGATCATATCAAGACTCAGATATTGGGCCTACTGTGGAGCCACTTGCAGAAAAAGTAGAGATGCGATTCTCTTCCATTCCGAACAATTTTAAAAAGAAGGAGATAGTTTCTAGCAAAGATATATTTCACTTGTTATCAAACGGAATCAAATAAAATATCAAAAAATGGAGTGACGTTGCACTGTGAGAAATCGAGTTTCTCGAGTTAATATCGACGTAAGATCAACTTTTGGAAGTCAGGCAGCAATCAGATGAGGAAGGCCCGTTTGAAATACGATAATTTTCTGAACACCGTTCTCGACCCCTGTTTCTAGAACATTCCAGCAAAAAGTGAGCTTTGAATTCCACGATCTAACCTGAAAATTGGCGAACAATTCTATGATTACTCTACAAGATGAATGGAAGAAACGTACATTTTGACCCAACTTAGATGAGTGATTCCATTGAAAGTGTGACTTCCCGTGTTCCAAGCTCTCCCAAAGTTTCTACGACTTGGAATGCTTTTTTCTAACGTCCCCGTATTTTGTAGTGCTCCGTAAAGAGTTGGAGTGTAAATTCCGTCCCCTGTAGGCAACCCACCTCCGTTTTTTGAGTTCACTGCAAAATAGGTGGGAAGTCAAAACCTCCATCGCACCAGCACAAACGCACTTCAATTTGTAATACATCAAATTACATAATCTATCAATTTACGAGTCGAAATTGAACCCTCAGCTCGCGCACGGATATCTGGCATTTTGAAGATGGGTTTGCGCCAAAACTAATACTCGCACAGCACTAATAAGCTCCACAGAGTCCCCAATTGTCCAATAAACCTTTTCATAACCAATGAGCCCATCATCTAGAAACCCAAAAACACCTTATCTATTCGCGAAACTTGACGGAAACTCGAATCGATTGTATATTGGTAGTTTTTTGTCGTCGTTGAGCTTCGATATGATAAAAATTCAAAATCTCGTCGATCTTTGAAGGATGATAGGGTATTCTAATAAATTAACCTCAAGCCTGACGAAGTCCACGAAATCTTGTGGACAAAACGTCGCGATGAAGTTTCCATCATGGATTCTTTAGGAAATTATTTGATTCTCCACAATCCTCCAAGATCGAAAAGACTTTGAATATTCATCATACGGGAACTCGAATCCGCAGCCGAGCGCACCATGTGGACGTGTCTTTAAAATGGCGTACAAAATTTTAGATCCATTCCGTCCTCATATTGGTCTGCTCTTCCATAAGGTGCCATGCCGCCTTGTGAAATACGTTCTTTAGTAGTAGGTATTTGGTTGCATTAGATCAAGTCTATGTGGAAAAGAGTCTACGATTAGTTTCCGAGACGTGGGAATATTTTTTGAGGCAAAATTTCCATTCTGTCCCTGTCCATTTCGTCCCCCTCTGCGACCCCTTAAACTTGTCATATCTTTGCCTGGTTCCACGTTTGAGGTACGTAGCTCTAAAGATACTTTCTTTTCATACCCAAACAAGTAGAAACCAACTCCTACGAGATACCGGAACTCTTCTGTGACTGAAATGATTTTTTGAGCCGAATCACTGCCTGCGATGATTTTGACCCCAAAAAATCACCCTTTCGGCGGAATTACTATATGAAGTGTGATTAGTGTGTCTACATACGAGAGATCTTTAAACCCTGACCGAAATATTCAACTCAGAAGTCAACCATCAGCTCCACTATCGCGTTGTCGAAATAGTTACCATTTATTATATACAAGTATGTGGGCCGAAAATAGTACATTACGCGTCGAGTGCTGGAAACATTTTTTCCTTCGGGAAACCGAGCTGGACGTGGTCGATGGCACCGTCCAGCTTGGTTTTCCCGAAGGAAAAATGTTTCCGCACGAGACGCGTATGCAGTTTTATACGTCTGTACGCAGAAACAGCTTGTTTCCAGGCCTCCTCGCGTAGCGAGGAGGCCTAGAAACACGCTGTTTCTACGTATGGACGTATAAATGTCTTGGCGAACGGAACAATCTGCGGATATGCCACCGTATCTATGTATCTTGAATCGTGAGGATGTGCAGAGATATTACGTAAGAAAAAAAGAATTACGCAAGTACAGAGCAAAGTGTAATGAGCGGGACGAGCGATTTAGGATTATGACAAGGTATATAACATCAGCCAGCTGCAGAAACTACGATGACCCTGACGTTTGTGTATACACACGTGTATCAAATGCTCTATCATGATCCGTTTGAGTTTTCCGAGATAGAATTTAAACACATGTAAGTGAGGGCGTATATCAGTTCCAAATATGTCATACATTTGGTTGCAGCTGAGATATCCTCTTCAAGGGATGATTCTTCCGTCGATTTCTTGATAAAATTGGATCAAATATTTTATCTTTCAAATTTTCCGTCTCACCAACATATTTTCGTCATTTCAATCAGGAGTTGAGCCTCTAGAAAAATTTTCATTTGATGATGACTCGCGACTGGAATAACTAAAACTGGGGAGATTCTATTCAAGATTCATGGCAGATGATTTCCTGGCATGCAAAATGGTACCTTTGACACACTGTGCGAAAAAAATTTTTTCGCACTAATTTTTCACATATTCTCACAATTTGCCAAAAACCACAGTTCGTTACACGAGAATGAAACCTATTTTTTGCATGATCAAGATTACTCTAACCCTCGCCTATACGGTTCGGGCCGGAAACACATTACTCAAACGCGAAAAAAGTTCATATATCCTTTTATCGAAATGCACTATTTTGCAATTTACCGGGATTTGGTTGCTTACAAGACTGCATGAAATAACTTTCGCGCCTCGCTCATGAAAGTCTTTGCTTTCGAGCGATTATTTCGACATTTGCCTGCGTGAGTCTAAAAACCAATCGTTCAGAAGGCTACAACCTAATAAACTCGGTGCGAAATGTACTAATTTTGATGCTTCGCGCGTGAACGTGTACTTTGCGCACAGTTTGGCAACTTTTACAAAAAACCTTTACTGTTTATCAGAAAGTATAGTTCGATAGACAAAAGTAAAACCTATCTTTCGCATCCTCGTGAAATCCATCACTCAGATGCGATAACAAGTTTGTATCGAAATGAACCATTCTCACATATGGTGTGCAAAAGCGTTTTTCCAATCAACAGGTTTTCCATTCTCTCTAACAGTTGTCCAAAGAAAAGCAAATGATGCGCGTCCACAAAATTTCGATCTTGTGAAAGTTTCGATCCTCGCCTACGGCTCGGACTAAAAAATGTCACTTGTACAAGATTAAACTTTTGCACTCGTGTCTCGCATGTATCCTTATGTGTAATTCATACATTGAGTATTTCCAGTTTCAAATTTGATCTGTACAGTGTTTTTTCAATTTGAGAGAAAATTATGGTGATTGAGGTGAGATGGAGACGGAGATTCAATTTGTCCTCCCAAAAATATGGGAATTTCGGTGAAAAGACATTAATTTCTTCGCGTTCGATAATCATTACAAAATAACTCCAGCAGAACCATACGGATTATTTGAGCAGAAATATTGTGATGCAGTCCATTTAGGAAAATAATGTTTCATTATCAACGGAGTTACGGTTGACCATTGTGAATTTTCATAAATGACTTCCGGTGGCTTCGATGGTTCGGTACTAAACTCAAACTGTAGGTCCCGCAGAATAACCTCGGAAAGAGCTTGAGATTGCATTAAAAATAAAAAAAAGTTACGGTTGATCATCATTCCGAATCTCCTAACTTTTTTAGAGATGTATTTTTTATCTCGTGGGATCGTATAGCGAGATTTGAGGAAATTTTAAATCAGTCCCCAGATATCATCCATGCAAGAATCGATGGAGATGTCCTCCTAACCGTAAGAGAGACGACAAAATCCAGATTCTTCTGAGAAAACTCGCCATGAGAGCATCAAAACATGTAAATTGCCCATCAGCTTTTCCGACAATTTACAGCCCAAAATCGTACATTTTGAACCATAAACTAATGATATACCATCCTCAATCTGAGATTATTTCTCAATACCAGATCTTACCGATCATCTAACCACGCTCAATGGGACAAGAATCAATCTCCTAGCATGGTATCAAAGTTTAATCAGCTCGAACCAGGTCAACCTCAAAATTTCACTTATTCAAACTCCATGCCAAAAACCTTCTCTAAGAACTTCCATGCCCATCATCGTTCAACAAAAAGAAGAAAAAACATGTGTCAGAAAATATTCATGTCAAAATATTCATCTCAATATCCCATCAAAATATCACACCGTCATCTCGACGACATAGATATCATTCCTCGCCTCGTATAACAAATGAGCAGTAGATCTATTTGAAAATCTCAGCTTATACCAGCTATCTCTTTCTCGCACATACGCTCAATAAATTGCACCTTTTCGCGCCCCATCGGTAATACGTCTATCCAAGCTTTTGCCCGCGCCGCGGGACATCTTCGTAACATCGATCATCCGCTCGATCGAGTCGTGACCGGAAGATAGATTCCCTTCCCGAGTTCAAAGCCCAAACGCTATCAAAGGTCTTCCTATCTTTTTTTTTTTTTTACGTATTTCTATGTGTTCGTGGTGGTCATCCTTGATTTATCGATTTTTAAAAAAGCAGGTTTTGCTTATGTGGATTGAGATTTTGTACGATTTGTTATAAAAGTGAATTGGGTGGATTTTTATTAGGTATCTTTGAAGATGTTTTGATCCACCTGAGATGATGATAGGGAATTAAGATGAGTGATAGAATGTGAATCATGCGATAATTCTCCATCCCAAAGTTGAACTTGGCATCATAAGAGTTGTTTGTGATGATTTTTGTGTTGGATAAGGTATTATGTGGATTGAAATGATTTGTATGACAACTCGTTCACAGCCTTTAAATTGGAGGATTTCAAGAACAAAGTTAGCCATGTGTGACATTCTTTCTGATGTAAGCCTCATTGTAGAACTCAATTTTTGTTGACATTGCAATATAACATACTTCATACATACATTGTGTAAGCTCAAGCGTAAACCACGTCACCGTACTCATATTACGATTTCATCCAGACAGTTAAAAAGATGTCAAAAAGATAAAAGCTTTCCTGCATCTCATTCCCCAATGCGATGGAAATTTTCCTCGAAAATGTCATCCTCAACGAATACTTTTCTGAAAACTTGATAGAATAATCTTGAGGATCTTACATTATCCTATGTCGTACAATAATAATATTCAGGATAAATTGAGAGTCGATACGAGTAAAGTTGTTCGATTTGATGGAAAGAGTCATGAAATGTTGAATTTGTACGTCAGTATGATGATTTAAAATTCATTCAACCTACTTCAGCTCCATCTTTGGTTGGTAACTACTTTGGTTGATTTATTGACGGCCATAAAGGTGGTCGATGCACTCCGCCGATAAGGCTCTATCTCTGCAAACTCTTAATCATTTTTCAGAAGTCTTGTAATATATGAGAGAGCTATTTTACCATCTCACCAACACTTTGAGATAATTTTTTACGTGAATTTATTTTATTCTTGCGCAACGTTTACTCGATATTTTATTGGATTCCCTCATTACCCCGGATAAGAATTGTAGGATGAGGAAGAAATAGAATCGCAACATCCTCATGGATTCTCTGAAATCAAATTTTTCAATTTACACATTTGATACCTCGAGATCTATAGAATTGAGATCCGTATTTTTGGTAACCAGGTCACATTAGTGAGATCAAGACAAACAGTGAAAAAATGAGAATTTGGATATTTTTTTAATTTTTATCTGAATTTGTCGTTGCATTCAGGTATTCGACCTCAGTTTCTGAGTAGGTCCGTTCTTTGTATCAATAGGGACTTCCCAGATTCTTCTAATGTGTCCAGAAATGATGGAATCATTGATTATTAGTCGATCGTATATTATCGATTGTTTCTATCTTTTTCAATGCCATTTGATAAGCAAATGATAATAGATGAATTTTCTAATCCAAAATGTTGCATTTTTATCGATGTCGAATGTAATGATTCTGATGAACATAATTTCAAGTGTATTATCCATCATTTCAGCAATGCATTAGCACCCTGGAGTCATCTTGTGAAATATAAAAACCGAAATCTCAATTTATAATGTTTGACCTACTCCATTCTGTATTACATCCAAATTATGCCTAGATTTGGATACCAATAGACACAAAAGAGGCATCGGGTATCAGTTTATCATCTAAATGAGTTGTTTTCTTGGCATGTTACAGGCGGAAGATCTGCTGGACGACATATTGTCGTTCGAGGCGGGCTCACTTGGTGACGGACTCAAAGACGGTCAATCGGGCAGCCTCAGTAATTTATCAGATCTCTCGATTAAACCCGAGCCTCTGTTACTTTCGGACGCCGAAATTCACGCACTCGCAAAAGATCGACAAAAAAAAGATAATCACAATATGAGTAAGTATCCTTCAGCTCAATCCTTACACACAAAAAATCGTCTTTAACCTTTAATGAATCTGAAAGAAAAAAATGATTTGATTTGGGACAGATCTTGACACTCTTGCTTTCGTACACTACTGAAATCATGTATACATTGGCATTCTTCAAAGTTAGTAGAAGAGCATGTAAATATGGTTTGTTCAAGGCAGTCAATGGTCGAGAAATATTGTGTGGCACTTGAAAAAAGTTTGAAAGTTTGGGAAAAGTAGGACAAGAGAGCGACGAATACGAGACAAGGGATGGACGATATTGGGATACTAGAAGAGACAAGTGATGCTTTCAGTCTTGCAAGTTTACTGCTTTTGTACAAGTTTTCAACTCGTTATATACTCTTTTTTCTACGAGAAGGGGGGAATCGGGTCTCACAACTGCTGAACTTGATTTTGCTAACAACAGCGGTGACTTTTCTTGGCAGACACTTTTTGGAGATTTTGCACTTCTTCCAGAACCTGTCTCATTTCATCCTCTTTTCTCATTGGAAGGTTCATCCGAGATTTCTGTTTTCTTATCTAATATATCCTTCTTCTGATGAAGTATGAAATTAAGTTTGAAGCTTACTATACAAAATTAATCTCGTTCTAATTCCTGAATTTATTTCAGTCACTTCCCATGTTGGAACTTCGACTAATGTTCTGAACCACTCTAGTTTGATGGGATTTTAAAGCTATTCTATCGAACTCGACAGATTGTGTAGATTTTCGACGCAGCTGACTGATAAAAACCAGTCAGGGCTCGAGTAAATTGGTGTGATTATTTTATCGGAGTCCACATTGTCAATGCTAGTGGTTTAAGTACGATTTGACTGAACACGGTCAGCTTTTGGACAGTTCCATACAAATCCGATAAAAGCGCCAATAATACCGAAAATCGACCATTTTTTAGGGACCCTGCGGGTGCATACTCGATTTTCTGAAAAATCATTTGTTTTGCTGGACCAAAAAATCAGTTAGTCTGCTATAGCTACTGACCATTGCAACTAAGTGACATGAGCGGTCAGCTGCATAAAATCTATATTGTGGTGAGATTATTGGAAGTTGGGCGTAGTAAGATGTCACATAAGGAGATTCGTTAGGGATTCTAGAAAGAAAAAATACTATAGTAAGATCCAGCTTCGGAGCTCTACAGTGTACGATTGGCTTGTCCCGGTCAGAAATTGCATAGGGTTTGCCTGACAGAAATAGAGGGGCCCATCTGGGATTCTTCACGGGGCGCGAAGGGAAACTACGGAAAACAGCCTAAGTAGCAATTTTACCCGGCGCGAACAGGGCCCCAACGAATTTCCCGATACTTTAACGATTCTGTATTCGCCCTTCAGCTTCCCTATCGGTGTCCTGCGGTTTCCCTAAATATATTTGGAGCAGCGCATTTGGATATTGTCAGATTCCATCAGCCCTGCTTTATAAGTCAAAATCTAAATGTTACATTTCAAAAATATTAAGAGCATCTCGGAATGACCAACTAGAGCAAAGAAATCATAATTTGTAGAGAAAAATTGTTTGGGGGACAGGAATTAATGTCATCCATATGTCATCTCGAGAAATATTGGAGGTTATAGCGGGCCGATTTATCTCAGCTGCAGCTGTCAACATGCTTCAATTATTAGTATACCGTTTAATCACTCTTGTGATTGGGAAAAGGGTCGTTCAGAAAAAATGGAGACGGGGAAATAAGATTCTGCTGATGGCCAAGAGAATAATCGAGGCAGAAAAGTATAGCATGTATTTTCTCACGGAGGAAAACCAAGAATGGGTCATTTTCTATGAAGACAAATATCCTGCACTCTATCCATGGCTTACGTGGGGATTCACGTTATACCCAGACAAATCCTCGAAATGCTCTGTGTAGTCCGCGTGATTTCTGCTGCACGAATCCCTATTCTAACCCAACAACTGCCGTGCTTCCGCCCTATTTGTTTAGGGGAACTGTTGGGAAAACGCAGTTTCCCAGATTGGCCCCTATTGGCACCCTTATACACTCGATTTCTAACCGTGCTGAGCATGGTATTATCAGCCTTCATAACTTAACCTAACTCAACCTCAACCCGACCAAACCTTATCTAAGATAACCCCATCCAAACACTTCTATTGATATCACAGATGTGTGGATTGGCGTGAAATTTTCAGTGAAAGTTGACTTGAACTAGGAGACTCCAAGATATTCTTCAACTATCTTTACCATTTTACGTATCTTATCTCACAAATTCATTCCTTCTTCATTTTTACCTTCCCCTGACTCTCGAGTGAACAATTCAGAATTTAAAAATATTCCCCTTTCCAAAAGATGAAACAATCACCGACAAAAAATTACAAACTAACCTCAAACCTTCATCAGCTTCAGCGCACACGCCGCACACAAACATAACCTCACAATGAATCTTGCGTAGCGTCATCGCAGTGGTACTGCTGACGCATCTATAACAATATTACCCTCGCAAGTAAAAGAAAGCCAAATACAATAGAAAGTAGCAGCATTAGCATCACTGCAAGACACGTGCATTTTTGACAACAAGCTTCTTCTATAAATCCTTTTCAACCTATATATACATATATATATATACCAAAACACCAAAGGCGTGTGGACGGAGAAAAAAAATTTTCAAAAGACATTCCGTGCCATACTCTTACGTATTCCTATAAGCAAAAGTGCATTCCCTACGTACATCAAATATTCAGAGGCGGCTGCTGCGGCATCAACGTCTTTCTCTCTATCTTCTCGTGGCAGATGTGCTGCGCAAATTTTCAAAGAGCCCGCGAGATGCTTCACATATATATATATATATATATATATCTATAAATGTGTGTGTATAGCCGAATCTCTTTTGCGACTTTGCAAGGGTATGTACTCAAAGGCTTCAGCTGTTTTTTTTTTTCAGATGTAGACCAATGCCGGTTTGTTGAAACTGGATGGAATCTGTAGAAAGTATTAGCAGTAGTTGGAGAAAGGTGTGTACGTAGGATGAGATGAAAAAATTGGACGTGAAAGTTGGAATAGCATTTGGTTGATGCAGTCGTCCACGAAAAAGGGAATTATTGAAGATGGGTTAGAGTCTTTCTGGCTCACGGTTTTGTTTTTGAGCATGATGAGGCGGTGATAAGTTTGTGGAACCAAATATTTACAGGTATCTTATAAGATGTTCAATGGGTGTAGTGCTGTTGAGTTGTAGGTGTCATGAGTGTATGTGAGCACGCAAATAACTTTATATTGATTCTGAGTACTATACCGAGAGTACAAGACAATATGGTCATTCTGGTGAAAAATTGACTTGGAGGACCACCACTCAAAATTTCTGTGGACTCTTTTGAGAAAACACTATTACAGACATCCACGTGGAAGTCGACTTTTGCAAATTTCCTGTGGACATTCGAAATCGAGGGACGGATTCCCGTGTGAAGCTTAAGAGAACATTCTTACTTTACTTATTTTCTAGACCACGAATTTTCAGGTAGAGTTGAATGGCTATTAATTTCTGAAGATTCAACGATGAAACACCTGGACGGGTAGGTTGAGCTATCAGGAGTTGTATGGTGGTGTCATACACACACTCGGAGGCCTTATTAGGCGTATTGTGTCACTCTCGATGCATTTTCGAGGGAAACCCTGAGGCATCCTCATCTCTCCACTGTATATGGATAAGATAAATTCTGACCTAGAGTGCTGCGCCCTCTACTTCTGGAGGTTTGACACCAGCATTTATTAAGGAGCTCATTTTTTTCCTCCTTATCTGTTGCATCCCCAACATGAGTATCTTTTTCATTCATTCCAAAGAGGGTTATTTGACCGCTCTGGTGAGCAAATAGAGAATTGCGATTTAATGATTCAATACTTTATCAAGTTCACGGTCATCAATTGTCAAGGTGGAGTACTGACATCATTCGTGTCACTAAACACGACACGACCAGAGATATGAATGGAGCCATTTTGAAAAACTATGATGATGGCTTACTCAGAAATTGAAATGTAGAAAGTGTTTCTGCCTAGTCCCTCTGTGGACTTGATCACTACAACTCTGAAGGGAGTTGATGGAGACAAACTAAGATTTTAGAATGTATATTGAGTCCGTGGATGAAATTTCTCCTTTCGGAGTGCAGGAGGGTGGAATTATCGTGGACTACCGCAAAAGTGTAGGGTGATGTGTCAAATTCACACGAGGAAACTCGGGTATATACTAACTAAAACTTCTCTCCGGAGGGTACCAATCCGGAGGTTATAGTCCCAGAAGAAGAAATGAAGACATAGAGAGTAGAGAAAAGATACAAGATACAGGGGTCTTGCGAAGAAGCGGGAGTCATGGGTGCTGGGGCTGAAGAATGGGGACGGGGGAGTTGTCGTGTGTTCCCGAGATACTAAAATCACCCTTGCCAGAAGACTGGGGCTGGGGAGTCGTTACTCTCTCAAGATCCGAAGATCTTCCACGCTGAGTCTGTGGGCGATAGATTCGACTATCAGTTGAAGCATAAAAATAATTATCCCGAACATGAATGTATTACTCAACTCCAACTGGATGTAAAGACAGGAACCAGGATGACTGATTCGCAACGACAGTATCGATCTATATCGTTAAGGTTCCATCAAACGATTTCAGTCGCTCATGTTAATTTGATACATTGGGGATGAGTTCAGGCCTGTGGTGGGATTTTTCTTCAGGAAATCGTAGGAGAGATATGATGTGATGTACATAGGAGGAGCATCCCTCCAGCTTTTCCAGCTTGTGGAGGTCTCGGTCAATACGGCTTTCCTGTGGTGGCCCCAACCGTGCCGGTCTGTAATCCGCATCGATACGGCCATCTGAACCCTCTCTTCCTTCACCGTTGGTAACGGCCACCGGACAAAGCAGAGATTCACCACTTACCAATTTGGCCCCGGGGCTGCGTGAGGATAATTACTTCAGGACCAGCTGCGACTCACGCTCTAGATCGAGTAGCTCTCTTCTCCGAACTCGCAGGTCTTGTTCCTCCTGCTTCTGTCCATTTCCGGGTCTTCTTTCTGCTCTTGTTCCTTACCTTTCCAATCTATCATGTTCCTCTTGGAACCATTTGGACTTCTTCTGTTCGAATCGGTAGATTTACTGGTCAACACTTGCTTCAAGGCGTCTCAATTCCCCCTCTTTCCAGTCCCTTCAGGTCATCGCCAGCTCGATGTAGTCGGTGACTATAACCCATGTTTTTTGGTTGCAAAGGAAGTACGGAACGAGGTTCCCAGATGTTAGTTGAGCACCCAGCCATTCATCCAACTTCTCCACGACACTCGGCCCAATTGCGGCCATGCCGGTCCAATACACCGACGTACCCTGGTGCCGTCAGGAAGACTCGTCCTCGATGCGACCGAGTGACACTTCCACGCTCGTATTTCGTGTTTCGCACTTTGGTTCTAGTGTCATAATTGTGTCGGAATAGTGGTCGTCATTCCACCCGACCTCAACCATACCTCCAAACTCGACATCCTCAACGTCCGAGTTACGCCAAACCATATCAAAGATAAGGAATCCAAGGGGAACGCGTCCACCAACCTCTTTGCACAAAACCCACCTTGTCAGACCATAAAACAATCAATTATTGGGGATTCCATGATGGCGTCCGGGGAGGTGCAACTTTCATGGATATCGCTGAGATTTGGTACATAGGATTTTTTGAGGTCATTATGGAATCAAAGTTGGATTCTATCAACTGAAAATGGCGGATCTAAATTGCTACCAAAAATCTTCATAATTCTGGCAACATCTGATCAGAACGGAATGTTCTGGTCGCCATCTTGGACCCACTATTCTAATCAATCATAATCTCACCTCCTTTAATAAGAAACCCTGGAAAATTCTATACCCCCACCATTCCATGGTAATTTGTTAACGGTGAAAGTGTTCGCCACAAAAGTGAGAGCAGTAATGATTTTACTACGGACGATCAATCATTCTAAACAAAAATTCACCCCATCGCAGTTTAGAATGATACAAATTCCCATTCATTCGAAGTTTGAACGTTCTTCGAGATTACGAATTCCATTACTCTACTAGTCAACTCAATCGAAGAAGAATGGAACGAGGAGAAAAAATATCAGGACACGAGAATTAAAATTCTCGAATCGCAAAGCTGCAGCATGGTAAAAAAAAGAGTTATACTTCTCAAGAAATCGTCTCGTGCTCGCGACTTCTTTGCATATTTTCATCGTGCAAACTCGCAAAGTAGGAGAAAATGTCAACACAGAAAGAAAGAAAGAAGGACAAGAAATTGTACGAAAGTATAGAGGAGTAGAGGGAAAAATTTATGCAGTATACGCGTGAGGCAACATACATATATATCATTTGGCCCTCGCAAAACTGCAAAAGCCAGAAAAGAAGTGCAGAAGAGGTTACGGGTATAGAGGGACGAACTTTCATTTTTGGCGCGAAATGTTCGGGCAATCGAATCACGTACTTGCCACTGCATGCGCGCAAAGTCACACACACACACATATATGTATAACTATGGAGGGTCACGTGTGAAAAACGCGTCCGAGATTTCATCCCTGTAAGTATCGACTTCCTCCTGTTTCTTCGACTTTGAGACCCGTATACATATATATATACACACATTTCTATACATATGTGTTACATTCATGTGTGTGTGTGTGTGTGTGTGTGTGTGGGAATATGTGCATATGGTACAAGTGCAAATATTGTCGTCGTATCCGGGGCCAATATTCACAGATCAAACGACGTGCAAGGTTTTCTATGCCGGAAGAAAATAGTATTGGGTGGGGGCAAGAGGGCACGTATATACATCGGAATATGATGAGAATTGAAAACAGAGGGCAACTTTATTCGTTCGTAGCGGTAGCAACTTGAGAATTCTTTGCGCGAATGTAGCACAAGCGTGATGCTTTCTTATGCAGATTTTTGGGGGAGACTGGGATGCTTACGATGTATTTGATGGTCGATATTTCGTTTGGGGGGAATTTTTATATGTCTTCATCATGGATCTTTGAATGCTAAGATTTGATGAACCTATTTTGACTTATGAATTATTGTAGGAAGAGGGATTGATTATTATCTTTTTTGTCTTTGGGAAAATTATATCTTTGGGGAATGATTGTACAAATCATACGAGAACATTAATTGAACTGTATGCGGATTCAGTTGTCGAACTATTCATGATTCATGGCCTAAGTTAATCTTGGACCATTCACTCATAATGTCCATTATAATGGACGAAATTTTCTCCTCGTCCATTTCCAATAACCGCCTATTACTTTTTTTGGACCCATCAAGAGAGTTTCCAAGATTTCCGAAATCCTTATTGATACAAGAAATGAATCAAACTACAAGCCAGAGGCAGATACCTGATTATGAGCTAGAAATTTCTTAAAAACCGAAAAATTCCGATGACTCCTCATTTTGCTTATTTTCGTCCTATTCCCATCAGGGAAAGATATTCTGAATATCAGAAATATGTTTCTCGATGCTTCAAGCTCGCGATAGTCAATAAGTTAGAGAATTGACCCGAATCTTTAGAAATTCAATATGTGTATTCAATGGCTGAGATGATTTTCAAAATCCTCTGAAGTCATGATTCAATCATGGAGGTTCTACTCATTGTGGATTTGAAGTATCTACCGATATCTCCCACCACATACGACCCGCACAAACTTACACCCATGTATGATTTTATTACTGAGTTCTCACGTCCCGAGCAGTTGTCGCGCCACAAAAAATCTCAAGCACTATACATAGTGCATTGAAACTCCTTTATTCAATTGAGATTCATTTCGGTGCTTCGATCGTACATTGGTCAAAAATCATCGAGGACGACTTTCTTCCATTTGTAGTGAGCAACCCGCATGAGAAAATCAATCGTTCCTATAGGATACCGCATTCCTGCGGATAAATTCACGTCACGCATCGTTGTTGCGTGTGAGTCACTATGAAATAAGTGAATTTTTTTGATATGGCCCATTTTGATCACAGTCGATCATTTTAGAAAAATTTGATTCCTAAGGTAAGACGAAAAGTTGGTGTATTTGATAGGAGAGGGTCAATCTTTTGAAACACGGATCTTGGCAAAATTCTAAAAGCCATTTTGATTTCATGTTTCAGAAAACCTACTATCATAAAATACGGATATTGAGGTCAGATTTGTCTATACATGTATAGAAGTCTTAGTTCACAATCTCATATCCTGTACACTTGCATTGTACCAATTCTGTACAAATTTTGGAAAAGATGATCATCCTTGATATTGTTCTTCTCGGGAGCTTTGAAATTAGATTCTGATTCCTGAAAGGATACGGAAGGTTTCAAATCATTTGAACATCGTGGAATGATCTGCATCAATCTTGACGACAAAAAAAACAACTCTTCATTTTTAAGATCTGTGCAAAAAAGTGTACAATAGGTGATGCTGATCTCCATATTAGCTGTATCTCATGATGGGCGGGTCATTGGATCAACCCCTCTGAGAGCTCTATTTATAATGAAAAAAATGATTCCCATATTTTTGTGAAGATTCGTGATGTGTAGATTGAATGTTCCCTCGTTAGTCCATTTCAAAATATGGAGTTTCATTCCTGATGCTCAGAAATTGCGTAAGAGCTCATTAAACGGATGACTTGGTCTTCGGTAGAAATTATTCATGGTTTTTGAATATTTCTCTCATAGACGAAGCAATTTGAACATGCCCTGAATGAGACAGGAAATTTTGTTCACTTCGGTTTTGGGTCTTCACGAATACTTGATGTGTGAGTGTACCGAGGAGACAACCCTCTTTTCCGGCTCAATTCCTCATTTTGTCCGGTAAACTACACATTATTCATAAAAACTCCAAAATTGTCGATACAGAAAGACCTTGCTGAGTAAACTGACCTATCCTGATTCTGAGCAGCTCACCCCGCAATTTGCTCATGATCTGACAAATAAAACCTTCACTGTAAGAAAATTTTCCAAAAAAACTTCAACCAGCCGGTTGAATGGAAAATTCGACAGTTTGGTTGAGTATTCAACCAATGTGGATCATCACAATCTGTCCATGCGGTTCCTGCATATCGGGTTGCCTACGTGTGAGGGGTAGAATATGATAGATGGTCATATGGGTGAATGATGGGTGGATGGAGGGGTGGACTGATGGATGATGGATGGGGTCGATGAATGGATCGAGGAGAGTGAATGGTGGGTGGATGGATGGATGTATGGATGGACTGATGGATGATGGGTGGATGGCTGGGATAAATGGGTTATGGGTCTATCCATCCGTCTATCCACCCATTCATCTATCTATCCATCTATCCATCCATCCATCATCCATTCATCCATTCATCCATTCATCACGCAATATAACTGCTTGGTTGAATATTCAACCAGTGTGGTTGGAATTTTGGTTGAAAATTCAACCAATTTTTTACAGAGTATACTCACGATGGAATTATCGATATTGTCAGAGTACGAAAAATGGCATCACATACTGCACACACCAGGAATCATCGTGAAATCAAAAAAACTGTTCAGTGCATACGATCATCCCACCCAGACACCCAGCCCTTAAAAATGCCTCAATCTTTCTTACTCTTTACACCCCAACACCCTTTTCAATCCAATACAAAAAGTATCACCCGCATTCGATTGCCCCTATATCCAAAATTAGCAGTATGGATAATCCAATTGGTGAACTTTTTTCTCACGTCGATGCTTCACTTCCTCTAAGCAAAGGAAAGAAGAAGAGTAAAATGTGTTAAGATGAGGGGAAGCAAAACTTTCCACGCGACAAAACGAAATCGTGCGCGCCCTTTATTCGTTTTCTCGATCAGTTCAGCCGTGATGTGCAACTAAACTCTCTTGATGATTCTATCCTCGTCTCTTGCAATTACAAAGCTTCGATGGGGAATCGAGTTTTACAAACTAGATTCGTTAGTCTTTGAGAACATACAATTGTCACGTACGAAGAGCGAATTTCTTCCGAGGGGAATATCTTGATGTACAACGTGTAGTACAAATTATCGATAGAGTTGGGAGTATTTCGCAATCAAGTTCTTAATTGTTAGACATTTTTTCATCTTTTTTCACACTGCCTTGTGCACAAATGTGGATTTCAGCTCATATTTGAAAATGTCAGTTGAATATAATTAACGTTTTTGAATCGTTGTGGGATTTTTGATCTTCATTGTGTATCGCAAGCTTAAATGTTAAGAAACAAAAAAATAGGTACCGATATTTTCAAGTTCTCAAGTATTCTCGTAAATTCTCTTGAAGTGGCAGATTCTAGAAATCCCAGACAAACGGTCGCAACTTCTCTTAAAAATTATGTTATTTCAGAGATCAACAAAAATATTTGAGAACTCGACAATGTCAGTATCTTTCTAATATTGATACGATTTCGAAACCCCCTGAGGCCTCTCCCACCCTAGTTCATTCAATTTTTGGCGTGAATATTCACGCATTCTACGACCGCTTCACCTCAAAAGTTTCTACACTTTGACCGGTAAAAATTCTTCAATTCAATTATTAATATTTGAGAATAAGACTCAAACCATTACGTTTCTTAGAAGGCTTGATTTGGGATTCCAAGAAAAATCCATTTGCCTTGCACCAATCTTCAAATACAGACAAGGATTCACAATTGATTCCTGTGAGAAAAAAAAATCTCGGAATGATGAATTTTCTCAACTAGATTCACGAAAATCTCAAAACAATCGATCGCACTTGCTTATTGGAAATTCAGAATAATTATCAAATATGACTAATGAGCAGTAAATCAATCGTTTTTAGAAAGAAGCGAAGATAAATCGCACTCGATAATGATCAATTTCAATGACATCTAACTCATTCGACTCGGATTCCTAAATCTGTCACTACTTAATAGGCAGCCACGTAAGAGTTGGCCTAGAGCCATTGCAAATGTTGTGGCGATTCCAAGTTACGGAATAATTCATTCTCAGAGTGCGTTCTCAAAGATTTTCTTTGCCAAAGTGCCCAAGCGCTCCACTACAAATGCATCCTACTTTTTTTTTGTCAAATCAACCACATCCGTTGCAACATGTCTATGAAAAAGTCAAACGAGGATATTATTTTCATCTTCATTCGTACGATATTTGTGACTGAATATGATGGATTGAGCAAATTGATCTCTTAGTGTAGATACACATTATACTGGTCAAACGCAATTTACAATATTTTGTGTTAATTTCTGGAAGAGACATCGTGAAATCTTTCAAATCAAGGAATCTCTTGGATTTTTAGAAACGGTCGTCTTGGCACACGGATTATCCTCAGAATGAGCGTTGCTTTTGAGGGAAAAATTCGAATATTGTTCGAAATATCTCTTAAAATATCACCCTGCATGTCAGAAAATGGTATCGCAATGAGTGAATTATGAGTTCAAGTTTAGTATGTCTGTCGAGATAAATGTGTGGTATCTAATGATCTTATGCTTGATTATCTTTCAAAAGATACAGATTTTGCAACAATCATCAAAACATGATTCATACAACTTTTGCGAATTCATTCCAGTTTGTAGAGTTCGACGAAATGACTTTTGATTCGAAAATATATTCATAAAAATTTTGACTCACAAATGAGCGAATGCAAAGTGTGAAAAATGACGCAAAGACACGATAAAGTGCAATTTTTGAGGCGGATGGGTACAACATCAGGCTATGAAACTTTCAAGAGGACTTAGACGTGCACTCAGCTGCGCTTTATCGTAAAAAAGGTGTAATAACCTTTAGTGAAGTGTGCCTCAAGCATCAAGCTCTACTACTGTATTATATACACTTATGGCTTCTCTTCAACGTATAAGGAGACTGTAAATAATAATAATACGAAGCACTCAAGCATTTTTGTGACGACAGAATAGGTACCTATATGATACTACATGGGTGAGATCCTTTGATAATATACAAACGAGGCGTTTCGTTTTACACGATGAACATGATTGACGAGCTCGAGAGATTTCTGCTAGGGATGAATAGCCATGTAACTCCTTTTTTTTTGTCTACTCCTTCCAAAATTCATTGGAAAGGTTAGGGGATAGGGGAACGTGGGAGTATTTTTATCGTGGCCTATCTCGAGAAAATGGGTCGGAAGGAATTCGAAACGAGTTCTGGATATATATAGGTGGGCTAGCTGCAATCAGTATTCTGCAAACACGCTTGAAGATAGTATTACATCTTTCTCCCTCTCTGACGTTTGAATTTTCTTTCCTTGTTTTCAGTTGAACGGAGAAGGAGGTTCAATATCAACGACAGAATCAAGGAGCTCGGCACGCTCTTACCAAAGACCAATGACCCGTAAGTCCTACTTTTGTTCTTTCTCACTTGACTTATGAAATTCAGTATCTTCAGTGTGTCATTCCATGGCTTGAAAAAGAATTCAAAAGATAGAATATAAGATTCTGAGCAGATCTTGAATTAGAAAATGAAAATGGTACATTTATGAAGTTTCGGGTGTGTGCGTGCGCGCGTACGCCTGCGTGTTGAGGTATGATTGTGTGTGTAGATGTACGTGAGTGTGTGAGTGTATGCGTGTGTTATTGCGTGAGTGTGATTTGAAGATCTTCGATAATCATCGATACATGGCTGCATCGATATTTCATGTTCGATTAATCGATACTCTGTATCGATATTTTTAGCCACCTTATAGGGTCAGTACTAGGTATTCACCGCGCGCAAGCGCGCGGATCGTCTTCGTTTTAATCGGTGAATTTTTGAATGCAAGAATGTTCTGAGGTTCTAAAAATGTGCATGTCAGACACAATTGATAGCTTATCACTGGAATTATATACCGATTTGAAGCCTCTCCATGGAAACAAAATTGTCAATCTCTCGATTCTTGAATTCACTGATAGAACATTGATTTTGCCGGAACAACGATGAGCTTCTCGTTTCCCAAATCAATTCCGAATGGTTCGTAATTGTTATTGCTATCATTACACAGTGCTCTCATAACTCTCAGATAACAACATGGCATGTGATTTTTTCAAAACAAATCTAAACCATAATTATGACTGATTCTCCACTAAGAGCTCTCAATATTCCTCGCTCTTTCAATACGACGAACTCTGGAAGGTATAAGAATTTCATAAAATAGAAAACTCCTCAGATTCATAACTCATCTGCTGTAAGACTCCAGAACATGCACATAACTCCTTATGAGACTTTCCTTAATTGCTCTCATTTTTACTCAGCAAGACATGAAGAAATGCGGACACGTCGATTATTTGACGGAGTAGATGGAATCAAGTTATGCATACAACTCTCACCAAAGATGGGAGGTAAATCACATTCAGAGGGTCGGACCATGATTTAGTCATCTTGAAATTTGTCAACCCGACATAATCGTCTGATAAACGGCCGCGTGTCGGTATGAGGCTATAGCGAAAAAAGGTCCACCAGGGCGGCGCTGATGGTCATTTAAGCTCCCCAACACATGGATTTTGCTGTCCGTGTACGTTGGTGCGTGTTAGTGTGTATCTGTGTGAGAGAGTATGCGGCAACTCTCACAGACGCGCACGGACAGAGAATTGCATGTGTTGGACCACCAGCGCTCCTAGCGGACGTTTTTTCGCGATAGCCTCAACACCCGGCATCGACGCTCATACGCACGCCCATACGAAGCAATCCAAGATGGACGAATATGTTGTCGAAACCTTTTGGTAGTGGTTGATAGCTCTCGACTCTAAAGATATGGACATTAGATTTCACCAACGTGAACGTAGCTGCACTCCGAATTCGATGCTTTCGAGAAATTAATCGATCAATCGCACAATCGCAATTCGTGATAGGATAGGGGACTAGGAACTTAAGACGCGCGCAAGCGCGCGGATTTGTCACTTTTGATTTGTCATTGTTACCCGCGATTTCGTCATTGTTGCCTGCGATTCCTTTCCTGAATCTAGGATGAACGAGTTTTCGCGCCTCACCGCTCGGACAGAAAAAGCAGGATCCCCCCGCGCGCGCACTCTGCGAGAATTCCCTCCCCTTTGATCGAGAGAGCCATGGATGGGTCGTATGTTATTTTCGATTTGTTATTGTTACCCGCGATTTCGTTATTGTTGCCTGCGATTCCGTTACTGATTCTACTATAAACGACTTTTGAGAATGAACAGACCTTGATTCGGTGATTTATTCTCACGAAATACGGACCGGAGACAACCGCGGGCGCAATGGTACTTTGCCCGCTCGTATGTTCTCCGGATCATGTTGTGTTACATTTGAGTTTTCGCGCCACACCGCTCGAACAGAAACAGCAGGATTCCCCCGCGCGCGCACTCTCCGGGAATCCCCTCCCCTTTGATATGGCTTAGCTTAGCTCATGGATGGATCGTGGAGACGTGTCTTCTGCTGGCACCTGCGTGGCCGATGTACAGTGTAAACATGCAAAATTGGGCTACACATTCACAGTTCTACCAAACTGAACCTGTATCGCGGCGCCAATCAGAGCGGGGACATGCACACCAACGCGATCTCACGCACGTTACACACTCTTGCGAACTCGCGAGATTCCACACCGACGGCGATCAGCTGATCTTCGACCGTCGACTATCGATTAAATACGGAATAGGATAGGGACTAGGAACTTAAGACGCGCGCAAGCGCGCGGATATGTTTATTTTTGATTTTTTATCGTTACCCGCGATTTCCTTATTGTTGCCTGCGATCCCGTTCCTGAAAATACGATAAACGACTCATTGAGAATGCAAAGACCTTGATTCGGTTATATACTTTCACGGATACGCACCAGAGACAACCGCGCGCGCGATGTCATTTTGCCCACTCGTACGTTCTACGGATTCATGTTTTATCCTATACGAGTTTTCGCGCCACATCGGTCGAAGAGAAACAGCAGGATTCCCCGCGCGCGCACTCTCCGATAATCCTCTCCCCTTTGATTAAGAGAGCCATGGATGGATCGTATTTGCTATTTTTGATTTGTTATTGTTACCCGCGATTTCTTTATTGTTGCCTGCGATTCCGTTCCTGAACCTACGATGAACGACTTTTGAGAACGAACAGACCTTGATTCAGTGATTTATTCTTATAAAATACGGATCGGAGACGACCGCGCGCGCGGTGGTACTTTGCCCACTCGTGCGTTCTCCGGATCATGTTTTGTTTCATTTGAGTTTTCGCGCCACGTCGCTCGAACAGAAACAGCAAGATTCCCCCCCCCCGCGCACTCTCCGGTAATCCCCTCCCCTTTGATTGAGAGAGCCATGGATCGTGGAGACGTATGTGTCTTCTGCTGGCGCCTGCGTGGCCGATGTACAGTGTAAACATCCAAAATCGGGCTACACATATACAGTTTTACCAAACTAAATCTGTATCAAGGCACCAATCAGCGCGGGGACACTCACACCAACAGGATTTCACACACGTTACACACTCTTGCGAACTCGCGAGATTCCACACCGACGACGATCAGCTGATCTTCGACCGTCGACTTTCGATTAAATACGGAATAGGATAGGGACTAGGAACTTAAGACGCGCGCAAGCGCGCGGATTTGTCACTTTTGATTTGTTATTGTTACCCGCGATTTCGTCATTGTTGCCTGCGATTCCTTTCCTGAATCTAGGATGAACGAGTTTTCGCGCCACACCGCTCGGACAGAAAAAGCAGGATCCCCCCGCGCGCGCACTCTGCGGGAATCCCCTCCCCTTTGATCGAGAGAGCCATGGATGGGTCGTATGTTATTTTCGATTTGTTATTGTTACCCGCGATTTCGTTATTGTTGCCTGCGATTCCGTTACTGATTATACTATAAACGACTTTTGAGAATAAACAGACCTTGATTCGGTGATTTATTCTCACGAAATACGGACCGGAAACAACCGCGGGCGCAATGGTACTTTGCCCGCTCGTACGTTCTCCGGATCATGTTGTGTTACATTTGAGTTTTCGCGCCACACCGCTCGAACAGCAGGATTCCCCCGCGCGCGCACTCTCCGGGAATCCCCTCCCCTTTGATATGGCTTAGCTTATGGATGGATCGTGGAGACGTGTCTTCTGCTGGCACCTGCGTGGCCGATGTACAGTGTAAACATCCAAAATCGGGCTACACATATACAGTTTTACCAAACTAAATCTGTATCAAGGCACCAATCAGCGCGGGGACACTCACACCAACAGGATTTCACACACGTTACACACTCTTGCGAACTCGCGAGATTCCACACCGACGACGATCAGCTGATCTTCGACCGTCGACTTTCGATTAAATACGGAATAGGATAGGGACTAGGAACTTGAGACGCGCGCAAGCGCGCGGATTTGTCACTTTTGATTTGTTATTGTTACCCGCGATTTCGTCATTGTTGCCTGCGATTCCTTTCCTGAATCTAGGATGAACGAGTTTTCGCGCCACACCGCTCGGACAGAAAAAGCAGGATCCCCCCGCGCGCGCACTCTGCAGGAATCCCCTCCCCTTTGATCGAGAGAGCCATGGATGGGTCGTATGTTATTTTCGATTTGTTATTGTTACCCGCGATTTCGTTATTGTTGCCTGCGATTCCGTTACTGATTATACTATAAACGACTTTTGAGAATAAACAGACCTTGATTCGGTGATTTATTCTCACGAAATACGGACCGGAGACAACCGCGGGCGCAATGGTACTTTGCCCGCTCGTACGTTCTCCGGATCATGTTGTGTTACATTTGAGTTTTCGCGCCACACCGCTCGAACAGCAGGATTCCCCCGCGCGCGCACTCTCCGGGAATCCCCTCCCCTTTGATATGGCTTAGCTTATGGATGGATCGTGGAGACGTGTCTTCTGCTGGCACCTGCGTGGCCGATGTACAGTGTAAACATGCAAAATTGGGCTACACATATACAGTTCTACCAAACTGAACCTGTATCGCGGCTCCAATCAGAGCGGGGACACGCACACCAACGCGACCTCACGAACGTTACACACTCTTGCGAACTCGCGAGATTTCACACCGACGACGATCAGCTGATCTTCGACCAACGACTTTCGATTAAATGCGGAATAGGATAGGGACTAGGAACTTAAGACGCGCGCAAGCGCGCGGATTTGTCATTTTTGATTTGTTATTGTTACCAGCGATTTCGCTATTGTTGCCTGCGATTCCTTTCCTGAATCTACGATGAACGAGTTTTCGCGCCACATCGTTCGAACAGGAACAGCAGGATTCCCCCGCGCGCGATCTCTCCGGGAATCCCCTCACCTTTGATTGAGAGAGCCATGGATGGATTGTATTTGCTATTTTCGATTTGTTATTGTTACCCGCGATTTCGTTATTGTTGCCTGCGATTCCGTTCCTGATTCTACGGTAAACGACTTTTGAGGACGAACAGACTTCGATTCGGTGATTTATTTCCATGGAATATGGACCGAAGACAACCGCGCGCGCGATGGGATTTTGCCCACTCGTACGTGCTCCGGATCATGTTTTGTTCCATTTGAGTTTTCGCGCCACATCGCTCGAACAGAAACAGCAGGATTCCCCCGCGCGCGATCTCTCCGGGAATCCCCTCCCCTTTGATTGAGAGAGCCATGGATGGATTGTATTTGCTATTTTAGATTTGTTATTGTTACCCGCGATTTCGTTATTGTTGCCTGCGATTCCGTTCCTGATTCTACGGTAAACGACTTTTGAGGACGAACAGACTTCGATTCGGTGATTTATTTCCATGGAATATGGACCGAAGACAACCGCCCGCGCGATGGGATTTTGCCCACTCGTACGTGCTCCGGATCATGTTTTGTTCCATTTGAGTTTTTGCGCCACATCGCTCGAACAGAAACAGCAGGATTGTCCCGCACGCGCACTCTCCGGGAATCCCCTCCCCTTTGATTGAGAGAGCCATATGGATGGATCGTGGAGACGTCTAAATTGTGTCGTCTGCTGGCGCCTGCGTGGCCGATGTATAGTTTAGCCAAGCATGGTCAACAGGGCTACATACAGTAATATCAGACTTAACCCATGGATTGGCACCAATCAGCGCGGGGACACTCACACCAATGCGATTTCACACACGTTACACACTCTTGCGAACTCGCGAGATTTCACACCGACGACGATCAGCTGATCTTCGACCAACGACTTTCGATTAAATGCGGAATAGGATAGGGACTAGGAACTTAAGACGCGCGCAAGCGCGCGGATTTGTTATTTTTGATTTGTTATTGTTACCCGCGATTTCGCTATTGTTGCCTGCGATTCCTTTACTGAATCTACGATGAACGAGTTTTCGCGCCACATCGCTCGAACAGGAACAGCAGGATTCCCCCGCGCGCGATCTCTCCGGGAATCCCCTCCCCTTTGATTGAGAGAGCCATGGATGGATTGTATTTGCTATTTTCGATTTGTTATTGTTACCCGCGATTTCGTTATTGTTGCCTGCGATTCCGTTCCTGATTCTACGATAAACGACTTTTGAGGACGAACAGACTTGGATTCGGTGATTTATTTCCATGGAATATGGACCGAAGACAACCGCGCGCGCGATGGGATTTTGCCCACTCGTACGTGTTCCGGATCATGTTTTGTTCCATTTGAGTTTTGGCGCCACATCGCTCGAACAGAAACAGCAGGATTCTCCCGCGCGCGCACTCTCCGGGAATCCCCTCCCCTTTGATTGAGAGAGCCATATGGAATATATGGATGGATCGTGGAGACGTCTAAATTGTGTCTTCTGCTGGCGCCTGCGTGGCCGATGTATAGTTTAGCCAAGCATGGTCAACAGGGCTACATACAGTAATATCAGGCTTAACCCATGGATTGGCACCAATCAGCGCGGGGACACGCACACCAATGCGATTTCACACACGTTACACACTCTTGCGAACTCGCGAGATTTCACACCGACGACGATCAGCTGATCTTCGACCAACGACTTTCGATTAAATGCGGAATAGGATAGGGATCGATACGACAAGTGTCCAACTGAATTCTTTGATACGTTCTCACTATAAGATTACCGATGGACAACTGAAACAGTCCATTCCTTGCCAGTCGGGCAACCCCTGCATCTCTCCGTCAAACCGAGACATTGTTTACGAATACGTTCGTGTGTGTGAGGGAGTGTGAGTGTGTAAGTGTGTGTGTGTGTGTGTGTGTGTGTTTTCCATGAGGCCACGCAGGGAGTACTGGGGCCGAGAGATCGTCAGACTCCAGGGCTGAGACTACCGACGTGTCTCAACTCCGCTGCATGGGGGGGGGGGGGTTCTTGAGAGGGGCCAAAGCACGCCAAGCACTAGTCTCGGAGTCAGGTTCCTCCCTACCGGATTTGATCTGAATCCCACAATTGGGGCCGGAAGGTCGTCACACCCCGGATTCAGAGTCTCTCTTGTGGTTACTGAGAACTAAGGATCTAAGGAGAACCGGGATACATTTGTGCAACCTTAGAGGCATGTTTCGAGTCCTCCGGCCGTTTTGGTATTTTTTCCCCTCAATGTTAATTGCAATCGTCTGTTTCTCCGATGACCGAGAGCAACAGCTTCGTTCTGATTGGTCAGTTTTCCTCTAGCCGAATCACTTTACCGTTCCGGTCAAATTTTTTCAGTCATGTAATATCATTCTTAGTCATCTGCTCTGGTAGCAAGGAATCTACGAGAGGAATTAGTATCTTTAGATCAAATTTGCGACCCAAAATTCTTCCAAATGATTACGCCTCCCCTCCCTCGCCTTTTTCTCTTTATCCATCACTTTGATCACGTATCACCATTCATAAAACTCAATATACTTGACAACGAGCCCATTCGCTCTGTAAGCAAAGATTCTGCTTCATGTGTGGGTGGTGCCCAAACATTCTTCGAAAATAAGCAACGCGAGTGCAGACAAAGTCCTGGCCTACGTGCAGCAGAGCACCAGATCCTCTCAACTGATTTGAAAATTGCAGTTGCACTGTACAGCTTACCGTGACGATCAGGCCTGGTGACGATATACTAGCACTCGCTCACAATTTCTTGGCAAAGGGTGTATGATGCATGAAAATGTTCAAGAATCACAATTTCCAGTAAAATATTCATGGGGCATGACATTTCGTGGGGATCCTTCCATGCATGTAAGATCGATATTTCGGAAAGTAAATTCAAGATGTCGTTATTATTCTGACACTTACAATTCGAAAACTAATCAAGACAAATCTGTTCTGACGCCTGTAAATTCATTGAGGAAATCAAATTACAAAAGTTTAGACAGGTGAACTTCAGTCTCATGATTCTAGAATTTTCTTCCTTTTTTTTTTTGTAAAAATCAGCAAAGTAAGAGATACCTTCCTATAACTTACCCAAAATTCTGCTGCCCTCCTACCGTCAAAATTAGTTCACCAACTACACTCAAGAAACACCACAAAATCAAATGATGAAAAAAAGGTCACATACAGCTCGAGGCAAAATTCATACCAAGTTCCACAAATGCTCTCTTTCTTGCACTCTCTCGTGAGCCAGTTTTAGCAAATTCATTGCGCAATCATACGTAGTAGTATTCGTCAAAAAGAGGTACAGACACTCGTAAAATACGAATGCACACATTTGCTTTTCCGCTTAACGAACACTGCATGCATGCTAGCCAATCCATACACATTCTACGATCTCAAAGACAACTGTGCTGCATACATACATATAAACATTTTCTACATACAGAGTCTTGCAAACTTTTTTTTTTCTCTTTCAATAGCCTAGCGGCATTGTGTATCTACAAATGCAGGCATTTAGCAAGAGTAAAAATATACACACATTGCTGTGAAGGACGTAGCAAAAGAGAAAATAAATGGATACAGACCGCGCACATGTATCAGAAATGATAATCGTTGCAATGGTACGATCGCATTTTTTTTTTTTACATTTCGTCTATGTACTATAAATGTCAATGTGCATCTGTATCCAATGCTTGTAGATAGAAATGTTTACAGATGGTATATAGTATAGCTAGCTGTTGGATGCACATCGAGTATGGAATGCACAAGTGCGCAACGGTTTGAATTCGAATTTTGTCATTGCGAATCTTTTTACACACCCGCACTTGAAAGTTTTGCCTTATCTTTGCCACGCCTTGTGTTTTACTCCCCCTTTTTTCTCTTCAAAATTTCTTATACAGGTGTACAGGTATATTTTTTCAAAAGTTCGCTTTCTCTTGAGTAGTGTGCGAATTTATAGGGTTTCGGTTGACAAATCGAACGCCGTCTTTTGAATTTCAATCGAACGATCGCGAACTCATTTGTATGCATTCGAATAATTCTGGAGGAACCAAGCTTCCCGAATGTAAACTTTGAGGGAAAGAGATGCCCTGAATGTTTAACGGTGACTCAAAATTTTTCAAACGGAATTTGATCGGTTGAGGATCTTGGTTAGAATGTGAGGATAATTTTTCGATACTAGCTAGAATAACGAATTTTTCTTTGATAAAATCAGGACAGAATCTGTTGACGATAGATTAAACTATTCTTCGTGATGATGTACTCATAGACAATAATTTGAATGCCGGTGTTTCAATAACTAATGTACCCATTTATCAAAAAGTTGACCAAATTCATCCAGAGTTAGGCCTTTGCTCTTGAATTTTTTCCTTTGCGAAACCTATTTGACTCGAGAGATACAATCACCATTCTATCTCTTTGGAATCTGAATCGCTTTCAATTATTTTCTTGCGATTGGAAAATTATCAAATTTATGATAGTGATCACCTTTTTAGAATATTTGTGGTTGATCAGCCAACCAATGTCACGAATTTCGTCACAAAAAGCTTGGGAAGAGGAAAAATGTCTGTGCAGAATTCAAGAATAGTGGAAATATTTCCCGGAACCCTCCAGATTCTATCGATCTGTTACTCGAAAACTTTTTTCGATTCCACAGTAGCTGATGAATTTTTGCTATCTATCATGCTATACATAACAGTAGACTCCAGACTTTCAAATCCTGAAGAGAAAAAAAATCGAGAATCAATTCACATCGATTCCTATCGAAGGTCGAAAACAGTAGAGAGAATATCGGGGACACCTGACACCAATCCGATAATTAAAACAAATGACATTCGAAAGAGAACTGTTTTAGGCATCAATGCAAACCCTAACGAGCTCGATCTTTTAGCATGATGCGGCAGAGCCACTTTGCCATTTATCAATTGCCATTCATTAGTACACGTCGTCGTCGCGAAAAGTAATTGGAGAAAATTAACTCTTGCAGCATGGGATTAGCAAATATTTACAGATACTCCTAAATCGATATAAGTAATTAGAAGATTATGGTTGATCACGTGATTCTGCATCTGACCTACAAGATCTATATCATTATCGATCGTTCATGATCTCGGATACCTCTTTTAGTTCGAATTGAACGAGGTTTGGAATCTTAGATAGATCGCTCGGAAATTGAAATTCATGGATTCATTAAGTCCTACTCCTGGACTTGGAAGGATTCGTTTGTTCAGTACATCTAATGGTTGTCAAGATTGGGATCATACTAAATCAATGGAAAATGACAAAAATCTATTGTCTACTTTGTTGTTCCCCATGAATTCAGGTCATTAGTTCAATAATAAGTTGATCAAATGACCAAAAATCGATGTAACCATTCGCAGACATTTTCTAGAGACCTGCGAGATATTCGAGAGAATCATTCATCAGTTACAGTTTGAAATGGAATACGAAAAGTGTTTTAACAGCAACGATAATTTCTGACACACACATACGCACATTTCTCTTCCAAGATTTGGAGTATGTATTTGCATACTACCACAGAGTGAGTCATACATATGAGGGAGATTTGGGAAATTATAATGGAGATAGTTCCTCGAAAATGAAAGGGAAATTCAACCAGAGTAGTTCAAAATTGAGATTAGTCTGAGAAGAACAATCAACATCAACCCCCTTACTTATTTTGTCTACTAGAGTGGACATGGCCGAAAACCGATATTTGTATAACTTTTCTTCGGCGCATCGTGGAAATCTGGGGAAATTTGGAAAAATCTGTGGCAATCCTAGAAACGTATTCATTCAATGATAAGATATCCATATGCTTTTATTCTGAAAAAATATGGGAAAAACCAACATTTTCTAATCTTGGAATTTTGACGTTTTTTGTCATTTTTTGACTAGCTATGAACATTTCTCGTGTCAGAAAATTTCTCTAAACCCGGGAAGTTGTGTCTAGAGTAAGCGGGTTGAGAGTTGATCATAAATTCATAACGAGCTGGCTATTTTTTTTTTTCATCCGCAAGAATTGACTGAAACTCTGCACACGACTCCTTGATCATACGCTTTTTATGGATTGACCCAAAGGATTCCGATCAAATCAAGGTTAAAATCAAAGAATTACACTCTCGGTCAAAATTTGACTTTGAGCTCACCAAAAACATTGATGTCAATTTTGTGAGCCGATCCACTTGGTTCTACTCCAGAGGACTTTATACCTGGGCTCATTTTGATGACATCATCCGTGTTCATCCACACGAATTTTAATCCTGCCAATCTTGGATCGAGAAAATTTCGAGGATTCTCGAGAGAGATTTCTAGCTCCTGCAAATTAGAGGCACGTGAACGTTTTGGTATGGGACTTGTGATGCCTAAGACTTTAAGTCTAAAGCTTTGAAATTCATTTTGGAACGTCGTTTTACGTTACTCCTAGTCCGAGCGATAGCAATTCTTTGATGAGAGTCTTCTCGAAAAAACTAACACTCCTCATCTCAATTGACCAGAAAATTTACTTTTTGCGGAATATTTAACAAGTTTCCCGTTTTTGGAATCATAGTAGAGAAAGCAGATACTGGAAACTAAGATTACATTCCTTATAAAACGCATTCCTTTGGCTTTTTTTTTGTATTTGCGTGCCAGTTTTTGCAGAAATTCTTTTCCCACAGGAAATATCATAGCTCAAGTTAGGAGTGGCGTGAAAAGACATTTAAGAGCGGATTTCGAAGCTATAGCCTTGCACATACCAAAACATACATGTCTCTGAAACTTGCACGAGTCAAAAGATCCTCTCGAATGTTGTCAAAATTCAAACTCCGCCAGAGTAAGATTTGTAAGGTCCGAGTTCGTGAGAATAAAGAGACGAATGATGCCACCTTGAAGTTCGTAAATATCAATGAGCCCAGATGAACCCCTCTGTAGGGTCAATAAGAGCCGAGTGGTGCATCTCACAGAATAAAAAAAAAAAAATTTGGGTGAGCTTGAACTTTTGACCGGTAGTGTAGCTTGTATCATTTGGCGCACAGAGTTGGTAAGTATAAGTCAGTTGAAATTTTAAAAGACCATATGTTACTTGTTAAAATGTTCAGAGCATCCTAACTCGACCGTAATTTCAAATTGTGGGCCTATGGGAAAACACGTTTTCTTTGACTTCATCCTGTTTGATCTGTAGGATTCTCATGAACCTCCATATTTAGAACTGTAATGGATGACAACATACTCGGAAGTTTTTTGACGAGGCCTGATCATTTTCTGTCTCAGCCGTGAGACAATCTTTACCTAATACCGTCGTAAAGTCACAAATAAGTCCCTAATAAGACAAAAATGTCTATGTTTGTGGCTGTCTGTCTCCCGTTATATGAGTAGTTCTGTGGAAACTTTGAAATAATGTGTGCCACCTTGTACGAACCCTTAAAATGCTTGGGAAAAAATTCGTACAGGTTTTTTTTCGACATCTTTTTGGTGCTCTTTTTGGCGCAATCGTTAGTTTGGTGATCCAGGGTCGTCAGAAGAAGTTATCATCGAAAAAGGGGTCAAAATGTCAGATCCGTGAGCTGCGGATTTCCATTTTTTCGACCTCTGTGAGTGTATAGCACCACTGAGAGGCTCGCTCGGATTTTGGGCGGGCAAACTTATCGAATTTGATGGTATTAAGCACCAAATTCCATTGCTATGAGGGCCCAAAGATCACTTTTTGGGTGTGCGCTGAGCACATACATTTTGTGGCGCAATTTTACTTAAAATTTTACTCGCTCAGTTTTCCTCGATAAAAGTGAATTTGCCTCATCCTAGACTTTTCCGCACCAACTTATTCTTAGAGTAAATCGTCAGGCGCAACTTTTTAATGCCTCAAAGGATCGAAAAAAATTTATTTTCCCACTTTGCAGAGCAGTCTTTCCAGCAAAATCTAGTTTTGCTATATTTTCATGTCAGGTCCGTGCGCTACTGTGCGACCCTTAAACGCATGACCCGGGAGGTCCTAGTCAATTTTTTTTACAAAGTATTCGGTGGCCAAATGAACCTCCTTCAAATCCCAACTGTAAGTCATACCGTTTGGCCGTGAGATCAATTTTAGTGCCAAAATGTCAGGTCCGTGACACGCTCTCGCGTCTCTCCATGTTATCCTCATGGTACTGGTGAGAGAGAAAATTTCCATCCGTGCGCGAGTTTATTCAGACTTTATATGTTTCAAAAAGACGAAAAATACATCTTGAAACCTTCGAAAGTGAGACTCGAGGTTGGCACATTTTCGACCTTAAAATATCGGAATTTCCGCAGAAATACTCATATACATGTACAGATAGTAGGAATCTGATTTTTCCAATAGACTAGGGTCAGGCTAGAACTAAGCCTCTGTCGGAATTTGGGTTGAATAGTTTAGAGATTCAAACACTCCGAACATTTCGAAAAGTGGGGTTACGACAGAACTATTCCAATTTGTAGGAAACCACCTGAAATCGCGAATGAATGGGCTATTATGACCATGGAAACCAAAAATTGTAATAGTTTGTCTCAACAAATCTACGATTACCAGCTGGGGAATGGACATCATATGACTAAATTCATGAATACTAAGGAGCAATTTCATACGAAGACCTTCTTCCCTCAAAATTCAATTGATGGGATCTCATTCCCGTCAAATCCAGTCTTGAATATGTGAAAGAAACTCATGACATTATTTTTCCTTCAATACTCACGACACGACAGAATGTACTAATTAATCGCATCATTGTGTAATAATCATTACAAAAAAGTTGACGTACACTTTGCTCGTTAACCTAACAACAACCAAACCTATATATAACCAATACCTTCCAAACATTGCAGATAAAAAAGTTTTCTACATCAACTCACCATCTTCTTTTTTTAAGTCTGTAGCAACTTTGGGAAAGTCTAATTAGTAGATTGAGGAGCTGCATCAATCAACTTGTCCATTTTGAAGAAGAAAATAGATATATAAAGGTAAAGAAAGAAAGTGAGAAAGAGAGTTACACAAGGGGAAAACGTGGAGACTCAGCTGCACAAAGGGCAGCTCAATAACAAAGCTAAAGCAATTTCCACACGGCCAAGTATCGTAGAGCACTCCTTTCCGATACAAACTTGCTTAGCCTCTACTCCTTTTCCTTCTCCTCCTACTATACTGGAAATTTTTTCTTTCCTCTTAATTCCCTGTCTCCTTCTTCTAGAGAAACGGTACAAGAGTCGAGGGGAGACAATAAAAGTTGGGGATTTTTTTTCAGGTGGCTTGTAAAGTGTTATTTCGAATGAAAGAATATCTTTACTGTTGCAATACTTGATTTGGTTCTTTGAAAGGATTATGATTTATTTCACACTTTCAGGAAGGAATGTTTTTTTCGATAGTTATGGACTTTGGAATGAATTCCGTTGTAATCCTTTTGATGTAAGAATTCATTAAAATTAAAATTTTTAATGAGATTGTGAGGGAAATATTCCCATCGGATGAATTGTATCTCCTGATGAGTGAATAGAATTCCATAATGCAACGAGATGACCAAGAAAATTACTCGGACTGTGTTTTATTCGAGAAGTCCATGAAAACTATTTGAATCAAACTTGACTCGATTTAAAACATTCATTATAAACAATCTCTAATGTTTTTCAATTATATCAGAGGAAATCATCCCCTCAGTCATTAGATTTTGTGCCATCTCTGGAATCGGTAACTCCTGCTTGACCTTGTTACCGATAGGCATATTTCAGGAATTCATCTGACAGAAGTCTAAATAGCTCAAAATTCTGATAGCAATTTGGTCATAAGGCCGTAGAAGAGAAATCTGAAAAACAGTCGGCCCTCTAAATAATTTTTCATTACTCTAATCTAAAAATGCCGCGTTTAAATAGGATTTTTGGGTTCTCGTAATGAAAAAATATATCCTCACTTCGCTTGCAAGCCCATTTTGGGCACTGGAGGACATGTCTGTCTCGCTTCGCTCGACAGACAAACTGTCCTAGTGCCCAAAATGGGCTACCGGGCTCAGTACGGAAATTATACTATTCTCATTTATCAGTATCCTGCAATTTCTGATAGGGTCAAGGGGGGGGGCATCAGAGTCTAGTCATAATATGATCAATACATCTTTCTCCTACCAAGATTTCATCTGCCAAGGTATGTCTTGGGAAGGTTTCGATGACAAAATGATTGATCGAATCGAAACCAGTCGTTGTTTGCCATCATACGATTGCAGGATTTTGAGATATCGAGTCATAATAATATATTGATTTAATCTGTTTTATCTTGTCGGAGTTGGATTTAAGTAGATTCTGGGGAATATATCGAATGGATAGTCTACTGATCCAAGCAATTTTATTTGGATGAACGTATAGAATATGCAACTTTGCTAGTCTAGAAAGGTGATGATTTCATTGACCCCAATGATTTGGATTTTTATTGAAAACATCGGGGATAATCGTCAAATCAAATGAATCTCATTGAAGAACATTAAATAACAAGTTTTACCCATTGACAACTTTCAAACATAAGAAAATCATTGATAATCTCTGTTATAAAGAAACAAACGACGATTTTCACTATCATATGAGAGGATTGAGATTTCAATTATCTTAGCTCTTGAGTGTTAATCGAAAGTATTGCCGACGTATTTTTCCAGCAATAAGAAATTCAAGTATTCCTTGGGATTCGAAGAACCAAGGCTTTTCAAGAATCACCAGAGATTATCTCTTATGATCTTCAGCCGACAATCTCATTCAACTATCTCTAACATCTTGGATTATAAAAAATCTGCATAGAAAGTGTGATCTGAGTTTTTTTATCAGAATCTTCTTTACGAATGAGGATAAAAAAAATCGGTACAAGAGTCTGTTTGTGAGCGTATGAAAAAGCAAGTAGTAGCAGTGGAGGTCAGGTCAGACACACTTTGAGACTTTCGTCTCTCATTCACTCTCAATGCCTACAAGATAATCCTACTCCGACGATAATTTCTATCATAAATTATTTCATTATTCAATGTATCAAATTTGATTCATTTGGTTGCAAAATTCTAGAAAAATTAAATCTTATTGATCTGTTGAATTCAGAATTTATTTTCTCAGGAAGTTCTTCAGTCATACGTCTTTTGAATGTGTATTCTTCGAGTGTCTCATGCTGTTCTTCAAAATTGGACCGTTTCTATGAAGTTTATGACGGTTATGGACGTTTTCATTCTACAGTCTGAGAGTTGTCCTCCCATTTTATTTTTATCTTAAAATTTTTGCAACTTTTCGATGGTGTGATTTTATCTGTTTGCTTGAATGAATGTGATGCTGATATTACAAAGCAGGATGAATTTGAGTGGAGACCTTCATCACTTAATTCTTAATGGAAGAATGGTACTACTTTCTCGGATATGAATTCACAGCAATCATAGATATTTGGTATTTCATCTTTATGACAGAAATACCCGCTGGACATGTCATGATACGAATCCAATAAATCGCTCTGAAATTGACAAGTCACATTAATGAATTTAATGAAAAGATAAATTATTCTTGTGAAAAACACACATCTCGGGACCGATCTCTTCATACAGTGATACAAATTACAGTCCCTACCATGAATAATGGAACACGTAGCGTCTCACTCAAACAGTGATATTTCCAATTTGATTGGTCGTACGGAAATTCTGATAGAAGGGTTCAGAAGAACACGAAAAAATCTATCAATTCATGGGTTCTGATAATTTTTTAGGTGCTTTTTAAGTACCCGTACACGTAGTTGAAAAGCAGAAAAAATTCTCCTTCAATCAATCACCTACAATTTTGAAGGGAGTGATTCGATCACAAAAATACTTACATAATCTTGTAGATCATTCAAAAATCTTAAAATTTGGTCCTCTGTAAAATTTTTTTACGACCCTTCTCGTCTGACTTACGAGCTCCGAAAGAAAACTTTGTATTAACATAGGGTGCTTAAGGAGATACCGAGCCTGGCACCTGTTCAATTATCTCTCGCTCTATTCAGGGGCAAAATCGAATTAGAAAAATATCATGGCACATGATTTCAACGGGAAATGGCCTCACCTTTCAGAATATTTCATCAGATTTTGTCTAAGATTTGAGGTAGCAACGATTTCTTGAAATTTTATGTGAAAATTGATACATTTCGTATTTTGCTCCTATAGGTTACATTTGAGATAAAATCTGATGGAATATTTTGAAAGATGAGATCATTTTACGTCGAAATCATGTGCCATGATATTCTTTTAATCCAATTCTGCCCCAAAATAGAGCGAGAGAAAATTAACCAGGTGCCAGGCTCGGTATCTCCATAAACACCTTATGTTAGTACAAAGTTTTCTTTCGGAGCCCGTAAGTCAGACGCTCGGTCAGACGGGGAGGGTCGTACGAAAATTTCACGAAAGCCTGAATTTTTAGATTTTTGAACGATCTACAAAACCCCGTGAGTATTTTTGTGATCGGATCACTCCCGTCAAAATCGTAGGTGATTGATTAAAGGAGAATTTTTTGTCATTTTCAAACACGTGTACGGGCACTTAGAAAGCACGTAAAAAAACATCAAAACCCATGAATTAATAGATTTCTTTATGCTCTTCAAAGTACTCTTCTCAGAATTTCCGTACAACCAATCAAATTGGAAATATCACTGTTTGAGTGAGACCCTACGAGTTCCATTATTTATGGTAGGAACTGTATCTCATAAGAAAGTCCATAAAAATTCTAATCGCTTCTATGGAACGAACGTCTAGTTCAACTTTGGAAATTTTGAATCTTGAATTCTCAATCTGAAATTAAAGTCTTAATTTCTTAATTTTCAGATACTACGAGATAGTCAGAGACGTTAGACCAAACAAGGGTACGATACTCAAATCGTCAGTGGAATACATAAAGCTGCTAAAAAATGAACTCACAAGGATGAAACAGAGCGAATTGAGGCAAAAGCAGCTTGAGCATCAAAATAGGAGGCTACTATTGCGTATACAAGAGCTTGAACTTCAAGCAAAAGCACATGGACTGCCAGTTACGGATTTTGGATGGCCCTCGTCGTCGGCCAACCTCATTAACTCTTACGCTAAAGCCAGACATGAGCATAGAAAAGTAAGTTGAACACTCGTGCTTTTTTGAGATTTTTGTTTAATCTAATTGCATATACTGTATTTTGGGTGATGAATGAAGATGTTTAATTCTGCCGGAATTTGGATTTAGAAATTCCTGGATTTTTGCTGATATTTTAGTATTTTTTTTTTTTTTTAATGTTCATAAGGGACTGAGGGTATATTATTCACTAAGCAGGGAGTAAATCAATTAGCAATGAATAGAGTGTATTTTGATATCATTACGAGTTTGAACTCTGCAAAATATGATGTTAAGCTGATAGATTCTTGGCACATACGGTCCAAAATTTTCCACTTTAGATTCTGAAAACTGCCTATGAATGATTCCCGAAGAAAGCACCTCACGGAAACGGTCAATATCTCAAACTTTTTATTCGACATTCTCATCAGATTTCACAGGGCAATACATGCATTTTCCATCAGTTATGCAACACAATAAGAATTTTTCAGATTTCTGGAACGCACACAGTCACTCTAATAATTCGTAATAGACGAGTCGTCTCATTCATTCAGTAAAGACAGGGCCGGCTCCGGACAGCTCCGCGCCCCTGGGCAAAATAACGTGCTGCGCCCCCTTGTGAGGCCAGAGAAAATCAAGGATAACGATGTTTCATAAGAAGTCAAAATTGCACGAGAAAATTTAGGAGAATTCATCACTGTCAAATCTTATATTTTCTACAAAAGAAGTGTAAATCAAATGAGAACGGCCAAGATCTGCTTGTTTACCAGTCCATTTTGTTGTGATGAAAAGAAAAACTCATGACTTACTCAATATATGTGCAAACCCAAGTCTTATCGGTTCTTGTTAGTTGTCAGGTTTTTAATTCTCTCGTGAACAAGAATCACTCTCAAAACCTATAGGAAGACAACTGACCTCGCGAATTCTCAGATTCTTGGAGCGAAAATTCTGTCGAAAACTTAATGAGTGCTAAAAACAAGAAAGACAATCAAACTCGCGAGTGCCGCGATGCTCGGGCCGAGAATCCTGTGAGAAAAGGATTTATTCCCAAAACCCAATAAAGCAGCTACTCCCAATCAAACTCGCAAGTGCCGCGATGCTCGGGCCGAGAATCCTGTGAGAAAAGGATTCATTCCCAAAACCCAATAAAGCAGCTACTTATATATTATATTTCGGGTCTTATCAAAAATATACAGATGCAATTGAGTCCATCCGAAAGGTTCTGTGAGAATGTATCGATTTTCAATCAAAGGATTCCACTTGAGCTGATTAGTGCACATTTTTCGGGCCCAAACCTCTGCGCATGTGCCAAAGATAGACTCTCCGACTCTCGTCAATTGCTTGGAAAATGGATTTGCAAAAAAGCGAACGCAAGAGGGAATGTGTTGGGACTATTCCTTCTCAAGAAAATATAACATTTCAAACCTAATGAAGGGAAAGATATTTGATAACAGAAGAAACTTCGAGTAAATTCTCCAAAGTTGGTTTTTTGAGGAATCGACCCTTTCTTTTTTCATTCTTGTGGCTTCCGAAAATACCCACTATTATCAAAGGTGAATTCTGATGGATTTTGTAAGGGTTTTTCGCACGATTTTAATTATGTTCTAATCAATTCGATACTATTGAGAGAAACACTCAAAATATAAGAAAATAGCTATGGCAGTGTTGTAAAAATTTGACGATCTTCACTGAAAGCCAAGAAGCACATCAAGATAACAAATCAATGTGAACACAAGACTTCAGCGCGTCTTATACCAAACGAAGAATCTTCGAGTAAAGTCGTTAACAAGATTTCCCTCATGATTACAAAATTAAATACTGATAACGTAGACATTCATGACGCAAAACCTCATTCAACTCTCTTTTTGCATCCAATTAAAGCTCGAGATAATTTTCTCGCGTCCTTCTGAGTATCTGTGCACCAAATGATTCATTTCAGCCATCAAGAAATCGCTTTGCTAATTAGAAAAAAAAAACTAATTGGTCGTCGTCATCTGAGTTGATTTTGTCGATAGTAATGTGAAATTAATTATCAAGATCTAAATCATTCCGTCTGTCAATAATTTGTCGATTCGATGACGATTCACGTTCAATTCTCAATTTTATAAGAAATTATCAAGTTCATCAACGTATTGTGGGAATATGCAATACATTCTGATAATTGAATTCGCAAGATTAGAGTGCCTATCAGAATTTTTACATCATCGAAATCATTCTAAAATTTGAGCTTCAAACATTTACCAAAGTTATCCTGCGACAAATTTTGCATGATTTTTCCCAATTCTATGATTCAACATCTCACACGTACATCATTTTCTATCCAATATATTTCAACTGCTCTCCTTCATTGCTTAGAATTCTGATTTCGAGCTATGCACGGGCCCGCAATCAAGCGATCGCAATCTTAATTGGTTCGAGGCTGAGACGACGACAGAATGTTAGATTTCCACTTGAGTGAAATATATATATATGTATTTTTTTTTTCACTACTCTTGCGTCAGTACAATTCGAGCATTTGGAAGAATGCATAAGTCTTCCTTCCGTTGAGATAAAAATCGTCAGGATAGTCACGGTAGACTATCAATTTGAGGAAGCACAGATTACCAACTTCCTCAAATCTTATTTCCTCTGCCGTATTATATACTTTTCTCACACCATAATCGTTATAATTCAGAATTCTGATTCAGAAATTTACATTCATACACTTTTGGTTTGTTTTGAGAAACTCAACCGAACGATTATATATGTTACACAATGTGAGTAATTTGTATTGTCTTGCGCAATATGTGAGTCATGTATTGTATCTTGCTATCTATTTACCTTCATTCATATGAGGGTTACGTAAAATTTAGAGTTGTAGAAGATGAATATGTGTGGGTTATCAAATGTGAATCAATTGATCAATTTTCCCTCATATTAAACCATAAGTGGACAGCGGATTGACGATGCGATCTGGTTTACAAATACATGTAAAAATTGAACGGTTATGTGTCTATATTTCACAGTCGACTCTTTTAAAACTCACTGTTATGTTGGAAGCTCACCAATGCTTGAGTGTCAATGCCTATCATGATTAGATATTTTTTTCTAGCTCCCAACTAGTGATTCCCGGTCGGAGTACATGGGATGTATGAAAACGGTCCTCGATCATCTTCTACAAGATTTAGAACAAGAAAATATCGAAATTCTTTGCCTTTTTCCTCCTCTTTCGTCTCGTACGAATCCAAAATAGTGTCAATTCCGGAATTTATGGAGCATCGTCTCTACCCTCTATACTGGAATTTGACTCCATTCCGTATTCAGCGACACAAAGAAATCTCAGTATGATATTTCTCAGCATAATCCAAAGAGATTTAAATCCTTTGTCTGACATCTTGGGTCCGCCATTCTTAATCCACAGAATCTGACTCGATTTTTGCGACCAGTGAGCCGAAAAATCCCAATATACCATTTTCCAGCCAGATCCGAAGAGTTTAAAATTTTTTGGTCGCGTTCTGGATTCGCCAATGATACGGAGTGTGAATGAGATTACGGACCGAGACTCGATGTCTGACAGCAAAAGAGAAGAAAAATAGTGTCTACATTTTTTGGAATTGATTTTGACTTCAAGTGAGTGTTGGCTCTCACAGAGTGAAATTGAACACAATGAGTGAAGAGAAAGTCTTGTTTTACTACAATCCGAATGTCAGACATATTTATATCTTTAACCTCTTCCCGCATTCGTCCACATATGTGGACACATCTTTGGATCGGGTTCCTTCGATTCTCCTTGTCTTTGGAGGAAAAATACTCCATGCTTCATCTTCCATGGCCCAAAAAAAAGGAGGTTCTATGATTTTGGTGAACATAGTTTTATCATTAGTGATCCATTGTATAGCTAATGATTATGATGAACCATCTCATTCGAACATCCTTTTCGAAACGATTTATCTTTTGTCTCTTATAACTTACTGAATTCTGACGATAGGATAAGGATACTTGCCGAGTCATGTTTTTTGATCCGGATTGATGATTTTCTACCAAGTTCATCATGAAATTCTCGTTGCTAGTGCCTCATTCATGTTTGGCCTTAAAAAGTTCATGCTGCCATAACTCTCATATGGCATGACTTCATCATATCGTGTTTGGGCTCAAAATAATTCTCACGAAATCTAGTAGGAGAGGGAGGTCTGGGAGCACAGGAATGATGTGCGTGTACGAAGAGGTTAATATCCAAAATTCTCGAAATTAATTGAAACAATCATCTTCCAGGATCAATCCAATACCCAAACTCGAATCCCTAAGAGTTTTCTAAGGTTTCATCAACCATCTACCGAATGTTCATGCCTAATCATTTTGGAGGAGTTCAGCATTTCATAATGAATTTTCTTTTTGTTCTCGAAACTGGCGGTGTATCAGCTGACGGAGATGGTTTCCGATGATCCAGCAACAGGTTTAAGCATGGCACAATTAGAAGATTTAATGGAGGACGATCCAACGGGTCCAATTCATACAGGTGATCCAATGTTATCGTCACCACATCTACCTCCACTAAGTCCACCAGCGCCACCCTGTCATCATCCTTTACCAGATGAAGATACTTTAGGTAGTTTAGCACCAACAACATCAAATTCATCATCTGATATGGATATTGTAGCGTAACCCAGGCTTTTGCTCGTTTTAGAGCTTTGAGCGATTAGTGACGCTGCTCAATAGTGCGAGAGTTTTTTTTTTTTTATCAATGAACACTGTGTGACGAGGTTACAAGGTGACGCTGTCATAACTCATCAGGCTCTCCGATAGAGGGCACAGCTTCTTCGCCGAAGAATCCGATATATATATAATTTATATAAATATACTCAAAAATTGATGAACTTATAAGACAGTGAGTGATGGTATTGTGACATTATTATTACCAAACTGTGACGCTATTTGAAACACTTTGTGGCGATTGTTACATTACTATGAATGGTTATGACAAAAAATGTTGAGTCTATGTCACTTGTTGATTATTTATCCCTCAAATGGTTTCAGTCATCTGATTTGTTTACTGGTTTTGAAGATCCAGTCAGATTATCGAGAAATATCATGCGTCACTGAGGATTTGTGACGTGAAAAGAGATGATTGTGTGTTAATTCCTTCAAGAATCTTTATGATGATGTTTGATACAGTTCCTAAGATGGAATAAAACTTGGCATAGAGCAAAAATTTTCTTTGATTAAGGATATTGCTATGTAATATGTTATGCAATATGTACTATGTGACGAAATTATTGAAATCGATTTGAATATCACTGTGGACTTGCCAAGATGACCATCTCATCTTACTTATATTCATGTATTTGTAAGTATCCTTGAATGGATGAGCGGAATGACTACGCGGATTTTAACGTCGATCACTCATGAAATAATGAGTGAAAATTCTTTACAATAATGTAGTGTGACTCATTCCAGGAATATGGTATCCTCCACGAGTGTCTTGATATGACAACAACATTATGATCAGTTAATTACACCGGCACACAAAAAAAAAGTATCTGTACTTTTGACCAGACCTACTTTTCTTTATGTATTTTGGCACACTGAATCCGAATCCGAGATCGGTTAGGCCCGTTCCTATCTTGTTTTCGAGAAAATCGTGGAAAATATGAAAATGGCGCAGAATAGCACGATTTCCACCGAATTTTTCACCATTTTCTCGAAAACAAGATAGGAACGAGCCTAACCGACATCAGATTCGGATTTAGCGTGCCAAAATACATAAAGAAAAGTAAGTCTGGTCGAAAGTACAGATACTTTTTTTCTGTATGCCGGTGTGATCAGCCACCATACTGATAGGATATTGGATTTTCTCATTTCTATATCTTGAAGTTGAATTTGAGTCAATTTTTGCACCCACAAGAGAAAGCGGACGCTTGCTACGATTTCGATGAACCCAAGTGAGATTCTCATTTCTCAAAGATGGAATATTTTGATTCCGTACAGGATTGTATTGAATTGAACGATAAGAATAATGCTTGATGTCAATCTTCTGCAAAAAGTCTACTTATGTCAATGATTGAGTATTTTGTAGACATTGGATGAGGAAGAAAAGTGTTTGAAATCAGAAGTAGATTTGAAATCTTCCTGTCATCGATACCTAAATGTCAGTAGGCAAGTCAGCCTATTTTAAATGGTTGGTAATCCTGTCGACGGGATGAATCGAAGGATGAGTTCGTTGATGCAACTTTTTTTGTGAGAACAGAAATCATAGTGTGGATACCATTGTAAACGCGATCCCTATTACACTTGTATCGTGAACAATCTTTGACTGATGACATGATTATGGATGCAACGATAACGCACAACGAATGTGCCTTACACGAATTCTGTTATTCAATTTTATGGCTCTTAACAAATTTGTATTGTAGAGTTGAGACTCTTCAGGATGGAAATCATACAGCTTTGAATTAACCACAACTTTCATGCAATACAAGAGATTTGGGACGAGTGAAAGAGACGGAATATGTTAATGAATTTTTATGTTTGAAATCCTTTCATCATTCTGCATTGATGCTGGTCGTATCTTTCAATAAGGATCACACTCGAAGGATTATAACTTTCATCTGAATCAATCTCCCGCCCTTTGAGTTTGAATGTACAACGAACGTGGTGAAGATAAAGTGTCCGAAATTTTTATCTATTCCTTCGAGCTTACCTCCATGAGTCATGGTGGAATTATCGATTAGAAAATAATTGCCTGTCAAATATTATTGCTGATATCAAGGCAACAAGTAGACCTCTGATTTTGTTTTAGAAAAAGAAAAATATGATTGTTGAAGATTCCAGAATGTTGAATGTATATCTAATTTTTATGATACATGGTTATTATTTTGAATAAAATGATTGTAGATAAATTGGTTTCTCTTACAAAATGTGCCTGTCCATTCAATATGGATAGATTTGTATTGATGAATCCTCCAGAGAGTATCGAAAAACTTCACAAAATCAAAGAATGTTCAGTATGATAATCGGTATGAAAGTATGATACTGATGGCATTGACTACTCGGCAAATACCCAACCCTCGGAAACATGTATACCAATCGTTACATTGAATTATGTGGTATTAATCATTACATTTTACGATTTTCAAAAGTCAACCATTCCATCATAAGGAAATCATGTTTTTCTACGCAGAATGCTATCTGGAAACCACAGTGGGATGAATTCTCATGGATTAACAAGATCTGCCTTGTACTCTCGTGGTTTCAGATCAGAAAAGTTCCAAATCGAGACAACTCCTTTGCTTGTTTGTACTGAACTTAAAATGTACGATGATTCTCTCAGCAATGAAAATTTTCCATGTCATCATACTCGAATTTATTGACCTCAGAGAAGAATAATTCTTGAGATATCTCTCTTGAAAGCACTTTACAAGTTCACAAGACATTGGCGTGATCCGTCATCTGGATCTTCTCCATCGCTACAGTTGAGTGACTTATTGCCGGCAATATGATTGACTTTATAACATGATGGGGTGTCACAACTCAGCGCATTCTGTTTATTTTCTTGTATCAGTTGGATGAATTTTGATATACTGGTGAATATAATTGGTTTTCCCAAAGCCCATTCTTCAACAACTCCAATCAGTGTATCACCTTGTGTCACAGGATCCCCCTTGCTCAGCTGTTACAGAGTAGTGATAAACATAAGAACTCATTATCAACGGAGATCCAGAGAAAATGAAATGAATGATTTCGCTCCCAAACATTAGGGGCTATTCACAAAATACGTAAGGAGAATTGGGCAAGCCCCACCCCCCGTTCTTATTGAACAGATTCATCGGATTCGAGTGCCCCCTTTTTCTTATTTTCCGTAATATGGAGAAATTTTGAGGATGAATTACCGAAAAAACGTCAACGAGGCAGGTTTAATCAAATACTTAGGGGCTCACGTACCACAGATCATCTTTTTAAAGGAAAAAATTTTGAAAAAACCCTAGACCTTTCCCCTTCCCCAAACCTTTCCATCACAAATGTATAGCTCCCAAAAGACTTTTCAGGGTCATGTGCTCGGTCATGTGTACGTCATGCTGGTTCGACGAGGCCGGCTATTGCCGAAAACTTTTATAAAAAATACTCAATATTCAATTTTGGAACAAAAATATCGTATGTCAGTTTGAATGATTTTTGATGCGAAGATTAAAGAAGATTGAAAGAACCATGACATGGGGAACATGAAACGTCGAAGAACTTCATCAGGTCATTTCAATGAAAAAGAAAAATGTGTTATACGATATCGATATCTGTGTACAGTAAAACACATACCTGATAGTCCTGTTTCTTCGTGATTCCGCAAGAGAGTGTTAAAGAATCATCTACATGACTCATCAGGGAATTATATTCCTTACACTCCTCCGTTGAAACTATCTTCATTGGCAAGTTTGTATTGACGAAACGCCTTCCTTTGATTCCCCCCGAGCTCATATTCTTTGAGCTTAAAACCAATACTTCTTCATCCGTGAGGGATTCTAGGTCTACTTCTGATAGTTTCGTACGACTGTAGTTGATGTTATTAGTGACTGGTTTTACGAGCTGTAAAGTCAGGAGTACAATTTTTTATTCAGATCCTCACATTTTCCTTGGAAAATGGATTTTACCTCAAGGAGACCGATGGCATCGGATCTAGGATGAAAATCATCATCCTTGAAATTTGAGTTCAAACTCAGTATCCGGAATGTATTTACTTCATGATCGTCACCAGATGCAACGACTTCTACAGACATAGAAGGAACAGTTTTGATATGGAATTGTTCCAGGAATCCATTGATGCATTTGGCACTCGTGACGATGTGTTTTGGGTCAATCAAGGTTCCGCCGCATAATTTATCACCAGAAAATATTGTTACTTGTGTTTTGTAGAACATAGGGACTGCATTGCTCAATTTAGCTGCAAAATTTCGATTCCGAAAGTTACAACTTTCTAAAAGTAAATATTAGGGGTTAGATGAGATTTTTCTAGTGATGTATTTCTTCATCGTCTGTGCGAGAAAGAGCCGATTTTTTCCATTTTCTTCTCCACGCCGACCACGAAAGAATAAGGTGAGTGTACCCAACTTGCCCCCATTGAGCCATTTTTTCAACAATTTTCGTTCGCTTCAATACTCTGGCCGATCTCAATCTTTTTCAACGTATCTTAGCTAATTCCAAAGCTGGTTTTTAACACTGAAGAATGAGCTAATATGCGTTGGAAAATATTGAGATGAACCAGAGTAGTGGAGTAAAACAGAGTTGTTGAGAGAATGGCTCAATGAGAGCAAGTTGGGTACACTTACCTTAGTATTCGACACTCGGGCGGGGTGGTTTCAGCTTCCGAGCGATGATTTCGACCCTCACCAAGGCTCGGGCCGCGGAAACCAACATCCCCGCCCTTGTATCGAAACCTACTATTCTTTGACTTCCACGTTTTTCCACTGTAGATTCAAGTTTCTAAGGAAATAATTTCTAGCATTAGATGAAGAAGATCGAATTGGCATCTTGAGCTCGCATTCGATTCCTCCATCTGATGATCCTACGTTGATTGAATGAATAATCTTACCAACGAAGATCAAGTTGATCGTAAAAACAGTGACAGAGATCGACCACATCTCAGTGCCGAGCGTGAAACACTGAATTAACATTCCAACTTGGGTAAATCAGCAACTTCCAAACTTCACGTGCAGTTATTATATCCTTCAGATGAAACTCAAAGTGAGAGTTTTTATCTCTCATTTACATCATTGGAAGTTATTCTTAAATTCCTCCATTCCAAGTGAGTTGAAAATTGGATTCCATTGTTATGCGTGAGTTATTATCTACTTCATTTGCATCGACACATAGTCAAATTTTTGATCGGCACACAATCGATATCAAAGTATAATTCACTTCTGGAAAGTCTCGGTTTTCGACTATGTTAGCTGTGAGAATATTTAAATTCAGATATTCGTCTGTTAACGTAGAAATTAGTTAGGGTAATACGTGACCGTTCGATATTTTTTCAGTTACTCGAAATCGTGCTCGTGCATGTAAGCGTCGAAAAAATTGTAAAACTTGCTAGGCAATGCAATTTTGACTTTTTTGTGCGAATCCGAAACTTGGGTTTTTTGAGATTCCTCATCACGAAGCTGGAAACAATCTGACCAATTTTCCTCGCGCGTTCTACCAAAATCTTGGAAGTATTGCATGAGATGGATTAATTCAACCGCAATTGTTCCATTTCATGCATGGGCAATACACGTTCACTTAATCAATCAACGCATAATCCTTGAATGGGAAATTACTGTTCATGATTCACGTGTACCAATCACAGAGTACCGTCAACTGGGGTAACTTTGGTACAAAAATTGCATTCCATCCCTTCAAACTCGTCTAACTTGTAAGTCTTTCTTTAGAGGTGCATTGGACGTGTGGTCAATGCAAAATGGAAACTGGATAAAAGTACGCCAATGTAACGATGGATTCGTTGAGATATCTGTACAGACGAGTGGAATCTGGCCCAGTTACCTTGGAGTCATCCTGCAAAGGTCGGTACCACACTCATTTTTCCGAGAAACTGTTCTTTGGACTAAAAACATACTCTTGAAGGAGTCTGTTTGTAAAGAAATTCACAGCTGATAGAGGACCTCGCGCCGGCGCAAAACATCGGGTCAGCAAAACAGGGTACATTGCTCATGCGTATCTCAAATAAAGAGAATGGGTACCAAAGCCTCAGGATTGTCTGCCTTGCTGACCGCACTCGATAATGACTTTCTCATGGGTTGTCCCAAAGTCACCCCCCCCCTCCACGTTTCAAAGTTATCCCAGTTGATGGTACTTCAAAAATTCTAGATTTGATCACACTTCACCTCTGCAGTGATGTGAATTCATTTGAGTGGCTTTGATTTATGAAGCTCATGATAGTTTCGACCAATAAGGAACTCCTATTGTGACGTAGCTATCTTATTCTGGATTTCTTCTTCAGCTTCTGTCTTCTGCTGTTATTTCAGGTCGTCTCTGAAGGTCAACACAAAAGATTTGATTTTTCCAGTTCTGAAACATTCTAAATTAACTTGTTACCATCCCTGGTAGAAATGTGACCAATTTTTTTGGCCACCCATGCAATATGTACATATAGTGACAATGCCATTAGGTTAGACTTGACCAGTTTCTGGCCAAAAAATGGTCACAATTTCTACCAGGGATTCCTTCTGAAAAATGTATGAAGAATAACATATTCGTAGTCATCCATTATCCAGGATTTTTGCTACCTGTTTGGCATACTCCAACTTTCAAAACCCGCCTGGGGTTATCAGTTCATGAATACCTTTTCAACCTAAGGTTGTAAGCAACGCAGTAGCTTCGGGGTTACTTCACGGTCTCACAAAAAGAAGATCAAGATTCAAATCTCGATCACGGAAGTTTTTTTCACTTTCTCTGTAATCCTCATTCCAAATCGCAAATCAATGACCAATTCCTGCAAATTTGAATTCGTATGCAGAGAAAACTCGGAAATCGCCCGATCACGTGTGCTGTAACCTGGAGTTGTTCAGTGGACGCAACTTCTGAGTTAGGGTGTAATTCTTCTCTTGCGATATAAACTCTGGATTGACTTTTATTTGCATTGGTGAAGGATTTATCGTCATATGAGCATGAGGAGACCAACAACTTGGTTCATTGTCATCAAATTCTAAGAAAATACGAGGAAATGACAGATAATTGCGTAAGTATGAGGAAATTATCTTGAAAAGTTGATCATTTCCTATTCTATGTTAATGAGAAATGTCTTGGAAGTAGTTCATCCTCAGCTCACTTTTGATTTTCACGGATCAATTACAGACCAATCAGGTTTCACTCTTTTGGACAGATATGATGGCCATTATCACTTTGCTTGAGAGAATATAATACGACATACTCCAACTCACCTTGGGTCACCTGGAACGTCACGAAATGAATCGTATGGTCAGCTGAAGTATTTTGAAGAAATTGAGTCACGACAGATAATCTTACCCAGTTTGAGTTGAGCTTGATTGCACTTGTTAAGAGCACTGCACGTGCATTACATGCGCATTTGTACATTCAAGCATCAAGCTTTCTTCTCCAAAGGGTTAAGATGGATTCCAATTGAAAACGACACATGAAAAATAGTGATGTCTCGGATCGGTTTCTCGTAGTTTTGATTCGATTATGTAGTCCAAAATATGAAGTTTACAAGGTCCCAAAAAAATTTCGGAGTCGCCTGCAGAGCTATTTCTGTTTCGCTTTGCGATTCCACCAGAGCATCAAAATTCTGATCTTTTTGTACTAAATTGAATATATCTCGAGTTTGGCTCAAGATAATGAAACGCGGTTTGCGCCATTCGAAAGAGCTTAAAAAACCTATGAAAAATGACCTTGAAGATTTTCGTTCAGCTTTTTCAGGCCCTGATCAGGCAAAATCCGGAAAAATCAGGCTGACCTGATTATCTCAGAAAACAATTTTTTTCAATTTTTCAAAAATATGATTTCTCATGCAAAATTGCACGATCTTTGCGATAAAATGAGTCCGAAGTTGTTTTTTCATTATTCATGCGTTTTTTGGTCAAATTTCCGATTTCTCATTCTCCGAGCAATCAGAAAACAGAGATTTCTGCGCATGCGCATGGTTTACCGAATTTCAAAGTAGTTCCAATCAAAAGCTGAGGAAATTTCCTTCAAAATAAGTTCTTGTAGGAGTCAATTCCATGCTCCCAGTCAGTAACTACGGCACTTTTATTGGAAAAGAAGATACGACGCATAAACAATGAAAAAACAACTTCGGACTCGTTTTATCGCAAAGATCGTGCAATTTTGCATCAGAAATCATATTTTTGAAAAATTAAAAAAAATTGCTTTCTGAGATAATCAGGTCAGCCTGATTTTTCCGGATTTTGCCTGATCAGGGCCTGAAAAAACTGAACGAAAATCTTCAAGGTCATTTTTTATAGGTTTTTTAAGCTCTTTCGAGTGGCGCAAACCGCGTTTCATTATCTTAAACCAAATTCGAGATATATTAAATTTAGTACAAAAAGATCAGAATTTTGATGCTCTGGTGGAATCGCAAAGCGAAACAGAAATAGCTCCGCAGGCGACTCCGAAATTTTTTTGGGACCTCCCAGTGGGTGGAAACTTCATATTTTGGACCACATAATTGAATCAAAACTACGAGAAACCGATCCAAGACATCACTATTTTTCATGTGTCGTTTTTGAATGGAATCCATCTTAAGCTATTTGCTTCTTTACTCTTTGGAAATTGAGTTCCGCCGAGGACAAAACAAATCATCCCAAGATTATGACACGCGGAGGAGTTGACTGTTGGTTGAACTGTCTCTAGCAACCCAAAATAATCAAGTTTGGAGTCCAGAGTGATAATCGAGCTGTTAAAAATGTAGAATTTCTGTGAAACTTCAAGACATCCAAGGCAAAGCATGCTTTCCTCCCTGGTTGATTACCATAATTTTGAATATGTTTATAATAAACGAGAGTCGAAAAATCAGCCCTCTTATCCATCACCATACCGAAACGGTTGGGAACATAGTTCTTGAAAGGTAGATTCCCAAACAGAAAATTGGTGTTCATGCGTTTGTCGGTCACTAATCGAGCTACCGTGATGGAAAGCAATCGTCCTCGGGTAACGATTGATATCAGAGTTGATTACTCAATTTTTGCCCAACTAAAAGATACCAAAACTCGGGCATGATCTGTCGTTCATGCGAATCAGTTGAAAAGGGAATCAGACATTTTTTGGGTGTCTTTGATTTTCACTAAACATTTCTCAATTTTTAACAGCTTGCGTCTCACCCTGGCCTCCACTCTTGGTCATTTTGGGTAGCTAGCGACAGTTACCCAACTTCCCTGCGTGTGATCGAGACAAAACCATTGCGTTAGGCCGACGGAAAATCGGTATTAGCCGCGACTGAAGACCTCATATTGTTTCGCTGGGAGACTCTGGATTATTTTGTCGTCGATAATGGGAAAGAGTTCGATAACAAGCTCTTGGCCGACCGACTGGCCGAGTATGGGGTGAAACAGGTGTTTACCCCCCCTTATTTTCCCCAGTGCAATCCCACGGAGCGTAGTAATAGGACGCTGAAGACGATGATCGCGCGGTACGTGAAGGGTGATCACCGGGATTGGGACCTTCATGTACATGAATTCAGGCACGCCATCAATACGTCCGTTCAGTCTACACTCAAAGTGTCTCCCGCATTCTGTAATTATGGCCTAAATTCGAGGCCAGTGAAGAGTCTAAAACGTGAGCTAACGGCCAGGAAACTAGTGGAGAAAATAGACGAGGCCGCGTGGGCGGATAGGGTGTAACGATTGGACGCGTTGAGAGATCTAGTTCAATTGAATATCGACAAGGCCAGGCGTAGACAGGCCGAGCACTACAACAATGGCCGAAAGCACGCAGAGTTCCACGTAGGGGATATGGTTTGCCGAAAAACTCACTTTTCATCGAATGCCGCGAATAAATTCTCGAAGAAACTCGCGCCAAAATATGACGGGCCATTCAAGATAATCGCGGTAAAGTCGCAGTTAGTTTATGTATTGGAGGGAGATCTAGGTAGGAAACTGCCAGAGGCCTACGTATCCCAATTATAACGATGGATCCCTCCCCGCAAGTAGTGAGTCCAGAAAAACCACCCCTCCCGTAAGGAAAGCATGAGGCTGCCACCCAAGAGGTAGCTCGGGTTGACGGCCGATTATTGTTTCAGGAGACCACCCCAATGAGGCCGAAATCGAGGAACGCCTGGAGTTCCAGGTACTCATGGACCGCGACGGGCAAGAGCACCCCGAAGAAGTCCCGGCCGAACCACAGTCCGAAGACCCTGGCCGGGTAGGGGCCGACGAACGTGGCCGTGAAGAAGCTGCGGGGGACTCCATGGAAGTCAGGGCGCCCTTAGTGGAGTCGCGGGCCGGAAACCAGGACGATATTCCGGATTTCGCGGAACTCTTCCCCGAACCCGCGGATTTCATGGAGGCCGGAATCCTTTGGAACCAGGCGGCCGAGGTGGGCAAGGAAGCTGCTCTACCCCGACCACCAAACTTCGTGGCCATACCCACCCCCGAGGAGCGCAAGAGAGCGCTCAAGGATTGGTCCGATCGGGTGACCTTAGCGGAGCGCCCCTTCCGGTTCTTCGCTGCGGGGAGCTACCGGGTGGTTGACGACACCCCTCATGCTCCGTCAGCCCAAGTCCAACCCGACCAACCCATGGACCAAGGCGCAGTGGAGGTGCTCGATCCTCCAGCCGATGAGGTGGCCGATCTGGCTCAGGCCGCAGCAGATTCTGGGGAGGGTGCCGTCCCAATGGACTGCGAAATGGAGGTGACACCCCTCCCGAAACGGGCGAACCCGATCTAATCGGAGTAGTGGAGCTGTAACCAATTGAGGCCAACACGGACCAACCCCGACGTGTCCGATTCAACGATCGGCAAATGGTGGTGGAGTTGGTGCCGCTGAAGGAGGACGAGCTGGCCGAACATCGGGCTAAGGGAGCTATCCCTCGCACCCTCCGGAGGCCGCATCGAGACGGAGCCGAAGGGTCTACAATCGCGCCCAGTCCATCCGCGGAAGCCGCTGCGACCAGTCCCCCCGAGGAAGTCCTCGCATCCAGCCTGTCGGAGGAAGCCGCCGCCTCAATTGAAGCCGAGAAACAACTGGACGACCTGATCGACTGGGGAGAGGATTTGGGACCCGAAGATGGGATCCCGGAGGCCGAGCGACTGCGTGCAACCGAGGAATTCCGACAAGTGACCCCTCCCCCGACTCGTCGGGCTCAGCATCCTCCGGCCCCAGGTCGAGTCCGGACTCAACCTGTCATCGCTGAACTGATTGACCTGGAGCCGGAGACTAGTCCCTCAGTCGCTGCCGCACTCCCACTGACAGTACCCCCGCGTCAGCCGGAGAACGAACCCCCGGTAGTAGTGGTGCCTCCATCAGTCCCAACCCGCCAACGGCCGGAAATCAGGCCGACCTCACCCCCTATGTGGCGAGGGGAGCCCCAGCACTCTACATCCAGGGCCACCTTGGACGATCTTTCCCGAATGCGCCACGACAGCGGTAGTCGGCGTCGGGCGTACAACCCCCGTCGTCAACTGACGGTCGACGACTATGAAGGCGGTCCTACCCCCTATAGAGAAGTAGAGGTGGTCGAGCTGGGACCCCGGAATCTCGTCCGACGATTGTCGCTGGAGCTACCCCAGAACGAACAACGGCCGAACTGGCCAGAGGTCGAGCGGTGGGACCACGGTTCTGAGCGCCCCGGGAGGAGACCCACCGAGGATGCAGGCCGAGGTAGGGCGAGGAGTCCATCGAGGGATCGCCGGACAGCAGACAGGCCCTGGAGCCCGCAATGGCCAGCGGACCGAGAGAGGGCCCGCAACACCGCCAGAGCCAGGAACGAGACCACCGGACGCTCCAGGGCCATCAAAACTCAGGGGTTGTTCCTTCGGGACTAATTCCGCTGCCCACCGACCCTCGCGTGGACCCACCCCGTTTAGCTGCCTCAACTGTTGGAGGGTGGACAGTGGGCACGTCTCTGGGCGCTGCCACGTATCAACGTATCCCCGGTGCCATGAAGCATACATCGCTCAGGAGACGCGTGATGGTCGGGGGCAGATGGCCCTGCGACTCCAGCGCGCAGAGCGTGAAAGAGACCACGAACAGGCAGAGAACAGGGATGCCGTGCGGCGGATTGATGAGGAGGCCCGACACCGGGGGCCGAAGCCCGGAGCTGGAGCCCAGCGTGAGCCAAGGCCGAGATCCCCTGCCAGCCTCCGCGAAGCGAAGGATCGCGCAAGGTGGGCCGCGAGCAGGCGCAGCGGGCCCAGATCGCACATGCTCGACTGCTTGTGAAGGGCGCCCGCGCCCGAGAAGAGGCCGAACGAGCAAGACAGGCGCACCGCGAGGCCGCGCAACGCCGAGAAAAGCGAGTTCGGGCCCACCGAGCAGAGGAGGGAGCCCGGATTGAACAGGCCGCAGCAGCCGCCCGCGCTCAGCCCCTCGCAACACCGCAACCACCCCACGCTCCCTCGTACGCGGAGACGGTCCAACGGGTCTGGGAGGCCACCGAGAACTTGCCGCCCGCGGCGAGGGACGCGATGAGGCAGGCCTTCTTTGTTGCCTGCCCACCCGGAGCCCCACCGGACCAGCGGTAGGTTCTCAGAACTGTGGCTCCGCCAACTCGGCCTCCTCGCTACCGGGAGGGGTGGAGTCACCACGGGCTGGAGCTTGCGATGATGGGCCAGTGGGTTAGTCACTGAGCCAGGTCGAGGCGCCCTTTCCAGGGCAATACCCAGAGTTAGGACACGTGTGGCAGAGTTATTATGAGTCAGAGCTTGCGATGATGGGCCAGTAGGTTAGCCGCTGAGACAGGTCGGGGCACCCTTTTCAGGGCGACAACGAGAGAACAGACAGAGTCGCGGGTGTGCGGAGTTCCCGCAAGCAAGAGCTTGCAAAACATGGCCAGCCACTAGACCAGGTAGAGGCGCCCTTTTCAGGGCAATACCCAGAGATGATCCGGAATAGCATGTGGTCGGTCGGGACGCAGTTATGAGAAGGCCGGGGAAGGGCCGAAGAATCAGTATAAAAGGGCCGAAGAATCAGTATAAACCGGCCGAAGAATCAGTATAAAACGGCCGAAGGATCAGTATGGAAGGGGCCGAAGAATCAGTATAAAACGGCCGAAGAATCAGTATAAAACGGCCGAAGAATCAGTATGAAACGGCTGAAGAATCAGTATGAAAGGGCCGAAGAATCAGTAAAAAAAAAGGCCGAAGTTTGAAAATTCAGTTGAACAAGTAAGTTGCTATGCTTTTTTGTTGTTCATTTTCAGAGAATGTTTGAGTAGTTTCCATGTTGGTAGGGCCCAGGAGGCTCATCTCCCCATCCCGTAGATTCTTTGCTTACCCTAGCGATGTAGGACCCCGATTACATTTCTTTACCCTTTCAGGTTGGTTGAATGAGAGTGAGTGTATGCGATTGCCCAATGATATTGATCTATTTTTATTCTATATGACAATATATTTATATCTATTAGATTATGGAATGAATTTTAATTGCTGTTCGAGGTTGCGACGAGAGAATTCACTATAAGGCGAGAGTGCACGGCCTATGTTTTGAGCAAGGCCGCTCCCTTCTGGAGAACACGGACTCACCCCACCCCCGTCTAAACGGGGTTAATGTGACGATAAAATCGTCACAGCGGTTTTTGGGGCCAAACGTAGGCAATTCTCTCGTCGTGCCTCGAGCAGCAGCCTCCAGACTGAGTATTCGCGGAGAATACTTCTTTTTTTTGTCGAGGTGCTGCTGCTCGAGGCGACGATGACGACGGCCGAGACAACGAGTTGCCGCTACCGCGAGTATGCCTGCAAGCCGGCAACCCCACCCGCACCGCTGATCGCCGCGGGCATCACACTCTAGGAGGCCGGTGGTCGACGACGACGACAACAATTTAGGAAACTTGTGCCCCGGGTGGGCTACCCGGGTACTTAAGGCCGCGCACCTGCACCCTGCCGTGACCATCACTATGGTGTATCCGCGGTGTACCCATTATGGTACACCTGGATACAGGCCGAACAGATGATGCTGGTGGTAACAACCGGGGCCCGCAGACCCCGTGTTGCATCCACCAGTCCTCCTCTGGTAATCACACGCGAGTTTTAGGGCAATCATTCGAGAGTGCACGCTTTAATGATTGAGTTCGTATTCAATCAATCAAAACGTTCACACACAGCGTGCACCAGGTGACGACGATGCGATCAGGCCGGGGCGCTTTTGTCAGGGCGACGACGAAGGTGACAATGAACACGGGTGATTATGGCCTGGTGGTGAGGCTGCACTTGGTGCGGCACACCCTGGGTTGCCTGCCATAGCCCATACGCGGCAACCCAGAGTCAGCTGCATATAGACTGTGGGAGGCTATGCGTGCATGCAGCACTTGCTGACTGCACCCACGCATAACCTGGCCAAAAATGCACCCGCGCACTACCACACCACCATGTAGGTGGTCACCCACGACACCGGTGACCCGCTGGCCAACGCGGGTGAGCCCGGGTAGCTCACCAGAGGACGAGGATCGCGGAGCCGATGTTGATGCACGGCCGCGCAGACGACGCACTACCAACTTGTTGCTGCCGGTGTGATGGCGCTACCTGACGGTGTAGCATGGCTCAGGGCGGGTATACCTGAGCAGGCCGACATGGGAAACTATGGGGACCCGGACATCGGTCTCTGGGTGTAAATTCACCCCGCAGACGACACACACCGATGTATATGTGTGTGTGAGGCGGAGATACTACCGGATGGTAATATATTAGGTACATATGGCCATGCTGTGACTATGCACAGACCCATATGGATATACTGGCGCATGGGATGTACTATATAGTTATATTAATACAGGCCGGGGATAGATATAGGTATACTAGGCCGTGTAACGAATATCAGGTGCAGTGAAAGGCCAAAAGTGGAGGCAATGCGAGCTGCGCAGCGTCTCCACGCCAGCCGATGCTTACTATAGGTGCAAGTGAGATAAAAGACGGTACGAGTGGAGGCCAAAGGCAGTGTCGTACATATATTTCCGTGCTGTTTGGCCGTGTAATTCCGTGAATTTCGTGCGCATGCTGGCCGCAATGTGCCCTTATGTACTTCAAATTTTGCCGCGCAGCTCCGATAGAGGGTGCTGCCAGTTTTCCGGATGGAATTTATTGGGCCAATCACAGCGCGTCTTCTTAGTTGAAGAAGACGGAACTTCAACTTCAAGAAGAAGTCGGCCCTGAGGCCACTTGTTGGATAGCCTTTGCCTAGAATGCACGCGCTTTTCGCCCTTCGCTTTCCAGCCGCCATAGTTCTTGCCGTGTGCCCCCCAGGAGTCCTAGAGGACAGCACACGAGACTTCAAGAGTCCCTTATGATTGGAAAAGACTTCAAGAGTCGTAATTTAAAACTGCAGATCAGTATTACCAGTTATGGAAAATAACGGTGAGTCTTCTTTTTGCTCATTTTTGATATAGTGAATCCCCTCGTCCTGGCCGAAACTTGAGCCTCGTGCGCGCGTACCCCTACCGACTCCCAGCCGATCCGGACTCCTGGGGGACCACGTGCTAAGGCCAAACAGTGCGGGATAAAATAGCACGTCCCGGGGGCCGCGAATATTGTGACCAGAGGCCGATAAGTCGAGGTGAACCCTCGTGAAGACATAGTGCGCGGAGCATATAGTGCTTTTGGGGGGAAAACGTCTCGTGGAAATTCAGTGTTGCTGTCGTCCGGACGACGACGAGCAAAACCGTACCCCCGGTGGATCGCCACCCCGAGTAATCGCGAAATACTTGGCCAGTAAAATTCGGCGTGTGCGGAACTCGGGCTCCATGAATTGGAGCAGTTGGCCATTATCCCAACGTGGTAATTATTCGTAGCGTGTAGCGGCCATTCTGAGTGAATTTCGGAGCAGCGTGCTCCTTGAATTTTGGAGTCCATTGTGAGTGAAGTCGACTAGGCCGCTGAATAAATGACTAAGCCGATAGTGTATTGCCCAGGCCGTTAGTGAAGTGTTTTGTACTTAGTATTTTCAGGATTGTGAAGTGAATTTTCGTATTTTACAGGGAATTCTGAGAGACGTTTTATCGAAAAAGAGACATTTACATATGATGATTGGATTATTCTGAATTTTGACCGTTAATTGTCGCGAATATGATCATAATATGTCAAATTCCGTGTATCGTCCGCGTAGAAGCAGCGTTTCAGAATGGAGGCCGATTATTTATTGTAACATCTGTATTCGATCATTTCGAGAGTGTAGGCGTTTCCCCCTCCCTTCTTCGATTTTTAGGTAAATTCACGGTAAGTGATGCAGTGAGGCCGAGTTGCAGTTGAATTCCCGAACTGCGTTCGCCGCCCATTGCGCGAAACCCGCATCCTAGGCTAAGAGTTCGTCGAATATAAATGAGTGTGACCCGTAATTGAAATATCACGTCACTCATAGACTTGAGATAATACGTTCTTTGATCGGGGAAACTCAATTTCCACAACGTAAACATGTAGACAACCTAAACCCTCTGAGGCATAAAGCTCGATGCATGAATTGGCCCAAATGCACAATGACACGGTTAATACGAGTGAAATTTGAACCACTCTGGATACACTTATCGATCTTTGACAACAGATATCTATTTTCTTTGATTCAAGATGGAATTCTTTTCTTACTCTGCCCGTAAATTCGAAATCTGCTTTGACAAAATCAATGGCATCAGTCAGGAATAGCTCACTCTTGGCCTAACCTATCAGTTTGTAACCCAACCCAGCAAGCTCATCTATAGCCTCATCCCCTGAAACTTTTCATTTTCCAAAACCTCTCAAATTACCTCCATAACGTATCTGACCTCCAGTAGACTTAATCACGAGAAACAGTGCTCCCAGTCAACCCCTTTAATATATCGAAAACGCTGGCATGTTTTTGATGGCGATTTGCCGAAGAGACATTTCTGATTTACTCCCTCAGAGAGACATAGAGATAGGGTAGGTGCATTCAAACCAGTAACCACATCTGCAGGTGAGAGCTAGCTGATCTGAACGATGCTTTGGTTTGTTGAGAGAAATGCCATTGGTCGCACGCGCTAAACCGTGTTATAGATGATATGTACGCAATTCCGCAAATGTGTACATCAGTGACATTGTGGCTTGGGAACGAGAAATTGCTTCTAGATCGTTTGTTATTTAGCCGAATTGCAATGGACAGATCCACTCGATGGTGTTGGTTACGATTTTGATGAATAGAGTAGAAGAGATGTTGCTTCGCTGTAGGCACTTGAATTCATCGGTGGTCCTTTCGAGTTGAGTGTATTCTGGAATTGACGATTTGAATTGGATTTGGAAGTAAGGCAGTCAAGATTGGGGTTTGGACTGGTTAGAAAGGGTCGTTGTAAGGTGTCTTATGGAGTTTGAGTTTGCTTATCCAGTGTCTAATCTTGTGGAGATCGGGATTCTGACGACTGAGCTTGATAGGAACCCACAATATTTGTTTCATTACTCTAACCTGAAAATGCCGCGTTTAAATAGGATTTTAGGGTTCTCGTAATGAAAAAATATATCATCCGCACCTCGCTTGCAAGCCCATTTTGGGCACTGGAGGACATGTCTGTCTCGCTTCGCTCGACAGACAAACTGTCCTAGTGCTCAGCAGGGAAATATACTATTGAATAACATGGACTTCTATCCAGAATAGAAAAGAAGAACCAATCAATCGAAATCTACGTATTCAACGCGATGAGATCCACCAGTGAGGCCCACGATTTTTCGACTTTCAATCCCTGTCGATGAATATATTCTCAAAATATATTCTCAAAATATATTCTCAATAGGAATTTCCCTTCGACATTTAGTCCACCTAAAACGATAATGCGTCAGAATATAATTTTCTTTCACACGTTCACATCAATCGAAGAGTAAGGGTCAAGATGATGACTTGCCAAGAACTACAAAAAAGTGCCTTTGCAGTGAACTTCTTGAGAAACAAGTTGCTCTTCCATATCATTCATAAGTGAAAACCTTTGATGTAGGAAGGGCTATTGTTGAAAGCTTGGTTCTGAGTAGGTCTCTGATATAGTCCCATCAACCGAACTTCTGACGTCTGTAATAATGAAATGACAGGAGTCGAATTGTGCCCGCCGTCGAAATAGATTGATAGCTGAATGCGAAAAGTCGATAAATCGAGAGTGAGTTGAGCTCGCTCAAAAATCCCTGGTCCTTCTTGAAAGGGGCTCAACTCATGGATTCAGTCAACAAATTATGAAAGTTTGCCCATTCGCTTATGTATCCAATCTATTTACTGTGAAATTTTTAATTTTGTTCAGTCAGATCACAAATTAAGACAACACTTTGCTGTCTGATTGGCTGGCTATCGCTTTCATTAATATCCTGTGAGAAAATCATCGTTCGATAAATTATCTAGCTTCTACTCTAATGTGTTCCAGAAAATATATTCGATGATCAGAGAGCAAGTCGTTCAGATCAAAATTATCGATCAATAAAATAGATTGACACAGAAAGGACAGGAATGGGGATTATTTTATTATAGATGTACAGTGACAGGACTAAATTCCTTCTTACATTCATATTCAATACTCGAATCGAGGTAGGTGAACATCGCATGGTGTGTGGCACAGTTTGACGGCTTGTACCAGTTTGAACATCCGAACATCGAAGGAGATTTGGGTTTCCTAGGAAGGGCAGCAGGCTTTTTATATTATACGGCCGATAAAATTGTTGGTCGGGGAAGGATTCGTAACTTTTCGAACGAGACTTGGTTTAAATATCCTGCACTTTTCAATCAAGCCCTTTCAACTGATTCCTGACTAATTCTTCCATTCGCAGCTCAACTAAATTCCATATCCAAATCAGGAAAAACAAGAGGGATCAGTGCGTGTGAGTCTCTTATTCTAGATATACAAGCTTGAGAATCAGTTCAAAATGAATTGTATACTATTCAAGTGAAGATGGTGATAATGCATCACGATCGATCCTCAAAACTCGAAAATTCGATCACAATAAACCAAATATCCCTAAAACCATAAACAAACTTTTCCACCACAAAGTTTTCGCTTCCAATAGAATCGTCCAACTTTCAAAAACTCTCAACTCAAACTCGTCATAGTATAATAAAACCTCCCATGCATTCCCATAAAAATTCTTCATCCCACTGATGCCAACGAGTAAAACACAAGTCCTTGATTCCATGCATTAAATTTAACGTCTCGCTACCTTTTCAAGACCGTAAACGTTATTGCCGACGAAGACTAGGCTTCGCGGTTTTACGTCTTTCTTTTTTTTTTTATTTCTCTAGCATCCCAAGGTGCGGAAAATTCACCAACATTCTGCCATACACACATACATACATACAAATACCTACATAAATGTACAGAAGTTCTTTTTCAAGCACATACGGGGACTCTGCAGAATGCGAAAAGATCAGTATGTGAGATTTGATCATGATAGTATACATATATGTATACAGTCTATCGAGTGCGAAAAAATCCCTTTGTGCAACCCGCAGATGACTATGGAGTATTCCCGTATAGGTTATACGTGTGTATAATGGAGAAACGCAGCCAGAGGAGTCGTTTCAATGAAAATCGAATGCTCCGTTTGAGATGGTCTTTTGCTTTGTATCGTCCTACTGTGCGTAGAAACGGATTTATCAAGAAGCGAATCCGTTTTTTGCAATATTCTCAGATTTTCAACTCCCTCCCTTTTAGACTTTCTTCACACCTTTTTTCCCTTCTTCTTTCACATTTGCTCTCTGCTACTATTTTACGGCTGTTCGTTTTCATAAGATGCGTAGAAATTTGAGATGTGAGATATGCTGGTTTATCAGGATGAAGCTTTTGATGCATTTTTAGTGCTTAAATTTACGAGAGTTGACGGAATAGTTGCTAATTCATCGTGGAATGAATGGATGAAAAAATTTTCAATTAGCTGGAGATATAACAGTTGTCCGGACGGTGATATGACCTATCGTAACGATTTATGTCTGCTGAGCGAAATGACACACTTGTCTGTCTCGCTAATTTATATTTTCATACTTGTCATTTTTTCGTTAGCTTTGAGGAGGATTGATGTGGATAATAATCGCATTTCCAGCTCGTTTTGACGTTGGGATATTAATCCATTCATCGTTCGCATGAACGTCGCACAAAAATGAGCACGCTGTCATAAATTTGAGAGGAATGCATTAGGTAGGTATATCGAGATACAAATCAATTCATTTATTTTGTAACTTCGGTTTCTGTGATACTTCAAAATTCTATTTTTCTGAGCATGAGAAAGTGTACTGTTTTTTTCAAAAATAGTTTCTTTTCAGTTTCTTCAGCACATTTCTTGAGAGTGGTAATCATCTCCTACAACAGTCATGAGATACAATTTTCGGCTGATTTGATGGAATTCTCGGAAGAATCATGATTTGTTCCGTATCTCTTTTGATAGTTGCGGAAAAGGAACAAGACATACGGTAATGTCCACAAATGAACAAGATGCCATGTCTCCGCAACACGACCTAGCGTAACGATGAATAATGAGTAGTTTTGTGGAAATTCTGGTATTTGGGAGTCGAAAATGCCAACATCAAATCTTTTTTCCGAATGTTGTAAGATACATTTTTCGACTTCCTAAGACTCATAAAGTATGGATCAGCTTGCACACGAATATAAAAATTCTCACGAATTGGTACCATCATACTGATACGGTAGCGCAAATAGCATCACACGGGCTTGTGATTTTGAAATATTAAATGGACTTGGCATTTTGCCACTAATATTTTGATGTCACAGCCGAGCAGCTTGAGCTATGATGTTGGTGTTCTTTGGATAGGCAAAAGCACCGCGATCGCTGGAAAAATTATCTGAATGGAGAAAGCGATGACTTTTACAGAAACATGACGCAAGACATATTTTGTTTAGAATAAGCCGCATAACGTCTCGGAATTGTGCCCGGACCGAGAATATTGGTATAGACAATTTGGTCAAACACTAGCTCAAACAATCTTGCGTTCGAGTTTCGTCTGGGAACGTGGATTTCTGAATACATAAGTGTTTCCCGTAGGAAAACCCGCAAACTGTTCGTTCGGATATTCTTTTGAAGAATGGCGATAATCTTGCCTAGTCTAATTGGGATTCACATTCGACCATCAAATACTTTGAGAAAAACTAAGTGGGACATCTACGGTCTCGCGTACAACAGCAGCACTGGTATCACACGGACTTGACAGAAAAATTTTGTAAAACTAGATTTCGCGAGATCGTACTCCCGTAGTGTGGAATTCGAATTGTTTTCACAATACTTTCGATGATGGAAGAGTTGCGCCTAGCGATGAACTATGTAAAGGAAATTATTCTGAAAAGGTTTGGAATGAGACAAGTTCACTCTCACCGAGAAAACGAGTAAAGTTTTAGTCAGAATTGTGCGACAAAATATACGTGCTCACCGTGCACACATAATGTCGTATTTTGGATATTATAGCCGTAGAATTTCGTGCTCAGGAATTCTCGTTCGATATATATATGTTACCGTGAAAGCCCGAAATCCGTGAATGCCGGGCATTCACTAGTGAATCCTAAGATTCACTGGTCGAGGACAGTGAATGCTGAGATTCACTAGTGAAAGCCCGGAGTTCGTAGCTGATCTCGTCGCTGAGTCCATAATTCGGGCTTTCACTAGTGATTGTCAGCATTCACTGGGCATCAACCAGTGAATTTCACCGTTCACTGACCCGGCCCAGTGAATGTCGGAGATCGGGAGAGTTAGGGAATGAAAGTCGAAAAAATGTCAGACACAACGTCTTATTATCCAATGTTTTCGAGGCAGGTTGGAATATGAAAAGATCAAGGTATAGTGTTCAATACTTTCTCAACCTTTCCGTATGAACCCCCACTCTGTGGCAACTCCGAAAAGAGTGAGTTTCACTCTTTTGGAGTGAGAATTTCACGCGGGCCGAAGTGAATCTCATTCTTTCCGAGTTGCCACAAAAGGGGGGTTCACTCGGAAAGGTTGAGGAAGTACGGCCTCTCTATTCATCACCCATCGAATGAGGTCAGGAGTTCCTGAGTTTCTAACCTTCGTCTACTAAGATAGCCCTGGCGCGCAAAATTGAAAAGACAGTTGTGTCAACATGAGCAGTGTGTCATTAATAATCATAAGTGAAATGTTTATGTCACTCAAATTTTGTTATAGACAACTATTTTCTATGAGGTACTCCTGAGATCGACAAGTATTTGACAAAACATTTCGTTGTCAACTCCTCATTTGATGAGTACTGGATATTTCTCCATATTCCAATCTGCCTCGAAAACATCGGATAATAAGACGCTGTGACTGGCATTTTTTCGACTTTCATTCCCCAACTCTCCTGATCTCCGACATTCACTGGTCCGGGTCAGTGAATGCTGACAATCACTAGTGAAAGCCCGAATTATGGACTTAGCGACGAGATCAGCTACGAATTCCGGGCTTTCACTAGTGAATCTCAGCATTCACTGACCTCGACCAGTGAATCTTAGGATTCACTAGTGAATGCCCCGCAATAATGGATTTCGGGCTTTCACGGTAACATATATATATGCCCGTTTAGATCTCAAACGAGCCTTACTGTGACACTTTACAGCCATAAAGGTCGAAAAAAAGGGAAAATGACATTACACGGACCTGGAATTCTGAGCCTTTTTCCGATGATGATTTTTGACAGTGACACTAGATCGAGAAATCAATGATTGCACTAGGTTCAGCGCCAAAAAATAAATCGATAACGACTAAAATGATTTTTTCTTCAAGCGTTGGAAGGACTCCTACAGTGTGACACGCATTACTTCAAGGTTTTCACGGAACAACTAATATCTTAAAGGTTCCAGGAATGCGAAATTAATTTTTCATCGCAAGTTTTGGATATGACGAGATTATTGCGATGATACGACAATCGTGAAACGTGCATTTCTCGGACCAAAATTCATGTTGTTCGATGAAATCCTGTCGAGAATCCTGTTGCACGTGGCACGACAAGGACATGGCATTCCGGTCATCCGTAGACACATCCTTAGAAGCATGAGTTATATTAGATATAGATTTATCCAACACACACTTAAAAAGTTGATAACATGTACAAACTATTCTGTTTGAGCTTGTTGAATCCAAACAATGGACTCCGTCGCATAATCATTTCAAAAATCCACTGGAATTTTTCTCAAATCCCACCAGCAACCCCCCCAGTAACCTAAATGAAGTTTCAACTCTATCTTCGACGATGAAATCAAACTTGGTTTCCTTACGATGATGACAACGTGAAAATCCATCAAAACTCTCTTTAGAGCACGTCAGCATCAGACTCCTGTTCTGCTACAGTAACAGACAAAGCGCAGTTTCAAAATTACAGTTGCCCGGATCAGTGAGCCGTCAAATGACTGTCTTGATGTAACAAAGTGTACAAGAGACGCTCGCTCATCGTAAATGAGCAGTCTCGTTGAAATGTTTGGGAGTATTAGTTTTCGCATTACCACTCAAACATTATAATCGATTCCATCAGAGTGTTATCACAGTTGACGGGACATAGTTTCTCAAGAATCTAGTGTATGGTAACTTGAATCTCAATTGCTTGAATTTCTGTTCGAAAGGTTCTGGAGTACGCGTGATGTTGTGAATTTTCGTCTGCTTTGAACTCTTAGAGGCGTAATTCGAATTGAAATTCACTCGACTGATTTCGTTCACGTTCAGATCCGATCATAACCTTTTTGTCTTTTCTGTTACACCTCTTCCTTCCATTCTTGTACTTGGATAAATTTAGTCCCAGATTCCACGTATTCTAAGTGCTGGATGGATGAATTATCATAATGAGTGATCGCAGATGTCTAACTTGCCCAAACCAAGATTGCAATGAAGAGATTTTTCAGTTCATCTCGGAATGAGCGAGTAGTCTTCCATATCTTGCGAAATCACCGATAAATATCTTCTCCTCCTAATGCTATCATGGCTCAGACAACGGATGTCATTCACAATTTTCTATTCCTGGGGAATTCTAGGTCATCTTTTTGTTGTAGCTGGGACCCTACGATTGGAGATTATTCCTCGATTTCCACGTGTACTCTAGGTAAAGATATAATAGTCTTAATAGATTGAATGGCGATGACCTTGATCTACAAAAAGTACAATTTTGATTTCCATGCGTGAAATGCACATTCACGTATGGTAAACATTTCGAAAATATGAAAATGATTCCAATTTTGGTCATTAAGTTACAGAGGAAGTGGAACCAATTTCAGCAGAAAGCTACGATATGAAACCATACTACGATCATGTTGGGGAACAGAATTTTAGGACAAGGGTCATCCATTTGAGGAACTATGATTAAATCCTTGTCTTTTTTGTTTAGGGATTAGAATCCGTGACTAGATCCACTCCTGTGCGCCAGTGCAAAAGATCAATCTGCAAGAAACACCAGTTCTCATGTCCTTGAATAATCGATCAGATTGATGATCTTAGTAAGATAATCTCAGTAAGCCAAGATCTGCATCTCACTTTACTTGGTCTACGAAAGTTCATCCAGCCTCCGTTGCTGCCACGTACTTTGGTATCATCAAAATCGTCATTAGTGTGATCCAAAGACACTTCCGCAGTCGCATTCTGTGCTCCGTGGTTTGGTTCCTGTGTAATTTCCGTGTCAATATACTCAACCTCAACCTCTCCCACGCCTGGGTTGTGGGAAGAAAATAATTTAGAAATAGAGAAAAAAAAAACAGTAAAGAGAGCATGCATGTAAGGGGCAATGTAATACCTCGCTTGCCCACAAATAATCATTCCATCATTTTAGGTTAGCACCCAATGTATTGTCAACTTGTCACTCAACAAATGGCCACAACTTGACTAGCAACTTTTGAATTGAACTTACTTCTCACCCTTCGAAGAAAATCATATTCTCCCAAGTGTGGTTTTCGAACTCAATTTTTGTCCTTGAACGTCACCATAGTGACTACTTCACATTACAATCGTTTCCATGTGAATATCTGATGCAGATTGCTCATGCGAAACGATGTTCAATTATCGACGCCTACAAATGTATAATAATAGGTATTTTTGGGTTAGCATAAACAAAAGTGATGAACCGTGAATGGTTACTCTCATCTCAAGAATTTTCTAGCTACAAAAGCATCTGAATTGCTCAAATGAAGCCTCAATCACCCATAACCCTTCATTCCTCCTTCAAACTGGATACCAATCTCCATCCATTGTAACGTATCCATGTCACATCCACGCACCCACTCATAATCGTCAAACCATCTCATCCTTTTACTTCCAGCCTAAGCCTTTCCCGACTTCCAACCCCTCCACACACAACCAAATCATGACCCTGCCACTTAACCCTATCCAACTAATAACCTCTTTGAGCTTCCTATACACTCGTCATGTCCTTTGATCATTTCCAAAAATTTCGTCTCGACATCGCTTCTACTGCTGAGAAAATTGCTTCCGTCCCTGTATACATACCTAACTCACATCAACATAAACTCACACACATTCACTTATATATATGCACTTAATACCACAACAAGATACGTGCATACATAAAAGGATGATGGATCTGGGCTCGGATGAAGCAGTTGTGGTACATATATAATATGCTTCAAGTGCCTCGAAACTTTAGGCCAAGACTGATTAATAATGCATACACTAGACCCGAATACCGACATGCTAAATGTGATTCCATTTTTGGAGACGGGTATCTGATTGATGAAGAGGGGGGGGGGGTGGTCACAAAAGGGAGAAGGAGATTGTGTTACCCCTTTGGTAATTAAGATCGCGTGCTGGGAATGAATTTTACGTAGAAAGTGAGTAAGACGTTGTTTTTGTGATAAACGAGGGCTGAAAAATATGGTATGTCAAGTGTACGACGTGGTGAATAGTCATGAGTTTGATGGAGTATTCGTTTCAACCAAGGTTCAAACCAACGAAGCAAGAGTTTTGAGCAATTATGTGAGCATTCATTCTATTACATCACTTTATTAGTCAATCGCTTTCACGACGAGCATTGAAGATTATCAAATTTCATCATTGTGATTACTCGAATGATAATTTTTAGAATAATAATCATCCATAGGAGCTCAAGCATACGTGTTATCTGGTATTGTATCAACTGAATGAATGAAATGCTGATAGATCCTCAGTGGCTGATATAAGATTCAAGTTTCACTATCATTATTCCTCACGATGTTTTCCTCAACTTTGAAACTGATTCCTGCAATGGGCTTTTTGCTGATTACAAAAACGTCTTGCCTCTAACGCCAGTCTCAAATCTTGAAAATAAAATAAGAAAGCATTGAGTACGGATTATGGTGAAGGTATTTGAAGTAGGAGGCCTTTGAAATATATCATAGCGCCATCGTATTCAATTTTATTTATCTTTGGTACCAATTGCTGACCTCACAGAACACTATGGAGAATATATTCGAGACTCGCTTGGAAATTTGTTCAGAAGTTGGACGGTAAACTTTTTTCATGACTCTACCTGAGGAAACATGTTACTTCAAGAGTCACATGTTTTCTTGGGCGCGGTGACAAATAATGTGCATGTACAGTACCCTGCAAAAAAAATGGAACACGGATACCCTCACTAAAACAGCCATTACTCCGACGCGTTTGGGTTTACGCCAATTTTCTAAAAAGTACTTGAAAGATGTGAAAAAAATCTATCAAATTATGTGTTTTAAAAATTTTTTTGAGCGAAATTTCATGCCTCTAATTGACAATTAGAATTGGAAAAATTCTGATTTCAATCAATCATCGATAATTTATGGGGAAATAACGATAGCGTAAGAATTTTTGCGGGATGTTATAGCTCTTTTCAAGACCTTTAAAATCGTCTTCTAATACATTACTCTACGGTATTTTATACCCGAGTTACGAGCGATCTCGTACAAAGAATTTTGTACGGGTTGAGTGTAACAATAATACGGAAAAGGTCATAATCTACGATTTTGACGTAAAATATTCCGAATTTCATGAAATAATTGCCAGGTTCATTCAAAAATTGGTCAAAAGAACTTCCGCCCACCTCAACCAAGAAAAACTCATGTCTCCATACTTTCGATACCCCCAACTCGCACGAAATTCTTTGTACGAGATCGCTCGTATCTCGGGTGTGAAAAATCATAGAGTAATGTATAAAAAAACGATTTTGAAGGTCTTAAAAAGAGCTACAACATCTCGCAAGAACTTTTACGCTATCGTAATTTCCCAATAAATTATCGATGATTGATTGAAATAAGATATTTTCCGAATTTCAGTGTCAATTACAGGCATGAAATTTCAATCAAATAAAAATTTAAAACACATAATTTGATAGGTTTTTTTTTCATCTTTCAAGTGCTTTTTGAAAAATTGGCGTAGACCCAAACGCTTCGGAGTAATGTCTGTTTCAGTGAGGGTATCCGTGTTCCATTTTTTTTGCAGGGTACTGTACCTTATATATCAGTATAGAAAGAGGTGAAAGTGATTTGGCTGTAGAAATCTCTTGAAAATAATATTATGAGAATTTTCAAGTTCTCACAGTCTGTGAATAATATTCTTAATCATCATAATAATCTGACATGGAACTCACTCCTAATTACTTCACGATGAGAAACTATTTCAGCATTACTGGGTCCAGCCTGACAGACCTCTGGCTCTATCGTTGTATCATCCGCATCTGGTATTTGAGGAGTTGTACTGGATGGATCTGACCCTGCTTGACATCGATCAGATGGACCTGGCAACACTGAATATGAATTATGATATTATCGTTGTTACTGTGATACTCGAGAGGATGGTAGAATGTATAGTGGTCAGAGCGAATTTTTTTTGTGTTAAGCAATTCATTGCAAACAAGAACTATTCCAGATTATGAGTTCCGTGAGTTCTCAAAGATTGTCAAGGTATCTTTCCGGTATTTGAATGAGTGAGTAGGGAGTGTTCCATCGTTTGAACAACCATTTTATCGAGATGAGTGCACTGTTCAGTTTCTTGAAATGATATTGTGGGTTAATTTAAAAACAGGATATCATGATGGGTGGGTTAGTCTGGTCTGAAACGATCTAGAATGAGACGGTCTGGAACCGTCTGGCACAATTTGGGATAATTTGTGATGGTATAGTACGGTCTAGAATTGGGTGGTTTGAAGTGGTTTGGAACGGACTGGGACATTTTGGTATGACATGAAATAGTCTGGAACACTCTCTTAAGGACTGGTACGGTCTAGAATGGAATGGTCTGATACAGTGTGGTACGATCTAGGACGTTTTGGTGTGGTCTGTTATGTTATTATACGGTTTGAAAACGTTTTGAGGCGGTCTGGAACTACCTAGGATCGGTTGAAACGGTCTAGAATGGTCTGGTACGGTCTAAAATAATCCGGGGAGATCTGACGTGTGCCGATATGGTTTTTGAAGGATCTGGAACCTTCTAGTACGATCTGGAATGGCGTAAAATGGTCTGAAATGTCTGTGATGGTTCGAATTCTCCTGAAACGGTCTGAAATGGTCCGGAATGGTCTGGGCTGATCTGCAACGGTCTAGAACGGTCTCGGATACCATTCTCCCATAAATTTTTTTCTCAAGAGCGTTCGATAACTGGTCATGTAGAGAAATAGCATGTTCTTGTCCCAATCTGGTTCCAATCTCATGACGAAGTTGATCGAAGGAGTTTACCAAAAAGCCTAGGCGAACATCCAGCGCATTTATAACGTCTTTCTGCCACGCAACTCTAGTTAACGAGCATCTGCGACTCGTGATCAATGCATGGCTAGGCTTTTTGTGGATTCGAATCTGCCCCGGATCCTTGAAGTGTCAGGTAGATTTGAGATATTCATGGTTTGAAACGAACTTTCCCAGATTCGGATTCAATAAGATCTCAGGATTCATGGGACCTAGTTTTCAGGCCCAGATAATTTGTTTCAAACGATAATTCTTTTTTGAGACCTTTTAGGGTCTCGACAAGAAGTATTACTCTGCTCTCCCGCTCCTTTGCTTCCCGTGTACGGGCAGAGAGGACGTGGACGGACTCGTGGCACCACCCAATTTCCCGTTGCGTTCACTGCAACTACGGTGCTTATGTTTACACATGGCGAGCAAAAGAGCAAAACAGCAGAGGGATATTCCTTGTCTAGACCCTTACTGTCAAGAATCCGGACGATACAGATCCGCAAAAATCACAGCTCTACCAGTCACGCATCAGGATGGAACTTTTCTCAGTGGGTTGAAGCACGAAACCAAAAGAGTAAGTAAAAATTAGAAACATTGTTAGAGTTGAGCTCTAGGGCTTATGCCGAATATCGGGCTTATGCCAAATATCGGAGGACCCAAGGAAAAGAGGCGCGCACTTCTCAACACCGTCACTACCTCCATCATGCTGTACGGTGCACCCGTGTGAGGGAAGAGAGTAGAGAAGACCATCATCGAGAAGAAGATGGGGCCTGTCCACCGGAGAGCGGCCCTGAGAAGTATCCGTGCCTACCGCACCGTGTCAGGAGATGCGGCTTACGTATCGGCGAGTACACCGCCCATCCACTTGCTCGTCGCGGAGCGAGTGAGGATCTGGGACCGCCAGAAAGTGATCGGAGCCGAACGAGTACTCACCCCGACGATGAAGGAGATCATCCGCGACAACGAGAAGGAAACCACCCTTGAGCATTGGCAAACTGAGTGGGATTCGCCATTTGCGAACGGCAGATGGACGCACCGGCTGATCCGTGACGTAGCCAAGTGGGCGGAACGCACCCACGGAGAGATGGACTACTGGACGACGCAGGCACTGAGCGATCACGGTTGCTTCGGTTCCTATCTAACCAGGTTCAAGAAGAGGACGACCCCAGCATGTCAGTCATGCGGGGACGAATGGGATGACGCCGAACATGCCCTGTTCAAGTGCAGCGACACACAAAGAGAGCGCGCCGAGTTGGATGGATGGCTGGGTGCTCAACTAACACCTGAGAATCTCGTCCCGTACTTGCTCCGCAACCAGGAGACATGGGATAGACTCACCGGATACATCAAGCTGGTGATGACCCGCAAAGAGGAGAAAGAGAGGGAAGTAAGGCGCCTCGATGCCGGCGAATTACAGTGAGTCTGCCAATGAAAACAGAAGAGGTCCAAATGGTTCCAGGAGGAATCTGATGCACTGAAGAGGGAAGAAAGAAGAAAGAAGAGAGAAGAAAGAAGAAAGAGAGGGAACAATGAAGAGTGAAGATAGAAGATGCCGACAAGTGGCCGAAGAGAGAAGATGGAGAAGAGGAACGCTCGCAATCGAGCGCGAGACATGCCGCTCATCCTGAAGTAATGCTCACGCGGTTCCGGGATGAGATGGAAGATGCAGGTGGATCTCCTTCTTGATTGCCCGATGCCCTAGGTATCGGACATCGAGGGGAGAGGGATATTACACGGCCGGGCCCACCTCTCGGTGGGCCCCACCCAAACCCGTGTCCCGCCTGGTATGGCCTGCGTGGGCTATGCGTAGTCCGCGTAAGCTGAACCAGCCCGGTGTCTGGGGACGGATCCGAAGGATCTTGAGGCAGATTTTGCCCTCTAACCAACTTGAAAAAAAAAAAAAAGAGTTGAGGTCTAGCACGAGAGAACCTGCAATCTGAATCTCGGAATAACGGTATGCCAATGCGGCATAATGGTTCCAATATTTGAAGTTATCCTGATTCTCTTAATAACATTCTAGATAACTTACTTATCTAATCCATGGTGGACATTTCATCATATTATTCGGGTGAATACTATTTATTAGGGTGACACTTATTCCCCGACTTTTCTGTATCGGTAGGGACGCCCCCCAGATTTCAACATTATGATAAAAGAAAATGAAAGAAATTTTCTTCAGATTCTTTCAGGCAGTTCTAGTACTGCCGCATTGCACTTGTATTTTCGAGTTTTGAGACGTTTTTTCACAAAATTCGTTAAGTTTGTATGGCAAGCACTTGCATTTCCAAGAGAATGGAGCAAACCAAACTAGATAACATTGATTGGGAGGGCTTAGAGAATCTTTTCACGCGCGTAGCGATTAGTTTTGGTTTAATTTCAGGCTCAGAACGGGGCCAGAACGGCAGAAATACAGTCCTAAAATCACTTTTTATCGTAGTTTTGGAGTTCTCCTGCGCATGCATGATTTTCTACGGTTTCGATAATATTTTCAATCGATAGCCCGTGCAATTCCCTTCAAAATGACCACTGCCAAAAGTCAATTTGATGCAATGGGACCGGAGTAGTGGATGATTTCGAATTTGGTGAAATCGAAGGTGCAAATCCGTACAAATCGGTCGAGATTGCCTGCGATGCTTTTCATCTTGTGCAGGGTGTTTCTCTGGTTTCTTTGCTCCGAATCAACTTCGCCAAAGGGTCATTTTGAAGAAAATTGTCTGAGCTATCAAAGTAAGTAGGCTACGGAGTGGCGAATTTATGGTGAAATACGGAAAAATAGACATTTGATAATTTTCAGTCGAATAAAAAGCTGTTTTGAACTGTTCTGCGTGACTATACTGTAACTCACCATCACTTTACCACTCCACAACCTACTTATTTCGATAGCTCAGATCATTTCCTTGAAAATGACCCCTTGGCGAAGTTGATTCGGAGCAAAGAAACCAGAGAAACACCTTGCACAAGATGAAAAACATCGCAGGCAATCTCGACCGATTTGCACGAATTTGCACCTTTGCTTTCACCTTATTCAAGATCATCCACTACTCCGGTCCCATTGCATCAAATCGACTTTTGGCAGTGGTCATTTTGAAGGAAATCGCACGGGCTATCGATTGAAAATATTATCGAAACCGTAGAAAATCACGCATGCGCAGGAGAACTCGAAAACTGCGATAAAAAGTGATTTTAGGACTGTATTTCTGCCGTTCTGGCCCCGTTCTGAGCCTGAAATTAAACCAAAAGTAATCGCCACGCGCGTGGAAAGATTCTCTAAGCCCTCCCAATCAATGTTATCTAGTTCGGTTTGCTCCATTCTCTTGGAAATGCAAGTGCTTGCCATACAAAGTTAACGAATTTTGTGAAAAAGCGTCTCAAAACTCGAAACTACAAGTGCAATGCGGCAGTACTAGAATTGCCTGAAAAAATCTGAAAAAAATTTCTTTCATTTCCTTTTATCATAAAGTTGAAATCTGGGGGGTGTCCCTACCAATACAGAAAAGTCGGGAAATAAGTGTTACCCTACTATTTATACATGTCATACGCGTAACCAATAATCTATTTTGACTCACTCTGTGATGGGTACAGGGCCTTTTCATGATCGCTGATAGTTTTCAATGCTGATTTCATAACGGTCAGACTTTCTTCTACAGCCTTCAGCATACTCTGCGACCATTGATCGACTTCTGTGGATGGAAAGAGGATGTATTTATACTCGATGCCACGGATCGTCCGGAATACATTTTCATTACAAAAAGCCTACAGATTGTGTAGCTAAATCTAAATTTGAGATCAGTCGAGTCGATTTGATCGCAATCATAATCTGATGCTAAAACAAGACGATTACTGAATTTTATTCGGAACCCATTAAACTCTCATTCTTAGTAGGTTCTGTTGACATCATGAATACCGATATGACAGAGCAAATGAGTCCTCTCCGTCAAGGTTCTAAGACTCGAGATGTCTCGAGTCCAGTCAACAAGTCAAGTGTTTCATACCATATTATGTTAAGAATTCATTTGGCATCAGTTTTAGTATCAGGATGTATTCACGCGCGCAAGCCCGCGGATCCTTTTTACAATTGAATGTACTTATTTGATATGGATTGCTCTCCAAACTTCAATAATCTGAGCCGAAAACCTAATAGGACAAGCTAGCAAATCTTAGTTCTCATTTCTTTACCGTCCTCAGCCTTGTTATTTGAATGATTCCCACGCCACACTCCATCATTCAATCTTCCACAAACCTATTATTTTTGTTCCTTTTCAAGATGATATTGATCAAATATTCCCTCGGTGTCATAAGTTTCCATAATTTTATTGATGCGTCACATCGTTAATCACAAAAAACTTTGATTTGTGTGATTATTGAGTTCAGTTTCACTGTCGGGAGGAATTTTCTATGTGCAGGCCTTTTCTCTAACCTCTCACCACCATATATTGAACGCGAATACTTTTAATAAATCATAATAATGAGATTTCTACGATAGCTACCGTGGTATTCTGGGGCTATAACATCGCCGTCGTGTAACAAGGTAATATGGTGCACTGCTATGGACCTCTTAATTCCGCAAGCCGCTTGACTCATACATAGAAATAGATTCTACATTTTTACTACCGTAAGATAAAAACGACGCGAGACAATTGCATACCACTCATACGCACCGATCAGCCTATCTTCTGTGAGTATATTTGGAACACAATATCGACTTTTGCCCTTGTGAACACTAATCGCAATAGCAGGATCGGAGATTGGACTTGACTCAAGCGTGACTGAGTGATTATATCACTAACATGGGGAGGACCTGACCTTTGGATCACCAATCCTTTCCAAATTTTCTTTACAGTTTTGTGTCACCTAGAATATGAAGAATCCAGAGTAACTCCATCAAATGGGCCTTGTGTTCGGAGCTACAAGCAAAAAAGTTAGCATTGCCAGTATACCTATAGTATAGGTAGGACCGTATAGGTATACTGGCAATGCTAACTTTTATGCTTGTAGCTCCGAACACAAGGCCCATTTGACGGAGTTACTCTGGATTCTTCATATTCTAGGTAATACAAAACTGTAAAAAAATTTTGGACAAGATTGGTGATCCAAAGGTCTGGTCTTCCAATTGTAAGTATCAAAAAGGGTAACATTTTGAGATAACGTTTGAGATAGATCGTGGCTACGCAGTTTTCTCAGAATATCTCATGATCAACTCACCGGATACCTCTGGATCTCTACTTGGTCCTGCAATTGGTGTATCATTACTAGGTCTTACAGCTAATGCATCATTGGTCGGTGTTCTCAACCTTGTTGTGGTAATGAAATCCCAGACTTGGTTGTATAAGTCGTCCAACAATCTCCTCAAATGTTCATCAAAACCTGTCGATAATTCATTTAATAGCAGTTTGGATTTCGAAAATATTATCCTGATGAAATGAATGAAATCAATGAGTTTCTTATTGAGTCAACCTAGGTACAGTATCATTCAAGCAGATTGACTTCCTTCAAACATCACGGATTCATCGATATGTCTATCGACAGTATTACTCAGATCTCAACAGACTTGCAGCATGGACATAACGATTTGGTTGAGCATAACTTGATACACAATTTCATGAGAAAACCTTCAGAAATATTGATATTCCACTCATGATAAAATTTTTCCTAATGGCATGCTACAGATAAGATCATTGAATTCTCAAAGTTCATGAGCTCAGAAGATTGAGAATGAGCTATCAGTCGACGTACCAGCATTGACGAACGTGCCATGTGAAAGGAGTCCTCCTGCCGCTAACGAGTACATACAGCTTCTGAGTTCTGACATGTAATTATCCAGACTTCTTGAAGGAGCTCCATGCCTCGAATACAACCCTAGAATTGATAGATTACACAGCTCCACGAAAAAAAGTTCTGACCTAGCTCCTAATCTATGCGATCTTCATATTCTTGGGGTCGCTGAATTTGAATTCGGAGTCACTTTGGCACCAGCTTGGGGTCACTGAGTCCGAATGTGGGATCAGTTCCATCCCAGCACTTAGAACGTCTGATATTACCTTGAAAGGTCAGTACTTTCAAATAGCAATCGCAGCCATTGGTTAAACCATACATCGTTTTGCACTAAGACCATGTTTTCGAGGTCACTGGATCCGAGTGTGGGGGTCAACTGGGCCCCAGCACGTGGAAGTTCTGACATAACCTCGAAGAATCAAATGTTTTAGCAATTCTCATTTTATTCCGATCTGAGAGTCTCACTATGTTACCTGAAGGTTTTCGGCGTTCCTGAATCTGAATGAGGGGTAAATTTTGTCCAAAAATGAGGAGATTCCATTATAATATCCGAAAATGACTTAGAATCAATCAATGGAAATTCTGTCGGGATCGAGAAAATTCTCAATTCCTAGGGAGGTGATCAAGCTCACAAACGGATTCTAGGATTAGATACTCTGTTCGGAGGTGAATCAATCCCAACAACCTAGGAAGGCAATCGAGCCTGCCAATGCCCGTATGCTCAATCAAATTCTTTGTCACGGGATGGAACAATCCCAAAACCTAGGCAGTCTCACCCGCAAATACCCGGAATCTCGAACCAGGATCTCTTTACGAGATGGACCATGCTCGAAACCAAGGATGGCAGTCAAACTCATTAATACCCGGATACTCGGACTAGTACCTCTGTCGGAGTATGAATCAATCTCAGTACCCACAGAAGCGGTCGGACCCGCAGATACCCAAAGTAGAAACTCTGCAGAAGGATAAACCGATTCCATCACCTAGGAGGATAAAATCCATGATTGCCCAGGGCTTGAACCAGATTTCCCGCCGCGGGAAAAACCAATTCCAAAGCCTCGGAGAACAATTGGACCCACAAATGCGCGGAAGCCTGAACTAGAAACTTCGACACGGGATGAACCAACCCCAGAACCTAAGAAGGCAATCGAATTTGTTATTCCCGGAAATCCACCTTGGCATGGTGGAAAATTGATAGTTGGGAAACAACGCACACCCTAATAGATACATAGGTCGAGAGTTAATTCAGTAAGGTTTGATTAAGATCTCCGAGCAATTTCGTTAAATCACGGTCTTTTGTGGTTATGTCGAAATGTCGACGTGCTGCCCGGATTCTTATCCAGTCACCCCAAAAACATAGATGTAGTTTGGTATGAGAGTTACGTCATTACTTTTCCTTTGTGGATCTATATTATGAGATGTTTCTAAATAGCCACAGATCCAATCCGCATGAACTTCGACATTCATTCGAAACTCTTCGAGTATCTATCTTCGATGAATAGATTACTAAACGATTCTGCTGCGGAAGACTCTTCTATTTTCAAATGGTCGGCCTACGTGGTATGAACCGGACTTTTTGCCGAGGCTGCAGGTGTGAATTTTGAATATAAGTGTGTGAAATTTGACTTCATGCTAGGAGTTAGAATTGTGCGACTCTTTGACGAAACAAATATAGTGCTACGTGCTCAAGTTGATACCCACTCAAACTCGAGCCCATAACAACTCATTATCCATCATATTCCACCAGGGGATAATCAATTTTGTTGCCAAAAACTATTTTATGGCGTGGAAACCCATTCTGGTTGATCACAATGATGTGTTTTCAATTACCGATAGATTATGAAAAGTGATCATTGATTCATCTCATGATAGGAAGATGATAAGTTCCAACGCGATGATGAGTCGTGTCGTTTTTTCCTAACTCACCAACCGACCATCATTATCGTAAGACAAATGTCAGCTACTTTCTATGAGGATCAAAATATGTATTCAGGGCTGGGAACGTTGATGAATGTGTTATTTGGGCATACCAAAGGGATGTTTCGACAAAAAGCTCGATTGATTCACCAGCATTCCAGAGAAATCAAGATTTAAATGGATTCGTAAATTATTTTGGGGCCATATTTGAGTGTATGATGTCTCTCCCACTCAATATAAGAATTAATTTTGACTCAATCATCGAGTAGAATGCAATACAGTTGTGAATCCAATTATTATGAAACAAATGCCACTCAGATTCGAGTCTTTTCGTATGTAATTCCTAGCTTAGAGCCAATTTCTCTCGTCAAAACCTTTAGATATTGCGTTAATCATAAGTTCACAACTATCTTGGATACCGTCAAATTGGGTAACTCTAGTACAGTGGGTGCAACTTTGGTACACCCCTGAAAAGTGACTCTCACAGCTGCGTTCGGCAAGATAAATAGTTCTGTTGCTCTGAAACCTGTTATCCCCATTTGTAACATGCATGAACAATATTTTGAGCTACCGTAGATTCCGTGTGGATGATTGCAGTCGTTTATTGAAGCTTTTTCCGAAATGGCTGATTTAGCACCGATACGCGAGTGGTCGAGTTAGTATACCTGGCAAGAAATGTTCCAGAACGAATTCTAAGTGAATAACGGTACATTTTGACCACATTTATCACCATATTGAAAAAACCATCGTTACATTGGGGTATTTACAGCATTCAGAATTTTAATGAACGAAGAACAGGGGAAAAACCATGAAAAAGTGTACCAAAGTTACCCCACTCCAGGTAAGAAGCATTACGCTGGGGTAACTCCAGTACACCTCAGTATGACAGCTTCTTTTCATCTCATCTTGAGTCGAGTGATGGTCTACGAGGTTTTAAAATGTTTCAAACAGCTTAAAATAAAACTTCTGAACGATTAAAATTAATTCACTCGCATGGTGGTGGGCAGAATTGAGATATTCTGTAAGTGTACCAAAGTTGCCCCATCGGGGTCTAACTTTGGTACACTTCTTCAACTGCTAATAGCTCCGGCTTAAACTCATCAAATTGAACTTTGTAGCCCGTGAATCGAAAGCTGAGACTGTAAGCTTTCGATTGATTACTAATAGAAGTCGGTTTTGTCTATGTATGTTGGAATGCGGGACCAAACAAAATGAAAAGCACCGAAAACGTACCAAATTTACCCAATTTGATGGTACGACTTATTACGATCTTCTTATTCAGACAAGCAATGAAGGATATTGGATTTCAAATTCAAGCAAATTCTCCAACTTACGGTCTTGTTGTAATACATAATTGAGTCCTGCCGCGATAACTTTTTTGACCAGCGATTGTAGATCACTGAATAGCTTCTCCAGGTTCTCAATTGAATGGCGGTTTATCTCCTGAATTTCTCGTTGAAGTTCTTGTAAATAACCTGGAATAATCATTCAAAACTGATCTCGATTTCGGGACTTCTTCAAGATTAACGTAGCTTGAGGGAAGCAAAAATTTCCAATGACGAAACTTGTGGACATTGTTGATGAGACATACCAAAAGTTCGGTCGACGTTACCAGGTCCTTCAGTGAATAAATCATGAGCAAACCACTGCATGCGACAATCCAAATAGTCCATCCTCCTTTTGAAGTCATTCAAAATACTCTGCCGCTCCTGATTGAACCTGGCTATACATTATGGGTAAAGATGGAGGGATGAAGAGACCAATGAGATGACAATTTTCAATTCGACAAGGTATTCTTGTAACCACTTAGTTCTTCCAAAAGGATGCGTTGCTAGAGTGATATTGCTCAGCAATTAACTATTTGAACTAATTCTGGTCTTCAAACCACGGTGAAGGAATGCATCTTCGAAATTGTTTGAGTAATTTTCCAAAATATCAATGAGAAGTCTGTAAAGTAAGGCCTCAATTGTTTGCAGTCTAAATTTGATCTAAAGAATCGGTTCTTACTATTTAGAGGGATCCTCGAATGTCACAAGCTTGATGAATTTCGTGAATGTGCAATGGAATAAGCTCATGAGAGTAATAATAGACATTCGTTCTGGAAATTCCAAAGATCTTCCATGATTTTTCATTAGCTAACATACATTACCATGATCCAACATGATATAAGTGCCAGAGCCTTCTCCAAAAGCGATGCCAGTTATTCTATCCACGCAAGCCCTCTCCCATTCTACTTTCTTCCTCCAATCGTCCAAATATTCCTCCTTCTTGTTGTGCTTTTCTATCGCATCATGAAATTCATGTCAACGAACAATATTATTAGGTTCAATAACTGAGTCGCACCAGAATTCTGAGATGTCAGATGCCAAGAGGATGAAGAAATGTAAATCATACCAAGTCTTACAGAATTGAAACTCAGGTTACCTCATATTGAGAATGTTTGTCATATTTTTTGGGGTGTAATCAGTCGATAGGTCAGTATATTCCAAACAATGAATCCATCTCGAGACAATAATACTCAAAGTATGGTACACGATTCATGATATTCCTTACCAGATCCTCGATGAGTCGTTGTCTCCTGAGATGTAGCGTATCCACAAAGTGAATAGAGTACTATAAGCCAAGGCAGGAGTTTCATGTTCCAAGTAAAAATTTATCTGAAACAATAGTTGTCTTCCATTGTCTGCATTTTCGGAAAGATTTGAGTCCTCTCTTCATCACAAGCTAGATATCTCCTCTTACGTGTTTTCTTATTGATGTTATGTGATTTGCATCTACATTGATCTCAATTCAAACAGTTCTAGAGTAAATATGATTGGCAATCTTAATTTGAGATCTGAACTCTACTTGATGACCTCTTTTCAGAAAGACTTCCCGAAACAGTGTTCTTCAAAAGATGATGCTGCGTAGAAACTTTGATGAATATGATATTAGAACTATCTTTTCTTTCTCTGAATCATTGTTCGGTCTAAGAATGCCTAAGATTCAGAGAAGTTATCAAAAAGGAGTGAAAGTTCCCAAAGATATCCCAAGTGACACCCTCTCAGAATGCTTCCACGAAAAATTTCAATCTTTCCGGAATGTAATTTTTTAATCATTCGTGAACAAAATCTGGAATAATTCCGGTAGTAACCTACAATTTCATTCAAATTTCGTTCACGCGCAGCGTGAGTGATGATGTATCTGAGTGAATTTACATAAGTGATGGTTACACTGCAACGTTAAGATGATATGAAATGAAGAGAAATCTTGAGAAATGAATTATCATGCAGCAAATCGAGGAGTGAATCCCAAGAGAAATGAAAGTGAATTTATCCACTTAACCTATGAATAAGATAACTGTAGCCGTATAAGTCGTACTAGTTGTGGTTGTTTCCTCGGAGTTTGAGCGATGACTAAGAAGATAAATTGTGTCAGTAGACTTTGTATGATTGAATGGCTATTATCCGAACCTATTGGGGCAAGAATGTCAATATAAAGAATTGATCGATAGGATAGAATTTTGAATGCCATTATCACTATTGTGAGTGACTTAACAGGCTAATTTTTTACCAGATCCGCAACGTGAGTGTGAAAATTCCATCGCCTCAATATCCCACAAGGACCTGGGGAATTTCGAGGACACATTACCATAAGAATTCATTATTGGAAGAATCTACGAATTCACATATCCGAAAAGGCTATACGTATGATTATTCCACATTCGGGGTGCAATTCCATTGCTTCCTGTGTGATTTTATATGGCTTATTGAATTCTTGACAAAGGGTTATTCTACATATCCGCGGAATGTCTATGAAATATAATTTACTCATAATATTGATTCTAAGTGCACTACGCTGCTGTAACGAACATTGTTTCAATGAGGCAAAATTCCAAAAATAGTCACAGACAATTAGCGTAATTCCTAAATCAACCCGCAACAAGAGTCCTTTCTGTAATCATTCGACGGTCTTATCCACTTCCGATATGCTTAGTTTAATTATGAAATGTGATTTTTGAAAACTCACCTCGAAACTCACCCAAGAGTTATTTTCCAGATCATTCGATTTTCATGGGAGTTTCCAATACATTTTGACCGTATTCCTCTCAGAATTTTTCGATGAAGTCAGACTTTAGCTTCTCTGGTATCGGATATTGGCTTACATAGTAGAAGTTTACACAAAAATCAATAATGATGCTCATCAGTGCGATCAATAGGATACCGTCTAATTTTAAATACAATTCAACATTCACAAAGTTGTTGCTTCCAACTGAGTAAAAGATATCCATTCGTTTACTCATTCAATCATCCATACGATTATGGAAATTAATCTTCTCACAAATGGCTCGATTTTTCTCCAGAATGTATGTCAATATTAACACTGAGAGTGATAGGAATTTTTTTTGTCTGCTTCATTAACGTAATGCTTCTTCTTCACTCCCTATTTTTGATATTGTCCAACTTCCGAATTTCCTAGCCAACAATTTATACGATGTCATTTCATTCGAGGATTTTATGATTAACCCTAAATCATCCTGGTGCCACATCACGCAATGCTAATCAAACGGAATATATGCCAAAATACTACCATCAGGGCAACTGAGAGTTAAATTTGATTTGAAGCTGTTTAATAGACATTGGAGCATATCATATCTCTTTGCATACAAATCAACCAGCTCATACAAATTCTTCATCAATCCCTGTCTTCTTTCTCGAATATCAGCCTACAAACGACGAATTATTCTCTATCAAGATATACAATCAAGTCGGAAATCATCTCGAGAAATGTCGTCTATTACATTACAAGACAAATATACCAGCTCAAATAAACTCTAATCCCAGAATCAAAAATTTAAGAACCATTAACTTCACGAACGATTTATTAGAATTTCTCAATGATTGAGGAGATGCGAAGCAGTACTCCACTGATTCTGCAGAGCGATTGCTGAGCCGAAGCTAGTTTAGTCATCGTCGTCGTCGTTGTCTTTCCTCTATCGGGTATCCGGAATTGGCTTAACGACTCGTGGCAAGCTGTTTCTGCTCCCCCCCCCTCCTCTTCCGATTCTCTAGAACATCAGAAGTCTGGTCGCTATTTGCAAGGCTGAACTTGTCAACCTCTTTGCGCAAGATTTCTAACCAGTGAAGCTCTCTTATTCTGGTGACATTTCCATCAACTGAATGGAATCTCACCTTTCGTATAATATATCCGAGATTACTGTGTCTCGGTATTAAGTTCACGAGGAATCTTATATATGTATGGTATTATCACGCGTGGAAGAGCTTGTGGGATCAGCTGGCTCAGATGGGAGGAAGTGGTTTCCAGAATATGACATGACTTACGGACTATGGTTTGCTGGTGACAACTCATTCGAATGGTCCACATGATATGGTTGATATTTTGTGAGAAAACATGGGATTTATCCAAGTAATTTCCCAAATCTCCAAAGTTACTATAGTTGACGGGCATAGTAATTTGCTTGGGAAAAAATGATGTGCGTGGCGACCACGTACGTAGGAAGGTGAAACCACTTGACCGCAGGTTGAGATCTCTCTTATTTTCTTATTTTCAAATAAAATGTATCCAGTAACTATGTGATAGGATGTTCCACATCCTCAAGTGAAGGGGATGCCTCCACTGGCTGATAGTCTGGTTGAGTGATTGATCTTGCCATTTTTCCATTGCCTAAAGATGACTGAAGAGTATGAAATAGTTCTTAGATTGAAAATTTGAATGTATTGTCCAAGTTCAGAATGTTCTGAATTTTATTTGTAGAATATTGGCAAATTTCTCATCTTGATGTATTTCAATTGTCAAATACAGTTTACATAAGTACACAGCCAAAATTGGCAAACTAATCACCATAATCCCTCATCTGAATCAAGAAACTAGTTCAAGGAAATTGAGAAGTCGAGTCTCAGTTTCCTTCTTTTGGATCTAAGAGAACAGTTACTAGTATGCAACTTTTGGCTACGTACTTACGTAGGCTATTCTGAACATTCAGATGACACTCATCTTAACGACACTTCTGAAAATACCAATATTAGGAATTCCAACATTCAACTCATACACAAGTACGCAGTCAAAAGTGGCGAACTAATTACCACAACTCCTCATCCAAACCCAAAAACTGGTTAAGGCAATTAAGTAGCCGGGTCTCAGTTTTCTCCTTTTGGGTGAGAGGTTACGGTTACTAGTTTGCAACTTTTGGCTACGCACTCATGAAGACTATTTGCAATATTTAGAGTGACACTCTTGATAAGACTATGAGAAATTCCAACATTCAACTAATGAACTGGACAATTCAGTCCAGAATTGATGTTAACTGATGTGCACACTCATGAGTGATCTGACACTTTCAGACACTTTTGGTTAAGATTTGACTCAATCTGTTGTCAATTCACTCATGAACACATATTCTCTCACATATAGTTGTTAATGTATCCAGTGTAAGGCTGATCATTCAAACACTGATGATCACTCCATTTCATATTTCATGCAGTAAATAAACTCTAGCTACATGCAGCACAATCACAAATTTACATCAGGCCTAATAACCGTAACACTACCTGATGCTACCTGACACTACCACGGCTCACGCTGTTATACCCAGCTAGATGCCGGGAACCGCACTGACAAGCAATCCACGGCGATCACACGGTTAACACGGCGTTTACGTGGCTGATGAGTTACGCGCCGTAGGAATCACACGGATTCCGCAGTTCGCATCGAACAAAATTTTTCCTCGGGTCGAGAGCGCCAGGCGCCGGTAAAGAAGGTTTCACCTTCAAAATAGGCCTTCGAGGATGGCTTTACTTTGTTGTCGTTGGAGAAGTGAATAACAACATCGACGAAATCGGCGATGATGTTGGTGATACCGACGACACTGTTGGTTACGATGTTGATGATGACAGTAATGGCATTCACATCGTCGTTGACTATGACTATAACCACAACAACAATGCTGACGGTGTAGTGGATGTTAACATTTTGAAGGAACATCAGCAAAGATGATGGAAATGACATCGATGATGGACGATGCGGTCACCGTGCAGTGTGCATCCCGGCAATGAATTTTGAGAATAACACATTCCACATGGAAATTTCGATGATACAGAGTTTGAGATAAGTTTTCGACTTATGAACTTGTACTTCACCGTCCGTCGTTTAGCACGAATGACAAGAGAACTGGAGAAATTAGTGGACACGTTCTCATAAGGATGATATCGTCAACGACTTTAACAGTGTTGAGAACGTTACCGATAATGCGCGTTTTTTGAATCTTTTCCTCAACCGTTCTCGGCGTTCGTGAAGGTTCACAAGTCGCCAGTGCATGCACAGTAGGTGTGCAGTGAATACATAACTCTCGTGGGTCGAGAAGGTAGGAGAAAAGAGCAAAGCCATCGCGTGAACCACACTGCGCATGCATTGACGCTTCGTGTACGTCGTGAACGATGAAGGCAAAAGAGACGAAGAGCAAACGCGCAGTCTCTGTCAAAAACCTCAATGACGAGGAGAACGATACTTCAAGAGAAGATGTCGGTGATGCGCACAACGATGAACGCTACATCGACGTCGACGAAGACGATAACAATGATAAAAATGATGACAATCACGACAGCCACGATGATTGAGAGCATCAGCAACAAAGACGTTAAGATTGACATGAATGACAAGGATGATTCAAACAAGGACGACCGCGATATTGAAGTCAACGACTACAGTGACAAGAATGATAACGTCCACGATGATGATGACGTTCAAGATCTTAACTACGAAAATAATAGCGTTGACGTCACCATCACCGGCCGTGGAGTATGGGGTGGGTACCCGTTGATAATAGGTAGATCACTTTGTCTTGATGGAAAAAGCATCCTGAGGAACGATTTTTTCCCATCTTCCATGACTTACGAGGAGGGACCACAGTTTTTGGGTCACCAATCTTGGACAAAATTTCTTCACAATTTTCTATCAACTGGAATATAAAGAATCTATAATATTAATGTCCAATAGGCACTCTAAGTGGACTTATTAAATGATCAGATATCCAAATTACAATGATTTTTCGGTCGATTCTTGGTTATCTTGACTATATTGCAATCATCCCGTGGTCTCACTCGATAGACTGACCTCCGGGTGTTCTTCATCACTTGTCATACAACTGACTCACGTATATTGAATATTGACAAGTTTTTGGGTACTATAGAAGCCATGAATACGATCAGAGATGAGATCAATCCTCCTAGGCGTGCTCCTTCCCGCCAACTCGGGTAGCTCAGTGGACAGAGGACTTTCCCGTCGTGAAAGAGGTCGTGGGATCGAGACTCACCTCGGGTGGATTTTTTTCATCTCTGATCTTTCTCTTAAAAAATACTCCAAGTAGTGGACGTAAAATAACGTTCCTTTGTGCGCCGAAAATTTGATGTCCTTAAGCGCCTCGACAGAAAGTGCGCATTTGCTCTTTTTCCCCCTTTTTTCCCCGTGGAAGTAGCGCCATTGCGCGCCCGTGGCAGCGACTGCAACTACAGCGCCTATGCTTATACACGGAGGAAAAAGTGGAGAAAAGAGCATCCGCACTTTCTGTCGAGGCCCTAATCGAATTTTCAAGAGGGCTGTTTAGTACAGCTTGAATATCATTGTCAGTTCTTACCTGGCAATGATAGATGGATTTGGCTCGTATAACCGATAAATTCATTCTACTAATATTGAATTTCCGCACGAGCGATAAATGCAAAAGCGATCGATTCCTACTATATCGATCAAAACTTTGATAAATCACGTATACTGACCATGCTACACGCACCAACTACCACATACACCCATCATACGGGCCCCACTCTTCACTCTAGAGCATCATTACTGGAAGCAGGGACTGACGTCAATTGATGTTGCAACTCACTGTTGTAAGCGTGTCCGGGGCACAGACTCTCTAAATATGGATGAGCTTATCTCCTCACATACGAATTGAGGAACTGACAATCATTTTGGAGCTACAAATACTAGATAAACATCAAAATTTACAGCAGAAGTAGAGACTCTTCATTGCCGATCTCCATATCTCACCGTTGTGACATCAATCGGATTAATGTCATAACGACAATAGAAACTTCATCTGGGAATAACTTCACAAATCAAAGAAATGGTTCTATAGATTCATCATGACTACATAACTACAAACTGGAAGCACGTACAGCAAATCTAACCGGGGTCGTACAGGCGCAATTCATATGTTTTGCTTGCGCTGTTGTGATGCAGTAAGCACAGGCTAGAATGATACCTCATTCATTTGATCAATCATCTGCAATTCCTGTCACTGGGATCACCCTCTCCCAGTTTGGCGATCATCCTCATTTAACACAATATCCCGAATGATACAGGCCAAAAGAATATCTGGCCAGAGATATTCCAGATGAGACCAACCTGATACACAAGAGAAGATCCACACAGAAAATCTGAACACATTCCCAAATCTGATTCGATAGGATCACATGGTGGAGACGAGAAGAACGCTCATTCAACGGGTTCGATGCTCAACTCTGAGCTCAGACACGAATGATAACAGTGAGATGTGAGCTATATTCTATTAGTTATGATATAATGAACCATCATGATCAGATATGTTTGTCTCGCTATTTGTCATTCATAATGCCGGTACCCACGGAATCCGCGGTGAAACATTCTCTGGCGCCTCGCGAAGAAGTCAATCACAATTGATTCGAATATGCATAACTCATGAACTTAATATTCTATACACCATTGTTTCGTATCCGGATGAGAGATCCCATGCACCATTACAGAAATCATCAATCCGATCTCGTAACATTCACGAGAGTTTCAGGGAAGGGCGGGAGAAGAGCTGCGTTGAACAGCTCAAACCGATCACAAGCTGGCTTCGGTAATTTCCAAACCTCACCGACAGTCAGTGCTCTCTGATTTCCATATTCAGGAGATTCCATATCAAATCAAATTCTCCCTTCATCCCGGGCAAAGCCGTTGATTTTTGTGACATAGCTCCACATCAAACACATTCACGATAAAGCATCCTGTCTTTCGTGATGGAGCTTGCCTCGGGAAAAACTATCGCCTTCTTGCAAAACACGTGAGCGAGGGCATTCTCAATGGAAGATCGATTCTGGATCGCTCTGCTCAACAATCCTTTCCTGATTCACCCTCCTTGCCAGGGCTGGTGGAAATATACTGAATGATCATGTTTAATTCACCGAAGCGTTTACATCGGGTAAGAAAGCCAAATAGGTGAGACTTGCACGAACCTGTTTTTTTTTTTCGTGGAATGATACACTTGGGAAACAAGATGAATTGCAATAGTTCGAGATCTACTGTCTCGCTCTCACTCATAGGTTCGGGTACCACAACCCGAATAGAATATTTTGCCACTGATTCCGCGAATACCGGCACTATGAATGATGAGTAGCGAGACGAACATATCTGAAGATTCCATTATATTATGTTCTTGCCATCATATTCAATGAGTCAAAACTGCAACACAAGCCATTAGATGAGTCTACGTCATTGGTGCACTCTAGAACCCGAACAAAAACGTGTCCCGCGCGGGGGACACATCACAGTGAACGTGTTAACAACTTGTACTGTCCTCACGTCAGCACTTTGACCTAACTCAACAGACCGTTACCTTATACACATACCCATACACTGCAAATGCCACGTACGATTTTCGTGTAAGTACCTTACGCTCACGAACCGCACAGTTATTCTGTGCCCTTACCACACAAGGACAACGCTACGTACGTTACGCAGCTATACACTACTCACACCACCTATCAAAATATAAGCATTCGACACTGAGAAGGCTATCTTTCCCAGACCACCATCATGACGCACTCTTCACGACACTCGGCCTAGCCTTGGCTACGCTGCTCATCGAACCGATGTACCCTGGTGCCATCAGGTCCGCTGGCATTGCAATCTCATTACACAATTTTGCGCTCCTGCTCGACGTTATGAGCGATGGAGTCTGTGTTGTATTCGTATTTCGCACTGGTTCCCCCCCTCCCCCCAAGGTATCCGCAATTGGACCGAGAAGAAATTTGAATCATTGGCCCACCTACCCCCACGTCCGTCTCGCCGATGACGAAACACCGATCGTCTTTGACACAATCCGTCCCTCCCCGTGCGGATGGATCGTCATCATTGTGTCCGCGCATCGCGCAGCGCTTGCGTGCACCGTACCGTGAGCAAGAGTTAACAAGATCTGTACGGGTTTCAACAGGCCGTAAGGAGCTGGCTGCGTCTACATGAGACTCATTCAGCGCGGACACAGTACTGATTCTTGTCCAGGTGGGAATAAATTCGATAAAATAGAACAATTTCTTGTTACGACCCAGTGCTCAGTTAGATGGCGTTTTGTACCAATTTGGTGGTACGTTCGAATCCAGGAACTTGTCATCGTTGAGTAATTTAACTGGAGATTTATTCGTCCTTTGATACAATAATGGTAGTTCTCTAGCTTCGTCACACCTGATGAAGTACAGTATTGAGGTAGTACAATAAACCAATGATTGAAGTAAGGTAAGTGTACCCAACTTGCCCCCATTAAGCCATTTTCTTAATAACTTTGGCCCATCTCCATATTTTCCAACGTACTTCAGCTCATTTTGAAGCTTATCTCAAGACCTTTAAAATGAGCTAAGAGACGTCCAACTTGGATGAAGTGGAGCCGAGCTGTTTGGATTCTCCCAAAAGGTGAGTTTTGAGGGTTTACAAAAGTGTGTACCCAACTTGCCCCCATCATTTGAAACAATGTAAATCGACGATGGAGTGAATAGAATCGCTTTGATCCGTTTTGATCACCGTGCAGCGACATTTGTAGCTTTGAGCTGGCCCGAAACATCGTTTCCGACCCATTTTGACGTGATAAACACGTTCTGAGTGGTAAAAAAAAAGCCATACTGCACGCCTTTCCGAGATAACCATATGGGGGCATGTTGGGTACACTCCGATGTCGGCCTTCTCGGTTACCCAATCATCTCCGTGTTTTGTACATAAAATCGCTCCAAATCAGAGTTCTGCAACCCTGAAGAGCGGATTTTGAAGGTATTGAGACAAGGAATCGAATGCGCTAAGGTACGTCAAGATTGGTCGAATAAAAATAAATTGGCACCGGTTTTAGTGAACGGGATTTCCTCCTCGATTTCTTAGCCGTGCACACACGAAAAATGGAAAACTCACTTTATATTTTCTGGAGAACGCAGAAATGATCCGGGGTCGATGAAAACTACGTAATTTCTCATATTTTAACATAACAAACGTAAAAAAAAATTGCGGGAAGGTCAACGAGCGCCCATTCCTGAGATCGGCATATGGGGGCAAGTTGGGTACAGAGGCAAGTTGGGTACACTTACCTTAGTACAATCGGCTGATACTCAATATAGAATAGTCTCGTTGAGAGATGCTGTGACCAAGATATCAAGACGATGGTCGGGAATAATGAGTCGGATGGATCGCTTGGTCCCGTATTTATAGTTTTCCCGAGGGGGCTTGCGCGTTGAATTGACATGGGGAAGAGAGGCTTTTGACATGACCTAGATGATTTGATGGTGAATATTGCTTAATGCGTTTCGAAATACTATTACTTTTCACATGATAATGAGAGTGCATTACGTGCGCAATGTAGCACCGTCGAAATACTCTAAACAATATTGCTCCAACATTACTAGAATGAGGTCTATGAAATTGTATAGGTTTCTATGTATAGAGAGCGAACGTCCACCGTTTTTGGTCCGGATGCAATGTTGTATTATAGATTCGACGTTTTGCACGCTTGGTTATCAACCGATATGTATATGATCTTTGGAGTGCTGTTAATCGGCAGACTGCGCCGTAAGAATCTGCAACTAAATTCCCGGTACGATGTATCTAACACGAGTTACGCGATGTCGCAAGCAGGCTTTTATGAAGTCTCAACGTTAAAGCGCTGGCGAGCTATACTTTTGTATTTTAGCGCGTCTCGCCTGTGCACTCACGTTAGTGCATAGAATCGTGCGTATGTCAGAGAGCTCGCATACGTCACATTCTGTGCTCTATTTTATCCACTCTTCGTCCGCACGGATGAAAATTGGCGCAGAGGCCGCGCTGAATTAGTCTCATGTAGACGCAGCCGCTCGTTCGGCTTGTGGTGCTCCAAGCCATAGGCGCGGACCAAAAGAAGACTCCTCCAACTGAGAAAAACTGGTTTCCGTCCAGCGAAACATGGGAATGATTGTACTTTCATTGGCGGGAATCCCGATATTCATGTTCGTATTTCACATTTAATTGATTCCTCAATAAGCGGATCCACAAGCAATGTCAATCGCTCCATGAATTCTCTCATCAGAATAACTCCCCTGATATTTGATGCATGAGTGGAATAGCGTACATTAAATTCTCCGCAATTGGACCATCAGAGAGTGGTAGAAGAATTTCCTTGAATACCGGAATGGAACGTGGAAAGCTCCCTAATTAAAATAATTCTTCAAAAACGCTTCCCACTAGTAATTAAGGGGGTGGGTGGAAAAAGAGTGTAATTGCAAAACGGTCATTTTGAGAAAATCAATAAAAACTTGATAAAAACTCCTACAGACATCATTGGACGAGTTCACCTGACTTATTTCGAAGAAAATAACATTCTCGAAATAGCCCAACCAGAGCCGGGGGATGACATTTGGTTTTGAGCTCTTTCCAGGGATTTCAAAGAATGCAATTACGCCCTTTTTCCAAATACAGGGTCGAATTTCGGCCTTTCTTCCTCAAAAAAAGTGGAGTTAAATCTCGCGATCAAGTGCAATCGTCTCCAAATTCTTTGAGAGTGTTCCTGAGCATGTTTTGAAAGATATCTGATTGCTAGGGGGTGGTTTGATTCATGTTCCACGGTTCTATGGACACGAAAAGCTTCCATCAGTCGTGTGAAAATGAGGAGAAATTGTTTCCGTCAGCGAAGGGTGAAAACACTCAATTTGAAGGTGAAACAATATGTTTTCATCGTTATGTCAGGTGGAGAAGCGTTTCCAGAGCTCTCTGGAGAATTTTTATAAAATTTTTCCCCGGTAAGGGCCTCGACAGAAAAAGCGCGATGCTCTTTCCCCCATTCTTTCCCCCGTGTATAAGCATAGGCACTGTAGTTGCAGTGGTCACCACGGGCGCGCAATGGCGCTACTTCCACGGAAAAAGTGCCTCGATAGAAAGTGCGCGATGTTCTTTTCTCCAATTTTTGCCCCTGCGTATAAGCATAGGCGCTCGTTTTTTCCCCGTTTTTTCTCCGTGGAAGTAGCGCTATTGCGCGCCCGTGGTGACCACTGCAACTACAGCGCCTATGCTTATACACGGGTGAAAAAATTGAGAGCATCGCGCACTTTTTGTCGAGGCCCTAATTAGGCCCTTTTCCCAGATCCGCCCTCACTTACGCCCTGTTAGAGAGTAATTACGTCCTTTTAAATCTTCTCAGTCAAGTACTTGAGCCCTTTTTCCAAATCTTGTTGGGCTGAGCAAAAAAAGAAGCCTTGCTTTCGAAATGATGAAACAGCAGTTACGCCCGTTTATCGCGCAGATGGAAGGGCGTAATGGCGGTTACGCCCTTTTATCTGCCAGACGGTTCTTGGGGCCTTACGAAGAACGGATCTCGGGGGGTGGTAGACCTTGGTATAGGGACTCAAAAAAGCAATGTCCGGAAAAGGGCGTAACCGCCATTATGCTCTTCTTCCGGACATCGCTTCTTTTGAGCCCCTATACCAAGGTCTACCACCCCCCGAAATCCGTTTTTCACAAGACCCCGAAAACCGTCTGGCAGATAAAAGGGCGTAACCGCCATTACGCCCTTTCATCAGCACGATAAAAGTGCGTAAGTGCGATGATAGAATGTTGAAAGGGCGTAACTGCTATGATAAGATGTTAAAGGGGCGTAAGTGCTGTGATAACATTTCAAAAGCAGGGCTTAATTTTTGGCTCAGCCAACGGGATTTGGAAAAAGGGCTGAAGTAGCTGACTGAAAAGATTTAAAAGGGCGTAATTACTCTGTAATAGGGCGTAAGTGAGGGCAGATCTGGAAAAAGGGTCTAATTAACGAGGAAAAATTTTATAAAAATTCTCCAGAGCCTGGAAACGCTTTTCCACGTAATATAACGATAAAAACATGTTGTTTCACCTTCAAATTGAGTGTTTTTACCCTTCCCTAGTGAAATAAACTCCTCGTCATTTTCACACGACTGATGGAAGCTTCTCGTGTCCATAGAACCGTGGAGCATGAATCGAACCACCCCCTAGCAATCAGATATCTTTTAAAACATGCCCAGGAACACCCTCAAAAAATTTGGAGACGATTGGACTTGATTGCGAGATTTAATTCCAGTTCTCGTGAGGACGAAAGACCGAAATTTGACCCTGTATTCGAAAAGAGGGCGTAATTTCATTTTTTGAGATTGCTGAAAAGAGCTCAAAATCAAATTCCATCCCCCGGCTCGGGTTGGGCTATTTCGGGAATTTTATTTTCTTCGAAATAAGTCAGGTCAACTCGTCCAATTATGTCTGTAGAGGTTTTTATCAAGTTTTTATTGATTTTCTCAAAATGGCCATTTTGCAATTACGCCCTTTTTTCACCCATCCCCTCAATTGTTAGCAAACAACTGCGAAGGAATCTTGCTACTCTGCACTTGGATCATTTCTAGATCAGAGTGACGGTTAGCTAATCTCAGGTTGATGCTTAGGTAAGATTGCCGGGGCAATTTGGAACGATAATGATAATCAGTTTTTGTTGATGATTGTATCTATTCAGGATCATTCCGTTTTCAGTATGCGGGGCTATGCCTTTCACTTCGAGATGTACAGTGGGACTCAGAATTCTCATAATCGAATACCCAATTTTTTATCCTTTATGAAAGCCGTAGACCGTGTGTGATACAGTCTCAGACTTTGAAAATAAATATTCCTGAGATACGTTAGTCGCGAGACTTTTATCCTTCCCATTTGATTTTTTTGAGGCTGATTTAAGACTTGGCTGAGCATCTTCCCTCGACGACTTACAAATTCGTAACGAGGAAGTTAATTTGAACCGTTGCCAAATGAAACTGTATCTCAACAGGGACAATGTTGGCTGAATGAATTCACACAACCTTTGATTGCAAGGCAATGAATCTCACACCCGTCATAATATCCCATACTGCAAAGAGTTTTGCCCGATCAGCAATAACAAATTTTTGGAAAATTTTTCCCGGTTTTCCTCATCTTCACAAATCTTCATTCCACGATAAATTTCATGTAAAATACATCATATGAAACACGTTAAAAACCCATAGAGAATTCCATCATCTCATGATTCTTCTGATCACTTATTGGTAATGTGATGATACTGTGAATCAATTCATATGAATATGTATCAATGAACACAAACACTCTGTCTCCTATGTATAATGCTCATTTTATGCAATATTTCTCATTGTCCAGGCGCTAACTCAAGTTATTAGATATTCCATTTATATTCATCGTATTTGGGTGTGGCTTGGGGACAATGTTACTGTATGGCTAAGATTTTTGTTTTGTATAATGAATATCGGAACGATGATTAAATGGCGATACCTTTGATTGCAGAGCTGTTGTTATGATTATTTTCACACGAGCTCACTGCATTGAGGAAGCAATTCAGTGGATGAAGATCTTTTGAAATAATGTTCCTCCCTAAGAGGAATGAAGTTCAGATTGAGCCCGGAATCTCTTTGGTTACCAAATTCCTGTTCAAAGGAATTTATTCGCAGAAAATTCATGAAATGACTCACATTCCGTTAACTACGATTTTGTTCGAAAACTCAATTTATTTTCTCAAGATACTGGCTGAAATCGATATGAACAAGTTTCAAAGCCAAAAATCCACCAGAACCAGCTTTGCCTCGAAGATAGAGTCCTGCACCAGCTAAGGGTAGTAATGGATTCGGAGCAACGTCTTGGAGGTCTATGTAAGGTACAGTATTCTGTCCCAAATCACTTTCAACATCAGTCATTGTAAAACGCACATACGTCCCGGATTCTGACATTTCCTCCGATCCTCCGATTTTTAATGGATCGTCTGCACGATCAAATTTCTTTTCACTCCTGTAATATGAATGATAATGTTGATGGTAAACTCACGATTCGGTATTAATTCAGCCAATTGTCATATAAAATTTTACCGTTGTTTCCTAGTGATAGGATTAGAAAACCACGAGCTTGATGCTGAATCTAGAGTTCCTGTCGCATAATCGTAGGAGGTTTTCTGAATTTCTAATCGTAGATCTTTGTCAATTTGTTGAAATCGTAGTCCAGTCATGACTTCGTTCGGCGATGTTTTCAAATCATCTAGATATATGTAACTTGTATCATAGGTAATAGCGTACACCAATTTGTTTTTCCTAAAATCTGTCCAATCAACGTATGGATATGGGTCTTCTCCACGAGGTTTCCAAAAACTTGTTTCAAGATCATGATGGAATACCGATACTTCGCTAGAGAAGAGAGTAGAATTTGACATTTCTGGAATGTCAACCCATTCGGATCGCTCTTCAATTATAGATCCGTTTGGCCCCAACGTACCTTGTTGAATTTGGATATGGAAGACGAATCCTCTTTTCCATAATCGAGCTCCTGTAACAACCCTGGAAATTAGATAAGTATCTGTAGAATCTCCAGGTTCGATTAGGCAGGGAAAAGTACTATTATGCGAATTGGAACCCGAACCAAGTTTCTTGATACGGATAAACTCCCACGATTGGCTAATTAATCAATGGCGTTATATATTATTGTACCTAAATATTTTGAATTCTGTATTGGATTTAAAGATGCCCACGGATGTCAGTTTTTACAATTCTGTCACAGGCTCAACTGCCATATGGGGGGGGGGGCGGATAAGATTATGGACCACCAATCGTGACCAAACTTTTTTTACAGTTTTGTACTACCCGAAATATGAAGAATTAGAATCAACTCTATCAAATGGGCTTCCTGTTTGGAGCCACAGCCTAAGAATAATATTACTAATATAGGATATTTTGGTGAAAATTCAAAGGTTATTTTTACGCCCTGCACCTGGACATGTATATTTTGTCAAAAATATCGTTGTCACACTGTGCAAAGATATACTAATAATGTTAAATTTTTTGGCTGTAGCTCTGAATAGGAGACTAATTTGGCAGAGTTGCTTTGGATTCTTCATGAATCGTGTGGTACAGTACTGTAAGAAAAATTCGGGTAAGATTAGTGTTTGAGAACCAAAATTTCCCTCCCCCCGCCCCCGTATCGTAAGTATATTCAATAGGGTTTATAATATTAGAGCTTCTTCAAGTTTAAAGATGCATCGAAGTGTTTTTTGAGGTAGAGATGATTTTCGATGGTAAAGTGGCGAATTTTAGAAAGAGTGATTCTTCCCCTATACCAAAGGGTCTATCCGACGTTGACTTTAGAGGCATCAGATCATCTTCATAGATGGATCTGAAGGATTCGCATGCTCTTGTAGAAAACTGCATCCAAATTTCAAAACTAGTGATATCCGTATGCTTATATCATTCTTAAAAATTATAACCGATTCTATTCAAAATGGATTCAAAGATTATTTTGCTACTCTCAAGAACCTAGATTGATGGTCTACGATTTGTGTCTCCCTTGAAATTTTTAGCTCGTGTAACTAAATAATACGGATTTTATCACGGGATTATTTTTTCTCGATCTCGAGACCATCACTGGCACAGGTCACATTCAGATAATCAAAATGTTGAACACGAGACTGCCTAATACTTCAAAAAGCAGTGACTAAAGTTTATCTGATGCTCGAAATATGAATGAGCAATTACCTATTGTGTGTCAATTGAGAAAAAATCACTCACTTGTTTTCGCTGACATCCGAAGTGACATCTTGCAAACTGAAATAACGAGTCTTTTCTCGTTTTTCACTCTCGCAATTGCACATACAGTAATCACCGTACAGTAAGGCACTCCGATAAACAACAGGGTCAACGCAGAACTTTTCCTCAGGTCCAATTGTTTTCAGACTACTCCCTAATTTGATTGAATCGTATCTGCGGCTACTACCTCGGGGCTAATGGAAGAAAATCAAAAAAAAATATCTCTGAGTATTTCGTCAACATTTTCCAAACAAAATGTTCACAAAAGTGAAAACACTCGGAAACTTATATTCGTTATAATCGAGATGACAGGCTTGATAATAGAAATACATCATAAAAATTTCGAAAAATCATCGAAATCTGTGGCAATGCCAGGAACATATTCTTGCATCAATGAAGTCTCTGTGTAATTTTATTTTGGAAGAAAGTGGCGGAAATAGAAAGTTCTCTATATTGTGATTTTGCCATTGTTCGTCATTTTGTGACTGGGTATCGACTTATTCCGTATTACAAAACTTTTTTGAGGATGGAATACGGAGTCTAAGATGATCATATCAAAGACTTGAAGATAGGATTAATTACCGATTGGCACACAGACATATCTTTATCAAGAGATCGACAATCACGTATCCTTCCTCTACACCTTTGATCTTCCGGAACTTCTCGACAGCCCTTTGAAAGACACTTCAACGATGTCGGTTTCATCGATCTACATTTGGTATTTGAAAGCCATAATTTCATGAAGTCTAAATGAGTATCAGTTTGGAGTAGAAGGTACCCTTGAAATATATCATCTAGTTTTGAGTAGGTTATATCTGTAACAGTAATCAAATAAGGTTAGAAATTATAAGAGGTATGACTTATCATCAAAAAGTATTTTGGAACAGATCAAAAAACCTTTTTCTTGGACTGGTGGATTACATCTCCAAATCTCTCGAGAAGCAGTACTCATGACTTCATTCACTCTTTCATAGGTTTCATTAATCAATCCCTTGATTTCTGCCATTTCTGCCTCTTCCATTTTGGAAGGAAATCCCTCTGAGGACAAAATGGAAAGAATTACAGAAATTTGTGAGGGTATACAAACGTAACTGTCATGAGATCAATTCCTAATACTTACGGATAGGTTCTGACATATCTCCGCTATCGATTGAACCATTTTCTTGCAATTTTCGTTTCACTTGATATCCGTACAAAATAGCTGATAGTCCTTTGATGCTTGTAATTGTCACTAGCTCATAGAAAAATTTTATCAGTTGTTGAGAGGTCTGATGCATCCCTTTACAAACCAACTCCTGGAGGACCAAATGGGGTACACCAATTAATATCTGAGTCAATTTTTTATCTGAATACGTCGTATATAGAGACACGTTTGCTGCGACGAGTCCCACTAGTAGGGCCTCCTCGTCTTCCTCTGCCTGTGACGTTGATCAAAATCTCATTGAATGGGTCCCATAAGTGGGACCCCTCAAACACGGGGAAGAAACTGCAATTTCTATCATTTCAGCGAACGTGTCAAGTTCTATATCTCAGTCATTTTTCCATTCAATGAGATCGACACCATATGTACTATGTTAATAAGAAAAATGAGCACAGAAAAACCAAGGATTTTTGAAACCACATACCGAGCTCTTCTTTGATAGCAAGTGGACGATACTATTTTCTCTTATACCAGCATCACGTAACTTTTCGTGCATTCTTGGAATCAATGATTTGACTTCTCCATGTCCATCCGATGTAATTTTTCTCGCAAATTCTTTGAGATTATTCAAATCATTCCCATCGGAATATTGGATATATTTTAGGTACCTGTCATACTGACGAGATATTTCATTGACCATCTCAAAAAGTTGATCAGTCTTCTGAGTCAATTCATCGGATAACATGTCCATTCTATCAAACAATTTTTCACTTATATCCTGAAAATCTGTTGATAGATATTGAAGCTTCGACATCAAATCTGCATTGCTTCCTATGGAATAGCTTCCTTGTAAGGCAAGGCAAGCCTTTCCAGGACCAGTGATGTCATCGTATAATCTTCGAGCTTGATCGAAATAGCTTTTGATCACCAGTGGTAACCAAGCAACACATTGTTGCTGCTGCACTTGAATGATGATTAGGGTTAGACATCCAGTCTGTATCATTCGAACCATTCTTCCTAGAAATGATGTATTGGTGGAGATCACTTTAATCATTGCAGGATATAGGATCTATTTTAAATTCGATGCACGTCGTGAATATTTTCCCATCACTTTTCTTGGGTCTGGAAGGATAGTTTGCATGTAAAATAATTCTGAGAATTTCTCACTTCCACTGAGATGATGATCCATCTAAGACAAATCATCAGAATCGGCCATTTTTGAACCAAAAATTTTTTCTAAAGTCGAATATTGTAGGGATTATTATTATCACTTCAACTCATTGGAACCGATAAAAGAGTACAGGAGCTCTCCAAGAATGAAAGTATGATACGTTTCAATTTTATGCAAGGTACTTTGCCTGCCCTTATTAAGCAAATTTTCCAACAACTCTGGCCTACCTCGATATTTTCTAACGTACTCTTGCTCAATTTCAAGTTTGTCTCGCCGAGACGATCAGAATGAGCTGAAGTACGTCTGATTCTGATCATTGAAGTTGATGTAAATCGTTGGTGAACATCATAAAATCATTTTTGATCCATCTTTATAATCATATTCAGGGTTTTCTCGTCGGTCCAAAACACTCTTTCCGAGCTATTTCGACGCAATAGAGACGTTCTGAGTCATAAAAAAATCGTACTGTACACCTTTTTCTTTCGAGATAACCATATCGAGGTGTAATAGGTACACTTTGATGCCGGTCTTCTTGTTGTACAAATCATCACCGTGTTTCGCACCTAGAGTAGCTCTAGGTCAAAGTTTTGCAACTTTCAAAAACGGTATTTGAAGATTTTGAGATAATGAGTCGAGTGCGGTGAAGTATGTACGTTGATATTTGTTAAAGTTAAAAAATTTTGCACCAGCCTTTCTAAACGCTCCTTCCTCAGTGATTGCTCGGCTATGTTATTAGAAAATATGCATAAATCACTTTGAATGTCCTGGAGACTGCGGGGATAATTCAGGGATATACCAAATCATTTACCATCGCATGTTTTGATATTCCAAACATAAAAAAAAATCATAGGAGGGTCAGCGAGTGCCCATGCCTGAAATCGGTATATGTAGGCGAGTTGAGTACACTTGCCTTATTCATACTTTATTGTGAAACTCACAGAGTGATATCACCAAACTCACCTCGACTTTACTGAGCTGCACAACGCATTTCAAAACTAGTTTTCAATACTTGAGCATCTGTATATATAATAAGAAATTGGAAGGTTACTCTCACTGTATACGATTCAATGGTCACGATCAAGCTCAACGTGACTGTTGCAGTGCAATCTAGTGTTATTCAACGATAAAATCAAGTCAGAAAGATGATTCGAAACAGAAACCTAACGGTTGTTACTGACTTCATCAGTCGTGATTCACGTGCGAGTCACGATGGTACTTACAGAATTGCGTAAGAAAATTCTACAGGGAATCCATAAAATGAATATCCCACCTGCTAGTTTGGAAATGGCTAAAAGTATGATAAGCCCCGAGACATGTTACCCCTCAATTTGATAGTCCGGACGATGGGAGGGGGGAAAAGGGGACTGAGTGAAAATTTGTGTTTTAGAAGGTTTGAAGGTGTATCCTTAGGAGAGAGTGGGGCAAAATTGGACGAGGGCAAAATTTGATAAGTGAGATAGCTCGGTTGGAGGCGAGTCTAGGCTTTTGCCGCGTAAATTCTCTTTTAATACAACCACAGACAATGGTTTTTATCGCGGTTAGACCTCCCAAAACGATACTGGGAGGCCACGCTGACATAGGGGGTGCTCTTCAAGGGCCTCACGCGGTTTATTTTCCAAATTCAAGAGTTCACGCTGCTTCTGCAAAAGTAGACGAGCTTAATCGCCGTTCGGGGTTCACAAACTAGATAACAAAACGAAGATTTTGAGTCGGTTCACTTGGGCCCAAATGATTACAATTCTGCGAAAAAAACGCCTGGGGGTACTTTTGGACGAATTGGTGGGGGCGAATTTGGACAATGCTAAATCCCATTTAAAACCGGTCGACCCATCGCTTGTCCGTGTTTTTCGAGGATAACTGCCCGTATCGAGGTGCGTATGCATTTGTGTGCGACCTTTTGGAAGCGCGGGAAGTTGGGGGTTAGTTAGATTATTGAAAATGGGTGAGAAAATGAAGTTACGATGTCCAATGACGGTTTGAGGAGTCAGTTTAGAGGTCAGAAGTCGCTTTCAACGTGTTCAAGGATAGTCCTCGATTTAAACATTTTCACTCTCGCATTCGGCAACATTGCCTTGAATGTTACACACTATCGGCGGGATCGTTGACGTAGGGGTGAGAATGCATACCTCCAATTTGAAGGAGAGCGAATGAAAGTCGACTCTTAAAAGCCGCGAGTCGATTACTGATAGCTGAAGACGACCTTGCACCAATAGAGCGCCTATTTCAATAATGCTGAAGGATGACACAAGAATGACTCGCTTGGTCGGGCTATGGGAGGATTTAAAAGTCTCAGGCGGGTTTCCCTTATTCGTTCTGGGTTATTACCACGTGTTTTGATGAGGTAATGAGACTCCAATAGGTGAGGAATAATGCCGTATACCTCAATTGTGAAAGGCTATCCAAAGGACCCCGCTCCGAGAGATAGGATTTTGGCTTTCGGTGAATTTTGTCGGGGAAGAATTATGTTGTCAAGCACAAAATTCTGAACAGAAAGTTCAATGGGCTCGAAGACGGAAAATGGCTAGGTTTTTCAGTATAAATCAAATAAATACCAATAAATGGGAGGTTATGAGGTCATCTAGAACAACAACAAAGGCTTGTCTGCAGCGTTCGAATTTGAATTGAAAAAGTAAAATTTGAGTGTGATGTAGCTAAAAGGTCATCACTTTGGTAATTGAAACATTTTATCTGAAACCTTCGATGCAAAAAGCAAATAAATGCATGCAAAAAAGTGATAATGCGCGATTGACAAAGAAATTATAACGGCTTGTACTCTCAACAATTACATTTCATTTCAATCAATTTAGCAGGTAACGCTGGAACTGGATCATAAGGCTGTGCTGACTCGATGCAACGAGTACATGATCTTGAGAGCCCAGATATTTGGCGGGAGTGGCTTTTTGACATCAACATCATCGCATAGCATGAGGCTCGCGCTTTGAATAGTTGATAAAAGGTGTCCGATAGTGCATGGCTGCAATCAAATTATATGGAATGAATCAAAATCAATCTTGGATCGCGTGAGACTAGTGTCTGCCAAATATTTCGAGGATATGGAGATCGAATCTCATATTGCCGTATCTCGAGATCATATCGCGTAAGAGGCTGCGGGGTCGAGAGCAAGCGACTATCAAAATCGAGCTCGAAAAGTCGAGTGGAGGGTGTTTTGGGGTATTTCAAGGTCGCTGAACACGAATATATGACATTGCCCTGCCTCCTTATCGTGTTGCGGGGGTGGAGGCCCGAATTGACCGAGATCGAAGCTCGAGACTTGAGTTAGGGTGTTTTTGGGGTATTTTGGGGTCGCTAAGCGCGAATTTGAGATCGTCCAGCCTCCAAGTCATGTTGTGTGGGCGGTGGGGGGGGGGGGGGGGGTCGAGTAGAGGCACACATTGACCAAGATTGGAGTTTGAGAGTTGAGTAGGGGTTGTTTTTGGAGTATTTTGGCATCGCTGAGCACGTATTTGAGATTACACAGCTCCCGAATCGTGTTGAATGGGTGGCTGCAAAGAGCAAGGACGCGTGTTGAACTAGATAAAACTGGAAGAGCCGGCGGGGGGGGGGTCCTTGATATCTCGAGATCACTGGACACAAATCTCAGATCACCCAGCCTCAGAACCGTATTGGGTGGGCGGCTGTGATGGTGAATTCGATGTAGTTTTCTGACAATGATCATTTCCTGAGATAGAATCTGACCAGGATTGTAAGCCGAATTAAGGCACCGGGACCAGACCACGAGCATACGCCAAGTATCTTCATTGACCGAGGGGTCGAGCGATATCCTGTTGATCGTAATTCCGATTGACTAGGTATGTCATCACAATTTTCGATCACGGAATAGGCTACAAATAGTTTCAGGCGTGAAGCTGCGAGAGAGTGGTGACTGCAAGGAGATTCGAGAGCTGAATCTCTATTCTGGACAATTTTCCAGGCAGAGTCTCATCTCATCATGCGCGAAGCATGACCACTTCACAACGACCATGACCAGAGCGTGATGTGATAGCAGCGGGATTGGGTAATGACTCAGGGAGTGTGATACTGAAATCTCAGCTCTGTAACCGGAAATCTTAAAGAGCAGTCGATTGTCACATATTGACGTGCGAAAATCACGCATACCACGAGCTCAAGCCAACTGTGTTTGTGGGATGGAGCACCGTGCAATATCCTAGGGATTCGAACTCTGATCCTCTAGCTATGTGATCATAATCCTGAATGACGGAATGGACTACAAATTGTTGCGGGCGAGAATCTACGAGAGGGTGATGACTGCAAGAAGATTCAAGCGTTAAATCTCTATTTTGACTGTTTTCACAAGCGAAATCTGATCTCATGTACCGAAAAGCATGGTGACTATACAACCACCCAGAACTATTACATGATCCAATAGCTTAGGGATCAGGATATATCCCAGGACGTGCGATTATGAAATCTTACCTCTGTGATCATAAATCTCGAGGAGGAGCCTATTCTCATAGATTTATGGGCGTGAATCTACTTCTCGACAGTAACGGTTAGGAGATTTGAGTTTTCCCTTGCTAAATCTGGACACCCCCATGGGTTAAATCTGATCCCAAGTAGTGGGATGACTTTCGTTATTCGGTCACCTTATGAAAATGACAACCTGAGCATAGTGTGTTCAGTGGCCGAAAATTCGAGCAATATTCTGGGCACGGGAACTACGATCCTCTAGCTATGTGATCACAATTATTGATAACGGAATGGACTACAAATCTATCGGGCGTGAATCTAGGAAAAGGTGTTGACTGCAAGGAGATTCCAGCATTGAATCTCTATCCTGGCCATCTTTACAAGCAGAATCTGATCTCATGTATCGAGAAGCATGGTGACCATACAACGGCCCAAAACCAACACGTGATCCAATAGCCTAGGGATCGGGAGATGACCTCGGACGTCCGATTCTGAAATCCTAGCTATGTGGTTAAAAATCTCGAGAAGGATTCGATTCGAATACATTGGCGGACGTGAATCTACTACTCGATACTGACGGGTAGGAGATTCGAGTGTTCCTTTGCTGAATCTGGACATCCCCACGGATGAAATCTGATCCCAAGTCGTGGGAAGACTCACATTAAATTCACCTGATTATGCTAGTTCGGAGCACTCCCCCGATTCTCTCTTTTCAAACGCCATGAGTAAGATAGATAGATAGATAACCTTTATTCGCCCGAGGGCAAAATTGAAAAATACAGTGGCATATGTCACATATGTTACACCTACATAATAAATATATAAAAAGTATAAATAATTGTCTTTTTGGTCAAGGAATATTAGGATTATCACAAAAAGTGACTAGTCATTTTAAGGCATCGAGAGATGCATAAAAGTCAGGAAGAGAATGATAAAATACATTTCCATATATATATATATATCAGTGTTCACAAGAACGATCGAGGAGAGAGGACATTCTCACGTAGAAAGGCATATAAAGGCTTGGTCCAGCAGAAATATCACAGGAATTACAATTCAGTGGCGAAGTAGCCACGTATAACTCTTTTAAAAAAAGGAAACGCCGGTTGAAAAGAGCCCAAGCCTATCACAGTTTAGAGATTAGAATAATGCCTCCTCTCCACATCAATCCTCTGAGAAGACTGAGTCAGAAGGAAATCTTTTAAGGCCTCTTTGAATACTGATATTTTCCTCAGCTGCCGAAAGCCCGGAGGGAGAAAGTTCCACAGATGAGCACATTGAGCCTGGAATGATCTTCTTCCGTACTCAAGTCTCATATTGGGAACCTTGAGTACCCGCTCTTCTGCGTCACCACGTGCGGGGCGTTCAGATTGGTACCTGGTAAACATCGCAGCTAGGTAGCCAGGTTCTCCAAGATGCATGATCTTATGCATTAAAAGTGCTGCGAAGTACATTCTCCGCGAATCAGTACGTAACCAACCCAAACGCTCCCTGAACGGGGTGATGTGCTCGTCTCTCCTAAGATCAAAAATGTACCTCACACATGAATTGCTCAGTCGCTGTATCCGTTGCCGCTGTTCGTCCGTGGCGTCGAGGTACACGACTGTGCAATAATCTAAATGCGGTTGAACTAATGACTCGACTAGGCGAATTCGGAGAGGTCTGGTGATACACGCCCTAAAAAACCGCAATCCGTATAGGGCTCTATTCACTTTCTTAGTTACTTGGTCGATGTGCGGTTTCCACGTCAGTTCACTGTCAAGTGTAACACCAAGACTCACGACCGTGTCGCTGAACGGAATGAACTTTCCTTCCTCTATCTCAACTCCTGGCAAGTCCATTCTCTTCAGGTCTTTGATATTCCTCTCAGAGCTGAAGAAGATTGCCTTGGTCTTGCCAGCGTTGAGACGCAGGCCGGAACTTCTGGCCCATTGAGCAATTAGTCGTCCTACTTCCCCTAGCCGAGTGATGCCTTCCTTGATCTTAGTTTTCTCGACTTGGAGATAAATTTGAAGATCATCCGCATAGAATAGATGATATACCGACTTTCCATCTAGCAAACCAGGTAAGTCATTAACATATAAGCTGAAGAGTAAAGGCCCGAGAACGGATCCCTGTGGAACACCCAGATTGGTTTCGAGCCAATCAGAACTACCGGATTTTGAAGTGACTATTTGGGTGCGGCCTTGTAAGTATGATTTTATCCACAGGAGTGCCAACCTTGAGAATCCAAGGTTTCGGAGCTTCCTCAACAGCTTTGACGGTGTTATTGTGTCGAAGGCTTTGCTAAAGTCGAATAGTAGGAGTAAGGTGATCTTCTTCCTATCAATGCCTACTCTGATGTCATCCGTCAACTTTAGCAAAGCTGTCTGGGTGCTGTGGTGTTGCCTAAAACCAGTCTGGAAGCGATCAAGAAGTTTCTCTACTTTCAAATACTCCGTGATTTGGTCATGTGCAATTTTTTCCAAAACCTTGGAAAGGAAGCACAGCAGCGCTATGGGACGGAAGTCCGAGACCGTTGATGGAGCTACAGTCTTTTTCAATGCAATCAGCTGCGCTTGCTTCCAAGTCTCAGGAAAAACGCTATGAGCGAAAGAGGAATTGAAAATATGTACAATAAGATCACCAACTGCCGGAAGAGCCTTCGCGATCACGCTCTGGGGGATCCCATCCACCCCACGGGCCTGCGAGGAGAAATGTTTAATAGCAAGGACTACATTGTTGAAATTTGTGGGCTTAAATTTAAACCCCTCCTCCGGTGCAGAGTTAATATCGTCCATTGCTTCATTGATATTTTCGTGAGGCGAAACGGAAACCCCCGCAAAGTGAGCGTTCAGCTCATCCGGTGTGAAACCGTGGAGTTCTTCCTCTTTGCTCTTGGGCAAGAGGCCGAGATTGCGCATCTCCTTCCAGATGTTCTTGTTCTGATCAAGAGCGTCTGAAAGATGGTTTTGAAGGAAGGAATTACGCTCTTGCTCAATGCGCAGATCGACCTCTTCGCTAAGCCGAAAGTATTCATTTTGAAGCTCAGGACACTTGCGCTGGTTGCGTTGCATGCGCTCCCAGCGCCTGCGCGTCGCGTTTCGCTTATTTATGAGCACCCTCAACTCAGGACCAATCCAAGGAGCATCATTTTTACGCGGGTTTATAGTTTTTTCCGGTGCTAGTTCATCTAAAACAATTTTTAAATTTTCATTCAAGCAGTGAATTGCGTCTTCCAAACTGGTTTCGGCATTTTCAAGAGCTGTCCAGTCACAGCGAAGCAGACGGTCATTCAATATCTCCGGGGTGATGTTACGAAAATCCCTATACTTGAAGGAATTTTTTGGCGGAGTAGGGGTAAAGACGTTGATGGTGACGTCAATGACCGAGTGCCCCCCGAAACTGGGCAGGTGTCTGTTCTGAAAGTCAGTTATGGTGTCGTTGTCATCTACATAAATGTGATCAATCCATGTATGAGATACATTGGGGTTGTGCTGATGAGTCGGGCCATGCTGCACTATCTGTAAGGCGAGTTCTTCTGTCAGTGCAGTCAATGTCTTGGTGTCGGGATGAGCAGTGTCCAACAAGTCAGCGTTCAGATCACCCATAATGATTTTGTGACTGTAATCTCCACACAGCCGGCGTAACGAGCCAAACAGCCCATCGTCCTTCTGCATGGCGATTTTTGGGGGTCTATAGATTACCGCGACTAGTATTGGGGGTGAGCCGCCTTGTTGTACGCTACAGAAAAGAAATTCAGGCACGCCAGGTTTCCCCGGCCCAAAAGTATTTGACGAAACTAACTTCTCAATTTTGAAGTCATTGCGCACATACAAGGCAACTCCTCCACCCTCTCTGTTGCGGTCTTGTCGCAACAACGAAAAACCTGGAATCTGAACGAGACTGTCATCCACATACTCATCTAGCTTCGACTCGGCCACCCCAAATAGATGATAGGAGGGATCGTTAGCGACGAGCAAGCGTAGATGCTCAATCTTATCTGTCAGGGAGTTAAGGTTGATAAATCCCGCTTTTAAGAAACCTCCACCCCCTCGTCGCTCCTCAGCAGCTATATTCAGTCAAGGAGTTCTCACTGGATCTGCTGCCGAAATACCACTCTGCTCCGGAGAGGAGGTGCATCCCTGGGTGTTGTTTGAGGACGCACTAGTGGGTTTTCGAACACTTCGACAGGCCGTTTGAATGACCTGCAGATCCGCGAGAGATTCAAACGTATGTGCTCGCTCACCATTTTTTCGCCTAACCCAGAAACGTCCGCCGCTGTGCCAGACGTATTTCAAGCCCAACCCACGTGCGACGGACCTCAAGCGTATATATTCTTTGTATTTTTCACGGGGGAGCATTTCGTTTACGTAGATCTTACGATCTGGCACATGAGCTTTGGTATCGGGGTCAAGCAAATCCGGCTGGATGTTATTCGCCGTGAAATAATTATGGGTGATTGAGCGTTTGGCCTGAACCACCTCCTTAACTAAACGACTGCTGGAGAGTTGGACCACGCATGATGGAGGTGTGCGTGAATCGGCAGCAGAGGGATTTGAAGATGAATCGGATTTACTATTCGGTGTCCCCCCAGACACACGCGCTGGTGGCAGAACAGAAACATCAGCAATGTCTTCTCCCTCCAGACGTGGAAAGATGGTCTTGAGCACTGCGAACGAGATATTACGTATCACTGTCGGCGAGGCCACAGAGTCTTTCGTTAAAGCACCATTAATTATCAGTTTACAGGGCTCAAGACCATCACTGATAGGTCCCTGCCCCCGCCTCCCACCCTGTGGTTAGGGGGATATTCCTATTGTGGGTGGAATTATGGAACGAGAGGATTGATGTGTCGATTCGGCATTACTATTCTCATCAATAATAATTCTATTGTTTTGCAGACTACTCTGGCTACCTGTTAATAAATCGGTCAGGCTGGAAATCTGGCCTTTCATAGTAGAATTTTGCTCCAGAAGAAGCTGACGATCTGAGCAAAGCTCCTCCAGCCTGGAGTTCTGCCTCTCAATAAGGTGCTCGAGAGATGACATGCGTGCCAAGAGTCGGTCATCCACCTCGTTCACTGCTGGGGTGGGAGGTGGAGACATAAAGGCATTACCCTGTCGGCTCACGAGAGTTCTTATCTCGTCGAGCTGATTCTGGAGCATTTCGTACTGACGGTAGAAAAGGTCCAGAGTAGTCTGCGCTATCAGCACCCACTTGGTGTCAGAAGAAGTTGACTGCGTCGATGTTGATGACGTCGTTCCTGCTGCTGAGTTGGTGATGTTGCTCTGCAACGTCTCAGTTCTTTGCTCTAGCGGTGGCGAGAGCGATGACTGAGAGGCAGAGTTGGTCCGCATATCATCCTGCCCATTTTGAGTGTTCGCGGGCTCTAGTGTGCTCGACTGGCGAGTGAGGACGCTGCGAGACTCATTCGAAGCAGCAGTCGGCAGTCTATGCCCCGCAAGCGTGAGCTGTGGGCTCTCAGGTGGAAGGGAGCCACTGTTGGTGGGGAGCTTTGCGCTGCGGCCGGTGGTGGTGGTCAGCGATGCGGGGGGAGACTTCACTGACGACTTGCGTGAGCTTAACTGTGTGTGTGCGGCAAGCTGACTACTCACACGACTTCGTGAGCTTGCATCTTCCTTCTCTCTCTCTCTGGATGGCTGAATGCTCGAGCGGGTGGTCAGAGTCGTCTGCTTGGACGCACTCGAGGATGATTTTACACTCGGAGTTCCGCTTACCTGCAGGCACCGCTCGCATGTCACTGCACCTCGTGATGTCTTCGAGCATTTGACATGAGCTGATTTTCTACAGGTGCCGCATTCTCTGCTACCTGATCTTAAAACGCCATTGCAGACGCAGCAGGTGTTATCGCTCATCGTGCGGGGCGGCGTAGCAGACAGCAGGTAAGCAAAGCAGACGACCTCCGAGCGTGCGCACAAGACTCACTTTGAGCGCCAAGCACTGCTGATCCGATGTTGGGATTGCGGATGCAGAATTGGAATTATTCCTCCCAGGCTCGTGCAGGAGCCATGCAGTGATGCTCCAGAGGTTTGAGCCTGCAGGAGGAAACCCAATCTGCAAGAAAGTGCCACTCGGGACGACGTTTCGATGGTTTAAAATACATTCAAACACAGAGCGATGTTAGATGCGTGTTGATATACTCACCGCCAGAGAGAGAAGGCCGCCAGAGTAAGAGAGAGAGAGAGAGATTCCAGAGTTCTGAGCGCTCCGACCAGCATATTCGAATAAACCTGTCATCTGTCACCATACCTCGAGACTTAGCCGTGTGTGTTTGGTGGTCCAAAGATCGAGCAATTTTCTAAGGATTGAAACTACGATCCTCTAGCTATGCGATCACAATTCTTGATATTGGAATGGACTACGAATCTTTTCGGGCGTGAATCTATGGGAGGACGGTGACTGCAAGGAGATTTGAGAGCTGATTCACTATTCTGGCCGATTTCACAGGGAGTATCATCTGATCCTGCGAGGAGCATGACTACAATAGAACGACCGTGGCCAGAGCACGATTTCAAAGCAGCTTGATCGTGTGGTGTTTTAGGGAGTGTGATGCTGAAATCTCAGCGTGTGATCAAAAATCTTCAGGAAGAGTCGGGTAAATTCTTGAGTTTTTTGCCACAGAGCTAAGAATCCAGAATTGCACGTCCTGGGATATCTTCCGATCCTTAGGCTATTGGATCACGTGGTGATTCTGGGCGTTGTTTGGTCATCGTGCCTCTCGGTACATCCAATCAGATCCTGCTTGTGAAGATAGGCAGAATAGAGATTTAACGGTCAAATCTCCTGGCAGTCACCACTTCCTCGCAGATTCACGCCTGAAACTATTTGTGGCCTATTCCGTGATCGAGAATTATGATTACATACCTAGCGATTCGGAATTTCGATGAACAGGATATCGCTCGATCCCTTGGTTAAAAGAGATACTTGGCGTATGCTCGTGGTCTGGTCCCGATGCCTTAATTCGGCTTACAATCCTGGTCAGATTCTATCTCAGGAAATGATCATTGTCAGAAAACTACATCGAGTTCACCATCACAGCCGCCCACCCAATACGGTTCTGAGGCTGGGTGATCTGAGATTTGTGTCCAGTGATCTCGAGATATCAAGGACCCCCCCCCCCCGCCGGCTCTTCCAGTTTTATCTAGTTCAACACGCGTCCTTGCTCTTGCAGCCACCCATTCAATACGATTCGGGAGCTGTGTAATCTCAAATACGTGCTTAGCGATGCCAAAATACTCCAAAAACAACCCCTACTCAACTCTCAAACTCCAATCTTGGTCAATGTGTGCCTCTACTCGACCCCCCCCCCCCACCGCCCACACAACATGACTTGGAGGCTGGACGATCTCAAATTCGCGCTTAGCGACCCCAAAATACCCCAAAAACACCCTAACTCAAGTCTCGAGCTTCGATCTCGGTCAATTCGGGCCTCCACCCCCGCAACACGATAAGGAGGCAGGGCAATGTCATATATTCGTGTTCAGCGACCTTGAAATACCCCAAAACACCCTCCACTCGACTTTTCGAGCTCGATTTTGATAGTCGCTTGCTCTCGACCCCGCAGCCTCTTACGCGATATGATCTCGAGATACGGCAATATGAGATTCGATCTCCATATCCTCGAAATATTTGGCAGACACTAGTCTCACGCGATCCAAGATTGATTTTGATTCATTCCATATAATTTGATTGCAGCCATGCACTATCGGACACCTTTTATCAACTATTCAAAGCGCGAGCCTCATGCTATGCGATGATGTTGATGTCAAAAAGCCGCTCCCGCCCCATATCTGGGCGCTCAAGATCATGTACTCGTTGCATCGAGTCAGCACAGCCTTATGATTCAGCTCTGCAGCGTTAGCTGCTACATTGATTGAAATGAAATGTAATTATTGAGAATACAAGCCGTTATAATTCCTTTGTCAATCGTGCATTATCACTTTTTTTGCATGCATTCATTTGCTTTTTGCATCGAAGGTTTCAGATAAAATGTTGTAATTACCAAAGTGATGATTTTTTAGCTACATCACACTCAAATTTTACTTTTTCAATTCAAATTCGAACGCTGCAGACAAGCCTTTGTTGTTGTTCTAGATGACCTCATAACCTCCCATTTATTGGTATTTATTTGATTTATACTGAAAAACCTAGCCGTTTTCCGTCTTCGAGCCCATTGAACTTTCTGTTCAGAATTTTGTGCTTGATAACATATTTCTTTCCCGACAAAATTAACCGAAAGCCAAAATCCTATCTCTCGGAGCGGGGTCCTTTGCCCCCAAAACTCGTCAAAAGTGCCCCCAAGCTCGGGGCGAATTTGGACAGATTTTTCTTTTCCAACTTCAAGAAAAACTATTAACGCTGAGACCTAGGGGTCTGAAAATTTTTTCCAATCTATTCAACAGTTGAACTTCAAAGTTCCGTAGCGCGCTTAGCCCCAAGTATCGTCAGATAGCCCCACTGCAGGATCCGTCCAATTTCGCCCCACTCTCCCCTATGTATCTTGAGGTGCTGAATCGAACGCCCGAGGTCGCCAGTCCGAAACCCCGGCGGTTTCCTGTTACTAACAATTTTTAGTGGAGAATTTTGGGTTTTTGCAAAAACACTCGGGAAAATATGCATTTTCACGGGAAATTTAATGAGACCAAATTCGTAGACCGTAAAATTTCCCACAAAAAAGACCCCCATAAATTTTTCGCATCACCCAAGCCTGGGGCGGGAATAGCGCGAACACCGTTCCGTGCGTTTAACGCATGGGCTCATGGGGCAGTCGACGCAAAGCTACTAAACTCGCTGCCAATTTGACAATCGTCAGTCTAAATAAAGTTATAAAAGCACAGCATTGAGGGTTGGAAGTCGCGAGATTGTCTATTTTTATTACTCAAAGACGGTCAAACTTCGAAAAAAATACCAGGGGACCTTTTTCGTTCAAAATCAACTCACAAGGAGCACCCAGGTGTTGTGGGACACAGATTTGACTGAAACTCTGGGGACAGTCTCCCTTGACCACCAAAAAGTGAACCCCAGAGCCACACTTACAAATGCCCAAACATTTTCAAGCTATAGCCTATGACATTAGCATTGCCCATATGAGAGTTTCCACGGAACTTTTAACTTTTGTGTTACTGCAGTGTTCCAGGAGTATTTTGAACTATTCGTCGTGCGCAGGAGTGGCATTTTATGGTATTTGGCATCGTTCAATATGAGCTACATTCTTTCTTGTTGGAACGCATCCTGATTTGTCAATAACAGACCGCAAAAGATGATTTTTGGGTAGTTTACAAACGTACCAACGCGATTTTTTGAATTGATAAGGCTGTAACTAAAATACCTATGCCTCAACTACTTCGGTGGAATGATATATCTATCTACTAATCTCATATTTTGAGAAAAGCTTTGATTCAGAGGTGTGCGCTGATTTGGCTATGATATTAGCTCTCATTCATCGATGTAACTGAGTATTGTGGGAAAACTTTCTCTTGCTATTGTTTACGAAATTAATGGAATACCTTGTGCAAAATGGGGAATTAAGCAATGAGTTTCCAAAGTTAAAAATAAGACAAATCGAATTCCATTTGGTTTGTGAGTGTGCGTTGATCCGGAAAAATTTTATAAAGCTTCAAAGCTCATAAAGTTATCGCGCCACTGGCTCTCGAAACGGTCATTTTTTGATGGCATACTCAGGAAACGTAAAGCACAGGATTGGAATGTTGTGCTCTTTTTTCTTCATCACAAAGAGGATATAACCGCACTGTTCTGAGTTACAATTGTCGATTGGTATTTCTGTGAGAAGCTGAGGAGAAATATTTGAATCCGGATGGTAAGCTAAATAAGCCGCTAAATGTGATGGTATCGCGATTTCCTTGATTTTTACATAGTATACGGCTGAAATATGAACAAAATAACACCACAGTATACTCTAGAAATTGAAATGAGACTCATAAGTCGTGACTCGATTTTGGAAATTTACATCGAATTTTGGAAAAATTAATGATAAAATTCATCTTAAAGTCAAGTTAGGCGGAACATAATCCCTATCAATCGACTAGACAATGTTTTGAATCGAATCTATTCGATTGAAGTTGATTCACGAATGTTTTAAGTGTGTAATTCCGTACATGTCGTTCTGAACCAGATACCTCGGCTTCGAAGAGAGTGGCACCACTTTTTTCACATGTTTTCGAGGTCTAAGTATCACATGAAACCCATTTCAAACGTGTGCGATGAGAAAATTTTTTTTTTATTTCAGAGGGTCAATAGTTAAAAGTTCCATGGAAACTCTCATATGGGCTCATGTTCAAGAAAGATGTGTATAGATATGAATCGAGCCATGCAAAAAGGGACCTAAGCGCCATTTTTTGCAAAATTGATATAAGGTGATATTTGCACTCTTTGAACATTCCTCTATCAACTGCATATGAAATCTTTCCGGTATGACCAATCCCTGAGACCTGATCCATGCAAAAAGGGACCCAAGTCCAGGATATGGGGCCCTTTTTGCATGGATTGATAAAAGAACCTACAAAAACTAATATTCACGCACTGTATCATCACATCTATCACTCACACAATTGATCGATGTGATTCTTGGCGCCAGTTGGTCGACGAGCTGCGACGCCTCGAATAATGTATAGGCATATAGGTGTATACTCTTCGCTCTGAGCTCAACTAGAATTTTGAAATGATCAAAAAGTGCTGTAGTATCTAGTGTATCATCCGATAGCTCTGCAGACGTTGATCTTGTCTGCCTCATAGTGTATAAAATCTAGAATATGGATTGTGACAGTAATAACGATGGCGAAGAACGGAAAAATCGTAGCGATCCTTCATCTTGGGCACGGAATGAGAGGGAAAGATCGAAAACGTGTGGCGAGCCTTCCTCAAATAGCCAAAATGAATACATTCATAGATTCATAGATCTTATGAATGTTAATGTTACGTGATTTAGATAGTTATGATGGTTTTGTTTGTTGTAATGGACTTGATGATTATATTCGAAGTATTTTCAGTCAATCCGAGCAAAACGGTACCTAAATCCCGCTATGAATCTATGATAATCATCAAGATATCGTTTAAATTCAATATTTCCAAGTTTTGTAGTGTCTTGATATGAAATCATAGCTTTTAAAAGAAATCCATGCTAAAAGGGACCCAAGTCCACACAAGTTTCCATTAAAAAACAACTCTGCAGGCCACCCTTGGTCAAAAAATGGAGAAGATTATAGTAAATACTGATAAGAAGTATGTGTATGTACATTGGCGTTAGGAAATTGTGGATGGTAGAGATGCAACACAGTTTTTTTCGTTTTCCTGACAATTTGTCATTTGCACGAAGGTCCCTTCTTGCATGGCTCGATTCATATACTCGTAATGCTAATGTTATGAGCTGCAGCTCGAAAACGGTTGAGCACTAGCAAGTGCGGCTCTGAGTTCCATGTTTTGGCGGTAGAAGGAGACAACCCCCACAATTCCAGCCAAATTCGTCTTCCACAGCCCTTGGGTGTTCCTCGTGAGTTATCTTGGAAAAATAGTTTGAGTCCATTATGGACGATTTTACCAAAGTTATCCGAACAAATTCAATTTTAACTCTGAACAATCATACATAACTCCGAAGGGATTTGCGAAGGGAAGTCTCCAAATCAATTTTGAAGGTCATTTTGAGATCTATTAGTAGTTATTCGATAAATTGTCCCGAAAAATCGATACTCACGGACTTAAAGCGGAGTTACTAAAAAAAACCGTCGAAAAATACATGTCTTTACTACATATTAAACCAGGCCCCAATTTGTAAGCAATAGTTTTCATGAATATCGATTATTGGATAGGCCATCTATCGCTCGAGCCCAAAATCATCCTTTTGTACCGAGTTTACCCACTTAGTGGTGAAATTTCGAGGGCAAAACAACCTACTAGTGCGAGCGAAATGAAATGATCTAAGGAATAGCTCGTGATCTTGTGAATTGGCTACTTTACAAGATCACAAGCATGCGTAGGTTAGTACTAGTATTCACCAACACTAACATATATGATTCTACCTCCGAGACTGGTTTGATAGTCATAGGCACAAGTGGCAGGCTAAAAATAGCTTCAAATGAAAACTGCTCACATTGCTTAGCTAAAACTCATCCCCATTCATCACTAACGAATGTTTTGAGATGCTAAATCATTGTATTATATGATTTTGCTGTCAATTAGGTTTTCGAAATAAAAACTAAAATGCTCATACAGTGGTTCCTGAATCAGCTCAAGCTCGGTCCAGAATTCTTGATTCTCTTCAACCATTGATGTTGCATCAATGGCACGATCACAAGAAAGTTATTAGTCTTGGAGACTCAGTTTTCCCTAACTCGATAGGAAAAGAAAAAGATAGAGAAATATCAAAAATCACTGGGAAGATATATTCCCTAGCTACACTATATTTGTTCATGTTTCTCAAAGACTTAGTTCAATTCTAGTTGAATTCGCTGGTGTCTGAAATGAGAATCAAATCAGGAAGAAATCCCCTCAATCTATTGATTTAATTGAATCTTATCGAGATGAGGCGTAAAGTCCATGTGGATGAGTTTCAATGCTAAGAATCCACCAGAGTAATCCTTCCCTCGAAGATAAATTCCAGCACCCACAAGCGGTACTGCAGGCTCCGCGGTAACTTCTTGTAAATCTATGAAAGGTACTGTATTTTGTCCCAGATCTTTTTCTAAATCAGTCATCCTGAAACGAACGTATGTCCCTGAATTTGATGTTTCTTGTGATCCACTGACTCGAACTGGCTCATCTGGTTTCGTAAGCAAAATTTCAGTCCTGAAACGATGATAATGATGAATGAATAACCGCATTAACCTCAGAATGTTAGAAAGAAATATTCTATGATCCTTACCTATCCCGACGAGTTGTAGGGTTAGACAGCCACGAACTTAATCGAGGATTTAAGGTACCAGTTTCATAGTCGAAATGAGTCTTTTGTATTTCCAGCCTTAAATCATTATCAATTTGTTGGAATCGTAGACCAGTCAATACTTCATTAGGTGACGCCTCCAAATCATCGATATAGACGGTATTTTTTTCATAAGTGACTGCGTACACCCATCTATTGTCTTTGAACTCGGCCGAGTCTATGTACGGGTAATCGTCATCGATGTTATCCCAAATGCTTGATTCTTTTCTATGATGAAAAACAGAAACTAGATCTGAGAGAAGAGTGGTATTCGATATTTCGTGGACTGTATTCCACTCGGGTGCATCGATTATGAGTCCATTGGGTCCCAATTTTGCTTGTTGAATTTCAATATAAAAGACGTATCCTTTTCTAGTTAACTTTGCTCCTGTGATGACCCTGGAAATTTATCACAAGACATTATTTGTGTGTCCATGGATTTCATCGAACTACTTGCATGAATTTGGATGAGATTGAAGAGTTCAGGATCACAATTTGAATTTTTTAATGGGTTAACTCACTTGTTAGATCTGACATCCGATGTAACATCTTGCAGACTGAAGTACCTAGGTTTCTCATTCTTTTCACTTTCGCAGTTACACATACAATAGTCAACGGGACCAAAGGTACTGAGATCCAATGAGCCGTCGCATGTTCCTGATTCATGACCATAAGCATACTTTGTTCCAGCCAGTTTTATTGAATCGTATCTTCGGTCGCTGTCACGAGGCTTCAATTGGTAATAGAATAAATAATCAATATTTAGATTATTTCCTTTGAATTTGAGGTCTGGGAAAGTCTTGAAAATTTGAGAGACATCTTTGCAGTTTTGGTTATGAATTTCCAACTCATCTTGTGATCAAACTCGGGCGAGTCAAAATGATATGGAATCAAACGAAGCTATTCCGAATTGACCAAGATCGATGGATATCTAGGCTAATCGAGATATTTGTGGGATCCGTATATGAGGATAGTTCTTATTGGAGTTTAATCGGATGGTTCCTGCACTTCGGATCACGGAAAAATTCTCGCATTCGCGACTTCTTGTAAGTAATCTAGAAATGTGTGAGACTTCCCTATCCGAACCAAGGTTAAATAGTGATGAAGGACGTGATGATAATGAAGCCATGGTTATTTTTCATTTTTGACATCGAAACACTTTTTGGTTTGAAATCAGGGCATTGGAATTGCAGAATTTGGATCATGACTCAAAAATCGACAGACACGAGACCATAGATGAAGCTAAACACAAGAATGATTGAATAAACTAGTTCTCAATCCCAGAATGATTGCAGAAGGCTCGACCATGATGCGAATCTGAAAGATTTTGCATACATCGTATGATTACTCTTGGTTATTTAAATCACTCCTTGGAATAGTGTGGATATTTTCATGGAATGTTCCTACTCGACTCTCTTACAAAAAAACGCTCTTGTACTCGCAAATTTTGAATTTGCAGAAGTATTGTTCGAAAGCACTTTTTGCCCAAAAATATCAAAGCTTGCCCGTAATATCAAATGATTCCTCCAGCATTCCAATGAATTTCAGAGTACTGAACAGGTTCTGTAATTACGATCGTTTTATCTTGCCAAACATTGTCTCGTTACCATAAATATCAATCGGATAATGATTTACTTTCATGAGTTATTCTCTTCCCGGGTCATATTTTTTGGAATATTGGAAGTGAAATCTATTACCGATGGGCAAACCGTCAACTCTTTTTCCACAAAAGAGCAGTCACGTAAGGTTCCTCTACATCTCCTTTCTACTGGCTCATTTTTGCAATGCGGTGATAGACATTTCAACGATACAGCTTTCATATCTGCACAAGTTGGCCTTGGAAAAACAAAATTCAGGAGTGGTGTGTGAGTGTTTGCTTGATAAACGAGATACCCTTGAAATACATCGTTTAGATTAGAATATGTTACACCTAGAAGATTAAGAGATTCGTGTTATTTTGAGTCCTGAAATTAATATATTCAATCTTTTTAGATGAAAGTCATGATGATTTTATAAATACCTCTCTGATGCGTGTTTGGATCACATCGCCAAATTTCTCGAGAAGCACCACTCATAGTATTTTTTACACTGTCGTATGTATGCTGCATTAAATTTTTCACTTCTTCTATTTCCTTCTTTTTCATGTACGGTGACATTCTCACTAAAATGAAAAATTGAATTCTGGAGATGAGTATAGTCCACATTACCAAAATTTTCTGATATTGTATCAAACTTACTGAGATACATTCCAATATCTTCATTTATCGTGTACTTTTCTTTAATTTCATAGCCATACAGGATTGTTAAGAGCCCCTTGACAGTTGAGATTGTTACCATTTCGTAGAGGACTTTAATTAATAGCTGTGATGATTGACGCATACCTTTGCACATCAAATCCTGTAAAAGTAGACATCCACCTTAATTTATGTGCCAAAATATCAGGGCATCAGTTAGTATTACCTTTGACAATGGATACAATAAGAATAATTACCGAGTTAAGGTTACATTTCGGCTTTATTGATAGGAATCATCGCCAATAATATCTCTTATCAAAATGCGGTAATATGGTGAATTAAACAAGACAGGATATGCAACATAGAGCATTTCTACACGAATATGCACATTCAAAAGGTATTTACGTGGAAGATTTTTAGTAACAGAATTCAACTAGAATTTCTGAGAATCGAGCAGCATTATTATATTTAAGAATGTAAATCTCCATTAATGCGTACAAAATGCATATATCACTATACGAAAATACTGAGAAGAACATAGGATTTCTGAAGAGAACTCCTTCATTTTTCTGCATCGACCTCTCATTTTCTTCAAGACTTCTGCTACTTGAAAATTACACACTTCGGTGTATGTGTATGAAAAAGAGCAGAGAAATCCATTTTAAGGCAGTGACAAAGATGAATACAAACTCATCTCCGCTTATATCTGGGAGCCAAATGCCCGAGATAATTCTTCAGACATGTACCTGTCACTAGACCCAGATCACATGCGATCCCCTATGTCAGTGAAAGTAGAAATTACGAATCCCCTTGAGAAGACAAGATGACGATATGATAAGAGTCTTTATCGATAGTGCGAGTAAAGACGTGAGTCGAAAATCAGAGGAAAGTGTGCGGGGACCACTAAGAGTGTGATTTCCCTAAATAGTAGAGTACCCAACTCCTCAAAATTGTACTCCTTGTGAAATTTTAGGTATATTTTATGATTGAAGTTATGATCAAAAGTCTAGGACTCTGTGATTGGGGAAAGTACTATGATTAACGCAGCCCAGAGTGATCTTAGCAGGAAAAATATCACAATCTTACGATCTTTGTCATTGCAGTTTGAGTTCTGAGATTTTTTCCCCATGAAATGTGATATTGGGACTAGATTTGAAACTGGAAAAACCTTGCGTCCTCACCGAATACATGAGGAGTTTTATCGAATGATGAATGAACATTATTCTGCTCTATTTTATCTTATTCTCATATCGAGATACTTAGGCCATACTGATTCTGATCATATTCTACTCCTTTACAGTAAAATTTTCTCAGAGTGAAAGAATTATGGTCAATCTTAGAAAAATTTTGTTTATATTTCACCTGAATAATTCATCACAATAAGCATACCGGATATCCGGATGGCGAAGGAGATACATACCGGATTTTTCCTAGCGATGGTATTCAAAATACTCTTCCCCGTAATATCAGCGTCAATGAAAGTCTCATGCATTTCTGGAATCATCGTCCTGAGCTCTCCCTGGCTATTTGATGTCACTTTTTTGGCAAACTCCTTTATCTCATCCGAATCCTCGACTTTGGCATTTTCGTAGAACATTATAACCTTTTTATAGAGTCTAGCAATCCTATTTATGTATTTGAAAAGCTCATCAGTCTTGTGACTCAATTTATCGAGCAGGAAGTCCATTTTTTCAAAAAGTTTTCCTCCAAGATTTTGAAAATCCATTGCTAGATTTTGTAATTTCATTGCTATCTCCGCACTGCTAACTGTCATACCACTCTCAGTCTCCAATCCTTTGAATCCTTCGGCACCGGCACTCACTATTTGATATAACTTAGCCGAATATTTGAAGACATCTTTGATAACCAATGGTGAAAAAGCTTCACATGGCTGATTCTCGGTGATGATGAGCAGTGATAGCCATCCCAACAGAATGTAGCGAAACATCGCTTCTTAGAAAACTGAAGCTGTTGATTTTCTGTGATTAATAAAAAAGGGTCAGGGGTCTAATTATGGAAAAATCAATTCCGATCAGATACTAAAATCGACCTCTCCATAGAGCTCGAATTGGTAACTTTATACAGAACCGGAATGTTAGAACTCTCCAAGTATCTGCTAAATGAATTTCTGGAGAAACAAACTATCAACAAGTACCTACCTTGAAGTAATACGTCAGAGAATTTTTCTAGGAGAAATTCATGCACAAAAATGACCACCACAAATTGATCACTCACGTTATCAAAGACAGGTCATGACTTCTCACATTCTCAATGTGCTAATGACGATTTATAAATATAGTGCTGTATGAAATTATGTGTGCAATATTTTCATTCAGATGATTTAATGACGTTTATCCATGACGGAGTCCGTGACCGAATCACAACATTGTATTATCAAATTCTTGCTTACTCAAGCGTAATCACTGATTGATACGTTTTGATAAGATTTTGTTATCTCAAATCAGAGAATTTTTCATTTTTGGAGGATGAGAGCTCCGTTTATGGTCATTGAACCTTAACCTCTTCCCGCATTCGTCCACATATGTGGACACGTCTTTGAATCGGGTTCCTGTGATTCTCTTCGACTTTGAAGGAAAAAGACTTGAGGCATCATCTTCTATGGCCCAAAAAGAAGGAGGTTCCATGATTTTGGTGAACATAGTTTCATCATTAGTTATCCATTATAGCTAATGATTATGATGAACCATCTCACTTGACCATCCTTTTCGAAATGATTCATCTTTTGACTGTTATAACTTATTGAATTTTGATGAAAGGATGGAAAGTCATGTTACTTGTTTCGAGTTGATGACTTTTCATGAACTTCATCATGGTATTCTTATTGCTAGCGCCTCATTCGTGTTTGGGCTCAAAATAATTCTCACGATCCCTGCTATAAATTCTAGTAGAGAAAGAAGGTCTGGGAGCATAGGAGATAGATGCGTGCATGGAGAGGTTAATTAAGTCGGTCCAGAAGTTGATGATCCTATCCCTATTATCGCGAGGAAATTTTTTCTACGAGGGATCCTGAATTGAATTACTTGCTGATAGGAAACACACATGCACCGAAATTACTCTGCCCAAATGGAGTCAATGACTCGAAACCCAAAGTTACAAACAGTTTCTTCCCCGTGGATAATAAGTATTTTTGAATGAACATTACAAGTTTGACCCCCATTTGAATCGATGTCACGTGATGACTGTCTCCCGCTGACCAGACTGTCAGCAATCAAGCTGGGTTTGTTCGTTTTGGTAAGGTTGACGTGACAGGTTCGGGATTGACCCCATCGTTACGTTACTTGCGGATGAGTCTGCGAACTCTCACATGCTCCCGCAACCAATCTTTACTGCAGTTGCGTGCATCTGACTAGGAGAGGTCATCACATCCGGATCACGGATTCGGCTGAAACTTTGGGAATAGTCTTCTTTTAGTGCCAAAAGATGTAACCCAAAATTATAGACCCTAACGCTCAAACGTTTCCGAGCTACAGCCACGGACATGAGCATTGCAGGTATACCTATATGTATAATTTTTAACATGGGCCTATATGGGCAATGCTAATGTTCTTGGCTGTAGCTCGGAAACGCTTGAACGTTAGGGTCTATAATTTTGGGTTTCATCTTTTGGCACTAAAAGAAGACTATTCCCAAAGTTTCAGCCAAATCCGTGATCCGGATGTGATGACCTCTCCTGGTGAGCATCATCAAATTAGAAGAATACATCACCAAAATGAAATAAAATCATAATTTCTTACTGTGAATGCGATTCCCGGGAATTTTTCGGTGAAAAATTATAGCTGCTGGACCAGCTACCTAAAAATCAACAACTTCTTCACGTGTTTGTTCTTCTATCAGATGAGTATTCTACCAAATACAAGAAAGGAATTAATCCATCGAATCTATGAATGAACTCGATTCTTGGTGAAGTGTTAGCACTTTATTTTCAGGTTTGTGGTGTATCGGAATACGATAGATATGATGGAACTGAACAGGTCTAGATATCACTGACCTTGCTCAATTCTCAAAAACTTGTATTTAGCGGATTATGGTCTGATTTTTTTCACCCTCAAGTGTTCATATATTTTGATTCAGCCCCAAAAACTAGTGGAGTATTTGGATCTCCAGATACAGCAAGTGGGAACGCTGAGCCTAGGTAGATAAATTGAATATTCCGACGAGTATTCCTTATTTCATTGTCCTCATTGTTCATCAAACATCATGGTACATGTTGCACTCATCAATAGTGGATTACCTGCTGTAAGTCCTACATTGACTCTGGATGGAACGTTCCCCATGGATTCAACCATTTAACTTGAGATTAGGTCAGGTCCAAGACTGGAAGAGAATCTTCATATTTCTCGACCACACTTGTCTGTTCTGACTTTGCGTTCTGTTGTGGGTCCCTTGGTATGATAGCTGACATACTCACTCTAAGTCTATCACTATCTAACCAATAATAATCTAACCAATCTGAAGCGTAGCAGAAAAATATAGCTATCTGGATAAATCAACATAGAGTTACTGACAGTGTGAACGGAGACTGGGAATTCACATGAATGATTGAATGGAATATTTCATGATTGCGGATTACATCAGCACCAAAAAAACGTTTGCATAATGGATGCAGTATGATATAATAGAATGGTCAACTCTGCTGTCATATTTCATCTTCTGTAGTATTGAAATCAGTCACAGTTCTTAGTGATATCGAAGTGGAATTTGTTCATTTCCTTACAAGATTGGTATGTTTTATATTTCGCAAAGAGGAGTGACATATAATGCCATCATATATCATCAGAGTTCAAGAACCAGCACTTGTTATCATATGTATCATGAATAAAAAGTCATTTCCATAGAAAAAAGGTTCTTTACTGTGCTGGGGTAATCTGCAACAAGAAAACAACTTACTCAATCATTCATGGCATTTCCTAATCTCTATCCGTATTTCCATGAACTCACTCTTAACTCACCCAGACAGCTATATTGTTTTCCCACGTTTTAGATTAGTTGGATCACGGTGATAAACTTTGAGTGAGTATGGCAACGATCATACCAAGGGCCCAGCACCAGTGCCCAAAGTCAGAACAGACATGTGTAGTCGAGAAATATGAAGATTCTCTTCATTCCAGTCTTGGACCTGACCTAATCTGGAGTTAAATGGTTGAATCCATGGGGAACGTTCCACCTTGAGTCAATGTAGGACTTACAGCAGGTAATCCACTATTGATGAGTGCAACATGTACCATGATGTTTGATGAACAATGAGGACAATGAAATAAGGAATACTCGTCGGAATATTCAATTTATCCACCCAAGCCCAGCGTTCCCACTTGCTGTATCTGGAGATTCAAATACTCCACTAGTTTTTGGGGAAGAATCAAAATATATGAACACTTGAGGGTGAAAAAAAACCATACCATAATCCGCTAAATACAAGTTTTTGAGAACTGAGCAAGGTCAGTGATATCTAGACCTGTTCAGTTCCATCATATCTATCGTATTCCGATACACCACAAACCTGAAAATAAAAAGCTAACACTTCACCAAGAATCGAGTCCTTCTATATATTCAATCGACCGACTCCTCATTTGTACTTGCCAGAATAATCATCTGATCAAAGAGCAAGCACATGGAGAGATCGGTGTTGACTCTAGGATTCTGTTCTAGCGGCTGTACTTGTCACAGGCGAGTATAGAACTCACATATACTTTCTTCATCAACGACTTACCTAATGTCCTAAGGTTCACGATGTGCGTTCTATTCGCGACGACTCTCAAATCTATTTGCGCTGTCTCATTGAGCACTTACTAAATGGCCTTTAGCACTTGAATCATGATGCTCTAGCAATGTCTAATTGGGCTGAACATAATCAACTTGCCTTGAATAGAAAGAAGTCCAAAGTTATAGTTTTTGGAACCAAAGAATTGATCGCTCGCATCGACTTTGATAGCATCCCTAAGGTCAAAGTCAACGGAGTAGAGTTAGACTTTGTCATAGAAGTCAGAAATTTCGGGGTTATCTTGGATCAAAACTCGACACGGGCATCATAAGTGAGATCCGTGATTTCGAAAGTTTATTCTAGCTTGTATTCCTTATAAAGTTTTATAGAAACGCCCTTTCTCGCTACTTGGCCTGAACTGGTGCAGACCCTCATCTTTCCCTATCCCGACTATGCGTCACTAGTTCACGACAGTCGAGATGCTTAAAAAAATACAGAACTCCAAGTAGCTTTGAATGCATGTGTGCGATTTGTTATCGATGACTTTCGTAGAAACTCACATGTCACTCCCCACCGTCTTAATTTTGGTTGGATGTCAGTCAGTAGAATACGTGAGTACCTCATGTACAATTTAGCATACAGAAATCTCGCCACCGAAATTCTAAACTATCTGGCTGATAAATTCGTTAGACTTAGCATTGACGTAGATTTAAGGAGATCTGAGAGAAATCCAAAATAAATACTCCTAGTTCTTAGATCGAATACTGCAGCTTGGGATGAATCATTTTTAATCAAATCATCAAAGCTCTTAAATTCTGTGAATACCACCAAATTCGAAGAATATGAATGTGAGTCAATGAACAAGTTTTTTTTGCTCGAATTCCTCTCTTGAGATGTCTCAGACTGGGATGAGCGAATTCTCAATGAAGACCTCTCAGCACAGACTCTTGATATGAACTTATTGTACTCGGCGTAAAAAGTTTCCGTCACTTTTCTTTACTGCCCCTCTCTTTACAGAGAACTCTTACTATCGATGCTGTCGAGCACACCTATTTGAATCCCTGCACCTCGTTACTTATCCTGCCTTAGATTGTCATTCACGAAGGTGCAGCCCAATTCCGTTAATTATTCTCTGCATGCAATGATGCATGACTGAATTCAGTTTTCTGTCAATCGCCACTCCGTTTAATACCTTAAGCACTATTGTAGTTGCTATTATTATTATTTATTAGTTTTAAGCGTTTATAATTGTACACTTGTATTATCCGAAAACACCAGACGGGGTCCTACGCCAAGGTGAAATAAAGAACCATACATACATACATACATTGAGCCACCACGAATCATCACCTAAGTTCTGTTATGCATCAATACGAACAAGATTGCATCTCCGCGATTGAAGATCAACATATAGAAGGTTCAGAGGTAGAGAATGGTATGAGAAAGTAGCATTCAGATCAGTTTGTATGAAATAGCTATATTACATTTGTACATGTTCTCTTGAAACGAGGTCCTCTTTCGCCAAGAATTCCGGAAGGGTCAGTCGAAGGAAAACTGTTGACTCATCGGGATTGGATAGTTGAAAAAATTTGACAAGGATTCAAATTTTATCGGATGGAACAATGAGTCACGAGATGGAGAGGAATATTGATTTAACCATTGAATTGGATCATATCAAGATGAGGAGTGAAATCCATATGGATAAGTTTTAGGGCTAACATTCCACCGGAGTATTCTTTGCCTCGAAGGTAAATTCCAGCCCCTACTAAAGGTACTGCCGTATGTGCAGAAACTTCTTGCAAATCGATGAAAGGAACTGTATTTTGTCCCAGATCTTTATCCAAATCAGTCATCCTGAATCTAACATATGATCCTGGTTTTGAGACCTCTTGTGATCTAGTAACTCGAAGTGGCTCATCTGGTTTCGTAAGTCGGGTTTCGGACCTGGATTCAAGATCACATCATTGTTTTTAGGTTCAATTTACAGATATTGCATTCATATGACTATATCTGGAGCCAGTTGAACAGAACCGCCACCAGGGGTCTGAACCCTTTTTTTCCTTAATTTCCCCGGTTATGACCATAAAAAACGAGGAGAAAGAAGATTCATCAAGATTTTCATGGACCCCCCCCCCACCCTCGTCCTACTCCGGGGGCACTAAGGCTCGTGGAAGGGCCATTTTAGCCCTATTCTTGGCCTATTTCCATAAAATCATAGCTTCGAAAAAGTTCAACCTTTTCATGACGTTCTTGGGCGCATTTTCTCCACTGGTGTGAAGCAAATACGCCTTCTAGAGGACAATTATCCAGAACCAATCATTGGCTCTGGTGACTTCTGGGAGCCATTCACTGGAAGTAAATTCTAGCAGCTTCCATGTGATCATGTGGACGACATAGCTCCAACTCTAGAAAGGTAATAATCGACTTTCCGTAGGAGTTGCAGTCGACAGAAGTTGAGCCATTTTCGAAAAAGTCGAACATTCAGGATTGAATTTTTCAGATATATCTCAATTTTTGCTGCTTAAACCTGTTTCAAAATGTTCTTTGAGAAACCAACTTTCAGTGGCAAAAGTTTAGCGGAGGTTATTCTCTCCAAATTTCCTTGGCGAGCGTTACAAAATGCCGAATTTCGTCATTTTAGCAAGAATCGCATCATTAGCCACGAGCGCATATACTTCCATCTGAACTAGTCTGCACCAATCTGTGTGCAAATACTTCTCAAAAAACCCCCACATATGTGTGAAAATTCGTGGAGACGAGCCTGTAGCTGTAGGCTCTCTTTACTGAGTCGAAAATACGCGTTATTTTGGCTTTTTGGGCGTAGGTGGCATTAAGTACGATTTTACTCGTGCCCACACAAAATGGCTTTCCAAACACAATCTCGTGGTTAGTTTTGCCCTAAAGGATCATTTTTTGGCCCAAAAGGACTCAGACTCTGTTGACGGGTTCGAACAACGTTGGGGCATTAGACGACGTTCTATTTAACATCCAAATTATGTTTAGATGGTTATTTTGATCTGGAACAGTGTTTTGGGATACTTACCTTAGCCCGGTATCTCATTTGCGAGCTAGAATGAGAAGAATCATGCTGAATGCCACCGAAGCCCAAAAAACCAAAATAATGACCACTTTCGACTGGGTATATGGAAGCTTCGGCTCGAGTACATATTTGGGGGTACTTTGTGGAGAGTTCTACGCAGATGAGTGCAGACTAATCCAGATGGAGGCATATGTAACTGTGGCCAATGATGCCGTTTATGCAAAAATAACGAAACTCGGCATTTTGTGACACGAGATCAAAGAATGAAAAAAAATTACCTCCACCAAACTTTTTACACTGAGAGTAAGTGTTTCAAAGAACATTATTGCACAGGTTGAGGTAGAACAAATTGAGACATATTTGAGGAATCAATCCTGGATTTTCCACTTTTTGGGAAAGTGCTCAACTTGCATCGGCTGTAGCTCCTCAGAAAAGTATAATTATCGACTTCTACCAGTGAAGAAAAAAATTACCAGGTGGGAATCGATGAAATTTGCTCTCGGTGAATGGCTTCCAGGAATCATTAGAATCAACGATCATATCTGAACGATTTTTTTTTTTTTTTTTTGGAAAATACTCACATTAGCGAGAAAATGTGCCAAGTACGTCGAGAGAGATTGAATTCCGTAGAAGCTATCAGTTTTTGAAAATAGGTGAAGAAAAGGCCTAGAAAGGCTTGTTTACAGGCCCTAGGGCCCCGCAGGGAGAGTTGAAAAATCTGAGACTGAATTGTTTTGTACTGATTTTCCATAGTAGCAATTATAAAACTTTTCTTCGATTTCTTCCCAGACCCTCCTGTCGACGGCTTTGTCTATCTCGCTTTAGAGTTTCTCATACTAAAAATATGGAAAGAATTGGAGTTCTAACCTATCTTGCCGGGTGGAAGGGTTAGACAGCCACGAACTTGATCGAACATCTAGAGTCCCGGTTCCATAATCAAAGGAAGTTTTCTGAACTTCCAATCGTAGATCTTTATCGATTTGTTGGAATCGCAGACCAGTCAATACTTCATTCGGTGACGCCTCCAAATCATCGATATAGACGGTATTTTTGTCATAAGTGACTGCATACACCAATCCGTTGTCTTTAAAATCAGTCGAGTCTATGTACGGGTAATCATCGTGCGCGTTATCCCAAATGCTCGATTCTTTCCTATGATGAAAAACAGAAACTAGATCTGAGAGAAGAGTGGTATTCGATATTTCGTGGACCGTATTCCACTCGGGCTCATCGGTTATGATTCCATTGGGTCCTAATTTGCCTTGCTGAATTTGAATATAAAAGACGTATCCTATTTTTGTCAATTTTGCTCCTGTGACGACCCTGGAAATTTATGATCGGTTATCATTTGTGCATTTAATTACTCGTATAGTTCTGAATGGAAGACAATTTGGAACTTTGAATGGATAAGCTCACTTGTTAGATCTGACGTCCGATGTAACATCTTGCAGGCTAAAGTACCTAGATTTTTCTCTTTTCTCACTCTCGCAGTTACACATACAATAATCCACTGGACCCAATGTTTGGACATTTAGTGGATGATCGCAACTGCCCGAATCGTGACCATATGTATGTTCACTTCCTCTCGATTTAATTGATTCATATCTTCGCTCACTTCCAGACGGCTGCAAGTTAGGAATTAATGTTATTGGATATTTTATCGAGGCGAGCTTCGGAAATCATCAAGAAAAATTGAGATACTATGATCATAGTGTTCTCGTTTCTGGACGGTTATAAGGATAAAAAATTCCCCGGACCATATTCAAATTGATCAGAGAAGGTGAATATTAATACTATTCTAGTCGATACCGCAAAAGATCAGTCCATCTGGGTATGTCGGATGAGTTGCGAGACCAAGGTTATTTCTATCATGAATTTTCGAGTTTCACTTAGATTCGTATCGATAACCATGATAAAAAAGATCGATATTTCTAAATCTCTTACTGTACTTATGAGCAAGGGTATTATGTAAACTATCAATGAAATGATGAAAGAGACTTTACCGATGGGCAAACCGTCAACTTTTTCGCTATGAATGTGCAGTCGCGCAAGGTTCCTCTACATCTCCTTTCAACCGGTTCTTTTTTGCAATGTGGTGATAGACATTTCAAAGATACAGCTTTCATATCAGCACAAGTTGGCTTCGACAAAAGGAATTTCCAAAGGGGGGTGTGAGTGTTCGCTTGATATACAAGATATCCTTGGAATACACCGTTCAAAGTTGAGTATGTCACATCTGAAAACATAATTATTCAGTCTATTACTGGATCCTGTCGGTTGACTGCTGAATATGCTCGAATGTGTCAAAATAATCATTCACGTACCTTTTTGGTGCAAACTTGGATCACAATTCCAAATTTCCCGATTAGCACTACTCATGGCCTTTTTTACATTCTCGTATGTCTCCTCAAGATTTTGACGTACTTCATTGATTTCTTTCTTCTTCAAATGAGGTGACATTCTTCCTGAAGAAAAAAATTAATGCTCTTATCACAATCATACACGAGATGGATGAACTACTCAGTCTTTGTTTCTGTATGTTCGTGTCAGCTGATGTGTTGTGATCGTGACCTCACAGTCGGAAATATTCAAAATGTACTCAATGAAACGGCTTAGAATCTTGATATTTCTTGCGCCAAATATGACTTCCAAATAGGACTCAACGTTGGTAGAGGCCTTTTTATTCTTATTTACATTTACAAGTAGCGATTGAAGAATCTTGTTCCAAGTAAACCTCTGTGGGTTCAACTCCCCCGCGAGTATCATCATGATGAGACAAGTTTGTAAGGACGAGCAGCGATGCGATTTAAAACACTGATCAACAAAATTTTTGGGTCGTAATAGTACATTTGATTTCATTTGATTTGACTTCGCCAGGTTGATTTTTACATCACGAAATACCTAGTATGTAATACACACCAGGTACTCCTGCAGAGGTACTTATAGCTCCTGTGCGCAGGTTGGATTTTTTATAGAGGAGACGAGAAATCCACCCCCGACACTTCTTTTTTATTGAAGGAAAGTGCTCGAAGAGGAGATTTCACATCTCCATCACTGGACCCACGGTTTGAAGTGGAATCCAAACCATCGAAACCATAGTCTAGGCACTCGAAAGAATTCTCAGTGGTGTCGAAGCTGAAGATTGAACCCCCGACCTTTCGATTGAGAGGCGAGAGTTCTGACCTCGGTGCCAACGTGGCGACTTACGGAAATATAATTTTTCTGTGAATTCTTTGACATGGAAACCGACCCCGTACCCCGTTTCCCTCCAGAAGTCAGAATTGGTTCTAAATGTTAAGAACTGATCATTCATGAAGCAGTATTTCTGCGCTTTTTGTGATAATTTTTGAATTGATTGACTTAAAAAGCTCCCTCATCATTTGACAAGAATTCACTGAATTAGGGTCATTGCTATTGTAAAGTAAAGATGATCATCGTGCAATGCTTGCACTTACCAAGATGTGGTTCCGTGTCTCCCTGAAGTTTGTATTTTTCCTTCAACTCATAACCATACAGAATGACCAAGAGTCCTTTAATAGTCGTGATTGTTACCATTTCGTACAGAACTTTGATCAATAGTTGCGACGATTGATGCATTCCCTGGCAAACGAGGTCCTGACGACGATACGAATAATGTCAGAATCAAAGACATTAAGGTGCTTTGTGACAGAGATTATTCTGGTAGCTACAGATAGACACCACTTCATCTTCATATCATGCATAATTTCCAGACTATTGATAATAGTGAGCTCAACAGAAAATTAGACAGGCTCTACCGAAGAATCAATTCCTTTGGATGTAGGAAACAATTGTAGGTTCAAGTTATTATATATAGATTGCGTGTGGATTTGAAGCAATCTTCTGATAGCACCTTGTATAACGTTCAAAATGAGAAAACATATGTAGCCGGAGATGCCGCATATAACGCAATATACAAATCTCAGGGAGTAAGGGTGGCATACCAACCCATTACTCACAAAGTCCAATATGAAGAGAAAAATTCTCTTCGGCGTTTTTCAGTACCTTGCAATTATTGTTTTCAGACACATCAGTTATTTCTGAGAAAAATTCTCACAAATCTCTGCTGATATGAGAAATGGATCGAATAGTAAGCCGAGGCTAAAAACCTAGCTGCGTGAAAGGAAAAAAAGGAAAAAGTCAAATTTTCTCCTATATTCATCACATCAACCTAATCTGAATGTCAAGAGCACACTTTTAAAAGTCTAGATCTCGTAGTAGTGAAAAAGCTCGCAATTACTTCATGTTTAATTATCTTTCGATAAGATTCCAACAAAACTAGTCAGTATTGCAACCCATATCTGTAACACTACAAAAATTCTCATGAGCATCAGCCACTGATAGAAACAATTTGCAAGATCTGAACCCTTTTTTCGAGGCTATAGGATTGAATTACCCCGTTTTGGCTTGGAGATACTTTCTCAGTCATCTCGTTTGTGAATTTAGTCTCAGTTTTGAAAAAATGAATAGTCATGGACAATGTCATGCTTGACATTTTAGAATATCATGAAATTCTAAAGATAAATATAGATGATCTTGGAATCGATCGTGGAGGACTTCGAGGACGATTCCAAGTTTCCAATCAACATCATGAAATTCTCTCAAAAATCAGTGAATGTTGGCCGAATCAGATTTATAATCCACAATCAACGTTTCTGGATTGTAAACTATGATTAACGCACATTTTTTGAACGGAAGATCAATAGTCTCGAATTCTACTGTGAAATTTATTTTTTTCAAAAATGAAGAGCATTTGAGAAGAGCTGGAGGGATCAACGTAATTTTTATGCAATGTGTAAGGCACAAAATTTTGACCAACATAGTATTCCGCGATAACATATCCAGTCAGAAAGATTCGTGCCTCGCATGTAAATAACGTCATTCCATGTACACCATCTCAATATAGTAATAGCGATGATTATGATGATAATGATGAGATGTATCCATACCGAATTTTTTTTTGCAATCGTATTCAAAATACTCTTTCCATAAATGTCAGCATCGACAAATTTATCATGCATCTCTGGTATCATGGCCCTGAGCTCTCCTTGACCGCTTGAAGTCACTTTCCTAGCAAATTCTTTCAAATCTTCTATATCTTCATCTCCAGCATTTTCGTGATAAAATATAACCTTCTTGTAGATCCGAGAAATTTTTTTGATGTATTCAAAAAGATCATCAGTTTTCTCGCTCAATTTGTCGGGGAGAGAATCCATCTTGTCAAACAGTTTCCCTCCAAGAATTTGAAGATCCATCGCTAGATTTTGTAGTTGCATTGCTATTCGTGCATTGCTCGAGCCACTTTCAATTTGCAATTCTTTAAAACCACTGTTGCCTGAACTGACTATTTTATACAATTTAGCAGAGTATTTGAAGACGTCCTTGATGATCAATGGTGAGAATGCCTCAGATGGATGATGTTCATGAAATATGAGGATGAAAAGGAACCCCATAAAAATGTGTCGATACATTGGTTCTGAAGGGGAGAACAACTGTTATTCTGGCCAAAATTATTGCGATAATCAACCAAATTGTAGAATGTCAGTAACGGCGAGGAGTCGTTGAGATTTGACAATTTTTTGCGTACTCCGAAATGTTAGTCTTTCCCGGAGGAATTTCTTCAAGAATCATACAATCTTTAGTCACTAGAACTTTTGAGGTGCATACTCATGCCCTCTCAACTCAACTTCTGCTATCACAATAAACTTGTCTTCAGCATATGATTAACTATGCGGAAAAAAGTCCTCGCAAGAATATGTGACGATGTTGCAAACTCGTCCAATATTCCGTCATTCACGACTGGTCACGACTTCATTCATTGCCAATGAACTCATGAAGATCCATAACTGTAATTCTGAATAAGGAAACACTTGCAATTTATGAGGGGAAGGAATTCTGGTAGAAACTCGTCAGACATAAAATCACGCTGCTGGAAGGAATGCTTCCTCGAAGCTTTCCGGGGAAGGTCAAAGAAAATCACGTATCAAGCAATTGGTTTGAAGTGATAATCCATAATATAGAGAAATAATACTACTATGAGAAATTCCGATGATATCTTCTTTGAGAAGTCTTCTATATATGAAATGTTGAATCTCGGATCAGTAGGATGAAAATTTGAGTGGATACCTAGCTTGAAATGTATAATTACATGTTCTATGAAGTAAGATGAGACAATTATTGAAATTTGGAGATAACTGATTGTACAGATGAGGATTCGTGGTGAGGATGGACTTGGAATGATCTGAGGAAACTGAATTCCATGAAATAAAAACTAGGGAGGGTGTTGAACTAATCATCAAAATGAGTTCAAAATAGACTGACAAGGGGAACCCACGAAGTGCGGGTCGCCAAATCTCACCAATTTTTTTCACAGTCTCGTACTACCTCGAATATAAAGAATCCAGAGTAACTCCGTCCAATGAGCCTCCTGTTTAGAGCTGTCCCATGTAAAAATGGGGACCCTATGATCATACATGAACATGGGGTCCAAAGACCCTATGACCATATATGAACATCTATGAAACAATTTTCAAAATTTTTTGAAATCCGAAAAATTGTTATGGTTGCATTTTCAGGGAATATTACATCAAAAAGTCACGCTGCTGATCTTGCGTAACCGAGAAAATCTCCAAGAGTTCATTAAGTAATTGAATCAAAACGATCTGTAAGTGATATCATTCTCGTACTAGAAAAAAAATTTTAATTCACAAGATTTAAATGTTTGGCGAATTGGTGATCATTCTGCACAATTTGTTATATCTTGAGATCATCATTTTAAGAAATATTAGATTTATGCAGGTTCGTCACCTAATTTGCCAAACGTTTTTGATCTTGGAAATTAAAATTTTCTTCTATTAAGATAAATAATGATGTCACTTACAGATCGTTTTAATTCAATCACCAAATGAACTCTTGGAGATTTTCTCGGTTATGCAAGATCAGTATCATGACTTTTTGATGTAATATTCCCTGAAAATGCGACCATTTCATAGATGTTCATATATGGTCATAGGGTCCTTGGACCCCCTGTTCATATATGATCATAGGGTTCCCGTTTTTACATGGGGTGGTCAAAAACGTTGGCATTGCCAGTATATCGATTTATATCACTTTTTAACATGGTCCTATATGGGCAATGCTAATGTCCTAGGCCGCAACTTCGGGTAGAGGGCCCATTTGACGGAGTTACTCATCGGGATTCTTCTAATTCTAGGTGGTACAAGACTGTGAAAAAAGTCTGGTGAGTTTTGGTGACTCGTACCTCGTGGGTCCCCATTGTGAGTGAACCAGCCACGAATTTCGAAGAATCTCTAAGGATTTCGAAACGATCGGACAAATCGTCAAATAATTCTCGAATGGCATAACAGAGACGAATAGAGAATTGGTGATTTATGAAGAAATGAAAATTCTGTATCAAGCAATCGCTTCAAAATGGTGCTAAATATTATGGAAACAGAGTCTAGATTTCAAAATGGAGGGAGACGCATATGTGGTATTTGGATCAACATTACAAGGAAAGTATGTTGAATTTTGTTCAGAATAAATCATGTGGATTAAGAACTAGTCGGTCGATATGGATGACATTCCAATGAGTTGGTCCACCAATCAATCACGAGCAATCTTTAAAGATTCCACGAAGATAGGACAGATGGGTCACGAATGATAGTATGACCACCAAACGACAACGAATACATACACATGCATACATACGGTCATACGTACATGGTGGTCTCAGTGGCGTATGTTTTTTCGAAAATCATAAACATTGTCATCACTTTACCTACAAGAGTGATTTTCCCAAGAATTTCTCGTGGGAACCATAACCTCTTTTCTACCGTTCAATCATATTTGTACTGATTCTCAAGTTCTTAATCTTCATCAAGATGATTTTGTCATAGAATTGTTATAGAGAGTATGTCCACGAGTATGTGTATGCGTATAGGGCGACATGTATGTGTATGTGCGTATGAAGTGGCGGCGCCACCAGATGGACGAGTGCGTGCGCGCGAGGGAGGCTCGAGAGAACTTGGCGGGCCGCGATCAAGTACGGGTGGCGGGCGAAGGCCGTAACCTGGCGAACGGGTATCGAGGGCTCCTGGAGCCGGGTTGTTTGGCGAAGGCCGTTTTGTACCTAGATTAGTGGCAAGTGTACCGAATAGTATTTAGTGGCAAGGTGCCGTTACCAATTTTATTTTATCTGATTGAGTGGCAAAAATGCCGGTAGGTCGTGAACGATCCTGTACTTAGTTGAATAAATACGTTTATTTGAGTGAATCTTCTGAGTTATTCTTGGAGACAGGAGTGTCTCTAACAAAATCTTCTCAAAAAGTTTCCAGAAAGGAGGCAATGTGCCAAAATTCTACCACAGTGGTTGGAGCGTCATAAAATTCCACGGTATATTCAAGGCTGTTCATGTCTGAGCTATGCAAGAAATATTATTTCAAGGATTTACAAGTAAAATCACTACAGCATAGAATATAATTTACGAGGTTCGAGTACTACGTTATACGCATTAAGATTTTATGAAACCAGCACGTGGTCGATTCATGCTATGATCTCAAGGACACCTGTCGGGAGAATGTCGTGTGTCAGATATCAAGCTGGTGAATATTTTTCCCGTTTGAATCATGAGCTCTTGAAATTGTCACATCATTCTTTTCTTCATCGATGAGAGATACCAAAGGAACTTTGTGTTTATATTTGATCAAGATATTTGGATTTGGAATAAAAAACGAAAAACTATTGAGTAAGAATGGCATTGAGAAATATATAGTCATTCTGAGTTTGTATTTATTGTCATCATGAACAACATTGATCACCCAATAATACTTGTATGAATCATCACATATGAATTTCGATATAACTTCTTGGTATCGTGTGGAGTTTGTGATATGATACAACTATCTCATGAATTTAGACGATCTTCACTTCAGGCCAGGGAATCTTCATTGGCTGCTTGGGATATCCATATCTGAAATCAATTATGAAAACTGAATTGATTCATGCTAGCTCCATAACCTGTACTCTGAGAGCTAGGACGCATTTTCCCATTCTCAAATATTATTTCAAATCCATTGTAGTCTTTTTTTTCAAAGAGAAAACAGGACTATTTCATGATATGCATAGGTTTCAGACTCACTTAGCTAATTCTTTCTTCAGTTCTCGAAATCTCTTGTCAATTCCTTCATTACTTTCAGGATCAGGATTTTTCTTCTGGAAATGTATGGATTTCCTATCATTCTTTTCGAGCCATCCGGAAAAGCCAGCTAATGAATTCATTCCTATCCCGTTTCCATGGCACGATTGTTCCAGAAAGGATACGAGCAAGAGAATCACAAATGTATGGATGATTCTTGACATGATTTATCTTTCTGAAATGAAAACGACGATCATTGTAGAGAACTTACTTATCCAAATCGCAGTATATTTTTGGGCAAATTCTTCATTGGGGGTTGACATTTAAAAATTCACAATGAAAAATTCAATTTTAGGCGTGGTTATCAAAATGTTCTAATTAATTCTCAAGATCATGATTATTTCTCCATCAGAGTTGACAATTCCACTTAGATGCGCTTCGGAATTTCATGGAACATAAATTTCCCTTCATATATCTCCCTTTTCGTGCTCATACTTGAAAAGTTTACACACTGTAGTCTATAAATGCTCATGAAATATATTTCATTAGCGTATTCCAAGAGTTTTTAGGACCATGACAATTATTTGGAATCATACACATTCTTAAAATGATAATTTAGAATTCAGGACATTTGTCCAAAATTAGCTGTTCAGATGATTATTTGATTAAGAGTTATAATCATGAATCGATGAGAGTAAGATGGCATTGAAAATCAATTACCTCACAATGATCATGTACACGAACAAAGAATTTCTCTCAAGAAATTATCTATACAGTTATGAGAACCAACCAACGGTAGATAGAATAATGATTTGTAAGAGAGATCTTCAGAAATAGTTCACTACAGATCACGGATGTGTCAACTTCTATTGCTTTTAGTTGTGAAGATAACTGATATGAAAAGAGCGATTTGATCGAGCTGATCGTTTAGTTTCTAGAAATGCTCTCCGATACTGTGTTTGAGACTACTCACATTTGATGAGGTCTACTTTGTGGAATTTACTTTGAGTGAATTCTGATCCAGGAATGCGATTGGAATAGATGAAAAAGTTCAACATTTTACCATCAAAAATGTTCAATAGGTTATACGATAATTTTAGTATATCACAAGATATTCTACTACATTTCCTGTCACACTCGAGTTCAGAGAAATGAACAAACTCAGTAGTTCTGAAGCAATCAATTTGCGTCATTCTCTAATACTCAATATTAACATTCTCACAGTTGATTAGGGCCATTACTTCTTATCTCATATCTTATATCCCAAAGTCAATTCCTATCGAATTATTTATCTTTCAGTTGAATCATGAAAAGAAGTGAGCATAGCAAGTGAAAATTCTGATATTCGAATTCTACATCCTTATTTCGACAACCATCTCACTTCAATAATGTAGTGGCTCGTGGCTCTCACAGCGTGAGCTCAAATTCGGATATCAATTAATTCATGATTGCATCATATGATACTAAATCTATTTGGTTCCAAACAGAAGAGTACGTACCAAATTTTTTCCTACAAGATGAAAGAACTTGAAAAAAAACGACGTTTTTGTTTCAGTGAGCCCGAGAATCACACTGAAATCATATTGTTTTTGAATCGTTGACGCTTATATATTATTCTTTCGACTCGACTGCACTCAATTTTTGTATGCGATGTCATTAATAATCTCGGGGTTAGCTTTTAAGGAGTACATCATGCATGGCATTTTACTGTTGGTATATATTCTTCATCATTATCGAGAGATTGAGAAGGAATCACTGTAGATTTTCGAGAAATTCAGTTCATGATAAATTTTTCCACGTGTTTCATGCATCACATCTCATTTTTTGAAATATCAGTTTCATTTGCCTTGAAGGATAATGACCCTATGTTGTTGATATCCTGTTTTGAACAAGAGATTGATGAGTTTCTGGACCAAAGTTGATGTGAATATCGCTCATTTGAAATTATTACGTGGGGGTCCATGAATTTCTTGCATAAAATCAAATTCTCAAAAACTCGCTCAGGAATTTCGTCAATCTTCCCAGAATCGAAAGATTTGAGAGTTGATTTGAAGTTCATGAAGAAATTCATCCACCATTTGGATTCATCCATAAACTTTTTCTAAAAACTGACTCTCAGGGTATAACAAAATTTTGAATAATCGGAGTCAGATACTCATCAATTATACCGGAAACTCTGTACTCCTTTATTGAAATACGCTGCTAAATGAGATTAGCAGAATGCTTTCTCTTAGCGAAATAGTTTAAGAGGTTCACTGAAACTAATGAGAAATTTGCGAAACTGATCAAATTCCAAAATGATGATAGGGATTCCTACAAAATAGTTATATTTTTTAATCTAATTTAATTGCATTTCATATCACACTCACAATCCAATGATTGGATCCAACCAATCGATGTAGAATGAGGGAAAAGTATCTCTCTAGTCCATTAAAAGGTGGATAGATTAGTTGTAGAGGGAGATATGAGGATAAAATGAATTTTAGCTGCAATTTTCTTCTAATATTTTGGGTTATTATTACGAGACTCACTTTTAGGGGAATTAAGATGACCTAAACTGGGGTTTTTCATGGAAGGTATGTAGTCTGGTTGAGGGAAAATTTTGATATAGTTGGTGAGAAGATCATAAAAATGGAGTTTTTTAAAAAAATTTGGATTTTTCGGGAATAAATTGGATTTTGAATGTATTTAAAAGGATTTTGAACAATTCGGTATCAACTCATCAATTTGGAACGATGAAAAAGTATAAACTTAGTTGAGTAAAATTTGTATATATTAGTTTAGGGGCTGGGTAATAGCGGAAAATGAATTTTAGATGCGATTTCCTTCTAATATTTTGAGTTATTATAAGGAGATTGCCTTTTAGGGGAATTCAGATGACCTAAACTAGGGTTTTCCATGAAATATATGTAGTATGGTTGAGGGCAAATTTTAATATAGTTGGTGTAAGGATTATAAAAATGGAGTATTTTGGAAAAATTTGGATTTTTCGGGAATAAATGGGATTTTGAATGTATTAAAACGGATTTTGAGAAAATTCGGTATCAACCAATCGATTTAGAACGATGAAAAAGTATCAACTTAGTTGAGTAAAATTTGAATAAAGTAGTTTAGAGGAGAGATATGAGGAAAGTATGAATATTGAAAAAAATATTTTTGTATATTTTGAGTTATTTTTTTGAGGAAAATAGTTATCGGGATTTGGGCTACCTAAAGTGAGGTTTTTCTAGCAAAACGTGTAATTTGGTTAAAACAGAATTTCGATAGAATAGGTCTAAACATGCTCAAATTGCTGTTTTTGTTGGAAATTTTGGTTTTTTTATAAAAATTTACGTTGATGGAGTTTGAATGGAATTTCGGTATTAACCAAAAGATAGATTGAGCCAAAAAAATCATAGCCTAGGTAATCAAAATTGGGGTAAGGTGAAGTTAGAAAGAGATATTTTAGTATGAAAGTACACAATTTCAGCGATTTTACCTCAAAAAACGTTTAAATCAGATTCGATTTGGAGAGGAGACCAGGCAAATCACTGGTCTCATCTCTGAGTGATTCTCTACAACTTGTAGAAAAGCAAAAATCGATAAAGTGGAGTGTAGAAGAGAAAGCGTGGCGCAAAAAAAGCAACACACATACACACACACACACACACAGACACAGACAAAGGGCCGGAGAGATGAGTCACTGGGGGGGTTTTGAGGATTCTAAGGGGAAAAGTGTTACTTACAATCGTTAGATTTTGGCGAGAGGAATAAGATGGTTAAAGCACTTTTTTGATAAGATGAATTATGTTGAAGAAAATATTGGGTTGAATGGGAGTATTTTGAAAAAATTTGGATTTTTCGGGAATAAATGGGATTTTCAATGTATTAAAACGGATTTTGAGAAAATTCGGTATCAACCAATCGATTTAGAACGATGAAAAAGTATCAACTTAGTTGAGTAAAATTTGAATAAAGTAGTTTAGAGGAGAGATATGAGGAAAGTATGAATATTGAAAAAAATATTTTTGTATATTTTGAGTTATTTTTCTGAGGAAAATAGTTATGGGGATTTGGGCTACCTAAAGTGAGGTTTTTTTAGCAAAACGAGTGATTTGGTTAAAACGGAATTTCGATAGAATAGGTCTAAACATGCTCAAATCGCTGTTTTTGTTGGAAATTTTGGTTTTTTTATAAAAATTCACGTTGATGGAGTTTGAATGGAATTTCGGTATTAACCAAAAGATAGATTGAGCCAAAAAAACCGTAGTCTAGGTAATCAAAATTGGGGTAAGGTAAAGTTAGAAAGAGATATTTTAGTATAAAAGTACACAATTTCAGCGATTTTGCCTAAAAAATCGTTTAAATTAAATTCGATTTGGAGAGGAGACCAGGCAAATCACTGGTCTCATCTCTGAGACATTCTCTAGAACTTGTAGAAAAGCAAAAATCGATAGAGTGGAGTGTAGAAGAGAAAGCGTGGCGCAAAAAAAAACAACATACATACACACACACACACACACACACAGACAAAGGGCCGGAGAGATGAGTCACTGGGGGGTTTTTGAGGATTCTAAGGGGAAAAGTGTTACTTACAATCGTTAGATTTTGGCGAGAGGAATAAGATGGTTAAAGCACTTTTTTGATAAGATGAATTATGTTGAATAAAATGTTGGGTTGAATGGAAAAATTGATCAAAAATTCGCTGTGTCGAAAACAAAGCTTTCTCTTTAGAGAAAGCAAAAGTTAAATAATCAGAGAGAGATCCGATGATTTAAGCAAGCAAACATCCACATCTGGACTTCAATCAAGTGAAAATGAAAAAAAATCATTATCATCTTCAGAAAGTCATAACAATGTCTTTTTCATAATCAGTGATTCGTTCACTTTCCTGGAATAATTTATGCACAAGAGAATCAGAAAATTATTTGGATTTCTTAGTGTCTTCTAATTGCATCACACTTTCCGCTGGATCGTTTGAGTGGAAGATTTTTTTGAGTCATTGAACTTTCATGAATTCTGCTACAGTAGAATCCGGTTATAACGAGCTCCAAGGGACCGAAGAAAAATCATCGTTATAACAGGACTTCGATTTATCGGCTACAATTCATATGATTCTGTCATAACTACCCCCGATGAATGAAAAACAACTAATCTTCAGTTTGTAAAGTATCTTTTATCAAGAATTCAAATAACTAATGATGATTAACATTCAGAATACGATGACAGGGTGACAATGACGGAAGCCTTGAAGGTACATAGATCGAATTGGAGTAATTCCATATCGATCTATGTCACTTAATCAACAAATCCGTTGATTAAAATTAGCTTGCATTAACCGAGTCATGTAATAATATGATTTAATCCACTTAATGGTATGAACAAACAATATTCAGGAATTCGCATTTTGTCATAACTTCAGAAAACTGCAAGATAAAAATGAACAAATACACGTGATGGAAAATGAAAAATTGTAACTGAGAAATTTCAATGTTGCTTCAGAGTTTACGAGAACGCACTCGTCATGAAATGTCGCTTCCTTGTATTCGATCTATCCATTTTGCTCACTAGAATCGTACTGCATGTGTATTCGCATTGGTACTCGTGTTTACCTCGAGTCTTGGGCTCCCGAACTCAGAATCATACGACGTTAACATTGATTTGCTCGGTATAGCCGGTGCCAAAACCAAATTTTGACAGAATTTTTGCTCGTTATAACCGGATTCTCGTTATATCCGGATCGTTATAGCCGGACCTGTTTGCACATACATTATATGGCGGCCAACCAAATTTTCCAAACTTGCTCGTTATGACCGGATTCTCGTTATAACCGGACTCGTTAAAACCGGATTCCACTGTATTTGAGATAAATTCGGTATAAATGCAAAGGAATATGATTCCGACAGAGTTCGAACTCATTGGGAGTTGAAAGAATTCGGAGAATAAAATAATATAAATCCTTGCGAGGATTTCGTATCACTGCCAAGTTTTCATTAAAACCATCAAGATAGTTAATGAATTCGAGAAGACTAATCAAATTCTCATTCTTGATATCGACGATTCAATAATATTCAATCGAAAGGAATTTATCACAGGCAGTGATCGTTCATGATATTGGTGTATATTATTTGTAGGATATTGTCTCTCACGAATCGTTAATCGACGTTTCGAAACTGAATTTCTTATTTGCTGTTCTAATATTACAAAGAATCATTAGCCTGTCGATTCCGATGAATTGACGATGACAAATGGCATGGAATAACCTTCGCTCCATATTTTTTCATTCGCATGAAAAACAATACTATCTCGCATTGAATGCACTATAGACATGATGTTTTCATCAAATATCCACACAAATTTTGGTGCTGAAGAAGTAACAGTATTAGCGTAGTTGTACGACTTAGAGCAAGAATATGACTAGTTTGCAGTATTGGATTATTTTTTACTCCTTTGTTTCATTCGGGACATTTTCAGCACTAGCGGGTGAGTAAACCAGTATGCTTCTTCATACGAGAACCTTTCTCCTAGTTATTCACTTACTTCAGAAGTAGAACTTCTTCGGTTTATGCGCAAAACTTGAAATTAATACATATATATCTAATGTATTTTATGCACGCCATGACATAGATGCCTCCTACGAAGAGTAACACGTTGCTTACAGGCACATAAACTAATATATTCTGTTACAGGTTCGATGAGTAGCATTTTTAACACTATTATTGCACTTGACAATGGCCCCAGTTTCAATGCTTTTGCTCATGTTGTGGACACTTATTCTGCATCCTCCCTATGGTACTGACGGACAATCGGCTACGACATGAATCTCACGACACGACACCGCCCCACACAACACTAAATCCATTCCCACGAGCCCAACCATCGATTATTTCCATTCATTTTCATAGTCCATATGTGATAGAGTAGAAATGAATCCATTTAATCGGTAGTTGGGTTCGCTACGATCAATCTGAGATCGTGTCGGGTGGTGTCGTGAGATTCGTGTCGTGAGATTCGTGTCGTAGCGGGTTATGTCTCATCACTCTTAGGGTGATGACAGACAACCCGCCACGACGCGATTCTCATGCCATTTCACGACACGACACCTCCCGACACGACACGTAATTTATTCCGATGAAGCCAACCATCGATGGATTTGATAGAACCAGTCATGGGTTGTGAAAGTGAATCCAATACATCGATAGTTGGGTTCACCAAAATGAATTATGTGTCGTGTCGAGTGGTGTCGTGTCGTGAAATGGCATGAGAATAGCGTCGTGGCGGGTTGTCTGTCATCACCCTTACCGTGAAATGACCGTGGGAATGTATAGTCGTGTTGACCCACTTGTCTGTGTGGTTCTTATTGTACTTGTGCATAATATGACGGTATCTTCATATATTGCCCTCATGAAATTGACTAGTGTCATGTGTGTGTGTATGAGCTCGTGGGCCATTCTCGAGCACTCGGAGATTCAAATTCAGATTTGTCAATGATATCTTTCAATGATCGTAGGCTGTGACGAGTCATTTTTGATCACATTGAAGAAGCTTGGTGCAATTAAAGAGTTGGTAGTTCCACAGAAGATTCTGGGAAAAGCACGTCTGTCTCCATGAATAGCAGCGGGGCAAAGCTTGTCAACTATTCCGGTTTTGTGGTCCCGGTCTACCCCTAGCATCTCAACTCTTCAACAAACTTTGGGAATTTCTTTCATAAATCCTGCAAACAAAAAGTTCAGTTTTTGATGTAGTGCGAAACATAGTCAAGGTGGTCAATACAAAATCGATCATTTCAGGAGATAGGCCATAGAAAATGGTCTCGTATTGCATGACAAAAACTCGAGAGCCATATGGTTTGGATCGCGATTTTTCATAAGTAGGATAAAGGAGATGAATGTGCCACCGCTTATGATTGGGAATCAGGTAGTTGAATACTGTGAAACCATCAAATTGCTCGTTGTTACTTTTGATAGCTGCCTAACAATGGGTAATCAATGCGCCAGCATGGCGAGGAACTGTTTCGCTTTGCACAGCAAACCACGGAAGTGTAGTGATTTTATGTCCAGAGAGACCAAGCTTCAATTGGTTGAAGCCGTAGTTTTCCTCCATCTAATATACTGTCAAGGCTTGTTTATTGACCTCTCCAAAGTACTCATCACCAAACGTAGTCGCTGTGAAGACGCAGCTATTCGGTTCGTTGTACCGCGTGAGGAATCAGATCATATATCTCCCTGATGTATTGAGTTCCAGATAATACCCTATGCAACGGGGAGGAAGTATCTTAGGCTGTCCTTACTGGCTAGTGTGCTTAGGTCATCTGAACCACCGTAGTTGAGAAGTAGGTTGGAATTCAGACCGGTGGACAGAGTGGGATCTAAGAGGTGCTTTGAGTTGGATCTGATATTGCCGTCTCGGTCAACGTTTACTTATAGATATTCATTCGTGGTGGAATGTATAATGTTATGGAACCAGTTGCCCGATGAAATTAAGAGCAAATATACCTTTTCATCATTCAAAACTAGGCATTCCTTTCATTTGCTTGATAGTGCCATCTAGGGCTGGGTTTATGAGCGGTCTGATCGGGTTTTCCTAATACTATACGCTGGGAGCATGGTCTTGGTATTTAGGTTACTAATGTGATACAAGTATCGTCCGACTTTTGTAGTGAGCAGGACTCATAGTTAGATTTATTGATAAATCTCTCAGGAGTGTACAACTTTTTCTTTCCAACTTCGTTAATTTTTGTGAGATTCAAAGTTTTTGTAAAATATGTTTTGATTCATGTATCAGGTTTACTTTTGTCATTTGTTAAGATAATCAGGATTGAGATTCAAACTCATGACTACATGGAAGTGTATTTATATGTATGGATTGTATCTGAAGTTGTCCCGACTATATTGGACCTGGAGTCCACGGTTGAATAGAGATCTATCTGGCTATCTATCTTTTTTTTTCTTCTCTTTTTCAGTGGCATATAAGGAAAAATCTGATGACAGGCTATGCCTAATCGATCTCCCACCGGCAGACCATAAGCGCTTTCATTTTGCCCACCCGGTAAACCGGATGAGCATGAATCCAGCGCCCGTGTGCCCTGGGGCTAAAACCTTCTGCTCTCCGACCTACGATGTTGGCAAGCCATCATTGCAGAATTGGAGGCAGCTAACCACTATCTAACCGACCTAACCCGGAACCGCGTTAGCATTACTTCAAGGTGGGAGGCGTGCCGCGCGCCATAGGGCGTCCCTCTTTGGTGTGTTCGCTCTTCTGTCGTCTCTCTTCGTCGTCAATGATCACTCTTCAAGTCGTCGTTGTTCGCTATGCAGCGCCCCTTGCTTGACGCTGCAATGTCCGTTCTCGCTCTTCATTTCGGGTGATCGCCATCTTGATATAAGGGACGATCATATCCCACGTCTGTTTGCTGCGGAGCACGAACGGCACTAGGGTCTCAGGGGTAACCTGATTTCCAAGTCAATTTACGAGCTCTGCTCTCTCCACAGCTGTGTTCACGCACTGGAAGAGTGTATGCTCCGCATTGTTCCAGTCTGCCTCACACATCTGACAGATCGGGGTCTCCCTCTCCTGGAACCGCTTCAGGTACTCTCCGAAGCAGCCGTGCCCGCTAAGCGCCTGCGTCAGCTAGTAATCCAGCTCTCCATGAGACCTATCTATCTATCAAAACGATATGTCGGGTTTTGTAGTGTGAAACATATTCACGTCTCCTAGCGTGTAGGTGCTCCACGTTTGCGAGATAGAATATGAAAACAATCTTGTTCGTCGTTGCAATCGAGTGTTGGTTATTCCAGTCAGCTGTCGCATGGATTAAACAAGACAAAAGATCGGAGAAGTCAAAGACTATTCCTTCTCTCATTCTCCTTCTACGTCATCGTGAAAGAAGTCAGCACTCATGAATTTGTGATCTGGCTTGAGATAATTGATTTTGATTATTTCTGCAAGTATAACGAAGGAGTTGATCATTTCAATCAAAAATGTTGAAAAAGACAACTCACATCACGACTTCACCAAGAGATACCTGTTGGGTACTAATGCTTAATAGTTTAATCGCATCTATACGGTGTTCTTCTTGATACTGGTTGGCGCGCGCTGACTAGAAATCAACCGTATGTACAGTAGAGTAGACATACTGTGTTTTTGACGAGTATTACGGCTACACGAGGAAAAAATCATGAACCGTATGTCTATGTCTTTTATCTTGCAAAGTAACTACTATCACTCGATGAAAATCCGATATTCACATTCACCAGCTCATATTATGCATGTTAGGGAACAAAAATGTCAAAATATCCCTATTTCTGAGGTGTTACAGAGAAAAAACACATTTCGACGATTGTCGAAGAAATAGTCTACTGAATAATCTCAGCTGTCTCGGAGCTCCTAAGGACAGAGGGAAGTTGCCAGCTGCAAGAATCTGAGACCATCTTTTGGACCAGGGCTCCTGGTGCCAAGAGAAGCGCGTGAGTCTGCTTCTTGGTGCAGACTGATTTTTTCCAGGTGGTCTTCGGGTAAATACCAACGCTGCCAGGTGTCTCGTTCACGAACGGTGTATCATAGACAGCCATTTGTTGGCAGGAGGTCGAATTACGCTGGCTGCTCGATAAATTGCGCGTGTTCTGAAAGTGGACTGGTGCAGTTGCAAAGAGGGCCATCGGACACTAATGGCATCCTTCAGATCGGTGAAGCATGAAAACTCGATCTTCACCGATCAATGGTCAAGCAGGTGAACTTCATCAACTCAGATCCTCGAACGAGATTCACTATCGTTCGGGTGTACTCATCAACACTCAGTGAAATCCATCTTCATGTGCGAGGACACGTCTGCCACATGGTCAATAGCAGCCCGGTGGAGCATCCGAACTCGGTTCCTCGCAAGTCAATGGCGGGTAGAGTTGTGTTGATTGACCCAGAGTTTTGGACGAGACTTATTTGCATCCAGGTGCATCGCACATTTCGCTGAAAACCAAAAGTAGGTGGTCTTCAATCGGCTGAGTGATCTGTTTACTCCTTAAAGCCGAAATCACACTACGAGGTCAGGCTCTGGAATTATTCACTCCAGGTTGCCTCACTAACCTGATTCGTAGAATTCTCAGCATCTCCATCGTCATTGCTACTCAAAGCATGCCAAGATGAATGTCTTGAAATCAGTGTCCGTCGATTGCTACGTTTGCTGTGGATACATCAACTACTTCGTCATGAGCAGTAGGCCAACTCTGGAAGCCAGGAAGGTCGATTACAGCCCCCCAGGAACCAGGCAAGGTTTGATAAACAAAAATCGCGTTGTACGCGTACTACAGTCCTTTCGTGACGCCAGGGTGGGAAATAATAATCAAACAAGTGCCTTGCCCGGTTGCAACTGGTGATCAATCGGATGATCAGGAAGCCAAACGCCAGACGGCCGATTTCGCGGGCCAGATTGTCTGTCACTTTACCGCTACGACCGAAATCAAGTGCATTTCCTGTGAACCGTCCCTCGCACATATGTTCATTTTTATACAAAAAAGATTGGGGTACAAAAGTTCCACAAGTACTAAAGTTCGGAAATATAAAATCATATCCGAAATTTTAAGGATAAGTAATGATAATCGTCATAATGTCTACATCAGACTCTGGTCACACTCTCACACGAAGACTATCAATCGACGCTTTAATGTCTTCAGCGTCATCAATTTTTACTGAGATGACCACGCATCAGGCTATATGACATATCTTCCACCAAAAATGACCCATATAAACACTTTTCTCTTTTCCCCCAATGGAACGGAGTCTAACTATTCCGTCATAACGGCACAAAATGTAACACATCTTCCGCAGTGGGACTGAGACCAACACATATGTCTCATAGGGGCTGCTGTCATGAATTTGTTAGTCCTGGGACTAATTTATCGGGGCTGATGAGACGATTGTATCGATCATTGAGCCACTAACGAGTGAGCCTTAGTTTTTGTGCCATTAAGAAGTCAATGTCAATCCTCGCACCGATAAAAAAGCCGATTTTTGTTAACCCCAAGTGACGATATGTTACTCTTTGTAGGAGACATCGAGTTAATAGTAAACAAGTTGAATACAATGATGAATTCACAGAACCCCCGTTGAAAAAATGTAAAGAGGATGGAGTATCCAGTCAATTCAGCGACAGCGATGGTGAATCTGACAATGATAGCTTGGATGGTATGTTGTGATTTCACCTGACATGTTTGTTGACATCATCAGCCTTCATTCCCAAACCAGGATGATCAGTGACACATGAAAAACATCAGGATTTCAGAATTTCAATCAGGCTTTTGTTCAACAACTAGAGGCTACATTACAGTGATATTAGAGCCAACGCTGTGGAATATTGGAACTATTATACTCTCAGAAACTCCTCCTCAGAATTAAAGAACCTCATTTCTTCTTGCTCAAGAAGTACGACAAAATCAACAGCTATCATACATGTACAATATTCAGAAGCGTTTGAATATGGATCGAGTCATAATACCAAGTGCAGTCAACGTTTTATCGCGAATATAAGGTCATAAGAGTCGCGCAATACCAACCGTGATATACGTAAAAAATCACTAATATGGGGTGAAACTACTATGAAAAGATCAATCGATTCCACCACTCATTTAACTATCGTTGTTTTCCAGCAAGTTTGGGATCCGCGCTTCAGTTTCAGTTGCTAATTAGCCCAAATTTTGCCCTAATATTTTTGGCTTGGAATCACGCGGGATACTTGTCTTGGATGTCGAAATATGTGATTCAATTGTTTTTGGATGAAACTTATGTAGTTTTTCTCCAGAACCGAAAAGCTCCCCATTCAAAATACACATGCACGGTAGCTTTTCGCATCATTCTCAAAAACTACCCAACGTCCTTGATTGAGCAAATAAATTATTATTCTACCGTGAAAGATACAAAATCCCCAGATACTTCCATACAAGGAAACTTGTGTCCCGTATTGAAAAACCATCATTTTTGTTCAAATTCTGGAGTTTCTGACTTGTCAGTTTGATTACTCGAGCTGAATGTGATTTGGCACAAAAGTGTTAAGAATCGAAAATATTTATTTCGTTTCGAGCTTTCATTTGGTGGACGTGAACATTAATTCCTCTCCTGCAAGCTAAGAATGGAGTGGTAAGAGCATAGAAAAACAATTCTTCTTCATTTTCTTGCAAGGATAAGCCAAAAATATTTGGGCCGAATTTTGGCATCTTGGCAACAAATCCATCCAGATTCGACGATACTGATCAGAAAATTCTGAACATCTTATTCAAGCATCAGTGATATTTTGTCTAAATATTCTAAAAAATAAATCAAAATTAACCTCTTCCGTTAAGGAGATCCTGTCTGCTGCGTCGATGGTCAATGGTTGCATCAAGTGCACTGTGAAGAACATTGCATATTGGAGGAAAATGCTCTCACAGGGAAATGTGAAGGAGGAATCTGTAAATGTATATCTAGGGAAACGACAACTACTGAATTAACAAATTCAGTTGATCAATTTCACGAAGAACACGCTGCATCTGTACTTTTGAGCCTATCGCGACGAATTTTATACGGAGATAGTTTCACAGGATTATCCGGTTGTAGCGGGATATTGCCTCACTCTTGATTACCTAATTGTTGTTCGTTTGAGTATCTTGGCCCCCTTTCGATCCAACCTGAAGCAATATATCATTCTGTATCCCATTATTCTTGAACATTTTGTATCATATGACTCATGTGTAAGATCTCAATACTATCAGCCAGATTCTCATTTTTAGGGTGATGCCAGACAACCCGGCAAGACACCAATTTCACGACGTAACATCGTCTAACTCGACACAAAATTCATATCGGTGAACTCAACCATCGATAGATTCCATATCATCCATGACCGATGATGTGGATTTGAATCAAATCTCAGATATAGTCGAGCTTATCGGAATGAGTTTCGTGTTGTGTCAAAGGATATCACGTCGGACAGGGGACAAAAACTGTAGAATTGCGCATAAGTCGCCTTTACGCAAAATCCCAACTGATTTGCATGATGCAAAAGAATTCTTCCTTAGTTTTTCCCTGTCGTATGAGCTGTGTTTGCGCAAAATCTGATCTTAACTATTCCGATACGCCAGAACCATGGTAAAAGGCAAACTTGGAGAAGTACGAAATAACACGATCTTGCCATTACTCAATTGGTGATCTATTATTTGTCAAATCCTTCACAAATTACATAAATACTGACTGGGAAGTATCTAAATGAGATTCTGAGACAATTCCGGATGGTTTATGAGTCTGCCAGTACCGCAGATCTCTTGTGGTCAGTAATCTCAGCAATACGAGATCTTTTATATCATTTTGGGCCGAATCAATCCATTTCATGCTGCTGTGTAATTTTCGAAGTATCTTTGACATCAGCCATTATGAGATTCAGACCAATTGAACCTACCTGGAGCTATTTGATGCATCCAAGATTGAGAAAACTTGATTCGTCACAGTTTTAAATCCATGGGGACTAGGAACAAACCGAAAATTATCATTCGAAGCAGGTTTCCACCACTTCTGCTGCAGTGCAAGCAATTTCGATGTACAGTAGTGATAATCATTTGTCGTTCGGGCGGCCCAAAAGGAGCTCTGCGTACATTGAATCCAAGGTCCTGGAGACTCGATCATTCACGTTATATTGCACTTTTCCACGTTTGTTTCTTATCGTGATTCTCAAGCACCATGCAGCTTGAGTCGAAATTCGCACAGACATAGCTTAAACAGCAAGAGAATCGGAGAAATTTCCTTTTGAATCACGTTGATCAATTAAAAACTCGCGTGAAGGCGATTCTTTAGCAATTTTACAATTTTGGCCCCCCTGTACGCCGTGAGAATCGTGTTTTTCTGTCATCACCCTCACTAATTTATCAAATAATTTCCCTTATTAGGCAAGACATATACAAGTATATGTATGCGAGGACTTTTGATGAGGACGAACAATTTGTGTATTTACTGTTTAGAAATGAGCTTATCAGCCACAAAATACTCTAGATGATATTATTCGCCCTACAGCATCAACAAATCACAACCTGCTCATTTGAGACCTCGTTTTCCCATCCGAGATGGATTTTCCCGGCATAGAAAAAACAACACTAGTGATGAAGCGAATGAAGAGGTCAAACAATAATCTCAAACGATTTTCGTCTTTCCCATTTCTTCATGAACACAAGCATAGCAGTTTACTCCTGTTATTCATGTGTTCCTAGGTTTGTTAGAAATGAATCGAAATTTCATAACTTCAGCAGACACCAATCAAGAGATATTAAAAAATTTACAGGCAGGCCCCGCTATTCGCGGTCCCGGTATTCGCGGAATTCGCTTGTTCGCGGTTTTACAAATGCGGCATCCCCCGGTATTCGCGGTGCCCTGACTCGCTTATTCGCGGTTTGGGTCTGGATTTTCGAGAGAACTTTGCTCATGATAGATGGATTTTCGTTGGACTCCATTCAAATGTATCATCCAAAAACAACTTCGGGATCTAAATGTTCAGAATATGTGGGTATTGCTATCGCTCTATGAGACTAATCAGTTATCTAGTAAAATGAATAGTGTCCTATCTAAATTTCAGTCATGGCACCGCACGCAGTAATGATGCATCTTCGTCAATTAGAAAATGTGTCAATAAATTGTGAGCCGTTCGAAAAAATTGGAACTGTTGAATTAGCTCGCTTGTGGAGTAATGATAGCATAAATTGTTAGATTTTTGAATGGCCACTCACCAGGGATTGTAAAGTGATTACTTATGTTCGTCGATCTCGCCCACTGAGAAACCCATACAGTCCTTAGTAGTGTGCGATACTAACTATGAATGAAAAGTGACGGAGCTCTCCTTCACCCACTTGCTAGTGACTGATTTTTTTGACAGATTTCAAAGTGAATCATATAATTCTTTAATCTCACCACACTGTTGCTTCGTATCTTTCCTATATGAAGTCAATTTGTGAGGCTGATACATGCTACGATCATTTGAAAATGATGTTTGGCTTAGCTTAGTTACTTTCCGATCCACATGTATACGTAACCCCCCTTTCTCCATAAGGATAAGGTCCCGGTATTCGCGGAATTTTCTTTATACGCATTAACCGCGAATAGCGAGGGCTGCCTGTAATAATCAAATGAATGCCCTATAGAAGGCAATAATGATTGAATTGATCTATTTATGTTATGCTTTTAATAATGCCTGCATCTTTTGTATTTATGAGACCTATATAAAACCCATAACTTCTTTGGTCAATCCATCATTTGAAGTAAGGAATAATGGGGAACAATCCTGTATGTCGTCACGGACCACACGCATGACCCATCATCTCGACATAGATTGTGTCTATATCGAGGTCTGTATATAAGCTCCAGGAAGCGGCTCGGCTTTCACATTAGCATACTATAAAGCTTTCCATCATAAATAAGTATGCGATAATGCGCACGGGTGCCAAGGCGTGCGTGTCGGCTATATGTAGAGTTATCGCATTTTGCATTAAACATGCAGACGACAGACCTCAGAGCTTTCAGTTATAATATGGGGCTCGTGACTACTCGGCTATAAACCAGATTAAGAAATTTGAGGAGTGACGCATGTTGCTGTATTCTTTGCATCTTTGTTGGTATTTTGTGCGCCTAAGAATTCGGATTTGATCCATTTTTGGAAGGCAAACTAAAAAATTTCCTGGACTGGAAAGAAATTAGGATGCAAGTTCTAAAACAGTTCACAGCTTGAAATCGTATATTTCGAGGATTATAATAAACATTTTTGGACATGCTCTACTACACGTGTTTTGCGGTGAATATTGCTAAACAGTAAGCTACAGCCACTGCAAGTAACGCCAATTGAGTCGTGTCTCACTATTTAGCTATTTTTCGCCGCTTTGGGGAAATTTTCTAAGCGCTTATGAATTCTCACGAATCTCTCTGGTCAATCGAACTAATTCCTTGATTTCACACAACTTCATGAAGAATCTCCAGGATTCAATTCTCTTTCACTCTATTTATTTTCTCAGCATCAGTATCTTATCAGGTTTTTCAAGTTCCGTAATGGTGTGGAGCTTGTTCCAGTCTGCATACACCTGCAGTTATATTTCTGCAGAGAATACTTTGTGCATGTAGAGGTTGCTTCATCAACCTGATCTGAGTGGATTTGAATTCAAATTTAAAAATCTCCAGGAATTTCCTGAGTGAGTTTGAATTTTTTCTGAGCGTCAATCTCCAACAGTGTGACTACTGCGTGTGAGAACTGTCCTTGTCAAGTAGTTTTTTCATATGGTAGGAGAAAGTTCGTCACGCTAACCGACTTCGATTACCTGACTTTTTCCAGAGTGTTAGACTCTAGTATCATGAAACCATATCCTTATATTAATAATGGTATAATATTATGACAATAGTTCGTGCTCAATCTGTTCTTATAGTTATATACTGTATTGATTACGCTCTCATTACCAAGATGAACATCATCTCAAGGACACTATTCTGGATAGTTCCAGCGATTCTCTCAGTTGTATTTTCTGCATATCATCGAGTGTAAAAAGAATGACTGAATCAGCCCTCGATAGCATATAACTCGCAGACATTTCTTGACTATAACTGAATTTGTCCACATCATTTTTGAGAAGTAACAAATTGATGTATAATGAAAGAGATCCAAAAATCATGGCTCATGTTGAATGAAAGAATCTGTACCAAAAGAAAAAAAAAAAATATGTACATCTGAGACAAGTCTGTTTTCAGTCTCCCATCAACAAGAAATTACCGCGCGAACGATGTCATGGGGGTTTCTAAGAGAACCATCAGGACCCATTTTAATTTTGAGAGATATTTCTCTCGGCCAGAGATGCCGTTGATATCCAGAAGAATTTACTGAAAAAAAGTATCAAATTGCCGCATCTCAAAAAACATCATATTTGTTGGTCGGTATTATGACATCGACGGAATTCAAAATCCCCCATCCTGATGTCATCCTGAAGACAACGCAGAAGAGATGTAGAAGAGCATATTGACATAAAAAAAGGTAATTCGGCTCCCTGCATCCTGTCGCAGCTGAATAATTCTGAGTAGGGTTGATATGGCTTCATAAAGAAAAAAAAAAAGATGTATTCTTCCGTGCCCGCCTCTCTGAATTTGTTCGACTGACTATTCTTGTCGAAGTTTTGACTAGCAGGTTGTGCCACCATAGTTCAATTGAACTTTAGGTCAATTCTACCAAACTTGACTAATTCTAACTCTTTGGCTGATTTCACCGGTGAGAATCAGTCAAAACTCGAGTGAAATTACACAATTATTATAGTCAAATGTTTATGGTAACTCTTAATGGTCTAACAATAATTCTGGGTGGGTACTGATATCATTTGACTGGATAATTTTGGTGAAGTGATTCGTCTGACATATTTCCAATATTCCCATCGATAATCTAAGCATCACCTCGCGCACAACACTAAGACGGCTTTTGCATTGAACTCGGAAGAAATCCTGATATTTTACGAACAAATTCTAGATATTTTCGAGGGAAAAATTCTAATTGTCATAGTTAGCGGGTAATTTAGTCCCAAACCGTAATCCCTCTTACAGAAATTTGATGAGCCTCATTTAAAATTGAGGAGGCGCGTAGAAAAAGGGCGTAACTACAAAAGGGTCATTTCGAGAAAATCAATAAAAACTTGATAAAAACCGCCAGAGGCGTATTTGGACGAGTTGACCCCACTTATTTCGAAGAAGATAGCATTCTCGAAATATCAGTGTAAGTCTCGTAAAATTAGAGTTGATCCCATGGATTTTACATCCATTTCGAAAAATGCAGTTACGCCCTTTCACCTAATACAGGGTCGAATTTCGGCGCACCTTCTTCACAAAAAGTGGAATCAAGTCCCGAAATCAAGTCCATTCCCTCTCAAAATTCACAAGCATGCTCATGGGCACCTACTGGAAGATATTTCATAGCGGTGAAGTCGTTTGACCCACGCTCAGGAACTCTGTACTCGCGGAAAGTTCAATACCACGACACCGTGCTCAATACGGATGCCCAAAAATATGGAAGTTCGCAAGTCACTGTATCAATATTCAGGAACTTATTTTGGAGGTAGAAGAACATGGTCTGATAGATTAGACCCATAAAAATCAAATTCCGTGCCGAGGGCAATTGTTTGAAGAATTTTTCGTATGTAATTACGCCCTTTTTCCAAATCGCACCGAACTTACGCCCTTTCTCCGAAAAGTTACGCCCTTTTGATTTTGGTCACCCAGCGACTTACGCCCTTCTGGAGTTTGAACATGTTAATTACGCCCTTTTTCAATATTTTAAGGGGAGTGATTGGAAAAGTTCCGATACGCCCTTTTGATTTATTTTTTTTTGCAGTTACGCCCTTTTGAATTTTTTTCCTGTAATTACGCCCTTTTTCGATATCCCCGAGGACAGATCGAGGTAGTTACGCCCTTTCTGGGAATTGGTGGTGCAGTACACCGAAGTGAACTTTCAAAAGTTCCCAAGTGGTTTTTCTCATTCTCGTGTATTGAAAGAAGTCCCCCACAATTACCTCGGTCCTAACTTTTTGATCCAAGATAGAGCTATCCTATGAGCTCCATCGAAAAATTGAAATATTGATTCCGGGCTGCTGTATTTTGCTTATAACTTTGAACTGCTTTGACCGATTTTGATCTTAAAAACAGCATTTGGAAAGTGATTCAAAAGACCATCGGCATGCTTTGGTGGTTTCTCGGAGATGCATTGTTTGTCACATTGATAGTTACTCATTTTGGTCGGCTTGACAACACTTTCCTGGATGATTCTATGAATAAAATGCCCAATAACGTACGGGTCCGCTGGATACTGTCAAGATGGAATATGGTTTTGCATTGGTGAAAAAAGATGAATGAAATGCGACGTTACTTAACGGGCTCTGTTTCACAAAATCTAAATAATTCACGGCTTCACGATATACGTTGGAAATTCAATTTTGAACTTCTAATACCAAATATTTCGAGTGGTTTGATTCACCGCAAGCTGGAATACAGTCAACTGGGCAGTCAAACTAGTATGAAGAGATGGAAATTCGGGAAAAGGGCGTAACCTCCAAAAATTCATGAGTAAAAGGGTAACTCACACAATTTCATGGGTAGAAGGGCGTAATGGCGTTTACGCCCTTTTGTCAAATCGCAGAAAGGGCGTAATGGCATTTACGCCCTTTTCAAAATCTCGAGGTTCGTAAACACCTTTTTCAGAACGGGTTTCATGGGTGGTTAGAACACTCCTCCGAGGGCTCAAGAAGCAAAAGGGCGGAAAAAGGGCGTAACTGCCATTACGCTCTTTCTCCACGCGGCCCCTCAATTCCCCAACAAACTTAGTGGATGAGTGGACAAGATACCAGCCTCCTAGCCAGGTGATCCAAATACTCAGCGACATTGAGATGAATCTAATTTATTCAGACTCATTCTCATTTGTATGTTGCTCTAATGTCGATAAAGTTGTAAATTACCAGTCAAAAACATCGAAAAATTTTTAAAATTCCAATTCTCGAACCAGAAGTCAGTTGAAGCTCGACAGAAAAGTCAGCCGAGAAAGAGTAGACAAAATTGCAGTTCAAGCTTTGATTAGGTATTCAGTCGGAATCAACTGACCTCCCAGTCGAACGGATTTAGAGAGGATATTCAAAGACTTACGGTGAGGATCCTTCTCGCACATATGAATTCATGTCTGACTAAAGGCAGACAGTACTACTGATTACCGTCTAATTTGTAGTTACTAGCCATAACCAATAATGTGATACTTATACATATATTCGGAAATTCTTGACCTACACTTCTGAATAAATTTCTACATCTGATGATTTATTTCTATCTCATTGGGACTCTCAAAAAAATCTATCAACAGAAAGTCACAATCAGAAACTCCAACTTGTTTATAATCAAGACCAAGCCACTCCCATTAATGGATTCAATTTTCATCCCAGTCACATTGAACATGTGTATGTACGTACAATGCTTTTTCAATGTACAGTATACCACGTTTGCTTTGATGAACAGCTCTGTCATTCAGGAACTCGAAATGCCACAACGTTCGCGAAACAGATAAGACTAGGGTACAATTCTCGCTCTTCTCTAATACAAATTCAGTAGGATACCTACCTACCTACCTACGAAGCTTCTCTTGCAATGCCATACATTATACTGTAAGATCTACTTGTGTCGAGTCTTGAAGCTCATCCTAAAATTACGCTGAGCTGTCTCAAGGCCGTATCACGTTGCACAAAGATATACATACAGAGTTAGAGAGTGAGTGAGTTCAGTTTCAAGAGGAAGAACATAGTAAAGCAGTCAATCTCTGTCTGGGTATGCATGTCATATACTCAAAACCTTTTGAGGTAGGACTCGTAGAATTCATCACCGTAATGTACACGAGGATCAAGTACACGTTATGGTAGTGAATGAGCTTAGATTATGTAACTATCTGTATCCGTTGAAAATTTCTCAATTAATGAGATCTTATCGAGATGTTGATTTAGTTGAGTACGAAGCTAGGAAGGAAGTAGTGCAATGGCGATTGTCTGGAGAATGATTAGTCTCAATTTCAATATTCGTTTGGTTAATATCACTTGTTTTCAATGGAGAAAATTGTCACGGAATTAGGTTTGAAGAATAGTGTGAATAAAAATCCAAATTGAATATCATCTTCATTTCATTCTGGAGTCGGATCATCTCCTCCCAATATCTGATTTACCAGTCCAAGCAAACTCTTGCCGCAAGATCATTGCCCGCTAAAAGAGCATGCCAAAGTTTTGGATCTGGGATGGACTCAATGATGTTTTTGGATCATTATTCGATCCTTCATTGAGATACAGTTGATTTTTGTCTTGTCTCAGTATCCGATAGAACTAAACTCGGTCACGTCATTTCAATCAGATTTTGCCATAGGTTATCCACCTTTAGACTAGGAAGGCGTTTTCTACATGTATTCAGTACAACCTATAACAAAACGATTTCATTGCATCCATCAGATTCTCTATGAACATGATCTGGTATTTTCCAATCCGAGATGATGAGAATACATCAACTCACTTTAGAATCGTATCAATGGATTTTATTTGAGACCAAATCATTTATAATGCACAATATTTTGAATCGAATTCTGAAATAATCTACAGATGATTTCGACATGAATTGTAGTGAGAATTCAAGTTTTTAGTCACAAACTCAGACAAATGGTTGAGGAAAAGCTCTTTGAACAGGAACGCGTTCAATTAGATCCCAGGGCCTTCTTTGCTTCCATTCAGAGTACGACAAACAACCGGTCGCTAGGAATCAAAAAAAAATTCTTACGCAGCTGGTGACCAAATTGATCCATCTTTTGTGCCTCTCTCAGTCGAAGAAGCACTGACTTTTTCTCACTCATACAAATCCAGATCAAAAACGAAGAGACTTATCAACATATGCGGTTGAACGCATTCGAAAGCTGAGTCGAAAAGTTATTAGAATCGGTGTCAAAATATTTTTTCGGAGGTGATGGAGCATATTCGTAGATAGGGAATTTCGTGGGAATTACTATTTAATTTTTTTCGCAAAATCAATATCACGGAAACATTCTGGAAACACTTCTTCCACGTGAAATATGATGCTCTGTCCAAAAAAATATTTTGTTTTGAATAGTGTTTTTCTTTTGCGATTCGATTTTTCAACCAATCTGCGCGCGTCAGTTTTCTGCGCATGTGCATAAATTTACGGAATTGAGACCTTGCACAATCGGTAGCTCGAGGAAATTCCTCCAAAATGATCCCTGGTTGAGTTAATTTTCATTCACGTGGACCGAAGGTATAACCTTTTCAAGGGGACACAGAAGCTGGAGAAGATGGCGGGGCTCGTGTCAGAATTTTACTCAAGGATTTCGAAACGGTGGATCCGAGCATTGGGAAACTCGTCGCCACCTATCGGTGTAACATAGAAACGTGCACAAAGTCAGGAGCAACGAATATGTCAGGAGTGACATTCTGAGTGAAACAAAGACGTGGAGGAGGCGACGCTGATAGTGGGGCGAAGCTATAGCTGTGAAGTATCCCCAGCATATAATCTTTATTAGTCACCTTTGAATCAATAAATTCACAAATTTTTGAATACAAGCACCTTTGGGTATAACCAGGGCATGCATGTCAAGTTTGGTTTAGATTAGTTCGATGCTGACTCCAAAATGAGATGCGAAAAATCTGGTTCGAGTCGTGGTGAGACAAGGGGCATCGTCCCAATTATCAGGATTGAAAATTTTTCTTTCTATTCCTCACGAATATTCGAAGAAATGCCACGGAGAAGAGATAGTTGTCTCGATCAAATATTGATACATCCTGCTGTAGAGGCCACTAGAAAGAAAAAAAAAAATAATTATTGAAAACCGTTAAAATATGAACAATGTACAAAAATCATGTATGGTTTTCGCACGTCAGAAATTCTGAATTCTCAAACTTACAGAAACGTAAGGGGGATTGCACGTAAACCTGTCGTACCGTTCAACAGAGATTCACGATGGATTACGCATGAACATGCCATAACATCTTCAACACATTTCATCTTTATCCAAAGTGTAGAATGTCGATTCAACAAGTATTCAGAATCTTCACTCATGTCTTTGTTGTAACTAATTCCAATGAATTAACTCTTCAAACAGATAATTTCCCTCTGCTGTTTCCAAAATTAGGATCCTGAATTAGCGAGTTCTTGAAAATTCCGATCAGCAAAATTCGTATTGTGGAAGTTGATGATGGTTAGTGCCTACGCTCCGTGAACGAAAAACCACATTCCCAGGAACCTTTGATACACAGAAGCGCATACACAAACATTTCATGAAATACAGATACACAACTTGAAAAACTTGCAAGATCTCATAGGTAGTTAAATTACCCTCGAAATTCGATCACTAAGTGGCTAAACTCACAAGGGGAGTCCGGAGTCTCCGGGTCTTGAAATCTCACCAAAATTTTTTCACAGTCTCGTACCACCTAGAATATGAAGAATCTAAAGTAACTCTGTCAAATGGGCCTTCTATCCTGAGCTACAGACAGAAACGTCAACATTGCTAGTATATCTATATATATCACTTTTTAATATGGGCCTATATGGACAATGCTAATCTCAATCGCTGTATCTTTGGAGAGGAGAACCATTTGACAGAGTTGCTTTGGGTTTTTCATATTCTAGGTGGTACGAGACTGTGAAAAAATTTTGGTGAGATTTCAGGACCCGGAGACTCCGGACTCCCCTTGTCAGTACAACACGACGTTTGTGGGTTCAAACAATAGGTAATACCTTCAATAATCGATATTAACAAGAATGAATGTTTGAAAATTGGGGCGTGGTATAAATAAACAATAAAAACATGCATTTCTTGATCTTTTTCTCGGTTTTTCCACAATAAGTCGGAAAATATCAGTTTTCTGAAAAAATTTGTGGAATAATTTTTTGTAGATCTCTGAAAGATCTACAAAATTAATTGAAACAGTTTTCCTCGCGAATTGTAACCATTTCGAGTTATTCCTCATCAAAGTCAAAATCGAATTTGCTTGAGGTAGTTTTACACCAACTACGTACGTGAGTCAGAGAGACTTAACCTCACTTTTTTGCCCACTTTGAAATAGTCGAAATTATTATTTTTGTTAATAACTGCACTCTTTCCACCAAACAACAAACAAAAACGGTCATCTAAGACTTCCTGGACCGAATCAGGCATGGTTTCCTGTCGCGATCTCATCTTTTTAACTATTATCTAACGATTCGATCTCAACTCAATTTTTAGCTTTTTGTAAAAAACTCTGACTCGCATCCTTTTACTTCTCGATGGATGCAGAACTCTGTAATTGATTGAATATGTTCAGCACATGCATTGTACTCGATTTTAGCAGTACGGCCCCGTTCACAAGTTCTCAATCGGCTGATGTAACGTATTAGCATAACCGTACGCGTTTCAGATGTACATTTGACCAGTAGTAACCGCCTGCGCCAGTACAGTCGCGCCATTTTTTTGTCCCGTCAGAATTTGAGTTTACAACTAGGTGCATACGCGTGGCACCTGTACGGGTACACGCGGTGTCATCGGAGCAGCCTAGTACGCGCTAACATTGAATAGACAAACTAAAGATTTTATGATCACGACCGTTCGACTTCTGAACGTAACGGAGCACGTTTTGAAACATTAGAATTAAGTACAACACGATACACAACGCCTTAGGATAAGAAATGTAACAATTACACAAATTTTCTATTACTTTTGTACGTTAGACTACCTATAAGAGGGCAAGCTGCCCTTGCTCGAGAGCTCAGTTTTAGTAAAGAGTCTACACGTTACGCGCTTCACGCAACCATAAGTTTTTTTTCGCGCCGGTGCGGCCGGAGGCTCTGCTCCGGGCCGCGCCGTAGGACACGTGGCAGTACAGAAGCCCGCCAAATCGCCGTTCGCTCCGCCGCTCAGGAGCAACGAGCCGTTCGTATAGATATATTGTGTGCGTGAGTGATAGGCAATGCTGAGACTCGCCGCCCGCGACTCACGTTCGCCAGCCCTAGATACGAGTGCATCGCGATTCATTGTTCGCGGCGGAACCAGGGTCAATATATGACCAAGCTTTATACAGCATAACCAAACTCTGTGTCGCCAACATTCCTCATTTTCCCCCTCCCACCAGTATACTCCCCCGCAGTACGACCATGCGTCGTCTTGACCCCAGAATATTGAATTATCTCATGCATTTTAAAAAAAAAAAAAAAAAAAACATGCAAATTTCAGAACATATCTTCAGCTCTTACGATTAATTCAAATTTATGCCTTAACAGCATTTCTTGCAAGTTTCATTCAGCAGACCAAAGCCTACTTCAAGCATTTACAACACGAAATGATACCACGATTCACGCACGCAGTCCAACTTCAAAAGTTTCGTTTGCTGAAATAAATACTTCATCGTTCATTCAAATTATACATCACTCAAACTGCCGCGCCTGTCAATTGACGCCCAACGCAGTGGCTCGAAAAAACCCACAAGACTCCTGTGATCCTAGAATCCTGTGCTCCCCAAATCGATCCTGAAAAGTGCATTTTCGAGCGGTGCACATGAAGAAAGAATGCTCGATGGCGCCCTACCGACCGGAAAGCTCTGCACGAGAGGCGATCGCCACTCAACCAGCCTGGAAGTATCTTCACCTCCCGATCATCTCATCACTGGCCATCCGAGCCTTCCAGAGGACGATGGCCAGCCTGCCAAACCCTATACGTTCACATCAAGATGACTTCGTTCACCTTGGCAGCTCTCACGGGGCCGTCACGACTTGGATTTCGTACGAAAACGCGCTTGGCGAATCATCACGTTCAACCGAGCTCGCGAGTATGCCGACACCAAGGCTACAGACAGAAGTCACTGAGATCACGCACAAATTGCCCATCGACTTGCGAAAATGCGAAAAGGTGCCCACTCCGGTCAAGCTAGACGAAGGTGGACCCTGGAGTAACAACGGACTAAGAAAACGATGCGGTCTCACCCCTGCAAGCCCTCACGGGACCGTCAAACGCAAGAAACTCGAACTTGCAAGCTCGACTTGCGAAAACGCGCCAACGCCAGTGAATTCTGAAAGCTCGCACCGGCCCGTGAGTAGCTTCTCCGACAGCTTCGAGCACGAGGTACGTACGAATCGCGTGACTGGGATGTGTGCGCTGCCGAAGCGTACGATCGACCAGGGTATAAAAGGGCCAGAAAATCACGCTGCTGGATCAGTTGTGACGAACCGCCGCCCCGCTATACATCGACCCGTCAAGATGCCCATCAACGATTCATCGCCAAAACGTATCACTCGCCGTCCAGGACGCTGGCTACCTGGTGCACCCGGTGGATGGTGGCCGGAAGATACCGCAGCTGCGGCTTCCAGCGACGAGGAGTGGATTCTCCAGCCGCCACCACAGAAGAAGAGGCGAGTAACGCTCGACGAGGCCTCAACCGAGATGTGTGCTGTCTCTAGCACCTCAAACATCTCGAGCCTCGACAAACCCTGGCCGCAGCCGCTTTCAAGGCCTCACAGCCCCCAGACGCTGCCGAGAAAGTCGCCCAAGCTGCCCCATGGCCACGAATCGCTCATCAACGACTACTCATCAGACAGTAGCTCATCAGCATGGTCAACAAAGGCCATGGCATCATCGGACGACGATCAAACGACCCCGCAGGGAGTTTTGCCAACGTCGTCATCCGCTTACTCTTCGGATGAGGAGTATCCAAGTCACCCGAGTTGCAGCATGCAACGTCAGCAGGAGAAGGAAGAAGCAGAAGCAGCCACGCCAGGCCCTTCGCGCGCATCGGTCCCTTCTCCCCCACCAGCGCCGCTCCGACACCTGCGAAGGACGAGAGCGGAGCGCGCTGCACGCAACGCATCGTGGCAGCATCCAGTTAACCGCCCTCCGCCGCAGTGTGAAGTTGGGAATCTCGATACTTCCTCTGACGACGACGACCTGCAAGTTCTGGGTGTGCTCCGAAGTGCAAACAACGCAAGCATCAACATGCCCATCAATCTTGCACTATACGACCATCTGTCCGGTGCGTTCCGTCTAGACCAAAGCCCGGCAAATGCAAAACCCTTCCTCAAGTACGCCAAAAAACTCGCATTCAGGAAGAAGGAGGCGATCAGAGTAAAGAACTACCGCGACGACAAGAAGAGGCGTACACAGGAAGCGGCTCGTCAACAGGAGCAGCAGAGCCGACGGCTCGTCAGTAAACTCGAAGAGGTGATCGACTCCATGGGGATGGAAACCGTGCCTGCACTGGAACCCGGTGCAGCAGCCCCCATCGACTCATCTCGTGCTCCAGCCGATGTGAGCGTCGTCGCTGGTTCCTCTACCGAATCCGCTCATACAGCACTGCAGCTCATCGAACACCAAGCACGGCCTCGCCGGCTCAGCAGCGACTTCAGCTTCCTGAACCTCGCGCTCTCGCCGCTCCGAGGTAGCGACGTCGGAGTCATGGACATCAGCTTCGACGACATCTTGCTGGCTCTGCCGGCGATGCCCAGTGAACATGTGGTGCAACCATCTGTGCTCCAAAGTGAAGTGGCCTTGCCAGAGGCGTTAATGGGCTACGACATGCCATCACTGAACACCCCGGTGCCGGCTACGCCAGCATCTCCGTCCGCAGACGAAGTTTCGGACCTGGTGAGCTCACCCTCAGCTACCAGGAGCTATCGTTCCGTGTCATCGCCTCTGCAGCCCTGTGCCGAGGACGCGACCGGCCAGTACGTTCTTGAGGCACTACACCAGCCGGCAGATGGTGCTCCGATGCGCTTCCGCATCCGCCGAGCACCCCAAGTACAGCAGCCTTCAATCGACAACGACGGAGAAGACGACGCTACATCCATGCAAATGCTCTGATGAGTAACACACGTTTGTAACTAGCATATATAAGAAAATTTTCGTTTTACCCTGGTTACCGTCGCTCGTGAATGGATGGATGAATTTTATTAGTTTTTCACAAAAAACCTCGGGGCCGATTGTCGCGATCTCATCTTTTTAACTATTATCTAACGATTCGATCTCAACTCAATTTTTAGCTTTTTGTAAAAAACTCTGACTCGCATCCTTTTACTTCTCGATGGATGCAGAACTCTGTAATTGATTGAATATGTTCAGCACATGCATTGTACTCGATTTTAGCAGTACGGCCCCGTTCACAAGTTCTCAATCGGCTGATGTAACGTATTAGCATAACCGTACGCGTTTCAGATGTACATTTGACCAGTAGTAACCGCCTGCGCCAGTACAGTCGCGCCATTTTTTTGTCCCGTCAGAATTTGAGTTTACAACTAGGTGCATACGCGTGGCACCTGTACGGGTACACGCGGTGTCATCGGAGCAGCCTAGTACGCGCTAACATTGAATAGACAAACTAAAGATTTTATGATCACGACCGTTCGACTTCTGAACGTAACGGAGCACGTTTTGAAACATTAGAATTAAGTACAACACGATACACAACGCCTTAGGATAAGAAATGTAACAATTACACAAATTTTCTATTACTTTTGTACGTTAGACTACCTATAAGAGGGCAAGCTGCCCTTGCTCGAGAGCTCAGTTTTAGTAAAGAGTCTACACGTTACGCGCTTCACGCAACCATAAGTTTTTTTTCGCGCCGGTGCGGCCGGAGGCTCTGCTCCGGGCCGCGCCGTAGGACACGTGGCAGTACAGAAGCCCGCCAAATCGCCGTTCGCTCCGCCGCTCAGGAGCAACGAGCCGTTCGTATAGATATATTGTGTGCGTGAGTGATAGGCAATGCTGAGACTCGCCGCCCGCGACTCACGTTCGCCAGCCCTAGATACGAGTGCATCGCGATTCATTGTTCGCGGCGGAACCAGGGTCAATATATGACCAAGCTTTACACAGCATAACCAAACTCTGTGTCGCCAACATTCCTCATTTTCCCCCTCCCACCAGTATACTCCCCCGCAGTACGACCATGCGTCGTCTTGACCCCAGAATATTGAATTATCTCATGCATTTTAAAAAAAAAAAAAAAAAAAACATGCAAATTTCAGAACATATCTTCAGCTCTTACGATTAATTCAAATTTATGCCTTAACAGCATTTCTTGCAAGTTTCATTCAGCAGACCAAAGCCTACTTCAAGCATTTACAACACGAAATGATACCACGATTCACGCACGCAGTCCAACTTCAAAAGTTTCGCTTGCTGAAATAAATACTTCATCGTTCATTCAAATTATACATCACTCAAACTGCCGCGCCTGTCATTCCAAAGTTATCTAGCCTAAAATCAAAATCACGTGTCGCATTTTTTGCATTCTACGCTTTGTATGAACAATTAATAAAAAACGACGTGGTCCATCATCTCCAGACTTGGCCATATGATTCATTGATACATAAACTCGGATCTCTCGCAGTCCTAACATTTTCTGTTGATCAGGTTTTGCGCTAGACCCATTTTTGTGCTGTTTTTGGGGCCCGCTCCCATAAGTGCAATGTTAAAAATGTGCAAAACTGGTCAAATTGCGACGATCAATACTCGAAAACGGGATGGTCAGCCGTTCTGGAATTTTGCACACGTACTCTTCGATATCAGAACTATCTCTCTGCAGAACCTCGAGAAATTCTGTTGATGAATAATTTTGGTGTACAACTAGCTTGAACAAATTCGCTGAAATTGTTTATAACGGGCTCAAACTATTTTTCTAAGATAATTCAGTGAATTTGGAGCAAAAAAGGTCTCCAGGTATTTTTTCCCAAACTCCATCGTTCTCGAGTGATGGGAATGGCCAATTCCGCGACTTGCAGCCCTAAGTGCATTCGTGAAAGCGCCGCATTGAGGATGAGTCACGGAATTGGCCATTCCCATTACTCGAAAACGATCAAGTTTAGGAAAAAAATATTGAGAGATCTTTTTCGCTCCAAATTCAATCAATTATCGTGGAAAAATAGTTTGAGCCCGTTATAAACAATTTCAGCGAATTTGTTTAAACAAATTCAATTTTTACTTTGATGAAGAATAACTCGAAAGGGTTGTAGTTTGCGAGGAAAAGTGTTTGAATCAATTTTGTAGATCTTTCAGAGATCTACAAAAAGTTATTCCACAAATTTCTTCAAAAAATTGATTTTCTCCGACTTATTGTGGAAAAACCGAAAAAAGGTCAAAAAATGCATGTTTTTTATTGTTTATTTATACTTCGCCCCAATTTCGAAACATTGGTTCTTGTTAATATCGATTAATGAAGGTATTACCTATCGTTTGAACCCACAAACGTCGTGTTGTACCGAGTTTAGCCACTTTCTCGCGCCAGGAACGTCTTTTCGGAGGTAATTCAACTACCTATCACACAAACACTCCGATTTAAACAGCGTCGATTTGATGAATGTAGACACATATCGCAAATGTGGACCAACAGATCAGGTGCATCTTATATCCCATCCCCCAAAAAGGATGTCGATATCAGCCCATTAAATTCCAATCAACCCATTCTCAAGTTATATCATCAATTTTCACGACAAAAGTTCAATCCTTCTGCTTCAACCTCCAATTAGAAGAAGTAACTCAACATCCAACCCTGTAGACGCAGACACAAGAGTCATCTTAAAGGACAAAATGCCAGAATCAACATGGTAAAATTTATCAAAGCAGACATCCAATAAATTCTGCAAATAATGAAAACGCCCAGTACCCGTGCTCGTGGCACACTTTTCCTTCCCAACAGTGATATATAGATATAAACATAGCATTGCTACGTGATAAGGCAACGTCCCGAGTTGCATTAACCATCCTCAAGATCCGTGCACGTACGCACAGGTGAGCGAGTGAGCGAGCGTCGCTCGAGACTTAATAATGGCCAAAATTCATCTCGCTCGCGTTCGTTCTACTCTCTGTGTAAGATGTCGTCGTTTTGGTTCACGCCCAAGTTTATTTCTTCTTCTATTTCCAGCTGTGTATCCTAACCTACAATACTTCAAGGTTCACTTCTATACCCCTAACAGACGAGGAGAAAGGAAGAGAGAAAAGGATATCTGACACTCTCAGATACGAAATATAGGACAACAGAGGGATCCAATGAAGCCTTGTAGAGCCGTAGATATCCCTAGCGCGCTGTTTTCTACTTTCATACCCGAGAAAAGTAAAGGAAGAAGGCTTTTGACGTATGGCTATCCTGTGAGAAGAATATTAAAAAAGTAGAGGGTGTGAGGTTTAGGTGTGACGTGACAACTTCTGGTAGGAAAATTTGCTTGGGCAAAGGAAGGAGATACGTTGCTTGGTTTTTGAAGATGTCTCGAGAGAGGGTATTCTTGATTATATGCGATCATTTTTCGTGAGGGAAATTTTTCTTGGTTGATCGAGATGTCGTCTACGTCGTTATCGTCATCTTCTAGATGGAGGTGTTATAGTTGATGAAGAGAAGTTCGTAGAAGAGATGGAATGAGTGCGATCAGTTTTGGTATCACATTGTAGGATTTTTGAGAATTCAGCGGTTGAGTTGAAAAAAAAAAATTTCCATACGCACATGAATGATACAGAGCTTAGTGAGCCTTGAAATTATTGGATGTTGGCTCCATTGACATAGTTTTTTTTTCATTTTCGATGCACGTATCTTGATGATCTGATTCTTCTGCTTCTAGTTGGATTTTGGATCAACTTGACGTGTGAAGTGATACGAATTTCCATCAAACGTAGGTGGATATGATACATGTTATATCATAATCTAATTTTTCTTACCCCTCACCATTAAAATGTTCAGGGTTAGTGTTGATTCTTGATCGCAGGATGGTTTTTAGAATGTCAGGATTGGAAGATTCATTAATATTCCCTGCTGAATAAGAATTTGGAAGTGACACGATAGTATGTGTGAAAGTCATGAGCTGGAATAAATCAATTCAACTAAGCCTCTAGAAGACAAGAAACCAAATGAGCTCATTGAATCTGATCGAATATCAAGTTTGAACTATCTGCACACGTGCACTGACATCTAAGTGAAGTCAGAGTTGATGAGAAGATTAGAAAGAGAAGAATTCCGAAAGGAAGAGCACTTGAGAAGTTCAGAAAAGATTTCGAAGCCGGAAGAATTCCCAGGAAAAAAATGATGGCTCAAAACCCTGACTTTGCTCGTGAAACCAGTTTTGAACTACCTAGTGTTCCAAACTCCAATAGCTCCAAGGTAAAGTTTCCCGATGAAGCACTTACAGATATGTATCTTGTATGTTGAAGAAACTGGATGACTTGAATGAGAATCTCGTTGTGGCAAAAATTGAGCTAAATTCTGATATATCTGCCCAGGAAGAACATCGGAGACGATGATCTCAACAAGGCTGAAGATGCGTTGGATTTGTCACGAAAGAAATTGAGGCTATGGGGAAGAAAGAGCTTCAATTTGAGAGGTGAAGTTGCCATTCAATGCTCGACATTCAATGCTCGATTCTATCTGACGTGTACTTTGATCTTCGGATTGATGATATCTAAGGAGGCTATACTTGTCTACTTTTGATGGAATAATCGATTACGAGAAGATATACCTAATGAACCGTAATTCAAATCGCTCGCTGAATCCAAAAAATCACCAATACAGCTTCTTCACACCAGATCTTGACGGAGAAAATTTCAGGGATTCTGAAATTTTTGAATCCAGAATCTCCAAAATTGGTCAATTTTGGATACACAAAACTAATTTTTGAAAGATTTTCCATAGAAACCTACAAAGATTCTCGTTTGTCCAGATTTCGACGGGTACTCGCAGTTGTTCTCGTGATTCAGTACTCATTGTGAACGACACGTGTTTTAGCATCCAACGTGACACTCGTGATCCAGTCCTCCAGTTGACACTTATGATCTAGTATCCAGGTTGAAATTTGTGATCTAGCACTCGTGGTGATACTCGTAATCCAGTACTTGAGTTGACCCTCGTAAACTAGTACTCAGAGTGATACTCGCAATCCAGTACTCGGGATGATACTCGTGATCTAGTGTTTGAGGAAACACTCGTGATCCAGTACTCCACTTCACATTTGTGATCCAGTTTTTGAGGTGACTCCCGTAATCCAGCGCTCAAAGTGATGATTGTGATCCAGGAATCAATGTGATATGCGTGATCTGAAACTTAAAGTAATATTCGTGATAGTAATAATCTCCAAATATATCATTTCGAGTGCAGAATCATGAGAACAATCTCGAATGTCTGTACATAAACATTGTTCGACTTCTGGATCAAGAGAATCAATTTATGTCTACTGTAATGTCATCTCAATCATTCGATCACAAGCATCACTTCTAGTAGCTGAAAACGAGTACTACTGTGAATACCTGCTCAAAATTTTCAGAGTTGTGGGTTCCTGCAGGTTTCGATGGAGAGCCTGGAGGGAATAATTTCCAAGAATCACTATTTGTACGTAATATCGACTGAATTCCAAAATTTTTGGGTAGCTATGGAAAATCTCTGAAAGAGAAGTTTTCGTCAATCCCCCACAATTCTGGTGTGACAAAGCGGAATGGATGACATGCCTCTCTGGGCTGAGTGATGAAATTTACCTGGCATCATCAATTGAGGTCAGTCTTCCAGTAACTGAATTATACTACAATGTGTGAGTCGGTTTTATCGTCACATTAGGCAGGAAAGGAACCTATCAGGGCTCATTTCCATTCTCACGAATTGGAAACAAAACTTATCGTCATCAATATTATCCGGCAATCTTGTGAGGGCTTATACTCAGGCCAACAACTAGTCATTTTGAATTGAACTATGAGAATGGCATGCAGAGTTCATAGATCAACCACTAACTCATATTTCCTATCGACTCAGGGGTCAAAACCATTTTTTGTTCCAGAAAATTTTCCAAACGTGTGCATTAGTCGAAACAAGAAAGTACCAAATATACATCAACGATTACCTCTGACAGCATTGCCCTCATTTTAACAAGTTACAATACCTCAAAACAAAACCATACCTCACCACGAGTTTTTTTCTATATAATACTAGATCCCGGTTCGTTTCCAACCTTTACTCACATTTTGCTCGTACACTTTGACCTGACAATTTGTCCTGAAAGATTAAAGAGGTCAAAAGACGACGAAGCCAGAAGTAGTACTAGCTATATATCTATAAATCCTTAACACTATATAGCCTAAGGGCCTCTAACGAGGACAATCCGCGCTCTGAAGCCATTAACTTACGTTTGCGTTTCTCGCTTGATACGTCAGAGGAAATAAGAGAGCAAAGAATTGCCGGGTAACGGTTGGTCTGATGAAAAACACGAAGCAAATGTTTCTACGGATTTACAAGGGCGTAATTCAAAACTCGTTGATGAATAACCTCGGATGACCTGTTGTCTTTCGTTTGCTTCCGGTTAGAAGATTATACAAGTTGGAGAAGGAAATCTGAGGGGGCTGAGATGTTTCTCTGAACTTTTTCTGTTTTACGGTGGTACATGCTGGTACTTGAAATTGTGTATGCTACTATAACGATTATAGCAAGACTTGTGTATATTGAATGCTGTTGGTTCTGAGCAAAAGTGCCTAATTTAGAAAGATGCCCAATGTACACAAAAGTCCATTTTCTCGATGAGTTCGATATTTATCGCCAGATTTGAGTCCTTGGCTCCTCATGCTGATTTATAATCCATAACGTTCATGCAAAATTATTAGTTTTGCTTTCTCTTCTTTTTGATTCACCTCTGACAGGCGCTGAATACCTCAGAAAATATATTGAATACACGTATTTTGATGTGAAATGAACTGAATTTCACGGAAAAGTACTTCCAAGTCCAAAAAATTCAAAGTAACCTCAAAAAGAGGGACCTTATTTTCAATCCCCTAGTCCATATTTCTATCCGAATTTGATATTTTTATCGTTATATTGCCCATAGTGTTTTACATCAAAAAGCTTTTTGAATGAATTGAGGTGGGCGCTAGTCTCTGCCCAGCAAGAATAATGATGAAACAAGATGAGTGAATTCGACCGGATTCGTTACCACGGTCGAACTAGAGTTGAACTTTCAAAGAGATTGTCCGGCGTTCAGAACACCAATCTTTGGTCCAAGGAATGGGGACTTTTCTGAAGAAAGATTTTTCTCAAAAATCGACCAGTTCATGAAGATCATGGAAAGACTCATATTCAGATTGGTATCAAGAACATTGTTATTGGTTCCATTTACCCACAATACGGAGAAACTTGACAGAAATCAAAGGAATATCACCGTAAGCCTGACCTCCTCACTGTTTATGAAATTTGAGACTCTTCCTCAACTGACGTCTTTCATCACAAGAATCGTGATCTTTCAGGAATGACCTAGGTTTCAGAAACGGACTCTAATCATCTCGACTTCAACAAGCAGATTCCTTTTCAGAATCATTTTGATTCATTTATTTATCACTGACTTATAAAGGTCTGAGTGTTGTGCCAACTTTTTTTGATTTTCTCAAGGATTCGACTCAGCATATCTAAAGGCTGTTGTGCTGCACAAGAGAATTTCAATGATTCATCGAAGTAATTGAGGTAACTGCAAAATGAACCGAGTCAGAATCATGTTCGGTCGGCAAAGACGCAGAAATTGAACTTCTCAAGTTGATCATGTCAGGATGACATGATCAACTTTCAAATTATGGATCATATACATGTGTACCGTTTTTCAAAAATTTTCTGACTAATTGAACCCTATACTCAATTGAATCCTCTAAAAATCAATCTACTCATCCACATCATTCTAGAACAGATGCAACCCAACTATCTACATCATTGCCATCACATAACCCTATACAATCATGGGAAACCTTCAAAGCAGATTGCTCTTAACTCATCCTTCTATAGTCATCATCTTCACCCTCATACCCTCGTTTTTCTTGTTTATTTCCCCTGAAACAAAGGGTCCTCTCGAGTCTCGTTGATCTCCCAAGAGATACATATCATATATCTGAGTCTCAGTAGTAGAAGTAGCACCAGATCGCTTGAAAAGATCTTTCATCGCTCTTCCAAGACTCTAGAAAGTTATGGCTTGCTATATATACATATATAATATAGTAAGGAAAGCTCCTCTATCAAAGATTACGACATCCCAAGCTCGATTCCCTGACCGATTGTAAAATTTCATTCGAAGGATTGCCCGTCATCGTTTCACGTATCATCATCGATGTATGTGTGTGTGTGGTTACGTATCTGTGTGAAATTCTGAGATATGAGGGTTTGTAAGTGGGACGATGGAGAAGGTGGAGAAGAGGGGGAAATACTTTGATGGTACGGAATGGGAAATTGCCATCGATAATCGAAACGATTCTCAGTACGAGAGTAGATAGAGAGATACTGATACATCTTGTGGGATTCGAATTTCCCGCGGTATATTGGCCGTGAGTAAACTGATACGCTTGCTGTATATAAGATATCGAGCGATTATAAATTAGAGTCCGTTGGTGTAGTTTATGTCAGGGGAGATGGTTTTGAGAGACCAAATTGAAGCTGATTGATATTGTGTGGACTTGTGAATGTTGTAAATTGTGAGAGTGATTTTGATTGTAGAGTGATGAACTTGATGAATTAGAATCGATATAGGATGGAAATGAGATTTCTGAATCATCAAACTTCACTCAATGTAGATTATGGATGCCTAACCTATGATCATGGAATAATAGTTTCAATAAGTGTATTCACGAGGAAGTCCGTTATTTCCCGAATATTCCTCATAGACTGATTTATCTCCTGGGGGAATTTCATGTGACAGGGAATAGAAGTAAAAATTTCAAGAGTGAATGTAGAAAATTTTTTATGATTCTCAAACTGAGATGGTCCTCTAGCCACCGACTTTCCCTGCAGTAGTTAAATAACTCCAAAAGTATTTTGAACGGAAGCTGATGAGATTCCTATTGGGATAACTTCTAGACGAAGTCAGTTCGATGCATTATAATCAAGGTTCTTGCCATGAATCTTCTTGTCTCTGCCTGCAGTCGGTGATAAGTACAGCGCGTGCTGTCTGAACGCTTCTTGAGTTATTGAGCAAATTAAGTGAGTGTGCCTAATTTACCCTCACTCAAGTTCTCGAATAGACGCACCCGGAGACCTTGTTAGAGTATTTTTCTCATGTTGGTTACGTTAGAATATTGAAAAATCAACATTTGAGACCCATCAAAATGACTCGCAAAATTTTCAGAACAAAAATACTGTTCTTCGGTATTCTTGACTTCTTCTCCCTTAGTCACTAAAAACTATGGCAAACAAAATTGATGAGATTATTGACATTGTATTTCAGCTGATTCTTTTTGTCTTTGTCTTGGCTCAGAGATGCTTCTTGTGGGATTGCAAAATTTGATTTCCAACCGATTCCACGATCATGTTACTGTAGAGAGTGCAGTGTGCTTAATTTGCCCCCATACTCTTCCTCCAAATTCGGTCTGACTTCATCAAAATACAATAACTTGACTCAAAAAATACAACAGGGGCAGAGGAAACTACAAGATGAGCTGGACCACAACTCTTTTGGACGTACTATAGCAGGAAAATCTCACGAGAAGCTCGGGCAGTGTCGTGGAAATAGGCCTCTTACGCATGTGGAGGCGAGTCAGGCATGCCTTTTCGGAAATTCATGAAAAATCTTCTCCTGTGAAAAATAAGATATCTCAGCTTCAATCCGTCCAACTTCAACTTATCTCAGCTCATTCTGAATGTCTTGAAACAAGTTTCGAAATGAACTAGAGCACGTTGAAAATTATTGAGATGAACTAAAACTATTATCTGCAAAACAAAAGTAGCGGGTGTAGATTAGGCACTCTTACCTCATGATGAGTGCATCGGCAACTGAAGAGTCAACAGTCTACCTCGATTGATAGACCTGGATATGATATTTTGGAATATGTTACCTGTTCATGGTGGATGGCGGTAATACGTCCTTGAGAACTTCATCAACCGTTAACTTTCCAATGGTTGATGATCGATCATCAAGGATGAAATTGGCTTGAAAATCATCAGAAGCCTTCTAGAAAGTGAAAGGATCCATGAATAAAGTTGCGAAATGGCGGAAACCCTACACTGTAAAAAATTGGTTGAATTTTCAACCAACATTTCAACCAGCTGGTTGAATTTTCATTCAAGCAATTATATCCCATGATAAATGGATGGATGGATGATGGGTGGATGGGCGGATGGATGGATAGACGGATGGATGAATGGATGGGTGATGGGTGATGGGTGGATGGATGGGTGATGGTTGGATGAGGGGAGAAGAGGGATGGAGTGTGGATGGGTAATTGGATTAATGACAGATGAATGATGGACGGGTGGATGATGGATGGATGGATGGACCCATCAACCATTCATCTATCGATCCACACGCAATCCATCACTCCACCCATCCATCCATCCATCCATCCATCCATCCATCCATCCATCCATCCATCCATCCATCCATCCATCCATCCATCCATCCATCCATCCATCCATCCATCCATCCATCCATCCATCCATCCATCCATCCATCCATCCATCCATCCATCCATCCATCCATCCATCCATCCATCCATCCATCCATCCATCCATCCATCCATCCATCCATCCATCCATCCTTATCCACCCATAGGACCATCCACCATATTCTACTCCTCATACGTAGACAATCTGATATGCAGAAATCTTACGGACATATTGTGATAATCCACATTGGCTTAATTTTTCATCCAACCAGCTGGTTGCAGTTCTTCGGAAAAACTTCTTACAGTGTAGTAATCACGAAGAAAATAGTTCATGTGACGTGGCTCAATAATATTCACATTGCATATTCTAGAACAAGAGAATTGTATGGGTGAAGCTTACTGATTAGGCCGTATAGATATATATATACATCGAACTTTCTTTAATCTGTCTTTCATGGGTGTTAAATGTGAGTCTGAATTCGTGATGCAGATCACTTACGGGATTACAGTAAATCCTGTCTAGATTAGGCACCCTCGGTTCCATGAAAAAACGCCCAAAATAGATAGATGCCCAATATACTGAAGGCATTTAACATGTAAAGGGTATTCTTGGTCCCACATTGGAGTGCCCAATTTAGATAGGTGCCCAATATATAGAGTGCCCAATTGAACAGGTTTCACTATATTGTGGGATAGGTTTTTGGGGACACTTCTAGGATCATACTACAGCCAGAATTGAAATTACCACTTGAGCCATTTTGAGAAATATTGGGAATAGGTGTTTTCCTGCCAAATTTCACTTTTCTACCCTCGATAAGTCGACGAGAACGTATTTTATTGAAAAGTATGTTGAGCAATTTTTCGTGAATCTTAGAAAGATGAACAGAAAAGGTCATCACACATTCTCTCGAATAAGGTCCCCAGTTTGCGTAGTGGACGTACTTCCGCTTAAGATCTATACTTTCCCACGGTCTCGATCCCATGACTCCGAAGAAATAGATTTTATCCAAAAATGCGTATAGTAATTTTCTGTAGATCATCAAAGGTCCATATTTGGACGTAAAATTTCTTGTTTTTTTCAGAACCAATTTTTGTTTCGATTTCCTCAAAATTTCGAGGGTGGGAGTATGTAGGTCCAGTCTCAGGAAAAGGGTACTTTTTTACCTAATATGCCTGTATAATTTTTCAAAAAAGAATTACTCTCATTTTACGATGTTTTTCACAAATTTTTTTGCCCCAGAGCTATTCTCAATATCTCGTACTCAGTTTCTCAAAAATGAATTGAGGCAACATCTGAAACTTTAGAGAAATTATCCCAATAACGAGCTTCACAAATTCGCATCACAGTCAGATACAAAAACTACTCAAACATCACTCAAATTGTTCTCTCACCCAAAATAATAGCCTCCATTAGCGCAGTCGTGCCTTGATTGTAGTTAGAGCATTAGATCTAAATTCATCTGTATCTATCGTCGTTGTCTTAGTCGTCCTTGTCGTCGTTGATATCGCCTATTTGGCAGAGAAACGATATCCAAAGAGAAAGAGACACAGAGAGAATACACGCATTCTGTTAGTGTCTCTCTCGATAGACGGCTTTGGCTCAAGCAGAGAACGACGCTATCATCGTGAGCGAGTACCAGACCCAGAATAAATCGACCTGACGAATGGGTCCGCAAAAGTTAAGCCATTGTAAACCGCGAAAACGCTAAACCTTAATTCCAATGCTCTCTGTGTGCTCTTGCTGCCTCTATTTCCTTCCTTCCTTCTTCTACCCCTCTTCCTTTCTCCCTTCTTCTCTGTCTTTTTCCCTCACTGTGTGTGTATGTATTGGTTATCGCACTCTCTCGTGAATTATTGTGCGTACTTACTCGCAAAAGCGCTTGGGTTTTCATCCCCCACTAGTGTTTTTCCCGTACACATACTATAGAATTTTGTATGGTACTGGTTCGAGGGGAGGGGGGGGGGGGTCAGGTTGGATTGTTTGTGATTTTGTTCATTAAAAATTCAAGAGGTGTATTTTTCGTTGTTACGAAATTCACTCACGTTCACCACCACCACCACCACCATCACCGCGAAAGTCTGCGATTATACGTGGATGGATTCATTTGAGATTGGAGAAATTTTATCACACATACATATACAACATTGCTATCAGAGTTATTTCCAATTTGTTTCGGATTTGCTCTTGTCGTTGATCATCGGTATCACATGATGCGAATACGGAATTTTTGTTCCGTGGCTTGTGTCAGTATTTTTGAATATCTCTAGATTAAAACTGGTTTATTTGGTTGTAGTTGATGGTTATTGAATAATTTGGAATTAAGGATAAATAATTTTCATGTTCCGTGTGCGGCTTGATGAGTAGAATGTTTTTCTCAATTTAGTCTTTTGTATTGATCATTCGGATAGATTGACAGGCTGAGAGTCCAATTCATATTATGATGTCACAACATACAACTATGATATTAGAATGATAGATTTTGCACCGAGTTTATGAGATTGTAACTCGCTTTAGAGCGATTGATTCCGGCCTGAGCTGCAGGCGAGGGTCAAAATAAGTGCTCGGAAGCGGGGATTCTCATAAACGAGGCGCGAATGATATTTTATGCAATTTTATGAGCACCCAATCATCAGAAAATCGGATGAAAGTTTCATTCACATGAAACTATGCATACGCGTAGATCCAATGATGGAATGAGGTGAAATCTCAATACTGGCCGATGATTCTCAAAATTTTGGGTATCATCATACTTTGGATCTTATTAGTTCACGGGAAGTCGATTTTTGATCATTGATTCCAACATGAGTTCATTATTTCGATCTACATTTGATAAACCACTCTGCATCCGCATACTTCTATTAAAAATTTTACTGAATTGAATATACACATGTACTTCTTGTAAGGGGGATCCACAAAGTATCATTCCGGACTAGCGATAGGTATAACAATTGTCACCAGCTTCAGATTTTCATTGTCCACTACCTTTCTAAGTTTTATGGAAGATTGGAAGAATAATATGTCATCGTATTCATGAAGACATTCCAAAAATGAATAGAAAACAGTTGATAGATATGATTATAATGATCAGAAAGGTTGAAAAGAATTTGGCTTGGCTTCCTGTTACATCACTCTTGAATAATTCTTGTCCTGAATCAGCCGAAGACAGTATGCATGACTGATAGAAATCCCTTTTCCACGGCCATGTCTCCGAAACTTCATGGGGCCCAATGTTAACTCATCAAAGGTACTTCTGACTTGTGACAAAAATAGACCAATTCATGGCGTACAAAACTTCATAAAAATGAAAATTTTCTTGAAACCCCTTCTTAAATAGAAACTAGCTTCTTTGTTCTTCTTGTTACCGCTCATTCAGCCTGTTGATGTTCTTGATGAGTCAGAGGCCCCTGAAATGCCTCCGTAACTCAATGATGATATTTGTAAAGATTGATTGGTGGTATCAGGCAAGGTTTCTTATGAAGTTCGTAAAGAAGATATTCTGTTGAACTGGTGCCACTGATGATTATGATTCCCCATCAGTCCATCTGACCATTCACTCACCAACCTGTTCAACCTACCCACCCATGAAATCTCACACGTAACCCACCCACATGGCAACTAGCTGTCCATGTATTAAGCCAACTCAGCCTAGACCAGACCGTTCCATACCGTTCCAGAATGTTCCAGATCAACTTGAACTGTTTCAGACCATTCCCGGCCGTAACAAAAAATCGCAGACCATTTCAAATCATCTCAGAACGTCCCAGACCGTTCAAAATCGTTCCAGACCGTTTCATACCATTCCAAACCACCCCAGATTGTTCCAGACCAACTCGAACTGTTTCAGACCGTTCCAGACCATTTTAGACCATTTCATTATATACAATAGGTACGATACTTCTTTAGTGCTCACGAATTCGGGATCACTGAGAGTCGACGGATGTAAACTATTCTGATTTATTAATCTTCGAAAATCCCAGGGTTTTGACGACTTATTTTTCCTCTCCAGTGGATTGAGTTTAGAGATTCAGTTGGTCCACACAGCCGGACCCATGAATGTAGACAATCCGCCAATGAGTACATCAGTTTCATGTCTAATCCTAACCCACCTCTCTCATTAAGATTACCAAAGTCTACTGGTGATTTGGTTTGCGTATGCAAAGAATTTGCCATTCCACGCTCCATGCGTGTACACAAAAGGTTGCCAGAGCTTTTTAATATACATCCTGAAATTTGAAAAGTCTATCTCACATGAGCAAGAAGGATTTTATATATACATTCCTCGGATATTGAAGTGGATGACAGCAGTTTCCAGTTCTCAGAAGAAGGAGTATGTGCTCAAAATAATCTCAGTATCAGGAAGTAAAATGTATCTCAAATTTCTTGAATAGATCGCGGTAACTATTCAAAGAATTATCTTAGAGTGGGGGAGGCTTTTAGCACATGCAATATTTAGGCCTCTGATGAAGTTTCTTGTAATCGTTAGATTCTCGAAAAATATTTCCTAAAGCTTCGAGGTTGTTGAAGATTCTTCCGAAGAATCCTCAATTGTTCATCTGTGCCACGATACCTCACAATGACTTCAGGCGATTTGGGTGAACTGCTTCTGTGAGTTAAAAATTACAAAGCAGAAAACTACACCTCTCATCGATCAAAGATAAATATGAAAACTCTGAAAACCATTGATTCGTAGGAGGACAAGTTAGATGGTTATATTAGAACGACGCATTCCAAAAACTTTGTTTTACAAATCTTGCGGACTGGTCACAATGCAGGATAGGATGAAAGCTGAAGAGTATCAGCCAACGTTGAGATTTCTCACCCAGCATAACCAAAAAAAGACTCAAATATTGGATATCACATCCAAACATGACTACCACTCGATCGAAAACTCTTAACCAAACCAGTCTGGCATTCAAAGTTGACAAACTTGCTATAGAATATACTCGAGGAGTCGAATCAACAAATCGCGCGTAGAATGTATGATAATCTCATTCTCGACTTTGTCAAAGTTTGCTCTTGAACCGGAGAATCTCACGCTTTGGAAAAGTTGACTCTCTCACACTTTCATAGACTATGTATATATCTATATAATCCAATGGTATACCTTCCTAGAATCATCGATCTCGATGCCAGACATCTAACACCCTCAAGACTTGGAATCGATCTTGAAAGCGGTCCAGAGGGATTCAGATGCGAGAAAAGTTTTCCTACGCGGTTTTCCGAGTTCATACCCGAATGAAGCTCTTTTATTGACACGACGCCGACGCCTGAGCTTAGGGAAGGATGAATTTTACGAAGACGGAGCTTTGATTGCACGGACACAGATATCAGTTGGATTCTTGTTGGCGTTAGATTTTGAGAATTTTTATGCGGTATGAGGTCTATGATTGAGATGATGCTGAATTTTAGGTTATCTCTGGGTTATGAAATAAATTAGTAACAGATTTTAAGTACTCTATCAAATTGATGAGTAGGTATTTAAAAATGTCGATTCTTGAATTTAAATATTTTTTAGCTCAGGGTCCATCCACAAGTTACGTGATGGTCTCTCTCTCTCCGCTCACCTTGGAGGTTTAAGTCTCACTCCGTGGTTCAGGTAAAATTCTCTGACCTTGAATAAATCAATAGCTAGTAGAAGAACGCCAGAAATGGTGGAATGTTTGACGATTGTTTGCTTACCTCTTCTTCCGCAAAGAGAAGCTCATAGAGAGCTTCAGATTTATGGGAATCCATTCTTGGCGTTGCCCAAAGATTCTTCAAATTCTTTCATAGTTTCACGATGTTTTCGACTAGAATCGTCACAAACACAATACTGCCTCATTTCAATGAACTTTTCGAAATACCGAATGATCTGAGCTGTAACGTCTATAGTATCAACATGTTAAATTTCCTCAAATTATGGAACACAGTCATTTAGTGGGAAATTTTTTATCCACCAATGTCATGCTCTAATGATCGAGAGAATTAAGTGAAGGTAGATATTTTCTGTTCTTAGCACCACTTAATTCAGGTCAGTAATTCTCTATCCAAAAAATCTTAAGAGAAGGGGGTTCTGGAATCATACAAATATTTCATTCTAGAATCATACAAAAATCTCATTCGCATAATTCATGGATGACTCATGAGTGGGTGGAATTCTTTGATCACTTGAGAAGGAGTTTAGAATATCGTTGGCTGAATATGTTATCCATATGTTCACTGATGACGTGGATTTCGATCCTTCAATCTCGAGCTCACGCCTGATCTCTGAGCAGCGTTGATAACTTTCAGAAAACATATAGTATTTTGATGGAATCTTCAGAGTCGTTGTGGTATATCATAAGATTCTCCCAGTGGATCCTGGTCCAATTCAAAATCACTACTATTATTTTTTTCGCCGAAAATGGTATTGAATAAAGTCGCTCCGCGCTACTTTTGACACGTATTAGTTACAGTAAAATGGAGCTATGCTAATGGATAAGCTCCCGTAGGGAAGAAATGAGCAGTATGATTTGATAAAATGAACTAGCGATATTTTGTATGAAAAACAAATATACCGAGCAGATTGAATGCATTTGAACATGTCATGATGATTCTTCTATCACAAGAAATTCATGCCAACAAAAATTTTCTTAAAGTTCAGCTTCATGCAAAATATAAATCATAAATCTCCAACCCGACGACATCTGGAAGACGTTCGGCAGCTTCACAGATCGTATCAGAAAACCCCCTCTGCATATCTTAGTCATCGGGAAGTACTGATAGAGCTTGACAGGCGGATCAAGTGACAAATTGCCTTGAATAACGAGAAGGGAAGAATAGAGTACCGTGAAAAGTGAGGGGAGCCTTTATTACACTAGTATATATAGGCGGAATTTCTTGAAGATCACATGGCGCAGCTCGGCTTAGTACTTATAGCTTGGCTCTTTAATGTGATTTTGACTTTAGAAAGTGTATGCTACTCGCTCATTCTGTATGATCTGACTTTCAAAAAGAGATCTCTTCTAACGGATAGCTCGCGTTTAGTGCTAAGTATGGTGTGTAACACGAATGACACGATGCCAGAGGGTGCATTTTTTCTGAGGAATTTGAGCCCCTATCTCTAACATTTGCGAATATCTTTCTCGATCTTGATGTATTACCGAGAGAAAGGTATATTTGATTTCATTGATTTGCATATTATCAATCGTGTGAGTGAACCAGTACGATGAGAGTGAAACTGGATGTCTATTCATATGATTGATGGTACCTCATATGCTATTTGATCATGCAGAATCACGATGTGTGATCTTCAATATTCAATATTCTCAATGAGTTTATGGAAGCTTTGAACTAACACATCGTTCAATTAGTATATTAACGAGGGTGTAGCGTAACTGAATGAATGATTGAATGATAAATTCACTTGAAAAATAATTCTCGTGAATAGATTGGTATTTCCTGTTAAGATTTATTTGAAGTAGCGACGTTTCGGCTGTTATACTACAGCTTTCTTAAAGCTTAAATTTAATTTGTCTCAACATGAGGGATCAGATTCAACAAAGAAAACTTGGAATCGTTGCATTTTTTGTACAGCTTATTATGTCTATGTAATCACGTAGCTTTCGAGCTGATGGAACTCTGTTGTTTGTTGAAATTCTTTTTGATCCCTCAGTTCCAGATAAAATGAAAGAATTGATTCTCGATGGACGAGATGTTATGTCGATTGATTCGTCGGTGAGACCGGATCGATTCTGGGCTGGATCGGGACTTTGGATTATTATGAATTGATGGAACATGACAATCGTGCTTGTGCCCGCGGCAAGAGTGCGGGTTCCGACGCCGAGCGTCAAAACGACTCGTACGGCCTCCAACAAGCAAAATGTCTCGACCTGCTCGCGCTGCACTCCAGACCATCGCCACGGACAAAGAGAAGGCTGCTCCTGCTGAAAAAATCTCGTCTCCACTCAGCGAGACCCGGGATTGATCACACTCTCATTGACCGAGATGCCCAGGTTTTCTCTTGTTCTCCTGTTCGATTGATTTTCCTATCGAGTGGATTAACCGGGCAGCTGTCAATTTGGCGCCTAATATGAGACCACGAACATACTTAAAACTTGTTGGTATCTGGAGTCGCCAGAACCTACGACCCGATGAGCAATCTTCCCCGGAATCCACCTGCATCCCGGATGACCCGGCAGTCGGTGGCTAGCACTTTAGAAAGTGTCAAAACATCCAGTGGCACCCAACTCCAACAAAAACGAACCGTCTTGCCTGAGTTGCTGCTCGCGTGACACGGAATCAACGTCAACGACCGGTGGAATCCAAGCAGGAACTCGAGGACCTATTTGACGGGGTGCAATCCTCCGTGCGTTGCAGAGCGTCTCGAAGAGACCTCGTGCTCACCGAACCTTCACTGGCCGTGACACTGGACAAATTTGCAATCCTACTACTCGGAACTCAACAACAACAACCAGAGCAGCCTGCTCCGGGTGACCAGGTGTTCCCAAAACCGGCGCCACAGGTCAAACCGGACGCAAGAGCCCAAGCCGTGCCCATTGTCACAGCTGTTCCTGCCATGTTAACATGGGAGAACTCAGGCAGACGTTTCACCATCTCACCGGTGCTCCTCTTAAGCCCCCGGATTTCAACGGTGTCGACCATGACGATCCCGCGCGCTTCATAACCAAATGCGAGGAGCACTTCCGACGTCTGGGCACTGAGGATGCATTCCTTCTTCTTCTTTACATATTATTGTCATCCAAAGTGGGGGGGGGGGACATTGCCTTCCCTTCTCATAGGGCCATCAACGGACTTTTGGGATGCATTTGGAGTCCAGGTCGCCCAGCGCACTCTCAAGGGTGACCGACGCCGAGAAATGGTGGTCCTGCTGAGAGAACTTGGCTGTATCCTGGACCCGCTTCATGGAACTGTTCCTGGCTCACTATGACTCGCCTCAAATTTGACTTAAATTCAAGGCCAAGCTGTACGGGCAAACGCAGGGCGACGCTATGGACCACCTCAGCCCATCACCCCAGGTCTAGTCCGACTAAACGTTGCAACCAGGGGTGATAAAAGAACTCCGGTTTGCCCTGCTGCCCTATCAACAGCAACCTGGATGGGACCTCCTGCTTCCGAAGATCCTGTCCGCCATGCACTGCCGACAAAACCCCGCCACTAGATTCAACCCAAGTGAATTAAACCTCGGTCGAAACCTCACACGACCAGGAGAAAAGACATCACTCAGTTCGGACGACTTGGGGGCCCGCATAGCAACAGCCATCGCATCCCAGGAAAAATACCTTAACACACCGAAAACCCCGGACGAGGTCTTTGACGAGTGAGACCGGATGTTCATCAAAACACATTCTCTCTCTCTCCAAGGCAGCGGAGATTTTCAACGACGGCCGCGCCCCCAAGTGGGAGGGTCCATGTACCATCATCCACTGCCACTCGCCACAAGTTGTCACCGTGGAATGGCCCAAGAACACTTGCATCAAGGCGTATATTTCACAGGTCAAACGGGACTATGCGTTATCGGCCCCACCAGCGGCCATGCCCACGATCGCGTCTTCAGCCCAAATCGAAAGAGGATTCGAATAAACTGTGGGCAAAAATGCGCTTATTCTATGAGTTGGAAGGTAACCAACTATCCAGTCAAATTCGTTGATCTCCAATACTCTCAAAATTCGGGCGCTAACCGGAGAGTTATCGAGTATAAGTTAGACAATAACAATGATTCGACATTTCATCTCAACCTCTGCATCATCAAAATTCCAACATCAGATGTGAATGAAACTCTACAGCCACACCTTAGCCTTCCATCATGAGAATCCTAAACCGGGGTTTAGAGGTGGCATTTTTAGGTTAAGAAGGTGGAAATGCGATCTCAGAGTTTCTGTGATGGAGAGAATCATTCGCACTCCAATTGCAAGCTCACTTTGGGAACTAGAAGACTTGGCCTGTCATGTCATGACAAATTACCCTAGTGCCCGAAGCGTGCGCTCAGATCATGGAAATACACTATTTCCTGTCGAAATTAGAATTGAGCAAATGCATCATCTAGGAATATTCCTCAAGTTTTCGAAAGGGTACATGGTGCCAATCATGAATTCTCTAATTTGAATGAGATACAAGTGTCTATTAGAACTCATTGTCAGTATCACGGGAAAATTAATCTTGTCAGTGAACCATAAGTTCCATCTTGGTATAGATACATATCATTATGCTACGGCACTCTGTTCAAGAATTCTAGGATTCTATTCCAGTATTCCTTAGTAGACATAGTTTTTTTGGGAACTATTACATCTTCTGGGTGATCAGTTTTGTAAGAAACTATCAGTCATGGTAATTTCAATCAAATCATACTCTAAGCGCATAAATAAAATCTCATTCATCTATCATACCAAATGTTCATATCAAGCACTCGAGTCCAACGCAAAATACTTACCCTACCCAACTGAGCGTAATTGCAGCCTCGCCGTCGCGTTGAGATTCTACATGTGTATAGGGGTTGTAGATATATACAGAGAGCATGGCACTATGGAACTCTGCCGGCGCGCTGCGGCAGCAGCCCTAGCAATCTCAAATGTCAGCTCAGTAGCGCGGAGCGCCTCGACGTGGCAACACGCGCACGCCGGTTACATTTAACGCCCCGCCCTCGAAACTTTTCATATCCTAATAACCACTCACAGGATGACTAAATACTTATTCGTATCACTTGAATTTTCAGAATTCTTATTAAGATTGTAAAACAGTTCTATAGTGTGATTATTCCGTAAAAAATTTGATAGTAGAACGAAAAGAAGACGATATGGTGAAAAGTGGTATAGATAAACGTTAAGTCAGACGGATGCTTTTTGGTGTGAAAAAAAAAATATTTGGAACATGGGTGATGAAGAAATAGGAATTATGGAGTGCTGTGGACGCTTGGTGAGGCAGTTGAGTGAGGTTATAATCAGTGATTGTGTGGTGAATGAAAAAAGGTGGATTGGAGATTTCGGAAGAGGATGGAATAGGGCAGTGATTTTGGGGATGCTGATGATCATGATGCCCGGAGGAATGCAAGGTGAGGGATCTATTTGAATCGAAAGGGGAAATTTTGATCCCTGTTGTGAATAAAGAATATCTTCAATGATTTGGAGGACCATCGAGTAGGGTTCAATGCCCCTGGTTCTCAAGGAATGTCAACAACAGAATTGTTCTCTACAGAGAACTTTTTCCTAGTATAGAGAAATAAATAATCCCAAGATGGGACTTCAACAACTATGTCAGTGGTCTATTGAATTTTCCTGGGATAGATGTATTGATACAATGTGGTCCTAAGATAACAGTGGGCAAAATAACTTCAGCAATGATAACAGCCTGAGTTGAATGACCGAATTTGCATACCGCGCGTGAGATTGTACAGGACTCTTACTATTTCGAATTTCTTTGCCAATAAGACAATTTTCCAGGAATTTCACAGGAAATTCCGAATGAAAAGTATGTTTTCAAGGGTTAATTGACTGAATTTTCCTAGAATCTGCCAGTTTGCGAGATCTCTCTTTAGGTAGAGGCACTATTTCAGCGACTGTTGAAAAGTATTTTATTGAAATTTCAAAACGACCATGACCCATACAATCCACGTAAAACTGTAGATCCTACATGATAATCATAGAAAACGGTTGAGAATTCGTCAGTAATAGTAAAATACATCTGTTATAACGTCATGAACCTTGGAGACATAATATAGCCAGGAATGAGGCCTACACCAAATCAGTAGATTTCACTGAAGTATCAATGGGGTTGGATGAAATTTGGAGGTGAATAGATTTTCAAAATGTGGGTCGTGGAAAAATATAACCTATCGAATTTTTCGAATCTGTACAGTTGCCCCGGATTAAGGTTGTGGATGATAGGGAACGTGCAATCTCGGTCTCACCTCATTCACTACCAAAGACAACGGGAAACGACAAAATATCTGAAATTTCATGCACTCATGGGAATTTTCCATGAAAAATTCCGTACCTCAATCCAACCAGAGCTGTAAAGATCATACCTATATTTAACAATCATCAATTGCTCAAACGACTACACATCCTCAATCTCACAAATTGCACTTTGTTTCGACAATCTTGTTCTCCATATAAAGATCTCTCTCTTTCTCATATTTTTATTGCAGTAGCTTTTAGAGAAAATTCATGCATTGAAAAAGGGGGTACGCTCGTTGCGGAAGAAATTTTTGCAAGGAAGGATGGTAGAGACTACAAAATAAAAAGACACGCAAGGCTCTTATCTCCATAATACTCCATTCCGGTATGGCACGTCGTCCCCAAGAGCTGTATTCTCTTAGGATATACCAAAGAGTACACACTTTTTGAAGAGCATACACACTGCAAGAGATTCACTGAATTGACGCATCTTTTTCTGAGAATAATATAAAATATTCCGTTGAGAATTCTTGGTTAGATTGAGATCGATGGTTCTCTTCTCTTGGCTACCAATTTGCATGATATTTCTGATTCCTTGACATGTCCTGTTCTAAAGTTTTCCAGTCAAGTCTATCATACCGTGAAATAATTCTTCATCTACTGTTCCGTTTATTTTGGTCATGAAACGGTATTGTGCGGATTTTTTCCTTAAATACTCTAACCGCAAACAATCAATTCTCACTCCTGTAACTGACATTTTGGCGATTGAGTTGATTCTAGATTGTCCATCTCAAAATTGATAATTTTCCGTGCACCTAGATTTAGGGGCACATTCAGCTCTGAATGGATCAAGTCAAAATTTTTCTTATTCATAATCTCTATCAATATGATTCCAGTTGATTTTTTTTCCATGATCAGTCACTAGAACTTGCGATTTTAATGATTAGTTGAGCAGTATTTTGGGGCCAACGTTTCATTGAATTCGAATCCAAGTCAAATGGTGCAGACCCATATCTAATGGCTCATGTAACAATCATTCCGTATTTCAAACTCGAAATAATGGTGAGGTCACGCAAAGCTTAGAAATTCACCCAAAAATTTGACGTGGCGACACCTGATTGGGGCAAAACTTCCCCTTTATGATGTATGAAATATTCAAAGCGATGATGAAAATCTACTGACCCAATTATCAATGCCCACAATGTCATTAGTTTTATTCGGCAGTGGGTCTAGGCAGTCGTCCCTTGTGGAATCCGTGTGCGTTATATACGGTAATCGCGGGTCCGGATTGCGGCTTCTTTCGCGTGGCAACTTTTGATATAAAACACTACACCATCCTTCGAGTGCCCTGATCGCGAAAATGATCGAGCTCCGGGCCGGGATGAATGCGGAAACCCACTACCTCTGTACTTTCTAATATCTACCTCAAGCGAGGAATGATGTTTGGACCATGATTTTAGCGTATTTCATATCCCATTCACCCCAATAAACCCATTGGAGTGAAATTTGACTCAAAGCTATGAGTCAGTTTCGTGCGCACCGAATTCGAGTGAATCATCACTCAAAGCTGGAAATAAATTTCACCCAAACTTGAGTCAATCATCAATCTGAGGATTGAGTCAAATAAGTCAAAACCAAACTTAGAATTCTACATGTTGCAATAAAAAATTAATTCACGGAATGCACACATATTTCAATTGATTTCCTGGTGATTCTGATTATTAATATTTCATGAAAAATATATTTATTGTGGAGTTTGGCAGTTGTATTCAACTCGATGGGATTTGAAATCGCACCCTCTTGATTGCCAGGCAAGTGTCTCAACCATTAGACCAAATGTGACTTTGTCAGTTTATAGTTGAGAAAGCCTATGTACGGTTGTGCACGGTCGATGCGAGTTTTTAAATATACCCGAGAAGTGTTTCGAAGGGAAGCTCAACACTTCAGAAGTTCCCTACTTTCTTCATGAAAGTCCCGCAAATCATTCTGGGATTATACCTTAACCTATAAAAATCTATTTCACTCAATGTGAGGAGTCGATTGTCACTCATCTTGGAGTGAAGATTAACTCAAGCTCAGAGCGAATGTAACATTTCTATCGTTTCACTCCCTATGAATCAAATCTTCAATCTAATATGAGCCATTATCGGTCATTATGAGGATCACACCAAGCTTCACGTCAAAATATATCTCACGAATGAACTTCAAATTTTCCAAGCGTGAGAAATTATGAATCTGATCTGATCTATTCTTGAAAGGATATAAATTAGAGCATTCCTATGGTATATAAATCATGAGCACAGTGAAACAGAAAATGAATTGAGCAGAGTACGCATTAGGGGCCATCCATGATTGTCGTCTCGCTGAAAGTGGCCACTTTTAGGTGTGTTAGTCGCGTGACAAAGGCCCCCACCCTTTGTCACGTGAAGCCTCTTTATCGAGCCTCTTTTATTACATGTTCCGTCACGTTTGGCTGACCCTTCCCTGACCCAAGAGCGTGTAATCTATGTATGCCCCTTTATCTCTTGAGCTATGAACTTGTCTTCAATTGAATTGAAAATTCCCACAATCAAGCTGAATATTCACCAACGCATTCTCCTTGAATTTTCAGGCTTAAAAACTTCAAAATAAACCTCAACCCATTGAAAACTGTCGAGTTTTAATTTAATAATCGAATCCTCATCACTCACCTTTGCATAATCAACGGAAAATTATCAAAATTGAGTTCGATATCACGAACCGGTGTGTAGGTACAAATATTCATGATCGTTTGGACAACGAGGAACAGTTATGACGTGAATCATTGAATGTGTCTGCATTGTTCAGCTTCAACTGAGGGATAATCCACTTTCAAGTGGGTCTGAATACCAGTGGGACTTATCGACAGTATATCAGCTTTACCATGTAGAAGTTAATACGCATGGAAATTCATGAAAGTACTCTAGATCTCCCTGATGACGGATTCAATTTCTCAAAATTTGAGTAGGACCTAGCACCACAAGGTACGGGTATAGAATCAAATAGTTGTATGCATTTCTAACAATGATCAATCGAGTAGTTCTATAATTGAACAGAGAGGTGAGTTTATTTTGGTGTACGTGTTGATTTCATATCATCACTGAATCACACATATCTGTACTGAACTTATGCTGACAAGAATTACAATTTTCAAAATTGTATCAAAGTATTCGAGAGAGAGAGAGATTTTGTTCAAAATCTATCGGGACGTGACTTCATATGTTGATTCGATCAATTCAACCACGAATTTTCATTAATCGAATTGCGGCAAGCTAAGAATTTGTGGGCTCAACATTCGTGAATTAATAAATATTCCTGATGACAATAAAAAGAGATTGACGAGCTGGGATCTAATTCATGACTAACCACAATACAATGAAGATGAACAAATCAATGGGGAACAAACCAATTGTAATATTGACTACGAACTTGTGGTTGATATGCCACAAAGATTGACGAACCGTGTTCTGTTAGGTTGGTCATATTGAGTTATTAACCCGTTCACTGCGAAGGCAAAATTGCGATTCCGGTTTAGATTGCGAGAGAGTCCAAATGTGCGTTTCAGCACATTCGGAATCTAAACCTTTTGGAAAATCATCAGTTTGGCATCTATTTTTAGTATTCCTATGAATTTCTGTGGGCCCCGCCGGTGGAGCCCAAAAGTTTTCCCTTGAAATGAAGAATATTCACAAGGATGATCAGTAGTATCAATAAAGTCATCAAACTCAATGTTATGAGCCTCCAAGAGAACTTGTATTTCAATATCTGTTCCACCCAGAGAATAACGTTTGATCATGGTTTTAGCGCGCTTCAACATTGCTAAGCCTGATCTTGGGCTGCGATTGATTGACGTTCTTCATATCGTTTCAAGCATGAGAAGTGATAGATTCAACCCGATATACCTTCAATGCCGAACATTTTACAGTGCATGACGATACAAATACGACAGAGCAAGGCAGAGCAAAGGCTGTGCTTGAAAGAACCCACACGTTAAAAACAGTTTGGTAGAGTGGCAAATTTTTCTGCTCGATTAGCGATTTTCTGCTGCTGTTTCCGGACAGCGAGAATAATTTGCTGTAACTAGACCTCAACCCACTGGGACCCTGCAAAACATGTCAGTGTTATTTTTTTTTTTTTTATTTAGATGTCAGTGTTATTGAATTTGCTTTGAAAAATATGAGGTGAAGGATCTCTTATTAATGGCCACATGCAATTGTATTCCAACGGGGACATACCACCGCTGGAAAAGAATGAGTAAACTCACCTTCTAAATCCTCAATTAACTGCGGAGGCTGGGTGATTTGGGTGTAAACAATGACAAGAGGTTATATTTATTTTAGTTGCGAATTAGCCGCATCAACTAAACATGAAGCTCGCCCAGCACGCAATTTGTGCTGTTTTACCCATTTCAAGTCGCTGCGACACCAAAATTTTTTGCAGCGGAGTTGGCGTAGCTGTTTTTGCAAAATAATTTGCTAGCTGAACTCAAAAATGTTTCTAGATTTGCAGAACATCTTCTAGCAAAATCTGTTTGCTGATTTATCGAGGCAAACTGTGCCTGATTTGGCAGCAGAAATAGAAAGACCAGATAAAAATATTGTTGGATAAGCGAGAATTCTCACAGAAAATTCTGTTTTGCTGTCGGAGCTTGATCTTTTTTTAGCGTGCACGTTTTTTGATTTATCAGAAACTTTTTTCCGCGCGTAAATGGAAGATCACTCAAAACTTGGGTTCGATAATTCCCAACGTCTTTCGGCTGTGTTTGTAGGTCTTGAAATAAGTTTCAAAATAAGCTAAGATACGTTGGAAATTAACGAATGCGAAGTAAGTAGTCTGCTGATAATCGCTTGACTTAATGTAACCAATGAATAAATTGCGCGAAAAACGATTACCCGGAAAACTCAGCGCAATTTAGTCCAATGCCGAAACCACTGCGCATACATGTTCATAATAATATAAACAACGAAAAATCACCACGACAAGCCATTGGATATGTCTCCGCGAAACTCAATAGAAAGTGGGCCCCACGGGTGGGGCCCATCGCACACAGTGAAGGACGCGTAAGCCCCACCCGTGGGGCCCATTGCAGTGAACGTGTCAGGTGGCTTGCGTAAATATGAATATTCTTTGGAATTTAGAGCGAGAGGTGGTATTAATTCTGAATATAGCAAGAGAATCGTAAGGCTCAATTACTCGATATACGTGACTTTACCCAATCAGAATCTGATAATTTCACACAGATCAGCACGATTCTCACAAATTACCTTGTATCTCAGAATCTCATTCATTCCTATGACATACAATACAGAATATTCATACATAAGGTAAGTGTACCCAACTTGCCTCTGTACCCAACTTGCCCCCATATGCCGATCTCAGGAATGGGCGCTCGTTGACCTTCCCGCAACTTTTTTTACGTTTGTTATGTTAAAAAATGAGAGAATCCGTAGTTTCCATCGACCTCGGATCATTTCTGCGTTCTCCAGAAAATATAAAGTGCGTTTTCCATTTTCCGTGTTTGCACGGCTAAGAAATCACCGAGGAAATCGCGTTCACTAAAACCGCTGCCAATTTATTTTTATTCGACCAATCTTGACGTACCTTAGCGCATTCGATTCCTTGTCTCAAGACCTTCAAAATCCGCTCTTCAGGGTTGCAGAACTCTGATTTGGAGCGATTTTATGTACAAAGCACGAAGATGGTTTGAGAATCAAGAAGGCCCACATCGAAGTGTACCCAACATGCCCCCATATGGTTATCTCGGAAAGGCGTGCAGTATGGCTTTTATTTATCACTCAGAAAGTGTTCATCGCGTCAAAATGGGTCGGAAACGATGTCTTGGTCCAGCTAGAAGCTACAAATGTCGCTGCACGGTGATCAAAACGGATCAAAGCGATTTCATTCACTTCATCGCCGATTTACATTGTTTTAAATGATGGGGGCAAGTTGGGTACACACTTTTGTAAACCCTCAAAACTCACCTTTTGGGAGAATCCAAACAGCTCGGCTCCACTTCATCCAAGTTGGACGTCTCTTAGCTCATTTTAAAGGTCTTGAGATAAGCTTCAAAATGAGCTGAAGTACGTTGGAAAATATTGAGATTAGCCAGAATTATTAAGAAAATGGCTTAATGGGGGCAAGTTGGGTACACTGACCTTACATTGCAAAAGTCAAATCGTTCAGCGAACATTCATTCAAATACATATGTACTAAAAGAAAAGAAGAGGTACTTGCCTACTATGTGCCATATCATCACTAAACCGCTCAAACACATTCATTCTAAACCACTTCTCTGAAAACCTCACATCTCTCTCTCCGTATCTCTATACCCTTCACATCACACATCGGTATTCCATGACTAGCTTTGCCATCAATGACGCTATTTGAATAGACAATTCGGTTGCCGGATATCCTACATAGTTCAATAAACCCCCTTTTGGTGTAGCGATATTCATACTCGGTGTCGCAGTCGTTGGTTATGATAGGATAGGTAATTAGCTTTGGTATGTGATGCTCAAAATCTCTTTAGAAGGTGAATGGTGAATTCTGGAGATTTCGGAATAGAGGAGGGTGCGTATTATTCTTTATGGTTTGGCGAGTTTGGTAAAGAAAGAGGGGGTTTGTAAATGGGATAGCTGAGCTGAATGAATGTTTTTGCAGGTGTATTTGGAGGATTAAGGTGGGTTCGAGATTCGTTAGTGGAGATGACATTGTGTGAGGGGGTAGTTAATTGGGAGAAGGAGTTGAATGTGTTTGATTTTATAGGATATGTGTGTAATTTGAAATTGATGCAATGAAGCATTGCTCATAGTTTCATTCTTATAGTCATGCAAAATGACACATTCGGGGGAGGGGGGGGGGGATAGATAGATAGATAGATGTCCTTTATTCGTCCGAAGACAAAAAATACAATTGCATACACCTACATATGCCCGTTAAAATGTAATAACACGTATAAGAATGAATATAATATATGTACAACAAAAATAATGATGATAGTTTCAGTCAATTACTGGTTTGGTCAAGGACAATAATTATCACAATTCGTGACTAGTCAGGGGGGAGGGCGATCGAGAGATACTGGATAGAATTATGACTACAAACAATTTAGGGGAATTGTTTAATCCTCCATCGGCGTTTAGAATTTACACATTTCAGGAGTTCTATTTTCCAGAGTTAGATGGACAATTTCACAGCGTCGAATCGGATTCGCTGAAAATTTGCGAGAAAATTTCTATAGGAAAATCACGTCAGACTTCTTTGATAAATTGATAAGAGATTTGTGTGAATTGCCAATGAAATAAAAGGTCAGACTTAAATTCATGAAAGTCTCAGCGTGGAATTCATACGGATGTTGCGAATTGACTGTTGATTTCACACATTCCTCAAAATTTGTTGGGCAAGAAGCCAAAAATCTCTCTATCCTAAATTCATTACAACGTCACTCCAAGATATTTACGATGATACAATAGATTGATCTTTACTGGAACTACGTAAGCCAAAAAAATCATGTGATTGAACAAAAAAAAGATCGAAAGAATTCTTATGTATCATTCCATATGACATCCTCATACCTTCCATTTTGCATCTGTTGTCACCCATTCAAACAATCTCTTCAGGCATAAAAATTTCAGTTCAATGAGAGAGTTCAAATCACCCATACCGTCATCAGTGATGAATTGATAAAAGCGCATGGAAAAATCAATTTGTTCGACCTTGGTCACGATTTTTGACTGATTTTGAAATAATATAGGCCCAAAATTGAAAGCTACGTCACACAGTAGTCTGAATCTCCTTAAGATAGTTGTACACTGAAGCTGAAAATATGGTAAAATCTCCGGTCGCACTGACACCTCTGGTTGCATCAAAACTGTCTGCTATTCGGAGGTGTCCGCTAATCAGGATTCATTTCTGTGATTATACTTCTGCTGGTCGCAAAAAATTGTCCGTTATTGAGAGGTGTCCGCTAATAGGAGGTATCCATTGAGGGAAATTCCACTGTACACCAGAAAATCACCAAAGTTGGGGAGGATTTAGTTCAAGCGTTAATGAACACCTGTGCAAAATTTCAGAATGATTGACCGTTTTGTTTCGGAGTGGTAGCCATGAAAAACCCACCACTTCTAACATTGCGTTTATATGGGAGTCGACGATCCCGCATGAGCGCCATGCTAAAAGTGACAAATTCTGATGAGTACCACTCTGAAACAAAACGGTCGATCATCTTGAAATTTCGCACAGATGTTCATTAACACTTGAACTAAATCCTCACCGACTTTGGTGACATTCTGGTATATTTTGCATTTTAGTGTACAACTACCTCAAAACCATGTTTAACCTAAAAATCAATCTCATCAGGAATCGGAATATATTCATCGACAACTGAATAGCTGACGAGAATAAAAAAAGCATTCTAAATTCACGAATCAACTCATATAAAAATACCTCCAAAGCTCAAATCCCACAAAAATTCAAGAACATTCATAATCTCAATGGCCTTTTTCGACGACAGAATACTAGAAAGAAGGAAAAGAGAGATAATCAACAAAGTGCGTTCAACGATTGGTGACAGGAGTCTCGAAAGCAGTAGTAGTAGTAGTATAGGAGCTAACCCACGTTTCCCCAAGGGATTTCGACAAGAGAAAGTGAGTCTATAGCCTAGAGAAAATCCTTGCAAGCGTTTCTCAAGGGATGCCATATATACATATACACGCGAATGCAACGGTTCAGAAATGCATTCAAGCAACGATTGCCACGGAAGCCACACGAACATCACATGGACGATATATATATATATATAAAGAGAAGCGATCAACGGATAAACTCAATGTAAACTTTTCACAACGATTTAAGCTGGATCGTTGTCGTCTTCTTCTTTGTTGCCGTTGTTGGCATCGTTGTTGTTTTGAATCGTCTTCCTTTTGGCTTTGTATCACGGAAAAATTCGCAAGGTAGATGAAGTACCTACACCATTCACATAATTGAATGTATTGATCTGATGCTTTATGTTCGATTAGGGAATGGTCCGTTTGCATTAGTAGTAGAGATAGTTTAGGGCTAACTTTTGTTATTTGTTATATTCCGGTGAATCGTAGGGAATACGTCAACGGATTAGATACATAGATCTGAGTTTGTGCCAGGTTTATTTGTTCATATCACAATTTCAGCGAGTTTACTGAGAGGACAGTTCTTCCTTTGATCTTATCCTGGCTACATATTGGACTTTCGTATTTTTTCTAATATATCTGTACGGGAATAAATTCTTTTTTCAATCATTGTTCATGCCTTGGGTAGAGAAAATCACGAGGGAAAGATTTCTGATGGAAATTTTTTTCGCGTCATTATGAGTCGGTTAAGAAATTGCGGGATCCACCGGTGGATCGCGACGCTACCAACGTGTTAGAAAAAAATTTATTTCTGTGTATTAAGAATTGGATCGTCATGCTATATTCATGGTTTATCAAAAGGATATTCCCCGAATACATGGATGGTGGCCGAAATAAGCCAGATTCCGAAAGACCTGAAAATAATCTTTTCTGATTTGCTCCTATCGATGTCGATTCATACACTTTTCTCTATAGGTGAATCTTTGCTGATTCAATTCGCATGATGGAGATTCTGTAGGTAAAATTCGAACAGAGTCGTGCCCTAACATTAGAAAAATCATAGCCTTGGTATAATGATAACCTCTATCCAAACGAGGGTAGCTCACCAGAATATTTTTCGGAAAGTTAACAAAGACGAGAGAATCGAAAAATTACTTTTCAATGGAAATATAAATATGCGTTATTGGTACTCGGGAGTTATTTCATCAAAATGGGAGAGCAGAATTTTTTTTATCACCCGAGCTATCTCGGCTATCATGCTATTCTTTCTGCTCTACGATTTGACAATGTTTGCTTTTGCAACGTACTTTTTCCCTTGTTAAAAAAAAAAAGTTCTCATTCATTTTTTACATTTTCAGTCATCTCACATTCACTTTGTACTCCTTGTTTTACCATGAAAGCTAACATGGTCCTTATTTCTACCGAAAATTACGTGTATTTAATATGAATTTCAATTTTCAGTACCAGAAAGGAAAAAACCTGGAATCTCTCCTCTTTCATCTCATCCTCTCAAAAAATGATTGAGAGGAAAGTTATTTGAAATGCAGCTAGTGGAAATATTTTCATGGTGATTCATTTTGGAAGAAGAAATTTGTGCAAAAATTGGCGAAATTGGAGAGAAATTTCCAAAGATGTAATATGATTTCTATCGAAGAAAAGTTTCTCAGAATACAAATGTGCATATTTTTCGCACTCCCATGATAAGTGTACAGATAATTCTCCGTATTTACGAAGATACGTATCAGCTGAGTACTGCAAATAGGAAGAAGAGGGATTACGTCATAAACTCGAGAAGAGCGCTCAAATTCAAGATACTATTTGGAATTCATTGTGCTTATAATCTCTTAAACACAGAGGCTCTTCAATTTTTAAAGACTTTGGTGACTTTCAATCGACTAGCATGCCAACAAGTATCTTCAGACAATTCTTTCTAAAGTATTAGCAATGATTCAAATTCGGGTTTGATGCTCAAATTCTGAGTGACTATGGGATCTATTCATTCATTAGCAATGATTCTGGCCACACTGAATTTATACTGCTACGCTTGTGTGGAGTTTTCTAGAAGAATCTGTGGAGAGATTGCAGATCTGTAGGATGGCTCAATAGTATCTGATTGATTTTCTTTCTTCAATGGTTTTATTGTGACTCATGAGCAATGCTTTCGAAAATGATCATCACCAACTTTTCATTTTAATGTTTATTCTTATTCTCATTGAGAGCATTGATTCTCTCGTGAGATTCATTAGCTACGCATAATAATACCGAGTGAATATCTATTCATGAAGCTTGTTTTCTACGAATCACTTATGACACATGTGAGTTGCAATTTTTGAGGATGTCAGTGGTAATACATTGAAACGCTCTCATTTCAGGTTATTCTAATAGCGTACACGATTTCATTACCAACTTTCCTTATTCAAATCGAACATGTTGAGATGAAATCTTTTTACTTTGAATGAAATTTGAGGTCATTGCTCTGGCTCAAGAGATATAGAAGAGTGCAATAAATAGAGGGTTCGATCTTCGAAAATTATCGGCTAAACTTTTTCTTTTAGTCTGAATAATGCGATATTCTCTAAATCCAGACTAGAGTTACATCTCAAGTGGTGAAACTCAGAATATCTATAGAATCTCAATAAGTTTTTATCAATCCACTATACTCAAGCATATATTTAATCCCTATTCATCATGTAGAGCAAACCTAAGCATGTCCATTCTAGAAATTTTTCAATCTTAGGACTCATTTGCAGATGAATTTCTGTTCTGAAATTCTAAATTCATATAGAAAATATTTGAGTACGACACAATCATGATTATCAAACGTTATTATTGCAAAATCATACCAATTGAAATGATTAGTCAGATTGGGTATGAGGCTTGCTGGGTTTCTCTTCAAACTATGTACAGATTGATGCGATATGAAGTAATCCAGCTTCAAAATTCCTGGAGATTGAACTTGAAAACATAAACCGAAGAGTTGAAATAAATGTAATCTTCTCTAGGTCACGGACTGTTTTACTAATGGCAGAAGTCTGGTCTCATGTGTTCATCTATATGCGCGACAAACTCTTCACACGGAAATTGATCGCTTTTGAATACTATAGAATCTTTCTGCATTATTTTCGCAGGAATTTCTGTAGAAACCTCTAAACTAGCGCATTATTACGAGAAAGTACAGAAAATGATACATTACGCAACTAGGGAGTACTTAAAAGAGGAAGAGTCCCTTTCGCGGGTGGATATTAGCGCTCGAGGCGCAGCTGAGAGCAATAAAAACCCGGGAGGTGGTCGTCCTCTTCACTCTCCACTTGCGTTTTATACTTTTCACCATGAGGGAACGAAAACTCGCGTCATTTAGACTCCGCCAAGCGAGAGTGAATCGAGTTTTTTGGTCCCTAGTAGTTAAAAATCCATATAGTTAGCCTAAATCTTGCAGAAAAATTCATTCTCATCGTGATTTGTTCGCCCACTGGGTACATAACCTCATGAAAGCTAGCAATGTGAATGGAAACATACAAAAACATTACCTTGGGCTCGATCCTGAGAGACAATTCTCATTATCATTGCCAACAACACTCATCCATCAATGCAGCAAATCTTTTGAATTTTCAAATTGAGGGTTGACGTGGGCATACCCTCGCATTTTTGATCGCCGCGAATATATACTTTTTCCATTACTACGATCGTACGTTCTTCCAGCGTACGCCCGGCATAGATCTTTTATTAACGGTTCCTAGAAATTTGACATGAAATAGTATATTAGGCAACTAGGGAGTAAAGTGGGCCTTTTACTCCCGGGAGTTTGAGGCCCACATTACTCCCGAGTTGCGTATGCTATTTTTTATCCTACCCGACTAAAGTACGCCGCCCCCCCCCCATCCACATGCGCATCCGAGCATGCATTCTTTGGCGCAGTGGGCCACAACGACCGTGTCATTGTCAGTTATGCCGCCTTGGAAATACCGAAGCTAATTGTCATGGGTGGCGGGGACGGGGTCCGGGGCGGAGCCCCGCCGGGGGGTTCGGGGGGCGGAGCCCCCGACTGAAAAAAAATTTCGAAATGGTCTAAAAAATCTTTATTTTGTAATATCATATCAAATTTTCTGAATTACCAACCAGAATCGATCTCTTGATATTCTCCCATTCAACGTTACACAGCTCAATATTCGAATAGTATTTGAAAAATGTTTTTGAAAATTAATATTCATTGATACTTTTTTGAGATCCTTTCAATAATCCAATCTCTTGGGCGTGGGTTCGAATCCCGCTCGGGGCAAAATTTACTTCCAATTTTTTTCAACGACAAGTCCGTTCAGGGAGTAAAGTTTGATACCCGGGTGGAAATGAATCACATTATGCCCAAAAATAAGGGGCAACAGTGCGTACTTTAGTCCCGCTAGGATAAAAAATTTGTAACTGACATGACCCATTACTTTATCGTGAAAGTAACGCTTTTCCAACGTACCACCCAGGTTTTATAAAGTTTTCCAAGGAAAAGGCATTCAAAACACTTCGTAACTCGACAGTCACATTACATTAACGCAGAAGTAATGCTTCTCCAACGTACGACCCAGGTTGTGAAGTTTTCCAAGAAAAGGGCATTCAAAATACTTTGTAACTCGACAGTCACATTACATTAATACAGAAGAAACGCTTATACAACGTACGGACCGAGCCATAAAGTTTTCCAGGAAAAATACCAAAAACCCTTGTAACTGGACAGCCCTATTACAACAACGGAAATGTAATGTTCCCCCCAACGTACGCGGCAGATCGTAAATACACTCTCATAAATCTTCGAATTAGTAAAACTCAGTAAGCGTACGCTGCTCCGACGTACGCATCGCGGATGCGGTGTACGGCTCTCACGCATCACATTTCTGCTAATGTAACGCGCCACTCCCATTACGCGTACGCTTCTCAAGCGTACGAACATGGGTATATAAGGCCGCGCTTTCCAAGCTCAGCAAGCTCAGTCTTCTCCAGCGCGCCATCGTGACGCTGTCTCCACAACACTCGGCCCAGCCGAGGCCCCGACGCATCCGACTCAACGTGCCCCGCCGCGACCGTACCAAGTTGCCCCAGTGGCATGAGTGACCAAGTGTGCTTAGTGTTTGTGTTTCGCACCTCGAGTACCGAGTCGCAATTGTATCTTGAGACTGTGAGAATTATTCGAGTGCCTAACCCCGTCCCTAATCCAACAACGGCGTGAGAACGCCCACGCACCTGGACCGGACGGATGGACCGTCCCAGCGAACGAGAGGGACGTCCCAAAACCTACGCACCCCGCTCCGAAGAAGAGCATCGACGAGACCTCTACGGACTTCAAAAGGCCAAACGCTTGGCGCTGCTCGGAGCGTTGAGAGCCGAGGCCTCAACTCAACAAGACAAGAATGCTCAAACCTCAACTATCTCGTCTCCGGCCAGCGAGACGCGGGAGTGAATTGATTTTCATTCTCATTGACGAGGTTCCCCGCAAGCGGGATTCCGAGTCCCGTCAGGGTGAATCAAAAAATTGTGCTTCTGCCAAATTTAAGTACAGATTCCAGCAGTGATTTTTTGGCATCCAACGTAACATGAAATCAGTGCGATTGTCTCATCTAGAATCAAATTCGCAAATGAGCAAGTCCAAGGACTGGAAATAAGGACGGAATGCCGTAATTGACCAATCGCGAATAACCAAAACCGTGAATAAAAAGTACGCAGATATGAATGGATTCCTGTACCGCAAAATTCCAGGCCGAACAAATCTTGATAAGCGACTTCCAACATACTTCCTCGTATGAAATTCATCCAGAATATTCTTGCATTCCTCAGATCAGTAGATGATTCAAGCAATCCCGGAATCAATTTTTAATGAAATTTGTTCTGAAATAACTTCCATTGTCAAATAAAGATCAATGTCCGCTTATTAGCTATACCATATCCTTACAATATTATATTATAAAATTAATTTGAAAAAAGTGAAGTACTGCGCGTTAAAATTTACAAATCCTGATGAATAAACTGAATCTTTCATCATGACGAATGAAAAAATTCCTACACAAATTAAATATTATCATTCACAGAAAATCCTTGCACTCTGGTGAGTCTTTTTATACTAAAAGCGTTACCCCTCTGGAACATCACTCTCAAAAGCTACTATCCTGAGAATCCATTTTCATAACCACAAACAGCTCTAAATATGAACTTTAATACCCGCGAAATCGTAATGATTTAATCTCCGATTTCCTTAAATAATTTCCTAATTCACCTTTATATATGTATTTCCAGTATTTTACACAAAGCGAGATAGAAAGAGAAGGAGAGCCCTCAAAATAATTCACTTCCTTGTCGACGACAGCGTACAACGTTTTAATAAATTTTCTAGTTCCACAATTCACTCTGCCACCGTTATACCAACTCACGACCATTATATACCATCGTTGCATTCTGTACCTCTCAGGCAATTCAAAATCCAAATCCAATTATCAAGCCTTTTGACTCACGCGTTCACCGACTATATACAAAGCACAATGCAATACCGCGATATATACCACACCGTGTAACGTCGTCGTTGTCGTCGTCGTGGCTTTGGGGACACACACAAAACCTTACCGAAGAATTGCTTCGAACCGAAAAGCCTGACAAAGTTTAAACACCATCAGCCCTCTACACATATATATCTATATTTAAATATAACTATATATATATACCGCAGTACAAGCCAACATGGAAATTCGATTTCAAAGAAAGAAGGGGGGTTAGGGGGGTTGGTGTATTGTTGGCTTGGGCTAAAGGTTTTGGTATGGACCTCAGAACACAAACCGCAAACTTGATTCAGCTAAAATCATGAATGCATAACGCTAAGAGATCGCGAAGATCGGGTGCTCTTGCGACGAAGCTACGACGACGTATAGACGGCAACGACAACGACGACGATGGGCTAAATTAATTGAAAAGTCGACCATCCCGCGCTTCGTGGCGTTCGATTTATTGTATAGTTAGACCCTCATACTGTGAGCGACGACCGGTCGTTTAATTAAAGGGAAAATTGTTGGAATGGAAGGGGGGGGTAGAGGTTAGGTTTGTTGTTTGTTGAGGTTATGTGTTGGTGTATGAGTAGTGAAGCTCCGTTGTAAGGTATTGGTATTACTTTGATTTTGTATGTAACCCTCTGGGATAATGATGAGGAAGAGGGTTGGCTGTGAATAAATGGATGAGTGTGCAGTGAGATTTTGATGGGTGATGGATTTGAGTTGAATTTTGGAGGAATTTATAGTAAATGACGATAGTGTGGTTGAGGTTAGGATTGTTTTGTGTTCGGTTGGGGAATTCTGTCCCCAATGTTGGATTCGGTGAGCTCAGGTATTTCAAGTTGATCGGAGTCTTAGGAAAATTCTAGATAGTCCAAAGGTTCACATTAGATATGAAATATGAACATGTAAGCGTCAGTGTCAATCATGAATGGTGGAATTATCTATGATTTCGAAAATCAAGTTTGAGGTGTGAGATATTCTAGTTCCTATAAACTGATTCGGAAAATGTGATCACTCAAGGCCGCCTGTTGCATAACCTAAAATTGAGGCTGGAGGGATCATCAGAAAATCCATGCAAGCGATGGAATGAATTCCACCGAAACATATGTCTTAAGGGCATCTGTTTGCAGTAGCCGTGCAGCTTGGCCGTAAAGTTCCATTCACTACTTATGTGAACATTTTTATGGGACAAAGTTTGAGATGAGTTGTCTAGTTATTGTTATTGTTCGATTTATTCTCGACAACTCAATGTTCAGCCTAAATCATTAGATTATTGCAGAAAAGTGGGAACCACTGGGCGTCTGGTATGTACATCCTAACCTATAATATACACACATTTTTGTTCCAAGAATTCTCGAATTCTTTTGCGATTTGAGCTAAATGACGAGTTGAGCCATTCAAGTTAGATAATAACAAGTGTGGCATAACTAGCCGTTTATCCCAAATCGCAAGAGAATTCGAGAATTTTTGGAACAAAATTTAGCTTGCACGGCTACCGCGTGGTCTTAAGATCGAATTATCTTGACCTGCAATGTTCGATCGGCTACAGTGTAAATCGTCCTGAACACGGAATTATTTCGTATGGAAATCATATTACCTTTTTTCCACTAATATATCTATAGTCTACATTCTTTATTGGTGGTCAAAAAGTTATACTTTGATAGTGACGCTGCCTTGGCTGATACTTTGGGGAGGGGGTTGGAATTTTGGCCACCCCCTCGGGGTCCTCGTTAGCCTCTTGAAATCAAGACCATCTCAAAATAGATAAACAGTTCTTTATTTGAGTAAATTTTCTTCTGTGGGCGTTTCGGTTAGGCGCAATACACGGAGAATTTTATAAAATATTCGGGATCGTCATTTTTTCGACTGGTCATGTAAAGAGTCATACTCAGATTTCTCATAATTTTGGATATCCATGACGATTCTGAATTCGCATTCTCAGTCAGGAGTGTCATATCTACATCACTGAAGAACCTCGTAGACTCGAATTCGATCAAGAACCCAGAAAACGTGAAATAAGGTTCATACAATGAAGAACCATTTCCATTGATTTGAAAACTTAACCAAATGGTGTTTTGAGAGTAGTCTGAGAATTAACAAGACAGATAGGTGAAGCCTAAAAACAGGATAATAGAAGCTTAAGAGGCATGAAATATAGGGTCCAAATGTACGTAAATCAACATATTGTCGAACCTAGAATTATTTCGGGTTAAGTGGTCACAAAGTGAGTGGTCGCTTCAGCCTGTAGCGTTCCAAGTCGTATCAGTTTCTTGGTTTACTCTGATTCGTACACCAGCTGCCACGGGTGCACGATTCAGACGCAATGATTCTATCAGAAGAATCACAGTAACTGGGAGAGTCCAAGGGGTTCGGTAGCTGGATCTGGCTGAAACTCTGGGAATCATCTCCTTTTGGCACCAAAAGATGATACCCAAGAGTCTAACGCTCAAGCGTTTCCGAGCTACAGGCTACAATAACCCATGCATTACAGTGAATCTATATATGTGGGAAAATTGTATATATAGATATACTGTAATGATTGGAGAGTGGACTGTAGCTCGGAAACGCTTGAGCGTTAGACTCTTGGGTATCATCTTTTGGTGCCAAAAGGAGATGATCCCCAGAGTTTCAGCCAGATCCAGCTCCCGAACCCCTTGGACTCTCCTTGTAAGAAGGAGGAAAACAACTTTGAGGGCCCTGGATTTGTCCCAAAATGGTCTTGTTTTGGTGAGAAATGAAAGTATTTCGTAGGATTTAGTCCCACGAGGTTTCGGTCCTGGGATGAAGCTGTGGAAAGTACCATTAGCTGTATATAGGACCACGTTGATGAAGTCAAATATTATATGGGAGATTTTCTGGAACAATTTGGCCGGAACAGGGGTGACTGGAAAAAGTCCTGAAGAAATTTTTCTCATCACTGGTATGTTTAGGTAGTGCGAGAATGTATTTCTTGGGTCCATAAAAGACCCGCGTTTTTGGCACATTTTAACCTATTCTTGAAGAACCATAGCTCTGACGACACCCAATTTTTTTTGGCGTACTTGCACAGAGACTCTCCGTCAAAGCTAGAGTTTCTGGGAGAAAAGTAGTCCAAAATCAATAGTTTAACGTAGTCTCTTTTTTTAGCATTGGTTTGCTGAGAGCAGGTATGAGCGATTCCTGTGTCTTCTTCAAAGTGATCTAGCTCCTACTAGAAAAGTCATAATAGACAGAGGTCATTTTCAAGTTTTGGAAAAACCTACAGTCCGATTACTAGTGCGACGGGATTTCTCCAAAATTTCCATAGGATATGAGTTGATAGAAGTTGAGCAGTTGTGTGGAAATGCCAATCCTTGAGCTCGAGTTACGAAAGTCTTTTCTTAATATTGGACCTCAAAACTATGCAAGTGCGTTCTCCAACACAAGATCCAGTATTAACGAATTTCCCGATAAGGCCCTCATTGTCTAATTATTTTGAAGGTCAATTATTTAACTAGGATGGATTCACGTCAACTGAAAAAGTTGACGTGCCGATCTTTTGTTAGAAATAGAATCAACATTGGTTCCATCGGATATATTTCTTAAATCTTGTGAAGTGAATATTCTCGAATATATGGATCATTCATTCGGAAATATTTAAGGCTTCCATGGCTACGAATATACTATTTTCTATGATAATTTCAGTGGATGTTTTCCTTCCCTTTTCAGTTCCTGTATACAGAGATAGCAAACTTCGAAACAACTCAAGATATTTAGGAAAGAATAATTATAATAATATTCAACTTCGCTGACTGCAAAATTAATTGTTTATCCTCTGAATCAGCCACAATTACGCATACCATCCCACGAAATGCCAATATTTACACATTTCCAAAGTATCTGTATCAATAGCATGTCATTCATCACCTTGAAATTACAAAAAAAATACAGAAATGCGTTAGATCAGATACTCACTCGTAGTCTATGACGTTGGCCTCATGGAATGATTTCAAACCTGATTCTCTGATAAAGTCAATATGTTTCATTCTATCAAGAGTGAAAATATCCGCTCAACTTCCAACCAAATTTTGGGATAATGAAATTCTGAGTATCATACTGACAATCAGACAATATTCCCATTCAATATATCGATACAAAATCGGCTGAAAACAATCTCAATCAACTTTTAAAAGTGCCTCAATAGTTATGAAAAACTCGGGATATAATTAATTGGATGCGATACCAACAGGGAATTCATTTCTAATTGGAATTCTTTCGTTTCCGTCTGCGCTGCTGCATCAAACAGGGGGGAAAACCAATTGATTGGCCGTGGCACTATGCATCCAATACACACAGAAAAACCCTTTTCTCTTGCACAATCGGTGCCACGCTTGTGCCTTTCATCGATCACTCGCTTCCACGCTAAAAGCGAGCGAAAGATAAAAAAAATACCAAGTGGCGTCAAATCGGTGCGCTTAGTTTGTAACAACTACGATACTATCCATGCCACTGAGACAGTCTTAACATTCATATGTTGTGTTTCGCAAAAATTAACAAAAATGTCACAAGAGGAATTCTTCTCTAATTTATTCATACGTTGAAGAATAGTTTTCTGACTTTTTGCTGAAGATGGCAACTCAGTTACGGTTCAGAAATCAGTTCTGGTAGCATCACCAAACATATGTGGATACTTCCTGAGGTGAGATGCAATTCAAAAGGGGACTGGAGGTTCTATTCAACAAGTCGAAAGAATCAGCATTATGTCAGCTGTTTGATCACACGCGAACGCAAACCTGATTCCACTTGTTCTATCTCAAAGCTCACCCACTAACGTAAAAAGGTTGCCACGATGATGCATCCATATAGATCTTCACATACATTCCATCAGCAAGGTTACCAGCTCCTCTAATCTTCAACAAGTGACAGGAGGCGCTATTCCAGCAGATGGCGCTTCTTGATGAGGACTCCGACATTTTTGCGTTTCTCTCGGGTTTATTGGTCATGGAGCTTGGTTTTGAGGCGCGAACGGAACTGCGAAGAGTCGAAGTAGAAAAGCAGGACATCCGTGAACTTGGGCCAGTCCACAGCAAGGCTCTTGCGAAATATGCCCACCATTTGGATGCATCTCATTTCAGGGCTCACTTGATGAAACGATTGAGATTCTCATATCCTGTTCCAGAGTATTTTGGAAGAATCAGAGAGGGACCCACAATGTGATAGAATACATTGAGGATGCCTTTCACACCTGCTCACGCGGCGTCAAATGGTGCGTCCGCATAGGGTTCCATGCTGAACTCGCTTCATCTGGATTGGTTGTTCCTCCTAGGATCTTATTCCGAGCTCGGTGACTACTACTGCGGTAGTGTGACTTGCTACGATTTTTCTATGTCCATGTTCCTTATACATGGTGGACCACCTCATTTCATGTTCCTTATGCATGGCGAGTAACGTGAATCGCACCACCGCGACAGTAATCGCCGAGCCCGGAATGAGGCACCTGGACGGGTCCGTCATGTGGAGGCTTGTTGATGATAGCGTGGATGAATTCTTCAGGCAGTAGAATAGCGTCTGGTTGAGGTGGCAGCGATAGATGGATGGCGTCAACGTGAGCTTCTTCGATGATTTCCTTTGGAGCGAGTAGAGCAGGTTCCTTGCGTGGAGTTCCCTGTTGATCGGCGTCGCCGGCACGGAATCGTTGAGCTTCAAAGGAAATGGTGACTTGAAGATTGATGAGGTTTTCCAATGCTCAGACGGCGAGCGTTTGTCCAGGCAACTCGCTGCATATCCGTCGAGGTAAATTGGAGGCTTGAATTGTTGAGCTCCTTGTGGTTGTTTAGGTGGCACTGAGCCATCCCTACACTCCTAAAAGTGCTCGCGGGCGTCAGTCTGGAGTGGCGTGACACTGGAGGTGTTCTCATCAGGTCAATGGTTCCCCAAGATTTCGATGCTGATGATGAGCAAGATTATGCGCTCGGGTCCCACGTTGGGCGCCAAAAAGAACTGGGGCAAAAATCACTACTGAGAGGTTGCATGAGCATTTTGAGTCACTCTGGCAAGATTTTTATGTCAATAGCGAACGCATTCGCAAAAAATGTGATCGGTGCATGCGTTGGTATTGAGGCGATGAAGAAATTCTTCACTCGCAGCAGAAATTGATTTCACTCTTTGAGCAGAGGCACGCTTTAAATGAGTTCGGTGATTGGGTCTGAAGGGCCCAAATCCCGGACATCGAGGCTCCGAGACGGGCAAGTGCACTCGCTTCACATATACCACGTGACTTATCACGGTACTGACTCTATGGGTATATTCTCCACCGACTCGAGGTTTACAACCAGAAAGGCTCTTTCGTTACCTTTACCTCTTGTAATGCTTGCGGACGAATGCAATTAATATTGTAAAAACAATGATCTTAGAGTGCGGACCATTCGAACTTGGCTTGGAAAATTACAGTCAGGATGGAAATTCAATAACTTGAAGATAGTCTAAGATAAATTTTGACTTGTCTGGTGAGGTGCGGAACAATGAAGCCCCACAAACACACATACTCATCCGTAACTAATTACGGAGACTCTATGCGGAATGACTCGAATACGTTCATCACGGTGATCGTGATGGGAGCAAGTACGGCGATCTACAAGGAAGGTTCAACTTGGGTAATTTCGAAGGCGTATAGGTGGTGTGGACGATGAAAAAGAGGCTTACGGGTCAGAGGCTGCTGTGTCGAAAATCCGACGGGACTGGTGATGCACTACAGAGACTTTCTGCGCTACGACATGTAGAGTGGCTGAATTTGACTGAACTTGAGGAACCAGAGGGGATGGGATCAGGTCGCGTCCCTCAAATTCATGGTGTTGTGGGAATTCAACGATTTTATAATGTCCAGCACTCATAAAGTCCGGGAAAGCACGGATGTGCGTTTTGTAGATGGAACGATCGAAATTGTCCAAGATTTCCGGAACAAGAATTAATGGTACTATGATGATCCTATTTAAAATGATCGAGAAAGTCTCGGAAGTCCAGGATCTCCTGGATGATATTCAATGGATTTTTGGTTTTGCAAGATGAGTTACAGGCAGCTCTCTGTACACCCGGATTCCGTATTCGCGGTGAATTTTCTTGGTACGTAGCTCCCACGAATACCAGGGGTCACCGTTCACTGATTTGAGCGAGAAATCCATGGGAACCGGGACAATACGAACATCTCGTGCGCTAAATATACGGGATCATTTGCGCATTTGCGATTCTCAGGAATATTGTTCAATGGGTGTGCATAATTGTTTTGAATGATTCCGGCCTGTACTTGCGAATTTCTACATTTACTCATTGAAGCATGAATCAAGGCGTGAATTGTTGATTAATGGGAGCGCGTTGCGCACGTTAAATAGTACATGAACTTTCCAAGTTCTCTGAGATCGAATCCGCAAAGTTCTAGATAAAATATCTGAATTCATTTCCTGAATCATCAATTGATCAGGATTGGGTCTACCCGCTATCCACGATATTTTCTACATTTGGAGACCTCAGTTTAAGGAACGACTAATCTGCTACCGCGTCGTGATTGTCAAAGATGCTCAGTTTTAAAGCCACGAATTCTACAAAGGTATTATAGCTCTTGCTATACTTGGTCAGACTTCACGAGTAGTCATACATTACCTGCTCAAACGGTTTTAGATTTCACATAACTTCTCTAGCATTACTCGGAATCAACTGAAGAAATTAAAGATGAATGCCTGATTCCACGTTACACAAGTCAATTTCAAATCGTGCATGGAATATGAATCACAGATGAACCTTACAGAAGTATGAACTTTGAAAGTTTAGTGGTCCTTCTTCTTTACATTACAGAGGAATAGGTTTGAGTAGGGGAGAGTGGGGCGAATTAGGACAGGGGCGAATTAGGACAAGCAAGATAGCTCGGTTATGGGTGAGTCTAGGCTTCCGCCGCATAAAAACATTTTCAATACCATCACAGACAATGGTTTTTATCCATGTTAGACCTTTCGAAACGACACTGGGCGTCCTCGCTGACGTAGGGGTGCTTTTTGGGGGCCTCACGCGGTTTATTTTCCAAATGCAAGAGTTTACGCTGCTCCTGCATAACTGGACGGACTTCATCGCCATTTGAGGGTCAAAAACTACATTACAAAACAAAGATTTTTAGCCGTCGTGGGTCAAAATCGGCCCACTTGAACTCAAGTTATCGCAATTTTGCGAAAAAAACGCTTGGGGGCAATTTAGGACAAACTGGACGGGGCGAATTAGGACAATGCTAAATCCCATATAAAATCGGTCGAAAGGTCGCGAGTCCGTGTTTTTCGATGATAATTACCCGTATCTATATATATTATATAGATATAATATGATGTATATTGTATATTGATACATATTATGTATATTATATATTATATAATATATACATGATGTATATTGGGTATATTATATATGAATGATGTATATTGGGCGTTTTTCGAGGCGCGGGAGGTTCAGGGATAGTTAGGTGATTGATAATGGGTGAGATAGTGGAGTTACGATGTCCAATGGTCGTCTCAGGAGTCAGATTAGAGGTCAGAAGTCGCTTTTGACGTGTTTCAAGATAGTCCTCGATTTAAGCATTTTCACTCTCGCATTCGCTGATATTGGGTTGATTGTCGCACTCCATAATTTGGATCGTTGACTCAGGGCGAGTATGGGTACCTTCAATATGAAGAAAAACTAATGAAAGTAGACTTTTAGAGGCTGCGAAACGATTGCTGGTTGCTAAAGACGATAGTGCACCAATAAACCGCCTAATTCAATAATGCTGAAGAATGACACAAAAATGGCTCGCTTTCTGAGCCTCTAGGAGGATGTAAAGGTCGCGGGCGAGTTTCCCTCTGTATTTAGGGTTACTACTACATGTTTTGGTGAGCAAACTCGACTCTAATAGTTGAGAAATATTGCATTATACCTCGATCTTCAAAGGCTGTCCTAATTTGCCCCCAAAACTGTCCTAAAGTGCCCCCAAACGCGGGGCGAATTAGGACAGATTTTTTTTCTCAAACTTCAAAAAAAGTTATGAAAGCGGTGACCTGGGGGTCTGAAAATTTTTTTACAATTTATTCAATAGTTGAACTTCAAAGTCCCGTAGCGCGCCTATCCCCAAGTATCGCCAGATAGCCCCACTGCAAAACCTGTCCTAATTCGCCCCACTCTCCCCTATCTTGCAGCGATGGAATCAAAGAAGCTCAGATGCTATATGAGTGGTTTCGCGGAAACTTTGATATTTGTGGGTCGAAAATGTACCAGCCCTATATAAATCTCTGTTACAAAAGTTTTGAGGTGTATTTTTCGAGATTTTGAGACATACAAAGCACTAATCAACTCTCGTATGAACATCAATATTCTCACATATCGATGCCATGGGAGTATAATGGTGAGAGATGGTAGGTGATACGGACCTGACATTTTGAGCGCACGGAACTGAAGTTTTGCCACTGGAATTGATCCCATGACTAAAGGGTTCCAGCTACGGTCTTGAGGTTTCGGGGATTCTATTCGTTCCCAAGATACTTTGAAGAAAACTAACTAGGACCTATGTCAACCCGCGTTCGGAGGTCGCAACAGTGGGGTACGGACCTGACCGAAAAGGTTGGAAAAACTAGGTTTTTGCGGGAAAGTACTCTCCAAAGTATTAATAGTATATTTCGCACTGAGTTTATGAGGTTGTAGCTCGCTTCTGAGCGATCGGTTTTCGGCCCGAGCCGAGGGCGAGGGTTGAAATGATCCCTCGAAAGCGGGGAACCTCATGTGCGAGGCGCGAAAGTTATTTTTCGCAATTTTTTAGGCACCTGAATATCGGAAAATTGCGAAAAATGATTTTGTCTCATACCTTTGAGCATGGAATCATTGTGCCTGCAAATTCATCCAAGAATGAATTAGCACAACAAAGCCTGGAATAGTGTAAATTCTCTTTTACTGAGGGTAACCGAGCAAGTAGAATTTTGGAAAAAATTGCGCCACGAAATTTACGTGCTCGTCGTGCAGTCAAATACCGGTCTTATGATCATTATAGCTGTGGAATGCTCCATACCATCATTTTTGATTGATTTGCCTGCCAGAATCATGAATAAGCCTCTCCGCGGCACTTTACATTCACCAAGGCCGGAAAAAGGAAACTCCATATCGAACGGGCCTCACATTTTGATTCTTCTTTTGATGATACTTTTTTAAAGTGACACTGAATCGGAAAACTAACGATTGCGCTACAAAGAGCACAAAAAAATACATCGATAGTGGCCTTTCGAGTTTTTGCCTCAAGCAACTCAACGATTCGTACAAATTAGCACAATGTGGCAAAATTTCTCATCATAAAATAGAAATGTTCGACTGTTACGAAATGATGATCATCTGAATGTGTTGTTGCTCAAGTATTATGAGTAACAAAGGGTCGTATAACTATGCTTATCGCTTTGTCTTGATCGATGAAGCGGAATACATTGTGTCGTGTCACGCGCCCTACTGAGCTCATGAGTACTTGAATGATTGAAACCATGAATTTTTTCCAAATCTGGATCGATTGTTTCAGATACTATGGATAATTGCAAACGAAAGTTTCTTCCCAAGATCATCAAAGTGGGGGGCAGATTGCAATCTTGTGGATTTTCCCTGAATTTCCTTGCGTCCAATCTATTTATATGATAACCGATTTTAGGATACTACATAAGTTCTTCAAAATACCCGCGATCAGCTCGAAATACTAAAAGCCAAACATCAATCGATACTCGAAAAACTCAATTGCTGTTTGTTAATCAATAATGTGATCTTCGGAGTATGACCTCGAATAATCTCGAATAAAATTACGTCATTAGGTAACATTCTAGCGGTTGCACTTTGTTATTTCTGTGAAAATTTCAAGGATAACTTCAGCGTCAAGTGTGTCTCTCATGGTAAAAAGACCTGGATGAAATTTCATTGTTATCATTGGGAAAATGCATCAAAAAGAAAAGGACAGATTCAGTAGAAAGAAAAAATCCAAGCGAAATAGAATTTGCCGTCGTATCTGAGTGTGGAATACTCGACAAATTGAGGATGAGTCAAGAGAGGAAGTTTGAAAATTTTTGAGTCGATAAAGAAAGTAGAAGTTGCACGAATACAGGCGCAAAGTTGAAAGTTTCATCGCAAACTTTCGAGTTTATGCATAAATTTATATATTCAAGCATACCCAAACGCACTTCGACCTGACAGATGAATATTCAAGTTCACTGGAGCGCCTAACTATGTTCCAAACTTGATGATATAATATCTACATGTGGATCGTAGAATTCATACATACATACAAGTAACGAGAGAATAAAGTTGAATCACCATCAGCATGCATTTCGACTGTTTCAACGAAAGTTATATCGCATTTCATCAGAATTGAATGCTTTGCCATTCTGTTCTCATCCCTTTCATTAACTGGAAATCTCCAATATCAGTTAATTAATGTTTCAATAATGAGATAACGAGGCATAGTTTCACACTATCTTTCATGTATAATTAATTCTTTGAAATTGTCCCTTTTTAGCTTCACGTGATATACATTTTGTTTGAAGTTTTGATTACATTGTTTCATCGAATGATGACTTCAATGAAATTGATTCGATGTTTTACACCTGTCCCTTTCTGTTCATAATTTTTTCAGTGGAATTTTAAGATTATTAGTTCTGTTATCATTCTGAAAAATTCAAATAATTGAAATGTGAATTCGATAGTAAAGTCTGTAACCGACATTGCCAACCAGTATAGAATTTCAGTAATTTTCATATTTCAGTAAGTCCTGGGTTGAACTGTCCCCAAGCCCAAGTCAGATAATTTAGTTTGAAAGTTTCTTCGACAACTTGCTCTTCTGATTCCATAGTTGGATCATTGAATACCTATTCAATGTTAAGATAATTACGAACATCATGCAGGCTTGGAAAGTTTCAATTTTGGAAGTTCATTCATAGCCTAGACTGTTTGAATAATAAGGAATCCAAGGGAGATTTGACTGGACTAACTCTATACGATTTCATTCTCCTTTTACACTTGAAAAAATTCCAAAAGTTTCGGAACATGGATTGGATCGTGTCAGTGACTATTGATGATACGAAGTGCTATGTAATGAAGTAAATATAGTCAATTTCCGTTGAATATGTAACAGACGCGCACCCTGGTCACAAAATTCCATTCACATCTCACGTGAAAATTTTGACAGTTCAAAGTTTGAGATTAAATGTTGAGTTGTTACCTGATTCATTCTTGGAAACTCATCATTCAAATTGCAAAAGTATCGGAGAGAGATAAAAATTACTTGGCCACTGATACTTTTGGCCTGTGATTAAAGGTCATTTTTGTCCACAAATTCTCCAAATTCTTCTTGGATTTGAGTCAAATTACGAGTTGACACATATAATGCAATTCAAACGGAATTCGAATCAGTTGTGAATTGAACTCAGCTTGCACGACAACCACATGCGTTTCATCCTTCAGTGGTACGTTTCATAGAAAATCAAAGGGGCTCTACCGGAGTTTTGAATGATAAAATGATAGTCAGTTTGCCCCTGAAATAAGTCGACAGAATGCCGACAACGTTAGGAAAGGGATGGCTACTGTGGGCAATTCTCAGAAAGTTTTTATCGTCAACTGGCATGTGAATATATGAACGTAACGATACAAAAATTTACTAGAATTGGCAACCGTAACTTCCAAATTTCGAAAGTATGTGCTCTGGATATCTAATCCTCTCAGAAATGCGGAGGTCATATCAATTTTTTCGATATCAAACTGATCGTGAAACATCTTTTCACGCGTGACGAGATCGTCATTACGTAGCCGACTGTCAAAAATGGAAATATCACCGAGTTCCTGAAGAACATTTGATTGAGCTTCTGCATCCATTCAGCTTGAAATTCCGCCGTTCATAGATGGCAAAATTGCGTCTAGTCTTATCGACTGGGTGTGGAGTGAAGGATCTTCTTCCTCGAAACTGATTCTATAAATGAGACAACTCATGTCAATCTGCCAAATATTGCAGAGCTTCTCTCCTCTTTACTGAGCCCCATCAACTCCATCACAGAGCTATTTAGCTAGAAATGTTGAAAAATTGTGAATGTCGTAAAATATTGCAGGATGGGGACTCGGAAAGACTTCAGTCAATCAATATATGAGGTAGGATTGATTTCGACAAAAGTGATGATATTTTCAAAAAAAAAATTGACGAACGATGTTTCATCGACATGAGTGTCAATGCGAGTGACAATCTCACCAAGCATGAGATTTCTCATACGAAATATCTCATCACTATTTAAACCATCCCATCAGATAATGAGTAAACCTTTCAGTCTATAGTAATGATGGAGAAATGATAATGTGATATCTTTTGTAGGAAGAAAAAAACGTGATATACCAGGTTACTTCATTTATTCATCAAAATATGGATGAAATATCTATTGATGATTTCACAATCTATACAATATTTACGAAACGAGAATCAAATTCAATTCGATTAATAGAATATATATGATCCTTCTCACGAATGATCATGTATCATTTAGAATGACAAGATAATATGCTGCGAACTATGAATTGCATGCCCCACTGAAACATTTAATCATGCTTACAACCTGGTGAACAACCTTATCGAGGACCTCGTAACCAGCCTTTTGAAAAGTCTTGTAGAACTACCTTGTGCACTACCTCGCAAACAACCTTGTCAAAAACATGGTAGACTACCTTGTTGACTAGATTGTTCAAAGAGCTGCTTGCAAGGTCTTTTACAAGATTATTTACCAGGTTGTGAACAAAGTCGAATGTTTCAATGGCGTCATGGATACGAACCATGGCTTACGATTATTTTCATCTCAATACATTGCTACGGTATTTTATGAAAAATATTACAACTTCAAACTCAGAATGAGAAGTCCCCTTTACTATGACGATTCTGTGAGGAACAATTTTCAGAATGACCGAAAGCGTTCTTTGAACAACTAGTTTTCGTGACTTGGGAATCATTTTTTGCTTCTATTTGACACGAAAATTCATGAAGGACACGCCTCAAGTGACATCAAAATGACGAGGTCATGTATTTTTATTAGACATTATCAGAGAATCATCATGATCTCACATCCATTTTGTAATCGGAGTGTAAAGGTAAATTGAGATAAAATGGGGCTTACAACTCATCTCCCGCTCAAACTTACTGCATCTATGGCTAAAGATCAAAATGTCAATTCCAAACAAGATGCATTCGGTGAATGTATCTTAACTACCTAAGGGATGAAATATGTCACTGAATTCAAAGAAGTCTTCGGCACTATCTGCAAAATTTCATCGATTTCATCAATACTCAGACAAACCATTAATATCCATTGAATATTTTTTTGTGGCTATGAATGAGTCTTATCATCCTACTGAGATAGCAAACTTCAATAATTCACCCACCAAAAGATTCCTCTATCCTAGATACTATTTATAATGATAAAAAAGTCCAATTGCCATGAAATCAATTGAATAAGCTAATGGTTAGCCATAAGGATTCCTTCCTTCTCTTGTGGGAGCTTTTACAAGGATATAAAGTAAACCCTCGCGTAAGCCAATTACAAAGTTTTCAAGCCAACTGGGCCTCGGAATTTTTATTATTTTAACATCGTCAACACTCGTCTCGTTAGGAATGGCATCTTCATTATCTCGCGGATTCTGGAAGTGAGAGAATGATTCATACATCATGATAGTTATTGTGGCCAGGAATGTCAAGAGGAAATATAGCAGATTTGATCATCAAACGATTTTGACTCCAACAGGATGAACAATCAGCATTCGATTCCTTAGATCTTGTGACTCGAAATTGTTCAGGATATCTCACCTGGGTAGTCAAATTCCTATTCACATTCGGAAGTTTTTTGTTAGGAACCGTGGATTCAGGGGGTAACCTTGGGGCTCCGTAAACCTATGAATAGAATAAAATCATGAAAGTGATGGATTGGGTCATAGATTGTAGCCTAGAGACTGAGAACTTCAGTCGTATCTCACCTCGTTCCAAAGTAAAGCAAGAATACATGCGTATATCGTCAACTGTACCACGTTCTTGGTGTACATGTCGTTGGCCAGAATTGGTAATGATATTGGTACTTTTTATATCTTCTGGAAAGGTTCTGATTACGATTCACGTTTGAAATTTCATCTGATGAAAATGAAAAAATAGAATTTGATGATCTTTGTAATTGACTATTGGTAACATCTCTACAATTGGATGAGCGATTTGAGTAGCGTCCAACAAATATGAGAGTCTCAGAGGATCACGGAAAATCTCACAGAATGGAAATATACTCGATTCCTCAAGAAGTATGCACTAACAATCAGAGCATCTGCTTCGCATGATTAGTTTCAATTGAATAGGATATTTGCGGTCTTTGTGAGTCTCGACTCGTGTTTACAGGGAATTTGCTAAGATTTTGCTTTTGATGACCCCTCAATGCTCACCAATTTTCGACCTCTTTAAACTCAAAGAAAAATTACTGAAGTTGGTGGGGGAATTAATCTTGGATACGTGGAAGAATTTCCAGTTTGACAGTACAATCATCACATCAATATTCTGCCAAATACCTCTCTTTTTGAAGTCTTGATATGATTTTGACGTGCACTAAAGGATCAACCGGTGATAAATTATCCCTACTTCGCGTGGAATTTCGTATCAAAAACATTTACCGGTAATCCATATCTCGAGAATGACTGTAAGATTGGCGATTTTGATACTACTAAATAAAGAGGTTGGATGACATGCAACTTTTTGGAAGAAACCGTCGAAGTTTGCATGGCCACGTAGATCGTAATGTCCTGTTGGAAAAAGTTGTAAGCTGGCGGAAAAATTGACACGCTGACGATGATTGGCCGAATTCCGAACCAGCAAATTTCTATTATTTTATGAAAATTCGTACCATGTGGTTGACACATTATGAGCCTTCCTCTGTGCAGGGATATCACCCAGTTGATTTGAAATTTTTAAAATGAATATACAACAGTGCACGAATAGAAGTAAATTTGCCTCACTTTTGAGTATTCAAGCCAAAAAATGAGATCACATGGGAAATCCGAGTCTCAATACAGAACGTATGTTTCTTGAAAATGATCAAAATTTCATGTGTTACTATACATACGTGGGTAATTGAGGACTAGTTACTTCTCCACCATGCGGAATTCTCAAACTCATTGGGCTAGTGTCGAACTAGTATTTTTAGATTCAAGCGGATACTCCGGATTTGCAAAAAACTTGATGTTATGGAGAAAATGTACATCTTCTACAAGAAATAATTTTAACTTACGAGAATTGGAAAGATTTACAATCAAACCATTTTCAATTTCGTTGAATTCCGCTGAATTCTATCCAAATACCAATTTCATAACGAAATCCCACTCAAAAAATTATGATCGTCATAATATCATGATTATGATTTTTAGAGTGGGATTTTGTTATGGAATGGGTCGTCAAAAGGGACTCAACCAAATTCAACGAAATTCAAAATGGATTCCATTAAAAACCCTGATTCAAACAGGAAGGGGATGAAATCATTCATTGATGGCTTACATCGTATATTATATAGATAACTGACGGAAATTTAGAGAATTAGTTCTGAATAATTCTCACTCCCACGTTGGTTCCTTAGTGACTTAAACGTTCTCGTGGATGTCTTAGTTCCGGCAGAAGTAAAGCGTACTTATCTCGAAAGAAAATTCCCGAGCGTATTTGTACTCTAGATCTAACGGACACTGAATAGCCGAATGATAAAAACATTGGTTTTTCTTTGATCACTATATGCGTCACACTCTAAACAAAAAATCAATTTCCCGAATGCTATTGTAGAATTATTCACTGTCACAGTGTCAGGTTTGTCAAATATTGTCAATCATTGTGAATTCACGTCGCAAAAGAACTCGAGGTTTTGACTCTTTATTCTGCACAGAGTTCACATAAGTTCCATCATAGATATCGCATGAACCTTGGATGAATTATGCTCGGTCATGCATAACTTTATTACATATTCAAACCTCAGAGAAGTTTCAAACCACTGATGGGTTGTAAAAAAAGCAAGAGGCAAGAATAAGGAATCCTTCAAGTAAATTTTTCCGACAATGATTATTTCGAACTCATAAAGATGACTTTTTCCCGCAATCATTTAAAACATTGATGGCTGAAGCCTGCCTTTGAAACTATAGATCATACCTTTCACCGGGTAACCCGGATGATTTCACAATGAAGCACTTCAGAGCAATTATGGAAATGCTAATTCATTGAGATAGCAAGATATCGCAGAATTTGAAAAAATTTCTTCGGAATAGAATGTTGTTATGAAGGATGTGATTTTTGAAGAGCTGTGAGAAGAAAGAACACTAACTATGGATTTGACTATGATTTGCCGGGGATGAGAGCAAATTGAATCAAACTCCGGAAAGAAAGACACTGCAACAGTAATATACATCCCATACGATTCTTCGATGTTTGGGTGCCTACAAAATTGCCTACAATAGTGCTCCGCGCCTCGTTCATAAGGTTCCCATTCGGATTTTCCACTTTTAAGGCGAGTCCCAAGCCATTTCTTTGACAAAACCACCCGCTCAAAAGCGAGCTACAACTTCATCAACTCCTCAGCGTCTCGGCGGGATTTCTTGATCGGCTTCGTGCTCTCAATCTTGATTTTATATTGGATGGACAGACATTGTGGCAACGGCTTGCAGTTCTCAAAGATTTGGACGTGAGATATAGTAATGGCCTTGAACATATCCGTATACTTGACTAGAAATGTACTGCTCATCTTCAACCCGATCTTAACGACTCAGCTCTGGGGATGGTCCGTGAGGTAGTCAACCGAGGAACACGCGGACGCGCTTCTATTCTACCACGTTTGGACAGTTGAGTTTGTGGTCGTGGATAACCTTGTTTTCCTTCAGCTACTTTCCCTCCAAGGTTGTTCCACGGAAAGATCGGTCTGCGACTAGAGAAGTTGTGGTGTTCGTGAGAGCCTTCGCAATTGCATCTAGTGTAGCGTGCGCCAACTGGCGCCTCGAAGCTGTTTCGGTTGAATTTGGGGTTCTATTGATATGGCTATAGTGGAACTTTTTCTGAAGTGAGGGCGGTGGAGATAAAATTGTCACTGGCAGCTGAGTCAAGTAGAGCATCGATGCGCCTTCCACCTATCATGGCGTCCAGTGCTACGAAGAGTAATTTTGTCACCGACGCAGAGGCCACGATTATTCCGGGCTCGGTGTGTTTGAAGCGAGAGCGTCCATGACTTCCTCTGCGTCTTGCCAGTTTTTTTGCCTTCTGAGTTGGTGGAGAGCGCCGTGGATGCATGTGAAACTATTTATGTGAAACTGTGGAGGTAAGTGTATTCAGGCAGCTCTTCCCTGTTCACCTCCCAGAAGTCTAGACGAAGGAGAGTCAAGGTCATCGGTGCTGCTGGCATTGGCTTGGCAAGAGAAGCGTCTAAATCAGGGAGCAGGGTGACGTGTGTGATCAACTCGCCTACAGCTGTTCAAAATCAGATAATGGCGGGAAGGACAGCAGTCCGTGGCCACTAACGGAAAGGAGAAGAAGAAGGTACCCACCGTTTTTAGTTGATGGCCCCTGAAATAGCTCCAGATGGAGCCGTTCAGCGTCTCCAGGATCAGGTCGACGAGTTCCACCTTGATGACAGGTTTGGAAGAGCCGAGAAGCCAGCAGATGACTATCATCGATGAAAGATACCACATCCTCTCGTTTGTCCTGTACTTATTCATACAGTTTCCATTGTCACCCAAATGCGAAGTTGGCTGAAGTCGTGCCGTCTGGGCTGGACCTCTTGAATCTTGGATCAGTCCAGTGCTAAGTTTCTGTTGCAGCTCCACCACTTGTCAAAATCATTCTTGTAGGCTCATTTGGTGACCTGCACCTTGAAAGTACCGTCAATCCCCGTACGGTGGAAGTGATCCTCACCCTCTAGCATGAACTCTGCAAGATTTCTATGTTCGGCTTCAAAGTATTTCCGCTGTATCATCTGCGTACCTACCACCTATAGCGAAATATGTCTCAAAGAATTTTCATGTCCGCAGCTGGCTGGACCTATGGCTGATTGGTGTTCAGTGTGTGCTCGATGAGGGCGCTCTTTTGGCTCGGCTGCTGAATACTCTGGTCAGTTCTTTCGTGTCGACTGCAGACAATAGGGTAGGGATTGGGTCCATCCAGCGTTGCCAAGTGCAGTACAGCCTTGATTACGCTGGCTTGATCACTCTTTCAGCGTATGAGTGGGACCTTTACTCTCCTGTTAGCAGGGGCGAGGTCTTTTGTGAGCTACTGGACTGCGGAGTCCAGAAACTAACAGCTCCTTTGCGGCATGATGAAGTCAATGCTGGGAGGTCCTGCTTGGCACCACGTCACCCGACTCAGTTGAGGCAAAAATTTGAAGAAAACGGTACCTCGATTCCATGATTGGGCACCACGAGGTCTCTCAGTGCTTTCAAAATTGCCATAGTTAGCACAACCCGTCGAGCAGGTTGATGGCGGCGTATGCTGCAGGTTAATTATCGGTAGACATTGGCATATTCCTCGATTCTGTTGAGCTATGCGGTCATAGGCCCCACGTTTGGCGCCAAAATTCGACGTGACAGGACTGATGATTATCAACAAAATGACAAACCGAGACATTGGACGACATTGGTCAAATCGGAACCTCGATCATGTTCCTGTCAAATGGGTTTTGGTCGTAATGCAAGATGAGAATGGGTAAAAGAAATTTGGACTGGAGCTTAGCAAATGATGTGTGGACGTGTGTGAATATTGAAATGCTTCGGAATCAAATGAAACAATCGAAGCAACAAGAAGAGACGAACGCCGCTTTGATGAACCAACACTGCACAATATATTGATAATATCACACTTGGAATATTGTGGGCCGATGCACAAACTAAATATTTGAGCAATTCACTTGACACCCACGCTTTCGATGCCATACTTGCATACAACGAGATTTTAGAGATTGAGAAAACCTGCAGTTCCTCCATGAAATATACAGTACCAAGGGCAACAACTCCACTCATGTAAGCTCCAATTTACGACTCCCGGACGCAACATCCTACGGGAATCCCAATAACTTTTCTCCACATCAAACGAACACATAAAATGTATTCACGCATATTATACGTGACCCCAACGAGTATTCATTCCACATATATATGTACATACATTTAAACCAGCATATCGTGTTCCTACGTATTTATATTAAAAAACCACCCTATGCAATTCTGTGAGTTCCGGGATTATATCGAGAACCAAATTCAGCCAGGCATATGCTCTCAGATAACGTACAAACTCTGTATCCATGATTTTGAGCTTCTTTCTGTACGATATACAGCCACAAGAGAGTGGGGAAAGTGTTGGAATTCGAATAGCCGAGAAAAAGGCGGATACCCCGCAGGCTGAATTTCAATCGATGATTTGTATACATGATTGCGTTTGTGTGACACGATTAAGAGCAAGACCGTGTGGTTTGAGTGCAGAAAGCCTGAAGGGAAGACGTATCGGAGCGGATCGGATGGAGAATGATGTGAACAGGAAGAATTGATGAAATTTATGCGGTGGATGGATTTGATGTAGTCGGATGGGGTGATGAATCAAACTGATACTAGCACTTACTCTTTTGAGGGGATAGATATTCAGGTCCCTTGATGTCTTGATCGAATGGAAATTTTTCAATAATTCCATTCAGGAGTTTGTTGTAATTCTCACTCTGCGGAAGTCTCCTCCTCTCTTCCGGTATTCAATATTAGTCTGATATGAACGGTCTGATATATTTGGAAGAAGATGCCACGGTTCTGAATATCTGGTCTTGAAATTCACGAAAACTAGGTATCAATGACCCCATGATTTTTTTTGATCCTCTCTATTGATATTTTGAAAAAGACGCAAATAGTTGGTTTCGAAAATCATCCATTCTCAAAATTTTGTATAGCAGTTGACGTGAGCCAATAAAAACTTATCAGTGAGTTATTCCATTAGAATGAGTAAAACCCTCTACGTCAAACATTTGCGGGGGAATTTCCATATTCATCGTATATTACAAGGTGCAATGATTCAAGAATGACACGATCGTTCATTTACTCATTTCGTCATCTATTGAACTGAATCACCCAATTTCTAAGCACTCGTCGTTAGGTATACCGATCTGATATTTCACACAGAGGTTGGAATTTTCCAGATTATTTCATGACTCATACACGAAAAACATAGATAAGTATTTTGTAGAATGAATTTGACATACTCCACCGGTATAACTTTCTCAACATCCATAGACTTCCAGTCCTTACCAAAATCCTGGAAACACCCAGGAAACTCTTCAATTGAGTCATTATTTGATGAGAGATTAGAATCTGTACACCCATAGAAACAGCTTTCTCGAGACGAAAAAATGATCAACAAAATCTCTGTCAATTAAGAGTGGAGTGACATGTGTTGGCTCTCTATCCGCACCGTGATCAATTTTGTTGATTCTACAGAAAATTGATATGGAAATTCATCATTGTGACTTGACTAATTTCTTACGAAATTATATTTAAAATTCTATCATTGCCTTCAACGATGTTTTTTGACTGAAAATGATTAATCATAGATTCATCAAACTGAACCACTGAGTAAATATATTACTTTAGTGAACTCATTGCAACTCAAATTTTGAAAATTGGATTGTAATCAATGATAAATCCTCCTTTCTCTGGTGTTAGCTCAGTTATATTGTATCGAGAGAATATAAACTCGATTACACAAGATAGAATTAGATCCCAAGGTATCAATAAATCAAATGATCATATCCTTTTAAAACCACCAGCTGTATAAACTTATCAAACCATCAATCTTCTATTTTCAATAATCAATTTAACAATTCTAAAAGGAAGCAAACGCTCATCACTCATGACAAAATTGAAGCTCAAAAGTCTACATAAATCGATCGGAAGAGCGATTATGGATATGAAAGGCGGAACACATCGGAAGCTACCACAGCATCGGTAGGACGGTTATTAACTGCATCCTCGTCGACTGATCTCGGATTACAAGAGGCAAGGTCACAGACAGCCGAACCAACCAACCAACGCCACGAACCGACAAATTCTATATATCTACTACTACTACTACTCCGGTGGTCGTTAATCCTGCACCGGCTGTGGCCAACCCCATACCCTGGAATATATAACCCTTGCGATTCTTGATCACCATCCGTGGCCATTGGCGTCATTATACAGTGTTCGGACTAAAGCTGGTCTTTGGAATCGTGTGACACCTTTGAAGCTTCCATATAACTTATGCATGACATGAGTTTTGCATAGGGTGGTAGAATTATTGATTATAGTGGGATGTGGAAGTTTTGGGGGTTGTGGTTGGTTTTAAAATTAAAAAAATGTAGTTTCTTCATGCATTTCGTTGTAATGAAATTCGCATAATTCAATTTCAATTCATGGATTATGAATTTTCAACTCAATCTATAACCTCCATTTAGGACGATGAGCTATCAATATTATCAGCAATCAATTCGAGATAGATAATCTGTAATCGAGTTTTTGCTGACAATTATAATTCAAAATTTTTGAATTTTGAATACTCAGACGGATTGAATGAAGATTATGAATGACACAAATATTAAGATTTCTAGAGTAGACAGAATGATTTCTGAGGAGCTCTCTGTGGATACATACAATTTGTCCATCTTTCCGTTTGCAATAGTTATCCAAGAGTTCAAAAAATCTTGAGGGAAATTGTGAAATTCTTAGGAGGGAGGTCACTTTCTGATAACAAGACGTTGTATGACAAGGCGAAGGAGGGGTCCAAAATCTTCTTTAAAAAAAGCGCAGATGACGATTATGCGAACTCCCTTGGATTTCATTCTATGATTCCTAGTTGATTCTGTCATCAATAACGTCTTCAACTGTACTGTGAAGTCGGATTTTGAGAACTTCCCAGATGGATTCGTACGGTGCTGCAAATTCAAATAGTGAAAATTCGGCTAAGATTGAAATGTGGCGGACATGATTCCAAATCACAGATTGGACCACCAGATTCAATTTTTGGATCTGCGCCTTTTGAATAAGTAACCGAGAAAACTCTCAATCTGTAAGTTCAAGCTGATTGATGATTCATTCCTGTCAAATCTTGGAAAGAAGTTTCACAGATGTTGATTGAATATAATCGGAATTTTCATTACAATCATGTACTAATTCATTCCTCAATATCCATCGATTTCTGGTCACAATGTTAGTGATAATGTATCCAAAATATCTTGTATAAGATCAACTATCTCTCAAAAACTCACAGGCAATCAGAATCATATGACAGCTTCATCACTGAATATGTCATATAAAATCCTACAAAATTTCGTCACAATGAGGTTTCCAAGATTGAAATATTGCCGGGTGTCCAGGGAATAAAGAAAATTGTGAGTGCGTTCGCCGACATGAAGCTCGGTGGCGGCGCATCCTCAAAATTGTCGCAACTTTCTTTTCAGCGCTCGCATTAGCCAGAGAGCCAGTGATTCACGATAATAGTCCTTTTCCCTTCCTCGAGGGAGCGTATGAGTGTATATCAGACCAAGCAAGAGAGGCTCTGACTGTATTTAACGAATGTGAAACCGGAAAATGCTGAGACAGCGATTTTGTACATCGGATCCTCCTCTTTCTTAGCGTATGTAACATATATATTGCTATTTCTCAAGGGTTCAAGACAAATTGTATGAAATATACACGCACAGAATTTTTTGATAAATCTCACGGGCATAGTCAGGTGGGGATTCCCGCCCTTTTTCATGGATGGATTTTCACGAATGATTATTTTCAGGAACAGCACATTTCACGAATGACATTATCATGTCTGACCAATTTCACGAATTACAATATCACTAAGTGGCTTTGTACACGATTAGATTTTTTTCCAATCAATTTTATTTCGCAGGGTGATATCACTCCCAATAGATTCTGGGTCAATTTTCCTAATCGAATTTTCCTAAAACCACATCTTCCTGAACCATATTTTCCTAATTCCAAATTCCCTAATTCAATAATCCTGAAACCAAAATTCCTAAAACATGAATTTTACTACGAAGGCTCGAACAAATTCTCCTAAATGATGATATTACATGCAATGCCACGCAAATAGCCTAGAATCCGAACTTTATTCTTATATCCGGCTTTAATCCAAAAAAATAGATTTCAGGCGAGAGCTTCATACGGCATCCTTCTTCTGTGGCCTTGTCGAAACATTTCTACATACCAGCTTGTCATTTTTAGATCTTCATCGAGTAGAAAGTGGGGTCGTTTTCCCCGATAACAACCTGGAACCAGTTATGCCAACCCTCCAATATCTTGTTAGTTTTTTTATCATTGTCCACGGTTAGCTTGGTAGACGTTCCATTTGGCTGGTTGGTATCTTGGCTTAACTGCGGCTTGTCTTCCTTTAATTCCGATGTCAGTGATGTGAACTTGCCCAGAATAGTCGAAAATCGAAAATGGGTGATGAATCAACCACAACCTCATCACGTAAAAGTTCAAAAGAGGCACAAACATCGTCGAGTGGCACAAAAGCCATAGCAGTTATCATAAGTATTTAGTCTTCAGGGAGAGCGATCTTCTATATTGTTATAGGCGTCTTGAAAAAATTTTCACTTTGAATTTTTCCGTAAACAGACTGGATCAAGAGGAAGAAAACAACATAAAATTCTCACTCCGGGGAATACCATCTCACAACCATCAATCATATCGGTTTCAAAATCTATTATGACTTCCCGAGGATAACAATTGGGAATCCTGAGTTGTTCAGCGGGTCCACTAACTATTTCTAAAACTTTTTCATACTGCACTGTGTGTACTGTACTTTTTTGAATTGGATCCATGGTTACAAAAATCGATACAAAGTCTTTTTGATGCATGCTACATTCGAATTTTTCAATACGTTCGGGAATTTTTCTTTAAGATGACCATGCTATAGGAAATTTGGTTTTCAGGAATATTGGATTAGCAAGAATGGTATTGGGAAAATCGTGTTAAGGAAAACGTCTTAGGAAGAATGAATTAGGAAAACTGGCGATAGGGAAATTGACCAGTGGGAAAATTCGATTAGGAAAAATGGTCTAAGAAAAATGACCGGGAACCCTTTCAGTCACTTCCACGAGTACCAACCAACGCCCCCCCCCCTTGTACGCGTCATAATCACTGATGGTGATGTTTTTGTGTCCACCGATATACCTACTGTACATGGCTATAGATGTAAACTTCTACATTCCTTATATCTGTGATGGAGTAACGGTTTCTGGGACGTTCTCATATATATTTTGGTGATTTCTGGGACTCGTTCGATATAGAATATATTTTGCGACAATATTTAGCGCGCAATAACTGAACCGTCCCTCTAGGAGATAACAGTATTTCGCTTGGAAAGTGATCTTTTCATGAAAATCCTATACATACCGACCATTCGTGATAATATTGATTCGTAAAAATGGTCATTCGCGAAAGAGGCTTTCGTTAAGTGAGCTGTTTGTGAAAATGCCATTCGTGGAATAGACTGTTCGTGAAAAAGCTCATTCGTGAGAATTGATTCGTGAAATAGTTCGACTATCATCGTGGGACGTTTGACATTTCAGCCTATTCATTCGACTTAAGTGACGAGAAAAATCACCCTTATTATGAGATTTCCTTATTATATGGTAAATTCTGTTTCAGGTCAAAAATTGTATTGGATTTGGTAAAAAAGTACGGCGATTCCGAGTGAATTTTGCGGGCACTTGTAATTTTCTGGCTCAGAACCTCCAAAGAATTCATGATCTAGAAATTGAATCATGGAGTTTGAAGACGCTCGAAAATACTAATGCTAAACTAGAAGTAAATTCATTTGAATTCGAATTCACACTCGACTAATTCACATCGACGATGTTTGCAAGGACCTAGAACTACTATGTATGTAGAAACGAGATTCTGGCGTCAACTTGAGCTACGCCCCAATGAATTAGTCGACATTTGAGTGTAAGAGAGAAACATATAGATAGATAGATAGAATTCTAGCATTAGATCAGCTCCGAGTCCTATGCAAATTCAACGACGAAGCTCGTTTCGCCACGCTTTCATAGGACTTCGAATCGAACCTTTAACGCATACAGGTGAATGTTTGTGGATGGATAGAGAGATAGGTGACTTTAGAATGGGCTGGCAAAAGTCGTCATTTAAATAGGTTTACCAAGTTTAACATTTCGATGAGTTTGTAAGGAGGTTAGAGTAACGAAGCTCGTTGGATAGCTATTAGATAGTTTAATCAGTTTATAGGAAGAGGTTAGTTCATGAAAACTGAATTCTTCTCTCGGATGGTCTTGGACTTTTTTTTGAATCTATGAATTAACGGATCATTGATGGGATTCCAGTTTTGTTTCGGTTTATATTGAAATGATTGTAAATTTAGTTAGCTGAAAAGGAAGAGCATGAAGATATTCAGAAGTTCATCCCTTATAGTGGTTAATGATTTCGGCTCAATAGATACAATATCATGTGATTCCGCCCTAGCATGTTCCATTTGAATTAGGAGAATAACGAAAATCTCCCTTTTCCTCGTTATCTATTCCTAATAGCTATTGGGCTCGAAAATCACGTTGAGCACATGAAAAAAGTCCTAAAAACGCCTAAACTATCACACTCCATACCACAGACCTACTCCATCATTTTCACGGTGGGTCGGAATAGCCGTATAGTCGAAAGTCGATGGAATAGAAAAATTCTTGTTGATTCTGGGTATTTCCACAGTTTTTCCCCAAAAAGAATCAAGGGATCCGTCAGTAAATTTTGGAATTAAGTCGATTTCTACTACTCCCATTGTAAAGAATGCGTAAAGATTGGTCTCTTTTTTTCGTTTGGCCGTAACAAACCGGGACGAATGAGTTTTATTGGAAAATTGATGGAATAGTTTCTCTGTGGATTCTATGAAGATCTACGAGTTAGCATCCTCTGATTTATCAAGAAATGAGGAAAAACTAATCTGAAATTCTCGAATGAAAGAGAAATATTGCAGAAACGTGCAAATTCATTGCAGTCTTTCCTCAAATTTATTCAATAAATTAGCATGGATACAGATCTTGAATGGATGTGAGCATACGAACTTGTAGATTTTCAAAAAATTTACCAAAAACTACTCCACCGATATTCCGATAAAACTTATCTCTTTTGAGTTACAACGGCGAGATCATGAAAAAGGTGGAAATTCGTAAAAGAGACAAGTTTTCACTCAACCCTCATGATAGAAATATCAAAAATTTGGCTTCATTTCAAAATCCATTCCCTCATTCTTGTTGAGAAATAATCGTAAAGATTCCTAGAATTAGATTCCGCAGATAGAATTTATAAATTTAATTGACTTTTGAGTTTCCGGCATTCCCGACCTACTGTGCTGTGTTGAAAACTTGAATGAAATACTTCATACGATAATTCGATGTTGATGGTGGGAATCTTTGAATGTTGACCCCTTCCTTTCATCACAAAGATCATCTCAGATTCATCTTTTGATTCAAATATCACTCTCTTCAATAAGTTCCTACTTTGATTATGAGTCAAACTTTCCGAATCGAAAAAAAAAAAATACTTCCTTACTGATCCTGCTGACACTATCTGAAAATGGCTCACAAACTCATCATACCTTAATATCCTAATGTGGATTCCTGGAAATTCTCTCATCAATAGTGAAGACTTTCTCGATCTCTACCCTACCCTACTGAACTATTTAACCTTGTAAACAACCTTGTTAACACCGCTGTACAACCTTGCAACAACCTAGTAACCAACGTTGTTCATAAGGTTGTTTACGAACTATTTTACAAGGTTGGTTAACAAGCTGTTCACAAGGTTGTATTACCGATCGACCCACAAGATTGTCAACAAGGTTGTGCACGACGTTGTGAAAAACGTCATTTACAGACTTTTTGCTCTGAAAGAAAATGAACATTATGACTCTCGATATTGGTGACGGATAAGTGCCAAATGTCAATTTGAACTTCAATATACTCCAGAACTTCCCTGGAATAAAACGGGGTTACTTTGATACGAGTTCAAAAGCTACTGTGATTACTATGTTATTCACAAGGTTTCCAACAAACAAAGGTGGTTTACAAGATTGAATTCTTCAATGGGGTGTCATACCCATCTTCTGAGTCGAAACTGATTCCAAACTGGAAATGTTCTACACAGGAAGAATACAAACTTGTTGAAATGGAAGAAGAATTTTCGATTGTGTGCAGTAACCGAGAATCCGACGGCTCAATGCAAAAGACAGGGATTTTGAAAATGAGATACTGCGTTTACTTTTGGGAATGTGCCGCAGCAAGGACTACAAGATTTTTTTTGAACTTTCCTGGGACGTACATCATTTGTGTGTCTCTTGTTGACCGTCGTCGAAGAAAAAAGGTCACTGGTAAAGAATTTCCGAGAAAAATCTGGCACATATACGTGTATCGACTACTATGTGGCAATAGTATATTACTGTACTAGGCAGGGAAGTTGGATTTCCGTGACTGTGTGATAATAATGCCGAGGCGAAGCCGAGGCATTGATATCACACAGTCACGGGCATCTCATTTCTCTGCCGTGTGCTGTATACTATTTTTCTTACTCGCGGCCCGAAAGTACGTCGAAATTTAATTAATATAATAATATACAAGTACGCATTTAACCTCACTTCTGCAGTTGCTCGCAATTTTGAAGGGGTGGCTCTAAAACAGACGATCTCGCAGCTCTTCTAACACATATGTTTACATATGTTGTTGTAGATCAGCTCTATAGCTGCATACTTGCAATCGTAATGTTATGTGCTCGTCCGCCCGACTTTTGCTGGTCGGGGCGGACGCAAGCAGGAAAATGACGAAGTAAAATGTATCGTGAAAAATTTGAATGGATGATGAATGCTATTATCATGCTCAGCCTGTGAGTTTTGAAACAGAGTTGTCTTAGTATTTTCTAGCTTGGCATGGTCCAAAATTCTTGGCGCTGCGTATTCATTAAATTTCATTCATGTCGTGTAACTTGAGAAGTCCTGCCCTACAACCATCCCACGATAAATTTTTCCTCAGCCGCGGTATATCTGCATCAGAGAGATAACGTTCGTCAAATTATATTATCATCACAATAAATAAACACTGGTAAACATAACCTACGTGGGTTATGTCTCTCGTGTATGTTTTGCATGCATTCCCGTTGCATTGCTCGCACGTGGGTCGTGGGGAGCAGCGGCAGCCCAAGAGGCAGCAAAAATCGACAGCCGATGAGAGCGCTGCGCCGGCAGCAAAAGTCGCTCTTTCATGACCAAAATGTAGAAGGACGTACTTTCGTGCCGCGAGGAAGAAAAAAAAATTGAAGTTGAAGCGTCGAGACGGAAACTTTTCGGTAAAGTTTGCATCTTCATTGTGATTCATGAGATTGTTCTGTAAGCTTCGATCGACCATCGCATCTAAATAAAGAAGTAATCAGAATATAACTTCTTGTACTTGGGTGAGGGAACTGAAGTCTGTCAACTTCTTCTATTCTGAGAAATAGTTCTCCATCTCAGAAAGAATTGAGATTCATCAATGTGCTAATGAAATATGATCAGAGGTTTTAGATTGATCCATTTCGTGTACACATTCACCCGATTTAACTTTCAACTAACAACAAAGACGATTGGTCTAGAGAAATTTCCGTTGAAATTCCTCACCAAATCAATGAAATCTCATTGCCAAGTCTCGAACTTGACGAACATTCAATGAGGGAGGTCTGCCCAAAAGTATGAGAATATCGTTGCCAAGTGCATGGGTAGAAAAGTCTCGAGAACAGCGCTTGGACTGAGATTTCAGGATTTTGGGGTTAAAATCCACCCATAAATGGCTCGATCTTTTCATGTAACACATTTCAATTTCCATGCTGTCCAAGTGTATGATGCATAATCGAATGATTAGTGAGCCATTATGGTAGACTAAATCATTCAGTAGATTGATTTCTTGCAAAATCTGTAGAGGAAAGTCTTGACCTTCTTTATCTTCCAGGAAGAAACTACATCGATGAGAAGAAATTGAGCTGGGATTCATTGAGAAAGACAACTATTCCAGGTTCTCTTATACTGAATAGCTCGCATCAAATCTGCCACTAGTACAAGATGAATTTAGGAGAAGAATCTTCTCACGTATGAATCACGAAGCTTTAGCCAAAATCTACCCACATTTCAAAATTAGAGTTCACAAAAACTACTTGAAAAATCCAAACCAAAACCGAACATTTTCTACCGAATTTTAGCAACGAGACATGACACAACACATGCACATCTCATATTCATCCCTTGAAACCGCATTATTCGGAATCCGCAAACTTGAATGTCGTACGCAATAACACCTCGACTCGTTCCACTCGTCTCAGACACACCGCCAGAACTCACACACACACACACATATTAACCAGAATAACGCGCTTACCACCATACCCCATATCGTTGACAGTATATAGGTACACAATACTGTACTAGCAGCAATCAGGCTAGACCGTGATTGAATTTCACGGGCTCCCTCGTAAAGCCGACACCAATAATAATCGCCTCGGACGCTTGTCGAGCTTATTCAATATCTGTGGGTATTCATGTGTTGAGCTAATACTTCGCGACGTCGATTGAGCTATGAGGATAGGTTCTCGTATGGGGGATGCATGTTTGACCCTGAGGATGAATTTGGGTTAGTGAAGCAAAAGCGGCTCGATTTGATATTTGGAAAAACGCAAAGTTTATAGCGTTGTTTATAGGACATGATATAACTGTGGTCGATTCGAGGATATATGCTTATTCCAAGCTTTTAGTAAAAAAAATGCGTCATGAATTTCGATAACTATTGTAATCTGTGATCATGGGAAACTTATTTTTTCTTTTTTAGTAACGCATTTTCAACCTGTCTTCGAGGTTATTCTGCGGGACCTACAGTTTAACGTGGATTCTGAACCACCGAAACCACTGAAAAGCACTTATGAAAATCCACATTGTTGCCGGTCGAGATTCGAACCCCAGCCTTCTGCGTTAAAGGCAAGGACCTTGTCTACAAGGCCGCGGTGGCTTCACTATGGTAAATCATTCCAGCATTAAAGAATAGGTTCCTGTTCTATCAAGTGATGTTATTGAATACTTCCCAGAAAGCGATGGATGATAAGGTTAGACTCTAAAAGAGCTCGGAATACGTACTCTCATTCTTCTCCCTAAGCCGTACAATTTGTAGAGCAATTTAATCTTATCTGAGTAATGTCAACAACAGCCTAGAGCAAACGCCTTTGTGGTGAACTATTTTTGAGAATTAGATTCATATTCGTCCATGTTCGGCTCATCAAATAACAGGATGAAATCCTTAGTACCTTTTTCTCGTATTATAGTTGTGAGGATCACTGTTATGATACTCAGATGGATCAATCATTCAGCGATCGCTGAGGATCAATTGATATCTATGAAGCTATTGAAGCCTTACTATCTCAAGGTTCTGGGTTGAAGGTCAATGATAGGATAAGTGTACCCAACGAGCCCCCCCCCCCCAAGCCGTTTTGCCGAAAATTTTGGCCCACTTCGATATTTTTCAACGTATCTTACTACATTTGAAAGCTTGTTCCAAGACCCTTAGAATTAGCTAAAGCTGGTCCGATTTCAACCAACCAGAGCTGAACTATCACGATTTTCCCAGGAAGTGATTTATCGTGAGTTCGCGAAAGGGTGTATTCAACTTTCCCACATTGAGCAATTTTCTCAACAACTCTGGTCAACCTCAAGATTTTTCAATGTACCTCTCAGCTCAGCATGTTGAAGATTGTTCCAAGGCTTTCAAAATGAGCGAAAATACGTCTAATTTTGATCAAATAGAGTTGAGCTGTCTCAATTTCCCCAAAATGAACTATGTAAATTGGCAAAAAAAAGGCAAAAAAACTTTTTCATTGGCGTGCAACCACATTTGGAGTTATTCGCCAGTCCAAAACACTGGTGCCAACCCATTTTGACGTGATAAACACGTCCTGAGTTGTGAGAAAGTCATACTGCACTCCCTTTCGAGATATCCACATGAGGGTCACGTTGGGTACACAACGATTTTCACTTCCATTCTTGTGAACGATTCCTTCATTTTGCTCACAAAATCGCTCCAAATCCAAGTTTTGTAACTCCAAATAAACAGATTATGAAGGTCTTAGAAATACATCAAACGCGTGATAATACGTTTATAATGGTCGAATCAGAAATTTTTGACATAGTTTCCCACTAAACGCAATGTCCTTGAGGGTTTCTCGAGGATGCAACCACAAAAAATACACAAATACTCACTTCATGTTCCCTGAAAGACTTAGAAAACATTTTGGGTAAGTGCCCAGTTTTGAGATCGATATGTAGGGGGATGTCAGGTACACTTGTCCTATATCAACGAGCTGAAAATTGAGTATTAATTCACTCGAGACTACCATGAGGGTCGGGAATGAGGGTTTTTTATGAAATCGGGAAAAAAGGACGATTCGTTTGTTGATTTTTTGACGAATGAAAGAATATTCAGAGACACTGGACCCTCTTTACACGAATGTTCCCAGGTAAACGTGAAATGGCAATAACTTTGACATCGTTAAATGGAAAATTCTGAGAAAAATTCAGAATTCCAAAGTCGGCCCACAAGGAACAAAGGCCCACAGAAATTTCACCAATATTTGATTCAACAAATCTAAGTGAGGTGAAAAGCATGAAATTTCCAAAGCACACAATTGCAGCTTTTTTCGACTAATTTAGGCCCAAATAACGTTATTCCTGGTTAAAAGAGAATATTTTTCATGTTCCCAAAGTTTTTCTCGTAAGACGGGTTGATGCACTGTTCATTTTCAATTCGTTGACTGTGACGAGACCTGTCATGCCGGTTTTCTCTGACTGTCTTTCTCCAGTATTGGATATTTTGATTCCAGATAGAATCATGTCATATGAGTCCCACCGATGGATCCTACCATACACTGGAATGGAACTATGATTGTCGCGGCGTAACTCTGACCGTGTCCACCAGACATAATTCTGAGCGCATCTACACCTCGGTCAAAACAGCAACATTTTTATACGCTTTTATTCTACTTCACTTCAGCCATTTTGGGCTGTCATTCATGCACCTCCGGTACTTGGCTAGTCAGCAGCATGGCGGCCACTACTCTCGCTGTGAGAGCAAGAGAGAGAACCTTCGTGTCTTCCGGCATGAGCGCGCCTCGCTTTCGAAATTTCGCGCGCTTGTGCGGCCACATGGAGAGCGAGAACGCAGCGGCAAGTTTGACCACGCCCTTATACCGGTGATGAGAGCGACAAAGACGACGATCTAGTTGTGTTTCTCTCTTACACATGGACAGGATTCGAGCGTTCTCACACTATCTGTATTGCTATATATGCATAACCTATAACAGTGTTTATCCGCGCTCGTCATTCTCGCGATGCAAAATTGGCAGCAGAATACTGAAACCGGACCAGGGTTGACTGAACAACTGAACCAAACCAAACTCCACCAAACATTTGGTGAAACACCCGATCAGAAATGGAATAGCGTTTGCCTGACAAAAATATAGGGGCCCATCTGGGATTCTTTACGGCGCGCGTAGGAAAACTACAGGAAACAGCTCGGCAATTCTACCCGGCGCGAACAGGGCCCCAACGAATTTCCCGATACTTTCCCTATTCTCCGTTTGCCGTTCAGCTTCCCTATCGGCGCCCTCAGGTTCCCCTAAACACATTTAGAGCAGCGCATTTGAACATTGTCAGATTCCAAGCACCATCAGCCTTGCTTTTTGAGTCAAAATCGAAATGTTACACTTCAAAAATTTTTAAGGGCATCTCGGAGTGACCAAATGGGGAAAAGAAATTATAATTTGGAGAGGAAAGTTGACTGAAGGACGGGAACTAATGTCATTCATAATGCATCCATGTGTCATCTCGAAAAATATTGTAGGTTATGGCGGATCGATTTATCTCAGCTGTATAGCTGTCAATTATATACTGGAAATGGTTGTTCAGAAAGAATGAGGATAGAGGAATAAGCTCCTGCTGATGGCCAAGAGAATAATCCAGGCAGAAAAAACAGCATGTATTCTCTCTTACGGTGGGAAACCGAGGATGGGTCATTTTCTATTCAGACAAATATCCGACAATCTAAATGATTGATAAACTCAGCAAATATATTTCATCTGATTTCATCCAACGACTGATATTTCATTATTCCATGGCTATTATTGCGATGGGTTTCACATTATAACCAGATAAATACTCGAAAAGCTTTGTGTACTTTTTGTGTAGTTCGTGTGGTTTCTGCTGCATGAATCCCTATCCTAACCCAACAGCTGCCGTACTCCCGCCCTATTCGTTTAGGGAACCTGTTGGGAAAACGCTTGGGGCCCTATACGCGCCGGGTAGGATTGCCCTATAGGGTCCTTTTCCGTACTGACAGTTTCCCAGATGGGTCCCTATTGGCGGCCTACACTCGATTTCTAACCGGGCAGGGTGGTAGGGGTCGAATGGTCGATGCATTTTGGTCGGCAGCTGGTGGCGCGCGCACACGCAGGCTGTCTGAATTTTGAATAAGAGATGACCACGGTTTTCACGATTTTATATTTTTTAGTTAGATGCATACGCTTTACGCTAACCCATCTCACTAAAAAGTATAAAATAAAAAAAGGTTAGTAAAAAATTGAGTTTCTACGATACGCTTTTATTCACGAATCCAATATTCATCTCAACAACTAAAAAACATAAAATAATCTGAAATTTCATCGGCTAGCCCAGTTCATTTTGAGTAAAATCGTATGATATACAGTTGCTCATGTCTCTTATCGTGAAAAATAGTTTCTGATCCTAGTCTTCATCTATCTCTTGGGGAACTCTCTCGACCAACTATGATGAAGGTTAGAAAACATCTACTATACCATAATTACAGATGATGAAAGCGTGGTGGCCTGAGCTTCCGGGCAAGAATTGTGAAGAATTGCGTGTTCCATGGATATTTTCTCATTGGTAATTGTAAATTTCAGGTCCGGGACAATGGCACACCACGCTTTCATCGTCTGTAATTATGGTATAGTAGATATTTTCTAACCTTCATCATAGTTGGTCGAGAGAGTTCCCCAAGAGATAGATGAAGACTAGGATCAAAAACTATTTTTCACGATAAGAGATATGAGCAACTACATAGCATACGATTTTACTCAAGATGAACTGGGCTAGCCGATGAAATTTCAGATTATTTTATGCTTTTTAGTTGTTGAGAAGAACATTAGATTCGTGGATAGAAGCGTATCCTAAAAACTCAATTTTTTACTAACCTTTTTTTTTACAACTTTGCACCATTTTTTCTCCAATTCCATGGAAGCAAGCAGTTACATAGTAACACTCAAAATTTGGTGAGATAATCGTCTGGACTTCTGATTATATCCAATACGATGAGTCCATCGAAGTTTGACTCATTTTTTCACGGTGCAAAATACAGGGTATGTATAAAGCATGATTTTCGCACCAATTTTATTCGAATGGCGAGATACTCAATTAATTTGGTTCGTGGCTTGGTATCCTCTTTCAATTGCGCCAAAATTTCAAATGGATCATTTATAGGATTGAGAGCATTAATTATCAATTCGTGTTTGCTCGTCACTTACGCCCGATTACCATTATGTTGAATTAAATTACATTACCACCAATGAGCTCTTGTCTAAGTAAGTAAATACTCAGTGATAATTAATTCAAATGACCGATGGGATTATGAGCCTATCATTCGAGCAGTGATACATGCCCACTAATAAATGATTTACCCTAATAGAAATATAAGTTTGCGATAAAATTTTTCACATTTCTATCTGTGCCGAGATAACAACATGAAAGAAAAAAAAATACACAACCAGATTTTGGTATTGCGAATTCTAATACAATTCGTGCAACGTGAAAATTTGCGAATATTTCACTGCATCAATAGAATGCCCCTCATCGATGAGATTCGTAGTAATTCCATCTGTCAAACCTCACCTTCCATATCTCTCTGATTCTACATCCCAACTAATCATGCAAAAATTCCTCTACATACAGTCCAGAATCAATGACAAAAGAAATTAGCGAGACAGATAGACAGATAGACAGACAGACAGACCGATTGGAATTATACCTCTTGCGAAGCTCTCATTATTGCCTTCACATGGACATTTGCGGTCAACTGTACATGCACACATACAAATGGACATATATACTTTAGTATGTATGTATTATGTATGTGTGAAATTCGTGTATTGGACGCTTGCGGTAATCGCTGATACTGAGGGGTTGAATATCGTGTCTCTGCGTTGTGACAGTAGGCTTGTCTCGATTTTAGAGGCTTGTATATGGTCACGTGTCGGCGTGTGGTCTAATAGGTAACAAAATTTGTCAGGTTGGACATTCTGGTCATTACTAGAGTTTATAGAGGTGATGGATTTTATTGGGGTGAATGATTTTGGTCGTAGATTATAACTGATGGGATGAAAGGTATTTTGCAATTTTTTGGGGTCTGTGGATTGAATTGTGTTTTGTGGGGTTGGGGAAAGGTGATGTACTTTTATCGTTCTGGAAGATTTTCATGAGGTTATTACTATTCGAGGTTTGTTTTCGTTTTCTATCCTTATTTCTCATTATTTCATATCCAAGGATTGATTTGTCTCCATTCCAAGATCGACAATGAGAGCCTTACGGGAAGAGTAGAACAAAAGATTGTGTCGAGTAGTAACAACGATGTGGAATCATGATAATTGAACGCCCAGCCGAAATTTCCTATTCGGACCCCGCGTATATCGGGTCGGCTTCATGGAAAGGGGGGGGGGACTATAATGGGTGATCGTATGCATGGGTCATGGATAGGTTGATATCTGGATGGGTTGGTGAGTGGGTAATAGGTGGTGGGGCGGATGGATGGTCTGGAATAGTCCGAAACGGTCTGGAATAGTCAATTACGGTCTAGAATAGCCAAGGACGGTCCAATACAATATGGCGTGGATTGAAACTATCTGGAATGGTTTGGGACGTTCTGATATCATACGGAATGGTGTAGTACGATTTGGGATGTTCTGGTGTAGTCTAGTACGGTCCGGAATAGTCTGTTACGGTCTGGAGTAGTCTGGAACAATCTGGTACGATATGGGACGGACTAGGAAAATCTGGAATGGTTTCGTCTGAAACGATCCGGTACGGTATGAAACGATCTGGGATCGTCTGGTACGGTCTGGAATGTTCACATATGCTCTAGAATGGTCTTGAATGGTTTTGGAACGGTCTAACACGGTCAAGGTTATTCTGGGCGGGCTGGAATGGTGTGGGATGGTCTGGAATAGTTCAAAACAGTGTGAAACGGTCTGCGACGGACTGGGAAGATCTAGGATCGTCTAGTCGAGGCTAAGCTGAGCTGGCCTAGATGAAATATACTTAGTACCTAGCCAAATGGGTTATGGGTGGTAGCGCGGGAGATTCGGTTTATAGTTGGGTAGGTTGATGATCCGAGCGGTTGGGTAGTCAGGTTTTTGCGTGAGTGGCTAGACGGGCTGGTGGATAATTATAACAATTAGAGACACCAGTTCAACAAAATGTCTTCTATGCGAACTTCATGAGTATCGTCTTCTTGATACCACGAGTTGATCATCACCCATCATCTTACGAATATTAGTTTTGAGATAAACAAATGTTTCAGGGGCCCCCTGACTTATCAAAAACATTCACAAGCCAAACGAGCGGTAGCAAAAAAGTGGCAAGGGCGTTAGTTGTAATGAACTTTGTAGTGATTGTACAATATCGTGATAATAATTTCTCGTCATGAGACAATAATCATGGGAAATTCATCATCAAATCCATTATGACAGATTTCTCGCGACATGATGGAGAAGGGGTTGGTTTTACGATATCCAGATGAATATCAAAGATAAAGTATTCATGAATCCGAGATTCTCCAGAAAAGGAAATATTGTTATGATATTGAACATTCGCAAACTGCTCATTACAATATGAAATCAACCCCATTCCACAATATTACATTTTAATTTAATGAACATTTTTCATCAAGTTGGAAATATGAAGATGTAATAGATGGCGAAGTACTTAAAGTGGGTTTTGTTTTGATAAGTGTGTTATTTTCCTCAATGATTTGAAGGGGTTGTGAGGTAGTGACACTTACTTGATTGTAGTTGAAGTGCCACTTTCTTGAGTACGACATCCTGAGTTCAAACACTTTACAGATGGAAATTCTTCCGATTCGCTCTCAACATCGTAAATGGACTCTTTCATGATAGTTCTAGCAAGAATGTCATGCCATCAAGACGACACTAGTGTAAAAATTCATGTTACTCGGGTTTATTGGATCAACACGAGCATATTTCGATCTACCAGAGTCGAAACTTTTCTGAAATTGTAACCGATTCTTTTGAAGATAATCACGATGCTCATGGCGAATCAAACATTTTTTTTGGAGTTGTAACGCCATTGCTCCTTCAAAATTCAATAATTTAGGATGTTTCTTCACAAGCTTTGTGAATTTCATAGAATTTGAATAAAATAATCAAACTACGGAAATCATCAATTTATTTTTTGTCTGAATTTGTAAAATAGCTCGACCGTGCAAAAATAGCGTTCAGTCAGATTTACTCAAGAGTGAGATGATGTTCCGATGACGATTCAAATTTTTTCAATACAGTTCTCCTAGCGAAATTTCATATCTTTCGACTACATGAATTCAGTTCATGAGCTATGTAAAACCCTCGACCACCCATCTGCGAAGAATTGTAACTCCATATTACCACTCTCGATAAAGTAATACAATTATTAAAATTCACGAAGAGATTTTAAATTCCTTGTCTACTCTCTTTCAATATCCCGTAAAACTGGCGTTGGAATGAACAACACGTACGATTGTGAACAAAATAAATTACGTACCGCATTCATGATGGTCGATGATAATTGAGTAAATTATAATTGCTTCTGGCGCAGAATTATTCAGAAATTATCGAAATTGAATCATCCCTAATGGTTCAAAGTGAAATTTTATTCACACTTTGTTCTTCTAAAGGATATATTTCTGACAAAATCAAATCAGTCACACACATTCCGATAGAATATTCAAGAATGATCAAACTCATGTACTAGTAATTACTCTAAATGACATTCTAGGATATTCCAAAGACTCAACTCATTGCGAGATTACGTATCAAAAATGAAACAGTCACCTATGACTCACCAAGAGGTCTACAAATGGCTAGCCGTTTTTTTTTTGCCATTTTATCTCGGCCACGAATTGAACTTCCATATTCTGATGAATATGCCTGTATTGGAGTAAACTTGTTGTCGAATCATTGTTTATGCCTTTGGTAGAGTAAATCACCATGAAAGATTCTAATTGTAAAAATTTTTTGAGCCATTACGAGTCGGTAAAAATTGGAAAATGAAGAATTGCAGGGCTCACCAGTGAGTCCCGTCGCAGTCAATGTATTAAATACTCGATCGTTCTCTAAAAGTAGGTGAAAAAAAAAAAAAATACCCAAACCATCAGCTCCAAACTCTGCATACAAATAGGATCTCAAGATCAAAGCTTAACGCATCCTTGAGGAACAAGATAGTCTCTATATAACCGTAACAATAATACGATCTTGATATACCCTCACCGCATCGTTAATTCGAAGACCGTCAAAGCAACTGCTAAGGATCCTTCCAACTTGATCGTCTCGACCAGTTGTTACTTTACCACCCACTCTCCATGGTATGTATATGTATATATATCAAGCCATAGTGACCAATTACTCTTCGCCGTTTCCTAATCGACTCAAGTATACTTGCACAGGACTTTGGTGCTATCGACTATTATCTACTGTAACTAATGGCATGGGGTTCGATATCGTTTTCAAAGTTTGCTGGAGCAAAAATTACTGTGTTCAAGGAACTGTTAAAGAAAATTCCACACAAAGTGCTTTCTTTCTTGATTGTCTATTGGTCAAAATTTTATCGTTTGTGAGGCATGACTTATTTACAAATTGATGGCTCTGTTCAAGACAAATTCGTACAATAATGATCATCAACCGTGTTTGATAAATCAAAAAAACCTGTGATATCGTGTAATATCAGATTTTCAGTGAAAAATCTGATATATATCATATCATAAGTATCTTATGATGGAATCAAATTTACTCTAAAAAATGCTCATTTCTCAGCTTGTGATCACAAACTGACGAAAGAATTGTTATAAAACGCAATCCATGCCTACAGTTCCTAAGTTATAGAACAATGTAACATTTTTATCAAGAATAAAACACACCTTCTTTGTGAAATTCTTGAGACAAACTTTTTCCTTACAGGTATAATCACTTTCTTTCATACACAGGCTGGCCAATGACATTACCAGCTGGTCCATAATTGCATACCAGGAAGTACTTTTTAAAATTATCCTCGGAAAACTTTCTAGCTCCACAGCCAAGCGTCGTAGTCTTGGCCCATACAAGTTGAGTGTAATGACCTATTTGTCCACCGTTTGCACCCGTTAAACTCCTATTATGGAAAAGCGTTTTATTAACATTCTGCTTTGTTGATGATATGAGATTCAATGATGAGATACCTCATTACCTTGGTGTAAAGAAATCGACTCGATCATTTTGGTGTAATATATGAATCGTAAAAAAGTAAATGATTTCCTTTAAGACTATGTGATATGGTGTCCAATGAATGAGGAAAATTTTTTGAGTGATTGTTAACTATTCTAGTGATACTTGGGAAGAAAAGTTGCAGATCTGAGTGTTAGTAGTGTGCGTCAACCGTATTTCAAAATTCTTAAAGCTCTTCAATATCCATGAAAAAGAGGGTAACTGATACAGGAAGATGATGGCTTACCCAAACGTTGCAACGTCATTGCCGTCATAATCTTTTACTTCTTCATACCAGTTATCAACTAAACTAGTGATACGAATCGAGTTTAGGTCGCCGGTTGTCCCTGAGATGGCAATATTTTGCCCAACGTGGAAACGATCTGAAAAGAATATTAATCTTCCTTTCATATTTTTGATTTTTTCAACCTGAGGTGAATGTACCCAATTAGCCTGTGTGCTCAACTTGCCCTCATATGCTGATCTCAGGAATGGGCATTGGTTGACCTTCTTAGGGGCCGTCCATAAACTACGTAGGCGGACAGGGGGGGGGGTCAAAAATTTGATCAAAAAAACTACGTTGGACACGGGAGGAAGGGGGGGGGGTCATCGGCTTTGCTACGTAGACTCATATTTTTGAATAGCGCGCTCAACGAAGTACCCGCACTCCTGTCCCGTCCCGCTCTTCACCTCAATCTCTTTCTACCTATATATTATATTTTGAACCATATCATCTGCCGGACTCGAGTGTGTGTGTGTGTGTGTGTGTTACGATTTTGATTATGGATCATGATCCAGGTGACCTGCTAAATTCGTGATACAAATCTTCAAGACTTACAAATGATTGAAGCAATAATCGTCGCGAAGTGCAAGTGTAATTGTTTTATAAGTTGCAGAATAAATAGTGATTTCTCTCGTTGTGTGTGATATAGTGAATCGACATGGAATGTTTAAAGCCTTCATATACGACATTCTACGGTACATACAGAGATCCTCGGAATTCCCGATTTCTCTGATAGATGACTGGGGAGAGTTCCTTCTGTCATATTTTAAAGATGCGTGAATATTTTTCTGTAATCATACATGGCTAATTCTTCAGGATCTTTGGTTCGTCTTGATTGAATAAAATATTTATTATTTTTGGAAAAGCTACGTAGTTATTTGGGGCAGGGAGGCAGATTGGAAAAAAACTACGATTGACTACGGTGGGGGGGGGGAAGGAGGGGTCAAAAATAACTAAAAGCGGTCTACGTAGTTTATGGATGGTCCCTTACAAATTTTTCTCACAGTTGTTATGATAGAATATGAGGAATTGAGTGATTTAGACCGACCACGGATGATTTCCGATTTGCCCGAAATATTTGAAGTGATTTTTTCATAATTTTTCAGGCACAGCTAAGGAATCACCGAGAAAATCGCGATCAGTAAGATCGGTGTTCGAATTTTTAGTTCAACCAATCTTAAAGTACTCTACCGCATTCGGTTCCTTCTCCCAAAACCTTTGGCATTCTCCGCTTAAGAATCGAATTTGGAACGATTTCATGAGAAAAATCCGAACATGAATTGCAAAAATAAAGGCTGAAATTGGAATGTACCCAACGTGCCCCCTCCCCCATGCCTCATGTCATTATCTTGGAAGGGAATGCAGTACGAGTTTTTTGACCACTCAGTACGTGCTTATCACGTCAGGATACGTCGGATTTAGTATTTTAGATCGAAGAATAGCTCAAAATGTGGTTGAACGCCGATCAAAATGATTTCATGTTCTCTATCGCCGATGTAGAATAAAATAGAATAGAATATCCTTCTTATTCGCCCTCAGACAGAAACATCAATCATTCATACAATTCGTGTACATATACATGTACCAAAATCCAATAATAGCATTTTGGTCAAGGATTTATCATCACAGTTGTGACTAGTCGTTTGATAAAAAAATAATTTGAATCATTCTAGTTCACAGACGAGATTATTTATGGCATGGATGAGAAATGAATAGTTATAATCTTAGTTTACATAACAATTGGACAACCGGAAGACTTGAACCGAAAACAGGAGAATCACTTCATCTGTTATATAAGAGTGCCTTCAAAGATTGAAAAAATTGCCCAATGTCCACATCAATTCTTATGGGAGAGGTTAATTTCCAAAATTTCTTTCACTACCTTTTCAAACAGGGAAACTTCTCTTACTTGCCGAAAACCTAGAGGGAGGAAGTTCTAAAAGCGTGCGCATGTATATCATTTTGGGGGTTGGGGGATTGGGACAGCTCAGCTCTAATTGATCAAAATTAGACACATCTCACAATTGATTCCAAAAGTCTTGAAACGAGCTTCGAAGCGAGTTTGAAGTTTTAAGAAATAATTAATTTCATCATATATAATTTAATTTTTTTATAATAAATTTAATTTTATATTTATAGATTTTAAATCTATTACACTAATCTGCCATATTGAATAATTTTTTATTTGTATTAATTTAATTGATTCTAAACAATTTAATAAAGTACTTTGAAAAATATTGAGGTAGATCAGAACTGTTGAGAAGATAGTGGGTTAGTAGGGGGAAGTTTGGTAAACCCTTTTGTAAAATCTGAACAATTACTTTTTTGAAAAATTGAGACAACTCGGTGCCAATCAATGATAGTCAGAGTTACTTTACTCGCATCTCAAGGTCTTGAAATAAACTCAGAAATAAGCTAAAATATGTCGAGAAAGATTGACGTAAACCACAGTTTGTGAGAAAATGGCTGACGGCGGCGAAATTGGGTACACTTACCTTATCATACAAAGAGCGTGTCAGGAGAAGGATAAATATAGTATATAAATTGAGATGATTCAAGAATACTATCAGCAACGGAGGATGGTTGATTATGAATCAGTTGAATGAAGAAAGAATAACATACCAACATTTCTGCACTGGTCATGACTGAAATTGCACTGATCTGCCCATCTTTGAGCAATTTTTGATAGCTCAGCATCCCATACCTTGACAAAAATATTCAATCAGATTTCATAAATAAATGATTCAAGTCCAAATTCTGCTATCGTAAAATGTACCAGATTCGGCATTGATTTTGCAGCTGGTTGAGGACCATTACTGCCTTTATTTTCTAGCCCACTGGCTACTTTTTGTCGCAATTGATTATGCCTCCTGAGCAATGCTTGCTTTTCGGAATAATCTAATCCTCCACCTAGATCACCTCCTGCCGTACATCGAATTGAAGGTTTCTGCGGGAAAACTTTCATAGAGTTTTTTTTTCAACAAATGAGAGATTACTATTCGAGTGACTCAAAACATATCCTACAACTTTGAATCATTTGTCATTCGGATGAGTTAGTCTGATATTAATAGTATCAGGAATGATTAGAAACTTACCGAGTATCTGCACATTGTATGACTACTTGGGAAATAACATGATGTGATATTGCAGTAGTCTGAGTCAATGGAGGATATAACCAAGTAAATTGCTCCAACTATATAGAAAAGAAAATTACCGAGAGTGAATAGGTCATATTTTGCAAAGGGAGAGATTATTTCAAGACTTTCTCATCAGTTACAATGAAATCTAAAGAAAAATCTTTCTTCCATTGTTATCGTAGTTATTAGATAAGATAGATACGAGGTTATAGTGAATAAATGTTCGTTGCTGGCTTAGGAAGATGAAATTTTAGATAGAACATTTTTCGTAAAATATTACTCACCAACAAAAATTGAGAAAACGAGTCCTCCTAAAATCTTGCCTTTTGTATCTAGCTCATTGATCCTGTCGTAATTTATCATGACTGTTTAAAAATATCAAGAGCAGTGAACGTGAAGTGTCGATAACAAAACTGCGTTAGATAATAAACAATAAATATATTTTAAAAAATGAGAATACAAAAGGACTAACACATGCTGCTCGCTCGCGGTGCTTGAGTCAAAGTGCCGAGCTTACACACATCAGTGCTTTAGCGCAACTATTATCACTTTTACATGATATCAGTACTGGAGCAGAAGATACATCATGCAAATGAATCAGAACGATCTTGAACCGTCTGAAGTTGGTTCGAGTTGAGCGAGCCTCGGAATTCCGCGAAATTTGAAATTTACAGATATCTTGATTATATCCGTGTGACCGCCGTGTTAATTTCATTAACGAGAATACAATGGCACTATCTGAATTTTTGTGTTTTTCGAGTCATTTTTCATGAACAAATTTCATGACCAATTTCTATTTTCTGAAACGCGCCCCTTTCATCAAATCGACGAATCTATACGACATTCCGTTGAAACTATGAAATCTACACCGAAAAAATATGTAGGATTAGATGTATTATTGGTATGAAATTCAGAATTTCCATCTTAAAATGCCTCAAAACTCGAAAAATGATGATGATTAAGAATAATCTCCATATTACTCCTCCGATTGAATGACGAGATGACATCAAAATATTGAAGAAAAAATTTCAAAAGTTAAAAGAAAATTATGTGTGTCTAGTTTTTTTTAAACGAATTTTTGCAATTTTGTCTCGAATACTTCGATATCATGTTTTAATTTAAACAAACAGTATTGTTGTAATTTTTTTGAGTAACTAAAATTTTTCGGCATTCTGACGAAGAAATTCACAACTCTGACTAAAAAAATATAGAACTCACAAGGGGAGGTCCAACCTTGCGGAACACGGATCTTGATGAAACTCTGGAAATCATCTCATTTCGGTGAGAAATGATGGTATCTCCAAGAGTTCAGTCCAATGGGTCTCCTACCCATTTAAGATACAGCCATGAAAGTTAGAATTTTCAGTATATCTATACATATGATTTTTCAACATGGGCCTATGTTGGGAATGCTAATCTCCATATCTGTATCTCAGGGTAGAAGGCCCATGGGATCAAATCCTTGGAGATGTACCTTCATTTTACACCAAAACAAGATGATCCTCAGAATTTCATAAGGATCCGTATTCCGCAAGGTTGGACCTCCCCTTGTCAGTCCCACATATCCTGACGAGTTGGTTTGCAATTTTATTTTGGGATAAATTTCATGGTTTTAGAAAAAAAGTCATACAGATTTAGTCATCCATTCAAGTGGGCGTGATCCGGAGAATGAATTTGGTCAAAGAACCTTTTTCTGGAAAACTGACCAACCAGCGTCTTGAATGCGAAATATACGCCTAAATATTATAAATCTTGAGCCCCCCCACGATCTTTAAGATTGGACTTCAGAATTAAAGTCACCCCTCCCCTCAATCCATCCCTACCTTACTGCGGTCTACTCACATATTTTAAATCAATCTGATGTGAGTCAATGTAAGTCATGCGAGTTCAAATAACACTTTCCACTAGCAGCCCGTTCATCTTTAATGCGGAATACATCATCAAACTATCTTTAACTCTCAGAAAATTTACGACGCAACGGGATGCAAAATTTTTCACCCAGCGTAAAATGAGCATCGCAGAAACCTCATCTATTCATAGACATATACCTACGAACATTTCACACCTTCTGAGCAAACAACGAGCAAAAGGCAGAACTGCAACCCTCCTCTTGCAATCAGGAAGCAAAAAGGAAGCTTCACCGCATAGTCTTACCGTATAGTGTAACTTGGTTATTACACTTGGCTCCGGATGATGCCTTCGAGGCACACACCCTTCCCTCCCCCCTCCCCCTCATTCCCACACATACATATGATCATAGCTTTGTGTTCGTGTATAAAGGCAAGACAGATGACTCTTGCAGTTTGCGAGATGTGTGTGTGTGTGTGGGGGGGGGGGGGCATGACCGGGGGCTAGTATAACAAAGCTATATAGCCTGATGCAAGAATATGAACGGAACCTGAGGAGTGATGTGATGGAAGAGGTGACGGGGTTCATTAGAGTGAAACTGAGCTCACACTGTTGGTTTATGATGGAAAGCAGTTGAGAGAGATAGTGGGAGGGGGGCGGGGGGTTCTGCGGAGGAATGAGTTTGTCGTGGTTTCATATATAAACTTTGAATTTTGAAAGAGGATCGATCGACTGGATGCAGGTGAAGACGGTTCAATTGATCGGGGTGAGACTGTAATTTATGATTCAAGTTTGAATTCACTACGAAATAGGGGTAGCGTTTTCGGATGGATGGGAGGGGGATTTTGAGCGTGTACTTGACGGTGAATGGATTTAAGTTAGCCTCAACGTGTGAAAGCTCACTACATTTTTCTATCTGTAACATTTATCTGTAATTGATTGTGAGTTTATGAAAAAACACAAAATTGAAAAAGGATTCATTATTTTTCCAGATTTAAATTATCCTAATTAAATTTGAAGAAGATTTGGAACAAACCTAAAAGTTTAATGAATAGAAAATTTTTCCCTTCAACAGTAAACTCAAATATTGTGAACCAAAATCTCTGCACACTTGATATGTATCCAGACGCAATCGAATCAGGATTTACAATTTTGATCAATATCATCAATAATCGACTATCTAGTAATAACTTTCACACATTAAAATTATAACCTCTTCTCTGAAATGTATTCCATTTTTCTTCAACACCATCACCTCTCCAGTAGAAAATCACAGATGATTCTTGGTATTTAGCACTAGTTTTCGTATCAGCTGCTAAATCCTAAGAATTAACTCGCATAAGCCCACAGTGCGCCAACGACTTTTTTATCAATAAATTTTAGAGAATGATAAATATATGTTTTTTGGGTCTCATTTGGACCCGACCAAATAGATTCCACTATGAATTCAGGATCTCACAATCAATCTGAGAATTATGAGCATATATCTCAAAATATCTCTAGGCCACTCGAAGTCATAGATCATGAATGCGACTCGATACGTCGACATTTATATTCAAAGCCTGAGCCAAAAACTTTGCAGATCAGACGGGAAAAAACCCAACGACGCGAAGGACCCCGTCATAAATGATGGGAGGATTTTGGGTTTCAGCGGATTTCGATGAACGGGTAACTAAACGATAGAGCTCAACGAGCTGAAGAAAGTTTTCTATCATCTTTAAGCCTGAAGCAATCATCTTTTTGCCCAGTAAAATCGGAAAATTTGCAACCGCATTACTCATGAATGAGAATTCTTCGGGCTTAAAAATAATAGAAACTTTCGCTCAGCTCGTCAACACGTTCACTGTAATTGCAAAAATCGTTGTTCCTACACTAAGTGCGGCGGGACCCACCGGTGGGTCCCGTGAATGTTAAATCCCATAAGCCGAAAATCTGCCGCATATGAGGACATAAAGAAGGATGAGTGGGACCCACCGTTAGATCCCGCCGCAGCGAATGTGTTGAGCTCTACCGCTTGATAACCCATTCATCGAAATCCGTCAGAACCCAAAATCCTATAATTCATGGCGGAGTCCTTTCTAAAAACTGTGATCTACATCCCAATCAAATCACAACTTTTCTCATCAAAAACAACAGAAATTCAACGTACCATGGATTAGATTTCAAAACTGTTCAAAGCTCAATCTACATCATAACTGAATCACCTAAAATTCTCACACCTTAACACTTCAAATGAATCCAATTATACGAAAAAAGAAAAAAAACGAGCTCGAATATGGCAGTGTGATAAAAACCAATATTGCCCAAGAGATCAAAGCCTTAAGCATGAATATTATCCTTTTCACCCTCATACCTACTCTGTTATACAGGTGTACACACAACTAAAATACAAGGTCTGTTATTGGTTCATGCGAGAAAACGAGCTTGTGGTGTTCATATAGCTGGTGTATAGAACAAAAGGTATAGAAGCTGCGCAGAGATAAACGGTTGCTTCACCAAGCGATGATGATTATCTAAACGAAGAGCGAGAGTAAAGGAGCCTCAAGGCTTTAAACACTAAATGCCAGAATATAACGCAAGAGTGCTTTGCGATAATAACCCTACGTGATGCTGAAGCTTGAATATTAAACGTAATTCGATTCTTTTTGCCATTTATTTTTTCCAGTTTCATGATCTAATTTGATATTTAAGATATAGTATTGATGACATTCTATTTGGGTGACTTGTCAATTAGGGTCATAAAATTTTATTCGATGGAAATCAAATGGGAGATGGAAATGAAATTTCACTAGCTTGAATTTCTTCAAAAATATTTGATCTATTTATATAACATTCATGTCAATACAAGTTATCACGTATTTGCCTCATTAGTCAATTGTGGGAATTCTTGAAATCCTCATCTGTGAGCAAGAATGATCATAACGATTTCAAACTACGATAATAGAATTGCATTCAACGTAAGAATCGTCATTTGTGGAAAACAAACGATGATGATGTGGTAGCCTTCAAATTCAGAGTCCCAAAGCTACTGGGGTAAAAATTCTTTCCGTATCACTCGACCTGGATAACATCAACACTGATAAAAGTATGAAGAAAAAGATGATAGATTTTAGTGTATGAATATTGTTTTCAGATACTCACGTAATCATCATATCGAAGATTCACGATTGGGATAATTACGCGATCTAAGAAAGTTTATACTATTACGTAGGCTATTTATCGCTGCCATTTCAATTTCACGAGCTTCGTTACAATTATTCTCATTGATCGCTTCTAAGTTGGCTCTCATAGCTCGAGCTGAAATTCCACGAGGACCAATTGGTTCTGCAAAATAGAAATAATGGATCAAAATTCGATTGACAGGTTCTCCGTTTTTTTTCTCTCCAACTTAGATTGAAGTGCATGAAAATTATTCATCCCATCGTAGAATAGGAAAAAAATTCATAAGGACTCGACTGAAAAGTAACGAAGTGGAAGGAGGTACAGTTTCTCAGACATGATTGAATTTACCATCAGACTCGCCGTTACAAGGTCCTGCACCAAATCTATAAGGATATCCTTGCGTCCGTAAGAGTCTTGCATAATCTAAGGCTGGATTTCTGTGACACATTGCTTGAAAACCGGTTATCCGCCTTTGTGATTGCTCGCAATTTTCAAGTGAATTTGAATTTCCAGCTGTAATAGAGGATAAAAAATATCAAGTGGGTATTATAATAATTGAACGCCAAGCCAAGTTTTGTCCGTCCGCGGATCCTCTTATCGGGTTGCCTGTCTCCCAGGGATTATATATCATGAGTGGCTGTATGGGTGGGTGGATGGATGGATGGATGGATGGATGGATGGATGGATGGATGGATGGATGGATGGATGGATGGATAGGGATAGGGATAGGGGTAGGGGTAGGGGTAGGGATAGGGGGAGGGATAGGCATAGGAATAGTGATGGGGATAGGGATAGTGATAGGGATGGGGATAGGGATAGTGATAGGGATGGGGACAGGGATAGAGACAAGGAAAGGGGTGAAGGTAGGGTTGGATTAGGAATATGAACAGGGACAGGGTACGAATAAAGATGGGGATGAACAGGGATGGGGATATGAACAGAGATAGGGGCAGGGACAAGAATGGGGACGGGAAGGGATCGGGATAGCAACAGGGATAGGATTTAGGATGATAGTAGGAATAGGAACAGACATAAAGGTGGGGGCAGGAATAGAGGCAGAGGTGGGATAAGAACATAGATGAGGATGGGCCAGGGGTATGGATGGGGATAGAGATAGGGACAAGGGTGGTGATAAGGACAGGGATGGGGTTTGGGATAAGGATGAAAATAGCAACGGGAAAAGGTCTAGAGGCAGGGCTGAGGACGGTACAAAGATTGGAATAGGTGTAGGAATCGAGATACGGATAAGGATGGGGATAGAAACTGCGATGAGGCCAGGACAGGAACAGGGATGGGGATAGTAACAGAGACAAGGTAGTGATAGCAACAGTCATAGGGACAAGGATACTAACGTGACAGAGATATGGCAGAGACAGAGTTAGCAACAAGGGACAGAGATGAAGTCAGGGATAGGAACAGGATTAGAAGCAGGGACAGCGACAGGGATAGTTACAGGGGCAGGGATAGGAACAGATCCAGGGATAGGGACGAGACAGAGGTAGGGGCAGGCCTAGAGACAGGGTGAGAGACTGGAATAGGGTCAGGAATAGGGATGAGTATAGGGTTAGGAGTAAGGATAGGGATGGGAACAAGGACAGGTATATGGTTAGGGACCTCGATAGGGGTAGGTCCGGGGATGGGAACAGCAATAAGGATAGGAACATGGATAGGGATGGGGATAGGGTGGGTGATCTGGAGATGGGGAGTACCACACTCATACGGTCTAGTTCGATATAGCTCGGTCTAGTTCAGTGTAATAAGAATCAGGGATAAGGATAGAGATAGGCATGAGGACAGGGATAGGGACAGGGGCGTGGGGATGGGAATAGCAATAAGGATAGGAACAAGGATAGTAGCGGGGATAAGGATAGGGACATGGACATGTAGATGAGGATAGTGATAGGGATAGGGGCGGGATTTGGATGTGGACAGGGACAGGAACAGGGATAGGAAGGGGGATGGGGTGTGTGGTCTAGGGGTGAGAGATTAAAGAATGGACCGTATCAACGGTCTAGTTTGGTGTAAATAGATTTAGTACGGTTTAGTTCAGCCTCATTCGGTCTACTCTGGTCTAGTTGAGTCTAGTTCGATCTCGCACGGTATAATTCGGTCTCATTACGTCCTTCTCAGCTCAATTTGATGTAACTAGGATGAGTTCTCCAAAAAATATCGATATATCCAACCCAGCCATTCCGAAAATTCAGAACAGTTACTCTAAATTTTCTAAAAATGGTTCATCTATTAGCAGATATAATCCAAGATGTAGTCATTTCTGTGAACTCCATGAGGAATTCCTTCCTTGCACCTCAAATTAACCAGCAATCATTCTTTTACCATCAGTATTGGACTACAAAAGCATTTCAGAGGTCCCTGGCTTATCGGGAACATTTACTAGCCGAACGAGCGGTAGGGAGGGAGGCAATAACCGCTAGTTTGTATGAATTCACAATAGTACCACATGAAATTCAAAACCTTTCGTGTACAGTGGAAACTTCCACTTGACCAATATGTCTTAAATATCATGAAAGAAATGTTCAACACCTCCGAATCGAATCGAAAACATTGCTACCTGTGCATGGGTCGTTATTGGATAGTCGTAATCTATCTTGTGGTCCAGCAAAACGATGTCCAGATATCCCTGCCTCTACATCTATTACTCGTTGATCGGAATTTTGTAATTTATCTGAAAGTATCCAATAATAACATTCTATTATTCAATATATGAAATTTTTAAACGGTGTAGGGAGTACGTACCCGGTACATTGTCAGATTCTCCATCATTTGATTCCGCTGTGATTGTACTTGCATAATTGGAATCGATGGGAAATTTCAATTTTTTTACTTCTTCATCTCCAATATCGGATGATAAACGTCTCTTTTCTCCTTTGGAATCCTCTAGATCTGGATGAGAACTATTAAATGCCTCGAGATAATCTCAATTCCTCGTGATGGGCTATAGTGATCTCGATTTTTTAATGCCGGGTTTTAAATCAAAAGTCATGGTAAAAGTCGTTTGTAGATTCAATATCAAAATTCAAGGTCAAAAGTAAAAATTTTCGCTAAAAAATTTGGTTGACCTTGGTTACGACCCTATATTACTCTCAGGGAGTGGGAAGAGAGTCAGTTACTCAGTCATGGTACTTACCAGGAGGTGAAGAAGTTGTTCCATGATGAGACGATACGAGATGAGAGGAAGCAAGTAGTGTGATAAAAATGTGGAACCTCATACCTGTACAATATTGAGAAATTACGATAACCATAGAGCTATATGTCTATAAAACTTATCCAGAATAACGGGACTCAATCGCTCTATAATCCTGAGTTTGGATACCTAGTCACTAAGCATGTGAAAAAAAAGTAAGTCACCCCTCACCCCCTCTCCCGCCTAGGTTATTTCGGAAACGGTTAGAAATCGGAAAAATCTAAGACCCACGTTCTATCACTTGAAGGGGGGGGAGGGGGAAGTCTTCAAATGGTACCCTTGGCTCTGACCTTGAATTTTCCGTGGCGAATCATGGAATTTCCGTTTTAAATATTCTTTGACATGACTTAGACCCGGTAAATTAGATCGGGTGCATGGGTGGTTACTCGCCCTAGGAAGTACAAGAAAAAGAAAATGAGCGACCGTGTGACTATGCTTTGAATCCGTCTATTCTGAAGTTGTCTGACTACTTCATTAATAATATCAATGATATCAAAGATATTCATCATTGTATGTTACAAATACAAAAAAGTTGTTTCTGGTTTTCCCCTTCCAGGATTCATCTCAACGGACAACCTGGAATCAATCAATTTTTTACAAAAAGATTGTATTTTCACCTTCTATCCGTGAATCTCGAGAACCTGGATCCAGAAAGATGCGGAATTCTGGTCAGAGTTGAGTATATAATATCGTAGAGTAAATTAATGTCATCGAAACGAACGTATGTAAAGCCAAAAGCAACATCACATGCAATTCGTGATCACACAACGGACTGGGAACAACTCATTGAGATATTGACAACTTTGTTCAGGTGCATAGCCCGCTTGATTATTGCTTAGAGTTGACGTGCGCAATTCAGTGTTCTTAAAATCCACTGCACGTGCATTACACGCGCGTGCAATACACGTGTATTCGGGCATCGAGCTTTCTGCTCCGGGGGGTTAGGTCGTCTACATGTTCACTTTTTGAAAATTCAGTCTTTTCGATTGAAGATCAAATTATCACAATATCATGTCGTGTGGGCAAGCTAGATAAATGTGACTCTCAATCCAAAATAATCAAGATAGAGTCCAGAGTAATTGAAACCGTTTATAATGAAGTGATTTCTATCGGACTTTAAGACACCCCAAACAACACTTGCTTCACTTCCCGGTTGATTGACAGAGTTTTGAAAATATTTTGGCGCGTGAAAAATCAGCCGCCATTATATACATTCTTATGCTGTGATCGTTGGCTTTCACCTGTGAGGAGCGAATTTCCCAGTAGCCATGGAAGATGATCGCTAGGTATATACTTTTCGAGCAATTATGAGTCAGTGAAAATTAGAATTCGGAAAACTCAGTTGAACAGTACTTTTTTAAGCAATCTTTCATGACTTCATCATCAACCGAGCGTTCTCCGGAAGCACATCATTTTTTTTACTCTTGACGTGGGCATACCCCCGCATTTAATTTTGATCGCCGCGAATATATAATTTTTCCATTACTACGATCGTACGCTCTTCCAGCGTACGCACGGCATAGATCTTGTATCTACGGTTCCTAGAAATTTGACATGAAAACTTTGTAACTGACATGACCCATTACTTTACCGTGAAAGTAACGCTTCTCCAACGTACGCCCCAGGTCGTAAAGTTTTCCGAGAAAAAGTCATTCAAAATATTTTGTAACTCGACAGTCACATTACATTAACAGAGAAGTAACGCTTATCCACCGTACCGATCAGGCCATAAAGTTTTCCAGGAAAAATACTAAAAACCCTTGTAACTGGACAGCCCTATTACGACAACGGAAAAGTAACGCTCCCCCAACGTACGCGGCAGATCATAAATTCACTCTCATAAATCTTCGAATTAGTAAAACCCAGCAAATGTACGTCGCTCCGTACGGTTCTCACGCATTACATTCCCGCTAATGTAATGCGCCGCTCCCATTAAGCGTACGCTTCTCAAGCGTACGAACATGGGTATATAAGGCCGCGCTTCCCAAGCTCGGCAGCTCAGTCTTCTCCAGCTCGCCGTCGCGACGCTGTCTCCACGACACTTGGCCCAGCCGTGGCCCGACGCACCCGACTCAACGTGCCCCGCCGCGACCGTTCCAAGTTGCCCCGGTGGCATGAGTGACCAAGTGTGCGTAGTGTTTGTGTTTCGCACCTCGAGTACCGAGTCGCAATTGTGTCTTGAAACCGTGAGAATTATTCGAGTGCCTAACCCCGTTCCTACCCCGACGACGGCGTGAGCACGCCCACGCACCTGGACCGGACGGATGGACCGTCCCAGCCAACGGCACAGACGTCCCAAGACCTACGTACCCCGCTCCGAAGAGGAGCACCGACGAGACCTCTACGGACTTCAACAGGCCAAACGCTTGGCGCTGCTCGGAGCGTTGAAAGCTGAGGCCTCAACTCAACAAAACAAGACTGCTCAACCCTCAACTATCTCGTCTCCGGCCAGCGAGACGCGGGGGTGAAATTATTTTCATCCCCATTGACGAGGTTTCCCGTAAGCGGAATTCCGAGCCCCGTCACTCTCTTTCTGCAGGTTGAAAATTTATTGATGTGTTAGAGATAATGTATCCCATTTTAATGGAACTGAATACCACATGCGTATGTCAGTGTTTGATAGATATGAAGAAGTACAGAAACACTCGAGATGTTTGAATATGATAAGCCCAGATGATTAATGGCATTGCTTATCCGTTGAATTCAAGGAATGAGAAACAGAAGAACCTTCTGAACAACTCCTCAGTGAGGAAATAGTGAGAGTAATTTTCTAAGTTCACCTCTACAGAGAGGCGAATCCATTACATTGGAAATTGAAGATTCATAAATCCAAGACATAATATCCAGTATGAGCTAGTCGTAATTTTCACGATCGAATCCATTCGAATTGAAAAAAATCTGGGACACTGTTTGAACAAATTTCGGGGAAAAACGGTCTCATAGTAACTCAAGAGTATTTAGAAATACGAACACTTTGGTGAAAAATGCGCTGAAACACTAGAAAGGTTACTTTTCACAGCACGTTGAGACAGTATCTCCAAAATTGTGGGTGACTTATATATTGGTACCGAGGTTTGAGTAATATCTGCTTTTGAATTTTAGGATTATATTGCGTATAATTCCTAGATAATATTCGAACTGTTATTAAGCTCTCGTATAATAGATATTTTATTTCAAGGCATACGGAATCAATAAAATACAGGCACAGACACTCACTCTTATAACACCACCCCAGTTTTAATGTCGAAAATATCCGAGGCAACTCGAGACTTTGCCAAAGAAACTGACTGTGTTCGCTTGACTATGGGACGAGGATAATTCAGTAGACTCAAAAACTCATTTTGTTCAGCCGCATCAATTCCAGCTGACTTGTCAATGTCTACACGACTGACCTCGATTGTTGAATGAGTTCAGAATGAGAGCAAACTTTGGTCTTTGTTGTGAATAAAGTTTCGGTACACACGAGTTACAGTTTATGTTCTCATTATCATCCAAATATTTCTCAGAAGATATTGAAATTTTTCAATTGAATTTCAAGTCAATTCTAAGCACACAGTGCCACTTCATGATTATTGAACTTTACCATGCTAATAATTCATACAAAACTCCTTGAAAAGAAAACAACAGCGGGCTATTAGTAATTCAAGGTAAATTCTTATCGCAGTAAGTGAATTAAAACTCCAAGTGTCTAATGAAGAGTCGAGATTACTCAGCATTGAGAGCCATCAGGGATATAAATAGTCTTTTCGTATTAATAACTGATAGAAATAATAGCGGTACGGTTACATGAAATCTGGAACTCTTTACATTCAACTGGCGCATTTTTAGGCTCTCCTTTGTTATTCTGTGACTCTTACACTTTCAGATGAAGTTTCTAATAAAAAAAATTCGCCGACAAAAGTACTCATGAGAATTAACATTTGTCCAGGTCCAGGACCTGATCCAAAAAAGTGCGATGATTTTTCTAATTTCCATAACCAAGCTGCTATTGCGACATATACCTAAATTCCCTACGGACGTTTCATGTAGGTGAGTATTCCACATAGCCGAGTTATTCCAATCATCAAAATCTAGTTTTACTCAAAATGAGCATGGTCATCATTTCAAACAAGAGATTATTGATCCAGGAAGTTCATGAATAATTCAACAGAGCGTTCAAATAATCCATCTCAAAAAAGAAAGAAGACTCAAGTGAAAATGAGTTGAGCGAACGACGCACTTTTCTTAGCAATTTACCAGAACCATTAATCAAGTCGCGTCCAAAGCCTGACGGAAGCTCCAAGAATAAGTCGAGCTTTCTTTCAGACCACCCAAAATCAGTTTATATTGCATTATGTCTCGATCTAATTGCTTCCCAGAATCAAGCCATAGAATCGTCCTGGTTAATACGAACGTGGAAATACTCCGACAAAATTGTGATAAATCGAGGTCCGCAAAGATTTTACCAACACTACCATTCCACAAACTCGAGACAATGAAGAATAAACGAAGTTTCACACCCTTCGTCGCAAAGCTTCTTCTTGACATCTATAGGCTTTTGCCGCAGTTTGGGAAATCCTGGTGGGTGAATTCTAACGATTATATATACACAGTCGAAGAATAGATCGACCGGGTTTTGGAAAACTTTTGGTAAAGTCGTGGTGTGCAAGAGATTCGGGTAAAGTTGGACACGAAGTGAGCCGCTTCTGTGAGTTTATATTATTATATATATGTAGTCTCTGTCCGTTGACGCCTTTTTCATGCATACATTAGGTTACTGCTACCGTGAAACTTGCAAGTTTGAGTATATTATGGGTTCTGAGAAGATACGAGTTTTCCAAGTTGGTTATTGGAATTTTATTTCTGATCACGGGTGACGGGAGCTTATTCGATATTTCAACTATGGTGGAACGTTTTGAGATTGAACAGAATGTGATTAATTTCCAGGAGGAACAAGAACTCAGAAAATATGAGTGTGGACACCTGGAATCAGAAAAGAAGCAATGAGTTGAGACGAGAAGAGAGTAGAATTAGTTGAGAGAGTTGTTGAATTGAAAAAGATCAGGAATAACCCAGAAACTCTGAAAAAAATAATCATCAGGAAAGCTTCAAGTTTTTTAAGAAGGCTCATCAATGAATGCATGACGTCCATTTTGAACTTTGGTCATTCAGAATATTTGTCCTTCTCAACCCTAACCCGTTTAAATTCTAAATCTCCAAATTTCCCCACCTCTCAGATTTCATCTTCGGAATATTGCCCCACCAATTTTTTACCAGTCAAAAACTCAGTATTCTGCAGAAAATTCACGAGGCACATTGAGACAGATCTAAACATCAAGAATTGATTAAATATCCTTCCAAATCTCTGTGATTCATGATGAAATCAGTGTTTCCCAAGAAATGATATGAACTTTCATTTCAAAAAATTCATAGTTATACCACAACTCATTCAAAGTGGATTTTCCAGACTCCATAAACCTCGAAATTCTTTTCCAAATCAAATCATAATCCTTCTAAAACTGAACCTTTAATCTCACAGGTCTTCGTAAGAAGACATCACAGAAATTCCATATTACTCAGACTGCCAAACTAATTAGGATTGCTATGAAACCACGCAAAGTGTACATACTTCCTAGGAATATATATAATATATACAAAACGAGAGATAGAGACTCGTATTTATTTCTTGAGGCGTGAAAAGCTCGGTTGATCTCCTGAGATGGAGTTGCCACGCACTTGAAAATTAACGCCAACTCGAAACCGATATATATATATATATATATATATATCTAAGTAACGAGTACCGTCGTCATAATTATGAGTTTCAAGGACTGATGGTAGTTGTCGTTTCCAGACTTTATTTTGTACGTGGGGGATAGTGTCTCTGGAGAAACAGAGTGATTCACTGGATGAGGAGTTAAATTTTCATCGCTTATTTTGGAATAGAATTTTGGTTATTCGTTGCAATATGATGAGCATGATTCACTTCATGATATATCCGGTATCATACGAGCTCGTGATATGAATTGGAGAATATCTAGGCAGTTTTTAAAGTTTCACCAAAGTTTCGAACTAAATTCTACATTTTCGCTGAAGTTTCATTGCGATAACAGTTTCTGCGATGACTGAACCATCCCGAACTCACACAACGAGGCATTGCTAATTCAGATATTCGATATCTGAGATTCCTTGATACACATATTTGTCTGTTGATCATCGCATTGACAACCAATTTTCATTCATGTAAGTTCGAAGTCAGATAGATGTGAATATTGGATCTAAACCTCGACTTTGAACAGTTGTCAGATCATGGGTTTAGCTAAAGGTCAGAATGTACTTTTGGCAATTCAAAATTATGTCGTCATTGCACCACTGATAGTTCGTCAAGGTCATTGATTATTCGGCAACTTTCCAAAAAGATTGGTGAACGTTGAACCGTATTGAATTATATAGCACATAAAATTCTCACAGTGAGAAGAAATGCTTGAAGCCAGTTAATAATACTACTGTGAGTCACAAAAAACCTCCCGAACTTTGAATGTGAAATTGTAGACAAACAGTCTGATTTGGGGAGTTTCTTGTCACTGTGCAGTCAAGTTATTTTCTGGATTTCTTCAAAAGAATTTCCAAGGGTATCTTGGAATCGTTCTGTAAATAACAAATTCAAGTCGAAATTCACAGAACCAATCTTCAATAGATTAATAAACCGTCAAAACCATCCCACTAACCTCTTTCAAAAAGTCAACAATTCTAAAATACATCCGAACGTCTCCCAACCCCATCCTAACCTCAAAAACCACCAAAATCTAAGCACCCCAACCAAACTCACAAATCAATGACCAGAGCTAAATTCAGTGCACCAATCGACATCAGTCTTTGCCTCGTGCCAAAACCACACCGAATCACATTGAATCTCGTGGCCCATTCATTATAAACCCTCTGTCCAGAGATGGACCCCACCTCCTTCCTCTACCCAATTCTAAAACCCGCCCAAACAGAGATTAGTCTCCGCAGCGTTACGCCATACTACCGACGACGTTAATCGACGGTCTGGCTAAGCTATTAACCTATACTCATACTGACACTTCCTATAATATCTGTATGCATGTTCGTATGTGTGTGTGCGTGTGATTGTGTTGGTGAGTAGATGATAGGTTATATGAAACCGACAGGGTAGAAAATTCACTACTGACCAACGGTGACGACGACGACGACGACGACGATGATGGACGTACGTATTGGATCGTACAGGGATGGGTTTATTGAAAGATTAGACACGCCCGGTTGTCGAATTTACTGATGGTACAATATATGTATATATATATATATATATATATATATATATATATATATATATATATATATATATATATATAAATTGAACAATACAGTATGGTATGTGAAAGATGGGATATATACTGTGGGGAGAGCACGATTGATGACCGAGTAATACGCTCGGCAATGCGAAGATCGATCAAAGCGATGGACTAAAGCAGGTTGATGGTATATATATGGTTTAAGGCAGGATTGGTAGGGTTTAATGCGTAGGTAGAGGTGATGAGTGATGAAGGCTCTGATTGGTGATTTTGGAGTCTAAGAGGATGGAGGTGGGGGGTGTAGTTCTTACTCACTGTAGAGAATATCTCCAACCGAATTTTCATTTTTCATTCAAGTAGTGGTTGCATGGAAAATGAAAATTATCGTATTATGATTATCGTGGGGTTGACTATTTGAGACTAGGAGATTTCATGTTGATAAGTGGTGATGACTTTGGAGGTTGAGGTAGTATTAGCGGTACTCGAATCAATCATCAGAAAATTACAAAATTCGGCACAGTGGTAGATTAGAGTCCCAAACAGACACAGTGAAGATTTTTGAGGATTTCAGATATCAGGAAAAAATGTTCTGGGCAAGTTTGTAGAAGCCGATTAACACGGCGTCTTATGGGAAATTATCGATACACTCTTTTCTAACCATCAGATTTTCAGGGGAGGGAGCACACAGATGTAAAAGTGCACAAATAGTGCATAGATACGAACGGGAGATCAACGATAAGAAACCTATAAAGAAAGATCCAAGACGAGATGTCAATACTTTCGGCAGGTTTTAGGGCTTGGTTGTCGTCTGCTGTGTGCATTACTATACCTGTATAGGCAGGTGGAAACGATTCAAGCGAGGATTTAATTTGCATTTAGACTTATCAGCACCGCTAGTGAACCATTAAAGGATGGGGCAAACATTTAAGCTTGATCAGTATTTTGCATGTGATCATGATCGAAAAGAACCAATTGATATTTTGACCCTGGTCAATCAAGAATTGTATCTCTACGAAGAGATCACATGGTTCAGATCTTTGATTGATTCAAAATTTCTGATCGATCCCTTAGAATCTTTCTGATCATGATCAGATGAAATTTTATGAAATTTCATGTGAAACCTCCATTTTCCATGGGACCTCAAATCGTCAGATTGACACGTCTCATGATTCGAATGATGCGTTCTACAAAATTTTGATGGATGTCTGATCTCGAATCATTTTTGGAAATCTCTTCATGAATTTACAGCATATTTTGAGTTGATGAAAATCGAAAACAATAGAGATACAGTCTTTCGGAGGGAGTTGAATATTAGGAATCGGATTGCAAGCTCAGATTGCCTTATTGTCAGTCTACTCCTTCTTGTCATGAGAATGGTTTTGGCAGAAACTATCTGAAACAGTCAAGGTCATAGTCTTCATACTGAGTCTAAACAAACCTCAATTTTCAGCGTATGAGAGGGGCGCCTATTCATCATCAAAGCATCTTCGAGACTCAAATTCATTCCAGCAATTTTTTATCCACGTGGATAAACTCAAAAATATATTTTCTACACGCAATCTGAGTGTATTCCATTTTTTTGGGTGCTCCAAACAGTTTACAACGACCTAACCTTGAAATCTTACTTTTCTGTATTGCGAAACTCAAGCATCAAACCCTCATTAGAATGTCAAATAGCTTTTCACCGTTCCAAATCTGCTCCAAAAATCTTTTTCAATCTCTACAAACCTTTCTTCACCTAATTCAAAAGAGTTCCAATTTTCCAGTTCCATCGCCTACTCCCCAAAAATGGAAATCTCTTCACCACTCAGTCTATTCATCTACTCTCCACAAAAGAAGCTTACCTCATTGTATTCTATCTTCCATCTCACTTCAGAACCTCAATACACACTTTCCAAACTCTACTGATGCGCAAAAAAATCAACCTAGTCACCCATCGTGTTATATAATACCTAACCTACAAACTTCTGTCAAACTCTGTGGGTAATTATTCAACGTCATCCGATTAATTACGCGACACAGAACACTCTATGTCATGTAGTAGATTGGTAGCCTATATATGATCGATTCCTCGTCTCTCGCTTATAACGTCATTATATCCATCGCTCTGAGAGTATGCAGACTCTGTGCAGGCATATTTGATACACTCGTGAGTTATCTATGTATGTGTGAGTACTAGTGGATAGTTCAGCTTGTTATGCTGTTGATTATTTAGGCTGGCTTGTGCTCATTAGACAGTCAAAGCGTAACTGTGGCGTCAAAGTCGGCCAACATCATATTTGCTACTGTGTGTCAAATACGTATGCATGGAGCTTAATGAGCTGATTTTCGAGCAATGTCTGACGCTTTGGTTGTGACACCGGTTTTGAGGATACTTGATAATTGAAAGATGGTGATTCAGGACTATAGAATGGGATCAAGATGAAATGGATGCGTTAGGTGGGTGTGGTGCAATTCATGTCAACTATACCAGCTCGTATTTCGCAACCGAAAACAGCTAATTTTCAGCACTCTGAACTGCTTACTCATCGCACTTGGAAAATGGTCTAATCAGTCAGAGCTGGCGTATGTTTGTCTCAGTTTTCCGATGGTGGAGTTGAAAACCCGGATTTCAGCCAACCTAACCGCAAAAATTGGCTTTCAACGTTTGAAAGTGCTATAAATCAAAATTCCAGATATTTATATTGTTTTTGACATTTTCAATCGAGAGATCAGAAAATTCTACTTTGAAAACACTAATTGAGAAGATGGGTTTCCTCGGGAATGACCGGTAAACTAAGCAGAAGAGCAACAGAACTCGCTATCTCAGGTACTCGTCATATCACCTAAATTTGCTACCGAGTTTTACACAGTGTTATTGAAAATCTATACAAAAATTCTTCTTCGAAAAAACAAAATGAAAGGTGCATTTCATTCCATTTCCTCGGGGGATCAGGGAACAAAGTAATTGATCTTATCATCTCGCGCAAATTCTATGTCACCCTGAGATGATTGAAGCTCTCGAGGTGCAATCCTCGGTGCAATCGAAAGACCCCTGCATGACTAGAAACCTCGTTTGTAAATTTATATTTTCTCCTCGATTTTTTTGCCTCTAATTCGTTCAACCCGTTAAAGGCAAGTATTAAGTATTAAGTAAGTAGACACTTTTCTAGGTCTCACATTTTGGAACTGCTTAGCCTGTTTAGCGCGAGTAGTGAAGACTTTTTTCGGTGATACAGATTTTGGAGCCATTCAGCTTAAACCACTTCAAAATGTGAGACCTAAGGAAGTCTCTAACACTCGCGCTCAAAAAGTGAAACGAGTTAAAAGTAAGAAAAATTGCAAGGTGGATCCTTTGTTGGTCCTGGGAGTCAGACGCACTCCCCGGCTCCAGTTCTCCGGCAAGGGAGATCTTAGTATCTCGGGGGTACACGACGACTTCCCGCCTCCAGTCCTCAGCCCCAGCACCCACAGTGCGGGGTTCCACCATGCGGTTTGCCTCGGTGCGTATAAGTCCTGAGCGGCATCTTGGACCGCTTGAGGACTCCCGCTCCTTCGCAAGCTCCCTTGTATCTTTCACCTTTTCTCTACTATCGACTCCTTCCTCCCTTCTTCTGGGACAACAGCCTTCAGGCTGACGCCCTCCGAAGACGGGTGTTTGTCGGTAGGTGCCTCAGCTTTCTTCGGTAAATCAGAAGAAAAAATGAGAAAGGTTCGACGACGGATCCTTGTTTCAGGTTTACGTGATATGGGTTCCCTCCTGTTCTTACTAGGTCGTAGGGCTTAGTAAGCCGAGGATGCAAGGTATACTCTGAATCCTCCCCCCCCTCCATTCACTTTTTATTGATTTATTGATTTATTGATTTATTGATTTTTCCAGAGCTTTCACAGAAAAAATGGTGATTGATTTGAATCAGCGGTATTACATAATTTCAACTCTTGGAAGAACTTAAATCGAAGGAGCTATGTCGAGTATTACTGTAACTTTGAGAGACAAACCATTTTCCAGGCACAATATGGCATAGTTTCAACTTGAAAAAGGAATGGAATGAATGAGGAACCATGTCGAGAGTTTATCAAACAAGTTTGATTGTGCAAGGCGATGGATTTCGGAAATTTCGCACGGTCTTTCTTATTCATTCTTTGTTGAATCCAAAACTTGAATTGGAAGAATTGAAGAAATTTAATATGTAGTTAATTAAAAAATCACGCCAATTATTCTCCAAACTGTAGATTTTTCTTCGACAATCCCAATCCCTGGGACTCATCTGGACATACACATTTTGGATAATTAGTGAAACGTTCTCTTTCCAAAGATGCAGCTAGATGATAATGATTAGCTCTACATCTATTGATAGTCACCATTATACCGTTTCTCTGTCAAAGTGATGGTAGGAGAACCATGGCTTTCACTTTTCGTTACAAAGTAATTCGAAGAATTGTTTACCTTTCAACAAGCCTAGTTCTTTGGTAGTTTTAGTAGTTCGATCTCTTGCTATTGATGAGGATCGATGTCGGAAATCAGTACATTGCGGTTGAATGGTATTTTCTTGGGATCTACTTGTGGCAGATTTTGCAAGGTCTTCAGCTTTTTGATGAACCAATATGATTCGAGAAGGAAGTAGGTGTCAACAGCTTTTCAATCCGTCTTTGGCAGTCATTTGAGGTCGCAATTGGTTCGATGTGTAACTGTTTTTGTAGAGAAACACTGTTTATGTAGCACCGATCAAACAATGTCCGCGACAGTACACACACATTCGGGCACACATTAGCTAATCCATCAAGTGGCATTAGATGCTCAACCGGCAGTAGAACCGACTGCAGTATATATATATATATATAGACATTCAGCCGCTCGGCTATAGGCCTCCTTCTCTGCTCCGGTTCAGTCAGTCTTCTTGTTGCTTCTTGTGGATCGCGAACAGTACGCACACTTTCCACCACCTCGAGCATGTATCATATTGCTCAATATAGTTTTGCGAACAGTTCAATTAAACCTCTCCTCTAGTTCATTCTGCATTCACCTGAATCCAACCCCGCATATAAACAAACACATCGAAGAATTATTGACAGGACAAATCATTGACAAGAAAATGATGCCATTATCACGATTTACTCAGCGTTTACACGAGAAAGCGATCTTAGACATCACTTTTTTTTATGTGTCATTCTAAAATGGAATTCATCATTCAAGAATTGAGTCAGCACATTCAATAATAAAATACAAAAAGTATCGGTCTGAATTCGGATGATAAGTCAACTTATTAAAGTCGATCAAAATAATTCCTAAAATCTTTTATCATTGTCAAGGATTGTAACTCTATTCAGGACTCAAACGCCTCTATCAAAACCTTTCATATCATACTATATAACCAAACTGCAAGACGTACCTAAAAAGAACCTACCTAGTACACGATATAATACTCTTTGTAAACGGGGTCTCCATAATAAGTTGCTCATTCACGAGTCTACTACCTTCATTCAAGCTTTCCACATGTGAATAAGCTTCCCCAGGGAGTCTCATGGAAATTGCGCTCTTTGTTCTACGTTCAAGAGCATTATCTCTCCCTCCCTCTTCCCTCCCTTTCATCCCTCTCATCTAAACTCATCTTCATCGTTGAGATTTTACTCTACCATCAACGAGAAAATTCTAACTATCAACGTGGACTTAATTTTGAAACATTTTCCAAACATTCAAACCAAATTCTAACCTCAAATATTCCTACACTCTGACATGTCAATGAGAATTATAGGCTAACGGAAATAGCCGAAATGTTGAAATATATGAATAAACGTTCGAAGTGACATTCTAATTAGATGAAAACTCTGTCAAGCGTCAATTACGCTTCGAGTTCATGAGTAAACATGAAGTGAGAGGGTCAGATAGACTGTGAATTGAAGAGTAAATAAATTGTCAGAGACAAGTTTGAGAGGGAATATCGTGACCGAATCTAACGAGATTCACCAATCAATTATTGATCTATGGGTATAGTTTCGCACATCTATATCGTGATACATCACAAATATACGTTATGCAATCAGAATCGTAGTCCTCTACACACACTCGAATAGATCACACCCATGTGGCTCTATAAACTATATGCCACGTGTTTGAATACCCGTTTGGGTATCGGAAATTGTGCAAATATGCACAGTTCGAACGGGCCATTTTGACATTGAGCTGGCAGATTCAGATTACGTTCGGCCTCCACTTGCAAGCCACTTTGACAAATTTAACGCCAAATTCATGCCATTTTGGGTAACCTCTAATACACGTTTAAGAATCAAAACACATTTATACGTGAAATACATGTTATTTCGGAATATATTTCATTGATTTGGATCAATATGACGAAATTTAACGAATTTTTTGAACCTAACAGGATTTAATTTTTGATAAACTCATTGTAAGTGTGATTTCAGCTACGTTTCATTCCCGAAAGGTATGCTATCTGACACGTGTATTCTACAAAATATGAGAAGTCAACTAATCATTCGCGCTTATCAGATTCTGATTACGCATGAAATTGTGCAAGAGAGGGTGTAATTTTCTCAGTACGAATTTATGTGAAATTTTGAACGACGCGTTTCTGGATGACAGATTGCAGCCACGTTGAGCTTGCAATGCTTCATTTGTGTGTGTTCATGTACATGTGTTTGTATGTGTGTATGTGTGTGGGGGTGTGCTTGTGTGTGAAAGTTTTCGTTGAGCTTGCAGTCTAGTGAGAGGCAAATTGATGAACGATATACATATATATAATATGTCATATGTAGAGTTTGTGTATGCTCACTTTGCAAACGTTCGACATCGACGGTTTTGCAAGCAAATAAAGGCCACGTGTTATTTTAATCAACGAGTCAAACATGTTACATGATTAATTCTTGCACGCGTGTTCGATTTGTATGCCATTCATTGTTTGTTCCGATATGTATAGATTGTTCCCCTTAGTGCTGTGCTTCTGATGCTTTTGGCTTTCAGTTTTCTCATTTCCATTGACAATGAATTATTATTGGACAAGTCATTTTGGGCGATCATTTCGGTGACACGCGTTCAATCAGTTTTCTCTTGAAAGTATGTTGATGGTGGTTTGGTGGATTGACATTTTTGTGCGATATTTGGGAGGTTATGATTACTTTGATCACCGATTAATATGGGAGGTTTTTGCTATGGGCTGTTTAATTCTTTGAAAATTTGAAATTCCGTAGGAGGAATGGTATAGAGGAATTTTTTTATAACAGCTCGAGAATTCGTGGATGAATGTAAATATCCATTGATGTCGGAAAAGTTTATGAATTCACCCTGGAAATTCTTAAATAAAGCAAACTTTTGGATTGAGTTCAAAGAAAATCCCACAATTTTGAGATAATCGTGTGGGAGATTGGAATATCAATTCCCAAGAATTACGATCGAAATTACGATCGAAAAATACCATTTCGAGTTGCACTTGAATCCAAGTGACTCCTGGAAGAATATTGGTCCGGAACTGGTCGTATAATGGAAGTTATCATTATAAAATCCACCGAACGATAAAATCTAAATACAATCATCCTCAAAATCAATGTTAGATGGATAATTTGAGATCTAAATTGATCTAATACTCTCATGATAAGTATTTTGATTGTTGGCTTGGGTACGATGATCAGTTTTATAAGAAGAGAACTGATTCGAAGAATTTCGTCAACTTTATAATTGGAAAAAAAGTTGCTAAGATTTGAGTGTACCCCAGAGGCCCAAGTCACGAGTTAAGGAGTGAAAATATCTTGAATCGCGGATACCAATTAGGTAGAGTAGTCGTTCGTACAATTGTAGCTCTTGAGTTTTTTTTAGAAATTTAGGATACTGGCTCACAGTGTCATTTTGGTTCAGAATGATGTAATCACATCTTGACTCTGGTGATTTTTACTCCGAAGATAACTGATCTGCACCCACTCCAATATTCCCATAAAAGTGCAAAATTTGTAGATTTTGCCGCTGTGAACTACTTTGGAGGGCACTTTTGTCACCATACACCAAGTTTACTATGGAGCGAAATTCGAATTTTAGACATTTCTTGGATAATTTTTGCGAAAATGCACCCGATCAGGTAGTACATTCAACCCGAACGATATTAAATTTTGAAGATCTCTACGAATAACCAGTCAACCTGAAATGATAGGTGATCCAATATTGATTCCGTGGTAAATTTTGACAATGAACGGACTCACTAAATGAGAATGAAGAATTGTGTTTTTCCAGATGTGAACTTAAGAACATCAACATTTTTGCACATGAAACACATCATCTTTTCCTTCATGTCCCATAAGGGTTTCGTATCATATAGAAAAAGTATCAAAATGGAGCTGAAGTGAAATTCCTTCCAAGCCAAAGTGCAAAAATGACTATGTTCAGAGTTTCGAAATAAGCATCCATATACATACTACCTGAGCTACCCTGGGGTGAATTTCACAACAAATAGGAACAAAGAAGAAGCCAGTAGAATTTTGTTTGGTGGCCCTAGAGGATGTAATTACCGGGACTTGCAACGCAACCTTTTGCTAATGAAATGCGTGCATATACGATGATAATAAGCCGAGTGAGGAGCGCCAGATGCGTTCCATATTATGGAACACACGCTATCTTCTACTTTGTATATTTACGAATACACGCATGCACGTTGGTAGTGCGAATAATTGGAAAATTGGAGTGCCACAGAGAAAGGGAAAGAAGAGACAGAGAAGGTAATGAGATGATGTACAGACGCTATGGTTTCTATCTCTGTCTTTTTTTTTCATATCTCGAGGGCTTGTTGCGAATATGTGAGAGTATTCTGTCTAGTAATCTTGATAACTCGTTACTCTGAGTGTTTCCTGTGTGGTATGTGAGATATTCTGCAATTTCATTCTTTCATTACATTAAAATTCATGTTCCTAGATCATACGTTGTGGTATTGTGAAGGCCGTTTCATGGATAAATATGTTAATATATTCGAAGTGTTTCTCCGAATTGGAACTCACTGGAATGCTTTGAAAACAATTTTCTTCAACAATTTATGACGTAAATTGGGTTCATATTTGGAATTATTACAAATCCAGTGACTCGACCACTTGAATTCTGATATTAATGGCTCTGCGATAGGATGATATGATATTTCAAGTATGGAAGGTTGTTTCAACAGATTGAGGGAAAAAGGTTAATAATTGACCCCCTTGTTTCGATTGACTGAAGGATTTCAAGTTATACTGATAACTTGATATGCGTGAAATATATCTGGTTGAAGTTGTTGATATTTACTGCCTCATAATGCACATGCTATATCCTTAACTCGAAAAAATTCGTCTTTGTAATGGAATGATGGGAGTCAAATAATTTATTATGAACTGTATTATCGAAGAAACATCTGCATACCTCATCACATACAAGGTCCTATAAGTTAATACCCTCCCTAAAATTTTGAAAACGTTTCCGGGTATCAAAATATCCCCAAACACGTGTCTCTTAAAATTGCAAAGAAGCTCAAATATGGTCTCAGATTTGACCTTCAAAGTTACATTGCTGGTTTCAGGAGGGCAGATCGGTATATCGAATGGGAACTCTCTTTTTGACTCCAGGATCTGAAATAGCACAGAATTTTACATTCAATTGGAATTTTTGCCAGTTTTTTAGATGACCTCTAGGGGTCATCAGGGGCCAAAAAGTATCTGGACAGTGGATTAACGTATAAAAGCTAGTGTAATGGTTTAGTTTTGGGAGGTTAACCTCAGGAAAATTTCTTACATTCATTTCGACCCTTGACTTGCAACCTTGAACATAACCTTGACTCTCAAAACTTGAAGATGGCCAGATTATCGAGAAATCCGGATATCTGACTCCAAAAGTCGAGGGGTGAACTTAAAAAACGACTCAGATTTGACCTTGAATGATACCTTGATGGTTTTTCGGAGGTTCAATTGAACTTTTTGAAACAGAATCCTTGCATTTGATTGTGGACCCTGGACTTTGTGGCGGATATGACTCTTAATTAATTGAGTAGATGATCCTGAAAGGTTATTTTGAAATCACAAGTCTCTGGATTGTGGTTCAACGTATCAGAGTTGATGCAATAGTCTGTATCGAGGGATTATTTCAAAAATCTCAGACTCCGTTCAACCCTTGACTTGTGAATTTGAACATAATCTTAACACCCCCCCCCCTTACACAAGTCAACTCGAATTTTGATACGGTTATCCTTATTCTTGTCTCTGAGCCCTAAAACTGTGAGAAATATTGAGTTATGATATATGTAACTTCCCACCAATGCTGTAGATAATCCTTAGTGGTCATTTGAGATCACGAATCTCTGAATAGTAGTTCGATGTGTTCGAGCTGAACTAATAGTCTGGATCAAAACGCTGAATCACTTTTTAGAGATTGTGGCTTCAAGATGACCTTTGAGGGTCATCTACGTAATCGGTAGAGAGTCATACCTGGTCTCAAGATTCATCAAATTTTCAGAGCCCAGAATCAAAAATAGGGAAAATAGGGAACCATTTGGAAAGTTCGATTCAACCTCCAAAAGACACCAAGCTCATATCCAAGTTCAAATCTGAGTCCATTCTTGACCTTCCTCCTGGATAATATCAGATACGTGTTCCGGAGTTTTTGCTATCCGGAGTCATTTTTGAATCCACAGGTCAAGAATCGAAAAAAGTCTGGGAAACTTTCCTGAGAGGAACCTCCCCAAACAAGACTATCGCACTAGCTCTAATACATTAGCCCACTGTCCAGATACTTTTGACTCCGAAAAGCCCCCTAGAAGTTATTTTAAAAAATTGGCAATAATTCCCGTTGGATTTAGAATTTTCGGCTTTTTCAGATCCTGAAATTAAAAAGAAGAGTTCCAATTTGATACACCGATTCGTCCTTCAAAAAATTACCAAGATCACTTTCAAGGTCAAATCTAAGACCATATTTGAGCTTCTCCCTCCATTTCAAGAGACACATGTTCAGAAATTTTCCGATACCTGGAGCCATTTTTGAATTTTCAGGGAAGGTACTGACTTTTGGGACACACTGTATGTACACTTATTACATGAATGTACTGATAGATTGTCAAAATACATCGTTACGTGTAGGGCTTATTCCATCATATCAATCTGGATCGAACAGCTGTGTACGATCATTTGTGTGTTGTGTTATGGAGTTAATGTTTTAGTGACTGTTCGAGGGTTATGGACATTAGGAGGGTTAGGACTCATCAAGGATTTCTGATTATTGTCACGGACGATCGTAACAATATAATGAAAGGTAATGTAACCCTTTAAAATACTCTCATGTTTTGAGAATCATGTAGAATTCTCGCGATTTGTCAATTGTAAAACCATATCTTGTGATCTAGCAATGCCTATTTTAAAATTTCCGTCGACTTATCAACGCCATCCACAAAAATCGACCTCGAGTCAGACATTCACCCCATAGAATTTGAATCATCAAAACTTCACCCTGATCAAAACTCATTCAAATCGAACACGCTTCACTCCAACTCAAACAACGCCATATTACCAAAACACTATTTCTAACTATTGGATAATCACAGGCGTCACTTGTACCCTTTTTTCCGCACAAAACGTCCAGAAACTGCAATACTAGCATCAGTATCCAGAGAAAGCGCGATGAATAACTTCGACTGCTACAGTCAAGCACATGTATAGGTTTTATCTATCTATATATAACCAACTGCATAGGCAGCCATCGCGCGAGCGCTCATTCAAAACTTTTCTCATAACCGGAGCAAAGCTACCTCTCTCCCTCTCTCGAAGCTTCAGTTTGGCCTTTATTCACAAACTTATCCATCCGAGAGATATACTCCAGAAATGCGTGAGACCCGATTCTACTATAGATTCTAAAACAGCCAGTCCATAGAGAATAGTTCTAACGACTGAAAATGGTTATGATTTTATGATGCGAAAAGGACAGTAGTCACATAACTGTGATGCACGCATTTTGATTGTTGTTGAAGGAAATTTTCTAGTAAAAGTAGTGAGATGAGCAGAATGATCAAGATTTTTTATTATATTCTTCTCCGGGGTGGGAAGTTTATTGAAAGTTTTTGTGGCCTTGAATTTGTGAATGAATATCTGTGTGAGTTCGAGGGCGGGGAAGGGGGTGAAATGGAGATGAGAATTTCGAATGCAATGGGGGTGAAATAGTGATGCAGTCTGGGGAGATATTGAATTTGTAGAGTTCCAGAGAGGACTGTGGTATCGTAGCGTAGCACTGTCGTGGCTAATATCGAGCTTGTGGTTTCGTATCTTGTTCTATTGTCAGGTTTGAATTGTTGAAATTCTGGGTCGTGAGATTGGCTTTGTATCTTACGGTGACAATGCCAAAAGGGCTTATTGTGGTGTCAAAGTTGAGTGTCTGGTCGATCAGAAGAGAGGTTACAGTACTGGCTGATGGTATATGAATTTTGGCGATACCTTGCAAAATTCGATGGGCTGTTCATGACCTAAGCATAAATTGATTTTGAATATATATTTGGAGAGTGCGTTCCATGATATCTGATCGCAGGACTTGTTTCATAGGAGATTGTGAATCATACTCCATTTGGGTAGTATGATGAAAAAATTTTGCCTCGTGAGAACGTCCTTCAATTCCATTCTCATGTAGAACTCTCAACCAAAAACGGAATAATAAAATGTTCCCTTCTCTGACAGTTGTAATCTAAAATGGCAGGATGGCAAAATGAGGAATTCTATATCCATCGAAGTACAAGATCTGAGAGAGACTTTGTCACCATGATCAATGAGATTCCAAGAACTTATGGAACAGGGAACTCAGACATTTTTGTGATATCCGCGATGGAAAATCTTACCTCCTCCGAGTCCAAATGTCTCCTGAACTGAGCAAGTAATAGACTCCTCATATGCCCACAGCACACGTGTAAAACTAAAGTGAGAACTCGTGTAAATGCGAAAGATCTGAGGAATACTTTAAACATATTCTACACGGACAAACAGAATGGCATCCCAGCGCGATCAGTCGATAATGATTTGGTACATTCAAAAAGACAATGATGAGACCCAAATTAATGTTTATCCAATGTTGAACTGTTTTCTATTAATTTTGTGCAAAAATTTGCCAATAACTCTCAGCGGAGTAAAGACCATTCTACATTGCTGCGCAGAATTCAGACAACATCTTCAAATCCTCTATGTACAACATTCAGAAGCCTGACGGCTGTTCGTTGTCCAAAATCACTCAATTTTTTCCCCGGGTAGCAACACAACTCTGATAAAATAACCCTAAATCTATTCTAACCTAACCTGAACTGACCTGCGATCATGAAATGTCCTAGATCTGTGTTAATCCAACCTCACCTGGTTGTATCCATAGAGAAAAATATCCCTAGATTTCCCTAACCTAATTTGACCTAACCTAGAAACCAGAAATTGCGCATACCGTGGTTATCATGAACCCTCTCTCCTTAGATTTTCCCCTAGTCTCACCTAACTGTTCTTAGATACTCGACCCGTTTCAGTTCTACTCACGACGTTTTTTCAATTCTGTACTTTTTTCTCAATATTGATCCAAGATCTTATGGGCTCTCAATCAAAATAAAGATACATATCTCTAAATCGGTTAAAACTTACATCATGAATCAGCTTTCCTTGCCAACGAATAACTTTTCGTAAACATACCACCTACACAATATAACGCATGAATTTGAGAAGGAGGCCATTATGTAAATCGGAAATTCTATTCATAAATGCAAGCTCCAAGTAAAAAAAAAAAAATAAGACGATCTCGGGCTTACATTATCCGTAATGCGCTCGCATGAAACACCGACAGCGATAAACTTTTCATGTCACCATCAAAACAAGCTGAGATCACCCTACATCTACACCATACTAGTACTACTGCTACTACTGTAGCGCCATCTTCGAGCTCTTATACTCATCACAAACAAGATTCAATTCTCCCGAGCGTCAGAAAAAAAAAAAATTTACATCCAACATCTAACCTAACCTCACTTTCACACACTACCTACTTTCGCACCATCCTCGATGGAATGTGAGAATAATGCATTCATTAATATCAGAGTAAAGGTATGTATGTATGTTGAGGAGGTTATGTGTGAAACAGAAAAGGAGAAGAGTCTCGTTTCCACGATATCTGTGTGAACAAAACAAAAGCATAGAAACATCAGAAAGAGAGAGAAAGGCGTAGTGGCTATGGTACATTAATGCGCGCTGAAAAGAAAAGACAGAGTCTGGGGATCATAAAAATTCAAAGCAGCCATGGTATATACTGACTTTTGCACAGCTAACGCGATTCCATATTTCCGGACTGTTCTCTTCTGTTTCTATAGTATAACCTGAACAGTGTAAATGCTAAATATACCTATAGTGAGTGAGAAAATCAGCTTTTGGTACCTTCAGGCTATTTTGTAGTTATGATGTGCGAATGCGGGCTGAAAATGTCTGTGCTCTGGGGCTTATTTTGTAATTTTCGGACGGTATAGAGGTGTATATGTATTATATAAAGGTCTTGGTCCGTTAGGTAATTGAGATCTTCGTGTTGGTTGGCTTTGTGTAGAAGGGAACAATGGTAGAATAGTGTGACCAGAGATAACATTGATGATACTAAGGTGTATTAGGTGATGGTAGAAAGTGGAATTTAGATGGTTTTCATTATTAGAACCGCTTTGGTGGTATATTTTTTATTGAGGCAAAGGCTTTGGATAATGAGTTCGGGTATGTTTGAATTAATGAAGTTGAGTTTTACATCCCTGATGGTTTATGTTATTGGACACTTTCTAGATCTAGACGAACTATCTCAAGGTGTTATCACATTGAGAAAAATAGGGGATTTTTATTTTAGAATATTAGAATGAAGACTGTATCATCAACCATTTTATCGTTCACAATAAGATATTTTGGAGGAATTATCCCATCGATGAGATTTTATGATCTTGACCATTTACATCACAAACCAATCCTCACATTCTTCCTCAAAGAAACTCATCAACCCATACTGCTCCATCATAAACACAATATTAATGCGCCATGTCATGAAATTCTATGATTCTATTATTGAAGTTGTTGGAGTGTCATTTTCATGAATCTCTTTTATGTTTCAGGTAAGGAGTTACTAATCACAGAATCCAGAGCTACATTCATTCGTGAGTACATGTGTCGATCATAATATTATTCGTAGACTAGAAAAATCGGGATGTATTCAAATACCATGAGTACATGAATCCGATGTACAAATAAAGAACAAATTTGTCAAAACCAAATTTTACGATCGCAATGTGCTCAAGCAATATTGATGAGAAAGTTATATCTTTATTTGTACCAGAACCCAAAAATTAATCACAAAAAGAGGTATCTTTAGGAAGAAAGTATTCAGAACGAATGCTACTGTCACAGTGATAAAGGAACAACTCCAGACCAGGTTAATGAAAATAGAATGACTGGAAAAATTGGAGAAGAGTAGTAGAGAAGGTACGAAAGAGCGGGAAAGAGATATATAAGGATGCAGATAAAATTACAAGAGTGAACTTTCGTGGGAATTCTGGGGAAATGGTTGTGAAGGGCGGGACTGCAGTATTGGATGAGGATTTGAAAGAGTGAAAAATGAATGTCGGTAGTAAAATTTTAGACCAATGACGAGAAGTTTCGTGTAATACGTAATTGTGAAATTGAGAATTGTCATAGAGGATGCAGGAAAAACAATGCAAAATCATGAACTCGACTGACGTTTTGAACGGAAAGGCATATTTTATTTTCAAATTCTTCAACAAAGATCAGAATTCTGCATGGAATTGTTGTATGATTGAGCCACTCTTCGAAACTATTTGTAAGTTCTTAAGAGTAAAATTTCCTCTCCATAGTAGCTAACAGAATGTATAAGAATATTGCACAAAGACATTTCACATCTGAACGTGAAATACTCACTTCTCTTTAGGAGTAGAACCCAATTACGCAATGGACTGCATCCTTTTTAGTTTCCTTTTGGGGATAACTAACAAGTTATAAATATGAATAATTAATTATCTCTGCCGATAACTGGATATACTTCATGCCGTCACGACTATCCATGGATTTCTATTTCAACATGAATCTTGAATCTCCATACATAGTTAGTCTTGTGAATTCCTTCCATGAGTATGGTCTCCATCTCATACATCATCTTTCCACATATCTTTAATGACGTTTAGTCCGTAGTCTCTAAGATACATCTGCAATTCTCGTAAACATTGAGATCACTTAGATCTAAATAGGTATGAGATCTTTGAAGCATTTAACAAAAACGCTCTTGGTTACTTCGCTGTCAACCTTCCTTGTACATACAAATCTGACACAAACATTCCCTGCTGACCTCTCAAAAATTGTAAAAAAGTGCTCATTGAATGGTAGGCAATCAACTTGGGCTACTTCACCTCTTGCCTCGTATGAACCATTACTTCGAATATCAAAGAGGTTAATTTTACCTCCATAAGTATGTCCTACAATAAGTATCAGACCGCCATTTCTTGTATTGTGAACACCAATGAAGAGAGGTTCAAAATCTATAGATACCTCAACGTTCAATAGTGTTTTGAGGTTAGGATCGATTTTCATACACTTTATCCTACTCTTATTTAGTGAGTAACAATATCCAATTGCATTGTTAGCCGTTGAAACATATTTTGAGATGAACGAAGTGTAGTATCCTTCCATTGTTGATAACGAAGATATCTTAGTTGAGGTTATGTTGTACGATATTAGAGTTCTGTTACTGAAATCACCACATGCTATCAAGTATACGCCGTCGGTAACATAGGAAACTGAATCGATTACATCTTCCATTGTTGCGAGGTTAGGAAAATTTACTGGTGCATACCACATTCTTGATGTTACGTTGTATCTTTTACACGTGGATGTGCCATTTTCGATAAAAAACAAATCGATTATGTCGTTATGTGACGTCATAGATTTGAGACCGTATCCTCCAGGGTTGATAGACTTGTATATGGTCTCGTTATGGATTTGGCAATTCGTGGAATTGATGATGAGAAGATCCGAGTTGATATGAGCATCTAAGAGAACGTCAACAATCAAACCATTCAAGCCATTACTCATGGTGGTTAATTGGAATGAGGTGAATCCAGATGGCGTGGTATTGAAGGTCTTGATATTATTGCAAAGTTTGAAGTGGTCGTCTGTGAAACTGTGTAGGCTGGCATTTATCTTGTTGAGATCGAATAGAATGTATGATGGATAGTTGTCCGATGATATTAGAGCTGCTGGTGAATTCTCGTCAAACCAAGGATTTTTGGATTCTTGAGTGTCGCTTGAGCATTTGGAGATCTCAAACAATAAGAATACGATGATTGGAATAATATCCTTTGAATGAAACATCTTGTAGTATTGTATGTTTCCTTCCCGAAAATATCACTCGAGCCCACAGTCACATCTCTTCATCGAAGGTATTTAGAAAAGTGATGAATGCTTTCATTTTCAACCTGGAAGGAAGTTATGCCATTGATAAAAGAAGATAATGACAACTTGCAATCAGCTCAAACATGAAAATGATCCTTGCAACCACAATTCAAGATGAATGAGATTCGAACAATATCATTGCACATATTCTCTTTTTACTAAAGTTTATGAGACATTGAAAATATCTTACGCATTAGAATCCGTATGATATTAGAACTGGAGAACCAAATTTTTTGGAGTTGAATCATGACGGTTTCCAATAATCCAGAAAATAGTCTGGAAAAAAGTGAGAGTCGTCGTCGGTTCCTTAGTTATGCCAGGATGTAGATGACACTCTCACTCGCTGTTGTTTGGATACAACTGACTCTCCACACTGCTCAGACAAAAATAGCTACTATTACACTAAAAGATGATTTTGAAGAATATCCTGCGAAGGAACCGGTCTGTCTAAAACCAGTCATTCTTGTTGAAAGAGACACCTGCAGACAGGAGTGCTGTTTGTCTGCTGTCTTTCTTACAGCCTATCTCTTTCCACTCCGACTGATTTTTGGATAACTACTCTGGTCAATATACTAGAAGGTAGCGTCGTGTAAAAGTGAATGAAGCAATCTGTCGTCTCTGCAAGGATTCAAAGATACATAATATAATCAGTGTCTGGATTGGATATTTGAAGATTAATTGATTAACTCGTGATACTCAGATATCCATATCATTAGTTGCGCGAAAATCTCAATATTTGGGTGTTGAAAATATGCCAGTCTTTACTCTAACTCCCAGGAATTTGGAGACGTATTTTTTGAACATAAAAATTGGTAATTTACTCGTACACTTTTATGATTATTTCTATCCATTGTTACCACAAGGAAAACAGATAACACATTAGCGTGGCATGGACCTGCGATTTTGTATTGAATTTGATCTCACGAACAACGGTTTGAACCTAAAGTATTGGGTTATGAAATTTTGTACTGAGAAAAACTAATTATGACCTTTGCAGCCTCAAATTCAAGGGTCGCACTGTTAGAGCACGGACTGATCAAAAAATTGAGCAAAAACAGTTGATTTTCGAGTAAAAACACCCTTGAAAGTGGAAAAATTATCTTTTCTTTTGATACTACAGGGCATGAAAAAGTTGTACCCAGCGATTTTGCGACGGAATTGGTGTATAAGGGTCTGGAATAGGCAAATCCAGTTCAATCAAGGGGAACGGAGTGAGTGAAATTTTAGACAAAATTGCGCCACAAAATGTACGTGCTTGCCACGCACACAAGAAGTGGGCTCTTACCGGAAGGATTTCATGTTTACTATCATGATAATTGATGTATTTGTTCGCCCCGATCTAAAACAACACCCATCGTTGTGTTCCACACTCACAAAGGTCGGAAATAGGAACATCCTCAGCGCACGGACCTGAAATTTTGAACTCTTTCCCCATGATAATTTCTTATAGTGATCCTGGATCAAAAAGTTAATAATTACGCCAAGAGGATCACCAGAACATTCATATCAAAAATGATCCGTGTGATTTCTTCCCCGATGATTTTGAGGGTTCTTACAAGATGTTTAAACACGTTTTCTCAGAGTTTCCACGAAGCTTTTCATAAACTGTATTGTATTCTTTCTAGAAAAAGTACATCCTACCTTGAAATGGTTTGGAATAAAATTCTTCTCAATCCAAATTCAAGTTCATGAATACTTGATTATTAGCTGAATTGTGAGTAATGAAAAATGCAGGCTTGTTGAAACTAATCAATGTCATGTATGCTAACTCGATTTCCGATATTCTTCTGGAGCGAATTTTTATCATCCAACCTTCATTATGTCTATTAAGTCAATCAAAACGAGGTTACTCTGGATATCTGCGATCATTTGTAAATTCTAGTTTGTCTTTCGAGATGAACACTGGACGCACAATCATACTATTTTCCTCACAAAACGAAGGGCCCTCCTTCCTTTGACCCATTTCCCCTCACTCATTAATCTTTCTCACTATTGCCTTTACTTTATGAGTACTTCATTGTATCTCAAGGCAATTAACTGCAAGAGAAAAGTTGGTTTGCAAAATTGAACATCAAAAAGTGACACGACTCGACCGTTAGCCAAAACCAGAAGAAGCAATGGAGTGGAAAAAAACGTAAGAAACAGTCTCGTCATGGGGTCGATTAAGGGAGACCTGGACTCTGATGCGCAGCGAGCGGACTGATCGCTGTCGAGGTCTTTGCGGCTAACGGAGGCGAGCGTAGAGAAGGAAAAAAAAACTGCTCAGTGCAACCGAGACGTTAGTTTTTCCAGGTATAAATCAACCACCGCCATCTGACTTGGAAAAGGAGTGGCTTGACGTTCTCTAATGAGGGTTGGAAACGACCCTGTGGCTTGTTATTTTATGTATCTAGCCTCTCTCTGACTTTTTTTTGCACTACTCTTTTTCTAATACTTTGATATTTGGATTTGACTTCGTGAAGAAAGTGGTAATTCACACATTGTTCCTCGTATTAATTCAAAACCATCATGATTTTGGGTGACTTTTATTAAACTCTTCGTTGAATTGTATCTTTGTTTTTGTTCAAAAAAATTCGATTATTTGAGTCATATCTTTTCTTCATCAATCATTTAGGGAAACTCATTTGTCGCTTTCTAGAAAATTTCAGTCGTTAAGTCTGCAATCTTGTTATGGTTGAAATTTCGCCCGAATTCACTTATGTTGTGACATTTTCCTCTTACCTCTTGAAATATAAAATTATGTGCTCGGATTGGATACAAAAATTGTCATCAGAGAGTTCCAAGTTTGAATGTTCCCTGTCATGAGTATGATGTCCTTGAATTTTACTGAGGTAGAAGTTTGAGGATGTCAAATGTAATGGGAATTATGTTATTTTTGTGCAAAAGGGACCAGAAATGAGAACATTTGATTCTGATGGAATTTTTAGAGTCAACGAGGAAGAGTTGGACTCGAATGACCCAATGATCATCATGTTAGTCAAACTCCATAACGAGTTTGGGTATTTGAGATGGAATGTTGATTCTGTTTCTGAGATCAATTCTTGAGGCGAAGTACAATAAAGGAAATATTAATTCCGCAATCTTTGGCTGAATATTCTTAAGGAATATAGTTCTCAACTGATTGTTTTCGAATCTTGAACGCTCCCACTACAGAAATTGATTGGATCAACTTTACCAAACACATCAGTATCTCACCAAAATTGACTGATTGATATAAGTTCTACTACTCCCTAGATAAACATTCAATCCATTTCATCTTGGTCTCAAACACTTCAAGTGATCGAAACCTCCTCTATGTTCAACGTCTTTTCGTCAATCCTCTCAAAGATCCTAATAAAAAATGCACAACGCACACAGAGAGAAACCCCAACACTTTCAAACTTGTTTCATTTGCTCATTTCAAATGGCCAAAGAGTTGACCTTCTACACAGTCTCTTCTTTAGCCTTCTCATCTATTCGTTTTGAGAATTCCGGTTTTGAGTCACCTCTGGCCTCTCTCTTTTCTTACTATTGCCAATCGAACTCGTCTTTCATTCCGGAATTTCGTTCATCTTGGAAAGCACTTCAAAGGATTCTGAGCATCTGCTTCGTCCCTTATTCAAGTTCCTCTTCTCTTTGCATCGACGTCCAAAAGAGAAAACTGATTTCACCAGATACCCCAGAACTAGATATATATGTACCAAGCTTGATATACGAATCCTTTCGATTCCGCCTTCTTCTGAAGCTGGGAAAACCTTGAGCGATTCCCTTTACCTTTCGTGAGCAATCGCTTTGTTTCAAGTGTGTACAGGAGAGACTGGTTTGTGTAAATCTGTCTGAAAAAATTGTGGTGATGAGGGAATTCATTTTTGCTGGAAAGTATTTTACATTTAAGAGGAATTTGGGAAAACTAGTTTCAAATCATTTCTAGGCTTGGAACAGAATCGTCTAGATATGTTTGTTTGAATATTTCATCTTTTTTGGGGAATTTAATGTAGATGATGATTCTACTCAAGAAACTTCTGAGATCAATGAATGTAGTCGGTTTACTAGTCATCTTACAATTTTTTCCATTTTGGGCGTAGGTTAATGCCCAGTAGTGAAAAGAACCAATACTAGGCAAGGCTCCCGGAATAATTATCTGATCAGTTCCTGAATATTCATCCGAGGAACCTCTCTAGAAATTCGAATACTCAGGCAATATTTCAGAATGTGGAAAATGTGAACGATGTTTGGAAATTGAAGAATTCAGGAAGATATTTCCAAAACTTTACTCTTCCACGAGAAATCGTCAAAGCAGACGATGAACCAACTGATTACTTTTGGTGGGAAAAATAACCGTGGTGACCATGGGGATATGATGGACTAATGGAATAACATTGTAATACCAGTCCGAAATGTTAAATCAAAATCCTCTTGTAAAACTGTTCAATCACGTTAGAATTTTGAGATGACTCTGGTTGATCAAACAAAGTCTATAATTGGCCCTAAATTTGCAGAACACATTCCAAAGTTCGAAATGTGTTCACCAGTAGAATTTATCCACAAAAATCGTTCAGAGACGATGCAAATTTAATCCATCTATCAATTCAAAACATCTCGGAATCTCACTGCTTCTTGAATTGTACAACAAAAGTTCGCAGATTATCATCTCGATAAAAATCAAACTTCCAAAAAATTTCACAAAAATTCTATTGTCACCAATATTGCAAATAACTCACGATATTCGTCATCGTAGAAATTCACATCTACACAACGAAACTTCCACAACGAAACTCTGGTGAAACATTTCATGGAGAGCTGTCAGTATAAAGGTAGAGTGAGTACGGAGAGGGTTTGGAGAATCCGCGATTGGAATTCCGCGTGGCCATGCATCCGTGGCCGGATTATCGCGAAGCGAGCACATCCAGAGAGTTGACATGTATACATACATACATATATGTATACACACCGTTGCAAATCCATTGATCATTTGGGATTACGAAGAAGAGGAACGATAGCCTTGCAGTCGTCATGTTTCTCGAGGCGTGAAATCGATTGGTATTATGGGCGACAACCCATCCGACAGTGACTCGAATTCTGTCTGGATTTTGGAGGTTATGAACTCTGAGACTATGACTTAGAAATAGGGAATATGATTTAGTGTTGAGAAATGAATGTGGAATGAGTGTGTTTGTTTGTTTTGGATGATTTCTTTCAATCCACGGTGCATCAATGTTCGCGAAATGTGAGCTTCTGATTGAGAGTTGTTTACTCCTGCTGGTATGTATATCCATGTAAGAAATGATGACAGCAGGAGTCTAAACAATATGCTTTTATTTGTTGAGTTCTGTCAAAAATTACTGAAGATTTTTCTAGTCACTCTGCCATACTTGAGTATTCCTCGTGAAGAAATTGAACAATGTCACTTGGAAATTGATGAATTATTCACTACAAAATCAACATCGGAACGTTGCACACTAAAAAAATATTGAGCTCCGACAGCAAATAGAATTTGCTGTGAGGATCCTCGCTTATCCAACAATATTTTTATCTGCTTTTGCTATTCCTGCTGCCAAATCCAGTACAGTTTGCCTCGATAAATCAGCAAACAGATTTCGCTAGAAGACGTTCTGCAAATCTAGAAACATTTTTGAGTTCAGCTAGCAAATTATTCTGCAAAAACAGCTACGCAATCTGCGCTGCAAAAAATTTTGGTGTCGCAGCGACTCGAAATGGGTAAAACAGCACAAGTTGCGTGCTGGGCGAGCTTCATGTTTAGTTGATACGGCTAATTTGCAACCAAAATAGATATAACCTCTTTTCATTGTTTACACCCAAATCACCCAGCCTCCGCAGTTAATTGAGGATTCAGAAGGTGAGTTTACTAATTTTTTCCCAATGATGGTATGCCTCCGTTGGGATGCAATTGCATGTGGCCATCCATAAGAGATCCTTCACCTCATATTCTTTAAAGCAAATTCAATAACACGGACATGTTTTGCTGGGTCCCAGAGGGTTGAGATCTAGTTACAGCAAATTATTTTCGCTGTCCGGAAACAGCAGTAGAAAATTGCTAGTTGAGCAGAAAAATTTGCTAATTTAACCAAACTGTATTTAGCGTGTGCGATTGTTGGCCAAGCCTGAAGGAAGTTCTTAAGATATCTCGAGGAAGGAAAAAGATGGGACGCTTCCCACAAAAGTCACGAATCCAAATATAATCATCTAGTACGTCAAGCGTTCGTAACCTCCTTCATTTAATAAATTGAATAATACTCCACATATCTCCGAACTGTTCTATCGTGGAGGTCTCACAACTTTTCAAACTGTTCACTAAAAATCTTTTTCATTACTCTAACCTAAAAATGCCACATTTAAATGGGATTTTAGGGTTCTCGTAATGAAAAAATATATCCGCACTTCGCTTGCAAGCCCACTTTGGGCACTGGAGGACATGTCTGTCCTAGTGCCCAAAATGGGCTACCGCGCTCAGTACGGAAATATACTATCTCATCTCGTTTCAAAACATTCTCTCCACTGATACTGAACAAGAAATCGAAATGAATTCCTTCGCAATTGTATTCATCCCGGTACCACATAGTTCTATCAACGCCCAGTGCAAGCTGATTCAGTGACTGTCTATGATTTCCTGTTCGTGTGCAAAACATCAGTCAGCGGTCAGTCGCATACAACCGATAGATACCTTGAATGAATCTGTCCGCTCCGGCAGTGGACTCACGAACCTTCCTTAGTTGCAGAAGCTTTAGTCCAAAGGATTGCTTCGGACTTTTACCACCACCTTTGAGTGAGTTCTAGAATGTTCGAGAGTCACACTTGTGCGCAACCACGAGACATCACCCAGTGACTTACCCAGACACACTTTAACCGGCCATATAACTGAGTGACTCAGAAGTCGACTCCTGGGGTACTGAGATCTTTCCACTAATGGGAGCTTTTTAGTTGGTACGAAATGAGGCCAGCCAATTCGTATTGATACTAGGCTAACCACCGCATTTTCTGACTGAGAGTATCTTCAAGATTATTTCAAGTTCAGTGGGGAGACTATCATTTCTTCAACTAGGTCAAATAGTACTCTGTCACATACACACAACAGTGAAGAGTATCAATTTTCTTGAAGGTCATTTATCTGCAAATATGATCCATCATTCACCCCAGTCCACCCCCATAACCCGATGGATCCTCCAGGACCTATCGACAGTATATTGAATTCTGTACATTTGAATCGATATTTCATGCTTCTCAAGGTTTCATCATCCCTACCTAACTGTTTTGTATAGTGATTCAGGTCTATTAAGGTCCTCGAGTTTCCAGATTTCTTTCAAACGCTAGAAGTCATGCAACCGCAGTCCCCGGCTGGGGTGAGAGCTATGGAGGTCAGTTTTAGTATGGTATACCATGAGATCATGGATTCCTGTACAAAAATATGGACCGTCCACTTTGATGGATCTGGAATCGTTTTTCCCTCTCACAGAGCAAGAAAAAGTTCACTCTCAAAAGATCATTCTGCCAAACTTGCAAATCAATGAAAATGACTTGTCGTTGTATGCACCCCATTTCGTTTTCTGAGATTTTGATCGGGATTGGGTGCACGGGTGTTTTCAGTGATGTAAATGAGATTTTTCTGACCAAACATGCACCCTCATGATGTATTTAAACATGCAAAATTGTGAGGAATCCGGGCATGACGCTCTACATGAACAGTTGAAAAAGTAATTGCTTCCAAATACTCCACGAGATTTTACGTGCACCTGAGGGGGCTCGCACAAAAGGCGTCCGCGCCATCTCCAAGGATTTTGGACACCTTACCCTCTTTTCACACCTAGTCACATTGGAGCCGAGTTTCCTCCCTAAAAAGATGTCACACACGTCATGAATCCCTCCCCCCCCCCCTTTTCGCCAAAATTTTATCCGAATCATTTCGAGGTAACAAGACTATCGTAAAGTGACAGACCTACCAGAAACATAATTCAATTGATGTAATCGACATTTCATGGCCATTGTTATTTAACTGGCGGTGATATTGGAACTTGATTAAGAACTGTCGCGAATTCAAGAGCTGGCATAACTCTCTGAGGACGTTACAGCGAGTCAGCCTCCTCCCCTTCCCCACGTCCAAAAGTGTCACATTTTGTGATACTCTCCTCCCCCCTCCCCCCCAACGTCACATACGGACATCTTTTGTGCAAGCCCCCTGATCTGAACATCTTCAGAAGGGAATGGACTGGAAAAAGTATAAGTATAATTCCTTTTTAGACGATCTGAGTTCAAAGGGATTAATATACAGTATGTTCGAAAGTACCGGGCCCATTCCCCATATCTGCTAAGGGTGACGTCTAGTAGGATTCTGTTCAATACAAAAGTTGTTGGACGTCAAGTGAGGGCTCAGGTGAACCTTCCCCCCCCCCTCCTCAATTTTCCCGCAACCCCTCACCCCCAATCCGCCCTATCGAGCCAAACTTCGGATTTCCAGATGGTAGCCCCCATTTCTTACCTCAGATTCTGAAAGAGCGGAGAAATCTACGTTTAAATAGGTTTCCATGACACTGATCAAAGTGACCTCCAGAAATCAATGGGAGGTCACAATAACAAATGAAGTACGAGACTTTTCGAGTCCTCCCCCCCCCCCCCCGTACCTCCAAGGGGTGATGTCTGATGAAAAGGTGTCGAATACAAGAGTTGTTCCATATAAAGTGAGGGTTTGGATAGATCCCCCACCGCCCCCCCCCCATATATCCCATAGTTGACGTCTAATGGAGAATTTCGGATTCTAAATCATATTATTACATGACTCGGCTAATGCAAATTAATTTTAATCAACGGATTTGTTGATTAAGTGACATAGATCGATATTGGATTACTCCAATTCGATCTATGTACCTTCAAGGCACCTCGCAATTCGAGTGTCGCAACTTGAAGGATTTTGATGGAATTTCAAATACATGAAGAATGAGATGAGGAACGAAAAATTTTAATTCTACGCTAGATGTTGGTGCGTTTCGTCTTTCCTCTCCGGATCAGACTCTTCAGGGGGGCTGAAGAGATCCGAGTAGAGGTTGGCCCCCGACGTCACCTAGCCAAAGTGGCTTGATGGTCATGATTTTGATCGGGCTTATATGTTACACGAGGGCTTTTGCAGCCACTAGCGAGAAAGGTTTTCATCTCGGTTGTGTATTTGCCGACAACCGGTGACAAAAATTCATTCTAGTTTGGATTCTAAAGTTGATGACTATCAAGTGAGGGTCTCATGAACCCCTCCTTCCCCTCATTTGCCCCAGGGCGGTCTATTTTGTAGCTTGAAGTAGAAACCCAAATTCGCCTCAATTAGGGAGATTAGGGGTTTTGGGAGAAAAGGAGGATGGTCATCTTAACCCTTATTTGATGTCCAATGACCTTTGGATTCAGCAATTTCTCATTAGACGTCAACTTTGGGAGATGTTGGGGGAAAGTGATTTTCGGTGGAGTGGGGAGGAGTTCATGTGAACCCTCACTCGATATCCAACAACTCTTGTATTCAACACCCTTGTACTAGAGGTCACCCTTGGTAGGTACTGGTGGGTTTCTTACTCCGTGGGTTTTTGTGACGCTCCATCAATCCCTGCAGGTCATCTTGACCAATGTCGTAAATACGTATCTGGTCGTAAACTCTTCCGTTTTTTTCAGAATCTGGGTCAGAAAATGGAGGGTTTTATTTGAAGACTCAAATTTGGCCTCAATATGGCGAATGGGAGGAGGGGTGTTCTGAAGGTTCATCAGGACCCTCACTTGACATCCAACAACATTTGTTTTTGAGATTTTTCTGCTAGACGTCACCCATCGGAAATACATATAGGGAGGGGGGAGGGATTCGGTATTCTTGGAACATATTCCATTCACATTCAATTTATATCTTATCCAACACTCCAAACGGAGCTGAACCCTACTTTTCTGACCCCAGAAAATTCTTCTGTTACATATTACAATATCCCCGACGAAATCAAACCAGTAATCAGTAAAATCATACATCTCAAAATAACTAAAAAGTATATGATATGGCTGTTCTCCATGAATAATAACTCTACAGAAGCACCAAACTCAACCCATTCTCAACTTTTATTAACAAGACATTAATCTACTTTTTCCCCAACCTTGCAACCAACTCGACACACCGTATAGAAACGTCTGTCTATCGCTTCAAGCTGGCACGCTCGAGATTGCAGCGCACATACAGAGTAAGTCGACTATGTGCACTAAACTGAGAGTGAGGCTCGTGTACCTTTGAAACCTTGGCATCGGCAGTGGTATTAAGACGTAATGGGCGTATCTGCAGCGGCTCTTGCCTGGCATCGATTCAAGCCGACACTATACGTACACCCAAAGCTTGAACATTGTAGAAATAGCCTTAGGATATATATGTACATGTATATATATATATCTAGAATGGTATATACATAACCTATAGGCCAATGTGGTTGTAAGTCACACGAAATGCTCCTTTGGGCGAATAGCTTCTCGGTTCGGTCTGATTTATTTTTTAAATTGGGACTCTGTTGGCCACTGATTCGATGTCACCGGAATTGCCCCTCTACAATATATATATGTGTGGGGGGGGGGGTAGGGTGTTGGGATAGAATGACGCTGTACGCTCTTGCTGTATGGCCTAGAGTAAGGTGGAGAAGTTCAGTGCAAATGCTGTGTAGATCTCTACCCGATACAATGACGATGATACTGTAAAATAAGAGGTTATGTATGATCTAGTCTCGAGAATGGAATGGATAGTGAATATCTTGCCAAAGCTTTCTAGAGTGAGGAAATAGTATAAATTGCATGGTCTTTGAGTGAAATAATGTTGATTTGGGTGCCAGGAATCGATACATTCCTGATATCCAAATCAACACATTGTAGTGTATGAATTGGCTAACAGAACGATGATATCAAAAGTGACTAAATAATGGCTAGAATTCAGTTGGCGAGAATCTCAATTTGAGTCAATTATTCAAATAACGGATGTAGAGGCTGCGGAATGAAAATTTGAGATTTGAAAGGTGTATAATCTATCGAGGAACTCGCAAATTTGATGGCTAATATATGGATGGTTCAACGTTGTGAAATTTTTTGAGACCAATCATCATCTTGAATGTTACAATGTTCTTTAGAAAGGATGGATACTTGCCTGTCAGACTTGGTCAAATCAAAATTTTGGATCAACGGACCCTCTCATGGCGCTGTTGAAATTCGATTGATGAGTCATTACCATTCACTTAAATTAATTGATAACTGAAATCGAGTAATTATGTAGCAATGTGTTGTAAACTTTGGAGATACTCATTTGATTAATTCTATTGATTCTAAATCAATTTTGAAAAAAAACAGGAGTGCGTGAAAACTCTTTTCTCGGATGACCTATAGTTATTTATGAAAATTACGTGTCTAAATTCATCCATGAATGATTCAATAGTCAAAACTGTCATTGTTTCCTTGAAATTTGAAACCAACAACAAATTTCCCTCTCCTTTTCTACCCCTTTCCTGGCCCCAAAGAATTTTCATATACTATTCAAAATCTACAATGTACATCCTGACAAGTAGCATCCACAAATTTAACACAGAAATATTTATAACTCCCACGTAGTATGTACGCCCCAAACTGCGATAGTCATCACCGATTGTATAATCAATAATCATCTATATGTATTCAGATACTCCTCCCCACCTTCCACATGCAAATACCAACATGAACACGCCCTCAATCAACCTAACCTCACAAACAAAGTGCAACTCAGGACTTAGAAACCCAATCAAATTCTATTTACAGTAGTCCACCTTCAACATGTCTCACTTTGCAGGTTATGTATCATCTCTCTCAATCTCCCTGTATGACATCAGCATTTCAAGAGGTTAGATAACATTCTACAGGCAAGCTACTGTTTACTGAATCCTCGGCATTTCTAACCTAACCTCAAAGCTTCATGAAGGACCGAATACTCAATGGTTCAGAATTACGGAGTTGAAATTCAAGATACTCGCTTAATCCGCAGTCTGGTGGTGAAAATGAAGCGATGCGAGAAAGCTGAGTACACATAAATATATAGGGATACTAGTTAGATGATGGAGTAATGAGACGAGGCGCCGGCAAAGTACTTGTAATTTACACTCATGGATATATCGGGTGTCTCTTCTCACCCTTTCAATCTGCGTCGTCTGCTTGAGTGACTGTGTGGATACGTTAATGATGTGAGGTTATGTGGTTTTGTATACAAATACCAATTCTCAGATTTTTTTTTCAAGCATCTTAGGATTCTTGAGATATACTGGCCTGTGAAACGGTTTGGGAAATTATAATATTATTGGTCAAATCAGTCAATATTCACGTTTTTCGTCCGACATCGAAAAAATATTCAAAGAATGGTTCCGAACTAGTTTCGCAATTTCACTCATTTTTCAAATCCTTTCCTATCGAAATTTCTTGTTCAGAGTCGCAGCTAACTCATATCACTAAGTCACGACAACGAACCATTAAAATTCATTCCTAAACCATCAAATCTCACACGCAAATGTATTACAAACATATCATACTTATTTCGCAGAATATATCAAAATTCCCACTATATACAGAGGAATGAACAAATAATGAAATCTGGATGGATGGGGCAAGAGCACAAGTTCCACACGGGTCAAAAGAAAGTTATTTCACAGTCGTCTGCATATGTAGCGTTATGGAATTCTCATAAGAAACATAGTTGAAATTCATACTGCAGTGGAAAATTCCGAGCAACATACTATGTATGGAAGTAATCACGGAGAGCGTATACGAATATAAATTGCAATTCTCAAATAGTCGTTTCACGCGGAATTCTTTGGTGATTATTCAACATTTTTCACTCTTCACAGAGTTGTATGAATTGTAAGCAGCGTCATGATACAAACAAAGAATATTCCTATAATTAAATAACGAATTCACATACATATCATGAGTGGAATGTACAGAGTTAGAATTGCTGAGTCAAGTATGTAGAATCATAGTTGCGTTATGAGGAAACTGCGTAATCAAGTATGTAGATTTTGTCTTGTGAGAATTCTACGATGCAAGCTAAGGTGACTCAAATTGCTATTTCACTAAAGCTAACACGGTTAGGTTATTATTTTTTCTAAACTTCCTCTCTTCAAAGTTAATTCGATCCACGCACTTGTCATGGATCTATCATGAAGTTCATGGCATTTGATCCCAATGAAGGAACTATTGGAATTATTGTGAAACTTTGAACAGTATGAAATATACCCGATGGATATCATGAAAATGACAACAATAATCAATCTATGAGGAATTCTTCGTGCACGAACTCATACGCAGTCTACGGCCATTCAAATCGAAGTGATACCGATTCATGCCTAAGAATGCCAGGCCACATTCTTTTCTATACGCATTAATTTAAGATTTCATTTAGAGGATGTATCGTTGAATTCAACCCATGGTCAGTTGACCTCTCGATGAATTGAAAAGAGTTTACTTGATCGAAAAATTGGATTGTCATTTTTTGATCTGTCCGACTGTATTTTTATCAGGTTTTCATGTCAGGCTGGGCATGTTTGAGAATGGATTATGTCCTTTTCATATATCGAAAATTTGTCTTTCATTTGCAATAATTCCATCTCATTCCATCCATTTGATGATTAAAGATTGCTACATTCTTCGATCAGTCTTCAGAATTGGGAGTAAACCTGTTTTGGAACGCCGTCATCTTGGCCCCGTGTATTTTTTATGGAAATGTTCTGAGATTCGGCCATATTGGATTTTTCTGGTATCTGAAATAACACAGAGGTTTACTTCCAATTTCTTGTGGATCAACCAAAAAGTCCGGACAAGAATGATCCCGATAGCATTTCAATAATTGACACTATTTTGAATTAGAATAGAAAAATCGTGGAACTTAAACAGTTAGAGACAGTTAGATGACATTTTTTCGATGATGCAGACAGGGTGTAAGTACTCTCCATAACGTGGAATGAATGCATCTTGATGTAGGGAACATCATTCCACCCCATATCTTGAAAAAAAATCCACAAAATGTTTCTAATTTTTTTTGATCAAACGGACTGTTTCGTTCGAATTATGTCCAGGTTACGAGTCACAAAAAATGTCAAAAACCATCCTTCTCTCATTCATAAACCCATTCGGTTATACATCAGAGTATCCATCTCGCTTGCTGCTGACTCGAAGTTCAGTTCCTTAGATATCGATTATTACGAATCTTGATCGTGTATCATGTAATCGTCCTGAAGAATACTTTCTAAATTGTCGTCATTTTTAAGACTCGTATTGCAGCTTGAGAATCATTTGAACGATTTCAAAGGGATAGAGAGATCTATGATAGGATTGCATAGGATTGATAGGATCAATCAATGAGTCACATTATTCAGTATCGAATTATTTCACTACGTCACTAAAAAATAAGCAATACTTCGAACTCAAGAGGCTGTTCATCAAGGCCATTAAACAAACAGAACAACCCACCAACACTACTACCATCGCATTCATCCCAGTTAACACAAAAGTGACTCGTTATGCACACTCACCAGTCATATACCCTCAAAACCCCTAAATACTCGTTCAACCCCCCCTTTCCTCAATAATCATAACACTAGAAACCCTAAAGAGACCACATTAAGACGGCACGTTCTCATTTAGTCAGTGCAGCCGATTGCAGCTTTGTAATCAGTCCATTGTGACGAGAACAATGAGACTCCTATATGTATACAATAACCTCCTATATACCTTATTCCTATACTTATGCATATATGCATCTATGGTATACCCAAGAGTCGTAATGGATCTACGCTTGGTTGCAGAAACTGGTGGTATATCGGATAGTATGAACGAGGGGAGTTAGTTGGGGTAAGGTATAATACGATACGTATTATACACACACCTCGGAATATCTCTTTCTCTCTCTCTCTCTCTCTCTCTCTCTCTCTCTCTCTCTCTCTCTCTCTCTCTGTCTCTCTTGTTCACTCCATTTCAGACCCTTTTCAATGCTTCGGCACTTACTGATACACTCTGAGTGTGTGTGAGTGAGTGAGTTGAAGCTGAACGGTGTTAATTGCTCCTATCGAGTATATGTAGTCCAGATTCTGTATAGGTTGTTCGGGAAACGATTTTACACTGGATGAGAACGCTAGAAAGATAGACTGACAATACAGCTCATGTGCTACTCAATTGGATGATGTATTTCGTATACGGGTGATCTCGCCAAAAGTGTGATTTCTTGGGGGCCAAAATCGTCGCAGGCGATGATACGGGTCGAAATAGTATATTACGCAACTAGGGAGTAAAGTGGGCCTTTTACTCCCGGGTGTGGATTAGCGATTCAAACCCGGGAGTTTGAGGCCCACATTACTCCCGAGTTGCGTATGCTATTTTATATCCTACGGGACTAAAGTACGCTCCCCCCTCCATCCACGCGCGCATCCGAGCACGCATTCTTTGGCGCAGTGGGCCACAACGACCGTGGCATTGTCAGTTATGCCGCCTTGGAAATACCGAAGCTAATTGTCATGGGTGGCGGGGACGGGGTCCGGGGCGGAGCCCCGCCGGGGGGTTCGGGGGGCGGAGCCCCCGACTGAAAAAAAATTTCAAAATGGTCTAAAAAATCTTCATTTTGTAATATCATATCAACTTTTCTGAATTACCAACCGGAATCGATCTCTTGATATTCCCCCATTCAACGTTACACAGCTCAATATTCGAATATTATTTCAAAAATGTTTTTGAAAATTAATATTAACTGATACTTTTTTGAGATTCTTTCAATAATATCATCTCTCCAGAATAAGTTTGTATAACGCTCGAATCATTATTTATCCAAAAACAACAAAATACGACCTAATGAGAGGTTGTATGCCTATGCGTGAGTTATGTAGACGATTAGTGCCGCCTCAAGTGTGATCCTCCGTGGAGGGGTCGACAGACCGCCAGCCTTAGGATCACACCAATCTCTTCGGGCGTGGGTTCGAATCCCGCTCGGGGCAAAATTTACTTCCGATTTTTTTCAACGACAAGTCCGTTCAGAGAGTAAAGTTTGATACCCGGGTGGAAATGAAATCACATTTCGCCCAAAAATGAAGGGCCAAAGTGCGTACTTTAGTCCCGCTAGGATAAAAAATTATTTCAGCCCCAGTTGGGTTCCAGTGGCTGGGAGAAAATTGACTAAAATCGTTTGGGCGCAAGAAAAAATACCTAGAGCTACGTATCTCAGAAGATAGCTTGATTCTGTTAGGCTGAAATCGAATTCACTTCAAATCATTTAGAAGATCTTGAGACAAGCTTTGAGGGAGTGCCGTACCTAAGAGATTCAACACTGAGATTTTGATAAAACTCATTACACACTTCGATTTCAGTGTCGAAAGACTAGGAATTATCACACGAAAATCGTTGTCGGGGATTTCAATGCGAAAGGGCGAGAGAAGAGGGACACAACAGCGTCACCGGGTCGGAGAGCCTTCACAAGAAGAGCAATGATAACGGGTTAAGAACCATCAACATCGGGGTCGAAAGAGACATGATCATCAAAAACACGGCCTTCCCCCGAAAAACATCCACGAAATAACCTCGTCATCCAGGGGATTGATCTACACACAATCAAATGGATAACATACTCATTGACAGAAGAAGGCAATTGTGCTGGAAAATATCGAATCTCGCAGGGGCGCGGATTGCGACTCAAATCACTATCTTATGATCGGCTACATTCACGACAGAATCAGGAGCAATGATCGAGCTTACGCGAACCAAAACCCCATATTCAATCTAGATGGCCTGAAATCTCGCACACTCTCACACCTAATTCACGAGCGAGAAAAGCAAAGTCTCTTTTTCTCGATCACAGGATAACGAAATCGAAAATCAATGGGAAATCGTGGAAACATCGCTCCCGGGAGCTGCAAAATCACGCATTAGTATATCAAAAAGAAACAAAGGCAAGTCATGGATCCATGAATCGTGCAAAAAATTGTGGGATAGACGAAGCGACGTCAAACTAGATTACCTCAACAGACAAACCAACAATGCGTGAACACTCTATAGGGAAACGAGGAAAGACGTGAAGAGACTAGTCAGAGAAAAGAAAAGAGAACATAGCAGGAAGAAAATCGCGAATGTCCAACACTTCTTTGAAATGAACAATACCCGGAGAGCACACAAAGAACTGAACGAAATACGAAACCCAAAACCGAGTAGCGTGAACGTGATAACAGACAAGAACGGTAACCCTCTCACGAGCAGTGAAACTATACTAAAGAGATGAAGTGAACATTTCCATGACCTCCTTGTCACTTCAACCAACCCGGGAATACCAGCCGAAATCTACACGGTAGAACTAGACATTCCATGCCCATCATTTTCTGAAGTATCCAAAGACATTTTCAAACTAAAGAACAATACAGCCCCAGGAGCAGATGGCCTACCTCCAGAGCTGATCAAACATGGAGGAATTGATTCAACGAAGAAGATTCACGAACTCATTATATTCATTTGGACGCAAGAAAAAATGCCAAAAGACTGAAACAACTCCTTCATCATCCCAATACTCGAAAAAGGTGACGAAACAGTATGCAACGATCATAGAGGCTTATCATTGCCAGCCGTGTGCTACAGAATCTTATCTAACATCAACGTCGACAAACTTACGCCATTCACAAAGGAAATATTTGGTGACTACTAGTGTGGATTTCGGTCAAACCGATCAGAAACAGATCAAATATTCACACTCCGTCAAATCGGCGAAAAGAAATGGGAATGGGGAGAAGCGGTACATCACCTCTTCGTCGACTTCAAGAAAGCGTACGACTCGATCATAAGATCAAAAATGCTCTCAGTCTTGTATCTATTAGGGATACCTGATAAGTTAGTAAGAATAGACGCCATGACACTAGATGGTACCACGGGACACGTAAGATTTGGAGGGCAACTATCGAATCCCTTCAGAATACTTAGTGGGCTCAAACAAGGAGATGCAATCGTTTGAATTGCTGGGTTGATGAGTGTGTGCGTGCTATATGTGAGCAAGTTTTTTCTGTTCCGAGAAGAGTGAGAGAGTGAGAGAGAGAGACAGAGTGAGAGAATGCGCGCGCTAGACAATTTGACTACCTATATATATGATGGTCTACCTATATATACGATCATATGGTATGATGATCTTTGCTACTTTGGTGTGCCAGGCGTGTTGAATGTGTGAGTCTGTGTGTGGGCTATATAAGCTGCCGAATTCGCGGTAGCAAGGGCTAATTCACGAAAGTGAGACCGAGCAAAATGACATAACGTTCAATGACATGGGCTCTGCCCACAAATTTGTGAATTTATTGTAACTCCAGATCCAGAATAAACCATCATTTTCATTGAACTTTACTCAGAGCCTCATCATTTTTATGTGAGCCTCAAACAGCAATATCCCCACCGCTTTTCAATTTTGTACTAGAATACGTAGTGAGACGTCTTGCCACCAGCAACCATGGACTTTGAATCCAATCCAATGAAATCATCAAGCTGTTAGGTTACGCGGATGACTTAGATTTGGTGGGTGACACTAAAGGAGACATGGTAAAAAACGCAGAAATCCTCATTGAGAGTGCAGCGGAGGTAGGACTCGAGGCGAACGAAGCGAAAACCCAACACATGAAAGTAGAAAGGAATAAGATTGACCAAGACACAGAACCCCTTCGCGTAGGAAATCTCTCTTTCGAATCAGTATCAAACTTCAAATACCTCGGATCCACAATCTCTCACGACAACAGCATACGAACCGATCTGAACATTCGAATAAGCGCAGGCCTCAAATGCTTCAGGTCGCTACAAGAATTACTCAGAGACAAGGAGCTCTCGCGCGATACTAAACTGAGAATATACAAAACTATGATACAAACGGTCGTTCTCTATGGATGCACAACCTGGTCCATAACTATACGAGACGAAGCAGAATTTAGAACGTTCGAAAATAAAGTCCTCAGGATTATTTTTGTTAGGAAAATAGACGAGAAATCGGGAACTTGGAGGCCCAGGCACAATCATAAATTGAGAGAACTCTATCGCAACCCTGACATCGTCAGAGTGATGAAGAAGAGTCACGTATAATGGGCGGGACACGTCGCGAGAATGGGGGAGGAAAGAACAGCTCGTAAAATCCCAGACTATACACCAATAATACGAAGAAAGCGAGGGAGACCAAGAATTAGATGGGAGGATAATATTCATTATTACATAAAAGAAACAGAAAGAGACACCGCGTTGTGGAAAGAAAAAGCTCAGGATCGAGCTGTCTGGCATGACTGTTGTATTGCAGTCAAGGACCTTGAACCCCCCCCCCCCCCCCCCATCAACCCCACCACCGCCCGGACTTAGTTATGAGCATACGTGTGGTGAGCGACTTCCATAGAAACTAATGTTCCAATGGGCACAAACTACACCTAGAAATGGCCCGCCACGCAGTCCACAAACCTAACCATGGATGTCCCCCGTAGATCAAGCTCCTGAACTGAGAGAAACCGGTGGTATGGATTTGTGAACAGAGAGGCGGATTACCGTGGCAATGGACCTCAATGGACCCGAAAGACTCCTGGGATCCTCCCGAGGAACCCGGCGGGTCTGGAAACGTCACACATAATAATATATATAAGACTCCATGCAAATTTTGGTGAACTTCGCCTATCCGGGACAAAAGTTATGGCTAATCCATCTTCGGCCATTTAACACGTGGTCTTATGGGAGGTGTCAGTTTTTAGCTCAATCAGGAAACCCAACACTGAATTTTCGACAGAAATAATTTCATAGATGAAAAAACCTCTAAAGTTACCGTTCACTCTTTTTCAAAACAATTGCCTTCCTCGTTTATATGAAAGAAAAACTTTCGATGGAAATGAGACATGAAGTGACAAATATGTCAAGATTAAAACAAAGTGTCAAATTTTTTCGATTCATATTAACAGAACCATGACTGCTGGGCTTACAGAAATCTACCGGGATCTTCAATTGATTGCAACGCAACTATTAGAATAATCATCACGTGATTCTGTTCATGTATAAAAAATCCCCCCCCTCCCTTCACTGGTGCGGTACTTCTTAATATGAGCTAAGACACGTTGGAAAATGTTTAAGTGGGACAAAACTGTTGACAAAATAGGCTTCAAGGAAGTAAAGTATCCTGGGCACATTGACCTCCATAGGTGATCTCGAATCCGCAATCCTATAAACTTAACTTCGCAAGCTCTAAATCAATTCTATATGCATCAGTAACCTCAATATCTTACGAAAAAATCCAATGAAGCCCATCCAAACAAGGAAATATATCAATCAAGAGGATTGGAGTAACCAATCAGCATCAAACCTGCCAACTTCAATTTTCCAATCCCGAAAATATTCCATCTCTGAAGTTTATGACATCATCATCCGAAGCGAAACGTAAAATATCCCAGAAACATCATTTCGCAATACGACTTCCGAACTCATCACCTTACTCGACAAGTAATTTATAACAAAATCCACTCTTTACCACACACAAAAATAGAACAATTGAACACTATACAATACAGACGACAGCAAAGCTCATTTTCTCTGATGTATCCGAATGTGTCAGTGTCAGTCCAAGTTTCCACATATATGTTCGTGAAACTAGTGGAAGATCCAAATTCTTTTTGTCGGTCTTTGGTACAGACATAGAGAGAATAACAGGCTTCGGGTTGACCATCTCATCAGATTGTGCAAAAGCTGCTTTTTCGTAATTTTCGTCGACGCAGATGTACAGTGTCTCATTACGCCGAGGGAGTGAAACTTTTGAGGAAAAAAGTATCTATAGTTTAGAAACACTCTGTAGAGGAATGGATACAGACACACATGGACCATGTCACCAAAGTTTGCGGTAAACTTTCTTACCCCGTTGGATGATTGTGTTTTTGTAAGTTTTTACTCTATCTCACTGGTCGTGTACATTCTACGCTTGGAGACCTATAACAAATTATAGTCATTTTGTCCTCTCATAGTCGTCGTTGTGAGGTTGACTTTTTCCTGTGGTATGAGCAGGTTCTGGAAGTTCTCATTTTGTGATGCGATGTTCTTTGGGTGAAGGGATGAAAATTGGATGAGGCAGTGGTTGATTTTATTTGGGATGGCAGAGTGGTTGCAAGGAATTCTGGTTGACACGTAGAGAGACAGGATGATTTTTTTTGCTATAATTGAAATTTTATGATTGGAAACATGATCATTCCTTTGAAATTTCGTAGATTGAGGATGTCAGAAAATGTTTGAATGGATTATCATATTCATATGACAAGGCCTTGATAGATTCTTACTGAATTCGGCACATATTATATTCAATGTGGACTCAATGAATGCCCATTTTGCGGGTTCTCAATAAGAGTTGCACTTCAAGATGGTCAAAATCACTTTACATCATTGAAACACGGTTAAGGCCAGGCCGTAGTGAGTCGCCATATTGAATGTAGCCCTGAATCCGTTCGGAGGTTAAGTCGAATTTTACTAGACCAAATGACTTGGGATTTTACATGCGTCTACAGAATGCATGTGTAAAGGGAGCTAGGAAGCCAAATGTGTTAATTTCCTACATAAAGTATCCAGACGAGATGTACACAAACATTGTCTGCTAATGAGTGGCAACATACGACGTCTCGAGCAAACCTTGTCTGGATACTTTTTCGTAGGAAATTGACACATTTGGCTCCGTAGCCCCCTTTACTTATGCATTCTGTAAATGCATATGAAATCCCCAGTCATTTGGTCGAGTAAAAATTGACATATCCTCCAAAAGGATTTAGAGGTTATGGCGGACTAGGCCTCACCTTCAGACATTCTTGAAAACATGATTTGCGACAACTCTGGAAATTTTTGTTTTCCGATATGTTTTCTCATCTACCATCAAAAATAGATTTCTTATATTATGTAGTTCTTCTGCAGTTGCCAATCGAAAGAAATTGGGGGAATCTGGTGAGAAATGTAGAAAAGGCGAATAAAAAATTTCCCAATGGACAATGCATTTCCAGCACCTGGATTCGAATACATGGGATGAAAGAATAACAGACACATTAATGATGAAATTCAACTCACAAGTTGAAACGTATTTGACAAGATCAAACTGCATCAAATAAAATAATTAGGGACAATTTTCTGAGGAACTCCGATTGTAAGAGAATCAGAGAAAAATCCTGCGAAACGACTCGTCACATATTTTGATTTAGATAATTGATGGAATGAAATCATCATAGGCCCGGAGGAACTTTGATTGCTTTCCAATTTTTGAAACTCATCAGATGCATAAGCAATTTAAACCAGAGCAAGTACTCGTACAACCCCAGAATAGCTGAATGCTCAGTTAAACTAACCGGCAGCGCTTTATACAATCTATTTTGGAATGTGCTTACCATGCCGTGCCACTCATCCGGCATGAATTTCAAGCACAATTCACTTCTAAATATATATATGTATGTATGTATACGTTCAGGACAGACAGGGTGACAGATTGAGAGAATAGGTCGACGCTATAGGAATTAAATTTGCCAAACGCGCACTTGAAAAATCGGTATCACGACGAGAAAATTTGCAAGCATGCGTGTCACGTATTTGCATTTTTCAAACGTTTGAATATTTTTTTCCACCTTTTATTTCGACGAATATCCTGTATAGGCTCAATGTGGCATGTCAACGCAGCTGTTACAATCGGATGTCAATCACTCATGATCTGTCTCCACTTTTCGTTATCGTCACCGATAGAATTTTTACTGTACGGTTTTAGTAAATGGTTTATCTGGAATTGGTCACTGTTATATGAGAAAAAATTAATATTTATACCGTTTCAGTAAATTTGAAGTTTTGGATAGGTCGTCGAGACACAGGAAAGGAGAATTTGAAAGAACGTTGAGGCCGGGTTTTCGAAATAGGCTGAAATTATCTCCTCAATGAAAATCTTGTGCTCAAAGAATACGGGGAGAATCCAGAATGAAAAATTCCGTCACTTAGCTTCATCTCATTACTTCTAATATTTTTTAAAGTTTTCTTGGTGAAAGTTAGAGTGTGCATTTTGACGGATGGAATGTTAATTATGATGGTGATGAGCCAAAAGTCCAAACTAATCCTTCAGACCGTACAAGACTGCAAGATGATTTTAACACATTTGCTGCAGGGCCAATTTTTCGTAATTATGTCTCGTTCATGAACTGGTCACTATCGTATTCTAGCAATTATGTCTGGATAAAAGTGAAGTCTTTCTTAGCTCGTTGTTCATGCCCTAAACAAAGTAAATCATTTCGAAAGATTCTTACTAGAAATTTTCTTTCAGTCGTTATGGATTGATAAAGATTGAGAAATATAAAATTGCGGGACTCACCGGTGGGTCCCACCGCAGTGAGCACGACGATCTGAACAATGTCAAATGAGTGTCACGACCTGTGTACATTTTAGGATGTGTCCGAAAAATAGATATTCGAATTTGGGGACAACTATCGATGGAGGTTTGATAGTATTTACTAAACAAGAGCTTCGCGTGTTCATTAATCATTTCAAGAATTATTCTCATCCCCAGAAGACAATTACGAAAAAGTTATCAGCTACTACATCAGTTTATTCTGTCCCAATCAGGTTTCTCAGATATAGTTTTTACTGGCATTGTAACTCATCGTAGCGCATGTTTTGTGAACGTGGTATGGTTTTTAAGGTTATGTTCCATTTTTGACGGTTCAAGACACCAGCTGCAATACTTCATAACCATCAGAAACGGAGTGATTCCATGAGACTATATCTCATCATGCGGTAAAAAATGGGCAACTGCACTAATACTTCCTACGAAACATCAGAATCTTCTTTCCGCATTCAGAATCCACTGACTAAACCTGCGGCTTTTACAGAAAACTCATCAAGGGTCTCTCCTTTGTATACCATTACTCCCACCATCTAAAATATAATCCCCTGACATCAACATACCATCCAAGTATTAGCCATGTATATTCTCTTCCTACGCTCTCCTCAACTTATACGCTTTTGATGAAAAGAAGAAATAATCAAGGAAAAAAGCTGCAAACATCGTCGCGCGTCGTCTGCTATATACCATAGATATCCCACTCGATACATAATCCAAAGCTCAAGCTCTGCACAGCTTTCCACTGCTTTCCACATAGCTAAATCCCATCTCTGCCTGCAGCGCATGCAAACGAGCCTCTCAGCTCCTATATACCCCCATCCAACCCCCCCCCTTTTCCATCTCCTTCACATCCCTACAATATCGACACGGCTGGCACTGTGTTGGCAGTGTAGTGTAAGCCAGAAACACACCAGAGAGAATTCAACTCATGCGATGCCATAACAGCTCCCAATGCTCGCAGCTTGCAATATTCCTCCACATCTCTCTCTCTCTCTCTCTTTTTTTTTTTTTTTTTTTTAAGGTGGTTGTAGGGCAAATACGCTGCGACGTACGAAGGAGAGGCACCGGTCAGCCAAACACGGCTGGCCAGCACCTCCCCAACAGTCTCGGGCTGGAATCCGCATCGATACGGCCATCCGAACCGGGTAAACCCTCTCTTCCTTCTCCGTTGGCGCTGGCCATTGGATAAGGGAGAGATCCACCAACTTGCCGATCCGGCCCCGGTACCGCGTGAGCATTACTTCAGGGCCGGCGGCGTCTCGCGCTCAGGATCGAGCGTCTCTCTTCTCACGACTCGCAGGTGTTGTTTCCCTTTCTTCGATCTTCTTCCATCTCTTCATTCTTCATCTTCTTTCTTCTCTCTTCTTTCTTCTCTCTTCTTTCTTCTCTCTTCTCTCTTCAGTGCATCAGATTCCTCCTGGAATCATTTGGGCTTCTTCTGTTTCAATCGGCAGAGTCACTGTGATTCGCCTGCTTCGAGGCGCCTTACTTCCCTCTCTTTCTCCTCTTTGCGGGTCATCACCAGCTTGATGTATCCGGTGAGTCTATCCCATGTCTCCTGGTTGCGGAGCAAGTACGGGACGAGATTCTCAGGTGTTAGTTGAGCACCCAGCCATTCATCCAGCTCGGCGCGCTCTCTCCGGGTGTCGCTGCACTTGAACAGGGCATGTTCGGCGTCATCACATTCGTCCCCGCATGACTGACATGCTGGGGTCGTCCTCTTCTTGAACCTGGTTAGATAGGAACCGAAGCAACCATTATCGCTCAGTGCCTGCGTCGTCCAGTAGTCCATCTCTCCGTGGGTGCGTTCCGCCCACTTGGCTACGTCACGGATCAGCCGGTGCGTCCATCTGCCGTTTGCAAATGGCGAATCCCACTCAGTTTGCCAATGCTCAAGGGTGGTTTCCTTCTCGTTGTCGCGGATGATCTCCTTCATCGTCGGAGTGAGTACTCGTTCGGCTCCGATCACTTTCTGGCGGTCCCAGATCCTCACTCGCTCCGCGACGAGCAAGTGGATGGGCGGAGTACTCGCCAATACGTAAGCCGCATCTCCTGACACAGTGCGGTAGGCACGGATACTCCTCAGGGCCGCTCTTCGGTGGACAGGCCCCATTCTCTTCTCGATGATGGTCTTCTCTACTCTCTTCCCCCACACGGGTGCACCGTACAGCATGATGGAGGTAGTGACGGTGTTGAGAAGTGCGCGCCTCTTTTCCTTGGGTCCTCCGATATTCGGCATAAGCCGCTGGAGCGCCGCACCGACCCTGCTCGCCTTCTGGGCGGCTTCCTGGATGTGCTTCTTGAACGACCACTTGTCATCGAGCCATACACCGAGGTATTTCAGCTCTGTCTTCCATGGAATCTCTTGCCCGTTGATATGAAACCGGGGTAGGTCAAACTTCCTACGCCTTGTGACCACGATTGCTTCGCACTTCTTGACAGCGAGCTCCAGAAGCCTGCTAATCATCCACTCGTAGACTCGGGCCAGCGCTTCGTTCGCGCGTCTACCCAAGAGTTCCTCGTTGTCAGCCCATACTATGAGTCCCGCGTCGTCCGCGAAAGCCACTATTATCACTCCTTCTGGCAGTTCGATAGACAGTAAGCTGTCACACTGGGTGTTCCAGTTGAACGGCCCGGAGACCGATCCCTGTCCGATTCCGGCGGACAGTACCCGAATCTCTTGTCCCTCGTCGGTGTCGTACACGAGGGTCCTGTTCCGCAGGTAGTCACTCGTGACGGCTAGTTGATAGGGGGGCACTTTACCTGCTTGGGATTGATAGACTCGCTCCCAGCTCGCGCAGTTGAATGCGTTCTTTATGTCCAACGCAATGATGGCACAGAATCCTCCTCTTCCTTGGTATGGGTTCCCTACCGACGCTTGAACCCGTTCTTGAACCGCCTCGATCGCGTGCACAGTGCTCCGTCCCTTCCGGAACCCGAACTGCATTGGTGATAGCCCACCGCCTTCTTCGTAGGCTTTTTCCACCCTGTTGAGCACCATCCTCTCGTACATTTTCCCGATATTGTCGAGCATGCTGAGAGGGCGTTGACCTCCTTGACCCTTAGGTATCAGGACCAGCTTCTGGCGTTTCCACTTGTCCGGGAAAGTTCCCGCGCTCAGACAGATGTTGAAGAGGTCGAGGAGTAGATCTGGCTTGTATTTGAAGACCAGTTTCAGAGCCTCGTTTGGGATGCCATCCAGGCCAGGGGCCTTGCCGTTCGGCATTCTCTTCGCCGCTATGAGTAGCTCTTGCATAGTGAAGAGCGGGATGGGGTCTTCGCTCTCCGTAGGGAATGTAACTCTGGGTTCTCCTGCTGGGAAGAGGTCTTCCACGATGGTGCGCAATGTTGCTGCATCGGTCGGTGCTGGGTTGCCCTTCCGGGGTCGGACCTTTGACATGACCACGCGATATGGCGTGCCCCAGGGGTCTTCGTTAACCATGTCGCACAGTTCACCCCAGCACTTCTCTTTGCTCCTCCGGATGGCTAGAACGAGAGCCTTCTTTGCTTCTTTGTACGCTCTGTCATCTTCCGCCAGCGATGGTCGTTGCAGCTTCCTTGATCGCCATGCGGTCCTCCTTTTCTTGTTGCTCGTTCTTCGTAGAGCCTTGATCTCATCGGTGATCCAGTACTCTGGTTTCCTCCAGAAACATGGTGTTGTCCTGCGAGGCATCGACGCGTCGCAAGCTCTCGTGATGGCGGATGTTACCATCGCCACAGCTTCGTCCGAGGCGGAGTTCATCGGGAGATCTTCGACTGTTTCTATCGATTCCCGGAATTTCCCCTCATCCAGCTTGCGTACCTGCCACCCCGTCGGTTGCGGTCTGTGTGTCGTCTGTCTCTGTCTGTCAGTCCTAAGCCGAAACCGAATATGTCGATGGTCACTCAATGTTTCCGTGTCCAGAACCTCCCACGATGTCATACGTCCCATGAGCGACGGGCTCATGAACGTCAGGTCGAGGATCGAAGACGAACCTCCCTCCCTGGACCGAGTGTCGTGTCGGTGGTAGGTGATAACCCCCGTCTCGTTCGCGAGCACTAATCCCAATGCCTCCATGGCATCAGCGAGTATTACCCCCCGTCTATCACGCGGCCCCCCGCTCCAAGTCGGTTCCTTGGAGTTGAAATCCCCCGCGATTATAACTGGGCCCCCCCATTGCCTCACATCCTCTTCTAGGTCATGGAGCTCGTCTTCGAATTCGTGCATCTTGAGCGACGGCGAATAGTAGCAGCTGTAGACTGCTGTGCCCTCTATGGTCTTTCGAGCGAAACCGCGGCCACTAACAGCTGGTCCAGTCTCACGGATCGCAGGATTCATGATCTGGATTACGGCTGTCCTCCAGTGATCGAATGTGGATCGAGAGAATTCGCGCTTCCGAGGCGGTTCGGAGATAATCAGAACATCGATCCCTCCTTCTTTAGCTACAGCGTGTAGGAGATCGTCTGCGTCCCCGCTCTTCCTGAGGTTGGCTTGGATGAAGCTAGCCATTTCTTCCCTTCCTGCGTCTATATGTGGTTCTTGCCCTCTGGTACGCAGTGCAGTTGCTGGCCCCAGATCTGTGGTCAGATTTGGACCCGATCGCCACACAGCTTAGGCATTTTGGTTTTTCCTTGCAAATCGCAGCAAGGTGCCCTGGTTCGCCGCATTGGAAGCAGAGTTTTGGTTTGCGTTCCTCTGCCTTCTCTTTTTGCACCCCGAGGCCTTGTGCCCGTACTCTAAGCAGTTATAGCACCGTGGGATGCCACCCTTCTCGCGGATCCTGACTCTGCCCCATCCAACCTTTGGCTCCTTCCAGTCGAGGAGATGGTGGGCCAGTCTCGTTGCGATCGAGACAACAGCGGTTTGGGTGCCGCGGTAGCCACTCCGGATGGACTTGACTACAACGGCACCCTTCTCGTTTTCTGGTAGGGCCTTCGCGAGGGCATCCCGCACCTTGATTATGTCGACATCGTAGTCGACTCCGAGAACCTCGAGGGTCGTGCTGTTTGCTAGACAGTGGACAGCTCCTTCTTGCCCGACGACTGGTGCCAAGGCTGCCTTGACGGCGGCGACATCGGTGCCCTTCTTGAGTTCAAGAAGGACTTGGCCTTCTTGGGTCTTGCGGATGCCCGTGACCTTGGAGCCCACTTCTTCATCGAGGTCATCCGTTTTTATCCTGCGCAGCATGTCTGCGTAGGTTAGCCCACCTTGTTTGAAGAATACGGGGAGAATCTAGAATGAAAAATTCCGTCACTTAGCTTCATCTCATTACTTCTAATATTTTTTAAAGTCTTCTTGGTGGAAGTTAGAGTGTGCATTTTGACGGATGGAATATTAATTATGATGGTGATGAGCCAAAAGTCCAAACTAATCCTTCAGACCGTACAAGACTGCAAGATGATTTTAACACATTTGCTGCAGGGCCAATTTTTCGTAATTATGTCTCGTTCATGAACTGGTCACTATCGTATTCTAGCAATTATGTCTGGATAAAAGTAAAGTCTTTCTTAGCTCGTTGTTCATGCCCTAGACAAAGTAAATCATTTCGAAAGATTCTTACTAGAAATTTTCTTTCAGTCGTTATGGATTGATAAAGATTGAGAAATATAAAATTGCGGGACTCACCGGTGGGTCCCACCGCAGTGAGCACGACGATCTGAAAAATGCCAAATGAGTGTCACGACCTGTGTACATTTTAGGATGTGTCCGAAAAATAGATATTCGAATTTGGGGACAACTATCGATGGAGGTTTGATAGTATTTACTAAACAAGAGCTTCGCGTGTTCATTAATCATTTCAAGAATTATTCTCATCCCCAGAAGACAATTACGAAGAAGTTATCAGCTACTACATCAGTTTATTCTGTCCCAATCAGGTTTCTCGGATATAGTTTTTACTGGAATTGTAACTTATCGTAGCGCATGTTTTGTGAACGTGGTATGGTTTTTAAGGTTATGTTCCATTTTTGACGGTTCAAGACACCAGCTGCAATACTTCATAACCATCAGAAACGGAGTGATTCCATGAGACTATATCTCATCATGCGGTAAAAAATGGGCAACTGCACTAATACTTCCTACGAAACATCAGAATCTTCTTTCCGCATTCAGAATCCACTGACTAAACCTGCGGCTTTTACAGAAAACTCATCAAGGGTCTCTCCTTTGTATACCATTACTCCCACCATCTAAAATATAATCCCCTGACATCAACATACCATCCAAGTATTAGCCATGTATATTCTCTTCCTACGCTCTCCTCAACTTATACGCCTTTGATGAAAAGAAGAAATAATCAAGGAAAAAAGCTGCAAACATCGTCGCGCGTCGTCTGCTATATACCATAGATATCCCACTCGATACATAATCCAAAGCTCAAGCTCTGCACAGCTTTCCACTGCTTTCCACATAGCTAAATCCCATCTCTGCCTGCAGCGCATGCAAACGAGCCTCTCAGCTCCTATATACCCCCATCCAACCCCCCCCCCTTTTCCATCTCCTTCACATCCCTACAATATCGACACGGCTGGCACTGTGTTGGCAGTGTAGTGTAAGCCAGAAACACACCAGAGAGAATTCAACTCATGCGACGCCATAACAGCTCTCAATGCTTGCAGTTTGCAATATTCCTCCACATCTCTCTCTCTCTCTCTCTCCCTCATTCTGATACACAACAAGCCCAGAAAAAAAAATGTCAGTAATAGTTGTGTGGGTGAAGGTGGTGGTGGTGGTGGTGGTAGTGGTAGAGCAATTAGCCTTTATAATGACAATACAATACATTGTACCACACTCTGCTGCGTGATCATGCGGAATATGCTAGAGTATTGGCGAAGCAAACAAAAATTAGCCAATGTTCTGACGACCTGTATTGTACAATTTCACCCTCTCTCTTGGCTTCAGCTTCAGTATTACTTTGTTTGGTGATCCTGGAGTCCTAAAGGCCTGATGGTATACAAGTAGAAAGTAATGAGAGTAGGGATGTGGAAGGGGAAGCTGGATTTGCTGGCGCATGAATTAATAATATCGCAAAACGCGGGAAAGAGAGGTGACAGTGCGAAAGAAGTTTCTTTTATGTCAGATATATGCGAGTGAGAGCCCTGATGTTTTGATGTTTGCACACCATTAGAGAACGTAAACCGTCAAACCTCTGGTGTGCTGTTCTACTCTTGTATTATAGTAATAAGGGTAGGCACTTTTTTGTGCGAGGGTGGTGGTGGCAGTGGTTGTCTGTTTTGTTTTCACGCTGGGCGAATTATTGTACCTCCCGTCGTTTGGTCACAGTGCTTGTTTGGAGTGAGAGGGTTGAGAGGGGGGGGGAAGAGATCCTGCTGAGATGATTTGTTAGGTTAGATTGTAAGTATACTTACGTGATGGGAGAACGCTGTGAGGATTTTGAGAGGTGTTTGGGTGTTAAGATGAGCGATTGTGCAGACGAGATGAGGCTTTTTAGGTTAGGTGTGAGCAGAATTTGGAGCGAAATCTCGGGGTCTTGATCGATGCATGTAACGGTTGATGAATCATCAAGGGACGTTGTTTTATTGACTCATTTTGGTGATAACTTTGATTAAGAATCTGCTGACATGGTTGTTTTGTTCATCCGGTCATAACCTGCTATCTGGACTTGAGGTTAGGAATTTGTATTTATGAGTCATGTGATTCTATTCATGCTGATTGAATGAATGTAATTGATAGAAGAATGATCCTCGCACTCAAAGGAATTGTTCTATCAGACGAAAGAGAGAGAGAGAGAGAGAGAGAGAGAGAGAGACACGTGGAATACTGTTCCAAATTAGTGTTCCATTTCAAATCTTGAGGTGAGGATTGTTGACCTGCTTTGTTCAGAAATTCAAATCTACCATCTTCTTCTACTGGCTAATAGAAGACTTAAGGAGATTTTCTCTGATGATTGAGATATTGGACAATCTTGTATATGAAAAACACCCTTCTGCATGCCTGAAAGAAGGAATTGGTCAATCTTGAAGAACCTCCCGACCGGCTAATCTCGGTTTTGAGTGCACAAACTGTAATCATTGAGGGTCACCAGGAAAAACAGTTGTCAACAAAATGGAATCCATCATCGACGAAAACAGGGTCGAGAAATTCAGGAGATCTCAAAAATACCAATCAAGGTGATAGAAGTTACTCTTCCATAACTGTCAACTAATGCTCTGAATCATAGAAAATTCTGGTCATGAGAAATTCCTTGGATATATACATACATTGCTCTTGATCTAAGAAAGCATTGCAGAAAAAGAATTCTATCCCACAGAGAGGTAACATTGATTCTCGCTGGAAATGGTTCAAGTAACATTCCCCAGCAAGCACTCGTGTAATAGAAAGTGGAGAAATTTAGGAGTTGCTCTTAGGGTTCACATCAAACTCACTATGCTATTCCTTAACTCGCACAATATCACCGCTCTCAACCCTCACGATGGAATTTGAAATTCTGTTTAGGTTTCTCTGTCTATGAAACACGTAATGTTACGATCAGTAAAACCTGTGAACGGGATACTGATCAATTCAATATCTATGAATCATCGATCAGTTCCAAACTACATTATTCTATTAGTCAATGAGGATGTGAAAAATCATTGAGCATCGATAAACATCACAATCTTCTATTGTATCAATAACACATAGATTGCCCTCTGGAAAATCCACATAATATCATGAATGCAAATGGATTACAACATAGGAAACCTTCTCAATTCAAAATCTCCGAACCAATCAAACAAGACAATCCATGTTCTCTATAGAATCCTCCTAGGGAAACCAATCCATCAGGAATGTCAGTAGACAATCGTATACAAGCATCTCATCTTCGACCAGCAGCACCGAGAGCACCCAGAACATAGTTTTCTCCAAGTTCAATCACTCCACGTCCCGTGTTGACAACGAGTTTGGCCGCTCCTTGGACCGTGTTAATTTCGTTTATGACTTCAGATTTAGCCGCTTCTATAGCCTGATTTACAGCACCTTGAGCCACTCCTACTGCATCCATTACAGTCTGCCTTGCTGCGTCGAAAATTTGATCAGCCTTGTTTGCGATCTCCGATGATTTTGTCATCTGCAAAATTGTTTTTTATTACTCATTGAACCTGGGTTACTCGTCAGAATCGTTACAATGTAAATATCTACACTGTGAGTCTAGCGAGCGGCCTGGTCTCTGGATTGAATTTGAAATAGAGATTCTGTACTGGTCTTGGATAAATCTGATAAACTTCACGTCGTGCTTCTTCTGAAATTGGCTAAGTAATTGATTCAATTGCAGCGTCAAAATCCTCCGGGGGTTCAACCAATTTCACGTGGTACCATGTTCAAAATTATGCGATAACGGATGTTCCACGCACACAGGATCATACACTCCAAATCCTTGAATCCTTGAGAATAATCTGCCTGATAGAATTCTTAATTGAAAAAAAATTATGAAATTTCACGAATTTTTGCATTTGCCTAGGCGTGAATCGCTCGTGTTTTAAGAATTATCCTCGGAAAACTAGAACTACACGAAATATTCACTATTGACCAATTTCCAAATCTTAATTCAACCGTGATCCGCACAGTAATTTCATCCATGATGACTTTTTTCCTCATCTAATGATCGGAATTCTACGAATTTCTTGCCTTCGAGTATCTCGCGAGTGAAGGAACTTCCTTTATTCATAAAGATTTAGTGAACAACTTTCTAATAATACCCCCTCTCATCCTGTAAAAATTGATAAAGATACTGGGTCTTTCTTCAATCTTTGAGCCGAGCACGCTATAATATTCGAATTATTTTCTTCAAATTACCTCCCAATGTCATAGTACCGAATGAGCTCACCAATACGTGACTGAGAATTGAAGTATGAGGGAGCTTCTTCATGTTGATTTCCTGATCATTTTAACTGACTAGTCACTAACTGGTCAATCATATCCTTGACCAAAATGTTATAATATGTATATGTTACAGTAAATTTCCAAAATCCGTAGTTGTCGGGCATTCACTAGTAAATATTAACATTTACTGACGAGTCTTAGTAAATGTCCGGATATCGATGATTATCGATTAAATTCGTCGAAATCATCAAGATTGAATACATGTTCAACCATGTGAAATTGCGTGGTTTATTTAAGCTTTCCCTATACAAAGCTCGAGGGATCCAATAAGTTTGTGCCCGATCACATGATTTTCTTATTCTCTCCTGGCCATACATCATCATCGTTCACAAAAATAAAAATAAAAAGTTATGGAATGCATAGTGTCAAAAGAACTATGAGAGAAACGAAAAATATCCCGTCCTTGGAGCGTGAGTGAGGGCCAATGCTGAGTGAAATATCGTTAATTACAATCTGGTCATAGCATACCAGATTATGATATTGTCAATGATCATTCGGTCTTACAGATGATTAGATCATGATATTGTCAATAATATTCGAGTCACAGCTGATCGAATTATAATACTGTCAGTGTTACTTTAGCTGATCCATTCAACCTCCATACTAAGACATACTGTCTGAAAGGATAGAAATGAACTATGAACTCAACTGATGATGACTTTTATTTTTTGCTAACTCGAAATCCATTTTGGAATGGAGACAAAAACACTGATTACTGTGCAATAACAAGTGACGATTAAAGATCGTACTTCCTTCCTTAGGCGGGATGTACACTCGACGGACATTGTAAGTGTCTGCACAAATCTGAAAAAGCTTTTCGTCCCTACGCTGCTGTTTCAATCCAAATCAGGCTGTTTGTGGTGTCTGGTTGATCGCAACTGTATAAAGTCAATCCATCAGAAATCGAAAGCCGATCTCAAGATCCTAAACAGCAGCTCAGGGACAATAAAGCTTTTTCAGATTTGGGCAGATATAATGTCCGCTGAGTGTACACTCGATACACTGTTGTCATCACAGACGTGCAGATTCTGGGCCAGTAAGGGAGGTATCATCTCTTATCCTGCGTGATAATTCTTCGTGCAAATTACAATTTCGAAATTCTGACAGTTTCCCTCATTCCTAAGGAGTCAATATTAATTGTGAATGGTCTTCGGACATTTACTAAGATACGTCAGTGAATGCTGACATTTACTAGTAAACACCCGAAATGCAAACATATTTTGGACATTTACTGACTCTCTTAGTAAATGTTGACATTTACTAGTTAATTTCAGCATTTACGGACTTTGGCCATTTACTGTAACATATATCAGTGATTCCGTCGAAAGTAGGATTTTCCGTGTTCCATGTTCCCCCAAGTTTTTAAAGGTCGGGATGTGCACTGTAGCAATTTCCTGGGGTGTTTTCTATTGGTGCGCAACTATGTTGATAGTTTTGGAGACGATCTTAATGTTCCTGTATTTTGTAGTGCCTCATAAGGGTCCAAATGTCCTTTCCGTCCCCTGTAGTAAACTGAACTTGGACTTTTGACTTCACCACCACGCATATGCGGTGTCGAAAACCCCTCCATGTAGCTATGCACTTCAATTTGTAATACTTCAAATAACATAATCCACCACTTTGCGAATCCAAATTGAACCCTCAGCTCGAACACGGCCATTCGACATTTTGAAGACGGATTTGCACCGAAACTGCTCGCTCAACACTAATTAGGTCGGCAAAGTCCCCGATCGTCTATTGAGCCTTTCTAACCAAAGAAGTTAGTTTCCAGATAGCCAAATACACCTAAAAAATGCGCGACAGTAGCCGAAAACTCGAATCCGTGTCCGAGTGCACCATATAAACGTGTTTTTCAAATGGCGTACAAAATTTTCTGTCCTTTCCGTCCCCATGTTGTGCTCCTCCCCAACGCGCTATATCGCTATGTGGAACACATCTTCTTGAGAGATTTGATTGCATTAGAGCAAATTTATGCGGAAAGAAGTCTACAACTGGTTGTCGATCCGTGGGGATAATTTTAGTGGTGACATGTCCTTTCCGTCCCCCTCCGCGACCCCTTAAACACAACATATCTTTGTCCGGCTTCAGTTTTGAGCTACGTAGCTCTGGGTACTTCCTTTTTGTGCCAAAGCAAGTGGAAACCAACTGCAACGACCCACTAAAACTCGTCTGGGGCTGAAATAATTTTTTGGCTCAAATCGCGCTCGGTGACGATTTTGGCCCCAAAAAATCCCACTTTCGGCGGAATTACTCATGTATCATCGTCTCGTCAAACTATTCAAAGTTTGTTGCCTAAAGTTCAATGAAAAAAAAAAAAAAAATCCGTTCATTCATTCATTCAAGCACTCTACCCAACTCTGATACCAAAATTATTTCATTCTCGAAATTTAATGAAAAAAATCTCCAGACAACAAATAAAAATACTAAAATCTCTAAAGAATTCGCACTCACTACATAACATACAAAGTAAAATGTTGAATCATACCCTGAGAAAGCAGGCAGCAGCAACGATGAAGACATAAATAATAGAATATCTAAGAGCACGCGGCATATTGTGTGCGTGATGCCAAAACGTAAACACTTCACATTGCACGAGCGGGTTTTCGCGTACACACGCCTGAATAGAATCGCACCCACTGTACTGGCAGTCTAATATAGCTCTATATCCTCTGCACTGCACTATTGCACCAAGCAAAAATAATGAGGCACCTCAAATATGAATGAGATTTTATACGTACAGTGCCCCAAACGAGCTTGAATGACTGAAAAACACGCCAACTCTCGAGAGTGTTTGTATATAAACAGCAAATCCTTCTATTTGATTCGTACTATAAATGATAAAATACCAAGTTTGATAGTTGAGGATGACAAATGTAGATATATGATTGCGAGTAATTTTCTATGAATGGGTTTAGAATTTAGAATTCTGTTGATGTACGAATGAGGTGAGTAATTTTCTATGCTCGATAATTCTCAACGATGAACAAACGTTTGCGTGCCAGATGTGCATGAGTGACTTGACGAGCGGTGAATATTCATCTTTGGTGATTTAGAGACATCCTGACGGTGAGACGTGCGTGACGGATGAGAGTTTGAGATATTTGGGCCAAGGATTCGAGCTTTTATTCGCTATTCTATATAAATTATGTCCTGATGGATCTTGACCGTATTTATGAGCAAAGAGCCTTTTTCAATCGAGAATCCTAATGTTGCAAGTCAACGGGAATGTGTTTCATTTCAAAAGGAAATTCACAATTGAGAGGATTCTGAAAGGAATTAATCAATTGATGAGATTTTTAAAACTGGCCACTATACAAAGACCATCATTTCACAACCACCTCGTATTTCATCGCTCAAAAGTAGATGAAAGAATCTGACTCCTGAGTCTTTGTAATCTGTCTCGATTTCGATCATATCTATTCTGAATTTTGGTTTCGAAAGAATTTTTTTTTTGATACACGAGGCATTAGAATGCCAACTCTTTCAGACGGTTCTGTACATAGTAGGAAAACTAGTTGCTCTTGAATTTGTAATATATTGATTGGATATTAAAAGGTTCGCTGCGGCGGGGCCTACCGGTGGGCCCCGCTGCACCTGGGGAAAGATCATCGATTCCAGCCTCCGCCGCGAACGTGTTAAAAATTCTTCTGAATTTGACAAGAGATGACAAGAGAAAAAAAAAAGAAAAAATTGTCCAGTTTACAGAATATGGATTGCTCAAATATTCGAATAAACCTTCTCCAAAACGGTTATCCGTTGACATCTCGAAAAAATTTTCCATCACAACTGCCAAAAGTCCATCCTGTCCGAGTCCAACCGACAACCATGAAAAAAGTTCAGATAGAGATTCTACAGGGACTTTTCCGTCTAACTAACTTTCGGATTGAGAAGAAAGATGTTGAATCAGAAGGTTCAGTTACCTATGCAATATCACTGAAAACTGTGGAAAGAAGAAATTTCTAATCCGATCTTTTTGCATGCAAAAATAAGAGGGTTGGTTCCACATTTTACGTACATCATATCGTATAGGCAAATCAGATCAAGTTACAATTTTGTTCATCCTCTGGTAGTTCGAATTCGGCCGAGTCAATTGCTTCAAGTTTCAGACTAAAGTATGGCCAAGAGCTTTCTATGGATTCATTCAATAATATCATGGAACGATCCGGGCGATAGATTATCTATCGTTGGAGAAAGTCTCTAGATTACAAGTCTGAATTGTATAGACTGATTTCTACCCTGGTCAATTCTCAATGTTCTCGGACCATTTATCTCTAAACTTATCTTGAATGAAAAATAAAAAAAAAAAAAAATCAAAACTGAAAATCCTTGAAATATTCTACTTACATGTGCTACCCGACTCATAGGTATAATAAAAACTCAAACATCACACAGCCCTAAGAACAAACAACACCTTACAAAAAGCATTTTTTTGAAATTAAAACCATCAACGTTGCGCAGTTTTTCGCACTTCTTCATTTCAACCCCGAGGGCAGAATCTCGCAAACCCAGGATCTCCTTTGCGAGTTCCAGACATAGCACCTCGAGCAGGCAGTCTATTGTCTTGAATCTCATAGCTTTCTGCTCTTGGTATATTACGATGGCGAAGACGAAGACGACGACGGCGAAGAAACTCTCGACGCTGGTGTCAATTTTTCATACAAGTCTGACGGGTCCACCCTTCGGCCAGTGTGTGCACGCGACAGCTGCTCATTGAGAGTGCAACGACGAGACGCTCATCTCGTGCAAAGAATCGCTTCGGGAGATTTTCTTTTTACTTTTTTCTAGCTTCAGCGAAGGCGAGAAATATGTCTTTGAAACAAGGTATTTTCCCGGGAGAAGTCTGGTTGATGACTTTTATTATGGATATTTGTAATATGAGTGGGTTAGGGTAGTATTCTATTCACTTTTTTTTTTTTATTGACTTGAGTCTATAGTGGGGTGTAAGGGTAGCAATGAGATAGGATTCTTAATTTTCGAAAGATTGACGTACATGGCATGACAATATCTTTTCTTGGATAAAAATGTTAAAATCCATCAAAATTGATGATTTTCGAGGAAATTTACTAATTGTAGTGATCACTTGTTCACGATAAGTGTTTCAAGACTTTTTTTACACCCTGAGCAGACTCTCTTGAGATATAATTCATTTTGAATACCACTGATACCAGAAGCTTCAAGATCCTATTCAATTCTGGTAGATTTTGGTAAACATCGGATAAATTTGACCGAAATTTCTCTACTGACTGAAATACCCACTAATTTCTTCAGCCTTGAGTAGGATCTTCACATTTTCATGATTCCTTTAAAAAGTTTCCACAAATTTCCAAATAAATTTCGATGCCCTGCTGTCATTAGTTCTCAGATTTTGAGAAATTCGTTGGAATCATCATAACGGATCTTAGAAGGATATGGGAACTGATTTCTTGAGGAATCACTCTGCCAGTTTCACAACGTTAAAATTGCGTACTTTTTGTTGAATTCAATGACATTTTTTCCTGCTTAAATCTGGCACGAATCAGCTCTGACTCGTTTCAACTGGACTCATCTAAGCTTATTCTGAAGATTTAGAAACAAGCTTCAAAATGAGCCAAAGTACGTAGAAAAGTTTTAAAATGCGCTAGACTTATCTATTCAACAGTGGAAGAGAATGGGTAATTACGCAATTTTTCCTTTGAACGCATGGTATTTAGAAAAACCTTAGTGGCTCTTAACACAACTGAAGATATCAAATAGATATTAGATAGCAAATTTTTTTTCAAAATTACTGGTAAAAACACAACTTTTGCAACCTCAAACATGTCGAATTTCCAAAATTTTGAATATCTGGCCCACCCTAATATACACCACTATACTATATATGTATACCTATGAATCCACTATTCTATAATACAGGTCATAGGCCCGATTCACCATGCTGGTCTCTCCACATCAACAATACTGAAGTTTCAGCAGCTAATGTCAAATTCAACCGAATGTACGTTCAAACAAGACTTGAATATCATGCTCATCATGTAAATCCCCATATCGTATTCAAATCTATCAGTCTTCATCGCCTAATTCCTCTAAGGGGCCGTCCATAGACTACGTAGGTGGCCAAGGGGGGAGGGGGGTCAAAAATTTAATTTAAAAAAACTACGTTCGGCTACGGGGGAAGGGGGGGGGTAATCGGCTTTACTACGTAGCTTCATATTTTCAAATTGCGTGCGTGAAAATGGCTCTCGGGACATGATTTCAATATTCTTGTCGGTCAGATAAATTTTGATTGGATGTAATAAGAATCTATGAAGCCACACAGCCGATGGTTGTACATGTAAAGCATGTACGTCAGATGTTCATTCGTTCACGTCATTGTTCACATTTGCTGAGTGCTCGTGTGTAAGTATCGTTGGAGGTTCCGAACTGGTGAATCATTGCATACTTGAGCTTAGCTCACTTGTATATCCTTTATCAAGTATTACCTATGTTTTCCAAATTTATTCCTTAAAATCTTCTGACTTCGAATTCGAATGTCCCTCCATAAGGCAGATAAACCCTCTAATACGTCTGACGAGACGAATCCTGCCCGTAATGAGGGAGAAGGTAAATGATCTCAATTATAATCACATAGGATATTTTAAAACAGTCGTGCTACTCCAACTCAAGATATTTTGAAAGATAAAATAGTTTCCAGGATCTGTGGTTCTTTTCGACGGAATAGAACTTTTATTATATTTAGAAATCTACGTAGTTTTTTGGAGGGAGGGGGGGTCAGATTGGCCAAAAAGCTACGATTGGCTACGGGGGGGGGAGGGGTCAAAAATAATTATAATCGGTCTACGTAGTTTATGGACGGCACCTGACCAACAAAAATTTAATCCTCATCGTCATTTCTCAGAATCTCAAATGTATCCAATAAAAAAGCATAATCAACCTAAACCATTCTCCCATACACAAGTAGCAAACTTTGCAAATGCATCAGCTATATGCGCACGGATGAAAAAGAAAATTCCGCCCTCACAAAAAATGTCAAGCTCGAGCTGAATCAGGCGTAAGCGAAAAATAGTCACGGATTCGCAACGAATGGAATCCGCAATAGCAGAGGATAGAGGAAGAAAGAAAGATAGGGATAGAATAAAAAAAAAAGAAGAGAGTTTCGGCTTGGAGTTACTGCGACACGCGTCAAACGTAATATCGAGCGGGTCGCTCGCTCGCTAGGCTGCATTTGACTCCGCAAATGCGTCGACGTTCACGAGAGGGATGGGAGACAAAGAACTGAGAAATTTTACCGTTTTTGTAGGATATAGAAGTGGACTTCCGTAACCATTTGGAAAGCTGTAGGTTATATACGAGTTTGACGATGCGCATTATTACTTCTGGTATTTGAATTTCCCTCGCTAAATGCTTCGGATGATAAACTTTGGATGCTGATTTTTCGTGCAAAGGTGGATTGCTTGCAGTGGTTTTACAACGAATTCGAGCTAATGAAATACCTCTGCTCTTCGAAATTTGAAATCTGAGGGAGTCGAATAGTATAGTCAACTAGTTTGAGAGTTCGCGATAAAGGTTTTTGAAATCAGAAACACAATCGAAAGTTCAGAAAGAATTGTGTGACATGATCATTCTGATAGTGATCTGGATTGTGAACATTCATTTGATTAAAAAGGACATACGATATTCAATAGTAAACTTCCATGTTCGAAGTTTTAAATGAATATTTTGAAATCTATCCTTGAAACTGAAACCTACGGTGATGGGAAAGCTGAAACCAAGGGATGAATTGAATTTCTCATTCGAACATACAAAAACCTTTGTCAACTAGATTTTTCATTAAATCTTGTCTAAGTCAAAGGATATCCTGATCGATGAGGGAAATCTCATTCTACTCAAATATAACATTCAGTAGATAACAGAAGCTTGTAAAATCAAAAACCAGATATAAATTCATGAACATGATCAAATATCGATGTATCGACACATCTTCTATAACCATACTGATTCATTTCAGGAGAAATATTGGAGAAAAAACTAAGAATCATCTTGATCAGTTTCCAATGGCGGAATATTTAGATAGACCAGAATTGTGATTGAAATAAGTTCCAACTCCTGAAACTCAACTAGGAGCTAGAAATTCTTAGAATGATATCACCATTCCACATAACTCTTTAGAATTCCCCGAGCAACCCCTGATAAACTTCTAAAGGTTTTGATTTCCAGATGAAATAGTACTAACCATCTAAGAAAACAAATCCCAAACTAACATTAGTCATCATCATCACCGCCTCACGTTCACTCTGAAACCAAGACCACTCATACGATTTCCTCCGAAGGAGAACCAAACAATCCATCTCACCAAAAACATCCTCCAAAAATTCAATAGATACCAAGATTCAAATATGTACCAGACCAGTGGCTCGTATAAACCGAGATTGTCCGGAAAACCACCAAAATCTCACTGTAGAGCATACCACGTAATACTTCACCGAAATTCAAGCCAAAATTGGTCATACGGAATAGCGGACATTCAAGTAAGTTGAAGATAAATTTTGTTCAACCTAAGGTAGCATGGTATCATTGTAAGGATTGCTGGTGACAGGTACAGTTTTGAGGGTAAAGTGGGAGTATGAGATAAGGTAGTGAGCTAGAGATAGAAGGACAAAGATTCAGAGGTTTCATTCAGTTCCGCTTGTGCACCGAATCCCTACATTTAATCTTGCCTAGGCATCATTTATGATGGTGAACATCCCAAGTTCTTGATTCTATATTTGCTTTCATGAACTATATTCACTCGGTTTCCCTCAGTAACTATTCGTGCTGAAACTGGTGGATCAGAGTAGATGAATATCATGGAGTGTATATCCGAATGTGAATTCCTTAATATGTGTATACGGCCGTGCTTAAGATAATAGACTTTTAGAAATACCACCGTGGTGATGTCTTTGATTCTTTGAAGAGGAATGAAATTCACTGAAGACAAAAGAGGCAAGAAATTTCCAAGTTTTTCGATTCCATATTCTCATTTGGCGAATAGTTTGAAATTCCAACAAAAGTACATGACGAGATTTCAATATGAGCTTGACATGCTAGAAGTAGGCCCTTTGCTACTCTGATTCACAAAACAACTTACAAATAAATATCACCTGAAATCCTTACCTGAAGTATCAGTCGAGGTGATCAAATCTTTATTTCCCAGTGTTCCTCAAGATGAAAAACTGAAGAATACTCATGTGATACCGAATAACCAATTCGATTATCATTCTATCAGTCAGGATAATGAATTGAATCAATCAATGAACCTTGTTTCTGATACATGATTCGTCCACTAAAATCCAGGTTGTGCGAGAAATATAAAATCTGATCATCGAAACTTTTTTAATATGACTAACATCTGTACACCCTGGATATAACTAAAATCGATCGGCATGATCTGCTGTTTCTACGGGATAACAGATAGTCAGTATCTACAAAATACTGAATGATATCAGAAATATCACAAATATTTCCAATAACAAGAGCCTGCATAGCATCGTAACTTTCCTCATTAAACCATGCCTGGAAATACTCCATTGTCATCAAGGTACTCTCACAGACTACTGGTCATAGTGCATTGTATTGAAAAACGAGCTCACTCGTCCATCGAAAATCGATCAATCTTCCTATGCTGCCCAAACGCTCATTGACCTATTTCGTCAACGAATAATCTCTCCAATTCTCGTTCACCATTCCCTACATACAAAACCATGAAAAAAAAAAGTCACGAATTCAACCATGACTATCCAAGCGTACAAAAATTGCTGTAATAAACTGTGAGAAATATTTCAGGGCCTGCTCGAGTGTAAGGTAGAAAGTAAAAAAAAAAAATGAGCCGAGTGACGCGTGGGCTGTAAAATTTGCAATACGACGTTATACTCTAGAGCACCGAGTGTTGAAAATTTTCTATCGTCAATCTCTGAAACGAGACCGTACGAAACATCCGGGCAAAGATATATATATGTTACGTGCAAAGTCCGAAATTGTGCACTCCGGGGAGTGCACAACGATGGTTTGTGCAAAGCCCGGTGGATCGGACTTTGCACAACGCGAGTTGTGCAGAGTCCGATGCATCGGGCTTTGCACAAGATATTTCTGTGCAAAGCCCGATGCATCGGACTCTGCACAACTCGCGTCGTGCAAAGCCCGATATACCGAGTTTTACACAGAGGATCGGTGTGTATTCTGTGATGTATAGTGGTGAGTCGGGCAATCTCTAACACACAATGAGCGACATGGAGAGTCGATTCTTCTTCCAATGTTTATTAATACTCGAGCAGATTGTACTCGATATAGTAACTCGATATAGTATACCAACGGTGTCTTCAAAATCAAAATGAATCAAAACACTCGCGATAAGATTTTGATAGTCCACTTCACTCTTAATCAAACTATTATTATCCCTTAATATGATTGAGTTGAGTTTAGAATTAAAATCATCCCGAAATGAATCAGCGCTATTTGTATCCATGATTCTGTAACTCGAATAAGTGTCGATGTGATTGGCCTCGCGAGACTGACTGCTGTAAACATGATTCGAATTGTTATTATTAGCAATTTCCCGACTCACCTCTATACATCGCAGAATACCCACCGATCCTCTGTGTAAAACTCAGTATATCGGACTCTGCACAACTCGCGTTGTGCAAAGTCCGATCCACCGGGCTTTGCACAAACCATCGTTGTGCACTCCCCGGAGGCACAATTTCGGACTTTGCACGTAACATATATATATATATCGTATACAAAACAGCATCCGTAGGACAGAGAAAAAGTGAGTTGAAAAATTGAAATGTATGCCAGGCGATGCCTGGGTTATGGAGGGCCGAACGATTTTCATCGTATCGCGGAACAGATATGGCGAAAAAAGAGAGGTAAAAAATCTTTTTCCTTGGTTGAGGAGAGATTGTTGGGGTGGTGATGTGATGCGGCCTTGTTGCGTGAATATATATCGCCGAATATGTGCTACGTGTCGAGTAATCGTAGGTTTTCAGCTCGATATGCGATCTGATATCGATAGTTGGCGAATTTCTCTACCCGTGAGTGAAGAATGTAATCGTGAGACCGAACTTTTGTGCAGTGGAGGATTGAAAAAATTTCCTATATGAATTCCAGCTAGAAGTCCCAAAATGTACTAACAAAAGGTGCAATGAAATCGCAAATCAATACTAGTCATGAAAGTTATCATAATTCAGGAGTTCATGGTAAACAAAGCGCGACTCAGTCTACGCATCCCATGTAGAACATAAGATTTCATGAATATATATGATCATGGAATCCGTGGATTCCATGGTCATATATAAATCAAATCGGTTTCAAAATTTGTCATTCTTATTACGGAAAGATGTGATATACAAATTTACAACATCAATACTTTACAGTGATGATCAAATATTACTCAGAAAATTTTTTCCCGAAGTCAATCTCAGGTTTTGAATATTTGAAGTACTGAAGAGAAAAAATTCCTATTAAATATCATTTTTCGTCGAAAATGTCAGTTTCCGGAAACTTGAGATCGACTCCTGGAAAGATTTTTTTTCAGTAGTATATGATCAGTATCGTGACGTATTGATATTAGAACAGGTTTGAATCAATATATCACAACTTTCTGGAATGAAAATAAGATTTTTAAAGCGGTTTTACGTATGATCATACATGACCATGGAATCCGAGGATTCCATGGTCATATATGTTCATGGAATCGTATGTTTTATATGGGATAGAACTGGAAGAAAAATAACTTTGGAGCATACGGGGTACACATTCAGAACAAAAATACCTGAAAAACAACGCACGAAACCCGTAGATAGTGAGGGATAGACTTGTCGACTTATTTTATGAAAATTTTTTGAGCTACTGTGTATCTCGATCAGATAGAAATTAAGGCAGCTGATGGGACGAGTGGAAGTACGGGCATCAAGCAGCTTTTGCTGAATGCACAGAAAAACTCGGACGGATCGTCAGTTCCAAAAGCCACTGCTGACCGTTCGCCATTTAGGCCGCAAGGCCCGGTTCAGGAGTTTCGAATACTAAAGTTCCCCGAATTTTTCTCTGATTAGGGCTCACGAGAGCTCCATATCTTCGTTATCAATGTTAATAGACCTAAGACAGCAGAATAGTATTTTTCGATTCGAGGGTGGGAAGTTTGGTTTTGCTTTTCGAGTGATTGTTTTCGGCCTGAGCCCTGGCGAGGGTCGAAATTAGCACGAGTAAAGCAGAAGAACTTCACGCCCGAGTATCGAAATACGTTTTTCGATCGACTGGACGCGGAGTGAACGAAAACTGCCGTGCGTAAAACACTGTTTTACGCACAGTCGATCGAAAAATATCTTATTTTCGCGCTTTTGGATTGAGTGAGGCTTTGTCAGTGATGTTGGACTCGGGAATTTCATAAATATAAGAAGAGAGATTTGAGAATAAACAACTCTTGTTCTTGACAATTTTTTTCTGAAACTTCGTTGTTCTCGAATAAATCGCTATATCTGAGCTAAAAAACCGCAGAAATTCTAGATATATCTCGATTTTTAACCCCTTAGTCCATGGTCCCCCTTCGCCAATTTGTATAGGGAAGTTGTATTTTTTGATGAACAACAACATCCCACTGCAATCAGACAGGGTGATGTACACAATTTGGAGCAGTAAACGAAAAATCGCGTTTCCAATGTATTTTGAATGGGGAAGTTATGGGCTAGTAAGGGCTCTGACTCTCTGAGATCATTCTCGGTGGAAGAGGTACGTACTCATTTTTAGCCACGAAAAGGCTATCTTTTCCAAGATATCTGGCGCCAAGACGTTTGGAGCAGGTTTCGGCCTATATAAGGAATTCTACAGAACTTTCGACATTGTGAGTATTGCACGCTGTCTCTGAACATTCGAATGATTTTCAAGTTGTCGAAGCTGAATTTCATAGGTCCCGGGACCTTTGAATCTGTACTCGATTCACTGTTCTGCCAAAAGAAACTGGCTATGCGCAGCACGTCCCGCAACCCTCATTTTCTGGGTATCTCTCAGCCTACTCGCGCTATTTTCTCATTCCTTAGGCCTGCTGCGAAAATAGCATTGCTCGAAAAATTCTGCCAAAATTCAGAGACTATTCAGACACTTTATATTTTGAGAGAACATTGGTTTTAGTTGCCTGCTTTTGACGTCGCAATCATGAATGAACGTCGAAGTCGCGTAACCGAGTTTTTACAAAAAATTGAGATCTCTCGTACTCGGCTGATGAAAGAAATAACATTCGCGATCAGTACATGATCGAAACGGATTTCGATAGCCTAAAACAATACTAATAATGCCCCATTTTATTTGGGTGCGTGCGACCAACTGCGTTGAAACCATAGATCCGGCAAGATGAGTAAGTTCATGTGCCCACTCGACTGAAAGGGGTCAAATCCTCATGGCATGGGAAGGGGAACGGGGGGGGGGGGCACGCTTCTGAACTGTTTTGCCCATTTTTCTTCACCTCGTTACGAACAATATCGCACAGTTTTTGGGTCCTGAAATCGAATGTTATTCGGATGAGATGCATTCAACAATTTTATCGATGGAAACATTTGTGATCGAGATCATGTGGGAGCTTCTATGACATTGCAATCGTTCATATAAAACTCGGAAACAGCTATAATACACTGAGGGGTCCATTTTCTCCCCATAAGTGTCGCTATAGACTCGATTTAAGAATTTTATAGTGAATTCTGTGAGAACACGGATGGGGACGCCAAAACGCAAATAGGTAGGAATCGAGTACTGCCACTTGTCCAACATGATCAGAAAACAGAAAAGTAGTGAAACACAGAGTGTATCTGAGTTCAAAATAGCTTTTGCGTGTCGCGTGTGCGTAGATCAAGATTGAATCGGACACACTCAACGGATTTCAGACGGCTAATTATGGTCTTTATTGATTACAGAAATAACATCCTTCCGATCCAGTGGGCACGTATTTTTCCACTCATCTAGGAGGTCCTACTAACCAGCCAAATTGGTTCCAGACGCGTGCTATAAAGAAAAAATTTTCACTTTTCAATCACCCAAATGTTGAAAGTTCTGTAGAAACTCTCATATGCATGAGGTCCTTCTAGGGAGGTCTGATTCACGCACAAAAATATCTGACCAGGAGAGTGTTTCAGATCCGGGTCACGGATTTGGCTGAAATTTGGAAATAGTCTTCTTTTAGTGCCAAAAGATGAAACCCAAAATTATAGACCCTAACGCTCAAGCGTTTTCAAGCCACAGCCAAGGACATCAACATTGCAGGTATACCTATATGTGTGATTTTTAACATGGGCCTATATGGGCAATGCTAATGTCCTTGTCTGTAGCTGGGAAACGCTTGAGCGTTAGGGTCTATAACTTTGGGTTCCATCTTTTGGTACTAAAAGAAGACTATTTCCAAAGTTTCATCCAAATCCGTGACCCGGGTCTGAAACACTCTCCTGGTGAGTACGAGTGAGTCTGTAAGCTGTTCATCACATCTTCCACGTTTGTTCCATGCACCCACAAGTTCTAAGGATATCAAGATAGAAAAACTCGAGTTGAGCAGTTTCTAGTATATGATCTATCTTATGTTGAATTCTTGATCCGTCCCTCGAAATATGGTAAAAATTTCGACTTCATCCAAATTTAAAGACTCGTGAGAGTAACTTTCAGAACTAAAAGTTATTTCGAATTGTCCGAATCTTTTCCATTACGGTGCGTCCTCAAATGATACATATGCATGCCTATGCAGTACACACTGCGCATATGCACTGCACACGTGCACATGCCCAGTTCATCGAACTTGAGCAAAGATTGAAGGGCTCAAATCAGGGAATTTCTGATTTGGATCAGTTTGTGTCTTTGCTCCGTTATATTTTGATCCAAAGCAGAACTTGACAAGTTCCGGCTTGTTTTGGCTAAGATTAATTGAGCTGCACATGTAAACGTGTGCAGTGCATACGCGCAGTGTTCACTGCATATGTATGCATATTTGTGGACGTACCCTCAACGGCATATCAAGAAAATGTCTCAATGTTCTTTTATCGGGAATTTCATGTCATCGATCACAAACCATCGAGGTTTTACTTGAGCATGTCATCTTCAACAAAATGCTATTGGGATCAACTTTCAGGCACGTGAATCAAACCCTTTCCTCTACAAGCCAACAGTGAAAATTTTAGCCTTTCTCCAAAACTGTAACAATAAGTGTCATAATTCATGACAAGAGTGTTTTATGATGTCATCCATCCCGAAGTGAATTAGCACTTCTAAAGTTGAAGTGTATTTGGTTTATTCTGTATGATTTGATTAATATATCTCTCAACATCTCAGCTGATCACCCATATCTTTTTATAAACACGGGAATCAAGATGTTTCGTCTAGTATAGTGGATATAGTTTTGAAGGAATTACATGCACGAGTGAGAACTTATTGAAACCAAATGCTTTCCTTATCAATCTATTCAATTCTATATAAAATGGAATGCCTGAGACTCTCCAAAGACCAATTTCGATCCGAATTTACTCTCTTCCCACAAGACTCACTGAATTAGAAGAAAAAAAAAAAAAAAAAAGGAAAAATGAGATAGTAAATGGGAATATCCTCAATGAAAAAGGATACCAAGTATCCAAGTGAACAAGCAGTCTGGTAGATACAGCTGCACGAAATAATACAGAATGTATAAGCTGAGAGCTCGAGTTTTAATAATGCAAAGATTCGCTAAGAGGTGGAAAAAAGGAATTCTCAAGATAATGGTTTTTCATTATTCGAAACACTACGAGGAGGGCAACTTCACGACTGTTTCGTCCTTCGTATGAGGCTTTCCGGAGTAAACGTGTGTATGAAAGACTCTTACAGGATAATTTCTGAATAAAAGAAGGGGTTCGAGGGATTTTTTCTCTTTCTTCTACTTCTTTGTTCTGTTTAACGCGATGTACTTTGAAATTCAAGTGATAATCCCGGATCAGGGTCCCCTATCAACCGGGGACAATGAGTACTTTTCAAAATCATACTATCTTAACATTAAATAGGACGATTTCTAGACTCTCGTTGTGAACTTTATCCAAACGACATCGAATGATTTTTTCCTCAATTCTTGCTCATTTTGATAGAAAATATTGAGGCTGATCCCCTTATTGCCGATTTTTCGTTTAGACCTGTAAATGCTCATTCTTCCTCCGCAAAAATGTTATCGAAATAAGATTACTGTGAAAATTCATTCAGTTACAAATTATGTCAGTTTCAAGTGAGCACCCTAAGAATAATTTTTTGATAGACTGATTCGAAATCGAATTATCACAGATGTGGTGATCGAGTAGCAAATATTATATCATGTCTGTTGAAAAAATAGATGAAATGAAGTGGAAATAACGTTTTCATTCCTAGTTCTGACGTAAAAATTGATAAACGCGATATTGTGAAGCTTATATTTCATGCCAAAGCCAACTTTTGGAGACCAATTCGACTATTCATTATAGAGATCATACAGCGTTTTTTATTTTAGTTCCTATCAAACAGTCTTACATTCGTGTCATGTGTTGATAGAACTTGTTTTTCTACAGTCCAAAGACGATGATTAATTTCACAAGCACATCATCAATCATGTACACCTTCCTAGGATTTTTCATCATCGCTTGCCGTAAGTTACCATTTCATAAATCCACATATTCACACTCGTATAAAATATTGAATACGATTATGATAGAAATTTCAGATCTACTTCGTGTAAATGGCGAACCAATGTTAGGAGTGTTACCAAGTCGAGAAAATAGTCATCCATATATTGTTGGACTTGCAATAAAAAACATTAATGGTGAAATAGGTCATCATATTTGTACTGGATCATTGATAAGTCAAATTCATATTTTGACTGCCGCAAGCTGTACAAGACCAACTAAGAATTTAGTAGCAGTTATTAGACGTCGAGGAGGTTCAAGATCCTATCAGAATATCAATTTTGATATTGTAGAACAAGAAACTTACAAAAATTGGTATCACAAGAAATATGGAAAAATTACTTCGGGGAAGGATTCTGATGATTTAGCTATACTGAAGGTGAGTGCAGAGATCATTTCGATCTACGAAAATTGAATTTTTGGTATATTTTGTTCAGAATATATATCCAATCACCATTGACTCATGGAACTTTTTACAGATGGGAAAGTGCCCAAGGATATCCTTGTCAATACCAGTTGTCTACTCAAGCAATAAAGATGTTCTTCGAACACACTTCAGAGTGATTGGATGGGGTAATGAAATCGGTCCAAACGGTTCTGTAAATGCACGACAAACAAATTTACATTTTATGGATGGTTCGGTGTGCAAGGCACGCGTGAAGAAGGATTTGCCTCCCTCTGTAAAATTTGGGATGCCTTTGAGAGCAATGTGTGCAACTGTGACTGCAAAATCTTCTCTCAGTGATGTGAGTGTTACGTATGAATATTTTTATACTGGTAGATATCGAGTTAAAAATGATAAATTCATTCTCAACCGTTATATTATGCATCGTAATTTTTGGAAATCTCGATCTTGGAGAAATTCTGATCTGATAGTCCATGATACTCCAGCCGAAATTAGCCAAAAAGTTTGATATATCTCAACCACCAGGGTTGGTGTTCATGATAGACCGGATTTCTGGTCAAAGTTTGGGGTGAAAATCAAACGATGAATCCTATTTCGAAGTATGAACTTCTTCTTCTACTATGACGTTAGTTTTTACATGACCTCGAGGATCACTTCACACCGAGAGACTTTTTCCCCCAAATCCGTGAAAAGTCATGATATGCATCTGATAGGGTAAGATAAGGACACCCTTTAATATAAGTTTCACGTATCCCTCATCCATTGATATAATTTTGATTCAAAGGTGAAAATTTTTGAAGAAGAAAGATCGAATTGATCTGATAATGATCTTGGAAGTGATCTTCAAAATCAAATCCAAGCTCGCAATCCAATTATGTTCATCTCATATTCAGGAAAAAGATATTTCAATATTCACCATAATTCACAAGACTTTGAGATCGCAACGAAACTCCATCCATATTTGAAACACCTTGCATATGAGATAATCGGTTGGAATATTGATAATAACATTCTAAGACAACTGAATATAATACAACTCAAAATTTTTAGGGTGACTTTGGTGGTCCAGTTATTCAAGAATCCGGTAAAGTTTACGGCATAGTACTTCGAGCAGTTGGAAATTCATACAAAAGTGAAGTTATTGGAGATTGGACATATTTGGTTCTCGTACTCAGTGACTTCAAAGACTTTATTCGTGAACATACAGACAAAGTCATACAAACCTGTGTATACCAATAAATATTTTTTTACAAGCTTATACTGATAGTACAAAATCAGTATTTCTGACCATTAAACACTGAATTGGCTTGAGATGATTCATCGCAGAATAAACCTAACCTATAAAATCAATATCCTATGTTCCCGGAATCTATGCCTTCCACCAAAAGTATCTTCATTCGAGAAATAAGGTCAGTGTACCCAACTTGCCCCCATTAAGCCATTTTCTTAATAACTTCGGCCCATCTCCATATTTTCCAACGTACCTTAGCCCATTTTAAAGCTTGTCTCAAGACCTTCAAAATAGGTCAAGGTACATTCAATTTGAACCAACTGGAGCAAAACTGTTTTAATTCTCCCAAAAGGTGATTTTTGCGAGTTTACAAAAGTGTGTACCCAACTTGCCCCCATTAAGCCTTTTTCTTAATAACTTTGGTTTACTTCAACGATTTTCAACGTGCTTTAGATCATTTCGAAGCTTGTTTAAAGACCTTCGAAATGCACTAAACTACGTCCAATTTGGATCAATTGAAGCCGAACTGTCTCAATTCTAACGAAATAAATTATGGAAATCGTCGATAAAGTGTTTTTATCGCCGTGCACGCACATTTGAAGCTTTTCGGTGATTCGAAACACTATTTCTGACCCATTTTGACGTGCTAAACACGTTCTAAGTGGTGAAAAAAGTCGTACTGCATGCCTCTTCGAGATAGACATATTATGGGAGCATGTTGGGTACACTCCGATGTTGGCATCCTTATTTTACAAATAATCGTCTCCGTGTTCTGCACATAAAACAGCTCCATATTCAAATTTTGCAATTTTAGAAAATGGATTTTAAAGGTCTTGAAACAAGGAATCGAATGCGCTAAGGTAAGTTAAGATTGGTTGAACTCAAAGAATTTGGCACCGATTTTACTGAAGGTGATTCCCTCGGTGCTTTCTTAGCCGTGCAAACACGAAAAATGGAAAACTCACTTTATATTTTCTGGAGAACGCAGTAATGATCCGGGGTCGACGCAAACTATTTACTTTCTCATATTTCAACATAACAAACGTAAAAAAAAATTGCCGGGAGGCCAACGAGCGCCCATCCCCGAGATCGGCATATGAGGGCAAGTTGGGTACACTTACCTTAGTTTTACTTTTTCAGATGCCTGAACTTGATGCATAATTTTTTTCAGAGTCTTACACACAACTCAGCAAAGCAGCCTTTACAGTCACTTTGTCCACTGCGCCTGTTACTGTACCCAAGGAAAATCTGTTGCTTCTTCTTCACGGTATCATAACTCTACTACGTCTGCAGTATTACTTACAGACAATATGCTTAGAGCGCAGTCCCTAGACTCGCGAATTCCTTACGACTTGAGAATCCGTACATGTATGTACTTACTCCCTCACTCGATGAAATTTTGTCTCGTGTACACCATGGTACATGTCTTATTTTTTCAGTGAAATGGAGCTTCATCGCAGGTCGTTCAAGACACAACTGCCATACATCTCAGGGGAAAAAATGTACACTCATGGATATAGACTGCTGCGTTGCAGTGTTAGCTTTTTATCCATTTTCCAAGGAAATGTGAGGGAAAAAGTATTTGTATGGCACTTTTAAGGCGATAGTCCATTTTCATCACTCGGAGATCCGTTAAGATGTATGTACGTTCCAAGCTGGGTATTGTGTTCTGTGTGTGTGCGAGGGCGTGTGTATGTGTGTCAGGGCGTGTGCAGATGAGTGGGCGTCAGTGTGAGGTTTTTCAGGTGCAATGTGGATTGCTCTTGGCTTGCGCATTAAGCAACTTCACAAGCTATGCGATTGTAGATTGATTGATTGATTATAACCTTTATATTTACCCGAAGGCAAAACTTAAATACTGCTACATATGAAACATATGTCACGCATACATAAAGATTATAGAACGTATATCAGTGATTCCGTCGAAAGTAGGATTTTCCGTGTTCCATGTTCCTCAAAGTTTCTATGGGTCGGGATGTGCACTGTAGCAATTTTCTGGGGTGTTTTCTATTGGTGCGCAACTATGTTAATATAGTTTTGGAGACGATCCTAATGTTCCTGTATTTTGTAGTGCCTCATAAGGGTCCAAATGTCAATTCCGTCCTCTGTAGTAAACTGAACTGGGAATTTTGAATTCATCACGACGCATATGCGGTATCGAAACCCCCTCCATGTGGCTATGCACTTCAATTTGTAATACTTCAAATAACATAATCCACCACTTTGCGAATCCAAATTGAACCCTCAGCTCGAGCACGGCCATCCGACATTTTGAAGACGGATTTGCACCGAAACTGCTTGCACAGCACTAATTAGCTTGGCAAAGTCCCCGATCGTCTATTGAGCCTTTCTAACCAATAAGGTTGATCTCAAGAAACCCAAATACACCTCATCCATTCGCCACACTAGCCGAAAACTCGAATCTGTAGCCGGGCGCACCACATGAACATGTTTTCAGAATGGCATTCAAAATTTTCGGTCGATTCCGTCCCCATGCTGTGCTCCACCCCAACGCGCTATATCGCTTTGTGGAACAGATTTTCTTGGAGTATTTGATTGCATTAGAGCAAATCTATGCGGAAAAGAACCTACGATTGGTTGTCCAGCCGTGGAAATATTTCTTAGGCGAAATGTCCTTTCCGTCCCCCTCTGCGACCCCTCAAACACAACATACCTATGTCCGGCTTCAATTTTGAGCTACGTAGCTCTGGGTACTTCCTTTTTGTGCCAAAGCAAGTGGAAACCAACTGCAACGACCCACTAAAACTCGTCTGGGGCTGAAATAATTTTTTGGCCCCAATCACGCTCGGTGACGATTTTGGCCCCAAAAAATCCCACTTCCGGCGGAATCACTTGTATAAAATTTTATGGAATTCATCATTTTGGCCAAGGACAGTGCAGTTACCACAATTTGTGACTAGTCGTTCCAAGGCACCAAGAGGTGCATTGAAGTCAAAAATTTACATTATATTTAATACAGGGAATAAATGCAAGGATAAAATGAGAAAGAGCAAAAGAAGAGAAAATATTTGTATATATGATAAGACGATCGGCCCACAAAAGTATCACAGATATTTCACTCACATGACAAAAAACCATGCGTAACTTAACAACTCAATTAGAATTGGAACAGAATGAAAGAAAAGAGCCCAAGTCTGTCAGAGATTAAAATAATGTTTCTTATCGAGTAAAAGAGTAGTAGAATTGTAGCATCGAGGAAAAGAGAGTCCAGATATGGTTTTATCCACTGTAGCATCTGCTTCATGATCCTGTCAATCTTCTATTTCAAGCTCGTAAATTTTTTTACTGGGGAAACATGAACTTGAATCTTGTTAGAACTGCTCTTTCCCAACTTCGAATTCAGTGGAGCAGTTTTGGGATCTCAATTTTCACAATGAATTTGATCCACAAATTCTCAGTAAGAATTGGAGTCCTGTACTCTGATATCATTGAATAGCTCATCATGACATTATAACAGAACTTAAATTTGAGACAAGGAATGAATATTCTGTAAATAACCATCGATTCAATGACATTTTTCCTATTCTGAGTTTTATATAGAACTATCACAAATATTTGCCTCTTATCTCCTATATCAAAATGTATCTTTTTCAAAATGTGAGACGTACATTTTTAGTCAAATATCGCGCCTTATTCGAACGACATCCATTAGTCATGATACGATTCGTGTGAAGAGTTCGATTCAAATCATAGATGGATAAGCTTTTACATCCCACAATTGATAAAAATCGATCCTGTGTTAAGAAAGCTACTTCAAAATACTCAATGAGCGTATCATCAACCATGTTTGCAACAGTGTGGATCTTCTTGATAATTAGTAAGAAATCAATTCCAACAATTACACTATCTTCGACATCAGAATGAATCATATAACCGAGGTATTGGAGCTAATATTTGTGTGTTAATTTGTTAACAGATCAATTCTATACAAATGCTGAACCGATATTAGGTGTGCGTTCAAATAGCAAAATTGAGCATGTATACGTCGTCGGACTTGCAATCAAGAGTGAAAATGGTCAAATTAGTAACCACGTATGCACTGGATCTTTGATAACTTCAACACACGTTATAACCTCGGCAAGGTGTACTAAAATTTCTATGCCTGGAACTTTGGTCATAGCTGTCCGCAAACTAGATGAAAAACAAAAAAAATATCAGAAAGATTTCATTGACATTGTTAGACAAGATACTTACAAAGAATGGCACCAAATGAAGTTCAATGCATTCAGCACTGGACAAGATTCTGATGATATTTCCATTCTCACAGTAAGTTATCCAACTAATGCATTCAAAAATGATAATTGATTGGTCTCATGCTGACTTCGATGAGACTGATTAGGGAATACGAAATTCATAAGTTCTTGTATTTAGACAGAGATTGAGTCAACTACATAAATTTTTACAGATGAAAGAACGAATCCCTAAGATTATACCAATAGTACCTATCTATTCTGGAAACAAAAAAATATTGGATTCGAAAAAGTATTCAGCAATTGGATGGGGTCGCGGATCTGGCATGATTGATCCAAACAATCCGCTTAGAACAACATTGCAATTCCTTAAGAATTCATTATGTAAACAACAACTCGAATTGAATGCACCAAAATCTATGAAGTTCACAGTTCCCCATAGAGTCGCATGCGCAAAAGCGGCTACCGGCACAGCATTGGTTGACGTAAGTTTTGAGATGAAATTTCTACACCTGACCGAATCATCAAATTTTCCTTAATTCAAAAATTCAATAGTTATATGAATGCGGAACCGTACCACCATGACAAAGGTTTATAAAAATTTGATCAAATTTGCAGGGTGATTTTGGCGGGCCAGTTTATGATCATAACGGCAGAATGTTCGGAATCACTTTGCGAAAGGTTGAAGGTATGAGTGATGGTGTTCAAGAAAATATTTACCTGGTTCTCATACTTAGTGAATTCAAAGACTTCATCCATGATATCATTGCGAGACCCTTATGATTATAAAAATTTGAGGAGATGTTGAAAGCAATCACGTGTTCACGCAAATAAAAGAGCATTAAGATTCAAATGATTATGATCACTAGAATAACGATTAGTGAATGTGAGCATACCCTTGATCGACTGAGGGTCTGATGAGAAAATTCACGATCCAATACTCAACTCACTCTTGTGAGTCAGACACTCTTCAATTGAGTAAGTGTTTTGACTTTATTTGATCGAAATGTTAATAGACCATTTGATAAGACTAGATATCCGAGAAACTTCTTGTCGGTGATGTCCTATCACCCAACTCCACCTTTCAGTCTTAACTAGTTCCAATACATTCTCAATAAATCACTGGTCACCATGCAATCATACTCATCAGTAACAGTTGATGATGATATTCGACGATGTTGGGTAGTCACTATTTCAGAATATTCCACAACCATGAATGCTTATTCATCCAGGGGCGATTGTTGATCGATAGTTGTCACTGTCATTTACTTGTCATCTTAGTTCGCATGACCAGTGATGATTGTATCACTGGTATTGCTTAAAAATGATCGATAATACTCATCATACGATCAGAAAAATAGCGAGTTTTGAGAGGGCCTTGCGCTGATTATGAGTCTAGCATACACTTATATCAGCGATTCTCCTTGATTGGTGACTATCTTTGTGGATCGTGAATGTTAATCAGTCCTGATTGATAATGATGTTCTTTCCTGATACAAGATGACCACTAGTGAAAGCTGCTAATGATCAGTGATCCGAAAGAGCTCACGTGTCAATAGTCTCACGCACACACACACTATTATCTGTGATCTTTCTCGATCACTGGTAATCACTCATGAATGTTGACTCGTTTCCATAAACAGCAAGATTCTTCCGTGATACTTGCTGAGCACTGTGATGATAGTTGCTCATTATGAGTGATCTCGAGATGATACTTGCTAGTTTGGCCAGTGATTTGTTGGCACGTACTGTTAGCATACTCTTGGATCACTAGTGACAACTGCCGAGTGATATGGGTGTTGTCTATCCTGATTATTAGTGATATATTTTCCTGATACTAGCTGAGCACTAGTGATAGTTGCTAATGATCAGTGATCGAAAGATGCACATGTGTCACTATTATAGCATGCAATATGATCTGTGATCTTTTTCGATCACTGGTGATCAATCATGAATGTTCACTCATTTTGATGAGGGGTGAGATTCTTCAGTGATACTTGTTGTGCACTGTTAATAGTCACCAATATCAATAATAATGTTGTGAATAATACTCGTTGTTTATGAGTCTGGCACGTGCTATTAGTAGCGATACTCACGGATCATTAGTGATTACTGCTGTGGACTATGGATTCCCCGGTACTTGTAAATATTCTTTGCTGATACTAGCTGAACACCAGTGATAGCTTTTAATAATCGTCGATCGAAAGATGCTCACTTGTCACTAGTCTAACACGCATTCTCATCTGTGATCCTTCTCGATCACTAGTGATCACTCTATTTGATGATGAATGTTCATTCATTTTGATGATCAGTGTCATCCTTTCCTGATACTTATTGAGGTCTATTGATAGTTGCTAACGATCAGTGATACTGTATATGATACTCGCTGAATAATGAGTCTAACACGTACTGTTAGCAGTGATACTTACCGATCATCAATGATTATGGCGTGGATTATGAATCCCCTAGTGATTAGTGATGACTTTTGCTGATACTAGGTGAACACTTGTGATATTTACTCATCATCAGTCGGGTTTGTTAATTGGCTCAGAAACCATCGCAAGTCATCAAAGAAGCTTGTCAATCACCAATCACTCTTGCATGCTCATTGTGACTTTGATAGTTTCTTAGTAGTTAGTTATCAATTAGTGATTGGTGACCTTTCTCATCATTTCTTCATGATTCCTGACTATCAGTGACTGTTATGAATTAGAAGTGATACTTACTAATCACTCATGACCATACCGAGCCATTAGTGATTCTGTTTGATCACATTAGATACATGCGAGGTATCACTAATACTTGCTGGCTAATATCTTGTGATCAATACGATTATCAATTCTTCATTTCAACATGTAATCATTGTCTACTAGCAGTTTCACGATTAACTCGGAATTCTTCCTAATCACATAATTGATGGTCACAAGTGATAGTTACCAATCACTTGTAATAGTCACTAATTACCAATACGCATGGTGAACTTACACAATCGATCCCCTCCCCAATTTCTCAGTTACACACATTTTCATAATTATAGACACAGAATGAGAATGTTTCGTGGAATAGATAGCGTTCAATTAATTCATGACAGAGAAGTTCCATCTTCAGAATCTCAAACAGCTTGTTGCATGCCATCATATTCGAAATTACTGCGATTGAATCTCACAATTCATAATTCTGTCCAGAACAGCCAGACACCGCGTGACTGCGAAACGATTGGGAACAAAAATGAAAGATAGCTCTTTTGCACCGATAGGAAAGCGCAATTTGCTCGATGAGTCGTGCGCCATCAGCTCATCCCCTCTCAACTCTGTCTCTCTCTCTCCCTGACTAACGTGAAACTTCCATAACGGCCAGCGCGTTAATTGGACGCCTTTTTCACTCGTCGTCTGATATCTCCGATCATCCTTCTCTTTTTTTTTTTTTTTTTTTTTTTTTCATCTCATCTGACAAATCAACCGAGTTAAAGCGCTTAATCCGAGCGTAATAACTTTGTCCTCATCCATTCTTCCCCTCTTTCCCTACCTTTCTTCTATTTTCATTCTTCCTAAATCTTTAGCTTCTTCTTCTTTCGAGTGTTGTTATACTCGTTCAGTTGCAGGTTTGTGCAAATTATCAGAAAACAAAAGTGTCATTATGATTTTCACCCTCTAACTAGGAACAAATTCAATTTTCTCACCCTTCTGAATTAAACTAAACTTTAATATTCCTGTTACCACCAGATGTCACTCCCTGTTATAGTAGTACTATAAGCTCTCTGTGCAATGGTAGTTGAAGACTTTTTTGTCATTTGAAGACTAATGACCGTCGAGAAAATACGATTTTAAACTCGTCTAGGATTTCCAAGCTTTTCATTATTCCTTGCAACTTTACGTTCTATATGTATATATCGTATATATATACATCTATGTTAGACGTTTTTTGTGTACGGTAACGAGACCGCGCGCGCTTGCCACGATGGAAATACACTGTAGAAGTAAGAGGAAAGGAGAAAAAAAATGATTTATCAGGGCTCTGACACATTGCATTACGATTCGTTTTTCGCGCTCTGTGTTGGTAGTCCTGATTCTATGGTCTCAAATTCTATTGTTGAGTGATGGAGGGAAAACAAGTTGGGCGGGAGATTTAACGCGCTGGAATGAGATTTCATTGTTATTCAATCCTGAATCAGACGGATTGAAAGTGCATGGGGAAGATTGAGATTCTTGTTTTCTTGATTAATTGTTTTAGATCTTGAAGTTCAGTTGGAGAATTACGGGGTTGGTACATTTCTTGAATAATCTTGAACAATTCCCATTCGGATTTTATGTGCAAGGTATTGTTTTATGCGACTGACTCATCATTTTCTGAGACACACACAACACGGATGACGCATTTTTCTCAGCAATCTAATTTTTCTCTGAAAGGGGAAATAGATCGCAATCATAGTTATGAAATGATCATGACAACCGTACTTCCGGGGCCATTTTTTCTTTATCTTATGCGTTCGATGAAATTGTTGGTATCGCGGTCGTACCTCTCATTGCATTGATAAATTATCAATCAGGTATACATTGCCCTCCAAAATCAATGTACAAACATTCTTACTCATTTTGTAAGTCGCCTGACAAAATGAGTAAAATATGTTTGAAGCACATAAATCAATAGGTTTCTTTCTGATCTTCAAGATGCTTTTTTTTTAATTGCCTTACGACCAACTGGGTCGGAAATATTGTTGATTGACTGAGACTATCCATTATCAATTAATTTTGGAGAATACTGTATTTACTTCGAATTACTGAAATGTTGCAAACAGTACTGGTTGCAGAATATATGTGATATCACAATGAAACAGAATTTTTACTTATTCCATTGGTTCCAGTTATCAAAATAATGAAATAATTCAGTTTCAAAATTGCACGAAGTGAGCAAAAGTTGGAGTGCATTAAATCTACTTGGATATCATTTCTTCAAGTATTTCAAATTTAAATAAGTTTTTTGGTTCATCAATCTGGACAATAACAAGAGGTACGACATATTTTTCCTCGGGGTAACGACCTCAACTCAACATCAGAGGGTAATTTGAAAAATTCCGTGGAATCAACACACAGAAGCAATTCTGATGTATCTCTGCAGGGTAATCATTTGCTCAAAATTTCTAAGCAACAGATAGAATAACAACAATTCAAAACTAATATATCATAGGAATTCTATGGAAAAATTCTCCGAATAATCAGAATATAATTTATATCACTCGTACTCATAACATGCGTTTTATGAGACCTCCAGACGGGCTATTTGGAGTAAGTAAAGCGCCGCTTTATAGCCACATAGAAAAGTAACTAGACACAAAACTGACGAAAATAGAAGTGTTGAGGGCTTGGCTTGTGGGAATACATAAAGTGAAACCAGAGGCGCGCATGCGCGAATGATAGCGCACATAAAAGGCCACGAGAAATGTGATTGAACGAGATAGAAAATTGAGCAGTAATTGCATGGGCTGTATGCGATAGCAAACCATGTAAAACAAATGAAATGAAAGAATGAATGACAGCTTATAAAATAATGAGATCGGTGAAATAAAATAATAAACCAGTGTTATGAAAAAAAAAACAAGTCATTTAATTTGACATGAAAGTAACATAAAATGGTCCCATATTGAGTACCATATAAAACACAGGTAACCGTAATTTTTTTGCAAACTAAGATAAGGTGCATGCATGAACTAATTAAAACACAAAATTTGTGTTGAAACGTGTAAGTATAGAGCATAGTATACTGGATATAAAGTAGACAAGTATTTACATGCCAAATAAAAGTCACACAATCATAAAAATGTATTCGGTTGGATAATATCAAATGCAAAGTATGAAAACCAGTATACGGATGAGCATGTATAGAGCATGGTATACTGGCTATAAAGTAGACAATGTTTACATGCCAAATAAGAGTCACACAATCATAAATATGTATTCGGTTGGATAATATAAAATGCAAAATATGAAAACCAGTATACGGATGAGAATATCAAGCAATGAATACATTTCAAAATAGCCCATGCATCTGAGAAAGATACAAAAAAAAATACAAAAAATGACACTGAGGTAGTCAGGCATTCATAAAGAAGATTGAATAAAAGTCAGTTGAATCATTAAATAATTAGCCCTCAATGGGACATTCACCATTGATGTATACATGAATATTAGAACAATTTATAAGCTGCAATGTGGCTCGTCGAAATCTGAAGACACCAGACTCAGCTTGTGGAGCCTCCTCCTCAACTTCAACACTTCTATCAAGCGAAGGAGATGTAGTTATACTCTTCCAATATCATCATTGCCCATTTGCTTGTACGAGACAGTAGATGTGGAAGTATCAACATGTACAACATGAGAAGGCCTTGATTGACCAACCTTGGATGATTGGGCATGTTTCTGTTGAGTACGTTGAGAATCTCCTTTGGGAGTAACTGAGAATACCTCCGATAGAGATTTAAAAACACTCCCATCATGAGCAGTTGCTTGTTTGTCAATGTTATGGGTACTAGATCCATCATCATCATCATCATCATCATCAATAGTCTCATCCAAGAGATCTACAAAATCATATTGGAATGTTGCCAAATTTTGCTGATCGGACTGATGTGAGTCAATGGTAGAATCATCTTTCTGAGTTGAAGTAACAAAAGCTGCATCGGAACAATCCATGTCATGTGAAAACTCTTCAGAGAAATCCTCAAGATCAAAATAATCAGCTTCATCACTAAGAGTTTCTTCCTGGACTGACAATTCAGCAGAAGATGTGGAGACCTGTGCAGGGACCGAGGGAACAATCTCAGAAGAAATTGGTGTGGGAGCGAGTCTTGGCCTAATAATTGCTGATGGAGTTTTTGGCACAAAAGCAGTAGGTTTAGGAAGGTCAACAGAAGGGGGAAGTACTGAAGGTGTATTGGTGGTGGTAGCAGGACTGGACGAAGGCTCTGAATGAGCCAAAACTGCATGGTGGATGTTGCTAGAGGATTTTTTTGGTACGAAAGGAGCAGGTTTAGTAAAAACTGCACATTGAGCAACTGCTGCTATAGTAGTACTGGTAGTGCTAGGTACATGGCCACAAAGTGAAGAATGATCATTTGATGTTATAGAAGGTCTCTGCGCAGGTTGACTTTGCTGAACGAAACTTGTAGAACTAGCAGTGGAGGGTGAAACATTGTTCATAGAGCTACCAGTGGAGGGTGAAACATTGTACTGCTGATTTGAAGAACAAAGTGTGTGCACAGGTTCACTTTCTTGAACAAAACTTGTACAAGTTGCAGATGCGGGTGAAACATTCTTCTGCTGATTAGAAGAAACTCGATGAAGATATAGTTTATCGGTTGGTTCCAAAGTTTGGACATTAACAATAGTAGGTTTCTGATGAGCTGTGTGAGGCAAACAAACAGAAAAAGCAGGCATGATAGCATCAGTAATGCTAGTTGCAACTTTGTCCCTCATAAAATCAGTATCGACTCTATAGCTCTGAGCAGTCTTGAGGTCTTTCCATCGCCCAAAGTGCATCAAATCATTAGTAGTTACACCAGTAGAAGCATAAATGGTAGCAGCAGTACGTCGAATGCAGTGACTGGTGTACTCTTTGGGATTGGGTAATCCCAAGAATGCAGCAATTCTTGCAGGAATAGCACCAATTGTATTCTTTCCAGCAGGAAGATTGATAAACTTAGTCTTGCGTAAAGACAGAAAGAATCTGGGATGTGGAATTTTCTGGCGCACAAGCAAATATCTCTTGACAATCTCATAAAAATTGCCCGCAACTCTGAATATTTTTTCCACATTAGTTTTAGACTTAGATTTTGGAATTGTGACAACAAGACAATCATCCAGCACCAAAACTTGTTCCATCAGTAAATCAACTAATTCATGCTTGCGACAACAGACACTTGAACCAAGAGCTAATACGACCTACAACAAAATGCATTGTACAATAATTGAAGACATCATTAGTATGAGCTACATTACCTTTGCAACTAAATTACTTGGTTCTGGAGCTTGTTCGCAGAAATTATTGACTTCAATTGCTGACAAAACCTTTGACTTTTTAGGTACATGACCCTTATGCAGTTTTTCAATATATGCCTTTAACTGCAAATATTTGGATATGTCAACATGATCAAAAGCTTTAATACAAGCATTCAGCATGGAATAAATGGTCCACAAGGTTGACGACGAATAACGGTTGAAAGTACGTAAGTGACGAAAATAAGTCAACAAAACAGGCTCTTGAAAAAATTCACGGATATTCCTTGATTTGCGCCATTCGATGAACATTAGATAGCGTTGTAAATAATTATCTCGAGATTTGTCCGGCAGCAAGTCCAGAGCTATCTCTTGCGCTTCATCCATAACCTCTTGGGGAATCAACTCCTCATCGTCGGAGTCGGCATAATTATTTTCATTATCGTCAGCGGTCATCGTGGGAACGTAGAGTAAAGACTCGTCGAGAGAAAATATCTCAATGGAATTGGCTTAATCGTGACGTAAAAACACAAAATACACAGAGCAAGCAGGGGCTACACGCTCACAAAATCGAAACAAAGCGAACATGAAACGTCTGCTACACACACGACCACAAGGTACGTAAATGTTGAGGGGCACATAAAAAAATTACTAGAATTAGTGAATTCATAAGATAGGATGACATAATGAAAAATTGTAATGAAGTCGCGTCAATAGTAACTAACCTTAAAAAGACTTGAGCAAAAACTTTTGAAAATGACAAACGACGTTAAGTACTGACAGTGGACGCATTTATGAGTACTCGTGATATAAAGTAATCTATGCACCTAGTGCGTAATGCGCGTTTTATGTCATTCTCGGGATAGGCGTCGGCTTCGCCGACGCCTAGCTCAAGAATGACATAAAGCCGAGCATTACGCACTGCGGTACATAATCTACTAAAATTATTTTTCCAAATATTTATTGTGTAAAAAGTGGATTCTATAAGCCCTGCATGGAAATATACCGCTCCTTCGGTACATTCATAATCGGGATGAAAATAAGTCATGAGGTAAAAAGTTCAATTCAACCATAGAATAATCAACTGTCTCACACGAATTTGCTGCGAAGTAGAAACCAGAAAACCACCTTCAAAATATCAACGCTCTCTTACGCCCAATCTCACAAGTCGCTCCATCACAGTACCGCCATACAACAGAACCTTCCACGAAGAATAAATTCGGGTTCATCAAAAAAAATCCATCAAGCCATATCAAGAATAATCTCTGTAAAGGGCCGTCCACTTATCCATAACCCATTAAAATCTTACCACAAAGTCAGTAACAGATTTTCAACGTCGTTGCAATCACCTCATGAATTGGGTAAGTACATACATACACATATATACACAGAGCCACATCAGATTCTACAACCCCGGACGTAATTCTTCGAAAAGAAAACCCGCGTACAAAGCTTCTTCTAGCATATATACAGTGAGAAAGTCAAACGGGAAGGCAAAGTGGCCGAAGGCGTTTTTCGCGCGCCGTTACCCTTAATTAAAATAACGTCCCCGCTATAAGGCAGGTACCAACAGTAGTACCAACCTACAAACCCCATCTAGAAACGTAAAATTTTTTTAACCTCTTTCTCTACTGTGGTATACCATACAAAGTGTTGCAAGAAAATTTTCTCTTACCCTTAAATGAACAAGCTTGTGCACACTACATGCACAAAACACTTCTACAAGTAATAGTACGTATATATAGATATAGATATATATGACATAGAAAGTTTGCTATACGAGGTGTTTAATTACGCTCGATGTAATTTGATTATATTTCAGCTTGCAAGCGTGAAGCTTTGCTTTACCCAACCGTATTTTATTTGATGTTTGTAGGGTTGGAAGAAAATTTTAGCGGCAAGTTCTGTGATCTTGAATGCAGTAAAAGTGACGTAGGGGAAAAAGGTAATGGAAAGGGGGGAGGTGGTTGTGATTGGACGATTGCGTATTTTTAATGGGCAAGACTGTGAAACAGCGTGAAATGGGAAACGCTCGTTTGCGAGACTGGTTAATGAATTGGGTTAAGAGGGTAAAAGAGTGTGGGTTATGGTTGAAGTAAGACGAATCGTAGAGCTTGTAGGTTTTCTTTTGAGGTTAGGCATTAGTCAGTGTAAGGGTGAATTCAGCTTTGCATGGAAATATGCAGTGTAGGTTCTCTCTTGAATGCACTATTTTAAAGGACTCGCTGTTCGTTATTTCATCTTGAAATTCCAATTTTCAGTCCGGGTGCTCGTGATTTGTCTGAAAATTATATTTCGGATAAGAATATTTTTTTGTTCACTGTGCATAAATGAGTTTCTAGCCTATAGTTTACCGACTCTCACTCACAGTCTATCAAAATGCGTTATTTGATACACGAGAACTATCCCTCTTTTTTGCATCGTTGGGAAGATTCCGATCCTTCTAGTGAAGATTTTGACCAAGATTCTTCTGTATCCCAGTGAAGATTTTGATCCCTCGCCTGCGTCTCGGTCCGAAAACCCATCACTTGGATGCGAAGAAGAATGTTCATAATTTTATTTTGAAATTCAATTTTTGAGTTTTGCTTGTTGTTGTGCCGAGTAATTACTATGAGATGGTGAGATCCACTGCATTAAATATCTCCAGATACTGATGCCTTGCAGATGATCCTGTTTGTGCATCTGAGGCAAAATCCTATAATGCAGGGATTGATCAAATCAAAACGCCTAAATCTCATGTTAAATTGCCACTTGACATACAGAAGTTTTGTTTATGATCTCGAGATTATGAAATCGTTCAAGCTTTGGATGATTCTTATCCATAATTTTACGGACATAAATATCACTGAGTCATTCACTCAACACAAGACCGTCTCCCACGATTGCTGCGAACTTATACTGTTTGAAAAATTTTAACCTCGTGGCCATCATTTGAGTGGTTGTGAGATCTTTGTTCCAAGTAAATTCTAGCGCTTGCGCATGACATTCTATGCGCATTAGCCTGTCAATTTCTATATCAAAAGCACAGAATTTCTGACGATTCGGAGTTAATATTTTATAGTTATTATGAAACTGAAAGTGTACAGGAACATAATTTGAGCACTGATAAGATGCTCCGAGCAAAATTTCCCCCAAGATTCTGCTGGTTACGTTATGACAAAACCGAAATTCTCAAGAGAAGTTTTTCTGCATCGATCTCACTCAGTGGAATCGAAGTCTGTGTCACCGCAAAATCATGACTTCCATTACGTCCAAATGTCATCCATCGTCCCTCTAACTGAGCATGTAGACAAGGGAGCGCGATCTTACTATAAAACATTCTGTAACAGTTGAGCGCCTACATTAAATCTATCCCCCGCATCCCAAATATAAGTTGCCTACGTCAAGGAAGTAAATGAGTTATATATGAGTGGAGGGGTAGGTGGGTGCGCAGTTGGATGGGTGAATGAGTGGGTTATGATGCTGCATGGATGGTCGTTTGGATTGAGGGGTGGATAGGTGGAAAGGAGGAAGAGTGAGCAAGTGGAAGATTTTAGGGTCGAGCAGAGTGGTGGGTGGGTGAAAGGGTGGATGATTGGATGAGTTAGTAGGAATATGGTCGAATGAGTCGGGTGATGGGCGGGTGGACGGGTGTACGGGTGGGTATAGGGGTTGGTGGGTAAAGTCGACTGGTGGGTGCCTGGTAGGATGAGTTGGTGGGAGTGTGGATGAGTGAATGGATGACTTGGTGGGTGCATAATTGTATGGGTAGATGAATGTGTCAGGTGGATTAGTGGATAGGCGGATGTGTCGGTATGTGGGTGAAGGGATGGGTGGACGGTTGGTGGGTGGGTGGTCGCATGGATAAATGGATGAATGGTCGGATGAGTGGATGAGTAGATGGGTCGGTAGGTAGATGGTCGAATGTGGTAGATGGGAGGGTGGACGGGTTGTTCAAGAGGTGGGTGATCACGGTCGGTAGATGAATGCCTGGCGGGATAGGTTGGTGGGCTTGTAGATGAGTGGATCGACGATTGAATGAGTGCACCGTTGGATGGGTGGTTGGGTAAAGGAATGGGTGGATGGTTGGGGGGGGGGGGGTCGGTGGATGGCCTCATGGATATAGGGGCAAATGGATGAGAGGGTGGTTGTGTGGATGGGTCATAGGTAGATGACCGATTGTGTCAGTTGATGGTCGGGTGTACGGGTTGGTCGACAGTTGGATGGTCACAGCCGGTAGGTGGGTGCCTAGTGGAATGGATTGGTGGACGTGTGGATGAGTGGATGAATGACTGGATGTGTGAGGTGGATGGGTGGGTGTGTAAAGGAATAGGTAGACGGGTTGGTGTTCATGAGTTATGGTCGTGTGGATAGCGAAGTGAATAGGTAAAATGGTGGATCAGTGGATGGGCGGTAGGTAGATGGTCGAATTCGATAGATAGGTGGGTGGACGTGTTCTTCGTGGGATGGGTGGTCACAGTCGGTAGGTAGGTACCTGGTTGGATGATTTGGTAGGCGGATGGATGAGTGAATAGCTGACCGAGTTGGTGGTTGTGTTGATAGTTGTGTGACGTGTGAGTTCGTGTGTGCGTAGTTGTGTGGGCACTTGCATGATGTGTCGAATTATCCCGAATACTACGAACGGGTAGCCCAGCATACGAAATCACTCCACCTGTGCTTGAGATGTATGCAGGAGCCGGCTCTACAGAATGGAGGAGGTTGATAGTGTCTGTGCATTAACTTGGTTCCTGTTTAGAGCGTCCCGATATATGAATCATTTTTTGGGGAAACGATGTAATTGCATATACAAACCTGCCCTGAATAGAAGAGTTATAGTTGATCAAATATTCTGTTTTCGCGGATTCTATTACGAGTTGGTACTCAAAAATACTACTTCATGCTTCCTCTTGATGGAGTTCTATCTGGTATTACTGATTAATTATCACTCAAGGTCTTACTGGAGTCTTATCGGACCCGCCAGAGCAGTTCACGGTGCTCTTGAACCAACTATTATTGAATGGTCTTTGCTCCTCCGAGGTTCTTGCGGGATCTTTTTCAGCATGATTTCTGGATCATTTTTCAACAAGAATCAAAATATTCTGTCGAGCTGTTTTTTCTAAACTCAATTTTTGAAATTTTCGATCGATTGACTCATCTGAATTACATTCATTTGACAAGTTTCTCAGGGTTCAACGTTACAATTATAAGATAACACTAGATCATATCTAAAATATATAATAAATTATATATAATAAATTCAACCAAATGCTCGATAGTTCTGGTCGGAATTACTTCCAAATGTAGCATTAATGATTAGGTGGCTAACAGAGACGGTATCTTCGTATTTGACTTTTTGTTAATCTGAAACTCGGCGTTTGAAGCTTTCCTTCTGAGGCGAAAATTCCCATATCGGCAATCGTGATCATGAGGAACTGCTTGTCGTGCATGTTCCGTGAAAGCTATCTTAACTTGGGAGTGAGAACCACCCCGGAAGTGCATGGTGTGATGTTTCACGTCGCAGGATTCTGCAAATTCACCGAGAAAGCGCTCGATTTTTTCAGCAAACAAGCAATGGAATCTGTTCATCACGATTTCAGTGCCACTCGGGAGCGGTACAAAGTATCGGGCGTCCATCTCAACTATGGTGGACAGCTATTGAATGCTGTTTGTGCGTACAATTCTCGACACGTGTGAGACATATTCGTATCTACGAAACTACGAATTGTGTGAGAAACTATAATCTGTTCCTTCCAGTTCTCCTTAGGATTCCTTGACTTAAGGCGATGCGGCCACCGTGCACCGTGACCACGGACTTGTGAAATACACCTTACATAAAAAGTTTGATGATTCAAAGTGTGAGACGAGTTGTCGAATACTTGTTATTGTCCACTCGTACTCGTCAATCCGTCGCTTAGCCCAAATCACAAGAAAATCAGAGAAAAGTGGGAATAACTCGGCCGCGGGAACCTCCTAACCTATAATATACGCACATTTTCATTCCCAACTTTCTCCGATTCTGTTGCAATTTGGGCTCAACGAAGAGCGCACAAATTTAAATTAGACGATGACAAATATTTGTGCGCTCGTCGTTTAGCCCGAATCGCAACAGAATCGGAGAAAGTTGGGAATGATTTTTAGCTTGCATGGTGACCGCATCGCCTTAATCTCGCTGTTTGAAAAAGATGGTGAATCTCGATTGTGATCATAAGTATGTAAGAATCATAGATGAATAGAAGGACGATATGATGAATAGAATGAATTCAATGAATTGATATGAATAACATCGTGATTTTCTTGCCCTAATAGTGAATCATTGACAGGAAACACATGAGAAACTTGTCGAAAGAATGTGATTTAGATGAGACAATCGATCGAAAATTTCGAAAATTGAGTTTAAAAAAAACAGCTCAACAAAATATTTTGATCCTTGTTGGAAAATGATCCAGAAATCATGCTGGAAAACATCCCGCAAGAAATTCGGAGGAGCAAAGACCTTTCAATAAAAGTTGGTTCAAAAACACCGTGAGTTTAGGGCACTATGACGCATCGGAAAACATTCACTAGCCAAACGAGGAATAGCCAGAGTCAACACGCGCTATAGTTCACTACTGAAAAGACATAGACAATTCTCCAATGAAGCTCTACTTATACTGCTATGAGTAAAATTATCATGATTTTTGTGAAGAATAATTTCAACAAAATTTAGGAATCTTGAACCCAAAATCATTCTTACTTCATAACCAAACAACGACGAGAGAATATAAATCTTGAACCCCATAACCAAACTCTACACCCTCATCCTCGAATCAAAATCTAGACCATCTGTTTTTCATAAAGCCATATTCAGATAGACGTTTCTCTTCGAATTAAAGATAAAACTCGACACTTTTGCTGAACTTACCATACCGTTTCTGGGACACTCTATTCGTGCCTCGAATATCTACTGAATTTTCTCAAGACTCTGTAGTAGTCTATGTATAGCGGATAGTCGCGTGAAGCTATTATCATTTCCCAAGGCTAATGCTCAACGTTATCATAACGGGACAACTTGGTCGACGTGTCTATATGACTCTATGTCTGCTAGGTGTACGATATAAGTTTGAGTAGACGATGATGTGAGTTGCAATCGACTTGAAAGTGGCGGATTATAGGGTAAATGTTCTTTCTTAGAGACTCTATTTGAACAGCTGTGCAGGAAAAGATGGGGGAAGAATTTTTGAAAGCTTATGAATTCCAGAGAATCTAGCTTTTTTCAAGATTATTCTACGGGAGTTGGAAAACTCTTGATGGTAATTCGAATTTATTTCGAAAATTTTACAATCATATACTACCGGTCAAAGGTTTAAGCTCACCCAAAAATTTTTTTTTCGATTTTGTGCGTTGAATTACTCGGCTCTATTTGCCCGTAGAGGACTCTTCTGAAGCTCATTCTGAAGGTTTTTTCAGGTACTTTGAGATGGCTTTATTCATTTTTATCTGTACGGATCGGGATCTTTCCAATTTGAGCTTGGAAAAGTGTCAATTTCAATGATTTTTGAGAGAATCTTTTGGCTCCTGCCAATTTGAGCCACATGAATGTTTCAATATGGGAATTTTGAGGTACAAAAGTACCAGTCTAGAGCTTCAAAATTCGTTTTCGAGCGTCCCTCTACGCTCCTGCTAATCCAAGCCATGACATTTTCTTTGAGGGGAAATTTCTTTGAAATATGCCCCAAAAAGTGAATTTTCTCGCCATTTTTGAATCCAGGTGCTAGTTTTTGCGAAAAAATCTTCCCTCAGAGAAAGTGTCATAGCTCGGACTGAGAGTGGCGTAGAGGGACGTTGAAAAACGGATTTCGAAGCTCTAGAATTGTACTTTTGTATCCCACGTTTCCCATATTGAAACATTCGTGTGGCTCAAATTGGCACGAGCCAAAAGATTCTCTCAAGAATCGTTAAAATTGACATTTTTCCGAGCTGAAATTGGAAAGATCCCGATCCGTACAGATGAAAATGAATAAAGCCATCTTAAAGTACGTGAAAAAACCTTCAAAATGAGCTCCAGGAGAGTCCTCTACGGTCAAATAGAGCCGAGTAGTTCAACTCACAAAATTGAAAAAAAAATTTTGGGTGAGCTTAAACTTTTGACCGGTAGTGTATTTTGGGACTGAAAATATCGATAGGTTCGTGATTCAGAGAGACCCACTTTCAATTTATTAGAAAGTGACTGGGCGTTGGATACTTTATCGGTAGAGTGAGCTTTGAGGAACTTATTTTTCGATTCGGGGGCAAGGGTGTTGGTTCTCACCCAGTGAGTAATTTTTCATTCACAGTCAAAGTCAAGGATTGGTACCGACCCAAAATTGTGACAACCACTTTTCTCAGCTATCCAACTTATAGTTATTTCACCTTCTATGAGGGAATTATGACTTTTCTGCACAGTTGATTGACTTTCCATGCCACACAACTGATTAAAGAAGTGTTCAGCACTAGGGTGGGGGGATTTCGTTAATTCGTAATAATTCCAACCCTATTCGCCTCCGACTTTGGCCGTAAAAATATCACTTGTAGTTCGAAAATCAACAATCTAGCCCTGGTTCCAAAATGTACTATTTTCATTAGCTGTGTTGAAGGATGAATCAAAAAACCATGCGACAATATTACATTCATTCCACAGACGATGGAAATGTATGTACATTCTTGATTTCCCTTGAAAGCGTGTTGAGAGTGTGAGATGAAAAAAAACAGTCCAGAACCAATAAAATTCAAAAGTGGTGAGAACTTGAATCGACATCCGATTTTCCAAAAGGAATTCAATGAGAGTTCTATCGATCATACTCTATTGAGCACGAATTCCAAGGCAAATTCGTATATTCAGGTTAAATCTGGATGTACTTCAAGCAAACCTTCACATCAACTGAACTTCAAAGATCAATTCATTCAAAAAAACTACCTCGAAGGGAAAAAGTGGAACTCCAGTGCGATTGTCAAACGGGACACCTCGCAAGTCTTTTTCAAAACACTAAAACATTCCTTGAATCAGACACCTCACTTTCTCTGTCTCATTTAAAACTTTTCCGTGAAAAAAAGACTGGCCTCACTCACTGAAAAAAAAAAAAAAAAAAAAAATCAAAAGAATCCAAAGAAAACATAACTGATGTCTACTATGTAACACGAGAGTCTCAGAGTTCATTAAATATAGGGAAAGAATAATATCCCATGGCAGGTTAAAATTCCACGTTTCAAAAAGCGCCTGAAGGACTATCTACTTCAACAGCAGCCAGTAACATCTATATATGTATACATTGCAAAGCTCACTGCCCCAAGCAATTGGAAGAAATACGTTCATTCTCTTCTTCTATCTTTCTTCCTTTTGAAATACATCAGAGAATAGAAGATGAAACAAAAGAGGTAAAAGCAAAGTGCTGTATCTTATTAACAGATTAATAAAGCTTAATGCATCGCTCGACTCAAATCATATTCGTTCCCTGTAAAGATTTATCACTATTATCTCACACTCGAATGTCTTCTTGACGCAAAATTTGAATGATTGTACTTCCCGACGATGAGCTCACGAATTCCAAAGTTGATAATCATGATTCTAAAAGGAACTCGGAAAAATCTCAAAGTAAAACTTGAAAGTTGCTTTCGGTCAGCTTCACCGCGTCGTTAATTAGCGTACAAAATTGTGCTTTAACAGTATACTTGTAGTACTCAAACTTGTAGTAATAGTAATAGTAGTAGTAGATAGAAGTATACGTGAGCCATGTTGAAGGAAAGTTTTGAGCAAGGTATGCGCTATATGGTGTGGACTATCTATATCTTCTCAGTATTAGGCGTAATACTCTCTATAGAGCAAGGAGTCAGATAAACTTGGACGAAACATAATGCGCATCAATTAGGCGCACCGGACGCGATGTATACTGAAACTCTATCTATAATACATAGGATATGCTTGAATTAACTTTTGAACTATAATTTGGAATATGCCCTTGTGACCTGTTCGAGGATGGAAGATCAAATGGTGCCCGTGAAGACGAACTTGATTGAAGGATCGGTTGATTGTGGGATGAGGACATTTTTTCTGCAGGAATTGGGTTTGGATATTGAGAGTAAACTTGTTTGAAAAGTCCGCCGATTCGGCCCCGTGTATTTCTTATAGGAATGTTTTGTGATTCGGCCGTATTGGATTTTTTCACCATCTAAAATAACACAGAGGTTCACTCCCAATAGAACTGTGTATTTCACTTGCAAATATGTTTTTGAGTACGTGTGTGTGTTTGTGTGTGTGCGCGCGCGCGCGTGCGTGTGTGGGGTGTGTGTGTGTGTGTGAGTGAGTAGGTGAGTGTGTGTGTATGGTCTTTTAGATCAATTTGCTCATGGTGACAAGGTTTGCGGTGGTCTTAAAGTATCTGGTGAGTCAAAAGATTCTGTGTGTTTTGTTGTTGAGAATGAAGTGAAATTATCGAGAGGTCTTTTCCTTCTTTCAAGTAAAATTGATGATTTCGGCTATTTCACGTTCCACTCCACTCATTCATCTACATAATTTTTGGGATGATTGGTACTTTCATATCAAGGAAGATCGAACCATTCATTTTCAACTCTCTCCGCAACCATCAGTGAGAACTCACTGAACTTCAGTTAACACGTTTGGTGCGACGGGTCCCACCCGTGGGACCCGCAATTTTTCATTTTTCAATTTTTGCCGACTCAGACTTGCTCTAAAAATTTTCCCAAAAAAATCTATAATGATAATTTACTCGACCAAGAACGTGAACAATGAGATGAAGAAGAGTTCAGGCCCATATGAGCATTTTTACTGAAATGCGGGGATTCAATTCATGACCAAAGTAAAATTACGAAAAAACGGCGTCGCAGCGAACGTGTTAATCTGGGATCAACTCTGACTGATGACTTCAGTGAGCAGTTCCAGTGAGTATCCATTGAAGTTGCACTGGAACTTCAATGACCTTGGGTGGTCGGACGAGTCCACATTACTAAAGTTTCAGTGAGCATCACTGAAATTTCAGTGAGAACAGTCACTGAAATTTCAGTGGCCCTTGGAGTCGGACAAGTCTTCATGTTTTGAACTTATTTGGTAATGAATGGTCATCAATCTGGGAATTGTTGTTAGATTACTGTGATAAGTATCTCATCATCATTCCGAGATGACTAAACTTCCTCCTATCTTAATGGAAGTAGTGACTGATTTACATAGTTTTGAGGTCTAAAATCATGAACTCCCTGTGGATTATTATTGGCGATTTTGACTTAACTACATCCCCTCTATTCAATTACTCTTTCTCCATCTCACTTATCCGAACTATTGATGAGATCATGGGGAATGAGTGAAATGAGTCATCGAGATGTTTCATAAATAGACCTGATCAGAATATAGAAGTTCCAGTTATGTACAATAGCATGGATAAGTATCAATAATTTGGACCAGACAATACTCGACATGGTTTTCTAGATTTCATTCCATTCAAGAGTAGAAATTCGGTTCAAACCATGTCGTGCGTGAACGGAAATTTCGATATTGGTTGAAAATTTCATACTCGCCAAGTTATATACTTGTGAAAATGTCTATCGGGGGAGGGGGGCGGATTCTTCATTTCATTAGAGTCATGAATCAAAGGAGACTACCTTACAATCTCGTTATTTTGATGTTCTGTGAATTTTTTTAGATATGATAAATCTAATGTATTATGCATTTTATCTGACAGATATCAAAATAAAAGGCCTCATCTTTCTTGACTCATGTTGTTGAAGATTCTATGACTCCCCATATCTCGAAAAGCATGCTCAAGGACACACGGATTGCGCATTTATCTGACAACAAATCTAAAACTCAATCCGAGTCGTAATATGGTTGTTACAATTTGACATCGACCTCAGATGTTTCTCTCCTCCTGGGTAAAAAAAATTTAAGGTAATTACATTGTCGTCGCCAGAATTGAGTTGACTATCACAAATTATTCTTGTCTTCTGGGAATTGAAGGATCTTGAGTCACTGAATTCATTTGGTGGAGAGTAATTCATTTGGTTCACTCTGAGGATCAAACTAAATCACTCTTTCAAAAGTAAAGTCCGATGAAATGAATTGAATTGTTGTATGATCAGATTCCATGGAAGGTACTCGCGATCTAGTGACGGGATTATTCTAATCAAGCATGCTATCACATCGTAGGATTTCAATTTGAGCTATTGGCTCGTGATTTTGGCTATAAAATACAAGAAAGATGTGGACAGATGATTGATGTTGTTTTGAAGTGTAGTTGATCCAAGCTAAGTCTGAAAATTCTCTTCTACGTGCAACTTCCCGCGTTTTTTCTTTTCTTCTCATGCCGCATGCTTCACATCAATATTTCGGTCTTCGATTAGGAACAAATTCGTCCATAATTACGTGTAATGACACAGGATATATCATATCGATTTCTCAAGATAATGTATAAATATGATGAATTGTGATACATATTGCTAGCTAAAGCCTTTTAGTCTTGAGCGAACTAGAGATGATTAACTTTTTAACTCCTCAACAAAATTTCCAATGAGAACGAATCATAAATCCACGCAGAACATCATCGCGCAAGCTTGAAGCAGTAATAAACTCCATCCGAGGCAATCAACCTCAGCTAGGATAACACTTGATAAACCGTGTATACCCACCGCACCGATCAGCAAACTTTCGACAAGTGACTGAAACCCTCAACTCCATCACCTACAGAAGCCACCTAAAGCTTACCCAACCGAACTATCCGACATTTTGACGTATCACGTCTCCGTCAAGTTTACACGGAAAGTACGTCATTATGGCGTATCCGGCAACGGATCCTTCCAAATCTGGAAAACATTATTGCGTCGAATTGAAGCTCCTTATGTATCTATATCACGTGATGTAATTTCTATGAATCTAACAAGAACACTCATTCTGTGATTATACATTCCAATTATACGTGAAAGTTCAGTGAAATTGATTGAGGAATTTCGTTTTTATACATGTTGAGTGTCGGACTTTTGTCTCTACCCCTGCTTCAATGAAGGTATCGTGATTCAATGAAGGTAAGATGGGATGGGTAAAGAAGAGGATAAGTTGGTGAGATTGATGTGAATAGTGGAAAGATATCACTCTCTGCGTTGACAGGGTTGAGACTGTCTTTCTCATCAACTACAATGCAATGTTGATGAGAGAGCCTTTATTTTTTCACTTTATTTTTTCCAATGAATGTTTTGTTTAAATGTATAAGAAGTAATCAGTGCTTCAGTATTTTCATTTTCATATTTAAACATTTTAGACTTTGTGTCAAAGTCGAAAATTGTTATTGAACTTAGACTAAATAATACATTAGTCAGATCTTTGAATTTGTTCGACCAAATTCTTTATGATCAAATTTTTGTTGAATTATATTCACATTAATAGAATTGTTTATTTACATAGTGTTTAAAAAAAATCTTCGAGCAGTTTAATAAACACAGTTAACGTTGAGTTAAAAATGCATTATTGATATTGTCCAACATACTTATTCTGTAGTTTAGATCCAGCCATGTATCTTTATTACACTTCCAACAATTTGTATAAGTGTAAACAATTATTGTTCTACTATATCGATTTTAGGTATTTGTTTCGTCAGTCGTTTAGATCTGCTTTACATGAGCAGAATTAATCCGCAGAATGAGAACGTCTCGATTTAAGTTTATCAAGCACACTAATAGCCATTTCATTCATTTTGTTACGCAAATTTTTGAAAATTACCATTCGTAAATTATCGGTGAAAAGTTTGTGCACACCAAAGAAAATTCGATTTTGTCCTCTCGACTGTTCAAAATCCCTTGGTTCAATATAACTCTGAGCGAGCAAGCATAACTGCTCCGCGAAAGAAGAACACTTCGAATTTCGTTTATGAAACATTCTGAGAGCCATTTCATTATTCTTGTTTTGTAAATTTTTTCAAAATGATCTATCATAAACTATCGGTAAGGAAGTTGTGCACAACAAAAAAGAAAAACTTGATTTTGCTCATTTAACTCATTAGATATTTTTGGTCCAAACTAACCCTGCTTGGGCTTCAGTTGTAGCTATTTTTGAGTCTTTCTATAGCCATTTAATATTTTTTCGCGCAGCTCTATCAATCCTTGAAAAGTGAGACTGAAGCTTTGTAGAATTTATGAAAATTGAACTTCATGTATGAAAATAGTTACAGCGTGCATCTGTAATTAATTTTGGTTGCCATTTGAACGAAATTCTTATTTTATTCAAAATCAAATATTTGTTTTGAAAAATAATACGATTCGACTATTCAAACTCCCTCCAAAGACTCTTAGGCGCAGCGAGCGGAGCAATTCTGCTAGTATGAACATATTCCCAGCCAAACTGTGGTCATCTATGACCATCTGTGATCTCAGAAAATATTATGTCTCCATGGTTAGTCATAGGTACACAAAACTAACTCGTACATGGCCGTAGGGTATTGTAATCAAGTGGTTGTACATGACATTTTCAATATCGGATGGAGGTCTAGCAGTTGTAGCCCCAAGCGCGCTTATTTCGAAGCTTCGGATTGAGAAACATTTCGAATTGGCAATGAAGTGCTTCATTTCCAACATGAATTCCTAGGACCAAGTATGGAGACCAATGACGACCTATGACTCCGGCCTCATGGTTATAGGTGGTCATGTATGACCACAGCCCGGTCGAGAATATGTTCATATATGATAATGAAGCACTTATTTTTACTAGGGTAGAGTCAAGGATACGCCATTCCAGCAAATTGTTTAGGGGCTAAAGTCGTCATTGGACTGTGAGTGGTCCAGAGGTGTTCCATTCCTCTTCGCCAACAACCAAATTTTGGTATCGGCCCCCAGTAAACGCCCGGAAACCCGGCCTTCAGTAAAAGGCTGAGAATCGTCTACGCTTCCTCACAGCCGAGAGAGTCTCTCGGTCTTCTGACCAATTCATCTGGACCGTGCAACGAATCACTCTTGAAGGCAGCTCGGCCATGTTCCCCCAAACTGTAAGAAGAAATTCCCAAAATCAGTCTTATCGTCTGAAAGTTAACATTACAAGGTTAGGTTTGTTGTGATTCAATATGATTTCTTATTCATTTTAATAATTCCTTCTCACAGTGTAATACCCTCACTCAGTCCTCGGGCATTGCGGCTGCGGTGATCATCAAGTAGAGATGTGTGACTTCGCGTTCCACCTCGTTTCGGAAGAAAAGCGCTGATTCGGACCGAAGGTTTTTCAAACCCGAGTGCTGAAGAACTGAGGTATTTTTTTTAACTCTCCTCGCGAATTTTTGGAGGAACCAAGGCACGCCTAGCACCAGTGTAGGGGCCAGACTCCTACCAGGTTCGGTCCGAAGCCCGAGTGGGGTGTTCGCGACTGGGTCCTGAGGGTCATCACATCCAAGGGATCTAGATAGGCTCCCCTTGCGGTTCGTAAAATGTGGTTAGGGGTGACTTTGAAGGTCGAAGTAATATTATTATCAGGATTCGCATGATCTGTCCGTTACAAGTATCCCCGAGACATATTACATTGATAGCGAGCATGATTACAAACCCTTTCCCAAACCTAAAACCTCGTTCCCATGTTTGAGCAAAACTATAGCACAGAGACACACAAGACTTTGAACACATCTCCTAAAATGAATGATTCAATCCGATTTCCCTTTGTTACCCGGACCAGAGAAAAAATTCATCCACACCTTGAGTAGGACGGATAACGTCTTGATTTCCACCATGATCATGTGTTTATGTATGTGTGTGGGTGCTGCGTGTGTATGGGTGTATTCGTGAGTGATAAACATCCGTCTCAAGCCGGATGCGGAAAATCACGAGGCTCGAAACTTGGACAATCTCGCGAGACTCCTTCCAGAGTATATAGACAAAGTTATGGCTGCAGGCCTCTAGATATATAGAGCTCACACTCCAAGATCTTAATTGAGCCAACTTGGATGCCCAAGTTTGAGTTTTGGATAGACTCTTGCTACACGGTTTACTTCCGCATCAACCCACATGTGTCTCCTGGTATAAATAGACAAAATTGATAATTTTTCAAAAGCGTGGATGATAGATTTTCGAATGAAAAGAAATCAACGAATGATGAAATTGTAGTGTGACCGTGAGCAAAAGTTTGATGGTGGAATGATTTGTGAGCAAGTTACGAAGTTGGCCATTTTTAAGGGAAATAATTAAGAGTTTTAGCTGTCTATTTGGTAGAAGAACTGAAGAAGTTGAAAGAAAAATGAAGAAAGAGAGATTGGGTATGGCGAGGCAATACCAGAGTAGATGAAAGAGTCCATTCATCATATTGGGTGACTGGCTTATAATTCGATTCGATGCAGAGTTTCCAACTAGATAATTCATTAGCTTTGAAATTCAATATACTGTTCCGTCTATAGAGTTGATGCAAATAATTTAGAGCTTCTCAAACGTCGCAAGTTTCCACTTCACTCTACGTGAATTGTGCGAATTAATTTCGTTCGTTATCATGGTTTACTCGTTTTGAAGGTTAGACAGAAGCTTTGAGGTTATGAAAGGCATTCGTTCACTACGACTAATGATTATTAATAACTATCGTTAGGTAAACCTTCATTTGTGGAAACTTTTTACGATATACTTGGCTTCCAATGGGTTGATAAAATATCATCATTTCTCATGCACGGACTATTTTTTGTTTTCTTTGCACTGGAGTTCATGTTTTGAGTATCTGGATCGAGTCGTATGTGGATCGACTTTGAATAATTGCGGGAATTTTCATGGATTTATTTTGATTTGTTATGCGCAGAAACGATTGATTTGGTGGCGATCAATATGTGTGGGGTATGAGCCACCCTACGAACAAGACATTTTCCTGGACTAAGTGATACATCGAAAAACTACACTCGATGTATGCTAAGTAGTCTTCCTATGTCTCAGAGTACAGCGCATGGCTCACGAAGCAGAACACTGTGTTTTGAAGCCTCATTTAAATTTTTATCCACAGAAATGATTGAATCTGCAACATTCAACACACATTGGGTATGAACCACCCCAACAAAAAGTAATCCTAATTTCATCGAATTTTCCAAAGAAACTGATGCGTCATTTGGTACTATTTAGCATAGACTTGTCTGCAAGTATGGTGTATTACTTCCAAAAGCATGACAGATAGCTCTACAGGGCCGGCCTGTTACGATTCTAAGGCTCAAGAAACTTTTAGAATTAACCCAAGGTGCGGACCACCCTCAATGCACGATCCAAGCTCGAAAAATAGCCTCAGCAGATTGCTGTTGATTGAAGTATCTGAAATATATAACTAAAAAAATCAGTGACAACAGTTGCAATGTCTTGTTATCTTAGATAAATCAAATATTTTGAGACCCATTGTACATCCTCATCGAAATTTTTATTATAAATATATTGAAGATGACCATAAGATTTTTGAGCCTCAAGTGTTGAATCTTAGAACTTCACAAATACCTATTCATAAACGGTAATATACTCAACGCGGAAGTTGGAAGTATTCAATTGCACGACTTATTATATACAAAATCCAAATAGAGAATGAGTGTTGAATTTTTTGAGAGCTAGATGATAAATTGGCATGAGGACGAGGATAACAACATGTGTAGTTGCATGAGAATGTCCGTAATATAAAATTTGAAGAAAATTTGTAAGTAAATGAATACAAGGTTCCTACATACTCCTCATGCGATCAAACTGGAATCCATTCGACCGAATTTTTCGAAAACTTCAAGCTTGCAAACAGTTGATCATCATTTCACGATACTCATCTCAACCTGCTGAAAACACTGCACTAAATCAACCTCCAAACGCCTCAAATTTTTCAATCTCACCGCTATCCTGTACCTATACCTCAAATTTCGTACACTCCCTGAAGTACCAAAAATCTCACAACAACCAAAAACTCAATTATAGCTCCGATGTCATTGATTCCCAAACCTCTACACCCTACCCCACTCTAAACTCCATCTTCCACACTCATCCCCCAATGGATTTTTCACCCCCTCAAGAGGCTCGTAACACTCACTGTTCCCTAAAGACTAATGATAAGCTAATTATCGGCGTTAATCCGCTCAGAAAATCGAAATCCCTTTTCCATTCTTACCTTCTTATACTTTTAAAACCAAGAGTCCAAAAACTCATTTTTTTCCTCTTCATCTCATTCTTTTACTACAAGAGACAGTAAGAAAAGGAAAGAAAGAAAAGAAAATCCATTGTTGAGAGTTGACGGGAGCAGATGCTGTTAGAAACGCGATACTAAAAGTGCGAAGTCGGATAAAAGGGATGGATCAGACTCTGGAATCCTGAGTTATATGTATATAAATTGTACCTTACTTTTACTGGTGAAATGAATTGACGAGAATTTTTTCTTTTGTCACATGGATTCATTCATTTGAGGTTATATCCAGAAATTCTGGAGAGTACTTCGTGATAATATTTGAGAAATGATGTGCATTCCGTATTCTTTTGAATTATTCAGAATGATTACTTTCGGAAGTGAGATTGAAACGGGAAGAAATGTTAAGATGCGATGATGTATGAGACACACTTTTCGAGATGAGATGATGAATTTGGAAGATGCTTTTCATATGGTAGAGTGTCACTGCCTTGGAAATGAATTACGCAAAGAGCATCTGTAGTATTTGAATAGGGGAGTTGAAGGAAATATCTTGAAAAAGAAAGATGAAAAGTCATCGTGCAGAAATTTTACGACTGCTCGAAAAAATTGAACACAGAAGAGATGAATAATATGAGACCACATAACCTCAATCTACCTCAATTAACCACTTACTCACCGAATGATAACCAAAATAAAAGATCATCTCATGCATATCTCAAAAAAACCATCATCCCTTTCAATTTCAAAAGACGAGTCATATACCGACATCCCAACATAAAAGCATACTTTCATTTCAGAAAGACTCAAGAACGACATTCATACATCTGAAATTCATAACTGTCACTTTGAATATGTTAAAACATATCCAAAATGCCGAGCAGGGCTGCCAACATCCTTATTGCCAAGGGAATTGAGAGCCCAGGAAATTTTCAAGCAACCCTGCGGAATATACATAGAACTGGATATAAGAGCAATGGGCAAAAAAAGTCAAACCTTCGTCGTCGTCGTCGTCCTCGTCTGACCGCGTTTTATCTTTTTGCTACCATACCACTCTCTAGTGCCTCGTCAAAGGTCTAAAATATATACATGTATGTATGTATGTATGTATGTATATGTGAATGTAAAAAAGGGAGAGAAGAAAGTTTGAGTGTACGTTTTCGCGTGCGAAGCAAGCGATAATTTCACTAATGAACGTAGAGAGCAGCGCGAGCTTTTTGAAATTTCAATTCCAAGCAATCAACGACGAACGTTAACCTCGATGTATTATATAGACCAACCCAAATCGTGTTCACACGAATTGACACGAATGGTTGAATGTAAATGTGGTATATTGAGGGTTTAAAAGTGTATGAATAAAGGGTAAAAGAGGGTGAGAAGTTTAATCGTGAAATCTTTGACTTTTGAAACGTGATATGATTACATTTTACTTAGAAGGGTGAAAATTTTTGATGATTACGAAAGTGGACTAGAATGTAGATATGTATAAGACGGGACGGCTGTCTTGAATTTTTTTGTAAGCGCGTTGGAGCGATTCTTAGTTTGGGTGGAGATTTGTGTGTATTTTTTTTTCGTGTGAAATTTGAGAATTTTAGGGTAGGGCTGGCGTGATGAGATTAGTCGGATGGAAATTGTAATTGAGTCTGGTGTGGAGGTGAAGTGGATATTAGGCGGAAGAGGTTAGAGTTCGCGCAAGCTTGTTTTGAGGTTCCTTCTGAGACTGAACCACGCTTAAATAATTTTGATGCGAGATATTTTGGAGTTCCTTTCTCCAGCGTAGATGAATTCCTATTACTCGTTTATTCTGAGGAATAGTACAAATTGTAGGCTAAAAGTGAATTTGTTGGTAGCTTATCATATGAGGCCCACCAAATATTTTCATACAAACTGCATAAAGGTGAATAAATAAAGAAAAATGTATCCAGAAGACACTCCCACAAAGTTTATAAAAAAAAAATTCATCATCAAATTTTTCATTACTCATACTCTACAGTAATGACGTTTCTATTTACTCGCCCTAAAATATCTCCCACTAGTTAAAAAATCAAGATAAGCAAAGAAAAAAATATTGAAAATCGTAAATGTTCCATGACTAATCCAAATCTCAAAACAAGTTGCACGAACGCACCTCGAATGCACCCTCTTCCACGTCGAATAATCCGCAGTACAGCGCACGTAACGCGTAATTTAAGCGTGCTGTACAAGCACACCCGCAGCTTCAACCTCATCCAACTTCTCCTCTACCCGCTATTCCATTCCCACACCAACACCCAATACCAACACTCGAACGTTGACCCCATCCATTTTGCTCCACATTACAATTCAAACCTATGCATTTTTATTGATTTCGATTATAAGTAGAGTTCTTATATGGATGTAAAAGTAGGTATCCATCTCATTAGCTACAATAACACTGAGGAACAAAATTTTGGGCGTCAGAATGTCTCATTGACCGAAGTATGATTTTCTTATGTATTTTTCGGATTAAAAAACAAATTAGGCCCCAGTTTTGTCTCAATTCTCTCGAATTGCAAAAAATTCATCTTCCTAAAAACATCGGTCATAACGTTTTTCGACACGGTGTGCGGAAAAGTGTCTCTTTCTCACTGATTTTACACTTTCTTGCACAGTTTGTCGAAGAACATAGTTCGATACATCGGGTGTAAAATCTATTTTTCCATCCTTATATCGAAATCTACTATTTTGCTCATATAATTAGATCGATGATTCTGGTGGCACTTCTATTTAATGTGCCAACAACATATCAGACAATCATTTCCTACGTATTTTAATCTGCTAAACACGGTCGCAGTGGTTTTACAGGGATAGAATGCCTTCAAAATGATCGACGAGATAATTTTTCGAGTGGCTATCAGCAAAATTTGCTCGATTCAAGAATTCTATTCACGAGCAAAATATTTATCCGACGGAATATCTTGTTCTTTTTCATTTATACTATCCATACTCTCAATAATCATCAAAATCCCTTGCATCAATAATCTCCCTCAATCGCTATGTCAAACCAACATCCAATTCAAAATCTTCACCCCGTCGTCGGGCTGCGGTAGACAGTCTTCATAATCCTATTCCACAGCATCTGTCACCACAAGTCAAGATAATCCAAAAACACCAAAAGTCACTCTCCGAAAAACCTTTAATCACAGCTCAGCCTATTTCACACCACTCTCACATTCTCTTTGAATCAAGTCAGAATTAATTTGCGGTACATATATTTCAAGCTTACAGAAACCACAATGTCAAAATACGGACGGCCGTATACCCTACCCCATAACGAAATAACGGTTCTGACGTAAGAGAGAACCTCACAAATCCGCATTTGCTATGAGATGCTGACCCATTGTAATGGTCTGGGGGATAATGATACCCATGTCAGCTTTCTACCCTATTATTTATAATTCCACATTTCATGATCATATATTCGACGATATTGTGTCCATTTTTAGCGTGAAATAGCATATTCTACTCAGAATAATCAGACATGTTGCATAGACTCACAATATCGATTCAAAAGATCATTTTCAACCCTCACGAACCATCACTAATCTACCCGCATGCCACTAGGCTTTTTATCATCGTCAAGTTTAATCCTCTACCGGCTGCGCATTTTTTTCTCCTCTTCCACAGCTCAGGGTAGACTCCAAATTGACCCGAGAAAAGATAAAAAGGTTTTCGCAGTGGGATATACAGCCTTGGGCAATTTCGACGACGAGTTGACTTTCTTCGCAACACGTCTACCTTTTCCTTCACTTCGTCTCATGCCCTCTTACACATGATTCTATATACGGTACCGTTCTGTTCACTCATAACGACTAGTGTTGAAGGATATCTTTTGTGAGCTGCGATAGTGGATCTTGTATGTTTTGACTCGCATTTTTATAATTTCGATACAAGAATTTCATATTTGATTGGCAAGTTTCTTCTCACCCTTTTAATTCTATTGAGGTATAATACTCAGTGAGATATTTTCTTACACTTACTCGAAAAATGTGTCATTTTGTACAAAAATGTACGTTAGAAAAAAAATTCATCCCATCAAATTGAGGACTCCTCGATGAAAGATTTAATGCTATTTTTAAAACTACTTTTTCCACAAACAGGATGAAAATTGAGCTGGATGACGTGCGCAACGCATTCCTATACAACAATTTACGCTTATACTCATGCCTTATGGAATTGATATGAAGAATTTCAAGTTCAAACCGGAATATTTTCGAAACAAGTGAACACACTCATTAATCACCGTTCCAAAAAATCGCGGACGCAAACTATCTCGTACCGTCTGAGTACGAGACATTGCTACTGTCCTGGTTCTCGTGGACTTTCAGCCCAAAACAATAAACTCATTTCGTGAATCCATGAAGCCATTAGCATCGTCCACGAAAATCCTGGACTTCCACGTACTTTCACTGTTTACACAATAGAGTCGCCATATAAAGCCATTAACGCTCGTCCTGGAAATCTTGAACAACTCCAGCGTCCCCGTCACCCAACGGGCGGGACCTGGACGACTTTCACTCTTGTCTGTGACCGAATATCTCAAACACTAATACGAACACCCGTAAAATTGCGGATTCAAGCAACACGGTCGCCCTATATAAACCCGAGCCCATATGGCTCAGCATGCTCAGTCGAGTTCAACCAGGTTGTATACCTTGCCTGTAGATTGTCGTGCCCGGTCGTGCTACGTTCACCACGATGAACACGTCCGAATACTTTTAACGTGAATACAGTCTAAACCGTTATGAATAAGAATGTGTGTGTAGCATTAGTGTTCCGCACCTCGGCAAACAAGGCACAGCTTAACCTAAAGTTTGTTCGTCTTATTCGCATTCTTATCCAAACATCACCACCAAGGACCTAGTCCAAATGCAATTCGCTCTAAAATCGTTGTGCCCACAGAGCTGAAAGCATTTATCGAGATCGGAATGGGACCTAAGAACCCTTCCGGTTCGGACCCTTGAGTCAGTGCAGGAATTTAGCTCTTGTATCTCGGGTGCCTGGCTTTTGCCTCCACCCCGGTTGCCCCCATGGCCGTGGGGCAGGGATACGCCCTGCCAACGCGTCAGTTTGGAGGACAGCCACCACCGAACCACAACTGGTTCAGCAATGACTCAAATCTCCCTCCCGACTACCGAATTTCGGGCTCGGCCCCCAGCACAAGGCCGATTCCCACCCCACGGTCGGGGGTTGGGGACTCTTATAGGCTTCCTCGGAGCCCAGGGAGCTCCTCCGAGTGGCTGGATGAGTCGTCCAGGCTCGCATTGTGACCATCCATGGACGACCCCAATACGAGACCTTAGAATCACCCATTACTGGGATGCCGCATGGAGATGTACGGTCTCCACGCTCCGGCGGGCGCTGACTGGGACCGGGAGTTTGTCAGGCTCCAGGGATGAGGCGGGATACGCCATGGCTCTAGATCTTGTATCAGGGCATTCCAAAAATGTGATTCCCGAGAAAACGTGAGTTAATCGGGGAAACTTAACTCGTATCAAGCGCTCAAAAATTGAACTTAGAACAATTACACTGGACTCGATGATACTCCTTTCGAAATCTCAATTAATCATGTAGGGATAACATGATTATCCAGGGTCTGAAACTCAGAAAACCGATAGGATGAGACTAAGGTTCTGGAATAAATGAGAAAATACTTCCACCAAAAATTCTTATAATTCTTTAATCCAACTCAAAAATTTAGGAATTTATTTTCTGCACCCCGACTACTCGGCTTTCACATCCACCCTGGCTTGACTCCTTAAGGGCGTGGGTCAGGGATACGCTCCACTAGGCTCAGAAAGAGGCCATTCCAGAATCATGAGCAGTTCAGAGATGATCCTTTCCTCGAGGAGCTCTGTACCAACTACCGAGTTCTGGGTTCGCTGCTGGCATCTGGCCATTTCCGCGTTTCGGTAGAGGTCTGAGATTCATCTAGGTTTCCTTGGAGTCCAGGGAGTCACAAGGTTTTCCGAGCGAGTCATCCAGATCTCACGGCAAATTTCCCTAGGGTCCCTAGCCTTGCTCGGTCCACCGAATATAGATGTACGATTTCCACACTCCAGTAGGCACTTTCTGGGTCCGGAAGTTCGTCAGGCCCCAAAGGTGAGATGCCGAGGTTCCTCAGCTCTCCTTGTGGTTTATCTTGAGAAGAGCCAAAGTGTCCCGAGCAACAGTTTCGTGACCAGGTTCCCCTCTACCAGATTTGGGTCAGAGTTTCAGGTACGATGTCCTGTTAACTGCTGGCCATGGGATTGTCACACTTCCCGAGACCTTGAGAATCACTCTTGATCTTCATATTCAAACCTGTCACTAATGGTCCATTAATTTTCTCTGTTTCAGGCACAGGTGAGGAACCGCTTCAGAGTTGTGATTTGAACCGCTTGTGAATTCACTTCTCGAATTTCCCCCGAGGAAATATCTCTCACCAGCTCCTAAGGAAGTGAGCTTATCACTAGGTTTTTTATGCATGATCCACTCTAAATCTGCCCTTCTGTTTTCCTAATCAAGCAGTTTTCCTATACAGCATTCTTGAAACCAAAAATCCCTAACATCATTAAAAAAAGCGAGTGCATAACACAAATCCCGCTCAACCAACAAAATCCCCAAAATGTAGAAAATCCTCTTATACCATGAACCTTCTATAGCCTCACAAACTTGAACGGATCCAACGAAAATTTCCACACGACAACACAATTTACTTACACCCCGAGACATACATACATAGTCAATTCCCAATCGCTAGCAAACATCGTTACCAATATACCACCGTAGCGTCGATCGGGAAAAAAAAAATTTGATCCGAAGCATCGAGTTTGGATGATATGTAACGCTAGATTCTCGTTAAAAGCCTTACAACGGCTCGTCGTTTCGGCCATGCCGTCAGATTCATAGCAATATATCGATGTTGTGGAAAAATTTGCACGTTGTATCGTTTCACCGTTTTTACGGATGCGCAGGCTCGATTTTTTTCAGTCTGTACAACGTTATACGATACATGGCCACATTTCAAAGGCATGTCGTGGTTTCCTACACGAGTATGTATGAGCCATGTGTATTTATGGGTATAATTGAGGTAAAAAGAGGTTAGGAATGTGGGACATGTAGGTGGAGATTGCACGATTGCATAGAATTATTTTGGAGCTGTGAAAATCTTGTTGATAGGTTAGTGGAATGAGGATATTTTGATAGATTGGAAAAAAATCACTCGTTCCAGCAAATCTCATCGGGGTATATCTATGTCGGTTGAGATCAGTGGGATGATTACACGATGGTTAGAATCGGGTCGTGAATTGAGAAACGAACGATTTTGTCGTTGCTGCATTTTTCAATTTTCGATCATGCAGATGAGATGCAGGAACGTGGAAATGCAATCTTGAGAATGATCACATGGATGATAGAAACGATCGACCCAATTGGAATCCATTGGTAAGAAATTGACAATTTTCTCGGATGGATTTTACAAACTCGTTTCATGGTATCATTACCTCGGGAAGAGATTTTCATGACATCGGGTGATCATCAGATCGTGTGATATTTAAAAAAAAATTGATCGCTCTAAAACGATCCATTTAAGAGATCATGGCGAGCTCGGGGATATAATGTTGGATTGAAAATCTAACGTGCTCTAAAATTATAAACAAATTCCAAGCAGATTAAGCAACAAGTTCCATGATTTCCGAATGGTCAGCATTGATTCAAATTCACAGTTCCGAATCAATAAGATTGTATCACTAAAGCAATAAAAAATTCAGAAAAGGTCCATGTAAGACGAAGATAAATGGTAAGATCACTCACTGTAAGCCATCGGACATCTGATTTCTGAACGAATTCTTCTCAGGACTCATTTTCTACAATCCACATAATTCTTTCACGATATTTCGTTGCACAAGAAGATTCTCGGAGTTTCCCCAGAATTCCGAATAGAATCTTAAACTTTTTGAATAACCTGTGATTTAGATAGGGAAAATTTATAAATGATGGCGTGACGTCACATAGATTTCATTCACTTGCAATATGAGAAATCATCACAATCATGATATGCACTGTCACAGTTTTGCTAGAAGCAAGACTGTCGAGACATGAAATTTTATCGTTACTTGAGGTATTTGAATATTGTTTAAAGCCACGCGCGATGACTGTTGAAAAACGCACGTAGAATCGTGAAAATAAACAATGACGATATGCTTATCAATGACGATCGGCCGATACGCTCCTTCGATACAAGCAATTTGTCTCAACGATATGTGCGATATGAACTGACGATATGTTCAAAACGATACGCGTGATACACGAAACGAAATAAATGATACGTTTCTGATGCACAATTTTCAATAGGCTCTTATGAAAAACTGAGGGGGCAAAATAGTATATTACGCAACGATGTCGAAAAGTTGGATTTACGCACGAGTGAAAATCTTTACACACGAGTGTGAGTCGTTACGCACTGGTGAGATTCTTTAAAGTATCTCAACAGTGCGTAAAGATTCACATCTCGTGTGTAAAGTTTTCCGAGTGCAGAAACCTTTCGACAGAGTTGCGTACGATATTTTTCGAAATTTTGTGCGGAAAGTTAGTATTCTGTCGGTCACCCCATACGCCACTAAACAAATCGTGATCAGGGCAGGTGGAGGAAAAGGGGGCAGAGCGGGGTCCAGGGGCGGCAGGGGGCGAAGCCCCCCGACTGAAAAAAAATTCTGAAAATGTATCAGAAAAAGATCTTTTGTTTGATATATCATATGTTACCGCATAGTTTGAAAATATCGATCTCAATCCTCAAAAGTACAAATAGTGGACAAGATTCGAAATATGTAAGTTCATAAGATAATATCAATTCTGAATTTCGAGGAAAATTATTATAAAGTTTTATGAATATTGTCAAGGACGGGCAAGAATAAATCAACGGATTGATGAAATAATATGCCATTCCTTTGGTTCAATAGAAAGAACTTGGACAATTCTAATGATAATAATAATGCTCTGAATACACGGGATAGAAAGCGATTTCGAAACCTACGGATTCTTTCTTATAAAAGAATATGAATACATCGCCGACACTCTTTTTTGAGGCGAAGTATCCGAAAAGTGAATTTACATTTCCTTTGGACGTACGGTTCAAGATAGATTTCAAACCACCGAAACCACGGTGGAAGCAATCCAAAAAAGGTCTATACATTGTATTGAACTCAATTAAATTCATGATCCACCGAAGTGAACTATTTCCATGTTCAATTCGATGGACCGACCAGCATATTTCAATCGTGTGGACTTATCGAGAGAGCAAGACTGAGTATAACAATTTAGAGAGCTCATAAGTTTTCATCCTATCGAGTGAAAGAAGTCATTACACCTGCTTTGGGCAGCTTCGAATCAACGATTGGAGCACTCCGATTCTACAGAATTAAGACAGAGACCATTTTGCTAAACAACGCAAAAACTTCAAGAGATGTTGTAGAATATCAGGCTATAAAGAAAATACTTCAGTGCGTAAAGATACGTTCCAGTGCGTAAAGACCTACCTTACGCACTGTTGGTGACTTTACGCACAGGTCTTCACGCATTCCGTGCGCAAAAATTCCTTTACGCACGGAAAAATGTTCCTTACGCACTAACTTTACGCACATAATTTCGAAATAGTATATTTCGCACCGAGTTTATGAGGTTGTAGCTCGCTTCTGAGCGATCGGTTTTCGGCCCGAGCCGGAGGCGAGGGTTGAAATGATCGGTCGGAAGCGGGGAACCTCATGTGCGAGGCGCGAAAGTTATTTTTCGCAATTTTGTAGGCACCCAAACATCGGAAAATTGCGAAAAATTTTCTTCCTCGCGCCATCAGACGTAGAATTGTTCAATGGACAAAGGCTATTTAAACACCCTATAAACCTAACCTAAATTTCTATATTAAAACCGTAATATCCACGCACTTGCATCTTCTAACCACAAAACTCCAAAATGTATCTCTTCCCTCACGTGCCACCTCTACAATATCCACACTCCTACATACAAAGTTATATAAACACAACCCCAAAGGCGTTAGTTCAAAGTATTTCCCGGTCAGCTTGCAATCTGAGCTTTTCTCTGCTACGTATACCCATCACCAGATTCGAACTGCGAAGAGGAGGAAAGAAAGAAGAGAGACGGGGTTGGAGATTCTCTAAGTCGAAAATAATTGCATCCAAGTCCAGAATCCCATTTACGTGATCCGAGTACCTGATACCAAGATTGACCAACTTTTATTTGAACGTATGTGTGTATAGTATATTTGTAGGTATGGAGAGGTTAGGTTAGTCAGGGGTTAAGGGTTGGAAAAAGGAATGGGGAAGGATGAAAGCTATATAGGTGGGTAGAGCGTAGGATACCGCAGAAAGTGTGAAGAGAGAAGAGGGTCGATGAATTGAGGCACTCGGGCGCGATTCGACACGTGATGCTCCTGTTAGAGGAATCCGGATGACTGCCGATGCCTCGTTATGGAGGTTTTTAAAACAAGTTTTTTTTTTTTGAATGTGAGGCATAGTAGAGTATTTCACGATTGTATTTTTGGGTAGAGAAAGTTGTTTTAGGTTGGTTTTTAATCACTTGAGATGATTTGGTTTGTTGGACAGTCTAGAGGGCTGAGTTCAGGATCAGGATATTTCTCATTATCTTATAATGTTATTACTAGCGTAATGCCTCGCGTTGCTCGGCTTGTAAATGTTTCCGATAGGCGTATTAGTTTTCCAAAATGCTCTTCCAAATCAAATGAGAGTACGTTTTTCAAAAATTTTATATATTTAGTTAAGCGGCGGTTTCTCACATGGGTCTGAACTCATGAAGACCATGAAAGTTATCATTATATAACTCGATATGTAAAAATGGTACAGAACATATTTTCATTTGATTTAAAAGAGCATTTTGGTGAACTGATACGCTTCTCGGGGACTTTTACAGGCCGAGCAACGCGAAACATAACGCTAGTGTTTAATTATAAAAATACGGAAGTTCTCTATCGGAAATTCAGAAATATGATGTTGTAAAATATCGTTATGCTCAAATGAAGTGATTTCTAGTAGGCCAAAGAGATGTACATCGATTTGACGTGAATTAATTACTCAGTTGGTTACAGGGATAAATATACAAGTGACACTCAAAATTTTCATTCTGGGCCTTACTTCGTACTAAGATCAATATCACCAATGTCACCTGCTTGAGCCCATCGCGGATACACGTACTCTTTGAAGTTTAGCGAGTGTAAGAACAGTCGACGCAGAAAGAGGTGAGCTGCACAATATCATCGTGGACATTCACATCTGAAGAAAACATCGTAAGCGCAAATAATTCCATCAATAATTTGATTACTCGTTTTTCTGAAATCGATAGAATTGTGGAAACAGAAAAGTCGAAGGTGTTCAAGTGATTCGAATAGAATAGGAACATAATGAATAGAAAAACAGAATTTTCTCCGAGCCTTCAGAAAAAAAGAAAATGTAAGAGATGAAATTTTTCCGGGCTTCGACAAAACAAATATATAAGAATGAAAATTGAAAAATTTCTCGGGATTTTGAAAAAACAAAAATATAAAAAATTATTTTATTTTTCAAAATATTTTTCCGGAAATTATCGAAATTTCCCACCGTGAAACACATCCTGAACTTGCCTTCATTCTTCTTAGTCTCACTTAGAGGAACGCTCAAACATACGCGCTCTCTACCAGAGCCACAGTCGTCTCCTCGCTGCCTTCAAAAACACATACGCGCGCGAGAAGCATCAAACAACGTGACACCAGAAAAGGAAAGGGGATTATTAGTGATGCGCGCTCTCTCAACAGCCCGCAGTCATCTTCTTAAGCCCGTCGCGAACACACGCGCTCATAGAAGTTGAGCGAGTATAAAAACAGTTGACACATAATGAGGTGAGCTTGCAGAATATTATCGTTGACATCGACATCTAGGAAAAACATCGTACGGGTAAGTAATTCCATGAATAACTTGATTAATCGTTATTTCTGAAATCAATATAGAACGAAAATATATTGGATAGAAATTCGGAATTTTTTCCGGACCCTCAATAAAAAGAAAATGTGGAGAATGAAAATTCGAAAATTTTTTGGAAATTGAATGAAAATTTTTTCCGGGGCTTCGACAAAACAGATATATGAAAAATGAAAATTCGAAAATTTTTCGGGACTTTGACAAAACAAAAATATAAAAAATTGTTTTTTTTTTCAAAAAATTTTCCCAAGAATTTTCGAAATTTCCCACTCTGAGGCACATGCTGAACTTGCTTCAATTCTTATCAGTTTCAGTTAGAGAAACGCTCAGGCGTTGGCGCTCTCTACTGAAGCCGCATTCTCCCCCTCCCCGCCTTCACAGACACAGACACGCGTCGAGAAGCATCACGACACAGGGCAGTCAAGCGTGGTAGAGTCCTTCCCCTCAAGCCCCTCCAGTCATGTGTAGAGCGCGCCGCCAGGGCAGTCAAGCGTGGTAGAGTCCTTCCCCTCAAGCCCCTCCAGTCATGTGTAGAGCGCGCCACGGCGTCGCAGGGGAGGGGCTCCTTCGCCGCGAGCCGCGACGCTCTCTGCACTTGACTGGAGGGGCTTGAGGGGAGGGACTCTACTACACTTGACTGCCCTGGTCACGACCCCAGAAGAGGAGAGGGAATACTTAGTATCGCGCGCTCTCTCAACAGTTCGCAGTCTTCTTCTTGTGCCCAGCGAAAACACGCGTATTCTATGGGGTCGAGCAGGTATGACAAAAGTCGACGCGGAACAGAGTCAGCTTACAAGATGGCATCGAAGAGATCAACATACATAGAGGACATCATGAAGGTAAGTGATTTCAACCTAAATCTCGAAATTCATTCTTTCCGAAATCATTAAAACTAAGAAAACGATAACGTCGCGAATTCCAATAGTTCAAATTATCTGAATGTATGTAACATGGAATTTGAAAATTTTTTCCGCGGCTTCGACAAAACAAATATATAAAAAATGAAAATTCGAGAATTTTTCGGGACTTTGAAAAAACAAAAATATAAAAAATTGCTTTCTTCTTCAAAAAATATTTCCAAAAATTTTCGAAATTCCCCACTCTGAGGCACATGCTGAACTTGCTTCAATTCTTCTCAGTTTCAGTTAGAGAAACGCTCAGGCATTCGCGCTCTCTACTGAAGCCGCATTCTCCCCCTCCCCGCCTTCACAGACACAGACACGCGCCGAGAAGCATCACGACACCAGAAGAGGAGAGGGGATACTTAGGATCACGCGCTCTCTCAACAGTTCGCAGTCTTCTTCTTGTGCTCAGCACAAACACGCGTATTCTATGGGGTCGAGCAGGTAGGACAAAAGTCGACGCGGAACAGAGTCAGCTTGCAAGATGGCATCGGAGAAATCAACATACATAGAGGACATCATGAAGGTGAGTAATTTCAACCTCAATTTTGAAATTCACTTTTTCCAGAATTGTTGAAATTCAGAAAACGTTAACGTCAAAAAATTCAATGGTTCAGATTATTTGAATATATGATACATGAAATTTGAAAATTTTTTCCGGGCCTTCGACAAAACAAATATATAAAAGATGAAAATTCGAGAATTTTTCGGGACTTTGAAAAAACAAAAATATGAAAAATTGTTTTTTTTTCAAAAAATATTTCCAAAAATTTTCGAAATTCTCCACTCTGAGGCACATGCTGAACTTGCTTTAATTCTTATCAGTTTCAGTTAGAGAAACGCTCAGGCGTTGGCGCTCTCTACTGAAGCCGCATTCTCCCCCTCCCCGCCTTCACAGACACAGACACGCGCCGAGAAGCATCACGACACCAGAAGAGGAGAGGGGATACTCAGTATCGCGCGCTCTCTCAACAGTTCGCAGTCTTCTTCTTGTGCCCAGCGCAAACACGCGTATTCTATGGAGTCGAGCAGGTATGACAAAAGTCGACGCGGAACAGAGTCAGCTTGCAAGATGACATCGAAGAGATCAACATACATAGAGGACATCATGAAGGTGAGTAATTTCAACCTCAATTTTGAAATTCACTTTTTCCAAAATTGTTAAAATTCAGAAAACGTTATCGTCAAAAAATTCAATAGTTCAAATTATTTGAATATATGATACATGAAATTTGAAAATTTTTTCCGAGGCTTCGACAAAACAAATATATAAAAAATGAATATTCGAAAATTTTTCGGGACTTTGAGAAAACAAAAATATAAGAAAGTGTTTTCTTTTTCAAAAAATTTTCCCAAAAATTTCCAAAATTTCCCACTCTGAGGCACATTCTGAACTTGCCTCGATTCTTATCAGTTTCAGTTAGAGAAACGCCCAGGCATTCGCGCTCTCTACTAAAGCCGCATTCTCCCCCTCCCCGCCTTCACAGACACAGACGCGCGCCGATCATGTCATGACACCAGAAGGGGAGAGGGGATACTGAATGATGCGCGCTCTCTCAACGGCCCCCAGTCATCCTCTGGAACCCGTCGCGAACACACGTACTCTATGCGGTTGGGCAATCATAAGAAGAGTCAACGGAAAATGAGGTGAACTTACAAAATATCATCGTGGACACACAACATTTATAGAATGCCTGAAGGGTGAGTAATTCGATCATTCATTCAATTACTTGTTTTTCCTTGAATCGTTAGAGTTACGAGAACATAAACGTCGAGAGTTATGATGATCTAAATAGATGAAAGATACAATGAAAAAATTTCAAGATTTCGTCCGGGGCTTTGAACACAAAGATATGAAATATAAAAATTAGAAATATAAAAAATTGATTTTTTTTTTAAAATCTTCCCAAAAAATTTCCGAAATTTCCCACCATGAGACAATTCCTGAACTTGCTTCCATTCTCATCAGTTTCAGTGAAAGAGACGCTCAGATATACGCGCTCCTTATCGGAGCGGCAATTTTCCCCTCGCTGCCCTCGCAGACACACTCGCATCGAGAAGCGACAACGTCACACCGAAAAAGAGTGGGGATACTTAATGATGCGCGCTGTCTCAACGGCCCTCAGTCATCATCTAGAGCCCGTCGCGATCACACGTACTCTATCAAGGGGGGCAATCATAAGAAGAGTCGAATAAAATGGAATACACTTGCAGAATACCATCGTGGACATCAACATTCATAGAACGTCTAGAAGGTGAGTAATTGCATCATTAATTCAATTACACGTTCTTCCTCAAATCGTTAAAGTTGTAATATCGTAAACGTCGAGAATTTTGATGATCTGAATAGATTAAAGATTTAATGGAAACATTCCAAGATTTTGTCCGGGGCTTCGAAAACAAAGAGATATGGAATAAAAAATTGGAAATTTTTACGGGATTTTGAAAAAATAAAAATATAAAAAAATCGATTTTTTTCGAAAAATTTTCCCGAAAATTTTCGGAATTTTCCACTCTGAGACACATCATGAGCTTGAGTTCATTCTCATTAGTTTCAGCGGAAGAGACGCTCAAACATAGGCGCTCTCGACCGAAGCCGCAGTTTTCCCCTAAATAGCCTCACAGACACACGCATCGAGAAACGACAACGTCACACCGATAAAGAGAGGGGATACTTAATGATGCGCGCTCTCTCAACGGCCCTCAGTCATCCTCTGGAGCCCGTCGCGATCACACGTACTCCATGAAGGTGGGCAATCATAAGAAGAGTCGAATAAAATGGAATGAGCTTGCAGAATATCATCGTGGACATCAACATCTATAGAACGTCTGAAGGGTGAGTAATTCTATCATTCATTTAATTACTCGTTTTTCCTCGAATCATTAGAGTTATGCAAACATAAACGTCAAGAATTTTTAGTGCTTTAAATAGATTGAAGATATACTGAAAAAATTTCAAGATTTTGTCCGAAGCTTCGAAAACAAAGATATAAAAAATGACAATTCGAAATTTTTACGGGACTTTGAAGAAACAAAAATAAAAAAAATTATTTTTTTTTTCAAAAAATTTCCAAAATTTCCCACTCTGAGGCATAAGCTGAACTTGCCTTAATTCTTATCAGTTTCAGTTAGAGAAACGCTCAGGCATTCGCGCTCTCTACAGAAGCCGCATTCTCCCCCTCCCCGCCTTCACAGACACAGACGCGCGCTGATCATGTCATGACACCAGAAGAGGAGAGGGGATACTGAGTGATGCGCGCTTTCTCAACGGCCCGCAGTCATCCTCTGGAGCCCGTCGCGAACACACGTACTCTATGCGGTTGGGTAATCATAAGAAGAGTCAACGAAAAATGAGGTGAGCTTACAGAATATCATCGTCGACACACAACATTTATAGAATGGCTGAAGGGTGAGTAATTCGATCATTAATCCAATTACTCGTTTTTCCTCGAATAGTTAGGGCTTCGAAAACGAAAATAAAAGAAATAGAAATTCGAAATTTTTACGGGATTTTAAAAAAACGAAAATATAAAAAATTGTTTTTTTTCGGAAAATGTTCCCAAAAATTTGCGAAATTTTCCACTCTGAGAAAATTCCTGAACTTGCCTTTATTCTAATCAGTTCCAGTGGAAAAGACGCATGAGCATACGTGCTCTCTCCCGGAGCCGCAGTTCTCCCCTCGCTGCCTGCACAGACACACATAGGCGACGAGTAAGATCAAACAACATGTCAACAGAAAAATAGAAGACAATTGGTGATACGCGCTCTCTCAGCAGCCCACAGTATAGACCTTTACACGGTCACGAACGTTCGTACGCCAAAGAGGAAATCAAGTCCAAGAAAATCCTATGTAGATATATAAGAAAAACTTATAAAATACCATCATGAACATTGACCTCTACTACACAATAATGGAAAGGTGAGTAATATCTATCAAAACATTGTTTCCCATGTTCTCTAAAATTGATAATAGAACCAAACATCAAAATACAAACCTTTTCCGAAATTTTATGAAATCATGTACATGATAAATAAAAATTCAATTTTTTTCCGAAATAAAATCGAGGAGTGAATTAGATTTCCATAGTCCCAATCGAAACTGATGAGTTACCTCCAAAGACAGAATTTCCGGGCTCTACGATTCCAATTATTAATTTTTTCCACAATAGAGATATCTTGCAATATCACAAAATTCAGTCGAATTGACAACTCATCCATTAAATTGACCCCAATGGGGATTTCAGTTTCATACCAAGGTCTATCATCCCACAGGCATCCAGATATCAAATGTGAGAATCACCCAGTGGAGGATTTACAAAAAGTTTTCAACTCAACGTGTTACAACCGTTCCAGAAAGATTAACAAAATCAAAACTACAGTAAGATGGCATGGATCCAAGCACAAGAGAATGACAAAAATCACATAAAACAAGGGAATCCATAACACCTCTGGAATCGAATCAACTTCCGAAGACATCAAATGTGAGTTTCATGTATCAACCCGTGTCACTCCTTATTCTAAAGTATGTATAGAATTTTTATTAGATATAGGTCTATGGAAATTTTTCGAATATCATGATTCTATGAAATCGTCGTCAGAACATTAGATTGATTAGTTTTTCAGAGAACGTAAGCACATAATAGCCTTTACTTCTTTACTAAATTGGTATGCATGGTATCTCAAAAATGTATCCTTGATCTTACAATTTAATTTGAGGCTAATTTTAATTACGAAAAAAATCAAATCATCTTCGTCACACATCTCAACAAATGATTCCCAACAATACACATCTCTTACATATCCAAGTGCAATCGAATACATTTACAAGTTGTAACAGGACTGTATGATGCCATGGCTCACATAGAGATCGAGACTATCATCTCTGAGATCGACATACTACAATCTCCTGTTGCCAAGCTGCTGTAAATGTAGGGTATTCTTCCAAAAAAACAACACAACACACTTACACCACTCTTCGGAAACATGTTGTTGGATTTCCTCTGATCTGAGCGCCGCTTTGGTCCCGACACTGGTAAACCAAATCGACGGGTCAGTCTCATCTGATCATGTCTCCTTCAACCTCTGTGATGGAGAGTTACATTTACACTGAAACGATATACACGGACCGATTCACACTCAATTCCACTCCATATCACACAACGAAGATGATAGATCGATATTTCTGTTCATTTCAATAAAATCTTCCGCAAATATCACCAGTGGTTATAAAAATATAGATCAAGGTATTGTTAAAATTAGTGCGTTCCTAGAATCGTATATCAAATATCCATAATTTCATTTATATATTCGTTTGTTATCGAATATGATTGAGGATTATCATTGATCAATGTAGTGACTCTCATATACGTTTCTCAATATTCAATTTTTTGTTATGACAATTCTCATTCAATTTGTACGATGACTTAATTTTATCAACAAAACGGCAACATACGCCTCCCATACGATTGTATATCATTACTCCCTCTATGATAAGTAATCAGGATGTAAGCCTATAATTGTAATAATGTATGATGAAACTTTTGTTTAGAATATCACGTTCCATACTCTATATGTAAATATGTTCAATATGGATTGTATCAATATCTGAATCTCCTGAAACTCGATAAATAAAATCAAATGGTTGGGGAAATTGCCCCAACCATCCCCGTGTCGATTCATTTACTATAGAATAAGCATTCGAAAGAAGTACAACTCATTAAGCGATATTTTCGTACAATCTTCAATTGTACATTATTTCAATCTCGAGTTGAAACATATGCTATTCATTATGAAATTCATACGAATTTTCAAAAAGAGCATAACTGACTTTTTTAATATATTGAAGAATTTTGAGTACTGATTCCAGCTCATCTTGAATAAATTTCAAATCATTGAGAGAAACATATATGAATCACTTAACAAGATGAAATCATCGTCCCAATTTCATCAAAGGGTAAATGCATTCAAGTAACCTTCATTAACAGGATCCAATTCAAAACTTTGCTGATAACATATCGATTCAACTCATCCTCGTCATACTTACTCAAAACTACCACACCACACTTTTACGAGTTGCAACAGCACATAATGTCTTGGCTCATATGGGAGTTGGGTTTCTCATTCCCGAGTGCGACAGAGTGTGACTCCCTGTTGCCCAGCTATTGTAAAACATCAACACAATACTAACGCGACTCTTCGGAAGCATGTTGCTGGATTTCCTCTGATCTGAGCGCCGCTTTGGTCCCGACACTGGTAAACCAAATCGACGGGTCAGTCTCATCGGATCATGTCTCCTTCAACCTCTGTGATGAAGAGTTACAATTTCACTCTGAACATAAAACACTCCCCAGTTTCAACTCAATTCCACATCATAAACACAAATCGAGGATGATGAATATCGAAGTCATTTCATCGAATCGAAGACTCCTCAAAAATTCGAATCTTGCGACGTAAATGCTCAATATGAAAACAAAGAACTTTCCTGATGGATGAATTCCCAATAATTAATCTTAATGACCGCGTAGCAAAAACCATCACAATGCATCAATTCAATTCTTCCCTCACGATTGCATCAAGCGAGTGATATTGGATTCATTCATAAAAGTCATTTTTAATACTCTATACGATACCGTTCCTCAATGTCAATTATCTATCCCTAAATCTCATGAAAATTACTTAAATCATAAACTGGTCCAGAGAATTCTCTCAACCACTCCCCAATAAAAATGACGCACTCTAATGTAAACATACAATCTTTAATTGAACATCCTTCCAATCTCAAGTCAGAAAACATTCTAATCATCATTAGATTTCTACAAATTTCCAGAAAAAGCATAACTGAATTTTTGAATAGATTGAGAAATTTTAAAAACCGATTCCAGCTCAGATTGAATCGAATTACGAATCATTTAGAGAAATGAATATGAATCCACTATCACTTGACAAAATAAAGTTATTGTCCCAATTTCATCAAAAAAATAATACATTCACGTGATTTTTAACAACAGGATCCAATTCAAAGCTTTTCTGATGAGAAATATATTCAACTCATCCTCGTTATACTCACTCGAAAATACCACACCACACTTTTACGAGTTGCAACAGCACATGATGCCTTGGCTCATATGGGAGTTGGGTTTCTCATTCCCGAGTGCGACAGAGTATGACTCCCTGTTGCCCAGCTGTTGTAAAACATCAACACAATACTAACGCGACTCTTCGGAAGCATGTTGCTGGATTTCCTCTGATCTGAGCGCCGCTTTGGTCCCGACACTGGTAAACCAAATCGACGGGTCAGTCTCATCGGATCATGTCTCCTTCAACCTCTGTGATGAAGAGTTACAATTTCACTCTGAACATAAAACACTCCCCAGTTTCAACTCAATTTCACATCATAAACACAAAACGAGGATGATGAATATCGAGGTCATTCCATCCAATCAGAGACTTCTCAAAAATTCAAATCTTGCGACATAAATGCTCAATATGAAAACAAAGAACTTCCCTGTTGAATGAATTCCCAATAATTAATCTTGATGATCGCGTAGCAAAAACCATAACAATGCATCAATTTAATTTTCCCCTCACGATTGCATCAAGCGAGTGATATTGGATTCATTTACAAAAGTCATTTCTAATACTCTATACGATACCGTTCCTTAATGTCAATTATCTATCCCTAAATCTTATGAAAATCACTTGAATCATAAACTGATCAAAAGAATTCTCTCAACCACTCCCCCATATGAAATGACGTCCTCTAATATCAGCATGCGAGATAGACGTGAACCGCTTCTCTTTTCATATTTCCATAAGTTCGAATTTCAAAAGAACGTTTAATTTCTCTTCCAAATAGAAATAAATCTAAAAACTCCAAAGTATTACGTAGGTTCACACTCGGTATGAGTAGAAATACGAAAATCATCATCTTCAAAGTCAAATAAAAAATTCCTCGAATTCATTCAAAAAAGTTTCAAAAATTTGAAATCCATTCGTATGTATCATATATTCAAAATCAACGAAATAACAACCTCTCGATCTTTAACATTCCATCACTTTGTCAGTACGATTCGACTTCATCGTCACTCTATCACTTATTTCATTCGAAATCAACCAATACTCATGCGGATCGATCTATCTCTAACATAAAAATTAAAATTAAAACCATTAAATAAAGCTAACTCGAACACCAAAATTAATTCACATCTGAAAGTGAGGCGGCCTTGTCAACCGTAAAAAGTTACTCGGCTACCTTCGATGTTGAAAATGGCGGTGTCTCGAATTTTCTAATACGCTTCACTAAAATACGCCATAAAATGACTCCCAGAATGCACTTAATACGAAAATAGATAAACGAAACACATAAAAATCGATTGCTCCTAACCTTCGCCAACCGATTCGGAAGCTTGGGCAGTGTTCGAAAGGGCTCCGTGAGACCGATCAGCGACCGTCTTCACGGCAAGAATTAGCAGCAAATCGAATATATAATATCAACGTATAAATACATATAAACTAAATCGGAAATACATATAAAAAACTCAAAAATACGCCAAAAATACGTAAACGACACTCAAACACGTGTTCTATACATCGCGGAAAAATCTAGGGACATTTGACCTGGTCTAGGGACTTTTCGTGCCGTCAAGTTGGAAACACTGATTCGATTTTATGTTGGCAACCCTGATATAGGGATTCCGTGGGGGAATAGGCACCTTGTGTCTCTTAATATAATAATTTATAAGAAGATTGAAAATATTCTCGGAATCATGGTTCAATCGTCAAAGCTTAAACTTTCCATGAAATCATACGCTAGAATTTGGTATCTACTAATAAATATTGTGACTCCCAGGATGACATGTCCAAAAATTGACTTGGAACTCTATTAAAATAATCAAGGTACTGACGTGCGCATCTCATTGCATAATCAGCCCACATTCTTTATACGTTCCATCATACTTCATTCCTACTCCACATGTGCGTATTAGTCATCAGACGTAAGCCGCTATTTTCCCGCTTTATCGATTTCCCCCACGCTACGCAGACGTAAGCCACTAAGTATTTCTCCGGTTTACATGATTTCTCTACGCTAATTGCGTAGACCGCTGTTTTCCAGGTTTACATATTCTTTCCACGCTAATTTCACGTAGATTGTGAATTTACCGGTTTACCAAATGAACCCATGGGTATATAAGACGGGCCATCATAGGGTTCGAATCATCATCAGTTCTTTACACAGTACTGACGTGGACACTTATTCCCGTCAGGCGCTATTACTCAGGGCTAAACGCGCGCCTCGATACCACCCCTTTACATCACCATTACACCGCGATCTTTTGAAGAGGACCGCAGTGCCCGATATTCCACCCTAAGAGTGTAGTATGTGTGTTCCGTAGTTTGTATTGTCGGGCACCGCGTCACCTATAACTATGATCAAAGTGTATTCAATTTTCTTCTTACCCTGCACTTTCCATCCTGCGTAAATTCTTAATCCTGTTGTTGTGTCGTAATTAGAGTAAAGTGATTCATTTCGAACACTAACGCCCTCTCGTCGAGATCTAAGGCGTGACAGTGTCGTGACGAGTCAAAACTCTCAAAATATGTGTAACGGACCGCCGGTCCCGCCTCTTGAGTCACGTCAAACCCACCAAGAGCCACCGAGGCGAGACCTCGTCAGTACCTTTACTTGAGCAGATATAGATTTGTGTGTAGCCCAATGTGAATCATCTCTGACGAGAACAATTTGAGTTCCGACTCAGCAAAGAAATGATTAAAACTTATTCGGAAAACCAACAGCAATTGAATGGCTTCAAAAATCCCAAAAATTCAATCGAATGATTCTTCAATCAATTCGAGGAACTCTGAATTCATATAGCCTGTATATCATTCACAGACGGCTCTGAACGAGAGCAGTATTTGTCCATTTCAGGTTCTCAAAAAATTGCTTGAACATTTTCAAATCTGTTTCCCTCTATGATAAGTTTGTGGCAGAGCTAGTTCTGCATCGTCTGATGAGATGAACCGTTATTTCCACTAATGTCATTGGAATTTTTCCAGCAGTGTCGACCAATAAAATCTACTTCGACAATAACCGAAACTATTCTTTTGAAAAGCTGAAATGGACTCGCACCTTTTTGACCCGAAGCCGTCCATATCCAACATCCCCGATATGCAATCGAATCGTAGAACTATTTCTACCTCAAAAATATATGGATGTGTTAATTTCCAATGACCTTATCCATTCCTATTTCTGACTCCGTGAAACTTCTGAATTGCGCAAACTGATTTGGTCGAATGTCCCTACACTGGTAAATTGTTCATATTCTGAAAGTGATGCACAAAGGCTGGTATCTGTCGGTTTTTCAACCAAACTAGCTCTCGAACATCCAATCACTGGCATACCACAAACTCCAAACCTGTTCAACCCGGTGGACATTATTAGTCCGAAATTGTTTGTTGATCGATTCTGTTCTGGTCAAACTGAATTTCCTCCAATATTCGTTTTAATTTCATGTAATTCAATTTCGTAACTATGTGCCGAGATCCAACCATGTGTACCTTTTATGTAACACATGGGTAATTCCCCCAACATTCAATATTCGGGTGTCTCAATAACTAAATTTTCGAACAAACAGCACATGCGTTTGAAACCTCACTTGACAATTTTGCAGCATGTATGTAAACCTGAAATCAATAGTGTGCATGATTTTCATGATAGAGCCTAATATTGAGTATAATTCACCTCTCCTCCCCCGAAATGAGATATGCCGGCGTGGTGAAAAAGTCGTGTATTTCGATGCTAATATATTACGACACCGGTATTAATATGTAGTAATGTGTAGACACATTAGTATGTAGAGACCGGGTTTTGTGTCATAACACTTTTTCTTTGTATCATTGCACGTTCCGCATTATTGCGCGATTAGTTGCAAAACGCGAGCTTTTATCAAAAAACTGCAACTCTAATAGTACATTTCGATACAAGGGCGTAAACCGTTTTATTCGCGTCCGAGTGATGGGTTTCCGGCCCGAGCCGCAGGCGAGGGTCGGAATCATCAGGAGGATGCAAATAACAGGTTTTACGTCCGTGTATCTAACTATACTTTTCGATAAACTGTGAGTAAAAGTCGACAAACTGTGCGCAAAGTGCACTTTTACGCACAGTGTATCGAAAAGCAATTTTCTAGCCTAAATAGTCAACACTCACATCCGCGCATCAGGAATACTCTATAATCATACAGTTCAAAGCCAACTCACGACCATAATTCCATACATTTTGTTTCTACCTTCAATCATGAATAATCCCATAGAAATAGGGCATATACTTCGCGGTCAGTTTGAAATCCTTCATACGGCATTGGCAGGATAAATGAAATCTCCAGTGAAAAAGATGTACTTTTGCATGATGAAGCTGCAAATATTATAGAGGAGTATAAAAGTTGCAGTTCCTGAGAAAAATGAACAGAGTAAAGAGAGGCTAGCAGGCTGGAAATGTGGAAATCATCAATAATATAAAGCCACCAGCGTGACCGGTATGCATCCCGAATTTTATTATACATCCAAAGTAAATGCGGAAGTGTATAAAACTATGAGTTCCCATGAAAGAGGACCTATAATTTGAGAATTCATGTGTTCCTGAAACATTTACAGCTCACGGTAAGCCGGAAGGTCGGAAAAGGTCGAGTTGCCTTAACGTCAGGGGCCTTGATCTAATACATTTTTCCCGTGACGAGGTGGGAGAAAACCCAGCATTGCCAATTCCCGCCCAGTTTACAATTAGTAAACTAGTTTGCAACATTGATTGCTACGGAATTATCATTGGAACATAAGGTAAGTGTACCCAACTTGCCCCCATATGCCGATCTCAGGAATGGGCGCTCGTTGATCTTCCCGCAATTTTTTCTACGTTTGTTATGTTAAAAAATGAGAGAATCCGTAGTTTTCATCGACCCCGGATCATTTCTGCGTTCTCCAGAAAATATAAAGTGGGTTTTCCATTTTTCGTGTTTGCACGGCTAAGAAATCGAGGAGGAAATCGCGTTCACTAAAACCGGTGCCAATTTATTTTCATTCGACCAATCTTGACATACCTTAGCGCATTCGATTCCTTGTTCCAAGACCTTCGAAACCCGCTCTTTAGGGTTGCAGAACTCTGATTTGGAGCGATTTTATGTACAAAACACGAAGATGATTTGAGAATCAAGAAGGCCGACATCGCAGTGTACCAAACATGCCCCCATATGGTTATCTCGGAAAGGCGTGCAGTATGGCTTTTTTTTACCACTCAGAACGTGTTTATCACGTCAAAATAGGTCGGAAACGATGTCTTGGGCCAGCTCAAAGCTACAAATGTCGCTGCACGGTGATCAAAACGGATCAAAGCGATTCTATTCACTTCATCGCCGATTTACATTGTTTTAAATGATGGGGGCAAGTTGGGTACACACTTTTGTAAACTCTCAAAAATCACCTTTTGGGAGAATTCAAACAGCTCGGCTCCACTTCATCCAAATTGGACGTATCTTAGCTGATTTTAGCTCATTTTGGATTGGAGGTTGCTTTAAAATGAGCTAAAGTACGTTGGAAAATATGGAGATGGGCCAAAGTTATTAAGAAAATGGCTTAATGGGGGCAAGTTGGGTACACTTACCTTACTTAATGGCGTATTCTTCTGAACCCTCAAACATTTTTTAGCACCACACAATTCTAAGATTGGCCCAAAAGTCATCTCAACATGGGATTGAATCAGTTTTAGACCACAACATTTCCGCTTACTAACCTGTCACTTTGATTGTGATCGAAAAGTGATTCAATTTTTTGTCGGGATGACTTTTGGCCCCATTTTAGGATTGTGTGATGTTAAAAAATGTTTGAGGGTTCGGAAGGATACGCCATCAAGTATATCCTGATGATATTTTCATGGCAATGAATGCTACAAACTAGTTCGTTTACTAAATGTAAACTAGTAGGAAATTGGAAGTGCTGGGTTTTCCTTCAACCCGTCGCGGGAAAAATGTATTAGAATAAGGCCCCAGGGATTGTTCTGGGATGTGTTTTGGGACCACCTCGGCACCATTCTCCAACAAAAATAAAAATTTTCCGTCGAAAATTTTCTGAATAAACTTGATCTCCTCCATTTTTTATCCCAATATTCGGAATTATGATCTCACTCCATCGTTCTGCTCCGTCTATCCGGCCTTTGAAAATCATGAAAGTACACAAATTTGACGTGGAAAGGTCTAATATTCCGAATTACGGTACCAAAAAATAGTATTTCGATGAAAGAACGCTTATTTTTTCCTGCACAAAATGGCACTTTATCTAGATTCTGGCTATAGATCCGGAAGAAGCAAAAAATTTCGCCTCAAAGACTTGCATTATGACATATTTTATGATACTTTTCCTGCATCACTTCCTGTCTCTATTTTATACATTAATCAAAATTCGAAAATTTTTAATTCAGGAACTGTCGTCTAGTCCCAAAAAATCAGTCGCCATTCTTTGAGAGATTGCTTACCATTCATCTACAAGCTATCTTTCAAAAAAATACGAATCCACAGCTTTGAATTCAAAAGAGACTTCAAATAACCCTCATCGATGCCAATTCCAACTGATAATTTCATTCAATACGTGCCACAAATTATCTCTTGTACAGTATCCATTAATTTTGAAATCGAATTTGCACGCCAATAAACACAATTTGGATGATTATCACGAAATTCTCCTTTTTCCACGTTTGTATTTGTTCATTAGCCTGGTTCAACGCTTGGGCTCCACATACATACATGTGTATATATATATATATTCCTCTCGAGAGCCAACATATTTAATTACAAGCTTGGCTGTTTCTACATCACAATGAAATCGTTGGAGTACCAAGAGACAGAAACACATACACACACATAGATAGAGAGAACGAAAGAGTTTTTCGCTCGTTTTCGACCATCCTCCGTTAGAGGAAACTTTTTTCCCAACGCCCCGCGTAACTGCCAAATTACTCCCCTGTCAAAAAGTTACGCTCACAGCTCTTTCATTTGTTTCTTTTTTATTCGTGCGTTCTTTTGGTTGCAACAATTTTACTTTTCTCTATCTATATGTATATCTATCTCTTTTTTCAGAATGAAAAAATTCCCGGAAGAGTTATTCAGAGTGTATAATTAGACTCACGTATAACGAGGCATAACGTTTGACGTTGCATTTTGAATGGATGAAATATAAAATTAGGGTAAGAGTTGAGTTGGATAGAAACATTTTAATTCATCGAAATTTTTTGAGATTTTATTCTTGATTGAAGCGTTATGGAGTAAAAATCATTTTTTGCCTTAAATGAAATCAAAATTTCCTGGATATCCGATAAAATTTAATCAAGAAAATCCTTCCCATCTCAGATAAGAATCAGAATTTGTAGTGAAATTTCTCTGGAGTATAGAATTACTTCGATCCCATGACCTAATTCCAAAGGATGATGTTCGTCATTTAAATTGATGAGCTTTTTTTTTCGTTACTACCTGAGGGATCGCTGTTATTGAAGGTGGTGATAACCTATTCCGAATAAGGCGGATAATTCAGTTCTGAATCTATTCAAGACCCTAATCAGGCGGGTGAACTAAGGTGATTAGTTGAATAATTGATTGATCTACGTGGAGGAGATGAAATTATATTGGAAATAGGAGCACAACATCTAGTTTTGGATTTACATATTCAAATCTCGAACAAGTTTATGATATAAATAGCACGCGGAGGTCGTGGAAGAATGACAATACATAGACACAATTGAAAAGGTCACATAATGATTGGATAAAGTAGTTGGATATTTCATCAAAATTTTAAATTTTAAGTGCTTTTGGTAGCCATGCAGTACATACAGCACGGTCGTGAAGTTCTATTTACCAGATATATCAAAATTCATATCGTACAAACTTTGAGATGAGTGTCATGATTATTGTTATTGTCCCACTTATACTCGACAACTGAACCTTCAACCCAAATCATTAGATTATTGCAGAAAAGTGGAAACCACTGGGAGTGGTATGTACATCATAACCTATAATATACTCACATTTTTGTCCCAATCTTCCTCGAATACTTTTGCAATTTGGGCTAAACTACGAGAAGACGCATTCAAGTTGAAATAATAACAAGTGTGCGTCTTCTCGTCGTTTACCCTAAATCGAAGGAGAATTTCAGAGAAATGGGAACAAGATTCAGCTTGCAGGGCTACCGCATGCCCCCAAGGGCGCTTTCTAGCCTTTGGAAAACAGCGTTGTCGCCATGTTGCGGTCAAAATGGTTTATTGTAAATATAAAATCAACCAAAAAAAATGGACCGGAGGACGATATGTTTTCACGCGCGGAAAATTTTCCTGTAAATTTTAAGCAAAGTTTCATGAAAAAATGTGCAAAATTGAGCTCATAAAGTTGCAGGGATGTATCTCACTATCCTCAAAAATTCTGGCATCTTCATGAGCTCAATTCTGCACCTTTTTGATGAAACTTCTTTCAAAATTTACAGAAAAATTCCCCGCGCGTGTGAACACATTGCCCTCCGTTCTATATTGTTCGGTTGATTTCATATTCACGATGAATCATTTCCACCGCAAGATGGCGCCACCACTATTTTATTCTTAATCTTCACCAACTCTTATTGGGTCCAAAAATGATCCAAATCAAAAGTTATCCTGTCGATGCGTATTGCCAAGGAAGTGAATAATGAGCTAAAAATGGATTCATCCCGATTCAAGCGTGTTCGTCAAAAAAAGTACACAGTCCTTGACCAGAAATAAAATTCGAAAGATAGTCTGGCCGCGGAATGTAAAAATATTGAAATTGTATCTTCAATAATTTCGAATGAACGAGAAATTTCCCAGATATTTTCCATAAAATACCACCCTCACTCAAGATCAAAAACAGAGCTCATCGTTTCGTCTACCAATTTTACATACCACATACGATGAATTCACTCGATGCATAACCATGAAAACCCTAAAGCTTCCGAAAATTCATCTTCACAGCGATATTTCAACCGACTTACCGCGTAAATCTCAGCGTGAGAATCCTTCCCAACCAAAATCTCGCCCACCGCTCACACACAATCTCTCCCTTACAAAAAAAAAAAAAAAAAGGCAATCCACTGCTGCCAACCACCGCCGACTTTTCTCTCTACCCTAATCTCTCATCCTCTCTTTCTCTTTCATCCTCACTGGAAATTTTCAAGCTCAATGTATCTACATTGCCGCCTACTCGTATGGAAATTACACCTCCAAAACCATCTCAAAGTCGTACATAATCCCAACGAATATTACGATATACTACAAAAGTATTTTATGATCCGGAAAGAGTCTGATAACCTAGAAAACCAAGTTCCATGTGTATGTATAGATATGTATGTATGTGTATTCTATTGGCAATCAGTTATGGGTTATGGGTGACGTTGTTTGAACCAAGGCTACTTTATAATACGTAATCGATCGATCATGCATGAGAGTGAAATTCGATACACAAACTCAATGTTCATAGGCGAATCTGGATGCTTCACGCGTCAATGACTCTCTTGGGCTGAAATAGCCTCGTAAGTGGCATCGATGAGGTTTGGAAGGTGGTATGTGTATGTGTGTGTGTAGATGGAGGTTATAGGTTGTCCACGTAGATGGGATTAGTTTTCAAACGATGTGATGGGGTATGATGAAATTTCCCGCCTCGAGGGGTTTCTGATTAGAGATGACCCTCTCTGAGAGGTAGTAGATAGGTGTTTGTATGTGGTCATGCAGAGTCAAGCTGGATTTGAGGTTATGAGGACTCTGTCTTGTTGGCCTATTGATTGGAGCATCTAATTCTCAACGAATCTAGAATGGGTTATTTCGACGTTTTTCATGGAAAAATTTCATCTCGTATCTCAGTTCTGTAACATTGTTTAACCTACGTCGTTACAATTCGAATAGTGATTCAACAGATCTAATACACTTTTTTGCCTGGACATGAAACTTACCTGGGATGATGTTATAAACAATATTTCCTAGAGTCCCATGGAAACATATGTGGGAGTCTCCTTGCCCTCCAGTTAATCGAGTGTAATAAAGAAAACCACCCTACATCAATTGAGAAACATTGTTTCATGAACAATGAACAAGTGTGCTTACTATTTCAGAGTTGGGTTTCTAATCAATAATGAAAACTTTCAAAATGGCTGTGAAAGTTTTTGAACTAGAATAAATCAGCAAGAATTGAGTGCTAATCATGGAATTTCTACGAGAGAACGACAGAGAATTTTTTCACTGGTTGTGAGCTTTATTCTTCTTTCAAAATCCAAAGCTTAAGAGATGTGGGCTTGAGTTGTTTGTGCTCCGAATGTCTTTGGGAATTCTCAATGACTCTGAGCATTCACTGTGACATATTATTACAATCCCACTAGTAAGATTCCTTGAAACATTCCTCCATATGTTCCAGCCGAACAAGTCCATAGGGTATCATCCGTAGATTGACTTCTTCACTCGTAATTCCTTGTGAATTCTTGTCTGGAAACCACAATGTGTTTTACAAGATCCTGCTGGATTGCATAATTAAACATCATTTCGACTCCCAATCATCACGCGCAGCTTCATCAAAATTGATACATGATAATATGATGGTCCTCTTAGTCTGGTACCTTCATTGAGAGGCACTCCCCAGCCTCAAAACATAGGGTCCCTATAATTTATGGGTCTAGACAAACGGGGTCAATTTTTCTGATTGGCTCCGCCATTTTCAGCAATCCCGTACTTTCTAGATGGGGGCTTATCCGTGTGAGTGCTCACACACCGATGCGCTCGTGTACGTGCAGCTCGCTGAATATCGCGGCCGCCGTTCCATGACTATAGACCTGTTAACTATAGGGATCTTATTAAAACAGCGATCGTAGCGCCATCTTGCGGTGAAATTGGTTTATTGTTATCCGTGTGAGTGCTCACACACCGATGCGCTCGTGTACGTGCAGCTCGCTGAATATCGCGGCCGCCGTTCCATGACTATAGACCTGTTAACTATAGGGATCTTATTAAAACAGCGATCGTAGCGCCATCTTGCGGTGAAATTGGTTTATTGTCAATTTCAAATCAACCAAACAAGGGAGCACGAGGTGCAATTCTTCCCACGGGCGGATAACTATTTTGTGAATTTTAAAAAAAATTTCATCAAGATCGGTGCAGAGTTGACTCATGAAGTTGTGGCGGAATTTTTTAAAACAGTGAGATACTTTGCCACAACTCTATAAGCTCAACTTTGCACCGATATTGATGAAAGATGTCTGAAAATTTGCAGAAAAATTATCTATTCGTGAGTGTATATCACATTCAGTTCTCTGTCGTTCAGTTGATTTTATATTTACCATGAACCAATTTGACCGCAAGATGGTGCCTCAATCGCCACTTTGGAGACGGAGAGCAGCCAGAGTCAAAGATTTTTAATTTGATGGCTCTTGAAACTTTTTTAGGGTTCATTCACCTAGAGCTCATCATAGATTTTCCAGATTCACATCCTCCAAATTGGGTTTAAATATTTTAAAATTCATTCCTACCTCTAATAAAAAATACGTTCTACTGCCATACTTTCATCAGTCAAGATTCATAAAACCCCATTATTTTCATTAAACCCTTGAACCATCCACAACAACCTCCACGTCTCATCACATTCATCCTACTCCGTACATCATCAACATTCTAGAACCAACCTCTCCCAACACAAACTACTCCGATTCCGTAAATCACCCTCCTAATACCCTCCACCTCCCTCTACTCCCCTCGTCAGTCCATTCTCACTCCGTCACTCCATAACGAAGCAATACACGAGATTCAAAGGACAAACATTGCCGAATCCGCATTACGAAAACGGTTCCTCCCAAGCTCAAATTCTCCCTCTCACCCTCAAAACGAGACCCAAACACCATTTCTATCTTAACCACAACTACTACTACAACCATTACTGTATATACTACGTGCTACATCAGCTTTCTATATATGTAGAGTTTGCTCAACGAAAGTCGAATGCCAAATAAGCCTAGAGTTAAAATTTTTTACGCTCCCATCAGCCGTGTGACAACGTGTATGGAATACTTTGAAATGTGTTGGTGTAATAAAGACGGTTTTCGTGTAGTGTATCTATGGGAGTTCTGAAACATGTGAGGGTACATAGGGGGACTATAAATGAGGGATCGTATCGTAAAATGAGAGGTTAGTTGAGGCTGATATGATTCTATTCTCGAAAGTACGGCTCTGGTAAAGGTACTTGGAAGATAATACTCTTGCGGATTGTAAGGACACTGGATAACTATGGTGATGGCTCGAACGCATATGGTTGGGCTGTGAGTATAAGGTTTTCCACGACTCTGAGAGGTCGTTGAAGGTTATTATTGTCTTAAGATATTATTAGCTTTGGTGTGAGCAGATGTGATGGTGAGCAGATGGTTAAGAATCTCTTTGATGATCGTTGGGATTTTGATGGACTCTGCTTGATAAATTTTTTTATTCATCCTGATCCCAGGGCTTCTTGTGAGTCTGACCAGGAGAGGTCATCACATCCGGATCACGGATTTGGCTGGAACTTTGGGAATGGTCTTCTTTTAGTGCCAAAAGATGAAACCCAAAATTATAGACCCTAACGCTCAAGCGTTTCTGAGCTACAGCCAAGGATATTAGCATTGCAGGTATACCTATATTCATGATTTTTAACATGGGCCTATATGGGCAATGCTAATGTTTTCGGTTGTAGCTCGGAAACGCTTGAGCGTTAGGGTCTAGAATTTTGGGTTTCATCTTTTGGCACTAAAAGAAGACTATTCCCAAAGTTTCAGCCAAATCCGTGATCCGGATGTGATGGCCTCTCCTGGTGAGTGCTTTGAGATCTTTTGACGGAGTCATTCTTAGGGTTTTTCCTGTGGGTTATGAGTAGTTCAATATTTAGGACTCCAAGAGCTGTGTGATGATCATCACTATGGGCAAGATATGAATCGATGTCTCACATTAGAGAGATTTAGCTAAACCTGATTAAGGACTTATTAACTCCTCGAATCGGGTCTAGCTTCCCGAATTTCCGAGGTATATTCACGAGATCGAAAGAAGCTTGGATCCTTCGAACCTGAGGCCGAGGCTTGCAAAATCTCGTCTCGTAGTAGCCATATGAGTCAGATCCTTCAATCAAATTTGAAAATTCGGATTCCCTCCACATCTTTAGATGGAATTTTGTAATACTAAAAGCCACCTTTGATTCAATATCTTGAGCTTTGGCTATTTGATCCATGATTCTTCTACTTATTGAAAAATACCGATGTCATTGTGGGAATCTAAGGGAAATTAAACCAGATCTAACGGATGTCGTTAAAAAACTTATCAATAATGTATGAGGCATGAGAATACTATGTATTTCAAAAGTCACGAAGCCGTTCAGAGTTCAGAATCCTCATTTGAAAGGGACCCATTCATTTCTCATCCTCATCGAAGGACCACACACTTTGATGTCATACTGATCCACATCATTCTTTCCAGAGACTATATTTATGTCAAACAGAATTCATCAAAGAAGAATGGCCCATCACTAGTGAAATCTGATAATCATGGCTATTATACTATCAATCTGTGAAGTTTTCAAATCAATTGCTTGCAGTATCCCTGAATAATTGGATATTACCATGCATACCACTCAATGAAAAGAATACCAAGCTCAAGCTTCCAATCCCGGTCATCAATCAATTCAATTCCTAAAGTTCAATGAAAGAAAGGAAAGTACCCATAAAAGAGAAGAAAATGATGGAACCTTTGAAACTGAGCTAAGATTCATTGGTAAAGTTTTTGTATTAATCCCATACTCTTCTAGAATCTATCTTACTCGCCACAATTAGCCATAATAACTCTTTCAGTTTGTACTAATAGATTTCGTAATCTTGCTCAACTCTCACTAGGTAAAATCCATGCAAACGGTAAAACGATTCAAAAGAGTAAAATCTTTCTCTGAAAAGGAGTAAAAGTCTGTCTTTGGGGTAAGCCAGAAATAATTAGACGAGGTATAAGAGGGTAAGGAATCCCTTCTTTTTTTTTTTTGTCTTTCAAGATCTTTTTACCGGCACAGCTTGTAGAAAAAGATAAAGAAAGAAAGAGAGAAAGTAGGAAGAAAAGTATATATCCCACCTGTAGACTATAGAAGTAGCTTGAGAGCTGTGGCACATCTTCCGGAAGCCGAAACGATTCCTTTTAAAACGAGCGTGGCATTGTTGCATTCAACTTGAACAATTTCGAATGGATGAGAGAAGGAAGAAGTAAAGGGAAAAGACTTGACCTCACTCACGTAATTACCCTATCTTTTTATGTCTTACTGTGTTACGAGTTTGTGGAAATTTTTCGACCTCAGTGTGTATAAGGTATAGGAAGATTTTCTTTGTAACAGGTAGCAGGTAATTCATTGTATTCTTATGAAAACATTTTGAGCGACGTGAAATTTGAATTCCTATGTCTAAAAAATCTACTGAGAACTATATTTCTTTCCATAATTCGTGAAAATGTGTGACTGAATAGCTATCTATGGTCTAGAATAGTCATTTAGATCTTGATGAGATTAAAAAGAACTGCTTGAAGAATCATAATTGTGAAAAAGTTCAAGATTCTTTCTTGCCAATACCGAGTTCTCGACTCAGACGAAAATGAACGAGCCGTGAAAGAGTTCAAATTCATAATGGACAGTCTGAGTCAGTGGGTAATAGTTTCTTGAACTCTGTTGAAAAAGTTTCAGACTCTGCATCGAACCAGATAACTCTCTCACGATCAAGTTTCAGATATTAAATATCCTCCCAAAAGAACCGAGTCACTTCTGAATCAATTTCAAATTAGTGATGCTCTAAATATTTCACACCAATTCTTCAATAGATTCAATAGTCTAATAGGGAGATTGCACTAATGTAATCACATGGCAAACAATAAATAATAACGGCTTAAAGAATCACATAACCTCAAAAAGATTCTTAAGAACTGAAGTCTAATCAAATTACATGGCAAACAATAATAACGGTTCTAAGAATCACATAACCTCAAAACAATTCTCAAAAACTTGAGTCTAGCTCTCCTCATTTTCATTCATTTCAACGCCCACTTCCCACATAACCCTGTTTTAATCGAAAATCCGGTAAATTTCATCGCACCCTAACCTCAAAACTCGCTATCCAATTCCACACCAACGACGACCCACATACAAATTCTACCCGACGAAAACTCACCAAGAGCAACCTCTAAACCAACAAAATTCGAATTTTCTTACCCCGTCTGTGTTTATACACACATATATGTAAACGTGTATGAGTGTGTGTGTGGGTTATACATACGACAGTAATGTTTGTTCTGTGGCGTAAGGGCGGGGGCCAAAAACAAGCGCCAACTATTCTGGAATGTAGATTTACCTGAAACTCGGTGAGCAAGAGAGAAACTCCAGTATACTTTATACTCCTATATATATATACGTGGAGATCTAAATGATGACGTCTGGAGTTCAATTCCAGTGTGCAGTCTATGTTTCAGCTGACGAATGTCTCTGCGGAATCGTAGACGTCTGCATTGGATGTAGAATGTTGAAGTAGAGCGTCTTTGAATTTCGAGACGAGTAAATGGATTCTGTGGTTGTAGACGATAATTTTGGGTTGAAATGAAGAGGTCCGGGTACGAGATTTGGAGTATTTTGTTATAATTTTGTGAGGTTAGGAGAATTATGTTATTTGATCGAAAGATCGTGGTCGATGATTTGTGTATTAGAATTCCATATTAGGATTATCGAATGGTGATCGAGGAATGGCTAAAATTGTGGTGTTGAATTTATGTGGAACGAATGGAAACAAAGAGTTACAATGGATGAAAATGGTTCCATCGACGATGATAGAACCATATGTTTGATGAAGGACTGTTGATGTGTTCCACAATTATTAACTATGAAACAATCTTGCAAGTTTCCTTCGAAAATCGTGTGTGAAGCTTCAGGGCAAGTGAAAAGAAATGAAGAATTTAATCAATATTCATTGAGGGAGAGCTAATTTCTTCATGACTGGTGATTTCCCACAACCTTGATGGAAAGGAAGTGATTTGTCAAACAGATCAATCAGAAATGTCGCAGAAACGAACAATCCAATTTTTCCGTCTGTGCTCAAGTGACGATTTGCTGGAACCACTTCAAGGGGTAATGGAATATTCTCAAAATCATACTATTTGATCTATCAGCCCATGAAATTGATACGAACCTCCAATAAGATATGAGTCATTCTGGAGCAAGCTGGACAAAACCGTCACCAGGGGGGTCTGGGAAAATTCCGCGAAATTTTTTTTCCATTAGTACTATGTTGAAATAGTACGAAAACATTTTTTTCAGATTTTTTCGGCCCCCCCCCCTGTGGGCCCCAGGGCCCATGAAAGAGCCATTTTAGGCCCTTTTTTAGCCTATCCTAGAAAAATCATAGTTCCAACGCAATTCCATATTTTTCAACGTACTTGGGGGCATTTTTCTCGTCAACACTAGTACTTTTGAAAAAAAAATTGTCCAAGGCCACTTAGTGAGCCTGACGACTTCTGCAAGCTAATTATTGAGAGCAAATTTTAGCGATTTTTGGGCCTGCTTCATAGCGATCTAGCTCCTACTAGACATGTGATAGTCGACTTCTGCAGGTGGTCATTTTAAAGGTCTTGAAAAAACCTACAATTTGACCACCTGCAGAAGTCGACTATCGTACTTTTCATAGCAGCTATAGCCGATACAAGTTGAGCTATTTACAAAAAAGTCGAAAATTCAGGACTCGATTCCAAAAATATATCTTAATTTTTTTTCACGAAACTCGTGCGAAAATGTTCTTTCAGACATCTACTTTCAGTAAAAAAATTTGGCGGAGGTTATTTTTTTTGATTTTTTTTGCCGAGCGTTACAAAATGCCGCATTTCGTGGTTTTAGCAAAAACGGCATCATCGACCACGGTCACATATGCTCCCATCTGGACTGATGTGCACCAATCTGTGTAGAAGTACTCCCCAAAGTACCCCCAAGTACGTGTGAGAAGTTGCGGGGGCGTGCCTCCAGCCAGGAGCGAGCTGTAGCTTCTCTTTACCGTGTCAAAAATAGGCATTAATTTGGCTATTCGAGCGTAAGCGACCGAGAGCATGATTTTACTCGTTCTGGCTTACAAATGAGATAATGGGCTAGAGTAAGGATCCAAACATACTTTTCCGACTCAAAATGACCATCTGAACACAATTCCGAGGTCAGTTTAGCTCTAGAATGTCGTCTAGTGCCTCAACGGTGTCAGAACCCATCGACAGAATCTAAGTTCTTGAGGGGCAGAGGGACGACTATTTAGAGCAAAACTGACCTCGGAATTGTGTTGAGATGGCCATTTTGAGTCGGAAAAGTATATTTGGATCCTCATTCCAGCCCATTATCTCATTTGTAAGTAAGAACGAGTAAAATCATGCTCTCGGTCGCTTACGCTCGAATAGCCAAAATAATGCCTATTTTTGACACGGTAAATAGAACCTACAGCTCGCTCCTGGCTGAAGGCTCGTCCCCGCAACTTTTTACACGTACTTGGGGGTACTTTGGGGAGTACTTCCACACAGATTGGTGCACATAGGTCCAGATGGGAGCATATGTGACCGTGGTCGATGATGCCGTTTTTGCTAAAACCACGAAATGCGGCATTTTGTAATGCTCGGCAAAAAAAATAAAAAAAAATAACCTCCGCCAAATTCTTTTTACTGAAAGTAGATGTCTGAAAGAACATTTTCGCATAAGTTTCGTGAAAAAAAATTAAGATATATTTTTGAAATCGAGTCCTGAATTTTCGACTTTTTCGTAAATAGCTCAACTTGTATCGGCTATAGCTCCTATAAAAAGTACGATAATCGACTTCTGCAGGTGGTCAAATTGTAGGTTTTTTCAAGACCTTCAAAATGATCACCTGCAGAAGTCGATTATCACATGTCTAGTAGGAGCTAGATTGCTTTGAAGCAGGCCCAAAAATCGCTAAAATTTGCTCTTAATAATTAGCTTGCAGAAGTCGTCAGGCTCACCAAGTGGCCTTGGACAATTTTTTCTTCAAAAGTACTAGTCTTGACGAGAAAAATGCGCCCAAGTTCGATGAAAAATATTGAATTGCGTTGGAACTATGATTTTCCTAGGATAGGCTAAAAAAAGGCCTAAAATGGCTTTTTCATGGGCCCTGGGGCCCACAGGGGGGGGGGGCCGAAAAAATCTGAAAAAATTTTTTCGTACTATTTCAACACAGTACTAATGGAAAAAAATTTTTGCGGAATTTTCCCAGACCCCCCTGGTGGCGGTTTTGTCCAGCTTGCTCCAGAATGACTCATATATTTAATGAATGTTCTGGAAGGAGCAATCTGTTGATAGGAATTCTTGCCTACTCCGATGACAAAGGTTCAATATGAGAACTCATTCCTTCCAAGTCTCAGCCTCTTGAGTGAATCATCACCCCAAAATTCATCTAAAAATAGCTCACATCTCATCACCTTTTCGTCAACCTCCAAATCTCACAACATAACATTACAAAACCACAACATCTCACAAAACACACCCATGCACTCACACACGCCAAGAAATACTATGACAACGCCATAATTACCACCACCATCGCCATTGTCCTTACCCACTATGAGGATATCTCTGAAATGGTTGGCTCCTGCTGTCACAGTTTAGCAAAATTGTTTGTAATGCATCTCTCCAGGATTAATCTGTCGAAATATCTTCGTTCGAATGTTTTAAAAGTGGTCAACAAGTGAGGGGTCAATTGGTAAATGTTGGTAGATACTATAGAGTGAATGTGAGAGAAAACGACCGAAAATCGTGAAATTTACGTGTCACAGCGTCGTCAGACTTCCGAGATTCCCCAAGCTCCCGTAAGTGGAACGTTTCTGAGCAAGCTCTGTAATGTCTAAGATTCAGTATCTCATGATCCAAAGTTTAAATTTTCCTACTGAAGGGGAGTGTAATCTACTGTATGCAACCGTGAGACCTAGAAATGAAAGTATCACAGATTTTTGAAGAAAAAATTCTGATGTCACTTTCAATGCTACAGCTCATATTAATTTGATGACATTTCTAGTGAAAAAATTGAAGAGATTGAGCTATTGCAGGTCTATGTATCTCAGCACCAGGAAATTGTCATGGACAGGGAGAAAAAGCTATCGTAACCGTATGTGAATTCGGCCAGTTGTTTGGAGTGCACACTCGCAATAGGTCGAATAACCTGTCAAAAATGCCCTCAAGGTAACGAAAAAATTTCTTTTCACCCACACTAACGCGTTTTAGAGTACCATCCATTTGAATGAAGGCAAATCTTGCTGCGCCTATCTCGTAAAAAATGCACCAAGAAAAAATGGAACCATCAGTCAAGCCTCAGTGTATTCCAATTCTGACTTCTTTAGCTATCTTTCAGCTCCTAATCGCATACAATCCTTGCACTAAAACCATTCATGGACCTCAACATCGAATCCTAGTCCACTACCTACCTCAATTTCTGTCCTTATGCTATTTTCTGATTCTAAAAGTTGAAAGTTTCAGACATATTCTCATATCACTTATAATCACCCATACATCATCACCAACATTTCAGTCTTTCACGTTTTCAACTGATAAGTCTCTCTCTCTCGCTCTGTAATATTCACAATTTCAAAACACGAGGAACAAGTGTATGAAAACAGTTCCAAACTAGTAGTAGACTATAGTTGGTTTCCCCCACCTATACATAGATACTTCCTGTCCGAGTTTGCGCATAAATAGCCACGAACGCGATAAAGACTCGTCCTCGTGGTGTTGCGCCACAGAATCCACAGGAAGCACACCATATATACCTACTCTATACACTCTCACATGCATGGACAAAATTTTTCGCTCTCACCAACTTCTCGCAATAGTATCAAAAGAGACAGTCTACGTATATATGTATGTGTGAATGTATGCCAGTTTTCGAGCTATGGATATGATAAAGCGATGCGGAAAAGCTGCCCCTTGTACTGATTTACGCTTCCCCAACGAAATATTGCTCCCAGCGCTCCGATTTTCTCACTGACACTCTCACTCTTTTTCACACTGTATCGCCTGTATTAACACACACACACACTCGCACACACGCTCACAAATATACAAAAACATATGCGCAAGTATTAATTTTTGTAGGTTTGAAGTGAGAACTTTTTCTATTCATTGGAGGTCACTTGTTGAGTTCAGACGAATGAATATAATATTTGTATGATCTTTTAAATATGGGATGTAATCTAGTGAAATTCAAATTAAATTCTCATGCACTCATATTTTTATTGTGGTTGACATAACAGAGTGGAGTCAGTGTACTTAATTGATATCAACTGACGTAATTTATTTTACACTCAAAGAGGGTTTTGCCGCGACACCCAAAATTGCAAGAAATTTAGATAAAGGACATTATCAGGGAAAATCAATGAAATTATTGAAATCTGTCGAAGATCACTACACATATTAATGGACCAAAGCCGATTATTGCTCCCGCGAAAACTGAAAAGTGATCTCATAGGATAGGAAAAAGGGAGAGGGGTTAGAATTTCAATTCAAACTCGCTGGAGTGGTTCTTTTGAATCGGTTCAATGGCGATTGGAGTACCCTCTTGGAATTATGTCGATCAACTCTCGACGAAGCTTTTCATAAAATGCCTCTTTGAAGGTGCTTTAGAGCATTTGAATTCTGGTTCACGTGAGTGATTCTTAGTTTGAGTACTTTATAATCGTTCTTGAGCAGGCAAGAATGATTTTTGAGATTTTTAATAGAACAAAATGAAGGAAGTGACATATGAAGTGATTATAAGAAAGGACATTATTTGGAATTCAGTATGAAATATCAGGTTATGTTGCTAGTATAACAGGTAAAGTCAAGGGCTCATTAGTCGATAGACCTTCCCAACTTCGAAGGATGAGATAATGATTTTGAAACCTATAATCGATCTCAGAATCGTGTTGCATGTCTCATTACAACTGTACAGTTATGGAGTAGAAGTATAAAAAATTCCGCTGCCTTCAAAGTTACATCCGCGGAAAACTCACATCTGTTTGATTAACCCTTCCAAATATCCTAAGCGAAAGTATTCATTCACATTATCATAAAAAATGTGAGTGACTCGATTTCCTGGAAATTTGCGTACTTGTCAAAAGAGGTAAACTTTTTTTTACAGACTTGTCTGATTCTTTGAAATAGTGGAAATCGTCCATTTTTTCTTCCGGTCCAGCCAAAACTAAATGAAATTGTATTTGTTTTTCTCGTGGAGTACTTCATGATACTGAATACATTCCCTTTTGGACGGGTGAATATTCCAAATTTTTCGAGGCGCAGAATATCAGCATAATCTGTACGAAACATTTTCAAAACCATAATTCCCGACCATAATGGGACCCTGAAAATTCAAATGTGGTCGTATTGTTTTCTTGTGCTCATCAAATATGATTAACTCTTTCTGTCTTTTTCTAATGCTCTATGGTTTCAGTTATTCAATAACGAATTTTTTCGATCCTCTTTTTCAGCTTCTTATACATGAATGATATGATTTCATCACTCAAGCCTCAATCTAACATTTGGAATGAAGTACAAATCTCGATATAAGAAACTAAAGAATCTCCCTCAAGCACTTCCGTTCACACAATATCTCAAACAAAAATAGCAGTCCCAATTCAATACCATGATTTCCAATACATTCATTATCACACCCCATTCCCATCACTTGACATCATCAAATTAACAATGAATTAACTCAGGAGTTCAGGAACATCACAAGCATTCGCATTCGTGAAAATTACTTATATCTAATTTCAAACACGAGCTTAAATTAATCTGAATTATCGCGTTAATGACTACCTCATCCTAATCCATTCCCCCACGTACAGTAGCTCGTATCATGAGTTTTGGCGAACTCGTAGAAAGTACCTAAATGGAACAAGTTTGTTACCGGTCGGTAAAGTAGGAAAATATAAATACACATCGTGCAATACTTAAGCTTTTGGATGATGTAATTATTCATGCAACAGTTGTCGGCGCTTGGCTACCCTCATTTATAAATTATCCGCAGCTTATAGAATAGTTTCATACAACAATGTTGGCACTCTGAAATTTTGAGCATAGCTCGTTAATCCACAGTAGCGATAACTTACTCGTTACATGGATGTAAAGTTTATATGTACTGGTTGTGCTTTTGGATGAAAGGAACAACGCTAAGCTGCACTTGAATACAGTCGTTGGAAGTGGGATTTGCTTCACTTACTTTTTTTGCTGATTTATGTCGAGGTTTTTCAGAGATTTTTGTTTCGAACATTGTAACATTATGACATTCATTGGATGATCCGATCATTCCGATATATTTCATGCACATATAGGATATTGGTTGTATCCTGATTCAAGAGGCCGAATTCTTATTCTGTTCTGTGTTTCATTCTAGATCTTGTTTGAGAACTATAATGTGCTAGTCTAACCCATTTTTCAAACCTTCATGAACTCGACTGGTAAGACTTGTAAGGTCTACAATTTTGAATACAGGAGAGATGTGAATCATTCCCTCGGAGAATTATGCTGTGCAGATTACCTAAGTGAATTTTGATGGGTTTTGCTCGGCAAAAGACATTAATTGAGTCAAGATGGAGAAGATGTAGGTTATGGGTCATGGGTTATGATTACTACTCGAAATGTATATATATATACCTCTATATATATATATATATATATTTTTTTTTTAAGCGCAATCCATAACCCTATATATATATATCCATAACCCTATATATATATATATATATAGGGTTATGGATTGCGCTTCAAAAATGTGAGCTATGGGTTATGGCGTATGAGATTATGGTCTATGGTCTCGAATGGAATGTGGTCATCGGTTACCCCTTGACCTTGAGAAATATGAGCTATGGGTTACAGGCTATAGTGTCGTGGACTTATGGAGTGGAGTTTTCTATAGTCCATTGGTTACGGCTTGCGATTGAAGAATGTGAGCTCCAGGCTACGGGTTATGGGTTATGGGATGATCCTGTATGGATCCAACTACTGGGAGTGTATGGTTTTTATGATCATTGATTATCGTCATGGTATATGATCACCAATGGGTCATGTGCGATGTGGTTATAGGTAATAGTTCCTTCTTTCACTTTATAGGTTAGGTTATGGGTTATGTTTTGTTCTCGGAATATGTGAGATACAAGCTATGGGTTATGGATCATGGGTTACCATGTGGGTTCGGACTCTTGGCCTCAGACCAAATTAGCTTCTACTTTCAGAGTACCATTTTTCCTACTAGACTGAACGGAAAATGCTCATTCATAGCTTAAAAGATTAAAATCCTCAGTGCAAGTTCAAGTATGAATATTAAAAGCAACTCGTAGAATTGAGATCTAAAAGCATCATGTAACTTTCAATCAAAATTTTCACCACAACCAAAATGACTACCGTGTCTGATTCATCGCCTCTACAACCATCATGCCAGATAGCCTATTGCGTGAGATCAGACTGCACACACAGGGTCACTATCACTGCCATATATATATATTTATATATACCCTCGCATATAACAGTATATACCTTGTAGATATTTCCTCTATAGCTTTACTCCTCCGTAGTCCTGTGGGTACAATCGCGTCGTCTGTGGTGTCGTCGTCGTGGGCAAGATCTTGAGAGCCGCAAAAAGGACCAAAGAGCCACACCATCTACCACTATATACTCTATATACCCGATAAGGTCGCGAGCAGACAATGCCCTCGGGACATATATACCCGATATCAGCTTCTCTATGTCTCTTGGTCTTTCTGTATATGTGTCTTATAAACTCAAACCGTATGCCTCAGTTCATGCATGTATCTCTGTGTATCTGCATGTGTATGTGTATGTGTATGTGTATGTGTGTGTGTAAGAGAGAGAGAGAGTGTGTGAGTGACTGGAAGAAATATCTTCGACTCGGGCCTTCCGATATCTCACCACGTTTCACTGTCCATATACGATTTTCTGAAAGATTGTTGGTTCTTCTTCGGTTACTTGGTGTGTATACGAATGTGTTTATAGTCGAGAATGTATTTTATCAAGTGGAGAGTATCCCTTTCGACGGATGACTTTGTATTGTGTTGGTATGTATTCTCGGGTATTATACAGATTCGATGGAGTAAGTCGTCAAGTTGACGTTTTGGAGGTTATGGCGATAGGTTTGTCACGATACATCGGAGTGTATTTGCACGTGCTGTGTTCTCGTCTGAGTTTGGATTTCTAGAGGATGTTTTGGAAATTGTCTGGGAAGGGGTTTACAGGTAATGAGATTCTTTATCCAGGTTGATGTGAGATTTATGTGTTAATTCCTCTTAAGAATCGTCACCTCACATAAGGATTGTAGGATTATAATAATCTGTCCTTTTATGATCCTCAATTTGCCCTTTTGATGAAAATAATCTCTTTTGAAGACTGAGGACGTTGGCATGATCCACGTAATCATAATACAGATGAACCACGTTCATCACATTTTTCTGAAGCTTCCGTAAACGTGCTGGATACAGAAAGTCTATATAAGGTAAGCGTACCCAACTTGCCTCTGTACCCAACTTGCCCCCATATGCCGATCTCGGGGATGGGCACCCCTTGGCCTCCCGGAAATTTTTTTTACGTTTGTTATGTTAAAATATGAGAGAATCTCGGATCATTTCTGCGTTCTCCAGAAAATATAAAGTGAGATTTCCATTTTTCGTGTTTGCACGGCTAAGAAATCACCGAGGAAATCGCGTTCACTAAAACCGCTGCCAATTTATTTTTATTCGACCAATCTTGACGCACCTTAGCGCATTCGATTCCTTGTCTCAATACCTCCATAATCCGCTCTTCAGGGTTGCAGAACTCTGATTTGGAGCGATTTTATGTACAAAACACGAAGATGGTTTGAGAATCAAAAAGGCCGACATCGGAGTGTACCCAACATGCCCCCATATGGTTATCTCGGAAAGGCGTGCGGTATGGCTTTTTTTACCACTCAGAACGTGTTTATCACGTCAAAATAGGTCGGAAACGATGTCTTGGGCCAGCTAAAAGCTATAAATGTCGCTGTACGGTAATCAAAACGGATCAAAGCGATTTTATTCACTTCATCGCCGATTTACATTGTTTTAAATGATGGGGGCAAGTTGGGTACACACTTTTGTAAACTCTCAAAAATCACCTTTTGGGAGAATCCAAACAGCTCGGCTCCACTTCATCCAAATTGGACGTATCTTGACTCATTTTGAAGGTCTTGAGACAAGCTTCGAAATGAGTTGAAGTACGTTGGAAATAGTTGAGGTAGACCAAAGTTATTAAGAAGATGGCTTAATGGGGGCAAGTTGGGTACACTTACCTTATATATATTCTTTTGCTCAATTTCCCATTTGAAATCTTAATTTGCAGGAATTTCATGACATCGTCTTGGCTATTTTTATTGAATACAGAAACTTCAAGTCGATATTCAACGACAATATTATATGGGATCAACTTGGGGTACATTTAGGTACCTCAATTTATTCAATAGGTAGAAACGAACAAATTTTATCACTTGGTTAAACAATTTCATAGTTTCCATGAATTGAGGACTTACGGATATGTACATGTCCTTACAGTGTTGGAAATTAGAATATATAACAAGACATCATTAAAAATTAACAAAAAACCTCCCTAACCCAACATTCTTCGGAAAAACCCCCATATTGTCGATCCATGTTCAATGGTCTTACCTCCCTTTCCTCACCACATTTTTCCACGTAACCTGCGCACTAAAATTGTTCTGAGAATCTTTGAACCACTACTATACTCAACTCCGAAAATTCATAACGAGCATCCTGCTAACTCCATAGAATATCTCACTATCTCTCTCTTCCTGTACATCTCTAGAGTCCACAAATGTGAATTCGTGAATTTTACAGAAAGTGTCCCCTCAACCAGGATACAACTGTACAAATTTTAGTATATTCTCATACATATACGCATGCATATTCATGCGAGGAAAGCAAATTAGTTATTGTCTCGAAAACTTATGAAAGAGAGAGAGAGAGAAAGCTAGAGAAACTGCAATTCATGCAAATCAGCATCTGTTGTTTCCAATGTGGGTTAATTGGATTCCACGTGTGTTAGCTTTTTGTTGAAGTATGGGGTCTCTTAAGAGTCCCTCAGTTTGTATATATAAGTGTGTAGTAGGATGATGTGTATGTGGTGGAAAGTGTTCATTTATTTTAAACATAAATACACGAGATGAAATTTATGAAAATTTATGCTCTCTATGGGACAATTTGAAAAGCCACGGGGATTCCCTGACTCTTTTAGACCTGCAATATGATGTCGAGGCGTGATTAGCACCTTGAGAGTGTACCACATTCATTGAAGATTCTGAGACTTATTGAGTTGAATTTGATGGTAGAAAATTTTTGACCATATCGAAGATCGAATCTGGTTCTACTGTTGAAACGTATGAGCGGCATTGAAGTATTCTGTCCTCCTGTTTCAATTTGACATCGAAATGAAACTGATCCTCACAATCCATACTCTATACGTGTCAATTAGAGATACTGATTGACGAAAAGACAAAATTTGAATCTAGATTACATGAAAAAATTATGTTGAGGCAGTATAGAAAGCAACGTTATTTACTATTCCAAAGATGCAAGTTAATTTTTGAGCTTTTTCTCGTGGAATTGTCCTCCTGACATAATGTATGCAAAAAATTTTTTCAAGCACATCATTTTCTTTTTCTTTCTTCATATACTGAGCATGGAGTTATATTTGGCTATCATCATCCATGAAGGATAGTATTATTATCCATAAAGTTATACTCTGCACATAGCTTATCGACTTTCGTCCACATTTCATCCACGTTTCATGAAGAATAATACTTCAATACGCTTCAATATACGGGAGTAAAAAGCATCTTCAGCATCCTTGTGATGATTTTAGCTCTCGCATGCGGCTCGGGCCGGAAATACATCATTCTGGTGCAGAAATCAAAAAATTTTCACACTCTTTTATCGAAATGTAATGTTATTAATTCTTCGTGAAACTATTACTAAAGTACACTCACCAAGTATACTCAATAAAACACATCAATGTATTTAATCACACAAAACGAATGAACAAATAAGGTTTTTTTCGAAAAATTTTCAATAAATACGGACAACTAATTATGAAGTGGTCAATTCCCAAAATCGCTTCAAAATCCTGAATGAGACAAATCGTTGTGACCTATTGTGATATCAAAAAAATTTCTCTTCATTGCTTCCTGCACCAGCAACTAAAAACCGAAAATCCCTAGAATTCACTTATCTACTCTCTAAACCCCCGCCCCCCTCCCATCCTCCCATTCAACATCCATTTTCAGTTATTCACAACTGGTCACCATTATACTGCCACATCCACACAATACAACCGAATAATTCGCACTCCACCCACATGAACTAACATCCTCCTTTCACTCCCTAATCATATATTCGGCATTAGCAAGCATCCGCATATCGACGTGTCTAACCAGGCTATAATTGTATATGGATATTATCGCGAGAACTTACCCGAAAAGTTTTACGGCCTTGCATTTCGACAAGCAAACTCCGAATCACTCCATTCAAATTTCCCTACATGTATTTTATCATCAGGGCGATCCGTCAAATCATATTTTTTACTTCCAAAAACCGAGGGTTAATATGTCGAGTCCATATACTGTGATAAATAGAATCCCACGAATAGTCTTAGTGCTATGGCATCGGGATAATTAATATAGTGGGGTATTCCAACTTTTTGCCTCAAAATACAATAGTGAACAAACTATTCTCGTGGGTTTTATGACGACAGTGCTTAGATTAGACCTCGAGTCATGTACCTCATTCTTATCATGGGATGTTCCTCAAAGATGAGAAATTTTCTTAAAATGTTCACAGCGCGTCACAAATTCACTCTGAAGGACTCTGTTCGTAAGAAATTCCAAGGTAACATGTGAAACAATCGAATCTCATTGCGAGAAAAAGCATGGAATCAAAGCTCCCAATGCTGCATGGATGTTTGTAGCCAAAAATTAGCCATGCAATTAACTTTTTCGAGATTTTGTCCGATCTATGCATACCATGTTACCCACCTAAGAGTCAATTTATCTGTGCGGGAACAATTTTTTCCACTAAAATATGATGGGATTAAGGAGAAGTTTCTATGTCGACTCTGTTATTTTTGCGAGCGATTTTAAGGTGAAATGTCAGATCCATGTATGTCAGGTCCATGTACTCAAAATTCGTCCCCTGGAACATTCGATAGCACAAAAAAGACGGAGAAATGAAATTATCTGCTCCGGAATATGTATTTACGACTCAAATCAATCATCTAAACACGAATTTCAGGGTCATATGGTTCCATCGCGTCAGGATTTCTCGCTAGACAATGAAACGTCAAAAACCGAAAATGTCAGGTCCATGTACTATTATTTCTATATCTGATACATATGAAAATCACATAGATATACCAGTCTAACTCGTACCAACAAATTTATGCATATGTACTTACTATTACTTAATATGTGAAAGGGAATGGAAAAAGATAAAATAGACATGAGAGGCATCATTTTTCAGCCCCTGGATTTTTGGATGATAAATGTGTAAGTTTCCACGATATTACCCATATATAGGGTATACCTAATAATGCGAGAGGGGCAGTGCTCTGGAGTGCGAATTCCCGAGTGCAGATCGCGTATAATGCGTGAGCCGCGTCGTAAATGCAGCCTGGCGCATTTTGCTCATGTGTATAATACTATTTTCTGTATGTGTGTACTGTATATAAGGCTTGTACGTTTGAGTATAATTGATAATATTAGCCACCACGCAGTGGAGCAGTTTCGGGTTGCACTCGACCCATTGTTCCTCTCTTCACTGTATTCATTTGAGTGCTAGATTCGGTGGTGACTGTATATGTTCATTCTGCATCAATTTGTAGTGAAAATTATGCTGGGAAAAGGGAGGGGGGAGTTTCAATTTTTTTTATTGGAGATTGATGGCGACGCGGATTTTAGTGGGCGAAAATTACTCAGATGGGATTGTAATGGATTTGAGAGAAAACGAATGAAGATGTTCATGTCTATACTATTCAGGATTTTGAATATTCAAGTCAAGGGGATGTGTAGACAAATCAGTAGATTTCAAAATGGGTCAAAACTGCGTGAAAAATTTAATGCAAGTGTTGTTAATAGAACACGTGTGGAGAATTTCTAATCGTAAGTTCAATACTCAATTTCTGAAATAGTTTCACACGTTTCAATTCTTCAGTGAGGATAGCATTTGTGAAACAAATAATCGATCAAAAGTACCATTCATCTGAATCCCAGAATTGAAATTAATATCGATTATCATCGTCAAAATTGGACACTTCCTTGTACCGAGTTTCACTAATTATTGAATATACTCCAAAAATTCGCCCCAGTAAGTCGAAAACGGCCAACATGAGCCAACTCTCAAAAATGAAGCCCTCAATTCCGAAAAAGTCATCTTCTGCAGATTGGAAGTTGAGTAAGATCGTCATCGAAATTCTGTAGCATCTGAAATGAATGCATGTATCCATTCCAAGGAAAACCTCGAGAAATGCATTGTAATGATTCTTTCTAAGTAATGAATGCAATCCAATCCCACCAAGGAGGGGGTAAACACCCATTATCCAAAATTAGAAGTCAGATGTGTTTATACAAAATTTTTAACGAATATTTTCATAAACCTCAATATATTGACAAAAAATCTTATGAAAATTGGCTTGAACTCATTGGACTTCTTCTCTTTCGCCAGGCAACGTTAGCATTTTAGCATTTTTCCTCTTTATACGTGAATTTGAAAGCAGAATATCATGAATATCGTACCATGGATAAGAAATCAGCATGTAAGAGTCATTTTGGGCTGATATGTTAGAAAAATTACAAATATTGAGGTGACCATTACGTTCAGAAAGTTGAAAGAATACAGAATCCCATCCTTCCTTTAATCGATGGAAACATGGATCAAATATTATTTCACTGATAATAAGTTTCCATTTTCACTTTGTACTCACAGCATTTTTATGACCATGGGCTACGAATCGAACTTATCCTTCTTTTTTTGAAACTACACTTTTTCACATTTATGGCATTGTTGACCTTAATTTAATTGTTTTGTAAGCTGAAAAGAGTTGGAAAAAGCATGACCATAACTTTATCTCAAGATTCATGAAAGTTGTTCTTATACCATTCAGCCTCACCATCACAGAATTAATATGATAGATGAACTATTTCACTAATCCAACATCACGATGTAGCAAATAGATAAGATACTGCATTATTATTTCGGGCCACATGGCTAGAGTAGAACTACTTCGTACGAATGACAAATAGAATCAAAGAAAAATTCGGGAAGAAGAAGCTCATGCTCGAATATGTTGAAACCAGGTAGGATCAGTTTACCCAGTGTTGAATTTCCTGCGACGAATTTTCCCCCTATCTCTGTCTATAGTCCGTAACCGATACAATACGAACAGAATACATTTGGCTTTAGTAAACACACTATCGGTTTCGAGGCTTGGTTTAGCTATTCCGAGCATATCCGATGCAAATTCAATTCTCTTGGGTGTGTGCACCTCGCTTTCACAGCATTCAATGCCCATATTCCAGAGAGAATGGCTGACTTTTTGATTCATTGTAACTTTATAGCTATACGATATCGTATCGGCTCAAAGTGGATCGATCAAATTACGCCTCTGTTGTGTTAAAAATTGTGTTAGTGAATTTTGAAGATCAGGATTGTGTTGAAAGTCAAAATAAATTTATTTAAAGATTAAAATCAGGCGATGAATTGTGATGAAATCCTATATTATTGTACTATTTGGAAAGATACTAGGTTTTTCATATCAAGTGTCAGTACCAATATGTATTCACCGTAATTCATCCGAGAAATATTCGATTTTCCGAACTAGGTATTCTAGATTTTACTCCTTGTTAATCATAGCTAATCCTGCTCATTACATAAAAGGAACAGCTGTAATTGAACAATGAAAAAACAATTAGAACGAATTTTTGTCTCGATCGATATGAACGATCGAGACTTTATCACTCGCGGGAATTTCAAATCATATTATTTCATGACTCGGCTGATGCAAGCTAATTTTAATCAACGGATCTCATGATTAAGTGACATAGATCGATATTGGATTACTTCAATTCAATCTATGTACCTTCAAGGCACCTTGCAATCCGAGTGTTGCAACTTGAAGGATTCAAATACATCAAAAGTGGGATGAGAAACGAAAAATTCTTGATTTTACGCAACTTGAAGGATTTGCGACACTCAAACTGCGAGGTGCCTTGAAGGTACATAGATCGAGCTGGAGTAATTCAATATCGATCTACTCTCTCCGTATCCATCAGTGAGAATCCACTGAACTTCAGTGCATTACGGATCAACTTTGACTGATGACTTCAGTGCATATGCACTGGGACTTCAGTGCATATGCACTGAAGTCATCAGTGACCCTCACTGAAATTTCAGTGACCTCGAGGGTCGGACGGGTCCTGATCACTGAAGTTTCAGTGAGGGTCACTGAAGAATCAGTGAGATAATTCCCTGAAACTTCAGTGACGTCGGGGGTCGGACGGGTCCTGATCACTGAAGTTTCAGTGAGTGTCACTGAAGCTTCAGTGAGTATCACTGATTGATCAGTGAGCTTCACTGATTCACCAGTGAGAATTTCCACTGAAATTTCAGCGAATATGATTTGCCGGGACCCTTAAAAAACTGAAAATTACCTTGAACTTGCTCGTCTGCTGCTTCGCTTTTGCTTTTTCTATTTGCATTGGCAATGATCAAACAGAGAAAAAGCATAATCCGAACCCCCAACGTGCCCTAGAAATTGATGAAAAATCGAGAAAGCAAGAGTGATGGAAATTTCAGTTACTATCATGACTTCATGAGTTTTCCAAGCAATGGTTATCCTTGTCAAAAAAAATGAAGCTTCGCAACTATACATCCCTGAAAATTGCATCGAATCGGTGTCTTCAATCAGTTAGACACTTTACTAAATTGTACTTGCCGACATTGTCAGGAGTAGGATTCATTTTGATTATTTTGGAGGTATAGGATGAATTGAATGGAGAAAATTGAAGCAGGAGTTTGTCACTTATAGCAAAATCATAACTCAAGCATCCAAAAGGCAATTCATGTCAATTTCAAGTTCTGCATAATGAAACTTTCATAAGAAAAAACAAGGTCTATATAATGAAATCGTAAGAAATTCAGAATTATATGGTTCTCAAGTCATGATTGTGCTATAGGTAAGAAATTCGCACTTATAGTAATAATGAAATACTCAGATTCAATAATGAACTTTATTATCTTGATTAAATAAATGTTGACAAAAACAAAAAATCAGCGGTAGCAGAATTGCTCGATGTTACTGAAACATCTAAAGAAAAAACACCTTATCAAATCAATCAAAATCTGCATATGCATCTGCGCCATCAGATGCATATGCAAGTTCTACTATAATGAATCCAATCGAACGCCTGCGAGAACACATTACATCACTTATCTTTTTTTTTTTTCCTATTTGAAGCATATGAGTCCATGAAGGACTATTCAGCTATACAGAATCTGTACATATTCTTATATCTAAATTAAACTAACTTGTTACAAGATTTCAAAAATTCAACTATATATTGACATGCTTTGACATTCGGAATTTCAATTATATTCTTAATTTGTAATGGTAGATGAAAATTTATGTTTCGTAATTTCTTAAGCAAATTCGGTCTCTCATCATTGCACAAGTTACACTGCCAAATTACATGATTCAGATCTTCATCATATTTGTCACATAGACATTTAGAACTTTTTATAATTTTGACCCTGGCCAAAGAGGCCGCCAAGTTGTAATGATTGGACCGCCATCTATTTATAGGGACTATGATCTCCCGTAGAGCATTTACTTTGGTGAACCACGGCTTTGACTTTCCTTTGTGAAACAACTCAAAATATAATTTTCCTGTTTTTTGCCCCTCTTCTTCTATTGTTCTGCAAGTAGCTTCATGAGCCTGTTTCTTGTGATACGCTTGGAAGTCTGTGAATGGAATCGCAATTGATAAATCTACAGGTAAATCTGTTGCAAGCTTGGCAAGTTCATCAGCTCTTTCGTTGCCGACGATTCCGATATGGGATGGAATCCAGCAGATAGAAATAGACATGAGAGGGTGTGCTGCTTTGATTTCATTGTACAGCCTCTTAATTTCAAGAATGAATTTATTCACATTGACCTTTGTGGTCGGACATTTTATACTCTGAATCACGCTGAGACTATCCGAAAATATTGTGTAGTTATTATGAGGGTTGGAGTATATAATATTCATTGCTTCATATATAGCAACACATTCTGCTGTATACACCGAGGCTTTGTTATCAAGAGATTTCGTGATTTCAAGCTCCAGGTCTGGGCAGTGACAGGCAACACCTACTTGTTCATTCGAAATTTTACTCCCGTCTGTATATATCGCGCGTATATTGTTCAACCAAATGAATGATTCTATCAGCTGATTCGGATCTGAGCTGTTTTTAATTTCTTGCCCTAACTCTGTGTTAACAGGTACACATGTATTCAACGTGCTGTAAATATATCTATACATATCATAGTTTTCCAAGGATTCTATTGAATCTTACGGTAGCGCTTCAATACATTCTTGTAGCAATCGAACCTTTTTTCTGTTTGCACAAACTTTTCTTCGTGATGAAGTCATACATGACCGAATTTTTATTGGAAACAGATTTACATATAAAATTATTACAAAGGTATTTCGCCCGTTCTTCAATCAATAGTAACTTTGATTCAGCAAGAACCACATTATTGGGCGTGCTAACACGATAACCAAGAGCTTTTCGAATAGCTGACCGTTGTATTTTCTCAAGATCGTCAATTGCTTGCTGTTTTATTGGAAAGTAAGCAAAACATCCGTAGTCCAAAATAGATCTTACAAAACTTTTGTACAAAATAAGCAGGGTATCGGGTGATGAGCCCCACCAAGTACCGCAGAGGTATTTAATTATATTGGAAGCACGAGTACAACTTTTTTTCACTTTATCAATTTGTTGTGTGAAAGACAATTTATAATCAAATATGATGCCAAGGAATCGTGCTGTCTCGCTCGACTTGATTCGATATTCCCCAATTTGGATTTCAGTTTGACCAGGAGTGAAGCTATTTTTACTGAAATGTATCACAACTGTTTTATGTGGCGCTAAGTCCAATCCAAGTTGAAACAAATTATTCTGAATGAGTGATAAAGTTCTTTGAAAAAGTTCAACTGGTTTGCAAGAGCGTGTCATTTTCAAGAAAATAGCAACATCGTCAGCGAAATGAAGTATCGAGATACTCTTGGGTAAATTTTTCCCAATGTCCTTAACATAGATTGAGTAGAGCAGGGGACTCAAAACTCCACCCTGATGAACGCCTTTACCTGAGAGTCTGTACTGTTGGCTCAACAAATCTGTGTATATTCTCCTTTCATGAATCAAAAATTTCACAAATTTTACAAGATTCTCCGGGCAACCAATTTCTGCTAATTTATCCATGAGTAAACCGGAGACAACGCTGTCAAAAGCTGCGTTTACATCGAGGAAGCCGGCCAAAACGTCCTGCGATTTGGCGAAGGCTTGATCAATATGCAAAGTGAGATATGCAAGATTATCGGCGCACGACTTGCCTTTTCGAAACCCTGATTGGCTTTTCGGTAAAATATCACACGACTCACACCATCACTGCAATCTATTTTTAACAAGTCCCTCAAATAATTTACAAATGCATACAGATGTTAGGGAAATCGGCCTGACACCGTTGTTACTTTTTTCAATGAAGTGGACATATGAGTCCTTCCACTCTTCAGGATACGCATAAGTTCGATACATCTCATTGAATATATCCAAAAGCAAAAGCTTGTATTGGAGCGGGAGTCTCTTTAAAGTCGAATAATCTATCTCGTCCATGCCTGGCGATGACTTGTCATTCGCCATGTTTAGTACCGTATTGAACTCTACTAAATCGAAACTTGCACTAAGAAATTCGTTCTCAGCGCATTCAGGGATTCTATTTGGATCAGTATGTACCCACGGAGGGCTGATTTTGAACGTGGCATTTTTTATTGCCTCTTCTGTTTGTAAATTTTTATCGCTGTGCGATTGATTGATTTTCACACATCTGTTTTTGAATACCTTACATTTTGACCAGACATAATTTGGGTTAGTTCTAAAATTTATAGATTCAGCAAATTTTCTAAAAGAGTCCCGTTTCTTTCTTCTGGATGTTTTCGTAGCAATCGCGGCTAATTTGTAGTATTCAATGAGATCATTCAACTTATGCGTACGTTTCCACTTTTTAAAAGCTTTACTTCGATTATCTTTTACCTCATTACACTCTTCATCCCACCATGGAGCGGGATTCCTGTGTATCTTACGATTGACTTTTTTCTTTTTCGGAGTTGAAAATTGAATAGCAGATGTGATGATATTAATGAATGTTTTCATCTTTTCATTTGCTGGAGATTCATCATATTCAAGAGAAAAGAAAATTTCGTAATTCTCTTCAAGATAATTTTCGAAGTTATCCCAGTTCGTGCGCAAGGTGTGGAGTCTGAATGTTTTTTTCTCATAAATATCTCTTACAACTCCTACATTACATATAATTGGATAGTGGTCAGAGCCCCAAGTCTCATCCATCACAGTCACATCAATTTCTTGTGCTATATCCATCGTTGAGAAAATTAAATCAATATTCGAGTGTTTGTTTTGTCTAAAGTCAGACCTAGTAATTGCATCATTATTATGAAGGAATAAATCATGATTCTCTATACTGTTCTTCAAACTTTCACCATTACTATCGGTATAATTACAATTCCAAATAACATTGTGAGCGTTAAAGTCGCCCATGAGCAGAGTCGCTCTGTTGTCATCTACGTTATTGATAATGGTATCCCATTGAGCTTGGCTGAGAGTGCGATGGATGTGACTTGGGGTTCTATAGCACGCTATGATGTCTAATGGTGGGTTTGTATGTGTGAGACGAATACCGCAAACTTCGACAGAAATATGAGGGGCCTGAATATTATTTATTCCTTGGAAAGGAATATTCTTACGCACTAAAATGATGATTCCGCCACCTGTCGAGTAGTCTCTATTCTTCTTGTACTGCACGTATCCAGTTGCAAATATAGTTTTATCTTCTTCTGTAAGCCAGGATTCCACACATACGAAGATGTCCACTCCCGCTAAAATTCTTGGAAGTTCTGGTACACGTTTTTTGATGCTTCGAGCATTCCAAAATAGAACTCGAAGAGGCATCGGTTTGTTCTCCATTGAATCTTCCGTAGTTGAATGGTTACTACTCGATGATGATTGCGCCATTTCAATTGTCCGTTAGTATTTCTTCACTCGTTTCGAGACCATCGGATGTTGTGTCATTCTTATCATTCTTATCGGAATCTTTGGTAGTGAGTTTTTTCTTCATTTTAGTGATTCTGCTTTTCAAAACTGGATCGGTAAGGTGATCGTACACTCCACTCAACATTTCATCTAGTGAGTCAAAATTTTCGGTGAATTCTGCTGCTGTAGATCGAACATCTGGATTCCCATGGGTTTTGAGGAGAAATGAAGCAAAATCGTCGTAATTGAGAGGATGCTTCAAATCTTGACTCATGATATAGTTACGTGCTGGCTCTAGTTGGCGATCGATGTCGGTGCTGTTCGCTTGTCTCTTGATTTTTTTCTTTTTTCTGCTTTCAGTTGCCTCCTTTTGGGTTTCATCGGAGAGCGTTGGATTCAAGTCCTCCGCACTGCATACAGTTGCAGTGTCTGAAGGAGGTCTTTTAATGCCGGTTATCAATTGCTCCATATCCGAATTCACATTCTCTGTCACAACTTGTGAAGTAATTTCCTGGGAAACTGCTTCTGATCTTTCGGGTGTTGATGATGCGTTTGGTGGGGTCTCTACATTCTTGCAGTGTCTGGCTGCGTGCCCTTCCTCCTTGCAGAGGTAGCACACAAGTTTTTCGTGAGAAAGGTGGATCCAAAACGATGAATTATTCACCTGGATATTCATGTTGCCTGGAAGTTTTTCCAAATCCTCGGGGTTTAGAAATACTTGGCGCCAAAAGCTCATTATATGGGCATAACCTTGAACATTTACACTGCACTTGATTTGAGAAATTTGCGAGACTGGAGTTATCCCAACTTTCTTAAGTTCTTCCAAAATCACAACATTGGGTATGCTGGGTCTAACGTTGGAAATAATAATACGTATAGCTCTAGAAATCAATGGGCGAAGTGGTAGAGATTGAGAACCGACTTTGATTTCTGTCTTGCTATCCACTAGTTTGTTTACAAGATCTTCACTCGATAAATAGAAACATATCCTGTTGTTCGATATACGTGAAAGGTAATGAATATTCTGTGGGTTAATTAATGAGCCTAGAGCTAAAGCATAATCTTGTATACTGTGACCTCCAACTGCATCTACTCACTGCTTGATTCACATCACTGCTTGTTCGTCTGTTAGACACTGAGCTTGCTGCACAATTCGAGAAGAAGTAACTCGAGGATTAGACTGAGTAGTTGAGCTTGCCATACTGCACTTGTGGCACACTGATCCCTGGCGGGATACTGGTGCCGTGCCCAAGAGTGCAACAGGCACAAAATTTACTCGTAGGTATTGGTTTTGCAACCAAGCTGGTATTCACGCACTGACATGAAAATCGCCGAAAATTATAGCCGCGGTACAATCGAATTATCGCAGGGCACACCGTTTGTAAACACGTCTGCTCTCTGTGACTGCTCGATCTAAACTCCACATCACTTATCTATGACAAGTCCCGGATTTTCTCATTATCACATCTTAAAACAATAAGATAGAAAATAAAGAAATCACGAATGCTTTCTGTGAACGCAACAAAGTTTCATACTGCTGATATCGACAGACAGTAAGCTTGATGAACTGAATGCATGTCCATCTGCCTGATACGCGCAGCAGGAGATGAACATGAGAAAATTGTACAACTTTGGTGGGTACACCGGATTCAGAACTTGATACAATTCAAAAAGCAACCAATTTCTCAATGAATCAATCATCAATTAATCAACTAAACAGCTCGTTTGGGACTGTACCCATTGATGACAGGTATTTACACCTGTTTACTTTATCCACTAGCTCTGAGTAAAGAAGAAAAAATCATATTGTATGATAATCTAGTAGAAAAATAGAGGAGTTTGACTGCTCATAAGGCAGAATAATTCATTATACCGAGATTTGTGTAAATTGTCTCAAAATACTTGAAAAAAAACTGGAATCATCACTCGATTATACAGATTTCAGTGTGAAACTGACTTCGGAAAAGTTTTTTTCTGAAATTGATCACAAAAAAATGTCCATCAAAATTTGATCCACATAAATAAACTTTGTTTGGCAGAGCGGTGTCAATTTTGTGCGACAACTCTTATTCTTCCATAAAAGAAAGTATTTGATGTTGTAGTTCCAGCTTTAAAGCTATTTTCTCTTACAAACTAGAATTTCAATACTTTGTGGAGCTTGGGTAGATTCAACCACAGTCTAGCTCACACGCTTTTTCAAATGTTCCAGCTCTGTTATGAAATGATTTTATATTACAATCACCCGGGTCTTCCCCAAAAATAGATAAGACATTCCTCGAAAAAAATGCCCTCTTGGCAATTGTTGTCTATTTTCTATCTGAGAAGTGACTGAATGATTTTTAATCGAACAATAGAGAGCGGAGATTTAGATGACTACTGCATCCACAAAGTATCGAATTAGAGCTTCCCAAACGATAGTCCCAAACGAGCTGTTTAGTTGATTAATTGATGATTGATTCATTGAGAAATTGATTGCTTTTTGAATTGTATCAAGTTCTAAATCCGGTGTACCCACCAAAGTTGTACAATTTTCTCATGTTCATCTCCTGCTGCGCGTATCAGGCAGATGGACATGCATTCAGTTCATCAAGCTTACTGTCTGTCGATAACAGCAGTATGAAACTTTGTTGCGTTCACAGAAAGCATTCGTGATTTCTTTATTTTCTATCTTATTGTTTTAAGATGTGATAATGAGAAAATCCGGGACTTGTCATAGATAAGTGATGTAATGTGTTCTCGCAGGCGTTTGATTGGATTCATTATAGTAGGAGTTGCATATGCATCTGATGGCGCAGATGCATATGCAGATTTTAATTGATTTGACAAGGTGTTTTTTCTTCAGATGTTGCAGTAACATCGAGCAATTCTGCCACCACTGATTTTTTGTTTTTGTCAACATTTATTTAATCAAGATAATAAAGTTCATGAATGAATCTGAGTATTTCATTATTACTATAAGTGCGAGTTTCTTACCTATAGCACAATCATGACTTGAGAACCATATAATTCTGAATTTCTTACGATTTCATTATGTAGACCTTTTTTTTCTTATGAAAGTTTCATTATGTAGAACTTGAAATTGATATCATGAATTGCCTTTTGGATGCTTGAGTTATGATTTTGCTATAAGTGACAAACTCCTGCTTCAATTTTCCCCATTCAATTCATCTTATACCTCCAAAATAATCAGAATGAATCCTACTCCTGACAATGTCGGCAAGTACAATTTAGTAAAGTGTCTAACTGATTGAAGACACCGATTCGATGCAATTTTCAGGGATGTATAGTTGCGAAGCTTCATTCTTTTGACAAGGATAACCATTGCTTGGAAAACTCATGAAGTCATGATAGTAACTGAAATTTCCATCACTCTTGCTTTCTCGATTTTTCATCAATTTCTAGGGCACGTTGGGGGTTCGGATTATGCTTTTTCTCTGTTTGATCATTGCCAATGCAAATAGAAAAAGCAAAAGCGAGACAGCAGACGAGCAAGTTCAAGGTAATTTTCAGTTTTTTAAGGGTCCCGGCAAATCATATTCGCTGAAATTTCAGTGGAAATTCTCACTGGTGAATCAGTGAAGCTCCCTGATCAATCAGTGATACTCACTGAAGCTTCAGTGACACTCACTGATTCTTCAGTGACCCTCACTGAAACTTCAGTGATCAGGACTCGTCCGACCCTCGAGGTCACTGAAATTTCAGTGAGGGTCACTGATGACTTCAGTGCATATGCACTGAAGTCCCAGTGCATTTGCACTGAAGTCATCAGTCAAAGTTGATCCGTAATGCACTGAAGTTCAGTGGATTCTCACTGATGGATACGGAGAGAGTAATGTCTCTTATGTCACTTAATCAACAGATTCGTTGTTTAAAATTAGCTTCCATTAGCCGAGTCATGTAATAATATGAAATGAAAAAACTAACTTACCAGCACAGATTCAACATATAATTTCAACACAGTAAAAAAGAAGAAGCCCTCATTTATGACTTCGACGATTTAATTTGAGCTCAATCTATCTCTTGTCATACCTTTCATTCCAATTTCACTTAATCAATTTGTTGAATTGGAGCTCTTCCAAAACGACGGAGAAACTCTCCCGGCGTGAGTAATCAACATTATGTACACAAATCATGTGAATTGCAAACCGCATGATTTCCTGTGCCTCATAGTATTCTTCCTGTCATAAAAGTCTTCCAGGCATGGAAAAGATTTCCATTTTGAGATGTGAGGGTTAAAATAGAAATCTGCAATAATCCTCACGATTTTCAATCGCAGTTAGTATTCAGAGTTGACCCTCGGAACTATCTTCAATCAAGAATGCGAGTTTGCCGCGAACCGTTGTAGCGGTAAGACGTACCGGCGAGCGAGTAATTCGCGAGTTCAGCGTGTTTACCTTGTGTAACGAGTAAGTGGGTCTCACAATGTTTGTGTGGAGAATTGTGAATTCATAAACTGCATTCATCATCGACCGCGGGAATCAATTTTCCCTCGTGATCTGCCTCTTCTCAGAAGAGCAATGCAAATGTCGCTGGTCACAGAGACAAATGCTACCCCTAATCCACAGAAAATGAGCTCAACGTTTCAGAAATCCAGTTCTGCAAAGAAATCCTACGCTGTCATGGCCGAACAAATGGAATGTCCCACAAATGAACAAGCCATAGTCCTCGATTCTATAGATGGTTTGACAATTGAAGATTATGCAGTAGCCGTAGCGACAGTAGTTCCAGCTATTGACATCACTTACATCTCTCGTATTTCCCAAGGCCGCGTTTGTCTTTACTTAAGTAAAAAAGAGTTAGTTGATCGTCTCACTCAATCAAAAACCGAGGTGGTTATCAAAGAACATACTCTCGAAATTCGCCCACTTGTATCAAAAGCCCAGCGCATCATACTATCCAATGTTCGACCGGTCATTCCATCAAGCATGATAATTGCAGAATTAGCTGAGCTTGGAATCAAGCCAGTCTCACACATAACCAAAATGAGAGCAGCGATAAGTGCCCCAGGATTTTCACACGTACAAAGTTTCAGAAGACAGATGTTTGTTCGTCCCGAAGACGTGGAAAAATTGCCAGAAACTCTGAAAATTCATCTAGATGATACTGATTACTGGATCTACCTCTCAACAGAAACAGTGAAATGTTTCTTGTGTGGAGAGGAAGGTCACAAAGCAATACAATGTGAGAAATCAAAAAATGCAGAACAGGTGTCTATTAATTCAAGTGAAGCTGTAAATACGAATGAAGAACTTCCAACTGTCGTTCCTTATGGGACTTTCAAGAGGCCTATGAACTCCGATTCGTCACCAAGTGAAAAAAACAGTCTAGGTGAAGAAATTAACGTGAAACCACCCAAGAAAAAAAAAGCTAGGAAAATCGATAATGCACCTCTTGATTTATCTCTTGTAGTTGAGAAGTTGAAACCAGCCGAAAAGTTCATTTCTGATAATCAAGAAAAGTATCCTGTGTCTTTCGATCAATTAGCCAAATTCGTGAGCGAGGGCTTCGTGAAATCTGATGTCGCAGCATCGGCCCTTGTTTACACGGACAATTTATCCTCACTTGAGAATTTACTGACAGACATTTATCCCTCAATTCTCGACAAAACAATGAAGGGCCGTATAACGAGGATGAGAAATCGTCTCAAGAATCCTGAAGCTGAGTCTTCGACAGGTGACGAGTTTAGTGGATCAGAAACAGAGTAAGCGATAGCCGCACTACGATCAAAATGGACAACGACTCAACATTAGCTTCATCTCTGCGAATATTATTTTGGAACACCAGGAGCATCATTCAGCGAGAACAAGATCTGCGTGTGCTGATCAGAGATTATGATGTATGTATCTGTGTAGAAACATGGCTCAATGATGATGATTTTGATATTCCAGATTTTCTAAGCTATAGAAAAGACAGAGTATATAGCTCAGGAGGAGGTATAGCGATTTTCATTCGCAAACAATTAGCTTTTGTTGAAATAAGTAACGTCAGAGTCCCAAATCAGTTTGTAGAAATGTGTGGTATCAGAATCACCAACACTAGCCCGACTCTCGATTTGATCGCGTGCTATAGAGTTCCCAATCACACTTTATCTTTCGAAGCGTGGTCTCGAGTAATTTCGAATGTAAATAATAACAACCATTGTATTCTAGTAGGAGATTTCAACTCTCATAATTTGAAATGGAATTGTGACTATAGTGATTTGAATGGGACGAGACTTGAACAATGTATTGACGACAATAACTTGATCCTACAAAATCCAGATACAAAAACTCGTCTTGATGCTCATTCCAAGAAAGAATCGAACCTCGACCTTATTATTTCGACTCGAAATTTGTCTGATAAAATCATTGTCAATACTTTAGAGGAAACTTATGGCTCCGATCATTATCCCATTCGTATCGATTTGAGTATCAGAAAGAACTATTACACTAAAAAAAGTTTCAAAATTAGATCTTTGAAGACTGATTGGTTGAAATTTGAAAAGAATCTTGAAGAAAATATTTTAGAATTTTATTCGAGTGATTATGATGCAATGTCACCAAAGGAAAAATATGAATTTTTTGTCGAAAAAATCGTTCACGCGGTTGAGACCAGTACACCTCCTAGAAATATGAGAAATAGGAACAAAAAAGGCAATCCAGTCCCTTGGTGGGACGAAGATTGCAACGAAGCTAAGAAAAATCGTAAAGATTCATTCAAAGCTTGGAAGAGAAGTGAAAGCTTAGATGATTGGATAACGTATAAGAAATTCTGTGCTATTGCAAAAAAATTGTTCAAGAGAAAGAAGAGAGAGAAGTTCAGAGAGTTTGCACGCAGCATAAATTACCGTGATGATGCAAAATACGTATGGAATAAATGTAAAATCTTTAAAAATAAATGGACCAAAGTCAAATCGACTCACGCTACTGAAAATTTACAGTCACGAAATAAAACTAATGAAGCTTTGTGTAAAATCTGTCCTGACTGGGTGCCAACAAACCCCGAGTGGGTCCCAGAATCGCAGTGTAATGAATTTTTCGATCAATTATTTAATTTCTCAGAATTCAACGTAGCTCTCAATTCAGCAAAAACAAAATCTTCTCCGGGCATGGACGGAGTAGACTATTTCATCTTGCAGAAATTACCTCTAAAGTACAAACTTCTTCTCTTGGACATATATAATGATATGTATAAGAACAGTGAATTCCCTGAGAGCTGGAAACAATCTTTCGTTCACTTCATTGACAAGCCTGATGGCAAAAGCGTTCGTCCTATAGCTATCACCTCATGCTTATGCAAACTTTTTGAATCACTCGTTAAAGGTAGACTCAACTTTTGGCTCGAATCCAATGATTTATTACCCCAAGACCAGAATGGCTTCAGGAAAGGGAAATCATGTCTAGACAATCTCATAAGCTTGACACTAGAGATAGAAGAAGCATTCATGGATAAAAAAGATGTCTTGGCGGTTTTCCTTGATGTCTCTGGAGCTTTTGATCATGTGATAATCGATATTCTCTTATCTAAGTTGAAAGAGATTGGTTGCTCAGATCAGCTGATTAGATTTGTGAAATTCATTACTTACCAAAGATATATATTCACCGATATCTTGGGAGAAGAGTATAGGACCGCCTATAAGGGCGTCCCACAAGGTGGAGTTCTGAGCCCCTTATTGTATATTATATATGTTTCGAAAGTAATGCGTGATATTCCAAAATCCATCAAGAAATCTCAATTTGCAGATGATACTGCCATTTATTGCAAAGTCTCTTCACCAGACAAGGGTAAACAACTCATTGAAAGATCTCTCTACACTTTGAATCAAAATTTTCGGGACTTAGGCCTTTAACTTTCAGAATCCAAAACAGTTTTCATTCACTTTAACAACAAAAATATCAGACCTGGTGAGATTGAGATCAAGATCAATAAAAGCATTATAAAATCCAGTGAGAAAACAAGATTTCTCGGTATCATTTTCGACTATCGGCTAACGTTTATACCACAAACCACTGCCGTCCAGCAGAGAGGTGGCAAGGCTCTGAATATATTGAGATTTCTTTGTGGAACTTGGTGGGGATCAGACCCAGAAACTCTCGTGATTATATATAAAAGCTATGTTCGATCCATAATTGATTACGGTAGCTTCTTATATCTGTCGAGTAGAAAAACAAACATTAAAAAGATTGAGAAATTGCAGTATTCTGCTATCAGAATCGCTCTAGGGTATCGATGTAGTACACCGACTAACATACTAGTCGCAGAATCCAAATTGCCTTATATCGAACAAAGAGCCATTCATCTGTGCAACTGCTATCTTAGCAAAGTCTCATCGAATGTGCAATCTTCTTCGTATCAACGTATTCAAAGCTACTATAGAAAGATCCAGAGAAACCCCCAACGATGTGTAAAATTACTCGATAAATGTATCAGGAATATTAAGTTTACTACAGAATGTATCATGAAACACACATCTTACAATATCTTCTCGCAGAGCTATGATAATATCCTATGTTGTTTGCCAGTTGATTTGGAATTCGCATCAGAACTACTTGTATCAAATAATGTAAACTATGAAATGGAAGAATACGTCACGAGAAAAAAGGCCCTGTCTATATACACCGATGGCAGTAAAATTGACTGTAACGTATCTGTCGGAGCATCCTGCTGGTGCCCCGAGTTGAACATAGAAATTAGTAGAAGCCTCTGTAAAAATGCCTCCATCTACACTGCCGAATGTGTAGCACTAGACAGTGCGTTAGATCTCGCTTTAGACCACTGTGACAGGAACTGTCTCATTTTCTCGGACTCGCAGAGTGCACTGAATGCATTAATGAACCCTAAGATGGACATAAAAGTCAATCCCTACCTCCTCAATTTGAAGAGTAAGTATTCAGAATTCATTCGTCGTTCTCCAAATAATAGTTCACTGAATTTTGTATGGATTCCCTCGCACTCTGGGATTCGTGGGAATGAGAGAGCAGACTCACTTGCCAAATCAGCTACCGAAAAAGAACCTCAAGACTCCCTCAAAATTCCATTCACAGATTTGTCAGGTATTTTTAAAAATGAAGCATTTGTGAAAACTCAATCTATCATCATTGAAGAAGGTGCTAAAAAGGCAAAAGAATATGTACAATTCTATCACAATACAAATTCAAAACCCTGGTATCATAGAATGCAACTACCCAGAGAAATTTCAGTCACTGTTAATCGTATTAGAGCCAACCACTACAGCTTAGCTTCATCATTAGCTCGAATGAACTTCATCGAAAAATCTGAATGTGAATGTGGTAATCTAGATCAAGATATAGAGCATATTTTGTGGCAATGTGATCTGTATGACGATCAGCGGACTAAATTCGTCAGAAGCCTCAGAGGCCTTGGGTATCAACTACCATTGTGCGCTATGGTGATTGTTTACAAGCCAAAAACACAAGTATGCCATTTGATTTACGAATTTTTGAACGATTGCGGCCTTAGAGTTTAAGTACCATATGTGAATTTGATTATGTATCGCCAATATAAACTTCCATCGAGAAGTTTGAAGTGCTAAATAAAAAAAAAAAAAAAAAAAAAATCAAGAATGCTGACAAAAATTATTAAGCTGTCAGAATTCGCTCACAAATTATTTTTGTGCTTCCTTCGAAGTTGGCATCAAGAAAGTGCGTGATGTTTCCCTGCCAGGACCTTTTTGCTGACTGTCTCTCATCGATTTTCGTTTGTGAGTTTTTCGAAGGAACTAGTTGGATGAAGAATTCTCAATCCAGCAGAATTTTCGACCAAATTTCCAGTGACAAAAATTTCTCATCCTCCCATCACCCGATATTTGACCATTTAAAAAAATTAGGCATTTAAAAATTGCTTACTTCATGATATGAGTCGATTCCACAAGGAATGCCCATCCACTATCTATCAATAAATTTACTGATATTTCCTACGGAGAAAAAAACACTCCCAGAAGAATAAACCATGTGGTAAGTATCGATACATGGATTTTGCAAACATCAGCCTGCATTAAGTTATACCTTAGTCGACTCCTCAATCCAACTCGACAGAATCAAAGTCAAAATACCGAGAAGTGCACCTCGACTCGTTGCTCCATACATCTCAAAGGAACACCAAATAAACTTTAACTGATCAAACCAAATAAAACTTGACACATCGTTCGATCCTAACCTCAAAGTCAACACATCAACTCAGCAACCAGCCCGTCATCCCCATCTCAATTCTCAAATAGCAACATCTCTCAGATCCACACAAAATCACCAACAACCCATCACCGAAAATCAGCTTTCTCCACACACATCCTCTACCCTAACCTCAAACTCTCACTCGATCTCACGTGCAATGTACACATATCCTTTTACCTACAAGATGACGCGCAATTTCCCCGGACAGCTCTTCTCACCATCACCCACTTCGACTTTGACATTCTCACCATCTCATCGGTATTTTTCAGTATAAAAGCAGAAGCGTCAGAATTTCGACGAAAAGATGACTCTTTCAAGACATACACTCACACATACCTACCTACCTATCATGAGACAGCTTCAGAATTGCATTCGACTTTTTGCATGAAGGTAGATATCCTGACTTTTCACAAGAGTTGGTCTCAACTAAGATGACGACGACGACGACGACGACGACGGCAGTTCCATTTCGCGTCAGCAAATATCTGAAGAATGCATCGACAAGTTGACTATTTCTTGCTTATTACATGCATGCTCTTCCAAGTGTATTTTTCGTAGTGGTAAATGCATCTTGTGAATTTTGGGCCAGAAACTGAAGTTGGATCTTCTTGAAAATTTTCTGAACCGTGTATTTTGCCTAGATCATCGTGACTGTGAGGTTAGTTTACCCGATGTCGATTTTATTTGAAGAAGGGATTGGTGTGACCCGTGGAAGGATGTATATAGGTTAGATTGAAGTGTGTATTGGTAGGGTATACGTAGGTACTAGAAATAGAGTGAGGACGATTCAAATGGTAATGAGATGTTGGAGGAAGTAGAGAGGTCGATATCAGAGTGGAAAGTCGGAAATGAAGGTGTTGTGTTTATGGAGAGCGAGAGGTGATGCGTAAGAGAGTGTGTCTGACCGAATACTGAGTTGTACTACTGGAGAGTCTGAAAATTGAGCTGGTGAGGTGATCTATCGTGTTTGTATAGCAGACTTTGGTTCTGTGATTCCTTTTGACGTATATCCTCATGGTCTTGGTAGGAAACATGATTTTTATACAATAAAAAGATTTAGAGTTGATTGCTGTAAGAAGCAGTCGAATAGGGAAGAAAATGCATAAAAATACTAAGATCCTGAGGAAATTTTTTGCAGTGCCCATTTAGCGTTCGAGAATTTCCGTTTGTGTGTAGTGATGATAATGATACCAGCTTAAATTCTTAATTGACTCATTATGTCATTCTTCGACGTTACGATTATACATCATCTCATTGATATCTCAAGGTTGTCACAGTTACTGGACCTTAGTCTTAACGAACTAAGATGTCAGTGTTTTTGAAATTAATTTCGACCAGTTTCATAGATTAAAGCAGAACCAATCTCCATGAAGCGCCGGCATCGTTAGAAAATCTCTCAATGTATCAATTTGGGTCTATTATCTTCGATCATCATAAGCGAAAGATTGGACCATGATGATCCTACAGGAAGTAAACGATTATGTAGACAAGACAGTGAAAATTGCCAACATGATTGGTCAAATCATTCAACACGCAGTGACGGAGACTATCAGAATGAATTCCTAGGAAATTGAATGAGATCGTAATGGAAAACTTGCTGGGATATCTCATACTGTCACAGCTTTCGAAAATCTACTGAATAGAGTCAAAATACCACTCAAATTCAGCCAGAATTAGTCATGGATTGGTCGATTCTCCATTTGTAACTATGAGAAAGATAAAAATGTAATAATTCTCTAGTCAGTTCATGATCACATGCCAAGAATCGACCATTTTCTGTCCAAAATCGAGTTTCATGGGAAAGAACATCCTCTCCACGAGGGCAATACAATAATTTTTAGAATTTTCACCGCAGGTTAGCGATTAATTCTCATATCGCTAAATTCTTTCAAAATTCTTCAAAAAATCGTGAGCCGATCTAACTCACGATAGATAGACTCATCTCAAACTTGATAACATCATAGTGGAAAACTCGATCGAATATTTGCATACGAAAAAAGTAAAATTAGACCAGACTCCAACCACGAAATCGAAGTTTACGTTAAGGAAACTCATCACTAACTGAGCGCAAATAAGAGCCATTACCAAACTCTGAAACCATCCACCCATCAACAAATCTCAAATACACCAAAAGCTAAAACATCCCTTACTTACTGACCCTCGGTTAAATCGAGCGTCAACACCATTACCCTCACACATACACACAAACATCAGTGTACAACATATCACCAACCTACTATACCTTACCAATACGTACAAAATTCATTCACACTCCAAAATCTCTTGTGTCTTTAGGAAATTAGACGCACCTGATTTACCGTTTGCTATAAAATTATATGGCTATAGCGTTTCTCTGTCGCGTAGAACGATTACGTGGAAATTCAAGCGCTATGCAAAATCGGCTAGCTTTTCTCGCATAGCAATTCATTTATTCGAACTTTCACACTTACACAACATTTAGACATGAATATATATTCATGTCTAGTTATATATATATATATACGTGTGTGTGTATCTGTGTATTAGATGGAGGTATGGTTGGATGTCCTGTAGGAAATTAGACTCGCGAAGAGATTTATACGGGTGACTGCGACATTTGTGTGTGTGTGTATGTGGGGAGGGAGAAGGTCATGAGGATCGGAGTGATGAAGCGAGAAACTGAGAGCGAGATTCATGGAGTTGAGCTGACGCATGGAGTCCACCGTCTTCTCTTGGCGAGTGATTTGTTGCGAGGATCTGAGCTTGGAAAGCTTGAAGATTGCTATTGGTATGAGTGTATTTGTGTGTCTAGATATAATAGCGGTTGGAGTGATGAAATTTTACGGATGAAGATGTTGAGTGGATTGTTATGGGGTTGTTGGATTTTATTTAGACAAAACTCATCCACGTTAGCGCTTATTCTTGTACAGTGCCAGAATGAGTAACTTCAACTTTGCTAAAAAAAGGTGATGGATGCTTATTACGTGACAAGTTACTAGAAGTGTTTCTTTGAATGTAAATGTGTGGTTTTTACATTTCGTCCCAATTGTAGAATCGAGACAGAATTTCTAGTAAGAGCTAGTTTAGACTCATATTCAGGCGCATTTTATCGTTTGGATATTGAATACGCTTCAATTTGTAGCTGAGTCATCAGAATTGACATAGTAGAAATGGTTTTAGCATTTTCCAGAGAATCATAATGCATAATGAGTAGGTCATACGTAGTTCTGAGATTTAATTAGAATACGTCGATTGCAAATTGATACTTCGCATTCAAAATACAAAGTTTCAGGTAGACTAGAGTTAGCCTCCAATTGGATTTCAAACTCCAATCTTTGCGATAAAATGAGTAATTATTACTCGGTAGACAGATACCACGACCAGAAAATTTCATTGTCAAAGGAAGAATAGCATATGCGTAACTCCCACTCATCAGAATTTGAACCATTTTTCATAATAGCCTTGACAGAATACAAGTCCATTTCAAAGGAGTGAATGGAAGATTTCAAATCGATCCCTTTGAGTGTTCGAAATGCTTGGGTTCCTACTCCGGTCAAATTTTTTTTTTTACCATGTAAGTTACCAGAGGAACAGCATGAAGGCATTCAAAAAATCCCTTTCCTCTTGGAGGATGTCCGATTCATGACTTTCAGAAAGTTTCGATCGGGACGACAGTTGGAAACTCGTATTGAAATCGGAGAGAAAGAGACTCTTCTTGTGTTGCTAAAAGGATTCCGTCATTTCATCCAATATCGAATGTCAATGTCGGGCGTGGAGCTTCGTTTCTATCATCTTGCGAATCCTTTCGAAGCCTTCTATCAGTTCTAAATATACTCCTATGAGATGAAATGACTGAGACCGTTGTACTTAAGTCATCCATTTGTGACGAATTTCATTCCACTTCATGTGTCTTCTGAAACAGGGTTGGTAGTCCATAACACGACACCTTAACTTTGCGATGTGTCTTACATCGCACGATGTAGTTTTGACGCGGTGCGCGTGCGCGGGCATCTGGCTTCGAGATGAACGATGCGCGCCGAAAGAGAAGCAGATGAGATGACAAACGAAAGGCGAAGGCATCGCCGGCTCGGCAATCAGATGAATATTTTTTGCATTTGTATTCGATTTAAATTTTTGATGAACTCATGAACTCAGAGTCATGAAGGGATATTCTCTGAGGACATGGGAATCAATTCATGCATTGACTTCAAATCGAACCATGAAATTCGATTTCCGTGACCACATCCAAGGAGGAAAAAGCAACTTTTCTCGATGTCCGGACTTGGTTTTCGACGCGGATTTTTAAAACTGTCTCGACTATAAATGCTTTCATCATCCCAAAGTGATGAATATGGGCTCTTTATCATTATAAGAAGCCATTCATACAATGATTCCGAGTCGGCTGCTGAAATTCGATTTTTGTTGCCACATACAAGGAGAAAAAGTCACATTTTTTTGGCGTCCCGACATGGTTTTCGACGAAGATTTCTCAAACTGACTCGAGTAAAAATTTCTTTATCAACCCAGACTGATAAATATAGCTTCTTCGTCATCATGAGAAGCCATTAATGCATTTATTCCGAATCAAAGCATGAAATTCGATTTTCGTTGCCACGTCCAAGGAGGAAAAGTCAACTTTTTTCGATGCCCGGACTTGGTTTTCGACGCGGATTTTTAAAACTGTCTCGACTATAAATGCGTTCATCATCCCAAAGTGATAAATATAGGTTCTTTATCATTATAAGGAGCCATTCATACAATGATTCGGAGTCGGCTGCTGAATTTCGATTTTTGTTGCCACATACAAGGAGAAAAAGTCACATTTTTTGGCGTCCCGACATGCTTTTCGGCGGGGATTCCTCAAACTGACTCGAGTAAGAATTTCTTTATCAACTCAAATCGATGAATTCATCTTCTTCATCATCATGAGGAGCCATTCATGCATTTATTCCGAATCAAATCATGAAATTCGATTTTCGTTGCCATATACAAAGGAAACATTTCACATTTTTTCGATCTCCCGAATTGGTTTTCGACGCGAAATTTTCAAACTGACTCGAATATAAATTTTCTTATCATCCCAAGAAGATGAATATGAGTTTTTCTTCTCATGAGATTTTTACTCGTGTCGAATTGAGAAATCCGCGTCGGAAAACAAGTCGGAATATTGAAAAAATTTCACTTTTTCTCCTCGTATGTGGAAAGGAAAATCGAATTTCACGATTCGATTCGAAGTTAATGTACGAATGGCTTTCCACGAGAATGGAAAACATATACTTATGACGTTGGGATGATGAAAAAATGTTTACTCGTGTCAAATTGAAAAATCCGCGTCGAAAACCAAGTCCGGGCATCGAAAAAAGTTGACTTTTCCTCCTTGTATGTGGCAACGAAAATCGAATTTCATGATTTGATTCGGAATAAATGCATAAATGGCTTCTCATGATGATGAAGAAGCTATATTTATCAGTCTGGGTTGATGAAGAAATTTTTACTCGAGTCAGATTGAGAAATCTTCGTCGAAAACCATGTCGGGACGCCAAAAAAATGTGACTTTTTCTCCTTGTATGTGGCAACAAAAATCGAATTTCAGCAGCCGCCTCGGAATCATTGTATGAATGGCTCCTTATGATGATAAAGAACCTATATTTATCACTTTGGGATGATGAAAGCATTTATAGTCGAGACAGTTTTAAAAATCCGCGTCGAAAACCAAGTCCGGGCATCGAAAAAAGTTGACTTTTCCTCCTTGGACGTGGCAACGAAAATCGAATTTCATGCTTTGATTCGGAATAAATGCATAAATGGCTTCTCATGATGATGAAGGAGCTATATTTATCAGTCTGGGTTGATAAAGAAATTTTTACTCGAGTCAGATTCAGAAATCTTCGTCGAAAACCATGTCGGGACGCCAAAAAAATGTGACTTTTTCTCCTTGTATGTGGCAACAAAAATCGAATTTCAGCAGCCGCCTCGGAATCATTGTATGAATGGCTCCTTATGATGATAAAGAACCTATATTTATCACTTTGGGATGATGAAAGCATTTATAGTCCAGACAGTTTTAAAAATCCGCGTCGAAAACCAAGTCCGGGCATCGAAAAAAGTTGCTTTTTCCTCCTTGGATGTGGTCACGGAAATCGAATTTCATGGTTCGATTTGAAGTCAATGCATGAATCGATTCCCATGTCCTCAGAGAATATCCCTTCATGACTCTGAGTTCATCAAAAATTTAAATCGAATACAAATGCAAAAAATATTCGTCTGATTGCCGAGCCGGCGATGCCTTCGCCTTTCGTTTGTCATCTCATCTGCTTCTCTTTCGGCGCGCATCGTTCATCTCGAAGCCAGCCAGATGCCCGCGCACGCGCACCGCGTCAAAACTACATCGTGCGATGTGTGACACATCGCAAAGTTAAGGTGTCGTGTTATGGACTACCAACCCTGTTCTGAAACTATCATTTATGATATCATCTGTGATGAAAATGGGCATTTGTCTCCATCAATTTTCCGGTGGATCAATGAATAGTTAAATTTTCCTAGTATACAGAGGCACTATTTGTGAAATTTAATTCCAAACTTCGTTATCCAAATTCTTTTCGACGAAAGCATGTGCTGCGATCATTTTTCGATCATTATCGAAGTTAGAAACTACGTGGAAATAATCAAAGAAATTCATGCAGGATCTGTATAATGTAATCAGAACACACCAGAGGAATGCTGATGTTTGATTACTCTTCCGACATCGATTCGAATAGATTCATCCCCATCTCGAGTATGGGTCGAGCTCTCAATTTTTCTGACCAATTCCTCAGAAGCTTGGCCACACTGTTCATATTTACAGTTGTTTTGGAAAAGATTGGAGTGTTTGAGAATATTCTGAACAACACGTCTGTTCCTAAAGATCATGATCCTGGAATAGAATTTATACTAAATCCTCACATCACGTTACAGTTCAAAAGATATGAATTTTCACCAATGTGTGTAACGTCGGATATTGAATCCGATGAGTGACTATTTTTGAGACTCGCATTTCCGCGAAAAGCTCGGGACCAGTCTAACAAAAGGGTGAGTTGAGATTTCGAAACTTGACACTAATGGCGCGTTTCTCAGACGATTCTTTCTATAATTTGAATAGAAGAAGAAAAGAAAGTATCTGATGAGTCAAAAAAACTTGAAAATTTAGACAATTTATTGATGCGGCCACTTTAGAAGAATTATACAGAAGAATCGAATACTTAAAATTTGAAATAAATTAGATCCTCGAGAGATGCAAAAATAGGAACTCGCCACCGAAGGCGAGCACAACTGAGCGGCACAATGCCGTCTAGCAGACTGCTGCTTGGAAAAACGTACAGAATTTCCATAGCTTAAGTGATTCTCATGACATGGAGGGGAACTCTGATATTCGGATATGAAGCTATCTGGCATTTTTTCACTGGTTCCTATTCTACGCTTGGGGTCACATATTTTTCCGGGATTAGATATATCTTATGTACTAAAACACGCTCGGTCACGCTCATACCCGCTTATATGCGGCACGCATGTTTTTATCTCCAAAGCCATTTTCGTCGTCATCAAGGAGTACAGAACGATCATTATTGGGAACTATTTATAGGAGTGGAGGTATACAGGAAGAGTATCCACAAGCGAACGCATCATGATCTTGAGCCGTAGGTTGAAAGATTTGAGAATTGGAAAAAGATGGAAAGATGCTTGAAAATGTGAGTGTGTGTATTGAGAGAGAAAAAATTTGAATGAGAGAGATGGCTTCGACATCACATGTGTATATCTCACTCCAACTCCAGTTGAATAATTCAACTAACTAGGACCCAAATTAAAATGATTGAATGCCGGTCCAAAATTTTTTCGCACGGATTCCGCCTTATTGGTTTGCCCACGTTGAAGGGTAAGGTACAAGGGGTGGCCGCATGGATCATGGGCGGGTCGGTGATTGAATGAACTGATGAGTGAGTAGGTAAGTGGTCGAGTGAAATGATGAATGGTTGAATGGCATGCTCTGGTCCATTTCGGTCTAGTTTGGGCTGATGTGGTTCTTACACCGCATTCAAATCATACTGCAACCGTACTAAGACCATTGTATTATCGCACTAGAAGTACCATACTAGAAGCACCGTAGTAGCACACTAGGATCACTGTAATAAGATTACCGTACTAGAATCAGCTTACTGGCACCGCACTAGTGCCGTGATTGTACCATGCTATAGAAGTACCGTACTGATAGAATTCCGTAATAGAATTAGCGTACTAGTGAAGTGAAATTAGAGTCCTAGTGAGGGTGACGACAGACAACGCGCTACGACGCACTACGGCACGAATTTTACGCCACGCCATCGACCGACATTACCCGAAATTCATTTCAGCAAACCCAACCTTCAATGAATTGGATTAATATTCATAATCCATGACTATTACTAGAAAAATGAGTTCAATATATCAATGGTTGAGTTCGTTGGAATGAATTTTTAGTTGTGGCGTGCGATAGCGCGTCGTAGTGGAAAAATAGTGGCGTAACGCGTAGTTTGTCATCACCCTAAAGTACCCTAGTAGAAGTACCGCAGTAGAAGTACCGTAACAGTGAAGTAGTTTCTTAGTGAAAACCCGTACTTGTGAAGTACCGTCCTAGTAAAGTACCGTACCAGTAAAGTTGCATACCAGTGAAGTACTGTACGAATGCGGTCTAATCCGGTGTAATTCGATCTGGTTCGGTCTAATTCGGTTCAATTCGGCATAATTTAGCCTAGCTCGGTCTATTTCGATCTATTTCAACCCAGTTCGGCTAAAAGATATATCATGCGACCGAGTTGGTTATGAGTGAAATCGACTGATGAATTCACTGATTCTCAAATATATGCCATCTTTCCCAGAGTTCATAAGACACCTCTTTCTGGAGTCAATTGATCATCATCCATCATCTTACGAATCATGTTTGAGCAACAAAATCATTCCAGAGGTCTCTGACTCATCAAAAACATTTATGAGCCGAACGTGCAATAGCGATGGAGTCAATAACGTCTGTGTTCAGATGAATCATGGAATGAATATTTTTGGAGGTACTTATTAGAAGTTTTCAATGCATGAGAGTAAAAGTTGGATCTCGCACTCCTCCGGCCCGAGTAGAAGGCAAAGGTTGAAAATTTCACAGAAACATAGGTACTCTATTCAAGATACAGATTTGATTCTTCATAATGAAAGGAACACCTCCATTCACAGTATAATCTTCCTTTTGACTTTCACGGAACATCTCTCAAGGAGATTTCGTCTTGCCATCTCAAGTGGATAAACGCTATCCACAACAATGTCACGCCAGCAAAAAAAAATCCACCGAGAATACACAAACATCCCTCTTGACACCTAACTTAACATATGCCACCTCAGAAATCTTGCAAAACCAAGATACCTCAACCTAAACAAGTTCAAAGCATGCTCACCTACATGAAACCAGGCTATATTCAAATTTCCTACCTACACCTCGCAAATCTCTATGCCTCGGGCATCTCACGTTTGCGCATCATCCAGGGATCTCATCCTGAGTAACAAACATACATAAATGTATGTATGTGTGTGTGTATGAATGTATTCTGGAAGATACTCACATCCTAACGTACAATAAAACTCGTCGCTTGGACGAGTGTCTAGCAAAAACGTCTTACTCTCTCGCACAGCATCAGTCTCTGGAGCAGAGCTTTACGAGGTATTCGTAGTAGTAAAACTCTACCAGGGCCATCTTTTATTGTCCCTCAGCTGCATTTCTTCTCGCGTCTATTATACCCGGATACCCCTGAGCTGTATAAATATATGTATGTAGGTGTATTATACTTGTGCGTGTGGAAGGTGGATTTTTTCGCTATTGGATTGCGGAGGTGGTTATCTGGTTAGATAAGAGGATGGTGAAGGGGAGAAGGGTGGAGTCAGCTGTGGATGTTTGGAGTAGGAAAATTATACAGGATTTAGAGGACATCCTTCCTGAAGAATCAGTTGAGATGGGCGTAGAAGCTAAATCTGGGATTACTATTTTAGAATACAACTCATTAATCCAAGATTCAATGAATCAACCAAAATCATAGATCAACATTCATAGAATAAAATAGAATAGAATATCCTTTTTATTTGTCCTTGGGCAAGAAAATATCAATCATCCATACAATACGTGAACATATACACATCCAGTAATAGCATTTTGATCACGGATTTATTATCACATTGTGACTAGTCATTTAATAATAAAGTAACTTGAATTATTCTAGTTCACAGATGAGATCATTAATGACATGGGTTGGAAATAAATAGTTATAATCATAGTTCGCACAACCATTGGGCCACTGGAAGACTTGAACAAGAAACAAGAAAATCACTCAATTGACTTATAAGAATGACCGCAAAAATTAAAAAATCGCCCAATGTCCACATCCATCCTTATGAGAGGAAGAGTTTTCAAAAATTCTTTCACTGCCTCTTTAAACAGGGAAACTTCTTTTACATGCCGAAAGCCGAGAGGGGGGGGGGGGGAAGTTTCAAAAGCGTGCGCATTAACTTTGGAACGATCTTAGTCCACAGTCAAGACGCATTCTCGGAACTTTAAGTTCCTGTGCTCCCATTCACATGGGAATGGTTCAAAACATTTAATGGAGTAGAATTCATACCGATAGATTTCCCTTGATTCATTTTGTTTATCGTTTGTGAACTCTTTTTTTTTTCAATCTGTGAACTCGATTCACGATTAATCCCACTAGGAGGTTATGTAGATCTATACACGAACTCTTTTCAAATACTTTGGTTATAGATTGTTGGAAATATTCCTGGGAGTTTTTTGAGGCAGTTTAAAACATTGCTAGATTTCTGTCACCGTTGTGAGCATTGGAATGAATCTGCTTGAATAAATGCAATGTAATTCTTGCAATCTATTCAATAAAGCTTCACGTTGGTTATCAAAAAAATCCAATGACGAGATACCTTGACTACGAGCGTCATTCCCTCCTATGGCAGATATTGGATTCCATGCAACAACTACCAGTCAGTTCCAACATAGAATTGAGACAAACTTGAGTTGACTAAGAATTTTGGGGAACAAAACAGATCATTATTGACAATTACTGGCTATCCAAGATTTTTCTTAATTCTCTTTGCTCGAAATAAAAATACCACGGAAATGAAAATTGACCATCAGCTTAGAAAGTTCAGAATGCATCCTCATTCTGACTTTCAAATCAACAAATCACACCAGGAGCAATTCACCAAAACAGTAATGAAAACCTCAATTCATTACTTTTCAACTCGTCAATCCCTTCCTTTATTAGCAAACAGCCTTTTTTATCTTCAAAACCAATAATACAAAGCAATACAAGAACACCTGCCAGATCAGGTACCTCCCTAAGGGACATCAACAAGATTTAAAGGAATTCCCGTATAGCTCACCATTACAAATCTCACAGCCTAGTATCTCAAACCTATTGTACAACGTCTTATATATCGAGAAAATATCTCTTTGAATCGTCTATCCTTCCTCTTCGAGACTCAAATTGTTTCTATCTAGAACGCAGCTGTTACCCATTTTCTATTCAACGGTTCGATTGTACGCTTATATATAACCAATTGCTATATACATAGACGCTTGTACCACTTTGCGCTTGGAATCGAAATTTGTCGAAGACACGTTCGGAACACCAAGGTACAATGTGATTTATGGCAGTTGAAAGTGTAGAACGACGTTTGAATTTGAGAAATGACTAGGATGTGGATCGAGTTTTTGGTGATAGTACATCTGGCCTATGGTCGACTAATGAGGTTATGATAACTGAGAAGGTCAAGTGCTGTAGAGTCACGGATGAATCTTGAATTTTCAGTTTGTGACAGATGTGTCGCGATCAAGATATGTCGCATTGCAGAGTGAGTAATTTTAGTTGCATGAAAGGATTAGAGTTTCAAGGTCTGTTAATAGTTCGGAGTGAATCATTCATTCTTATTGAGTTCTAAATAAATTGTACCAATAAGTCGCGATCTTTCAGGAATGGAAGAAACAGAGGAGAGTGGTAATTTCATAGCATGGATGAAGATTCTCAGATAGTCGACAATTTTTTAGTCTTCTGAATGCCATAAAATTATTCTGAAATGAAGACCCGTCGAATATTAGTACCCAATCAAGATATTACTGGCCTCTGCAATAATTTCCTTCATTATCAGTAAGTGGACAATTAGTTACATGAATGAATGCAGTATCTATAGGTGATATGACTTGAAATGTGTGATGAATACACATTATTTCAACTGATTGAAATTTTCTAGCTCCACGTTCATGATTTGGATGCCTCTTTACAAATTCATTCTCGCCTGACTCACTCAGTATCCAAGTTAGGTTATAACTAAGTAGAAACCGACGAGCAAATGATCCCGAAACATTTTCGACCATCAAATCTGGTGCAAGCTATTTGAGAATAGGAAGAACAAAATTCATAGATTCATGGATGAATTTCAGGTTCATACCTGCCATAAACTTGATAGTTCTTCGTTGTCAACGGAAAGTTCACTCTAAAACCCAAGAAATCTTTAAAACAAGTGACTCCTCCATGCAGCCTCTCTCACTTCTACAAATACCCCGACCTCAATCGTTCATTAAGTCAATCATAACATAACCAAAGCAACATACCAAAGCTTTACCCATCTCAAAACGCAAATCACGTTTCATAATCTTATGGAAGACGAAACAACGCGACACTGAAAGAGAAGACAAAGCTAGCGAAACAATTCAATCAAGCAAGTCACGCTCTCTTCCCGATTCATCAGACACAAAGACCCTTCTTATCTCATCACGTGCTCACTTAAAATCTATATAGATGTCGGAGATTCCGTAAAGCGATGACGTAGAAGCAGAGAAAAGCTCAGTAGGTAGACGATGTATGGAACGTAATTAAAACTGGCAGAGGCGACGACGTGAGCAGCTTACAATATTATTTCATTGCTACCTGTGTATATGGAGTTCAATGCTCTCAGAGTTACTAAAATACATTGTGGAGGCCCCCGGAGGGGACAATGGAGGCCCCGGAGGAATACTTCTATATGATGGTGTGAAATGGGCTTTAGTTGACGGGTGACCGCATGTGAATGAGGCTTTAAGTAGAGATGACCATTGATATTTCTGGGAAGGTTGATCCAGTGATGACATAATCTGTTGGGACTCGTGAGGAGTTAATGACAACGATCAAGTACAGTTAGATACGGAGATGCAGTATGGCATCGCATTTCTAAAACTAACATCAATTGAAAGTGAGAGAATGATACTACACCACTAGAGTTCTCAATTATCGCAATCTGGAAAGATAAGGGTGGTCATTTTCATGCTGATGATGACAAACCTGGCGGTTCTTCTTGAGATCTGTATGTTTCATGATGATCATGAAGTAGAAGCTGTAATGAATTAATACCAAAATTACCAAAGTATGAAATGATTTTTTGTTGGTGAGAGTATTCGCGTATTATGACCGTTTTTGCAATCGTTGGGAGAAAGATCAGACCAACATCATGGTAGAGCCATGTCAAGCTGAGGACAGATCAAGTGGTTGAAGGTGGTGATTCAAATGCTATAAGATCAAGCATCAGGGAAATTCAAATATTTACCTGAGCTTGACCAACACCTCAGCAATATCCCAAATTTCTTTCGTTATCCTGTTATGATGCTACAAAACATTGCCAAGCTGTCATTTTTTGTTTGACTCTGATATTAATATCACCTGAATGCTCAACCATTGAATGATTCCATACTGATTTACTTTTGGAACACATCGGAAAAATCTGACCCGTGGTAATAAGAATTGAATCTCCCAGCAGATATTTCCAAAAGCGTACGAGATACAGAACGAATTGATGTATTAAGAATGAAAAAAAATTCTGACTCAAGACTAACCTCTACAAGAGTAAAAGCTCCTTCAAACACGAAGTTAATAAATCTCTGTAACGAAATTACTCACGCTACGTTGAAGACGTCGATGAAGCTAATGACGCAACGAGACGGGACGATAAAAGTACCCTCAAAGTCACCGCTTGTTCTAGTACCTACCTACACCTACCTACCAACTGATGGAGACTCAGTCAAGGGTGAGATTCGACTGAGTGTGTGAAACGAAAGAGACAGACAATGTACGAGATCGTTAGTGGGCCAGTTCAAGCGATTGGCTTGAGATTGGACGAGTAAAAGCTATCGAGAAGGTATATATGTATATATATAAAGAGAAGAGGGAGCCACTTGCAATCGACACAAAAATCAGTCATGAGGTTGATCGGTGGTGTAGGACGAGGGGTGGAGATGAAGTGGGCAAATCGAGAGAAACGGGTGTGAAATCGAAATGTTTGAAGCATCCTCGAATAAAAGCTCTCAAACTGTTAGCATTGATTCTGTCGCAAGCGGTGAGTTTGATTTGGACTGTATGTATGTTTCTGTGGATAGGAGCGATTAGTTTCCCTTGGGGATTGTAGCTCGTTCATTCGTTATGGAGATTTCGAACAATCTTTAAATTTATGAAGATTGTCCTATAATGTCCGAAGATTGGTTGGTGAACCCGAAATTGATTTTTGAATTCCGACTTTATTCTTTGTACCCTATTTAAACATAAATTCTCATCGAAAGTGTTGATCATCATTCAGCTTATCAAAATCGAATCAGTTTTGATACAATTTGGTGATGGAAATGAGTAAAATCACAAATAAGATGAAACGAGTTACAAAACTCGATTCTGTGTAAATTCCTGATGATGATAATTCACGATCCGATATGGCCGATTCAGCATGTTAAAAGAAAATATTTAGAAAAATTGAACAAAGCTCATTCCTGCGTGCGAGAAGGCAGACCCACGGGGTCAATCTCATTGCCATTTATTCATCTCACAATACTGTAGCCAATCATGCAGGCCCATAGGGTGCAAAAAATTTGGGATTATTCGAGTAATATCTACACAATTTGTCCAAAACTTGTTGAAGTATTTATGGAATTGAGAATAACTGTAACTCAGTGGGACATCCTGTTCTAAAAATTTCACGTATCAACTTCGATATCAAATTAATTCCTCACATACAACGTTCCCCGATTCCTCAGAATGACTTCCACCCTCCGATTTAACGAAAATATTCCATACAGAAATCTAACCAAGATATTGATATAGGACGCATTCGGTCATCTGAAAAATAGCTCAAATTCCACATCGCGTATCAATTCTCTTGCAACATGCAAATTCCATCTCCAACAAGACGACCATAACCCAACGAGGTCAAACCAAAGGTACATCTACCTAGACAGCCTAGTATACCCATATTTACATGAGAAGCCGTGTTCAATAAATGGAAAAATACCTGGGCGCACCTGGGCGCAGAGGTAACCGAATCCCGAGAAAAACCATCACCAGCCATCACCCTTTCTTCCTATCCTTTCAACCGTACATACATGCAAGTCTCCAATCCCACATGGCGATACAATGTAAACACCACCTTTCGAGTCTTCTCTTTCCATCCTATTCCTACATTCCGAAGCAAAAAATTCTACTCTTCATACGATACTAACGAAAGCCAATGTATTTACATACAGACATACACAACACACATACATACATGCAACCACATTTGACCGTTAGGAAGCCAAACTCAGCCATACCATCACATCTACTCTAGGATGAAACCATTGAAAATTCCATGTATTACTGTGCACAGTGTGAGGTGAGGAAAAAAGAGCAGGTAGGATGCTTTCAGAATCGGCTAATTTCGTTGTCAGAAGTTATACGGGCTTTTCGAATCAGGCCGCAGTTTTTCCAAGTATTGTAGGAGGGGATGGGAGTAGAGGGTTCAAAGATAGAGTTACAGTAGGATTTCGCGAGAAGTGTAGACCGAGGAAGGAGGAAATTGGCAGGACTCTGCACTGATTTTTATTGCGATGGAGGTGGGTGGAAAAGAGGGAGGGTTGCGATTGGGGCACGTTCGTTGTGCGGCAAATGCCGCAGTGCCACTTTTTCTACACCCAGGTGTAATATACAGATATGTTCTATTGGTACTGAGAGAAACAATTTGAAAATTCTGTAAAATGTAGTGATGGTATGATTTGCTGGATATGTAGGTTGCTTTGTGGTAAGAGGGATTCTGTGGACGGTAATGATGATCGAGGATTGAGAAAATTGATTTGGTTGATTTTGGGACATTTCAATCAGTTTGAATTTGAGAAAATTCGAAAAATCGTAGGATGGATGAATCTGGATCAAACTCCTGACTTATTTTGATTCTATACGGCAGGAAAAGTTAACGGTAATCGACATTTTATTGGTGGACTATTTTTATCGCTAATAATGCATGGCGAATGGAATATTGATTTTTCCTTCATTAACAAATTTTTAACTTCGTTTGAAGGTTATTCAGCGGTACCTACACTCTTGACTGGGTTCGAAACTACCAAAGTCACTCAACATGTATTTATAAAATTCACATGTAGTTTTCGGACAATATTCGAACCCAATATTCTTTTGCGTTTGAGGTGCAAACCTCATCCACAAAGCCGTGATGACTTCTGCAAAAATAACATGAAAACTAGATTATTTGGATACATGAAAATTGACATGATACGCTCGAGTAGGGAAATTATATTCAAAGGATATTGCAAGGAAAAAATTGTGAAATTGAAATCAGCGAATAATCTCGTTTATCTCGTGTAATTGAATCCCCATGTGAATAATACAGCAATCCACAGAAGACGCAAATGATCGGGAACTCATAGCTTTCGACTGAAGTTATTATGAAACGTTTGTTGAACACCAGTGAGGAAATTCTTTGACAGGTCATCAGATAGATACCGGAAGAGGTCATCATAAGACTCATTCCTATCAAGACTTTACTAACCTTCAAAGTGTGCTTTCTCAGCTCGAATAAAAGAGACAACGGTCCACGTAAAAACGTCGTGACAGACATTTGCATAGCAGAGAGAACATAAGGTAAGTGTACCCAACTTGCCTCTGTACCCAACTTGCCCCCATATGCCGATCTCAGGAATGGGCGCTCGTTGACCTTCCCGCATATTTTTTTTACGTTTGTTATGTTAAAATATGAGAAAATACGTAGTTTTCATCGACCCCGGATCATTTCTGCGTTCTCCAGAGAATATAAAGTGAGTTTTCCATTTTTCGTGTTTGCTCGGCTAAGAAATCACCGAGGAAATCGCGTTCACTAAAACCGGTGCCAATTTATTTTTATTCGACCAATCTTGACGTATCTTAGCGCATTCGATTCCTTGTTTCAAGACCTTCAAAATCCATTTTTTGAAATTGCAAAATTTGAATATGGAGCTGTTTTATGTGCAAAACACGGAGATGATTCGAGATTCAAGAAGGCCGACATCGGAGTGTACCCAACATGCCCCCATATGGTTATCCCGGAAAGGCGTGCAGTATGGCTTTTTTTTTTACCACTCAGAACGTGTTTATCACGTCGAAATAGGTCGGAAACGATGTCTTGAACCAGTTAAAAGCTACAAATGTCGCTGCACGGTGATCAAAACGGATCAAAGCGATTCTATTCACTTCATCGCCGATTTACATTGTTTTTAATGATGGGGGCAAGTTGGGTACATACTTTTGTAAACTCTCAAAAATCACCTTTTGAGAGAATTCAAACAGCTCGGCTCCACTTCATCCAAATTGGACGTATCTTAGCTCATTTTAGCTCATTTTGGAGGTCGCTTTAAAATGAGCTAAAGTACGTTGGAAAATATGGAGATGGGCCAAAGTTATAAAGAAAATGGCTTAATGGGGGCAAGTTGGGTACACTTACCTTACATATTGAAGTCCTGTATAGAATATGATGAGCTATTCCTTCTCAGTTGTATTGAGTCCGTGAAATGAAAATTGCATTGTTGAACATGACTCAAGTGTCTTGAATCGGGCTAAAAATAACTTTGCAGAGAGGTAATTTTCAGAATCGATCTTTTTTATGGAAATCTCCGCTTTCCCGGAAGTAATCAGAATTATTCTACACGAAATGGTTAGGTTCTTATCCGTAATTATGAGTAGGTCGAACAGTTGTGACGTTTCTGGCCTATTTAGCGATCAAGTAAAGCCATTTTAGCTATTCAATGGCTGATTATTATTCAATCAACGAGATATTCCCACTAGAGCCTAAATTCTGTACTTGAATAAACTAGAAAATTGATCATTTTGATCCCTACAGTACAACGAATTTGAAAATCTTTCAGAGTATCCAGATTTTGAGACATTCCCACACATACTCCTACAAAACTTCATCAAAGAAATCTCAAGAAGAAAAATATCGATTAGAAACATTCTTCCGGTCGATCTATCACGTGTACAACATTCGGATTTCCCAACCCATTTCTCAATTTCCCAGATCCGGTCACGGATTATATACCTCTCCATCCACATAAACGTGAAAACTTTTCCACCGCAGAAAGGCCATCGCCTTTCGTCCACCTCTATATATCTGATACTTCCTCAATCCTTCCATCTATACTTTCTTGAACTAACTCTCATAGCATTGAATTGAGCTCGTAAAGTGGCATCGAAGGATGAGCCAAAGTAGACCATTTAGCCAAAAGAGGCATCTTGGTATCAAAGTACGTCGGTCGTAATGGTACGGTACACAAGAATTGTTGGCTCAAGAGTATCATTGTGTTGTGGGATGTACTTGATACTTATACCACACGTGAGTTTCGTATTCTTCCGGTAAATGCTGTAAAGAGTTTTGTACTTTATTTTTGAGGGCCCTTTTCATGGTTATCCAGATGAATTCTTTGATATTGTGGTATACCTAGAGAACTCACGGACTTGGTTGAATTTTGTTCCTCTGTTGTCGGAAAAAATTTCAGAATGATTATTTCACTCTGATCGATAGTATCATTGAATATAAGAGGATATTCTGCACCGATACATTACTGAAGTTGAGTCATGTGATATGATGCACGATTACGCTTTGGAAGAAATCAAATAATCTGGCAGTATGTATTTTATCATCAGTTCAAAATGAAAGAATTCGAAATAATTTGTTCGCTGCGCACCAATTGATCCAAATTCATTCAATCAGAGCATTATTGCAGTGATTCACAGTAAAACTCTGTGATGAGTTGATGAAATTCCCCAACTAATCAGTAAAGGATGACTGATTCGGAATATTTATTACCGACTTATACGGATAGAGTGGAATGTTCATACCTATCATGAAAATCAAGGAAATTTGTCCATTGGCAAAGATGTTGTGATGAAAAGTAGCTCATTTATGAAGGTGATTCTCTTATTATATAGCAATTTGAAAAATTATCAGGATTGATACTCTCAAGACAAGTGAGATTTCTCATTCAAAGATTCATAGGAACTTTTGAAAAATTCGGTATTCATTACATAACTCTCAACCACTCCCAAGACTTTTCCTCGGAAGTACAGCCAACTTAACAATTATTCATCAACTCGGAATAATTTGGCTTACCCTTACGTAACCTCTCAAAATTCATCAGAGCAATTTTACGCTAAGAAGAAGAAGCAGAAGAAGAAGGAGGAGGAGAAACAGGGCGAAGGCAAACCCAGAATATTCAGTCGAGCAGTTTCTTATGATGCTATGGAAAGCGATTCGAAGTAAAATTCCAACGTCTAATACGATTTTCCATCCAGATGCTCAAAATTTCATCCAGCACTTGTAATCACAAATTCTCAAGAAGATCATCCGAAAGGAGTTCTATATCGTCGAATAATTTAACAGATAAATACGGTGAACAGCGGGTGAACATTGAATGTATAGGGTATCCCATCGTTAGTTAAGATGAGAAGTTGACATTGTATATAGTAGTTTCGAGTTTCGAGTTTGTTAGTTGAACGACGTCGCGTGGCGTGGTTTCGTATCTTGAGAGAATGAATGAGACAACGCTCGATTTCCTTTTGGTGATATTGATGGCAAAGAGTATTTTGTATCTTATGAGTCTTATTGACATGTTTTGAAGGGACGCCTCATATTATAAAGAACAAAATCGAGGATAAAATTTTACCATTTGTTAGCTCAAAAGCAGTTTGGTGGTTACAATTTTTTTTGAATGCAAACTAAGTAACATAGTCTCGGAATTCTGTATTTGTGTCACATTGTACATACTACATGATGAATGTGAATATTTATGTCGAATCTGAGTTTAATCAGTGGCTCTGGCTATTACTTGACACACAATCTGATCCAAGCTTTAATTTTGTTAGCATATCAGCTGTCGAGATCGTTCCGACTCTACTACTTTTGCTAATCTCGAATTTCTACCGAAAATAAGTGGACGCTGTGGCGGACATTACGGCGGATGATGAAACAAGCGTAAGGTCCCTAGAAGGAGGTCGAAACACGTTGGTTTCGATCCGCCATGTTTTGCCCAAACACCGTGTATTTACTATACATATATTAATGATTCCATCAATAAAGGTATAAAAAATAACACGGAGCTGGGCAAAGTATGAAAGATCATATCTCAACTCCCTTCTAGGACCCTCAGCAAGCGGTGCAGCTAACGCCACTCACAGCAAGCGCAACGGCAGCCTTCGAATTCGATCGATTTCAGCAAGTGCGGTGGCGCTTATCGCACTCTGGAACCTAGGTAGCTACTTGCAATAATTCTTACCGGACATTTTTTTGTGTGCCTAAAGTTACATCAAGTGCTTTAAACTTACATGTTTATCCCCCGCAAGGGAGATCTTCGGATCTTGGGAGAGTAATGACCCCCCAACCTTAGTTAAACACAAAGAAGATCCTACGCTGATCCTGGGAGGCAGTCGCACTCCCCGACCTCAAACTTCCGGCAAAAGAGATCTTAGTATCTTGGGGGCACACGACAACTCCCCCGCCCCCAGTCTTCAGCCCCAGCACCCGTGTGTGTGCTTTAACCACCTCGTCCGCCTCAGTGCGTATGAGCCCTGAGCGGCATCTTGGACCACTTCAGGGCTCCCGCTTCTTCGCAAGCCTCCCTGTATTTTGCATCTTTCCTCTACTCTCGACTTCTTCCTTCCTTCTTCTGGGACTATAACCTTCGGGTTGGCGCCCTCCGGAGACGGGTGTTTGTCGGTAGGTGCCCGAATCTTCTCGGGTGAATCCGACACTACCCACACTCTTGTGGGTGTCTATGAAGATTTCCCCTTCCCGGCCTACCAAAAAAAATACATGTTCATCCTCCGCAAGGCAAGGGCGGATCCATGGATTCAGTTTGGGAGGGGCGATCCCATTTGACGGTCCCCCAGTTTGAGGGGAGCGGTCCTATATGAAACATGTTAAATTTTCGGCTTTAGGGCGGGGGAGGGGGCTGACCACCTCTCCACCCCCCTTTAGATCCGCCACTGCCGCAAGGGAGATCCCCGGATCTTGGCAGAATAACGACTCCGTGGCCTCAGTTTACTGCAAGCGGGATCCTTTGTTGATCCTGGAAAGCAGACGCACTCCCCGGACGCATTCTTTCAACGAAAGGGATTTTTAAATCCCGAGAGCACACGACAATTCACCCGCCCCCAGTCTTAGGCCCCAGCACCCGTGTGTGTGCTCTCATCATTCTGTTCGCCTCTGTGCGTATGAGCCCTGAGTGGCATTTTGGATCGCTCCAAGACTCCCGCTCCTTCGCAAGCCCCCCCCCCCTCCCTTTCGTATCGTTCATCTTTTCTCTACTCTCTGCTCCTTCTTTTCTTCTTCTAGGACTACCTTTGGGCTGGCGCCCTGTGATAAGAGGTTTTAGTCGGTAGGTGCCCGAGTTTTCCCGGACGCATCTGACACTGCTCGCACTCTTGTGAGTGTCTATGAAGATTTCCCCTTCCCGGCCTACCAAAGTAATTACATGTTCATCCCCCGCAAAGCAAGGGCGGATCCATGGATTCAGATCGGGAGGGGTGGTCCCATTGGACGGCTCCCCAATTTGAGGGAAGCGGTCCTACATTACCCATGTTAAATTTTTGGCTCGAGGGGTGGGGGCAATCGCCCCCCTCCTTTGGACTACGCCACTGCCGCAACGGAGATCCTCGGATCTTGGGAGAATAACGACTCTTCGGCCCCAGTTAATCGCAAGGGAGATCCTTCGTTGATCGTGGAAGGCAGACGCACTCCCCGGGCCCAGCAGAGATGAGTAGGGGCCCAGTCTCCTGACAACTCTCCCGCCCCAGTGTTGTGCTTTCACCATTCCGTTTGCTCCTGTGCGTATGAGTCCTAAGTGCCATCTTAGATCGCTTCACGGATCCCGTTTCTTCGCAAGCCCCCTTGAATCTCTCATCTTTGCTCTATTCTCTATTTCTTCCTCCTTTCTTGTGAGACTATAACCTTCGGGTTGGTGGCTGGCACCCTCGGGCGGGGGGGGGGGGCTTAGTTGGTAGATACCGGTCATCCGATGGTGCCCACATTCTTGTGTGTGCCTGTGAGTAATTCCCTTCCCGGCCTACCGAAGGAAAAGGAATCTCCCTATACTATACAATTCTTCTGCAATCTCTGGCCCACTCCAACCTACTCCGCCCACACTACCCCACGCTCGGGCTTGATCATTATGGATGAATCGCAAGATGTTCCTTGTTTCTTTGGAATGAATTTCCTTCTTGAATCATCACAATGGTTCGAATTCATCTATCGCATTTATCCCGGAACTACGTAGGTCTGGAAGAGGTACGGGAGATATATGTGAATTCTGACCAGGAGAGGTCATCACATCCGGATCACGGATTTGGCTGAAACTCTGGGAATAGTCTTCTTTTAGCACAAAAAGACGATATCCAAAATTATAGACCCTAACGCTCAAGCGTTTCCGAGCTACATCTTCAGGCAATAGCATTGTCCATATGGGCCCATGTTAAACATTTTACATATAGGTATACCTGCAATGCTAATGTCCTTGGCTGTAGCTCGGAAACGCTTGAGCGTTAGGGTCTATAATTTTAGGTTTCATCTTTTGGCACTAAAAAAAGACTATTACCAAAGTTTCAGCCAAATCCGTGATCCGGATGTGGTGACCTCTCCTGGTGAGCCCCGAAATTTCTTTTATTAGCCTTTTGGAAACCATCGTATCATTGCTATCTTGTAGATTCTTCAAGAAATAGTAGAAAGAGTTTGAGATCCAGGATGCATGAAGTGGAATATTTTTGAGAAGTTATTTCTATCTTTGTTGTGATCTAGTGAGTGGGTTGTGTGATGAGAAAATATGGATTCTGGTTGAAACGTGACGGAAATGGCTCAGCGTTCACACTCAATTCGGGCGCTGGAAGACCTTATTCCCCGAGCAAAGCAAGGATAAAAAGTTCCTCACGCTCAGAATAAACGTATGCGCCCAGTGCAATCATGTACTATTTTTGCGTGCGAGTGATGGGGTTCAGGTTCGAGCCGTGGGTTGGGGTAAGAATCATCACGAAAATGCAGAAAGGAAATTTCACCTCCGTGTATCATACTATATTTTCTGACAAAACTGCACTTTCAAGCAGAGTGTATGAAAAAACACTACCGTCAAATTGGGTAACTGTGGTACAGTGGGTGCAACTTTGGTACACCCCTGAAAAATGACTTTCAGAGCTGCATTCGGCAAGGTGAATGATTCTATCGCTCTGAAACCTATCCTCCCTTCTTGGCACACACACAAACGATGTGTTGAGCCACCGTAGATCCCGTGTGAATAATTGTAGTCGTTTATCGAAGCTTTTTCTAAAAAGAGAGATTTAGCACTGATACTCGAGTGGTCCAGTTAGTGTACCTGGCAAAAAGTGTTCCGGAACGAACTACGGGTGTATAGTGCTACATTTCCATCACATATATCACCATGTTGAAGAAACCATCGTTACATTGGGGTATTTGAAGCATTTGGAATTTTAATGAATGAAAAACAGGGGAAAATACCATAAAAAAACGTACCAAAGTTACCCCACTCTAGGTAAGAAGCATGAGGATAGGGTAACTTCAGAACACCTTCCTATGACAGCTTCTCTTCAACTGATCTTGAGTCGAGTGATGGTCTATGAGGTTTTAAAATGTTTCAAAAGGCTTAGAATGAGACGTCTGAACGATTAAAATTAGTTCACTCACATGATGGTGGGTAGAGTTAAAATATTCTGTAAGTGTACCAAAGTTGCCCCATCGGGGTCTAACTTTGGTACACTTACAAAACTGCTAATAGCTCCAGTTCAGACGCATCAAATTGAACTTTGTAGCCCATCAATCGAAAGCTGAGACTGTGAGCTTTCGATTTATACTGATTGATTTGGATTTTGTCAATGTATTTTGGAATGCGGAGCCAAGCAAAATGAAAAGCACCGAAAACGTACCAAAATTACCCAATTTGACGGTATTTTTGACCCTTTTCTCCGAATTGTTGTTGCACGAGAAGCAATTTCTTCAAATCTCTCCTGTCAGACCCACAAGAGATTGAAAGATATAATTTTTCGAAAGGAATCCTCAGAAAATCACGGGCTGATTTAGGTTTTGAGATGTACTGGTTTCTTCTGACGAGGGATTCGTTCAAATATATGGTATGAATCTCTGTTTTATGAATAACCCAATGCATCCGGAAAGACATATCATGAATTGAAATCAACTTTCCTAATCAAGCAATAGTACCAATTTTTATTCAAAAATATATACAGAAAAGAGCTTCGAACCCCATAAAGTCGATATTTCATTAAGGCAGTGGAACATTTGAAAATTTTTGAAAAGTTCAAAATACCGTCATACCAAACTTCAGCAATATCGTCGTTTACGAATAAATCAATCCAAGCCACAAGCACATATGACGCATCGAGTTTGAAACATAGTACTTCTAACCCTCAACTTACAATTGCAATATTGTACCAAACTCAATAATCCATCCAATATTTCCCATATACAACAGCAGCTTCATACAAACTCGAGTTTCTCCCATCCAACCGTTTTGATCCAGACCCAAAATTAGTAAATCGAGTGCACGACGAAGTATAGCTACACTTCTCCATCAGTTTATTAGTTTCTATCGATTCCATATGTGTATATATCTATAGATATCTATATCTAGCCTTTGGTTCATTTGCTTCGAGAGGCTGTCGTTCAGCAATTTCTTTCGGGCTGTTTGAGCTACAACTACAGTATAGAATATATATATATATATATGGCTTTTGGAGTATGTCCTAATTTGCTCCACGGGAGTTGGTTGAAATCGAAGGATTTTGGAGTGAATAGCCGGTTTTAGTGTATGTATGCACTTGTATAGCATAGAGGAAACGATAGAGTATAGGGATAAGAGATGGGGGAAGGTGGGGGGAGGGGTGAGATGAAGGATTGATGAGGGTAGTAGACCGGATGAGCTAGAGAATTAATTTGTCGGTGTGGAGGATATTATATACTAGGAGTGTGTCAGTTTGACCTCGTTGAGTATAGAGTTTGGCAGGCTGACTTGACTTGACTCCATTGATGTCGTGAAATTTTGATCTTGTACAGGGTGGGTTTGGAGTTTCTTGCGTAGATTGATTACACGAGACAAGTTGTTTGGGACTCCGTACTTCTCAATTTTGATGTCAAACTTGGGGATGAATTCGTTTGTGCATTGCGGTTAATTGCAGAGGTTAGGATTTGAAGATTGGTTATCGAATCGTATCCGTTTTTAATCACCAATAATTTCTATGATTGATGATAATGTCTTCATAATAATGTTCATCACATTTTCGAAGAAATCTGAATGAAAAATTCATGAGTTTAGAAATCGGAAAATGACTGCTTTTGGTGGAATTACATTTTACTCAAAGATTTGAATAAAGGAGAATTCATTTTTTTCCTTGCTTCATTCATTTGAACCATGAAATAACACACAAGAAAATTATGGGGACCATAAACGTCGCTTGTAAATTAGTCGAAAAGTAGATTCTTGTCCAAGATTCCAAAAATTTTTTCAATAGTGCAACTTGTCTCTTAGATGATGAAATTATTCACAGGGTTTTTTCTGATTTTTTTCTCATTCTTGTTACGAGAGTGATCGTTAAGTGCCGAGTAAAAGTCTGATAATAAGATAGTCTTCTCACTCTATTAGCAAACGGAAAAAGCACTGATTGGGCTATTCTTGGATCAGTTTGTACTCATCGTTTCAGAATTTCGACGCAGAATCAGAATCTCTGAACAATTCTGGAAACAGAATTTTATTAACAAAATCATTTATCCGATGACGGTGTGCATGATTCATCAAGAAAAAATATCGAAAAATTGTATTCTTGTAAAAACACCCATCGATTATAGCAAAAAAAAAAAAAAAAAAATTGTAGGGTCATTGTCGACACCACGATACCTTTTCGCTTAGAATTCCGAGATAATGAGTGGGAAGAGTCGAAAAAAGAGCGAATCTCGTTTGGAAAATTCAGAGATCATCCCTCGAATCATCCAATTACTGGATTTTCAAGCACAGAACTATTGCTTTCTCGCAACCCAGAGCTTTTAAAAACAGCCAATTCAAGCGTAACTCAAACCCTAACATCTTCAGTATACAATCGAACAACACGATTGCCTCAGTCATTCGAAAAGGAATTAAAAAAATCTCGACCCAGATGCGTCATCACAGAGCTCACAGAAGAGTCTAATTACGAGTTCACTCCTCATCTATTTTTCTCAAATTCTCAAATTACCGCAACCTAAATTTCACAGTCACCTCCATTCGAGTGTCATTATCATCAAGATTCCTACTTCCACCCTTAATCCGACAGCTCATTATCTTCACACTCAATATAGATATACGTATAACTATTCCAAGTACTCTGAAAATTCGGTCTAAATTCCTACAAACCTTACCTCTTGCATTACTCATGCAGCCACGATCCAAGAGAGCCTCATTTAGTAATTTTCACTTGGGAAGGTCTATATATTTTCAACGGGACGTTCTGGATGGACGAAAATGTTTGAGTATGAGATGTGGAGTAACAGGTTAATCTCGGCACCAGATTTCACACATACACACACTTTCACAAAAACACATAGATAGATAGGGTTGCATGAGTTGGCAGTCATGCCAGAAACTATAGAACTACTCGTGTGAAACGTTACGAGGCAGTTTGGTGACGCTGATTATTCTGTTTGCATATATAGATGGGGTTGTACATATGTTTTATGAAACTTAATGCATATGAGATTTTTCAATTCTACATCAAAATGAGCGAATATTTGATATTGATGGAAGTTTTATCGAATGAAGGAAGGAATCTCATTGTTGATGAAGTGTTTAAAAAAGCGAAAAAGTATGAATGGAATCGATGGGATTAACTTAATTGCGTTTTCTTTCTACCAATTCGTCAATCTGAATCTTCAGATTTCTCACTTTTTTGAACTCAACCACATATGCCGCTTCCGATTCGGATTCCAAGAATTTTCTCATTCGATAGGAAGATTGAATTTTCTGAATAGCTGCGGGCGAATTTTTTTACAGAACAGCTTGCATCGGGAGGGTAAACAACAGTGAACGAAAACTTCTTGCAGAGAACGAGATTGGGGAACGATCCTGTAATGAATGGAACATTCATGTTGCTCATTTGAACTTATTCCATCATCCAACATTCCTTACTGGATTACCGTCGGGATTTTCCAATTTGATGAATTTCCATAGAAAGAGTGATTCTCCAACAGGCACATTCAAGAACTGTGTATGCATCAACCGTCTGAGAAAATTCATAGGAATTGTCCCGTGAAAATACTTAGAAATTTTTCCGGTTAAAATACATCACTGGTGAGAGAAATTGAGAGGGGGATAGGAAGATCTTCAATAGTATGACCCACTATTTTCGGAAAATGTTTATTCGAAATAAGATCATTCAGCTGGGATATTGTCATAATGTGTCCCCCAATCAGTTATGTGTAAATTCTCCTAAAAAAAAACTCTGATGCTCAATTTCAAGAATTAATCAAAAAAACGTACTCTCACAACATTTCTTGGACTCTGCATTCGAATCTCACAAAAGACTGGATTTGGTTATTCTCATACACATAGAACAAAATATACAGTGATATTGAGGAAATACTTTTTTAAAGGGATTTCACTCACTATCTTCTACCTCTCTACGTCTCCATGACTAATGGAAGAAACTCATACTCCCGAAAAAAATGCTAGAGTAATTATCTCCAGGAATCACACCACTGGCTAATTCAGCAAATACTGAGAATTGGAAAAAATCTCGCTCAAGTTCTGATCCCATGGCTTTTCATTCAACCGAGTCGATTTTCATTGCGATCAAATAACCAAAATCACCCATACAAGAATCTAGGTACAAATAAACAAACGGAACCAAAATCCTACCTTTGCCAATTTCAAAAATTTCAATCTCAGTCTACCCAAACTCTCCATCACTTCTAAAATCATCCGCAACAAGTAGTAATATCCAAATTTAGTCAGACATAACCAGGATGACGCATTACTACGGCACAGAGCTACTAAATCGCTTGCGAAAAGCACTCGGGGAGTTCGAAATTAATTCGCATTGTGCTAAATATACCCTCTCACACCGGAACAGTCTCAACTCCGAGCTCAAAGTAAGAGAGAGAGAATGAGATACACACACAGGCACAAAGTCACATTGTACGAAAATCACGACCGACTCTCGTATTATCCTATTCTCTATTTCTCTTTCCTCTTCATCTAGAAAATCACCAACCAACAACTGGTAAAGCAAGACAGAGACATAAAATTATCTAATTCGCATTGTGTAGAACACTCGTAAAATGTTTTCCTGTTATATCCGTCGAGTCGAGTCATAACATAATAACTACAGGATGACTTTATAACCTAAAACCCCAAAGAGCTCAACTTTCGCGTACTGAAAATAAATACTACTACCGGTTTTGAGGGTTCTAAATTTTGAATGGTGAGAAAAACTACTTATGTACCGTGAATCGTTTGAGGTAGTTAGTAAGTGTTAGTTTGGCGTACGACTGTTTGGCGAAAATTGACTTTGCGATTTTCGGACTTGAACGAGTCGAATTTTATTTAATAGATTATTTTCGGTGGTGTGTGCTGGACTAGCATGTTTTTGGAGGGTTCGGATAGGTGGTGGTCTCATTTGCTCAGTCTTGTGTTTGAGAATTTTCGATAGAGGTATTTTGAAATGTGGAAATTTTTTGTACAATCAAATCTCTATATTGGTCGCTTTTGAAAATAAGGCTATATATATATACATAATCTGTGACGAGCTTGAATAAGATTTTAATGAAGTACTGAATGGCTGGAATTCTTAGTCGCTAATCCGAGATTAGAGTCAGCGGATTAACGACTATGAATTTTAGCCAATAGGTCCTTCCACAACCTGCGTCCAAATTACACTATCTGTCAAGAGTATCGAATAATTCTATCAAAAATTCTATCCAAAAGTTGTCATGGAAAGGGAAAAAAAGTTCGTACAAGAAATATCACAGATGAGTTTCTGAGGTGTTACCAACCTCTCGGAGCCACCAATAGGATAGGATTGAAACTTTCGGAGTCTTGCTTTACAAATTTCGTGAAAGGTCTACTGAAGAAAGTTAGTTAAAAATTGAACTGAAAATACATCTGAAAATCCGTCTATGAGACCTGTTCTTGATTTGGATGAGCTATAAACTATTGAGCTTATCAAAATTTATAAGAAAATTATGAATTCAATTCATGGCTAATTTACATGCATGATAATGTTCGAACAGCATTGAATAGTACGTTTTATACGGTGCCGGCCTTCATCATCTTTTCTTCGTCGATGAACCGGGCACGCAACTCATGGCATTCTATAACAAATTTCTTTCCGAATACACATGAGTCGGTGGAAATTGAATAACGGAAAAATTATGTGCTTCACCGATGGGTCGCTGATCACAGTGAATGTGTTGGTCAAATTCTGAAAATCTCTACATGTATGACCAATTCTTTCTCCTGGTCGATATTTATCACTACAAAAAGGATTTCTCAAATGTATTTCACTTCTCAAAACTAATTTTCTCGGAATGAGAATAAAATTTTCTTCAATCTAGAACTGATTGCTCTAGATGAGAAATTTCCTTCAAATTTTGAGGAAAACATGTGCTCAAGACGTCAATTTGAGAAAAAATTGAAGTTCTCGGAAGAATTGTTTTCGAATTGAGAAAATGAAAATCTCGTACATAAAGAAAAGTTTTCCCAAAACTTATACCCGTATTGTGTTTACAATCTTCATAACTCCGGCGAAAGGTTATAATGTTCCAAGGCACCGCTCATTTTGCATATTTTTTGACATAAGTCGAACACTGAGGTTGATTACAAAATTCCGTTACTTACGCGTGCGATATTCCCCGAGTGAAACATGATATGTATTCTGACCAAATGGCAACTTTGAGTCAGCACATCTCCGTTGACAGAAATTGATCGTTGCCGAGTTGGGGCGTACAAATTTGGAAATTTTCCTACCATTCGAAATCATCTTTTTGTGAGCTAACGAGATTTGCCGCGGTGACTTCGAATCAAATTTTAGAATGGGTACGTAGTTACTTAATTTTTAGAAACTGCTTCGTGCAATTCAATGGCTCTTCTGTCCATGTGACTAACCTCAAACGAAACGTTGTTTTTATTGAGCCAAATGCACTTCATATCATTGAGTTTCTTCGAAAAACGACACTTTGGTCTTGAGCTTCATCGACTATCTGTATAAATATACTCTCCTTAGATTATATTGATTTTACGCAACCCATAATTCTCCATGGCCTTGTTGAACTTTTTAAAGATGAATCAAGGCAAATCTTGAATGTCAATAGATGAATTTATGCAAGCCGAGCTCTGAGTTCATTAAAATTCAAATGCAACAAAAATTTAATAAGTGGGTTGTGGTTCGATCACGAGTAAAATGAATAATTTTTTTCAAAAAGGATACCCCTTGAGACTCGCGGCTTCTCCAAGAGAAATGTTCTTGTTCTCGAATTGAGAAAATTCTATAACAAGAGATTCGGAATTTCTCAAATTTACACACACTCTCAACTAGAAAAAAGGTTTCTCGTTTCGAGGAATCCTTTTTGTAGTGATCGATATCCTCAGAGCGATATCACTCATAATGGACTAAATCTCCTGACAGATTGGAGAGGCCCACAGCAGAACACATTTCATTATCTTTGCTGCTCAAACCATAATTATTAATGAATTACATTAAGAATTCCTGACCATACTTCGAAGAATTTCATGAAAATTCAAATAAAAATACTCTTCTGCATCACTAATCTCCCAATTTACTTACCCATCAACGTAAGCCCAAAAAATTCGTAAGACCCATTTCCATCTTTTCAACTCTAGCACAGACTCAGACTTTCAAAAATTTAGATCTCCAAAGCGTGAATAATTTGATCGTCTAGGCAAAATCTACAAAAGCAAGATTTTCCGCTCTCATACACCTTTACTTTAGAACAATAATACACGGTGGCGTTGGCATGTCCCTCGAGAGTATATATCCCAAAGAGCAAATACAGAAGAGCTCGTACATACAGCAGTAGAATTCCTGAATCAACCAAGCGAGAGCTTTTGCATCTCGCTGCGGCTAAATACCTCAACCTAGCAGAGAAATTTTCCACTCCCTTGGCGCGCCAAATACACACTGGCTGAATTTCAACGAATCACGAAATATATATATATATATATATATATATATATATATATATATGTATGTAAAGTCGACAATTGCCTGCAGTAAAATGAAAGAGAAGACGACTTTTGTGATGAAAGGGAAAGAGATGGAATCGTGTTTGTTGGAGTGAATTTGTGGTCGGTATAGTGAAAATTAGGTAGTGTGAAAATTTGCAGAAATTAAGGGCGAGTTGTGTGTGACGTTGATGGCGGAAATGTTTATATTTCTGTATGGTTGGGTGGATTATTTCTGGGTTATAAATTTTATTTAATCACGGTTGTGAAGGGAGGAGGTATCGTTACGGAGACCAGGTTTGGATGAAAAGTGATTTTGCAATGTATGATGCATTCCCGTGATTGTTGGTGTACTCGCATGGTTCTATTTTCAAATTCCTGGTTTTGGAACATCACAATCTCAAGATTTAAGAAATGGAGGCAATAGAACTTAAGCAGTCTTATATGAAAATCCAGTTGATAACATAGGATAGGGTTATTCCTCCATCTAAGGGGTATTGATGCTGGAAGTTTCACAAAAAATCATGAGCCTGGCTCCAAGTTTCACGTTATCGAAGAGAAAATCCCTATCTATCTGGGCTGTACAAATATTGATAATCGTGTACTTTTATTCACTGAAATATTCATTCATCAAGTAATCGGGTTTCATATGCACGCATACCTTCTTTGCAAGTTTGTCAATCTACAATTTATTGCTAAGATGAGATTTTATGGATCTCGCTTAGAGAATCCGAACACATTGGTTCTTGTGATTCAGTCTGACAGTTGAATATACTCAAATTATACGGTTGACCTAAATGAGTAAACTCTAGACACTCGTCCAGCTATGAGGAATCTTGAGTGCAAGAGTGAAATACTTATAGTGTCCAGGATGAACAGAATCTTTGAATGAATCCTTGGACAGATTGATGAATAGAATTAACGCATCAAGCAGAAAATTCCCAAATCTTGAATCATTATGGTGCCATTTTTCAGAAATTCTGTGATATAGTCACAGCATTTGCAGCACCACCGATTAGGTTTTCCTATTTCCTCATTTTTCTTCATTCTCCTTCTTGTTCCAGCGATTCTTCATTTTCAACCTCTCTCACGAGTCCAAAGACTAAGACTTCTTCGACAATGACGTCAACGTCGCACTCATAACACGTTTCAATTTTCAAACAATTGAGCAATCTCAAACATTTCAACTATAGTATGACGAAGCAAAACTTTTTTAACCAATGAAAAATACACCATAACCACCAAATCGAACCGACAGAGTCCAATAATCCACTTTTCTTACTCTAAAAAGAGTCCAACAAAAGCTCAACAAAACCGGCGGCTAACAATTTCCTATCCAATAGAAAGCAATAGAGCCATGAGCTCGTACAAGAGGTGTTTGCGAGGACAAGCCCATAAAATGCTCTCGGGACTCACAATTTTCACGCTACACTTCCACCAACCCAACTCTGAGTGAATTAAATCAACCTTCGAAGGGAATGAGGTATAGCGTAGCACAGGCGCGAATTGCCGAATGGATTTTCGAAAACTTGGTGAGTATATATACTCTGTAGAAGATAACCTAGCGCGATAATCCGCTTACTCTCTAATCCGAGTATAGAGCTACTGGTGTTTTGGGGCTACAGCGTTGGAAGAGAATAGGTCGTATATTTTGTGCGATGACAACAGGTGACGACGTCGGACGTTTTTTTTTTTTCCGTATAGCAGTCAGTAGTGGTGAACTTTGTTGGTTTTGAGCGTGGTTATGTCATAGTGTGAACTATAGCGTTATTGCCTCTCGCTACCGCTCGTCATATCCGTCAATGTCCTTGATAAGTCAGAGGCCCCTGAAATGCTTTTATATCTCAAAACTGATATTTGTGAGATGAAGGGTAATGATCAATTTTGGTATTAGGTTGTAATGATTGGAAACTCTAGTGCGGTGGCACCACGGTCTGTAGCAGCGGTGTATCTAGTTTTAAAGAAAATGGCCGCGGATGGCATCCTAGTGAGAAAGACAGGTGGTGGGGGTGGCACCCAAAGGCGAGCGGCGAGCGGTCGAGGCTTCTGCTGGATGCCAAGATGCCATGGTGCCCGCGCAGCCGCAACCGACTCGCAGCTAACTTCATTTATCCCAATTTGGCCTATGCACGCGGAGACGTTGTCTGCTGCGCCGTGCACATCGTGCACACGCCCGATCAGAAAGTTAATTCCGGGTTGAAACCCGGGTAGGATTGGGTAGGAAGAGTTTTGGATGAGACTGGATTGTTGTGGATAGATATACTGAAATTCTGATGACTGCTGTTATTATCATGTGAAAAGGATTTTGCTTGTGATTTTTTTGGTGAAAAGGATTTGGCTTGTGATTTGAGGTTAACTGGTTTATGTATCAACAAACCTAGTTCAGAAAAGCTCTGGCTGGATTTTGTGATTGAAATTGTTGATGGGAATGTGCCAAATCAGCGTGTAATGTGTAAAATCAGTGTGTGAGTTGAGCACGATACTTTGTTGCTAGATTTTTCCAGGTCAGCCACTGGTTTGCTGTGGTTTTGCCTCTCCATGGATGGCCTTGCAATTTCCACTGTACAGCTGCTATTTGATAACAAGAATTTAGAAAATGATGGCCTTCGGATACAGTTCAATTGTGATTGTTATTGTATATAGGTTGAAAATCCTCACATATCTCCAAGCTCACTATTCCGTTATTGAGAAACTCAACTTTGCCAACTTTTTGATTCCCCACTTGCTTCACTCAAGGTTATATCGAGCTATACTAGTCTCTTATAGCTAGAATTTGTTCTTTCTGCTCTCTATTACATGTATCTAACATCATTTGTCCACAGGAAAACTCCACGTCATAGGGTAGCTGGCTCAGCTCTGTGATTTCCCACAGGATGTTTTACAGTGCACTATTCTCATCACAATTTCGAATCAAATCAAAATATCCCCAGTCTTGGAGTACAGTTTACAATGATCTACATATGCGTCACAACATACTTGCAGATGCAGACCTTACAGTCAAGTGGTAGATTATGAAAATCTAGCCATTTGGCATCCAAATGATATTATGGTGGATACGTTCTGAATGTATTACACGAGTTTCCTATCAATAATGGGGAGAATGCGTTCAGAAAAAGTTGTGTCCAGTCTGGGAGAGATGGAGGGCAGTGAATATCATATGCATGCACATTGGTAAGTTGTGCTGTAATAAGCAAGTTGATGAGTTTGTCCGCAGAATCTGATAATTACCCTGGTGTGCTCCCCCAGGGTCATTATCAGATTCTGCGGACAAACTCATCAACTTGCTTTTCACAGCACAACTTACCAATGGTCCAGTCTGGGAGAGATGGAGGGCAGTGAATATCATATGCATGCACATTGGTAAGTTGTGCTGTGAAAAGCAAGTTGATGAGTTTGTCCGCAGAATCTGATAATTACCCTGGTGTGCTCCCATGACAATATTTCGAGCGATATTTTAGGTCAGCACTTCACTTGTAATTATAGTCCTCAAGCCTCGGTTCAAAAGAGTCCACATTCAAATGGCACCCCCAAAATTACTGCAAGAGTTACATGTTGGTGGGGTGTTCAAGGCACAAAATGACTTAAGCTACACCTTTTGCATTCTCTCCCAATCACGTTCACACATTACCAATGATTGTGTATTATAATAAGATACGGCATGATTTTCCCAGAAACTATGTATCAACTGCAGCGCTACTATAGGTATACCTTGAATTCAAAATTCTAATACAACTTCATTCCTCTATGGATTGTGCTATCAAGTAGTTGTTGACCTAAATAGTTGGACTTATCTCTACAACTACAGATACAAGCTGGATTCAAAAGTTAGTTATTTCTCAGATTATTGATTTTTGCCATTGTCCTGATTGGTAACTTGAATGACACATGCTTGCATAGTATATCATACCTCCTGTCTCAACATTATTCTTTTAATGAAGCAGAGGTTTTGAAGCACTGATATGAGTGCGAAGATCATACTCTTGGGTAACTGCAAGAGTGAATAATATGCATATAGGCCAGTGCTCAGCTTCATCGGTGTACAGTCAAAAAATTTCAAATAACCATCGAGGTTAGTGAGCCAGGAAAATTACGGAACGCTTGGGCGCATTTCCTTGTTAAGGCTAGCACTTTTGAAGAAAAAAAAAAAAAAAATAGTCCGGAATCAATCATGCACCCTAGTAACTTCTATGAGCCATTTGCTGAGAGCAGATTTTAGCGATTTTTGGGCCTGCTTCAAAGCGATCTAGCTCCTACTAGACATGTGATAATCGACTTCTGCAGGTAGTCATTTTGAAGATCTTGAAAAAACCTACAATTTGACCACCTGTAGAAGTCGATTATCGTACTTTTTACAGAAGTTATAGCCGATACAAGTTGAGCAGTTTTGTAAAAACGCCAAACTTTGGGCTCAATTTAAATAAGTCGTTTTTTTTTCTTTCGACCCCAAATCTGTGGGGATATGTTTTTCGATACCAATACTATCAATTAGAACAATAATCTGGGTGGGCCATTCAATTCTCGATTTTATTCTGCAAATTTAAAACACCCTTTTGTGACTTTTTGCTTAAAATGCCAACACAGGCATGGCTGGCATATGCTTCCATCTGAGTCATTGTGCACCAACTTGGGTGGAATTACTCCCCAAAGTACCCCCAAATATGTGTAAGAGCTTACGGAGGAGAGCCTCAAGCCAGAAGCGAGCTGGAGGCTCAAACCATCAGGTCCGAGATGGGCATTATTTCTTCTATTTTGGGGCAGGCGAGCGAGGTTTCGATTCCTTGTGTCCTTGCGACAATATCTCCAATGGTTCAGTTGCTTGAATGGTTGATACAAGTATCGGACAGCAAAGAAACAGGAAGGAAACCAGGTTCAAACTCCAGCGAGAACAATTCATAAAATAACACTCAACTTTGTTGAAAGTGGTTGTTTCATCGTTTTCGCTTTCTCAAAGAGAAAGGGTTGTATTCGTGACAAGATATTTTTGCTCAATTTTTCCACTCAAATTAATTTTTCACTAGCGTTATTGCTTACCTCGCTAACGCTCGTCCGGCTTGGAAGTGTCTCTGATATGGTATGAGCCCCTGAAATGCTTCTGTAGTTCAACAATGTAACGTTGAGATTTCATCATACAGTGGATTCGGAAAAAATAATTCCCTTGATGTAACCTAGTAACTGTGATTAAGAGCTATAGAGTTGCTGTAATGTTGCGCATAGTGAGGTTCCTGAATCTCCAGTAAGTATCTGGGAATTTCGCTTAATTAATTCAATTTGTTGGAAGGATATTGCGAAATCTACGATTATTCGCCTTATGAATCCTATCTCACTTATGATTTGTACCTAGATAAAAAAACTAATCACGAAGGATATTTCTCTCTTCACCAATGAATAACATGTATACCCTTTATTGCAATCAATCGTGCCGTGAAAAAAGTCGCGAGACGAAGAACTTTGAGAGATAACGAATTATTTTACACCAATAAGGTACGGAGATGATTATTATTTATGATTGGGAAGAATGTAAATCCACGTAAATCCTCAGCCACCACAAACTCCAAAGCCAGATTTCCCCGATGAAGTTTGCAATGCTTGGTACAAGAATTCTGAAGACCATTCTTCGCAAATCTATCATATCATCAGAAATATAATAATGTGAAAGTGGATGAATGCTAATTAAGCTTCTTGATTGAATTGTCAGATATAACAAATTGAAATGCTGCAAGTGAGACATGCAGCATTTCATATGACTCGTTCATGTATCTCGTTCAAAATCTTTCATGTATTATTTTTATGTATTTTTCGAAATACTCATTCAATTTTATATTTTGAAACTGCTGTGTCTGTTCGCACTGAGGATCAATTATGTAAATATCATAAAGACATTTTTCTCATGATTAAATGTCCTAATGTATGTAATTAACAAACAATTTGTGGGCAAGATCTCGATATGCTCATAGCGCTGATTATGTAGCTTAAGTCATTTTGTGCCTTGAACTCCACCGACATGTAACTCTTGCAGTAATTTTGGGGGTGCCATTTGAATGTGGACTCTTTTGAACCGAGGCTTGAGGACTATAATTACAAGTGAAGTGCTGACCTAAAATATCGCTCGAAATATTGTCATGGGAGCACACCAGGGTAATTATCAGATTCTGCGGACAAACTCATCAACTTGCTTTTCACAGCACAACTTACCAATGTGCATGCATATGATATTCACTGCCCTCCATCTCTCCCAGACTGGACCATTGGTAAGTTGTGCTGTGAAAAGCAAGTTGATGAGTTTGTCCGCAGAATCTGATAATGACCCTGGGGGAGCACACCAGGGTAATTATCAGATTCTGCGGACAAACTCATCAACTTGCTTATTACAGCACAACTTACCAATGTGCATGCATATGATATTCACTGCCCTCCATCTCTCCCAGACTGGACACAACTTTTTCTGAACGCATTCTCCCCATTATTGATAGGAAACTCGTGTAATACATTCAGAACGTATCCACCATAATATCATTTGGATGCCAAATGGCTAGATTTTCATAATCTACCACTTGACTGTAAGGTCTGCATCTGCAAGTATGTTGTGACGCATATGTAGATCATTGTAAACTGTACTCCAAGACTGGGGATATTTTGATTTGATTCGAAATTGTGATGAGAATAGTGCACTGTAAAACATCCTGTGGGAAATCACAGAGCTGAGCCAGCTACCCTATGACGTGGAGTTTTCCTGTGGACAAATGATGTTAGATACATGTAATAGAGAGCAGAAAGAACAAATTCTAGCTATAAGAGACTAGTATAGCTCGATATAACCTTGAGTGAAGCAAGTGGGGAATCAAAAAGTTGGCAAAGTTGAGTTTCTCAATAACGGAATAGTGAGCTTGGAGATATGTGAGGATTTTCAACCTATATACAATAACAATCACAATTGAACTGTATCCGAAGGCCATCATTTTCTAAATTCTTGTTATCAAATAGCAGCTGTACAGTGGAAATTGCAAGGCCATCCATGGAGAGGCAAAACCACAGCAAACCAGTGGCTGACCTGGAAAAATCTAGCAACAAAGTATCGTGCTCAACTCACACACTGATTTTACACATTACACGCTGATTTGGCACATTCCCATCAACAATTTCAATCACAAAATCCAGCCAGAGCTTTTCTGAACTAGGTTTGTTGATACATAAACCAGTTAACCTCAAATCACAAGCCAAATCCTTTTCACCAAAAAAATCACAAGCAAAATCCTTTTCACATGATAATAACAGCAGTCATCAGAATTTCAGTATATCTATCCACAACAATCCAGTCTCATCCAAAACTCTTCCTACCCAATCCTACCCGGGTTTCAACCCGGAATTAACTTTCTGATCGGGCGTGTGCACGATGTGCACGGCGCAGCAGACAACGTCTCCGCGTGCATAGGCCAAATTGGGATAAATGAAGTTAGCTGCGAGTCGGTTGCGGCTGCGCGGGCACCATGGCATCTTGGCATCCAGCAGAAGCCTCGACCGCTCGCCGCTCGCCTTTGGATGCCACCCCCACCACCTGTCTTTCTCACTAGGATGCCATCCGCGGCCATTTTCTTTAAAACTAGATACACCGCTGGTCTGTAGCGTGAGTTTACGCACACACTCTCTCGTCCGTGAGCTCACGGATGACTCGCGAACGCAAGCATGTGTGAGTCTCACTACCTATAACCTATACGGACGCGTATTATATTTCAGCTAGCCCAACCCAGCACAGCCTCGACCAGACCATGCCGAACTATTCCTGACGATAGCACACCGTTTCAAACTATCCAAAACTGTTTCAGACCATACCAGACCGTACTAAAACGTCCCAGATCGTACCAGACCGTTTCAGACCTTCAAACCATGCCAGGCCGTACCTGAAAGTACCAAAATATCCCAGCTTGTACCAGAACGTTTCAGACCGTATCATATCGTTCCAGGCCGGACCAGATCATCCCAAAACGTTCCAAACTGTCCCAGATGTATCAAACCATTCCAGACCGTTTTAGATCGTAGCGTCCATCCTAGGAAATTCCAAATCGTCCCAAACCTTGCCAGACTGGACCAGAACGTCCCAGATCGTACCAGACCGTTTCAGACCATTTCAGACCACCCCAGAACGCAGAATTCCAGATCGTACCAGACCATCCCAGTGGCACTAGAGCGGACCAGACCATCCATCTATCCGACCGCACACCCACCCATTTCACTCCTTTGACAAATCAATGACCCATACGTCAACCCATCCATACTTCACCCCTTAGGGAATTCCGATACGCGGGATCCGGACGGACAGTTTATCACTTGGCGTTGATACACCATGATACTGATCTTTTAGTTCTTGCCCATAATTTTAGGGGCCTTTGTCCTAAGATCACTTGGTGGACTCGAGATGTTCGGAACCGAGGGACAGATAACCATGAGATGTGGAATTTGAATGCCAGTTTCCAATTCACTAATAACATACGATCACACAGCGACTCCAAGGGTCTTGAGGTAGTACTAGCGGTACTGATGAGTCCAAGCGCGGATTAGATCTTCGCTTGACTCGATTCCGACCGCCTATATAGGTATAGTAATGCACACAGCAGACGACAACCTAACCCCGAAACCACCGAAAGTAGTGACATGTTGGCTCGAATCTTTCTTCATAGGCTCCTAATCGTTGATCTGTTTGTTTCTATGCATTTTTCGTGCAGTCTTACACCTGTGTGCTTTTTCCTGTGAAAATCTGATAGTTAGGAATCAGTGTATCGATAATTTCCCATAAGACGCCGTGTTAATCGGCTTCCACGAAATTGCCCAGAACTTTTCTCAGCGGCTCCTAAAAATTTCGAAATTTCAGCTGTGTCTGTTTGAGGCACTTATGTACCACTGTGCTGACTTTCGTAATTTTCTGATAGCTAATTCGAGTACCTCTAGTACTACCTTAAGCTTGATAACATTCAGAAATACTGTGCTGATAAGAATAGTCACAGAATCATATTCATGCACATGTATGAAATATTGGGGTCTGAATGACCCCAAACAAAATTACTTCCAACTCGAGCGGTTCGTACGAAGAAGAGGAGGATATCGCACCTGCAACAATAGATAGCTTGGAACTGTAACTAGAAGTAGATGATGCATGGCTTCTGAGTTTTGACAAGCTTACGACAAACTTCAAAAAGTCGTTTCGGATCATTCAGACTCAGAATGTCAACTCATATCCATAGACGAGTATCACGTTGTAGAATGATACTTTTTGACTTCGTCATAGTATTCAAGAATAGATAAGCGAGTAGTTCAGTCTTCAAACCATATCCACCCTGTAACCCTGCGAAAATCTCTTTTGTTTTAAAGCAATCAGTCCATGAAAGTAAAAGTGTCAGAAGTAGAAATTGCACACCTCCAGTAACCTCACGTAGACCGAACGAAGAGCAAAACCTTTCAAAATCGTCTAAATGAACCAATACGTCGTCCACACACCTTCTCTCTTTCTTCTCATCCCACCAAACAACTACCCACCACTTCTAGTACACACAATTTCAAGAAAAGTGCAACTCTTGCAGTCCAAAATACCAGTTCGCATTCACATCCGTACAGATACGTGAAGCAACAATATCGTAAAGAAGAACAAAGGGTCTAGAAAACTAGAGAGAATCTGTGCCGGAAACAAGAGTAGAAAGAAAGCTTTGAGAAATAGCCCAAAGCTGCTTTACTCAACTTTTTTTTTTTTCATCCCTACCACGAACGACCCAGGTCACATCCTGACCATTTCGAAGGTGTTGTTTTCACGTAAGAGGTATATATACATTCCACACATTGCCATGTAAAAACTTTGCTTCAATCTAGCTACTCGTTTTCTTGAAGCAAGTATGTATGTAGCATGTTGGTAGAGTCACGTATAAAGCTCTTCCTGTTAGAAACATAGAGCAAAAGCGGAAGTTGCTCCGAAACGTGACGGAACTGATGCTGTGTAAGGTACGACTCAAGCTCTGACACCAACTAGGTGTAGTGGGATGGTGTTATAAGTAGTTGTTGCTATAGACGAGGACCAAAATTCTAGAGAAGATGATCTTTAAAGCACGCGTTTGCTTCTGTCTATATATAGGGGTGTGTGTGTGTGTGTGTGTGTGTGTGTGTGTGTGTGTAGAAGGAAAAGTGAGCATATTGGATAGAATGAACGGAGATCCTCAGATGCTCTTATTGTCGAGTTTTTGTGTGATTCTAAGGTGAGGCGGGCGAGCTGAGTATGCACACTTTTACAGGCTGTACTGAGACTTTTGCGGTGAATTTGCCCTATGTGAATGGGGTTCGGGGTAGCCCAAAATTGTAGGTGGCAAATTTAGATCTGTCATGGTTTTTGAGGTTATTTCGAAGTTGAAGACAAAATTTTCTCATGACTTGAATGAAATCGTGAGGTATAAAGGTTTCGGAACAACCCAATCTGTGCGTTCAAAGATTCTGATTCACTATTTCACGAATGCAAATACATTCCTCTTCAATCTGTGAAGTATTCTAGTCAACTCAGGACTCAGGTTTTGGGATACCAAAATTGTCATGACAGATACACACTTTTGGGTCCAGTATGACAGATAAACAGTTGATTAAATTGAGGATTGTCACGACTGAGGGTTGTGACAGTGGGTCATAATGACCCCAGGCGATTATCCAAACATTTTACAAGATGGCAAAATTGGCAGAATGTGACCATCGCGCCCCATCCACTTCCATTTTAAAACTCCCGATCATCGGCTAGTGGGAGTAAAACTCTAACTTTTCCATCCTGGTGCAATAAGTTGCTGATTTTGATCGAAAAACTTCCTCGCTCAATTTTTTGGAAAACTCCTCAGCTAACCAGTGAAACCTCAGTGATGTGACATTTATTTTAGAGATTATGATTTGCAACCTGGAAATGTTTGGAGCAGAATATTGGATATATTTTCGAGAGGCATAAATATTTTGACATGGGTCAATCTGACCCCAGTACTGTCACGTATGATCGTCTTGGGAAATTTGTCAACCGAGATTCTCAAACACTTAAACTGTTTAATAGTCTAGAAATTATGCTCATGATGATGCAATTAGCAAGACTCGTGGGAAGATTAGTCCATGCTCATTAGTCTGTCAATGGTGGAAATCTAGAAAACTAAAATGCAGAATTGGGAGATTGAGAAATTTGGTTGATATCAGCAATCGTCAAGTGGATGCAGTGTTCAGTGCATATCGATGCTGGGAAATGAAAAGTCATGCGTTATATTTGAGAGGGGTCAGCTTTATATAAGAAATGAGCTGCGGAAAGAGATAAGAAAGTCTATTGAACGATTTTTGAAACAAAAGACTCGTAGGACACTATTCTCATAGTTTAGATGAATCTTCTCCTAGGATCTCGAGATGGGCACTCTAACCCAAGTTTATGTTGATCAACTCAATGTACAAAAAAGTGCCCTCTGAACCCTCTCTTGGCACTTTTCTTCCAAAACACCCGATACCCCATCTCTCGAATGTAGAAAAAGTAAGATGATGATAGGATCCGATCTTGTTTCGTATCAAGCGACTGAAGCTTTTTATAGATATAGCTCAGAGGGAGGTTTTACTTCAAGAGTAGCAAGTATATATTCACGCTTTAGCAAGGAGGATGGAAAGAGGATACGTAAGAGTCGAGAAACGAGAGAGAGAGGAAGGGAAAGAATTTTGTGTCTTCGATAAGGGCAAACCTCTTTCCGAAGCCGCAATCAATCTTATCCGATACGGATATCAAGCTTTCCCTCTCGGATTTCCTCCCTCTTCCAGCTTCAATCTATATATTGAACAAAAGTGGGAATTTCCATACGTTCTCGGATAAATGTGCAAACTACTACTTGAAAGCTTATCATTGCTTGAATTAACGATCCAGATGCGAGGAACTAACAAGATCGTCTAAATTTTTTTTGAACTCAATTTGTGATTTGGAATATTGTGACACAAAATTTATCGTTTATAGATCATTTTTCCCATAAGAACACGAATTGGGGCCTGTTTTATGGAATTGAGGAACATATCCAGAAAAATATAGAGAAGAAATGAGGAGCTCGTTAATGTATTATATCATCAAGTTTTTCTCGATACTTGACTAAAGGTCAAGGAATGTAGGCGAACAAAGTAGAAATAATCTGCTCCACCGCTTTCTCTGGGTGCCCCAATTCATAACCATAGAGTTTTTTTTTGTTCTTGAAAATTGTTGCTCAAAAATTAATCTGCGAGACACATTTTTTTGGACCGTCAAATCTCAAATTTACAGGGAATGGATGTTGATTGATGTTTTCCAACACACATTTTTGACAAGATCAACGCTAAAAATGTAGATTCAATCATATCGAAGTATCGGATCGATCTATAGAAAAATCCTCGATTCACATTTGCAAATCCTTTTCCAAATTCCAACCAAAAGTTGTTGACCCACTTACTTATCTTATCCAATACACTAGACATGACCAAAAATCGAGATTCGTGATAAGTTTTCAGCGTAAGGTAAAAATCTAAGAAAATCCTGAAAAATCTCTAGAAACCCTAAAAACACGTTCCCGTAACGATCGAGTCTCCAGCACAGGCTATCATTTTGGAAAAAAAGAAAGAAACGATAATTTTCCAATTTTCTAATTTTGAAAAATTTTTGTTATCTTCCAACTGGCTATTGATATTTTTCGTGACAAAAAATTTTCCCGAGTCTGAGAAGTGATATTCAGTAGGAGCAGGTTCAGTAATATAAAAATCAAATCATACCCATGTTAAAATAGTCTAATTAAAGTAAAAGTGTTTTGATCGAATAAGTAATCTCTTGTGACTCTCATCGGCGCGTGTTTCAAACAAGTTCTATGTAATCCTACGAAGCTCCAAAATTCATTGCGTAAATGTACATTTGAAATGAAATGTCTGTGAGACTATATGCATTACATTATTACAAGATATACTTGGCAAAAGTGCAATGATAGAAGCAGAGGTATAAGAGAAGGGAAGAGAGTCAACTCGAGTCGTTTAGTTTAGACAAGGTCGTAAATATGGTTTATAGGTAATTGGAGTATGCCTTACGCCAAGCAAGTCAGGATATGAATACGCTCATACTTCTCTGGGCTATTTACAAACTCCTCGTACAGACTTGTAATGAATGGGGATATGTGATTTCAAAACTCTACAGAATAACACCGGAGGCTGTTGAATTTGATTTAAGAGGCTATATAAATTCGTGAAAATGTATTTGTACTGATAAATAGCATAAAAGGATGATATTCAGAGGAAGTTGGTTGCCGAAAGATTGGTTCTTCTTCTTTGATGAGTTAATATTGAGTAGTGAGGGAGCATATTAACTGAATACTAAATTAGAAAATCAGGATATCCGACTAGATATGAGGTTCGTATCTACATTTCACGATTCCATAATACAGATAAAATTTATCTTTGAGTGTTCCAAAATCACTAGATCATACTGTTAAATTTTATGACATTCCAACTAGTGTGGTCAAATTTTGGTCAAACATGTCCTTAGAATCATCTTACATTTTAAAATCTTCGGGGGGAGGGGGCATACGACAAAATAACTATCTTGATGAACTCTAATTACTCTAAATATCTTTCGATCTATGTAAAGTTCCTGAAAAAAGCACTTCCATAGGTGAAGCTGATTACAAAGCTTATAACTGCTGAAAAAAATGTATAGGAATTTGAAAGATTCACTCTCTGAATCATTCTAACTGTACAAATAGTCCTCATGATCGTTATTGGAGCCCAAAAAATGCGAATCATGTCGAAAATTAACATTTTGACTCCTAAGATTGGTAGACGTTGGGTACTTAATTCACCGATATTATGGGGGAAAAAAATGAATCGAAAAAATGTGGAACAGTTGAGTTTTAAAAGAAACGTCAAATTGTGAATTTACATATAGATTCTAAAGTATTGGCAAGGAGTTCTAGCGTTTCAGATGTGTAACAAGTTTATGTTCTGTCAAAATGCTACCACAGCCTATACCTGATCAATGTTCTCTACGATTAAATACTTTCATTGGTTGCACTGGTTGGGATCTCTCGGGGGGTCCATCTGACCCCACATCACACTTTCATTATTCTAAGGACTGACGATGTGGTGCATCTCAATATTATTCAATGTACCTTTTCTCATTTGGAAGATTTTGCAATTGAATTCGTAATGGGCTCGGGTTGAATGAGATTTGATCAAAATTTGAAAAATTATCCATGTATCGTTACGAACAAGAATTTGGCTGTGATTTCAACGGCTCAACCCAAACACATTCCAGAATCGAAGTTTGAAGATATGAGAACTTTCCGATTGAAGTTCAACGGATCTCAGCTCATTCTGGAATTTATTTTGAGACTTTTTGAATAATTTGAGGTACGTTGGAATATACCGACGCACGCCAAAGTTTCAGGCTTCAGAAAAAAAAGTTTCTGGAGTATAAGGCTTCTCAGTTTATATGTTCGAAGTTCACTGACATGATTACCAGGTATACAGACCAACAGGGTGAGATTCCAATCATGAGTACTCCAAAGTGCACTATAGCCTTCTAACTGATGGAAGAGTGATTAATAATCATACCTCAATGTCTTCCTTGAAAACCAAAATCGCCATGAAAAATGAGTGTTATATATGTCATGTGTTGAATATATTGTATTCTTGTTTCAGGAGCTGCAAACGACATAGCTGTCACTGCAACGATTCCAGAAGAAGCTGAATTGGGTAAATCAATAGATTTGAGGTGTGATTGGAAGCTCTCAGGCAACGCAACTTTGTACACAACAAAATGGTACAAAGATGAACATCAATTCTTCAGCTACGAACCTGATAATCCTGAACTTATCAAAATTACACCAGTCAAAGGAGTGAATGTCGATGTGAGTAGATTCAATCATCCCCCATATTTCTCAAATTTTCTGTTCACCAAATGGTCACGATATCGTATCATTCAGCGTACTGAGAGGCTCAATTTCACCATAAGAAGATGATATTGAGAAATGTTCGACGAATATGATCTCAGGTAAGTTGGTAAAATTCAAAGACCAACACCGAAACCACCCTGACACTCGAGAAATGGCTCAAAACCTGTGACCATGCCACTTCACAAAGTCTTTTCAGCTATTATTTAACGATCTTTCCGCTCTACAGTACCACTTGACAGAGATTGTAGGTGAAACTTAAGCGTTTTAATGCTCTTTGACGACTACTCGAGCGAACTGAAATAAACAGATACAAAAAAAGAAAGCCGCAAAAATTCTTTTGAGGACTCCTCAATCCTGCGGTTCAATGGACAGTGTTTAAGAGATACAGTTCAGACCAACTCTTTGAGGATGTGCCAGACTCAAGCGTTAGTGAAGTGTATCAGTAGAGGATTTTGTTGAGATATAATTTTTAACAACAATAACAACGCCTCTCTTTTCTGTAATAATGGAAGAATCACTTTTTGATCTTTCTTCGAGTATGCTTGATGTTGCATCTCACATCCGTTTGAGTGTAGAATAAAAGACATAGAAAGCAGTTTTTCTTTCAATTTTTCAGTTGAATCTTTTTTTTTAAATTTTCAGTTAAGTCTTTTCCTGAAAATCTAGTAGAGTGGAGATACTTTGAAGCCAGTGGACATGAACCGTACACTTGATGGAGAATGCAGGAGAGAAGCTCATGAAGTTTATGTTGTGACACTCGTAATTCTGAAGTGGCCCTCCAAACTTGCACTCTCAACGGGCGAAGATATCCATTAACTTGAGTACAAATACATCAGACATTTGATAGCCAGAAACTACAACTAGGTGAACAAATGATCTTACCCATCAAAATGTAGTGCTTTTGAGTATGTAATACAAGTATATGCACTTGTCGGCTAAGTGAACATTTTTGTCAAGGAAAAAAATTACTTTTGTATTTCGAATTACATGGGAATATTAACATTTCCATCGTTTTCCACCTACTAGTTCGAAATGTGAATGATTATGAGTCCAAACCATTCTTTCGGACCAACAAAAATATCAAAATAACTCTTTTGGAATATTTGAATGAATATGGTCAATCTGTCTCCCTCCAAATCCTCCACACGTCAATTAAAAATTTCGTTAAATCCGTATTAAAGTCTCTTGCAGAATCTGCAAGATCCGACCAGATAACATTGAATAGCTTATTCTGACTGCATCAAAATCATTTCTCACCCGCGAGTCTAATCATTCCACGAGAAACGTTGAAGTTAATCAATTGTATCCAGATCAATGAATTTCGTTTTGTGGTGCCTATTTATCGAGTGAACGATTGACTCATCAGAGATGACTGATAAGAATAATCTTCCCTCCGTCCAAAAGATTTTGAGAAAAATCCAATATGTTTGACTTGAGCATCTCGGAACGAGATGAATGAAATGAAAAATGGCGATTTCTGTGGCGACACGACACACGAAATACGCGGTCTTCATTTGACCTTGAAAAGGAGTTTCACAACACTGAGTCTCCGTGTTTTCAGAATCAAGTGAGGAATGGAAGAGCTAAATTACCCTGTAAAAGCATGAGCCATTTGTTCTCCAAATTAATCTATCCCGCCGGGAAAAAAATTCCGTGGGAAAACCATGGCAAAATCATGGGAGAATCGTGAATCTTATCTGAATTCTAGGTTACCCTCGTGGACAGATCGTCTTCGCAGCCGAAGCGATCCCCTGGCATAATCCTAGGCGAAATCTTGGCAAAATCATAGAAAAATCATGGGATTTCGAACAATATTCACTGATGAGCTAATTGTTCCTATGCGATCATCCCAAAGTTTTGCCAGGGTTTTGCCATGGCTGGAAAGATGATTTGACCATGAAAAAAGCCTGGAATTCAGACAGGAGACATGATATTCCTCAAAGTTCCCCATGGTCTCCGCAGGGAATTTTTCTACGCGAAGTGGGGAAGAAATTCAGGTCGCAAAATTACAAAAACATACTCCAATTCTAAGAACTGGATGCATCTTCATGGCGTAGTCATGATCACTCTAAATCTCTTGGAGGCGAACGCGCCTCTATTGGAGGCGTTTTCGCCTTTTGGAGGCGTTTTCGCCTTTATGGTAGAGGCAAAAACGCCTCTAAGAGCCTCCGTTAGAGGCGCTTTCGCCTCTAACAGATTTAGAGTGATAACCAAACTTTTTTGGCACAACTGTATTACTCGAATAGAAGAAAAATAGAAAAGAAAGTCTGTCACAGTGTCAGTTTGAATTTTTGCGATTGGGCAAGTAGACAACGTGCCACAGCCACCCTATACATTTTCGAATTTCCAATCTCATTTCGCTACTTTATTGAAAAACACGCATGACTAGAACAAATTCCATCACGATCACTAATATCTATCGAATTTTTGAGACAACCCCACGGTGTGCAAGAATAGCCGAGCAAAAATCGCAGATGCTCCATCTCAATTTCACTCAATCGTTCCTCAGGAAACGGGTTTACCGTATACGAGTGGCATGGCATCACTACTCTCTGCAGGAAAACGAAGCGAAAAGCTTCTTCGAAACCGTGAAAAAGTACTAAAGGTATCTATATCTATATACAAAAATAAAAAAAAAACACGAGAAGAAGCCGCCTGCCGCGATCGGATTTAAGCTATCGCTCAGTAGTATATATACTCTGGCTTTCCTAAATACAGACAGAATCCCTATACAGAGTCGATACGACTCGATCAATCTTATTCCGAGAGAGTTTCAGGTCTTGGAAAGCTTTGGAAGAGTGTAGGTATAATACGAAGGAAGTTGGATTCCCTTGGAAATTCCAAAGAAACAACGACAGCATGGTGTGCTGCTCGGTGTGCTGGCTAAAACTGTTGCAACGGATCAGGGGTTGTATGTATCGCGGTGATTGAGAGGGTGTTGGGATAATCGAGTGAACGGTGCGATAATTTAACTGAAGGGAATATCTTGTGTCATGATGTAAAGTGTCTTGGGATACGTGTATTTTTCTTCTTGTAGATTTAAGGGAGTGGAGATTTTCATGTGTGAGGTTGATTCGGTCACCTCACTGATCATCCTGGATCATAAGAAATATGAAAAAATTAATATCAAATTTGTCTATCCGTCAGAGGGCTTCGTGGAATTTTCTTTTTCTTCTCAACGAAGAATTGTCAACTCTTTCTCAAGGTTCATCTACGGGATCTCCAGTTTTAGGTTAGGTTCAGAACCATCGCAACCATCGAAGAGGCACTCATAAAAATAATCTACTTTGATGCAAGTCGAGATTCGAACCCAGGTGTTATGTGTTGAAAGCAAGAATCTTATCCCCGAGGCCATCTTCGCATCTGATGCGGAATCACACTGAATTTTTCTCGAAATTTCATCTTTGAAGAAGATACGGAAGTAGTGCCCTACTCCGTCCCATTTTGATATCATGACGAAATGAGTCATTGGTCCGATGTTAGCGATGATCTGAATTTTCCCGTAAAAGTCGTTGACTGATTACTTAGCACTATTATCTGTAATACTTATCCATGGGAAACCACATCTTGGAAGGAATATTGGCTTTTATATACCGTGTCCCTGACTCTAGTCTCCACCCGGTTTCCCCCATGGCCGTGGGGCAGGGATACGCCCTGCCAGCGCGTTGGTTCGGAGTACAACCACCACCGAACCACAAGTAACTCGACAATGACCCGCTCCTCCTCCCCGACTACCGAATTTCGGGCTCGGCCCCCAGCACAAGGCCGATTCCCACCCCACGGTCGGGGGTTGGGGACTCTTATAGGCTTCCTAGGAGCCCAGGGAGCTCCTCCGAGTGGCTGGATGAGTCGTCCAGGTTCGCATTGTGACCATCCATGGACGACCCCAATACGAGTCCCTAGAATCACCCATTCCTGGGATGAGGAATGGAGATGTACGGTCTCCACGCTCCGGCGGGCGCTGACTGGGGCCGGGAGTTTGTCAGGCTCCATAAATTAAAGCTAAGACACCGAAGTGCCTTAACTAACCCCCCCCCCCTTCGCGAGTTTTCGGGGGAAGCCAATCAAGCCAAGCACCAGTCTCGGAGCCAGGCTTCTTCCTACCGGCTTCGGGCCTAAGCCTAGGTATGGTGGCCTTGTAACTGGGGCCGAAGGGTCGTCACACTCCAGGACCTATTGTTCCCCTTGCGGTTAACCACATCTTGAAAGTAATAATTCACAAGAATCCATTAGAGGAAGGAATTGGAGATATCGTAAATATTCTGCAGATGAATTCTCACCATGGTGGAAAAAGCCAATTTTTGTTTAAAATTTTTCAATATCTCGTTTCCGCGTAAACATACTCCAGGATAGAACTCGATGAAGACGACTGGTGAAAATCTATCCACGACATCTGATCAGTTCGCTCATAATCGTTACTTTCGTGCTTGGAGTAGTTCTCATCCCACATAATTCTCTAAGTGGTTTTGTAGAAGAATGGAAATTCTGGAATCATTAACTCTCAACTATAAACTGTCGAAAATACAGAAGGTAAGTGTACCCAACTTGCCCCCATATGCCGATCTCGAGGATGGGCACTCCTTGGCCTCCCGGCAATTTTTTTTAAGGTTGTTATGTTGAAATATGAGAAAGTAAGTAGTTTGCATCGACCCCGAATCATTTCTGCGTTCTCCAGAAAATCTAAAGTGATTTTTCTATTTTTCGTGATTGCTTAGCTAAAATATGGAGATGGGCCAAAATTATTAAGAAAATGGCTCAATGGGGGCGAGTTGGGTACACTTACCTTATCTAAGAAGTAAGAGGTTGGAGCTTCACACACCTACTCGTATAGAACTCCATACAACCCTCACAAAGCGATCCCGTCGAAAACTTATCCTACTCTCTGAAGATTCAACTTCACCATCTCCGTATTATATTTCCAGAAACGTGTTCATGTGACCGAATCCGCAAAACTCGGAATATTAACCATATACCGTTATTAGCTTCCGCGTTCATAGATATACACATATATGTTCTGTTTCACACTCTAAACTCACACACATGTACTTTATAACTATATATAATGGGATTTGCAATGGCTATTGTGGCCCACGTGCAAATTAGCAAATTAAATCGAGGACTGGAGCGTCCGAGTTTCACCGTGGCTTATATAAATCCGAGACACGATTATATGTATTTTATGAGAGAACGCGTGGTGTATTATGTAGGCTTGAGAAATGAGTAAAATTTAATATTGGTCTGTGGTAGTTTATGGTCTAAGGATGCGTTAATTCGTTCAAATAGGTGAAATGAATTGTTGATGAGTTTAGGAGTTAGTAGGAGTTTGGAAGTGACGATGTGTCGGAATAGTGTTTAATGACGAGGATGAGAATTTTACGAAATAGTCAGTTGTATTTCTTAGTCCGTAGGCTGATTTCGTAGTTGAGAGAATATTTTGTTTGAAAGATGGACTTTTCCAAGCGCACTTACTACTCTGGATTTGGGATTATTTTCAAGAGTTGTTTTTTTTTTTTTTTTTTTTTTTCAAAAGCGTGAGCATCAATCTGTTTCACGAGGCATGACTGTACATACGAAGAAAAAAATTGGTAGGACCTCCCTCCTTATGTAATAATTTTTTGACATTCGTGTTCGATCAATTCTTTGCAGCCTATTGTCGACGGTAATCTTTTTATATTTCATCAATGAATTTCGTATTGTCATCGCCTCGATCCGGTAGTACTTTTTCTGCTCTCGCCTTTTAAATTACTGTGATAAGGATGTTATACAGATTTTTTTACAGACAAGTTGGAAAATGTGGAGTATAGATTCTCGTGGTGATTTTGACACTAATCAATTCTAGTGGTGCGAAATTTGTGAATATTTTTTTCCGGTAAAAGTATCGAGATCATTGTTTGCCTCAAAAATTCTCACTTGCGATGCAATAAGAATCACAAAAATCCACGGTCTGCCCACTCTTGAGAAGTTTTTTTTCTAGATCATAGTAGTCTATTGAGAGATTTTTTATGTGATAACGTGAGCTGCTTATCGTAGGAAAATCTGTAGACAAATATCAAACTTCAAAATTCATTGATTTACAACTGCTGGCGCATAATCGTTACTGTTCTCCCATGTATCTTCAATGTTCAACCTACTTTAACTTTTGGAATCAATCAGTGTATCATGTCATTGGATAATTGATATAATTTCGATATCGGTTTTATTGCACAAATCATTGACTGCGATGCTCCAAACATCACTAAACACAACTCTGCAGCAGAATTTTTTACAAATATTTCTGAGATTTTTAACATATTCTACCCACCTAAATGAAATTCAGAAGCTGAACGACTATTAGATGCTGTTGAGAAACTGTCGATTTGAATGGTAATAGAAAACCAATTAGAGTGATGCCCTGGTTAAGTAAACTTAGCCCAATTTGGCTTTCGCCAAGATTTTTTTAGGGATATGAATTCAACAGGTTGTCATGCACATGAAACCAGCTCACTCATAGTAATCCGAATGGTACATGGAAAATTTTTCCGTATACGTGGAACACTTCGAATGGCATTTTTACAATCTTTCTCGATGTGATACCTCAATTCATGATGATTACCTGATAACATTCAGCATTTGTGATAAATTCTACTCAAATCAGAATCTGAGAAAATTTCGAGTTCAAAAGTAGTTCAGGATCACCGGCTACGAACCAACTAACAATTTTCATAAAAAATAACCACTTTGAACTAGTCCCGAATAGTAATCAAGCTCAAGAGAAGCAAAGCTTATCAACAGCAACTAGATAAATAATCCACTCTCAAAAGGCGTAATACTGAAATAATCCATTCAAATATTCCTCAAAGATTTTAATCTCAATCTCACAACGCAATGAATGAATATTTCCCAGATATTGCGATAAAGAAATTATTCAAGCACGGTTATAGAAATCCTTTCCGTGAATTATTTACTCTTGCTTATCCGGTCTCCCTCTTTCGTCTTACTCTATATCTTTGCGAAGATTAAGGAAGCCAAAATAGGAAAACGGCTTCTCTCCTTTAGAAGAGCTTCACTCATCAGCTCGTACCATAGGTTTATGACATACGGATTGCGATACGAAATGTTTCTCTTACCTGTGTTATATAGAAGCTCCTTTACGCTGATTGCAATTTTGCTTACGTATGTACACAGAGGTGAATTACTATCTTACTCCTTGTGTAAGTCTGTATATAGATGTATCTTGAGGATGAAATATAGAATTATTTTATAGTAGTTGGTTCTTGGAAATACTCGTTTTCAGATAAGATAAAGATAGAGAGAGGTTATGCCTTTGGGCTGTTGAATTTTGGTAAATGGTTGAGTTCTTGCTTAAATTAATAGGGATGAAATCGATTATTTGCATTTTGTTAAGGTAAGCAGCTTTGTTGATTTTGTTTAAGGACTAGAGCTAAAGATGGCTTTATTAAAATTTTTCAAAGTTTTTGTAGAGAGAAGCTATTTTTGGATGGAGAGTAGTTTGGAGTATCGTCGAGTTAATGTAGGAAGCTTTGATGATTTTTTGTACTGTTTTACATCCAAAATTATGCTTTTTATCTTAAAGGTAGGTGGCAGTACTCGACGAGTCCAGATCTACCAATATGTGGAACCAAATTGGAGATCTGCCATGACTGACGTATTTCATAAGCTGGTAATTTTGAACTATATATCCGTTGATAGGCTTCACAAGAGGACGAGTAAAATTGGATTTAGGGGAACAGTTCGATCAAGCACGTGGAATCCTCATCATTTTGAACCGAAATCATAAATTTTCCTCATTCACCTTGTAGTTCTCACTTATACTTTTGCCGTAATATTGGAAAACAGGATGGTTAACAGACTGGATTGCCGACAATTTGTAATTATCAATTTCTTATGAATATAAAACGTGAATTTCATCAAACTCATTATCTTCCAAACACCTGTCTCATCAAATCATGAGTAATTCGAGGGAATTTGTCCCTTCCAAAAAAATTATAAAATACCTACAGGAACAAAGTAACGGGCTCCTATGAAGCTCCCGGCCAGTGCGATGACTTCTCATCCAACTTAATAAGGATCACCCAGATGTTGCGGACCACGGATCTGACTGAAACACTGGAGATAGTCTCTTTTTACCACCAAAAGGTGGAAGGGGACTATCCCCAGAGTTTCAGGGGAATCTCCGTGTTCCGCAACCCCTGGGTGTTTCGCGTAAGTCTCGAAATACCAAAACCCAGTTAACTACAGATTTCCCAGAGTATGTTCTGCTCGTAAAAGTTCCCTATAAGTTTGGAGCCCCGGAAATTTTATGCATGGCATTTAAAAAATGACATTAAATCTAATAGTTTACTGATGCAACGACTTCAAAACCCACTTCGATGTTTTCGAGACAACACATGCCACGCGATTCATCATAACCCACTCACTCACCCACCAACTCGGGCACGTATTATATTTTATTTTAGCCAACGGCGCTCAGTCCAGCTCAGACTTGATGGCCGGGCCAGACCGTTCCAGAATGTTCTAGGCCATACTAGAATATACCAGATCTCCCAAACAGTTCTAGACCATTGCAGAGTGTACTTAGACCGGTCCAGACCGTCGCAAACCGTGCCAGAACTCCCTAGATCGTACCTAACCATCCCAAATCATTCCAGACCGTTTCAGACCGTTCCAGGCCATATTGGAACGTAATAGGTCTTCCACACAGTTCCAGACCATTGCAGACTGTACTTGAACCGTTCCAGGCTGTTCCAGACCATCTAAACCCGTACCAGAACTCCCTAGATCGTGTCACACTTTTCCAGATCGTTCCAGAACGTTTCTCAGACCGTCACAAACCGTGCCACAACTCCCTAGATTGGACCAAACCATCTCAAATCGTTCCAGACCATTTCAGACCGTTCCAGGCTATAGTAGAACGTAATAAGTCTTCCAGTCAGTTCTAGACCATTACAGACTGCACTTAGATCGTTCCAAGCCGTTCCAGACCATTAACCAATTAACCAGAATCAGGTTTGAAAAAGACATGAAACGTAACTTGGAACCTACGATTCTGTATATACTCATCTCTTTATTACGTCCACTATATACTATTGGCTCATATACAGTGCCTTCCAAAATTAATGGATCATGCACGGTCTCACTCAATCCATGATAAGTTCGAATCCCTTCATCATATGAAAATTTTGAAAAAAGGATCTTGAAGATCACAAGAAAATCTATCGATTCATGTATTTCAAATATTTTTCAAGTGCTTTTTGAGTGCCCGTAATCGACATTGAAAATCTAGAAAAAATTTTCTTCACCTACGACTTTGACGGGAAAGGTTGGATTACAAAAATTCTCACGGGATCTTGTAGCTCGTCTTAAAACCTACAATTTCCTTTTTTTGAAGTTCCCTATACGACCTTTCCTGTCCGAGTAACGAGCTTGAAGAGAAAAGTTTGTATAACATAGGCTGCTTAAGGAGATCCCGAGGCTGGTCCCTATTTCGTTACGTCTTGCTCTATTCTGGTGCAAAAATTCATCAACAAAATGTTATGGCATATGATTCCGACATAAAATAACCCCATTTTTCAGAAACATGTATCAGATTTCGTCTCAGTTTTGAGGTGACAGCGATTTTTCAAGTTTTATTATGGAAATTGATTTATTCCATGTTTTGGCAGGCCATATTATATTTGAGACAAAATCTGATAGAATATTCTGAAAGATGAGATCATTTTACGTCAAAATCACGAGGCATGATATTGTTTTTGATGAATTTTTGCACCAGAATAGAGCAAGACGAAACGAAAAACAGGTGCCAGGCTTGGGATCTCCATAAGCAGCCTACGTTATACGAACTTTTCTTCAAGCTCGTTACTCGGACAGGAAAGGTCGTACAGGAAACATTAAAAAAAGTGAATCGTAGGTTTTGAGACGAGCTACAAGACCCCGTGAGAATTTTTGTGATCCGACCTTGGTCCTTAAAGTTGTAGGTGATCCACTGCAGAAGAATTTTTTTTAGATTTTCAATGTCGATTACGGGCACTCAAGAAGCACTAGAAGAATATTTAAAACACATTGAATCGATAGATTTTTTCGTGATCTTTAAGATCCTTTCTTTACGATTTTCATACGATGGAAGGGTTCGAAGTTATCATGGAATCAGTGGGACCATCCCTAGTAAAAATAAGTGCCTCATGATCATATATGAACATGTTCCCGATCGGACTGTGGTCATACATGATCAGCTATGACCATGAGGCCGGAGTCATAGGTCGTCATTGGTCTCCATACTTGATCCTAGGAATTCATGTTGGAAATGAAGCACTTCATTGCCAACTCGAAATGTTTCTGAATCCGAAGCTTCGAAATAAGCGCGCTTGGGTCTCCAACTGCTAGGCCTCCATCTGATGTTGAGAATGTCATGTACTACCACTTGATTACGATACCCTACGGCCATTTACGAGTTAGTTTTGTGCATCTATGACTAAACATGGAGACATGATATTTTCTGAGGTCATAGATGGTCATAGATGACCATGGTTCGGCTGGGAACATGTTCATATGAGAGGTTCTACAGAACTTTTGACATTTGGGTTACTGCAGAATGAAATTTTTTTTTTCATGGCACGCGTCTGGAATCAATTTGAGTGGTAACCAGAACCTCAAAAAGGAGTGAAAAAGTGCGTGCCCACTAATTTGGGGGAATGTTATTTCTGTACCAACCAGAAACGTTCACAGACGTCCAAAGGACTTTTAGATACTCTCAGTCGAATGTAAACCAATCTAATCATTCGCGCACTGCTAGATGTGGTTATCGGTCAGATTTCTGGGTAATTCTGACTGAAAAGCAACGATTTTTCTGCCTCGCCAGCTCGTTATTACACAACGAGGGGTATTCAAGGAAAATGGCTCTGGAAACTAGAATCATTTCAACGCGTCTTTGTATGATTCGGGATCGTGGTAATATTTATATATATACATGAATACTAAGGTCCCAGAGTGTTTTTCGATCGACAGTATATGGGTGGTGCTGATGGCGAGAGTAGTGATAATCACGAGGTAGAGATCCATATTTTAAGCAGATATGGCAAATGCTATTTCTTTTCTTTTTTCTTCTCCAATTGCTCCTCTTGCTCCTCTCGTTTAAGTCTCGATTTTTCCCTCTTGACTCGAGCATTGTTTTCACTATTTTCCATGAATCAATAATATTAAATATCCTGTCACAATCGACGATCTAGCACCACGCAAGCTATTTCCCATGTATCTAATTTTAAAATCCTTTCAAAATGGTTATAATAGCCGATTTGCACAGAGTTATCGTCAAATGCCCGAAACCGATATTGATAGTAGAGCTCAGAATCAGGGAACAACTAGTTGCGCGAATAAGTACAAGCCCCCCCTGCCGTACACAGTCGTCCAAAATTCTCTACAATGTTTACCGGTGAGCACAAACATACACATCTACAGCGTAATGCTGTGTCTATGTTTGATAAGCCTGTACGACAAACCGGAGCTCTGAAATTCCTTCTGCTCAAGATCTGGCGCCTCGTCCGTAATCCTTCAATTGACCGTAAAATTTTTGAATAAAGTCTATGGTGGCATTTGAAGGTAGAATGGGTTCTCTGGTGTGATTAATCTGTTTCCAAGATGATATGAGCGATTGCAACCTCATAGAAGTGCTGAGACGGGCTCAATCACATCAACCCCTTCGATACAATTCTTGTAATGCTTCTCACTCAAATAACATTCCATATCAGGACATGAGAACTATGGGATATTGTTCAAAAATAGGTGGAGAAAAATGGGCAAAACATTCCTGGAGCGTGCCCCCCTTCTCCCCGTCTCGCGTGGAAATTTGACCATTTTGAGTCGAGTGGGCGCATGAACTGAACCATCTTCTTGATGCTATCATTTAAACGCAATTGGTCGCACGCACCCAAACCAAACGGGATATTATTGGTGTTATTTCAAGCTATTGAAATCCGTTCCGATCATGTAACTATCGCAAATGTTATTTTTTTTATAAGCTCAGTACGGGAGATCTCAACTTTTCGTGGAAACACGGTTACGCGACTTCGACGTTTGTTTATGAACGCCACGTTGAAGGCACGCGTCTGAAACCAATCTTTTCTCAATATATAGGGTGCCTAAAATGTCACTGAATTTTGGCAGAATTTTTCGAGCAATTTTATTTTTGCAGCAGGCTGAAGAAATCAAAAAACGGCGCGAGTACGCTAAGAGATACCCAAAGAATGAGGGTTGTGGGCCGTGCTGTGGATAAACAGATTCTTTTGACAGAACAGCGAATAGAGTACACATTCCGAGGCCCTCGAACCTATTCAAATCAACTCCGATACTTTGATAATCTTTTGAAGGTTCAGAGATAGCGTGCAGTACGCCTAATGTCAAAAGTTCTGTAGAACCTCTCATATATGATCATGAGGCACTTATTTTTACTAGGGATGCATGATCCATTAATTTTGGAAGCTACTGTAGGTTTTTTAACAAACAATGGAAGAAGTGCATTAATATCTTCGGGCTCAGAAAACAATGCACTAAAGTGTTATATTGCATCTCTCTCAAGATCACGAAAGATAAGAAGAACATATCACATCTGACGAACATAGATTCGGATCATGTTGATTGAGCCATCTCAATGACAACAAAACGAACCATTAGCAAAACCAACAACAGTGATATCATCCCAAGCAAAACAGATCTGAGCCATACGACATTACACTTCGTGACAAAATTCATTCTCGCAATATCACTATCTCTCAAGCAGTGCCACTGCCACCCTTATTCTCAAGTTGCTTGAATAAGCTACAAGTCCTAGTTGTAGTAGATGTTTCGAAACAATTTTGATTACACGAAACTGGAGACTGGAGTCAATCTTCTCCCCAAACAATCTTATATGCCACTACTTTGAACCCGACTATATCTTAGTTTCTGTGGACATCCGTAGACACTCACACTAACACTAATACACGAATACACAGAAATTCATACATACTACAACCAGTGTTATCTAGGTATACATGATACAAACTAATATACAGCAAGACAGCAATGCAGCAAGATTCATTCAACGTCGCGGTGGTGTTGGAGGATCCAAGGTTAGAAGAAGAGAGGGTGGATAAGAGACGAGGGATGAGAGAATAACAGCAAAAGCCAAGAGGCGGAAATTAAAATCGAGAAGCCGGCAGGTCGAGTGTAATCAAGAGACGAGCTAATATACTAAAAGCATCTACTATGCAAAGAAATCGAGCCAAAGTACTGAGCTTCCGTATACTGCCGGAGAAGAAAAAAAGGGTAGTGGTGTTGATAATTTCATTTTTTATTAATTATGTATTTTTATAGGATTTGCATAGAACGAGAAAGACTTCATATGCATATTCAAATCAGGTTCATATTTTCTTGTGAATAGGGAAGAGTGGGGCGAATTAGGACAGGTTTTGCAGTGGGGCTATCTGGCGATACTTAGGGATAGGCGCGCTACGGGACTTTGAAGTTCAACTATTGGATAGACTGTAAAAAAATTTCCAGACCCCAAGGTCATGTCTTTCATACTTTTTTTGAAAGTTTTAGGGAAAAAAATTGTCCTAATTCACCCCGCGTTTGGGGGCACTTCAAAACAATTTTGGGGGCAAATTAGGACAGCCTTTGAAAATCGAGGTATACTGCAATATTCCTTACCTATCAGAGTCGAATTTACCCAACAAAACACGTGGTAATAACCCAAAATCAATAGTGAAACTCACTCGCGACCTTTACATCCTCCTAGAGCCTCAGCAAGCGAGCTTTTTTCATTTCAATTTGGAACACCGTTCAACTACGCACATTATTGGTGCACCATCGTCTTCAGCAATCAGCAATCGACTCGCGGCCTTTAATGGTCGACTTCCATTCGTTTTTCTTCATATTGAAGGTACCGTTACCTACCCTAAGTCAACGATCCACATGATAGAGTGCGACAATCAACCCAGTATCAGCGAATGCGACGGTGAAAATGTGAATTTCGAGCACTCGCTTCGAACACGTGAAAAGCGACTTCTCGCCTCCAATCCGACTACTATGACCGTCATTCGACATCGTAACTTCATTTTCTCACCCATTTTCAATCACCCAAGTCACCCTCAACCTCCCGGGCTTTAAAAAAGTCGCACACAAATGCATACGCGCCTCGATACGGGCAGTTATTCTCGAAAAATACGGACTGGCGATCGGTCGACCAATTTTAGAAAGGATTCAGCATTGTTCAAAGTCGCCCCGTCCAATCTGTCCAAATATGCCCCCGGCCCTTTTTTCGCGAAATCGCGATTACTCGTGTCCAATTTGACCAATTTTAACCCACGACGGTTCAAAATCTTCGTTTCGTTATGTAGTTTGTGACCCCCGAACAGCAATTAAGCTCGTCTACTTTTGCAGAAGCAGCGAGAACTCTTGAATTTGGAAAATAAACCGCATGAGGCCCTCGAAAAGCACCCCTATGTCAGCGTGGACTCCCAGTATCGTTTCGGGAGGTCATCTAACTGCGATAAAAACCATCTGATGGCATTGAAAATGTTTTTACGCGGCGGAAGCCTAGACTCGCCTCCGACCGAGCTATCTCACTTATCCAATTTTTCCCCCGTCCAATTTTGCCCCACTCTTCCCTACTCATATACACGAGGAACAGATGGAATCATCTCGGGTCCGACAGAGAATTCTATGGTCCAAAGTACAACCGAATTATAGAAATTCCAAGAAAGTATGTTGTGGTGCGTGAATTGCTCACGATCCTAATTTTTATGAAAAATGACCCAACCCTCGGTTTAAATACTCTGCAATGAAATGGTGTTAAATGTCAGATAAGAATATTCGACAACCTCACTATGAATCACGATTCATCATTTTTGAGTTACGTTTGTCAGCATGAAATAAGTGTGATGTACTCCGGTCTTTCACTACTGAATGTCAGCATTTACTGACCTTCACTAGTAAATGCCCGGCAATCACGGATTTTGGGCTGTCACGGTAATATATTTACTTCCGACCGATGTCACATATATCGCTGACGCGGACACCATTACGAACCACGCAACAAAATTTTTCGAAAACAGAGTGATTTCTGTTCGGAACTATCAATTATTACTGTTGGATCTTGTAGAGAATATTCTAATGAACAGATCTGTCCCCTAGATATACATTGCTTTTTTGCTTCATTGTTGTCTTTTTTATATTCAAAATAAAAAAATTCGCGTTTTACCAATCTGAAAATGCTCGTAGCTCAAAAACAATGGCTTCTAGAGAAAGATGACAGGAGTAACTTTCTGCTTGAAATGTCCCATATTACTTTTACAAAATTGATCGGGATCAAAAAAGGGATTTTCACAATTTTCCTAAGCAGTTTCGGTTTAAACAATTTCGTTACCACAGCTCGGCTTGGAAACAAACACCCCTAGGATTAGAAGGATCTCCCGAAGGGAGATCCGAGAAGAGTTTTTCATTCTTCCTCGCCTGGTCTATAACACTCACGAATCCAAATTGAAATTTTTTCTCAGAATGGAAACCTCAATCTCGAGTCTCCTAATCCATCTTCTCAGAATTTGTCTAATCGCACAGATAGTCTCATATTTTATCGTTTGGCCCTACAGTATCCAGTATAAGAAAATAAAATCAGCCTAACACAAATTCATTCTCATTTTATGAACATTTTCACTGACCGACCGCGAGATTGCCTGGAACGAAACAGAGCTGACCCAAACTGATTCAAATTTTATCACCATGACCGCGACCCCAGCATCTTGATCCTAAACAAAGCACGTCCTGCCCATAGAGGTAATACGGTCTGTAGTCTGTACCAGGGGCGGATGGGCCATGTGGGAATTCGGGAGCTTTCCCGGTGGGCCGCGGTCTCGGACGGGCCGGGGGCCGGGGCCGCCTCGAGATCAGATTTTTATAGATACTGGCGATGATCGTTGGCCCGCGGCCTCCACACAACTGAATTTTCCAGAACATTAAGAAGCTCGAAACAAATGCATGAGAGCCGCGCACAGGCTCGAGACAGCTTTTTAACAATATTGTCCGTTCAAACGACAGCACAAGAACGCGCCGTCACACACTTTATCAATGCGTATTCGCCTTCATTTCAGCTTCGTACGCACTATACACATACTATACAAGCTTCGCGCAGCATGTGATCTAACTAGCAGGCGACGTAAACATTCGCTAGAACGAGTTACTGATGTCAGCTCGAATAGCACCGTGAATATTTTGCATTCTTTATATTATACATAAAACTCCAGTTCGGATGAGTTGTTGCGATTGTAAACGTTTTGAATAGTGAAACGTGCTCTGCGGTTAGTGGATGTTTGCGGACATCTTTTGTTTATCAAGTTCACCTAGGCTTGGATGCAGCTGATTCATCTGATTTGAAAAGACGTCATCGATAGTCCTCAATATTTGTATGATACTTTGTGATTCCTTGAAATCAGAACGCAAGGATTCTCTTCAATCAGCTTTTCTGACGAAATATTGAGATACTGAAAGTCGTTGGACTTGTTCGGACTGTCTGTACTCGATTTGGGGGTTAGCTATGCCACCGAAGAAACCGATAGGTGGTGCTGAGAAGTTGCGTATCAAATCGAAGAAATTGTTGGAAAAGTCGGGCCAATCATGTAAGAAACTCGATGAAATGTTCAAAAACAAAAACCCAGTAGACTCTGCAGTGGATCTAAGTACCTGCGTTGTGGAAAGTGCCGCATGTGTACAGGAGGAGCATAATGATAGCGTGACAATCAAATCTTCTCTTCGAATAGAAAGTCATCATGAATCTTTGCCAGTGTCGAGTGCAGTTACAGACGGGCCTATCATCGAGCTAGATGAAAATCAAAACCGGTCGAGCCCTCTTCACGATGAAGTAGCTCAAGAACTCGACTCCGAAAATATTTGCCCCGAATTGAATCTGTTCAAGAAGCCAGAACGAGAAAATTTTGGAGTTGTTTTTACAGTTTCATCCTAAGCAGAAAAGCAGAGATCCAGTCTTACAAAAAGCTTTCCATCGGAAGGATGGGACACAAAGAGCTTGGTTAACTCTTGACGAACATGAAAATAAGCTCTTTTGTTGGTTATGTTTAGCTTTTTCGAAACAAGTCAACTCTAACAACCGATTCTGCGTGGGATTCACGGACCGAAAACACGTTCACGAAAGAGCCGATGAACACGAATCATCGGACAACCACAAAACCTGTGTAGATGCTTATATACTGCGAAAGAATGATTCTAACGTTAGCCAGTTGCTATTTACCAATAAAAACAGTTTGAGGAATCTACAAGTTGCGAAAAATCGACAAATAATAGAACGTGTTATTGACGTGATAAAACTCATAGGTTTGTATACACAGGATGAACTTGATCGGAGTAATACGTTTGATAAATTCATTTTTTGACGCATTCGATAACTTCTAGGGAAACGAGGATTGAGTTGGCGTGCAAAAAGAAACGAAGCCGCGCACTCGTTGGCTGATCTGGAGTTAGATCATGGTAATTTCTTGGAGATTTTGTTACTTTTGGCAAAGTATGATTCGATTCTGCAAGACCACATCAATGAGTGTGTTGCGAGAACCAAAGCAAAACAAGTAACAAAATCCTCATCAAATACATTTTCTGGCGGTTTTGTTACTTTGATCTCAAAAACGACAGCTGATCGAGTCATTGAGTGTATTGCAACGCTCATCCAAATCAAAGAAGTGCAAGAAATGAAAGATGCAGGTATTTATTCGATCCAACTTGATACTTCGCCAGATATAAGTGGTCTAGACCAATGTAGTGTGATAGGTCGATATGTAACTCCTCAAAAGATTCTGGAAAGATTGTTGTGTGTTTTGAACTGTAAGAATTCGACAGGCCAAGGGCTCAAAGAGCTTATTTCTAGCAATCTGCGCTCACTGGGATTGTGCATCGAGAAAGAATGTGTAGGGGCTTCAACTGATGGAGCATCGAGTATGATAGGCCAGTATAATGGCTTCAGCGCTTGGATGTCTGCTGAATCGCCGGAACATGTACATATTTGGTGTTACAACCATGTTCTGAATCTAGTCATGGTTGAAACAACGAGTTCCACCATTAGTAGTGTCACTTTATTCGGGACATTGAATAAGACTGCTGTTCTATTGAAAGAGTCTTACAAAAGAGTCGATATTTGGATATCATTGATGGATGCAAATGATAAAAGACGATTAAACTTGATTGGTCAGACGAGATGGTGGGCGAAGCATTCTGGTCTTACTAAAGTTTTTGGGTCATCAGAAAGTTCTGAGAAATCACTCTATGTTGTAGTCATTGTTGTTCTCGAGACTATTGAAAATGATCCGAGATCGAAATCAGATGTTCGTGTGAATGCTACCCACACAGCATGAGAATCTTTCAGAAACCTTCCTGCAAGCTTTCAGGAAAACCCGGGAATCTTTCAGAAAGATTTCACTGAAAGCTTCCCTCAATAAAGATATGTCCCACTTCAGACACCTTTCTGCAAGATTTCATGAAATATTGCCGGGAATATTTCGGGAAGCTTTCAGAAACATTTCATTGAAATATTTCAGTGAAATGTTCCTGCAAGATTTCATGAAATCTCACAAAAATATATACCTTAATGTTCTGTCTGTGGAATCCATATTTTGCTTGATGAGTTTCTTAATCATTCTAATGCATGACTTCATCATTCTGACTCGTACTCCAACTCTATTGTGACGTTGAATCCAAAGTTCCACGTTAGATTCATCCAGGTTTTATGAACTCTTCGATGTACGCGACACCTAACCGTTAAGCCGTCCTCCTGTCTTATATATACTAACCAGCGTCTATTGTGAACGCTTGCGAGAAAGCCTTTACGCATCTTCAAATAATCCTCACGTATCATTTACAGACCATTATGCATAACTGGTCCTGGGTATGTTATCACAAATGACAGATCATTTGATACTACCATCAAATTTCCTGATAGATAGTTTCCCAAAAACCATATAATTTATGTGAACGGAATTCGAGAACTAAAGTGCGTTATGCGACATCTATCGGGAACAGAATCTTCCAATAAAATATTCCTGGAAGATTCCTACAATCTTTCACTGCAATGTTTCTGGAAGATTCCTACAACCTTTCACTGCAATGTTTCTGAAAGATTCCTACAATCTTTCACTGCAATGTAACTGAAAGATTCCCAGGATGTTCCACCGCAATATTTATGTGTCATATCCCACAGATTCTAGTCGTTAAGAACAACTCCTCGCAATACTCTCACATATGTTCTTACATCGGTTGTAACGGTTTTCGGTATTAATATGCAGTATTCCGTCACATAGTTTTGCTCTGAAAGATTTTAGGGAGCTTGCGAGAATCTATCAACAATATCTCAGTGCAAGATCCCTGGGAAATAACCTGTGGAATGTTCCTAAGAAATATGTACGGAATCAGTCAGAGAGCTTCCACAAACCTATTATTATGATGGCTTTATTTATATGAGACGACTCGTGATTAGCGTAAATTCAAAAGAGATTTGAACAAGTTAGGAATTCAATGAGCCTATATCTCAGCGGAGGCTTGTAAATCTTCCAGAAATATTTCGGTGAATTGTTCCAAGAAATCTTCCAGAGAGCTTTCGCGAATCTTTCAGAAATATTTCAGTGCAAGGTTTCCGAAAGATTGCGTGTAAAATTCTTTGAAATATTTACGGGAGCTTCCGGAAAGCTTCCTCTGAAATAATGCCACGGAACATTTTGAAATATCACCTGCAATTTCCTTGCAAGATTCCTGGGAGATTGCAATGAAATCTTTCATTGATCTCAATATCGTACAAAAATTTCGGGGAAATTCTTCCTAAGAATATTACATTGAAATCTTCCAGAAAGCTTTCGTAAAGATTTCAACAATATTTCAGTGCAACGTTTCTGAAAGATTACGGGGGGAATAATTCCTAGAAATATTTTTGGAACCTTTTAGAAGGTATTCAGAAATTTTTCAATTTCATTAGGTGCAATTGAGTGGCAGAGAGGTTACTCATAGAGGAATTTCTTGAAATGTTCCCGAAATCTATTGATTCAATGAAAACCAGAATCAAATTGATTTTCCAAGCTCAATCCAAAGTGGCACGTTTCATATCGTGAGTTAGAAGAATAACTCACAGCAACAAAGTGCTCCATATAGAGTATCAGAACGCGGTGAGTTTTGAAAATCCAACATAAAATTTTTGAAGATTTCCCAGCCTAAAAGAACTGCAAGCACGATGTTATTTGGAACTGGTCTCAAAATGTAGCTCTCCGTAGAAGCTAGCAAACCCTCCAGAAAATTTTGGGGCCTCGTCCTGATGAAATATTATACTCAATATCGGTGGAACATTTCCAGGAGATTCTCCCCATAGCAGTGAAACCTCACAAGAGGCTTTCGTCACTCTTCCAAAACTTCTCCCCAAAATATTGCACTTACATCTTTCAGAAAGCGTTCGATAATCTTTCAGAAATATTTCAGTGAATTGTTTCAAGAAATCTTTCAAAAAGCTTTCGTGAATCTTTCGGAAATATTCCAGTGCAAGGTTACTGGAAGATCAAGTGTAAGATTCTTTGAAATATTTACGGGAGCTTCCGGGAAGCTTTCTCTGAAATATTGCCACGGAACATTTTGAAATATCTCCTGCAATATCCTTGCAAGATTCCCGGGAGATTGCAATGAAATATTTCCCTGAATCGTTCTTTGAAATATCTCCATGCTGTGTGGGTAGATCTTACCGAGAGTCATTGCTGAAAAAAGAAACTGTCCTGACTGCCTTTATATTTCTCACAATTTTCGACGTGACTACTCATTTATCCAATTATTTACAAACAAAAGGTTTAGATATTTTAAAAGCAAGTAATATGGTGAAGACTACTCTAAACCGTCTAAAGTCCATCAGGAATGATTTTGAATTGGTCAAAGCTAAAGCAGAAGAATTCATCAAGTTAATCAATGATCGTTTAGAGGCACAAAACGTTAATTCACATGTAGAGACCGAGTTACCAGTGAAAAGAAAGGTCCGAAGAACACTATTGCCCGGCGAAACAACCAACGACATTGTCAGTACTGATCCGAACGACTTGTTCAGAATAAATGTATTTAATGTCATCTTGGACTCAGCCATTGGTACGTTGGAGCGTCGATTTAGTTCTTCACAAAATCAGTTCTTTGCAGACTTATCACTTCTAGATCCCAAAAATTTTGACGAGATCAAAAACAAAGAAGTACGTTCTCCAGTTTTTGATGATTTATGTAAAAAACTCACTGCTTTCGGAGCCAATGTGAATCCCGAAAATATGAGAAATGAACTGAAGAGTCTAGCCTCGGAATGGGAGACAATCAAATCTTCACCGTTGGAAGAATATAGTGAAAACGAACTGGATGATGAAGGGAGCGATGTCAGTGATTCGTCAGAAACAGAAGAGTGTGAAAATGATACTGACTCACATAGAAAATCATGCAGAAATTGCATCATCTGTTGTTACCGATTGTTGAACCACTACAATTTACCAACTGGTGCCTTTCCCAATCTTGGTGCAGCCTACAAGTATGCTCTAACATTGTCATTCACTCAAGTTTCATGTGAGCGGTCTTTTAGTTTGATGAAGTTCATCAAGAATCGTTTAAGGAGTAGTATGACCAATGACAAATTACAGGCTTTCATGCTCATGAGCTCCGAGAAAGATATGTTGATGAGCATCACACCAGAAGCTGTTATAGAACTAATGTCCAAAAATAGCAGAATGTATCGGTCCATGTTCTACACCTAAATTAAGATCCATGATATATATAAGTCTGATGTTTGACCGTTGACCATTAAACGAAATGTATTCGATCGTCAGAAATCTCGTTATCATTTCACTCTCAAAAAACCAGTTCGATCGCAAAACCTTTTTTTTTTTTTTTAGGCTCCCGATAGGGCCGGCCCCGGTTCCCGGGCCGGCCTATCAATTCTGTCCGCCCCTGGTCTGTACTACCTAGAGGCTCTATGGTCCTGCCCTGAGCAGGCGAGCGGCGAACACGTGCTAAGCTACGTGTATCTATGCGCATGCGCATCCCATTTACGCGCGAATTCACATCACAATTCACAAATCACAACCAGGCTACCCGAGTATCACCAACCGGTGGGTGATTTGCGCCACCGGTCGGTAACTTACCGGTGAGCCACTTCGGCTTCCGTACAGCTGTCTGCATTTCTGCACCAGTCTGCACGAAAACTCATATTGAGGCGATATTGTGGCAGTAGTGTGGAACGTTAGGGCGGTACGGAGTTAGGGCAGTATGAGGGAGAACCCGTACGGGCCCCGGCCAGCTAAGCGTCGCATGCCCGATTCTTTCCCTCAGACTTCCCTATTCCTTCCCTCACTTCGCCCGTTAGGGCCCCTATTAACCAAGAGGGCAGCCCTAATAGATTTCTAGTCGGGTAGCAGACACACACCAACACACACTAACACACACGTGCTGTCAAATACAATAACAAACGAATACCCAAGTTCAGTTCGTTTCGTGAGCGAGTTTGCAACGGAACTGGTCGTTTGTGCATGTTTGTGACTGCAACTTTCATCAACAAACGGGATTACTATTTATAAATATCTGCTCTTACAACCAAGAGTAATACATGATTATTCCCGTGCTACTGCATATTATAATCAGTTCCAAGTTGTGCGACTAATTCCAAAAACAGCGGACGATATGGCTTACACTGCCCACAGTTTTCATAATCATAATAAAACAGAAGATATTCCAACACTTCATCAGAATGAGCCAGGTAAGTTTGAGGTTTAGTCCAATACTTGATGTTTTTTTTATTAACACTTGATAAAGTGCTATGGAATTGAAGTATTCAAATGCCGGATGAAGAATTACTTGCATATAACATCATACGAATGAGAGTGATTCTATTCATAGTTGCCTCTCACCTTAGCACCATACGGAACACGATCAACCATTGTTACATGATGTACTTTGTGATTTATTTTTGATCTAGATTTTTGATCAATTCTGACTATTAATGTTTTGGTATTTGACAGCGCTATCTTGTAGAAAATCCAGTAGTAGACTAAGACCAAGGGTGATCAGGAAATTTGAAAAACCACCAGCCATCAAAATACCACAGAAGAAAGATGACACAAAGGCCACTGTATATGATCATAGTATGAACCAAGAATCAAAATCCTTGGATGATTCATTTGTTGAAAAAGTACTCTGTGGTATACAGTCATGTAGTACAGGATTGAATGAAGGACACACGAGTGACTCGTCAACACTACTCAACAATACTCTCAAGGAGACAAATGATAATCTGCCTATCCAAGAGAAAGTTCATGTAAACATTTTGAACCATAGATTCACCAAAATATGATGCCCTGTCATAACTATTTTGAATTTTGGGTTGTGATTTCAGATGGCAAGTAGAAAATTTCACAGATTGTTTACCAAAGTGAAAGAAAATGAAGCTCCTCCTCAAGCACCCAATCAGCAGGCTCATTTAGCAGATATGGCAAAGGAAACAAACACCCAGCTTCAGCAAACAAATAATCCGGAGGTACTTTTAAATACATCTCATACTGTCACCTTCTGTTATGAAAAATTCAATGGTTTTACATGAAATATCCCAGGTAAATAAACCGTCATGGTCACTATCAACCACTATATGGCCATCACATATCACTGAAGATCCAAGACAATTCTGTCATACACAGTTGTCATTTCAGAATATCTTGACGAGTATTCACTCTGGATCGCTTTGTTCGGCTCAAGAATTTGAGAGCCAATCACATCAGAATCATGTCAGTACTAATTTCTAGACCCTCTTGTTTTTGCTTGAGCCTAATTTTTCATTTTAAATATGGGCAAGGGAATAACCGCGAATTTGCATGAAGGTTTCCATTCTACAGTAGTACAATCACAGTTGTAGTAATATCAGTGTGCTTCATGTAGTAAGAACCTAAGCTTATTCTTGATTCAATTTTGAGTTTCCCTAATTGAGTCGTGCGGTTATCTACATCTACTTGGAACTCTTCAGTTTAGGTGTTTCCACTAGCTTGTGCCACAGATGAATTCGTCATTATCTGGTTGCTTGAGAAAAAGATCATCTGTACCTTGCTTGTGCACCCGTAGGTGTGAATGTAACTATGAATTTAGACATATCCTGATGTGCTGATTCTCTGACATTACAGTTAAGAAGTGAATCTTGGAGACTTTCAAAAGACATATGGCCTCGAAAGCAGACTTTGTTGGAAAATCAGAAGCAGTCTTTGTTGGAAAATCAGCAGATCCACTCGGTTCAACCCGTAATAGATACAACATTGAACAACACCATGGAGCTTTCTTCAAAGAATTCTGTAGAAAAACGGGTAGATTATGAGTCTGACATGAAAAAATGCCACTACCCTCCAGAAAATGATGCAGGATTACAAAAAGATAGGGATGAAGATTTGTCCAAATCCTCTGGGGTTCAGAATACTCTCCAAGAAAGGTCAAAGAGTGGCTTACAACCAATTCAAGAACAAGATACCTTGGTAAGACACTACATGCAAGGCATGTCTCAGAAGAATGTTTTTCCAAATCCTATCAAAAAATTCTCGTTCACATTGTCATAGCTGCCCTAATTCAATATCAAGGAGAAATGTAGGAATTCACATGAAAATTCTGATAAATTATCACTTTTCTTGGATATTTTGATGGAGTTATCGGATCGGGGAGTGATCAAATAGTGAATTTTCACTCTCGGAGTCTCGTTATTTTTCAAACTGTTCAAGTTCCTCTATCTAATGATAGGATGGGTAGGATACAACTAGAAAAACTAGTTTTCCCCAAAATTATTCTAACATGTGACATTTTCATTGCAGGTGGAGGATGAAACTTCGCAGAAAGTGCGCAAAATGAATATGTTGCTGAAGAGATTGAAGAGTTTTGCGCCCCGTGCTGCAGTTGGGAATTCTTAACTCGAAGCAATCCTGCTGTCAACTTTGCTTAGAAAATATTACCAGTCCATTATGTTGGTTCAAAAAATCAAATGTAGCTTCATTTTTTCGATAAGTTTCACTAACGTACTTCTTTGATTAAAGAACTGCACTATGACGTTAAGATAGAAAGAAGACTCCATGAAATTATGTTGTATTTTCATTTTGATTTTGATTCATAAAAAGAACTTGTTACTATTTGTGAACGAGATGACCTTTGAAGTTCTTAGAATAAGATTGTCGTTATGAGTCGTTTGTGGAAAATCCCAGATTTGTACATTTGTCATAATTTGTCTTCTGTATGAAATTTCAAGCTGGTTCTTGAAGTGCTCTTATCCCATATCGTTACCAATTCATTTATAATTGTATGATAGTAATTGATGATTGAATTATTCATGTGTATGATTATGAATTCGCCAAAGGCATTCAAGAGATTGACAATTTAGTTTTCTCATCGAAATAACTTTTTCGATGTAATTATACTTGATTGTGTATCGTACTGGATTAACTAGATTAATACGGAAAATACTAATTATTACTGATGTAAATTTCGATTGTTCGTGTGAAAATCCGAAATAATCGAGTACTTTTTGGCAAAAAATCATTACAGAACATCTCACAATATCAAAGTTGTGAAACTTGGAATGATCTGTTGAATAAATGTAGCTTGATGTCACCCAAAAAATCCTTGTTGAGTAAGAGTTGTACGCCACAAAAATTTATGATGTCTTTGCCAAGACGAAGACATTAGTCCTGACTCAAGTACTTTTGATAAATCTCAGATTTTTCTTTAGTTTAAAATTTACCGCCGCTATCGGTCACAGTGGATTTGAATATTTACGGCACCGAAAGAGGGTCGGAGAGAAGCTTCAGCCCTAAATCGCCTGGAGCTTCAGAAAGTCTATAGACTATAGCTTTTCGTATGGTGAAATAGTCGAAGTGTTGTATTTTTCTATGTATTATCTGGACATAAATTTTTTGATCAATAAATGTATAATACCTTCATGGAATCTCCAGTGGAATTTTAATTACTCAGTTCCTTTGTTAATTTTTATAAGTATCCTAAGATATGAGAAAAGGACGAATCCAGAAATGGAAATTTACACCATCATCTAAAAATTCATATCACGAGTGTCGGGGGGGGGGGGGGGGCTGGCTAACAACAATCCGACCAAATGTGAACTCTATCAAATTGATAAAATACGTAATCACAGTCGAAACCTGAGGTATTAGAGACGATCGATGAAAAATAGTATGGTTTTTTTTTTCCTTTAGGCAATTTTAATCTTCTCCAGATTATTTTGCATAGTACGATATATGATTGAATATGATTGAAAATAGTAAACATTGTGATAATAATTGGTATTTATTTCACTGTTTGCAGAGGATATCAAGCAACCACCACAAGGTCAGTCTGATAAATCTGAACTTTGACAGCGCTGGGCAGTACAAATGCGAAGTCTCAACAAACGGGCCACAATACGCAACCAACTTTGTCAGAGCAAATCTCAGCATCATCCGTGAGTAATCCTGATTATCATTCTAATTTTACTAATATAGCTTAAAATGAGCCCCAATCGGTCGAGCAATCGATGATCGAAAGTTGCTCAAAAATTCGTCCTAAAAACAACGTCGTTTACAAACTATCATGAACCAATACGTTATCTTAACATGCATAATGATACCCTTACAAAAATTCCAACCCCTGCATGCACATCATGAAAAAATCCTGGTCTGAGTGCCTGTGTACCATTAAAAATTGAATGGTGAGATCATTTAAATCGATCATGGAGGACTGGGAATCGTGTGGAATAAAGACACACGATTAATAATGCATATTTTGTTTGTATTTGCTACGTTTCGTCATTGCAATTCAATGACATCATCAGGCACTTAAATAGCACTGTTTACAATTACATCATAATGTTATTTTTACTTAATGTTAAATTACATACAGTACATCATAATGTAATTGTAAACAGTGCTATTTAAGTGCCTGATGAGGTCATTGAATTGCAATGACGAAACGTGGCAAATACAAACAAAATTTGCATCATTAATCGTGTGTCTTTATTCCACACGATTCCCAGTCCTCCATGATCGATTTAAGTGATCTCACCATTCAATTTTTAGTGGTACACAGGCACTCAGACCAGGATTTTTTCATGATGTGCATGCAGGGGTTGGAATTTTTGTAAGGGTATCATTATGCATGTTGTAAGGGCATCATAAGGTAATTGTAAACAGTGCTATTTAAGTGCCTGATGAGGTCATTGAATTGCAATGACGAAACGTGGCAAATACAAACAAAATTTGCATCATTAATCGTGTGTCTTTATTCCACACGATTCCCAGTCCTCCATGATCGATTTAAGTGATCTCACCATATTATACAAAAAGAGGACGATTCAAGCTCAAAGACGAACTAAAAATTGAAAGCAGGAGATACATCTTCTATATGAAATGGGAGGTAACACAATTTTGGAGGTATAATAAGCCAGGTGGGTTCGAAATTAATCATTTACGAGATATGATATGATTGGAATGTAGTGTGGGATTTGAATTCGACAGGAGAAATCACATCACTCTCGACTCATTACAACATCGTTGAATGAAGAGTAGGGAAATATTCATAACAAAAGTTGATGCATTGCCAGCATCACATGTTTGGCTCCTAATTATTCGTTTGGGTTTCATCGAGAAGTGGGACAGTAAGATAAGGACGGTGGGGGGGGGGGTGTACTAACAAGGGGAGGTCCAACCTTGCGGAACACGGATTCTTATAAAATTCTGAGGATCATCTTGTTTTGGTGCAAAATGAAGGTACATCTCCAAGGATTTGATCCCATGGGCCTTCTACCCTGAGATACAGATATGGAGATTAGCATTGCCAACATAGGCCAATGTTGAAAAACAGTATGTATAAATATAGTAACAATGCTCACCTCCATAGCTGTATCTCAGAGTAGAAGGCCCATGGGATCAAAACCTTGGAGATACCTTCATTTTGTACCAAAACAAGATGATTCCCAGAGTTTCATAAGGATCCGTGTTCCGCAAGGTTGGACCTCCCCTTGTAAGTAATAGTCTCATCCGAATTATCGCCGACGGTATAATTTCTCGACATGGAATCAAAAACTGCAGATGATACAAATGTTGTAATGGAAAAAATGTAATATTTTTGACAATACTAAGCTTATTGCCATTGCGAATATCTCTCGAATAGTTTCATCCAAATGTGTCTGGGGTATCATCCACTCTTAGGGATGAAAATGTTCCTATATCGAATGAGTGCGATGTATGGAATGAGTTATGAATGAATCTTCTACAAACATGGATCAATTTTCCTCCAAGACAATAATACTGTTTTCAGAAATATAACTGTCCAAAATGTATCACCAAAACCTGAAGGGTATATCATTATTTTCTATAAGGTAATAGATTGAAGTTTCCTCGGAAGAACATACATCTACAAATATATTGCGCGTATGAGTACGGGCTAAAATTGTGCCTAATGAAGAGTAATTTTTCTAACTTTTTTGTACTGACTGCTCGATGCATTACAGAAGTTACTTCAGGATGAAGGAACACTCATCTTTTACTCAATTTATAAGAGTTCAGCTTGATAAAAATCTGTTTCTCTCAAGTGATCCAAAAATAGTCAACTAAGCATATCGTCGAGAATCAAAATAATGAGACTGAAGAACTTCACTCTTTACGTGAACGTTCGCATACATATTTTTGGTATCAAAATTTGGAGAAGGTAACAAAGAATTGTGTTCATACGAATACAATTATTATGAATCCATTGAAAAATTTCAAAGCATTCGCTCAAGCTGAATTCTTTTCCATATCCTATAATCATTCACACCATTCACAGAATATGAGCAAACTGGATCGATCTACTTCCGAGCTTTTTATTATCATTTTTTTTTTTTTTTTTATTTAGTCAAAGACGCTTTTCAGCACACGGGGTGCTGTTGAACTTCAACAAAAATGTATAATGATGATAGTTATTATCATCGTCCTATTCAATTATCAAGTGAATATCTTTGAAATTTCATTCGTCCTTATCTAATGGGTCAACTTGAAAGAAGAGATATTCTTTTTTCATAAAAGAAATACTACTCAGTACTATTGCTCAATCTAGTTACGCTGAGGAATTCATGTACTGAGCCAAACGGTCCAAATTATTTCAACAATGGTTATATCTATTAGTGTTCAGCTTCTCATCTTCCTTTGTGAGTCAAAATATTACTAACATTCCACAGTACGCGCAGTCTGAAAAATTTTTACTGAAGACCACTGAGAGAATTTATAGGCCAGTGCTTCCATTAGATGGTATTCTAAATCTTGAGAGAAATCATGATAGTTCAATTTTCAAATCTACAAAGTGAAGTACACCCAAGCACTATTTAGTAATGAGCCAAAATTTCCATGTACACGTACCAAACTTATCCGTCGAGCATGTCATACAATACAAGGTTGACCACGATATTTTGGAAAGAACATAGTATTACACCTAACGTCAGCAATTTTAAAATCCCTAATAAAATGTGTTCCAGTGTCTGACATTCAGTTTTTGGCTCCGTGAATTAAAAATGGGAATATCCCTTATACCTCACTCTATATTCGGATCCAAAAATCAAAATCCTCACCAAAACTAAGAAGAAGTAATGACCATTCCTCTCAGGTTACAATCTCATCTCACTCAACGCAGAACCAATTTTGAGTCAAGCTGTACGAACTGTCGAAGACAATGAATTTCCATTGATTGCCCTCATAACGATAACAAATATTCGAGATCCATTGAAGCAGTACCGATGCACGGGTACTTTGATAACTAAAAATCAAGTTTTGACAATTGCAAGATGTTTGCACGAACAGTTATGGAGACGAGCCGAGATATATTTTGGCTCGGATAATCCAAAATCATCGAAATATTCAATCTATCGACCAAAATCTGTGATAACTTATAAAATGTGGATGAACGAATTTGGTGTGCATACTTTCAAAACTTTATGCGATGATATTGGTATAATGAAGGTAAGCTAGGGATAGATAATTTGCAGAGTCTTATAGAATTGAAGGCAATTAATTATTCTTCGTGTAAATTTGATCTCATACAGTTAGATGTGAGCGATGTTGGGATTACACCGGCTGTTATCTCTATATTGGAACAAAATCCAGGATCTACGGCTCTTATGATTGGATGGGGTGCCACTGTGAATTTAAAATCCAAATTTTTACCAGAAAAGCCACAAAAAGTATCAACAGTAATACTCAGTTCATCTGATTGTGAAACGAGAGTGAGAAAACTTCTTCCGAAGAATAGAAAATTCATCTTACCTGATAAAATATTCTGTGTATTTGGACAGCCAGCTCAAGCTGTGGGATTATCTGTAAGTTTAGTCATTGCGATTGCTTGCTATGATAATGAGAAAAACTGGTGAGTAAGGAATTATGAGATAAGATCCAAAAATTAGAGTGTAGCTAATAATGAAAATCGCAAAAAATTACACTTTCTCCTATTGAATTATTGATGCCAAGGGGTTAGTAAGAATTATGACGCTTCGAACCTCTTTTAGCCTAGAACTAATCTTACCAGTTGAAACATTTTTCTCAGTCTCGTGGAATATAAACGAACAACGCTGTAATTTTCCCAAAGCACGGGTAGTTTTCGAAACTTTTCTATATTTCTTACATGAGCTGCTCAAGAGCTATCAAAAAATTCAATAATTCCCTGAATGTCTTTTCTTGAGAGTAATCGTATTGAAAAGCCCAGGCTGATCGAGAAAAGTTCTCTAAACTCATACATTATCATCCGCGAGTCAAAAACTTCGTCAACCGGATACCAAAGACCTAATAATGACATTATTACATACGTTACCAAGTGGATTTTGACATGGATGCTCCAACCTCGGACCTAGTCTTCGGACCATTTACGTGAAGAATCCAGTTTTCTATGCTCAAGTACACTTTTCGAAAATGATTTTGTCAAAAAAATTCTGAGACATAATCAACCCACTCTCTGATATAACTGTATGCAAAATTTACACTAACTAAGTCTGGTATACGGTAATCCTGACAGGGCTCACAATAAACTTACTTGTAAATTTTCAGGGTGACTTTGGTGGACCACTCATTGATGAAAATCGGAATGTCATAGGGGTTGCTATCAATCGTTGCCCATTACTCACACCTGAATGGATCAACAAGAATCAAGTCAATTTAGTTCTTCGTCTGAGTAATTTTACCGACTTTCTCACGCATAGCACTGATAATCAAGTGCGTTTCTCGTGAAAATTGAATAAGCAAATAACCATCAACCTCAAAATCTGCATGACGAACTCAATTCCATCGTCAGGTATAATGGATATCTAAATTATCCAAGTATTCACTCGTTGTTAGGTTGCTCATGACAAAATAAATTCAATTTATTTATTCTCATCAATTTTGAGATACCTAGCGTCATTGCCTGTCTCACTACCTTCCGTTCGTCTTGTAAATATTCTTGATGAGCCAGAGGCCCCTGAGATGCTCTTGTAGCTGAGAAATGATATTTGTAGAATGGTAGGTGATGATCAATTTGTGGTATTGACAGCAGGTACTTTATGATATTCGTAATGATGGTAGTTTGTTGAATTAATGCCGCTAATAGTTATAAGTATCCACCAGCCCGTCTAGCCACCAACTCATCAATGTGTCCAATCATCCGGCCAACCATCAACCTAATTACCTGCCAAATCTCCTGCGCCACCACCTATAACCCACTCGGACAAGTGAATATTTCAGCGTTCCCAACCCAGCCCGGGTCTGACTTTACCAGACCATTCCAGACCATTCTAGACAGTTCCAGACTAACTTAGACCGCTCCAGGCGATCCCATGCCGTTTCAGACAATTCAAGACCCTTCAGATCATACCAAACTCCATCTTAAATTCGCACCAGACTATCTCAGATCGTCCCAGACCGTTTCAAACAATTCAAGACCCTTCCAAATCATACCAGACCGGCCGTACCATTTCAGGCCATCTCAGGCCATTCCAGACCGTCCCAGATCACCCTACATCATTTCAGACCATTTCAAATCGTCCCATCAATCACTCGAGACCATCCCAGACCCTTTCATACCGACCAGACCATTCCAGACTGTCCCACACCATCCCAAATCATTCCAGACCGGGCCAGACTAGCTCTCCGCACCATCTAGGATACCCTCTGATATCCGAAGTATCTAAAAATGAATGAATATTCTTTCTATTGAATTTGTTTACCTCTGTTGAGTTCGTAGTAGACGAAATGGCCATGGGATCGCTTAAAACTAGCTGGGAAACAATTTTTCGTGGAAAATAAAATGAAATATAAACTACTTGCTGGAAGGTGAAAACTCACACGTCGTGTTTTCCAACTCAGTCTGTAATCGTGAAAATGCCAATCCCGCCAGTACACGAATTTTCCCAAGTCACAAGGAGCGTACCAGGTGTTCAGGTCATCAATCTCGCCCAATTTTTTTTTTCTTTTTTTTTACAGTATGAATCACCTAGAATATGAAAAATCCAGAATGATCCCATTTAATGGGCTTCCTGTTATGAGCCACAGCCAAACACATTAGCATTGCTAGTATATTTTCAGGCCTATCTTCACATATCACTTTTTATCATGGGATCATAAGGGCAATGATAATGTTATAGGATGTAGCTTTAACCAAAATGCCTATTTGACAGAGTTGCTGCGGATTTTTAACATATATACAAGGTACTACAAATCTGGGAGAAAAATTTGGACAGATTTGGTGACCCAGTCCCCTGGTCCTCCCCTAGTCAGTTCATATTGGTAAAAATGTTAATCCTACAAGCAACGATGAACTAGACCATGAAAAGTACTTTTAGTTGCACTATGCCGTCGCGTCGCCACCTCCCTCACAATCACTCTCTCAGGTATGTATTTCTGTTTGGATTAGAATTTATATGTTTCAAGTCTATTTGCGCTAAATTGAGTCTTTTCACAAAACTATCATCACTACTTTTTCTCCAATTTTTTTCTTCACTATCCTGTACAAGTCTTACCACCTATGATAGGTCCTACACGATCCATACTTTCAACAGATTGGCCCTATTGAAACCACGAACTGTGGCTAATCATGTCAATGGAGTACCTTCAAAGCAGGCCCAAACTTGATATTAGAATCATTTTAGTAATCAAAATTCATCAGCTTGCCATACATCACCAAAAATATAAACGAGATCACGCTCTTTCAAAATTTTGAAAAAGTTGTCAATTATAATACATGTTGTTTTGTAGGGAGTTGGAGGGGCTCCGTTGATCCCTCAAATTGCGAAAAATGGTTAGTTTGGGCTTGAAACCGGGTGACAGAGTGCCTACAGCACTGAAATATTGCCTCTGGTGTTGGCATTGTGACTTCTACACCACATGGGTCTTACAGGACCCACCGGGTCGAGCCCCGGGTTAAGACTCGAGCACTTCGCAGTCTCCAAAAATTTCCGCCAATATTCGAAGAGAATGTCTCGACATTTAACTCCATCTGAAAGTCCAGATGGAAGATGAATCTCAAATTCATCTTGGGAAAAAAATTTATCATCCTCCTCCATCACAAATTGTATTCCTCAGCAGTGACAAGAGGATATGGCAAATCGTTTATTTATGAATTCACCGCATGCAAATTCTTCTATTATTTCAACTCAAAATCCTCATAATCCTACAACTCAATAATTTTTTTCAGACAGAATATACCACTTTCCCTTTTTCGTTCTCACATATTCATTATCGAGTGTCATCCAAAGGTTTACTACCCGCTATGAACTATACTACGTTTTATAGAGATTGCCACAAAAGGAAGCGATCAATCGGCCGTGACGTGTCGTCTCGTCGTGGCGATCTCGTCGATGCATGGATGGAGTTGCTTTTTTTTGTTCCATTCTATACGGATGTGTGAGTATATGTATGTGGGTAAATATGTGAGTGTATTTTTTATGTGTATGTGTGTAAGTGTAAGCTCTGTCGATACTTGCATGGAGCTTGCAAGCAAAAGGGATCACGCTTCGTCGAGCGTAATTCGTGCTCGATTGAGGGCTTCGATGCTTTTGGAACTGATAGATGGCCATTGGTAGCTATTGGTGTGTACCTTTTGCGTGTATCGTAAAAAATAGATGCCGATCCTGGACTGATCTTTATCCTGTTTTCTGTAGATATGTGTTGAATACTCGCTGTTTCTGTGTGAATTTGTGCATGTATCAGATTTCATCCGTTGAATTATCAGGGATATCGCGAGATTTTATTGACCATCGATTCTTCCATGTTGCTCCTTTATCGTGCAGATATCACAAGGGCTGATAGAATCTTGGTCGGGTGACAAATTCTGCCTAGTCAAAATTTTTGGGTGGAAATCTATAATTTGATGGGTGCAAGATCGTAACAACTATGATAAACGGGTCCTTCATGCTGATCTTTTTCACCACGGGGTTGTTTACAGACTTTTCTTCGATTGAGGGATAATGATTTCGGAAAATTCGAAAGTCACTGAAGGGCCTACTCTATCTCTGGACATCTATTATACCCCAAAAGAATGACGTGCAAATCATCACATCCAGTTGGACACTGAGTGCGGCTAGCTTTTATCACACTCAAATGACTATGGACTTTTAACTATAGTTTTTTTCAGCATATATCTTTTAAACTTTTTCTCGCTCATTTATACATATCCTGTGATGAGCATTGGTAAATCGTTTTAGGAAAGACTGACTAGATTTGTAGCCATCATGGTTTTAGATTTACCCAATTGATAGTTAAAGTGCCCGAGGTTCGCTCGAGTCGGTCAGAAATAACCGATAGTTGTCGCCAAAAATATTTTGATTCGTCGATTGACGTCTTGAATAGTTTCCGAGAATATTCCACTGAATAAGATAAACCAAACGGAACTGAGACAGGAGGCCTATTTGACGGAGTTACTCTGGATTCTTCATACTCTAAAAGAAGAACCTTGAGGAAGTTCGGCAAGTCGGACCCTATGGTCCTTTCTCTTGTGAGTGAGTTTTTGAAAACATGAAAATGGAGTCGTGGGTTTGAGTATGCCTATTCTTTGTCAAATCTTTTTGAAATACTTTTCCTGCTCAAATGACTGCGTTAACCTAGTACAAAATTGATGATCCTGGACAAAATATTTCTCGAAAACTTTTTTCGTGACTGGAATATCATATTCAACGAGTAAAAAATTCAAGGAACATTGTGACATTTCCATCATATGTCACGCATGAACATTGCTGCATACGAGATTTTGAGGTTGATTTTTTTCTCGATTGACATTTCGACAATCAAATAACGATCGAAAATTCCTCGTGCAATCGAGCTCAAATCCGAAGTTTATATAGAACAATGATTACAATAATCAAACGCACAAAAATTCGTCCATCCGAATCCTCGTATCGATTCGCATACGGGCAAAGGGTAAAGTATAATGTGTCGTCGTTTGGGTCACGAATGGATCGATGAGTGGATGGGTTGGTGAGTGGGTGTTTAGGTGGTCGGGTAGATACATATATTTGAATTGAGATGTATAGCAGATGAATGACCGTCGGGTAAATGAATGGTCTGGTCCGGTCTGGAGTCAAGAACGGTCTGGTATGGTCTGGAACGATCTGGGACATTATAGGACGTTCTGTTACAGTTTGGTACGATCTGAAACCGACTACATAGGTTGTTCTGGAAGCGCACTGGAGGGGGTTTGAAACGGTCTGGTACGATCTGGGATAGTCTAGTACTGTCAGGTACGGTCTGGAACGGTCTAGAATGGTCTAAGATGGTCTAGTATGACCTGCATACGACGTTCTGGAATGGTCCAGGTGATCTAGAACGGTCTAGTATGGTCTGGAAGGATCTGGGTCGGTCTGGAATAGTCTGGAAGGTCTAGTCTAGGCCGAACTGGTCTGAGCGAGCTGAAATATGATACGTGTCCGTGTGGGTTATGGGTGGATGCGTGGGAGATTCGATGGGTGGGTTAATTGATGACTGATCAGGTGGGTGAGCATAACTATTAGGGGCACCAGTTCAACAAAATGTTCTCAATATCATCAATTGATTATCACCCACCATCTCGCAAATATCATCTTCGAGCTACAAAAGCATTCCAGAGGCCTCTGACTTATCAAGAACATTTACTAGCTGAACAAGCTGTAGCGAGAAAGGCAATTACACCAGTAACGAAGAGTCGTTCGATGCCAGTTCACATGTGAAAGATTATAGAATCAGAGTTATCTTAAACCAAATACTAACACCAAAATCGATCAATATTGAACTGCTAAATCCTAAGATGCATGAAAACATCGGAATACAATCTACACTATGAAGCTAAATAGTTATTCTATGACGTGCCAGAGATGAACTCTGGAAAGACTTTCTCATCAGTTGATAATGAACCATCCCATTTCTCAATATTTTGGCCAGCCAAGACTTTTTAGGCGTACAAATTTCCCCTCTCGCTTATAATAATTGTTCATACATGTCTTCTTCATAAATCGATCAAGTTCACTTCCAATCATCAAATTACATCAAGCATCTGTTACCTTAACAACACCTTAACATTCATCCGAAAAACTTTATCACAACCGTAACCGTACCTCAACAAACTAAGATGCGACACCACACGTTCATTATTTCAACTTCACGAAATCTTTGGGTATATATGTATTCGTGCCTCGCAGTAAAAGGCTCTCAGCCTCAAGCAAGGCAATATCACTTCAAGAGCAGAAAGAGACAAGTCCCCTCACGTGTACAACCCCAAGTGTCTGCACCTTGCACAATAATCATCAAACTTCTCGTATCTCTCTCTGTCACTTCCTTTGCTACGTAACCACCCACCAGAAGCACAATCATCACTGCGGTAACGCTTCAGACAGACACCTACACATACACACACACACACACACACACACACACACTTTACACAAAAGATAGATAGAGAATTGAGCTTGGCAAAACATAGCAAAAGCGGCCTTCAGCTCTCGCACTCTCTTACCCGAGAATAAAGCCAATGAATGCTTCTGATGGTATTTCAACCCACTCCACCTTCACTAACACAATAGAAGAACAGCTGAGAATGTGGCAAACGGTGCAGAGGAAGCTTCGAATGAATGAAAAAGTATCTGTATAGGTAACTACTCATATATACAGCTAGATGTGTTGAAAATGTTTCGTAATCCTGTGAGCTATTCAGATACGCTAGAGGGCGCTGCTCTTATTTCATACGTACCTGTCGCTCTGTCTGACTGAGAGTAGTATTAAAGAGGTGGAGATGAGGTGGGGGTGGGATTTTTGCGGTAAAATACAGGCACCAATGGATTATGCATGAGCCTTGGACTACCTGTACACCAGCAGACTCGGGATTTTCGCTTTTCCTCATATTCTGCATCGTGCTGGCCCGCTATTGCAAGTGATGTACTGCATGGTCTATACATGTGTGTATCGATCTGGATGAGTAAAAGATATGTTGTCAAAGGTGAAGATAAATCTGTGCACTCGTGCATTTTGATAAGACTGGATTTCTGAAATATCGAATATTGTCATGATGATAGGACGTGATTGGTTGGGTGAAGTGAGGTTAGGTTGAAACATGTTTGGAGCATAGACATAGCAAGATATAGACTGCGGGTCGGGATCTGGATAGTGGGACGTCGAGATTGCACGAATACGAGTGAGAGAGCATGACGTAAGAGTCACGCCACTCCATAAGAGAGCATTGCCTCTTACGCATCTGTCTCACTTGTACGCAGTCCCACGGTGATAGCCCGCGACTTGCAGTCTATATCTTGCTATGTCTATGATTTGGAGGATCTCTTGTAACTTCCTATTGAGGGTCGTCAGGAGGTGCTGGGATAGGCTTTGGCTGCAATCGTTCAAATTTTAATCAAACGGTATGGGATTCTAAGACTCGTTTTCCAACACTTGTCGATACTTTTGGAGGAATTTATCATCTGATCCGAGCCATTGCTGTTATTGAGTAGACTTTTCTGTGACTGATCGAAACCAAATAATGCTCAATTTTATTCAGTGATTATCCATGTTAAGACCTTCACAATCTTCACAACGATGTAGGATCTTCTCAGATAATACACCACTTAGCACACCATTTTCAACCCTTAGCTGGCGCCGCTCCGCCAAATAACATAGTTGGCTGACTGGGGTTCATTGCACGCCAGTCAAAAAATTGATGCTGTAGCTATTATATTGAATGTTTAGACTCGAAAATTTCTTTGTAGCTTCTTGAATATGTTTTCCATGAGCCAATGTAGCCAGATAATCTCCAAGGTCAAATGAAAAATTCCAAAAAATACAAATGTCCAAAAAATGCAAAAAATCACCCTTTTCACAAAAAAAATTGTGAACGGCGCAATTTTCATCCAAATGAGCTGGAAATTCAACTGAGTCATCTCGAGATGAGGTCAATGCAAGAAAAAATAGCGCGAGGGTGGATCTTGAAACAAAGGTATTTATTCTGACATATTTCGACGCATGAATTGAGAATTTTTATTCTCACCTAATATGCTGGAATGAAGACCTCCATTGAAAGATTGACCACTCAACTATCATTTTCTCATATCTACTTGATCTTGAGATAACTCAATTAAATTTTCAGCTCATTCCATTGAAAATTGCGTCCTCTAGAATATTTTCAGTGGAAAAGCCTTTTTTTGCAATTTTTAGCAATAATTTATTGTTGCATCAGAATGCACTAAAAAATAGGGCGCGTAGCTGGCGCTCTGGGGTGTGTTGAACAAAAAATGCGCGGCAAGGTTTGTGGGTTCGTACATTCGAGAACTTGAGTAAGGGCATATTAGGCACACTTACCTCATCTCAAACCTGAATCAATATCATTCGATTCCTCCAAAGAACAACAGTCTCTGCAGAGCTGGTGATACTGATATTCCGCAACAGCCTTAGTAATGAACCTCTACGATCCTCCGAAGCTGCTCGTTAACCCAAAACTTTCAGTCACGATATATAACATTGGCATCGTCGTTCTCAAACAAGTCTGCACAATTAGACGAGACAGAGATCTTGGAAAGCTTAGCAAGACTATACTATCATTGCACTATAGTCAAGTTTCACAAGACACTACCGACAATATAACCTAACGGTCTTCGATACCGCAATACAATTGAGGTTCAGATTACACCTGGTGGTAAAGGTATGTCGTCGTTTGTCCAATCAACTAACGAGCCAACTCGAGTATTTCAGTTTATGGTGTCTTCTGAATAATCCAACTTGATAGTCGTCGTTTTTGAGCTTTGATATAGCTCATACTTCAACCACACGTAGAGTATTGATGAGATTGTTGAGTTCCGGAATTGTTCTGAGTTTGGAACTCGAAAGTGGAATCGGCTTTGGTCAACAATCTTATTCAAAATCTTCGGACATTTTAACAATTCCTGAGCAGGAATAGAAGACTGATCGTGGACTACAAAATTAGAAGGCGTGACTTTAACATTATGCGTGTTACGAATGAGAATTCCTATGATTCATAGATTTTCTGAACGTATCCGAATTATGGTGAGATTTATGGGTTCCCATGTAAAAATGGGGACACTGTGATCACATGTGAACACAATGTCCAAGAACACTATGATCACATGTGAACACCTGTGAAACGATTTAAAAATTATTTTTAGTGTTGAGAAGTTATCATGGTCCGATTGCGTGTGAATGTAGTATCAATAACTCACGGTATTGGTTTCACATCACTCGAAAAATTCCTCGAAATGAATCTCGTATTTAAAGAAAAAAATACAGAATTAAATCCATGCTTTCATTAGAAAAAAGACCACCATCTTCAAGATTCAAAGGGGTGTTTGACAGATTGGTGATGAGTGTGCAATTTGTTATTCTTTGACATATTAGCTTTTAGGTATGCACATTTGTCACTTTTTGAAGGGAATCTGTACCCGTATTGAACTAGAAAATGAGATTTACCGTTGATTCTCGTTTTCTTTTCTAAAATTATCTAGACCCGACCGTTTTGGAATTTTGGGTCATTTATGTGGAGAATTTCTCGCCTTTGAGTAGAATAGGATCGTTGACCAACTTTTATTATTTTTCGAAATTAAGTATCACTTTTGTTGAGGAATATTACATTTCAAATATGCAGATTCGTCACCAATCTGTCAAAGACCCCTTCAAATCTTGAAGATTATGATACTTTTTCTAATGAGAAAATGGCTCCGATTTCGTATTTTTCCCTTTGAATATTGGATTGACTCCGAGGGGTTTTCGAGTGATGTAAAATCAATCCCGTGGGTTGATAATGCTATACTCCCAGAAAATTGAACAATCTTTCCACAGCTGTTCACATGTGACCACAGTGTCCCCAATTTAACATGAGAAATAGGATAGTTGACCAACTTTTGTTATGTTTTGAAATAAATATGATTTACATTGAGGAATATTACATTCTAAATATGCAGATTCGTGACCAATCTGTCGAATACCGCTTTGAATCCTCAAGATTATAATATTTATCTTAATGAAAAACTTGATTGAATTTTGTATTTTTTTCTTAGGATATTAGATTGACTCCGAGGGATTTTTCGAGTGATGAAAAATTAATACCGTGAGCTATTGATGCTATATCCCCAGGAAATTGAATCATAATAACTTCCCCGAATTGAAAAAAGATTCTAAATCGTTTTACAGGTGTTCACATGTGATCACAGTGTTGCCATTTTTACATGGGTTATTATGAGTTACAAGAATACCTAGGTATGAGTTTTCGTTTCATAGAGGCAAGTTGAGACTTTCACAGCAAAATTGAGTGCTGAACATTTTTGCCATCGAATTTCTCGCCAAAAACGTATTTTTGAGAATTTTTGTAACCCTCAGGAAGGCAGAAAAAGACCCTAGTTGTGCCAGAATCCCCCAGGTGGGGTATTTTAGTCCCAGACAAAATGGTGATCAGATTGATCAGAACTAAGGACGAAATTGAATTTCTCATCAAATTCCACGTCAGAAACTTATTCTCCGAATACTTTTGACCGTGGTAGGGATCTGGAAGATAACGCGAGCGAAAGATCACGCATATCGGGCTCCGTACTATTGTATTGATGCTGCGTGATTTTAGAGATTTTTCCTCTGCCTATGTAACGTCCTGGTGGACTATAAATGATTTGTATCCGCTGGCGCTAGCGGTATATTTCGCGCCTGGGGTCGCCCTCCAATAGCGCGGGTGTCGATATCCTTTTGTAGTCTGGCTCTAGAGTTTGGGTGACGCAGTCGCGGTTGTAATGAATGCACCTACCCTGAAATTCTATCAAGGAGCTCTCACGACTGGATACGGACAACCATTGGCGTAGAAGACCTGGTCTGTCCGTCCACGCCAGCCGTGGCTCAAATCGACAAAAACAAAGTCTGCCCTAAATATTCAGTGGAGCCGTGAGTCCACCCGCCCGTAGGGGACAGACGCCACGGTATGTTGTGATAGTGATAAGTTCGAAATGCGTTGAAATGGGTATAAATAATGTGGGTGACAATATTCCGGAATTTAGTTCTTACTCTCCTTTATTGGCGATTCTATTTTGGTCAAATCTGGATACAAAATTGACTGGTTACTGCTGGAACGGCCTGCTGGAACTGCTACTGGTATTGATGCTGCTACTGATGTATAGAGTTGTCGCTGGAATTGTCGATGAAATTGTCGCTGGAGCTGTTGTTGGTATTTGACGGCTGAAGTCTAAATCAGAACGAGCGGTATCGCAAAGTCCAACTCGCGGTGACTCTCGGTGCGGAACTTGTCGTGTATCTTGACGCGGAGTCAGTCCCGTTAGAATTACTGATTCTCTGAATTTGTCGCGGAACTTGTCGCACCTACTGATGCGGAGTCGATTCTGGAATGAAAACAGGAACTACCCCAATTCCCGGAACTTGTCGCACCCACTGATGCGGAGTCGGTTCCGGGGTCAGAACGGCAACTAAAGATGGCTTGATCTTGTGGGTCCTTATATATTACATTCTGAATTATTGTCTTCTCATTGAGCTTGGGTAACGATTCATCTAATGGTATTCTAATGGACTATTATAATGAGTTACGGATCTTTAAGAGGTCGTTTGGTCTATTGATGAGACATCCAGAACATATTAATGGTTGGAAATCTGTCGATCGATTGATCTTAATATTCCTTCTAATGTTGCGTAAAAAGTAATATCTATTCAGAAGAATCTTGGAATTGTTTTATTGATTGAAAGATCATCACTCGATAAGATTCTAATTGAGTCTATTGCTCTCTTTAATGAAGCGTGTATCTTAAAATGCAGTTATCATTGCTTCTTCCAACCACGAACTCTTGATCAATTAATGATCTGTGGCTCTGATGGGCGGAGGTAATTACACATTTAGTGATTGTTATTCCTCTTGAGAGGACATGGTCAACCTGATAATCGAGGTTATAGGTTCATATGATGACGCTCAACGCAAAGAAAAAGAAAACGGAGGCTGTGGAACAGGTGACGTTACACCTATATCATCTCTGGTTCTGAGCATTGCTGAAAGTATTAAAAGCATATGTTTGTAATGTAAAATTTGATGTAGAATTCAAACTCGTATTTAGTTTTCACCCATCTAGTCACCATTCTGGTCCAAGACATTAAATGACCCGCCTATGGAATTGGAGCACACCCAGGTTTTTCTCTAGCTTCTTAGTAGTGAGCCTGGTATTGATCTTTTTGGTTCCCAGCCAATGAGCGCGCGATTTCATCTTCTGCATCTCACTACTTTAGGCTTAATACTTCTTAGAGGGTGTAAAAATCCTCATAAAATATGTCTTGAACGTAAAATTTGATGGCAATTACAGCCCTGTCTTAGTTTTCTGTCATAGGTCTCAACTTGCCTTTGAAACGCTTAAACTCATTCTCAGGTAATTTTGCAGCTCATAAATATAGCCACAGCTCGGAAACGGCCTCGTAAAGGTGCTGTTTCAGTTTGGGTTGGTTTTGTACACAGTTGCTCAAAATATATCCAAAATTACCTTCATCTTTTTTCATCAGAATATTCTTCAGAGGCCTTTGTAAACTGATGATCATATTGTAATATAATACCTCATCTGTCGAATCTAACGCTTCACTTAGAAGATAATACAAGACTCGTTACACGAACAATTGCAAAAAAATTCTTCTACTTCATCTCACCCATTAAATGTGTAATTAGCGCTCCAATAATGAGAGTCTCGTAATTATTCAGTGTCTCCTTATATTCCAACATCGAACTCATTCACTAGAAAATATCGAGTCTTGATTTTAGATTCCATCCACCTTCATTAGCCTCCAAGCTCACTTTCCAAAGGAAAATCAAGTGAACTGGGATAGCGTACAGCTACAATCTCGTATATAGTCACTCGTTAGCACCAGACCTTTTTCCGAAGTAATAATAGTGCCAGAGAGAAAGGGAGCCAAAAAAAAAACAAACAAAAACAGGTGGTGAAAAAAACTCACTGCTCTACTCATTCAAAGTTAATAACGAGCAAAACTGCACGACGAGCGATGCACTTCAAAATGGCACAGAGTCTCCTTTTCGTCTCATTTACACACCCAAAGCCGTACACCCATACACTCTCACACACACACAAACACACACACACAAAGATGTTACTTCTCTGTTCTCGAATCTTTATCTTTACCTCTTGGCTCTGGCACCTGGCAGACTTTAGTCCCTCCGCGTTGTGGGTGCCAACAAAAGTACAAACTTGTAACAAATGTCGGTGGCGTGGGTGTGAGCAACTCTCTTTGCAAAGTCACTTTCGCGCTCATTGAGAACAAGAAGAAGATACTGAGATTGGGTTAAATGAACAAATGTTACAGAAAACTCCCAGATGGTACCCCTCGTTGAGATCAACTTATAACAGGCTAACTTTTGGGTTAATCTTTGGTTGGAGTAATTCGTGAACTTGTGCCTTTGTTAGCACACCTAACCTATAAACCTTATCAGACGAGCTCTATGGTTCTTGTAAAGGTGACCCTTGGTAAAGAGACCCTACAAACTATGTATACATCGTTAACACGTTAAGGAAATTGAATTATGAGAATTTGGTGATGTTGACTAAGAATGTCCTTTCAGGTTACCCGAAATTGGATATAACCATATTGAAGACCGTTAGAGGGATATGTAAATGGTACGTGTTGAGTTGAGTTTCCATATGTCTCGAATAATTATGGCTGTAGCCATCGGGTTAGAAATGAGAGCAGCTGATTTTCAGTTGATTCCGTAGTAGGTTATCTGGAGGACTCAACTCTTTGAAATTGATTCGAGATCAGGGCTGAACATTTTGATACTTTCCGTCTCATTGCCAATGAGTAGATAGACTATGAAACTTTTGGCACCTTGATATTAAAAAATCCTCTAGTCAAACTATTGTGATTAAAGGTGATGGTATGGAAGTGGCAAGTTTTAAATATGTTGGAATCAAATGCTCATCAATTCTACAATATCTAAGTTAGATTATTCAGACCAGCACATCAGCTGGTTCGAGATCATCCACCTTAACTAGATCCAGGAACTCATTTTGTCGCAACGATCACTTCCTCAAATCTAATTATTCATTTCATTGTTACTCGTTGCTTTATGTGACCATGCTACGCTTGAGTAATGAGCGTGCAGATCACATTCCTGAATTCAACCAATTTTTAGGAACGAAACTCAGAGACAGGACTGCTCCATAAACAAAAATCGCTCATTCTTCCACGGTATATAATGTCTGATGTACGTACATGCTCCTCTGGATCGTGTTAGTCCATGAGTCCATGAGTATATATGGTACAGAGACGTGGCTCAAGTGCCTCTCAGAATGCACATCGTGGTGCACGCAGTCTAACTGAGATATGCCGTACAGAGAGGACGAGTGGGTATACTCTTTGGCCTTTACTGTGTATATATGTATGTATGTATGTATATGTGTATCTTTGAAAATTTTCTGCCTCTGTCTCCTCTCAACCGTTTCGCGCACGCCACTCTCAGCGTTCCGTTATTCTCTGCCACCCTAACCTCACTTTGCTCATTCCGCTCTACTTTTCGTGATGCGCACCAGTCGTATACTTTTTCCTATATCTCCTTTTTCCTTGAATGTTCTTTCAACATTTTCTACCTTTCCTGCTCCATTACCAGCTATGGTACTTCAACCACTTGCTCCAATCTTCTCTACCCTGTATATTTCATTATGCGAATATATGCAATGGCATCCGATCCTTTTTTTGGAATACAATCTTTTTGTTAAAGGTGTTCTCTCCTACGTATACGATGGAAATTGAATACGACGCACATTTACTGCGTAACTGTACTTGGCACACGCTTGATAATAATTGCATTTTGACTCTCTCGAATGAAATGAGAGATGAATCCTCGGGATGTTAAAAGTCTTGTGTGGATATTAAAGAACAGTGTCCAAAGAAGTATGTCTAAGTAACAAATCTTAACTCATGGGTGGAATCCTGACCTAACCTTGAAATTGATCCATCATAACTTAGAGGGGAACCGTGATATATTCACAGTTCACGGAGTCAATATTCCATCTTGGCGCCTACAATACTTTTAAATATTCGGATACTAACTGACGAATGTAAAGAAGAAACATATTCCCGAACAGAAACCAGAATTTTTTTCACCAATTTTACACTCTGGATATTTCAAAACAACTGCTCAAAAACGATGCGGTCGATCATGTAGAAACCTAGCCAAATGATTCATCCGCGCATACATTCGAAATATCGTGGTCACGTGGTATAGATGCCTCTAAGTTATTTTTTCTTGATCAGATTGTTTTGTTAAGACGGTTTCGTCGTCCCTCTCAAGCGCACCATTGAAACTACGCAAAATACGTAAATTTTTGCCAAAAATATCTCCTGAATGGAAAAGTCAATCGTTCGTAAAAGTTCGCATACACGCTGGTCTATTCTAAAATTAAATCCTAGCGAAGTTTCCAAGACATTCTGTGGATCAGAAATTTTGGAGCACAACCACCACAATGTAATGATTTTGTCCAAGAATGATCTATAAGAATATCATCATCTCCTCATTATGATGATCAACTTTTGAAATTCAAGCAAAATCTAAATTTTGTGACAAGTATCGAGTTGGACATATGAAATAACTCACAGAGTGCAATGCATTTTTCATCCAATAGACTGTACAAGATTCCATATCATCAAGACAAATCGGCAAAATACTCGTATACTCGTTCTTTCTACATACCCTACTTGTTGTTTTGAGATATCTGACAAAGTGTTTCTCGATAAAGCGGATGCGAGAAAAGTTTGTCGTTTGCTCAAATCCCTCTCAAGAGCACCTATTTTTGCATCCCCTCGACATAACACAACTCGAATCGTCAAAGGAGATGATAGAATTCTTCCGATCCATTTGAATCTTCTTAAACGTTCCATATTCTCTACCATCTCATCTCCTGTCATCGGATGCTTTCCATCCTTATCGTATTTCCGATTCTCTTCCCATTAACTTTCCGACAGTTTCTCTCCCTCCCTTCCTTTGCCTTTATTTTGATTTGCTTCGCTCTATCGTTTCGATGCTCACTGATGCCCATCTCATCTCTTTTCCTTATTTTTTTTTTTCGCTTCTTCCTTACGAGTAAGATGCTACTATCTTTCTACGAAAAAATGTAACGATTGACCTATTTTCATGATGGGTTAATCTATAGATTATCCAAAATTATCTCGATTTAATTTTTTTCATTTTTTGCCCAAGCAGAATGAAATATCCTAGACTCAACCCCTTCTTACTATACAAATTCGTCTCATAGTGGAAGGACTGAGGTGTCTGAAACTTGTTTTAGGGATTATAGTATTTCGATTGAGCTTTCAGAAATTTTTCTCTCAGAAGATTGTAAACACTGTTCTACGTGAATTGCTATTTCAGAAATATCCGAAGTTAATTGATAATAAGTCATGTAAACTGTAAATTCAACTGTCGAACCGTCATAGTCATAGGACGGTTCAAAATTGTGTATTTCATTTGGACTTACAGATTAGGTTTAGGGTGTGAGGATGCTCGTGAATCAAAATATCTCGAACCGTCTTTATTGTGAACGCACACGGCAGATGGTCTAACCCCGAAGAATCCAAAAATATTGATCTATTTGCTTACATGTCCAATTATAGACTCCTAATTGTTAGTCTGCTAATTACCGAGGGTTTTTCGAGTTTTTTTCTTCCTGAGTGCTCACTCCCGTTTGTGTTAATTGGGCCCAAAAGTTCTCTTACTGAATCCTAGTTTACAAAATTCTGGATTGGGGCAGTTTGAGATGCAAATCTACAACTTGCCGAGCTATGTAATTTTCTGGTCATCTATTGGAGGACCGCTAGTATTACTTTGAGGGACTATCTATAAATTGCGTAAGGGGAAATTCCCCGATTCAGTTCCCTTTTTGTAAAATTTTTTGAGGGGAAAATTCGGAAAAATTGCTGACTTATGAGTATGCATAGAGCGTGAAGAACTAATAGAGCCCATCACATCCCATCAACCTTTACATAATTCATGGAAAGCCCTTGAGTGCAATGGCACTTATCGGCTCCTGTATAGAGACTTCGAGCCATAAACACGACTATTATTGGTCAGTCCGTACTTCTTCATTTGATATAAGTGAATTCTAGGACTGAGTGCGTAATTGTAGATGCGAGTTAGAATAAAAATACTGCGCACTTTAACACATGATGAAGTAGATGAATAAGTGACTATTTTGTTCAATTTCAGCACTATGAACCTTCTTGAATTACAAATCGCAAGTTTAACTGCAAAATAATATATGAAATTGCAAATCCTTATGATAATTCATAATTTATAATTTATAATTATTTATGATAATTTATAACTTATAAATATAAGGCCAGAATCTATCTTGGCCTTTCCAGGATCTAAATCTCACAACTCTCTTAAAATTTCTTCAGTTACTTGTATTCAACAATAATCACACTTTTTTTCCAAATTCACAAAGTACCCACATCAAAAGAATACGAGATTGAGTAATCAAAGCCCTCGTTCACATCTATAGTGGTCAGGAAAATTGGTAAAAAATTTCTAGGCAATCGAGTGTTTGCAAAAAAGATTATTTCGTGAATCCTTTTTTTACTCCATAAATCCAATCGTTCTGCGTGCAAGCTGAGCAAAAGCAGTTTGTATAGAGCAGCTGTGTTGTAGTTATTACCTCGATTTCTCGTTTGCACTGAAAGCCTGGGTCATAAAAACACGATGTACCAATATGTTTGTACAGAGGAAAAACGAATCGTCGACTATGGCGACGACGAGGATGACTGGCCGGTTTTATTCCCAGCTCGGTGTTTGGAAGCCCTTTAGAGTAAAACTCTGTTATAAATCCCGGCAAAATTTAAAGCCTGATGGTCCGGAATGCTAATACCCACCAAGTAGGGAATGTTGAGAATTTGTGATGGATATGATCAAGATTGAGATTGTGATTTTCAAAATTTGGGTAGGGAGTTTGAGATGCAATTTCTTCGGAGATGATACGAGTGACGACGGAAATTCAGAATTAGTAAAATGGTGTGGAGCATCGCATTGTGAGGGATTTGTGAATTTTCGAAAAATAGAACTCCGAGCCAATTCATGGACTCTGACAGTGAATTAAACCTCCTCCACTTGACGAATGTCATCAATCAAAAGTCGAAAGATTTGGGAACATGTTCATTTTTTGCATGAGATTAGGGTTGTTTGTGCATTGGGGATTGGAAATTTTTAGACTCTCATGGTGCGAGATTGATGAATTGCCAATGGGTATCTCATTGTAAAACTCAAGTGTCGAAATTTCAATTGGTTAGAGGTTATTTTTGAAGATTTCATCTGAGGCATATAAAATCGTTTTGCAATTTTTTCAACTTTCAAGTTGATAGTCAACTCAAGCCTGATACTGATGTCAAATCGGAGGAAGTAGACAATGAAATGACTTTTGTTCTAAAATGGCACCACGGTTGTTGCAGGATTACTGACTCAAACCATACAAATTGATTTCAAACGGTCAAACTGTCTAGAGCAAAAACTCTGGATGATTCAAATTGCTTGAGTGCTTTATATGCAAATAGGAGGAGACAATTGAAAAATTAATTGTCAATTTGGTTATACTCCGGGAGAAGAGAATAAATGGTCAACAAAATGTGTATCATCCGATCTTCTTTGCTACATAGATATGTCAATCAATCCGATTAATAGGAATCGTACAATTCTTCAATATGAGGAAAAAAAAACAATTCATCATTCATAATTATTGAAAATGATGAATAAATGACCTATATTATAGTACTGTGACGTAGTGAGTCTCGAACTTTCGGCGTTACAGTAAATGAGAGTGATTACTTCAGAATGAGTCTGAGTTGACAATGAGAATTAACAAACAATAACGAGATGTAAATAATGGAGGTTAATTTTGTACACGAAACAAACAAAAATGCCTAAAACTGTCATTTCCAAAAACAATTATGAGTCGTAAACTAACAATCTTCACTCCTTCTCCTGTGAATGCAAATACTCGTTCTTCTCTTTCTTATTGGTTGCTGATGCTCAATGAATATTCGAAATTTTTTTATTCCTCGTCAGATCAGTCATTGAATTTGCATCTCTATTCTGAGCCGCAACGTCTAAAATTTTTGAACCTCAATCTTATCGAATACTTGTCTATTGCCCCAACTGAATTTTCACAATTTTATTTAGATTTGATCCGATTGACATGAGGATCGTCATCAGTATCCCGTACTCTCTCAACACGAATCAGCTATTTCAGCTGATTTGCAGCTAACGTGGACGAATTTTCACTGAAAATCAGCTAGAATAGCTTATTTTCAGTCAAAATCCGTTCGTGTTAGCTGATTCATGTTAAGAGAGTATGAAAGCATCATTTTATGACGTTCATGAGTGAGATCCAAGGGTTAAAAGCTGTATTTCAAAAATCAGTTCCTCTTTTTATCCAGGCTCGACGGGTGTACAAAATCGGAAATAATACCAGTAGAGATTTCATTATCAGATACAAGTCCTAAAAAAATACTCACCAATTCTCACATCTTATCTTACAAACATTAAGGGAGATTCTCATGAAAACTTCAAAAATGTAACGATAATAGTTCCAAATCAAAATTCATCAAAACTTGCAAAAATTTCTATCAGATCTCAATTCTATGCCTCAAAACATTCTTCATCATGATGGAGTTTCGAAGACTTTAATCCACATCTTCAAAACTTTCATATCTCTCGGCATATTGTAAACCATATCCAAACTGATACCAAAAGTCAGTACAGTAGACCCCCAAGCAACGATCCTGCACTCGATAATGTCGCATAGAACCCATATTGGATAAACAGTCTGCGACCAAGAGTAAAGGAGTGAGAGAGACTTGCTTGTTGAGGTTATAGGGTACGAGGGTAAGCCCGGTCTATATAAAACCATCTTGGACGTGAGCCAGATTGAGAGAGGTTACATGCCAGCTTCATCGGTGGTCAGAGCCGATAAACCGGCCTTGCGCAGATGGTAAAGTTGATATATATGTAGGAGTTATATTATAGTGAATCCGAGGGGGGCGGGTGGTTCTAATGATCTACAGGATCGATATCTTACATGGTGGGTAATATTTTATAGAGTGGTCGGTTTTTCAGATGGATCGAAATTTGGAAATCTAAATTCCGGACTGTTGGGAATGCAGAATCATCATACTAAAGAACAAAAATTTGGTGATCTGGAACATGACGGGTTGGAAATTTGGGATGCAGAATTTTGGAGGATAGTTATCCAAAATACTTGGGGAGGCTTAGATTAGATACAATCGAGATGGAATGGCGAAATTTTGGAGGTAAAAATCTTGGACAGACAAAAATTCTGAAGTAAATCTCCAAATTTCGATTGTTTCTGATTTCTCGTCTCCCCAAACATTTCTGGATTTTAATTCCTACACATTTTGGCATTCCTAATATTCGACTCTACGTCTCTGATTCCCAAATGTCTTCTTTGTGGTTATCGAAACAGAAAATTCAAACCAGTATACTTATTTCGTTTTTCGGATGCAATGGTTGATACTTTCTCGTGTATGTCAGTAATTTGCCTCTAGCTCGGATTTACAGAATCTACCCAGATTATGGAAACCTCCCTATGGAGTTTTGTATCGAAATAAACAACTCATCTCTATTTTACGCCCGTTAAAAATCTCAACCAGCAGTCTTCGAATCATCTTAAGTGTACTCTCTCAACTTAAATCAGCTATTTCAGCTGATTTGCAGCTAACGTGGACGGATTTTCACTGAAAATCAGCTACAATAGCTGATTTTCAGTCGAAATCCGTTCGTGTTAGCTGATTCATGTTGAGAGAGTAGAGAACAAAAAATCCCTGTATATGCTGCTCATCATTGTCGCTACTTTTACGTTTTTTACAAGAAAATAATTGTTTACATTTTTCGAGAACAGGAACTGATTGTCAATCAGCAAGCAAAAATTTCTCCAATACATTCCATATCAGCAAATCCTCTACAGAATGAATTCCATGGCTGTAATCATGATCCAATTCCTTTTTGTCTTACTATCACAAAATATAGAACTGATCATCCAGATTCATGCAAAGATCATAATTCTCAGTAGAAAAAGGTTGATCTCGAAGTTAAGCAAGCACATTCAAGTATGTCCAAGCCCGATATTGCAATTTTCCGATCATATCGCAATATGAACTAGGCTCTCTGCCAAACTTTAGCGGTTTTAACTGTCCTCCAAACTCTCTTTGAAGAATACGAAAACTCGATGTTTACTGCTAGAAAGACGTACATTACAAGCAATTCCGCCTCGACTCTCTATTTCCACGAATAAGCCATGCCAATTTCGTGGACCTCATTCATTAGTCTAGGAAATATCCATCGGATTATGAATCTTATGAGATAGAATAACGTGGAAAACAATCTGTGGGTAATAGTGTAGACGAGGTCTAGTCTCTGGCAAATTTATATGGAACGCTATTCTTTTCCAAGTCAACGACCAACAGCTGTAATTCAATTTTATCTTCATCAATTATATAGATAATATCTCGAATAGCTGGACTGGACCATATATCTGTAAGAAGTGCACGGTCAGGACAGGTAACTAGTGATCGAGCAGTTGTCATGATAAATAACTTCAACATATTATGAAAAAATACAATATCTTTTTCCTAGATTGTGTAGCACATTATGCATCAACTGTAAGATTAAACTTCTCAAATAAAATCGAATCTTTTCGGTAATCTACTCGATCCTTCTTGTACACCACGAAGCTATGTGACCACTTGCTTCTACATAAAACTCAACCTCAAAATTTCACTGCAATGTATGCACATACTATTTTCACTCCCTACCCTTATCACACTTATAAGGGTGTGTCCACAAATGGTGCATATGCATGGATATGCAGTAGAGTGGGCCGAAAATCCATTTTTCTCGGGAATCGCTTCGCGCTAGTGAAATTTCACTGTCTTTTGATGAGAATATACGGAAATTTTTTCGCTGCATGCTTAAAAATGAGTTTTTCAGGTGGAGCAGAAGCCTCAAAGATTGAAAAAAATGGAGAAAAACGTGTTTTTCGAACCTTTCTTGCTACTGTTTCGCATGAAACTTTGGTGCATCTCCACATTTTGATACGTGCTTTAGCTAATTTTGAAGCTAGGTCCAAAAACAATAGAATTAGCTAAGGTACGTCCTATCTGAGTAACGTGGACCAAAGTTGTTATGAATCTACGGACGATGGCTTTCCAATCTTTTTCTTACGTTTTTCATCCGCGATCATAAGGAAGCTATGGGTTATGTAGCCATCCGACAAATGGAACTCTGGCCAGATTGTTACGCTTAAGTTTCCACAGTTTGCCTCGTTTTGCGTTTGGATGAGGGAAGTCAACTCCAAAATGCCGAGGAATGAGATCTTGTGATGGAGCAAAAGTTTGAGAGATCTTGAGAAAATTAAGAAAAACATGACATTTTGATGATCTTTTCGAAAGGGATGCGTTAGAGCGCAGACTATTTTCTTTGCCTGACTCGCCATGTGAACGACGTTTTCTTATTTATTTTCACCAGTAGAAACAAAAAACGAGGTCCACCTCGGCCTCAAGGATCAAGGGTGTTTATAACTCGCGTGATACCGATTCTGGCTATGGAATCACATTTTCCCGGGAAACGCCCAAATCCGTTCAAATCGCACAACGTTGTGCGATTTGAACGGATTTTCAGCGGAAGTGCTCTGAGACGAGCACTTCGAAAGACCTTGATCACTCATGGAACTATGTTTTTCTACGTATTTTTTCCTCCTAGAAACGATCTCGGTATTCCCATCAGGCTTGGATGCGTCAAATTGAAGCACTGAGTAGTTGATGGCCGATATGTCCAACCTGTGTATAAGGATAGGTAGTCCATGCATAAGATAGGACGAAAATCCTCCGTCTTCATCTGCTTATTACTTGGATTCGACGCATCCCTGCTTGATGAAAACACCGGGATCGTTTTCAGGAGGACAAAATACGTAGGAAAACATAGGCCCATGAGCGATCAAGGTCTAATTGAATGCTATCCTCAGCAGCACAGCGATTTGAACGGATTTGGGCGTTTTCCGGGAAAATGCAGTTCCATAGCCAGAATCGGTATCACGCGATTTATGAAGACCCTTGATCCTCGAGGCCGAAGTGGGCCTCGTTTTTGGTTTCTACCGGTGAAAATACATAAGAAAACTTTGTTTACATGGCGACTCAGGCAAAGAAAATAGTCTGCGCTCTAACGCATCCCTTCCGAAAAGACCATCAAAATGTCATGTTTTTCTTAATTTTCTCAAGATCTCTCAAACTTTTGCTCCATCATAAGATCTCATTCCTCGGCATTTTGGAGTTGACTTCCCTCATTCAAACGCAAAACGAGGCAAACTGTGGAAACTTAAGCGTAACAATCTGTCCAGAGTTCCATTTGTCGGATGGCTACATAACCCATAGCTTCCTTATGATCGCGGATGAAAAACGTAAGAAAAAGATTGGAAAGCCATCGTCCGTAGATTCATAACAACTTTGGTCCACGTTACTCAGATAGGACGTACCTTAGCTAATTCTATTGTTTTTGGACCTAGCTTCAAAATTAGCTAAAGCACGTATCAAAATGTGGAGATGCACCAAAGTTTCATGCGGAACAGTAGCAAAAAGGGTTCGGAAAACACGTTTTTCTCCATTTTTTCAATCTTTGAGGCTCTTGCTCCACCTGAAAAACTCATTTTTAAGCATGCAGCGGCAAGATTTCCGTATTTTCTCATCAAAAGACAGTGAAATTTCACTAGCGCGAAGCGATTCTCGAGAAAAATGGATTTTCGGCCCACCCTAATATGCAGTGAACACAAACACATGTGCAGCTCATCAAATTTTAGCTGGAACCCATCGAGTTTTGCTTGGAACCAGCCATTAACACACAAACCGTCTCAAATCAAAAATTTTTTTGTGTGCACTGCGTATATGCATCATTCGTGGTTTCATCCTAAATGGTACATTCCTGCATCAAAATCAATTCTCACCAAGCAGCTCTTCATCCCGAATCTTGTACCCCCCCCCCCCCACACACACACACACCACCACCACCAACGAACAACATCATTCACCAAACTGTCCAATTCCACGTCTCGAAATCCAACTCAACGTTTATCGCAAAAGCCGTTCAATCAGCGTTATGTTACCCGCTCGCGCGAAACTGAGCCCGAACAAAAGTGATTCCGCGCTTCAGTTGCATAAGCTTATCCTCTTGGCTCCAAATGTACTCATATACCTCATCTACTGCGTATACCTATAGCCATTCATGTTATGGTATTCGGGCAAGGGCCATCGATATAATTGAAAGGTTCCGGAATACGCGTTGCGGTCTGCAACCTGCAATTCCTGCGGGCTCGATATCAGTTGCGCAAATCTGCTATAGGTGTGTGTGTGGGGGGGGGGGAGATAGAAAAATTCATCAATTTTTTCAAAGAACGGATGTCTACGGAATTAAGAATACAACGGTTCTTTGTAATCAGCGACTTGAAGAACCCGTGAATAATATTATCGATCGACTGTGCGTGAAGCACTGCTTTACGCACGGTAGTTTTCGTTTAATTTACGCCCAGTCGATCGAAAAACGTATTTCGATACTCGAGCGTGGAGTTTTTATGCTTTACCCGTGCTAATTCCGACCCTCGCCAGGGGTCAGGCCGAAAACAATCACTCGAAAAGCAAAACCGAACTTCCCTTCCTCGAATCAAAAAATACTATTTCGACACGCTGTGCGGAAAACCTATTTTTCGCATCCTCGTATTGATTCCGAACTTCGCCTACGGCTCATGCCGGAAACCCATCTGACGCCATAATGGCACTGCACGGAGATGGGTAGTTTTTCACGATGGACTATTTATGGCATGAGCAAAACGAGTACCAAAAGTCCTTTGTAACAAGACTACCCATCTGCACGCAGTCTCATACGATATTTTATAGCACGAGAATCCAAAAATCATGTCCAAAGTTGCGATTTTTGGGTAAGAGTGCTGTAAAGTATCTTTAAATGAAAAATGACTTCTTTGCAATTTTTCGATGTTTGGGTGCTCACAAAATCGTGAAGAATAGTTTTCTCGACTCGTTCATGAGAATCCCTGCTTCCGAGCAATTATTTCGACCTTCGCCTGCAGCTCAGGCCAAAAACCAATCGCTCAGAACCGAACTGCAAGCTCGTAAACTCGGTGCGGAATCTACTATTCTGCATCTTCATTCGTTTACATACCAGATTCATACACAAATAACCCAAGAGTATTATTAAAAACTTTTTTTTTCTTCATCGAGCTATGTCAACTCCACCTGGAGTTACTCAGCTCACCGAAAATTGTAACTCAGTCTGATTTAGCAGAAAAACCAATGGAAATACATGATTCAGTTCTTGATCGACTCAAAATTGGAGAAAAAAAGTTAGGCGTCACATATATGTGACACTACTCTGTAGATAGATTTTAGATAACGAGGAGTCGAATGTTGTCGTATGAATTGGGATACGAGTTGGAAAAATTGAGGGAAAGATCTCCTTCTGCATAGTCAGGCAAATCGCGGAGAGCGTATATTTTGAGATAAGGAGAAGGTAGAGTTGGACGAATTATCGGATAAGAACGGTATTTGAGAGGGGAGGGGAGTGCGGAAAGCCCAAGATTATGCTCGGGAAGTTTGCGAATTTGTCGAGATAAGGGAGGATGAAATATATTGGTGGGTGATGAGTGGAACATACAGTGGGATTTCAAAATGAGTTATATACCAGTGAAGATTACAGATTTTGGAAAAAATCTGTTCAAAAAAGGTGTGCTGATTTATTATGATATTTTTCGCTCCACCCAAGCAATGTATCTGTTGGAGTAAATGATTCAGTCTAATCAGTTTTAACATCTGTGATATGTTTTATAGATTCCTTTCTGCCTTGAGTTTAAGATAATGAGTACTTTTCATATTGTTTTTGCTTGTAGGCAGAATAAATCGTTTATTTACTTTTGGGCAAAAAATTACTCATGCATGTCGTTTTGATTTTTCTCCCGGTCTAAAAATCGGTTACGGGTGATATGTAACCGGTTGACTGTTCTAGATAATCAAATAATTTCGTCTCTAAATCCACGTTTGAATCCACCTCTGTGTTACTCTTACGATAGTCCTGGAGTATCTCAAAGCCGGGACCTTGTAGGACGAAGAAATGGGGAATCAATTTGGCAAATAATTTGAATATTTGTGGGTATTACGGACCATCCTTTGCTCGATCCTTTGTTTAGGTTTCTTAACCCAACGTTTCGCCGATTTCACTATTGGCCTCTCCAGGGGATTCACAGTGCACTTCTGAGGAGGATGAGTTTTTCAAAATTGTCAAGAGAAACTGAAAAGTGGATGTTTTTCTACGAAATTTCATGAACAGAACCTGATTTTGAGCGAAATCGGATCAGCTCCTTTTTCGAGTAGTTGTCAAATTGATAATTTTCCATGTCTTGCTTATGGAGAAATTTGGCGATTTAACGTTTTCTTCACACCTTCGAGATTTTTTCGTAATTACTCAGAAAAGGTGGGTCATAGCAAAAAATATCAGGATTATGTTTCTATAGATTTTTTGAAGACCTACGAAAAGACGTGGGTAGATGAATCATAAAACTCGAGGGGATTAACATATCATTAGTAAAAAGCTCAAATTCCTCACGAAAAACCTCGCGCCTTCCGCTAATTATCGACTATTCCCTTCAACACCATGGAGGAAGCCTAAGTTTCTCGATTGATCTGATAACGTCTACTTGTTGATTTCCGAAAAAACTAAAAGGAAAAATATTCACATCATTTTGTGCTTTGATTCACCTCTTCTCAGTATTTGCTAAAAAACCTCGAAGATGCGAAAAAACGAATAGTCACCAAACTTCTCCGTAAGCAATGCATGGATAATGATCAATTTGACAACGGAATGCCTTTGAAAACTACTCAAGAAGAGGAGCTTATCCGATTTCGCTCAAAATCAGGTTCTGTTCATGACGTTCCGTAGAAAAACATCCACTTTTCGGTTTCTTTTGACAATTTTGAAAAACTCATCCTCCTCGGAAGCACACCGTGAGATCTGAATACAAAAATTATGTTTTACAACCGTGTCAAATGTCACATTCACATGATGGTGAATTTTGAGAAACTGTGCGAGATGGCAATTATTGACACGGTTATGAAATCCAATTAGCCGATTACCAAATGGTATTTGGTAATCGGCTTACCTATCTGGAATCACTATGAGAATATGAAAATAGCTTTATTGGCTTCGCAAGGTTTGTGATGATATAATTCACAAAAAATAGTCAAACCAAAGAATTTTTTACTTGCCACCCTCTCCATGTCTTTTTTCATTCGGTCGCCCAAACTGGAGCATCAATGCCCATAAATCCTAGAAAAGTCAGCCCAAGGTCACAGACCATCGACACAGCTCATAGTTTGTCTTACGCTATATATCAATTACCAGAAACTCCAAAAACTGTGTCAGAGTCTCGCCTAATTCTCCAAACCCTCTAAAAACCTTATTCATCCCTACAACCTTCTCATTATTCCATTCGCCACTAGACAACTCATTCTCACTATTCAGAATTCAAAACCAAGTCAAACCCATCCCACTAGACTGTACATACGCTTGAAAACATCTTGAACTACTATCCAAGCTCTGAGATCTGCTATCTCACTTGTATCTCACGAATTGAGGTACTATGACCTATTGGTGCGAATGAGATAGTAGATTACGAGGCTTTGACATTTCAGTTCGTTCCTGATGGTAAACAATAGACTCATACTACTCACAGCAAAGTCAATGTGTGCCTCTTCTCATTCAAATCGGCTCAAGTGTCGCGTGATCCCCAATTAGGCGCAACCTACTCACACCGACGTAAGCCCCTGACATCAATAACAAACATTCATGAATTCACAGATATCAAACAATGTGTATGTGTAAAAAGATACTAGACACGCAATGCGAAATTTCAGTGCTATCGAAATCAGCTCACTAATATATTAACACGTTCGCTGCGAGGCCGGTTTCGCCAAATTTTATCTGGGACACGAATTGGAATTTCGTATTCTGGCAAATGATTTTGTATGAGAGCAAACCGGAGCAAACTTTTTTTTCGAGCCATTGTTTATCCCTTTAGCGGAATAAATAACCATGAAAGACTCTTGCTGTAAATATTTTTCGAAGAGTTATGAGCTGGTAAGGATTAAAAAAGGAAAAATTACGGGGCCCGCCGCCAGTGGCTCCCGTCGCAGCCAACGTGTTAACCGCAACAGTATTTTCGTGTGAATCGCAAGAAAACCACTTTTTGCAGAGCTTCAAAATTTGCGTATGTATACGTGGATAACATATGTAAATGTGTGTGTGAATATGTGTGTGTGTGCGCGCGCGCGTATGTGTGTGACGGGGGATGTATGCGAAATGCCAGGTTGTGCAAGCTCGGGTTATTCTAGATCTAGCGTCGTCTTGCTTTTTCGGTTTCACAAGGCTGAATTCTCGACGGTAGATACGAGCAAGAAGTTGTGCTAGAGATCACGAACTCGCAATTCTATCACGGATGGTGAGAGGATATGGATGCGGAGAGTTGGCCCTGATCCGAAAAACGTAAAACGATTCGTGGGGAAGAATTGACCTCGTTGTGGTTTGAAAAAAGAACGTGGATATGTTTCCGTGTATTTGTGTTGAGACTTCAAGAAGGGAATTTCTGCCTTGGAATTTCAAAAGGGTCGGAGAGTGGTGATGAATATGTGTGTATATGCTGAAGGGGGAACGATAGTTAGATCATTTCTCAGATGTGTTGGTTAATTGCTATTTTTTAAAAATGTTCACGCAGAAATCAAGATTTTGCTCGTCCTGTGGAAGGAACAATTCTGGAAACTTCATTATTTACATGAGGAATTCGGTGAATAATCATTCATTCTATATCTCAATCATTTTGTTTTCGAGAATCGTATCTGAATATTCTCTGACGTATGTTACTCAATACTTCAATTAGATTTAAAATACCGAACAGTTTCACTCGCTTCGGTACAAAAATGAGATTGATGTATGGTTCAAAGTCAGACCATATTCTCCCTCGAAAATCTCGACTAATCTTTCAAACATGGATATGAAGGTTATTGGTGTTTTCAGACAAGGCGACACTTCTGATGGTCTCCAAAAGGCCCATGAACATTCAAGTAGTAGTGGTCAATGCTTGGTCAGACACGAATGACTCTTCTAAGGTTTCGACGGAAGATCTCAAGGGTTAAATCTCCTTTTCCATGCACCCACTAGTTGGAGAGGTTGTGTAGTCAATTTAGGAGTTTACTTCAGTACAATGAACCGAAACATTTGCGATAGCACAGGTTTCTACACCCATAGGTGTAAAAACTCTATTTCGCGTCCGAGTGATGGGTTCCCGGGCCGAGCTGAAGGCGAGGGTCAGAATCATCACGAGGATGCAGAAGTAGATTATACTCCCGTGTATCGAACTGTGTTTTTCGACAAACTGGGAGAGCAGGTAAAAAATCAGTGCGAAAAAAATACTTCCTCGCACAGTGTGTCAAAAAAATTCTTGTATAGTTTGCCCAATGCGGAAAAATCAATCGAGAGCTGTGAGTGGCGAGGCTAGATATCTCCGGAGGCAAAGATTGAGAATCAAGATCTTTCCAATCCGTGACCATCATTTTCTGGATTTCCTCCAGTCACTTGAAATTTGGAGCGAAAAGGAGGCTAAATTCACGATACATGAACATGTAAAAAATGACAGAGACCTCACATTTTGTGCTCGTGGGATCGCCCGTATGAAAATGTATTATCATCCTTTGCTTGGAAACACCGGCCATTTTACTTGAAATTAGTTCTGAAAGACGATTCCCCTATTTCAACATTTCAAATTTCCAACCCAGCATTTTTTATTGAAAATTACCAAGCTCAAACTATCGCGAGCTAATATCTATTTGAGCTATTTTCATCGATGATAACTTTGCGGGGGGTTGAGAAACTATAAAAGAAGATGAAATGGAGGGAAGTATCTGGCGTGACAGTGAAAAAGTGGTGGCTGTCGAGTATAATTGCCTAGGACTTTGCGACAAACTCTGTTTCTGGCACTCGGTGAGGAACCTCTGGCAGCTATTTCCAGGTCGTAAATTTCGATACGTTGACACATTTGTTCTTTCACAGTTTCTATAAACAGAGCCGTGGTGGAAACAATTTGAATAAGCTCGAATATCTAGGAAATTTTTCAAGTATTTACCAGTCATGTGTCATTATTTGAAGTTGGTGATCTGTAGAAATTCGTGTATTGAATCATCGAGACCCAAAAGTTTTTCATCAGACACAGTACTAAGCTATCGGCCTAAAATCATGATATAAATGTAAAGTACACGCCAAAGTGAAAGGAACACGGGTTCCTTTACTAAAACATCAATTACTCGGACGTCCTTGGGTCCCCGGCAATTTTACAAGGAGCATTTGAAGGATGAGAAGGAAATCTATCAATTCATGTTTTCCAAAAATTATTTCAACTCAAAACTCATGTTGTTGATTGGCTCCGAAAAGTGAAAAATTCTTCATTTCAATCAATCATCGATAATTTATCGGGAAATTACGATAGGGTAAAAATCCTTGCGGGCTCTTGTAGCTTTTTTCAAGACCTTCAAGATCGTCCGTTTATACATTACTCTACGGTTTATTGCACCAGAGTTACGAGCGATCGAGTGAAAGCAAATTCACACGCGTTAAGGGTAGCGGAGATACAAAAAAATGCGTAATCCACGATTTCGACGTGAACTATTTTGGGAATCATAAAATATGAATCAGTTATATTTCAGAACGCACTCGAAACGATCTTAGATCGCTTGAAGAAGGAAAAGTTCATACCTCTACATCATCCAGTATCCTCGATCCGCACCAACTTCTCTTTGCCAGGTCACTCGTAACTCAAGTGAAAAAAATGCAGAGTGACGTTTAAAAAAAACGATTTCATTGGTCTTGAAAAGAGCTAAAAGATCCCGCAGAGAGATTTTTGCGCTATCATAGTTTCCCGATGAATGATCGATGATTGATTGAAATGAAAAATTTTTCACTTTGCGGAGCCGATGAGAACCATGAATTTTGATTCAAAAAATATTTCAAATCACATGAATTGATAGATTTTTTCCTCATCTTTTGAATGCTCTTTCCAAATTTGCCTTAGACTCAAGAACGTCCGAGTAATCGCTGTTTTAGTGGAGGTTTGCCTTCGAATGTGAAGAGTCGTATGCAAACTGTGTGAGGATACGTTTGATTCCGATGATGAAAATCAGTTGTTTACTACCTCGTTCGGCATTGATCATTTCAGCTTGATTGTCCTGGGAAAGCTGTACATAGAATTCGTCTCAAAATTTATCTCAATTTTGAATGATTGCAGAGATATTTCTGAAAAATTTCTGAAAAATACTTGGGAACACAAGGATTAGGGTCTCGCGACAATTCTATTGAATCTCTACCCCCAGAGCTTGCTATGAATAAAATAAGTGAAAGCGCTAGAATTTCGGAATTTTTGGATTTTTGTACTCATTTTTGACCCAAAAAATTCATTGGAATTGGAGAAAAAATTTTTTCCGATCAGCCAAAATAGTTCAGTGATGAGAGGGTTGGGTGCGAACAATTTCAAACCATGATTTATATCGATGTTCATGTAAGCTCTAACAATTGAAATTCAGGATCAAGGATTAAAATTGATATAACGATATGATTTTCAGATGCTGATGAAATTTGATTTTCAGGACTTGTCCAAATTTCTCTGAGTCACCGGATGAAAAATGAAACATAATTTCATTCACTACTTTTTCAATTTTTCTCGCACTGTTTTGGAGCTCTCATATTTTGGGCTTCATCGCAGGTTCGATGCTAATGAGCTATGTAAGAATCCTAATTCTTATTAAAGATTCCACCGATTTTTCGACCAGGAAGCTGGGACTGATAGAATTTGCAGATTGAGACCCCCCCCCCCCCCCCCCGGGATCGATTCCTGTTGAGAATTATATGGGTTGACGATGGAATTTTCGAGATTAACCCATTTGAAATTTTCATGTTTGACCCATCTCTTATGCGCGTATCAAAGTTTCTAGCGAAAAGTGACGGGATATTCTTTCGTATTCATCGGTCACAATAATCAGAAATTGCATGTAATAAGCTGTGATTCCATATTTTCTGATGAATCGATAAAAATAAGGGGTTAACGGACATCTGAAGAGAATTTTTGAATACAAACTGATGACGCGGAGGTTATAAATGTAATTTCTGTGCTCGTTTCGACGAGGTTATGGTGGTCAAACGACGGAGCAAAGATCATAATTCATGATTTTACAGATTCTATCATTGTAAGACTGATTTCTGGCCTCATCTATATTCATATTCTGAACTCACAGATAGAAATCAATGTAGTCAGGAACGCAAATATGGATTTTTGGGTTTATTGCTACTATCGGTTTTGAACCCCCTTGAATATTCACATCCATTTGAAAGCATCAAACCACAGACCATACTTGACACAAATCGAATAAATGATGAAACCCATCCGAACTCCTAGGAAACACAAAAATGTTCATACTTCAGCCATGTTTTTTGTCTGATTACAAGAATATTGCCAATTGAATTTGCTTATCCATCCAATCTTTCACCTCTCACACAACCATACGTTCATTTTTTCTCCAACATTTTACCCCTTTTTTCTTCACATAGACTCACACAGCAAACGTCGTCCAGCTTCCATATTCGCCCAATCAAGATTCTACACAGAGAGAAAGGAAAAAAACCACTTGCCCAGTGCGCTAGTACAGGAAAAATTACGACTCGAATTCTCATTAAGATAATTGCCATTCTAAAACTCTTGGCCCTGATTGCGATACGTCGCGGTCAGGATTTCGGCTACATCAAATCGTCCAGATTTTATTTCTACGGTAGAGGGGAAAAAAAGACAGAGCATCCAGAAAAGAGAAGGAAAAAAAGTAGTCTAACAGACTTAATTTTATACATAAACCACGCTCCAATCGGGTCTGAACTCGAGAGGAGGCAAAAAAAAAAAAGAAAAATACCAGGGAAGCCGAGGCATAATTAACATGGGGCCACGCCTGGACCAGCCGGGAGGAAAGTTAAATTTGGGGCAATCGACGCTAGTAAAGTGAGGAAGAGAGATAACGGGGGACAAAAAAAATTACGAGCACAAATTAACAATCGCTGCTTTCGGGCTTGCCTTCCAACACCCACGCCCCAATACCAGAGCAAATTTGACGTTGGGTATTGAATTTTCGCAAAGGGTAGCGTAGCTTTTAATTGCGAGCGTTCAGTGGTAATTTTGCACGCCAATACGGGCTGTTATAGGTAGTAGTTACAGAGTGTGAGTGAAGAGGAAGGCGGTAAAAGGTATGTTGTATCAGGGGCAATGAAAAATGCCTGACACACCTCTTTTGCTCGCACTTGTAATTTGGCATCGTGTGGTGAATTTTGGCGATGACCGGGTATTTATACAATTGCTCTGTAGATTTACACGTTTGTGATATATTGGAGGCGGAAATTTGATCTATGTACAAAGCATGGTGATTTGAATTGAAGAAGATTGAGTTCGGTTATATTGATATTTTTTATAGAATCTATTATTGGAAATGTTGGTTGAAGATAGTCATTTCAGTGAAAATTACACTGGGCTTACGTGTGCTTTCTACTTTTCATTCTTGAAGAATCATATCCAATAAATTGACCAGGGATCAAAATTCTCTAATCTAAAAAACATATGTGCCTTTTTCTATTCAACATTTTCCGAAAGGTTCCAATTCCTTTCTACTTTGGCGAGGCATCAATAGAATCGTCGTGCATGAATTGGCTTGAGAATAAATGAAGGGATCCTTAATAAAATGGTTGCATACTATTTTCTGGCACTATTTTGGAGGAAAAATTCTCATTCGTCCATACAGGCTGGGATTCGATCCAGTTTCAACCTTCTCTCCGAAAGGGGCGCTCGTTATGCTGTGTGCTTTACCAAGTTGTGCCATTTAGCATTATAACGAGTGTGCCAAAAATTAACACTGCTGTTGAATTCTTCTCTTGATTCCTCTACACTGAATCGGGAAGTTTTCATAATTCTTCCCATGAAATATGCATATGAGTAGTTCCGTGAAAACTTTGAAGTAATGTATCCCTGCTTGTTCGAACACGTTAATTGCGTATGGGAAAAACCTCAAAGGTCATATTTGATGTATTTTTCGTGATTTTCATAGCGCAGTCGTTAGTATTTGGATCTAGGGCTACCCAAAAATATTATCATAAAAAAGTGGTCAAAATGTCAGGACCGCGTGATGGGGTTCTTCCTCTCTCCGGCCTTTGTGATTGTATGGCACCACCATGAAGCTCGTTAGGGACTCGGGCAGGCAAAATTATCGAATATAAGTATATTGAGCATCGAATTCCACAGCTGCAAGGACCAAAAGACCATATTTTATGTGCGCGCTGAGCACATACATTTTGTGACGTAATTCTGCCTAAAATTTTACTCCCTCAGTTTTCCTCGATAAAAGTGAATTTGCCTCATTCTACACTTATCCGGACCAATTTACTCTTGAAGGAAATCGTCAGGCGTAACTTTTCCATGCCTCAGAATTTCGAAAAAAAAATTGATTTTCATACTTTGTGGAGCTCTTTCCCGCAAAAATCTGGTGTTGTTAAATTTTTTGGTCAGTTCCTTGTGGTACTATTACAACCGTTAAACACGAGATTACGGAGGCCCCAGTCAGTTTTTCCCAAAGTATCTCATGGCCAAATGAAAACCCCAAAACCCCAAAGCTGTAGCTCAAACCGTTTGGCCGTGAGACGCCGTGAGATCAATTTTAGTGGTGAAATGTCAGGTCCGTGTGACGCTACAGCATTATCCGTGTTATTCCTACGGTACCAAGCAGTAGAAAAATTGTCATTCGTGCGCAATTAGTTCAAAAAGTCGAATTATATATCTTAGAACCTTCTGCAGTGGAATCTAGGGCTGGCACATTTTCAACCCGCTAATATAGATCTTTTCGCGGAAATACTCATGAAGTAGTGTACATCCTTTTGATATTTGGTCAGATATCAAAGATTGCTGAATATTATAAGACATGATATAACATTCCCACGCGTTTTCAGAAAAATCATTACGGGCCGTTGGACTCTTCATGCAGAAGAATACGAATTTAAATGGAATGAGAAGTAGAGTATCATTCTCATTCGCTCAGTCCATTTTATCAGATAGAACTTTACCGCCTTCCCTATCATGTATAGTTATACATTCAGTACATTCTTTCATATCATTCATACTCATAATCGAATTCTCGAAATATATATTGTGGGCAATCACAAAATCCTTGAATGTCAAATCAGAATAGGTACCAAGAAGGCTGGTTACTTGGGGAAGATTCGAATTTCCCGAGAATTTTCCGATATATTTCTATATCTTGCATAGATAGACAGTAAAGATACGTAATCAAAATAAAATTTGAATTGTTTCAGAACTACCGAAACAAGGACCCGAGATAACTGGTCTGTCATCATTTTATGCCGTTGGTGAGAATGTTACAGCAAACTGCTCGGCTTTGCCATCGGTGCCACAAGCCAGGCTTCAGTGGTTTATCAATGGAAAATCGGTAAGATGATTTTGATCAACGAAAAAATGAATCTCAGGTAGATTTTGATGACTCAGATCTTTTCTTATAGCAAATCTTACTCCTGTACAATATTATGGTTGATTTTGTTCTCTATGGGTGATACATAGTATCGCGAAATAACTAAAATAAAATAAACCAGAGCAATATCAGAATTTGGGAAGGAAAGCTACTCTCAGGAAAATGAAATTTTTTTAAGGGACAGTTTCCATTGTAAAACGGGAGTTTCCAGAAAAAAAGCAATTGGAGACGGAATCTTGCAAAAAATATTCTAGAAAAACTACCTTCCAACGCTGTATCCACAACGTCCTCTGTCTCAGACTCATGATTTGATTCACTCAAACATTTCCATATCCTCCACTTACAAGAAAATCTTGATGGAGGATGTATCAGATATTCCCAGATATTGTCAGTTACAATCTGTCCAAAAATTGAATGCCCCAGTTTGAACATCCGACACAATTCCACCCTTCGATCCTCTATAACCCACCAGTCAAACGGGATCTCGGATCTTATATATACAACGGGTCGACGTTCCAATTCAAGGCAATATAGATACAGCTCTATCATCTTATTGCCGGGTCGTAAATGCGCCCAAGAGACTCGCTAAAGTCACGCCGCGGGACGCATCTCACAACGTATATATATATAGTGTAATATACATAAACATTTGAAGGGTCCTTGAGGCATACGAATGATTTAGCTCATCTTGAGAATGTTGCCATTAGGTTTATATCTTTGAAGAGCATTTGTACAATATGCAGTACGAGGATACGAGGTGGTCTCACTCTCTCGCTTTGGAGCAAGTTTTCCAAGATGTCATACATCATGAATGTTATGTATGTATTTTGTAAGATGTTCACGAGACTAATGGGGAATCGTTTCCAGGCAGATACTTTCTATATTGTCGAATAAATATCCGGAATGGGAGCGATGACGCTGGAATGGAATAAAATCGATTTCACCTTGTGATTTCTGCTTTATCGGTGTACGTAAATTGGGGAATTTGTTTTGATCCTCATGTTTGGACGCTATTCTGATAATTCGATGAAACGATATTTGCAGTAGAAGAATCCATGCTTCTTTTGAGGAGTCAAGAACTTTGAGAATTACCCTCTAAACCGGACAGATGTTTGGGTAACACTGGGGTCAAATTGACCCCACTTCAAAAATTTGATGCTTCCCTGAGTGTATTCAATATTTTGTCTCGGGAATCCTTTTGAGTGCAGCTTAAGCCTAGTCCGGAGTCCCCGCAAAACCGCAACCAGACACGCACCGGCGTACTTTCAGGTTGCAGCTGCATCCAATGATTCTGAGAGCGGTATTATAGTTTATACGCTTTTATTGGTACTAAATGTGTTACTCAGATACTAGGCCACCTGTGAAATCTTATAACACGATACCATGCGAAGTTTCATGGCATTTCATTCATTAGGAATCGAGAAAAGCTCGAAGGCAATTTTTTGGTGGGACAGAGCGCGTCCGCGACTATTCCGATTTATTCCTCGATAACAAAACAGTTTTGGCCAAAATCAGACACTAGGCCATCTGAGGATTAGAATTTCCTGTCGAATGAGCCCTCCCACGCCCGAAAATTTTGAATTTAGCTCGCAAAAACCTTGAACTAATGTGAGCATCGAGCACTACAACTTGCTTAGCGAGCCAAAAAACTACGATTTTCTGGAGACATAGAATGAATCCCCGGGTATGGAACAACTCATTCGATGAGAAATATCATGGTGTTTCAGTTGCCGTATCTCGTTTGGGTCGGAAATGTGAGGTTGAAATACTATGAGGCATAAAAGTGGTTCATAATCTCCCATCGCACATGCAGTACGACCAAAGCGCCATCTATCGGGCAAAATATCCGGATTCTCTACGGACTAGCCTTAAAGTCTCTAAAGGTATTCTATATTACTAAAGTTTCATCGGCTACTCCAGAAAACTCTCAAAATCGTTGTGTGGAAATGATTGCCGGAAAATGCGAAAATGTTCGGTCATTTTAGCAAAAAATTATGATTTTGAAGACAAAAATTCGCTTCAAATTAGATTTGCCCTACAGACATGATGACCTCGGGTCAAGATGACCCCAGGGGATCTTGCATTTGATTTGAGTGTCTGCTACCGAAAGATGACGTAAAGCACTTTATTCCTACGCCATAATTCATAGCTCAAAATGAAGCTAGATAGCGCGTAGTGGTCCAGGTTTGGCAATCTTAATGTATTGAAAAATGTCGAATAATCACTTTGGGTCGTTATGACCCAGAAATAAACTGAAGGTTAATCTCGTCGAAATTCTTGAGATGACTCACACTTGGATATTTTCCTGTCAGTCACAAATGGATTTTTCTTGGACTCTGATGACTAATCGTTTCAAAAATTTATCGATAATTTTTATCACCTCTTCAGCATCTAGTCACCTAACCTCGTTGTTGATAACTAACGAATTGATGTATATATTTTTCTTGTTTTGCTATAGTCTCGAGGAAAGGTTAACTCGGATGCGCGGGAATTTTTGTGAGCTCAATCTACTCTAATAATCGAAGTACAAGCTCAACTATTACTCCATATGTACACGAATTGATATTGCTAAACATGTCTTCATACAATCGAAATTGATGTCGATATGCATATTGATGAAAAATCTCGAAGAAACTCGCATATCTACGGAATTTTAGAAAACGTATTTCATATTTTCGAGAAACCTTATCACCAACAGTTATATCTTGGCAATGAGTAAACTCAATCCCCTCATTCCTCGAAAAAGTCTTTTCAAAAAATAATATAAATTTCTTCGAACTACCATTATCTAATTTGATCAGAAAAATACGCAAACCGAGCTAGAATGCGGCTCGTCACACATCGGTACTGACAATCTCACAGCAAAATTATGTTTCCCTTTTTGATCCAAAGTGACGTTCCGAGGGAATTTCTGAGGAAATGCGCGATTTTCTCCAACAATTGACTCGAGAAAAGCGAGCGTTGCCGAAAGATAGACGGAGAATCTGAAAATTTGCAGTCATATGATTCCTCCGCTGCAGGATAAAGCTTTGTCGTATGCAGTTTTGCAGTTGGTCCCAAGCATTTTTCTATCGCCAAGAATAACATGGCACTAAGAAGAAAAACACGGGAGGATTTTTTCCAAATCTGTGCTCCTCATGGAAACGTGAAGTGATAAAATATATAGGAAGTCGTTAGGATCGAGCTATATTATAACCATATTTCAAGATAAATCATCGGCAATAATTTTGTGGAAAACAGAGAAGATAAAGTCTAGTCAAATTCATTTCAAAATTCACTCCGATCATCCCACGGGGTTGGTTGGAAACATCCCGTGGTATCAAAAATTATAATATATAGTTTGCCACAATTCACTAAATCATATCGAATCTTGCAGGATAGACTTTTGTACTACCATTTTCCCTCGAAATCTCAGTAAATATCGAGATCATCCATCAAAATCATCCTCACAAGTCACATAATTATGCAATCCCTATCGACTACACCCTTTGTCCCCGAAAGAACCATGATGGATCGGAGAACACGACCAAGCCATTCATATTTCATCTTTAATCTAGCTTCTGTACAGCTTCTTCCGGGTAGAAATATCGCTAGCCAAAAGCATCGAGAAGCCATTGGAAATCCATGAAAAATTTCCTAAGCGTGAGTCGAGTCACAAATTACGTATCCCTTTTCTACTATACCTCAGAATTGCATCTCTAGTCTCTGCATCAGGCAGCACGTCTTTTTTTCTCACGCTAGTCGATTAAGAATAAGACCGCAAGATCGAGTGTTCAACCCTGAATGCATGAACGTTCTAAAGTTAGAGGTTGGACTCCTTCTTCTTACACTCCGGCTAACCTTGTAAAATGCACCCTTCGAAAAAGAAAGGAAGAAAAGAAGTCACCGGAATGCTACCGAGGTGATAGAGAAAATTCATGGGTACGGAATTGCTTTCAGAAAAAGAACATTTGGAGTGAGTAAAAAAGAGGATAGCCAGGGTAGAGTCGGCCAGAGTAGGATGTGCTTTACGATTCTACAATCTTTGCGAGAGAAAAATTTTGAATTCGAGATCTCATTTATTAGAGCTTGGTGTAGAATGGGCTTATTTATTTGGTTCTCATTTGTCTCTGGGTTATCACATTCACTCTGGTGCGGTCTTTGTTCCATTAATTCTTTTGCGGCTGGTGACGAGTGGGTGTACTTTTTTGGGGTAATTTTTCTACAATCTCGTCTGCTTTTCGCTCGTGTGTTATTCTGAGATAGAGATATCTTACAATCTCGGAACTGGAGATGTTAGGACTTGGCAAGATTTACTTTACGATAGCCATTTTCTCAAGTTTATGGGATTAAGAGATTGAATTATATTCTATTGTATGAATAAGATAAGCACGAAATTCTTCACGGAACGATGATCGATTTTGATGGATTCACGAAAAATGACAAAAGACGTGCATTATGCAACCAATTTGTTGAAACCTCCTGATGATTGGAATGGAATAAAATTGAAACGAACCTCATTCTGGGGATCAAAAATTCTTCATCCATACTGGAACTATGAAGGGAGAATTATGAGATGGGAATTCCGCAGACATTTACCATACATTCATTGCGATTCGCGACCAGTTCGATTGAGATATAACCATAAGCTCAATCAATTCATTCTATTCCCTGATCATCCTAGTCTCACAATCGTGAAAAAGTACTAACTTAGACCTGCTTCGATTAATTTCTTGGCGAAAAGTCACATTTTGGAGTGAGTCTTCTCACCTGAGGTTCCGCTACGTGGATGATTTTGTAACACTGTCAGAAGTTTGTGGGAAGGACTGTAACAAACTGGTTTCAGTTTGAATCTCAACCTGTGGTTGATACCGAGAATCAACCAATTGGTCGCAGTTCTAGTGACAGCCACTGGTTATCTTCTAAATTCAACAACTGGTCGAAATATTTCCCACATCAAAAATGGGCATCGGGATAGGGATAATTAAGGGACCCATGAGATTAGTGTATGTTCGTCTCCGCACGATCGTTTTGAGCCAAAGAAAACATGTTTCTTCATGTTATTTCATAAACGGACGGAAAAAAAAACCAATGGTGGACACGCAAGCTTTTCCAGTTTAATATTCAGGTTGAACAATGTCTCGGCGATTCAGTATCCGGATTAATGGCCGCTCGGCTAACACACGAGCAAGCCCACAATCTATCCACTCCATCTGGTAGTTCTAGACCAGCGGTTACCCATCCGCATACTGAATCGCCAAGACATGGCTTAACTTGAATTTTAAATCGAAAAAGATCGCGTGGCCATCATTGGTATTCTTTTCTGTTTGTTTATGAGGTAACATGAAGAAACCTTTTTTTTTGGTTAAAAAGATCGTCCTGCCACCACCATCCACCAATCTCATGGTCCCGTATTCGTTCCCCATATTCGCTGAGGTAAACTCCTCAACCAATGGTTTAACCTCTTTGTGCACGCACCTACTCCTTGTACTTCCAGACCTTTGTTTCCTACTTGATTCTGTAGTTAGGTTCGTGAGAATTATTTTGAGCCCAAACACGATATGATGAAGTCATGCCATATGAGAGTTATGGCAGCATGAACTTTTTAAGGCCAAACACGAATGAGGCACTAGCAACGAGAATTTCATGATGAACTTGGTAGAAAATCATCAATCCGGATCAAAAAACATGACTCGGCAAGTATCCTTGTCCTATCGTCAGAATTCAGTAAGTTATAAGAGACAAAAGATAAATCGTTTCGAAAAGGATGTTCGAATGAGATGGTTCATCATAATCATTAGCTATACAATGGATCACTAATGATAAAACTATGTTCACCAAAATCATAGAACCTCCTTTTTTTTGGGCCATGGAAGATGAAGCATGGAGTATTTTTCCTCCAAAGACAAGGAGAATCGAAGGAACCCGATCCAAATATGTGTCCACATATGTGGAAGAATGCGGAAAGAGGTTAATTCGGCACGGAACCACTGGTTGAATTTTACAAGCGACCAGGAGTTGAATATTTAACCATCTGGTTGACTCCCCAACTAGGTGATTGATCACTTTCGTCAGAAGACAACGCATTTTTTACAGTGAAGTATTATAAGGAAATTATGACTGGAAAGAGAATAGTCGATCCGACAATAAACGACGAGTACGACATTCAGTCCTTTGAAAACATAATTGTGTGGAATTACAAAAAAATTTTCACGACAGATCTTTGTAGAGTTCTGATGCTATCAAATTCAGCCATAAGTATCATATTAATTCAGCAAAATATTGCTGGAATACTAATTCGATATTCGTAATATTGGATTCGATGAAGCAAGAGATTCAATATCTGATCAGTCTCCAGAATCCCAATGAACTTTCACTCATTCTCACAAGGATTTATTTACATAAGGTTAAAATCACTAATTTCTCGGGTTCTTCTCTTGGGATCATACCTGGGTATGTCTTCAAATCATTTCTCTTATTTGAGATAGCAATGTAAAAATATGACATAAGAATGGAGTCACATGAGACAAAATTCCAAAATTATAGCCATTAATTCGTTTTTAGAGAGATATTTGCTGAAATATGATTTCTCTAAAGCTTCAAGGAGAGCTCGCAGTCCGTGTCACCATAAATCATGTAATGTTATCATCAATGTATCAAAAAGTCAATCGATGAAAAGACCTCTTGCTATAATAATAGTAACAATAAGATGTACAAGTATGCATGATATATCAGAATCGATCAAAATACATCCAATCTCGAACAAGCGAGTCAAATTTCAATCAGGCAAAGATCTCCTGGCACATCTGAAGCACGTCTTCTCAAAACTAGAATATTCCATTGGATGATAAGCTCTAATACTATATAATACAAAATGCAAAGCAGAAGTTCACCATCACCCCGAATATTCAGTTTCACCTGTATTATCCACCGAACCAGACGTGCAAGAGGTCGAATAATTAGCTTTACCATAGAATTCTGCCCTTCTGGCGATTTTCAAACATGATAACATCTGAACACACAAGATATACAGATGAAACTACATGATCCAGGTTTCAGAGACCATCCAAGACATGCAAAGCTTATCGCATTGATATGCTAAATACTAGCGTAATCGGGTTGGATTATCAGCTGGTGTAATTGAATCAGTTGGACTAATACTCTCCAGAGATATAGTCCAAAGGGAATTTTGAGGGTCTCTATACATGCAAAAGCCGAACATTAGCCTCGTTAAATTCACTCTCAATATTGCTCTGGGTGTGTATAAGAGAGTTGTTAGGGAATATTCTGGTACTGCCTTCGTGCACAAAATTATGATTTCTGATTTTGAGGTTATGATGTAGGGGAGAATTATATCCATTGAGTCTCACGCCAAGCTCTGTTCTCGTGATTATAGGTGGAGACATTATTATTTGACTTGGAGCGGATTAGTTTGATGGAAAATTTTTCTTTTTATTGTAGTACGAGAAAAAAATTTTTGACAATTTCAAAAACTGTACTGTATTAATACTAATGGTAAAACATGCAATCGTCAGTACCGATTCAGTCAATACTTGAATGCCATTTACAATCTACTCGGTTAAGAGAGTCTATTTTGAGAATGAGCTTCAGTAATTTGAATCTTCAGGACTCACATTCTTAATTTCATCATAGCAAAAGTTTTGTGTGGAAAAATCTTTGCAATGAAGGTCATTTCATCTTCTACCCCATTTTCAAAAACCTGAAAGAAGAAAGATCACATTTCTCTAGTCTGCTTAGTATTAAACAGTACATTTCTATACAAGGGTGGAAAATTGTACATTTTGATAATACAAGGGTGGAAAAATAGGTCTTTACACCCGTGTATCGAACTGTATTCTTCGACAAACTGTGCGAGAAAGTGGAAAATCAGTGCGGAAAAGACACTTTCCCGCACAGCGTGTCAAAAAAGAGATTTTTGTTATCTCACCTTAGATTGAAGATTGATCATTATTATTCAAATGATTATTTCTTGAATTCTGGCAACGGTGTCCAACACGGCGACCCCCGGTTCCTTCCCCTTCGAAGTCTACCTCCAAAAGGCGTGCGAGATCCAAGCAGTTTTGTATTTCTTCCGTCATTAATCTCGACGCTTCAGGGACACATGATAGATCATTTAGAAAATAAATAATTTTTCATGATAATAGTATCATGGAATCACAATCCGTGAGAAAGTAGTAGAGATATATGAAAGATATCGTAAAGTGAATATTTTTCATGCAATCGCAAGACAATTTGAGGATTATAATTGCATTATTCTGGACTTTGAAATTTCCCATACATTCCAATTCGCGACTAGGATATCTGAATTCGTGAGTGTTCGAGATCATTATTAGTTCGAGTGATGAAACTGTGTAGAACAAAGTACTTAGAATGGGGCCACCTACAATGAATTCACATTAAATTACATTCTTTAGAATAGCAGATTAGAAACTTTTTCCCATATCCAATCGGTTCAGAAAAAATGTATAACCCACTGCTGAAAAATCGGGTATTTTCCACCCCAAGGCCACATTTATGACGGTCGAAAAAAAATGACTCATGACGATCCAATAGAAATGGCTCATTAGAAAAAATTGAGTGATTCTCAGTGGTACGCTTCCAACTTCGAATCTTTCAGGCTCATAGTGACATGTCTTAATAATTGAGACATGTCTTTTTTTTTTCACTGTGCGCAGAGCGTAAAAAAATAGCAGTCCACTGGGGGTATGATACCCATGCGCGCCAGCTAAGTGCGTACCGTATGTTAAATTTTCAACCTGAATTTTTTTTCTTTCGATTTTGTTGAATTATGTACGAATCGCGATCACAAACGTTGCATTCCACTCTCAAATCACGTGCATTCAACTAACGATGAGACAGATAATATCGATTTTCAGAACTTAGCCGAAAGACTGCAAAAAATGCGAAAAATTAGTTGATGTATTGAAGAAAATTCTAGCGCGTTCAATTTACATTTCAAAATCTGCAAATTTGACTGAGTCATCTTGAAATATTGTGTATTCAAGGGTGAAATGGTTCACTTGATCTTTCATGAAAGATATTCATATTGAAGTTTGAGGTTAGTAGAGAAAATCGAGTAGAATAATTAAAAATCCTCACTCTGCATGATAGAAGAGATATCTCTCTTGATAGATGCACTGTTGTAATATTCATTCCTTATCATATCTCGAGATGACTTATTTGAATTCTTAGGTTTCCTTGATGAAAGTTGAGCGTACGTGCAAGATATTTTTTAGTACAAAAAATGACTCATTTTTTGTATCACTTCGTACACTTGTATTTTTTATGATTTCTCATCCCAATTTGATGAAAATATGTGCATACTCCGGTATAGGAGACATACTCATGATATTACAAAAAAAATTATTACTGAGCTGAAATACTGATTATAGAAATTATTGCACCTGCATTTGATCTGGGTGGAATACTAAAGTTTGACAGCTATGGGTTAATTCTCAGATATGGCATGCGATAGCCTATCAAGAACTGAAAATATTCTATTAGTAGAATCTGATAGTCATACCCTATAGTCCTACATAGTTTCACAGAATTGATCAATGGATCTCTTTTTAGAATTTCATTCCACTTACAAGATGTTCCTGGGCGAGTATCTGCCGCGTTAACCAAGTCAGCAAAACATATCATACTCTCATCTGAATCCATAGATCCCCTATTTTGATTTAATCTCTGTAATGCTGCACTAGCTGTAACAACCAAATTGAATTGTCACAGTTGATACTTGAGACTATTGCACTTACTGCAATCCAAGGGGGAATTTCATAATGTTCGTCGGAAAATTTTAACTCGTTTGCATGAAATTATTCATGAATGCTAGATGAAAATTTATGAATGTTATGTTATGAATGACAGAGTCATAACATGAGAATTCGTTATCCCTACCCGAGGATATTTACAATTTTTGTCAAACAAATGCAACCTGTCAATTTTTGAAAATTTTGAGAAAAATCAAAGTATGAGGCTTATAGGAATATCGAGTATTCCCATTACTTTGGCAGATCGTTATTGAAACCGACCTGTAAAGATTTTCCTCGAAAAATTCATAAAGTGTAGCTTGTGGCTACTAATCATCAGTGAAGAGTTTACTCAATTGTTGATGTACGAATAGACACAAAATAACCAAAAGAAAATGGATACCTGATCTCTCTGATCCTCTATCAGATCCCGGTCTCACTCCACTCGTGGTTGGTGATATTGCATTCCTAAATTCTCCTATCTCATTCCGAACATCAGTCACTAATCTTCTCAATCTTTCGCTGAAATCTGAAATTCGATCATGAACTAATTGCGAGATCAAAAATTGAGAATTTAGAGCGCTCTATCTATGCCCGTGGTGCAAAATCCTGAATTAATAGCTAATATGAATCGCACTAACATAAATTTCCTCAAAATCAAGTAGTAACGTCTACTCGGGTATCTTTGGAAAAAAGGTTGTACCTTAAGACAACTAATGAAAAAATTGTTATCACGCGCAATCGGAGATGCAGGTAATCTTATCACTCTAAGAATCTGTTCTTCCTATTTTGGTCACGCATGAAAAATATTTCACACATCAAGCGAGGGTGTTCCCATCAGTTGTATATTGTAAGTAACTTCACTTTGAATTATTAGTGTCGACACGTTTTTACATAATTTGGGTACCCAAGAGTGCTTTTTCTACCTTTTGAAAAGCGTTTGTGGTGTCTCTAGCGGTCAAATTGGTATATTACCAATAACAATTTTTAAGAACAAAGAGAAAAGGAACCAAGAGTACCAAAAAAGCAGCACTGAAAGATTCTCCCACAAATTTTTAGGCTCAATTTTGCACCGATCTTCATGAAATATTTAGGGCGCGGTACTATTGGTTCCCTTTCTCGTCGGACCGGTGCACACATCACATATTTGAGTCGGTTTTGTGGGCTAAGTTTTGAAGATTCACTGAAAATTCTTGTGCGATCCCTTTCTTTATTGGTTCGAATTGATGAATATCGCATTTTTTCCACACCAAGAATCTGATGGTTAATTGCTCTTTCGTGCAAATCAATCACATCGAAAAATATGTTTTTCAAAAAGAAGCCGAAAATCATTCTCACTACTTGGGAATGAAATTCAAAAATCGAATTGGAAGGTCGTCATGTACTTCTGAGACAAGATAAACTATCGCGATAAGAACGGTCACGAGAAGTAAAAGCATATAAAATTGCTGTGCGTGTGATCTCTGCCCACATACGTGTATACTATGAAAGACTGTATCAAATTTTGTAAGATTCACTCTTGAAGTGTCTGTGAACACAAATAGGTCTCAAATTAGCTATTGAACTCTGGAAAAAGGGAAGTATTATCAAAATTGAACTTTTGACTCTTGCAATTGGCGAATTTTTGATTCTCAATTCATCGATATTTTGGAGAAAAATCGCTCAATTTTCTTTTTGGACAGTCGAATTTGAAAGGAAACATCATGATACGAGTTCACATAATCGCTTCTGAGGTGCTGGGGAGAAGTTTCAGCATTTCTGCTGGAGAACAAATTTTGGTGGTGCCAAAATACTACTACAGTGTTAATTATAGGTTAATCCTCTCCCGACAAAGCATTCATTGACATACCTGAATTCAATGACGCATATTGCCGTATTAATCCATCACCAGTCAACGTTTCCATGCAAGCTTCCAGAGCTGATTCGTAAAGAATCAATCTTCCAGTTGGAAGCCTATTTCTCCTTTCTAATTCTGTTGAAAAATTATGAATGTTTCAAAGTCAAAATATCCTGGCGTCAATCTAATTTTGAAGAGAATCACTGGGACTCATCCATATTCCAAATCGGATATTCTGATATTCAAAATGCAATCACCAAATTAGTATCGAGGGTATCCCTAACAATCTCGAAAATCTCTCAATTTGTTGAATAGTGAAATATAGATTTATGAATTCGCTTAAGAATGTGCGACTTACCATCTTCCGTACGGGCATCTTGAACTCCTGCTCGAATAGAATGCCTAATTAACTGTTTTATATCATCAAATAGCTTCTCCTGGTTTTCTCTAGTTTGGCTACTTATCTCTTCAAATTGTATGTTAAGATCCATGATGTAAGCTAAAATTTCCATGAAATTTGAGAATAAGCTAAACTGATAATGGATAGAGAATATAACAGTCATACGAACCTCGTGTATCATCAACATGACTAGGACCTTCACCAAACATTTTAAACGCCAGTAATTGCATACGAGGTTCTATGACAGCCATTCTTAGATCGTATTCATTGAATATCCTTCTCTTTTCCAAGTTGAAAGCCGCTATGAGTTAAAAAAATCAACATCTTTTAATTCTGCTTCGCTATTGTATTACTACGACTACTATAGTAATCTACATCTATTATGATTCGTCTGTGACCAGAAAATGGTATCCATCAAAAACAAACTGAATCGACATATGATGAATTTTTTTCATCAATTCTCTTTATTTTCCTTATAACACATAATTCAGATTTGACTTTCTGTTCTTGATGAGCAGTGACGTGAGGCACAATCCGAATGAAATCTTCAAATAGACCTTCAAAAAATCTATTCAATCTACCCATTGGCTTCTGAGGATGTAAATCTGGATCAAACTTCTGTAGATTAGATATAAGTGCTTCTGTTATCAGTTCTCCCGCGAATTGGTTCCATTGTTGGTTAAAAAGCCCGTTTCTAGGAGTTTCTCATCCGCAATCGGCATTTTCTTCAATATCCAAATGATACGGATTTTATTTTCAAGGACTCAAGAGTGGATAGGTACTGTTGAAGAATAGGAGAGTTAAGTGTGATCAATCAGCCACACTTGTGCTTAGGTGAGTGTACCCAATTTGTCTCTTTGGCCCCATATGCCGATCTCAGGAATTGGCATTCGTGGACCTTTTCCCTCAACATTTTTTTACATTCGTTATGTTGAAATATGAGAGATTAAGTGGTTTGGATCGATCTCGAATCATTTCTGCATTTCCTAGGAAATTCAAAGTGATTTTTCCATTTTTCGTGTTTGCATGGCTAAGAAATCACCGAGGAAATCGCGTTCACTAAAACCGCTGCCAATTTATTTTCATTCGACCAATTTCAACGTACTTCAACGCATTCGATTCCTTGTCTCATGACCGTCAAAATCCATCTTTCAGAATTGCGAAACTCAAATCTGGAGCTTATGTAAGCAACAAGCGGATGACTTGTCAAACACGAAGGCTCATTTGGAGGTACACCTCCATACTGTTATCTCGAAGGGAGGCGCAGTGCTACTTTTTTCTACAACCTCGTACATGTTCATCGCATCAAAATAGATCGAGTCTAGTGTTTTGGACCGAGGTGAAGCTCCAAATGTGGTTGCACGGTGATAGAAATTGATGAAAACGGTTCATGCATTTCATTGTCGATTTAAATCATTTTAAATGATGGGGGCAAGTTGGGTACGCACATTTGTGAAGTTCTGAAAATTAACTTCTGCAAAAATTTTGTTTAAATTGATCAACAGGTCGACTCCTATAGATCAAAATCAGACGTACTTTAACTCAATCTAAGGGTCTTGAGCCAAGCTCTAGAATGAATTCAAATATGTGGAAAAATATTGAGGTAAGCCAAAGCTGGCTTCATGGGGGTGTAGGTTTCATCAAGAGAAACCTTCATGTAAGTTTGGGATTCAATATCTTTGGTGGGAACCATCCAATTGAATGTCGATGTATGATTTATGAGAACAGATGGAGGAATAGACTAATTCTTGATTAGCTAGAATTATCATATTAGAAGAAGTGTACCCAACATGCTCCCATATGCCGATCTCAAGAGGGAGCACTCATTGAACTCACCACACATTTTTCTTACGTTCAACGTATTGAGATATGAGAATATAAATGGCTCAGACAGGCAACAACTGATTTCTGCGTCTCTCAGAACTCAAAGTGAGATTCTCATTTTTTGCTTCTGGCAGAGTCAAAATTGCAAAAGAAATCGCGTGTGCTAAAGTTGATGTCAACAATTCTTAATGCAATTAATAACGTACTCTAGCCAGAACTCGATTTCTTGTCTCAAGACTTTCAAAATTGTTTTTCAGAGTTGCAAAAGTTCGATCTGGAGCATCTTCAAAATTTGGAGATGGAGAGTGAAACAAGAAGGCCAATTTCGAAGTGCACCATTGTTATCTCGAAATGGCATTCAGTATGACTCTTCGTGTCATTTAGAACGTATTTGAGTACCTCCGTGGAAACTTTGAAATGAAGTGTGTCTACTTGTACGATCCCTCAAGACGCTTGAGGAAAAAATCGCAAAAGTTATTATCGATTTATTTTTTTGTGCTTCCTTGGCGCAATCATTAGTTTTTGACACACTGTGCGAGAATAGTATATTAAGCAACAAGGGTGCCAACAGATATTTGCGCACGAGTCCCCGCAACGAGTGTGCAAACGGACCATTTGCACACGAGTGCGGGGACGAGAGCGCAAATGTCGGCACCCGAGTTGCTTACGATATTTTTTGTTATTGCTGTGAGCAAAAATGTAACTCGCCCAAAACCCTAGAAAAAAGTCGCGGATTTTTTTGCTCTGGGGTGAAGGAATTCTCTTAATTTCTGTTCTCTTTAGTTATATTGAGTATTACGAGAAATTGATCCGTAGATCCATTAAATCGTATACTTCATGTATTATTTTGAACGGGACAGAGCTTATCGTCATCACGTTGAAACACCCATATTTTGAATATAATTATGGTTTCACAATGTCTAGTATTATCCAAAGTAAATTGAATATCCACAATATGTTGGTTAATCACTCCTTTGACCGGAGATGATGTTAGGGCGTGGAGAAGGGCGCAGTGCGGGGTCCAGGGGCGGCAGGGGGCGAAGCCCCCGCCGGGGGGTTCGGGGGGCGGAGCCCCCCGACTGAAAAAAAATTTTGAAAAATATATAAGAAAAAAGTCTTGAAAAAGACTGAAGCAGTTTTTACTTTACTTGCTTGTACTACTTGCATTTAGGCATGATTTTCAACATATCCAGATTCTTGTTATTTTTCTACATATTTACAGCCATAAATCTACAAATCTCACTCTAGTCAAATATATCTATTGAGTATAGGATGATCAACCATCAATCCAAATTTGGTAAGCAAACTGTGCGTAAACGTCCCATTTGCACACTGTTTCATCGTTTACGCAGTGCGCAAATGGATATTTGCGCACTACCGTGTGCAAATGAGTCATTTGCGCACTGTGCAAATGAGAATCCGTGCCCAAATGGGCCATTTGCACACGCACACTTGCGTCTAAACGGCCATTTTTGCGCACAGAATAACAAAAAGTAACTTTTTCGCACTGCTTTTCCACTTTCTCTCACAGTTTGTCAAAAAATAGTATTCGATACACGGGTGTAAGACCTATTCCTCCACCCTTGTATCGAAATGTACTATTTTTGATCCAGGGCACCCAAAAATGTTATCATCATAAAAAGGTCAAAATGTCAGGTCCGTGTGATGTGGTTCTTCCTTCCTTTGACCTTTGTGATTATGTATCTGCACCTTCAAGAAGCTCTTTACAGATTTGGATGGGCAAACTAATTAGATATCATGGTATTAAGTATCAAATCTCATTGTCACAAGAGCTCGAAGACCACTTTTTGTGTGCATGATGAGCACGTACATTTTGAGGCTCAATTTTACTTCAAATTTTACTCCCTAGGTTTTCCTTGATGAAAGTGAATTTGCCTCATGCTAGACTTCTCCACACCAACCTATTCTCAAAGAAGATCTTCCGGCGTAACTTTTCCATGCCCTCAGGTATAAAAAAAAAAAATTGATTTTCACACTTTGCGGAGCAGTTTTCGGCGAAAATGTAGTTTTGCTACATTTTTATGTCAGGTCCGCGTGGCGAGACTCCACAGGGCTTGGTCAATTTTTTTTTTCAAAGGATTAGAGGGTCAAATCAGAATTCCAAAACCTCGAAGCTGTAACTCGAACTATTTTTCCGTAAGATCTATTTTAGTGGTGAGATTTCAGGTCCGAGTGTTGCTTCAAAATGTCAGATCCGTGTTATCAGATCGCGTTATCCGTGTTATCTTTATGGTGTCGATACGTAGAAATATTGATCTTTGTGCGTGACTTAATTAGTAATTTGTGTGTTTCAAGAAGTCGAAAAATAAATCTTAGAACCTTCGGAAGTGAGATTTAGGGCTAGTACATTTTCGACCCCCAAATATCGAAATTTCCGCGGAACTACTGATTTATCACGTCCAAATAAGCTGGAAACAGTGTTTTAGATCGGCTTCGAATTTCAAATGTGGTTGCACGGCTATAAAAACGGATAAAACAATTTAATTTGACCGCTGATGTACATAAGTAGTTTTGAAGGATGGCAACATATTTTTCACACTATTCTGCCAACTCGCGAACATGCTGTGGGAAAACTGTGATAACTCGGCTCTAGTTGGTCAGTAAGATCTCGGCTTATTTCGTAGGTTTCAAAACAATCTTCGAACTGACGTGAAATTACATTGAATGGATTGCGTGTGGGGTACACCTTCTGTATAAATCATCTGAGCTCATCCTAAGATAGACGATTCACATGGTCAATCGGAAGACTGTCGAAAAATTTCTCATGAGCAACCGTAGCTCGATGACTCAATTGGTTCCAAACGTCACAGGTTTGTATCTCGGTCGGATCCAGTTAGAACCTTCCTGGCGAATTTATTCGAGTTGTTCTTGGTTGGATAAGGAACCTGACGTATTCAAATTCCACTAACAATACAGGCAAAGAAAATTCAAGAATGTCGTCATCCCATCAAATAACGACCAATCTCCCTATTTGTGATTACACATGGCTGAATTCACATCTGCCATCTGGAGCAAAGATATATAGCGAAGAGGTTAAAGAAAGAAGAAGACAAACCCCTCCATATCAGAATTATTAGAAGATTCTCATACTCATGAAGCATCAGTCAAGCCCTTTCTTAACGTAGGGATCAAACTCAATTCGGAATGAATGATAATGAAGTCATAAGACGTCCTTTGGTATTTCATTCTCATTCGAGAGTGGATATTCATGACATCAAGTCGATAGGGAATTTAAATGTCAAAAGCAAATATACCAGAGTCACCCGTGACATAACTTGCTAACCCTTCCTCAAACGCAGCGACAATTATTGAATCCAAAGACGATCTTTCTTGTTGAACCCTCTCCCTCCAACTATTCAAATATTTTGTCTTCTTATCATCTGCTGCAATAACAAAGATTGAATCATGTTAAGTGAGATAGATATCTTTGTGATTCATAAATGAGTAGTTCCGCGCGAAACAGATCTACTAAAAAAGGGTCATATCTTATATTTTTTTCTCAACTTCTTTATTAGATTTCATGGGACTAACCAGGCGACGTCATCACATTCGGATCACGGATTTGGCTGAAACTTTGAGAATGGTCTTCTTATAGTGCCAAAAGATGAAACCTGAAATTATAGATCCTAACGCTCAAGCGTTTCCGAACTACAGCCAAGTACCCATATGGGCCCATGTTAAAAATCATGAATATAGGTATGCCTGCAATGCTATTGTCCTTGGCTGTAGCTCGGAAACGTTTGAGCGTTAGGGTCTACAATTTTGGATTTCATCTTTTTGTGTTAAAAGAAGACTATTTCCAAAGTTTCAGCCAAATCCGTGACCCGGATGTGATGACCTCTCCTGGTAAGTATGAAGTCCTCACTACCTATGGGGCCCCAAGAAAATTTTCCAGGTATCTTCAACGTGCATTACTTTGTTCTTTTGAATTATCTCCGACAAAAATGTTTGGGTATTTTTTGCAATAGAATGAATTTTTCTCGAATTCGTTCAGAGATACAGACATGCGGTTTACGGCATTCGCAAGGTCTATAAAAAACCTATCGAAATCGGTCTTGTAGAGTTGATTTTGATGTCTTGGGTGGTTTTATCGGGCAAAAGAGTGAGAAACACCGAAGATTAAATTTCTCGAAAACCCAATTTTTTAAAACCTTGAAAATGTGATATTTTTTGTAAAATGTTGTGTTTTTTCAGGGAAAAATAGTCCCGAATTCCTTTTTTGCGTTCCAACGCCTACTCTCGCTAATTATCACAAATCCATTTCTGAGGCTTTTTGGAATCGTCTATCTTCTGCGCATGCGCAGGAGTTTGGATTCTTCAAACCAGTTTTTGTTTTTGAAAAGCCAAGAAAATTTCCCTTTAAGGCGATGCGGTCACCGTGCACGCCGAACTTTGTTCACAGAACTCTCAAAATCTTTTACATTATGGGCTAAACGACGAGTTATCCCGGCTTCATTATCATCTAACTCGGCCTGGATAACTCTTCGTTTAGCCCAAATTGGAAAAGATTTTGAGATTTTTGTGAACGAAAATGTGCCAATTTGTAGGTTAGAAAGTACCCCCGGGCAAGTTATTCTCGTTTATTGGTGATAGTCTTGTGATTGGTGACAAATAATGAGTTGTCCACCACAATTCAGATGATAATACGTAATGGAGGAATCGTCTCCGACTTCGTTTCGTGAAAATTTTGAGTTACATCTAAATGAGATAGAATTCACGGGTTGCATGGCGATTGCATCGCCTTAACGACCAGTTGCCGCAGTCAATTCTATGTATTTGATCCAGAGTTGCAGCGTTCAAAAGACCATTGAATCTCGATAGCTCCTCAAAGGTGGATCGGAGGTACCGGGGACAGCGGTAAGGAAAATTCGCGCCTGCCCCGTCCGATGGCGTCCGCCAATTTGCCTTACTCGAGCTGAGGGCTCATCTTTCAAACGTTGTAGCCACGGTTTGAATGCATATAACTGACTTCACTAGGTAGTATTTTTGAAGGAAATTCTCTTGGCTTCCCAATGAAATTAGTTTCGAGGATCCACATTCCTGTGCATGCGTTGAAAGCAGACAATTCTCAAAAGCCTCAAAAATGGATTTGTGATTATTAGCAAAAGCAGACTTTAGACCGGAAAAGAAGAACTTGGGACTACTTCTCTCTGAAAGAACACAACGTTTCACATTGAATATCACATTCTCAAGGTTCTAAGAATTTGGGTTTTCCACTCTCTAAAACTCTTAAAGTGAAATTCTGTCCCAAAGCTTGGAGTGATTCTCAGAATGACTCATATGGAGTGAAACCACAGAAATATCACATTCGCTCCAAGCTTGAGTCAATTTTCACTCCAAGATGAGTGAAAATTGACTCCTCACATTGAGGAATGCATTTTTATAGGTTAGGGTATAACCCCAGAATAATTTGCGGGGCTACTTATGAAGAAAGTGGAAAGCTTTTCAATTGTTGAGCGAGGCTGCTCTATTCCGGGATCCCTTTCGAAACACCTCTCGGGTATATTTAAAAACTCGTATCGACCATTCAAGTGAAATTTCACTCCAGCTTGGAGTGATGAATCACTCCAGTTGGGTGCGCACGAAACTGACTCATAGCTTTGAGTCAAATTTCACTCCCTTGGAGTGAAATTTCACTCCAACGGGTTTAGAGAGTAGGCTTTCTTCACTGAAACATGAAAAAGTCAAATTTGGTCTAATGGTTAAGACACTTGCCTGACAATCAAGAGTGTGCGGGCTCGAATCCCCATCGATTCGAACATAACCTTCAAAATTCTCGTTGAATACATTTTTCATAGAATATTAATAATCAGAATTACCAGGAAACCAATTAAAATGTGCGTGCACGCCGCGAATTGATTTTTTATTGCAATTTCTAGAATGTTAAATAGTTTGGTTCTGAATTATTCGACTCAATCCTAAGAGTGATAATTGACTCACGTTGGAGTGAAATTTGACTCCAGCTTGGAGTGATGATTCACTCCAATTCGGTGCGCACGAAACTGACTCATAGCTTTGAGTCAAATTTCACTCCAAGGGAGTGAAATTTCACTCCAACGGGTTTAGAGAGCAGAAATTGAATTATCCATGTTTTTCACTCTTTTGCCCAAAAAAAAATCACCCAAAACCTCAAAATCAGCTCTTCAAGACCGATTCCGTCAAGTTTTTTCAAGACTTTTCGGATGCCGTAAACCGCATTCCTGTATTGCTGAACGGATTCGAGAAATATGCATTTCATTTGAAAAATACTCAAACTCTTTCGTCGGAGATAATTCAAATGAACAAAGTAACGTACGTTGGAGACACTTGGATAATTTTTTTGGGGCCCCGCGGGTAGTGAAGAGTTCATATTTTTGTATGATGAATCGAATAAGAAATAAAAAAAAAGAAATTTGAGATTTGACCACGCGAAACCACTCAAATACAAATTACTACAGCTATAAAACTACGGTGGTGAGCTTCAACAAATCTCATAATGATTATCATTCCGATCCATCTTGAGAAAAATATTATAACTCGAGTGAAGTTTCCAGTTTCAATTCATGTTTTCTTCAATTATACATAATTTTTGACTGGATCTTCAATTTAAGTTGCTTCGACAGTTCAAAATTCTGATTCAATGTCTATAAAATATAGTGCAAAATTGATGAAAAATTCAATAATTTAACGCGTTCACGACAATGGGCCCCACCGTTGGGACCCACAAAAATTCATATAAAAACTGGGTATAGATGGCAAAATGATTATTGTTCGAAAGGGTTGACTTCTATAAGTGCAAATATGCACATTTGTACTCCTCACAGTGAACGTGTTAATTATTTTTCAATTAACACTCTTGATAGTTTTAAAATTCCAAATAATCCAAAAAGAGAATTCGTAAAATGTCTGCGAGTCACTCCTTACCAGAAGTATGAGGGGGTGCCAAGGTACTTTCAGATGCAACATGTCCACAAAAAACACAAATCACTAGGACAGCTATCGTATCCATGTCTGAAACCAATAATGGCTCAAAACGATTTCTCGTCGCTTGTTATGCTATAGAATAACTTCCGACATCAAATGATGAATTCATTCATTCCACGTACAGTATCTAGGATCAGACCATATTGACTTTGAGTTATTGCCACTCCAAATGTCCCTCATTCATTGTTCATGAACTTGAATTGAACTAACCTGAGTCAAGGACGAATTTTATACGTCAAACTAGTATTCGTATATAAATTTATGGCTAATTTCGATGTGTTTTCACATCTTATCTAATGGATACATAATGAATAGTTTGCTCAGTTTGGTCGTCAGTTTGATCCAGTTGAACAGAGAAAAAAATTTTGAAGCAATAATCAATGAGAAAACATCTCCGACACTTTTTTGATGATCCGCGGATTTCGAATCTTACAGTATCAAAAACCACTTTCGCACATGTTGTGTCAGATGATCGAATTTTCCAAATTATATTCCATCTGTGAGCTAAGATTCAATAGTGAATGAATTTGAATAAATAGTACATTTCGGTACGAGAGTGTGGAAACTTTCTTTCGCGTCCGAATGATGGGTTTCCGTCCCGAGCCATGGGTGGGGGTCGGAATCATCACTAGGATGCGAATAATAGGTTTTACGCCCGTGTATCTCACTACACTTTTTGATAAACTGTGAGTAACACTGGTATTCATAGTCGTTATAACCCTAGAGTTAAGAATTAATTCGCGGGTTAGGCGCTGTATTCGGCATGGAGAAAGAAAGACTTCAATTCTGTGATGTTCTGCAGCACTGGGACAACGTGAAGTGAATGAGTAGTCTTTAGTTTATTCTTCTGCCACGCCGATCACAGCGCACTCTCTTAACTTCTCCGAGTGAGATTTTTCACTCGGATTCCGAGTGAAAGTTCATTTCACTCGGTAACGAGTCAGATATCAAAGAAATCAAAAATTTCACTCGGAAGTTCGAGTGAAATTTCACTCGGATGCAAGAGTGAGACGCTCAAATCAAATTTTAGGTTATGTTTTGCCGCTCATTTGTTACTGATGGATCAATGCGTAGCTTACAAGGAGGAAAATAGTAGATTCCCTGCAATATTCGTTGAAAAACTGAGCTAAGAAATGTCAGTATCCTCTTCCATAAGTTTTATAAATGCATGTACAGACCAATATTATATCATATTACGTATTAATTAATTAACCCTATTAATGTAGAAGCAATGCCCTGTTACCGGAGAAATGTAGGTTTCACTTTTGTTATTTCTCGAGTTATTTCTTCACCCGAAACAATAGCTAGTTTTCATATTTCCATTACCACTTACGACTCGTATAAAGTTATATGGTGCATCATTCACATAACACGGTGCTATGGACCTTAGATGTCAACAACAGCAGTAGTCCAGTGGAGAAGCAGTCCGACTTACAATCATGACATCCGAGTTCGAATCCCCGCACATCCCAAATTAAAAAAATGTCGAAGTGACCATGCCGCTACAGGCGGAAACGTTTTTTTTCTTTTTTTCCAACCTCCGGATAATTAATATTAATTTATTAATTTTATAGCCCGCCAACGTATTGATTAAACGAAAATATTCAGTTTCGGCTAAATAACATTTGGATTCACTCGGATTCCCCGAGTGAAAAATCTCACTCTTTTTTCTGAGTGAAACTCACTCGGTACCGAGTTGCCACGATTTCACTCCAAACTCCGAGTCAGAACTCACTCTTTCCGAGTGAGATTTCACTCGGAAAAGTTAAGAGAGCATAATCCGCGGATTAATTCTTAACTTTGAAGTTATAACGACTATGAATACCAGTGTAAAAATCGACAAACTGTGCACAAAGTGTACTTTTACGCACAGTGTATCGAAATAGTATTTTTCGATTCGAGGGTGGGAAGTTTGGTTTTGCTTTTCGAGTGATTGTTTTCGGCCTGAGCCCTGGCGAGGGTCGAAATTAGCACGAGTTTAGCAAAAAAACTTCACGCCCGAGTATCGTAATACGTTTTTCGATCGACTGGGCGTAAAGTGACCATAAACTACCGTGCGTAAAGCAGTGCTTTACGCACAGTTGATCGAAAAATAAGTTTTACACCCGGGGATCGAATAGTATTTTTTTGACAGACTGTGAGAGAAAGTGAAAAATCAGTGCAAAAAAGTTACTTTTCGATACACTGTGCGTAAAAGTGCACTTTGCGCACAGTTTGTTTACTTTTACTCGCAGTTTATCGAAAAGTATAGTTAGATACACGGGCGTAAAACCCATTATTCGCATCCTCGTGATGATTCCGTCCCTCGCCTGCGGCTCGGGCCGGAAACCCATCACTCGGATGCGAATAAAACGTTTTACGCCCTTGTATCGAAATGTACTATTCTCGCACAGTGTGTCAAAATAGTACATTTCGATACAAGGGCGTAAAACGTTTTATTCGCGTCCGAGTGATGGGTTTCCGGCCCGAGCCGCAGGCGAGGGTCGGAATCATCACGAGGATGCGAATAATAGGTTTTACGCCCGTGTATCTAACTATACTTTTCGATAAACTGTGAATAAAAGTCGAAAAACTGTGCGCAAAGTGCACTTTTACGCACAGTGTATCGAAAACATTCTAATACTCACTTGTAGACAATTATGACAGTCATTCATTGTAAGGTTTGAAGATATTTTGGATTCTTTGTTATTGTGATATTGAGATCGAGATGCAAAATTTTTCGCACTGATGTATTTGATTGTAATGAACAATGATCATGCAAAGGTATTTACGATGTTCCAAGCACTGAGGTGTAGTCTAAATGCGTTCATGAGAAAGATTTGAAATTTGAATATTATTGTTTCACATTTGGGCAAGAGAAAAATTTCCTGTCTAGCCATGATTCCGCTTTCAAACATTTTTTTTCGAAATTTCGTCAATAGAGGAATCTAATACCATTAAGGGAATCTCTCATATTTATCTATAGATTCTATGGATCTCCAAAGTTGAGTGTTCTTTGAATGACTGAAATTTTCTGTATCTTTCCTCACATTTCTCAATCATTTTGAAATGTGCGACTTATTGATTATTCATAGAATATTAATAATTACAGTTGAAATATGCGTGCACGCCGTGAATTAATTTTTTTATTGCGATATCTAGAATGTTGAAAAGTTTGGTTTTGAATCATTTGACTCAATCCTAAGAGTGATAATTGACTCACGTTGGAGTGAAATTTGACTCCAGCGTGGAGTGATGAATCATTCCAGTTCGGTGCGCACGAAACTGACTCATAGCTTTGAGTCAAATTTCACTCCAACGGGTTTAGAGAGTTTGCTTTAGAATGGAGCAATCCACTATTGACGGAATACTGATCAAAATAAATGACATTAGCGCTTACAGTACCATTTTTGCGATTTTTTTTTTGACTGTATATTTTATTAAACCTAATAAATTTACCTCAAATAATAGAAGATCATCTCTAAATAGGCTCAAACCTACCATCATAATTAGAGGTCGGAGTTTTTCCTGTTGTTTGAATTTGCATAATATTCCTGCGAAATTGTCGCGAGTTTCCAAAGATATCAAGAGTCCATTCTGATTTCGGTGCAAGAAAGTCTGTTTCTGCAAAGTGAACGCCGTAACTTGGAAAGAACACAAGGATTTGAGAATCTTACTTCTAAGTGCTCATCCATCGCAGCTTTCACTGTATTCAGATAGGTAGAATTCCAAAAACCAGGATTGATTTTGTTCCAGACGAGTGCAACATTCTTGTGCAATCTCTGACAGAATTTCCTGACATCTACTTTGAAGGGAATGAGAATCTTATTCACCACTTCAGATTATCATCAATGGTTATGATCTTCTGCAAGTGATGATACTCACAAGCATAATTGCATATATTCTACCTTGTGGGCGGAAAAAAAGTTCAGTTCTTTCAATTGGTCCCGATATTTTTTCCTGCTCCCTCAAAAATTCTTCTCAATTAGGACCGAATATTACTTACACGATGAAGGGTGCGAAATTCACATGCCAATCAATAAATATATATAGTGTCTGTGATTACTTATATCTCATATTGTTCTAAAAAGCCGTGTCAATCAATGTACACTTCTTTCGATTAGTGCGATTGAGACCAAAATTTCGTGCCATCTTGAAAACTCCTCTTACAAAAAAAAAAAAAAATCAAATATAGATTGATTATCAGAAATGCCTATCTGGATCTCCATCACTACGTATCAGTGAGACGATAGGTGATATCCATTCGAAGAATCATTTTAATTATAGATCATGTTTGATCAAAAACCATGTTTCCTGAACCATTTCGAACTCAATTTGAATTTACGCCATGGCGAAGAAAAAAAATCAATGATGCTTGAATCGTTACGTGTCAACTTTTTGCGACTCATTTCAGAAATATAAAAAGAAATAGTCTGTGAATTCTTTGAACTATCGACACTCCAACACCCATCAGTCACCAACTCTATTGTCCCAATCTGATAATTGATCACATATTGACTCACGAAATCTTATATCGGTTTCCAAGCTCGTGATTCTATTCCACCTGAATGAAGTTCTCGCCATTGTCACAAATTTTCATCCAAAAAATTACTCTCGGAAAAAGTCATCTTATCAAAATTTCTCAAATCCTAGTGAGAATCAAATTCACAATATTCCATCCCAACAATCCAATTTTCAACTATCCAACAGTCATAGATACGAGTTCACAGTAGCATTCACCTCACACGTTGGCAATGGCTGGAGAACTGCAAAATTACTCTTCCCAATTTTTTATCGCATCACGCTAACGAAGACGGACAATGATTTTTTTTTACTTTTCCTCCTACCTATATTCTTGTTAGTTTTCATTCTCGAATTCGTCATGCCATGTACACTCGAGCACATGAAAAACGCACTCTAGAAGGAGAGAGAAAAGAAAAAAACCATAGAGGAAGAGAAACAAAGAAATTTGGCTCGAAGCCAATCACTGGGTACAGTTTGAAAAGGCAAAGATTATTACTGAACTCATCCGAGCTTTTGGAAAGTCAAGAGTTTTAGTTCACGAATATATACATATATATATTTTTGGACGTCTACAGTTCTTCTCTGACGACGACGTACAAAGTGTAATACTCAGGAGGTTGAGGAGAAGAGATTCGTGAGCAAGAAATCTGACATCGTCTTATTCCTGAGCTTGAGAAAACTGGTCCCTCATAAATATTCATCCAACTGCGTGAAGAGCGTATAGATTATCGTGCTCCTTGGTTCTGCTGGTTTTACGAGTGTTGTGGCTATTGAGCGTAGATGTACTTTTTGCTTCACAGAGAAGATGAAGAATCATGATTGCGATGATTCTGATAATATGGATTCCAATTAATAATCGTCTTTGATTGTGTATCTTGATTTTTCAAAATGTATGCCCGCGTATAAAGATATTCACACTTATTGGATGTGAAATATGGTCAGAGAATCAGTATCAAGATCTCCAGAGCTTGAGTAAATTTTTCTGCCCAATATCCCATAATCAAATTTGATATTCCAAGCTTGGGAAACAGTAAGTTTGGAGAATTTGACGAGTAATTCATTCGTTCTAGAATACTTGAGAGAATTTTAATATCGTATGATCTGGGTGGATTTGCTGTTCGTGATCAAATTCGACCGTTTCTCAGCTTATTATTATGACAAGCGTACAGTCAGCTTCAAAACACGTCTGTCCCCAAAACCCAGGGAAGCCTCTCACATGGCAATTTTTTCGCGAAAAAGTAGGATTTTAAATCCATTGCTCAATCTATGATTCAGAATCGGTCTCGTATTCGAAGTGTTTGTGAAATTCTCGTTTGCTGATAAGACCGTGTCACATAAAAGAAGGAAGTGATTCGCCAGAAGTGATTTGCAAACCCTATAATGGACGCTACAAGTAGTTTCCCGCTTAATCCAAAAATGGTACCCGGTCAGCTTCAACGTCTGATTTTTCTTGGTGACTCTGGTCTTTTGGCCCCAGAATCTGGGAAATCAGCCTATTTCACGTACGGATAAAGAGATCTGTAAAAATTTTTCAACGCACTCTACATGGTAGAATCCTTCAAGAACTGTCAGTTTGCCAGATTTTGGCAGACATTGAGGTATAATTACTGCGGTACTTGTAATCAAGTACTAGCAGTGGTACTCGTGATAGAGATCTCACGGTGATACTCTTAATGGTCATCATGCGGGTAGGCTCAAGGTAGTGAACGTGACCGAGTACGTACGGCGATACTCGCGATCAAATACTTACGGTGATCCTCGTGATCAAGTACTAGAGGTAGTCCTTGTGACCAAGTACTAGAGGTGGTCCTCGTGATCAAGTGCTCACAATGGTACTCGTGATTTAGCACTCATGGCGGTCTTCGTGAGGGCAGCCTCGAAGTTGTAAACGTCGAGTACTCACAGTGGTCCTCGTGATCGAGTACTCACGGTGATACTCGTGATCGAGTACTGGTGGTGATACTCGTGATCAAATATTCGAGGTGTTCTTCGTGATTGGATACTCACAGTGATAGTAGCAATCAAGTACTCATGTGGTCCTCGTGATCGAGTACTCATGGTGATACTCGTGGCACAATTATTCAAGGTGTTCTTCGTGTTCGGATACTCACAGTGATAGTAGCGATCAAGTACTCATGTGGTCCTCGTGTTCGAGTACTCATGGTGATACTCGTGGCACAAATATTCAAGGTGTTCTTCGTGATCGGATACTCACAGTGATAGTAGCGATCAAGTACTCATGTGGTCCTCGTGCTTCGAGTACTTACGGTGATACTGGTGGTCTAATACTCGAGGTGGTCTTCGTGATCGGATACTCACGGTGATAGTAGCGATCAAGTACTCATGTGGTCCTCGTGCTCGAGTACTCACGGTGATACTCGTGATTGAGTACTCGTGGTGATACTCGTGATCAAATATTCGAGGTGTTCTCCGTGATCGTATACTCACAGTGATAGTAGCGATCAAGTACTCATGTGGTCCTCGTGCTCCGAGTACTTACGATGATACTGGTGATCTAATCCTCGAGGTGGTCTTCGTGATCGGATACTCACAGTGATAGAAGTGATCAAGTACTCATGGTGATCCTCGTGATAGAGTTCTTACTGTGGTGCTCGTGATGAAGCGCCGTGATCAAGCACCCGTGGTGATTCTCGCGAGGACAGCCTCAAAGTAGTGAACGTGACCGAGTACTCACGGTGATAATCGTGATCAGATACCTACGATAGTCCTCGTGATCAAGTACTCGGGGTAGTTCTTGTGATCTAGTACCCGTGGCGGTCGTGTTGATGGCAGCTTCAAGGTTGTGAACGTGATCGAGTACTCACGGTGATATTCGCGATCACCTACAGTGGTCCACGTGATACAGAACTCACGGTGATACTTGTGAGTAAGCACTCGTATTGGACCATGTTCAGGTAGTTCAAGGTACTGAACGTGACCAAGTACTCACGATGATAATCGTGATCAAGTACTCGCAGTGATCCTCGTGATATGATTCTCACGATGGTATACGTTATCAAAGCATTCAGGAAAGGGCTACTGATCAAATCCTCACAATGATACTGATAATCAGAAATCGAGCGGGAGGGAACTCCATAGGAAAAGAACCGCGAGTCCTCAATCACGAAGACTACCCTGGATACGATCACAATTACCACCGTTTCATAACTTATCACAAGGCACATCTCATGATGATAAGTATATGATCACCAGCACTACCATGGGCGTTTGATCACGAATCTGACCCTGAGGATTTGATCCCAAGAACCGACTCGAGCACTCGATCACAAGCACTACTATGAGAATTCCTTCACGAGAATAACCGTTATCACTCGATCACAAGTACCACGTGAGTGCAGGATCACTGGAACCATTTTGAGTACTCGATTATGATTACCACCCTGAGTAGTCTCCGAATATCCGATATCTGCGGAAATCTGGAGACTCAAGGGTTCTCATAGGACTTCAAAATGTGTTGAGTCTGTAAGAAAAATCTACAAAACCCTATCTCTGTACGTACCATTGACTGATTCTTCAGATTCTAGGACCAAACGTCCAAAACTTCCGAGAATTGTTTTTTCTCAGTGCCTCAGAATGGGATATAGAGGTGACTGGCACTTCTCTAGCTAATGAATTCCCTCCAAACTGTTTGCCGGCTCAGTCATCCATTCAATGTTCACCAGAAACTGATTGAAATCTCAAAACAGAGTGCCAACAGACATCTCTCCCGAAACACAATTAATTTCTTCTGCGTAATGAGTCAACAACTCTGAAAATTTCAGATCTTTCTTTCTCCGACAAAGTATCATGACATATTTCAAATCAATCTCGTTAGCAGAATCCAAGTTTCGAGCAACGATTGCTCTTACTTGAGCAACAAGGAAATCGTTGAATATACCGTTGCGTCGCCTACCATACAATATCCGAGTGAGAAAGAAAAAATTCAACTCCGGAAAAAAGGTGCTCGAGTGCGAGCCACGCCTACGCGTTCGTACGTGGGCGCGCACGAATTTTATCGTCCGAGATAAAGTTACGCCAAATGGAAAAGCTCGCGCGAGAATATCGCCCTCATTGCTGCAAGGCCAAGTTTCTTTTTTTCCTTTTTGCCACTCGGACACGTGCTTGCACATAGGTACATATATGTATGTGTAAGTGTAGCCTTCATGGTATGAAGTTTACTACAATTGGATTAGAATGGCTTTGTGGTAGCTTGGATATGGGTGTATATATATGCGTTACATTGGTAGAGCAAGCAAAGAAAGTTGCTGGAATATTCGTGCTTCGGTATCTAGTAATTATAAGTTTGCATTGTTTTTCAGGGGAAAATAGAGTAGGTAATTCACTTCGGTTTGGGAAAATATAATATCTCATGATGATTGGAAGATTGTCCTGATTGATATTTTGATGCAATATTAGTATTCTCTACATTTGAATGGATAAGTTCTGTGGTTCAATTGCAATATTTGTTATCCGTAATCACGACAAATTTTTGAATAATTTTCCTTCCAAGACTTCTGTCTAGATCACTGAAGGTGGTCGGTCCATGATAGAGTCAGATTGAATATCAAGAGAAAATTCATCTGCGAGGAGTTTGGATGATGAAATCTAAACGAACAGACGAAGGCTCCTATTTCTGTTCTCCCTTTCGGAACTCTATAAGAGTACGTAATGTAGATACTCAGATAAGTGAAACTCCATAAATCAAAATTTCATTGACTACGTCGAGGGAGTGGAGATTGAATCCAACTGTTTATTATTAAATTATCCATTTTTTCAGGATTTTTGTGAAGTTTTCACTCCAAAATTTTCATGTCGTGGCTAATTCCTGATTCAGGACAATTTGAATAACTTCTATGGGATTTGCCTCTAGGAAAATATTCCCAGAGGCGAATCTTGAAATATTCCCTTGGAATATTCTGAAGATATTCCCAGAGGGGGATTACAGAGTCAAAAAGTATAACGAATTCTGTACTTTTCTCATTCTCCTCTAAGCACAATGGATAGGGTATAATTTTATGGATGATACAAAAAATCATACTATAATGCTGCATGTGGCACTCTGAAAGTTTGACTTCGGAGTTTCAGAGAAATAATTCTGCCCGAAATCGAAATATCTCAATCGGATAATGAATATTACTGATAAATGTTACTGTCTTCCACAAAAAATACTAAGATAAGTACTCTCCGATATGAGAATAATGTGATAAAAAAAAAAGTTCCCAGAGGAGATGGAAAATGCTTCTGCTAATATCCTATGCCTTCGAAAGTATCAAATATCGGATTACAGCTCGATGAGCCTCTCATTCTGTTGGATATATCGATTATAATTGAGATACGGAGGAGTTAACGATGCGAAACTATACATTCAAAGACATTATTGATGAGTCTATGGGAAAGATCAAAGCAGTCGAACGTCTTCCTTCGTACATCATCGTTATGAGATATGATATCCGGACTATACTCTCATACTTGTACAAGGCCAACGAGTCTTGTTGATTTCAAGGGATATGATCTTTATGTGTTGTTGGCGATATATGTTTGCCGAAGGAGCTTGAATTTCTTTCGTGAGAAGATTCTCGACGTTTGAAAATGCTGATGACGAAAATATCACTTTCATTGACTATCGTGGTTCATCTCTGATTTTCTTCAAATTCTTACAACGAGGTGGATCCTTCAAAACCTATCGACAATATAATACGTTTATGAGAATATTTTCTCATCCTCTCCACGGGAACTATTATCTTGTTTTGAATTTGACTCCCTACTTTGAATAGTACATGAGATTTACTCTCGAACAATAAGTTTCCAGACTAATAATATCGATACATCGTTTGGACGAATTTTTGAGTTGGTGAAAATCACTCGTTTATGTACCAAACCTATTCTTCGTTTTCAGAGGTACGGATCAGGTTATGATCTATGTTTTTCCAATGGTGAGATTGAAATTTCTTTGACTCTTTAAATGGATTCGAGTGAAAATTTTACTCGAAATGAGTCAACCGGATTCCCAATCGAAGCCAGGTTTTTACCGTTTTCGCTCGAATTTTTCTAGAGAGTAAGAATCTAGGATGAGTATGAATATCCAAAATTGTAAAAAACCACAGCAAACCGCTATGACTGATCATAATAGTATATTTCGATAAAGGGTTGTAAAAACTTCTTTTCGCGTCCGAGCGATGGGTTTCTGGTCCAAGCCGCAGGCGAAGGTCGAATTAAAGTTTTTAATTAATTGCTAGTAAAGGACGACAAAATGAGCAAAATTACACTATTAAGCACAGCGTAGAAAAGAAAGAAGTATCAGATATTCTACTAGATAGAACTTGCATTGCGCCTCATCGGAACATTCACGAAACAAAATTAGCTCAACAAACAAACTCTTGTGCATCCATAGGTAGTCTGCGTTTTACATGGTTAATTTGACCTTATCGATCAACAGTGTGAGTGTGAAATTTTGTTACATTTCAGCTACCATGGTAAGGTTTTAGCACGTGGCAGTCAAATTTTCTGTTATTTTGAAAATTTCAAGAGAATATTACACAAAAATATTATCTTGATGATGAGGTCCAGCTCCTTGAGAATCACTATGATTGTCTTTGAACGGTAAGAGAAGTATGTACACAGGTTTCCGTGGGAGATTGCTGAAAAAATCACTCTTGTAAGTGACGTTGATAACAAAATTCATGATTTTCGAAAGAACCACATCGAAAGTTGCAAGATTCACTTTTGGAATGATTCTGTGGGTACGAGTAGATGCTCAATTGCCTGTGTGAGTAAGGAAAATTAGCATAGTGTTGTGAATGGAAATTTTCACTTTTTTTGAGCATATTTTGGGTGATTTAATTTATTACTACCTTGAATAGAATGAGTTTTGGTTGTGCCAGAACATCAATTAGCCAAAAATAAAGTATACGCACTCTTTTCTATCTTAGTTTTTGCCTAAGGATTTAATCTCAAATAGAAAGCGTAATCCTTCTTGTGGACAATCTGGAATTAGGTCGTTTGGAAGATGAGACAATCTCACTATTGTCATGGGAATCAAGATATTGGTTCTTAATCTGGCAACAAAGTTCTTCACTGTACACGGTGGCGAAAATGTTTTCAATGTCCCAAATTCTGATTTGGGAAACATGTTCAACATACTTTTTCCAACTCTCTGATTGTCCAAAAACAATGACAGAATCTTGAATTATCATCCTACTCCACCAATCAATAACTGGCTTTACATCTGGGAATTCTTCAAAATCAATAATAACCTTAGATCACTCGTGTTAATGAGATAGGAATTTTGATACCAACTATAGCCCCACTCGTAATAATGTCAAAATCCACCAATCAATCAGAAGAATTTCATGTAAATTTGAGCCACTTACTACAAGTTGCTAAGCCAAATCTAGAAACCAAGCAAATATGTGGAACAACTGAAATATCCAAGAACAACAGTTCAGAAACAATTGTTCACACGAAAACCTATGACACTGTCGAGAAAAAAGAAAACAGAACGAAAAAAATTGCCAACTCCAACTATAACGATAAGTACAAAGCTCGCTGGTGATGAAAATTTTAACCAGAGATAGATATATATTGCTAGAAGAGGATGTAGAAAAAAGCGACAAGTTGCTCACGGAAACGTTCATTAAAAGTTAAGCTCGAATATTGCGCGACTCTCTCTCTCTCTTTCTCCCTCTTCTGATGCGGTCCAGGAAAACTTTTCTCGCGCGCGCGTAAGTACAAATGCTGATGGAAACGAGTCACGACCAATGAGTTGTCCTGCCTGTACCGAGACAATATAACCCCATCCTTTGCTACTGTGAGATAAAAAAGTTTGTATTCTTGTTTCTTATCTCAGGGCAAAAGTTTGCGGCTCGTAAGAAGCTGTGCTTATACAATTTGTACTGGTAAACAGAGTATAGCTTTTGCAATGAGGATTTTTGACATGGGACGATAATATTTCCCTACATAAATTTTTGTTCAGAATTCAAACAGGTAAATTTTCATCCGTGCGATACGATTGTAACTCATTTTTTCTAAAATTTGTATCGCACGATTTTTTATCTTATTTTAAGATTTCCACTGTCTTTTTTTTTTTTCATCCAGAGGACAAAAATTGATACTCAAATATCCGTCATTACATTTGAAATGCGCCGTAAAAATTGGACAAGTTCCGGAGTAATTATATTAATAATAAGAAGAACGTCATGTAAAATGGACAAAACAACAAGGGGTGGTCGAAATGAAATTCATGAGCGAATGAAAGATAATAGAACGTTGATCTTTCAAAATCTTCACTTTGACCTTCTGCCGCTTTCTTCAACTCAAAAGATGTAATATGGTGATGTAAATGGCCTTTTCAATGCCAAGGTCAGAGCGATCATGATCCAATTAGTGAATGTGTGTAAAAATTGGGATGATCGGTACTAAAAATGTCCCGAAGAAACTTCCAAAAATAAACTTCAAATCTCACTCAAATAACGGATCTCAATGGATAGAAAAAAAGACTAACCTGGATGCGCCAATTCCACTACAATCCATGAAATCTTAAAACTCTCATTTGTGAATATCTGAAAACTAAAAAAATATCAAGCAATACGAGCGATCTTCGAATACCAAATAGACATGAATATGCATCTTGTACAAAGACCGAAAATAAAATCGAAAATCGATATGACCCAGGAAGAGATCCAAGTTTATTCCATAAACCATCACGTCACCCACATCTTTGTCAACCATCACTCTAAAAAATTCTTCTATTTCACCATCGACAATATTGAAGCGCATACATATGATAAATGCCAAACGATATCATCCTTGTCGAAACCCTTCAAATGCCACTACACTCATACATATATATACAGGTACGCTCACTGAAATGAATATTCAAAGCTATTGGATGGATTATTCACGACGAGAGATGGAGAGTCGAATGCTTCAATGCTAACGTTTCTTCCTCACTCAATCTCTACTGATGCTCTTCCTTGCCGTGTCGTAAACAATTCGCTCTTGCAGCAAGAGTAAAGCGAGCGAGCGAGCAATACCTTTAGTTATATATATTGGCCCTTTTTACTCGTGCAAACTCATATTTTAGAGATATACCTATGGATGTGTATGCACACTGCGATCGGTGCAGAGCCTGGAAAAGATAGAGAGAAGAGCTTTGAAAATTTTCATTATTCATGCTGGTAATGGAATTAGAACTCTTCGAATAGGGAAATATTCGAGAGATGAAAGAAGAGGGAATATTTGAATTTTTAGCGGTGGGGTGGAAGTTTTCATTTTGACATTTTGACAGATTTTTAGAGATGTTAATTGATTGGAAAATGGTGCCGATGTAGAGAGTATCCTGAATTTTGAGAATTTGAGCCCGATATTGTCATATCAAGAGTGTGTCACGTCATCCCATTCAATCCGTTTACGCCAGACCATTTTTTTATTTTACTTTGAAATCATACAACCTGCTGTAACATTTGTTGTCAATTTGAATACTTTACTATACATAATAAGCAGTTTTACATTCGATGATAGCCTCTGGAACACAAAAAGTACTTCGCAGCGATTAGCCAAAGATGAAACTGCGCATTTGTCATGGGGTGCGGTTTGTTACCCCAGGAGTAAAATAAAACAAAAAAAATCATGATCATGGTCATGATCTCAGATATTGGGGAGAAAATTTCACAGCTAAAGGATATAGGGAACTCATGACGATTTTTTTATCCATTTATAGATAAGCGATGATTTACTGGGTGAGGTGCAAAATACCCCATGAACGATTTCATAATTTTTTCGACGTGTAGGGTCAACAGGTTGAAACGATATCAAAAGATATTGCCTCTTGGTATGATGAATCATGATCCATTTGAACCACGAGTTAAATTAGGCTCATGGTTTAATGAGTTACACTAAGCTTCTTGATAATGAAGATGATGGATGAATTAACCCTTAATTACCAGTGTGAAATAAAGTTACACTCCAACCAACGTGGTAGACTTTTGGCACTGAAGTGCGTGAAATGAAAAAATCGTTTCCTCAAAGTTCAACCATCTGAGGATCAGTAAAAACATTTTCCGACGGTCGGGGAATTCCTTGATTTTCCTAGAAAATTCCTCAATAAAGTTATTATGGAGGTCATACAAAAGATGACTTTTCCAGTTTTCAGAAGAAATGACGCCCAAAGTTGCAAAATTCAATCTCGGAATGATTTTGTCATGATAAATAGACCTTGAATGTTCTGTTAGAGCTGGAATTGGATGTATATTGCAAAAATTGAAAATTTTCACTCATGTCAACGATGAATTTTGAGAGCTTAATTTGTTTATTATTCGAAAAATAATAATTCAAAGATTTTGGGAGGGTCACATCTGTAAGAGAACGTTGAAATATGACTTCACATTCCAAGTTTCGAGATACGGAAAAGGAGTTTTAGCGTTTCAGACGCAATATTATGAGTGCGCCAAAAGTCTGCCACGTTGATAATTAAGGGTCAAGATCCTCTTTGATGGTGCAATCGAATCAAATATTGGTAACACGTATCTATAATTGATTCGTTCACTATATCTAAACTCTATCTAAAGTCAAAATATTGTGCGAAGCCGAACAAAGTTTTTGATCGTCAGTGCTAAAATGGGTCATTTGCACACTGTTTGCCGCTTTTCATTTGCTCACAAAAGATCAAAAGACATAGTATAATACTCGGGCGCAACGGTTTTCACCCATGTATCATAATATACTATTTCGTCATTCGTATCTCAAATAAATTGATTCCAGTACAAAATCAAGATTGTAGACGCATATTTCAAGGTCTCATTATTTCTAACCGAGTAACGGTACAACAATGCAGATTACCGAAGTCTAAAATGTATTCGTCAAAAGATAAATTGATTTCAATCACCAAATCAACGTTAAAATCAATTAAACATAAAATCAGATACATTGACTTTGATTCTGAGCCACGTACGTTCATGCAATTTCCAAATACACTCCATCACGGAATGCATCACAAAGTTTCAGTATATTACTTCGACATGTAGTAAATGTCCCTTGACGATACAATTCTCCATGTGTCGCGTACTTTCGATCTATCTTGTCTCATCTTGTCTTGGAACTTATCTTCTATACTTTACTTTTCTCGTGTCTTTCCAAGATTACCCATGCTCTGAATTTCTCTTTTCTTCTTCTTGTCTGTGCTGTACAAACTTTGCTGTTTGAGAAGGGAGATGTTTGGAAAACTCTTTCTTCTTTCCATGGATCTATACGATTCTGGAAGAATACCAGGCATACAAACTTCACCCAGGAAGAATATCCAAGAATCTAAATGACGATTGACATTCATTGTCCGAACATGGAATATGAATTCCAAAACAAAGATTTTACAAACATTCTTGCTCAGATATATTCTTAAGGCGATGCGGTCACCATGCAAGCTGAAAATCATTCCCAACTTTCTCCGATTCTGTTGCGATTTGGGCTAAACGACGAGCGCACAAATATTTGTTATCATCCAACTTAGATTTGTTCGCTCTTTGTTGAGCCTAAATTGCAATAGAATCAGAGAAATTTTTGAATGAAAATGTGCGTATATTATAGGTTAGGAGGTTCCCGCGGCCGAGTTATTCCCACTTTTCTCCGATTCTCTTATGATTTGGGCCCAGCGACGGATTGAAGAATACAAGTTGGACAATGACAAGTATCCGACAACTCGTCTCACACTTTGAGTCATGAAACTTTTTATGTAAGGTGTATTTTGAAGGTCCATAGTCACGGTGCACGGTGACCTCATCGCCTTAAATGATATTTAATGTCATGTCCTGAGCTGAGGGCTTGGGGTAACAGATAAATTATTTGAGCTCGGGAAACAGGTTCGCGAGTGGACTGCTCAGTTGCACTCACCTCTTCTGTCTCAGTTTAGATCTTCTTTGTCCGTTCTAGTAGATGTGTGTATATATTAACTGTCAGTCAAAAGTTTCAGGACACCCAAAGTTATTTTTTCCAATTTTGTGAGTGGGACTACCTTTCTCTACTTGACCGAAAAGAATCTTATCATTTGAAAGGTCTTCTTACGTACTTTCAGACGGCATTATCCATTTTTATGAGTAAAAAATTTGGATCTTCCTAATTTGAGCTTGAAAAATGCCAATTTCAATGATTTTTGCGTGATAACAATATTGTCGAGAAAGTGAAGACGCGGAGAATGAATGGGTGATTATCATCACCGACCCCCCCCCCCCCCCCCATAGGAAGTTCATGCAAAAGAGTGACAATTACAATACAATTTCGGCTCGTAGGTATTTCATTTTCATTACAAAAAAATGGATCCTTGATTCAAATCGCAAAACCAGTATGGCGTTTGAATATCAGAAACTTCAGCAAGTTTGCTCTCGCTCGTAGTATACCGATGTCATTCGAGCCTCAGTGACGTCAAATATTGCGGAAAGACACGTATTTGTTTACAGCGCGTCGAAATTCGTCATGCTTTACATTTGTGTTCAGTAGTAGTCAAAATTATATCATCACGCTAAATGATCAAGTACTTAGGAATTTATGCATCATTGGAAGATCATAGGCATCGAGTGAATGAAGGAAAGCATTTGCCACAGTGATTTGGACAGCAGTTTTATATTTGCCACTTACCTGGTGGGATTCATATTTCTGAGTTCGGGGCTTGAGGAACATTTATTCTGAGTCAAAAACATTATCAACATGTCCAAATCAACATCTGGTAGACTCACAGATTTGAATATTGAACACAGGTCTGTGGAGGTCCAGAGTGAGCTAAGAGGTTATGGCAAGTTATCAAACAGATCTCGATGTAAACAAACCATGAACTAAATTGACATCAGACCACGGATTTCGATGTCAGGATACTCTAAACAGAACAGACCCGCAAAAAACTCTGATTTTGGCCAGTAAAAGCGCGCGTGCAGAATTCGGATGATTTTAATCCTCAATTATGAATGATAGAAGACGAATAAAAAAAATTCTCCGAAGATAGAAAAATTTCCTTTTGGCATGGACCAGCGTTTAAAAGTACCAAATTGAATTGAGCTGACACATGATTATTACCTATTCAACGTTTATACTCCGGCTGCACGGCGCGGCGCTTCGACACCGCCCCGGCTTGCCTCTATGGGCGTGAGGTAAGGATACACACCCTGCCACCGTGCCGGTTTGGAAGACCGCACCTCCTCCCCGACTATCGAATTGCGGGTTCGGCCCCCACCACAAAGCCAAACTTACCCATCGGTGGGAGGGGAGAGGGGACTGGGGACTCCTTTAAGCTTCCTTGGAACCCAGGGAGCCCCTTGGGTTGCTGGATGAGTCGCCCAGGTTTGCATTGTGAACATAAATAGACGGCCCGAATACGAGTCATCAAACTCACCCAGACCCGAGCGTCGGATGGAGATGTGCGGTCTCTACCCTCCATCTGGGGCCGGGAGTCCATCAGACCCCGGGGGCTAAGACACTGAGAATTCTGAACCCTCCTCGCGGGTTTTCAAGATGGGAGCAAGCGTGCCGAGCCCCAGTCTTGGGGTCAGATCTCCCCACCCCCTGCCGGATTCGAGCCGAAGCCCATGGTCCGGTGTCCCACAACTGGGGCCGGAGGGTCATCACACCTCGGAACTCAGAGTCCCCCTTGTGGTTGAAGAAGGAAGCGAAGAGGAGTGAAAGGTGGATTAGGCATGGAGAGCAACAATTTGCGAGATGAAAAACGCAGGAGCTCGTGGCACGAGAATGGCACAACTAGCCATTCCGCCGATCCATGTTCAACTGTGGAATAAATTGCTCGAGATTAATCGATAACGGCAAAAGTGCGAGACGAGACGAGGTGTTGCAAAATTTATGATTCAAATGCACCAATAGGCAAAAGTAAGTCGATCAAATTATTTGAAAGGGACACAGGGGATCATTGCTATCGCTCATCGCAGCTCACGTTCTCGAACATCCGAAAACTACAAAATACTCAAAAAATTCTGGAAAGTTTCACAATCCATGTTCAATCGAAATCCAATTGAATTTGAGGTATTAATCCACATGACTTTACACACACATAAATTTTCCAAGAGCTCAACAACCTCTACCAACCATACCTCCAAAAGAAAAAACATCAGGAAATACAGTACGCGTCATCCACATATCTCAAATCCCGTTTCTCTACGAAAAATTTAAATACTAGTCGCAAAAGAACTAGAGACGACCAAGAAAAATACAAGCGCAAAGGAAAACGCAAGACAATCCTTCAACCCAAAATAAGCAAACTTACTACTTGTTGAAAAACACACACATTCATTTCACAAAACGAAACGCTTTCCAACTCATTCCTACGTCATTTTTTACATTTGCGATAAGGTTGAAAGATTCGTTTCGTTAGACTGGGAAAGAGAGAGAGAGAAAAGCTCACGTCCAACCTCATAACGAACTGCGATTTTTCCTTCCTCAAACGGAGCGCGGCCAAAAGTAGTAGTAGTAGTAGTAGAGAGTTAAAGGAAGGAAGGAAGGAAATAAGGAGAAGGGAAGGTTGAGTTTTCGTGGCCGATTAACTTTGCGACAAATATATATATATATATATATATATATATCTATAAACGAGAAACGAGACAAGACCGTGACAGCATTTTAATCTTACCGGAAGCCGAGGGCGGATTCTTTTTATATGGCGAGTATACATACTCTGGTTTTCGCTTATAGAGTTTCTTTGCCAAGTCGATGTCTAATGGAAAAACGTAGAGGCCCTTGTATCTATCTATCTATCTCACTCTCTACTTCATTCTATGCTGAATACAGTTTTGAACCAGTGAGTACTTCTTCTTGAAAGATGTATAAAACACGCGAAACGATATTAATATTGCCAAGTTTACTTTTCATATATCCCGTCCTCTTTCTACGTCTTTGCTCGTATCTTTCTCTCAACATCTCGTTTTGGGATTTTCAGAGATTGCAAGAGCCGAGCTTGAAATTTCATATACATACATATTATACATAGATATAGATTTTCTCCGTCATCACGAATTTTCGTAGATTTATGAACGGCAATTAACGGCGCTACACAGGAGCTCCCAGTTCTACATTTGCATATTCATATTTGCTCTAGATAGGCTTATACTCCGTTACGACGAATCCATCATTCCTGTGGTGCCCTCATTGTTATTTTCCAACATGATAATGACTTTGGAGATTATTCAATGTGACAATCTTTTTGGTTACTTTTTTTTCTACCATAAGTTGGTTTGAAAAATGAATGTTTTCTCCACTATGACACAGAACATAATTATTTTTTGTAGAAAAATTCCGAATCATAATTCATATCTCATACTTCTTGAAGATAGAACAATTTTTCGGACTCGAGCTCCGGAAATCTTCACAATGCCTCGAATGATATTCTACAAATGGACTAAGGCGATGCGGTCACTGCGCACGCTGAAAGTTATTCGCACTTTCATCACATTTTTTTTGCGACTTAAGCGAAACGACGAGAAGGCAAGTGTTTTTCATCATCGAACTCGAGTTCGTCTTCTCGTCGTTTAGCTCAAATCTCAAAAGAATCGGATAAAAGTGAGAATTACAATATGCGTATATTATAGGTTAGGAGGTGCCTGCGCTCAAGTTATTCGCACTTTTCTCCACTTCTCTTGCGATTTGAGCCAAACGAAGAGAAGACGAACTCGAATGAGATGATAATAAACGTGGGTCTTCTCGTCGTTTCACCCAAATCGCAAGCAAATTTGATAAAAGTGCGAATAACTTTTAGCGTCCACGGTGCACGGTGACCGCATCGCCTTAAGATTTGCACTTTTCTGTCTCAACAATTATCGTCGTGTTTCGCTGACAAGTGATGCTAAAGAGCAATATTTATTGAAGATCTAATTCACAATGAGTATTTCACCAATGATCCTTTAGGATTTACATTTGAGTCAGATTAAGTACTTTAATTTGTACTACTCAAAGTGCTGAGTATACTTAATGCCCCGCAGGGAAGTTTTTATCATTACCGTCAAATTGGGTAACTTTGGTACAGTGGGTGCAACTTTGGTACACCCCTGAAAAATGACTCTCAAAGCTGCGTTCGGCAAGGTAAACGATTTTATCGCTCTGAAACCTATCCTCCCTTCTTGGCACATACATGAACAATGTGTTAAGCTACCGTAGATCCCGTGTGGATGATTTCAATCGTTCATTGGAGCTTTTTCCAAAATGGCTGATAAAGCACCGATACGCGAGTGGTCCAGTTAGAGTACCTGGCAAGAAGTGTTCCGAGATGAGGTGAATAATACTACATTTTGACCACATATGTCACCATATTGAAGAAACCATCGTTACATTGGGGTATTTACAACATTTGGAATTTTAACGAATGACAAACCGGAAAAAAACCATAAAAAGCGTACCCGACTCTACGTAATGATCATTACGGTGGGGTAACTTCAAAACACCTCTGTATAACAGCATCAGTCTAACTCATATTGGGTCAAGTGATGGTCTATGAGGTTTCAAATTGTTTCAAACGGCTTCAAACAAGACTTCTGAACGATTAAAATTAAATCACTCACATGGTGGTGGGTAGAATTGAAATATTTTGTTAATGTACCAGAGTTGCCCAGTCGGGGTCTAACTTTGGTACACTTCTTCAACTGCTCACAGCGCCGGTTTTGACACATCAAATTGAACTTTGTATCCCATCAATCAAAAGCTGAGACTGTAAGTTTCCGATTGAATACTGATCAAGGTGGGTTTTGTCGATGTATGTTGAAATGCCAAGCCAAACGAATGGAAAAGTACCGAAATCGTACCAAAGTTACCCAATTCGACGGTATGCGCAGATATCGATCCCAATCACATCATCATCCGAAGATCATCTTTCAATTCCAATCTCGATGTATTGATGCATAATATCCATAAAGTAAGACCCTCGGTTATTATTCTAAGAATAACTGGTGGCTATGAATAACCGCAAAACGCGACCCCCCCCCCTCTCCGAGCCACGGGATCCAACGATCACCTTGATTCCTTGTAGACCATTTCCAAGCTCGTCTGTAGGCCAATCCACATTTTTTCAATGGAAACATCTATTTTAGATCTCAATTCCTGAAAGATCGATTCCAAAGAGAATATCATGGAATTTTCGTGTGAAATATCTTTCATCCTCCAGCCTCAGCGTGATGAGGGGGGGGGGGGGTCTAAGTACCGGCGAATGTGGAAACTTGGTAGTTCAAAGAGAAAGCATTTTTAGCTGAAAGCGAAAGATATTTTTGATAGGTGTTTCATGGATTCCCGAGAGTGAACTTTCCCGCTAGGAAAATCGAGGTGGCCTTGAAATGACCTTCAGAATCATTTCCAAGGTCAAAGCCAAAGTCATCATATCATTTCTATTCCGATCACCACCACCTCCCTTCCCAGCATTTTCCGACAGACGTCGGTCGGTATTGGTGGACAAGTGGGAAAGGATCGGGAAGTGTTGCACACAAAAATTTATGATTCTTCTCACTCTGTCCATCAAATTCAAAGCCGAAAGATACAATTTTTATTTATAGATACAGCTTCACCCTCGAATGACTGAGAAAACTATAGCCAAGGTCTACATAGCCACTTTCAGACTCCTTGTTTCTTTTTAAAAGAACGAGGCACTTGCTTTGAGGTTTTTCGCAGCTCTGAAACCATTCTCAAAAGGATAAAGGGGTGGGGGGAGGAGTGCCCGCTTCATAGATATTCTGTAAATTATAAATGCCGCATCAAATGAAACGAATAATCAGAGTCCATCGATGAATTACACTCATAGATATTTTTCACTTTGATTTCAGGATGGATTTGCCGTAAAGGATCACACGCAAAAGGGGAACTGTACGAATGATCATTGTCCAAAACCAAAAACTATTAGCTTCAGGATGAAGTTGAAAACTTTTCATCTTACCGGCAGCGGTGGAACACTCAAGATTCGTTGTATCTCACTCGTAGGTTCGCATCGCAACGATACTGAAAAAGTCGTCCAACTAGCTCACGCAAATAATCAACGCTTCAGTGCGGGTGATTTCCGCAGCAGTGGCGCCATCTACGGAGCTTCTTTACTTTTGGTATTTATAGCTACATTAGCTGTCACGTGACCTGTTTATCGAACCTTACTTTGAAGAAATGCATGCGTTCAGCAGAATTAGAACGTCCAAGTTAATATCTTCCTGTTTTTTGAGGTTAGAATCTCACTTGGGAAATTACCTAAGACGATTTGCAGAACTTGTGAATCTCAAAATTATTATGAATTTATTGAAATAGTTGGAAAGGTTGGGATGGCAAATTGTGTATATTTGAGTGATATGGCGAGCGAGTGGGAATTATTATTACATATTCCCAGATGCAGGCGTCCAGTGAATGTGCCATTTTGAAAACTAAGATATCCGATGTTGGTATGAAAGTTAGGTTATGATGGCACATGGTTTCGATAAAGATTCAAGTTTGTACAGTTAACTTTGGTATGAAAGTTGATTGTTTGCATGCATGGATGGTAATGTGCGATATTACATTCGGAAGGTTAATTATTCTATACATATAGGTTAGAAACGTAGAGAGGGCGCCAGAGAGGCCTTCAAAGCGCATGAAAGTATACACAAACTTCGAGATACATATAATACTTACATATGAATACACATGACACGCAATTAAACGAGAGTGAGCATGAGTGGCATTGGAATTCTTGGAGTGATATCAAATTTATGCTGTCCATTGTGAAGGCAAAAATCTAATCGTATAGTATAATGTATAAGATATAATATTCCAAGTCAACCTTTCATATGATTTCTATTGATAACTCTATTGTAATATAGCCCGTTAACTCGTAGCAAAAAGGCCCCAATCTACTTAATTTTTGGGACTTTTTTCTTGCTTATGACACTGCGATCGAGCATCGCAAGATTCTAAAATGAATATTATCAGGCTCTCGAGTTAAGTCTAACGGCCCCAAAAGCTATGGATACAATTCTGCAATTGATGACAAGATGAAAATTCATAATTTTCCATGTGACACATAAAATAGATGAGGAAGTACCCTGCCTAAAGTCGTGAGACTGCAAAATAAGACTCATTCGATAACTTCTCTGTCGTCCATTATTGGATGAGTTTTTGAATAAGAGCATTTTGAATTATGTAATTCCCACAATATTTTGATCTCCTGATATCTTCACTCTTTGAGAAATAATCAAAACTTGATAGAAAACATGAATCCGAGTCCCTCAAGATATCAATTTTGTAATTCTAACCTCTAAATTTCACGTTTAAGTTTTTCCGTGAATGGTAGCCAAATTCTCATCGATCCTGTATTCGATAAACGCAGATTCACAACAATTCACTGCGCACGAGAAGCAATTTGTCAGAAGCAACGTATTTTGAGGTTAGAGGACAAAGCCCCAAACGGATAGTTGAGGATCAAGTTGACACCAGTCTTAGTTCTGCGGTAATACCAGAGGCACAAACCCTTGCGACGAAGCGTATAGCTCAGAATAATAATAGCCCGGAGTACAATCCAGCTCTCAGTCTCCATTATCGCTTCTGAATCTTGCTTGTGGGAAAGCTTCTCTGCAGCAACGTCTTGAATACGGACACGTCACGTTTACACTGTTCTCGACACCTTGACAAGCTTCCGCTGAATATATATATATATATAAATATACACTTATGGTGCATCAGGGGTGCAAAGGCGTGTGCGCTACATTCAATTGAGTTTGAGGATAGAAGCGTCTCAGGTGCATTTGCTGCAAGAGCTTTGACGTAAACTTGCTCATGGTGTGAGAATGTGATATTCGTATTACACTTGGAGTTGGGTAGCCTGGAACCTAGACAGGAGGCCTGCATTCTTTTTTCATTCCTTTTTGAATTTTGATGGAACGGAGTTATTCAAAATGATGGATGGGTTAGAAAGTTGTATGTAGAATTCTGTTGAGAAATTTCTGATACTGCTGATCCTGGAAGAATTCTCACTCTTGAAAAAAATTGGGTAGAATATCATCAGATACTCAGAGGTTATAACAACATTGGTTCACAGTCTTTCGAAACAGGATCAGATTAAGAGATCTTCTAGTTTTTTGGTTTGTGGAAAGTGATAGATATTCAAAAATTCCAATTACAGTTCACTCACTACAGTTTCACTGCGAAAGGACGAACTTATTTGGATTGGCACCCAGTATGAGAATATTACGTGAATCGTGTTTAAATTCTGCATTATTATCTTTCGAGGGATTCCAAAATGTGTTCCTGGCTATTTTTTCTAAACCATTGTTCCTGGAAACATTTGCTTGAGGCAAATTTTCCAAACGCCATTTTTTTAAAGACGATTTTCTTACAACAATTTTCCCAAGACAATTCTCCTAATACCATCTTTCTTAATACTATTTTCCTAACTTATCCCATTTTAAGGTGATTTTCCAACAACAAAAAAACACACCTTCAGAAGGTCAGGTCAGATTATGAGCTAGCGATTTTCAATGCTAGCAATGCGGTTTTCCCTGGAACTTATATCTCGAGTTTTTTCTTCCATCTGGGTCACTCAATTTATCAAAAAATTTAGATCGACGACATTCAAGCAGCGCATAATTATGAAGATAGTCGTAGCTGAAACTTCAGGCCCACATGATGCTTGCCCTAGCTTTGCTTCCCGTTGATGATGTTGTCCAGAATTTCGATCTCTTATAGGAGATAAAGTTGCAGAAGATTTGATCACCATTTTTGGTCATTTTAAGCAATTGTATGTACATTGGGGAACCACTTGAAATGTCCACCAACAGCTCACTTCACGATGACTTTTTCTCCTCCTTGATCAATAAGTGCAAGTGAGACAGCGCGATGTCGAGCTTGGACGTTTTAGCGAGTCCCCGAGTGTACATATGTAGAATAAGAGCCAGAGGAACTTGTGCCGCGGTTGTATCAAAATGGAATCCTTTATCAAAATGATGGAATCAATATCAAGCAACTATCAATGGGAATCATCGAACGAATAATGTGTCAGAAACCCGGAGTAACCGATTTCAAATCGTTGTGGGGAAGAATCACCCTGATTTCTATTCAATGTCAACGGAACTATGAAAGGAACAGTCAGATACTGAAACCGTAGTAATTGAGTTGAACCAAGGCAAGTAAGTTACACCTGGACCAAAGAAGGAGTGTCGAGAGTCTCAAGCTCGCCTGAGATCAATTGTACTGCTCTCTCCGAAACCATCAGTGAGAACTCACTGAAATTCAGTTAGTTTGGGATGTTTGGGATCAACTCTGACTAAAAACTTCAGTGAGAAGTTCCAGTGAGTATCCATTGAAGTTGCACTGGAACTTCAGTGACCTTGGGTGGTTGGACGAGTCCTCATCACTGAAGTTTCAGTGAGCACCACTGAAACTCCAGTGACGATGGCCCGCCCGACTCCAATGGTCACTGAAATTTCAGTGGCCTTTGGAGTCAGAGGAGTCCTCATCACTGAAGGTTCAGTGAGCACCACTGAAACTTCAGTAACGATGGCCCGCCCGACTCCAATGGTCACTGAAATTTCAATCCAATGGTCACTGAAATTTCAGTGGCCTTTGGAGTCAGAGGAGTCCTCATCACTGAAGTTTCAGTGAGCACCACTGAAACTCCAGTGACGATGGCCCGCCCGACTCCAGTGGTCACTGAAATTTCAGTGGCCTTTGGAGTCAGAGGAGTCCTCATCACTGAAGGTTCAGTGAGCACCACTGAAACTTCAGTAACGATGGCCCGCCCGACTCCAATGGTCACTGAAATTCCAGTGGCCTTTGGAGTCAGAGCAGTCCTCATCACTGAAGTTTCAGTGAGCACCACTGAAACTTCAGTAACGATGGCCCGCCCGACTCCAATGGTCACTGAAATTTCAATCCAATGGTCACTGAAATTTCAGTGGCCTTTGGAGTCAGAGGAGTCCTCATCACTGAAGTTTCAGTGAGCACCACTGACACTGCAGTGACGATGGCCTGCCCGACTCCAATGGTCACTGAAATTTCAGTGGCCTTTGGAGTCAGAGGAGTCCTCATCACTGAAGGTTCAGTGAGCACCACTGAAACTTTAGTGACGATGGCCCGCCCGACTCCAATGGTCACTGAAATTTCAGTGGTGCTCACTGAAACTTCAGTGATGAGGACTCGTCCGACCACCCAAGGTCACTGAAGTTTCAGTGCGACTTCAGTGGATACCCACTAAAACTACTCACTGAAGTCTTCAGTCAGAGTTGATCCCAGATTAACTCAAGTTCAGTGAGTTCTCACTGATGGTTGCGGAGAGAGTGGATTACGGAAATTACAAGAAATGAGGGCGTATTTTGGGTTATTCACGTGCTATTAATTATTATACTATGTCGCACTTATCGTTGTCATGCGAGCCACCTGTCCTGGTTTGGATATCTTTCCGTGATGAGAGATTATTTTTTAAGAATCTCGCCTTTAAGAAAGTTGGCTTAGGAATTTTGGTTCTAGGAAAATGACCTTAGGTAGATGAGATTTCAGGGGAATTTGATTTCGGAAGATTGACCAAAGATCTTCGTGGTACACGAGAAGCCTGGAAACACTTTTGCGGGACATTCCATGGAAATTCTTGATACATACATATTCATGACTTAGCATGGTCTCAGTCCACGTTGATCAGCTCAAATCACAAAATCACAATGATTCTCAACGAATCAATTTTTCCTTCAAGTCAAGCCATCGCTCATACACGACAGTTTAGCATCAAAAAAAATCCATCTCAACTACCAAAGGCTCATAAAAATTACATCACCATACAAGGGTCTCATTTCCACCAAGAAAATTTTTCACGAGAAATTTTGTTCATATAACCTGCCATCAAACATGCGCGCGAATAACTTTGAAATTCCCAACGAAGTGGAAAACGTCCCACACGAATCTCATTTCGCTCTATTTTGAACTCGCTGTAGCATACACACCAAAGACTTGAGCCCGACGTAGCGTAACTCTTTTCGCCTTTGAGAAACAGCTATATCACCCACTATAATATACCGTGGAGTCTCTGAGTAATATATTCTCGCTCTCTTACGCTTTCAAGGGCCGAAAAATTTTGACCACGCCATACAACCAAAGACCTCTCCGCCCCCCTTACCGACACACCCACACCCACACCCACTCACACACACCCACACCCACTCACTCACACACACACACACACACACACACACACACACACACACAAATTTATACACAGGATACGAGTTTTAACTTTTGAATATAAGGGCAAGATATGCACGGTCCAGTGATCCGAGAAAGCTACAAGTTCTCATATAGTGTACTATACAACCCTGTTCTCGCATTATTTTTCAAATATATAGGGTAGCCAAGGTTGGGAGGTGGTGTAAGACCAAGTCTGGCAAATTTTTCACGCTACCGGAGAGAGAGATAGACACAGTGTAGTATATATAACAGTCGACGAAGTGTCAAGGGTCGACGTATGCAAGGAAATGGTTTTGGCCCACCGGAAAATGTGGGCGAATTTAGCTTGTGAAAATGGTTATATTTATAACATGAATAGGTTGTATTTATGTGGAGGTAAAGAAGCCTTTAGGATATTTATATCTATAAAGGTACGACAGGTATGGGTGGATGATGGGTTACGGCTAAGAGAGATGAAATGTGCTCGAGATAATGCAGCTACGCGATTGAAAATATTGGTTGGATGGTACCCTATCGTCGTATTGAGCGTATAGCGTCGATGGAATTGATTCTCTCCGATATCGATGCGAGTTTCCGTTGAAAGCTTGGTGTTCCTTGTTGATCGCTGTCGCGAGTGCTTTAGAAAATATTTCTCATCAGAATTGATTCATCGGTTCGATGTAATGGATGAATTGATAGTTTTTCGTGGAATTTTTCGATTTTTACTTGACTTTAAGCTGATGTTGAAACTTGTTTCTTGATGATGAATTTCGAATTTGGTTTTTTTACTCAAATTTTGTTGGCGTTACAGATTGATTTATCAGAATTGAAGTGAGCGGAGAATTTATTAGAAGCAAAATATTCATTTTGATTTTCTTCTTCAAGGTTTTGTTATGCGGTTATATGTCGGTCCTATTAGGTTTGGGATTACTCAAAAATCTGTGCAGTCGAATATTTTATCAAAAATGATCAAACTAGTCCACTTTCGATCCATTTCTATGGAAAAAAAACAAAAAAAAATCTGACTATTCTAATTTTTGGAGTGTTCTAAATTTGATTAGATCGTAGCACTACTCAACAAAACCCTGCAGAATGGAACTGAATATTTCTTGCATTGCGTGAACTTCTTGACTCAATCTGGCCCTTATGAATCAAACTATAACTTCGGGCTGTTGTCCTTGGTTGTTGTTTGAGATATCAATCGAGAAATTCTCAATCTTTTCGAGATAAAAATCAGAGTTAGATAATTTCTAAGGTCCTGAAAAATTCTAGGCCCTCATTATATCTTTTCCACCCATGCTTTATATACAGTACGATTGAATTACCAATAAAATGTTCATGTCTATGACAAAATACCTTCCTCTCACCCGCAGAATGGTCCAATAAAGAAATTAAAATTGCGTTGATGAAAAAAAGCTTCACTAAATGATTGACTCCCAATACCCTAAAAATTGACACTTTGATGAGCTATCAATTTATCATCGCCATTGAACCTCCATCTAACGCATACGTATAGTCAGAGTTGACTACTTGTCAAGCAAGTGTCTTTTAGTTGATTGAATTCTAGAGTAATTGAATGAATCAGACAGAAAATGTAATGAGCGTAATAATTACTGGGGGAACTCTATTCAATACTCTATTTTACGACCAGTAAACCAGGATCGATGAACAATTTGAGCTAATTTCGTTATCACTGTCGAATATAATATACCTAATTTGATTCCACGAATAATTGAGCCAACTAAAATCAAATTGTAATGAATGGAATGTATCCCATATGGGAATAAATTAACTATGGATAATTAAGTTCTCGATAGAGAGCTCGTCTCGTGAATAATAATAATATTGTTCACATTTATTAAATGTCAATGTGAAAAGCACGTCACGATTTTTGATTTTGAAAAATTGACGTTGTGATCGGCCTCGTCGCACATATCACAAATGAGTCATTTTTCACACGTTGATAGCACCTATAATCAAAATCGTTGCCAAAAAAAAATCACACTGAGGCGCACCGATGAGTTTTTGTATAATAAATACTTTTCCCAACGAACAAAACCTTGTCACACAATTTCATGAGAATTGTACATTATACAAGAAAATTAAACGAGATGGACTCGTTTGTGTAATAATATGATTTTTTTTGCATTGTTGTGTATGTAATAATAAAAATTTTTCTTACTCCTTAGGCTAGGCAAATTGAAATTATCATATTGTGTCTCTGATGTCGAAGTATGATCATCATGTTGATTTTGCAAAAAAAGAGTTGATTCATTGTGACATTTGATGAATTAAAGGGAAAATAAAATTGATATGGATAAAATATATTATTTCTCATTTCACTGCCAGTGTATTTACTATTTTCTGTTTGAATTTCAGACGATGATTGTGTCATAAGGAGTCAGATTTGGAATAAAATGGTGCAAGTGCATTTTGGTAGTCTTACGGGAACAGTTTTGAAGTAATTCATGAGAAAAAATTCATCCAGACATCCTCAAGTATGAATAACGTTGGTTAAATGGTACATACTCCAGCAATTTCACTCTTTGGTACAAGGTTTCTTCATCTTATTCTTGAAGAACTATTTGTTACACTGCGACGGGCCCCTTCGCTATCATACTAGTGTAGCCCCGGTACCCGCGCCTGGATCAAAAAGGTGATCAACTTTAGTGACAAAATTTGGGTAATCATTGAATTTTCCCCGCCAAGAATCATGAAGAATCTAATCGAAGAATTTCCTCATCTGAATTCCTGGGATAAATCTATCTCAACGAACAAATCTCAAACATTGTTTTGATGCAGTCTCCTTGAGAGGATGACAAATATCGGAATCATTGAGTTTTCGAATTTTTCTGTAAATTTTCGAGACATGGTCATTCAAGCAAGTAAGGCCGATTCTAAAAGAAACAAAGAATCAACGTTATTTCTTACATTTATAATATCCCAAAAATTCATCGAAAAGTGTAAGAACTTGTCAATGTCTGTGAGTACGCAATAAAGATAGGACTCTGTGATTATATTCTTGAAAAATAGCCCTTCCTGCTCCACTCAGGAAAGGCGATAAATTCTTATGACCAGAGGTCAGGAAGAGTTGTCCACTCATTGAACAACTAATTTTTTTTTTAGAATAAATTTCAAGCAATCATTTTCATATTCCATTCTTCAATCATATTCTCTGACCGATTTTTTTGAATACTAAAATCATGAAAGTAGACCAATGGTTCTTTTGAATGACCATTGCTTACAAAAATTTTTCAAATCTCAATGAATCAGAACCAGTCAATAATATTTTCGCAATAGGAAGAAGATATAATTGTAAGAGAAAATTACGTTCTCATTACCGATATAATGTTCGAGGAAAAATCTGATTTTTGACAAAATCATTCAAAAAGCATGTTATAGTAGTCCTTCAAAGACAGAATTCATCATAATAATGAATTTTTTCTTGAATTGAAATCCTGATACACATCCGATAAGTATCATCATCATGTAATCGATATAAATTTCCTAAGCGGTACCAGCTTCACTATATTTTTTTTTGTTTTATACTATCCGTTGCTGACATTGCGAGATCTCGGATGGCTCGGTGAGCGTTAAATTGGAATATCCATTGGATCGAGGGGGCTTACGACTCGAAAAATTTACGATGCAGGATAGCTCGCATGGCAGTAAAATGGATCGTTAATTCTTAATTGTGATTCCCTCGATTCACTTTTATCCCTGCAAAGATTTGACGCAGATTGAAATCGATATCACGCTTCAGAGGTCATGGAAAATTTACCGATTTAGTGTACAGAATGATCGCATTCAGTCATTCATTGAGTTATAGTAATCATTATACATATGTGAAGGAATTAGTTTTGATTTCTTGCATTCAGTATGAGTTGAAAATCGATTAAGAAGTATGACAAATGGTGAGTCCCCGAGGAATAATGTGTACTCTGTTTCTATTCTGCATATCATGAATTGAATTAAAAGACATTATTCGGATTCAAATATTATTAATAACTTACAGGTTCTTTGATGGACAGGTGAATGAATCAATTCGTTAGAGGTTGGCATCAGTGATCTCATATGTTCCTTGAAAAAAACCCATAAGAATATTGAAACCGTTTCAATGCTAGAATTCCTCCCAAACTTCGATGTATAAGATTAGAAAATCAATCGCTCTCGAAAGACCATGATCCTTTTGAATTATTCAATTTCAGTAAGTATTGAATTTACAGATTCTCCGTCAAGTGTCAGATTTATGATGCGAACCTGATACTCCAAAATCTCGTCTATAAACAAACACGGAGATTTCATGTATCATCCAAATAGTATAGTTTAATGCAAGGATGTGAGAAATGACTTTTATCAACTGTAGGTGTGTAAAATTCGATTTACTATTTGCAGAAAACACTTTCATGAACCGTGTATCAAATAATATTCATTCCAATACCACATTTCTTAATCCGCTACACTGTGGATTGTTCAGTACACGAGACAAACAAAATTTTCAATATTTAGTGATACATATAGTAGATTATGACACTGCATGGGTAGTTTTGTACGAATGACTGTTTATGGCACGAGCGAAGCGAGTGCTATAAGTTCTTCGTAACAAAACTACCTATCTGCACGCAGTCTCACACGATATTATATAGCACGAAAATCCAAAAATCATGTTCAAAGTTGCGATTTTTAGGTTAGAATGCTATAAACTTTATTTGAAGCAAACATCGGGAGAATCAAAAACTAAATTCTATGCTGAGCTTTTCTGACTTTACAAGAATCATATTGACACTGAAGGGCGAGCGTAATATCCTCCAAAGACGCTTACTTCCCAGAAAGGAATGAAAATTAAAGAATTTTGATCTCTCTTGCCATTTTTATACCAGTATCATCATCAATATTTCAAACATATAATACCGTTCTGGACTCTGGAAGTTTGGATTCGCAGACACCGAGCCAACTTAATCATCCATAAGGAACTGAGTAATCACTTGATCAATGCAAATTTGCCTCATCTAATCTGATTTTTTATCAGTTATATTTTTTCGATCCGAAAAATTCCGTTACGAATTCATTGGCAACGGTATTATACTTTACTCACTTCTCACAGTGTAAATATATATTGAGTGAACCGACATAAATTCCACGAAATGTATCACGAAATGACCGTTAGAAGACATAAAATTTGCCAAGGATGGCTTGAAAAATGTCAGAAATTGCCCAGAATTGCATCACTTGTGGAGAATATCTGGTTACGATCGTAGAGTTCATTATGCCAGCAACGATGTAATTTACGTCCAAGTGCATCCGGCGGACGATTCATCACCTGAGTCTCAAGCCAGGAAAGTTTGGCAAGCTCAACAGCCACCACCAACATCTACTTCGAATAATGGATATGTATATGACATAACAATGGAAGACTAGTACTTGGAGGCTTCGTTTGAACTATAAGGATGTTTCATGAGAGCTGGTTGAATTATGTCCTTATATACTTGGATGCCAGAATATGTGGTAGACTTTTCAAGAGTAAGGTAAGTATGTCTAATTTGCCCCTACTCAAGATCTCGAATTTACGCACTCGAAAATTTTGCTCCCATTCTTTCGTGTTTGTAACATTTGAATATGAGAATATTGATTTTTGCGAGTGATCCAGAGTAGCGCAAGCGTTTCCAAAAACGAAAATACTTTTTTAACTGGTTGTGACTTTTGTTGGTCACTGAAAGCTGTGCCAAACGAAATTGATTCAATCAATCTCAACGTACTTCAGCTCATTCTCTCATCTCGGTCTCAAATCTCAGATGTCCCTTACAGAATTGCAATATTTGATTCTTGACCAATTATACGCCCATAATACTAAAATGAGTGCAGTGTGCTTAGTTTGCACCATACCTTCTTCCTAGGTTTACTGTTTACCCCATGGAAATTTAATCATTCAACTCAAATCACATGAAAAGGAGTAAAAAAAGCTTCGAAATGAGCTCAACCATGACTCCTTTGGAGGTTCTCGAGCAGGATTATCTTGACACTACAAAAAAACTTGTGCAGTCTCATGCAGATTAATACCATAAACCGGGGTGAATGTGTCCGCTTTCCCCAAAAAGATTGTCAGCATTATATCTTTGCTCCTTTAGCACCTACAGAAACCTGCAGGGGGTTATTTTGAAGCTTGAAATCTCGACACTTCAGGTGCATATCTTTAATCCCATGAAAAAAAAAACTCTAAAGTACTTTCTTCGCTGTTTAATGAAGTTTGAAAATTAATGTCCCCAAAATAGTATATTACGCAACTAGGGAGTAAAGTGGGCCTTTTACTCCCGGGTGTGGATTATCGCTCGAGGCGAAGCCGAGAGCGATAAACACCCGGTAGTTTGAGGCCCACATTACTCCCGAGTTGCGTATGCTATTTTTTATCCTACGGGACTAAAGTACGCCCTCCCCCCAAACCACGCGCGCATCCGGGCATGCATTATTTGGCGCAGTGGGCCACAACGACCGTGTCGTTGTTAACATTGCCGTCTTGGAAATACCGAAACCAACTGTTGCGGGTGGCGGGGACGGGGTCCGGGGCGGAGCCCCGGCGGGGGTGCAGGGGGCGGAGCCCCCGCCGGGGGGTTCGGGGGGCGGAGCCCCCCGACTGAAAAAAGATTTCGAAATGGTCTAAAAAATCCTCATTTTGTAATATCATATCAACTCTTCTGAATTTCCAACCAGAATCGATCTCTTGATATTCTCCCATTCAACGTTACACAGCTCAATATTCGAATATTATTTGAAAAATGTTTCTGAAAATTAATATTCATTGATACTTTTTTGAGATCCTTTCAATAATATGATCTCTCCAGAATACGTTTGTATAACGCTCGAATCATCATTTATCCAAAAACAACAAAATACGACCTAATGAGAGGTTGTATGCCTATGCGTGAGTTATGTAGACGATTAGTGTCGCCTCAAGTGTGATCCTCCGTGGAGGGGTCGACAGACCGCTAGCCTTAGGATCACACCAATCTCTTGGGCGTGGGTTCGAATCCCGCTCGGGGCAAAATTTACTTCCGATTTTTTTCAACGACAAGTCCGTTCAGGGAGTAAAGTTTGATACCCGGGTGGAAATGAATCACATTACGCCCAAAAATGAAGGGCCAAAGTGCGTACTTTAGTCCCGCTAGGATAAAAAACAGGTTTTTTGTGGCTAGCAGAGAATTTTGACGCGTTAGCTCGAAATAAACCACGTGATCGTGTTCAGACTATAATTTTGCGTTGGGAAGCTATGACGAGGTATCCCACACAAAGGAAATTTTTTGTCTCGTGATCTCAACACAGCGAGTATTATTGCAAAAACAGGTTCTTATAAAGAAACAGTTCTGAAATCAATCCAGTGCCTCAACGGCTGACGGACAATTTTTTCTCAGAAGTATGTGACAAAACAAAGAAAATGCGACCTCGAACGTTGAAATTGATCTATTCTAGCCCGTATTGTAACTTTTTGAGGATTTATTGCAAATTTCGATTTTTTTATCCAAATACCAGGTGGATTAATTAGCTCATATTACCACAAGGTTGGAGCTCAACATGATAAGGGAGCAGGGAGTTCAAAAATTGCCAATTTCAGTGTGACGTCATTTATGGATAGCCCCTCATCAACAAAAGCTCGTCCCCAATTTCCAAGCCGTCAACATAAAACAAACGTTGGTCCTTTTCTCTCTTTCAAAATATACGACTATACAGATCAGGACAACCTGCAAACTCTAAAACTCGACTCTCTGGTGTAACACCAACACCTCTTGGACACAGAGAAAGAGTAATGAAACTACTTTCACCTATATGTGTATAAGAAAAGCTCACTCTCTATATAGTTACTCTGGAAACTTGAGAATTGCTGCAAGTACGATGAATGCCATCGTTGAGTGGATGTTGTGCCTTCACGTGACGCGCCCTTTTGCTACAAGAATCACCAGTCTTTTTCAGTAGAAGTCTCTTCTAACCCTCTTCTTGGCATGAAATTGGCACATTTTTCAATCCTTTGTCTACTCAAGTGCTGAGACGATTTTCAGTGATGCTTCTCTTGGGTCAGGAAGAGTGGATTATATACTTGTATTGGAAGATAAGATGCCTCTTGTGAATTGTGAATGGATAGGTGGCACGCAAGATTTGGACTTTTGAGGGTTGGGGGGGGGGGGGGGAGGCGGGGATTTCATTTAGATGATAGTAATGGGGAGAAAGATGCTGGGAGGTGATCGGGTAGAAGTAGAGCAGCTAAGTGAGAATCATTTTGGGAGATTGGTAGAAAACGCCAGTAGGACGAATTCGTGTCTGACCAATGCATGGCTTTTTCTACTTGAGGTAGTACTACAGTCATCCCTCGTTAACACGAACTTCACAGGACAGAAATTTCGTTCGTTTTATCGAGGAGTTCGGGTTAACCAGGACGTCGCAGTCACTCATTAACACGAATTAATTCGCGTTTACGAGGTAATACGCAATAGATAGTGTTAAGAAATCAAATTGGAATGTTTTTGCTGTCTTGTAGGTAGTATAAATCAGATTTGGACAACTTCAGTTTCTATCAAAGTTTCAATAAAGAGCTTGACCAATAATCAATTTCAATGAAAGTCGCTAATTGTTGCTACTACCTCTGGAGCTTTCAACAACCCTCCACGAAAAAACTATCTGAAGTTTGTTAACGTAATTCTGATAGATCTTTTACATGATACTCAAAACTCAATTTCTCTAATTCATTGATGAATCCAAATGATGTACTTGTCGTGGCGCAACATAATCACGCAGAGTTTCCAAAGTTGCTGAGATAGCAGCTTTGAAGAATCTTTCCTCCACTCATATACGCATCTTTCATCTACTTTCAAAGATTCTCCGCAGATGACTTGGAATGAAAGATACTTGCAATTTCGAAAATTGTCAAGCAAACCATTCGAAGCTTTGAAGTTCTCAATACCTGAATGTTTAACAATCCATCAAGCCTTTACGTGAATCATTCTACCAGTCACTGGAATGGTCTTGCCCCGCACTCTGCAGAACCATTTGAATAAATCCTCTCCCAAGTCATCATTTTTTTCACAACGCAAGTGGTTTACTTTAGGCTATTCGAAACCTCATGCAACCGCGTTCCGAAACTTATCTCCCTGTGATATAATCATTGATAACGTAGATCTCGGAATTCCAAAATTATTAGCTATCTCATTTTTCTCAACATACCGATCAATTTCATCTATAGTGTCGTAAATTCGGTGCTCGAATCGATTGGTGACTGCTTCCGCTCACTCATCGTGATGTACTTAGCTGTTACTGGCGGACATCGACTCTGTTAACAAATTTGAGTTCGTGTTAACCAAGATTTTGGCTCAAAGGTTACCGGAGAATTGACCGAGATTATAAGTTAGCGAGATTTCGTGATAACTCAGAAAAATGTCCATAAGAGCCAAAGTCTAAGTGGCTTGGTGATCGAGATTTTGATCTTCTTTATATATGAATCGGAGTGCTATTTACGCGATTGCGAGGAAGGTTCTCGTCTCCGTCGTTGATGGTCCGAGAACCGGTAGAAATTTCATTTGAAATTTCCGCGATCGATAAAGTCAACATCGATCATATCAATCAAGCACTAGATTAATTGAAACTTGTGGATAGATATCTCCGATTAAACAGATGGTCGGCCTCTGAAATTTTGAATAGACTAGGGCCAGACTAGAAGTTTTCTATTACATTAGATTGAAATTTTCTAGACTTGATGTCGGTCTTATAGATTTGAGACAATGAGTTCGTAGAGAGTGATCTTCTTGCAGATTACCGAGCAGATCGAATCTTCATCAGACCAACGTCCTGACTGTCATATTTACCAGAGACATCGTTGGGATTTTTACGCCATGGTTGGGTTATTGTAAAAGGTCAGCGCGTGTCAGCTGACACTGTATATAAAATTCACATGACTAGGGAATCGAGAAAGATGTGAATCGAGTACTGCGTACAAAATGCATTAACGGGTTTGTGTGGCACAGACTAAAAATCGAGCGTCTATGAGCGATCATCGTGGTTGGGCGATAATTCACATCATTTAATAATCACCTTTTACTCGATAATTCAGGAGAAAATCATTCTATTTTAAACTCTTCTAGCTCTGATGGTATTCTATTTTCTTTAGACAAGCATTATTCGCTGATTGTCACATTGGCCAACTTATCCAATGAACAAAGGCGGGACACGCGTTCACGATTGGATACGATTTTAATCAGTCATTCCGCGCATGAGGTACAGTGTGAAAGAAAATTTTTCAAATTGATGATTCAATGCAAATCAGGCTCTCGATCAGATTCTCAACACGTCCACTGTGATGGATGGGTCTACGATTTTTCATTTTCCGATTTTCGACGACTTGTATTAGCTCGGAAAATGCCTCTTATAATAGTCTAACATGATGAACCACGTTGCCGAGAACATAGATGATGAGTTAGGAGAGAGTTCAGGCCTGCATAGATTCCTTCTCCAAAACTTAGTAAGATTAGAATTAAATGGCGAAAAAAAGGCTTGGCAGTGAATGTGTTGATGACCAAACCCTTGAGCACCCAAACCTCAGAATGAATCATCAACCTATCTAAATAATTCCTGAAACAATAATAGTCTGTAATAGATCTGTTATATAATTTCCCCTCATCTCAGATTCAGATCTAATCTACTAAGAACTCATTCAAGTATATTAGCCATATCACCAAAAGCATTACGACGTTGAATACCGAGAACAGAGTACAACACAAGCCCTTTGAGAATAATTAAAACTCATTTTGTTTGCGAGGCTAAAGAGGCATCCTGCTGTGGGATGGTCATTTTTCATGAATTAAGCCAAGCTCGGAAGGGGGTCTTCTACAATGCTTATTTTGAGAGCAACCCCCTGTGAGGTCGTTAGCTTATTACAGTAATCCCAACGACATGCATACAAACTACGTTACCCTGAATGAAATGTCAAAATGGCTTGTGCTCGGAATTAATCAAATTCTTGATAATCTTTTTGTACGTCATCTGCGTTACGATATTTAGGCTTAGTTGTTCTTGGACCGAGATGATGAGTTTTGTCAATTTTCACAATGGATGCTTGGGGATTGAATTATGATTATGGAGATGAGAAATTACGATTACAATGAACAAAATTATTGATATGTGAGCAGAGTCCTGGTTTTGGGGCAATTTAAGACTCGATGTTCCCTAACCCGCTCACTTTCTAGTCTCGGAAAACTGTTCTGACACGGAAAATAGCAATAACTAGATGAAATAATAACAAAAGACGTCAAAGTTACAGGGTTGACAAATTTTGTTTTTTTCCCATTCTTTTCTAGAATAGATGAGCGTGTGGAGACTTGATTGTTGAAGAATTTTGTTCCTGATGTTGCCAGATATTTCTCAGATTTTTTTGATACTTCTACCGTGCGCCAATCAAAGTTTATCACAGAGATAGGGTTTTGGTCGTGTCCGGTGTAGTGGACAATGCTATTTCTAATCATAGAGTGGTGCTTTATCAGGGTTTTTTACTTTAGAACAAAGAAATTGAATTCCAGATTTTTGAAAAAGTGAGTTCAGGCTCTGGAGATTACACCTATCGATGACTATGTTTTGGGAATATTTCTGATGCTACTGCATAGAATGTACCTCCCAAAGGGTATTTGAGACAGCTTCAAAATGTTTACATTACTTTCACGAAATTTCCCTTTGACTGGTCTACTTTCTATCCATTCATTCATCATTTCTTCTGGTTTTGATTTAGTATTCATGTCATTTCCCGAGGGGACTTATCTCGGCTCCTAAAACAAAGCCCAATTCACACAAGAAGATCAGATTCCCAAATAAATCGAGAAACCCGAGTTGTTGTTCAGGGAAAGAATCTGTATTCCATCTTACAGTACACACAACCGTCTCGAGATTGAATGCTTCCAGGATACAAGAAGTATCCCTAAGCCGGCAGTCCTTCACCGTATCCGGTAGGTCTTCAAGACGATTCCCGGAAGTTGCCTACATACCGCATTCTGGAGTTTTGGAACGCGAACCAATTCTCCAAAGTTGGAATCTCGACATAGGGTGAGTGTAACCAACTTGCCCCTGTACTCAACTTGCCCCCATATGTCGATCTCAGAAATGGGCACTCGTTGACCCTTCCGCATAGTTTTTTCCATTTGTTATGTTAAAATATGAGAGAGTAAGTAGTTTGCATCGAATTCGCATCATTTCTGCGTTCTCCAGAGAATTCAAAGGATTTCTTCCATTTTTCGTGTTTGCACGGCTAAGAAATCACCGAATAAATCGCGTTCACTAGAACTGGTGCAAATTCATTTGCATTCGACCAATTCATACGTGGCTTTAGAGCATTCAATTTCTCATCTCAAGATCTTCGAAGTCCGCTCTTTAGAGTTCCGAAACTCTGATTTGGAGCAATTCAAACTCAAATCATTTTTTCAATTTTCGGAAAATATAGAACTACTTGATATCCATCGATTAGTCGCAGCAGACCTTGATTTAGCTGATTTAGATCTCAAGTACTCAGAAAATTGCACAATTCCATAAGAAGATGTCGTTCTCGAAGTTTCTTCTACAAGAATTATTGGAAGAACACTTCAGAACTGGAATCTATCCAGTCTCATCTACAATCGTTGTATAAGGATTGTGGCAATGGAACCTCACAGCGCTGATGTTGAGCATTTGATCAGTTGTAATGATATCTTGAAAGTTAACAGAAAGATCAAGATTAATGTTGACGACCGAGGTCTTATACCTTCATGTTTACATCAACATGCCTACTCCATTTCAATGGGAGCCTCGACCAGCAGTTCTCAAATGACTCGCATCAAAAGATAGACGAGAAAAAAAGTTGCACGGAAGATAAAAAACAGCCTTGGTATCGTGGCATGATCTAAAGGTCTGGATTACGAGTTGCAGAAGTCGGGGGTCCAGTGAACCATTGCAATACAAAATCTGAAATTGAGCATTTCGAAGTCCAAATAGCCATGTAGCTATATGATGTATAGGATCAATTATATACTCTTGTTGTCTTCTGAAGTATGAGGCCCACATGAAATGAAATCGAAGTTGAGTCCGCAGGGAATTTTTCTTTTCCCAGTTCTCAATGGAGGTTGCTCGCCCGATAGTTCTGAATTTTACTCAGAATAAACCAAAATCGGAGAAGCATGAAATGAAAAAAACTCAAATCTCTTAACTGGGGTATTTCTCCTCAATTTCCTCGTATTTTTTTGCACTCGGCGAATCCATGAATATCCTATCCATGGTTTATTTGGGAGTATTAGAAATACGAGTTGTAAATATTTACATTAGAATATTGAAAGTATCAAACCGTCAGATTTGAATTTTCTACCAACCGATCAAAGCAGTAGACAAGAATCATGTAATTTCATGAAATTTCTCTGATATTTTTCAGGAATTTTCTCAATTTGAAGCACAAAATTGTTCATCATGAAAATAATCATCATAATACCATTATCATCATCATCATTCCAACCAAAACAGTAAGACACGATGCGTTCTTGAATGCAATACAGACTGAAACCTACAACACTGAGATCACAGCCCATATAACCCATTAAAAAAGTTGTGGCAACATATCCGTTTAACCCTCGATCCTTCAGAATCAAGATTAAATTCAGGCCACATATGAGTATAGAAGCAAAAATCGTCGTACGAGAAGTGTACATCGAAGTAGAGAGCGTAACGAGGCCCCTGGCGACTATTATACCGACGACGCAATAATTAGCGCGAGCGTCGTTCGCGTAATGCCTAGCAATACTGCATCGAGTTCTGCCATATATACCGCCTACTCTCGTTAACGCTAATTCAGCTAGTGCGTGTTGTGCTAACGAGGCTTGCCTCGCATATAGCCTATATGTACTACCTTCGATCTTTCTTGTATTCGTATGTATGTATGTATGGATGTGTGTAGGTGTAAGCGAATACGCTTTGGGAATGTGAGTACCTGCAATTTTTTGAGCTCATTCTTTACTTTTTTCCTCTTTCTATTTTTGATCGAAACTCATGATCAATAGTCATGGTTGACTTTTTGGTTCATGAAAGTCTCGAAAGGGGTGTCGGTCGACTTGTTCGTCGATGGGAATTGCGGAAGTTGGGAATATCGATGAGTAGTGAGCCTTGCAAGACCTTGTTTGATTATTAGTGCATTGGAGAAGAAAAAAGATCAAAAGGATGCAGAGAATGTAATAAAATGAGGGTAATTGGACTTATGAAGCTGAACATTTTCAGCTATATATGTATTCACAGTGAGATACCCATTTTTATTGAGAGGGTGAACCTTGAAGATCGCTTTCATCACAATTTCATCAACATTATCAAGTAGTTCCTAATAAATAGGTACTACCAAAAATGGAATGCTCATCCGGCAAGATGAATTATCTCAATGGTACATTTTCTGACTCAGATAATGATATCTCTATAGCTATTTCCAACATATTCTTGAATATTTTCTCATCGTTCGATAGCGTAGATTTTACTGATTTTATTCTTAATTGGAGTCGATTTGATTGTTCGAGGATGTGGGGAAAATTCAAAATGTTAAAGTCTCGAGCTTTGGCGAACTAATTTATTGAATCGTTTTCGAACCGAGACCATGCTGTCCCGAATTCTTCCCAGTGACGACGCATTCTCTGATGAACTCTAGCCCTCTCAACTCAGCCACAGTGCGAAGTCCTCACAGAAATTTGTAATAATCCTGATGCCAAATTCATTCAAGTTTCGCTAACACTCTTGTACTATATCGTATAACTCGAATTTTGGTGCTCGATTCATGAATTTCCCATCGAGTTGGAAACCACCACTATTCACGACTGATTTTTAATTCTGGGATGCGTTGCTAATAGGAGCATGCATCGCACCCACAGAGCGACGTTTAATTAAATCTCACGGTGAGCTCGCGAAATTTTGCCATACCACATGGAAAATCGAAATAATTTCTCGTGGTCAGGCATGTAGAGGCTCATCGTACGTCCGTATCGAAGTTGATAAATAAAAATTGCCTGCAGGGTAGATTGGGCGATGATATAATCGGAGCACACGGCCACGGCTTTATCCAGTTCACCGACGATTTAAAATGTGTCCCCTCCACCCCTTTTTTGAGAAAAATTTAGTCGGAAGATGGTTTTAGTCGGAATCCAAGCTCTGGTGTCATATAGTACTGTCCAGATAGAACTTATTTCAATTGTACAGTATTTTGGGAGATAACAGTAACTGTTGAGAGCAAACTTGATTTTTGGAGGTAGAGACCTGCAACCGATTCTATCTCCTCCCCTGACACGCTCACAGTCAGGAGTTTCGTTGGGTGGCCTGTGATTTTTCGCATTTTAATTTTAACCTATCGAAGCATGCTTTAGAAATATTCTTATTGTGTGTGAGTGAGTGAGTGAGTCAGTGAGTGAGTGAGTGAGTGAGTGAGTGAGTGAGTGAGTGAGTGAGTGAGTGAGTGAGTGAATGAGTGAGTGGGGGTGGGTGTGTGAGTAAGTGAGTGAGTGAGTGGGCGGATGGATGGGGTGAGTGAGTGAGTGGGTGGGTGGGGGTGGGTGTGTGGGTAAGTGAGTGAGTGAGTGGGCGGGTAGATGGGGTGAGTGAGTGACGGGCCTTGATGTGCCCATAGCGCACTCTTTCGGGAGCGCCTACGGGCCACACGTTCCACATGCTAGGAAACGACCGACTCGCGCCCCCCGCACACCCGCGCCGAATGGCATGCATCCTAGCCCACGATTGACTCGCGCTCTCTGCAAACGCACGTAGCATTATAGGTACGTATTGCACTGCATGATATACATGTATTATACTGAGTATTATACTCCATCATATGCATGTCTTACGCTGCATGATATGCATGTATTGCATTTCGCGTCATGATTGCACCGGATGCTATGCATGACGTTCGCGAAGTGAACACCATCGCATAATTCCTCTATTTGAACATTCAATTTCTCTGTTTAATTAGTGAAATTGTGTCATGACATGTACGTGACAGAGGTCATACATAGCATGCGATGCGTGTATGACGGTAAGTACATTAGATGCATATCATGCAGTGCGATACATGCATGTCATGCAGCCTTACACATGTATATCATGCAGTGCAATAAGTGTGTATTATGCAGTGCAATACATGCCTATCATGCCATGTCAGTTTGCTAAGAGCGCGAGTCGATCGTGGGTTTGCATGAGTTTCATTCGAAGCAGGTGTGCGGAAGGCGCAAATCGGTCGTTTCCTAGCATGCAGAACGTGTGGCCCGTAGGCGCTTCCGTACACTCTACATTTTATTGTTCGACCACGACAACACGACTTTTCCGTGAGGATCACGAAAAAATTCCAGGCTGTCCTGACCGACATCCGAACCCAATTCTATCTGAGCACCGAGTTCCAACTGACTAGAAGCCGCTCTAAACCTCATCTAGCCGACTGTGCCACAAACAGAAGCAGTCTCCAACATTACTGGTTAAGAGCATGAATGTTGGGCTACAGAAACATTGGTTCTTATACGTTTCACACTCCGCCAAATCTTACGAAAAAATGCTGTTGTCGTTAAGGTGTTATAAAGCATCAGGCAAACTCGATACAAAATTGATTCCACCAACGTTTCCCTTTTCAATTGTGAAATCCATTTTCGTTTTATATCTTTTCCATAATCCAATTCCCACTCTTCGATTCGAATCAACATATTCTCACAAAGTCAACCAAACTCTACTAGCAAAGTCTTCCTCTGCACTTTCCAAAAGCCAAATCAAACATGGACATTGCTCTGCACAGATTCGCATGAGTAATCGAGATCATGATGAACCTCCGTGTCAAATTATTCCCAGGAATGATGAGCCCTGTCACCATTCCGAAAGTGGACAATCAGCCCAAGATCGTAAACTCTACCGAAAACCGTTGGCCAAAATGTCAAAGAAAATAATATTCGAAAGTAAAGAACGTAAGAGGGACAAAGGTCTCTGGGAATTGGAAACCCTCAAGAGGAAGTGAGGCTGCTTTTGTTTGACTCGGATGAAACGTTTGAGCTTTTGTTGCGACACTCAGGTGATAAAAGAGACGAGGAAAGGAAGAAGGACAAGGAGGGCTTTGGAGCGATTTGACCATTGTTGAGTGCCTCGTTGCCGCATTCTAGAGAAACAATGCGCCCGAGCTCTTGGAGGATATTATATTGATGATATTCCATTGGGTATGGTTTTAAATTGGAAAGAAACGATTAGAAGGTATTTTAGAACGATCGTTCTGATGGTGTGCCGTTTGCTCGTTCGATTTTATTCATTCTGGTGGAGTGTGTCATCGCATTGAATCATTCCCACTGGCTCATTACTCTGTCGTGTCATGCTTGAATTGTGAGTTGGACTTATAAGAATGATTTAGCCCTCAATCTCAGTTGTATGGATTCTGAGTTCTTCAAGGAATGTCTATTAGATAGTCATTCAGGAAGTCGTTATATTATACGTACTTTCATCGGAAGGTATCAACAGCAGAGTTTTTTGGGTTTTATTAGAGCAGGTTCTGCCGGGAGAAAATTTACAACCAATGAAAATTCAAAGATACAGTTCGTGTGATAATAACTAAGAGGGATCAACTATACATTTGTGGAGCTTCCGAATTATAGGGTGCTATGATCTGGTTCCTGATGCTGAATTATGAGAGTAGCTCATAGAGTATGACACTGGATGAGTTTCCATTGCACGCTCACAACGAACTTGGTTGGGAGTTGAGGGACGGGATTTATTCACGATGGAGAGAATCGTATCAATCTCTTGAAGTAGCCAAACCAAGCTGTCACTTTCCCGTTTGAAACCCTCCTTTTGTCACCTGCTCTACCGTTTTCCAAAGGTCAAACTCGTCTCTACTTTTTTACGTATTATGTTGTGTCTCAGAACAGAGATGTCTAACTCTTATAGTGCAGAATTTTATATCAGTTCTAATCGAATTCTATAAATCCATACGATTGGGCCACGAATAAGTTCTTTGCTGTCAAGTCTGCACGTTGATCTCTTATTGTAATTATGAAATCACAATCGAACTATTGATTCTTTGTAGGTTATAGTTGAAAGTTGTGGAGTGAGAGTAATTCTTCTCAATCTGGTCTCACACCGTAGTGGATTCCGAGCTCACAGCGCATTGGATTGACACTCTTAGGAGTTATGCTCCTGAAAATTATAAAATTATGCCTACCATCAGCCAATGCTGTTACGGTAGGAAACTATCTGATGTGACTGATAGGCATAGAGGCAGGTATAATTTCAGTCTCAATAGCTACATGGCTTCATGTGGACATTCTCAAACTCAATGCCCTGACTGCATTGTTTATATTGTATATATTGTATATCACGGTGGGCCGGAAAATGGAATTTTTTCCGAATCAAAACGCTTGGGGTCTCAGTTTTTGCCATTTTGCACGTAGACGAAGAAAAATTTTTCCTGCGATTTTTAAGATGAGGTTTTCCGCTGGAGCAAGAGCCCTGAAGATTTTTAAAAATGAAGGTTTTTCACTCGTTTTTTGCGTTATTTTTCAAACTGATCGAATGAGGCGGAGAACGTACCCGGGTTGTGAATCATCTTACAAACCATCATTTCTTATGCATTCTTACACGTAGAAACCGGATTCGTGATCCGCTTGAGCCTCAGAAGTGAAGGCTCTCTGTAGAATGCAAGACAACGGTCGTAGCAAATAACAACACTTTCCGGAAAACAACAAACTACGTTAAAATCGGTATGTGTGATAGAGTTCCCTATTTCTGGGTTCAAAACAGCACCACACTACTTTTTCTTACGTATTTCGACCTGCTGAAAACGATCCCGGTGGTTTTAGGGAGCTTGGATACGTAAAATGTAGGTATTAAGCAGATGACGACGAGCGATTTTCATCCTAAGCTTATACATTGATTGCATATCGTTGTACACGGGCTTTGACACATCGGTCATCAGCTCCTCTTGAGATGAATTTCACGCATCGAAGCTTCCTAAAACCACCGGGATCGTTTTCAGCGGGTCGAAATACGTAAGAAAAAGTAGTGTGGTGCTGTTTTGAACCCAAAAATAGGGAACTCTATCACACATACTGATTTTAACATAGTTTGTTGTTTTCCGGAAAAGTGACGTTTTTCCGTAACGATCGTTGTCGTGCATTCTACAGAGAGCCTTCACTTCTGAGGCTCAAGCGGATCACGAATTCCGTTTCTACGTGCAAGAATGCATAAGAAATGATGGTTTGTAAGATGATTCACAACCCGGGTGAGTTCTCCACCTCATTCATTCAATTCGAAAAATTGGCGCAAAAAACGCGTAAAAAACTTTCATTTCTAGAAATCGTCAGGGCTTTTGCTCCAGCAGGAAATCTCATTTTAAAAATCACAGGAAAATTTCTTCTCCATCTAAGTGCAAAATGGCAAAAACTGGGACCCCAAGCGTTTTGATTTTGAAAAAATTCCATTTTTCGGCCCACCCTATTGTATATTGTTTATATTGTATGTCGTACATTGTGTGTTCTTAGATTTTTTCGAGTGATTATCGCAAGGGCGGATACAGAGCTTGTGTTTGGAAGGGGCTGTCGCATAAACATATATAAAAAACATATATAATTATTATGCACATACACACACTCACACACACACACACGCACACACACGTGGGCGCGCTTATCTTCAAACTAGAAATGACTATCAGGAACGATAATGATGGTCGTGATGATGATAGCGAATACCAACTTGGAAGTATTTTCATTGTACTGAGTCTTGAAAAATTTCCTCAAGATGGCAGTTAGGGGTTCAGATTAGTAATATCCCTGGTAGAAATCTCTTGCATTTTTTGTCCATAAAATGTACATCTCAATCAATTGATGTCTAACAAATGTACATTTCCGATGTCAATTTTATGTATACCATCGTCACGCTTTTTCTCGCATAAGATTGGCATAATATGGCCCATTTAATGAGTACATCTAATGGACGTTTTATGTACATAAATTACGGACAAGGATGGATCACGTTTTGTGCGATTCATCCAGTTGATGTACAGTAACTGTCCAACTAATTCATATTGGATGAATATAAGTTCCATGCGAATATTTTTACAGAAAAAATTCATCTCTGTAGGATGCTACATTGTACATACATTGCCGTCAGTGGATGGTAGATTAGTGATTGTTGTAAAGTTACAGATGTTTCTATCATCAATGATTCAAAGGTGACCGACTTGCCGCTTGTTCATCAGAGAAATTTCAATTCCCTGAAACGAGAAAATTTTCCACAAAGCACCAATTTCAACATGATCAAATATTCTGAAGTTGTTCCGGTGTTGATTTACGTATCTGAGAGAGTCGAGCTCGCATGCGATGAGCTTCTTCCTTGACTTGATCCACGTGGTAAGAGGTGAATTGAGCTACTATCGGAGAATAGCTGTTGTGTAGATTCATTGATCCCTCTTCATTTATTGACTTGCACTGATCAATCAGCGAAAGTTGTTTGGGATACTCATAGAATGGATGCAAACATGAGCACTGTGCTCATCTTTTAAGATAACTACACGTGCAACAAAACACTTGCGCACCATACGAGGTTATGTTGGCACATGTGTAGTTCACGAACATTTTGCCAAGGACACTTTTGACACTCGAGTGCCTTGCTCGTGACTCGTGACAAAGCCGCCATCAGAAGCTTTTAAAGGTCGACGAGGGTGGTGCCCAGGTCAAACTTGGGTGCAATATTTGGGCGGCTCCGGATCAGAACGGTATAAGTCCATTTTTCCCATTTCTGGAAAATACGCCTCAAAGTTTTTGTGATATGGAAAATTCGAGTTATCATCTGAAGTAAATATTCTTATTCTACCGTGTAGTGAGTGTGTTTTCATGCTATTCTTCGCGTGGGGCGTATTGATTTTCAATTGTTTACACTTTTTACATCTCATTTTGCAATAAAAAATGGACTTATACCGTTCTGATCCGGGAAATTTCTCGACTTTTTTTCCAGATCAGAACGGTATAAGTCCACCATTTCTGAAAAAAATTCACATTTAATATTTTAGATCGGGAGAAGTAGTTGAATTGATGAATTTTTACCGTTTGAAGTAGGAAAATGTCAAGAAACTATGAGTTTCCACTTTTGAGATCAAAAAACGTTAAAAAAACCACGGACTTATGCCGATTTGAGCGAGAAAAAAGGTGGAAAAATTTTCCAGATCAGAACGGTATACATTGAGAATTCTGTGGATTTTTAATGACTGTCCTCGACTTTTTCTCGCAGTAAACAGAATTCCTCTCTAATTTAGGATGACTTTTATAAAATCTCATTGACAGCCGAGACTGTTCTTCGCAAAGAGATCTCATTCAGGATACCGTGACTAAGGATATATTTCCAACATTGAGGTCAACAAGCGTCTATTTGGGAATCCAGTCAAGAAGAGTTTACTCAAGCGGCCCGGTGCGAAGTATAGTTTTTGGGGATCACATAGCACGCAGCTTTACGTCATGTATTCAGAGGCAATTTAAGGTTGTATAGGAAAAATCGCAATGCAGAGAATTGAATCGACCAGGGAATCCAAACGATGAATTGGGACTGATCCCCACTCAACAAACAGAATTGTTGAGCAACCGTAGAATGAGGTTAAGACTAGTTGCAGCTATCTCAATTCAGGAAGGCGAGCAGGAAGGCTATCTTCATCTACAAGATTTGCCCAAATGAGGTTCACTTGTACCGAGTGGCGGGGAGATCGAACCGAAGGCCGGGTGACTGTTAATGAAAAGAGCCCCAGTTGATAGATCACAACCATTCATAGTGAAATTGTAACCGAAATTCTGTGATGAAGCTATAGGCTTTCTCTGCCATTGGCATTGTTTCTAAGGAGGAAGTGCATAGCTTAGTTGAGTTTGGCGTATCACGGACGCAGTTGATTTTTCTCCCGAGAAGATGCCTGAAAACATGATGCAAAATCAAACTTCTTTGGAAGCTCAGTACCGACCGCTCTCACAACTACGCTTTTGGAACCATCACTAAGAAATTCGGCTCTTTCAATGACGATAAGAGATAAGAAAATGAGACACCAGGGCTTCTAGAGAAAGATCCCAGGCCAATGGGAGTACTGACCCGAGGTTGTCCATTTTCGTAAGGGCTTGCCTGTGTCCAAACGCGTCAAAAGGAAGTGATCGGACGTCGGCCCACCTCCTTCGAAACCATTCGATGCAATCATTTGGACGACATAGCGAACCTAACTTGTAGTTTCTGAGAGTAGCTACCGACTCTAACTCCTTGTAAAAGCACGACAGCTAAACGTGGATGACCCAAAAGTATATTATTGAGCGAGAACATGGACTTATACCGTTCTGATCCGGAAAAAAAGTCGAAACTTTTTTCGGGACAAAAACGGTCGTGCCACTTGTGATGCCTCAAAATGCATTTCTACTTCCGGAGTTGTGCATACATGTTTTCACATGTATTTTCTATCGTTTCCCGTCAAAAACTCAATTTTCACCAAAATGGACTTATACCGTTCTGATCCGGAGCCGCCCATTTGCAGCACGCCAGAACACTTAGGCTCACAAGGCCGAGGGACTTGCCAAGACTAACTGGCCCAGACTGGGCGCGGTCGGGCAGTTGGGATGGAGAAATTTGGAGTATATAAGAAGTCAGGCGCCTGCGCGGCCGGTCATAGCCATTAATTTATGTACATTTAATGTTCATCTAGAATGGTCAAAAAGGTTGTCGATCTATCTGCATCTTTTATGGGCATAAAATGGACATATATCCCTTACATCTCCTCAAACTAGGCTCTGTCCATCTCAACTTCCCATTTTGTATACATAATATCGACATTTTTTGTCCAGTGAAACTGGAGCACTTAAAATGTACATTAGTTGGATTCCCGTCCATCTTTAATGGATTCATTTCTACCAGGGATGTGACCTATGACCAGCCGTGTTCCTACTCGTTGCTATGCATTATGGTTCCAGTGACTCAAGAGGCTCAACAACCCCATGATTCTGCAGTTCCTGTTAGGTAACACCATGATCTGGTTTCAGAGTGGTCCGTTTAACTCACGATGACTACCGGTACCTACTATTGTTCATTCATGGTGATGATGAACCTTTGGAGGTGATTCAAGTGTACCAGGTACTAGCTATTTTGGCAAAAGCGATCTAAATCCTCTTGAAACGGGTTCTGTAATTTAATTCATCCATCCAAATTGCATAGTCCTCTACTTGAGGACACGTGCGTTTCTGTTTACCAACGCGTTATTGTGAACAAATTGTGTATAGAAACGGTTCGGTTTGGATGCGTTTGGGGGGAGGGGGCGGGCGATTTGCCTCCGAGGAGTGGTTGGGGGGGGGGATATTGAACGGCCTATCGCCCTCCCTCCTTGTATCCGCTCTTGGATTATCATAGGTCTTATGATAACCTGCCTATACCACCTGCTCTGGCGGACAATCTATCAACCTGTCGACTTGATGACTTTTTGATGACCTATCATTCCTCCGACCTACTGTCTAGCCACACGAAATACCGGTCGAGCAACTTACTCAACCATTCTCCTGCGAACTTGTCCCATTCATTGACCTACTGACCTGTCATGCTACCAAAATACTGGCTGATATATGCTCACTCGTCCGTTGACAGACTGACCTGACAAATGATGTACCACCCTACTGTGCTACTTTTATATTTAAGGCTAGCCCGTAGTGAATCCGGATATTTCGCCTGATAGATGGCACTTTGATCGTACTTATGTGCGATGGGAAATTATGAACCACTTTTTTGCCTTATAGTATTTCAACCTCACATTTCCGACCCAAACGAGATATGGCAACTGAAACACCATGATATTTTCCATCGAATGAGTTGTTCCACGCCCGGGGATTCATTCTATATCTCCAGAAAATCGTAGTTCTTTGGCTCGCTGAGCAAGTTATACTGCTCGATGCTCACACTAGTTCGAGGTTTTTGCGAGCTAGATTCAGAATTTTCGGGCGTGGGAGGGCTGATTCGACAGAAAATTCCGATCCACAGATGGCCTAGTATCTGATATTGGCCAGAATTGTTATGTTATTGAGGAATAAATCGAAATAGGCGAGGACGCGCTCTGTCCCACCAAAAAATTGCCTTCAAGCTTTTATTGATTCCTAATGAACGAAATGCCATGAAACTTTGCATGGTATCGTGTTATACGATTTTACAGGTGGCCTAGTATCTGAGTAACACATTTAGTACCAATAAACGCGTGTAAACTATAATACCGCTTTCAGAATCATTGGATGCAGCTGCAACCTCAAAGTACGCCGGTGCGTGTCTGGTTGCGGTTTTGCGGGGACTCCGGACTAGCCTTAATGACCGACTCACCGATAGCGATTTGGCGAGTTTCTTGGGAGGTCAGCATTGTCCGTCAGAACAGTAGATGAGTGGATCCGTGTGTCATACGCTCGATCACTGATTGAACGATTCAGTAAGTCATGGAATATGTGTCAGCAAGTTGATGGATCGGCGGGTCATATATGAGGTTGGAAGGATGTTGGGTCACAATGTCATCCAGAAAGTCACAAGGTTCATGGATTAATCAGCAATACGGTAGACCGGTATGCCATGGAGCAGATTCATTAGCCAGTAGGGTCATATGACCCGTCAATAAGCCGGCGAGCCACCATCTTGTCCGGATTGCCACCAAATCTACGATTGGATTACCTGCCAAGCAGCGGTTATAAGGTTATTCTATTCGCAGGTGCTCCGTGGATCGTTGGTCAGGTCAATAGATGAACGGTTCAGTGGAATCATAAATCAAATCAGTGGGTCAGGAGGTCAAAATGTCAGATCAGCAGGTCACTGGATCGGTGGGTCGTATGGTCGGTCTTTTAGTTGGTAAGTTGGCATGTCATGTGGCAGAACAATATATTGAGGGGTCGATTGGTCCCGAAGGGACTTTCCAGAGATCACTCAAAAACTCCTAAAAACACTCACTGAACAAATAAAATCCCGTGTTCATCAAGAATTGGATGTCATCGGGATAGAATTATAGCCAATATCTCAAAACCGTCTATAAAAACACAGAATGTGGCATCAAATCCATCTCCAGACGAATGAAAAGTAAAGGAATCAAAATTTACACTGATTTTACACTCTGCGCTTTGATTTGGGAGTCGATATTGAAAAAAAAATTAGAGGAATGAGGTCGGTATGAATCGAAAACGGATTCGAAATCGGCGACCCAAAGATCACGTTGACAATGTTATTAGAACGCTGATCCAGACTGTGCTACCTCATTCGTATAAACCTGTAATCACTCTCCTCCAAAATGACTAACCAATCTCTTGGGAAAATTAATCTGCATAGAGCGATACCCTTCAAATTTAAAATTCGCAACTTTACTGACTCGAGGAGCAACGAACGAAATTCTACCCTCCCGAATTTCCCTGACCAAAATACCAGTTTCAAGCATGAGAAAGAATTTTTACACCTCACTAAGCACAAACAACCGAAAAAGTGGCATCAAACCTATCTTCCAACCAACGCTAAAAAATTCTACACTACAAGCGGGTCGTTCACCCCGATCGAACCAAGAAGAGCAACAAAAAATGAAATTATAAGGAAAAAAAAGAAGAATATCGACAAGCCGTAACTCTCGTCGTCAGAGCAGCTCGATCAGCCGTGAGCCGTGAGCCTCGGTGAAAGAAAGGAAGCAAAAAAAAAAGAAAGAAAAGCCGTCCGTCGCGTCCACTTTGTCTCTCTCGACACGGAGATTGAATCGCGAAATGTTATTCAGGCGAAAAGCCGTCTCGTTCGCGCACGTAAATCGGGCTCTATAGTGGCTACTATGCTTGCGGTCCATGAGAGGAAAATATCGGGTTGTTTCATATATATATATGCCTAACTACGACGATACCATATGCCACCAACGTTGCTCTCAATGGTTTGTTTCACCACCGCGATAAACGTTCGGCCATCTGATAAGTCTTACTACTATATACACGTTACGAGAATTTTGCCACCGTCGCATCGCGTCGTCGCCTCACCCTCTCGAACATTGTGTGACACGCTTGCATGCACGGATCGCTTTGATTTCGAAGCGGTGATTGTTCGTTCGTTCGTTCGTTCGCTTACTCGCTTGCTTGCTCGTTAGTCTTTCGTTGCCGTTTTTCAGGTGCGAGCTTCGAAAAACAGCGTAGAAAATTCTGGGATGCAAATGCGAGCTACAGATGGCTTATTTCCATTTGTTGCTATTTGCATTTTTGAGTGCGTATTTTACGAACTTTGATTTTTTATTTTGATGTTGTCGCTTTGGATTTTTACACGACGATGATAACTTTTTTCACCTCTATTCCTTGCCTTTTTTTCCCCTCAAAATTTTCTCTCCTGTTTCATCAACTATATCGTTTGGATCACTGATGAACACTGATGTAATTGATTGGTTTGTGAGATATTTTTTTTGAGATAATGGCAGGGGAAATTTGAATGATTCCTGGCAGTTCGAATTAAGAAAGAGAGTCGTCACTGGCTTAGACTGAATATTCCTTATCAACGAGATGATCAGCAGTAGGAGCATAGGGAATCTTGATGAAACCAAAGGCAAGATCTGATAGGGACTCTGGATGGATTTCAAAAGAATCCCAACACCATAAAATTTGTCAGAATCTTGGTGACCTCGAATTTTCCATGACACGAATCATGGAATCATAGGAATTGTCTTGATCTGGAATCGGTTCTTTCTTGTCCTAAAGGTATATGAATTCACATGGAAATCTCTACCGTGCCTATCTTAGGGATTCTGAATTCACTACGTTCTCCAATGTATCGAGGCTATTATTTTCCTTGAACTGGTGAAATCTTTCAGGATCTCTGACTCATCAATCATTACGTTATTTCGAATCTTCCATCGTGATTATCCCCGATCTTCATTAGAAACCATGACGCTATCCAGTTTCTTTATCCAGTCATAAAACCACTCTTCAACGATTGTTTCGAATTCTTCAAATTATTTGGAAGAATCTCCAATGTTGTAAGCAAATCCGTATTCTTTGAAGAACCTTCATCTTTATTTTCAAAGCAAATACTACATTATATCCTCATTCTGCATTATTCAGAATAATTCCAATATCAAATCCATGATTGGTTATATTTTTGTACTTTAGGGAATCTTCAGAGTCGAATACTGTGAGATGATCATTCGAGGTCTAAAACTAGTGCGAGAGTTCAATTAACGATAGTGATAGGGAGATCATTTGACGAATGTACCGATCAAAATATTAAATAAAGAAATATTCAATGTTGCATATAAGCCCCTTCATTTGGGCAAACATTCATACGGTACAAGTGATAAACAAAAATCTCACATCTATTTTTATTGTAATTCTCATTCAACCACAAGGTGACCTGAACTTGTTCATCGATGTCAAAATACTAATCAGCATTTTTGCTCATTTTGAAACTCAAAAAACTCTTGAAAAGTCGGTACTTCACGCATCGACACATAATCTTCTCCAATCCGGTTGTAAATTTACTAACCCTTTCCAACGTCTCATCAAAAAAAACTTCTTACCAAACAGAACATTTTCTGGGAGGGTTCATAAAACTGCCCACAGGACAATTAAATTCCTGAGAAAATTCTCGCATGTTGATGAGTGGTCCATTCACTCGCAATTGAGGTGGTGCATAATTTCCATAAACTAATTGCATTCCAGGTTTTGACCATTCACAATAGTTGTTGGCGTATGCCAACCAGAATAGCTTCTTTGGTGAATATTCTTCCATACCAAAAAGTCTTGCATCACTTCCATAGTCTTTCACCCATTGATTATAGGCATGATAAGCATGTTTCACACCGGCGTTGTCTGCGATATTTTCTCTGAGGCTTCCGAGTCCGTTAACCTAAATCAGAAGAAGATATTCCTATTCTAAACTCATTTTAAGTGTATGTTTTCTCTGAAAATTTTGTGAGGAATACATGTGTGGGGTTGCTTGTTTCACATTAAAAGATAAAAAATTGCAGTGTAATAGAAGTTGTATGATTTTCATGAGATATTTGAATGATCCCATCATTTTCACGATGTAAAATGCCACCAGAATACATAGTTATGAACGTGATGTGTCACAAAATGAGTGCGTAGTCATCAATCTAAAACAAATTAATAATTTACAAAATTCCCCTAATCAATGGAATATAGCTCAGGAAGTAATCAAGCTCTAATTCTTCCGAGATCAATATTCACTACTGATCAATGATGCTAGGAGATTCATGAATATTATCGTTTGCAAAATAATTTTTGTGCCAAAAATATCACCTGGAGATTCTTGCTTCTTGCAAGTTTGTCATACTGACTGACTAGACATTCCGTTTTTTCATGGAATTTTCTTACAGTTGTGGGGTCCCAACAGTTTCGATAGTACTTTCCAGGTTCATTCAAGTGGCTTTCACAACCATCAAAAGCATGCATCATCTCGTGACCAACTGTACTACCAACACCAGCAAAATTGATATACTTTGGATTACGAGGGTTGAAGAATATACCTTGCAGAAAACCAGCCATGATATCTGTAATGTCCATAAACATTGAAAGAATCATTCATTCTCAAGAAATTGCCATGTAATTTCACATTCATCGGCGGTAAATGAAGAGGTAATCATTACAAATGGATTCAAATGTATAAGTGGCAGAAGATTCCAATTCAGATTTCAAGAGCATTCGCCATGAGGAATAGCGCTCCAATCTAAACATTGTAACTACGAACATGATCCTTAGATTCTTGTGATATGGAATATCGTGTAAGACTGCGTGCAGATTGGTAGTCTCATAAAATACTATTCAAAAACCATTTTGTCTAGAATGCTTCTAACGAGAATGGGTCCAGAGATTTGTTACCTTCGTTTGAATGGCAGTCTGTTATATAGAAAATTCAGCATGGCAAATCAAGACTTTAGATACATACGGCAAATATGTGCCAGTCGCAATTGCATCCAGTCTAAGACACACACATAACAAAAATTGTGAAAAAAGTTATTACTTAAGATTTCTTACAGATTGACTAGATCGAGCTGTTGAAGCATCTGACAAAAAAGTGAAGCCGTTGTGAGCCTGGTGAGTAACTCATTATTTTTCTTCTTCACTGTAGTTCTACGCGATTTTTCTCTTTTTCATCAGTGTAGCACACTTTTCGAGTATTAATGATTCATTTTATTGAATATGAAGTGTTTTGTGTTCAACTACCCGAACCTTATAAAATTAGCTTCCACTGCGCCAACCATTTTCTAGCTCACGCATCAATATTTTTCGGTAAGTGACATTCGCAATTTTGGAAGTAATTTGCAATAGGATTCAACTGTAGTATTTATGAAATCTCAGGGTTACTTATTGTTAGTAAGATCTCCGAAACCACCCTCATCTTTTTCTCATTCATAACATGGAGCTCTTCGAAAGTATCAAATCTCTGTCCAGTACCTCCTCAAATGATGTGAACCTTGCATTGCCCTGAAAAAATAGTTTCAAGAGATGTGATATACCTACAAAAAACGTTGTGACTGAGAATATACATGGCCTCTACTTTAGCAGCATGTCCAGATATACCAGACCAATGAAAGATGTTGAAAGGCTCTGCTAGCCTGTTTTCATAGAGTTTCACATTGAACAGATTTAAGCTCAAGATGGTTTTAAGGAAACTTTTGTTGGATTGTACAGCTAGCTTCTTGTAAAAATTGTTAATCTCGCTATCTTCAAGGAGCTCTCCAGGGTATCCTATAACTGACACCATTGCATTAATCTTATCTAAAGCAGCCATTTGATCCTTTTGATGCATCCACTGGACCTGTTAAAAACAGAGTCGCATTGAGCTTACTCATCTTCAGAATGAATTTGACTTCTCACGAGTGTGCCGATTCCTTTCCAAAATAAATCAAGCATACCAATAATTTAATCGTTCTCGGAGGACGTAATGGTGAATTTTGATCAGAACTTCGTAAAAATCCGGATTTTCTTGTTCTCAAGGCGTAAATGGCCTATTCTATAGTCATCATCTGTCAAACCAATACAGCCCTTAGATAAAACTCTACGAATCAGAAGGAATGTTTCGAAAATTCCAGATCAAATTTCCAAGTCCCTCTTCAATCGAGGACAATTCTTGTGAAGTTTCAAAAAGAATAGTCTGCCGTTTATGTAAATTCCCTTCTTTTCCACTCCCCTGTTGTTTCGAAAAGGGTTGGGAATCACGAAAATACTCGTAACACGTGCGCTTCACTTCGAAAGTAACGTCAGACCGTGATCTTGGTTTTGACTTCAATGAGCATTTCCAAGATATTTTGAAAGTCAACTCGATTTTCTGAGAATGAAAGCATCAATAACCTAGAATTTCGAAAAAGCGAAGAAAATCTTAGACCTGTTTACGTAGATCCAACTCATCGGTGGTTAGATCAACGAGATGAATAATATTTTGACCTTGAGTTGAATCTTGAAGTTCATTTTCAAGGTCACCTGCGGTTGATTCGGTTGTATAGATGTAAAAACCCAGTGGGCGGAAGTATTTTTGACTTGAATTTTGGTTTCTCCCCATCAAAATGACCTTGTCGAGAACCCCCGAAGGTCAAGGTCAAGGCCATGACCTCGTTTCTGCTTCAACTATAGTCATCATCTACGATTCAGGATATATTCTGACTTAACGCTTTCTCTTGAAGCAACGAATGTTACCGGTGTTCGGTCGAAACTAGATGTCCATTCTCGAGAAAACCAATTGACCCTCAAATGATCGCGATAATGACCTTCAAACGATGTCATACATGCTTCGACTACCCAGAAATTATCCGAGGTAACGTCATTTTATGGAGTCAAGCCAAGCAGACCATCGTTCGTTACTAATCTTCCTCAAATCATCTTGCCAGAGTGGCGTTGGATCGAGAAAATTTTCATTAATGTTTGATATAAATGGTCCACAGATATTTATGATCATCCGAGATGTAAAGTATGAATTCGGTGTTTATATTTCAGAAAAACGAGGCGACCTCTATATGTCCTTAAAAATGCCTCTCAAAGTCATGACCAAGGTCACCATTATACTCCTCAAATTGAGGGGACATAAGTTTCGAGGATTTTTTCAACACCCAACCATTCTTAGAAATATGAAGGGGGTGGTACTCGCTCCATGAGCACGCGGTGTAAAGTCTGTGGAAAGTGATGCCAATAAGTTGTATAGACAGAGTGCCCCGAAAGTCAGCCCTCTGCCCTCCCGGAATCTTGAGAATGGCTCCGGGTATCGAAAAACCTCGAAACATGTGTCATCTGAAATCGAGGGAGAAGTTCAAGTATGGTCTCAGATATGACCTTGAGTCTGACTTTGATGGTTTTTTGGATGTCAAATCGGTTTTTGAAATAAGAACCCTCATTTTTGACTCTGGATTCTGAAAGAGCACACAATTTTACACTCAAATTGGATCTCTCACATATTTTTTAGATGACCTCTGAGGGAGACTCGGGGGTTGAACTTATCTCGACAGTAGACTAACATAGCAGAGCTACTGCAATAGTCTAGTCTAGGAAGACTGCACTCAGAAAAGTTTCTCAGGCACATTTTGACCCTTGACCTGTGACCCTTAACATAACCACAACTATCAAAACTTGGAAACGGCTCCGGGTGTCAAATATTCCGGAACGCGTGTCTCCTGAAATTTACGGGGAGCTCAAAACTGGGCTCAAATTTGACCTTGATCGATTTATGGAGGCCAAATCAAACTTTTCAAAAGGGAATGGAACATTCGACTATGGGCTCTGAAAATTTGGCAAATTCTGACTCCAGATATGACCTTCTACTCACTGGATAGATAACCTTCAAGGGTCATTTCGAAGTTAAAAGTATCTGATTTTTGGCTCAACGTGCCAGAGCTGAGGCGGTGGTCTAGCTCGAAGTGTTATTCTCAAAAGAAAACTCAGAATACGTTTGACCTCGAATCTGCGACCTGAGCACAAACTTGACCCTCATCAAAGTTCGATGCAAAATTCAGTATGGTTATTCTTATTCTTCACTCTGACTCCGCCTCCCCCTCCCCTTCGACTCAGATTATACCCTCAGCTTTGGCACGTTGAACTACTCTTCAAAGACTTGTGACCTCAAAATGACGTTTGCGCGATTGGTGGTGTGTCAAACCTGGACTCAGAATTTGTCACATTCTCAGGACCCAGGGTCAAGAATAAGGGTTTCAATTCCTGAAGTTCGATTTAACCTCCAAAATACCATCAAGGCCTCATCCAAGGTCAAATCCGAGTCCATTTCTTAGCTCTCCTTTGATTCTAGGAGATCCGTGTTTCGGGATTTTTGATACCTAGAGCCATTCTTGAGTTTTGAGAGCCAAGTTTATGTTCAAAGGATCCAGGTCAAGGGTTGTACACGTCTGAAAAAATTTTCTGAGAAGAACCTCTCCAAACTTCACTATCGAACTAGGTCTGGAACATTAATCTACTGCACAGATACTTTTGACTTCCAAATAAACCCTATAGGTCATCGGCAGACATTGGCAAAAATTACCATGTAAATTTCAAACTCGTTCAGTATTCGGAGTCAAAACTGGGGGGGGGGGGGGGTTCCATATGAGAAAACCGATTTGACCTCCACAAAACTGTAAAGGTCTCATTCATGGCTAAATCAGAAACCATTTTTGAGCTTCTGCCTCCCCATTTCAAAGGATAAGTGTTCCAGGGTTTTTCAGTACCCCGAGCTATTTTTGAGAATATGGGGAGAGGAAACTGACTTTTGGGACACCTTATAGATTATTGGTGGCGCTGAGTTCTGATGATTCTGAAACATCACTGAAATAAGACTACGCTTTTGAAGATGACTTCAGTTCCATATCAAGTACGATGGATTGAAAAATTGATTGAATACCTCCTTGAATGTGGCGCGAACGCTTCTTTCGATGTATGAAACCAACTTCGTGACCTCGGCTTTATCTTGTCTATCGAAATGCTTCCTAATGTATAGAGCTCCAACAGCTACAGGCATCAATGTTTTGACCTCTTCAATGCATGTTCTCCATCGTGGCTGGCCTCTTTTTTGATCTTTTCTCTTCTCAAAAATATCTTCATAGCTCAGTTTAAGCATTCGCAATTGAGAGTTCAGATATGGAAGAGAGTCTACTGATATGTGGAAAAATGCATAGTTTGCCAAAGCTCGTTTGGGTGTCTTCAGAAACAACTCACAATAGCTCTTGATTATGTTGGTTGGGATAGTTGTGATTGTAGTTGACGAACTTAATTTTCCTTTCAGAGGCAGAATTTTTGTAATGTATTCTAACCAAGGAATTGATGGACACAATGTTTGAAGCTCTTTAATCGTCATGCGGTGATTTTCTGAACCATAACGATTCACGCGTAGGAATTCGTGATTGATCTGTGAAAGAATTACAGAATATTTGATTGACTGTCATTTTTGGGCCGTAGTCAGTGAGCTTAAGAGAAAAGAAAATCCTCAAAATTGATGAAATGGAACGATGTACATTATGAACGCCACGAGTTTATTCTGATCCTCTTAAGCCTAAGACAATAGAGATTCTGTGCGATCAAAATCTAAGTCGAATCCACAATGATGGGTATTCAATTTTTTCCAGGCACCATCATGATATTTGACTGATTCCGTCGAAAGTGTGATTTTCCGTGTTCTAAGCTTCCTAAGTTCCAAAGACTTGGAATGTACACCATAGCGATTTCCTAGAGGGTAATCTATTGATGTGCAACTATGATCCACGCATGCGTATTTTTGGAGATAAAATTTCGGCAGAAAATAAAAGGAGTAATTTGTCGCGGGATGTACGCAGAACTTGAAAATATTCGTCACATGTGCGGGCGCTTGACACCCTACGCTGAATGTTGAAAGCGGGCTCTGCTGCTGCTGACTCGTTCGGCGCGCGACAATTTCACAATCAGATTGATGAGGGATGGGTAATTTTTGCAATAATGTTCACAAACACATAAAAGTTCAATTAAGAATGCGGTCACTCGGCCTCGTACACAGATTTCGGTTGCACCCATACACACACTGTCGTACGTCAATTCGATTTTACACATGCGTGATCACCGCACACGAACGCGTGCGGCTTGGCTCACGAAAGATCGCGGGCCCGGGATCGCGGAGCGGCCGCGTCGACGACACGGAACGACGTCATCGGCGCGCGGGGCGGCTCCGGACCAAACTCGTTCGACGCGGGCGTAAGACTTTTTATACGTGCTCCTTCAGACGGTAAACTTAGAGTGAGTCTATGGTCCTTACGTCTCCGTATTTATAGGTTTAAAAATTATGACATGTATGTACTCTTAAAAACACGTTACACGGCGTAGTGTTTTCACATCGTAGCGTTGCTAATCGTTACATGCTTGAAGAGAGATGAAACGTTCGGAACCGTAACAACATAAGTTCTATCGAACTAGTAACGCGCCTTATCGTTACGTGAAGTTATTGTTTGAAACGCAAAAGATCGTTACATAAATGCGACGGTATACCTATTAACGCGACTTATCGTTACGGGTATATAACCTAGGTAGCGCTTACTCGCGTTACTCATTTAACCAATACGTATATGTAACTAATATCTACGTTACATCTTATGAAATTTGCGAAACGCGATCGTCCGTTATTGCGCGCGGCACATTCATGATGTAACGCTTTTCCAAGTTTCTATCGTGAAAATCTAGTACAATTTTTATGTCAAAGGAGAGGCCTTTCAATTTTGTATAAAAAATAAAAATGTTCAAATTTGGGGCTCGACAACTACACTATAAAACATTTTATCAATTCCAACCAAAGTTTTCAAATACACTGTTTGTTGAGTCTCAACAATGTATAGTGAAGATTAAACCACTCGGTTATATCGATAATTCCACCCAACGTGGTTGAGATTCAACTGTCTTTCCTAACCTTCCCGAGTGAACCTACCCTTTTAAGGTAACTCGGAAAGAGTAAAATTCACTCGAACCCGAGTGGAATTCTCAATCCGGAAGAGTGAAACTCACTTTTTTCGGAGTTGCCACAGAAGAGGGTTTCACTCGAAAAGGTCAGGAGAGACTCTGATTGAAATTCAACCAATGTGGTTGAATTTTAAGCTGGAGATTATGATAGAGATAGAATGTATCGATGAAAATTTTGTTGGAGAACAATCGATTCTATCCTACAACTCAGGAGGCTTCAAAACCCGCATATGCTAGGATACTGAGACTGAACATTTTATCGAAAGGATGAAAGATCAAAACCTAAGCAGGGACCCGGGACCGGTTGTGAAGAGACTGATTTGGGAATTTTGATGCTGGAGAAGATTTTCTCTTAGAAACTCGGAATAAACCCGAAGCCCCCAATGAATGCCATCCGAAGACTACCACCTATGAATTCCATGGGTCCCGTCTTATAACCATAATGAGAAAGGGGCGAATTTCTTACGCAAGCTAAGCTTGGTAAACCCAGTCGGGTGATCACCTATCGGGACACAAACCCTGCCGAAACATTGCCTAACTTGGATTTTTGGCTGAAAAGGCTCTCAGCGTCGCGACGCCGGTTATGTTTATTCCTACAATATGAAAAATTTCATAAATTCCAACAGAAACCTCCAACTACGTGGTGGTTGATTGCAATCATGTAGATGAGGTTAAACCGCGTAGTTGAAATAACGACTCTACCACCCTGGTTGAATATTTTTTCAACCACTCGGTCGAAAATCCATTGCACATCATTTTACAGTGTATTTAATAGTTTTTGAGCAAATCCCAACGTTTCCGTATTTCTTGATGCTTGATGAAGAATTGAAATGTCAATTCCATTCTCTGTAAGCAGCCCACCTTCGACTCTTGAATTCACTGCAATGCATCTGCAGAGTCCAAAAACCCCTATGTGTAGCTATGTTCTTCAAATTATATGTATAACTTCAAATAATATAATTCACCACATTGCGAGTCAAAATTCAATGCTCAGCTCGCGCACGGCTATCAGAAATTCTGAAGACAGTTTTACACCAAAACTGCTTGCACAGCACTAATCAGCTCAGCGAAGCCCTCAGTCGACTATAAGATTTCTCAAACCAATGAGATACGCATTTAAATACCAAAATATTTTTAATCTATGTGCGACATTAGCTGAAAACTCGAATTTCAATCCAAGTGCAACATATAAACGTGTTCTCAAAATGGCGTACAAGATTTTCGGACAATTAAACACATTTCCTTCTTGTATCTGGTTGCATCAGAGCAAATCTATGCGGAAAAGAGTCTACGATTAGTTGCTGAGCCGTGGGAATATATTTTTGATGCGAAATGTCAACTCAGTCCCTGTCCATTCCATCCCCCTCCGTGACCCCTCAAAATTGAAGTATCTTTGTTTGGCTTCACATTTGAGATACGCAGCTCTAGATACTTCTTTTTTGTGCCCAGACAAGTGTAAATCAACTGCAACAAGACACCGAAACTCGCCTGGGTCTAAAATAATTATTTGACCCAAATTACTCCCCGCGACGATTTTGGCCCTAAAAAATCACACTTTCGGCGGAATCACCTACATCTTATCAGAATCGAATAGTTTTCGCTCATGGCTAGATTGGCATAGCTCGACAGAGCGTAACCTTATTATGGCATGGCTCTTACGTTAGCAAACTAAGATAGTAAATCTATGAGATCAATAGCTTGTGCTATTCTTCAGAAAATGATCGCTGGGTGGGTTCCCAGAAATACAATCGATTTAGAACTAAACTGAGGAACAGCTAAAAACGGCGACTCTGATTATAATGTTTTTATGTCTTTGAGCGTATGCAAATTGATGTATTTATTTTCGATGTTCACGCCATCATAATGAATTTCTTACCTTCGCCAATTCAATCTCAAACTTGAGTGATCCGATAAGATCCTCAAGGGCATGTTGATAGTCAGCCCCAAGAATAGTCGCCAAGTCTATCATAAAATCAAAATAACGCTTCACTTTTGAGTTTTTGAGTCCTTCTGACAGTATCCCCGGATGCAATGCGGTGCTCGTTGCTTTTAACTATAAGAAATTCCTATCATTTCATTAAATATGAACATATTGTTCGATTTATTTGAATTATAACTCACATGTATTTCTTCTCGGTTGCGACTATCCGAATGAGCCACAAATTCTACATTTATGAAAAAAACACTAGAAAAACCAGCTTTCTGAAAATCGTACATCAATTTTTTCCAATCAAATTTTGAGTCACTCCATGATTTTTCCAAGACAGGCCAACCACCGAAGCTCTTGATTAATTTTTGGAATTCCTTATTACCCTTACGTTCAATAGACTCTGTGAGGGAATAGAATCATAGTCGGTGGTTTAGAGGTTCAGGGATGACATTTTTTTGACTTTTCAATAATTATACTTCACTCACCTTCATCCGAACAACTTTCATATAAAATCTTGAGTTTCTGGAATACTGCCAAGTCTTTTTTCGTCACTTCCAAAATACTCTTTCTCAATTGGAAATCAATTTGATCCTCCAATTGAGATACTGGGTTGACTTTCATTTTATCATTGGGAATGGCGAATGATTTCATGTAGTTTCCACAAGCAAATTGGTAGAAGTCATCGCACGGATTAACTGTCTTGTCCATATTTCTCAATAAAGTGGCAGCTATATTGAGTTTTCCACGAAAACATGGGTGATATTAATTTTGTGTAAGATACTTCATCTTTTGTATATTCATTTCAGTATTACCTGTTTCCTTACAGACCTCAGTGTCACAGATTTTTCCTACAAATGCATGAAGAGGATATAATATGCAATCGTTTGGAGAATTCATTATTCTTGGTTGGAGGAATTTGTTTACTGCTCACCATCCATGGTCTGGCAGAAAATCAGATGACATGAGATACTAATGATATACCAGAATACGGCTAGTTGATAGATAGTCATTTGTTTCTCCAACATTTTTTCGGCTTAGTTGGATGGCCACAATAAAGATGCTTCCTCAGTTCTGCCTGTCCTTAATGATAACAGAGGTGCTTGGGCATAGAGTAGTAGAATAACCTAGAATAGGAACGAGAATCTTCAATCCACCGATCAAACAATAAAATTCGATAAAACTTCGAAATTTAGGAGACAATTCACATAAGAAGCGTTGTTACATTATAGCTTCCAAACAGTTTCAAAATGTTTTCCAACATAATCATTGGAAGTCCAACATAATCATTGGAAAAAGACAAACACGCTGAACTTTTGAGCGATAAAAATCATAAACATATCTAGTTTACATTATATCGAGCAAAATGAGCTTTAATCCATTGTTGACGAAGTTATTGTAAAGGTGAAGTGTTGGGCCATGAATTAAATTACGGATAATGAATTCTGGCCTGGCCAAACTTCAAGTAGGTGACAGAACAATCTCAATGACGAGTCATTCCATCGTTCAACTCTAATTTGGGAGATAATAAAGATGAATCTACCGGTAATAGTGCCAATTTCTTTCTCTGTTTCAATTTTGGAATGCCCCTCGAAAAATAGCATAATTCGATTCCTGGCTAATTTCACCCCCATAAGAATAAAAAAAAGTGCAGTGTGCCTAATTTTTCCTCATGACCTTTTTCTAAATCTGCTCTTCACTTTATGGGAATCCACCCATTCAACTCAAAAATTGGGAAAGTGAGTGGAAAAAGCTACAAAATGAGTGAGAGTATGGCTCATTTGGACGTACTGGAGCAGAAATATATCGAATTTGAGGAAAAGCCTTACAATTTCATGGAAATAGGTATCTCCTACGCGTGGGGGAAAATTAGGCACACCCTTTCAGAAATCACGAAAAATCTTTTTTGGGAGAATTGAGATAGCTCAGCTCCAGTTGGTTAGGATTGAACCTACTTCAGCTAATTTTGAGGATCTTGATACAAGTTTCAGAATGAGATAACGTACCGTCAAAAAATATTGAACTGTCCGAAATTGTAAACAAAATAAAAAGATTGGGGCTAATTAGGCACACTCATCCTATATTAAAATGTGAGAAAACAAGTAGTTTGGATCGACCCCGAATGATTTTAGCGTTTCTCATGGAATCTAGAATGAGATTTGCATTCTTTGCTTCCGCATAACTGGGAAATCGCCGAAGAATTGTCGTTTAGAAAAACCGTTGCGAAATTCTTTTGTATCTGAGCAATTTTAACGCATTCGATTTCTTGTCTCAAGATCTTTGAAATTTGCGATCCAAAGTTATAGAACTTCAATCTGGAGCTGTTTCATCCCCAAAATACGAAGACGATTTGTAAAACAAGAAGGACAACATCAGAGTGTACCGAACATATCCCAAATGTGGTTATCTCGGAAGGGTGTGCAGTATGACTTTTTTACCACACAGGATTCTGTTTACGTGAACGTTCCGAAATAGTCATATGGATCAATGAAAATGCTCCAAATGTGGTTGCTCAAGGATGGAATCGAATTTGTGCATTTTATTTGATTCACAATGTTTCAAATGATGGAGGCGAGTTGGGTACACCCTTTTGTGAACTTTCAAAAATTATTCCTTGGAACAATTACGACAGCTGAATATCAGTCGTTTACAAAGATCGGACGTACTTTAGCTCATTTTGTAGGATTCGGAACTAGCCTTAAAATCAACTTGGGTACGTCAAAAATATGTAGGTAGGCCACAGTTGTTGAGAAAAAGTCTTATTGGGATCAACTTGGATACACTTACCTTAATTTGATTAGTTGTGGAACACTGTCCCAGTTTATTCTGGAATAACGGAAAGCGTTTTGAGTGATGTATATCTATTTCAAATCACGAGTATGGATGGACAACTAAAAAATTCACGAGAAGGAATCGTTCCAGATTAGAAATAGAGTTCGTTTACAAAGTTGAAAAAGTAATGAAGATGTGGTTAATTAGTTATCAGGTGATTATATTTTTCGGGTCGTTCTTCGATTGTTTAGGTTACCCTCGATTGCTGATAGAATCTTGTTGATCAGGAAACTAAGCAACTATCTTATCAATTTCCATGTTCACTCAAGTTCAGCCCCTGGAATCAATGTGAATAATCCTTTTTGTGATGTGACGGAATCAATGTGCTAATTTTTTATCAAATAGATAAGTTATTTGAAATAACATCGTGATGTCAATGCGGTCTTTATGAATTAAGATATGGTATAGAAATTATACATTTGACTGTTTGAAATGAGCTGCGTTATCAGTACTATCATGACACAAGTGCTGTTTGATTTGGCTGATAATGATGATAATAAATTCATGAATGATTCCTCTTTTGAGAAATTGTATTATTCCAAAGTTATGCATGAAGGACACACTCGATAGTACACGTGCAATATACTCTGATACCTGAAAACTAGACGAATACACTTTTTTTATACGCTGAATTATACAAGGTTTGGAAAAAATCTTTAAATATAAAATTGGATCCTTTGTTGAATGAACATAACGACAAAATGGGATCTTGATATCCTAAGAAATGATCCGGATAGCAGAATAAGATACATAATCGTTAAAATAATCTAGCACATCATAGAGTGAAACCAAAATCTTGATCAGCCATGATAAGATGAATATAGTTCTGCGGGTTCGAATATGATTTTCAAAATCGCAGAATTCCATCTCGCCGAAATAATCACCCACTCAAAATTAATCCTCTTCCTCCAAAGTTCTTCATCGAATTTTAAATAATTAAACTCCACGCAGATATTCCTATCATAGCCCATCAACACTATTTTCATTTTTCACGAGTCATTACTTTGTCTGAATGAGTTTATTCTTGATTCTTCCAGAAAAAAGTCAAAATGGTCAAAATTAGACTAAAGACCTGTTTGGACGCTAAATTTTATTCTCACATTTACACCATGAAGTTTGTAAAGTATCATTTCTCATGTTTTTCTTTCATTTGTTTCATTTCGTTATTTAATAATGCCTTTGAACATGCCAAACAAAAATCATGAGGGAATTTTCCTGAGTTAATGATTGTGAATCTATGGGTATCTCGTAAAGTACATCTCATGAGAAAAAATTAGAGTAACACAAGGAATATGGAATAACAGCAATCGAAACCGCTCACAATAATCGTGAGAGAAGAAAGAATGAAGACACATCATAATAAAAATTCAAAGCCAAGAGCTACATCGGGTCGATAAACGCCTCGAGGCCAACCTTTGATACTTGACTCATCATACTGAATTTGCATTTATCCCGTACAATTGCAAATCGATAAAATTGTAATCCAGAAGCACCACTGACATTGACAGCCACCTGAAGAAAAAATAAATAAAAAATATCAGCATTGCAGAGAGCAAGCACATCCTGATTACGCAATGAGAATATGCTTCACAATATTTTATCGACCTGCTACATTATGATCATTGCCATATCTCCTTTCTTTACTCTCAAGCAATACTTCCCTACACTCTAAACAAAACCATATCATACCCAAATGCAATCCTATACACTTGAAAAACCATAAGGAATAAAATCTGCAATATCACTGTACTTGCAAAGATGTTAAGGCTAAGCTTGAAAAACCGGTCCCTTGGTACAAAAATTTTTTAGCTCACACTTCACGGATAGCAACTATGCAAACGACGATGACTTCTTAGGCTAAGTCACTTTGAACTTCACTCTTGTCGTGAATTTTCAATTTTTAATCTCGAGATAAAGAAACTTTGTTCGGTAAAGATGTACAAAAAGGCATCAGATGAATCTCAAGGTGCATGGCTAAACTCTCATCTGTCATATCCTTGATAGGAGTCTCAAGTCATTGAAGATGCTGTAGGTGTACTATAAACAAGCAGCAGCAAAGTCAAGGTGATACGGTGCTGTGTATATTTCATATACGGTATGGGGCAAATGAGAACCGGTCTGACTTTTAAAAGAATACAAATGCTGATACGACTTGCGGAAAGTTTCTTTGGATAAGTATGAATGAGATGGACACTGGATAGTTGGTAAAGAGTGTAGAAATTGAAAATTTTTTATAATATTCTGAGGCACTATTCACTCTCGCGTGGGGGCAAATGTTGTGATATGATATGATCTTGAAAAATGAATACTTGCAATAAATTACCAAATATGACAGAGATTTCGAAAGACATATTCCGTCCATGAATACTCACAACCCGGAACACTTTCAAAAACCATGGAAGAACTAAGGTCAGTGTACCCAACTCGCCCCCATTGAGCCATTTTCTTAATAACTTTGACCCATCTCCATATTTTCCAACGTACTTTAACTCATTTTGAAGCTTGTCTCAAGAACTTTAAAATGAACTCAGATACGTCCAATTTGGATGAAGTCGAGCCAAGCTGTTTGAATTCTCCCAAAAGGTGATTTTTGAGAGTTTACAAAAGTGTGTACCCAACTTGCCCCCATCATTTAAAACAATTTAAATCGGTGATAAAAGGCATGAAATCGCTTTGATCCGTTTGAGTGGTGAGAGGCAATACTGCACGCCTTTCAGAGATAATCATATGGGCGGCCTATTGGGTACACTCCAATGTCGGCCTTCTTGTTTCTCAAATCATCTCCGGGTTTTAAAAAACATAAATAACATAAAATTGCTCCAAATCAGAGTTTGGGAACTCTAAAGAGCGGACTTTGAAGGTCTTGAGACAAGAGATCGAATGCGCTGAAGTACGTTAAGATTGGTGGAATGGAAATAAATCCGCACCGGTTTTAGTGAACGCGATTTCCTCGGTGATTTCTTAGCCATGCAAACACGAAAAGGAGACAATCACTTTGAATTTTCTGTGAAATGCAGGAATGATTTGGAGTCGATCCAAACCAGTCATTTTTTCATATTTTTACATTGCAGACGTAAAAAAAATTGCGGGAAGGTCAACGAGCGCCCATTCCTAAGATCAGCATATGGGGGCAAGTTGAGTATAGAGGCAAGTTGGGTACACTTACCTTAGGTATTTTTTTTCCGGTGAAACGCCAACCAAGGTTTATTTTTCAACGGTTTTCCGATTCCAGTGAGATAGGAATATATGCCCTGCTAATGGGCCCACTCAGAAAAAGCCATTTTCCAGCTCCAGATAGTTCGGGACTAATCCATCCCTCTTCCCCATTTACCAAATTTTGGGCAGGTCACCATCGCTCGGCCGAACCCGACCTTCAGTGAAGAATTGAGATCCACTCATCTAGCGGTTTCAAGTCATCTAGGCCTCTCGGCAGATATCACATTTTTCTGGCGGGTATATCGGGACAATTCATAATACATAATTCCAAATCGATTCTTCAAAGTGAGGTCATCATTGGACCAATCGTCTTGTCGAGCTGAAGTCCGGCCTGCTTCGAAGAATTTATTGGATCCTCTCCAGCTCAAAGTGAGTGTCAAAGTTATGAAAGTGACCAGAACACTCGAAGAATTAACCATCTTGAAAAAGTAAGGTGGAATACTGCAATTATTACAGTACCGTGCGAAAATTCTTGAAAGGTGGTGTGAAATCCTCTCTTACAAAAACGTCGATTGCTCAAGCGCAATTTAATGTAGAGGAATTTTGAGAAAAGCATCTTGAAGATGAAAAAAATGCAAACTTTCTGTGGTTTTCGATTGTTCTCTCAGCCCTTCTTGGCACCTCAAATAGTTGACGTAATTTCAAGGATTTCGGGGAAAAAATCGTTTTTACTCTACCGGCTGTGATTTGAACGCGGACGAAGATAGAACAATTGTGCAAAAAGCATTTTGAAGAGCGAAAAAAATGCCGTTTGCAATGAATTTTTGATTATTTTTACGCTTTGCGAATAAGAGCGTGAGAGCTCTCAAAGTAGCCAAAGCCAGTAGTTTTTTGCCATTTTTTGCTGTTTTGGCCCGTATTCCATTGGAAATTCGAGAATCTGGCTACCTTGAGAGCTCTCACACTCTTACTCGCACGACGTGAGAAGTAATCAAAAATTCATTACAAATGGCATTTTTCCCGCTATTTAAGGTGCTCTTTGCAAAATTATTCTATCTTTATCCGCGTCCAAATTACAGCCCATAGAGTAAAAACGTTTTCTTCCCCGAAATCCTTAAAATTACATCAACTATCTGAGGTACCAAGTAGGGCTAAGAGAAAAATCAAAAACCACAAAAAGTTAGCATTTTTTCTCATCTTTAAGACGCTTTTTTCGAAAGTTTTTTTCATCAATCTGGGCTCGAGCAATCGACGTTTTTGCAAGAGGAGATTTCATACCACCATTCAGGAATTTTGCACGGTACTATATAATGATCAAACGCATAGCCTAAATGTTTCCGTCCGCATCCCACGTATCGGGTTGCCCACGTAGAGAAGGTCAAGAAAAATGTGTCGTGGGTGGGTCGATGGCCGGATGATTCCGTGGGTGGGTGGATGGTCAAGTGGACGGGTGAACAGGGGTATGGAATGATTTTCTAGTCTCGTCTGGTCTATTCCGGTCTAATACCATCTACTCTGAGGAAAAAATAGATCACAGAGAGCTAGGGACTCCGGCAGTTTCTGCTTGAGAGCCAAGCAGTTTTTGCTTGATTAGCAAGGTAGGTGTAGCTCAGGTTGAGCGAGCTTGGGTAGGCAAGCAAAATCTACTTGGAACCCAAAGAGTATCAGCTTGATGGCTTCCAGATCTCATAGACCGATGAATATATCCAAAAAAACATGAAACAGAACGAGCTGGACACTTGAGTAGTTTCCACCTGGGTCCGCCGGATAAACACAACTCGAGCTGATTCTACTCGGGGAAGCTAGGCAGATTTTACTGGACACCTTGGGCTGACTTGATTTCCTCGTTTTGTACTGTAAAGACGACTAAATTGATACCCTAATGATACAAAATCGGGATCCGTTGTACATAATCTCAGGGACAGATTCAAATGTGCTACATCGTGGTTTCATTATTTAACATCTGATGAATCGAGAATTATTCGCGAAATCACATATGTACGTATCCTTGAATATGAGAAATTCAAAGATTATCCCGAAAGCTCAGCGCCCGATCAAAAGTCCGGTAGTGAAAGCCTGCGAGAGCCAAGTAGAATCTGCTTGAGTCTCGGGTTTTCGCTCAGGGAGCGGTGCAGGCGATTTCGGCCTGGCGGAGTCATGCTATTTCAGCTCAAATTTTCCGCCAAAGTAGTTTAGTCTGGTACCATCTAGTTCGGTACAAGGACGGGTAAAATGCGGTACAAGTACGGGTCTAGTCCGGTACAAGTACGGGTATGGTGCAGTATAATTACGGGCCTAGTACGGTACAAGTACCGCTAGGACCGTTGAGATCGCACTAGTACCGTTAGGACCGTACTAATATGCCCGCACTAGTACTGTACTAGAATCGCCGTTCTATTAGGGTCTAAGTTTGTTCTAGTTAGATCCGTCGTAGTTCAGTCTGGTTAGGTCTGATTCGTTCTAATTCGGTTATAACGGTCTAGTCCGGTCTAATCCGGTGTGATTCGGCCCAGTTTGGCCTCATTCCGTCTAAATGCTTCTAGTTCGGTCTAACTCGGTATAGTTCAGCATGACCAAGACTAGTTTGGTCTTAATTCGGTGTAGTTCGGTCTGGTTTGGCCTGATTCTGTTTAGTACCGCCTATCCGATCTAATTCGGTCTAGTCTGGCTAGAATATATTACGGGGCAGAGTAAAATATGGGTGGGACTGACTGATCAGTTCACTGATTGACAATATGCCATTTTCCCGAAATCCATAAGAAACCTCTTATTAATATCATCATTCGATCATAACACATCATTTTACAGCCATCATTACTGAACTACTAAGGCGTCTCAGGAGTTTTTGACTCATCAAAAACACTAATACGCCGAGCGAGCGGTAGTGAAATAGGCATTAACGCTAGTACAGATAGTGCGATTCAGAAACAATGGCTGATATGTTGTTATCCGTCAGTGAGTCCAATTTCAGTTGCACTACGTCATACTCCTCATAGAGTTGAACAACTCGCGCAGAATGTATCCTTCGAAGGGAATTCATCTTCTGGCCCTCCCAGGACCACTCTACTTAACATCAAGTCAAAATTGTGCATGCTCAAGCAGAATGAAAGGGTTTCTTGCACATATGGTTATTTCCGCCAAACGCGCATTTTTAAGAATAAATTTTGATATAATGATCAGATAGTGGCGAGTTCTTTCGTGTAGAAGTTTAGTTTCATCAAACATCTTCTAGATTCAATCAAAATTCGGGAAGAATTCATTGAAAGCCAAAGCCACTGACCCATGTATCGGGATCCTCCCAGAACCTTAAACTCCTGATCGGACTCAAACAACTTTTATCCCTTCATATCACATAAATCACAAGTATTTACTTTATGTGCACTTCTCCTATCTCTGTAATACTTTGCGATGATGTTCGTTCATAAACGCCAAAGGACCTGTATATATATTTACAAGGACAACGAGGATGTGCAGTACATGAACCTGCGTGGCGTCTTGCGGCGTTCAATGTTTTGCTGTTACCGAACCGGTCTGCGTTGGGAAATTTTTTTAAAAATCGCTATCGCCGAGTAGAGGATGAGCATATAAGCTGCGTGTGGGAGAATGGAGCAGTCCAGACGCGCATCGCAATCCAAAGGGATTTCCCCGTGTAAATTTGCGGAGCTGCAGTACAGACGATTGTAATAGTTTACTGTGAGTTGAAAATTAATCACTTTTCTTTATTCTTAGATTCTTCCGGTGTTTATTATGAGATCAGATTGCCACCGCACGGTGATGATTTTTTCTGTATTCCGAGTGATAATCTCAAATTTTCAATCGGAAATTCCCATCCATCTCGAAGCTGAAGTGAATTGAGCTCGGTAATCTGAAAAATCCCAAGTTCTTGATTCTTGTCTTGAAAATCGATTGAACGAATAGATGAAGTAGTCACAGGAACCCAAGAAAAAATTAACCAGCCTTCCCAAAAATTTTACGAGAACAACGATTCCTCGATAGGAGATACTTGCCGCAATGTTTGGTTCCTCTATAGCCAACTATCTTTTACTCCAAGCGCCATATCTCACATCTTGAAGCATAGAATTGGAGTCTGTAGGAGTCAATTTGGACAAAACTCGACGGCTATCAAATAAGTGCAGCTTTCAGACCAGAAAATGATGTGCATGCGCAGAAAAGTACCATATTCTGATTATCAAAAAATCAACTTGCAAAGAATCGTAAAATATCCATCGAAGAATCGAACTATTTCAGGATATTTTCATGCATTGGACTGCGTACCAATATCTTGTTGCGTATTTGAGCTACAAAGGTTTTGGTGTGAGAAATCCTCTTCCTTTTTTGACAAGAAAAATATACAGTGTGTAGAGTCAATCAACAAACTGTCTGGGTTACCAAGAATTCTTAAGGGATCCCAGAAATGGTTTGGAGTTTGTATTTGGAACCATAAATATCAATTATCGATGGTGTAGAAAATATTTGAAACATCAATGTTTCTCCATCATTCGTTCCCTATGGAACTGCTATTACTCAAATTTTCTCTGCTTCTCATAAAATCATAGAACCTTCTAAATATGAATATTCTTCCGGAGTTGCAATCATGGGGCTATGTCACCAATGATTAGTTACACGAAAAATTGTAAAAAAGCCCTAGCGATTTCTTTGAGTCTGACCCATGATTAAACCATTTTTACTAGAATAATCCTGAATGTATTCAGGATATGCTTGAATAAAAATTCACATGACAAAATTCTTGCATGGACTTTGTCCATTCCCACCCTTGCCTTGCGATATAGTTATTAGTCTATACTCCAGAAAACTGTAAAACTCAATCTTCTTGAGGATTATACCATACAATTTCTGTTATTACGTCTTGTTTTCAAAATCTTGTTTTTACCAATTTCAGATAGAGGTAAAAATGAAGCCTTTCATGAGGGCTCTTTCAATTCTACTGGTAGGCCAGCTGGTATCGGCTTCCGAAGAGCCGTTGAGCGGTAACTACGCCTACACCCGATTTGATAAGGAGAAGAACCTGAGACGCGATGGTCAAAACTTCAACCTCGATGACTACTACTCTCTAGCATTCGACGGTCCTGCCCGTCTCTACTTTTCCAAACCATTAAAATCTTCAGAAGGTGACCTCCAAGCTACGATTGAGCGTCCCAAGCTCGATACTTGGGGCCAAAAAAAATGCGAGTTCCCCATCAACTACGATGATAAAGCTACCCTGTACTATAAGATACGTTCGTTCCAAAACTCCATGGAGATTCTTGAAATATTCAGAGCCTACCCTGATCAAAAGTATAACCAATTGGACATCTATGCCATAAATATGACCGACTGCTCCTACCGAAAGGCTGAAGCTTTCAAGGGATACAACTATCCTGCCAAGCCCATCTACGCTGCTTACAGTTTCTGGTGAGCAATTGCAATCGTTTTTCTATGACTCTAACCTCAAAATGCCACATTGGAACGCGGCTTTAGGATTCTCGTGGAGAAAGTTGATTTTCCGATATCTTGGGGTACTCAGTTTTTCATCGAGGAGAATGAAAAAAGTAAAATTTCAGCCAAAATTGAAATTGACATGCTCGACGTGTACACAAAAAGTGGTTTTTTGGTTATTGTAGCTTGATTCGACGCCTAACCTATTATGTATCCAATAGCTTTGGCCGCCGCGATCCTGAACGAATCTTATGTTCCTCAGTGATCTACAACCGTAAAAGACAGAAAAAGAGAAATCACAGGGCATGAATTTGTAATGTTGCCAGTTTTCCCGACAATGATTTCTTATAACGATCCCGGATCGGAAAACTAAAAATTAAGCTAAAAAATAGCACGGAGCATTACATCGAAAATTATTTGATTGATTCTTCCCCAAGCATTTCAAGGGATTTCGTACAAGGTGGCACATGTTATTTAATAGTTTCTACGGAGCTATTTATATTCACTTGACTAACGTTCACGGGCGTTATCACCCTGAATCTATTACGTGTTGTAGTGGAAGATCCCATCTCTGTTTTCACGCCTTGTGGAATTACATTTTCCGTAACAAATATGTTTAAAATTACCACAGGGGCCTAAGGATTGATAAAAATAGTTCATGAGCCATTTTTGAGACATCGAAATTTTCTCTGGGTAATTTGATACTTACAGCATGAAGTAATTACACTGTGAGAAATTTGAGAATTCAGATATACATTACGCTTGAAAAGTCAAGAAATTTTTTACAGTGTATGAGAGTCACGTGGTTGACGGAAAAAAATTTGTCTTAAAGAACCTAGTCATCGGATTGTCGTCGGATTGTCTTAAATGTTTTACAGTTATCGGCTTCCCCGCAATTAGTTCCACAAAAATTGTCCGGGGATTTTTGAAGAATTTTGGTATCACTTCCAATTTTTATGATCCAGAAAAAGTTCAGGAACTTTGAATTATCTTGAAACAAATAACGCAAACCATTCATGATTTGGAAGGACTCGATACATCTATAACTAATAATCCCAAAGAATAAAGAACCATTGAATCCAAAAATACAACATTGACATTTCATGTTATTTGTTGACAGGCAATCGGACCGTTTGGACTATTTTGCGTTCAACGAAGAAAAATCTGGTGAGAGTTGCCTGAGCAAGTACTACTACTTCGTCTCGAACAACACCTTCAGCAGCCCAATGAAATTTTCATTATTGGACGGTGACAAGAAAGACTGGGAAATCGAAGTACTGGCTCCGATTGAGGGCGAAGATAATTACTGGGCTTCCTTAAAAAATAATGACTTTGGGGTATCCCTCAAGGTCGGACCTTATGGCTCAATTCTCAAATCAACGGAACAATACAAAGTTAACAGGGAATCATACTATGTCCGCTACGCTATCAACAATGGTAAGTATCAAATGAAACATTATATTATCATTTGAAAATTAGCCTTCAATTCAATGGATGGTCTCACAAAATGTGAGGACCTTGTGCTGGTTTAACTAATTAGGGAATCTTCCAGTAGAACAACTTGTTCAACTAATGGCTTCAAGGTCGTGGGGACGATTTAGTTCCATTTTACGATGACCGAGAAAATACCAAAAATTCTCATAGATCTTGCCATGGAATTCAGTATTCCTAGCACGATAGGCTCATATTGAAATTTTTTCCTAGCGATACTCATCCTTAGAGTAATTAATTGTTCCATTCCTGCGTTCCCTGTGGCTTCTGCTTATATTTGAATAGTACATTACGCGTCGAATGCTGGAAAAATGTTTCCGCAAGAGACGCGTATGGACGGATAAGAATTATTCTTTGATTGATATATAGATCCGGGAAATATCTGCTATTTCTCTGGAAAATATCCAAGTTAATCGAAGTGAACATTACTATCAAAATCATGAATCGGTGGAAGTATATTATAAATTTATCACAAAATTGCGCATGGATCATCGCAATAAGCATAGAAATTCCTTCGCCCAATTCGTATGAGTGGAAATATGTGAAAAAGATAAAATTTCGAGATTTAACGGGACGCAAAAATTCTTTTCGTGTAGCCCTCTCTCATAACTTCCATCAAAATCGATGAATGGAGATTCCAATGAATATTTTCTGTAAGAATGTAGACTTGAGAAACATCCATCATATAAATCAAATGCAATTTTACCTATCATCTTGATCATAAACTTCCAAAGCACGACTTCTCTGGGTTCATGACGTGAATGTTATCTCTCAGAACTCGTACGAAGGCATGGGACTCATACATTCCCAAAACCCTTTCGATAATTTCATTCTAAAATTGAATGCGGACTTGACCATTTCCAGGCTACTTTGGAAGATGCTGGAGGATGGAAAGCAAGAAGCAGATGGTTAAAATAGGCTGCAAGCAGTACAACAAGAATTTGGAGAAACTATTCTACCAGGAATTAGATTTGGACTACGAATCACCAATGTTTGCAATTAGTAATCGCCCTGAAGGTGGTCTACGTCTCGCTGCTTTGAGATGCTTTAGCGAAGATGAGTACAGCTGTGAACAACCCGAAATCAGGAAATACATCGTAGAAGAGAAACGCAGCTGGAAATACTATGAATACAAAGAGTCTTGCGCCCTTAGCAAACGCCAGCAGTTTGGATTTATCGCTACTTTCTCTTCTGATTGTCTGTTTTACGGATGCTCCTACAAAGGCAGGACCACCGATGACTTCAGTTCATCAGTAATTCAAAAATGCTTCTAAATCTTTGTAAATCATTCTCTACCCGTCAAACATGCAATTTTCAAGTTGTACATTCAGAAAGAGGTTATTACAGTCAATTCCACAATATTTTGGTACTAATTCACAACGTAGAGAATCCTTTTCTCCTCTGTATTTTATTTGAGCACTCTTGTGCAGTTCCTAATGAATTTCTCGTATTTTGTCGTTGAAATTCCAATACTGTGTCAGTACATGCGTAATAAATGTGCAAATTTTGAAGAAGATTGAACCATCCTATGATTTATTGATCAACTGATTTCTCCCCATAACATAGTTCCATAGTAAGAATAGACGTGCGCAACGCACTCTCATTCAACAATAATATACACCTCGATTCGTGTCTTATCCTAGAATGAATGCAGAATCATTGCAAGTTTACACCGGAATATTTCCGAACGGATGATCACACTCATTAATCGATACTCCTGAAAATCAAAGATACGAAAACCGTCACGTACCCTCTGCGTGCGAGATGTCATTACAGGGCTATTCCAATTAAGACCGTACAATGAAGTGAGGTCAGGATATAAGATTCCCTCCGCGTTATAGTAATGATTCTAGAGCTAAAATAAGGTGACAATGTATTTTTCTGCTGAGCCCAGATCGACTTCGCACCGGAGCTATGCAAATTTTCAGTTTGGAGCCGAAAATTGAGATTGGTATTCTGAAATTGGTAAAAGCCTCACAACTTTGCTCCTAATGGGTCTCTTGATATGGGGCTTGATAAGGAATACCAAACACAATGTATTCTATTGAAATAGAATCCTATGGTGTTCAAAATTTTGCATCGAGTCCCAAAAAGCGACATTTAGATGAAAAATGGAAAGATGCAATCACTAAAAAACATAAATTTGTATCCCTCTGAATTTTTTTAGAGTACTTTGGACGATGTCAAACATGGTGCGTTTGCTCCGGTTGGCGCTGAAAATTCGTGTGAGGCGCTAAGAAAAATTTCGATAGGAATCAGGCTCTTCGGCGATACAATAGTAAGAAATTCACAAATATTACCGAACCATTATTTGAAGGTAAAAGAGGTAGTTCTCTGAGTCAAGGAAGCATAAATCTCTGTTACCGAATTTCAAAATCGCGAGATGTTATTCAGCGCAAGATAGCGTGCCCCGAACTCGCGATCCTTGCTGCTCACTTTTTTGTATGAATATTGGGAGTAATCACATCTTAGACGTATGCTGAAGATATAATTAGTCATGTCCTGTGATGTGCTTGCCGAATATTTGCGGTTACCCGAGAGAAACGGCTCAACGGTTGGTTCAAGCTCGTATTTATTCTTCGCAGTATTCGGGATGCAGTAATAGGCGAAACGCAGTAATACCAGCGCAGTAACAGGAGACCATTCGCAGCATTAGGAGCACCGTTTCTCGAAAGCATTGAATTACTTATAATTTCCTGTGACCTCGGATCGGTCTGAGAATTTGGCGATACCTTCCCAAGACGTAGACGAACGATCTCAAAAGAATCCGGGCTTAACATCTAATGATGGGCACAAAATATGCGATGCGCAATCTGGAGGCACTCGAAACACTCGCAGTAATTGGGACACTTACCTTACCAAGTACTTGGGTGTACAAAGTGGTATCCGCAGGCAGGATGGGAAATACATATACGTGGGTAGTGAAACAACTATGTGGAAACGGATTCTCAATTCGGGACTCAAGAAATTGATCAGAAACACCCTTTGCAATCTCACAAGAGCGCATTCTTTCTCTATTTGCACACACACACTAAGGGAAAAATGTTTGCGATCGCCTAAAAGTAGATTAGTCGAATTTATATGTATAATCCCGAAAAGAAACTTTTGATCTATTCCTGAGGTAAGCTCAAGCTTTCTCGTAATGAGTCAAATTTGTAGTTCCCCAGTCTCATGTACTTCTGAGTGCATATACATATAGATAGTCGTTTGCAACCAGCCCAAGATGGCACATCTGACGCTGGATGTTCTTATTCACTCGCCTCCGGAATGGAATCATTGGAATGCTCACATTAGCTTAGGGTGAAAACCATGTAACTAGGTTGATTACATATTCATGGTATTTCAAGGTACGTTCGGTGACCTAAACCAAGTTTAGGTCTCCGGGACTTCTGATACCGTATCCTAGCAACAAAATGACATTGTTTTAATAGTTTGAGTGACTTCTACGTAGAAATACTCGAGCTTTGATCCAATACGAGGAGGCTTGAACTCACCCGAGGAATAGATCTCGGAATAGATCAAAAGTTTCTTTTCGGAATAACACGCGTATATTCTACTCATCTATTTCTAGGCGATTGAAAATATTTTTCTCTCACTGTGTGTACAAATACGGAAAGAATGCGCCCTCCTGAGATACAAAAGGGTGTTTCTGATCAATTTCTTGAGCACTTCAAGATTTATCACGAAATTGTCCAAACTTCCCTGATAGCAACTTGAAAAATCAGCTTGTCCTTCGTTTCGAACGCATGCTAGCCCTCTAAAACAACTTCCATCATTTTTAACAGGTCAAAAGACCTGAGAAATCACAGTCTGGGTAAGTTCAAAGCCCGTTGCAAGGTTGCACCATCAAAATCATGTATGTACAAAATCATCAAAAAACGCTAAAAACGCAGTTTTTTAGAAGCTCAGTATTTCGCGATTTAAAAAAATTCCTTATGTCTAGGTGCAAAACTGGTTTCGTATTCGGTTCCTACGTCGAAAAATACACAAAAAAGCCATTGTTTGATCAATGCGCTACGTCTAACCCAATATTTTGGTGTCCAGTGTAAAAGTGTCCCTCCCGAAACGAACAATTTAGCGCTATTTTTACGATCCTGCTACTAAAGCTATTATTATGGTGGCCAAACCCATCCTTAGCCCAATTTTATGAAAACGGTTTTCGACGTAAAATTTGACGAGGAACCCGATGAAAATGTCAAATATGAGATGAAATAGGGCTCAAGGCTTGAAAATTGGGTTTTTCTGGAAAAAACACTTTTTCAAGGTTATGTTCACCTTTGACGGATCTAATAGTATTTTTTCCGTAAAATGTAGCTCATTTCACGTCAAAGTATGTGTCTTGGATGATTTTTTTATGAGGTTCGATACTGGTGAGAAATCAATCAAAAAGTTGAAAAATCGAAATGTTCACGAATTTTGAACACGAAAATAGGGCGCCAAACTCGCGCGAATGACTTTCGGGACCTCAGAACTGTGCTTTCCGTCTTCTTCTATCATATACAACATGTAGCTAAAGTTACAGAAAAATCCCTGACCCCCCGACACAAAACCTGGCGATATCAAAAAGAATGAAGTCTACGTTTTGACGCGTTTTAAGTTATCCTTTGTAGTGGACTGCTCACCATTGTTCTCAAATGTTTTTCGATTCAAAGAATATTCCCCACGTGGTTTTCGTCCATGCCTTTTTTTGGGGACTGCGATTTGATAAGGACAAACATTCAAATGAACGATTGATGGGCTTCGTTAAAAATTGGTGGCATCTTCCTGCAGCCGTGTCGAGCGTTGAATCTCGCTAAGACTGTCTTTGTCAGTTTCAGAAGTGAATTGTTCAGAGTCATAGAGGACTAACAAGAGGAGTCCGGAAGGTCCAGATCACCAAATCTCACCAAACTTTTGTCACAATCTTGCATCACCTATATGATATGTAGAATCCAGACTAACTCCGTCAATTGGGCCTCCTTTTCGAAGCAACAGCCTATGACATTGGCATTATCCATATAGGCTCATAGTAATAAGTGATGTAAGGTAAGTGTACCCAACTTGCCTCTGTACCCAACTTGCCCCCATATGCCGATCTCAGAAATGGGCACTCGTGGGCCTTCCCGCATATTTTTTTTACGTTTGTTATGTTAAAATATGAGAAAATGCGTAGTTTTCATCGACCCCGGATCATTACTGCGTTCTCCAGAAAATATAAAGTGAGTTTTCCATTTTTCGTGTTTGCACGGCTAAGAAATCACCGAGAAAATCGCGTTCACTAAAACCGGTGCCAATTTATTTTCATTCGACCAATCTTGACGTACCTTAGCGCATTCGGTTCCTTGTCTCAATACCTCCATAATCCGCTCTTCAGGGTTGCAGAACTCTGATTTGGAGCGATTTTATGTACAAAACACGAAGGTGTTCGTGTTTGATCCAATCCAAAATGGATCAAAGCGATTTTAAGCGCTTTATCGCCGATTTATATCGTTTTAAATGATGGGGGCAAGTTGGGTACACACTTTTGTAAACTCTCAAAAATCACCTTTTGGGAGAATTCAAACAGCACGGCTTCAGTTCATTCAAATTGGACGTATCTCGACTCATTTTGAAGGTCTTGAGACAAGCTTCAAAATGAGTTAAAGTACGTTGAAAAATATTGAGATCCCGCGTAAAAATAGATTCTATTGACAATATATTGGCGCAATATTGGCCATTGCTCTGGCCAATATATTGGCCATATATTGGAAAAGCAATTCCCAATATAGCACCAATATTGCGGCAAAGAGCACTATCCAATATTGCGCCAATATATGGCTAAATATAAAAAAAAATTCCAAGTGGCACATTGTCACCTCAAAAGAGCGCTCCTTTCAACATTTTCATGAATTTTAATTTTGGTACTTGTCATACCATACGTGACTGCATGACTGCGTTTATCTCGATTGGTCCTCCGAATCTCGTCGAACAACACGGACATCTCTGCGCCTGCAAAACACAATGCAACCACAAAGCATCAATTTTCTCAAATTTTGGATCATGCTCGGGATCGTGCATGATGGAAATAACGCGCGCGACAAGGCGGAGAAAAGCACGAGGAACTCGTTAATCGATTCGTGACATTACTTGAGGGTTGAGGCGGTCCGGTGGCCCGCATTCTCAAAAATATAAAACGAAATTGATCAGAGTAGGTTTTAAGAAACACAAGAGGTTATACGGATGTGATTATGATCATGAATTCCGTGAATGAATTGAAGTTACTTATCTGACTTCTCGGTCACAATAGTTTCTCATTTTCAACCCCGACATCAGCGTACGAGTCGATTTTCTATGATACAGCCACGATCAATCAGTTTTTATGAATTTTTGAGAGTTCGAGGGATGCAGCAAAATTTCTCGGTGCGAGGTCGAGCAGACTAGAGCACGTTGATCGTCGTGTAAACAAACATAAAAGTTAGTCTGCTCGACCTCGCGCCAACAAATTTTGCTGCACCCGTCGATCGGACTCTCAAAAATTTATAAAAACTGATTGATCGTAGCTGTGTCATAGAAAATCGACTCGTACGATGATGTCGGGGTTGAAAATGAGAAACTATTGTGACCGAGAAGTCAGATAAGTAACTTCAATTCATTCACGGAATTCATGAATATAATCAGATCCTCATAACCTCTTGTGTTTTGTAAAACATACTCTGATCAATTTCGTTTTATATTTTTGAGAATGCGGGCCACCCGGCCACCTCAACTCTCAAGTAATGTCATGAATCGATTAACGAGTTCCTCGTGCTTTTCTTCGACTTGTCGCGCGCGTTATGTCCATCATGCACGATCCCGAGCATGATCCAAAATTTGAGAAAATTGATGCTTTGTGGTTGCATTGTGTTTTGCAGGCGCAGAGATGTCCGTGTTGTTCGACGAGATTCTGAGGACCAATCGAGATAAACGCAGTCATGCAGTCACGTATGGTATGACAAGTACCAAAATTAAAATTCATGAAAATGTTGAAAGGAGCGCTCTTCTGAAGTGACAATGTGCCACTTAGAATTTTTTTTTATTTAGCCATATATTGGCGCAATATTGGATAGTACTCTTTGCCGCAATATTGGCGCTATATTGGGAATTGTTTTTCCAATATATGGCCGATATATTGGCTAGAGCAATGGCCAATATTGCGCCAATATATTGCCAATAGAATCAATTTTTACGCGGGATGAGCCAGAATAATTAAGAAAATGGCTTGATGGGGGCAAGTTGGGTACACTGACCTTATATAGATATACTGGCAATGCTAACATCTCTGCTTGTAACTCTGTACAGGGAGCCCATTTGACGGAGTTACTCTGGATTCTTCATATTCTAGGTGACACAAAACTGTAAAAAATGTTTGGAAAGGATTGGTGATCCATAGCCCAGGTCCCTCCCTTGTAAGTCCATTTTTGAGACTCATCCATTCTGCGGTCACTCAAATTCAACCATGAACAGAAGCCATTGGGGGAATCATTCTCCGAGTCGAAGAATATGATAAAAGATGGAAAAAATCGTCTGCGAAGGATAAATTCAAATCCGCCAAAACGCGGGGAATTTTCGGGCTGATTTTTTGCACTATTCGAAAGTGGACTCATATGTCAGCCCACTATGACTCGGAACAGCTCAAGTGTCAAGGAGGTATTAAATGACTGGTATACAATTGATGAAACTACTGATATTTTTGGATCCGATCAAGGTAGCGAATTTAGGCCTGCAGGGAGAGCCAACTATACTGAAATACGGCACGATGGTGCTTGGATTCTCTTAGCAACTCTCTGAATGAACCAGCTCGAAGAATCGCACTGATCCAAAGGGAGAAAATGAGAATGATAACTGAAAAATTGGGACTAGAATAACGGCGTCCACGCTGAGTTGGTGAGGGTACCGCGTGAAAACTCGAGAAGAGTGTACATTGGAAACAGAATTACCGTACAATATTATGAAATTAGCCACAAAATATGTCGAGTTTTCGTTCAAGAAATTAACCAGTGTTACATACTCCTTGAAATTGCCATGTTCGGTCACAATGACTGAATCAAAAACTCGTGATCAAGGTTTTTTGAAATATTTTAATAGGAGAATGAACCGTATCGAATATCTCACATTCAACGTCTAGAAATCCAGTGATAGCTACGTGAAAGAATACGTCCACTCCATACTTAGAAACTCCCCTAGTAGCCCCAAGGTGTTTACCTCTCTAAACTCGTTGGAGTGAAATTTCACTCCCTTGGAGTGAAATTTGACTCAAAGCTATGAGTCAGTTTCGTGCGCGCTGAACTGGAGTGATTCATCACTCCACGCTGGAGTCAAATTTCACTCCAACGTGAGTCAATAATCACTCTTAGGATTGAGTCAAATGATTCAAAACCAAACTTTTTAACATTCTAGATATTGCAATAAAAAAATTAATTCACGGCGTGCACGCACATTTCAATTGATTTCCTGATTAGTGTAAAAATTAATAACCTATTAAAAATGTATTTGACGAGAATTTTGGTAGTTGTGTTCGACTCGGCGGGGATTTGAACCCGCACCCTCTTGATAGCCAGGCAAGTGTCTTAACCATTAGACCAAATGTGACGTTGTCATGATACACTCAAGAAAGCCTATGTACGGTTGTGAACGGTCGATACGAGTTTTTAAATATACCCGAGAGTATGTGTTTCGAAGGGAAACTCAGAATAGAGCAGCATCACTCAACACTTCAAAAGTTTTCTACTTTGTTCATAAGTAGTCCCGCAAATCATTCTGGGGTTAAACCCTAACCTATAAAAATCTATTTCACTCAATGTGAGGAGTCAATTTCCACTCATCTTGGAGTGAAAATTGACTCAAGCTTGGAGCGAATGTAATATTTCTGTGGTTTCACTCCCTATGAGTCAAATTTTTACTCGATAAGAGTCATTCTGAGAATCACTCCAAGCTTTGAGTCAAAATTTCACTCCAACAGTTTTAGAGAGACTCCATTGGACAATGAAAAGAGACTACACATTCCTCATGTTAGCTCCAGCGGAAAATCACGGGGAATATCATGCTACTATATCGATCAACAAGCATGTACAGAATATAAAAGTCAGCTCTAACGGTTCCGCCGTGAAGACTGACCAACCGGAATCGATATCTGAGAAGACTGTTTACCTTTAATATGCGTCAACAATGGGTAATATGCTAGGAAATATATGTTACGGTTACTCGAGAAAAGGGATAAGATCAATAATAATTGTCAATTCTCCCTCATCATTTGACGAGACAGAATCTCAGAATTAGAAAACTTGAGTAGTAGGGATCAAAAATTCCTGCATCAATTCGACCAATGAATTTGAGAGGTCGCATTATTTATACTAGCGTTATAATTTCTTTCGCTACTGCTCGTTCGACTTGTGAATATTTTTGATCAGTTGAAGGCTATTGGAATGCTTTTGGAGCTCAAAAATGATATTTTCAGAATGATAACTGATGATCAATTGATGATATCAAAAAGAGGTTTCTCATGAATTTCCGAAAGATGGTATATTGTCGAACAGTGAATTGATCGCACAGTCTTACCCATAACCCACAGGGCCACATAACTATTTCAGCCAGACCACACCAAATTACGCCTAAGTACACCAAACTAGACTAGATTAGGCCGAGTTAAACCAAACTATACCAAACTAGATCGAATTAGACCGAGCCAGCCTGAACTAGATCAAATTGGGAGAGACTATGGAGACTTAGACTCAATTAAGTAAACTAGATCCAGTTAGGGCGATCTACACCGAACTGGACCAAATCGGATCGAAATTGACCAGACTAGACCAAAATAGACCGAATTAAACCGAACCAGGCGATCCGAACCAGACTCTCAAACCATACTAGTAGGGTACTAGTACGATAATTCTAGTACAGTACCAGTATGGTGCTAGTGCGGTCCTATCGCTACTTGTGTGGCCCTAGCGGTTCTAGCGGTACTAATACTATACTAGACCGTCCTAGAACATATCAGTTCGAACTATTTCGAACCAGGCTAGACCAGCCATTCATTCGCTTATCCATCCGACCTCTAACCCATCGACCTATCGACCCACCCATAACCTATACAGACACGGTACATGGTGTCTGAGCGTTTAATTATTATTATAACAAATGACTTCTACAGTCCGATCTCATGCTGGCATGATTTTGGAAATATTTTTCCACATTGACGTTTTGATACGTCCTCCCTCTTGGCATCAAGTTAATTATCCTATGGACGTATTTACGACGATATTAGGCATTGATATTTCTTGAACCAGATAATCGATTGTAATCTCAAAAATTTACAGAATCACCCAAGTATCGATGTTGATTCAGAATTTTGTATTTTTTTCTTCAAAATAATATCAGCTCAGAATTGAAGGACATTAGGATTTCTTGCAATGCTATCAATTCATGAGTAGATCTTATACATTTTACGAGTTTAATCGAAATCCTGATTATTTTCACAGGTTACTCCGCCAATTGTTACAAGTTGGAGAATAGTAGAAAAGAACAAAAAATATGCTGCCTGCCAATGAGACTCAGACCTTGTAAGAATCTTCGATCAGAGATTTGTGCTTGATTATGATTCACCAATTTTCAGATGACTTAGTCGTCGTGAGGATAGAATTTTCCTTTTGAGCATCAAATGTGCGAGGCTAGGAAATGACAGGTGCAGAATGGTAGATTTCGATGAGGTTATATAGCTCGCCTCTGAGCTATTGCTTTTCGGCCTGAGCCGCAGGCGAGGGTCGAAATAATCGCTCGGAATCAAAGAATCTCATGTACGAGTTGCGAATACTTTTTTTCGATACACTGTGCGTAAAAGTGCACTTTGCGCACAGTTTGTCGACTTTTACTCACAGTTTATCGAAAAGTATAGTTAGATACACGGGCGTAAAACCTACTATTCGCATCCTCGTGATGATTTCGACCCTCGCTTGCGGCTCGGGCCGGAACCCCATCACTCGGACGCGAATAAAACGTTTTACGCCCTACGTTTATCTAAATGTACTATTTTGCAATTTTGTAAACACCTAAACATCGGAAAATTTCAAAAAAAACTGAAATGAGATTAGACACCATCGGCGCTGGTAATAATGGCTTAAAAGCAAATTATTAAGATCTACAGGGAGGTGAACTGTGATATCAGCACCGGATAGTTCTTTACTCTGCTTATTACTCTAATTGTAAGCCCGTTGTCGAGATTGGAAACAAAGATTATCAGATTTGAAATTTGATGCTTGCCAGGATTCCCACCTAGTTTTTCAAGTGAACCTATTATTGAGTACAAGGGAAAATTAATTATTGGTTGAATTTTTAACCATCTCATTCGAGTTGACCCTACAATCAACTAGTTGCATTGGGCTTGTACGCGCTGTTTGATCATAAGATACATTCTGCCAGTTGAGGGCTCCCGCAGTACTCTTCCCGGTGGAAAAATAATAAAAAGTTTTCTCCACAATGAATTTTTGTTGAAACGCCTTGGTATCACACATCAAAGAATTCTACCTAAAATCTCGTTTTTTTTAAAGAAATAGGAGCGGGCATAGAAGATAGAATCGAAATCAAACCGAATTTCAAGTATATTTGCTGTGGTTAAGGTTCTTTGACTGCAGTTTTGCAGCATGATATAGGTTTTTTCACCAATTATCAATCTGCAAAATTCACAAATTCTTCGAGAATTCTTCGGTTGCTGATCACTTGGCTCCAAGTTTTCTCTGTCAAATCACCTTATTTCAGCTCCAATCAATTTTCCAAAACAAAACCTTCACTCGCACGATCTGCGAAAGTACATGTGTTCATACTTACAAGAAAAAATAACAATTTTTCCACACAATTCATACACAGGCACACGCTTCAAAATATCTGTGAGGCATAAAGACGAAGTCCAACAGTCTCAAGCCTCGCTTCATTTTGAAAAATTTTTCGAAGGACTCTTCCACCCCTCTTCTCTTTTCTCAAGTTCAATAACACTGTAAGAGGCTCAGCATGAGGCAAAATATGTATGTGCTACGACGTCGCTCCATATACATAAGCTGAGTAAGTGAACAGGATCGTTTGAGCTTGTTTATGTCTACTGAGCGATTTGAATATCGCGCTCTGCAAGTAGAAATCATGTATGTATATATATATATATATATATATAAGTATATATGTAGACAAAACGGTATTACTCTTCTGTAACGAGAAAGAAAAAGGATGAACTTGAGGATTACGTGCACCAAAGATGGTTCTGTAAGGACAGAGAGTTATTTTCCATGTATGTTTATGTGTGTGTGTGTAGGTTTGCTGTGTTGCTATGTCAGAAACTGGTTTGGTTTGAAAAAATTTTTCAAAAACCACTGTATAGACGAGTGCACTGGATGTGCATAAAAGATGCGTGAACAAGGCTGAGGCAGCGCAGACGCGCATCGCAAACTAAAGGGATTACTACGTACTCCTGCAAAAGGAGGTGTCCAGGACTATCAAATTGTTGTAATTTCAGCTGAGATTACGGTGAGCTAGTTTTTGTCTATCGTTTATTTTAATCACGGGAAGTTCTGATTGGGCAATTTTTTTAGTATTTCTTAAGAAATGTGATCCATTTTCTTCCAAAATGTCTTGTGTTGCATGTTTTTGGATTGATTTTTCGATGACAATCTTAGAATGCAAGGCTCCTGGAATTCTCATATTATTTATTCCCTAGTATATTGAAAAATTCCACAAAGACGGTGAATTTTGTCGATTGTGATGAAACAATCGAAGTCAACGACAAACTTATCAAATTAAAATCGTGCCAAATTTTTAATCAAAACAGAACACAATACTTCGAATATTGGGAGAACTGACTTTTGAAAATCAGAATCGCACTGGCTTCATTTCATTGAAATTGGTACTCGCTTATGTGTACATGTGACCATATGAATCCTGATAATAATATCATTCATGTAGAAAGTAGAACTTTTTGCCAAATCTCACATCAATTTGATGAGACTTAGGGATTTTGAGAATTGAATCTCATGGATGGATGCAATATCAACTCGCTTGTCTGGGTCAAATATGATAGCCATGATTGCAATTTGATGAATCGGTATGAGATGATATCCATGAAAGAAACAGTTGTCCAACAACAGATGATTCATGAATCCCAAAGGAAATTTCTGAATGCATTCGATACGAATTTGATTATTCACGAACATTTCAGAGTCATGAAAAAATTTTGTTCTCCCACAACATTTTCGACAGTCATCTGGCATGAATTCATTCATATATCGTTCAATAAGTGCTCTCACCGAAGTCGATAAATACTGCTACCAATGAACTAACAGCGCTCGCAGATAGTAATCAGTGAAGTTTTTGTCCCATTCCCGCGACTGCCTGTTTTTAGAAATCCTCATAATGTATAACTACCATCAATTACATCAGACCAATCAGAAATGTAGCATGATCAAACAATTCACCATGTCTAAAATTTCATCTTTCAATCATGTGTTTATTCCATTCCAGCTCAAATCAAAATGAGGGCTTTCGTAAGGGCTCTGTCAATCCTCATTGTGGGTCAAATAGTTGCGGCCCTTGAAGAACCAGCAGGTCTTGGCTACGTTTACAATTACTTTGACAAGGAAAAGAGTCTTCTTCGAGAAGGCAAAAATGAAAATTATGATTATAATCAAATTTATCAACTATCTGTCGATGGACCAACTCGCTTTTATTTCACTCAATTGGCTAAATCTGCAGAATGGGATCTTCAAGCTAATATTGAGCGCATAAAACCTGATGGTAAAGGTTTCAATAAATGTAGCTTTGCTATTAAAAATGAGAAGGATGCATCTCTGTATTACAAATTACGTGGGCAGATCAACCAGATAGAAATTCTTGAAATATTCAGATCTTACCCTGGAGAAAGCCAACGAAACCAGCTTGACATCTATGTCGTCAACATGAATGACTGCAGTATTCGCAGGAACCAAGCTTTCGAAGGATATGATTACCCCGCAAAACGACTTTACGTCATCAACCGTTACTGGTGAGTTATCTGAAAATTTTTCTGAGAAAAATTTGTAGCCACACTAAACCATTTGAAAGTTTACGTAGGGATTAGACAAATTTCTTGGGGATTTGAATGTGAATTTTCAAGCTAAGCCTTGAAATCAGAATTTCCCAAATATGAATAATGTTTCGGATTTCTTGACTCTGGTAGTCTAATTTTCGGTACAATTTCAGAATATCCGAATAAGTTACATGATTACCATATTTAACATATCGTTACTGACCTCTATTAGATTTGATTCAATCATTCCATGGTTTGCATGTGTTATTCGACAGAATTCAAGCAATGATGAGATTTTAGCACGAATTCTGACTTGGATCCAAAGTGTGAATCTCCCATTAGAAAACCGACTGATTTGATATAAGATATGGAGGAAAGGATCAAACTACATGTTCATAGGAATCAAATTTTTCAAGATAAATTTCCCTCATCAGCATAATATCACTTTTATTAGCTACTTATAAAATTTTAATACTTTCGTTCGTCTTGATACCAAATAATGACACTACCTAATATGGTTTCAAGAACTGAAATCCTCAGTCTGAAATTCTAGTAATTCGTGTTGTTTTCTCATCAAAATTGAAAGAACATAGCTCATAGTATTTTTCGATTCGAGGAAGGGAAGTTTGGTTTTGCTTTTCGAGTGATTCGTTTCGGTCCGAGCCCTGGTGAGCATCAAAAAAATTACGAATTCAGCAAAAAACTTCACGCCCGATTATCGAAATACGTTTTTCGATCAACTGGGCGTGGAGTGGACGAAAACTGCCGTGCGTGAAGCAGTGTTTCACGCACAGTCGATCGAAATAGTATGTTTTTGCACCAAGTTCATGAGGTTGTAGCTCGCTTCTGAGCGATTGGTTTCCGACCCGAGCCGCAGGCGACGAAACAATCGCTCGGAAGCGGGGAACCTCAAGAATGACGTGCAAATACTATTTGGTGCAATTTTACGAGCACCGAAACTTCGGAGAATTGCATAAAAGTCTTTTTCAAAAAGTTCCAACTTTTATTTTACGATCCTCATCTAAGAGTCGTCAACCTTTCAAATTTGTCAACAGGGATACAGACCGCATCGATTACTTCGCAATTGGTATGGAAAAATCTGTTGGAAGCTACATGAGCAGACTCACCTACTACATCACAAATAATTCATTCGTTGGACCAATGAAATTTACGATGTTGGATGACAAAAAAGATTACAGAATCAATTTCCTGGTCCCAGTAGAAGGTGAAGACACATACATGGCTGGTATCTCAACCGACGAATTTTACCAGGATATCAAAGTTGATTCTTATGGAAAAATGATCAAGAGTGAAACACCAGAAAAATTAAGGAAAGCATACTATCTCCGTTACTCAGTATACAGGGGTGAGTTGTGAGAATTTTACATTTTAATTTTGCATCTGACCATGTTGACTGATGGTACATGAGATGATCTTATTGAGAAATAGACATAAGTAGATCAACAATAATAACAGAAAAATCATATGCCTTATGGTGAGCATCATAGACATGACTTCATGCTTCGTGAAAAATCAAATCTGATTTCAGAAATATATCCTAGTCGTGATGAATGAAAATCAGTAGCTTGTTTAGAGGTCTATCCCAAATAGTAGAATCTTGAAGAGATCGAGAAGAGTATCAAATAATATCTATCGATGTAGTGATGATTTTCTGCAACCTCGCATCAAAAGATATTATAGCTATATAGCTGAGTATTTGCAAGGAACATGGCAACGGATAGTTCATTGCAATATATATATATATATAATTTTATCCTCTAATTGAATGTTCTGCACCTTCACCAATATCAAAGGGAATCTGTAATCTTGATATGAATTTCAATTACCATGACACGACTATATTTCACGGTGGTCCAAAGGTTTTTTCCCCTATTTTAGTTCAATTTTTTCATGCCATTCTATTCGTGAGAATGAGATTTACAGAAAACTCTCACGAAACGTAACTGAATTTGTCCATTTCTCACACCCTCTGTCGGATAGCAAAGGTATCTGATGTTTATTGAGAAAAATATTCCAAAGTTCTTCAATCAAAAAATGACGACATTCCGAATGCTGCTTCGGTTTTCCTCACATCACTCATTTTCACGGCGGGTATGAACCAACTTTTAGTGTAACTGAAAGTAATTCGCGAGATTCCAACGAAATTTTCCAATATATTTGAGAAAGCCTCACCAAAAACATTTTTTTATGAGTTATGAAGCCGGTTTCGACAAAAATGATGATGAAGTCACAAAGAATCGGAATTTCTCAAAATAATGAGCGTACCCGTGTGACTGGAGATCATACGATGGGATTCTGTCTTACTGTTTACAATATTTTTCCGATTATTTAGTTTCATTTCGGACCTAAATTTGAATATGTTGTATTACATACTAAATTTTTTCTTGTCATTTTTCTGATGGAAAACTAGAGAGTTTTCATTAGTAAAAGAGAACCCCGTTATTTGATCTAAAAGCACATGAGTGTTTTCATTCTTATAAGAAACTCCATAGTTTAGAAACTTATGATCGTTTTTCTCCGAATCAGCCTTATAGCTTACGGCAAAATTATTTTTGGTGATCTACAGTACCGTTCATAAGTTCTCGATGGTCGATCCCTCGATTACCCTGACTTGCAACAGCGATAAGTCGAATTCTATGCGTTGTGCGAGAATTTCACAAAAAGCATCCTAAAGAGCAGAAAAAATACTAACTTTTACTGGGTTTGGATGATTTTTATCGGATATTTTTGAGCGTCTTACACGCTGATGAAAAAATAGAAAATCTAAAAATTTTTTACTTTCATTGAGACACCTGTAGTTTCGATGTGGATGAAGATACGGCAATTCTGGAAAAAGCATCTTGTAGAGCGGAAAAAATGCTATGTGTAGCCATTTTCTGATTATTTTTTACGTACCGCGTGTGAGAATGTACGAACTGTCTAGATACACAAAATGACTGTTTATCACCGGAAACAGCACAAAAAACGGTGAAAAACCATGATTTTGGGGATTTGGACAGCTCGCACGTCTTCATACACGGAAGGTGAAAAATAATCAAAAAATGGTTACACATAGCATTTTTTCCGCTCTACAAGATGCTTTTTTCAAAATTGCCGTATCTTCATTCGTATTGAAACTGCAGGTGTCTCAATGAAAGTAAAAAATTTTAAGATTTTCTGTTTTTTCATCAGCGTGTAGGACCTTCAAAAATATTCGATAGAAATCATCCAAACCCAGTAAAAGTTAGTATTTTTTCTGTTCTTTAAGATGCTTTCCTGAAAATTTTCGTACAATTCATAGAATTCGACCTATCGCTGTTGCAAGTCAGCGTAATCGAGGGATCGACCATCGAGAACTTATGAACGGTACTGTATTTTTATGTTTATTGAACGATCTCGTTTGAAATTTTGGGAGTTAATTTTAGTCGCATTAAAAGTTAGTTAAGCCGATACCATATCCGCTTCCCTCAAGATATCTGGTCTATCTGAACAAGGCCGAAGCTTCATTTTTGAGTGAGGAATCCCATCGCAAAATACTCGACTTCTTATCAAATCTCAATTATTTTTTAGGCTACTTGGGACTTTGCTTCAGAGAAGAAATTAACAAGAAGTCAGTGTTGCGCTGCCTCCAGTACGACAAAGATCTTAACAAGAAACTTGACAGAACTTTCGATCTTCCCTACGATTCATCCCTGTACTCAGTTCGTAATAATGCCGATGGTGGTCTCTATCTTTTGAGCTTCAAATGTGCTCAAAAAGACGAATACAGCTGTGAACAGGCTGAAATGAGGTTGAACTCTATTCCTCTTGGTGGAAAATCAATTGAGGAGACTAAAATCATCAAGGAAGATTACTGCGCCATCAGCACACGTTCACGATTCGGTTTTATTGATGATGGTGATAAGAAATCTAACTGCATGTACTACTCGTGCTACTACAAGAGCAAGGATGTTAATGAATTTGAAAATTCAGTTCGTGTCAAGTGTCTTTAGATTTGATATTTCGACCTCCTTGGTTTTGTGCAACCACATGTACAATGTGATTAATAATAATCTTGACGCACTTGCTGATAGAAAAGGAAGCTTTTACACTGTTTTTCCATAGTTGATTGAATTTTTTCATAAAATTTTCGTCTATTTTTCACAAGTTTTTTATATCTTGGATCTTTGGCAATAGATGCAGAATAAATATGCATACATGAAAAAACTCGACTCATTCATTGTTCAACCTGATACCCAAAAACTACAAGTCGATACTGGGGTTTTTCATTTTCTAGTGGGCCAATCTTTGAGTGCATTGAAATATGGAAAACTGTGACTACCAATATTTGCTTATGACAGAGAATATTGGCACACATATGAGATCCCATACATTGATCTGCTGAGAAGACAATCAAGACGCAGATAATCATGAATCAAGTCATCATTCATGCATTCAGTATAGATATGTGTGTGTACGTTGATATTCCCCGATTCGTGACTTTGATTGTCAAATCAGTTGATGTGACCATATCTTTTTAAATTTTAATCATCAGTTCAAATTTAAATCATCAGTCCATTATATTCAAGTATTATTCCGGGGGAATCGAGATATTTCCCTTCAATTCAGTAATTTTTGTGTATCAGAAAGTTTGGGAGAAGTGAAGACCTGTCAATAAAATTATCCACTCTAGATTTGCAAAGACTTTCCAAATATTCTTCCTTGAAAGCTGATCTGGAAGTGGTAAAACATAACCTACATTGGAACAAAATGGATATCAATTTGAGGAAATTATGATGACAGCAACTACTGTCAGAAATATCAGCTTCTTCCTCACTTTCAATGCCTTAAACCTTTTGGGAAGTCACTGCAATCGTTTTCCGTGGCTCAGAGCGCATAGTCAAAATTTCGGCCTATTCCCCAACCATATCAAGAGAATACCACTCAGATGACTAGGTTGAGATTCAAAGAAAATTTAAAAGACTATTTCGTTTGTAAATCATTTTCTTTTTATCACAAAAATCCTAGCGTGTGGCACCAAACTCATTCTCCTGTCCGATTTTCATGTACGTCAAAAACTATGGCTTTATTGTATCAATACTTCCGGGAACGAAATTTCTTTCAACCGTTGGTCAATTGACAAATCTGACATAACTTATCTCGTTTCAAAAAACTGTAGCTCCACATGTCTTTCCTTGCTTTGAAATCTGATTTATCCGACCTATAAAGAGTTCACAAAAAATATGGCCCATCTTCTGATGTATTTAAATAGCACTCCCGGAGATTTTACATAAAAGACTCAAAAGAGGCTGACTTGGGAGTCAATTCTACATCGAAACATGAAATCCGACATTACTTTTGTCCCTATGATCGTCTTGGAACAAAAAATCTTCAAAAACTACAGAGTATGTCGAAGAGTGATAAGAAACTACATCTTATGTCATGAGAATGTTACAAGTGGAGAGCCAGCGATAATTTTGACCCTCAGCCCACTACTAAACAAAATTGAGATTTGGAAGTTTTATGTCGAAAGTACTCCATGTGTTTCGTCCCAGTTCCTCCATTTAGGCCAATCGGTATAAGACGAGAAAAGACCTGTCTTACACACAGTGTTTGATTCAAAAAAATATGTGCCTGAGAATGTGACTGAAAAAAGTACATATCAAGGCTATGGATTAGGATTTATCCAGAAGATCCATCGAACCAGACGCTTCAAAATCTTGTAAGTCCATCTTTATCCAAAGGGACTCCCAATCGTTGACAACAATTCTCATCAAATTATTCAGACATCATCCTGAGTATACGCTAATTAAAATTCATCAGATTTTTCGTTGCCGATTTTCCTCAATTCCAAATTCCATCAAATCAGCGTCAATAACCTTTCAAAAGCATCAGTTTACGCGTCAAACGCAGAGTCTCTAACCGAATCTCTGATCTGCAAGCTCGCTCAGGGAATAAAGGGTCATTTTCATCATGCAAAACTTAATTGAACTCAGCCTACCCCCCCCCCCCCTCTTCATACACATATATAACCCAACATACAGACGAAACATCGGGTGTGTATATATATGTATAAAGCCTGTCGCGAAAGCAAAGGTAGAGAAGCAAATTCAACGCGGAGAGCGCGATGATGAAATTAACGTCGCCCCATGAATATGAAACATCGGAGGACGCTGAAAAGAGCTATCTAGTACAATATAGGGCAACCCCTGGGCTATGAAGTAATACAGAAGTCAACGGCTTCCAGAATTAAAATCTTTGCAAGCGCAAAAGCTTTTGAATTTTTCAAGGAGCTTGACTAGTTTTTTCACTGACCCCGCTGATTGGAAATGCGCTACCGTCCATGGCTTTGGATTATTCATGCAAAGAAGCAAGATATTGACTTTTCTTTACAGAAGTGATTTTGCACGAAAGAAAAAGAGTAGGTATGTAGATATATGGAATATGTATTGCAGGCTAGATGGCACCACTGTGAAATCGGCAAATCTGTCACGACATGCTCTACTTTTGGATTCGAAAGTTTTGAGGTTCTGGTAATAGTATTGAGAAGGTTTGGAAAAGGGGTGATAGCTGGGAGAAATAATTCTTAGAATTTTGATTGAGTTTAGAGGACGGAGTGGTAGTGAGATTCATTGACCGTATCTTGGAGATTGAACAAGTTCAGACTTGTGGAGCTCGAAGTCACTGGCTACTAAGCATGATATAACCTGACAATGCTGTATTTTGACAATTGATGGCTGTCGTAGTTTTTCAATTTATCGCTCATTTGGACAGGTATAATTATTTGTTACGCAAAGTAGTCTAAGATCATAGAATGAAACAGAATAGGTTGATATTCATTAAATCATAGAATTTTGGTCCAACCTAACCGTGGCTACGTGCTAGGTCCATAATAAAGTACAGCAGGGCTATCCCGACTATCCTAAAGTCTGCGTATCACACTGAGACACGGACACGGTCGAAACGCACACTAATGCACTGGCATCAGCCGAATCATAACCTCAATTCATCCATGGTGCAGGCATCAATGATCAGTCAGGCTGATATTTATTGATAATTAAGAAAATTTGGAATATTAGGTGGTTGTAGAGACCACTTAGGTCCCCTATCCTTTCGCGAATTGCGGTTTTCGATTAATCGTTTGATTTCTTAATTGTATCGAAGTCGGAATGGAACTACCTTGACGTCGGTGAGATCTTATTTCTGCCTCTCTAGACTTGAGAGCTGTAGACCACTACCAGAAGAATTCGACATCATTTCCGTCCATCTTGACTTGCCTCGCGAATATTGTTGATACGTGCGTTTCGCGGTTAGGTTGCGGACATTCGTGCGTCGAAACAGGTGTAAGAGTTGGATCGGGTTCGTGGAAGATGGGGGGACAGGAAGGGGAAATCTTTATAGACACCCACAAAAGTGTGGGTAGTGTTGGATTCACCTGAGAAAATCCGGGCACCCACCAACTAAAACCTCTCCCCGGAGGTCGTTAAACCGCAGGTTTATCAATGTCAACTCTTTCCAAGTCATCCAAGTCATTTTGCACCTCATATTCAAGACCTGGTTCATTGTGTTCATCAGCTGTCTCTGAAAGATTCCCATAAATTTTCAACAGGTTCATACTACCTGAGGCATCCAAGATTGTTCCTGCTTGTTCATGGTGTACACTCAGGAACAAGGTGAACTGCAATGGCTATGACGGTCAGTGACCGTTCGAGATCTTTCGTCTCCTTTGCACTCATGGGATAACCCATCAGGTAGGAGTCACATGGAAAATCTTGAATGGCCACTGACCGTCATCCCATTGCAGTTCACCTCGTTTCTGAGTGTATGTGGCATATTTCTCTCCTCTTCCTTCTTCTCCTCTAAGTCGGCTATAAAAGAGAAGGAGGAAACATTTTTCAAGGATATGCACAAAGATCAGCCAATCAGCCTTTGTAAAGCGAGGATATCTTGAATGCTTCTGTAGAAATTATTTTAGTCCACAAATGAAAAATTTTCGATCAATTATTTGAAATTCAATTGATCATCATCCAGAAATGAGAAAGTTATTGAACCTCCTACAATTTGAGAAAATACATTATTCACAAATAAAAAATTCCTCAATTCATTCGGTCCAATTCAGAGCCATCCACCAACTGAAGAGTTGTTTTACGCATTAGTACTTGAAGAATTATATTCACAATTTAAAAACTTTTCGAAAATGATGGTAGGATATTCAACATTCACAAAGAGAATTTTAGTTGATCTACCTCAGTCACAAAATGTTATACATGCAATTTAAGAATCATGTTGAAACATTCATCATTCACGAAAAAAATTCTAGTCAATCTGGCCCAATCAAAAAACAGTATAGATCCAAAACTTCGAAGTTTGTATAAATCATTTTGACAATTTAGATAAGCGTTCCTGAGATCTTTTCGATCGTTGAAGGAAGATGAATCAAATACCAGAAAATAAATCTTTATATGATTAGCATTAACCTCATTATCACATGGGATATCCGATATTTCTGTTGTCGGTCAAACAGCAATCTACTTTCCTATCACTCATTCAGTGCGCGATCCGATTAATACATGCAGGTGTAATAAAACCCGATATGATGCGCAGGCGCGACGATCACCTGCTCAATGTTGACAACGAAGCAGACAGAACTGGACAGAACGCTACAGTGCATGAGTTCAGATGCTTGAAACTCATCGTTGCGTTTCTTTCGATGAATTGGAAATAATCAACAGATATAATAGTTCGGCTATGTAGATCGCATGATTGGATACTTTCATCTATATTGATCCACCTATAAATACATTCAAATAATACAATGTCAATAATCCACAGCAACACACATTGAGACGACTCGTAAGTGGCGCGCGAAATCTCGATCGGAACGCCTCGAATCTCGAATATCGAAGTTATCCATTAATAATATAAGATACGCCAAGCTGAATAATTTTGTAAAAGGGCTGAAAGAGCTTTGGTAAAAGAAAAAAAGAATAAAGAGTAATACGCCATGCACAATGTTTCTTATTGCTCCATCCTCCTCCACAACTGCTCACATCGTCATCACTGGGAATTCAGAACACGCATTCTAACATTAAGGGCATGTGAAAGCCGACTTTTACCGACCGAGCGGACCGTACTAAGGGTAAGGGAGGTTGGGTTAGATGTTACATATATGAATATATTATAAGGGAGGGGAGGGGTGGTGAGAATCCTCCCCCCCCTTCCTCTGCGTCATAATAACTGCGTCATGCTTATTGATGCATACGTAGATTCATGACTGAATAGCTATCTTCTAGGTACACTGGATGAGTTATTGATGTAAAAAATGAAGGTTCCTAATCACATTTTTTATATACTGTCAAGTATATTTTTTATGTGACATCTAGTGATAATTCTGCTGGGCTCACATTTTTTTGTATATACTTGCATTCAAGTATATTTTTTATGTGGCTTTTTTGTTGAACCATCACTTTTACTCTTGAAAACACATTTTTGTACTATGTGTGTGTACACATTTTTGTACTATGTGTATTCATTTTTAGTGAAGTGGTTTCTGCAGGAATATCTTCCTCGGTAACTTTTTCTAAGCAATTACTCGAATGCACATCTCTACACACTCTTGAGCTGTTTTGTCAGTTCCAAGGAGAGAAAACCTGTTCAAATGTGTAGTGATTCTGACACATCGCTGCCTCTTATTGGCCAAAGTCATGTATTCATGTTATCGCTGTACCTAAAAGGATTCATTGTGATAGTATCACTATTCATGTTATGGCATCCATCCAGATTGTAGACACAAATTTGACTCTATTTGGGACTCAAAGCAATTCCAGAATTTCATGCAAAGCAACTCCACAAAGTTAACCTGTTCCAAAAATTTTAGTATCCAAAGTTCATGATTTATATCAAACAGCTAGAAATTGGTAAATACAGATAGAAGCTATGTAGACATTGGAGTACATACATTCATGACATACCTTAAAATGAAGATGAAATCTCACCTCTCGAATACAAAGATCTCAACAGACATAATAGGGAGCTCGTGGCATACTCAAGATCAGCTTTTGCTCTCGAAGTCACTCAAGCGAGCTATTCTGAACAAATATCTTAGGGTATTCATGTTGATACCTTGAAAAGAATGATGAGATTGATCAGAGTTAATATGAAGGCACACAACTAAGAATGAGATTCTGAATTCCACCAATGAATTCATGGTATAATGGAATTTATGAGTTTCCAATTCCAAGTCAAAAAAGTTCCACAACTGGGCCAAATTTCAACAGATTGAAACAAATGAATATGAAATCATTCCTCTAAAATACAGGGACCTCAGGAGACACAAATTGGAGCTCACTGCAATGTCCACTAATTCACTTTTGCTCTAAAATTCACCCGGGCGCTCCATTTGGACCAGGTGATTCCAAGATATTCTAGTTGGAACCTGGAGTAGGATGGTGAAATCAATTAAACATGATTCAGAGGTCAACTCCTGGCAAAAAGAATCTCAATTTCATCACTACATTCTTTGTATAATGGAATTTACCAAGTAACTTTTCAATTTCAAGTCACAAAAACTCCACAACTAAGCCAATTCTCAATAGATTAAAAAAAGTGAATATGAAATCACCCCTCTAAAATACAGGGATCTCAGCAGACAAAAATTGGAGCTTATAGCAATGGCCACTCATTTACTTTTGCTCTAAGAGTCACCCGGGTGCGCCATTTGATCTAGGTAATTTCAAGATATTCTAGTTGAAACCTTCAGTAGCATGGTGAGATCAATCAAATATGTTCCAGAGGTCAACTCATGACAATAAGATACTCAATTTCATCACTTTCATTCTTTGTAGAGTGAAATCCACCTTGTGACTTTTCAACTCAAGTCACAAAATTTCCACGATTAAGCTCTAATTCTCAATAGATCTAAATGAATGAATGTGGATTCACCCCTCTATAGTGTAGAGATTTTAGTAGATACAAATTGAAGCTTATTGCAATTTCCAAATATTTACTTCTGCTCTAAGACTTACCCGTGCTTGCTATTTTCATCGAGTATTTAGACATATTGTAGTTGAAACATCAAAACAGAATCATTAGTTTGCTCTGAAATCATCTGAAGGCCTCGACATCACAGGAACATTCTGAGCTGCATCAATACATATTCTTAGCACAAATAGATAGAGTTTGGTGAGACCGAAAGGTTGTAAACCTTTCTGATGAGCTATCTCATGTATAGCATTTTTTGCAAGTTTGGTGGATGCATGCTTTTCCTCTCAGTTCATCGATCAACTGGTTCCTCCTCTGATCTGTTTTCAAGTACATAACTTCATCTATATCTTGGGTAATGCTAACTCCACATTCTGTATAAAGATTTCTGATGTCCACGAAAGACAATTTCATACCTCGAAAGGCTTAGATTTGGATGTCAATATCAATAAAGCATTGCCTCGTTGCTTACTATTATTGTTAATTATTGAGTCACTCCAAGGCTCAGAATGATTATCACTGTCACTCTTATATATTCACTGCTTTTCAAATCAAGGAGCAAGTAATTGCCTCAAGAAACAGGATTGTCACTCAGATTGTCAATACTTGGATTGGTTCTCCTCAGATATGAACAAAGTTATTACTATTTTTCATAAAATTTTCCAACGAATGAATTTTCTGTTCCTGATTATTATTATGTGCAAGTCAAATATATAAGTACCGCGCGACAACTCACGACAGTCCATCACCGTTCATTCAAAACAATAACAACAGCTGGTGTGGGCGGTAGAGGACCTAACCCAACCTTGCCTCGACTCAGCCAAAATCACAGCTCATGGGCCTTCGGAAAAGTCATACTTCTGATCATTTTCTGAACTATTTGAGGACGATCTCGGAAAAAGTACTTCCAAGTATGGAAGCTTTCGGATGCGATCTATCATTCAAAAAAAGAATCGAGTTGATCGGTTGAATATTGCCTTCAAACTTTGGTTTCGAAGTCAGGCGTGTGAGTATTTTTTCAGGCAATGGTCAACTTCGAAACCAAAGTTTGAAGGCAATATTCAACCGATCAACTCGATTCTTTTTTTGAATGATAGATCTGATTCTAAAGCTTCCATACTTGGAATCACTTTTTTGAGATTCACCGTAGAACTCGGGAGAAAAATCGATTTGTCAATGGTTAGGGTCGTCGGTAAAAGTTGGCTTTCACATGCCCTTAAGGTAAATTTTTACCAACTCTTTTATGGAAAAAAACAATTCGTTCACTCTTCAAAAGAAAAAAATTTTTGCCCCACGAGGTTATGATGCTTATCCGCCAAACTTCATCAGGATGCTCGATTCCGTTTGGAAACCAAACTAACATCATGGCGGGATTACACGCATTCGCCAATTGCGTTACCGGAGGGCACTCCAATCATCATTCGAGCTACGAAAATAATCATTACCGTAACGACAAATAATGCGGTCCCCAAATAAACAAATACCATAAAGCTATCATCCACATTTGCGTATCGGGATATCTACTTTTTTTCCTGTGCGCCTTACCGGAAATTCCATTCGTGCGGACTCTGTTCGCGCTAAATCTGTGCTGAATCCGTCTAAGTAGACACAAACACTGATCAGGCAGTGACAAGTGATACTGATCAGGGACTAACCAGTGTGCTGACGCTTGTGATACATGGGGACTGACTAGATGCCCTGAGTTGGTTGTCGTGTTGGTAAGATAATCAGTACCTTTGTTGACCCAAATGAACTCGCGTACACCGAGCAGAATTTTCTCGTAGTTTTCCTATCGTGGATTCTCCTACTCTCATGACGGGATCCGGAGATATTGATACTAACTACCGTCACCTTATGAGAACGTTCTGAGAAGTGTGATTTTTTGCTTACTTGTAAAGACAGTTTTTGAGATTATGAAACCTTCCATAGGAGGAAGGAGTCGTCATCAAATGCGAATAAATCTCACAATTTAGGAATCAATAACTTCGTCGAAGGGAATCCCGGAAGGTAGAACGATTTGAGATATCGAAAGGAATATGAGCGATTAGACGAGAATTATCGAACAATTCCAACTTTTACCAAGAAGATTCATAAACATTAACTATTGTCTAGCAAAGTTCATGTTCAGAATCTCGGGACGCTCACGCACCTCATGAGGATCAGCTTCAAAAGACTCATAATATGTAATTTTGCAATAATGTGATTTCCTAACCACAGAATTTGTTCACAAGTGAGCGAGCGATCACACCTTTTGAAACATTCACATTACTTTAATGGTGAATTTCATGGTAATTTAGCAATCTTGCATTAGAAAAAGAAAATCAATCTGCGAAAATATCGAAATCAGTTTCTGTTGTAGCTTCACATGAGTTGTGGAGTCAACAACAAAAATAATCACAGTCCTAGCAGTCTCGCAAGCTAATCAAGCTATTCATTCATTGCCCGGGCACTACAATCGCCAGCACACTGGCCGGGCCCTGGCCAGTCAATACTGATCGGGACCTGGTTTCAAGTAGAGTTACACTGATTTTATTTCTACCAGGGAAAACCCTTTTCCGAGGGGGGGGGGGGGGGTTAAATAGGTTAGAGAGAAATGAATTATATAGAAATTCCTCTGAGATCGATAGAATCCGTTGGTCACCTAGGTGCGCCAATCCAAAACAGTGTATGGAAGGCACATTATAAGTCCAATACTTTTACGGACTCGGCTAGCTGAAATCGGGAGATCGCGGTCAGCGTGGATGATGAGAGTGAGGTATAGTGTGGCCCAGAATGCGTGATTTTGTCTACGAGAGACCATTTATTTGTTAGAATGCGTATGCGTTATACATATACGTATATATAGACATACTGGCACAGCACAATCGATGGCGCAGCGGCAAAAATTTATTGTGTATTTTAGTTTATCTTGCAATGCGTTCTGTAGTTCATATTTAACAATTGATGCGTATGGTCCGACAATTGTTTTTATGCTATGATAAGAGGAGGTTTGAGTAGAGAATATCGTCAAAATATTGTATGGAGCATTTGTGTGTGAATTTGATTTGAATTGGAAAGATAAATCTGAAAAAAGCCGTCCGCAGCGTGAAAATCTATTTCCAAAGGAATCAGCGATGAGGGTATGTTTGAATTTGAAATAATAAGCAAGCATCACTCGGAGTGATGTCATTTCTGGAAAATGATGATTGTTCAACAAGATTGGAAAAGTGACTTGTATTTCGCGAATGAATCTTTTAGCTACAATTATCATACCTAGTAAACCTCAGCCCCAGCCAAAGTCAGCTATTTCCGCTCAACGAGATTTTCTGGTTCAGGCCCGCCCAGAATTTTTCTAGCAAGATACTATTGATTTCAATCCAGGAATTGTTGTACTGAAAATATCTAACGTTTGTGAACGTAAGTCACTTCTTGAAGCAACAACCCCATGGTAGTTATGCTGCGCATTTTGGGATTGGCTCGTCTGGTATGAAAATATGGTGATTGTAAAAACACTTTCAAATCGAGGAGTAACTCAGCATTGCAAATCATTCAAGCTAGTGTGAGTATCATTGCATGAGCAAGCGATGCGTCTCATCGTTGACTCCTTCAAAATGAGCCCTAAAGAAGAGGCAGCATATACTCGAGTACTTAAGGCGCGACCCCGAACGGGCGCGCGGCAGTCGTCATCTTGATCTCATACGTGGTGCGTTACCCCTAAAACTTAACCTCAAAGCTTGTAATTGAATTGGTTTGAATCTCTTTTCCAAACATTGTTGAATTATTGTTCTAAATATCTGAATTTTCAAGCCGCATTATATTCTGATTTCAACGTCATATTTGGAATTATTATTTATCATTCCTACACAGCTTAACCTTCATTCTGTTATTTACAAATACCAAATTTGAATTATTGAAATAAAAATATCACATACTCATCCGGTGACTATTCAGTTCATTCACAATAATATCAACTCCTTCAGACGATTATTACTGAAGCCCAGAGTATGATCAAGAAATTTCCATCTGATCACAATGTTCAATCAAGAAAATTAAAAAAATTTCCAAATCTCCGTCTCCAGAGTACGATGACGCAGTCTTGGAAAAAGGAAGTAAGAGTGGAATTTTTTATGAAGAGCCGAGCCAGGAGTCGCGAACGTAAAAGTAGAAAAAAGTGACCATCTACTAACGAGGCTTGCTCACACGAAACGATAATGTGGCATTAGAAACCACTCGCTAGAATAAGAGCGTATAATGTCTGGGCATTTCTGTTAATTCCTACCTCTAAACTGATGCGATAATAACCACATGTGTGTGTGTGTGAGAGGAACCCTCGTGGGATAAGCGAGAAGGAAAAAAAACAGAATAAAAGCAACGCAATGAGGAACAAGAGGATTACAATAGGTTCTTGCGTGAACACTAGACTTGCATGCTGCCACTATGCCTGCTCTGGCTGGATCTCACTCTCTTGCAATCTTCATTTGCGAAGCTATTCTAAAACTGCACGAAAAGCACGTGCCCCATTTGGTAGGATATCCGAATTCCTTCATCTGGTATCTTCTTCCACGTTCTCTTTCGTTTGTTTTTTTTTTCTTCAAGTGAACAGGGTTTCCTGAGAATTATCAAAGATTGTGGGATGATAACGATTATGAAAATGGCGAGCTTTGGGTAAAGTGTAATACGAAGCCTTCGCAGAAAATTTAATTGCTCGATTTACGTTTAAAAACGGTGGGAAAGAAAATAAGTACTTTTTTATGTAATCAGAATTTTTGATCATTTTTCCCTTTGAGTATGGGGATATACAAGAGTCAGTACTGATGTTGGAATTTTATTGACTAGGGCATTGATCCTTTTATCCCTATACAAAATGGCTTCTTGGAATGGGGATCAAGTAATATTCTTGAATTTGGGATTTTCGTCAATATACTAGACTATGTGAGCCATGATGTTTCGAGATTTGTCGCTTTATCTTCGCTTAGCCCCTCCAGCTTGGGACTACTTCGGCATGTATAGAAAACTTTTGTCTGTCTAAAAAGTCTTATTTGAGCAAGAAATAATTTGAATTTGAAAATTTGGAAAATTCGATGTTCTTCATTTCCATCAAACATGCAGGAATGAGTTTCGGGATATTTTGGGAATTTGAGGGGAATTTGGGAATTTAGGAATTTCTCATTCATCGGCTCAAGAAATGTTTGAATCTTCCATTCAACACTGAAAAATTTTTGGTTGGCGAAGAATGGGTGAGTGGCAAACTGGTCACCATTCCATTGTTACCCTGATGTAGACATGTACATACATAATTATGAATGTAAGTACGTGATGTAAGGGTTATTTAGAGACCTTGTACGAGGTTCCGAACGATTGGTATTTACCGATGTTGTGCAATCATCATGAGAACTGATAAAACAAAATTACGAAGTTTTCATTTGATTTTTTTTTCGATATTAATTGCCTTTATGTGGATGAAGTGATCAAAAAATTCATCAAAATTCGTATAATCCAAGCTAATCAATGATATCTTATTATTTGAACAATCCTTCCACCTTTCTTCTCCGATTCAAAATAGTGCAGATCCAGACAATAGATTCTCAGAAAAAGCCTCATCAACTAAAATCATTACATTATATGTATATCCATAATTCATCATGTAACAGTCGATCAAAGAGACTACTGACCACGTAGTAATACCTCCGTATAACACTTCCGCTCAGACTCACTTTTGACGGACTGCACACATCTTGTTATCCACTTCCCCATAAACTACAACAACGCGCGAGCGCGCGCGCACACACACACACATGATAACACACGTATTCATGAATCGCAGGGTTATGAGCTTCCACGCTTAATTTATACGGTCTATGTACCTACATATCTCTGTGCATGTAATGCGGAAAAATATGGCGGCATCCTCGTCGATGAAAGCGATCCTCCGACGATCTAGTAGTCTATTTCTATGTGTAAGTGAACATCCGCGCTATCATAATCACCATCGTCATCATTATCATCATCGGCATCGATTAATTTGACTCGCGCGCCAATTAAGTGGATGCTCATGCAAGCTATTAGTATACTCCAAAGTATTTAAAGTCTACGCGTGCATATTTAGGCATCGATCACTTTCACCTTCGTTCAAATCAAGCTTGAAGAGGTAATTCCTGAAGGGACAGTTTGAGACATTTTAGCCGGAAATGTATTCAATTTTAGAAATATTTTCTACGCTTTATCGACGAATCTTGCATATTTTGACAAGTCATTGTGAGGACGCTTCCATGAAAGTTCATTAATGTTTATTAGGTAGTTGCTTTAGTGGTTTTGTACCCACACGAAACTGTAGGTCTAACAAAATGACCTGAACGAAAGATTAGGCATAAGCGATATCACAGAGCATATTTTTCACATAAATGTCATTTATTTAGTTCATTAGGAATATACATCTGATGAAATTCATTACATATAATATTAATTAATTCATCGTTACAATAAATATGGGTAGGGTGGTCATTGTCAATTTTACAAACTGACGAGCATGGAAATTTCTAAAATCTACCTGTTATCAATGAGACTCTAATCGCTCACAATTTTTCAACGAAAATTAGAAATGAGAGTCGAGATGAGGCCCCAACAAGCATCCAATTCCAGTAAAATTTGTGAAGGGGATCTGTTAATGTTTTTTCCTTGAATTGTGATGTCTACACTGTATCATTTGGTAATGAAATTTGATAATGACCTACCTTCAACCCATACCCGTGGGATTGAGTTTTTCAGAATATTTTCCATCGTGACTCTGCACGCATGACAGACAATAAAAAGCAAGAGTTATGATAGAAGTAATTCATCTCGAGATCATAACAAGATAAAAGTACCCAACCTGTCCCCATACGCGGTTCACAGGAACGGGCACTCGCTGGCCTATCGGCAAACTTTTTTTCAACTGAACCGGATGATTCCTGCATCTCTCAGAGAATATAAGGTGAGTTTTTGCATTATACTTATTTGCACAACTGAAAAAATCGCTAACGAAATTGAGTTTAGTAGAACCGCCAACCGGTGCCAACATTTTCACGTTCTGACAATCTCAATGTATTTCAGCGCATCCGACTAATTTTCCCTAAGACTTTAAAAATTTTGACATACGGAGATCGTTTGCAAAACATCAAAGTAAAAATTGGCATGTACCCAAAATCCCCCACTCCCGTGTGATTATCTGGGAAGAGAACGCGGTGCGACTTCTTTTGACTGCTCAGATCGTGTTAATCACATCAAAATGAGCCCAAGATATGGATTTGGACTGATGGGAAACTCTCAACGTGATTGCCCGGATATACAATAATTTCATGCACTTCATTGCTGATTCACACTATTTATGAAGGTTACCCATCAAATATCCCCTCTCGCAAACTCGCAAAGAATCACTTTTTGTAAAAACCGTTAAAGCTCAGCTCTGGTTGGTCAAAATCAAATTCATATCTCAGCCTAATTGAAAGGTCTTGGAACAAGCTTTGAAATGCTATGAAGTACGTTGAAAATTATCGAAGTGGGACAAAACTATTGGCGAAACGGCTTTAGGAGGGGCATGTTAGGTACACTAACCTCAAATCTAGTCTCAATTTAAGTCATGAATCCTGCTTAATCGAATACGAACTTGGACAAAGAACCGCTACTCATTAAGAAAATTCCATACGAATATCCCCATAATCCATAATCCAAAGAATTTACAAAACTTGATCTAGCTATTTGAAATTTTCCTTTATTTTTGGAGGATGAAATCACATTTCTGCCAATCACAACAAAAAATGTCGGCTCTTTATCCTACGGTAAGACATTTTTCGTGGTATCTATCTGCCTTGTACGTAAACATTATTCACTGCCAAATACCAAAACAATTAACTTTTTCCACTATCCATCGTTCTTGAGACTTGTACAAAAAAATTGTCTTCTGCCAACATGGTCTGCACAAGCACCGCAATTCTTCAAAAATTTGTTGGGCAAAATATGAAGTAGTACTGAATACATTGTGCAAATTATGATATGCTTCACCGTTTAACTATGGTAGCCCCACTCTGTAGATTGGAAATTTTTGATTAATTTGTTGAAAATTTAAAGATTTTTCGAATGAATCTCGTGTGAATAGCTTCACGCCAACAGACACACACACATACACATACACAAAGGGCATTGTGGAAATTTTCTCATCAAGCAAAAAATACACTGCGATTCATACGCAATACGATTCGCAACACCGATTTTTATGACTGCGTAATTAGCAAATATATACGCTCTCACAATATGCACACGTAAGCGATCTAAATTTCGATTTTATATGATCCGGTGTATCATAACACATCCGGGCAATATATACATTCTCATCATACATTGAGCATTCCGTCATACCACCATCAATACACTCACCTCACCCAAAACCTTCATGTAGGTAATTGAATTTCAATAAAAATTCTTACATCGGTAACTATTCCTTATCCAATCAAATCAAACTGAATAAAAAAGTATTCATTAAAAATCGATCGATAGACAACTCTATCAGTCTGATAAATAAAACCATTAGATTTGTCACCGTATCCAAGTGTAGTATACTTTCGTATTGGAAATGAGTATGCACATGCAAATGTAGTATTTAGCATATTATCTCAACCGTGACCTACGCCTATAGCGCAAACGCGACTGTCGAGTTTATTGACTCATATTTTTTTCATTAGTCTTATGCTGTGCTCGGTCAGGTTCAATTGCAGGGACAAATATATGAGAAGAGAAATTATATTCGTCGTCGTATTGAGTAGTCTTACATGCGTTTCTTACAAGCTGAAAATCGAGTTTGGTTATATCGATATGACTTCGAGTGTACTGATAGTGTATCAGTACTTGTCATGAGTATGACGTAATGATCCAAGTAAGTCACTAAGAAGCCTCATTTTTGATTTTCAAAGCAGTTATTTCCAGCAATGAGATATTTTTTATATTTTGTGCCGTATAATATCTATTAGCATCCACAAAAAATTATCAAAGAAAAATTTCATCATCAGTTATTTCTTAAATACTATCGATTAAATTTATTGTACTTCCTGAGTAAATACGATCATTGCGTCAATTATTCTGGCCAACAAGGATTACTCAATTCTCCGTCTTTTTCCCTCGAATTTTGAATGATTTACCCCACAGCATTTTGATTCTGCTCATATTTATGCAAAGCGTATTTTCTTTGTGAAGTTTTCTGACATGCTCCATGAAATATCTTAATCCGGTCTCAAGGGGCCTCAACTCTTCAAAATTGGTGTGGTACCTAAGAATTCATAAAACGCCCTATTTGTCATAAGAAAGATGTTTCTTCTATTCATACTCCTGTGCTACCAAAAAATACAAATTTCCCCACAAAAAATATTACTATCCGACCGATTGCTCCCGGTATTTTAGAAAATTCATTTTGAATTAGAAAATTTTAAATTAATATCAGCTATTGAACATGGTTCCACTTTTCCATTTCCATTCTCGATCGCACTCTAATCCAGAATGCAGTAGAAGGTAACCAAATTGAGACTTGACTCTTGGAACAAAAAAAAAAGATATCGACAAGTATTACAATAAGCCTTTCCAAGTATATGACCTGAAAATAGCTCTCATCTACTGAGATACTCCCTAACCTATTCATTGATGACATGAATACGATGTCCGATGTTTTGACCGATATTTATTGATCGGTGGTTACTTTTTTTGGACACCTGAAAGAAATCGGGGAAAATCTGCAGTATATTGCTATTCATACAGGGGATGGATAAGATCACAGACCATCGCCAAAGGCCGTTTGCAAAAAGAAAAAAGAATCGGGAAAGTCCCGAATCTTTATTTTGCCACATTTTGTTCTATTTTAATCAAATTTAAATAATCTGAATGGGTTTCTCTGCATAAACTCGTTTCTGCATGTGCGAGCCCTTAGAATGCTGGAAAGAAAACTCTCTCAAATTATTTTAGGAGAATATTTTGTGCGGTTTCAGCACAATCATTAATTCTTGGGTCCAGGGTCATTCTAAAAAACTATGAAAAAAAAAAAAGGTCAAAATGTCATGTCCTTGCCCTGTGATTTATTTTCTCAGCTTTGATGGGTGTGAAGCGCCGTGGTGTGACTCGATAATGATTCAGGTAGGTTATTTTATCTAAATCCCATCACAGCTCTAATAACCAGAATACTAAGGTAAGTGTACCCAACTTGCCTCTGTACCCAACTTGCCCCCATATGCCGATCTCAGAAATGGGCACTCGTGGGCCTTCCCGCATATTTTTTTTACGTTTGTTATGTTAAAATATGAGAAAATACGTAGTTTTCATCGACCCCGGATCATTTCTGCGTTCTCCAGAAAATATAAAGTGAGTTTTCCATTTTTCGTGTTTGCACGGCTAAGAAATCACCGAGGAAATCGCGTTCACTAGAACCGGTGCCAATTTATTTTTATCCGACCAATCTTGACGTACCTTAGCGCATTCGATTCCTTGTCTCAAGACCTTCAAAATCCGCTCCTCAGGGTTGCAGAACTCTGATTTGGAGCGATTTTATGTACAAAACACGAAGATGGTTTGAGAATCAAGAAGGCCGACATCGGAGTGTACCCAACATGCCCCCATATGGTTATCTCGGAAAGGCGTGCAGTATGGCTCTTCTTACCACTCAGAACGTGTTTATCACGTCAAAATAGGTCGGAAACGATGTCTTGGGCCAGCTAAAAGCTATAAATGTCGCTGTACGGTGATCAAAACGGATCAAAGCCATTTTTCGCATTTCATCGCCGATTTACATTGTTTTAAATGATGGGGGCAAGTTGGGTACACACTTTTGTAAACTCTCAAAAATCACCTTTTGGAAGAATTCAAACAGCTCGGCTCCACTATATCCAAATTAGACGTATCTTAACTCATTTTAAAGGTCTTGAGCCAAGCTTTGAAATGAGCTAAGGTACGTTGGAAAATATGGAGATAGGCCAAAGTTATTAAGAAAATGGCTTAATGGGGGCAAGTTGGGTACACTTACCTTACTTTTCATTTCCAGGGCGAGCACTTACGTTTTGTGGCACCATTTCACCCAAAATTTTACACCCTCACTTGTTCCCGTTCAAAGAAGATTTGCCTCATTCCAGGCTCTCCCGCGCCAACTTTTTCTCAAAGTAAATTGTCAGGCGCCAGCTTTCCTATGCCCCAAAGTATCAAAAAAATTGATTTTTACACTTTGGGGATTACTCTATCGCGAAAATTTAGTTTTGCTGAATTTTTATGTCAGCTTCGTGTGGTAGTCACGTTTTGTCAAAGAATTCAATGGTCCAATTGAAATCTCAAAATCCCGAGTCTGTAGCTCAAAACATTTGGCCGTGATCAGGTTCGTGTGATGCTACCCCGTTATTTGTATCATTCTCATCGTACCCATATGTGAAAAATTTCGATACTCGTATCTTTCGAAAAGTTCAAAAATGAACCTCCATTTGGGAATGGTTTATTTTATGCAATTCTCCGATGTTTGGGTGGTTCCCCGCTTTCGAGCGATTATTTCGATCCTCGCCTGCGGCTCGGTCCAAAAAGAAATCGCTCAGAAGCGAGTTACAACCTCATGAACTTGGTGCAAAATATACTATTTCAATTCCTCAAATATCAAAGTTTCCGCGGCCCTAAACACTGCACCCAGTACTTGCGGTAGCGTTGAATGGATCAAAGCCTTAAAAAAACCAAAACGCCCTCATAAAACCAGAATCTAAAAAAAAAAAACTTGGCACCGCAACTGGAGCTATTATACAGTAAACAGCTAACATATCTAACCGAGAAAATTCCGCATACCGATTACGCAAAAGTCTCGCACCATCCACGAAGTGACGTTCGGCAGCTCTCTGCTGGCGCTCTCACAACGGGAGCTGCGTTATGGTTTTGCTATCCGATTTTCGCGCGTTATACTATTACGAGGCACACATATTGGTCTCTTACTCTCTATATATCTGTCCTACTCTAGCTTATAGTCAATTTTTCCTTGACTCTACGATTCCGTAACACCTTCAGAGCGGCAAAAAATGAAAAATATGGTCTCTTTCGCGTTATGGGTATAAAATCTATCCATATATATATATATATCTATATGACAATATATAGAGTTTTACAGAAGTGAAAGAAAGAGATAGACTCTATATGTACGATATTTCACTTTCAAGCTGTGTGGTGGATTGAGTGTAAGGTGCATGTTCTATGGTGTGCAGTGTCCATATTGGAGGGAAAGTGAGTCTAAAGTTGTTCGACTACCGGAGTATAAAGAGGATGGGGCATCAGGGGGGAGCGATCAGTGTTTAGTTGGTATCATACGTATTGAGAGAGAGGCCAAAAAGGCTTTTCGCTTTTCGCCGTTGTTGCGAGTTGCTAGTTTTTAACCGGCATCATGCAATTTTCGGTAAGTTTTTTTAAGATCCACGTGCTTGAATTTTCAAGCTTCTGGTGCCTCATATCGCTGTGCTGTTTGGATATCAAGTGTTTTTTTTTTTTTTTTTTTTCATACGGTTTTTGGAAAAATACAGTGGGAAGCTACGCGAGTGATTAATTTTTTTTGAAAATGAAGTCGTGTACAGAAGTGCATCTTTCTCGGAGCTTTGAAAAATTAGAGTTTGATTAGGCTACTACGGGCTGAATTTCAAATTTTTTTTCTGTGGAAAAGTGAAGTTCTTTCATAAAATGCTCACAAGTGATTTCTTGGAACCACTTCCTGCCTCTTCAATCACTTGGTTTCTGTAATTTCTGTCTACACTGATAGACTATATTTTGGGGATCAAATATATTCTTTGATCAATGGTCACCCTGTTATCATTTCAACTTTGAGGACTCTTCAGTAAATTTTAAATTCTTCCAAGACTGACAATCAGTGATATGACTTTCACATAAATTGTAAGTTTCAGTGAGACTTTCTTGTGTTGATGCATGCACAATCTCTTCCGATCAATAATATTGAATCATCACGGGTATGATATTTATATCCTTCAGAAAAAAAATTAAATTTATCCATGCACAAAAACCTTGTTACGCTGGTAAAATTTTTTTGCCTTTGGGCATATTCTCAAGGTTATTCATTCATTCATCCTCGGCATTGCAATAATTATAAATACTGTTATCTTATTTTTCGGTGATTTTTCGATCCAATCAACGATAATTTTCTATATCATCGGACAAGTGACGTGATTTTTGCGTTAGAATCAAATTTGATTTTACACAAACCTGAATAATGTACATGAGAATATCAAATTTAATCATATAGAAAGAGAATTCAATGAGCCCCTAATTGCACTCACTCACTCTATGATTATGGAATTGACCTTGTTTCATCTTCAAGCTTAGTTGCGCATAAAATTTATTTGTTACTAGAATCATTTGAGTTATTCAACTTGCACTTTCAACACAGATGTTCTCTCAACGATGACCAGACTCTCTGAAATGAAAGGAAAAAACACACACAATATGATGATCCATGGCATTTTTTCAATTCAGAATTCCAAAAAAAGAAACCAAAGAAATTTTAAGTAATGCAGAGAAATCAAAACATACTACCTTGGTGGACTCTGAAAATTTGATTGTAGTATTTCAAAACATTCGATATTGTTGATCTGATCAGAAAATCGAATATTCATTCAGTGATATAATCTGGGGTAGTTTTCATGATTCTCAAGGACTTGTTGAATTTTCGGGACACCATTAGAGCTATGAGATAATTCATTCCATAATTCAATGCAATATTTTACATAATTATTTTCATTTTACATACCCACAGACGGCACTGCTCATTTTGAGCTTGGTAGCTCTTAGCTACTGTGAAGAAAAACCAAAGGAAGCAGAAGCACAAAAGAAAGAAGATAAAGTTCCAGCTCCAGAAGAACAAAAAAGTGAAGAAACTTCAGCAACCGAAAAGAAACAAGACAAACGAGGACTCTATGGTTACGAAGGTGATTTTAGTGAAGGTTTCAGTGACCACGAATTCGCCGGTACCGATTTTGGTGGTCATGATTTTGGCGGTCATGACTTTGGTGGTCACGAACATCATGAACACCATGACCATGGAAAAATCAAACAAATCACAGTCGAAAAAACCGTTAAGGTTCCATACATAGTTGAAAAGAAAGTTCCAGTACCAGTACATAAAGAAGTTCATGTACCAGTAAAAGTTCACGTACCACATCCTTATCCAGTAGAAAAAAAGATACCAGTACCAGTTAAAGTACCAGTTAAAGTTCCAGTTCACATACCAGCACCATATCCAGTTGAAAAGAAAGTTTATTATCCAGTACATGTTCATGTTGAAAGACCAGTACCTCACAAAGTTTATGTACCAGCACCATATCCAGTAGAAAAGAAAGTTCATTATGCAGTTAAGGTACCAGTACCTCAACCATATCCAGTAGTAAAACATATACCATATCCAGTTAAAGTACCAGTACATGTACCACAACCATATCCAGTTGTAAAACATATACCAGTTGAGGTTAAAGTACCAGTTGATAAACCAAGACCAGTACCAGTTGAAAAACCATATCCAGTACCAGTTGAAAAGAAGATACCAGTACCTGTTGTAAAACATATACCTGTACCTGTTAAAGTACATGTTGATCATCCAGTACCATATCCAGTTGAAAAACCTGTACCATATACAGTTAAAGTACCAGTACCACATCCATATCCAGTTGAAAAGAAAGTACCATATACTGTTGAAAAAGAAGTACCTTATCCTGTTAAAGTACCAGTTGATAGGCCTGTACGTATTGAAGTTGAGAAGAAGGTACCTTATCATGTACCGAAACCTGTACCTTATCCAGTTAAAGTACCTGTACCAGTACATGTACATCATGAGGAACATCATGACGATCATCATCATCATCATGAAGAATATCATGAACATGATGAACATGAACATGGTCATCATGGTCACGAAGATTTTGGATCTGAATCTGGAGGTGAATATGGTTATTGAGACGTTACTTTAGCGTCTTTTTTTCATTGTCGTACCATGTCTGTATTTAGTTCCACGCTGACAGAGATTTTCTATGACAATTTACTGCGGTTTACCAGCACAGTTTTTTGAACCATTCATTCGTTGGAATGGAACATGCATCTAATTTTAAATTTTCATCCGCTGAGTTCATAATTTAGAAAAATGATTTGCCAGTTCCAAATCATGAAGTCGACTATATCGATACATTAATTTGTTCATACTATGGGAAAATTGGAAAAAAAGTTGAACAAAATGTAGAAAATTTTCTCAGGTGAATTTTGTGTCAGGAATTATGTGTGAATTTGACATAATTGTATTTTACTATCTACCGCGATCTAAAAGTAATAGATGAATCATTTCGTAGAATTTGCGTTAGATACATCAACTACGACTATGTCTATAGTGAAAACACATGACGCGGAACAGTATTGTGAGATCCAATACGCATCGAGCTGTAACATGAATGTAAAAGGTAGTCGAATGTCGCTGGAAATTCATTTTTTTTTTTCGTCATCTTGAGAGAGTTTGAAAATGGATACTAGTTACGGGAAATAAAATCTATCCAATGCGTGTATCTGTTCATCTCGAATGACTTGTGAATAGAATGAATTTTCACTCTCACTTAGTAATTGACATTAGTTGAACAAACTTGATGCATTAAATTTCTTATACTGTACTCTAGACTATCCAGTGTCATTCGATTACATATCATGTGCTATTAAGTGTACGTCATTTTTTTTTACACATGCGATATATTTATATAATTTTTATAGAAGCTGTTATTTTATGAGGCCTTTCGCTTGGGCGACAATCAAAATGTTAATGACTCGACTGTAAAGTTAAATTGGAGAGGCTGAGAGTCAGCTATGAAATTTTATAATTTAGTTGTATCTATGAACAAAATTTGAATAATTTTTTCTTCAATGAAGAAAAAGATGAAGAAGATTATATATTCTGAGGACGCACAATGTATTCTAAAGGTTAGATATAAAATTTGTGTCATCGGAGTGATATTTTTTGTTTTTCACTTCGAATGTGATATTGGTGAGTTTTTTTATTTTTTTGTGAAATTGGTACCTTCTTTTCGATTCTATAATAATATTGTAACCATCTATCGATTCTATGATAGATACCCACAAAATGTGAATCTAATTCTGATTTACATTCATCAATGACCTGAAAGACTATACCATAATCTGTAAATAGAAAATACTCAATCTACTGTACCATGTAAGTTTCATTTTCGAATAAAAATAATAGTCTAACGATGAAAAATCAAACCAGATTATCCAATCATTATTACACTTCCGCATACTGTCAACGAGATCATAGATATAAAATATACTTCCTATCCTCACATATAATAAGGCAATCGATAGAAAATAAAATTCAAAGTATATGCATGCATTCATAATCATATACGGCCTTGCAAATCATTGGAGAAAGGCCACCTTATTGTGCATAAATTTCTTCACATTGGGTGTCTCTATAATATCGTTTGCTTGATTTTCCGCGTGAGACAGAATAAAATAGGAAAAAAAGTGAAAAAAAGTAGAAGCAGAGCAGACCAAACGGAAGTTGTGTTCATAATGCGTAGAGAGTATTATATAGATGCAATTGTAAGATTCTTATCGTCTTATAACTAGTTCAGAAGCTCACCTTGTTGAGGAGAAAGGCTCTCACTTATGTGCGCATTTCAGTGCACGCATAATCTTGACACCTGCGTATTTTTTTGTCATTTGTACTCTCAATTGCGAAGTTTTTTTAAAATTTTGAATTTTCCAAGGTAATTTTATCTTGGCAATGGGTCTTCAGGAAACTCAATTTTGTATTGGTAATGATTTTCTTCATTTTGCAGAATTATATACTAGAATTCGGAACTAATAATATTTCTCGCACTTTTGCGATAGCTTTGAGTTTAAATTACATTGGATATCCGAAGGAAGTATAGCCCATCTTATTAGATTGAATTGTATCACTTTCATGAATTCTCATGATTCTTCCGCTTGTGTGATTTTCTCACCTTCGTTGATTGAAGACCAAATTTTTTCGCTTATTTCGCTGCATTTTTCAATGTATCTCAAAGAATGGTAAGCCAGATTCAGGATTTGAATGATCATGAAAATTTTGATTGCCAAATTACAATTTATCCAAAAACTTGAGAGGGAAAAATCTCTTTCATGAATTTTTTCAAGGTTATCTCGCGATTAATTCCAGACTATTCAGATTCACCTTCGATGTTGAAATGAAATCCGGATGACCTCCCACCTGTTGAAACCAGATTTTGTTGAAACTTTTTCGACAATACGCCACGAATAAATGGTCGCAAATTAGAGACCTGGACTAATATTTGCAGTAAAATAAGAAGATGGAATAATGTCATGTGTGAAGGATGAAAGTTGTCAACGAATATCAACGATTGGATGTTATTTTCCGAATATTTCTCAGGATTGATCCAAATTAATTGGTTACCATGAGCCATATTCAATCAGCAGGTATTGCTTCGATCGGATGATTTGTTTTAGGATTGTTCGATGAAAGAAAAATTTGACTTGATTCCAGTCCGCCATTCCACTTTGTCAAACGTTGAGGAATCAAAAAATCATTGCAAATTTTTACATAAGCCAATAGAATTCCATAACAGATCCATCCGTTATCAAATACACGAATCATCATGTTTGTATGTTGAAAATTTTTATTTTATATCATGCTTAGCGTCAGTTCTGAGAAAATCGGATGGTGTCTCATAAAAGAGACTTGATGTATGTTTTTTAAGATATCAATTCAAGCTGAATTTCCATGAATCAGCCAGTGACTTATTGTGGCACCCAATTTTTTCCAATCTTCACTTTATCTCTAACGCATCAAATCAAAAAAAACGAACCCATCAGATTTACCTCGAACTCATCAAATCAAAACGTATCCATCTCAAATCTCTATCAAAGGAAGGAAAAACTCGCGAATTTCCCTTACAAACAACGAAATATGAATTTCGCCATAGAGTAAAACTCGTCCGCGTAAGCTCACACACTTAGCTTTGCAAAAAACCAACAACACGACCATAAAACCCCAACAAAACTGGTATACGAAAGTGTACACATACAGAATCTATATAGTCATTAAACGAATATATAGTGAATCGGATGCTTCACGATGCAGAGGGATATTACTCAACGAGTAATTAGCGAGTATATAACCTAAGACGGACGAAATGGTTCAGCCAAGTTTTCGAATTTTCTCATCCACATCGACGACTATAAATACTATACAATGATGACGATGACGACGAATGTTTGTGAACTGAACTCTGATGTAATGTGTGTAATACAGGAGTTTGACAGGTTGTATGTGTACAACAGACTGTGGCCAGTGTGATGTGACAGAATAACTTGCAAGACGGGAAATTTCTGTTGTTGTGGCTGATGCCAACGTAAGTATTGTTAAGGCGATGCGGTCACCGTGCAACCCGGAAATTATATCTTATTTGGATGTAAATCAAAAAATTCTCACGAAACGAAGTCGGAGACGATTTGTCCATTACGTATAATCACCTGAGTTATGGTGGACAACTCATTATTTGTCACCAATCACAAGACTATCACTAATAAACGAGAATAACTCGCCCGCGGGTACTTTCTAACCTACAAATTGGCACATTTTCGTTCACAAAACTCTCAAAATCTAGTCCGATTTGGGCCAAACGAAGAGTTATCCAGGCCAAGTTAGATGATAATGAAGCCTGGATAACTCGTCGTTTAGCCCATAATGGAAAAGATTTTGAGAGTTCTGTGAACAAAGTTCAGCGTGCACGGTGACCGCATCGCCTTAAATCTAATCTAGACGTTGCGAGGTTTGTCTTGCTGTTGTCACAGATTGTTAATGAGGATGATATTTTTTCATTGAGATTGAGAGTGTATAATGTTATAGTGACGACATGATTTATGATGGTTTAGGTTTGCTTGTGATGAGAGCATATTGAAGGTGTCAGGGTTGCGATAAAAATTAGAATTTCTTGGATAATTCTTTTAGGTTTATTTGATATTTGTTGTCCATCTGAGAAAATGATATCTTTTGAGATAGAGGACTCACCTCTTTTCTTACATTGAAAAAAAAAAAGACTAGCTTTGTAGGTGACATATTTCTGTAGAATTTCTTCGGACCCTTTTTCGATTGCGATAAGAGACATGAATATGTGTATGTCCTCAATTTTACACAGAAGTCGGGGAAGATTTTGAAATTATTGATATACACCGTGACTTTCGTGGAATGAAGGACAAATGGTATATGGTGCGTTCTATCGTCTGCGCGGCAATGTAGCATTTCCACACAGTATTTCCTCGGTTTTTTTCATATCTTCTTCCCTATACAACTCATGCTAATTAGTAGATTCTGTTACGAGAGCAGATTTTTTTGATTTTTACATCTCGAGTAATATTTTTTGTCCAGAGCCGAAATCGAGATTCGGAATCATCGCGAGAATGAGATAATTACCTCAACCGATGAGTGTTTAAAACACAATTTCCCCATCTTCTGCGCAGGAATATGTATGACTCATCCGCACAGTTTTTCGATTTTCTTTCCAACACAGCTGATGGAACGATACGGTTTGACATTTGGGCGTAAAGGTTTCAATGACTCCGACCCTCGTCGCTTTTGACGAAAAATATCACTTGGTATGCGGAAACCAAAATTCTTACCTTCATATCGAAGTAGACTATGAAATTTTGCAATTTTTTGATGTATGGTTGCTTACAGAATTGAAAAAAAGACAGTATTCGCACCTCGTTCATAAGGTGTCCCACTTTTCAGCAATTACTTTGACCCTCGTCTGCGGCTGAGACTGAAAACCAATCGCACAGAAGTGAGCTACAATTTTATAAACTCGGTGCAAAATGTACTATATCCACTATTTTTGCGGGGAGAAAATTACAAAAACTGTGTAACAAAATCACTTTTTGGCACAAAAATTGTAGTAAAGGCTGTTTGACTTGGAGCGAATTGATTTTTCCATTCTCGTGACAACTCCGCCCCTCTTCCCCGGTAAATATCACGTGGTGGGCAAAATAGTACATTATGCACCATTGCGAGATTAGGCTGTTTTGGAAGCATGGGAATCAAATTTCCCCGAATGTATTAAAGGGAAAAGATTCGTAGTGCCCCAAAACGGCCTGACGAGCGATGTGCATATACTATTTTTTGGTATCAGAGTGACTAAACGCCAATTTTCTGATTTGAGCCGGGAAGAAAAATAGCCGTTTAGTCGCACTATGCCAAAAATCAAAGTCTGCACGCCCGCGTCAAAATCCAATATTTCAACTCTTCTCATGGTAGAAGCGTGACAATTTTATCTATATGCATGTAAACACATGTTTCATTATATCTATTCATGTTCTTTACCGTAAAGTGGATGCTAAATCTTGATAAAGTGAATCAATGGCGGATTAAAAACGAGAATAGTGAAAGACCAAGACCGAACAACTATTCACTCATATCGAGCATGCGTGATTTTTTACAAGTGTAATGACCGATGATGATTAATACCCCATTGTATGATTGATGCAAAGTGATCAGTGCATCTATACTCTCCAATCTGCATAACAGTCTAATTTTGCTCTTATTTTCCCCATGTGAAAACATTCATTGATTGCACTCACCTGTAGCCTTACCCGATCACATAGCTATCGAGTGAGCAGATCTTATCTACGCTGACAGATAGATTTATGCTCCACTTCAATGATTTCCATTGGTAGAACGTAAATCATACGCGATCATTGCCTCGTATCTCACTCTAACGATTATGAACTTGTCCATAGCGAATTGATTCTCATACTTCCGGTCTTTACTTCCAGAGGTTCAGATCTAACCTTTTGACGAGTCCACTGTAGAGATATTTTCGAAATTTTTCCATAACAGTGTGTATCATCGGCTAGGTTAGTTTTAATCAAGAAAATCCAGATAGTCTCCACTGTGGAGCAGTTTTACGTGTGAAATATCTGATCTTATGAGATCAAAAACAAGTTTTGAAATATCTTTAAGAATATTATGATAAGTATCCTTAGTTGGGAATTTCATTTCCCATTCGAAGAACATTTTTGTCTGTTTTCAAGATATTCTGCAACGAGCATTTCATATTGGAGTTAAGTTTCCGGTCACATCCGAGAATTTGCTCCTGACGTCGGGTAAAGCCTCAATTTTGCTATCCTATGGTGGTCACATCGTACAGTTTTTTCAGCTAGATGTAGACGTTGCTAAACACCTGATTGCGTACTGTTAGAATGAATATTCTCAATATCACATATAGCATTTGCACTGAAAATCCAATTTTCCAATTCTAAGACATGCATTTATCTTGTATGTTCTCGAAATGAGTGAACTCTGTAAAAATTTAGAGAATCTCTTGGGTGACAGAAAACTATACTGGATGGAGGATCTAGTCTTAGAAGACATCAATTCCCAAAAAAAAAATCGAAATTCAAAAGTACCTCGATCTTCCGAGTTCCTCATTTCTCAATGCTTTGACCTTCACTATATCCAATGATCCGCACGTGAAACGGTCATACTGAATGACAGGAATTGGTTCCTAAGTGGGCGGTTTTGGTGAAAATGAAGGCAGTCAGTCAGACAATCCGATTTCAGAAAATGCATCTTTCAAAGTAATACGACGACGCGAGGCCCGAAATCAATGGCACGCGCGCCCATACACACACACACTTGAACAAATTCGTAAAGTGTGCTATTCAGCAAACGCTTGCGCACTTTCACCGAAAGTGCAACAGATCGCAAATCGAGTCCTGTGGTGTTGTCTGCATGACGATCCGATGATATAATATGCCGGCTCTAATTGTCGTATTTTTTTTTATAACTGTCGGACTAAGTTGTGTGCTCGAGGGAATTGGAGCATCGAAGTGGCTATATGCGACTCACGTCTTATATTTGCGTAATACCAAAAGAGTATCTCATTCTTAACTTCCCGTTTGGTTGGCTTAGAACGCCGTGTGAAAATCGAATCAAGAAATTGGAAATTTTTGGCTAGTTATAGTCCTCGTGCTTTTCCTAATGTTAGAAAAATATCACGAATTGTTCTATTGGTGAGCAATTTTGATCACACTGATCAAACATATTATCATAGGAATTTTAATCCATATAATTAAAATACCAACATTTGGGTTGATTCCCAAACGCTGATTCAGATTATCGAGTCCCAAGATTTGTTAAAACTGTGACACGAGATGAAGTTCTATATCTGAATCTTTAGGACTTCATGAAGAGAAATCCTGTTAAAATTTGAAATTTGTTTGATTGACTTGAAAAATGTATTCATTCAGGGCAATTTGTATAACGACCAAGGGAAGAAACAGAAATTCATCTCTTGACTCAAAATATTTTAAGGAAATCAGGATTAGATTTGATAAAGTTTCAAACTAGCAAAATCCAAAATGATCAAACTCAAGTCAAAGTATAAAAAAAGTGTTGTAATAAAGTTTCCCTACATCGTCAGTCGCAGAATTTTTTCATAATCCGGAAGCACCGATACAGACAAGAATACTCAAGGAAATCTTGTCGAGCTCGTTAGATATGTTACGAGAAGGCGAAAGCGTGCTAGAAACGCAGTCTATATAAAAATTCACGCGCAGAGTAATTAGTACGAGTATATAGGCGATGATTGATTATTATCTTCCGCGATTATATCTATGGCGACGAATTGCGACCGGTTACGCGTACACGATATCTGCAGTATTTTCATATAACTATATTGTAGGTAATTCAAGTTTACCTCGAGGAATGATGCCGATTCTCGTCTTGATCTTTGCTTTTTAAACTTGGCGGGCATTGACTGAGCGCGCGTGGGTGACTTGGTTCAGGGACACCAGAGTGTAAGTAACGCCAATCAAGAGGTGTGGAATTTTTTGAATTGATTTTGTTGATAGTAGACTCAAAATTTCATCAAAAAGAGTAAAATTCGGTATTTAAAATTAATTTTCCAAAAGTCATGAGGCTAAAAGGACCGATTTGCATAATCTTGGAACAACTTACACGTATAGACTAAGATATTCCATTCATAGAAGATTACTGAGATACGTGAAGTTAATTGAAATGTAGTGGAAAACTCATTCGTATCGAATTAACCATCTAAATTTCTAAGAAGTGATTAAACTGAGAACAAGGAATTTTAAGTATCAAATTAGTTTATATTTGACCTGTTGACTTGAGGAGTTGCTGACGGAACTTGCAACCACTCTCTGATGGTCATAAAATCAAATGCTAGTGTCAAAACCGTAAAAAAATTCATTCCTCAAAAATGGTCGAATATTGAGATCCAATACTCATGCTAACATAATTCTGCAATTTCCCAAAAGCTTGCTAATTTTTTCACAGATTTTTCCGATTCTTTCATCGAGCGTCATCACAACATTTTCAAAATAGCGTGTGGCTATCAGAAGTCAACGGGTTAATCGACCAGTGGGAATTGGAATCTGCCCGCTTTTTGCAGAGGCATACTGATGAAATCTTCGTGGTTCTCGAATGAAACAGACTAACGCATGATAAAAACTTCTATGAGCATTCCATTCTGCCTGAGGAAAAACCATAAAACATCGTAACGTTTTGCTTTGTATTATCTAAATACAGGATATTGTACACTCTGCAAGTGTGCTAAAGAAATTCTTACAGCATAGAAAATGAGTTTCCTTGAATTAATCATATTTCGTGCATTACGTTATTCTCCGCTTAATGCACACGTTATATGTATAGACGATTCAGTCGCGTTCTTCACTGAATCTTCCATATGTAGTAACATGAAAGTTACACGATCCGAAGTAAATAAGCGTTATTTCTCGTGGACACGTAAGTTGGAGCATCAGTGATCAATTGGTCTCGATTGAGCCATTATAGTTACGTGCAATAATCTCATATTTTTGTATTCAAGATAGCCGTATGGTAGAGTCTTATACTGTGATATCATCGAAGCAAAACATGGAATGCTCGTTTTCCATCATCTCATTTGATTACGTACACGAGTAATTTGCAATCATATTAGATTTCGATTTCCTAATGAAAAAAAGATTGTGGATGAATTATTCAAAATCAATCTGTCTCTGAGACGATCTACGGTATGCCCTAGGGTTCACTGGCATATTACTTGTTCATGTTCAGGTTAAAAACTCGATCTTACAAGGGCGACCCACGAAGTGCGGGTCACCAAATCTCACAAAATTTTTTTTCACAGTCTCGTACCACCTAGAATATGAAGAATCCAGAGTAACTTCGTCAAATGGGCTTCCTGTTCAGATCACTTTTTAACATGGGCCTATATGGGCAATGCTAATGTCATAGGCTGTAACTTGGGACAGAAGGCCCATTTGACGGAGTTACTCTGGATCCTTGATTTTCTAGGTGGTACAAGGCTGTGAAAAACGTCTGGTGAGCTTTGGTGACCCGCACTTCGTGGGTCACCCTTGTTAGTGTGAAACAAGATGCCTAGAGTAAGGGTATCGCAAATCCAATAGAATATTTTGGTATACTCCAGAGAATTCATCAAGCAATCTCTCTGAGCGTGGCAATTATCATTCCTCTTGATGAGCGAATTGGGCATGAGACACCCCAAAAGGGTGTGGAATTGAGAAGATATGATGGGTTACTAAACTTGCAGCATTCTTCAATAAGAGCCGAGGGTCAGACTCTTAGAGTCACTGTTCAAATCAAGGATATTTTCAGTTCAGGAATCTTATGGATGGACAGATACGTACAGGAGACGATATACAAAGACCTAGGCCCAGCCAACTTTGGGAATGGTTTTCTGATCCGAAGAGGTAAATCAACTCCCTTGGCCCAGACAACTATAGGGATGGTTTTCTGATCCAAGGAAGTCAATCGACTTCCTAGGCTCAGCTAACTGTGAGAATGGTTTTCTGATCCAAGGGGGTAAATCAACTTCCTGGGCCCACCCAACTGTAAGGGCGGTTTTCTGATCCAAGGAAATAAATCAACCTTCTGGGCCCAGACAACTTTGAAAATGGTTTTCTGATCTGAGGAGGTAAATCAATTTCCTGGGCCCAGCCAACTGTAAGGATGCTTTTCTGGTCCAAGGAAATAAATCAACCTTCTGGCTCAGCCAACTTTGAGAAAGTTTTCTGATCCAAGGAGGTTAATCAACTTCCTGGGGCCCAGCCAACCGTAGGGATGGTTTTCTGATCCAAGGAAACAAATCAACCTTCTGGGCCCAGACAACTTTGAGGGTGGTTTTCCGATTTAAAGAGGTCAATCAACTCTCTGGGCTCAGCCAACTGTAAAGATGGTTTTCTGGTCCAAGGAAGTGAATCAACTTCCTGGGCCCACCGAACTGTAAGGATGGTTTTTTGATGCAAGGACATAAATCTAGTTTGGAAGGAATCCAATTTCATAAAAAAATCATCTAATGTGCTAACCTACACATTCAGTTACACAGTACCCAGAATTTAATGATTCAATCTTGAAAATACACAATCGTCCACCTGATTCTACGCGTCAAGGCATCATAATAACCTTAGTCGGCCTAATAAACATACAGCATCAGGAAGACCAAACCATTCAAGTATTCATGTACATACATATAAATACAACCGCAATTTAGCTTGCATAATCTAGCTATTGAACCAGCAAAAAATTATTGCGCAACCGACAACGTACTCACCCGCAAACATCATGCATCCTACATAGCTATTCTCATTTTATACAGGCTGCTGTATAGATGGTCCCGCAAGTTAACCTACTTGAAAGTTTCGCGAATCGGCAAACGGGCCAATATTTGGAAAGAATCGTTCAAATTTCAGATACTTACAATAACTATTGTTGAGATATACATGTGTATCAAGTATGTTTACGAGTGTAAGTTTACAGGTGAGTATTTTGCAGTATAATGTAAAGGAAGCAATTTTACATGTACTCGCGCGAAGACGAGTGAAAGGGAGAACTCACCAGAGAGACTTGATGCAAAAGGAAGGAGGTTACGCGATTCTATATGGGGAGATACAACATATAAGTGCTTGGCTTACGTAAATTAGGCTATGCGTTCACTTGGCTTCTGGACGCATGTACTGGTACATTATTAAGCTTTATTTAATTTTTGTCTGGTGGTGATCATTGATTGTGAAGTGAGTGCGGTTTCAAATGCGGTAGGATCAATATGATAATGGAAACAATTTTGGGCGAGGTTCATGTTTTGTTGGATGGGAAAATGCATTGTGTCAGATCTCGATCTGACGAGCGAAGTGCCTCGGTGGTTCTGAATTTATGTGAATAGCGATGATTATGAGTTCATGTCCAGAAAGAATAGAGTCGTACGGAAATGGATTACAATATTCATCTTGTACATTTTTTTGAAAAAAAAAGAAGAAGAATTTCAGTCAAGTCCAGGGCGGTCAAAATACACCCCGAATCATCAAAAAATTCCTTTCAACCTTGTATAACTTGATAGATGATTTCGCTATGATAGGTCCATATTGAAGTAAGATACAGAACATCAGAAGTTTAGGTGGAAATGAACTTAAAGTATAGTCAATTCGTACCCCCATCGAGGGATGTACCATAATTTGATCTGCATATTTCGTTTCATTTCGTCAATTGTATGGTTTACAATCAAATCTATCACGGAATCCTGTCGTAGCCGTTTAAATCTGACAAAATTGCACGATTATTATCATCTCATGTGAAAAATTTGCATGAAATTTGAGCAAATTTCCGAGAACAAAATGAAATGAAGCTGAAACTAGCCGGTGGACTTGTCCGATGAAACCCGAGGATGAATACGCTTTTTTGGGGGCCCCGGGACTTAAGGGGATGTCGGAGTCCTATTAATATTGTACAGTTACCGACATGGTCGAGTTTTCGGATTTCTCGATGAATTTTTGAGATATCGAAAATTCATCGAGAAATCCGAGAACTCGACAATGTCGGTATCCGACATCCTCTTAAGGTTTCGTGGCATAATTCGAGTATTTCATACCTCCAACGCGACCCGGGTTTTCTATTTTTTGAGGGAATCGAATGTAGTAATGGGGGCGGGCAGTTCAGGGGTGGATGAAAATCGCGGGTCTAAAAGGCCCCCAGTGTCTCGATAACGAAATTCTCCGAGTAACAACTATAGGTATAGGCAAATTAACGGACTGCTTGGAGGAGCTTTGAGGAGGAGCATTGCTGATTGGTGGTGGATACCGAAAGATATTAGGGGATGCCAGGAGAGAGGAGGATATTGGGGAAGGGGGAGAGGTGAGTTCAGAAAGGCTGTACCCCCGATGAAATCTGATTGATGTCTGGCTTGCACACGATTAACCCTGCGGAGTACAAGATAATCGAGATTTGATCTTGATGATCCCGAGTATATTTGAGATCAATAACAAGGCCGAAGAACTATTTTGAGACGGTCATTTAACCTCCAAAGTGACAGTCACGCGGGTATACTGAGATTCTTGACATGTTCAGAGTCGTGGTGCTAGTCTTGGAATAATTCTGTGAGCACGAAACCAAATGGGATTTATTCAGAATAATCCAAACAACAAATGAGGCGAGGTCTGAGGCCGCAGAATTATTTCAGGACGGTAAGTTGTCCTCATAAGTGACGGCCACGCCGGTGTGGTGAGTTTCTTGCCAGGTTCAAAGTGATAGCGCTAGTCCCAGAATAATTCTGCGAGCATGGGACCAATTGAGATTTATTCCAGAAAGCCTCAAAGAACGAATGGCAATTACCTCACTCCACCCGCAACACCCATACTTTCAAGGTTATCTGACCGTCTCAAAATAATTCTGCGACCTTGGCACTCATCTTATTTATTCCTCAGATCATTTTCGATCAATCCCAACTGGTTTGAACCCACCAGAATTATTCTGAGACGAGCGCCATCACTCTGAACATGGCAAAACCCTCAGTTTCCCCGCGTGACCGTCATTTCCTAGGTCCCTGACCATCCCAAAATAATTCTGCGGCTTTGGCACTCATCTCATCCGTCCTCGGGACTATTCCAAACCAATCCCAATTGGTTTGAACCTTGCAGAATGATCCCGAGACGAGCGTCATCACTTTGAACATGGCAATTACCTCACTGCACCCGCAAGACCCATACTTTCCTGGTTATCTGACCGTCTAAAAATAATTCTGCGACCTTAGCACTCATCCTATTCGTTCCTTAGATAATTCTGGACCAAACCCAATTGGTTTGAACTTTACAGAATTATTCTGGGACTAGCGACACTGAACATATAGTCTTCTAGAGTCATTCGTTGCTTTTACCGGGCCCCCGGCTGTCTCATATCTTAACCCCGCCCCTGAGGAACACCTAGCCTCAACTGTTAGCTCCCAACTGATATCTGTCGTCGATATGAAGTTTTTGGTTGTTCAGAGTGTATGAAAAATACTCCCGAAGTGATCGCGTCATCTCATGCCCAAGGGCCCCCGACTCCCTTGATACGCCCCTATCACCGAATAACTCCACCGGCTAGTTTCAACTTCATCAAAATGAAACAAATTTCAATTATCAATTCTGGATTTATTCTAGATCTCGTATACCCATTATCTGCCCAATTTGACCCAAAATGGTTAGTTTCTCATTCCCTAACTTCGACTAGTCCCAATTTCAATTTTTGTTTGAAAGAATCATATCAATCATATTTCAATTTCGACCCTCTATCTTATCCAAAACTCAAAATGGATCCTTCCAATCATTCCAATCCTATTCGTAGAGTATGACGGGAAACGGGATGACTATCAAAATACACCATGAAATAAAAAAAAACCAAAAAGCTCTAACCGGACGCTCGTACATCTCCAAGATAATATTCTATTGACAAAATCGAATCACATTCCTCGAATTATGCCCTAAAATATCTTCGCACAAGAATATTTCCATTGAAACAACGTGTCCCACCAAACTCGACTGTTACTACTGCGCCACTCTCACCACATCTGTACCTATATTAAGCATTATAAACATGAATGGCAGGTTGCCTGCATACAGGCGTACTACATCAATCTTCTAATTTCTGGATCTAATAAAAAAAATAAATAAAGTACACACAACGTTTGCACATCTTCTGCAAAACCACTCTCAAATCCACTCACGCGGGATCGTCTCCGCAAGTGACAATCCATCTCCTCAGAGAATCCAGAGCTCATATTTCGGTGTTGAATATCATCCTATCTCTCTAGCATAGAATCATAAGTAACATCATCTTGATTCCTGCATTATAGAGACCATATCTTAAAACTCAGGAGGATCTTGAAATGTATTTATATAGCTACCAATCGTTATAGATCATGTACACAGAAACGGAAAGTAACCAAGTCAGTGAGTGAGTGAGAAAGAAATAGTAGAATAAAAGGAATAAGATGTATTGCACCTGGTGCTTGCAACATGTATGTACTTACAATATTTTCTATGTGTTAGTGTATGTCTGTGTGAATATGACTGTATAGTATGTATGTAGGCGGTCGTTTGCCTCATCACTTTGAGAGTCTCGACCTTGTACTGCGAGACCAGACTTGAGGATTACGGTTCATTGTTCCGTGGTGATGGTGGCGGTGGTGGCGTTGGCGAGAATATAAGAGAGGATGATCCATCGTATTTCAAGGCTAAGATATAATGTCTTGAAAAGGGCGTGTGTGGGTGTTATGTGCGTGATATGTGTCTGCCAAGGATATATTATTGTACATATACCATGTACTGTGGGTGCGGCAAGTTGATGGAACTTGGAGTGAGATTTTTGGTGTTTTAAGGTTGTTTTTTGAAGGATTGTTGGTATTTTGGCAAGCTAAAAATGTTTAAAGGTGCAGTGGTGGATTGATGATATTCTGATTGAACTACTCAAGGTATGTAAAAAAAATCAAATGGAGTTGAGACTGTATTTGCAACGATAAATTGTGTAGATATGGGTCATGGAATTCATTAACTGAATTTCCAAACTAACCAGGAGAGTGTTTTAGATCCGGATCACGGATTCAGCTCAAACTCTGAGAATCGTTTCTTTTCAGCGCCAAAAGATGGAACCCAAAATTATAGATACTAACGCTCAAGCGTTTCCGAGCTACAGCCAAGGACATTAGCATGACCCATACAGGCCTATGTTAAAAATCATACATATCGGTAGTTCCGTGGAAACTTCGATAATTAAGGGTTGAAAATATGCCAACCCCAAATTTTACTTGCGAGGGTTCTAAGATGGATTTTTCGACTTTTTGATACATATAAAGCATAAATTGAATCGCGCACGAACGAAAAAATTTCTACTCATGGGTACTATAAGTATAACAAGGATGACGCAATAGCGGGCACGGAACCTGACATTATTTGGCCCTAAAATTGATCTCACGGCCAAATGGTTTGAGCTGCAGCTTCGGGGCTCACGAATTTCAATTTAACCATCATATACTTTGAAAAAAAGTGACTAGAACCTATCGAGGGACCTATTAAATAGTCTCATTCTTAGTCTAGCGATTAAGGGTTGCACTAATACCACACGGACCTGAAATAAAAATTTACCAAAACTAGATTTTTGCGGAAAAGTACTCCATAAAGTGTGGAAATCAATTCTTTTCAATACTTGGGGACATGGAAAAGTTGCGCTTGTTGATTTACTTCCAGAATAGGTTGGCGCGGGAAGGCCTGGAATGAGGCAAATTCACATTTATTGAGGAAAACTGAGAGAATAAAATTTTAGGCAAAATTGTGCCACAAAATGTATGTACTCAGCGCGCACGTGAAAAGTGGTCTTTGAGCAGTGGGATTTGGTACTCAATATCATTATATTTGATGAGTTCGCCCGGCCAAAACCCGAGCGAGCCTCTTGGTGGTGTTACACACTCACAAAAGCCGAAAAATGGAAAAACTACAACACACGGACCTGACATTTTTACCCCTTTTTGGATGATAATTTTTTTTTGGTAACTCCAGATCAAAAAACTGATGATTGTGCTAGAAACCGCACAAAAAATACATCGAAAATGACATTCGATATTCTTTCCTGAAGCGTTTTGAGGGTTCGTACAAGCAGGCACACATTATTTCAAAGTTCCCACTGACGTACTCATATAGGTATACCAACAATGCAAGCGTCCTTGACTGTAGCTCGGAAACGCTTGAGCGTTAGGGTCTGTAATTTTGGGTTTCATCTTTTGGTGCTAAAAGAAGACTGTTTCCAAAGTTTCAGCCAAATCCATAACCCGGATCTGAAACACTCTCCTGGCGAGATGTTTGGATTCGAGGACATCATCGGTGATTATGATGATAATTGATGTTGTATTGACCCATCTTTACTCAAAAGATAAAAAAATGAGCATTATTTCTGAAATTTTTTATGAGAACAGATTCTCGATTGTCCACAGGACTATTCAATGGAAAAATGAATGTTTTAATCTCGGGTCCTCTCTTCAGAATCGTGAAAATTATCAATGACAGCTTACAGTAATGGAGTATTCTTTGAGTGAGCAGCACCCATAGTATTACCTCGATAGAATCTGAGGCGAAAAAATGAAGATTCACATATTATAGGTACAATATGGGTGTCCCCAGTGCCCAATTTACCCCTACTAAAAATCTTTAATGTACTCGTTCGCATAGCTTGCCACTCATGTTTCTCTTATCAGTTACATTCAAATATTAGTAGGAGATTAGTCATTTTAAATAAACCAAAATGACGTAATATCCATTTCTTAAAACGGGAACACTAGTTATGCTCATTTTGATTCCGATTCGAAAATTTTTCCATTTGTTTCTGAAAGCTATACCAAATTTCATGCACCTTAACCCATTTTCTTTGTCTTTTCCGCACTTGGGAGTATTCTGAGTAAAAATGCTAAATTAATTATTGAACCATCTCACACTCATATTACTGAAGAGAGTGTAGTGTGCGTAGTATGCTCCCACAACCTTTTTTTTAAATTGCTAACCATCCCATGGAGGTCCATCAATTCAACTTGAGTGAATCAAAAGGGGTCGGAAAAGCTACAAAATGAGCTGAGAAACGCCTCATTTGAAGATTTCAGAGCCGAGATATGGACGTTTCTCTGGAACTTTTACACCTGCTGGAATACAGCTATGGATAATGATATAAGGGAACAATCAAATCTATCGGTCCCGAACGAAGTGAAAATATCATTATCCGAGTCTCAAAATGAGATATCTTCGGCCTCTGTATGATCAGAAGAAGTTGATTCATTCTAGCTCATTCAAAGAGAGAGAATGTGGGGAAGATCCTGTGGAAATACTTGGTACTCTTGGGCAGTCTTACGGATATTCTGGTGATGCCGCGCAACTTTTCGGATTGATTCCAGCTGTATTTGGTGGATAAAAGGATTGAAGAAAAAAGGCCCGAAAGCGCGATGGTGTGCTACCAATTCAGCCAAAACTGTATGACTTTGAAAATTGGGAATAGAAAATCAATCATGTCTCGTTCAACTCAAAGATGATTACGCCAAGCTGCTGCCGTGACTCTGAACGCAATTTTTTAAGTACCGATCTGAAGTAGATGCGATTTTGGAGATTTTGCGACAAGTCTCGTGTTGGTGCGATATTTCTGTCTAGAATACGACCGTTCTGAAGTGAGATAGAAAAAATGGGACTCACGAAAAAAATTCAGTTTTTCTCATCCCACATTGGCAGATCGAGCTCCATGTTGATAAAACCACTTGTGATCGGATACCCTGACTTCACGAAGCTGCAAAAAGCCCAAGGCATTCGTTGAAATTGTCAATTTTGCCAAATAATTGCTTAGGAATTTCTGGAAAATCGGCGAAAAACAACTTTGAGTTCGACTTATTAACGTGATTTTGGCGATGCCACTTACTCTATATGAGTTTCAATAGTGGATTTGTAACTCTCAATACTACACAAATATGTGAGCAAAAGGTCACAGGTGTGCGTTGAGCGGTTTTCATTTTTCATTTTCCATCGATTTTTAGCAAAGTGCGAAAGTTCCAAAGAAACGCTCATATATTGCGATCTTACGGAAAACCTATGTGATCTTAGAGAAATAGGCCTTTTACACACATGGAGGAACATGAGGAACACTTTCTCGTAAACTCGTAGAACTTTTTTTTATGAAAATGAAAATAGCTCGATTCGAGTCGTTCAAATATGATTTTGTCCTGGCTCATTTTGTAGATCTCGAAACAAACTTTAAAGTGAAATAGAATGCACTGAAAAATATTTAGATGGTCCAAAGTTCTGAGCAAATCAAAAACACTGAGGGCAAATTAGGCATACTTACATCATATATTGAGCAATCTTGAGTAGTGGAATTAGGAATTGATGAGAGAATTCTTTAGATTGTAAGGATTACAAGTTTCTAATCAGTCAAGTCTCAGAAATTTATTCGAACCTTTCAGAGATCAAGTTATTTTCAAATCATCAAATCTCCTGGGAGAAACTAAATTTTGATCTAACATTCAGAACTTAATCATTATTGACAGTTCATCTCATCGTATTCAGTGATGAACAGTTCCGTTATCTTGAATAAGATAAAGACTTCAACCGAATTTCAACACTTGCTGACATTGCCTATACGATATTGACATGATCACATGAATATTTTCAAAATCTCACTACGGATCCAAATACCCGAAAGATTTCCGGAAACCTTAGCTACCTGATCTCCTCATTACATTCTCAAACCATATAATAAGAAGCGTAACTCGGAAAAAATTGAGTAATTACCAAACCAAAGTTAAAAAAATAAGGAAGCATTGAAAGTATTTCCTGACTTTTCATAATACCTCTCATACACATTCCTCATTCGAATTAAAAATTCATAATGAGTATAATATAACAGAGCCATAGAATAGTAGCTCACATTCAGTATTTCTATCTAACAAGAAGTGAAAAGTTTTACATAATCGAAGCCAACATCAAATAGAACCTCGCAACACCAAAACTATCACTTATATGAAATTCAAGTTAATCGGTATCCTTCACCTATCTCAAACTCTATACCATTAATTCATGTACATTATCCAACAAATTTCAAATCTCATATAGAAACTGGATAAGCTAATTTTTATAATACCTAGGGGGACAAGTTCAAGACTACTATATAAACCTCGTATAACCGGCAAAGCAGTAAAATAATTATAGTATCGGTGTGTCGTGCATTGCACTCGAACTTCTAAAATTTTCCACTATGCAAGGTCTTTCTCTCTCCGTCTCTTTCTTTTTTCTCTCTCGTGTAAACAAGTTCTATAACGCCTCGATAATTCTGGTCTCAGGTAAGTAAAAAGCCATTCTCAATTCTCAATGGTATCAAATTGCAAGTCGTGCATGATGCTGGAAGCAATATAACACTTTTCAGATTGATATTTCAGGAGGTTTAAGATATTATATAAATTAGATGCGATGAAGGTATTGTTGGTTAACGTGGGAATGAGATTTCGATGATGGCGGAATTAGACGTCATATTTTTCTGGGTGCGATTCTTTTATCAATTCGATATTCATTCTGTTGATACACGGGTAAGGAGTTCATTACCAATTAATCAACAAAAATATTATTAACACATTCACTGCGACGGCAAAAATCGCGTTCGGGTCCTGTGTGCGATGGGCCCCACCGGTGGGGCCCATTTAATGGAATTTCGATCACCGCCACACACAGAGTTGGACGCGTGGGCCCCACCGGTGGGGCCCATCGCAGTGAAGGTGTTAATCTTGTTGAAACTTGAATCTATGAAAAAGATATGGCATGATTCTTGCACATGTATATGAGTGATTCTGGAGCAAGCTGGACAAAACCGTCACCAGGGGGGTCTGGGAAAAATCCGCTAAAATTTTTTTCCATTAGTACTATGTTGAAATAGTACGAAAAAATTTTTTTCAGATTTTTTCGGCCCCCCCTGTGGGCCCCAGGGCCCATGAAAGGGCCATTTTAGGCCCTTTTTTAGCCTATTCTAGGAAAATCATAGCTCCGACGCAATTCAATATTTTTCAACGTACTTGGGCGCATTTTCCTCGTCAAGACTAGTACTTTTGAAAAAAGAATTGTCCAAGGCCACTTAGTGAGCCTGACGACTTCTGCCACCTATTTGTTGAGAGCAAATTTTAGCGATTTTTGGGCTTGCTTCAAAGTGATGTAGCTCCCACTAGACATGTGATAATCGACTTTTACAAGTAGTCATTTTGAAGGTCTTGAAAATACCTACAATTTTCCTACTTGTAAAAGTCAATTATCGCTATTTTTGTTGGAGCTACAGTCGATACAAGTTGAGCTATTTACGAAAAAGTCGAAAATTCAGGACTCGATTCCAAAAATATATCTTAATTTTTTTTCACCAAACTTGTGCGAAAATATTCTTTCAGACATCTACTTTTAGTAAAAAAAAATTTGGCGGAGGTTATTTTTTTTTATTTTTTTTTGCCGAGCGTTACAAAATGCCGCATTTCGTGGTTTTAGCAAAAACGGCATCTTTGACCACGGTAGCATACGCTCCCATCTGGACTGATGTGCACCAATCTGTGTGAAAGTACTCCCCAAAGTACCTCCAAGTACGTGTAAGAAGTTGCTGGGACGAGCCTCCACCCAGGAGCGAGCTGTAGGTTTTATTTACCGTGTCAAAGATAGGCATTATTTTGGCTATTCGAGCGTAAGCGACTGAGAGCATGATTTTACTCGTTCTGGCTCACAAATGAGATAATGGGGTAGAATGAGGATCCAAACATACTTTTCCGACTCAAAATGACCATCTAAACACAATTCCGAGGTCAGTTTTGCTCTAAATAGTCGTCCCTTTGTCCCTTAAGAACTTAGATTCTGTCGACGGGTTCTGACACCGTTGAGGCACTAGAAGATATTTCAGAGCTAAACTGACCTCGGAATTGTGTTTAGATGGTCATTTTGAGTCGGAAAAGTATGTTTGGATCCTCATTCTACCCCATTATCTCATTTGTGAGCCAGAACGAATAAAATCATGCTCTCAGTCGCTTACGCTCGAATAGCCAAAATAATGCCTATTTTTGACACGGTAAATAAAACCTACAGCTCGCTCCTGGGTGGAGGCTCGTCCCCGCAACTTCTTACACGTACTTGGGGGTACTTTGGGGAGTACTTTCACACAGATTGGTGCACATCAGTCCAGATGGGAGCGTATGTGACCGTGGTCAAAGATGCTGTTTTTGCTAAAACCACGAAATGCGGCATTTTGTAACGCTCGGCAAAAAAAATAAAAAAAAATAACCTCCGCCAAATTTTTTTTACTAGAAGTAGATGTCTGAAAGAACATTTCCGCACAAGTTTGGTGAAAAAAATTAAGATATATTTTTGGAATCGAGTCCTGAATTTTCGACTTCTTCGTAAACAGCTCAACTTGTATCGACTGTAGCTCCAACAAAAAGTGCGATAATTGACTTTTACAAGTAGGCAAATTGTAGGTATTTTCAAGACCTTCAAAATGACTACTTGTAAAAGTCGATTATCACATGTCTAGTGGGAGCTACATCACTTTGAAGCAAGCCCAAAAATCGCTAAAATTTGCTCTCAACAAATAGGTGGCAGAAGTCGTCAGGCTCACTAAGTGGCCTTGGACAATTTTTTTTTCAAAAGTACTAGTCTTGACGAGGAAAATGCGCCCAAGTACGTTGAAAAATATTGAATTGCGTCGGAGCTATGATTTTCCTAGAATAGGCTAAAAAAGGGCCTAAAATGGCCCTTTTATGGGCCCTGGGGCCCACAGGGGGGGCCGAAAAAATCTGAAAAAAATTTTTTCGTACTATTTCAACATAGTACTAATGGAAAAAAATTTTTGCAGATTTTTCCCAGACCCCCCTGGTGACGGTTTTATCCAGCTTGCTCCAGAATCACTCATATATATGAGTGACATTTCATCAACTAATTCTTTTTACTGCGTCAGATTTCTCGCAATAGCACTTCAAAATGAACGTAACAATGTCTAACACGTTCGTTGCGAAAATTGAAATTGATGATAATTTCCCGTGATGTGGTGGAGCCCATTGAGATTAGGGATCATGCATAAGTCATGTCAGGGCTTTGAGAGTCTTTGTTGTTGAAATTGTAGATGTCGTTTGTTGTGAACTGGACGAGCTATATTAATATTGATTTATGATTGATTAAGATTCGATGATTTTTTATGCATATGAGTCCTGTCAGATTTACATAGGATTCAGCAGAGTATTATTTTTTGAAAAGAAAAATGGAGATGAAAAAACTTGTTCCCAGGTGTGATTTGAACTCATGATCTCCCGCTTGCCGGGCGGTTGCATTACCAAGTAATGCTGGCGCGTAGCACAATTTTAGAGCTCTGCTTATTCTTAGTTCTGTTTGTAAATGATATCCATATTGAGATGGAAAAATTGTGGCCCAATTAGAATGAACAACTGCAATGGAGGTAAAATGAACGTAAGTGATACAATATAGTACTTTCTCCATGGTATTTTGGGATGGATGGAAAGCTACGTCGGGATGGGAAGAAGTATAGGTAACAAGATCCTAGAAATTTCATGTCTTCTTTCAAATCAAGGGGAGTGGGGCGGTCCCGGGTAAGCCCAAAAAACTTTTCGGGGCAAATTCACGAAAACGTCAATCGCAATTGGACTGATGCTAATTCAATTTTTATAGTGGCGGTACGATAGGGATGCTGTTGCAGAACTCATTGAACTCCCCCAATTTCTTGGGAATTCTGAGGGTTCAACAGATCTCTCTTTTAACCTTTCCGAGTGAACCCCCTCTTTGTGGCAACTCCAAAAAGAGTGAGTTTCACTCTTTCGGAGTGGAAATCCCACTCGGGCCCGAGTGAAGCTCACTCTTTCCGAGTTGCCACAAAGAGGGGGTTCTTTCGGGAAGGTTAAGAGAGATAACTCAATTCTCTCAATTACAGTTTGTGAAATATACAAAATATTATTGAAAAGCGCCAATCCGTGCGCGTGACAACCGTTGCGTTCATTTTTTCCTAAATTTCGCAATTACAAAGTGGAAGAATGGAGCCTATAGCATGGGAACGTCATCGTCCTCTACCATCAAGATGTTTACTCTTAAATTCCAAGTTTTCCTTCACTCAAGTTTTTTGTTTTTGAATTTATTTTGATGATATTTCTTCAAGTTGAAACAATTTTCAACAAATACATAAACACATGCTTAATAACTTTTTGTGTCAATGTTTATCAGATTAAAACACAATTAATGATCGATTGGTAGGAATGGATGATTTCATCTCAAAAATCTTTGTAAGTACTGGACAATCCAATCGAATGGACCTTTTCCACGGACCCTTGCGGGACTCCTGCGGGGATCGCCGGTTCTAGCTCACCTTCATATGTATCACCCACGAGGAATCAATCCCTAAACTAGTCACTCACGGATGTGAGGAGGTAGCTAGGTACTCTCTCTATTAGTGCCCTATAGGAACTCTCCCAGCTTTTCGAGTTGAAGGCATTCTTCTCACGTTCAATCGGATGTTTGCGCAGTACCCGCCGGGTTTGAAAACGAGGTTGAACGTCCTTTCGACAGCGTCTTGTACCGTATCCACAGCGTGGAGAGTGCTGTGTGACCCTTCCGAAATCTAAACTGCCGTGAGGACAGAACGCCAATTTGCTCGTGAGCTTTCTCAGAACAGTTGAGCACCATCCTTCCGTAGAGCTTCCCTAAGTATTCGATCATCCCCAAAGGCCTCTGCGAAGACGCCGCCATGGGGTCACCGTCTTTACCCTCAGATATCAGGGTGAGTTTCTATCGTTTCCATCGCCTGAGAAAGATACCGGCGTCCAGGCACTGGTTGAACGGTTCAAATATATGCGAGGGTTTTCCATCCACGACGAGTTTCAGCGCCTCATTGGGAAAGTATCTAGACAGCGGATTACCGTCCCAGAGCTCGAACGATAGTGTAATTTCAAGAGCTCCATCTCAGGAGAATTTCACAGGCGTATTTCGACCCCTGATTCATGACCTCGACCATATCCTCGACTCTGAAAACTTGGAAATACCTCCGGTATCAAGAAAACCGGAACACGCATCTCCTCAAATCTAAAGGGGGGCTCGAAAATGGACTAAGACTTGATTTTCAATGTGATCTCGACCGTTCCATGGAGGTCAAATCGAATTTCATCCTACGGGAACCCCTATTACCGACTCTGAGCCCTGTAGAATTGGGTCAAAATTCCAGAATCAACAAAATTCAGCTCAACAGGTAGTGATTCCGAAGGAAAATTTTTCAGCTTTTCGGAAAAAGTGGTTTTAAAATACCAAATTCTTGCGCATGCGCGGGAAATTGAGATATTTCATCATCAAAATCAAAAGTTGTCCTAAAAGTAGCTTAAAACTCATCAAAGCAAGTTGAAATTATCTTCTTCGTAAAGAACATAAATTTTCATCCGAAGAAATGTGTTCTTGGAGAATTAAAAAAAATAGCTACTCGAGGAAAATGGAAAAGTGATTTTCATGGAATCCCTTATATGTAACCGAGATAAGATGGAAACCAAAGTCTTGGGGTGGTCTTTGATAGGGTTTTTGCTCAACTTTCAGATACACTAAACTGCGTTCCTCTATCTCACGTTGCTTTTGAGCTCCAACGATTCTAGTGAAAAAAGACACGAAAACTTTGCGAAAAGAAATACCAAATAGTATATTATGTGACGAGTCGCAAACGACATCCTCTAGCTGTGCTACGTCGGAAGCGCGACTTTAGACGAGTCCTCGCGAAGCGAGGACGAGTCGAAAATCGCGCTTCCGACGTAGACAGCTAGAAATATAATTTTGATCAATGTGCCAGGGTCTGAAATAATTTTTCTAATTCTTTCCATGGTAATAGATATTCATGTTTTGACTTATAGAGTTATGAAAGTTTACTTAAGAAGAACTCTGAGACCGACAATTTTTTGGTGTATCGTCTTTTCGTGGAATTACTCATATCCGCACTCAAAAGTTGACACGTTTCGCCGGCGAATTTTACCATCAAATTGAGAATATGGGCTCCGAGCCTAGTCAAAAACAAGATATTCTATTCAATGAAATTTGATTTGACCTTGATACAACTGAATTTGAGACCATACTTGCACTTTCCCCTCGATTTTAGGAAACGGTTTCCCAATTGCGGGAGCCATTTTCAAAATTTTAGGGGGCGGGGAGTAGCTTTTGGGACATCACACTGAATTTCACAATTATATTTTGTATATCTCTTCATCATCATAATAAACTTGATGAATTTACTAACACTTCAATCATTATTGTAATTGATTGAGAGTTATGATATGATTTTTACAGATACAAAAATTCGTACGCGAGTGGATCAGGACCACTTGGCGGTACTCGATTCTTTCCGAATAGGGGAACCAGTTCCTCACACTTTTGTCGCTCTCATGCGATACGGTAACTTGCGGGGTGCTCAGACCACCCTCTTATCTTCTTTCTCTTCATCAACAAATAGGTTACATCTTCCTGCTACTGTGAAGATGTGATCTAACCAGGAGAGGTCATCACATCCGGATCACGGATTTGGCTGAAACTTTGGGAATAGTCTTCTTTAAGTGCCAAAAGATGAAACCCAAAATTGTAGACCCTAACGCTCAAGCGTTTTTGAGCTACCTCCACGGACATTAGCATTACAGGTATACCTATATGTATAATTTTTAACACGGGCCTATATGGGCAATGCTAATGTCCTTAGCTGTAGCTCGGAAACGCTTGAGCGTTAGGGTCTATAATTTTGGGTCTAATTTTTTTGGCACTAAAAGAAGACCATTCCCAAAGTTTCAGCCAAATCCGTGATCCGGATGTGATGACCTATCCTGGTAAGTCATAGCTTGAATCATATAAAAACAAGAGAAAAGTGTGAGATGTAGTCATGAAGAGACGATATTTTGAGCTTAGAACTCCAAAAGTGTGATCGCCGCGCCGCTCGGACCTCTCTCTCTTTCTCGTGTGTTGAGAGAACGGGCGGAGCGCTGAATTCACACGAGAGCGACGAAAATGTGAGGACCTGGTTCCCCTATTTGGAAAGAGTCAATTATCGCCAAGTGTACGTACTCACACGGTTCTTTGTAATTTGAGTTTGAGTTATTTGCATAATTTCACTTTCTAAAAAATTTTATCGGAACCCATTGAAGAAAAATGCTCAGTTATCTGTATATTTGGAATTCTTTTTGATGGAGTCCAATGACAATCAAGAGTTGGAAACAATGGTGGAAACCAAGAAACAATTCCACCAGGAAAACTCATTGGATCTGAGTGCCTCCTAAGTATACCTCGATAGAAAGGCTACATCGGGTGAAGTCCTCGAACTTCTCATTAGTAAGCGATCAAAGATTTCAAATAAAAGGCGTCGCATCGGCGTCGCATCGTTCGATCGATTTTCCACTTCAAAAGCGAGAATAATAATTCCGTTCGATGCTTTCAAATTTACTCCAGCTCTTTGGAGGCTTACGATGCGATGATTGCATATTTGCCCTCATTCATCATGTTCTTCTCAAACCCTTTAATATTTTCAAATCGTTTTATTGAAGTGCTTGCCGATTCTCTTGGGGATAAAGTGTTCGGAATAATAGAGTGGCAAATTTTCCCTTGAGTAATTTGATTATGAATCCACTTTCGGTGTGCTATTCGAATATGATGATGTTGAGCTTTCGTAGTGGTTATTATTCTCTCCTCTCGTCACTTTTGTTCGGCTTTCTAGCTTGGATATTGAATTTTTCACTTTGTTAACATTCTTTGTCTAATTGATGGATTTTTGAGCCACAGTCACGTTGTCGGCTTTATTGTCGATCGATGCTTTTTGATTCAATAGCTCAATGGAATTTTTTAATAATGGGTGTTTGATTCTTCTGGCTGTTCTGACGCTTTTTTCCGGATGACTCGATATTATCGTTGATAAAATTGATGGGATGTTCTGCGACTTCAAATATTGGAACCGTTAAAAAATATCTCTCCAATCATAACTGGTGATTGAAATCTGGTAAATGTATTTTGAGGGCATATTTCAACATGGAAACTTTGATTGTAGTGGAATTTTGTATTTGTAAACATAAGGAGAATTTCCAATAATACCATATTCTGGGACATTGCTCATTTCTCTAAAAAATCTAATAGATAACCGGATTTCATGTCAGTTTTTTTGAGGGTGGTATTTGGAGCAATGTAATGGTAAGTCGAAAACAGTTGAAGAATTAAGATGAGTGTATCCAACTTGCCCTCATTGAGCCATCTTCTGAACAACTCTGGTCCATCTCAATATTTTACAATGTATCTCATCTCATTTTGAAGTTTGTTCCAAACCTCACAAAATTATTTAAGATATGTTGGAAAAAAATTGAGATTGGCCAGAGAAGTAAAGTAGACCCAGAGTCGTTGAGAAAATGGCTGAATGGGCGCAAGTTGGGTACACTTACCTTAGTATGAACTTTTCAGAAATACAGGGGTTAGAATGTTTACATTATCCTCGATTAATCATTCTCAAGAACAGGACGTTTACCTGCGAGAATTTCACATTTGACATCAGAAAGAGAAATTTGATAAACTCTAATTTGCAGGAATGGCCATCAGTCCTGTCCGAGGCATACATAGCTGTTCATACCAAATTGAGGTAGGTGAATAGTGCAAGCCATCAGTGCTCATTTCACAATAATTCTAACAGATGGTAGTGCTATTCAACAATGGCTTTTATTGGTCAGTATGTACATTTGAATGAATGGATAACTGTCTTAATTTCGCCTATTTTAGATTTCTTGATAATGAGCCAGGTTACGATAACAAGATACCTCACCCGGCTAACGAACCCAGGTGTAACATAACAGTTTTGAATTGTACATGGTCTCGAACATGAGGTATATTTTGAAAAAAATGAGCCATTTTGGAGGCCAAGAACATAGTAAATGGATTCCATTTAAAAACGACACATGAAAAATAGTGATGTCTCGGATCGCTCTTCGTAGTTTTGATTCGATTATGTAGTCCAAAATATAAAGTTTTCACCCACTGGAAGGTCCCAAAAAAATTTCGGAGTCGCCTGCGGAGCTATTTCTATTTTGCTTTCCGATTCCACCAGAGCATCAAAATCATGATCTTTTTTCACAAAATTAGATATATCTCGAGTTTGGCTCAAGAGGATGCAACGCAGTTGCGCCATTCGGAAGATCTTGAAAAAACCTATCAAAAGTGACCTTGAAAATTTTCGTCCAGCCTTTTCAGGCCCTGATCAGGCAAAATCCGGAAAAGTCAGGCTAACCTGATTATCTCTAAAAGCAATTTTTTTTTAATTTTTCAAAAATATGATCTCTTATGCGAAATTGCACGGTCTTTGCGATGGAGCTAGTCCGAAGTTGGTTTTTCACGGTTTTATGCGTTTTTCGGTCAATTTTCCAATTTTTCATTCTCCGACCAATCAGAAAACCGAGATTTCTGCGGATGCTCAAGGTTTACCGGATGTTAAAGTAGTTCCAATCGAAAGCTGAGAAAATTTCCTTCAAAACGACCCGTTGCAGAACTCGATTTGATCGACTGGAACTGAAGGTACACGATTCTTTAGACATCAAGATTATTAACACCACTGACACCATGGATGCAAGAGGAGGTCTCAAAGCTTTGGTTCACAATAGGTAGATCATCTCGCTCTGGCCATCGTTCTTTTTCGACCAATCTGCCATAGTTATTGACTGGGAACATGAAATTGACCATTGCAAGGGATCATTTTGAAGGAAATTTCCTCAGCTTTCGATTGAAACTACTTTGAAATCCGGTAAACCTCGCGCATGCGCAGAAATCTCGGTTTTCTGATCGGTCGGAGGATGAAAAATTGGAAAATTGACCGAAAAACGCATAAAACCGTGAAAAACCAACTTCGGACTAGCTCCATCGCAAAGACCGTGCAATTTCGCCTAAGAAATCATATTTTTGAAAAATTAAAAAAATTGCTTTTTGAGATAATCTGGTTAGCCTGATTTTTCCGGATTTTGCCTGATGAGGGCCTGAAAAGGCTGAACCAATGTTTACGAGGTAATTTTGGATAGGTTTTTTGAAGATCTTTCGCATGGCGCAATCCGCGTTGCTTTATCTTGAGCCAAACTCGAGATATATCTAATTTTGTGAAAAAAGATCATGATTTTGATGCTCTGGTGGAATCGGAAAGCGAAACAGAAATAGCTCCGCAGACAACTCCGAAATTCTTTTAGGACCTCCCAGTGGGTGGAAACTTCATATCTTGGACTACAGAATCGAATCAAAACTACGAGAAACTGATCCGAGACATCACTATTTTTCATGTGTCGAGTAAAAAAAAGTGTGGTATCGGTATCATGTCAATCCCCCAACGACGTGTGCAATATTTTTGAGGCTTCAATAGAAAATACTTCGAAAATATATCGCATTACTCTAACAACATACAGAATAATCTTCATCAATATTCATTTAAATGGACGAAATTTTTTTCGACACACTCAAGTGATAGATCCTTCAGAGAGTTCAAGGAAATCTGCATAACTCGGTCAGCACCATATAGAATATTACAAATGGTGAACCATTTGAAATATCTAAAAAAATCGATATGACCCTTAATTTTCCATAGTTAATCATTTTTCCAGGGAAATTTGTTGACTCATTGAAATATTGGAGTACTATTGACATTTGAGAATTTACAATGGAATTATTCACACATAAAGTAACGTGGAGGATTAGTTGAAGGTTTTTCAATGGAGCTAGTACCATCATTGAAATTTTGCAAAAACTCAGCACCCTGCTAAAAATAATTCCGTGGGACCCCATGGGAACAATTGAAAAATTTCCAATTTTGTTTTTTTACGAAATTTGGAATTGGAGACGTGTAGCATGAGAAATTTTGACCATAACCGACTGAGTTCAACCATTTTTGGGTGAGAAATAGTCAAATTTTGTATGCTGCACGTCTTGGATGTGAAATTTCCCAAGTGCCAAGTTAAAAAATTCTCCCAGAGCCAGATCCCACGAAATCCCATGGAACCTGTTCCCATCGGATCGATAATACAATAACCATAGTATTTCGTGCGTACACTGAGCGGACATTGTATCTGTCAAAACCTGAAAAAGGTTTTTTGGCCCTTGGGCTGTTGTTTCAATCTAAATCAGATCGTTTTTAGTACCTTGATAATCGTAACCTCGTCCTCAACGTCTCCAGAATTGTGACCGCAGTCTCAGAATTTCAACTAGTTTTTCCATGGACGAAAAACTTTCTTTCAGATTTGTACAGATACAATGTCCGTGAGTGTACATATAATAAGCAGAAAATCGAATAATCAAACTGGGAAAATCACGATAAAAAATCAAGCGTAAAAAAGTATCATCAACCACGCGCCAAATGAGATGCAACAAACTATGAGCTTCTCTCTGATCACTCGAGTGCACTAATGATCCGATAAAGCGAATGGTTTGCGCACAATATCATCCCAATACATAAAACCCATACCCATGCATGTATACTATTAGACTCTATATAGGAGCAGGGGTCCCCTCCCTCCCTCATGTAACTCCTATATACATATATGTACCACTACCACATTAAAAAGCATTAGAGAGATGCCTATAATTGCATTATACCTGGTATACTCGTATACGGCATCTCCAGCACACGATATAATTGCAAAAAGCTATACTAGTATTGCTGATGCTATAATAGAAGTGCTACATGTGCGCGGACCTCTTATATGGAATATAAAGGAAATGGAAGTCATTGGATGTAATGAAAGAAAAGTGCTGAGTGTTGAAAATGTTTATACTCTAAGTAATCAGCTATAATATTTAAGCAAAAGGTGTGCAGGAATATGGGTAACAGGTGTTGGGTGTTTTATATTTTTGTAATTTCTTTGTGTTTGTTGTAGTTAGTACATCGCGTTCAAAATCTGTGGATTTTATCTGAGTAAATTAGGTACTTGAGTTACAAAAATTGCTTGGAGAGATGCTATCTTGGGATTGGGCAAGCGTGGAATCTGTTCTCAGTATGCATGGATAGGGAAAGATGCATCATAATTTTGTGAATATTTTTTATTCGTTTCTTTACTCATTCGGGATCATTTTTTGAACTCATTATCTCCACTGGGCTCTACCTAAGCTTGGAACTGTGGAAACTGAGAATGATTTTTTTTTTCGAATTATTTCGATAAGGTAGATTTCATCGATATGTTGACTCTACTCTGTCCGTGTGAAGCAATAAAATTCGATCCCAATCAGAGAATTTTGCTGATTTTTAGTGAAATTGTACTTATTTCCAGTGAATTTTCACTGTGATGGAAATACACTAAATGGGATCAAATTTACTGAACCACGCAGAGAGAGTATCACTTGATTTAATAAATGAATTTTTCGTTCTTTCGAGCCACTCGTTAAATACCGCGCTCAGTAGGCGGTGATCACAGTTTGATAGATGTCGAACTGCAACTCTCGAGGTCCCACTTTTATAGCGGCTGCAATGCGGAGGGATTTCTTAATTTTATTGGATTTTTAAAACTTCTATTTAGTCTATCAGCCAGCTATACGTTCTCTAGCAAAGTAAAGATAACCAAAAAATTCTTTTTGCATTCAATTCCTCAGTTTACGCTGATGATACCCTCATAAGTTTGCGCCCCGAAATAGTGGATACATTTTTGTTATTAACAAATTAATGCAAAAAATATGGTAAAACGATGATAACTCGAGACCTATCGTAGATACAGGGGAATTTTTCAGATGAAAACTGTGCCGTTGAGTACAAGCTACGAGATCGTGTACTCCATTGTGTCGCAAATGTTATAGTTTAAGCAATAATCATATTTGTTTATAACAAATAGACATAACTCAGTGTGTTATCCAATTTTCGAGGATATTTTTACGGAATCGTGAGAACACATCGATTTGAAGGAAATAAAGATTCTTGATATTTTTACGTAGAATCGTTAGTTTTTCAATTATACATGGTTAAATGTTGCAGTACCTCTGCTCACCATTACTAGTGCGGACGCTGGGGTGGGGTCTGAGTCGAAAATTCGTGTTCTAGAAGGTTTCAAGGTACAATCTCCTGTATTTCGAGGCACTGAATCGATTGCACGAGGTCGTCAGCCCGAAAACTCCGGTGTTCTTTTGTTATTAACAGTTTTTAGTGCAAAATTATGGTTTTTTGCAAAAAACTCGGAAAATATGCATTTTCACGAAAAGTTTGTGGAGACCAAAGTTGTAGTGCGCAAAATTTCCTAAGGAAAAAGTTATCTCAAATTTCCCGAAAAACCCAAGCCTGGGGCGGAAAATGCGCAAAAGCCGTTCCGCGCGTTCAACATTGGCTTAGATGGGGCAGCCGACGCAGCGCTACTAAACTCGGTGCCAATTTGACAGTTGTCAATTTAGGCCTAGGCAACCAAAAGCATCTTGAAGAGGAAAAAATTCCCTTTAAAATGATTTAAGCCGTGTCTCGCTAAGAACGAAGCCCTTCGAGCATGACTCGAAAGAAAGAGAAATAAGTGTGTCAAAACGCCATTCCTGCAGCAGAGCTGCCCGCACGCAGCGCTCAAAATCTGCATTTTTCCTCTTCTTCCCGCTTCACACTGGAAAATCTTCGTACTCAGCGAGATACGACCTGCATCATTTTAAAGGGAATTTCTTCCTCTTCAAGATGCTTTTAGTTGCCTAGGCCTAAATTGACAACTGTCAAATTGGCACCGAGTTTAGTAGCGCTGCGTCGGCTGCCCCATCTAAGCCAATTTTGAACGCGCGGAACGGCTTTTGCGCATTTTCCGCCCCAGGCTTGGGTTTTTCGGGAAATTTGAGATAACTTTTTCCTTAGGAAATTTTGCGCACTACAACTTTGGTCTCCACAAACTTTTCGTGAAAATGCATATTTTCCGAGTTTTTTGCAAAAAACCATAATTTTGCACTAAAAACTGTTAATAACAAAAGAACACCGGAGTTTTCGGGATGACGACCTCGTGCAATCGATTCAGTGCCTCGAAATACAGGAGATTGTACCTTGAAACCTTCTGGAACACGAATTTTCCACTCAGACCCCACCCCAGCGCCCGCACTAGTAATGGTGAGCAGAGGTACTGCAACATTTAACCATGTATAATTGAAAAACTAACGATTCTACGTAAAAATATCAGGAATCTTTATTTCCTCCAAATTGATGTGTTCTCACGATTCCGTAAGAATATCCTCGAATATTGGATAACACACTGAGTTATGTCTATTTGTTATAAACAAATATGATTATTGCTTAAGCTATAACATTTGCGACTTAATAGAGTACATGATCTCGTAGCTTGTACTCAACGGCACAGTTTTCATCTGAAAAATTTCCCTGTATCTACGATAGATCTCGAGTTATCATCGTTTTACCATATTTTTTGCATTAATTTGTTAATAACAAAAATGTATCCACTATTTCGGGGCGCAAACTTATGAGGGTATCATCAGCGTAAACTAAGGAATCGAATGCAAAAAGAATTTTAGGTTATCTTTACTTTGCTACAGAACGTATAGCTGGCTGATAGACTAATTAAAAAGATTGACCGACAGATGGAAAAATTCTTCCTCGGGCGGCATTTGAACCTCGCAATCTTCGGTACTCTGGACCGACGCCTTTATCAATTAGACCACCGAGGCGATTACGCATTCACTCATTGTTACATGAACTTCTGAAATATCAGTTTTGGCTCACAGTTATCGGATAGATTGACCATTTCAGATGGTCTACGGTAAAGGAAAGATTTTTTTTAAACTACTCAAATACATCCACTGTGCAACAATTGTGCATATTAAACAACAAAATCCTTGAAATGATACTTTACCTAACATATTCAAAGAACTTTCTCTTCCTTGTTTGAAGGGCGAATTTTTATCTGGAATCTTTCCTCAGGTATCCTAACGAAATGATCAATGAATAGTAATCTCAGTTAAGTATTCGACACTATGTTTCCAATCAATGTAGAATTGTACAATAAATGCCCACTCAAATAGCTTATACAACAAAGGAAAAATAAATGTTTCCCTCACTAGATCGTAGAAAAAGAGTCATCTCGTATACACTCACAACTCGAGAAGCGCAACATCGGAAAATACGATTTTCCACTCCACTAAAAGTATGAAGCCATACATTACACCATCGATAGAGTCTATATCCACCGAGTTTCAAGTTTGTACGTTTGTACACAGGACGAGTTGCGGAGCTCACAATGTGGGCATCAGATGTGCAAGACAGAATTGTACTATGTATTGTAAAAGAATGTTGACTCTCGAGACTATCTTACCATTAGATATTGTTTTTTGCTGTAAACGGCTTAGCAAAGCACGAGACCGAATGAAAAACATGAAAAAATAACGATAAGCTGCACTTTTCTTCGTCCCTTTCACACTTTTTCTATTTCTAAGATATAGGCTGTTTGCGTTGGTATGCCACGTATGTACATACTTATATGTAATAACATATGGGTGATTCCACCGTAAGTGGAATTTTTCGTGTTCCAAGTTCCCCCAAGTAGAGTTTTCCGATATTTCGATATTATATCGATGTCGATGTCGAGTCGATATCGACACGATATCAACGAGTCCAAACTTGGCCGACATCGATAATGAAAGGGTCGATATGTCGTGAATATCGGGATATTAAAAATCCCCGCTAGAGAATAGATATAATTGAGGCAAAACGTGATTTAAACTGTTGACTTGTCATCGGTTAATTATGAATTTCGCACTATTTCTGAATCATTTCACGAACCTCTTTGAGCAAATTGGATTTTGATCAGGAATTAATACACATGAGTGACTTCAACGTCTCATCGTTCAATCTTGAGCGCTCGGCTGTCATAGTTAGAGATCCTACCGGAAAAAGCGCTCGACTGGAACCGACGAAGCTAACGTACTAACAAGGGGGGTCCAGAGGGTTCGGGTCACCAAATATCACCAAACTCTTTTGACAGTCTCGTACTAACTAGAATATGAATAATCCAGAGTAACTCCGTCGAATGAGCTTCGTGTTCACAGTTACAGCCAATGACATGAACATAGCCTATATAAGCCCATGTTGAGGAGTGATATATATATATATATATATGTTACGTACCAAACCCGAAATCGTACACTTCGCGAACGGTACACCCGATTCTGTACCATTCGCGAATGGTACACCACCATTTGTACCGAGCCCGATATTCCGGGTTTGGTACAGCAGAGTCTTGTACCATTCGCGAACTGTACAGCCGCCTTGTACCGAGCTCGATTTCGAATTGCGCCATATGGCTCGGATCGTGTTTACAAGTGAGAATTGTTATAAATGATGATTAGCGTTTAAAATGATATGCATTGACGAGTTCAGCCAAGAACAAGTAACGATCAAGCTTGCACAATGTATCCCGATGATACTATTCGTGATGAGTTCAACTCAAAATTAGGCGAACATCCGATAATTGTAAGTTCATAAAAAGTAAAACAGAATATTCTTACACACGTGACACACAGTTTGATAACCATTAGAATCACTGCACGGGGTGTGTTCGCGTATCTTGTTTTGATGACATGATACATCTTGTGGACACCGCCAAACCCAGTTTCATCATGAATCTATCTTCATTTGATATACTTCATCAGTATATCGTAGATCTCAGATTTTTCTACGTGATATCTCTTTTCGTTGTCTCACTGTAAGGAGAAATCCTCAAAATCAGTCTCATTGTCTGAATATTAACATTACATGGTCAGGGGGTTTGTTGTGATTTAGTACGATTTTTTACCGACTCTGAGAATTTCTTCTTGAAGTGCTATTTTCATAGGAAAGATTAGACGAGGAATATCGCCAACAATCAATACATATGTCAAACTGTTTCAATCTTCTGTATTCCAGAGAGGTCTTGAATGATTTCTTCTCAATTTCACTAATTAGCTTCACGAGGTCTCGTCATTCTGTCTTATCGGATGTTCGCCTAATTTTGAGTTGAACTCATCACGAATAGTATTATCGAGATACATTTTGTAAGCTCGTTCGTTAGTTGTACTTGACTGAACTCGTCAATACATATCATTTTAAACGCTAATTATCATTTATAGACAATTCTCAATTGTAAACACGATCCAAGCCATATGGCGCAATTCGAAATCGAGCTCAGTACAAGGCGGCTGTACAGTTCGCGAATGGTACAAGACTCTGCTGTACCAAACCCGGAATATCGGGCTCGGTATAAATGGTGGTGTACCATTCGCGAATGGTACAGAATCGGCTGTACCGTTCGCGAAGTGTACGATTTCGGGTTTGGTACGTAACATATATATATACTGGCAGTGCTGATGTTTTCGCTTGTAGCTCTGAACAGGAGGCCCGTTTGACGGAGTTATTCTGGATTCTTGATATTCTAGGTTGTATAAGGCTGTGAAAAAAGTTTGGTGAGTTTCGGGGACCCGGACCCTCCGGACGCCCCATGTAGGTACTTCTTTTGCCATGAGCGCTAGTGATGGATACGGGGATTGATGTCTTTCCCAACACTGCAAAATATCAGGATTTTTTGTTGCCCTTGGAGGATCCAAATACTCGTCTAGTTCTTGACTATAAGTGTCGCACAAAATACTTTCCTCAACAACGTAAATTGAATCTCGAAAGTCGTCTGATTCTACTTTTGGTTTTCTAGCAGGCATTTCGATTTCTTCTTCTGAAATACAGTATCGAATACAGTAAATTCCTTTGAACACTTCGACCGATCGATCCTTCGTCTCTCTTCCCCAGTTACTCATTCCAAAACTTGCTATCTTGTGCCTTGGATCAAGGATTAACGAGAAACAAGATATCCACTTACACTTGTTGTAATGTTTTAGAAGTTTATCTCGACCTGTTTGAAATGCAACGGGAAACGTTTCATCATTCTCTGTTCGGTCGAGTTTTCTATCTAAAGCCACAGTAGTTTGTTCAATTTCATCTAATAGCATATTGAACAAAACAACAACTTCCGGCAAGGTACAAAAATTCTCAGACAAGATTTTCGAGACTATTTCAAAATGGTGCAAAAATTTATAAACTTCTTCTAGCAAAAACAATTCATCTTCATCCAACTTGAAATGAGATCTGGATTCATATCAAAGAAGAGTATCATTCTTTTTTCTAATTTCAAAAATACCTCCAGCATGTCATCAGTACTGTCCCATTCTGTTTTTACGTCTAGAACAAATTTTCTAAATTCAATATTGGCTGTAGGGCTATGCCGACTAAGCTAAACTACGCTAAGCTTAACTGCGCTAAGCTTCAACAAACTTAACATGTACACACACACACCAGCGCATGAGAAAGATATGCCATCGCATATTGAGAATGTCATGAGCGGCACATATGACTAACCTCACCTCATCTTTTCATTCATTTTCTGCATATGTACAGCAGAAAGAAGAAGAGCATCAGACATGAGACAGCAGCAGAACTGGAAGTGGAAATGTGAAATTGTTGGAAAATGAACCTCATCAGTTTTCAATGCACTACCTACATTCCGTTTGATGCTGTTGCAATTTTGCAGTGCATTTGATGTTGAATGTTGATGTTTCATGTGTTCCAAATTCAAGAACCAACCTCGAATGAGATCACACTTGCACATCTAAATTATCACAAGTTTATCAACTACTGAATAAACTTGTTGACATTACCAAGGCTGTAAGATGGGATTGATGGGAAGATGAGTTTTCTCATCTGTTTGCCAGCGGAGTAAATTATTCTGTTGTTCATTCTATGGAAATCCTCTGAGTGCTTGTTTACTTTCCTACATGCCTTACCATGACCAGATGGGTATAACCCTTTGGCTCTTCATGTCTCTTTTATTGAGCTAGAATTCTTCTCTCACCAGGAGAGGTCATCACATCCGGATCACGGATTTGGCTGGAAATAGTCTTCTTTTAGTGCCAAAAGATGAAACCCAAAATTCTAGACCCTAACGCTCAAGCGTTTTCGAGCTACAACCGAAAACATTGGCATTGCCCATATGGGCCCATGTTCAAAATCATATACATAGGTATACCTGCAATGCTAATGTCCTTGGCTGTAGCTCAAAAACGCTTGAGCGTTAGGGTCTAGAATTTTGGGTTTCATCTTTCTGCACTAAAAGAAAACTATTCCCGAAGTTTCAGCCAAATCCGTGATCCGGATGTGGTGACCTCTCCTGGTCAGTTTCATTTAGGTATGCGTTAGTTTAATACTTGATTTGCAGCTGACATGAGGTTTCAAGGGACGGTTGGCGGAATGGAATATCTCAACTTAAATCACTTTCTATTGTATCACATAAGTTTCAATTACATTTCATGACTACAATGATTCTTAGAATATAGAGTTATCCAATTCAATTCAATTTCCAATTCACAAGTGTGTTTCAAGACTGGGCTGATGTTACATCAAATGTGTTACAGAATGGGAACCGGTTGAAATATTTTGATACAATCAGTGGGTAGTACAGCCTCTGGAATGAGATTGACATTAACTTGTAGCTCTATTTAAGAATTACTGGTACGTTCCATACTAGATTGAAAATGATTTGATAACAAGCGTGGGTACTTGATTGGCAATTCGCTCTTGGGATAATTGCTACAGCTTTTACTATATAAATTGTTGGATAAGACCAGATGCACTCTTCTTTTCCAGTGAGACAGGGTAATTTTGACAATTTCCAGAAATTGAGGAGTTCAGTCTGAATAAGTCTACAACTCCATACAATGAGCAAACTAGAGTACACAAAATATGTTTTGAACGGGACTTCATTTGATCCACTACTGCCTCCACTATTCATTGTAGCCATAATCACACTCGAAATTTTGCACCAAACTTTTGGTCTAGAAATTCTGTGCCACGAATGTAAATTTGGTTCAGTGTTCTATCATTGTACAATTGTACTATAGTAGTGTACTATTCATAAATAAATTAAATAATACAGAAGTGGTCTGCTATGAAGTAGTGTTGATGTGAAACAAACATCATGCATGTCAAAATTCGAGAGCGATTTTTCACATTTTTCGACATTTCGTTCGGCGAATTCGACACGATATTGATAAATTCGATATTCTCTGTATAGATATGGATATGTTATGAACTACCGTCAAATATCGATTCTACGACTTGGAAAAGAATAGCAAATCTCTATATAGAGTGTATAACATTGGTCTGCAACTATGATCAAAGTTTTTCGACTGTAGGCCACCCAACTTCGATCTTTGAATCCATCACAATCATGCATGTGCACAACTTCAATTTGTAAAACTTCAAATAACATAATACACCACTTCGCGAATCCAAATTCAACTTTCAGCTCCAGTACGGCCCTCTGACATTTTGAAGACGGGTTTGCACCAAAACTGCTTGCACAGAACTAATTAGCTCGAAAGTGGGAGAGTCCACGCCGAGCGAGCCGCTGAGTGCGGACACCGCGGAAAATCGTAATAAAATAATTCAAAAAAAAAAATTTTCAATTCGCTTTTATGTGAACCGTTAAGGATAGCATGTCAAAGTTCGAAGAAGATGAAAACCTTTATCTACGTTTCTGTGATAAACAAAGAGTAAGTCAGTTGACGTCTAGCTTCACGAATTCCATGATTTCAAGACATCAGAATGGTAAAAGCGCGGGTTGATTGGTGAAAACTACTCTTGATGTATCAAGTTTACAACCCACGCTTTTACCATTTTGATGTCTTGAAATCGTGGAATTCGTGAAGCTGGACGTCGACTGACTTACTCTTTGTATATGGCAGAAACGTAGATAACAGTTTTCATTTTCTTCAAATTTTGACATGCTATCCTTAACGGTTCACATGAAAGCGAATTAAAAAAAAATTTTTCCTAAATTATTTTATTTTCTCAATTTCAGTTCACTCCTCATCACTTGGAATATTAAACATGAATGAAGGATATTAATTTCAGCCAGAATCTTGAGACATTATTCTTAAGATTCCTTGGGTAGTCATTTTTACTCAAGCGCTACAGAATGCAAATTGATGAAAAGTGGAACGAATCAGACAGCTATGGTTGATCAGAAATAATTCCTCATCTCATGTTGAGCAAACCGATAATTCTGAATTGATTCACAAGCTACAGTCAAATCTTTTTTGAGAGGCTGTGTTACCCTTATTCCTAGAATATGAAGACATCCAATGATATATTGATTCATCATCAGGACATCTCCATCCGTTACGATCATATGATACATCGCATGCCAAAGCTCGAACATGGATGATCATATTCCTAACTCAGTAGAGTGAAAATTATTAGAAATGGAATGAATCTTGAGCCCAATATAATATAGTATGGCTATACCTGAATGGTTGGACCCATGAAAATTTAACCAAAAGAGATTGTTGAATCTCTGTAATGCACCAAAAAATGACGGGAAGCATCCTCAATGGTTCAAATAAACAAGTTCATAACGCGTAGAGCCACTGTGACTATTTTACTTTTGGATGTAGTCCATTCCCTCATCCATCTGAAGTTCCTTGAAGCATACAATACTAACAGTAGGGAGAAAGTCTGATTTCAATGACAAATCAAGAAGCACACAGTGTCTCATGAAATATCATTCATCGCCTTGATTGTGCTTCATAACTTGAAGACCAGGACTTTCGCTCAGTGCGCTTACTCTACACTCGGCGGTAGTTGATTTTTTTCCGAGCTTGCGACCAGTTCTGCCGATCACAACGTCCTATTGTGAGTGAGGTTGTCGGTGCGCGCGCGCAGATTACTAGTTTTGGAACCAGATTCTTGACGACGACACTCACGACGACGCGGCCGGTGTTGTCCAGGTGTGTCCAGGTTACAGGTCGAGTACTCGAAGATGGCTGTCGCAGTGAGCCTCCGAGTCCTCCAAGCGTAGACAGCACGAGGTCGAGATCGTGGCACTTTCGCGGACCGGATTTGTGCACCACAGAACAGATGCCCAAAATCAACACCGAGTCTCCTTGTTTTTTTTCTATCAGATGAGTATTCTGCTAAACTTAAAATGAAGAATCAATTGAAAACACAGAAGAGCTCGATTCTTGGTGAAGAAATGGCCCATTATTTTCAGGTTTCTGGTGTATCCGAATACAAAAGATTTGATGAAACCACACAGTAGGCCTTGTTTATCACTCAACTTAAGCAAAACTCAAGAACATATCGTCGCCCCCGAAGAAGAAAAACACTTTCTGTATAACCGGTGAAGAGTAACACCTTCTGGATGTATTCATGAAAAGAAACACCATCCGTATCCCAGGACGAAGATTAACTCGTATTTTTAACCAGCGACGGAAAATAACGCCCGGCTGTAGCTTCCGACGAATAGTAACACCCGCTCGTAACTACCGGCGAAGATGAACACGTTGCCCGTAGTAGCGACGAAAAGTAACATTTGCCGGGAGCCCGGACGAAAAAGAACACCTGCCGTATGCCCCGACGAAGAAAAACACCTACTGCATGCCCGGACGAAAAAAAACACCTGCCGTATGCCCCGACGAAAAAAAAACATCTAATGTATGCCCGGACGAAGAAAAACACCTGGTGGTGATAACCGGAGTTATCTCTGAAAAAATGTTGATTTCAATGTTTTCTGTCACAGAATATTAATGTATCTAATAACGAATAACAACGAATAAGTAGTCTAACAATGAATCTGCGAAGAATGAGCAAAGCAAAACTTCGAAGGCAAGAAAACGTTGGGAACTGGAGTTTTTTCCTACGAACATGTGTTACAATAAAAAATACTTTCGAAGAAAATATTGAGAATAGGATTCCTAGAAAATCAGCTTTTCATGTATTCGAGATTTCCCCCTATAGAAAGCAGCTATAAATTGAAAACTTTATTCAAAAGCAATATTGCCATAGACATTTTAAATCACGCAATGATCCTGTCAGTACTTGTAACTAAGACCGAAGTTTACGCACCGTATCGAGAAACCCCTTTCCTTGTTAGAAATACTTATTGTAAGTCCAGAACGATACACGAATGCACGTTTGAAGGGAATCATATAATCTTATAGGTAAGGGAAGCAATCTTATTGTCTACCTTTGAACTGATTTGGAACAAAGAGAAGAATCTGAGATATGATTTTTTTGAGCGACACGTGAAGCTCTCTCATATACAGACTAGACCGTGACACGGCCTTTTCTAAGATTAATAATTTTGGAGTGGAGCAAACCTACACAAGAACGGACCAGATAACTTCTGAGACCTCCTAAATTTGATCGCGGGTTCAGGAATTTGATTGACAAAGTATACCGTGAACTGAACGTCCTTCGATAGGAAAAAATTAAGAAGAGGAAATGAAGAAGAAAATACAGCTCCCTCACACCATGCAATAATCGCGGGGGCATCTCTAGTTGAAAAAATGATAATGGACTAGAATTATCGTACAGATTTTTGAGGAACAAGAAAAAGTAGTTTTGATGAATAAGAGCAGTAAGAATCATGCAATGGGTGATATTTACGAGACGTTCTTGGCTTGGGGCAGAGGTAATGATGCTCTCTGCTGCTACAACGCCCAGACATAATTCTTCCTTCAAATATGAGTGGAGCGCCTCCTAACAGTATAAAAAACCCCCAGATGTTCTCTTTGCCGAACGATAATGAGAGGGGTGTTTTTTTTTTCGTCGGGGCTTGCGGTAGGTGTTTTTCTTCGTCCGGGCATACGGCAGGTGTTTTTTTTTTCGTTCGGGCATACAGCAGGTGTTTTCTTTCGTCGGGGCATACAGCAGGTGTTTTTCTTCGTCGGGGCATACGGCAGGCGTTTTTCTTCGTCCGGGCATACGGTAGGTGTTCTTTATCGTCCGGGCTCACGGGAGGTGTTTTTCTTCTTCCGGGCATCCAGCAAACGTTACTTTTCGACGGTGATCACAACCAAGTGTTATTTTTCGAGGCGGGTACGGGAGGAGTGCTACTCTTCGACGCTTGATACATATCGTGTTACTTTTCGTCGGTGACTAACACGTAAGTGTTAGTCTTCGTCGCTTGATAGTACGCAAGTGTTTTTCTCCTTCGGGGGCGACGATATAATTAGCAGGCTCAAGTATGATGTTTTCACCACCAAGTGTTCATACAGTGTCACTCACAAGGAGAGGCCAGGGAGTGCGGGTCACGGATTCGGATGAAACTCTGGGAATTATCTCCTTTTAGCACCAAAAGATAGTACCCAAAACCGCAGAGTCTAACGCTCAAGCGTTTCCGAGCTACAGGCCCCAACCCATGCATTACAGTATATCTATAAATGTGGGAAAATGGTATATATAGATATATTGTAATGCACGGGTTAGGGCCTGTAGCTCGGAAACGCTTGAGCGTTAGACTCTGCGGTTTTGGGTACTATCTTTTGGTGCTAAAAGGAGATGATTCCCAGAGTTTCATCCGCATCCGTGACCCGCACTCCCTGGCCTCTCCTTGTCATCCCCAAAACCCGGTGAATCATTCAAAATCAAACCTCCAAACACAGCAAGAGGAAATCGATAAGCTTACGTGGACAAATTAAATGTTCAGACAGGTATTTCTGATTTCACGTTCCTCAATGTTTATAAGTGTCATGCATGGAGCACTCTGCACTAATTTACTATGAATTGTTTTTATGAGAAAATCTCAAGTCACGTAAAATTAGATTGCCTTACATTGATTCAATAAGATGGAAGACTCTGTACGAGTTCAACTTAAACACTTCAGAAATTCCAGGTGAAGCCAACACTGTAATAACAAAATTCTTCATAATTCCTTATTACACCAGTCTGTACTTTTTAGTGTAGTTGGTTTGGTTGCCTGGTGCGGTTGTTAAATCTCATTGCAGAAATGGTATCTATCACAATACAATAACCAATCTGAGACATATACCAGATGAATAGAGTTATTCCGGTAAGTGCAGAGTTGGCTTGTGTCAATGTGGGTTGAGACAGGGAATCAGCATGAATGATATTGAATGAAATGTTCTTTCATTTTAGACAGCATCAGCATCAAGCTAATAGTTGCACTTCAATAATCATCTTTCTTTTTGTATCATTGTCACTTTGTATCCTCTGCAGTATTGGAGTCAGTGCCAGTAAAAGTGATATCGGAGTAAACCGAAAGAATTCTTCCACGGAACTGATGAGATGTATATTGTTCAGAGTGGTTTAATGTGTAATTACCACTACATGTTCTCAGAGTACAAAAACCAGCAACCTTCATTGTGTTGTGCTCTGTATTTTTATATTATGAGAATTATGAGAATTGTATGATGAACGAAGCATCATCTCTGTCAAGAATACTTTTCCTCTGTGCTAATCCAATCTGCAATAAAAAAGCGTCCCATTCAATCATTTCCCTGTTTCTCTTCACATTGTCACAAGCTAACTCTACAACTACCGAAATGACTCTATTCTTCAGTTAACTGGTTGGTTTGGTGTACTCAACCCGTAAACCATAATGGATGTGTGGTTTACGGGTTGAGTATGGTTACAACCGTATAAAGGAACCAACACTAGTGCACATAATCAGTACCTCTAGGTGTCGTAGGAGAATATTGAAGAATCTAGTCTTTACAGTATTGGCTTCACCTGGAATTCCTGAAGTGATTCCCTGCTGAAAATATGCACGTCCCTGGGATGTCTCTGGAGACGTAGCACTTTTTCACTTTTGTAGACGTCGCCAGGGACGTCCCTTTGCTTCCCGGATGGGAAAAAATTTTCTTGATCGCTATTTCTTTACTTGGATATTTGAATGAAGAATATGAACAGAATGGAATCCGAAGAAGGAGAATGTGTGATCGAGCAAAATTATTTGATAATAATGGTTATCGGTGGTATGGTGTTGATCGAACACCTCCCATACGCGAACTTTCTCAAAACTCTGACGAGAAACTAAATATTTTCAAAAATCAAAATTCCTCACGATTCATCGAAATTTCCACACGATTTTAAAAAGTCCACAAATTTTTCCGATTATTGAATTCTGGAGGTGGAATATAGTGTTGATAACACAAGTTCCTCATGCACGGACCAAATTAATATTTCTCATGTTTTCCAGTTTCTGAAATCATTGTAGAGTGATACTTATTATCTATAACCAAATGTTCTCACGAACTTAATGGATATTCCTCATAACTTTTGAAAACTGTCGCATAAATTGAATAATCGAATAACAGTTATCTTTACATTTATTGTGTCTTACGATTAGTTTGCTTACATTCGAGTATTACATATATCAGTTATTTACACGTTTCCAATGGAATTTATGTATGTATCACCTATACACATTTATAAACGTCCTGTTGAAAGTGACTCTATTGACATTAAATACAACGTGAAATACAAATGGAATCATGTACATACAAAACATGACTTTGAGCAAATTAGCGTACCCAACAGTACAAACCTCAACATTACGAAGCATTAATGGCAACTGAGGGCTGTCCATTTCATCAGAAGAGTAAGGGGCATGGTACGGAAGATCATTCTCTAAAGATAATTGCATCTCTAAGCTTCCGTCCATTTGAGGTTGTGGTGGATTCCGCACTAGCTCAGGAAGATCATTTAATGCATTCTCCTGCAAAATTGAAATTCATAGATTTAGTTCTCAAATAACCTATAATAATATGCCGAAGCTCAAATAGCTCAAATGCTGGATACTTACTGACTCACACGACTGCCTAATTTTTTTCATCATGTAATTTGAGGGCTTGCCATTTGGGTCACTCAAGTCTCGCTTTCGTTGCCTTGGCATCATGTCAGATAAAAGCTACAGAGAAAAGTTTTTTAAATCAGTATCACATAATATATGATTCACATAAATTCAACCCTTGGCAACACAACATCAGATGACTGTGCATGACCATCCATGAGTCAAACCAGTTTACCTGAGATTTACTAATTTTTTTTTTTTTTTTTTCTTATTAACCTAAGATTTAAGAATGTTGAATCCATCACAACATTGTTTGGGAGGGGGGGGGGGGGGGGTACAAGCTCTCAATACCTTTTTGAGATTTGGCCTCGGGGACGCTTCAACAGCCTCTCTTTTCTTCACTGCGTTGGCCTGGATTTCTTGTCCTGGTTTTTTGTCAGTTGTACGATATTTGGTGAATAAAGTCGGCGAGGATTTCTCTCGCCAATCTCTCAATTTTTGACGTAGCCTATTTATGCGATCCGAAGGCATTCTTGATCTCTCAGCATCCGTATCACAGATTCTTTCACAAATGTGCTTTTTCACATCCAAGTCTCCAACAGCCCAGCAACAACAACGAGGACAACAACTGACAACAACAACTTGTTGGCGTGGGTGGCCATTTTGATTTGTAAGTGAACGTATATGGCCACCCACTAGTGACCCTCTAGTAGAGGACCCTCTAGGGACGTACCTAGGGACGTGCATATTTTCAGCAGGGTTAAGTTGAACTCGTACAGAGTCTTCCATCTTATTGAATCAATGTAAGACAATCTAATTTCATGTGACTTGAGATTTTCTTATAAAAACAATTCATAGTAAATTAGTGCAGAGTGCTCCATGCATGACACTTATAAATATTGAGGAACGTGAAATCAGAAATACCTGTCTGAATATTCAATTTGTCCACGTAAGCTTATCGATTTCCTCTTGCTGTGTTTGGAAGTTTGATTTTGAATGATTCACTGGGTTTTGGGGCTGAGTGACACTGTATAAACACTTGGTGGTGAAAACATCATACTTGAGCCTGCTAATTATATGTTCTTGAGTTTTGCTTAAGTTGAGTGATAAACAAGGCCTACTGTGTGGTTTCATCAAATCTTTTGTATTCGGATACACCAGAAACCTGAAAATAATGGGCCATTTCTCCACCAAGAATCGAGCTCTTCTGTGTTTTCGATTGATTCTTCATTTTTGGTTTAGCAGAATACTCATCTGATAGGAAAAAAACAAGGAGACTCGGTGTTGATTTTGGGCATCTGTTCTGTGGTGCACAAATCCGGTCCGCGAAAGTGCCACGACCTCGACCTCGTGCTGTCTACGCTTGGAGGACTCGGAGGCTCACTGCGACAGCCATCTTCGAGAACTCGACCTGTAACCTGGACACACCTGGACAACACCGGCCGCGTCGTCGTGAGTGTCGTCGTCAAGAATCTGGTTCCAAAACTAGTAATCTGCGCGCGCGCACCGACAACCTCACTCACAATGGGACGTTGTGATCGGCAGAACTGGTCGCAAGCTCGGAAAGAATCAACTACCGCCGAGTGTACATGCACAACGAAACTTGATTGCACACTGAGGCCTCAACTTCCTCAAAGAGCTTGCAAAAATATGAGACCATTCACTCTTAGAGGTACCTATTATCTTTTATCTGCTAACACTCATCACAAACTTATTGGTCTCACGTGGTGGGGAGAAACTCTTGATAAGACCATGCATGGTATAGAGAAGCCGCATGCAGAAAACTTGTAAGAATCCAATAGTTAGGCGAGATCGACCGCACTCTGAAAACTGCTGAAAACTGAGAAACATCGAATCATCACAATAACAGCACTAAAGCAGCAACACAGCCAGCAGCAGTTTAGGCTTGACAGGACAGCATCGCGTTGCATTGGCAGCACTTGGAGGAGGTTATGTTATGGGTTCTACAGGCTTGTTATAGGCATCTCATTTCTATTTATTGATAATCATTATGTTCTGATGATTCAAAGCTAGAAAGAGTGAGATTTCTAGGGTATGCAAAGGATCGACGAGTTGCGTCGGCTGCTGTGATATTCTGAAGCGAGGCTCTTGCTGATCTCGCGGATAAATATGCAATGAGGAAGAGAGAGAGGTCCGACGCTGCCCAGTCACCCATTTTGCGTTGACACAATGTTGAAACGCGCAGAGCCCGAAACTCACACGGATGCACGCGATAAGAAATCATTGACGCGCTCACACAAAGAATTCGGTGACAAGATTCCGCCCGGCCACGGTCGAGTTCAATAAAAGCGAAGAAAAATACTATCTCTTATCTCGCTGTATTCCTCATTAGTGTCACATTTTCGAAGATTTTTTCACGACCCTCCTAATGCACTCTCCAACTTTGACGTAGCATGAACCCTCCTCCCCGAAAAATTATGGTGAAGTTCAGCATCCAATATCTCGAAAAATCCATCTCTGAATGCCAACCTATATTAGAGTGAGCACTGATGAAAAAAGTTACAGCAATTTTGAAGATGGGTTTTTCGAGATATTGAGTGCTAAACTTCAACATAGTTTCTCGAGTAGAAGGGTTGATGCTACGTAAAAGTTGAGAAGTCTATTGAAAAATCCGTGAAACAAATCTTCAAAAATATGTGAACACAATTTGCTTATCTGTGCCATTAATGAGGAATACAGAGAGATGAAAGATAGCATTTTTGCGATTTTCCGCGCTGTCCGGAGTCGGTGGCCCGATCGAGGTGGACTCTCCCACATACGTGTTTTTAGAATGACGCACAAAATTTTTTGTCCTTTCCATCCCCATGTTATGCTCCTCCCTTCCGTGTAATATCGCTCTGTAGACAACATTCCATTAGAATATTTGGTTGTATTAGAGCAAATGTATTCGGAAATGGGTCTAGGATTGGTTGCCACTCCGCGGGAATATTTTTAGATGCGAAATATATGTCCCTGTCCATTCCACCCCCCCCCCCCCGTGACCCCTCAAAATTAATGTATCTTAGTTTGGCTTCACCTTTGAGACACGCAGTTCTAGGTAATTCCTTTTTGTGTCCAGACAAGTGGAAGCCAAGTGCTACACTGTAAAAAATTGGTTGACTTTCCACCAAAATCGTCAACCAGTGGTTTGCTGTCAAAATCAACCAGCTGGTTGGAATTCAACCACTGGTTGGAATTCAACCACTGGTTGACTTTGTCCCCACAGCGAATATATAAGGATGAATGCGGCGCCCACGATATTGGTCGATGGTGGTCTCCGGTTGACACTTTTGATTCGGAAAAACAAGTTTCGTCATTTTTTTTCACAAACAAAGAGGGATAAACATTAGCCCCGGTCGCGTATGGACGACAAAGCGGGTTGCCTGTCCTGCAGGAGTCGAATACACGTCGTAAGACTGGAGGGATGGATAGATGGACGGATGGGGTGGGAGGGTAGATGGGATGGATGGATCGATGGATGGAATGGAACGGAATGGACCGGACCGAAATGGAACGGAACGGACCGGAATGGAACGGAGTGGAGTTGAACGGAATGGACCGGAATGGAACGGAATGGACCGGAATGGAACGGAATTGAACGGAATGGAACTAAATGATATGGAATCCATTTCGTTCCGGTCGATTCCACCTAATTCAACTCCGTTCTATTTTGCCCCGCCCGTTCCATTTTGCCCCACCCGGCCAGTTCCGTTCCCCTCTATCCAATTTGAGTCCGTTCCATTTTGCCCCGCCCGTTCCATTTTGCCCCATCCGGCCAGTTCCGTTCCCCTCCATCCAATGAGACTCCGTTCCATTTCGCCTCATTTCGTTCCATTTCGCCCCATTCCGGTCCGTTCTATTCCGTTCCATCCATCCATCCATCCATCCCATCTACCCTCCCACCCCATCCGTCCATCTATCCATCCCTCCAGTCTTACGACGTGTATTCGACTCCTGCAGGACAGGCAACCCGCTTTGTCGTCCATACGCGACCGGGGCTAATGTTTATCCCTCTTTGTTTGTGAAAAAAAATGACGAAACTTGTTTTTCCGAATCAAAAGTGTCAACCGGAGACCACCATCGACCAATATCGTGGGTGCCGCATTCATCCTTATATATTCGTTGTGGGAAAAAAGTCAACCAGTGGTTGGATAGGTAGTCAACCACTGGTTTGTGCCAAAAATCAACCAGCTGGTTGATTATAAACCAGCTGGTTGATTTTTGGGATAAACCAGTGGTTGAGGGAAAAACTGCAACCACTGGTTGCAGTTTTTCCCACAAATTTTTTACAGTGTACGAGCCACCGGAACTCGTCTGGGACTGAAATAATTTTTTGACCCTAACCACTCCGACCGGCGATTTTGGCCCGAAAAAACCACCCTCTCGGTGGAATCACCCATATATATCTGAAGATATATCAGGCGATTACGAGAGATATTATGAGCGGGAATATACTTATCTAAGCTTCGTTGCTAGCGTTGCGTGCAACGATCTTGTCACGAATTACTTCCTGATTTTCTCACACCACTTGCATCTTTACTTCCGATTTGAGCTATGCGTGATTAATACGCTGTTTGTAGAATGATTATCCGCTATTTTTTTGTTGTGTTTTGTGAGATTTACAACCTCGGCGCGGTCGTTACTCAATCGAATGGAATTTTTCTGTGGATACTGTTACGATTTCACATCCTCAAATTTTGTTCAGTTTAAGTTGTACTTTGTGATCAGGTTAAACATTGGATACAATTTTGGGGATGATTGGAATGATTGTTTTGCCAGGAACCTGAGGACTGTAATCACACCGGTGAATATGCATTACAGTACTCAGACTCCTGGCAAAACAACAATTCTAATCAAATAACTATTACTAAGTGGTAGATCTAATTACAAAGTACCACTCAAACTATCTACAGATTGAAGATCTCCCTCAGTTTTCCAGAGAGAATTCATTCAGTCGCGTTTGGCTCGTAAGGTAAGGTAGAATTTTTGCATGCCCTCAAGTGGTCCATATTTCAATGATCGCAGTGTGGAACAGAGCCTCTTCTAGATCTACGAAATTTTCATCAAGTCACTGATCATTACGAAGGTATTCGCTTTTTTTAAATATTCAATTTTATCCCTCATCCTGCCCGCCACCTTCTCCCAAGATAATAGTAGTGACTGAAATGAAGCTTCTTCAGTCCCATCGACTGAAAAAATTGTCAAAATTATAATTTTGAAACTATTCACATCAGTAGATAAAGATGCATGGAAGATAATACTCCAGAAAAAGAAAATATACATTGGAGTTAAATTTTCCATATCTTCCTGATGCTCCATGGATGAGTACGGATTGATTATTCTTGAATTTCTAGACTGATGGACACTCTGTAAAATATTGGACTCCAACAAATAAAGTGCCTCCTAATTCGGTCACTTCATCATTTTATATCGAAATCCCCAAGATGAAATGTTCCATAGTACCCGAATTGATCTTTTAAAGATCCTTCGTCGCAATCAAATTGAAAATTGACATCGAATGAGAATTTCTCCAGCGAATCAAGTGAGAAGAAAACTCGAAGCAATAAATACGCATACTAAATAAAAGCCACCCTTTGAACCCTCGCAAATACCACGACCGAGTATATATATATAGATGTTTTCAGTAAAACGATGGTACACAGAAATGCTCACTTGCAGTGGCGTGAAAAGACGCATCGAAGCGTGTATGAGGGGTGTGGAAAATACTCTCTAGATACGAGAAACAAGAGCTTTCGTTAGTCACGAGCAAATGCGAGATTCTCACAAGTTATATTCTCTCTCTCCTACCTTCTTTGACAAAGTTGTACCCTGATTGGGCATTCGTATTCGACAGTGTTATATACCTTCAGACTTATACTTTGGTGACATTGTGGAATGAAATCGCTGAGGATTTGTTACTCAATGTACCTATATGTTTTCAGTGCGCTCACTTGAATTTTAGATGAGGGTTCATTTTTATGCCAAAATTTCTATTTCTCACTGTGCAGTATTGTATTCTAGGGATACATAAGTTAGATTCGGTATCGTGTGATGGATGATTAATGTCTGATAGATAAAGAGGTTGGATATCATATCGTAATTTCAAAGTTATGAGTAGCTGATCAAAGAAAAAACTACGTGGATCGCAGCAGAACTACCTATTATTGAATTTTAAAATATTATGCATGGCGTTCACTTGTAAATATTTACTGAATTCATATTACCAATACCGGATGATTCATCAAAAATTAATAGAAAAGTGAAACGAAGGAAACATCGTCAAATTAGTAACCCGCTAGACTCGTCGGGCAGGATTTCACGTACCATTTTTGTAACGCCTTGAATGAAATTTTCCGGAATTCTACATGATATCTCACGGAATTTCTAACACAGTTCTTCAATATAAATGAGTTCAGCAGAAGAAATATAATTTTTAGTTGATTAAATATTAATTTGTACAACACTTCCCAATCTGAGATTTGCACTAGTAACAACGAATTCTGAATTCATCCATACCTTACCTGAGATCGAAAGAAATGTATGGCATCATGCTGCTACAAGCATCTTTCTTCGAGAAATACTTCTTGCCCCAAAATAATCTAGATGCGCTTGAGTAACAGTTGACATGATCACTTACTCATCAACCTCCTCCCATATAAATTTAAACAAAATTATATTGGTAAACCTTTGGGAAATTTTGAATACCATCATGCAGATTCTTAGGTAATCACCTAGCTACATCACCAAATTTTGACGATTTGAAAAATGTAGAGAGAATGTCTCAGCCAGAATTAAAAATTGAAAATCTTTTGTCATGAAATCCAATACAAATCAGTCTCATCAAAAGGCATCCAACATTTAATCAAGCAATGCAAACCATTCGTCTCGACTACTTTTAAATTCTGATCTCGAGAGAGAAATGATTCTACACAGTATAACTTTTCATTGTTTCCGGGAATCGCACGAGGCGAGACTTTCGTAAGCGAAGCGTGAAAAAAATGCGTGCAATTATAAAGGCCGGGGGCATTGTGTGTTTCGCAACATTGACCAATGCACATTCATTCATCAACGTGTATGTGGATACGTTCTTGTAATGCTCCTATATTCAAGTGCTATGCAAAGAATGATTAAACCCCTTATTCTACTGCATGGAGTTGTAGGCTTAATTGAACACTTTAAATTGTATTGGGAATATAGACGTTTCGTAATTTCTGGTGTTAAAATTTTAGTTTCAACCGCATGTTACCTTTGGACATTCACAACATTCCAAAGAGAGGAGATGGATTTGAGGAGAGCATTCTCGAAATATACAGGATAACCAATGAGTTATGAAAATCTGGCTGTACGAATCTTTTATCATAAGTACATTCCCTAGTACAGGATAATTCTACAGTTGCAGCATAATAAAGATGAGGATATTGACCATGAGACAATTTTAACGATTGGCGGAATTAGTAAACTTGCTAAAATACAAACGGTCTCGAATTAGTCATGTTGGACAACATTATGACCTGGTATGATTTTCCGTAATATGCTATGGGATTCGAATGAAAAAAAAATGAAATAGTATGCCATGCGTCCCTATGGAATTCGTCAATAGATTACAAGAGATATACAGATTTCATCTTCATAAAATCATACTCACATATGAGTGATTCCACGCAGAACAGACTTACAAAAAAGGATCATGTCTCAGATTGCTCTCTTGGTTTTTTCCATCCAGTTCTATAGTACGGGATATGAACTTCCCACGACCCATAGAACACCATAAAAATTTCCCAGATATCCAAAACACATTTTGATTCATCCTTTCAAATTATCTCCAATAACAAAATTCAGGTATTTTTTTCAATAAAATGCATATTTCTCGGATTCTTTCAGGGATAAAGAGATGCGGCTTTCGACATTTGAAAGGTCTTGAGAAAACCTACCGTCATCAATCTCGTAGAGTTGGTGTTCATTCCTTGAAAAAACGATTTTAGAAGTTGAATAATGTGCTATTCCAAAAAATATGGCTTGTCCCGGACATCATTTTTGCGTCCTAAGGGCTGTTTTTGCTATTTTCTGCAAATCCATTTCCTAGGCGATTGAAAATCGTGTGTGTTCCTGCGTATGCGCAGAAAATTTGGATCCCTGGAACCAATTTCATCAGAAAGGCAAGAAAATTTCCTTTGGAATGACTACTTGGCTAAGTCAATTCCATGAATTTGGAGCAGAGGTACAACGATCAGATGACTACTTAATCTCAAGAGGTGGATCAAAGGTACCGAAGGAAGTGATAGAGAAAGCCTGCGCAGGATGGCGTACGTCTACAAGCTGAAGGATCATCTACTATACGTTGCAGCTACGGTTTGGATGCATATGATTAACTTTGCCGAGTTGTCATTTCAAAGGAAATTTCCTGAGCTTTCTAATTATTTTGGTTTCAGGAATCCAAATTTTTGCCCGGGGAAAATCACAATGGGCCGTGAATACGGCTCATAAAGTTCTCCCGAGATGTGTATGCACAGATAACAGACGATTTTCAATCGCCTAAAAAATAGATTTACAGAAAATAGCAAAAAGAGGCCTTAGGATGCGAAAAAAATGTTTGGAACCACTTTTTTCTGAAAGAGCACATTTTACATCAAATATCAATTTTTCCAAAACAGGAATTTAAAAAACTCTGATCATCGACATCACGATGCAAACAAAACCAACAAACCAGCTTATACCCATCCCTCTACCAAACTCATGACAACTCCCAAGTCAATCCACATTGCAGTTCATGCATACCAACTTACATACGCCTAAAAGCCTCCTGCAGCCCCATCCAAATCAGAAGTAACTCCACAGAATCATCATTCGAATATCAATGGGCCCACTTCTCTCTTACCTCATCCCCCCTAGAAATGCAAAGAAACTAACCTCTCAATGTATACATATATATACTTATATATACATCCGGGAAACCGAATCGTCCCATTAGCAATTCAGCTCATCGAGTCTGCCGCGAAACTTGTCGAATCCGCAGTGCAGCTGCATATATATATATATACTTACTCCATGTCTTACGACCGAAGACGACGACGACGTTACCGCTCGTTTGAATTTGCTCAGGCTAATTCAATACCCAATGCCTTCGTTGCATTGCCAAAGTGTTGGCCCGTTTCGTGACGAGGAGCATGGAATTAGGCAAGTACAGAGTATTCTAGAGCTCAAAGATGTAGTGGTGTGAGAATATTTTTTTCGTACCAATGGATCGAATAAACCGCTTTGGAATTTCGAACGACGTTCAGGGATGAGATTATCGAATTTTTGCTAAGACTGTCTATTGGTGCTTCTGTTGTCTCTGCTCCTTTTGAATAAGTTTACTTTGGGGGTTGAATAGAAGGAACAAGTGCAGAGCGAAATTTTTCATTATAGAAGGATGATGTGACTGCTCATCACATTGAAGCAGTTCCATGTGAAATAAACGGTCGATGAAATTTGACAAACTATAAAAAATGTAAAATTATATAGAACATGATATTAAAACTATATAAGACATGATAAACTTTCTCAAGTTTAGAGAATTCATCAAAGTTGTATCGGGTAGGGTCAGTTCGCTTCGTTTGGATTAGGCCTTCTTGTCTTTTCTTCATCAGTCAATAGTAGTGGATATGTAACCGGCAAAAGCCGAAATCCGGTAATTTGCGTAATGCCTAGGGATTTTGCGGAATGACGAAGCTCCCGGGCAAAACCCCAAATGACTGGAGAGTTCTTCGGAATTTTGCTAAATGCCAGAATGGTCCCGACAAGAGTTGGAATTGAAAAAAATTATATAAAGTCAGTGTACCCAACTTGCCCCCATTAAGCCATTTTCTTAATAATTCTGGGTAATCTCAATATTTTCCAACGTACTTCAACTCATTTTGAAGCTTGTCTCAAGACCTTTGAAATGAGCTAAGATACGTCCAATTTGGATGAAGTGGAGCCGAACTGTTTGAATTCTCCCAAAAGGTGATTTTTGAGAGTTCACAAAAGTGTGTACCCAACTTGCCCCCATCATTTAAAACAATGTAAATCGGCGATGAAGTGAATGGAATCGCTTTGATCCGTTTTGATCACCGTGCAGCGACATTTGTAGCTTTTAGCTGGCCCAAAACATCGTTTCCGACCTATTTTGACGTGATAAACACGTTCTGAGTGGTAAAAAAAAGTCATACTGCACGCCTTTCTGAGATGACCATATGGGGGCATGTTGGGTATACTCCGATGTCGGCCTTCTTGATTCTCAAACCATCTTCGTGTTTTGTTCATAAAATCGCTTCAAATCAGAGTTCTGCAACCCTGAAGAGCGGATTTTGAAGGTCTTGGAACAAGGATTCGAATGCGCTGAGGTACGTCAAGATTGGTTGAATAAAAATAAATTGGCACCGGTTTTAGTGAACGCGATTTTCTCGGTGATTTCTTAGCCGTGCAAACACGGAAAATGGAAAACTCACTTTATATTTTCTGGAGAACGCAGAAATGATCCGGGGTCGTTGAAAACCACGTATTTTCTCATTTTTTAAAAACGTAAAAAAAAATTGCGGGAAGGTCAACGAGCGCCCATTCCTGAGATCAGCATATGGGGGCAAGTTGGGTACAGAGGCAAGTTGGGTACACTTACTTTTTTTTAATGTAAGAGATCCAGCTTTATTACAGCATCGCAAGCTCTTGTCATATTCATACACTACATCCATCTTCATCCGAATTCGTGAGTGATCGATGACTTTGGGTGGAAACTCAGTCTATAGTAGAATATAGTGACGTATCCACAGGTTTCCAATCAATGTATCCCTGCTGATTCTATGATTCAAAATATTATCATATACAATATTTATCTCATACGAGGTCATAGCTCACATCGTCATTTCTATACATCGAATGTCTATCTAATTAAACTTCAAATCTACGACTTCACTTGTTATTGCAAGACGAACTTCTGTGACACTTTGAGTTGCATAGTAACTTATTCTTCCGGCACAAGCATCTATTTAAAGAGCATGCACTTCGGCAATTACAGCAAATGACGCCTTGTTCACTTGTATTTAAACTGTTTGTCGCAGTTGTTCGCAATGAAATACATTTGTCTATGGGAACTCCGGTTTCGTCGATGAATATTTCTTCACCAATATCAAATTTAGACCTGTAACATGAAAATTTGTCAAATTAAGCTTCATCAGAGCATGGCGGAGAACTGAAAACATCGAGCGATTTATTCGTGTACCTGCTGTAAAGTTTATCGAGGATGCCGTTCCTTGTTCCAATGCGGTATAAATTCAGCTCGTTCCGCTCCAAAACAACACCGAGAATATTCCGTAGATCACTCTTTGCCTCATCAACATTTGGGATGGGAATAGTCACATTGACTCCGACCTCAGCTGGCGGGTGTGACTTATCTGATGACAGTTTCATTTTTTGGCTTGTTATTCCAAACCTTCAGTTGCTTGATCTCTACATTCTTGGATTTTGATTTGATTCATTTGTACCATTCCGCACTCAGAGTCTCTAACAGATTCAGCAGTTTCGAGGCCATGCACATCCTCGATCTCTTTCAAAACTCCATCCACATCATCCTCATCTGCAATGTTCTTCAGAACATCGTCGGGGATGATAGAATCGCTAAAACCCGCCTTCGGGTCACAACCAAACATGGCTTTGTAGGGAGACTGGCAGATACCCGAATGGAATGATCTATTTTTTTAAACTGTATGAATTTGAGTCCCTTAGACCACTTAGCGGATCTGTTTTCTTTCATCTAAACAGCAAGCATATCCGCTATATCACGATTTGCCCTCTCTACAGAACCTTGGCTTTGGCTGTGTCGGGGTTGCTCGTGAACTATTTTGAGCTCTGGACACAACGAGGTTGCTTCAGTAATCACACTGTTGACGAATTCTCGTCCATTGTCAGATTGCAAGATGCACGGAGCTTCGAAAATCAGGAAAATGTAAATTAGATGGTACGTGACTTCATCCGCACATTTGGTTTTGAGGGCTCGCAAAATGACAAATTTTGTCAAATGATCTTGTACACGAGAATGGACCTATAATCACCATCTGCTTGCGCCCCCATATCTATCAGATCTATCTGCCATCTGCTATCCATCCCTGAGTGGAGGATCGGATCTGTCACTAGACCGCGCTTCTTTTTCACTCTCTTATTCTGGTATATTTCACACATCGACAAGAATACACAAATCGTTTCTCGAGTAATGTTCGCGTATTCCAAGGATGTCTCATAAATCAATCGGTCTCGTCCGCCGTGGGCTGTTTTCTCATGAGCCTCAGATAGAATATCGTACGTTTCTTCTGCCGTAGCGTAACATCCAAACTTGTTCACTGGCTTGGTTGTTAACTTATTCAAACCACCAATCTCGAACACATCGAACTTTTCCAGCCTTCTGTACTGGCGAGAAGTTTTGGTCACTGCGTCTCGTGCCTTGATAATGTACTGAAAAATTGTATCGTATCCTCTCTCGTTCGTGATTTTATAGTGTTGATTCGCCCTTATTTTACCCAAGAACTTTTTTTTGCCACTTGTTTGGATCGTCTTTACTCATTTTTGTACAAATTTCTCAATCAGAACTCAAGAACTATAACGGACGTGAATCGATCAATTGCAGAAGCATTTGCAGCGTTCTGTTCCGTCACGCGTGATAAATTGAGCAATGAATGTGAACACGAGCTATGACAATGGTAATTCGACGTTGTATACCCATGAATGTATCACTATATTCTACTAAAGGCTGAGTTTCCAAGCGAAATTATCGATCACTTACGAATTCGAATCAAGGCGTGATCAAGATAGATAGTGTATGAATATGACAAGAGCTTGTGATGTTGTAATAAAGCTGGATCTCCCACATTAAAATATATAATTTCTTTCAATTTCGGCTTTTGTCGGGACTGTTCCGGCATTTCGCGAAATGCCGAAGAACTTTTCAATCATTTCGGGTTTTGCCCAGGAGGTTCGTCATTTCGCGACATCCCTAGGCATTACGCGAATTACCGGGATTTTGCTTTTGCTGGTAACAAATATACTTGATAGATTTGAGCGTGACATCAGAAGTTCGTATGGAGTATAATCAAAATCTTACATCGATTTCTTTTCAAATATCCTTAGATGTGCAAGCGTTAGTCAGTTTCAGGTTGAAAACTTCTAGAGTAACAGTTTTTTTGGTCATCGTCAAGACTATTTCGAGAGTGACTTTTCTATTCATTTTGCTACAGCGAGAGATTTAGCAATGGTGACTCAACAACTTTGCCATTGAGCTGTTTGGATGAATCTTCTACAGATACTTCAAGTGGTGAGTCTGGTCTACTTTGATACTTCAGTGTCATTTGCCATATTCAAATGCATTTGACATAAATCTCTAGCTAAAAATGTTGCACCCTACTCTATCTCCAGGCTTATAATACAATGTATATTCGTATAATGTCTGAGTGTGATGCGAGCCACATTCAATAAATCTCAACTAGTGGCTAGGCAAACTTAAATCAGCTGGTTGGGAGTTCAGCCGATTGCTTTTGGCGTTTACACAGACTCCACTCATTTCCAAAGGAATGTCTTAATTTTAAATCTGTATTGCCTCGTTCACCGCACTACATATCATCAATTCTCAGAGTTGAGGAACGTAATCCCTCATAACTCATAAGAGCAAGGTCTCATTTTACGCGGTTTTGTTATACGCGGTACTTTTTCGGAACCTAACCCCCGCGTAAAACGAGGGACTCCTGCATCACTCGTTTTGCGTAAACCAACATTCCCGCCCTCGTATCGAAAAGCACTATTTTGGTAGAGTGTAAGTAGTAGTCGGAAAATTGTGCGCAAAGTAGACTTCCACGCACAGTTATTCAAATAATAGTATTCGATACGAGGGCAGGATGGTTCTTGCATCATCGTGATTATTCCAACCCTTGCCTTCGCTTCTGGACAAAAAATACCACTTGTTATGTGAAAACCAACATCCCCGCCCTCGTATCAAAATGTACTTCTTCTTTTACAAACTTATCGAAATATACAATTAATTAATCACGAAGCATCCAGAACTTCGAAGAATCGCATGAATAGTAGACTTCGTACCGAGTTTATGAGGTTGCAGCTCGCTTCTGAGCGATTGGTTTTTGGCCTGAGCCGCAGGCGAGATAATCGTTCGGAAGCGGGAAACCTCATGAACGATTCGCGAATACTATTTTTTCAATTTTGTAAGCACCCAAATAACGGAAAATTGCAAAAAGATGTTTTTGACGCTTACGCGGGATGGTCTCATTCTTGAAAATGTTGACATTTGCTCACGGCTTTGATCAAAAGTTATTACTTGTCCGTAAAAACCAACATCATCACCTCCTCATTGAACTTCGCTGTTTTATAATGATGAGTTTAAAAGAATCCTCCACGTATCATAGATGATATTAATGTAATTATATGAACACAGAGAACAACAATCAGTCAAATGACTTTAGGACCATCAATCTAACTAATTTTTGTAGATGGGGAAACCATTTGGGTTCGAGTATAAACTACTGTTTACCATAACCCGGATTTGCTTGCTACCTCCCGAAATGATAGGTTCAACACAACTGTACGTCACACTCAACTTACTGTGATTGACATTACTTTCTTTTTGAATTTACTTATAGTGACTCTTCTCGCTCTTCAGATGATGAATATTCAGAATCTCAATCCTTATGAATTGAGTAACACGTGTTTCGAAATAGCGGATAAATGCATGATGGTTGAATCTTTTCACTTGATCTATGACTCGCGACAAATTCGAATTGCGATCATTGTCGAATCACTTGTGGTTCAGTGGTTGCCATCCTCCGAACCGACGCGCTGGCAGGGCGTATCCCTGCCTCTCGCCCATGGGGACAACCGGGGTTGAGCCGAGAGGCAGGGACCCGGTACATGAAAAGCAATATTCCTGCTCTCAGCCCTGATCCGCAAGGGGGGTTGGGGCATGGTGCCTCATCCCTGGAGTCTGACGAGCTCCCGGCCCCAGTTATCGCCCGCCGCAGCGAGGAGACCGCACATCTCCGTCCGGCACCACGGGAGTGGGCGAGTCTAGGGACTGAAACTGGCATCGCCCTCGGGTGATAACAATGCGAGCCTGGAAGACTCATCCATCATCCCGAGGGGCACCCTGGGCCCTCAGGTAGCCTTGAAGATTGCCAAAACCCCCACCGAGGGGTGGGTTTCGGCTTTGTGCTGGGGGCCGAGCCCGAAATTCGGTATTCGGGAGGAGGAGCGGGTCATTGTCGAGTTACTTGTTGTTCGGTGGTGGTTGTACTCCGAACCAACGCGCTGGCAGGGCGTATCCCTGCTCCACGGCCATGAGGGAAACCGGGATTGAGCCGAGAGGCAGGGTCCGGTATATAAAAAGCAATATTCCTGCTCTCAGCCCTGGAATATTGGCAAACAGTCATTGCAGAATTGGGGGCAGCTAACCACTATCTAACCAATACACCCCGGAACCGCGTGAGCATTACTTCAAGGTGGGAGGCGTATCGCGCGCCATGGGTATGGTGAGTCATTCAGCCGAAAAAGGTCGAGTTGCGTGAACATGGAATCTTCTTCTGGGGTATGTTTCGGGGTCATTGGTAGATCATTTTCCAACAAGAATCAAAAAAATCATTCTACTGCGCTTGCGCGAGTTGGTCCATCTTTCGTGGCCATAGTGAAAAACGAGCCGTGGCGGCAGCAGTACGGGCTTTGATTATTACTGATTGCGATTGATCTGATTGTTATTATCAGACTATTCAACAACAAAAACTTTACCTTCAGGAATAGTGAATCCCAAGATATTATTCCATAACCTCTCTCACACTTGAGAAAAGTCACATGATGATTAGCTGCCCCAAGCCCCTGCATGCCCTGTGCCAATGAGTGTTGTGATTGTGATAAAATCACAAAGATCCAAGGAATCGGAATTATTGTATTTTTTCAGGACGGGATGCAAAAAAGTGTGGTTGGGATATCCCACCGACGAGGGACTTACCCATTGTTGATCCCGCTGGCCACGGATGGTCTCGGAATCTCTAAACCAACTGCCATGTGAGATGAGAACTTTGAAGACTTTATGGAAAAAGTCTTTGGGTTCAAACTCTCATGGCCTCTTCATCAAATGTCTAATAAAAATTTGGGTCAGTTGCATTGTTCTCCCTAAGTACATAAACAACAAATCCATGACGTTCTTGCAGTTCTCTCGTCGCCACTTATGCAGATCTCTTTTTCAAGATCAGCCATTCTTTAATACAATGATTCTCGCACTGGAGAGTATGCATTTATCACCTATATCCTTCTAGAACAAACTAAAATTGAAGCGCAAGTTTAATTTGAAGAATTCTTCCTTTTCTCAGAGGCACCAAGAACTCCTTCAAGTCAAGGAGTTCTCAAAGTTGAAAGTACACAGCCATCTGAACTCATTCACAGATTGACCAACAAAGCACAAGAATTCTGCTTTTAATTTTGATAAGATCATTCATTGATGGCACAAGCTCAATGCATTCGTAGAATATACTGGTTATGCCGCTTGCCCTGAGAATCACTTCCAGTTTCATCTCTTGATTGTACCTATAACGTCTTACATTGGTCACTTGAAGTGCTCAACTTCATGGAAGCAATTAACGTGGGCACTCACGCATCATGAATGATTCGGATATCAAACATTCTTAAAAATAGCAAGGAGTGGAAACCAAAATTTATCATTCAAGACCTCATTATATTCATCAGTCTTGATATATGATGAGAGTTCAGATTAGCAATTAAAAGGCTCCTTGGTAACTATAGGAAGTAGCAAATAATGCTATGAATTTACTGCTCTTCCGCTTTGAAAGAACAGTGCAACTCACCCAAATTCTTATTAGACATTCCATGAAGAGGCTATGTGATTTTGAACCCAAGAACGTTTTTCATGAAGTCTTCAAAGTTCTCATCTCACATAGCAGTTGGGGTAGAGATTTTGAGACCATCCGTGGCCAGCAGGTTCAACAATGGATAAGTCCTACTTCATCGGTGGGATATCCCAACCACACTTTTTTGCACCCCGTCCTGAAAAAATACAATAATTCCAATTCCTTGATCTTTGTGATTTTATCACAATCACAACACTCATTGGCACAGGGCATGCAGGGGCCTGGGGCAGCTCATCATCATGTGACTTTTCTCAAGTGTGAGAAAGGTTATGGAATAATATCCTGAAATTCACTATTCCTGAAGGTAAAGTTTTTGTTGTTGAATAGTCTGATAATAACAATCAGATCAATCGCAATCAGTAATAATCAAAGCCCGTACTGCTGCCGCCACGGCTCGTTTTTCACTATGGCCACGAAAGATGGGCAAACTCGCGAAAGCGCAGTGAAAGAATGAAATTTACAAGCCCGTGATGGTGAATTTACGAGGCTGGGACTGGTATCCAAGAATTACCGCAACTCAGGCTGGTAAATTTACAAGGGCCCGGAAAGTTACAAATTGTAGATGAAATTCACCACGCCCAGGGTTGTGTTATTACAAAACTAGTTGGTGAAATTACGTATACATTTTTTACAGTGTGGGAGAGTGCGTGCTTTGCATCGTCTCAGTCTGCCTCACATATCTGACAGGCCGCATGCTCTGATGATACCCAACTACAGAACTGCCCAACTATCATAGTCGTACACCGGACTCCTGCGTGGCTAAATCTGGTGAACAAGGATCAGAAAGTAACTTCATTAGAGGATCATCTCAAAACTCCTTCTCCTCTATCCTGCGTATAGTATCTTGACCGAACATAAACTAGCACGTACACGTGTCCAATGAGGAAGTCTTACCTTGCGAGAGATAATTGAACATCTCGTTTGGAATAGTTCAAGTTCGAAGTAGTTTTTTCGGACAATTGCGATTGCCTTAGTTAGAAGTTTACTATACTGCACGCAGGGGTATAACATCCCTACTTTCCGGTAATTAACGGGCTTTGGCTGCGGATACATGAATCTCAAACCGTGTCTACACCATAACTTACTCAATTCTATACCTTATGTACAGCCTGAAGATGAATTTTGGATGATGCATAATTCTATCATGAAAATTTCACCAATTTAGAATCTTTGAAAAATGTTGTGAATGGCAGAAAACAGAAAACTGCTTCATGATTTTTTGTGAATTCTGGAATCTCTCCCGAGCGGAGATAGCGTAATTACTTCCGAGTAGAACGATACAAAAATACTTCAGGCTATAAATTCGATGTAAATTCGTCAAGTCTGCCAACAATGCTAATTAGCGTCCGTGTAACCACCAAGCCTGGAGGAATGGAGTGAGTTTGAAAGTCGATCGGGAAGCCCCCGCCTCATGAGCGAAGGGAGATGGTTAATTAACATTACATACATAGACAGTTTGGGATAAAGGATGTACTTACGCAATTTGTATTCCTTCGACTTCCTCACAAATACATGTATAGATATGTTAAGGATATTGAGTAACCATAGGTATTGTTATATCTGTCTACGTGTGATAATATTGGGCGCTTATCTAATTCCAGAGTTCATATCGTAAGCTTTTCATAGACAAAAAGATAACGCTGTTAGTGTTCTGTAACAAAAATGAAAATATTGGCTGATATTACAGATCTCAGTAGGCTCGTGGTAGGAGTACAAACTGACTGTATCCGATAGGATGATATGATCATCAAATTACAATTTGCCATCGATAAAATCATTTAGTTTCGGGTTAGATAAGCGGGTGCTTCCCATATGGATATAAAACTAACATACAGGTAAATTTCTTCCTTCCGTCTCCAGATAATTTCCAAAATATTTGCACCAGCTAGACGCTCCTTGGTTTTCAGTCCAAGACATGATGCCATCCTTATTTTGAAGTCTCGCCTAAGATGTCGGGTGGAGCTGAAAATCTATAACTACGTAGAAAATTTTCTTGAGATAGTTACAACTGGTTAGTTTTACAGGGTAGCTTCCATCGGCTTTCCTTATTTTTCCATATCGTGACTTTTTTATTGCTTAATTGATCGCCAAACCCATAGAACTTCATGTGTTGAAAAGTACTTCTGGAGGAGTTTTCGTACTGATTCGTAAAATTATGCAGGATTAGTTACAGTTTCTGGGATCGGAAGTCTCACCTATCACGGAACATCGTGTCAAAAGTAAAAAATATTGATGATTTGTAAACCGATGTATGTTTTTGTTTGTTCTGAAGAAAACATACTTTCTGAAGTAAAAAAGTGAAAAAGTCAATTAATTCTCTCCATAAGAGCACTTATCGCGAGTTATAAATCAAATGAGAAGATCCAACCATCATGCATTTATCCGCTATTTCGAAACACGTGTTATTCAATTCATAAGGATTGAGATTCTGAATATTCATTATCCGAAGAGCGAGAAGAGTCACTATAAGCAAATTCAAGAAGAAAGTAAGATCAATCGCAGTAAGTTGAGTGTGACGTACAGTCGTGTTGAACCTATGATAGGTAACCCAGATTTGCTTGCTACCTCCCAAGATGATCTTGGGAGATAGCAAGCAAATCTGGGTTATGGTAAACAGTAGTTTATACTCGAACCCAAATGGCTTCTCCATCTACAAAAATTAGTTGGATTGATGGTCCTAAAGTCATTTGACTGATTAAATGGATAGTTAACCAGACACAAAAATCAGTTGTTCTGTGTGTTCATATAATAACATTAATATCATCTATGATACGTGAAGGATTCTTTTAAACTCATCATTATAAAACAGCAAAGTTCAATGAGGAGGTGGTGATGTTGGTTTTTACGGACAAGTAATAACTTTTGATCAAAGCCGCGAGCAAATGTCAACATTTTCAAGAATGAGACCATCCCGCGTAAGCGTCAAAAACATCTTTTTGCAATTTTCCGTTATTTGGGTGCTTACAAAATTGAAAAAATAGTATTCGCAAATCGTTCATGAGGTTCCCCGCTTCTGAGCGATTATTTCGCCTGCGGCTCAGGCCGAAAACCAATCGCTCAGAAGCGAGCTGCAACCTCTTAAACTCAGTACGAAGTCTACTATTCATGCGACTCTTCGAAGTTCTGGATGCTTCGTGATTAATTAATTGTAAATTTTGATAAGTTTGTTAAAGAAGAAGTATATTTTGATACGAGGGCGGGGATGTTGGTTTTCACATAACAAGTGGTATTTTTGTCCAGAAGCGAAGGCAAGGGTTGGAATAATCACGATGATGCAAGAACCATCCTGCCCTCGTATCGAATACTATTATTTGAATAACTGTGCGTGGAAGTCCACTTTGCGCACAATTTTCCGACTCCTACTTACACTCTACCAAAATAGTGCTTTTCGATACGAGGGCGGGAATGTTGGTTTCCGCAAAACGAGTGATGCAGGAGTCCCTCGTTTTACGCGGGGGTTAGGTTCCGAAAAAGTACCGCGTAAAACCAAACCGCGTAAAATGAGACCTTGCTCTTATGAGTTATGTGGGATTACGTTCCTCAACTCTGGAATTCGATGATATATAGTGTGATGAACAAGGCAATACAGATTTAAAATTAAGACATTTCTGTGGAAATGAGTTGAGTGCGTACAAATGCCAAAAGCAATTGGCTGAACTCCCAACCAGCTGATTTAAATTTACCTAGCCACTGGTTGAGGTTTATCGAATGGAATTTTTTATTGAGAATAATGGCCGGAAAGTTATTTTTCATGGATAGTCATACTCGCCAAGTTAGCCTTATGGATCAAGTTAGGCGGGAGTGTAGAAGTCGCCTGATTTTGAAATCCTTGATAAAAATCACATTTCGGAAAAGTTAAGGCTAGTCCGTAGAGAATCCGGATATTTTACCCGATAGATGGCGCTTTGATCGTACTACATGTGCGATGGGAGATTATGAACAACTTTTTTGCCTCATAGTATTTCAACCTCACATTTCCGACCCAAACGAGATACGGCAACTGAAACACCATGATATTTCTCATCGAATGAGTTGTTCCATACCCGGGGATTCATTCTATGTCTCCAGAAAATCGTAGTTTTTTGGCTCGCTAAGCAAGTTGTAGTGCTCGATGCTCACACTAGTTCGAGGTTTTAGCGAGCTAGATTCAGAATTTTCGGGCGTGGGAGGGCTGATTCGACAGAAAATTCCAATCCGCAGATGGCCTAGTATCTGATTTTGTCCAAAACTGTTTTGTTATTGAGGAATAAATCGTAATAGTCGCGGACGCGCTCTGTCCTACCAAAAAATTGCCCTCAAGGTTTTCTCGATTCGTAATGAATGAAATGCCATGAAACTTCGCATGGTATCGTGTTATAAGATTTCACAGGTGGCCTAGTATCTGAATAACACATTCAGTACCAATAAAAGCGTATAAACAATAATACCGCTCTCAGAATCATTGGATGCAGCTGCAACCTCAATGTACGCCGGGGCGTGTCCGGTTGCGGTTTTGCGGGGACTCCGGACTAGCCTTAAGTAGCTCGTTGCTGATCGGATGAAATCAGACGCTCTTAAGGGGATGTAAAAATCAATTTTTCAAATTCTTATCTTTAAGGTCCTCGACAGGAAGTGCGTGATGCTCTTTCCTCCACCCCCCCCCCCCCCCCGTGTATAAGCATAGGCGCTGTAGCTGCAGCGGCCACCGCACGGGCGCGCAATGGCGCGACTTCCACGGAGAAAAAACGGGAAAAAGCAAGCGCCTATTCTCATAGACGGGGGAAAATGGAAAACAAAACATCGCGCATCTTCTGTCGAGGCCTTGAAAGTTGATTCTGGAGACAATATTTGCTCAATCGACTCGATTCTTTTTTTTTTTTGAATGATAGATCTCAAGTAGTAGCAGGGCAACTTGGATGCACTTTCTTTATGTAACTCTTAGATTTCGTGAAAAAAAACTTAATAAGTGGATATTTGGAGTGTCGGTAAAGTGCAGATTCCTATATATTGATTCTAGATGCAATATTCGCTCAATCAACTCAATCCTCTTTTTAAATGATAGATCGGAAGTAGTAGCAGGGCAACTTGGAAGCACTCTGTTGATTTTCATCCTGGATTTTGTGGTAAAAATCAAATAGGTAGAGATTCGAAGTGTCGATAAAGGTTGGTTTTCACATGTCCTCTCAAGTTGGAAAGGTCTGAGTGTTAAAGATACCAGCAAAACTATCAAGAACGAAGCTTGGTGTCTTTTGCTAAGATCTAAAATCTCAATTCTCAGCGGCCAGCGGCATTTTTAAACGCTTTTATTCCACTTCGCCTTGGCCATAGTTCTTATTGTTGGCCATGGTATTTTTCCCCCATTTCTGGAACAACGTTTTGGCTTCCTGTTTCTCGTTCGCTGAAGGACCCAATGATTGACGACTTCAATCAATTGAGTGTTAGCGGTCGTACGCGGTGGGGGCGGGGGGGGGGGGTGTCCTTGACTACAGTATCTGCTGCTCGTAATGATGAGTGTGTGACTCGCCACAGAGTGTGGCGCCACATTCTAATACGAGACACCCATAGGGCTTAGGGTGCGATTACATGAGCAAGACGATTGGCGGGAACGCCCATACTAGCCGTAAGTGCGACAAAGAGGTTAGAGTGCTACATCCTTGTAGCACTCACTGCTAGTATAGGCCTTTCCGCCAACATGTAATCGCGGCCTTATATGTATAGGCCGCCCAGTATACGCATAGTTTCTTATGTACCGTGCAATTCCTTTCTGCGCGATTCTTCTTTATCGGTCTCTCAAATTCTATCTCTAATACACTACGCCGAGCTCCACCACGCCGTTTGGATCAGTGAATAAAAGCGTTTTTTGAAGATTCTTTTTAACCTTTGCTTATTTTCATTTCTGTTCATACAAATAAATATTTTCGCGTTAGAGCGTATCAATTCTCGGAAAAAGCTTTTTTGGCCTATCTTACTATAGTATTTTATTTACATGGGAAAGAACTCGGCTTTATTTGATGCAGACTTATGCGGGTAATTTTTTTCTTATCGTCTTTCTATTTTTAAACTGCTGCTCCAAATAAAAGTCTCAAAAGACGTGAGATTGAATTCTACAACACATTTTCTGATTTTGATTTGCAAAAATGTATGAGCAGAAATCGTTATTATCCGATTTACCGGAGTATGGAAAATCAAAAAATCGCTGAAAATTTCAAAACCTTTCGAATGCCACACACTATGTTTTATTATCATGAGCCAAATGCAAGATACATACTCTCGTACATGCTATTTGCTGATCATGATTTCTATACTCTAAAGGAATTGAAAAGTGAGAAAGATGCTCTCGAAGCAATTTGGGAAGTTTTTTGAGCTTTTTTACAGCGGGAAAGAGGTGGCATTCCCACACTGTAGACTTTCAAATTGATCGAAAAAAGTTTCGATTCATTTCAATCATCTGATTTTGTGGATTGTGTATTGATCAGTACCACAGTATTATGAAATCACGTCTCAATAATTTCCAATAATGTACATTAACCGGACATGAATTTCGTACAAACCATCTAGTGGTTTTTACTTCTTGGATTGGACCGGCTCGATTGTTAGTAATTTGTTCTTTTGCAGAATTTTACGAAACGCGAGAGATTGAATGGATTTTATAAGTTTGAATAACGCAGAGTGCGAGCACGAACAATCAAAGAGCATCCCAAGTCGATCTTATTTTATACCCAGTCATCGCTATGGACTTTATCAACCATTCAAAACATCAAAGCATTCGTTACCGTCCCTTGCTACTACTCAAACTCAAAGGTGCGAATGCGAGAAGCAAATAACAAAATAATAGCAATAATCTCTCGTTATTAGAACGGTATCTCATAGCTGGAGAAGTGAAAAAAATCTGGAAAATCGTTGCTCTGAATGCTCCCCCACGAGATCAGAATTCTATGAAATGGGTAGGTTTTTTGGAAATTACATGCGTGAACCTAGTGGAAAATGGTAATGCCAAGCAGATTTGAATGCTGGATTCGTGTTCTGGACATTTTCTCAACCAGAATCTGAACACGAAGTCTGAAGAAAGTTGGCATCGTAGGTAGACAGATAAGAAGCACGAGTTAGAACAGTACCTCATAATAGAAACGTGGATAGATTCACGGAAAATTGTGGCTTCGACTTTCTAGTGATGACATCAAAATTCTTGAAGGTGGTCAAGTTTTCGGCGAATTCTGAATACGAACCTCTCAGAAATTGATGATACCAAGCAGATTCGAGCATTGCTCATCAAGTTCAGAGGTTCTGTCTGCTAAAACTCGACTACAAAGTTTGGGGCATTGACGGTGGATAATGAACATGAATTGAACTGATATCCAGGGGGGTTGAAAAATGTTTGAAAAAATGGATGCTTCCGGTACTTACCTATGGGATCAAAATCCTACGAAAACGGGTGGGTTTTGTGTAACTTCCAACCGTGAACCTACTAGAGAATGGTTATACTAAGCAGATTCGAGTTCTGCATTTTGGTTATAAAAATCCTGTCAGATGAGATTTGACTACAAAATTTGAGGGAAGTTGGCATCAAAGGCAAACTATAAATACGAATTGAACCAGTATCCCGCGACTAGGAGTATAGAAATGTTTGGAAAAAAATTGTGGCTTTGACTGCTCACCTATGGGATCAAAATTCTGAAGAATGGGTGGGTTTTTTGTGAATTTCAAACGTAAACCTACAAAAGATTGGTAATACCAAGTAGATCTGCGTTTTGTATTTTGATGACAGAAGTTATGTCAGCTGAAATCTGACTTCAAGGTCAGAGCCACGATTTTTCAGATTTTCTTAGTTTCCTAGCTGCGAGATACCGTTGTAATAACTCTTGCTCGTAATCTGTACACCATTTATGGTCTGAATTTCTCCCACATTCGCAGTCAGAATTTGGGCGATAAAGTGTCCAAAATTGATGACCACAACCTGAAACTGTTAGGCATTACTATCGTCTACGAGGTTCGGATGCGGGATTGTTCGAATCTCGATCGAGAGAATTTTGATCGCGTGACTGCTACAGTTTTGTACGCATTGTTGGACTCTTGTACTAAGAGGTACAAGAGTACATGATCGATACTTCTTATATCTTTCGACGAAATAAAGCCGATTGACATCCCCACTTGATGACGAGTTCCCATTGTGTAAGCCGTGTCTGGATAACCTACAAAACAACATTCGTGATCATAGGCTGAACACGAAAATAATAACATGACTTAATACGTGGTGGGACTAACCTCTACGACACTTGTGGTGGCAAATTCAGAATCAGCTATCTTTCATCAGTTTTCCCGGAATATTGAGTAACAGACAAAGTTATCGGACAAGTCATTCCGAACTCCAAATTTGATGAGCTACACTATGCTGTATCGCAATATTATTTCACTCCTATCATCATCATCATCATCATCAGTTGGCTTTCTCGGGTCTACGCGTTTAGACCTTCAGACCACGAGGTCTATTGCCTCGGTTATCCACATTCCCACTCGCATGCCTCTCAGCTGAAACCAATCCAGCATTCTTCCATGCTTGGATGTGTTTCCGCTGCTCAGCTTGTGAGAAGAGGGTGATTTTGAAAAAAAATCTCCCGTTCGCATTGAATTTTCCATTTCCCGAAAATGTTCACTTCACTGTTCAAAACCACTCAAGAATCAACTTTGATCCAACTTGTACCTTGCTAAGATAAAAAATGCCAAGAGATATCCACCTTAGATTGGTCATACGATATATGAAGAAAAAATTAGATACAGGCTGAGAGATAAGTTCTTCAGGCTCTGCAATAAAGATGAAGTTTGAAGCAGAAATGTATGTAAACTGCCATTCAACGGCTCCTCCTTTTTGCACTTCTTCCCTTCAGATCAGTGTTCTCATGGGTGCCGCGTTCTAACTAACAAACATGCATTGAAAGCTAATTTTTCCTAGGTACCTTGACCCCCTCAAAACAATCCGAGAGGTTTTGGGAAGCGACAAGGTACATAAAGCTAAATATAAATCGTTCAAAATAGCGGAATTTTGTCCATAATGGCAAAAAATAGCCGCGACCGTGGATCTCACTTGACGTGCACTCGGGCTCTCGGAAATCACCACGATTGTTTCCAGGAGGTCAAATTACCTTGGGACGCATGTTTGTCACTTAAACCGCGCCATTCATGAGAACACCGATTTGAAGGGAAAATAAATACGATCTCTTCTTCGATTTCAATCGTTTTCGACCTAATTATGTCTGATAACACATAATTAGTCTCCGAGATAGTCGCTGTAATAATACTGCACGGATTAGGAATATTGAAAAAAAAAACGTGGAGTGTTGCATGGGGTATTCGCGATGGTCGAATTTGTGTACGTATTGTGACAACCGACCGGGAAAGAGTTCGACGCGCTGCCCGCGATCGAAACGATTTGAAACGTTTGGAGATCAATGATGCCACCGCGCTCATAGAAAAGCTGATGATGAGTGCATTCCTTCTTACTACGATCGCTACTTACTACCTTGCGAGCGGCGATGCATCAGATTTTGACAAGTTCGGCAGGGGGCGGGGTGACCACGCGGAATCGCACAGCCAATTACCCAAAAGTTCACCGTAGAGAGGGTAAAAACCCGCCCAAATAGCTCACACGGACCCACCAACACTTATCCGGTGTTCAAACTTTCCAGGAAAAAACGCCGGAATTCTTGGAAAGGGGTGGGGTATTCGTAGGGAGGGGAGACGGTGAAGTAGAATAAAAGCGATGAATGAATGAATGAAAAGGAGAAAAGGAGCCTTCAAATGGCACTTTACATTCATTGCCGTTTCTAACTTCGTGTCTCTTGCCGAGCCTGAAAATATCATCCTTCAGCATGTACGGAAATTTTTTTCATATGTACATGTGAATACTCAAGTTTTACCGCCCCAAGTATCTTGAAATTCGAAAATTTTCATTTTTTGGCCCACCCTACTGTTTATGGTGAGAAAGAAGCGAGTTCTTCGTAACAAAACTACCCGTCTGCACGCAATCATATACGTTTCATAGCACGAAAATCTAAAAATGATGTCCAGAAGAACGATTTTTCTAATCAACTTTAATCCAAGAATCGCTGTTTTGGGCTATAGAGATCATTCCATCAACACTTTAAGGGCCGATTATAGAGAAAACTTCAGAAAAAGTTTTTCATAAAGAATTTTAACTCATTCTATCAATAACAAATACAGTGCTTTTCTATTTAGTTAACCGGAGATAACCGAAAGCCAATCAAAGATTTGGATCGTTTCAATGAAGCTTACCCACGGCTACCTAATAATTTCAGTCGTATCTCCCAACTAATGCAAAACATGACCAAACAAAAAAATACAGTTTATCGTCCAAAGAAAGTAACCAAGTAACCCGATATCGAACTAATGCGACCCGAATCCAGAAATAAGCTCACACAATTGCATGGGTGCATATTCTCTTGTATCAGTTCGAGGATCATTACACACACATATACAATACACATGATGTGTATGCATTATTACACGCTCACTCAATTAGCGCTCACTCACACCCGAGCTCGAGATTCCATGGTCTCGAAATTCGCATTTGCATATCCAGTGGGCTAGATAAGGGCAATTAACGGGTTGGGCAAGGTAAGCATCCACTATTACGGTATAACCTACTACCTATGCCTTAAATCTTTGGACAATTACCTTCCGGTGCGGTAGACACGTTGCGACGGTTGAGTAGTCTGACCAAACATGTACTTTTGGCGTGTTCGTGTCTGTGTGTCCGTGTATCCTTCGATAATTGTATTCAGTCGAGTACTGGGTGCTGTGAAGGTTTACAGACTATCAAGTTTGGCATGATGATAAATCAATTTGACGCCGAATACCCTCAATCCCACAGTGCTCTTTTTTTTGTTGGACAAGAAGACAAAGTTTTTCAGTCCACACTACCGGTCAAAAGTTTCAGAACACCCAAAATTTTCATTTCAATACTAGACCCAGTTTGACGGAAAGAGACTCCATCAGGGCTCATTTTAGAGATTTTTCTACGTACTATGGAATGGCATACTTCATTTTTATGTGCGCGAATGAAGATCTTTCCTATCTTAGCTCGAGAAAGTGTCAATTTCAATGATTTTTTAAAGAATCTTTGAGGGTCGAAATTGACCATTTTCAGCGTGACGTCATCTATGGATGCTTCATGAAGCACAGATATCTCTTGAAATTGAACTCGTGAGATCTAGAAGTACAAATCTAGGACTTCAAAATCTTTTTTCAAATGTCTCTCGTTATTCAGAGTTCGAGTTATGAATTTTTTTGCGGGACGAGATTTTTCACAAAAATTATCACCCAACCTCAAAAAACCAGTAGTAATTAGTAATGAGTTTTATGAGGGATGTGATCTTCCTCCCCGATATCTCTCTTCTATATCTAGACCAAAAAGATAGAAAATCTCTGGGGTATGAAAAGTAAATTTTCCGTCACACTTGATGTTGAGTTATATAGTTCTCGTGAAAAATCTCCCTTCACAGAAAATGTCACAACTCGGACTAATTCCAAGAACGGATTTCAAAGCATTTGTACTTTCACGTCTCACAAGTTTCAATCTCAAATATCCTTGCGCCTCAGAAGTGCACGAGCCGAAAGATTCTCTCGAAAATTGTGGGAGATGGCGAATAAATCTTCTGTATGATTTGAAGCCTTAAATAAAAAAAAAAAAAAAAAAAAAATTGTGGGAAAATTCTCACTATCTCAAGCTGAGATTGAAAAAATCCGGATTCGTGCAGATAAAATTTGAAGTATGCCATTTTGAAGTACGCAAAGAGACCTTCAAAATGAGTCGTAGTGAAGTTATTCCCAGTCAAGAGGAGCCCGCTAGTTCAATTTACGAAATTAAAAATAACATTTCCGGATGTCCTGAAACTTCTAACCGGTAATGTTACCCTCAACAAGATTCTTCAATGTTTCTTCTTTTCTAATGCGGGTGTGCTACCTATTCAGCTCTCAGAGAGTGGAAAGCGTTTGTCGTAGAATCCTGAAAATTTTTCAGGATTTAGTATGAAATAATGGAGGAGATGTGAAGGGATGGTTACAAAATTTAGGGAGATCTAAATGCCACTGTCGACGTCAAAATTCAATTTCTCAACAGAATGTTTCAGAAGTCTTGCATTCGGTTCGAAATAAGCATCGTATATGTATACTCCAAGCCTTCATTGTGAAGTTTTTTTGTCCTCTAGGAGTATGAATTTTGGGCAACCCCTATTTTTTCCATGCATTAATCAAATCCGTATACACTATCAAAGTCGAAGATGTACATAGTGCTGAAATTCTAACGATCCTCGTAAACTATATTTACAAAAGGCTCGATGCAAATCAGTGCAAACGTGTATTTTCCATTATTATACCAGAATGCTTTGGCCAATGACTGGGCGAGTCACATTGCTAATGGCCATAGAAAATAGAACACAGAAGGCCAAAAAAGATGATTACATTTCTACCAGGGATGCTACGTCTTATATTACAAATTAAAACTATAACAAATAAGACAAGAAGTAGAAAAGAGCCAAGATGCAGGATGATGATTGAATGGTACATTGGCATCTAATGTACAAACTCACTCAGAGCTTTATGATCCATCTCAAACCTCAGGAACGTTGAATTATCTTCCCGAAATGAGAAACACCGGAATTTGGTCATCGCCACCTGTAGTTCAAAGTGGGTGATGCGTTTACCGAGGCGTTTGCGTTACAAATCGTCGGCAACTTATCGTGCAACTCTCGGACGTTGAGACGTAGGATAGATATCGCTTGTAGGTCTTATCAAAGAATGATAATTTCAAATAAGAATGAAATATTGATTTTCCCAATATGATAAGAGTGACAATCTCATATCACCATTTTCAAAATATTTCTACTCCAAAAATATTGAAACAATATAATTTGATCAGAATTATAATGCCAGGCAACTTTCGATCATATTTGTTTATAACTTTTCTTCTTGTATCACAATATTTTACTCTCATTGAGTGACATAAATTCATTCAATGAGATCGCAGAGACTATGTTGAATGGAACTGGAGGAAAAACAGAAACTGCTAATTGTCATCTTCTTGTCCAAGCAAATTATCTGATGAAATACATCCCGAAGATAATGAAATTTCGTACCAGCTGTGATGCTCTAACTTTCTTGATCCAAAAGTTTCTTCTGATGACAATCTCTGGGCCATTAAAACTCATTTTTGAATCATATCTCGCAAAATGGACTCCATTGCTCGAGGGTTTTCAGCTGGAACCTGAAAAATATTGTTTCCTTTTCATTTCTGGTACCATGGGAACAAATATCAAAATTAAAGATTGTCCTATTGGTGATGTCCTATCAAAATTTCCGGAAGTGAATGGCACATAATTAATCTTGATTCACAATACAAAACAATGAAAAATAGCCTCGTCATTTCTTCCTCAGCAGCCTCTTGTACCGGAGCAGACGAAAATCAATAGAAACTCGGGAGTTGTGGATTCGATTTACTCTGTTTTTCCTCATCTGAATGTGAAGAATAATTAGCTTATGAATTTTCGATGAAAATCGAACAGTTTACATTCACAAGTTGTGCTCAATCATCTCAATGGTAATGAAGAATCTTCAACATATTTCGTATTGAAAGTCTTCATCATCGAAAAACTCTAGCTTTCAATCTTGAATTTCCAAACTCTCACATTTCGAGACCCTGGATGTTAAAGATTTTTGTTCCAATTTTCGAATGCGTGGTTTTCTAAGACAAACTCATAACAAATATGTGGATTCTAAAGAAGTTGAGTTAGAACGTGAGGGACATCCAAGATCATCGAATCTATGTAAGTATGGTTGCCTATTGATAAATTTAAATATCGAAAATATAAAGTTTTTGAAGGCGGTAATGATTCTTCCTGAATGGAAGCGAATGAGAACATCCAAACTATGAAAAGCATGCTACGGTTCATGACTTCCCTATCCCTTCCAGCTCTGCTGCATCATTCAATTTTGCTGTCAATGTCAACTGGCCTCTTGCATTTTTTTTGACCACCTCAAAGAAAGGTTTGGCAGATTCGAGCAAATTGAGATAAGCATTGTGCAATTGGAAACGAAATTCCAAAAAATTATTTTCATCTTGCGCAAACTGTTTGAAAGTCAAATGACATTTGCCGTGGGACGTCACAAGGATAGAGTTTTCGACTGCTGCTATCGTATGGCACCTTGCATTTTCCTTGGCTTGCCGACGAAAAGGTTTGACAGATTCGAGCAAATCGAGATAACTATTGTGCAAATGGAAGAAAAATTTCCAAACATTTCTTTCATCTTGTGCAAATTGTGTGAAAAGCGACGACTGTATCCCTGTGACGTCACACGGTGCAAGTCATTCGACTTTCAGACCATTTGCGCAAGATGAAAAAAATTTTTTGGAATTTTCTTTCAATTGCTCAATACTTATCTCGATTTGCTCGAATGTGCCAAACCTTTCCCTGATGTGGTCAAAAAAAATGCAAGAACAATTGTCCAAATTCGATGCTGGCTGCTTCATTTCTCTAGAATATTGAAATTCTTAATTCCATTCTATAGACACACTTCTCCAAAGGACAAGGATTTTTCTCAATAAAATGACCTTCAGTTTCCATGAATTTTATCGGTCCATAGTACTTGCGGACTACTATTGCGGCTATCCCCGTCCTGTACGGTATAAGGGGTATATGGTAGAAATCTTTCTCTTTTTCAATCTCTCTAGTGGATAATCCATTTTGAGCACAGGAAAATATTGAAAAAATCCCCAACTTGACGCATTTGTGGTAACCTAGGTTGCCAAAATCGGGAGTTCAAGTTCAAAATTGGGATTTTCCGCACTTTATCCTTATTTTCATGAATTCGCTGATGTGCCTTTACAATTCTGTCTCTCACATGGTTGAGGGAACCCATGATGAGATAAAGGCTCGCCGACTCCATAATCAAACTCAGAGTGCTTCAATAATCCCATGAAATGATTTTCGGGATGCCCGAGCCACTCCCAAGTGTACACCGCGGTCGGACATTATCGCGGCCATCCCCTACGGTGGATCGGGAAGGCGAGAAAGTTGAAGGTTCAGATAGAAATAGATTCCTACAGGGAGTGATTCTAGGTTCCTCAAGGATCGTTTTCCAAAAATAATCCGAACATTTTTTCGGTGGATATTGAATTAAAGTCTATTTTCGATCTTCTCATTATAAATGACAGTCAAAAATTGTCTCGTCGATGGTTTTATTTGATTGAGGAAATATAACGAGCCATTACTACCCAAATTACATCAATGATTTGAGAGTATATTTGGCGTATCAAGTCGCGAAAGGGGTGAGTTTTATCGAAAGATATGTGGAAAAGTTTCTTGTAGATTTTTTGAAGATCTACAAAATGTTGTGCTCTCATATATGAAAGAATAGGATCCACTTAGATGATTGAACTAACTTGGATAATTAGACAAGAGTGATTGAAGAAACTTCGGGAAAAAGAGCAAGGAATTCACGAAGTTCCTGCGATATTTTTTTCTATCTGAGAATCTCACAGGGGCTATTCCTCATTCCTGGATAAATGTGAACATTATATCTTGTATGTATATATCGCAGACTTTCAAAAAATCCATGAAAAAAACTATTCTACATATTTTTCGATAAAACTTGTCCTTTCCGAGTTTTAACGGAAAACCACGAAGGAGATGAAATACCGCGGTAGAGCCAATTTTTTTTACCAATCATTTATAATGAAAGAATCGAACAAATGAATTTACATCAATATTCTACGGCAAAATATTTTGATTCTTCTTGAAAAATGATCCTGGAGGTACCTAGAATCACACCCCACAGGAATTATTTTATTCTTGGACCTCCAATCCAATTTTCTCGCCTCTCCGACCTACCGTACCCCGTCAACTCAAGATTAATGATTTTTTCAATTTTGTGTCCCATGAATTGCGTACCAGACACACATGTACTATGCGATTTGTTCGTGACATTACCATGTGTCCAGATCTCAATACAGAGTAGAAAGTCAGATTTCCAGACGTTTTGGAGTACCCCTCAATTATGTTGTCAACTAGCAGTGATTTCATGGGGGATATTCTCCAATCATTTTTGTTCACCCAGTTCAGATTCTTTATCCAATCTACCACTCCTGTAACATTAGATAAGATAATGAAGAAATTTTGTACCTAGTAGGTGATAAACTAAATATATTGAGAATTATAATATTGAAAAAATAGATATACGTCATCTTACCACGAGTATTTATGATAAGATCAAGTTGGCCGTTGATTACGTAGACTTGAATATTGGTTTCATTCAATAATTTTTCCACTGGAAATCAAATGATACTTCGATTTCTTTCTTGTCTCAATGAAAACACTTGAATTTACCGAGCAAATACAACTGGATATCAAACTTTTTACACTCAATGTAAGTCAAGGAGCGTCAACGCAAGGCGATAAGATTTTATCATATAATAATATTGATTGAGTTACCAAAGTCAACAACCGGTATCCTACTATCCAAATCTAAATTTTGACTAACATAAACTTCTTGATCACCCCAATCTGATTCCAAATTCAATTCTTCCTTGACCAATTTCATGAATCTTTCAAGTTTTTTTGAGTATGAAAATTTGAGATTGAAGACATCGATAACTGCAAAAGTTCAATACTATTGTACTTTCACTCAAACATTTTCTAACTCAATAAGATACATGATGAAAAACTCACGAGTATGCTGGGAATTTTTCCACGATTCATGACCAGGTTCAACTCTTTTGAGAACATTGTATAAATCAACACCAGATGTGCATTCATCGATAAGACGGTGAATCTCAGCACCGTGACTATTAGCATTAGGCCAATCATTCACACTGCTGGCATTTACAAATTTCTCGGCTGCTTCACTAATTTTTTCAAGATAAACATCGTCTATCATACCCTTATCACATTAAACATATATAAATCATGAGAAAAGTTCGTGTTTGCATGATAATATTTGGTGTGTTAAAAAATATCCCTTCCAAAGACTCACCAAATTATATAGGTAAGGACCCATAGATCTGTACATGTCATTACTTGATATGAAAGAATCTATGAGACCAATTCCTTTGAAATTGCTCTTAATACTTCCACTGGCTTGTTCCTGGGATCAAAGTACCAAAAGTTGAGTATAATTAAGGGGTTATAGAAAGACAAATTTAGCTTACCTTGTACCATGAATAAGCAAATTCAACAGTCATTTTTCCTCCATAAGATTCAGCTATTATGTAAGTTGGTATCTCTTGAAACTTATCATGTTGATTGAAGAATGAATGAATAAACGTCATTAAATCTTTTGTTATTTGTTGATTGTTCGAAACGAATGCGGAGTATGAATCGACATAACTGAATCCAGTACCAACAGGATTGTCTATAATCAGTACATTATAATTTTTCACCTGCAAAATTTTGTCGACGAAATTAATCAAGATAATCATCGGGTATTTTGATTCTGATTCATAATAATGTTTCTACACAATTTTGAGATAGTCAACGAGCCATTTACTCTGAAAAAAATGTTAAGAATAAAGTATACCCAGGTGTGATTCCTAAGCTCCAAATCAGTATCCAGAGGGCCAAATTCTTCGAAATTCCCATAACCAGTACCTGATACTCCTGGGCCTCCTTGGAGCCAGATTAAGAATGGTTTTTCCTCAAATGATGCTGTATCATTTGCAGTGGTGTAAAATAGCCACCAAAATATGTGAGCTCCGGGTCGAACAGTTACGTAGCCCCAATCTTGCTCTCCAGGACCAAAACCTTTTTTTCCTGTATTTCACGTGAGACAAGATTTTCTTCAAAAGTTGAAGTCTTGATATGTGAATCTATGTTGTTTAATCAATTTTTTTCTGAGCTTTGTGTTTGTTTCAAATTTGAAAAATATCCCTGATAAAATTCACTGACCGTGCAATACATTGATGAGGATATAGAAGAAGAATAATCTGAAGATTTTCATTCTGGAAATATCGCGATTATGAAATTTGTAGGAAAATCTGGCAGCCGGTGAACGATGATCGCCTGTCAAAAATTGACTGACAGTTATCAAGTATAGATGGCCCATCCGTTATCACATCAGATTTTATCAATCAATGAAACAAACCAATCGACGGCCAATTTCATCTGTCCAACGTATCTCTTACTATATGTATTGCTACATTCATGCATGGCTCTAATTTTAAGTTGGAAGACATGACGTTATCAGACCATTGCTACGTACGAAGAAATACGCTGCTAATAAATGGGATGAACAGAATGTTTTCTCAATTTGAAATCTCAAATAGCCGTATATACAAAATAAAATGTTTCTTTTATGATGAGAGATTGCCGGAGATGGTCGATCATTTTTTAGTGGGTTCCGCAGTGAGGTCCTCGAGGGAGATTTTTGGGGCAAGTAAGAAGATTTCTCTTGGATTTTTTTTTTTCTATTAACGCAATTCTGATTTCTCCATGGGATTATTTCGCTCTCCCGGGATGATAATGAGCTCGTGGGGCAGGGGAAAATTTTTTCCTGAAGATAAAAAACCCGACTCGAGAATCCGGTGCATTTATCGTGGCACCAACCGGGTATGATAGAAGATCATCGGGGAAGAACCGTGTTGGTTGTGCGAAAATACGTACGATAACTCCGGAAGAGGATATTTTCAAATGACAAGATCGATTTCTCGTTCATTTCGAAATTCTGGTTTCTCAAAAGTTGTAAATCAAAAATGGTGTCCCGGAATAAGCAATCTTCTCAACATACATTTGTATGTTGAAAATACATAGTTACCTACAACTCAAATGAATTACAGATAGATCCACTGGAGGATTGAGCTAAAACCGTTGACGAAAAAAATATACAATACACGCACACACAGACATGGACAATGACCAACAAAGATTTGAAGATTTTTCAGAGAGAAAATGGAATTGCGTGAGGAAACTCGATGGAGAACTGCTTCCCTAAATACATTATTTTCCGTTAAAAAAAGCAAAATCCGTCCTCGATCCTGGTTGCACGATTCAAGAATACGGGGCTGTTCATTACGTGAAAGGTGATTCCTCAGAAATGTTGTAGAGACCTTGAAACTGTGATGTCCCAACGTAACGCCTCATGGATTTCGTAAGATTTTAGCTTGAAGTGTTCTCGAAAGAGCTGGTGCTGCATGATTGCAAAATCGATCCGCGAGTGAATGTACAAGGCAGTTGGTGACGACCAATCATATCGATTTTTCTGTTGGGTACATTCATTACAGAACAACATTATCAGACCGTAAACTGCTCAACAGCGGCTCGTGCGGGCTCGGGGGAAATTTTCTTATGAGAGTAACTTTTTGCAGAAAGTTGATGAGCTTGCGGATGAAGAGAAGCAACCTTGGCGTGAACAGGGATGCGTAGCGTGGCTTCAGTTACTCTTATTCAGATGAGTATTTCATCCTTTGTAACTCTTCTGTGTGCAAATAGCTGCAAAGTCTGCATGCTTAACCTCAATTTTCTTCTCGTCTTGAACTCTCTGGGCATCTTCGGTCTCAACAGTGATATTTTTCGATCACACATAGCATAACACTCAGTGTCAACTTTTTTGTTGCAGGAAAAAGGCAGCATATGTCCATCTCGATTGCCCGGGACGGGGCTTGCGGCTGCTTGCAGCGCAGCACGAGGACACTCGGAGACGAGCCAAAGCTACAAGAGTGACAGCACTTTTCACTCGATTTAAAGGTCACCCACTACGCTGCGAAAAATCTCCGAGGTAAAAATACATGGTGGAATTCACAGTGCTGAGCCTGGTGGATTAACGTTCCGGAGCTTGTAAATTTTTCGTCCCAGGCTTGTGAATTTCATTTGACTACGCGTATACGAGTTGCAGTCTGAAATTTTTCGTACCGGGCCGTTCAAAGAAATAACAGCTTATAAAGGAATGGAGCAGACAGCAAACTCGAAAGTCGGAAAATTCAACGTCTTCGTAAATTTTCATCTCCGAAAGGGTAGACTGCTGATCCGCTCCAAGACTTTGGCAAACGTGTGCAATGCCGGCAGCGAGAAAGGAGCTCAACGTGACTCTCGTGTTAGATAGAGATTATTCTCATCCACGGATTCATTTTTATTAGAATTATTCAAGCGCGAATTGCTATAACGAGGCCACACAGTATTAGGTTATGACTAGCCCATAACAAAATTGATGCATTTTTGTCCAAAAAATTACATTCATCGTAATAATCAACACATCTCAATAATTCATTAGTATGCTAGAAAAGACGTCTAAGGAGTAGAATCAGCAACAACTCAGCATTTTAAAGAGACACTCATAAGTCTCTGTCACTCAGGTACGGCGGTTCCTTCCAATAAGCAGGAATTCACCATCCGCCGGTAAGAAAATTTACGAGCGCGCTTGTGAATTTCCCAGCCGGGCTTGAAAATTCACAATGCTGAGCATCGTGAATTTACATAAATTTTTTTACAGTTTAGAGTTCTCCACATAAATTGCTTAAATTGATGCTAAGATTCGACGTCCACGTTCAAGGTGAGGAAACTTTCAATAAAATAATTATTTAATTATTCCAATACTGAAAATTATGAATACAAAATCCGCAAAGACCGAGAACCACCTGGAAAAATCTCCTCAGAAATTACCATAGACCAATTCCATGTAAGATCAGACACTCGAAAATTGCTCAAGTCTTGAATCCCTTCCAGGATGGAATATATGTTTCTAAGGACAAATCAACGAGACACGTATTTTTGCGTTTTGCCCTATGATGCTCTAACTCGAAGTTATCGATTTTTTTCATTTAATGGGCATTTCGTGGAATCAGCAACTTTTGATCGATATAGATGCAATTTCCCGTGTGTAATGGCCTTCGTGGAGATAAGACTTGTTCAAGGAGGTCAAGTGAGTTATATTGCACCAGAAAATTTTGGTACAGGAACACAATTAGTGAGCAGGATCCACAAAAATTGATTTTGGCCAAAATCGAGGAAAGTTGAATAGCTCGAAATAATCATCCTCAATTTTGATGGAAAATTTTCTGTGAGCTCGTTGAAACACGAGGAACGAAATGTACTTGGTTTGGTTTGCGCGACGTGGCGCAGAATGGGACTAAAGATCATTTTCTGGGTTTTATCGTTCAAACTTGTTTTTTAAGATTGTGAATGTGATACTATGATGCTTTGGTGCTATCAAATTTAAGTTTGACTGATCTATGATACCTGACTTGTGTTATCATTCGACACAAGTATGGCGTGGAGTATATCCTATCTTCCAGATGGAATTAATGCAGTGAGAAACAAGGGAATCATTCATCAACAGCTATTAGCGTGGATAAAAACGTCCGAGTATCGATGCAGCCCTTCACAGACTTATTACGAACCCCATCTGTCCGAACGATCATGAAAAACAAATTTCAACGATGATGGAATCCAGAAAATGATCTTTAGCCCCACTCTGCGCCACGTCGCGCAAACCGGACTAAGTACATTTTGTTCCTCATGTTTCAAAGAGTTAACAGAAAATTTTCTATCAAAATTGAGGATGATTATTTTGAGCTATTCAACGTTCCTCGATTTCGGCCAAGATCAATTTTTGTGGATCCTGCTCACCTCTACTGCTCACTAATTGTGTTTCTGTACCAAGATTTTTGGGTGCAATATAACTTACTTGACCCCCCTAAATAAGTCTTATATCCACGAAGGCCATTACACACGGAGAATTGCATCTATATCGATCAAAAGTTGCTGATTCCACGAAATGCCCATTAAATGAAAAAAATCGATAACTTCGAGTCAGAGCATGATAAGGCAAAACGCAAAAACACGTCTCCTTAATTTGTCCTTAGAAACATATATTTCATCCTGGAAGAGATTTGAGACTTGAGCAATTTTTGACTGTCTGATCTTACGTGGAATCGGTCCATACAGACTCCTTCAGGGCTTCTGAGTCGAGCATTCTGAATTTATCTCTATAATTCAGATTCAAAACTTCAGAACACGTTGTAACTATCCTTCAGACACTATCGTCCGGAACAAATTTAATGACCACGTTGTTTCTATCATCTCATAATTTGTCACGAATCATAACAACTTCGATAACACTTTGCCATAAAATTCATTCTAAATCGTGATTTCTTTATCTCTCTTCATGAGATACACAAGTAATCAATCTCTCTAATAGTTCTACATGACGAGAAACACAAAAACAACGCAGAACTGAACTGATAGTTCATTCTCCGGGCAGTGAATGGATACTGTGGAACAGCAGCAATATTTTTTGAAGTGCCACACTCTGAATCACGATGGTCATAGTTCACAAGTAAGAAAACTTTATGGCCCTATTCTTCATTTTCTCCATTGAATTTCCGTAATTCATGATTCGTTTATCGAAAAAATTGCTGTAGAGTTACTTGATGGGTTCACCGCACGCATATTTGTCCATATTTGTTCCTATGCCTCTCAGATTACTCGAGTAGAATTCAAAAACTTTTACATACATCAAATATTGAGTCATTATCTGAGAACTATTTTCGGAACCATTCCAGAATTTGGGTATTTTTGATGAAATGATGGATCTTCTGGCGAAGTCTTTGAGTAAGTTGTTTTATTCATCTGGCTTCAACGTTTTGCTTTTAATTGGGCAAGTATTATCAGAATGATGAGGACAGTTATGAGATCAGCGTGATTCTACAAATTGTCCATTTTTTGAAGCACAAGTCTCACATACACGATTGCTACAAAAATGAGAGCCGTCATATCCTCTTTAAACTGTAGGCCCAGTGGAGATGTAGAATCTACTTTTCGTACACTTCACCTGAATAAAAAAGAAGTGCCGGAGATGGATTTCTCGTCTCCATTACAGGGAACCAGCCTGCGCATAGGGCCTATTAGTACCTTCTGTAGAGTACCTGGTGTATTATACACCAAGTACTAGTTGAAGAAAAAATTGACCTGGTATGGAAAAATGAAAAATGAAATGAAATGAAAAAAATGAAATTATGGAGTCATAGTTAAATAATACAAAAAATTTGGAGAGGAACACCAGGAAAATTAATACGTGAATATTTTGGTGCAAGAGTTTCGTCCGAAGGGTTGTCATATACCCCAAGGAGAGATCACCAGTGACCCGTTCTCTTTATGGCTTTGGTCGAGGCTTTGGTCCAAAGCACCCCAGCACTAGTCTCGAGACCAGTCCCTCCTCCCCCCCCCCCCAACTGGATTTGAGCTGAAACCCAGGTCCGGTGTCCCTTGACTCGATCCAGGGCGTCATCATGCCCCGGATCGCACTCCAAGAGCCCTCTAGCGGTCGCACTCCTGAGAAGCGAATCGTTGGCGTGCAATCGTTAAAACAACTTGCTCGAAAACTTTACAATGGAGCCGATAATTTTGTCCGAGTTATTCAATACACCGAGAACGCAAAAGATTTTCAAAATGAAATTTGGGTACTTATCATCCTGATATCGTTGTTTTTCGCTCTTTTGCAGTGCTCGAAGATTGATGATCATAAACGGTGCCAGTCTACTGCTACTGCTGATCGTAATCCTCAACGTTTTTGTGTAAGTTCACAGGTCCAAGTATATGAACGAAAAACTGCCTTCGATAATTCCAAGCCGATTCTTCTATGCTGTGATAATCCTGACTTTTCTATACTGCTAATAATTGTTAGAAAATTTGAATTTTTTCGAAATTTGGGCAAATTTGGATCATGTCCAAGTTGGATACCAGATAGAGTATACTGCCGGCAGCGCACTCCAAAAAAAAGTGGTCAGAAACTACGAGTCCAATTTTTGTGGTCAAAATTCTGTGTCAAGAATAGCTACCATCTACTCCAAATAACCCAAAATGATGAAAATTCTTAATACATATTGGTACTGTCGTGATATAGTGCTGTGTGAAAACGCCCAAGACTCATGACACAAGCTACTGATTATTACAAAAGAAGTATGACCGATCACAACAAATAATTTTTCCCACAAAATCTCGCAAAGCAATGCACCCCACTTCAAATCGTAACCCAATAAACATACCACGATGAGAATTCAAAACTCTTAAAATTTGCAGGGCTAACGTTTCTTCTGGCCTGCTCCACCCCGAAAACACGATGCCAAGAACTAGTCCAGAAGAAATAGGAGAAGATATCGAAATCCCGACTAGCTTATCACAAGAACAGCGCTTTCTTAGGCAATTAATCGCTTTGAAATCCAGATCATCCTAAAAAGAGATGGAGTATGGTGAGTCAATGTTACAGAGCGGATAATAAAGTATATGAAAAAAATAGAATCGAATTGTGGTATTTTATTGGTTGATATACTCTGCTTTCTCAGGAAAGGGAGCTTCTATTTGATATCAAATACTAGTAGTTTTCTGCTAAATTTTATCTCGAAAAATTTTCCTCTCCGCCAATGAAACTTTTGTACACATGACATTTGTAGCATGCACAACCTCCTCTATTTTCCTCAGATCTATTGACTGTGGGTCACAGTTCTCATTAATATCCTCTCGCAAAACTCTTTGGCTTTGTGACGTGGGCCTGAAGTTTTTGGAATGATTATGGATGAAATACTATCCAATCGTACGCCTTGAGAGCGTTCAAAAAGCGTTTGAAAATCAATCGTGGATGTTATTATTTTGCCAAATAAAATGTAGAAGTTTCCGAGTGCTGGGAAACTTGACCAATTTTTTTTTCAGCAATCGTACAGTCTAGGAATAGTACGTTTACTGCGATCAATAATTGTGTGGAGCTTCCTCTATCAGTGGGTATTTGATTTTTGGAATACACAACTTATTCGTTTATAGAATTGATGAAAATGAGTTCTTAGCAGCTGTGGCCACCGGAGCAGACGACGCGGCGAAGAAGAATACCACCGTATTTTTGCGTCTTCGTATTTAGACGAATTCGATGTCCTTGGCGAAAATAAAGTGCCTTGGACGATGGTTATGGGCTGAAAAACTAAACTATTCCTCCAAGGAAATGATCGCCGAGTAGTTAACAGTAGTTTGTGTAGACAGCACTTTTGCGTTTGAGAACTAAGTCATCCCTTTCGGGAGATGAACGCCGTGGAGATAATAGAGATTCGGACGAGAGTTTAGTCAATAAGTACGTGGTTTCGGGTTTTACTAGTCGTGAGAGATGACGTGTCAGGAACCACCCGCCGAGACTACAGCACATGCATGCGCTCTGGGGTCTCGCGCGCTCTTCTGATCCATAGCTTGCTCAAAAGCTGTTTTGATTAATCATCTACGAAATCGATGATTGATTTTGAAAAGTAAGAATACCTGTGAATGAACGAACGCATGCACAATCGCCCACCAAACAAACAAGAGGATATACAGTAGTCGAGGAAAAATCAGTCCCATTCCCCAGCGCCCGGAAATTCTTTATCCCTTCTTGGGAAAAGCATAACACGCGCTTAAGATGCACAATCAAATCGTATTTTTCTCACAATTTTTTTCGCGAATTCGGGTGTCTTTGCCATGGAGTCAATTACTAATACAACCACATCTTCCGATCCCTTTTGAGGTGTGTCAAGTGCATGTAGGTATATATGGGTGATTCTGAGATAACTTATGCATTTGATGTCCTGACTTTGCATTCATATTGAATGACCAAATATGATGAGTCTAACGATGATATCTAGTGTAATCTATTGAAATGAAGATGTCCCAATAGTTCCAGGAGCGGATCAGAGTTTAATGTGGACCTCAGCTTACCAAAGGTGGTCAAAATGTCCTTACCATGGCATGTCCTAAACTGGAGTTGCACACTTCAATCGTGTAGTTTACCGAGATATTCATTCTATCTCGGTTCCGCACCACTCAAACATCAAAGTCGGGTTATAATAAGGTGATATCATGTACAAATCGAGTATCAAGTCTCACTTCAGAATAGTCAAAACACAACCGACATTCTGTCCTGGAATTTTGCAAATTTTTCGAGTGCTTCTCAATAATTCGATCCCGGGTCAGCGAATCGCTTCAAACGGCTCTATGGCGGCGGTAATTGATTCCTAATACACCAAAGAACAAAATACCACCACCAGCGGAATGATGAATTACGTGAACGGCTTCCCGCGCGATGATTTATGGAGACAATTTTTCCGTTGCAAAGTAAGAATTGTCCTTACCGTGGTCACTGGCTCTCGAACACTATGCATCGTCAAGGTCCAGAAAATTTTTTACAGTCTACTCTCACCGTCAAAATGGGCCATCTATTCGGAAAAAACGATCCATTCTGATTTGCGCCTTTGAGATCACTTTTTATGCCAAAATGTCCTTATCGTGGCTGTCCTTAACGTGGCAAAAATATATCGAAAATTGCTCATATCTTTTACATAGATTGACTAACGTTCATGCCCGTCTGGGAATTGTTTCTGGATGTCAGATATATTGGAAAACACCTATGAGCAGTCAGATTGCAGCTATATTTCAACTAGTCAATTTTTGGTCCAAATCCCGACCCCCGCCGTTTTTGCCCTCGAAATACCTAACTTATCTCATAATCACCCATATACGGACGTGTATGTGGGTGTGTGGGTGAGTGTGGGTGGGTGTAGATGTCAGTGTCTGTGTGTGTTAGTGTGTGTGTGGGTGTGAGTGTCTGTGTGTGCTAGTGTGTGTGTGTGTGTGTGTGTGTGTGTGTGGGTGGGTGTGTGGGTGAGGGAGGTTTTCATGGCTCAGCAAAATTCGTCACGGGCTCCCTCGTTTTTTTGGAATTTTCGGGCATATTCCGTGATGGTATCTGTAGATGGGAACGCTACATCGTGAGCCTACCCGGATCAGTATTTCCTGACAGTTTGTCAATTTTCCACATCTCAAAAACCGTCTGTACTCCTCCCTCTGCCTCAAAAGATATGTGGCGTTCGATTTATGGATCTCTGGAGGTGCTGAATTGATTGGTTGATACAGGATTCCAATTTTAGAATGGCCACCGACCTTGCTACACGTTCCCGCGCGAGTCATCGGGTTCGTTACCTTGTTCCCCAGGAGTAGCGGAGTCAGGAGCTGCGGTGAGAACCAGATCGTGCCGCGAGTAAACCAATAGTGTCCGCATCGCGAGTGTGCGCATGGATTAGTCCACAGTGCCAGTGTGTGCCAACTTTTTCGCTCGCCAGCTTACTCACCACGTTTTCGCCCCAGGAGGCCCGAAATAGGTAAGTGATCTTGGCACCGAAATTGTTAGCTACAGGAATTCCAGAAAAAGAATTCGATAAATTTAAAACTCCTACATACGAATTCGCGCTTAGAAAAATTCCTGCAGCCTCCAATTTTCCAAGATAATTGATAAACACGCTGGAACCAAGCACCCCAGTACGCCTCTTCCACTGCACGTGGAGACATGTTCGTGGTATAGAAATACTCGTCTTGGAAAAAGAAAATACCCGTACCCTCGAAAATCTCTCGCTTTCTATTAGTTTTTCACACTGGGAATTGTTGTCCACAAGCATGAAAGCCCAGATCACCAGCTGTCTTGTGTAAGTCACGCATGGACGTTGTGTAAGACAGCGAATGATCTGGTCTTTCATGTTTATGGACAACAATTCCCAGTGTGGAAAAACTAATAGAAAGCAAGAGATTTTTGAGGATACGGGTATTTTATTTTTTTAAGGCGAGTATTTCTATACCACGAACATGTCTCCACGTGCAGTAGAAGAGGCGTACTGGGGTGCTTGGTTCCAGCTTGTTTATCAATAATCTTGGAAAATTGGAGTCTGGAGCAGTTTTTCTCAGCGCGGATTTGTATGGAGGAGTTTTTGAAGTATCGATCCTTCTTTTTGGAATTCCTGTAGCTGACAATTTCGGTGCCAGGATCACTTATCTGGAGGCCCGTAGGACCCGGGCCGTTGAGCTGGATCGAACTAGCCGTAGCATTGATGCCACCCCCGGCACCGACGAGATAGGCTGCCGGGGCTGGCCCGGCGACGGAACAGCGGCATCGGTGAGTACAGACGTAGGTGAGTGATCCAAGGTTACCAACGAACCTTGCAAACCCCCGACGCCCGACATGCCCCTGCGTAGTGTACCACAGAATAACGCCTGATTTAGCTATGCTCGCGTTTGCCGTTCTCCCGGGGTCTGCACCGCACAACATACCTCTGATACGTGAACTTGTTCCGTGTATCCACCCGTATTGTCCTCGCTCTTATGAGAATTGCCCCGGAGCAACGCCAGTTACACGTCTTTTTCGTGGCTCGCGCAACAGATCTCACGCGGACGGTGCCGACGGTGGACACTTTTGACCGCGTGCGCGGCATTGAAACGCCATTTTGTGAACGCCAAAGTGGGTTTCCGGTGAAGAAGGAAGCGGCTCAGCAAAGCAATAGTGCGTGCGCAGCAATAATGGGGGGAGGGGCGCCATCGCTATATGGGCTTTTCTGACGTGAATAAGTAAGTGTGCTTGAGTCAATATATAGTCACGTTTCCACTGCAACGTCCACTGTGGACTTGGTGATTCTCATGAAAGGTGAACATTTTGAGAGACCTATCGCCGCGTGCGGCTTTAGGTTTATCGGCCTGCGCGCCGTAACATGAACATTGTGATAGCAATAAATGCCTGTGTTCATGTTCTGAAGAATCGTGAGTCATAGTTATTGTGTCCGCAGAATCTCCACTTATTTTCAGGTGTGCTCCTATTCCCTCCTGCCGTCCCGCCCTTTGTGGCGCGGGGTACTTGGCCTTGACCCGATCCGGCTGAATACAAATGAGGTAACCGGGGGGGGGAGGGGTTTAGAAGCAACAGAGAAAATTCCCTATATAAAAAAACACTCCCCGTAACAATTTTGCCAATTCTCCGTGTGAACCTACCAATTTAGCACCTCCGAGAACATCTAAATTGCGTCTTTTAATTTTTCCTCGGATAAATCGAGGAAATACGGTACATTATCGTCTGTGAGACATGCTCCTTCGTAAACAGTGGAAAATAAGCAGGAAACAAATCACAACTCAAAAAGTATCCACCTGGAGTGCTCAAAATTCCTTAGCAATCATGAGACCGTTTCAACTGCATGAAAGGGTCGTTGCCTAGCTTATTTCGGTATGAGAAAGCGTTCGCCTCGTTGTGTACACACATGTCGCGACAAATTCGGAAGGCAGGCAGAATGAGAAAGTTAAAAATAGTCACAATAATATCCAGATGAATGGCTTTCATTGCAGGATCATAGAGAATAATAATCTACCAGAACTTATTGATTTTTCCTGCTATTTATCACACTTTCAAATTGACGTTTTGACCATATCACTTGATGCCCCTCTCAAACTCGAGGAATTCTAAAAATTCACATACGAGGATTACTTATTATCACAGGGAACCAAGTAGGACTTGGAATTAATATTCCAGTCTTATTTTTCATTCTCTTACAGGTCTTGGGAAAAAATCTCCGGCCTCGCATCTCTTGTCGGGCAAAAAAGGTGAAAAATTCCCAGCTGTCAATAGAAGCCCAGTGGAAACTGAAATCAACTGATAATTGAAATTCACGGCTGTTCACATCTGTGGAAAAATGAAAAATTAAGACTGAAACATTGACTCCAAGTCCTAGTTGGTTTCTTGTGACGATACTAGATGCTTCTGTGTGAACTTTTAGAATATGTCAAGCTTGAGAAGGACCATTAGTGGTACGGTCGAAACTCCGATGTAATATCGTGATAAATTGCAGGAAAGGCTGATGAATTCTGGAATGAATCAGCTAACAAGGGGAGGCCCAACCTTGCGGAATACGGATCCTTATGAAACTCTGGGAACCATTTTGTTTTGGTGAGAAATAAAGGTACCCAGGAGGGTTTTGTTCAATGGGCCTCCTATCCTGAGATACAGCTGTGGAGATTAACATTGTCCATATAGGCCCATGTTAAAAAGTCGTATATATAGATATACTGACAATGCTAACCTCCACGGCTGTATCTCAGGGAAGGAGGCCCATGGGATTAAACCATTGGAGATACCTTCATTTCTCACCAAAGCAAGATGATTCCCAAAGTTTTATAAAGGCATGTGTTCCACAAGGTTGGACCTCCCCTTGTAAGTCCAAATCCTTTATTGCGACCAACATGCTACAAGTTATCGAGTAGTGGGGATAGAAAAACTATCGATCAAGTAATTAGACATCCGGTTAGTAGTGTGTTACGGAATAATCTATGCAGAATAGACACTCACGATTAGAAATTGAGGCCAAAAACCACACAGTATTCAGAAGTCTACACCCAGCATAACTTACACCTCGGGAGTATCATGAAAAATTGTCGATGTCGCAGAATTGAGTCTATAAAGTTCATGAATATAAGTTAAACCAAGTTATGATTTCGCCCGAGAGAAGTAGTTAGACAAAACTTTTACCCAAAATCAGCATAATGGAATCGTAGTTTGTTCAGTTCGTCATGATTCACCGAATCTATGATTCCTTTGAACGATTTATTCCACAATTCACATCCAACTAATACACAGTGTAATGTACACGCATACATTGTCGTTTACTTTGACGAATATCAACTCAAACAGCTTATTCGTGACATAATGAATGTGATTGGGGCATGAGTTAAAAGTTGTAGTGTATGTTGTAGTTTGTACGAAATGCTTTTCAAATATTAAAATAATCTTTATACTACTTCAATGCATCAGTTACGCTTGAAGTACATCAATTTTGGCATACCAGTTCACATTCAGCATTTGAAGGGAATAGATCATGAGGAATATTCATGTACCGCTAATATTTCTAACGTTATTTCACGTGTGAGTCTTCATGATTTTATTTATTCTTTTGTGAATTTCTGACACTGATTTGCGTGAGAAAAATTAGCTGATACCAGCTATGAAGAGAATATAATATGTAGAGTCGAGAATTTTTATTATACACTTTTATTATATTTCACCGAGTTGTTGTTTTCTCCGTCCTAGATCTAATAATTTTGGTCCTGTCACGTGACTTCCGATAATTGACTTCCGGCTAGTCGCTAATTTGATCTATTGGGTGTGCTCAATCATGGGCGTTCAGAATACACATCGTGTCATATCTGAATTTTGCAATTACACGTAGGATGGTGATAGTGGATGAAGAGTGTGACGAAAATTTAATCAGAGCAGTGTTCGACTGTTCGATTAATAAAGAAAGATTTACAAGGGTGCCTGCCGGGGATCGACTTCGAGCCTTCCACGTGGAAGGCAAGGATGTTATCCACTTGACCACGGTAGCTTCCATATCCAGCGTTTGATGTCTCCTGCATATATGTGACTCCGCGACATAGTGACGCCTAATACGAGACACCGTTGCATAGCTCATTTTTGGGACGCCCGGTGTACAAGTGCCTCTGAGGGTCATGTATTGCATCGCACTAGTTAAAAAATAAAAGCAAGGCGCATTTCATAAAAGTGTATTTTAAAAATTCTTTTCAACTCTCACTTATTTACAGGATGTAATCAACTTATTCCATTTTGCAGAAGCAGTTATTCGTGTGGCCTCTTGGATCCAAACAATGTACTGAAATATAATAGTGAAGAAGGGGAAGGTATCAAAATTGCACCCATGTTACCAATCGAACGTTTCTATCAACAAATAATACATCTACCAAAGGCTTCACAACACAATATTTTCATCGACACGGTTATTATTGAAGCCTTGAGAAAAATTTGCTCAGGTAGGATCCTAACACAGATAACAAAGTTTGTCGTGCGATTTTTTATATGATTGTTTCCATAATAATCTTCCTTCGCCAAAATGTTTGAGCTAATCCCTTTCTGGAAAGTTTTCGACAAATGTTGAAATGTTCACTTTACCTGAAAAACTCATTCTCCAACACGCAACAAAGATTAATTCCCTATTCAATTTGAAGAATTCCTAAGAAGTAGTTGAGAAGCTAGCAAATCAAAATGATTATTGAGATTCTTCTCCCAACATAAAACACAAAATGTCTAAAAAGTGTTATTTGGAACTTTTTTTTGAAGGGGATGTCCGATGGTGATCTTGGTTTCATCCTTGGAGGAAAACTCATCTCCCGAACAGAATCATCCACCCATGGCTCAAGGTTCTGGAATAATGTAAGATGTTATGACACTTTTGGCCGAGATTTTGGCTGGAACATTTTTTGATTCAATGCGACCTCGACGTGATAAATGCAGGTCGGTATCAGTGGACAGTAACCTCCTCAGCTCTAAAAGACTAAACAGTACATCGAAGATGTTTGGGATGAAAGTCGTTCAATATCAAGGGAAAAAGAAGATGATAACTCTGGTTTTAACCTTGAGAGTCATTACTCACCTTGATTTTTTTCAAACGAATTCAATTTCATCGACATCCAAATGTCTTTGAATATGATTTTCAACGGCGAAACCAGGGTTGTCAGCTTATTTTCCCTTTGATCATGGACTACTTCCATCCCACGTCTTTCTCGACATCGCACGTTGTCTTATTGACCTCCATTCATCACGCCCAGGTTACTTCGGATCGTAAAATGTTTCAGACGGTAGTTGTATAATTTCTCCCTCTTTTGGAGAGCCCGTGATCAAAAATGGATGTTTCTATTTAATAAAACCTAGTTGACCTCTAAAGGCCTCAAAATGACATGCAAGGTCTAAACCAAAGTCACATCGAACATCCCGTCAAAACTAGAGGACATGGGTTCCGGTATTTTCCGCAATTTATTCTAACCGTTTCAGAACAAAACGCGGGGGTGGGGAGCACTGGGGCACCAAATACTCTGTACACGACCACTACGCATCGAATGAATCAGAAGTTCGAATCTCAGTTATAGTTCATCGTCGTTGCTCCAAAGTCGGAGAATCAATGCATTATCCCGAATCCTTCTTTGAGTCAAATTTACAAAAAAATTCCATCCCTTTATTCGTATTGGTTCTTGAATGTGTTCGGAAAATCATGTCATACACCTGTACCAATCTATTTATCATATTTGGAGATTATGCGAAAGATAATTCATTCGTATAATATCTAGAGAATGAAGCTATTAGATGAATGATGTTCCTATTCTCTTCCTCGTTGCTAATCATCAATACCTAATTCAAGTGGATAGCAAAGAATGTATCATATCGTCAAATGTTGGAAAACCAATAATGGTAACCGAGGGCTGTTGAATTTCGGAGATATGGTCTCGTGACACAAGTTTCAACTGCACGGATAAGTCCCGAAGTATCAGTGACCCGCTCATTACTGTCAAGTTTAAATACTTCCTTTCGGTCAATCATGTGCTTTCAATGAGTGCCACCGCGAGATTATGAAATCCACACGGTAGCCTTGGAAAAAAATTTGGCACCCAATATCCAATCATAACATTGTAAGAAAGATTTCTTGAAGTCAGGAAGGAAAATCGTACTAAATGACAACTAACCCTTTCAGCTTATAATGCTATCTTTCAGACAACGAATTTGATTTGAAGAATTTCGACGTACAGTGTAATAAGAGGGCGTTACGCTGCATATAAGTCGAAATATGCTCCAAAGGTTTTGGTCCCAAAAATCCTGGAAATAATAGCCTTCTCGTGCCTAAAATTAGGCCCCTACTTCGTTTCCATCGAGAATGACCTCAGAACCCGCGTAAATATTTTTTTGTTCCTATGAAGTTTTCCTGAACTTGATGTTCAGGAGAAGTTTATATGGACAAAAAAATGAGACTATCCCGAACTTGGAAAACGCTGCTAAAAGAGATTAGCATAATGCTTTCTCATGGCAAAATCTGACCATACGTTCAAGTGAAAGACATAAATATGGAATTACTAACGAATATCAATTTTCATGACTTGAGACTTGAGTAAAAATTGTCACTCGCAATAGAAAGATATCCGTTATTCACACCAAATATTTAAACCTCCAACTCTTTGAATGTATATTTCCAGAATCAGTTGTAAATCCTTTCAGCACATCTTTGGCTGGTCATCTATCACTCATAAAAATTCCAGAAGGATCTATTAAAGTGTTGAGGAGATAGGGTAAACAACATCAATGACGGACAAAGATGAATGTTGTGCGTGGGTGGTTGGTCGTGGAGGGAAAAGGGTGACGTACAATCGAGATATCTCGGCGAGGAGAACAGAATGGTTAAGGCTGAATCCCATTACGTGAAGATTTTTAAAATGGAAAATGGATTTTAGTGAAAATTGAACAAATTCTGACGTGTATTTTATTACTTTTCGTTCACGGTTTCTCCTGAACGCTTCAATCGACCCTCCTGGAATTTTCATGAGTGATAGAGGACTAGCCAAAGATGTGCTGAAAGGATTTACAACTGATTCTATTACACAGTTTGAGACTTATGCGTCTTTAAAAATAAAAATGTAAAAATTGAATTCAGTTTTTAAAAAGTATCCTCTAAAATGACTTCATGAAAAAATTTAGAGTGAGTTAATAAAATGTTAATATTGGCATGATAGATCGATTGGTTAATACAGAATTTGGTAAAAATGTATGAGGGAAAGATAAAAAGTGGTTTTGTTTCACATGGTGAAAAATTTATGATTTGAATGATGTAAATGGATAAAAATAGGAAATACAGATTAACCAAGTGAGAAAGAATGGACAAAAAATGAGTGTTCAAGTGACAGAAATCTTGATATGAAAGTTGTGGAAAAAAATATTTGTAAATGAAATAATAGAATTTTCGAAATTTTTCTCATTTATGTTGTTTAAGACGCATAAGTCGTGAGCTGCTTTTATACAATGAGGTGTAAATCCGTGGAACGCATCTTGAGTTGGTCCTTCATAACTCATGAGAATTACAGAAGGATCGATTAAAGTATTGAGGAGATAGGGTAAAGCACATACCGACACACACACACACACACACACACAGACAATGAGGGACAAAAATGAATGTTTCGCGTGGAGGTGATGATGGTGGAGGGAAAAGGGTGACATACAATCCAAAGATTCCGGCAAGAAGAAGAGAATGGTTAAGGCTGAATCCCATTAAGTGAAGATTTTCCGAATGGAAAAATGGATTTGAGTGAAAAAATTGAAGAAAAATTACTTGTCCAAAATACAACTCTTTGTCTTCGAGAAAGCAAAAGGAACATTCTCTGAACTTTGGCAAACTTTTTCTGAACTTGAAAAGAAGTTTGCGCAAGTTCAGTAGCCTGCCTCCAAGTTCAGGAATTGTTTCGTTCCCGGGACCTGGAAAAAATCCTTTTTGGAACATTTTCGAAGCATCCTCCGGCGCGGGCATCAGAACACTCTGCTCAGCAGTTCGAGGTCGGTAGCTCGAGCGTAGGCATCCCGGGTACTCTTGAGCCCTACGATGAGCCCGTGCAGAGCTTGTGGAATAGACGCCGGCGAAGACCCCTGAAGACTCACCGACCGACCATTATGGTGCGACTCGCTTGAAAAATGAAATGAAATTCTCACAAAGTATCAAGCCCGTTATTGGATCAAGATTTTCGAACTTTCGTGCAATGGAATTCCGACTGGAAAGGTAAGAAGAGAGGAAAGAAGGTTAGGGGTTATGGCAAATTGCTTATTGACTGGCAAGATGATGTTAACGGAGATGATAATACTATGAGTTTACTTATCTGATGATCAGCAGATCCAGTTGACAACGCCTCAGCCCATGCTTATTATATTCATTTTGAGCTTTTTTAGATTAGTTTTGATCAAATCTTCGAGGCTTTGCCGGTCCGCTTCTCATCACTAAAAAAGCGAAGTGACAGTAGAATTTAGTTGCTCTCCTCAGTGACGATCGATTTTCTATTGACAACAGATAAATAAACAGTATCGCAAGCTTGTGCAGAAATGGAAAGCGGACCGGCAAAGCCTCGAAGATTTGATCAAAACTAATCTGAAAAAGCTCAAAATGAATGTAATAAGCATGGGCTGAGATGTTGTCAACTGGATCGGCTAATCATCAGATTAGTAAACTCGTAGTATTATCTTCACCGTTAACATCATCTTGCCAGTCAATAAGAAATTTGCCATAACCCCTAACCTTCTTTCCTCTCTTATTACCTTTTCAGTCGGATTTCCATTGCACGAAAGTTCGAAAATCTTGATCCAATAACGAGCTCGATATTTTGTGGAAATTGCTTTCATATTTTCCAGGTGAGTCGCACCATAATGGTCGGCCGGTGAATCTTCAGGGGTCTTCGCCATATTCCACAAGCTCTTCACGGGCTCATCGTAGGGCTCAAGAGTACCCGGGATGCCTACGCTCGAACTACCGACCTCCAACTGCTGAGCAGAGTGTTCTGATTCCCGTCGGAGGATGCTTCGAAAATGTTCCAAAAATGTTTTTTTCAGGTCCCGGGAACGAAACAATTCTTGAACTTGGAGGCAGGCTGCTGAACTTGTGCAAACTTCTTTTCAAGTTCAGAAAAAGTTCGCCAAAATTCAGAGAATGTTCCTTTTTCGAGTGCGGGATAGTTTCATTTTTATCCGCTTTTATTGAACTCGGGCGCGTGGAGACAAGATTTCTTGTCGGGGAACTTCGTGTGAGCGTGTCATTGACACACTTTGGTATTGTTGTGTTGGTGTCGAGGCTCTGAATGCTCTGATGCGCGATTTTACATTGTGTAAACGCAAACGCGGCTTTGTGCGCAGATCGAGGGGAGAGCATGTAGAGAACAGTAGAGAAAGAATCTATGAGGTGTCACAACTCACAGCTGTGAGCAGAGCACATATATAGCACCATATAGCACATCAGCCGATCAGCCGGAGATGCTGAGAGATCCTCGCTATCTTTCTAATTTGCACTAATAAATGGTCATCACTTGGTGGGTACTGTAATGCACGAGGACTTCCTAAGGGTTGTGTTATTAGTTGTTCTGTGTACTTGGTGTCCTCGTGATTCCATGTAGCACGTTGAAGTCAGGGATGATCATTTTTGGAGACATAACGCAGTAACGAATATTCCCGCTGTGTATCGCATGTCGTTGCTCAATATTCCAGTCATGAATAATAATTTTGTATTCCCAGACACAATCAAGTGATGAATCAGTGCCGAAACATCGTAACCGAGCGGAAGAAGTATTACTATTCCATTAAAAACGCAATGATTTCATTTTTTTTCGGTAGAAAATTTCATTCTATTCGAAAGTATGGAGAAAATATATCATCTAGATCTAAATATTATGGGGCTTGCATTTGAATTTCTCGCATTTTTGCAGGTTCAAAGTGCTCGATCGTATTTTTGGCCTTTTCTTGCAGCCGAGGGGGAAGAGTTTTCTCAGGAATACAGTGAAAATCAGAAATGAGTATATCCTAAAGATATTCCGAAATTTTTCATTTATTCTCCCCCGTGATAACGTTTTAGGCCTAGAAATGCAGAAAAAATCATTTTCCCAAACATTTTGACTTTTGGAGGCTTCGTTGGTGATGTTGGACTTGTAAATCCAATAAATATGAGGAAAAAAATGAGTAATGAACAACTCCAGTTTCCGGCAGTTTTTTGTAAAACCTCTCTGGTTAGAACAAATCGCTATCCGAGCTCAAAAACCACGGAAATTTCAAAAGTAACTCCATTTTTGATCCGCTAATCCATCGTTCCCCTCCACCAAAGTGTACAATAACGTATATTTTGATGGACAACAGCATTCCACTGAAATTAGCCAGTGTGATGTACATAATTTCGAACAGTAAACGAAAAATTGTGTTTCCAATGTATTTTGAATGGGAAGGTTATGTGTTCTTACGGGATTCTGAGGTCGTTTCCAATGGGAATGAAAAACGGACCTATGTTTAGGCTCAAGAAGGCTATCTTCTCCAGGACCTCTGGGGCTGAAGCGTTTGGAGCAGATTCCGGCCTATAAGCATAAGATCTAATTACGAATTTTCTCAGTTTAGTATTTTTCGTTGATCATCTTAGCAACTCAAGAATCCTAATATGAAAAGTGCTACTGCCGCAGTTCGGATAGCCTTACCTCCTCCAAAATTATTCATGGGGTCGATTATTTTTCATCAGTGGGACTTGACAGAACTCCCATTCAGATTCTATTCCACGAGCATATTGGATGGGAAGAAAAGTTTTATCATAGTTTCAAGATATGTCTCCTACGACTCTCGATATTTTTAACTCGTCTAATGATTTATCTTTTGTTGATTGTTTCATAGATCCTGCCAGTTACGGATTGGTGATGAGGACACCCAGACGCTTACTCTTATCCCTGTTCGAAGAGGAACCAAAGATTCTTAAAAAATTAGAATTCCACCCTGTTCTTGATGAGCTTGGTATTTTGCGTTTGTATCACTGCGTCCCAAGTGGTTCTGAACATGAGTACATGGAGGAAGGTTATGTAATTGATTTGTCCAGAGCAGAACCAAACTGTTTACGAGATCTACGTGAAAAATGCGATTTAAAAAAGACTAAAAGTTGAAATTTTGCAGAAATTTTAAAGCCCAAATATCTCATTTTTTGATATCAAATCATTACATGTAAATATCGATTTTGAAACATCTTTGAATGTGAATTCAATACCCGAACAATGGAATACAATAGAATAGAATAACTTTACTAGGACCTCTTTGGCCCTATACAGCCCATACATATATTGACATAACTTCACAGTATCAACTTAGACTAATTCATTGAACTATATGCATGAAGAGGAATCCGCATTCCTGAATTACAAATGTGCAAGGGTGATTCCACCGAAAGTGCGAATTTTTGGGGCCAAAATCATCACGAGGAGCGATTAGAATCAAAAAATTGTGCCAGATCCAGATGAGTTTCGATGGCTCGTAGCAGTTGATTTCCACTTTTTTGGGCATGAAAAGAAAGTATTTAGAGCTACGTATCTCAGAGTTGAACCCAGAGAAAGATATGCCAAGTTTTATGTGTCGTAGATGCGGACAGGGAGGGCAGGGACAGAATCGCCATTTCGACTCAAAAAATATTCCCACGACTCGGCAACTGATCGTAGACTCTTTTCGTAATAGATTTGCTCTAATGCAACCAAACTCTGTAAGGAAATGTATTTTATGGTGCCATATGACTGGACAGGGAAGAGCACAACATGAGGACGGAATTGGCCGAAAATTTTGTACGCCATTTTGGAAACATGTTTATATAGTGCACTTGGGGGGGGGGGGGGGGGGGCTCGAGTCCTCGGCTAGAATCGCGAATGGATTAGGTGTATTCGGATATTTAGATGACAATCTCATTGGCTTAAAAAGCATCGTCGACGACCGGAGACTCTGCCAGGGTTTAGTGCTGTGCGAGCACTTTCGTCGCAAACCCGTCTCCAGAATGTAGGATGGCCGTGCTCGAGCCGAGAGTTTAGTTTGGATGGGTTTGGACTCTGAGTAGAAAACCCATTCATTCTCATGAGTGGGTTTTCGACTCTGCATATGCGTTGTAAAGAATGTAAAAGTCGAAGTTAGGTCGCCTACAGGGGCCGGAATAGACATTTTGACCCTTTATCAAGCGTTATAAAATACAGGACCGTTAGAATCGTCTCCAAAACTTTTGAAATAGTTACCCTAAAAAATTGCTACAACGTACATTCCAACCCTTAAAAACTTGGGGGAATTCGGAACACGGAAAATCCCACTTTCGGCGGAATCACTCATATATCACCCGGCCGCTTGACTTACGGCTTCGATTACATCGCGCGTATTTCTGTGGGAATTTTATTCCATTTCCAAATCACAGTCATCATGAATGAGTTTCTGAACATGTCTGTGCGTGTGAACTGACTATCCAACACTAGCGAGAATATGCGCTCAGAACAAATTTTTTTTGGAGGGTGAAAAACAAACCTATTTGCAACACACTCCGGATCTCTATTTTTCAAGATACTGATTAGTCATGGGTAATAGAGAGCTTTACCATTCTCAATGATTATTCTGACCCTCGTGAGAATTGCGAAGACTATAGTTGCTACGCATTTATTCTTCAGGATAATGATGTATGTTGTTGAATCAGTTTGAATTTTAAGGATAGTACATCATGTCAACTTAAATTCAACGATACAATATATTCATACAAACTTGATCTCACATTTGAAACTGATATGCAGCTATTGCATCTTAGAACCTTCAAAGAATCTGTCCGGCCGCATATTCGCAGAAATAAGTTAATTTTCTCTTATCTCCAAAAAGTTTTGGTCAGAAAAAATTAGCCGAGAAAATGATAGTTCAACTAACACACTTCGTAATTATACACAATGAAGATTGAGTTTGCTTCGAGACAACTTTTAACTTTTATTTATACATTTTTCAACATTTGGAACTCTTTTTTCAATCTCTATGATGTCGAAACGACCGTGATATCGAGAATTTTCTGAGATGGGAAATTTCCACTTGAAAAGCACTAGAGCATGACCTTCTCAATATACTAAAGTACATTGACAATGAGCAGGTCATGATCGCCATATAGCAAATAAGAATGATTCTTTACACTTTAAATTTTTGATAAGTATGAATTGCCTTTCCTTTCGGTTTACGTAAATATTATACAACGTCGTTGCATAACCGGTTCTCGTTCATCAAATTCTACCTAAATATTTGTCTACATTTGACTATGTTTCTTGTTTGCTAATGCCGTTTGGTAAAACCCACATGTAATTAACTGACGTACGAGTTCCTTCATCATTGTAGAACTTGTATGAGTGGTTGTGGTCGATCAACTATGATAAGTATTCATATCTCCGAAAAATTATGTCACTATTCTACGTGAAAATGTTATGAATGAGTCATCTTAGGATGTTCAACCAAATGATGAAAAAATATCTACAGAAAACAGAAAGAAATCTTTTTTTTTTAATTTACGTGTAATGTAACAATATTTTACATATCCAGGCAAAGGGGAATACCGTCTCTGCATATATTCTAGATTATTTTTCTAGGGCTCTTTAACAATTACATTTTTTGGTGCAAGAATAGAACAATTTGATACCGCGGGGTGAAATACTCTATTCGTTTACTAGTGATAAGGTCCTGTCCTGAGCCAAAGATGAGGTTAGAATCATTACAAATATGTAATAATCAAGTGCACAGACCTGTTTATAGGAACTAGGAGGATTTTGTCGATCCAGAAGCCAATTTGCTATATTACAGCGACGTTTTGGCAACAAGATGTTACTTTTTTCATAACATAGATATGTAATGTTAGCTAGTTTTTGCATTCAGCGAATGAAGAAGTTGTGGTCAAGGAGAAGTATTCATCCACTAAAATAACGGATGTCAACTGAAGATGATTGGATAGTGCGAATTTCAAAATCGGAAATTTTTCTGTCGTAGCAAGAAGGGCAGTTGTGATGTATTAACCAATTTCATACATGGCCAAATAATTTTTTGATGCTTACATTGAGACGTTTGCTACAGAGTCGAAAATCGCAGTTTCATATCCGTGTGCAACGAGACCCGCCACATGCCAGGTAAGTCCTACAATGAAAAGATCCGATCTCGGATCTCTTCAGCCCTCCTGAAGAGTCTGATCCGGAGAGGAAAGACGAAACGCACCAACATGTAGCATTAGAGTCAAAAGTTTTTCGTTTCTCATCTCATTTTGATGTACTTGAAATTTCATCAAAATCCTTTAAGTTGCGACACTCAAATTGCGAGGTGCCTTGAAGGTACATAGATCGAATTGGAGTAATCTAATATCTAATGTCACTTGATCAACAGATCCGTTGATTGGAATTAGCTTGCATTAGCCGAGTCATGTAATAATATGATTTGAAATTCCCGCGAGCGATAAAGCCCTGATCGTTCATATCGATCGAGACAACAATTGATCCTAATAATCTGTACATTGATTACGCTCCCGAAGGAAAAGTGACGATCGTCATCTCCCCTGTAAGCTCATTCAAATCCCTCAAATTATGGGACATCCCAAAGGTTGGGAAACACCTTTCCCATGTAGCCCCAGCCACCACAACCATAGGACACACGGTTCAGAATATTCGTAAGAGGGGAATGGTTCTAGAGCATTCGATTCAGACACTCAAAGCGAACAATTAGAACCAGAGTATTCGCATCGCACCGGCTTTCCAGACAGAAATGGCCTATTTTTCCGCACTTACCGCGAATGGACCACGAGGGAACTTATATGAGTGATTCCGCCGAAAGTGTGATTTTTTGGGACCAAAATCGTCGTAGCGAGTGATTTGGGTCAAAAAGTTATTTCAGCCCCAGTCGAGTTCCGGTGTCTCGTAGCAGTTGACTTACACTTGTTTGGGCACAAAAAGGAAGTATCTAGAGCCACGTATCTCAAAAGTAAAGTCAAACGAAGATATGTGTAGTTTAAGGGGACGGAATTGATATTGAGCCTTAGAATTATTCTCACGGCTCGCCAACTAATCGTAGAATCTTTTCCGCATAGATTTGATCCAATGCAACCAAATACTTCAAGAAAATATGTTCCACAAAGCGGTGTAGCGCTATAGGAGCACAACATGGAGACGGGATTGACCGAAAATTGTCTACGCCATTTGGAAAATACGTTTATATGATGCACTCGGCCGCGGATTCGAATTTTCGGCTACTGTTGTGCATCGATTGGGTGTATTTGGGTATCTGAAAATCAACGTTATTGGTTAGGAAGGCTCAGTAGACGATCGGGGATTTTGCTGACCTAATTAGTGCTGTGCGAGCAGTTTCGGCACAAGCCCGTTTTCAAAATGTCGGATGTCTGTGCGCGAACTAAGCAAGTAATTTTGACTCACAAAGTGGTGGAATATATTGTTTGAAGTATCACAATTTGAAGTGCATAGCTACATGGAAGGGTTTTCGACTCCGCATATGCGTGGTGGTGAAGTCAAAAGTCGAAGGTGGGTTTTCTACAGGAGACGGAATTGACATTTCGGCCCTTCATGAGGCACTAAAAATTACGAGGACGTCAGAATCGACTCAAAAACTATCAACATAGTTGCGCACCAATAGAATACACCCCAGAAAATTGTTATAATGCATATTCAAACCCTCAGAAATTGGGGGGAACTTGGAACACGGAAAATCACACTTTCAACGGAATTACTGATATGTATAACTTTTGTTTTCCGTATCGCGGTAAACATACCCCGAGTGGAACTCATCTCATTGCGACTCATTCGAATTCTTGAACCTGCTCCATCCCCTGTTAAGGCGATGCGGTCGCCGTGCAACCCGGAAGTTATATTTCATTTAGATGTAACTCAAAATTTTGATAATATGAAGTTTGAGACGAGTTGTCCATTACGTATTATCATCTGAATTGTGGTGGATAACTCGTCCTTTTTCACTAATCCCAAGACTATCTGTGATAAATGAGAATAACTTGCCCGCGGGTACTTTCTAACCTACAAATTGGCACATTTTTGTTCACAAAAATCTCAAAATCTTTTCCAATTTGGGCTAAACGAAGAGTTATCCAGGCCAAGTTATAGATGATTACAAAGCCTGGATAACTTGCCGTTTAGCCTAATTGGAAAAGATTTTGAGATTTCTGTGAACAAAAATCAGCTTGCACGGCGACCGCATCGCCTTAAGGAGGTTCGATGGTCTTGACGAAGATGTAGAGATCTTGACGAGACCTTTTTCATAATTATCTTTGAGACAAAAAAATACTCTGTGAATTTTTTCAGTATTTTTCACCAGGCGTTTTTTCGAGATCTAAGCCCTTACATTTTTCGAAATAACATGGGCTCTTATGGACAGTGCCACCAAAACAAGCCTAGCACCTCTTGACATGTAGAGAAAATTCTCATAAAATATTCAGACGATAGAGAATTTCCTAACGAACAATAATACCTTTCGGTGATCACAGCTTACCATGCATTTTGTGGAAATATGATCGAATTGTTGTCGAAAATCATCAACATATAGGTATACTCGCCGTGTATTTTCGTGCAGCCGAGCGGCAGGTTAGGTTAGTTTCCGTCTTCCTCCTCACCGATCCCTCATGACACCATCGAACCTCCTTAACTGCGCTCAATCGTAGAGTCATTCAATAAGGACAGTGAGAGCCTTCCGGGAACTTGATCTAAGAATCAAGTCATTACCAACTCTTTCTCTTGTTCGAACAGTCCTGGCGGTTTGTTAGAAGCAAAGAAAGTCGTTCGTTTGAGAGCGATGTAATCAACCTAATCATCCACGAACTTCTCTAGGAAAGGCGCTCCCCAAGGTCCACTCCACAAACAGTGAAGTCCATCGAGATATTGCATACGTTCGTCATCCGAAAGTGCGAAAATATTAGATTCTCCATATTATGCAACAATAGCTCCATCGTTTTCAAATTCACGCATGGAGAACTAAAGTGTCTTCACAGCTGCTGTTGTCAATGATGAGGAAGATATTTTCCACGAATTCCTAGACTGATCAACTAATCAAATTATAATTCATACTTCGTATACCGCTTATTGCGTGAAGTCAAAATGTGATACTTCAACCCTGTTACAAGAGCATCTGTACATGATGATAAGTCGAAAAGAATGCCTGCATCCAGGCGCTGGAGAACTTTAGCAGAATAAAAAGTATTACGTACTGAATAATTCGAGTCCCAGCGAGAGTTGACATTTAATCAAGTGTGCCCGAAAAATGACTGGATCATTTCTCTCTTAATTCGGGGGAAACGAAGTATCAGTATCTTTGCAGATATTCAAAAATTCAATATCTACATGAGGATCGAGATATCTCTGCCGAGATCTTTGCGAAACCTCACCAAATGTCCAAGAGAATATCAATCCTGACCATTCAAGATGGAGTTCGAACCTTGGCTTACCACAGAACCTATTATCTTATTCTTAAGGGAGTAACCTCGGTACCTCTCTAATCAAATCGATCGACTTTTTCTAAACATCGCAAATCTGCCTACATGTTTGTCTTATGTGTTAATTAGATCCCAACGGACTCCCACTTAAATTTGCATAAGAGTCGGACACATGAGTTATGAGATATCGATCCCTAACTATCAGCAAATTTGTCTTATTTGTGACTTATTCGCGACTTCACGCTGAAAATTGACCAGAACTTCTATCCAAGCTAACTATAGCTCAAAAAAAAGTTCGAGCACCTTCTTTGTGTAATTGTCTACAAGTGAGAGTGATAAGCACGAAAACTGATCGGTCAGTCTTTTATAGTTCAACAATCAACGCAATGCCCCATAAGATACCGTACTTAACCTCTAAAAATGTTAATTCTTATGGCTTGAGTCAGAGGTAACCGAGGCTCGTGAAATTTTTACTGTATTTATTTGACATGAAAATACACCTCTCTGCCAAGTTTGATCAAAATCTGATCAGTACATCTTCTACCGAGGTTACTCCCTTAATTCGTTATCTTGTTTCAGCGATACCCATATGAAATCAGTCTCTCACATTCGCAACATCATGTAGAATCCAAATTCTATTATATTCTTGGATAAAATATTCTGATCTCAAATTGAACAAAAGAGTGGTGATAGAGGGGCTCGAATATTCGTTCCCTGCCAACGCTCGAATGAAATCATCAATTTGATTAGAAATACATTTGCACGGGACCAGATCATGATGCTGTACATAAATCCAAAGATCTTTCACTTATGCCATAATTCTTATGCCAAGTAAATTATACCCATAGAAACCGAGACCACCTAAAAAAGGGTGGATATTTTATTTATTAATTTTATCACTTCTCTGGAGGTCCCGATCAGGCACAATGCACGTATAATCTCATGAAACATTCTAGAATGTCAGTTATTAGCCCCGTTATGTAAAGGCGTCATGTTGAGATTTCTCACAATTTTTGTTATTTATGAATACTCTAGGGGTGCATTTTTGGTCAAAGGAGTGCTATTCACACAACTGAGAACCTCTATAGACTCAAACCCGATTAAGAACTCAGAAAACGTAGAATAGTGCTCGTTCAGTGACTAGTCATTTTCACCAATTTGAATTATGGACTTCAACATATTGCTAATGGGTCCTGCAGGACCCACCAGGCGTCTATGAGTTAAAAATAATCGAAATATTACACAGCGTACAGTAAGGGAATTTTAACTTAACCATTTCAAGGATTTTTTAGTGTCATCGCTATATGAGATACAAAAGCAGAGTTATGTTGAAAACATCTTAAGAAAAATCCGGATTACAAAGTAATAGCAGAATTTGAGTGAGTCTGGAAAATTCAGAGACGAATCTTATCTCAAAGGTTCCTTTGTAGCTTCTCAACATTTGTTAAATGAGATGAAATCCAGATTTATGGGTTGTAGCTGATGGTAAGGGCTCATGGAAGCTTTCTATCCAATCTCCCATTCTACACAAAAATTATCATACTCACTTGAATGCTGAAAAATTTTTGTATGAAATCCCAGGTGAGTTTGTGATCGGAAAATATTTGTATTCAATAGAACAATGAAACCATATTCGATTCTATCTAAACCCAACTTGAATAGTCAACAATTGTACAGGTGAAATCGAAAGAGCAGAGAGATAATATACAAGTGACCGTGAATTTGATGTCTATCTAGATAAATACGATTGAACTTTGATAGTTTCATATTTGAAAGCAACGGTCTTGGCAGGTTCAAATCCTCAATTTACAATTGATGAAAGATATCAAATAGTGGAGTCTTTTTTAAAATTATAGATCACTGAATCTTATGTCTAGTGAGATAGCAGATTTATAATAGCACCCCTGAAAATTTCAACTATTTTCTTCATTTCTCATTTAAGCTCGCTTTCAAGTCATTGAATTCAATCAAATCTCCCTCAGAAAAGGTTCATATCATCCCTAAGATCCTAAGGACAACCAAATGGAAACTAACAAGTAATCGTGAGTGGCTCAGTGTGTACCACCCTCACTGACAAAATTTATTGAACAATAATCGCGGCTATCGCCAACAACACTATTTCATCATCATGAGTGGGTAATCTATATACGACAATACATGATATTAAATACATTCTGACCATCGATATCTTAAAATTTGTCGTTATGTCATCCTCATCAGAACCATCGAACTGAAATGACCCCTTAGAAAGAACCGAAAATTTTTCCCCTGAATAGATATACTTAGGTTACTTGACAAACAATTATGACAAATCAGGTCGAAATCATATGTTAGACGATTCGGCTAAATATACAGCATATTCATGACAGTGAGGCACGTGTAACAAAAAGCTATTAATGTATTCGTCGATTGACATTCATTGCAATCCATCAAGTCTCGTTGTACAATAGTGGGTTAGTAATAATTGGCCGCAATTTTCACGTTAGCCCAATACGATTAATCTAATCTTCCAAACGCCGTTCACAATCAGAATTCCGAATTTTTCTATCGAAAGTCAAAATAAAACTTGACATTTGCGTGAATACTTGGCCAGTTCCTTTGATCCAAAATCTCTAGGAAGATTTTTCTGTTGAAGAAAAAGTTATAAATATATTTCAACTACCAAATATATAGTTCCAACATGAACACTCTGCATTTATCTGAAATTTTTTCATTCTAACAGCTGGACCTAAAAATCCATTCGTTCATTGGACGAATTATACGTTATTATACACGAAGGAATCGAGGCAAACTTTTTGCAGATCTACAAGCACGACGAATGGATAATAGATTAATTATTCTGTACTAACTAGTCAAGAACCATCTTTTTATGTGCAAAAAATGAGTCCGTGAATAATACGAGATTATGAAAATTATTGCAAGAGGTTTGTAGACAGTATATTGCATGATTCAACTGAGAACCAAATTTGCAAAATACCTATCAAGAATTTTGGTAATGGAATCACTTTTAGTGATGAACATGGGTTGCAGCATGAATAACTTCCATGCCATGAAAAAATCCCCTAACTTCATCTCGTGGCAGTTTCTAAACAATTATAAGACGTTCTTACACGGTACATCCTTGAACATTTCAAACCATAGCAGCTATGGGATTTGGATGAAATTCATGGACGAGATTCCTATAGAACCAATGCAACTGATTATTTGTGGATGATTTAGAATTTTTTAAAGTTGGCCTATAGCTGCGAGAATTCTTAGAATGTAGAACTTTCATGCTGGTGAGAAACTTCATGTTAATACTATCCATTCGTCCTGCATTTTTGGTGTTCGTATGTTGACAATATTAAAAAAGTTGAAAAAGTCATCGTCACTCCACGCCATCATGGTAAGCAAAATTTTCTTGTGATTAAATTTTGTTTGTAACTCATATTTGCACGAACAATCGTCGTTGGTCAAGAGTAGATTTTAATTCAAAGAGGATGGCTTGCGTTTAGCCAAAGACACAAATTCTTTAGGCAAACATCTTGAACTAAACTTTAGTCTAGATTCAATTCCATGAGAACCATGTTCACTACGCTCGCATGCAAAATGAACACAAATTTCATGATCACTTTCAGCAACATCTACAGTAAGCTTCGAAATGGTATAACATTTGAAACCCAAACCATCAATTTCTAAAGGTCTTTCACGTCGACCATCTGGACGAATTTTGATAATGCTATAAGAATCAAATAATTGTCTATTTTCATGAATAGCTTTTCCTGTAACCAACAAAAGTCCTCCACCTTGCAAATTGTGCTGTTGTAACCATCTAACATGATCTGCATGTGGCTCATCCAAAAATTCTACAACTGTACTCATTTTTAAACTACCTTTTACATCGTATTGTTTACAGGTTATCTTTGTTCTTTGCATTGACCAGCATATACTGTATAATTCATGCGCATTGGAAGATTTTATCATGTCATAACCTTTAGATTTTAGTATTTCAATAGCCTTACTGCCATCAGGTGTTACTTGAGCTACAAGAAAACTATCAGGAATTTCTTTTTTGTGCTGACCAAGAACGTAAAAACCTTTTGCTGGTGAATTTTCGGTTACAGGTTCTATCGCCACGACGTAAGAAATTTTTATATTTGGCATGAATTTTGACGGACCAGATATTTTTTTACCATCCTCACTGAAATGTAAAGTACAGTAATCTGATCCACAGAGTGTATTGTTAATGAAAATCACATCGAAGGCTGTTTCATAGGGAATTAGAGTAATTATGGTTTCTGCTGGGATAGATACATCAGTATGGCTACAATCAAACATGTGCAAGATGCGTATTATCGTCTGTTTTGTCTTGTAGTCATGATCTTTTATGATCCATGAGAGAAGCACCTTATCATCTTCCATGGGATACAATTTTAACTTGGTTGTGAAATCGTTTGGATTACTTAGTAGTACATCAACATGGCAAACTTCTCGGAATGTAGCATTAGGAAAAGCAGGTGTTTCTATGGTGACATTGCACTTGTTGAATTTTACGTACTTCCCTTGGGATTCGCATATTGCATACAAATAGCTCTCGCCTGAAGTAACCAATTGTTGCGATGTACTTAAAACTGCTTCTTCATCTAAATAATTTAGTTCCTTGCTGAAACTGCTCACATTTGGAATGAGGAAACTGTTTGTACGAGCTAGCGTTATTGCCAAGATGTACAGCTTTATTGTCGAGTACAGCATGACCTTCAATATCTGAAAGTTGTTTATGTCACTACTCAATACTTATTTCATCATTGAGATTAGTTGACCATCATAATTCAAAGGATGATTCTCAATTTTTCACAGAACTCAGATTAGACTGGTGAAAAATTCTAGAAATATATTGTTTTGGTCTTTTCAAGATCAATACTGTCTGATTTATATTACAATAAAGAAATCGCGATGAATGCTTGAGTCCGTTAGAATTTTGGAATAATTGTAAATTCATGGAGAATAATAACACATTATTGCCCTGGGTGCGTACGCTCAATACGGGTGCTAAGACAGTTTGTTCCTCGAGCAAAGTCAGGGGAATGAGCCCTCCACGCTCGAAATGAGCCTGAGAGCAATTACGATTTTCCATCATAAGAACCCTAAAACCGCGTTTAGAACACCGTTTGTCAAAACCTGGGAGGATGCATCACAGTTCTTTTGTTCAGATCGAAAAATTCCACGTAAGAATCGGTCTGAATGTAGCTGTTGTAGTGCCTTCCATCAAATTTTCCCCGACGGTGGTTTAGAAGTGACATTCTTAGGTCAAAATGATGAGAAAGTACTTATTCCACCAGTATGATGATATGGCTTAGCACACAGGCGCATGGAAAATTTTTTGACTAGATTTTTGAGAGCGCGTTTGCACAGCAACCATATTTTAAAATTAATATATTGCGAAATTTCGCACATTTTCTCTCAAATTTCGTACATTTTGGTTTAACGGGATATGATTTTCTCATTTCACAACTCAATAAAACTGAACCAATACTCGTTTTCTCAATGGGAACCTTACTTACTTCTATGATCTTCCAAAACTACCAATACCTTGATCAGTTGTATCGGACTGAAATTTTCCGACGCGCAAAATACGATCGAGAGATGAGCATTAAATTGTAGACTGAGTGGAGGTAGGGAGTTGAGATAACCCCATGTTATCTCCTAGTCGTCTCATGGCTATCAGTCGCCTGTGTTGTGAACTCAGACTGATGCTTACAACTCATCGAAACATCAATCATTCATTTTATCTCTCGTCGTCTGTTTTGCATTATGGAACTATGCATGAGAATGCGAGTTCATTACTGTTCAAAGGATTAATATTCTGATGTACAAGGAATGAAAACGTTCAAATTCTATCTCATGAGTTTTACCATGGTGTTTGAGTTTTGAATGATGAAGAGAATTTTTTGACACGCCGTGCGAGAAAGTATATTTATGCAATTCTCCGATGTTGGGGTGCTCGTAAAATTGCATGAAATAGTATTTGCACCTCGTTCTTGAGGTTCCCCGCTTCCGAGCTACAACCTCATGAACTTGGTGCAAAACATACTATTTAAGCACTGATTTTCCACTTTCTCTCATGGTTTGTCAAAAAACACAGTTTGATATATTGGTGTAAAACTTATTTTCACACCCTTGGATCAAAATGTAATATTTCTGCATCGATAAGTTAAGAAAATTGATCAATCATTGGCTCATTTCTTAATCTGACCGCATCATTGTTGAATAGAATGCCAAGGCGAAACATTGAGACTGATAGATGAAAATGGTCCATCGCGAAATGGCTAGGGTAATTTTGAGCCATTCATTCTATCAACGTCCAGGGCAATATACTACAGTGGTAGCTGTAACATCAATCAGTTCGGCAGCTGCAGTCTGATTGGGAATGAACACTCGCAAACATTAGACGCTTCTCATCATATCTAGTGGTATAAGTACTTCACGTCCGCGAAAAATCGTGTGAAAGCAGTAATGGTAAATAAAAACCATGATTTGAGAATCACATAACTCATTAGCCGATTAAGTCACTGATTCAAAGTATTCGTGTCGAATTTTTAGGGCAGTGATTTCTCAGAATTGATTACATGAGGACATGGTGCGTACCAATTTCAATTCACTCAAGTTATTCTCATAAAATAATCTGGATTTGACGTCAATGAACCCGTCCGCAAATATTGATGACGAATTCCACGTTTGATGCGATGAAAGCTTAGCCCGTTCATTCAAAACATTTACGTAGATGAACATCTTCAACTCCCATCTCGACTCCCATGGTATTGACTCACATTATTGTTGAGAATAACCTGAAAATACCGAGGTGCTCAAAAAATTATGTGCATTGAGATGGGAGATTGCCTTCAAAATCAATTCTTCGTGTGTTTCTATCTCAGAACAAAACTCAAAATAACCACCGATTCCTCAAACCTCCCAATCTGCTAATTGATTTCGAAATGGACATGCGAGTCTCCAAAGGTATGAATGAGTCAAATATTTTGCCTTGAACTGACTTAATTCTGGTTGAATATCCAACTCGGGGCTCAAATGGCCAAGAAATTATTCTGAATCCAAAATGAAAGAGGATGAACTATTGCACCATCTCATAAAAAAACAGCTTTCATCGAATTTAATTCCATCATCAAGTAACTGTTCGATCTCATAGTGATATCAAATATTTCTTTTCTGCAGGGATCTTATGAGAAGCCCCCAAAAAACACCTGCGTACCTTTCATGAAGGCCACAGTAGTCATTGTGCTCACATTAATCATCAAAGGCACCGGGGGTGACCTAATAATAGGTTTAAGGCAAGCAGGTGATGAAGAAATTGGCAGTGGTGAAGCCCGTTTAAGAGGATCACCAGATCAAGTGATTGGATTTGCAGAAACATATCCCGGTGATAACATGCGCTTAATCACGCAATTGAAAGTGGAAGAAGTATCAAATTTAGATACTGGTGGAGGTAGCAATGGTGCTCATGTAGCCTTGATTGCCGGTGGCCCCGAGCATAGTTTCGTCAGTTTGGCTTATTCGATACCACGAAGAGTTCGAGCTACTTACAAGGTCACACTATATGGCAAACTTCCTCCATTCCGGAAGATACCCTGAAATATCCAAGGAATCATGCTAGGGATCCTAATCCGAGCTTAAAAATGGACCGAGAAATATTTTGGGATATATCGTAACGTGAGCTCCAAAATCCACTCAATGTCATTCACCGTCGGAGTAACACTTTTGAATTTTTCTCAAAACAATACAAAGTAATCAATCACCCACGATCTCTGAGTGTTTGTCAGATGAAATTTTGCAGAATATGTTGGATAAAACGATGATGATTAATCAATTTTTCTTTTGATTTATGTGCTCAAACTTTTCATTGACCTGGAGCTTTTTAGCATCGCATTGATCGATTTCCATCGAGGGAGTCAGAAAGGCAATTGATCATCACCCGATGCATTCAAAACTCCATATTCCCACCGCTATCTCCGATGGAAGTGTTACCTCTTACCAAATACTGAAATCTCAAGGTTACAGAAATATTCAATACGGATGTATTTGGAGAATCATCAACTTATGTCAATCTTGTATTTGATCATTTAACTTTTTCCTTCACTGTCTAGAACCTTGTACTCTTCATCATCTATTCTATATATTTTGTCGTTAGATCATATATGGAAAGGTTTCGACAAACTATCCCAGGATTAGGCTCTCCATCGAAATTGAATGGTGTACAAAGGAGCAGGTTACCAAAAAAATCCAAAGAGCATTTATAACGGTTTCAAATTGAACCTTCTATTTGTAAGGATTTTGAGTTTTCAGTAATTTCATACTTTGTGAAGCGCGAATTGATGATTGGTAAGATCCCATAACAGATAAATACATAGATATCAACTTCGCTATTCGGAAAACAACTCGAAATATTCATTTCAATATACACTTATTCAGTTGGTCAAGATTCAGTTTGGGTGATCAGTATATCACATTGCCTTAATACGAAGTCTTCATTCTTATGACGGTTCGATGAAAATCACCCACTCTGTATTCAAATTTACTCAGTACATGACTGATTTAATCAATGTCATTAATTGATTTATTGTTCCACTGCTGGCATCTGTAGATTCAACACTATTCAATACGAGCACCACAACTGGATTGTCCTCGAAAAGCTTATTAGAGACTAATCAACAATCGGGATTAGTGACTATAGCATCTATATCTGCGTATGTTATCGTTATTAGAACTTGTTTCAAATCGATCGCTGAGGTGATTTTTTGCTGAATAAAGCCTTTCGGCACATTTGTGGGACAGCGAATATCGCCCTGAATCGTGCCTTAGTTGAGCTCGTAACAAACATATCAAGATGTTCATTCACCAAACTATGCAGGCCGGATCTCGTGAGAGATAGTTCTTTATTTTTGATTGATACCGGTTTGGAACAATATTTGATGAAAAGGAAGGCGATGAAAAATCACAATTAAAAATAAGCAGCAGTTTTTTTTGGATTGACAAGGATCAGTTGAAGACTAGTGGCAACAACCCTGGGGGGAGAGCGTTGTGCAACTAAGAAGAGTATACATTGTCCTGTGAATTTGATTCCAGGTGATTTTCCTATTCCATATTATTGGCATATTGAGTGTTCAGGTTTTAGAAACCCAGAACGTAATTCCATCGTCCAAAAACGATCACATACGTTGAGGAAACGCTGAAATCCTTCCGATAACTTTTGTCAGTCATATTTTCGTGTGTTCAACGCTGAGAATGAAAACACTATGCTAGTTGCAAGTGGAAAATTCAGGAATACCTTTCGGTCACGTAGAGAGACTAATTGTTGAACTGGAGAATTTCGGAGGAGGAAGTTGGAGTCGAATAATTGAAATTTGGCATCACACGAACTATTGAGAGAATGAATGTGCAAAGGTGCAGATGAAATTATCGAGAGTAGAATACAATCAATGTCAGAGATCTTTGATAGAATTCGAAGGAGTATGAGAGAAACTCTGTCGAAGATTGAGTTCGCTTGTGACCATATCAGTTTCACTTATCAGGTGGAAAACGCAATTTGGCGCCATGAAAGGTGAAACAATAACGCTATTCGCGGCATCTACGCGAAAGAGTCTTCTCGTAACTCTCCTATTTTGATTGTACCTAAGCAAGCGGACTCGCAAGGCAGGAAAGAGTAGGGATTAATAATTCATTCTCACTTACTTCCCGGTAAGATGGTAGCTCCTGCAACCCTTCTAAACATGATAGATTTATTGTATCACTTGGGGAGCTGCGAGTATTTTTCAATGCTCGACCTGGTTCGCGCGTATCATCAGGTTCCCATAGCTCCAGAATCACCCCTTCTTACTGCTTTCAGTTATGATCGATTTCATTATCAAATCTTCACCTCACGATGAGGCTAAAGGGCACTCCAGCTTCTGTTTCTGTCCTAATTGGCTGTGCATCAAGTAGGTTGAACAGTGTAGATTGTCTGGTTCACATGAATGGCCTATAGGTTAGATTACAAAGGCATTTCCTCTATTAATGGAACGAACCTCAGAACATCTGAAGAACTCTCGGGGACTCTTCACATAGTTGCTTGGAATTTGACGAAAGTTTCTTTTCAAATCGACGCCTCCTATTCGCTATGGTCAAATTGCTTGCGGGGGACATCTAGTGGATAGCTCGTGTATTATGCCGTGGTGGGCCTCACACAGACATTCAACATTTCTATATCCGTGTTATCTTGGACTCCCCGCTCTCCCTCCGCAGCGGCCGCTTGCTAAGCCCACCACAGTCTGAGGTTATTTTCTGCCATTGCCGGCGCTGCAGTCTACTTTTTTTATATAGCACATTCGTGACCATAGCGAATACAGAAGCTGCTATCTCGGGTGCCAGCTCAAGGAGATGCTATGTCAAAAACAAAACTAGATGATATCCACATAACCCTCAATTCAGGAGGAAGCCCTCTACGTTTGCAGTTCTGGACAATGCTATCTCGTAGGCCCAGTTCTGCAAAATGCTAACTCAAACGAGCAATTCGAGAGAATGCTATCTTGCCCATCCGATCAAGATGATTCAAACACTGGCATTTCAAACACTGACTAATATATTTGAAAAATTCGAATCCTCTGCTAGAATAATTCTCTTTCGATAACCACCCCATTCTCTATTTGAATGCTATGAGCGTATGAGAGTGAGAAATTCCTGAAGTAAGGTAAGCGTACACAGCTTGCCTCTGTGCCCAACTTGCCTCAATACACGGATCTCACGAATGGGCACTCGCCGATTTTTCCTCAGATTTTTTTACATTCATCGTGATAAAATATATGAAGAACAAGTGGTTTGGATTGACCCCGGATCATTTTCGCGTCCCCGGAAGATATGAGGTGATTCTTTCATTTTTCATATCTGCACAGTGAGAAAGTCACCGGTGATTTACGTTCAGTAATACCGGTGCTAAATTTTTTTAAGTCGAACCAATCAGAAAGTACCTGATCGCATACGGCTCAGTTTTTGAGGAGTTCGAAATCCGTTATCGAAAGTTGCAGGAGTTTTAATGAGAGTTTTTTGTGTAGAAAATACGGAGGTCATTCGCGAATCACGAAGGCCAGCTTCAGCGTTTACCCAATATGCGTCTATGTGATATAGATTTAAATATCTTGGAAGGGCGTGCAGTACGACTTTTTCACCATCCAGGAAGTGTTCATCGAGTTTAAATAGATTGGAAACAGTATTTCAAATCGGCTAAAAGCTCTAGATATATCCACGGGCGATGAAAACGGATAGGATTGATTTCATGCACTTTATTTCCGATTTACACCATTTTGAATGGTGGAGGCAAGTTGGCTACACACTTTGTAAGCTCTCGAGAATGAATCAGGGTAAGTTGTGACAGCTTAGGGCTGCTCGGCCGAAATTCGACGTACTTCACCTCATTTTGTAGAGTTTCAAACAAGTTTTGGGAGCTAAGATATGTTGAAAAATATTTAGGTGAGCCAAAGTTGTTTAAAACAAGTTCAATGGGGGCAAGTTAGATACATAGACCTCACGTGCACTTCATACACTGTTACACTGAACGAAAAAATGGATTACGAATGATTTTTTTCATATTATATGTACCCAAACCAACCAGGTTTCCTCGCTCAGATGATCTGAATCAGACTCTATCAATGGATGGTGTTGAAGTTCGAGAGTTTCAATAGATTACTTTGTACTTTCAGATACAGTACCGTGCAAAAATTCCTGAAAGGTGGTATAGAATCCTCTTTTGCTCAAACGTCGATTGTTCAAGCCCAGATCAACGTAGAGGAATTTGGGGGAAAGCATTTTGAAGATGAGAAAAAATGCCAACCTTCTGTGGTTTTTGTTCTTCCTTTCAACCCTTCCTGATTGCACAAACAGCTGATATAATTTCAAGAATTTTGCGAGAAAAGAATGTTTTTACTCTGTCGGCTGCCATTTGAACGTGGATCAAGATACAGCAATGCTACAAAGAGCATCATAAAAAGCGGAAAAATCCCAGTTGCAATGTTTTTTTGACTATTCTTTACGTCATGCAGAAAAGAGTGTGAGAGCTCTCAAAGTAGCTAAAACCGTAGTTGTTTGCCATTCTTCGGCGTTCCTTTCGTATTTCATGGAAAATTCGAGAATCTGGCTACTTCGAGAGCTCTCACGCTCTTGTTCGCACGATGTGAAAAATAATCAAAGAATGATTGCGAATGGGATTTTTTCCGCTCTTCAAGATGCTATTTGTACAATTTTTGTATATTGATCAACGTCCAAATGGCAGCCGATAGAAAAGAATACGTTTTTTTCTCGAAATTCTTGAAATTATATCAGCTGTGTGTGCAACCATGAAGAGTTGGGGGATAAAACAGAAACCACAGAAAACTAGCCTTTCTTCTCATCCTCAGGATGCTTTTTCCCAAATCCCTGTACAATGATCTGGGCTTGAACAATTAACGTTCGAACAGAAGAGGATTCTAAACCACTGTTCAGGAATTTTTGCATGGTACTGTAGTTTCCAAAGCATAAATTGAGGTCATTCTTTTCTGAACAACAGCGACCAATGCTTTCTGTAACAAATTCCCCCAAAGGTTGTTGAACTGAGTCTTCAAAATTCTTCATTATTCTAGAAAATCCGTCTTATCATTGCATTAAAACGTTTCATACTTCAACACTATATCAATAACTTGTCTTCCTTTCATATGAACTGTTTAAGGCGATGCGGTCACCGTGCACCGTGACCATGGACCTTGAAATTACATCTTACATGAAAAGTTTGATGATTCAAAGTGTGAGACGAGTTGTCGAATACTTGTTATTGTCCAACTTGTATTCCTCAATCCGTCGCTCAGCCCAAATCGTAAGAGAATCGGAGAAAAGTGGGAATAACTCGGCCGCGGGAACCTCCTAACCTATAATATACGCACATTTTCATTCCCAACTTTCTCCGATTCTATTGCAATTTGGGCTTAACGAAGAGCAGACAAATCTAAGTTAGATGATAACAAATATTTGTGTGCTCGTCGTTTAGCCCAAATCGCAACAGAATCGGAGAAATTCGGGAATGATTTTCAGCTTGCATGGTGACCGCATCGCCTTAAGGTAAGCATTATTAGAACTATCAATTGGTTGTTGGGATTACAATTTTGTGATGGTTTAATTTGAATTATGAGAGTATGATCGGTACATGCTGCAAACGAGGCAAAAAAGGGGCTCTTGCATATTCTCGCCTCAGGTCGAAAATTGTGTTTATAATCATGTTCGATTCTTCTCCGAATCATCTGAGATTGCAGATCACTAGAGAAAATGTAATCTCACATTTTACCGATCAGATGAGATTCATCAATCTTGCATCGACTATTGGCTGAATCTTTTTGTGATTATGATTGATTGAACAATTCATAAGATGACGGACTCAACGAATACACTCTGGAATCAGATCAAATGAGTTGTTTCTTCGAGTATCGGAATATAAAGCTTTCTTACGAGGAATAGAGGACATCAGTCAATCAATCTGTTACAATATCCATAATAGTATCGCAGTTCCTAGTTGGCTGTGATACCATCTAGACGAGCATGGGAGCCATACTGTCCCAAGGCCCCGTTGGCGAGATTTCAACAATTGCTCATGCCTCGCGCATGTTCCCTGGAGCGATGTGAATTATGCTACGATGGAGAAAGAGCTGTTGTGTCTCGTGTTTCCGGCATGTTATTGACGCCTGCATTTGTATAGGCATGAGTTTACTTTCATCAAAGATCGCCGACCACTAGTATGGCTGCATGACGTCAAAGATCCAGGATCAAGATCAATGTGCTGGGAGATGAAGTTTTCTAGCCCCACTTACCATGTAGTTCACAAGAGCGGACGCAAAAATACCAACGCAGATGCTCTTTCTGGGAACGCAACCCTGACTAGAAGCTTTAATTTCAAATCACTACACGCAGTAGATGCTGACAATAACCAAAACATGATCGGCAATGCGGCCAGCGTGAGCTATGCAACGAAGAGAATTCATTTGAAGTAAACAAATCCTCATGTCGTAGATCAAAATGTTCAGAGTCATGGAGCCAGACACACGAACTGAATCAGCTAACTTTGAAGGCAGCACTCGATGAGAGATGGGCCGAATTTGCTTTCTCACACCGGAATAGAGGCAAAAACTTACTCGCTCACCTGCAAAAAAAATTGCCCAGAATTATTCCACACAGCCTTGGCTGCTCAGAGAAATTCCCCAGTAGCAGCGCCACTCCTTGGGCTTTTGCAGGGTCTGACTGCCTCAGGTGCCACGATGATCAATTTGTCTCGGAAAGGAATATGAGAGGTTCGAAGGAGGGGAAGAAAGAAAATTCACCCTCGAGCAAAACGCAGCGATGCGGGAGAGCTCGCACCGAGCCTTTCTATAGTGAAAAAACTGGAATATCTCCTTTAGACGAGACGGAAATATGAAAACACCGCGGTACTACGATACTGGCTTTGAATGGCCCAGTCCGAGCCACGTGGGATTTTCTGGAAAGGTTGCGAGTCCGTCTACGCGGAGAATATTGACGGTGAACAGTTCATAGAGAGTTTCGATGAGAGGGATAACGGAGAACTAGAAACGTGGCTAGAACCACGAATCACGAGGGTCCAAATTCTACCAACTTTGCCCTCACTCGAGGTAAAAGTAGGGGTGACACCAAGAGACTCGTCGACAGACACGCCGTTTCGTTCAAGTTTTGAACATAACTCATATTATTTATGTGGCCTATCAAGAGGCGCGGTAGCGCCTCGCTGGCGAGTATGAGCAGACAAAAAATCGAGCGAGGTGCTGTGCCTATCTATACTTTGAATTGGGGTTTTTTAACCCCACACTTTTTTTCTACTTGGATTATTAACCTCTTAACGTTGCTCATAGAGCTCTGCAATGCTTTAGCAAAGCCTTTCTGAAGCGATTCAGAGTTCTGTACCATTATTTTCTCAATCCGAGCACTGGACGCGTTTTATTCAGCACCGCAAAATTCATGCCTTCGTTTTACATCTCAGTTCGAGTTCTCCAGTCCCGCACTTCGACTCGAGAAATATCAAAACGTCTCTGCTACACATATGTGTTGGGTATGTAAGATGGTCGAGGAAGAGGAAGAGAGAGATAGATAGATAGATAGATAGATGTCCTTTATTCGTCCGAAGACAAAAAATACAATTGCATTTACCTACATATGCCCGTTAAAATGTGATAACACGTATAAGAATCAATATAATATATGTACAACAAGATAATAATGATAATTTCAGTCAATTACTTTGGTCAAGGACAATAATTATCACAATTCGTGACTAGTCAGGGTACATACTTAGAAGTATAAAAAGAGGGGTAAGGGCTCGCACTAATATCACAGCTATAGATCACCAATTGGGTGACTGAGGTCACATGTATAAATACTAAATTAAAGAAGAGCCCTTCCCATTACAGATTAAAATAATGCCTCTTCTCCACATCAATCCTCTGGGAGGGTAGTGTTAACAGGAAGTCTTTTAAGGACTCTTTAAATAATGATATCTTCCCAAGCTGCCGAAAGCCCGGAGGGAGAAAGTTCCACAAATGAGCACACTGAACCTGAAAAGATCTTCTTCCATATTCAAGTCTCATGTTGGGAACTTTGAGTACCCGCTCTTCTAGATCACCCCGTGCGGGGCGTTCGGATTGGTACCTGGTAAACATCGCAGCTAGGTAGCCAGGTTCTCCTAAGTGCATGATCTTATGCATCAAGAGAGCTGCGAAGTACATTCCCCGCGAGAGAAGAGATAGAAGCGCGTGCGCAAGATCTTCTGCTCACTGCTGTCCGGTTGACGGCAGTCTGCAATGAGGCTGTCTGCTGCGTACCGGGGGGCACCGATCACGATCAGCTGGTTTGTTATTGCGGATAAATGAATTTTCGAATTATCTGAATTTCTCGATTCTATAATTATTGCATCAGATGTGGATACTCGAAACTAGCCACGACTAGAGGTGACGTGAAGATCAAAGCGCCATGCGAGAAGGACAGGGAGGAGAGATTCGTCTGCTTTGTTGTGTTTTGTGTAGGGTCCCTAGAAGGGGGTCTCGACACGGTCCGCCATATTCAGACAAATCCGGTAGATATAGGTATACAAAAAGTATTAGTTTGTCTGAATATGGCGGCGATTTACCCAGTGGTGGGAGAACCGTGTCGAGACCCCCTTCTAGTGACCCTAGTTTTGTGTGTTCTTCGCGGCTCCGCAATATTGCTCTTGCCTGTAGCTGCATGGCTCTCCAGATTGAACTGAACAAAATATACACTGATAGTAGTGTATTTTTTTATGGAAAAAAATGACGGAGCCGTGTGTAAGAAATTCTCAAGTGCGGTGGGGACAGGTGCTTGAGAAATTTGTGGTTACCCTTGGATTTTTATAACCAAGGAGTGAGATCCCCCCCCTCATTCACTTTTTCTTCAAAAGTAAAACTAGGCGAGTATGAGGTTTAGAAAAGAACCATTCATCTCCAGTACATCAAATCTTCAAATTTTATACGACATGGTTTAAACTCTTGGAAGGAATGAGATCTAAAAAAACCATGTCGAGTATTTTTTGAGCCGATTTGTCACGATCAACATATCATCACTGATAGAGACTAGAGCCACTTTCCTCCAATCAAATCTTTCTTTCAATTCATCGTAATGGTGGTGGTTTGACAATTTCTTACTAGCTAATTGTCGCTGAAATGACCCGAAGTTTAGGTGAGTAGAAGAGGTACAGGGGAATATTGAAATAGAGAAAATATAAGTTCAATTTGGTTTTCATGATGATTCACTAAAATCTCATATCATACTCAATTATATTCTCTCTATTTCGATATTCCTCTGTACCTCTTACTCACCTAAACTCCGGGTTATTTCAGCGACAATTAGCTAGTAAGAAATTGTCAAACCACCACCATTACGATGAATTGAAAGAAAGATTTGATTGGAGGAAAGTGGCTCTAGTCTCTATCAGTGATGATATGTTGATCGTGACAAATCGGCTCAAAAAGTACTCGACATGGTTTTTTTAGATCTCATTCCTTCCAAGAGTTTAAACCATGTCGTATAAAATTTGAAGATTTGATGTACTGGAGATGAATGGTTCTTTTCTAAACCTCATACTCGCCTAGTTTTACTTTTGAAGAAAAAGTGAATGAGGGGGGGGGGGTATAATGGTCTTTACCCCGCCTACCAATTTATGATAGTTCATTTCAAATGAATCAAAAACGTTCTTGAGTACTCAGGAAATGCACTGCAATACTTGTCAAAATAACCGTAAACAGCATAATACTTGTCAAAAAAAGCGTAAGTGATCACTTACGATTTTCTTGACTATAGATAGCAAAATCTGGTCCGGCCAAAAGTTGCTAATACGGTAAGCTATAGCGTGCCGTGAAATGCGATTTTCTTACCAAGTATTCCTCGCCATGACTCCTACCGTAACCAACATCAGAGCAATCACGATATTCAGCTTCTGTTGCATACACCATGCTGAAGCAGCTGCTGTGGCTTACGATTTTCTCGCGCAGTATTCGGACGCGCGAATTCTGCCGTGAGCCATTTTCGACCAGCTTACGGTTTCCTTGATCAGTATTTGATGGCGACAAGAAAACGTAAGTGCCATTATTGTTCGATTAATAATCAATTTAGCGATAAAAGTTAGGCGGTAAAATTCCTGAGACAATTCCTAACAATGTTCCAGAAAGCAAAATCCGAATTTCTACATTTTTTAATCCAGCAAGGAAAAAAAACAAGTCTTTGCTAGTATCACAGTTACAACTTTTGACATTTACGCTTTTTCTTACCAAGAACAGCAGATGAGTGGAGTCTCGAGACATCTAACTTTTGGTGTGCAACTACAGACGACCCTCCGTATTCGCGTTCCCCGTATTCGTGGAATTCGATTTTCGCAGTCCCCTCAAATGAGGCATTCCTTTGTTCTCGCGGGTTCCAGCCCCCGCCTTCGCGGTTCGATTCCGGTTTCTCAAGGAAACTTATGTTAGTGCTTGAAATAATATCCCCCGATGGTATCGCCATACGAATGAGTCCTTCCTGAACAGCTTCAAGCATTGAATTGAGCGCATGTTTCTAACCGTTGTCATACATCATCGTTTTTGAAAATTGGTTGGCTAGCACTGCAGTTGAAACTCTATTAGATATCAAAGTCATAGCTCCTCCCTCAAAAGGAAGAGCCGGATCCTGGCAGTGTTAGGAAATCCAGTTTTACAGGGCACATAATCTCATTCCAGACTCCTGAGTGGAATGCAAAACATCGTTGATGAGCTCTTAGAAAGACATACCCAATCATTTTCCAACACAAAATGCAAGTGGCCATGGCCTCTTATCGAGAAGTAGTCAGAGATTACGCCCTTCAAACTCGCCAGGCAAAAGTTGCAAAATGTTTTGTTCAAACTCAAAATTGATCTTATTACTCGATTTTACTAGCACTCGAGAGGAATTTCGAATTACCTTTCATAATGTCTCAATTTTTCTTGCAGAGTTATCCCTATGTACAAGAATCTTTGAATCAATTGAGGATTTTCTCAAGGTCTCTTTCAATTTGGGGCACCTCTTGATGCACTGATGTACCTAACCCCGAAATTCCCATATGCACAAGGTCCCTATATTCGCGGTTTCGGTTTACGCGGCATCTCTAATGTATACGCATTCATCGCGAATACGGAGGACTGTCTGTACCTTAAGGGGCTCATTAAATGAACGTTCTGTACTAAATAAATGCTGCTCTTTGACAGATAACTAACCCGAGTATCTCAACTTTTTTCGATTCAACACATCAAAATTAAAGAACCACGTGTATGATTCACATTCTGGGAAATAACTTGACGGGTTACATCAAACGTATCCACGGAGTAGAATTTTAGGAATAAAAATGCCTACCAAGACTCAGTATTGAGCCTCCTCAGCCATCGTAGTAAGTTGAAGACCATACCTATGAACAGATTATAAGATATATTGGAATCCAGAGCATCTGAACCGCCGAAAAACGCGCGTGAAAAAAATTTCAGTGGTGCCCGGCCGGGATTCCAACGCAGGATTCCGCACAGGAGTTTGATACTTCATCCGCCGAGCCACTCTGACCTCGAATAGATATATTGATAAATAAATGAATGAATGAATCAATCAATCAATCAAATGAATATGTGCGAAACAGTACTGATGCATAGCTCACAGTTCGCAAAAACATCCACTCGGTTATACATTCTGCAATGCCCTCATAAATACGGATCAAATCATGTAATCGATGTTCAACTCATGCCCAAGGATACATTATTCCCGCGTATTGCGATCCGTATTGAAGTCAAACCTGTCGAAATAAGTCAAGGAGTGAGAACCAAGATGATCGATAGTTCACAGAAAGTGCCAAATTTTCAATTTTCTTCCCCACTGATTGTACTTCTGGAGCGAATTTTGACGAGAAAATCGATTTCATATCAGGTACATACTCTTACTTAAAATTCTCCGTATGACACCACATTTGATATCTATTTGATATTTATTCAGCGGGGTTTACTTTAAACGTACGTAGTATCCCAGTTAGGCAAGTGACTTTACCTGTGCGTGGTTGGATTGTAATGACAACTCATAGAAAAATTCAACCTGACTTGTTGAAGGACAGAGCTGAAAAATACGTTTGGAAAATTCATGCTCATTTAAGCTATTTTCGAGAAAGATGCGATATTCAGTATGAAAGAGGGAAAAGAATCTCCCAAGATTGTGAAACAATTTCGGTTCCTCTTCCTGTTAGCATTGGATTGAAATCGAAAATTCCTACTGATTTCCCAATGATGATTAATCTTTTCCTACATCTTCATATCTCAATTCATACATGTTCCAAGCGACAACTAATTATGATCTCCTTCATTCAACAATCTGGATATTCTGAAAATGATCTCACGGAAGCGAGCATTTAATTCAGCCGATTTCTAGATGATAATCATATCTATCATTCAATTCTAACGTTTGTTCATTCACACATCTTCAACACCGCTCTCTTAGTGATTGAAACGATTATCGAATCTTCCGAAATGAATCAAAATTAAGATAACCTAAAGATTATAAAAGATCTCTTAACAATCAGAAAAATTGTATTTCTTAACAATGTGAATGAATTCACTCTGATTCGGGAGTATTGTGCTGGGAGTCATGTTGATCATTGACCTCGAAGAAATACTGATACACTTGTAAATTAAGAGAGTGGAAGAATTTTACAATTTTGTCATTCGTTCATGAGCATTAATTTGAACATTCGCATGATATTTTTTTGGATGGAAGCGTAGTTTGTTCGATGATACGATGATTAAGTGTGAGGCTATTATGATAGATTCTGAATAAGAGCCCAAGAACCAGAACTGACAAACATTGCAGCTAAGAGAATATCAGGCCCATAACTGAGTAATTACCATTCGAAAAGCTGCTACTAGTTTGGGAGAAGGCTCGAATTTCTCAAATTTTTAAGGTCTTTGGCCCCTGGGAGTACTACCACAAGATAATTCCCGTCGTAACTCCAAGATGAGCGATGGATATAGATATCCTGTCCCATATGAAATTAAATACAAATTTTCAAATTCTTGTGATTAAACTTGAGAATGAAAATGTAAGAGAGCATCATATCAGAGTGCGTCAGGGAGATTGAAAAAATTCCTTATTCAAGGAAGTCATTGCTTCATCATTCAAAATCTATAGCTGAGGAAATCACTTCCAATCGTGGTTATTCATACATCAAGTGAATATTAAAGTCAACAAGGCTTCATTGAGTAGACCATGGCTCAAAGTTGGTTCTGAAGCAATGAATGATTTCAACATCCAAAAAATCAATTTTACTAATATTGTTACGAGATTCTAGCCAACTAGTTCTAAATTTTTTTCTAATTTGACATTCAAGCGAACGATAGATTTTTCGAAGAAATTATGAGAATTAGATCGAACCATGTTTCGGAAAAATTATTCATTGATCATCTATTAGGACGTAAATTGCCAAGGTACTCCTCCAACACATTCTTTCAGAATGATTAGAATAATCTCTATGCATAAAGTAAGGTCACACGGAATACTTTTTAACAATAGATTATGAATTTATTCTCTTTGGAATCTAGATATGGTAACATTTTCTTTCACGGACACCTATCTACTTTAACTGAAAATTTTCATTTCATGAGACTATCTGGTTATTAGATCATTGATCTAGATCGATGCGATAAGAGTTGTTTGCATAATCAAGACTGATAAGGTTGAAGTTTTAATACATCGACAACTTGTCTTAAAAAGATATTGACATTATTCTTGTCAAGAATACTCGTATGAATCGTTTTCTTTGGATTAATGCGTCAATGAAGAATTTATAATTAGCTTGATATAAATGAGGTGTAACTGAAAAAAAAGATTCCAGTTCCAAGACTCGCTTTCAAATTGAAACAGTGTGAATTTTATCATAATCGTCAATGGCTCATTTATGACAAGAATTCCTCATATCTAAAATATTGAATATGAAAAAGTCAATTTCATCACTAGCATTATGCATTTTTGTATTCGTGTTGTTGGAGGACTACTGCAATGGCCTTAGATTAATATCACAGGCATTAACGGTACCAGTTGACACGAATAAAGGGCCAGTAGTTGGAGAAATATTTACAGTACAAAAAGGGAACAATGGAGAGCCAGTCGCTGGGCAGATGTTCATGTTACAAAATGAAACTATTCAGTATGCAGCATTTACTGGAATACCATATGCCAAAAATCCATCAGGAAGTAGGAGATTCAAGGTATATCTTGAAATCAATCATCTTTCAGGTTTTATAAAGACACTGATTTCAATTATAAAAGCATTAAATGAGGTACGAGACAATATTCTGTAAGATATTTGGGTGAAAATTGAGAATCAGGACAATCATTATAAACCTAGTTGAGAATCGCAAAGTAGTAGATTTTAGCATCCCTTTAGTCTATCCCGTAAAGTCGAAATATTCTTATTCATAGTCATTTTTTCGGCCTTCGTCTGAGTAGGCTAAAATTTGTCTTCCATTTGGCCTAAATTCACCTGAACAATTTCGTATTCAAATATTCCGTATAACTATGGTCTATATTTGAGCAATTTTACAATCCTGCGTAATCATTTTCACGCATGAATTAATCTCAGATCAGTGGTGTTGAATCTAAAATTGAAGAACACGAAATTCATGAATTTAAGTCACGTAGAATTGGAATGTAATGTCAGGTATAAGACGGTTCCTAAGAAGTGAATTTGTCAGCTCTTAAGAGTGCGATTCGGCATGATACGTGTCATTACCACGTTCACCTTCTACCGTAATCCTATTTGCTCGAGATTATCTGAGAAGTTTGGTGTAAATTGACTCAGATGATATCAAACGGATCAATGGACGAGATAATCTAATTTTGATTCAAAAGTTGTATGATATAGATTTCTTCATTTCTGCCATGGTGAAATGAAGAATTTTCTCAATTGTAATGTAATCTGAATCGTGATACTTGAATTTCCCTTAAATTGAAGAAACCCCATTCAGTGTTCGCTAAATTTGTTCATTTCTACTTCAGATCGTTTAGAAATGGAAATTTTATTGAAAACTCTGAGAAGCCCGAACATCACGAACTTGACAGAGGTTCAAAAAGAGGAAATTCCAATCTCAATAACTTGTTTTTAGAAACTGAAGAATTGAGTCATTTCCCTTGGGAACAAATAAAATTCTTTTATGTCCAGCAATTATTGCTCAATAATCCTTAGCTGATTATCCACATTCATAACCTCGTAAGGATTTTTTTTCTTTAGACTAAAAATTTCAATTCACACGATAAGATGTGTTAATAGCAAAAAATTAGATATCTCGCACAAATCTTAAAACGTAAATTCACGAATACAGCAGAAAATATGGAACTGATTTTATTTCAAATTTCGCAACACTTTTTTACCGATATGTACATGATTATCAATCAAAACTAAAATACTCAAAATACCTGAATAGTTGAAATGATCTACGGAACACGTGTGCTATTTTGTCCGAGCTATGTTGGCAAAATCCGTGCAGGTTGAAGCCGATGGCCTGCTCGGCGTGGATACTTCTATTTATAAGATTACAACTAGCTCTAGACTACCATTTGATATTTTTAGAGGCACCGTAAGAGACAAACTCCAATTCATCACGAATAGTCATAATTTCTTGGGTTTTGGCCCATGACAATGGAAAATTTAAAAACTAAACAAGTTCCGGACGATTCCCGGAACCGGTACAGAAAATGATCATTTTGATACACTGTGCACAAAATTGCACGTCGCGCATAGTTTGTCAGCATTTATCATAGTTTATCACAATTAGTACATTTCGATACAAGGGTGTGAAAACATTTTTCCCCATCCGAGTGATGGATTTTTGGCACGAGCCGTAGGTGAAGGTCGGAATCAACACGAGGATGCGAAATAGTATTTTTCGATTCGAAAATGGGAAGTTTGGTTTTGCTTTCCGAGTGATTGTTTTCGGCCCGAGCCCTGGCGAGGGTCGAAATTAACACGAGTAAAGCAAAAAAACTTCACGCCGGAGTATCGAAAAGTAGGTTTTACTTCCGTATATCGAACTATACTTTCTGATAGACTGTGATTAAAATCTTGATTCAGGCGAACTGTGCACAAAGCACACTTTTACGCTTAGTACATTAAAATGGTGCATTTCCGCAGTGATTGTACGTGCAGTAGCCCATTTGGGGCACTAGGGCAGACATGTGTCCCAGTTCCTGAAATGGGCTTGGAAGCGAAGTGCGGATGTATTGTTTCATCACGAAAACCTCAAAATTACGTTTAAACGCGACGTTTTTAGTAATAGAGAGTGTATAGTTCAATACACGGGAGTTGAATCTGCAACCTTGTATCGAAATGTACTATTTCATGGATAAACGCCTGTACTAAAAAAATATGTCTGTTAGGTCATCACCTATACTCTAGAACTACTGCTCTACTTTTTCTTCTGGAATTACACTCGAATTTTTCACTCGTGACGGATGCAGAATGACCCGAAGAAAATATTCATATGTTCCTGGGTGTGCTTGTAATTTTTCTGGACAAGATGTATTTGAAAAATCATGTCATCTTACAGTTCACGTTGTAGATTTTTTGGCGCGGGAATTGAAAATCCTCGTTTTCTCCGCATTTTGTCATTGAATTTTGTGCCAGGTGAAACAGTATTTCCACTAGAGAACAAACAGTTCAAGTTTTGCTTACTGTATTCGAGGTGTCAAGCGTTGCCTAACAGACAATGTATAAGAGATAGGAGTTGGCAGAACAACAGTTCAATATTCCGCCACCTTACGCGTTCATCCGTGGTATTATGGCGCTGTAGTCAGGGTTGACACCTCGAATAGTGTGTATAGTATGATTACATAGTATGATTATAGTATATTTACAATATATGATTCGCCAGAGCGTCGAAATATCCGACGCTTGAGGAAAATATTTTTGATCTATATAGCATCAGATAGTAGTGCTCTAAAAAATTTTTAATCCATCATTCATCTTGCGAGCGTGGGAATAATTTCATTCAACTTTTTTACAATCATAGCAGGTACTATAAGAGAATAAGCCAACTCAAAAGCTAATTTCAATAACTATCATCCTGTATGAATTTGAATACGTCAATTATCTACTCAATCTAATGGAATTACATAGAATGTACCCATGAGCCATGTGTTAGAGAAGCTTGACATCTACGATATAGTTATCTTGTAAATTATTCATCAAGATAATGCAAGATTTTTTGAAGAATTATAACGAAAAACACCAGAAATTTCACTCTACATCCCACTCTTTACTCTCATCTTTGTTATCAGATGACTAAATCTATAATTCATTTTCATCAATTCCAAGCCACCGGAAGAGGTTGACTCCTGGGAAGAGCCATTGAACATGATTCTAGAATCACCAAAATGTAAGCAGATAGATGTGAAAACTCTCGATATAATTGGCGTAGAAGACTGCTTATACATCAATGTTTACACCCCATGGGTAATTTTAATTGCATATTCCATCCCTTGACTCTATAACTTTTTAAATCCTATCAACTAAATTGACAAAATATCAATTGTCAGACCGACTTTCCTGGAGATAAATCTTATCCTGTGATGGTATGGATACACGGAGGTGCTTTTAGAAATGGCGATTCGAGTATCACACTATTCAGACCAGATTTAATGGTTCAAGAAGATGTAGTTGTGGTTACGTTCAATTATCGGTTAGGGGCTTTTGGTGAGACCCAATGAATTATACACTATGAACTTCCATAAAAAAAAACTGTAACCCACGAAGAATACGTGACGGAGAGGATATATTCTTTCAGGATTCCTAAATTTGCATCACGATGATGCATCAGGAAATGCGGGACTCAAAGATCAAAATATGGCATTGAAATGGGTTCAAAAGAATATTGCAAATTTTGGAGGAGATCCAAATCAAGTGACAATTGTTGGTGATACTGCTGGTGCTGTATCTGTTTATCTCCATCTCATATCTGACATGTCAGCAGGTAACAAGACTTCAATTCCTTCGCACATTTTTTACGAAAAATTTTTGAGATCCACCTCAGTCGATACACCTGGGCCGTATTCTAAATTTTGCCGGCATCGGTGGCGCTCTATCGGTAACCTGTAAAATTTGCCGCATTTGCTGTCGGGTGACCGTCGCGGTTTGCCGTGTTTCTTCCGGCAAATGCCATCGGCAACGCTATAACACGGCAAACTGCGAACAGCGAACTGCAGAAAATGCGGCAAATTTTACAGGTTACCAACAGAGCGCCACCGATGCCGGCTTTTGCGGTAAAATTTACCGGAAAATTTTACCTCAAAATTTAGAATACGGAACCTTAATCTATCCCATTATCATGGGATACCCAAACAGAAATCATCTATGCTTTCCCTCGTGGAAAATATGATGAAAGTATAACACTGTAAAAATTTTTATAAGAAGCTTCAACCAACCGGTTGGATGGAAAATTCAATCAGCCGATTGGATGAAAAATCCAACAAATTGTGTGAAAGCGCTGATTACTTTTTCAATCAAATACACTGTAAAAAATTTCTGTGTGAATTTCCACTTTAGTACTGGGTAATCCCAATGTTGAACCCTGTCAGAGCTCTATTTTGTCGGAGGATCCACAGGCGTAACTGTGAAAACACCGTGATCGTACCGGGTCGGTTTTTTATCCAGTCTCGAGTACTGGTATTTCACAACGCGAAACGTGGGTTTTGCATTGCACCGAACTGTGTTTTCCCCGTCTCGCTGAGCAAAACCCAAGTGATCTGTGAATCCGCCGCAGCACGGCGCCACACGGCGCGGCGAGGCAGTCGGCGCGAGAGAGAACGCTCGAATCCCGCCATAACCCGCGTTGAAGCTCGCTGCTCCGAGTCGTCGGCGTCATCTTCGAGGGGTGCACCTTATAGATGAGTCGCACTTCTCTATGAATCTACTCCTCATTGTGCAACTCTTCAGATCAGAGCTATACATCAAATCCTCAATACACTCCTACAATTTAAACGATTTACTGGGTTATTGGTATGTGATCGCAAGGGACGGGTGAGGTTTTTCTGTTTTGTTATGCTTCACGCCCTTGTGATAAACCTGTCGACAGGTGGATTTTCACTGTTCAGCTGTGAGAGCACAGCGCCGCTGGTATAACCCCAAACTCGGTGGTGACTACGCACAGCTGTACAGTCATGCACTGTGATTTCCCAAGCGTGTTGTCAACTCACAGTGTTCGCGACTGGATAAAAATCCGACCAGGACCGAACTGTGTTTTCCCACAGAAATTTTTTACAGTGTAGGTTGAGTTTTCAACCAAATGGTTGAAATTTCTCATTCAACCATTTAATAGAAGTTTTTCGGAAAAATGTTCTGCAGTAGTGTAAGTTCAAAAGGAACCTGATGGAAAGACTCTTATATACGTAAAACTTGAATGAAACAATCAACGAAATCACTTGGACCATTAATTCAAGCAAGATTTATACGGGATTATGTACCGGAAATGAAATTTTCCCGCAGGCTTATTCCAACAATCGATCAGTATGAGCGGATCGCCACTATGCCTCTATTGGGGCTTCCAAAAATCTAAGGATGCGGAACTTTATGCAAAACAACTTGGACACAAGTTAGGATTTCGTCCTTCAAGTAAGGATGAGCTACTTCAAGCTCTTCTCAAAGCTGATGCCAATGAGATTGTTCGAAAATCAAAAGATTTGGATACTGAAGTAAGTTTACTGACTTCTGTAAGGATCCAAATTGGAAACATTTATGAAGAGTGGATGTGCTGTTGGATGAATGTGATTAGACAGAGAGTAATATAATTATTTTGCGCAAAGTTTTTGCCAGTAAAGAACTGCCTTTGTAAGACATTTAGCAATTGACGATAGAATTCAAGCCCTATCGAAGAGTAACGTATTCACCTGTACATATAAGACGCACTGTAGATAAAACTCAACCCATTTTCTATGAGTAGAAATTGTGGAAAAGTGGGGAAACACACGTGAAGTGTACCTATAGACAAGACCCATCCCTCTTATGGCTGCTCGAACTAATTTTTTGGTGCGTCTCATGAACAGGTAAATACGGTGTTTTAGTCTTGAAGGATGCAGTTGGAATTCATCTTATATTCGTTGAAGATTCAAAATCAACACAAGAAATTGAAATCAATAATTTTGTGCCATGTTTGCTCTTGTTAAAAATGTCTAGATCCAAACGGAACCGGTCTCCCGTACTCTGATCCAAGTTGGGCTGTTGCAACAGTCATAAGACAAGTTGTCTTCACTATTGAGTATACCAGCAAAGCTCAAACAAAAAGTTATTATTTAAGATTCTAGTTGTCGAGTGAGGACAGATCTCATGATTGTTTCAAATTTCAGCTACCATTCAGACCGTCATTGGAGATGACTGATGTTGCTAAAGGCCAAGAAAAATTCATAACAGAATGCGCTTTTAAAAGGTTAAGAGAGGGCAAGTTTCTGAAGGGTCCGCACATCACTGGTTATGCATTATCCGATGCTGCTTCATTCTCTGAAAGTAAGTTGAGTGAGCTTGAAAACATTGTAACCCAATCAAAAATCTTCGAATTATGGGTTAGTATACTTTGCAACTGGGCTTGTAAGCGTAATCTCAGCTCAGCATGTCTATTGCAAAACTCTCAATATAAGGGATTAGACTCGGGATTAGATATCATAGTTGGGTCTCGTACACGCAGGCGTAAAATGGTTACCATTGAAACTAGAGGGACTATAGGCGGGTGAGCATGGTAAATCGGCCCTTGTCAGTGATGTCCCCGAAGCCATTTCATTCATTTTCCTATACAAAAGTAGTCGGAATACGGAGTTTTTAGGTCACATGGTCTCCCCCGAATATTTCATACGGCACCCTAAAAACCCTGTGAAGAAGGATAGGAGTCGGCGTTTGATCAATTAGATCGCACTCTGACGCATTTTAATGAATCAATCTGATACTTTTTGGCAAATTCTTGAAACGTTGACGGTTCAAGGAAGAACATTCTCATCGCGACAGCTTTTGATTGAGACCAAGAAAAATTTCCAAAAACTCAAAATTTATTTCTAATACTCCAATCTATAAATTAGACGTTGCATAGGAAACCACTCAATGGTGTTTACCGGTTCATTTCACATGGAAAATCAATTTGAGAGATATCATCTTTTGAGGTGGAAATCGGTCAAATATGCAAGAAAAACTATTCTTGGAGTCAATTTCTGTTCAGTAATTTGCACCTTCTGCACATGCGCACCCTTCTACATTAACATCTCCAAATATTTCTAATCGATAGCCGATGTAAATTCCTCCGGAATGACCACTCGAGGAAGTTAATTTAACGCAGTAGAACCCCAGATCCCGTTGGTTTGAAGAATGAATAAATCCAAGGTACCAAATTCGTGAACCCATGCACGGTGGGCGAGGAGCAAGATTATCAGAAAAGAATGTCAAACAAATCGGCGTACGTGGCGCTTATCTATAAGTCAAGACAACGATTATCCCGTTTACCCTGAAATCGTAGCTGCTCGATTTTTGAATTGCGAGCGAAATTGCGATTTCGGATTTTTTAATACGGGAAAATACATTGTAGAAATTCAGCTATCAGGATCTGCCATGTCTCGCAGCAGCCACGGCTCTGGTGCATCTCGGGATTTTTCAACGTACTTAGGCTTGTTTTGAAGCTCATTTCCCGAGCTTCAATACGAAGTCTTGCACGTTGGAATCGGATGAAAGAGTCAAGCTGCACAGTTGAATGAGGAGGACGAGTTTGTTTTTTGGATTATTCGCATCTGAGCCATTCTATTTAATATCACCAGGTTTTTGGTCGAGGGTCAGGGAATTTCTTATCACTCTGAGCACGCATTGTATGTGATGGAGAAAAATGCAGAGCACAGTTCTTTAGGCTCCAAAACAGATCCATGCCGGTTTAGCGCCCTATCATTAGTTTTCAGATTTCCAAACAAGTGATTTTTCGAACTTTTGGCTGATTCCTCACTCGTTTAGAAAAACCAATATGCAGAGGAGATATCCGGAAAGCACATTCTAACATGAAAAAGCTCAATTTCACGAATAGAATATTATCAAATTCGGAAAACACTAAATGACCTCAAAATAGTAATTCATTTCAGGAAAATTCATTTGTCGGGCATTAGAACTAATTTTTCGTTGAATCTCATATTTTTCTCGGATTTCTCGTGCAATTTCACGTCAGTCATCATTGAAAGAAGAAAGAGCCAGGAGTAACTCGTGAATGAACTACCATAGAAATACGTTGGAAAATATTGAAGTGGGTCAAAACTGTTGGCCAAACGGCTCAAGGGGGGGGGGGGACAATTGGGTACACTTACCTTTTATATGGTGCTCGAGCGGAGGCACTGTGCAATGAAGTCTCACTTTAGAATACCTACCAACGAAACTATGATTCATCATTGTATTTTTTGACGTTAACACCGCCAAATTCGTGTTGTGTTATGTCCCTGAGAATCAAGATCATTCTTCAATCCACAAGAATCCAGTTGGCTGAATCCACCATTCACTCGGAATTTTTCTCAACTTTCCGAATCAAAAATCTCGATAGCGTTCCACGAGCATTATTCAAAATTGAATTCAAAATCGTGTTTCGATGGTGAGCTTATATGATGAGTCAGAAACACCGTGTAGTCGGAGTATTTAGTTTCCAAACATGTGATTTTAAAGGATTGCAAAACCTGAAAGGTGCATGGCGGAAGCGTGTAGTAGCCCAGACTCTAGAATGACATTCTTAGCATCATCCTGGAAATAAGTTTACTCAGTTAATCAAGTCTCGTGTTGGTAAAAAGAATTCCGGGTTCTTGGAGGCATATCTAAATAAGTTACCCTCGCCCCAAAGTATTTGATATGTAGAACAAGTTGAGTCACCATTAGTACGATTACGGTGTCTCTGGTCGATCGTACGCGCTTGCCATCGTCTCGTTGAGGATAAGATTGATTTCAGTATGAAAACAGCTCAAATCTGCATCTCACAATTTCTATCAGAAGCGTATTCGGGATAAAAAAAATCTTGAGATCGTGCTAAGGGTTTATTTTAAGCCATATTTACAACTATCCGTGGCGCTTCCTATATTGAAAGCTGAAAAAAGGACTCAATCTCACGAATATGGAGTCACCCCATGTAGAGTTGGTGGGAGACTTGCAATATTTCATCTCCTCATCTAGAATCAGCGGAATATAGTCATTTCATTGAAATAACAATCGACAACTTCAAGAATACTTATTATATTCTCACAAATACGAGGAGGAACACGAATCTGAGTTCAATTTTGGATAATGCTCGTGTATTTCTATCAAGATCTTCAATTTGGAAAATTGAAAAACAACTCCAAGTAAATGGTGTTTTTCAGGGAACTGGTTTCTTGTTAATCAAAGAAGGATCTTGACTCTCAAGGACACAATACAACGCGAATTCGATTCCAACGTGAAAAAATTCGATGATAAATCATACTTCGAATGGCTCAGATGCGAATGATTCAAAAAACAAACTCGTCCACCTCATTCAACTGTGCAGCTTGACTCTTCCATTCGATTCCAACGTGCAAGACTTCGTATTGAAGTTCGGGAAATGAGCTTCAAAACAAGCCGAAGTACGTTGAAAAATCCCGAGATGCACCAGAGCCGTGGCTGCTGCGAGACATGGCAGATCCTGATAGATGAATTTCTACAATGTATTTTCCCATATTAAAAAAATCCGAAATCGCAATTTTGCTCGCAATTCAAAAACCGAGCAGCTACGATTTCAGGGTAAACGGGATAATCGTTGTCTTGACTTATAGATAAGCGCCACGTATGCCGATTTGTTTGGCATTCTTTTCTGATAATCTTGCTTCTCGCCCACCGTGCGTGACCTCTCAAATAACTGCCAATAATGCGAATTTGGAGTCGACGTCTTGTAAAGACCTATTTTTCTTGTATCATTTGACGGACAAACCAAATTTGTGGTCAATTTTGTCTCCAGCCTTCAGGATTTCCCGGTAGACCCAAAATTCTAAACGAAAGTAGAGGGTCATTTCCAGCCGTTTACATACATTTGAGATAAAAGATGAATGTAAAGATAGGTTCGAATGGGAGGGTTACGAATAGAAGTATGTATTTTTCATGTATTTTTACCAGTTGTGAAGAATGTTACCTAGGTGTGATTTCATTCGACCGGTCAGTCGAAATAGTATTTTTCGATCCGAGGGTGGGAAGTTTGGTTTTGCTTTTCGAGTGATTGTTTTCGGCCCGAGCCCTGGCGAGGGTCGAAATTATCACGAGTAAAGCAAAAAAACTTCACGCCCGAGTATCGAAATACGTTTCTCGATCGACTGGGCGTAAAGTGAACGAAAACTGACGTGCGTAAAACAGTGTTTTACGCACAGTCGATCGAAAAAATTCTTATAGCATATTTCGATCAGTAATCACGAATAACACATCAAGATGTCCGTGGGTTTGAAAGTCCATATAACATTGGAAGTGAGGCATTGATTAGTTGATGCAGTTTTCAAAAATCAGAATGGAGAACGAAATCTAGATCCATCAGCAGAGAGAGAGAGAGCCCACTTCCAATTCATTCTCGAGACTCAAAACTATCGGCATCGTTTCCAGTAGGACAAAATAGGTCAAAAATATAGTTTCACTCACCACACAACTGATTAAAATCAATCCATACACTCATCATGCATCTGATGAGATATATGTAAAAAGGCTGAAAATTATCCTCAACTCTTGGATCACTTTTTAAGCTTCCTAAAAAGTTCTGAAGGTTGAAGACAAAACTGACCACGGATTCGGTTCTCATGTCAAAAAATACATGAGTAACAAGTCTATAGAACACTTCGACTTAAAGTTCGCATTGTTGGTGGACATCGGAGAACCCACGGGTTCACGGATTTGGTACTAATCAGTTCGAATAGGATACAAGATATCTCGCGATTATTGAAAGATTGGATTTTTGATTCCGAACGAGCGTACGTCCAAATATCCGTGTAATATCCCCCCCATGGGTTAAAAAGGTCATTCATATTTCCGACTAGTCCTCCCTCCCCCAGCCTGTCTAAAAACGGACGTCCTCTATGCAAGATTCGAAGTTTTTCGAGTCTCCAATTTGGATTACTTCCAAAATTTATTTCAAAATTCAGGCATTAACTTTTCCTTGGATCTACTTGCTTCCTTCCAGGCAACTCAATAGACATGAAGGATTTCCTCAGGACAGTGATTCTAGAGAATAACTTGTACTTGGGAAGCACGCAGGGTCTCATAATGGACAATGGACCAAAATCTTTCACGATCGTAAGTACTCGACAGAAAAGTGCCTAGATTTTCACGCTCCAAGAACTTTTCTCGAATTCTGTATCACTGAATATAATTCATTATCTAATTTGCAGCTAGCAACCGATATTCTCTTCGCATTCGGAGTCGATGAAAGCGAGAGATTGATAAAAGCTGAAAATGACGAATATCCAGTCTATTACTATCGGTATTCAGAAGATCCGATGCATCTGATCGACAATGCTGGAAACTTCACAACTCCTATTTACTATTATGGCTACACAGTAGATGCAAAGCATACGGCGAATATGTCAGATGATGTCATACTTGGAGAATGTGAGTACCAGATTCAATCTTGAGCCCACTCTCTCCGTGTCAATCAGTGACGAGTCACTCGATTTTAGTATATTCCACATCAACTTTGACTGACTACTTCAGTGTATGTTCATTGGAATAACAGTGTATTTACACTGATGTCATTGGTAGGAAGGCTGGAATTTCGGTGACCTTGGGAGTCGGACGGGTACTCGTCACTGGAGTTTCAGTGAGCATCACTGATGGATGAGTAAGATAATTCACTAAAAGTTCAGTACTTCAAAGGTCCTTGCAGACCATATTCACTGACGGTTCAGTTTGTCACACTGGTGAATCAGTGGGCATCCATAAAACGTCAGTGATACTCACTAAACCTTCAGTGAATAAGGTCTGCGGGGATCCATTTGAGTGATGCTCACTGAAACTTCAGTGACAAGGACCCGTCCGACCCGCAAACTCACTGAGGTCATCAGTCAACTTTTCCCACCGATCGACACAGAGAGACCAGCATAATTTTTACTGTGTTGAAATCACGAGGAAAAAAATTTCCATTACGCGGGGTATCCCAAACATGGTTTTTCGACGCAAAATGACCATCTAGACGAAATTCTGTGGTTCGTTTTGAGCTAACGAGCCAGAATTTTTTGCTAGCCGTGAAAACCTGATTTAAGGAATTTTCTTGCCCTAGACAAAAATCCTAATTCAATAGCCGAGATCAAACCACTGGATCGTGTTTACACGATCATTTTGGGTCGGAAGACCATGTTGGGCTACCACGTGCAACTACTCTGCTCATTGGTGCCGGGAAATCATTTTTCTCAAAGAATATATAACAAAATAAAGGAAATACGACCTCGAACGTTCAAATTGGTTCATCATAGCCGGTTTCATAATTCTTTGAAAATTCTTCACGAAATCAGACTTTTTTCCAGATACTAGAAGATCTAATTAGATAATACGGCTTTACGGTTACATTGTAGCGTGTTAAATTCACCGGGATCATGTTCAGCGGATTCAAATACGTAGGTAAACATATCTTGGTGAGCATTTAGACCAATTGATAGTTCCGCGGCTAAATGATCACCAACTTCAAAAATTTTAAAAAAATGCAAAATACGCTATTTTTTGTAAAATCACTTTTTCGCGATTTAAAAAAATTCTGACGTGTGGGGGCAACCGGAGGTCGGATTTGGTTTCTATGTCGAAATGTATACGCAAGGGGACTTTCCAATTCTCAAACTTTATTCCTTAGTGTTACTAGACTGAATTGAATTGATATGACTATGTTGCAAAAAATGTGACGTATTTCGCCGTAATCCCTCTCATCGACGAGATTTATTAAATTTCAGCGAGTGCTATGTCAATATCTTAGAACTCGAGTTGGGAACAAAAATGTACTCATGATAGAGGTTAGGTGGTACCTTCTACCCAGTTCCTTTATTTTCTGCACTAATCTTATGTAGTGGGATCACTGGGATGAATAGCAAGTTATTGATAAGAAGTTAGATGATAGTCATAACTCGACAACTCTTCTCAAACTTTGCATCATCGAAATTTTCACTTGAAATGTGAATGGGCACAGTCGGATTGCACGAGTAACCCATGCCCGTACACTTTTACCTTATTCAACGGACTCAAAAACGGCATAGAATTCCCAAAGCTATTTCGTGTAAACTTTCTGACGCAATACTGAAATTCTATTAATCTTTATTGATGAATTCTCAAGAACCAATAACATTCGTGATAATTTTGGTAACAGATTCAACAGACTCTACGCATCTGTCAAACGGACCTTTCCAAGAGGATCTCACACAAAAAGATAGCATGAGCCTCACCAGAAGAAGGTTACTTCACATGTGGGCAAATTTTATAAAAACTGGGTATGCTAGGTTTTGATATCTTTGTCTTAGAATATTGACTCTCAAAATAGTCAAAATGGAGATTAACCATATAAAAACATCAATTTTCACAGCAAACCAACGCCAGTTGGTGACGATGATGAACTACTCGGAGTAGACTGGCCTCCTGTCGGTACGGAGGGATTATATCTCGATATCAATAAGGATCTTCGAGTTTATCAAGGCCGTCCAGTCAGTGGCCTGGTTCAAACTCTCCAAATGCATAACGTAACAGAAAAGAAACACGATCACGACTGTCTTAAGAGTGAATTTATCTCATGGGACGTTCCAACAATAGACTCCCCACCAAAGATAAATATTCTTCCAAATGAAGAAAATAGCCCTGCTCAGGTGGCGATTGATCAATTCGAACAAGGTTTCAAAGATTTTTCTGACCAAGCAGTATCGAAAGCGTCCGAATTGTCATCAAATTTTGTTGATGGTGCTAAAAAAGGATTCGCCCAAGTTGAGGATGGAATAGGTAAGGCTGGTAAGTCCACCGCAGACGGACTCCATCAGGTTTTCAATGCTGCCCAACAGAATTTAGTGAATAGAGTTGAAGAGAAAGCTAAAGAGGAAGAAGAATTGGCTAAAGAAGCTATTGCCGAGGCGGTTGAACAAATAAAAGAAAGCAGCAAGGCCAAAGTTGATAAAGTGACTGATGATGTCGCTTCGAAAGCAAAAAATACCTTTGACTATGCTGCCGATGCGACGAGCAATACATTCAAAAGTTTCTGGAACGCTGGTTTTGGACTTTGGCGTGCGACTGGTGTCGGTGATGGACTTATGAATAAAGCAAAAAATCTTACTCATGGTATCATTGATGTAACGACAAATTTAACAAAACAAGTTGCCAGTGGTATAACAGACAATGCTTCAACTGCTGTAAAAGTAACTGCTCACGATTTCGTTGACGATTCAGTAAAGACAGGGGAAGAAGTTGGTGATGATTTAGTCAGTCTTGCAGCTGATACATCAAAAGATTCTCTCAAACGCGTCATTTATATGGAGGATAATATTGCTAAGAACACAATTTCACAGGTAGCGAATGGCTCGATAGAAACTGGTCAAAATGCGGCTAAGAATGTTATCGATACAGCGGGTCATTTAGTAAAAAATTCAATACAGGGATATGCAAATGTCACAGTAAATGCAATCAAGACTTTTGAATCTGGTGCAGTGAACGAAACGGTCAAACAACTTGAAAAAGTAGCACCAGAATTTGTGAACAGGAATGTAATACAGCCAGTAGGTGAGGGCATTGCAAATGTTATCGATGGTATTGACGGTGATTTCGTTGATGGGATCAAGGGTGGTTCGGAAAAAGGTATTGAAAAATTAGAATATAAATTGAAGAATAGAGTCGACAAGGTGGCAACCAAATTGAAAGAGAGAGTCGGAAAGGTTCTATCTTGAAACCTCATAGAAGAATAACAGAAGCACCAGTGAAATGAATAAGCTCTCACTGCCTCGCAAACATTCTTGATGGTATACCATATCGTGTTTGTGAACGTTTGTAAGTGAAATGTGTCACCTATCTTGCAGTTTGGACAAAGATTCTACCGTACAAGATAATATTTTGAGTAGAAAAACCTATTACTGATCGCTTGTAATGCGCCGATCATAAACATAGATCACAGTATCCCATTGATATTTTGTATTACTGACGATGTAATTAATTTGTTGTAAATAATATGTTTAGTTAAATTTACAAGACCTACTCATTATGCAGTCTAATGATTAATCATCTGTTCTGACATTTTCATACAAGTATAAAACTTTCATTGACATCACTTATCTTATCTTGAATAAAAAAATTTAACTACTCAGTTGTAGTCCGATCAAATTGAATTGTCAATTGACTCGAGTAAGTAGATTAGATAAAATTATATGGCCAACTAGAATTTACCCTGTGCACGTGCTTTAAATGACTTGCCATGCAGGATAAATATCAGGCAGGCAGTCAGGATTCCTGGAATTCGTACATTCTTCATCGTTGATTAGAAAAGTATATCATTTATTTTCTAGATTCGAGTCAGGCGACGAGATGGAACGGGTCAGCAAATATCTTTTTCATTACCATGCGAGACTGCAAAGTCAATGGTTGTTATTTGAAAAGAAAACTTGATGATCATCTAGATCAGACTTCTACATCAATGATTGACGATAGTTCCTCACCATTCTTCCACCATTCTTACTATACGATATGTCGATATGAACAAATTATTTCTCAGACCACTCAGGAATCTTTTCTGTCAGATTTTGTGCAAAAAACACAAAAGAGATGAGAATTTTGTACTTGAAGAGTGTTGGTTCATCATCATTTGTCATTATGTTAGTCTGACGATTCATCTCTAATACGACTCATTCGACATGAGTTTGACACTCATGTAATAACGAATCATGTCAAAGCGCAGCAGGGATTGGGAAGCCTGAATTCTCTCACCATACATTCAGCTTTGACAAAAAAAAAAGTTTATTTCACACAAAATTCAGGAAAAGCACGAACTTTCATGGGAAGATGTATGTTTCCGGGATTCTGGAAGTGATTTCTAGAGAACCCCACAATAAGACAAACTAGCACTTGACGAATGGATGACCATTCCAACCAACTGCCTTGCAAAACGATCTATCGAGCTGTTGACTAAGTGCCCTCCCAGGTCTACCAACCCATTGATATGATACACGACTCAGTGACCTGTATACGTGGTGACCTGCCATATGAACTACCGAACTAATGATCTCATGTATAACCGGACGACCTGGTACTCTGCCATATAACCCACCAACCCGTTGACCTTTCAGATTACCCATCAACCCACTGACATTCTCAAGCCGTATGGGCCTACTGACTCACCGTCTACTAAACACCCATCTGATCTTTCACGTTCTCCTCATCAGTCACGTGATCTGACATGATCTACAGACCTATTGTACGATTTGCAGATCTACCGACCCACTGATCTGACACAATACCGACTGATAAAGTCACTGATGGTAAGCCAGTGGGTCATCCTGAAGTACAGCAGGTCGAAGGGTTGGCAGTCTATCAGGGAGGTTTCTATAGATTAACAAGTCGATGAGTCATGTGTCAGATCAGGAGAACAACGGGCTAGAACACTGTGAAAAGGAACTCATAAAACTAGGCTAATCGTCTGAAAATCAAAATTACAAGGTTAAGGGATTTATTGTGATTCAATACGATTTTTACCTGACTTAAAGAATTCCTCCTTACAATGTAAGTATCAAATTAGGTCAGTGGGTCGGTGAATCAATGGCCCATCAGCAGATTGACGAGACAACAGTTCAAATGGTAGGTAAGATTACGGGGCGTATTCGGGAGTTCACCAGGTCATTAGGTTGGTGGGCTCGGTGATCAGTTTGCTGTTGAATCGAGATCATATGTCACGTCAGAAGATCCACAGCTCATTGAGTCATACATGAAATAAATGGATCTGTCGGTCATCCGGAAGATCAGCATGTCAACTTGGCATATGTCAGATCAGTAAATCAGTCGGCCCGTACCCAAACGCAAGGTTACCCCGTCCACATACCGATAGGTCAGAGGTTGCAGTGCAGAGAGTTGGGATGGTCATTTTCTCATTGGTCGTTGTATTTTTACTAGTGTTATTGCCTTCCTCGCTAACGCTCGTCCGGCTTGAAAAAGTCTCTGATATGGTATAAGCCCCTGAAACGCTTCTGTAGTTCAACAATGAAACATTAAGATTTCATAATGCAGTGAATCCGGAGAAAGAAATTTCCATGGTGTAACCTAGTAACTGTGATTAAAGACTGTGACGCTGGTGCGATGTTGCGCATAGTGAAGTTCCTCAATCTCCAGTAAGTATCTGAAAATTCTGCCCAACAGCAGCCCTAGCGACAACTTTAGCCCCTGCCTCAACTACGCCCCATCCACGGCCCCAGCCTCAGTCCCAGCCACAGCTCCAGCCTCAGTCCCAATCTCAGCCTCAGTCCCAGTCTCAGCCTTAGCCTTAACCACAACCCCAGTCTCAGCCTCAGCCCCAGCCTTAGCCCAAGACCCAGCTGCAGCCCAGCCTCACCCGAAGCGACATGCCCAGCCTCATTCCTAGCCTCAGCCATAGCCCCGTCCCAGCCTCAGTCCCAGTCTCAGACTCAGCCTTAGTAACAGCCCAACCTCAAATTACGATTTTCAAACTTGAATCGCCCTCTGCTATGAATCAATGATGTTAAATTTGTGAATCGGCATTGGAGGACTAATTTTTATTTCTCTATTGGTGACCTGGGGTTGGAGGCCATTCAAGTGCATTTTTTCTTTGATCAGCATCAGCTCAGCCACAGACCCAGCCTCAGCTCCACCCGTAGCCCCAGATCCAGCCTCGACCCCAGCTGCAGCCCAGCGTCAGCCCCAGCCTCAGCTCTAGCCTTAGTCCTAGCATCAGCTCAGCCACAGGCCCAGCCTCAGCCCCAAAAGCCTAAGCTCCATCCTTAGTCACAGCCCCAGCCCCTGCTCCAGACTCGACCCCAGCCACAGCCCATCGATCCAAAAGGAAAGTTTTGACTGATTGGATCTTATAACAACTGATCGAACCATCAAATCAACTGCTCAATCCGTACGGATAAGTCAAAAGCCATCACCAGCAACACCAACACGGACCCACCGATCCGCTGACCCTCTAACCTACCAACCCACCAACAGCACCTGCGGCGCCGCCACGATACGAGGCATCCGGACGGATGAAATTGGATACTAAGGTAACTGTGCCTAATTTGCACTCATTCCCTAATTTGCCCCCATTCAAGTTCTCAAATGTATGCACCCGCAGACCCTGCCACGGATTTTTTTTCGTGTTTGTTACGTTAAAATATGAGGAAATAAACGTTTCGGAACGATCCTAGATGACCCGCGCATTTCTGACAACAGAAAAGTGGTTTTCGGTACTTTCGACTTCTTTTTTGTTAGTCACTAAAAGCTATGCCAAACAAAATGGGTGTGATCAATTCCAACGTACTTTAATTCATTTTCTTTGTCTTCGTCCCAACTTCAGAATGCTTGTTGCAGAATTGCAAAATTCGATTTTTAGCCGATTCTACGCCCATATCACTAGAAAAAGTGCAGTGTTCCTAATTTGCCCCTATAGTCTTTTTCCAAACTCGTTCCTCGTTCCATCAAGATGCATCCATTCACCTCAAAAAGTTCTAAAGGGGGTAAAAAAGCTACAAAATGAGCTAAAGTACGACTCATTTGGAGGTCTGGGAGTCGAGATATCCCGATTATACGGAATACCCGTATGATCTCATGAAAATAGGCCTATTTTTCTGTGGGGGCAAATTACGAACACACTGTTGAAAACTCGCAAAAAATCTTCTTTCGCAAGAATCAAGATATCTCGGCTCCAATTTGTTGAAAATAGACGTACCTTAGCTCATTTTGAAGGTCTTGGAACAAGCTTCAAAATGATAGCTAAAGTACGTTAAAAAATATAAAGATGAGTTGAAATGGCGAGTAAAACAAAAGTAGTGGGGGCAAATTAGGCACACTTACCTTATATGATGTCACCAGCGACGCCATCACAATACGAGGCATCCGGAAGGATAAAATTAATATACGTTAAAAATATAATAAGGTCATCACCTTAGCATTAGACCTAGACCGAATGAGGCTCCCTTAGAGTGAACTAAACCAAACAAGAACGAACCAGATTGAACTATACCGGATGAGACCGACCTACACTAACCTAAACCTGCGTGATTTTTGCAAAAATCATTAACGGGAAAAATAAAAACTATACGGTATTCATTCCAAGAATCAACGTCTAATCCTCAAAGAATGAAATCTCGTTCTCTATGGTACGTCGACAATTTCCTCTCAGAATCGGATTTGCAATTACTATAAATAAGTCTCAAGGACAATCATTTGAAAGCGTTGGGATATATTTGCCGGCACCAGTGTTTGCACATGGGCAATTATACACTCCTCTATCAAGAGTCACATCAAAAGAAAATTTGGAAATTGTTGTGAAAAATAGTGCTAAGGAAAGCAAAGAACAAATACTTTCAGAAAATTCATCTAAAACGCCTTTCGCAGGAACTCAGGTTTATACCACGAATGTTGTATATCCAGAAGTATTTTATGATTAACTCAGAATTTCGTATATCTCTTGAATCAATTCAAGTCGAATTACTTAGTTTCTATCATTTCCCAACATGTGTAGTGTTGAATTTGAGGGTATTATGTATTCTCCACGGCATCACAACAATTCATGATTTCTTCTAACAATCGGGAATCAATCTGCTCGGGAAACGTGTACATAATGTAATAAATGAAAAAATCAAAATTGTAACTCAATTTAATGTGCTGAATTGTTTTTGAAGCATTTCCACCACCAGCAACACACGCAACACCAACAATAGCAATACAGACCACCGGACCCACCGGACCCACTAACCCACCGACCCACCAACAGCACCAACGACGCCACCACGATACGAGGCATCCGGACGGATAAAATTGGTAGGCGCTTGATTAATTTAATTTCCCATGACGCAATTATACTGAAATATACATCTAATAGAATCTAATAGACATCGAAACTTGAGTGATTCTCACTGAAACTTTGTCGATTTTCACTGAAACTTCAGTGTTTTTACTGAAATTTCAGTGAAATGTCTCACTTGAACTTTAGTGATTTCCACTGATATCACCAAAGTTCAAGTACATCCATCCATCCACCAACCCACCCACCTGACCACTAACCCCCACTCACCCACCCATGACCCATACGTCCACCCATCAGTCTTTACTCCCTCCACATAGGCAACCCGTTACGCAAGATGCTGGCGGACAAATTTTGGCTGGGCTTTTAATTATTTTAATTATGATGACTTATTCTAGCCTATCTTTCAGACAAAATGCAACAGAAGGGAAAAGGTCACAATCTTGAAGACAAAATAAGCTTGATGCCAACTACCTCCGGAATCCACATTATCAGAACACTGATGGCCTGGAGCTCTTTAATTTTTTGTAGGGCTATCTTATCGTGTGATATTGAGTTCCAATGAAACATCCACTCCCAGAACACTACCTTTCTATAACTATTTCTGGTTTTTAAGACAACCAAAATAAAAAAACCAGAATGAAAATCTTCCTTATACTTCACTCTCAAGTTAGCTGCACAGTTCACGAAGTTATCCTCCAAAAGTCAATTCAAATTGAATACATAACTCCCATTTTTATTCCATATTCATTCGATCATCTCTTGAGTAAACGCCATACTCGAATATAAAATTACTATCCATATCTTCAAAAAGCTTGAAGGATAAGTTCTCGTTGATTCATAAATCTTTCATTTCCATATTAACTCGTTCGCATTCATAGGAATTACGTCACCACATCAGTTGGGAGGCGGATTTATTGATTTGATCACATACTCCATCGAAATTTTTCCGGCAATGTTGCCTGAATTTTTTTTGTACGATTTGGTGAACATGAATCTTTCAAACCTGATATCAGTCAATTGACCCACTTGTCTTTTCTTCAATGATAGAACTTCCTGAACTTTGACTCATTTCAATAGGGAGTATATTGTCAAAGAATCATGTCTTACGAACGGTGAACGTTTCTCAAGGTTCTTAGCTTATTTGCTCCAGTTGAATGGCTTTCTTACATTTTTGTTCAATATATTTCGATTTTGTTTGCGAAGTGTAAACTCGAGGTAATACGGATGAATTAATAATTTTGACATGGCTCAGATGCGTGATCAAACGAAATTATTGTGCCACAACTCTTGGATCTTTTGATCAGTTCCGTTCGAAATTTTTGATTTGAATCATAAAGAGTCGTAACCCTGCAATCATTGCTGTTCATTCCAACTGCAGGTTCCACTTGTGAGCATTACTTTCATTTGTCATTCAAATTAGCATCAGAATTCGGTAAGTTTGTAATATCGATAACCGATATAAGATCTTCCTCGGCAGACAGAAATTTCATAGATTGACTATTCCAAGGATTTGACATACAAGTTCTACGATTTCAATTGATATCGGGCTGCTGCTGAGTTTGGTAAACTTGAAAAAGAAATCATGGAGATGAAGATTATTTTTTCCTTATCTGTCATCTTGTTCACTGGGTCTCTTGGAACACAAGGTGCTGGACTTAGATCTCCACCAATCACGAAGGTAAGCTATTTCTATTTGACAGAAATTTTATTGGAATATATCTTATAACCTTCCATCAGCAGCCAACGGATCTTGGCGCCTAGTCACGATCCGGTTGCATAGTTTCATAGTGTGGCACCAAAATCTATCTGTCTTAAGGCAGAGTAAATTTCAAGCTCCAATCCCTTATAGATGCGATCGGAGCGCTTACGCGGGACAAAAATTTCTATCGTCGCTTGATCAATCAATAGAATGAATTAGTAGCAGTTTTCTCATCGCTCTTTACTAGCTCATCCAGTTCAATCCTACATCTGAAACAGCGAATTGATATGCGAGAATCTGAATGACTCAAATGAATTTGAGTATCTCCTTAGATATCCATTTGACGTTTGAGTAACTCAAAATATCTAAATGCAAGCCAATTATTGAGTTGATTCGCAGAACCCAATGGCATTAGTCCATGAGACATCTACAATTTTTGCCCCACGTACTCATTAGGGTGGTCCAAAAAATGGAAAAATTTCGGATTTCAACATGTTCTGAGTGACAAAGCTTGTGTATTCATATGTACACTCGGGATGAAGGTGTACTGCAGTGGCTGTGGCGTTCAGTGACCGATCGAGATCTTCCGTCTCGTTTGTACTCGTGCCATAACCTTTTGAGTGCGAGAGAGACGAAAGATCTCGATCGGTCACTGATCGCTACATCCACTGCAGTTCAGCTTTCTCCCGAGTGTACATATGGAAAAAAAAATTTGGCACATGCTGAGATACATCTTCGGACTCGACAAGAGACTTGAAGTTTGGAATGAAAATGTATGCAAGTAGCGCTCTACATACACTTTTGTTCGAAACTTCTTATCATTCCCGAAACTGAAAATGGCATGTCTCAGTATGTGCCAGGATTTGCTTCATATGTACACATGAATACACAGGTTTTACCGCACCAAACATGTTGAGATTGAACAATTTTGATTTTTCGCCGCACCCTAGTACTCGTGATATGTGTAGGAGCCACTTTTCTACGCCTTATACAGGATTCAAGAATATAAAACTATGTTGAGCTAATTCTTTCAAAACTTGAATCCTAAACTCAAAAGTGCTCGAGAATGCAAAAAAATGCTTCTCGTTCGGAAATTATTGAAATCACTTCAAAGAGCTGATACTTGGTTGATTCATTCGAATGTCCAATGATTATAGAGTTGAGTGACTTCTCCCAAGTTCTTTAAAATTTCATTGTCAGCTTGAAACCATACGTTTGATCAGGTGATTTGCTCTATCCAACAGTTGCGCATGCTTAGCTCCACTTTTCGTCACATCAATTTGATATGACCCAATTAAAATCATTAAACTTGGAATAGTTCTCCTAGATTATTACTGATATGAATGAGTAATTAGATGGTTCAAAAGAAGTCGTTCAGTATTTGAACACTTGGGAACACACTCTTTTGCGACCATTTTCTTCTGATAACAATGGTGTGGAATTATTTTTCATTACTCTAACCTAAAAATGCAGCGTTTAAACTCTTCAAATACACGGCAAAAAAATATATTGATAGAAGAAAGACAATTCTCTAGATGTATGCTTTCTGACCACCCTGCAAAGCATTCATGATTGTGAAGAGATGTATGCAAAGAATTCAAGAAGATGAAAATCTCACTAATCATTGCTCTCTATGATTTTCATCCAATCCACAACCCCGTCACCCACATCCAATCACTTTTCGCAATGGTGACGCAATTTTTTGGCAGATGTTTGATAACCGCCATTGGAAATCCATAAGAGGAGGCAACTAAGAATTAGTAGTTGTTCCCGCTTCACAAGGATCCCACAAAAGAAAAACAGCATTGGAATCTTTATGAGCTACTCTCTAAAGTTTTGGAGATTTCACGCGGTCATTTGAAGAAGGATCTTATTTTCTCGTTGATTTCCAACGTCAGGACTCCAGTAATCAACAACAAATACAGACTTACATTGAGGATGAAGGGCGTGTGGTTAGCCCTGCGAATTTTTTTCGAATTTTGTTCACACTGCACTCAAATTCTCTTTCGGTTTAGTTATAACATGAGTTGTAGCATAATTGTTATCGCCTAACTTGTATGCAAAACTGGTCGGATAGCCCAAATTGTAAGAAAATTTGAGTAAAGTGCGAAGTACAATGTATTCATATAGGTTAGGAGGCACCAGCGTTACAGCTTACTCCTTTTTTGTGTAGTTTTCTTGAATTTACGATGAACGGCGAGCTGTAAACTATAAGTTAGGTCATGAGAACGACCCGACAACTCATCTCAAACTATGTATCATCAAAATTTTCACGTAAGATGTGAGTAACACTCCATGACCGAGTTGCACGGCTACCACTACATGCCCTTTAAGTCAATAACTGGATACACAATTTACTTGGTTCCGTGACTACCCCGGGTGATTTTCAATACTTTACGCCAATCCACACCATTCGTTGATATCCAACAATAACCAACAATTGCGGGATGCGAGTGTCTTAAGGCGATGCGGTCACCATGCAAGCTGAAAATCATTCCCAACTTTCTCCGATCCTGTTGCGATTTGGGCTAAACGACGAGCGCACAAATATTTGTTATCATCTAACTTAGATTTGTCTGCTCTTCGTTAAGCCCAAATTGCAATAGAATCGGAGAAAGTTGGGAATGAAAATGTGCGTATATTATAGGTTAGAAGGTCCCCGCGGCCAAGTTATTCCCACTTTTCTCCGATTTTCTTACGATTTGGGCTAAGCGACGGATTGAGGAATACAAGTTGGACAATAACAACTATTCGACAACTCGTCTCACACTTTGAATCATCAAACTTTTTATGTAAGATGTATTTTCAAGGTCCATGGTAGCGGTGCACGGTGACCGCATCGCCTTAAAAACTCCACAGAAGACAAACATAACCTACCTTCCTTATATGCAATTCTTGAATTCGCATAAATGATCAGAAACACGCTGATCCCACTAATTTTGCAGGAACCTTTGGATTCGGGAGAATTACAAGGAAGGGGCCTTGATTTAGATTACAACAACCTAGACAGACCAAAAAGATCCTACGGAGACGAGGAAGATGATTTCAACGTTCTGGAACCAGATACTCACGACTCAGCACCATCCGCGGGTGGATTCTTGAACAGAGCAAGGACAGATATTGAAAATGAGGCGAATCGATTTGTGGACAATGAATCAGAGCACCTGAAAGAAACAATTGCGGAGAAGGCTGAAAACGTTAAGGGCGAAGGCGAGAAAAAAGTCGATAAGGTTGTCAATTACGTCGAGTCCCAGGGTGACGACGCTATAAACAAGACAGTCAACATGGTCGGTAACACTTACAAAAGCGTGGCAAATACGGGTTTCGACTATCTTGCATCCATAGGCCTCAGCAAATCTATCACTGATAATCTATCAAACTTCACCAACTTACTGATAAATAGCGGACAGGAGATTGCTCAGGACGTGGGTCACAGCGTTGTCCAAAGTAGCTCCAACGTTCTGAAATCTGCTGGTGAGGGCCTCGTTAGTGACTCAGTCGATACTGCAGAAAATGCCGGTATCGAGGAGACGGACGTCGTGGCAAACTCTGCGAAAGAAACAGTTCATGGCGTACTTAATATCGATGGTACAAAATTGAAGGATGCTGCAGTAGATTTTGCAAAAGGTAGCGTTGATACTGGTCGAGATGCAACGAAAGGAGTGATCAAATCGGTGAGCAACGCAGCGGGGAATTTGACTTCGGGAGCACTAGCTGTAGGTGTCAATGCTGCTGAGAGCGTGGGTCAATTGGTAATCAACAAGGCGTCAGATGTTGCCAAGGATCATATTGGGATCAGCCCAAACATTGTTAATGCGGTGGAAGAAGATCTCAAATCCTTCTTCGAAGGTGCAGGTGACGACGTAAAAGATGTGGCTGAGGCCGCCATTTCTGGAGTAAAAGACAGTGTGGACAAGAAGTATGGCCGCCGGGTCGATCATGTTGCTGATTCAATCAAAAGCCGAATATAGTAGGATTAATTGAGGAGTTGGGAAGGGATCTCAAGATTTTGAAATTGCAACTTTTCTTAGATAATTTGAATGAATTGAGATTCATGCTATGGTCAAATAAAATCAGTACAAATAACTATCCATAATGCAACAAGTGAGTTCTTCTTCAACCCAGACATATCTACAAACTCAAATTTACTGCCAACAGCATACCAACTCCACCGTGCAAAATCTTGCGTAGGAGTGGAGAATGTAGATCTACTCTCATGAGATCTATACAACGAAGATAACTCCACTGAGCTCATTTCTTCAATTTTAGATCTGAGCAAACGTTCAGGCAGTTTTTTGATGGGATCATAACGAAAAAATTGTACATGCATATGATTAATGGAGTTTCCTTGTAAAGGAAGCATGAATACCCACTCCGGTTATTCATTACTCCTTATACATCAAATAACGTTTACGAGATGTAAATAGACGGTTCGAGAAGGTGGTCCAGAATCCACCTTAAATTGTAGGTCCACTGAATACGTGAATTTTATCTTCGGACAGTTCGCCTCAATGAAAAACAAATGTCACGGATGGATTCGCAAATCTCTCATATGAATAATATTTCATTAGCTTACACTTGTCAAAAAGGGCTATGAAGTCCGCAAATTCTGAGTTATTGTTAATATGATATAGAGAAAATGTTTGTGGAGTGAACTCCTGTCCTAATATGAGAGAATTATGGCACTTCTCTCATTCTCAAGGATGGTCCGTGATCGAAAATAAGAATTCATTCGTGATAAAATCTGATCGTAGTGATCAATGACGGTGATAACGAGACCACGAATTTCTGGAGTATCAGATAATACCTATCTTTAGAAGATATCTCCTGATCTGTTACTCTTCATACAGCTAAGATATTGAGCGAAATATTACTAGACGTACCTAAAACCTCACTCAAAGGTCGTCAGATCAAAATTTATCATGATCGAATGGAATGAATTTTATCTGAATAGAAAGTTAATCAAATAAATACTGAAACAAAATAATCGATTCTTCGCTCGGATGAGTTCTATATTACTCATAGATATTCGACCGTTTCCCGAGCTCACATCAAGATATTCGAATCCAAGGGTTCGATACCTCCGAAGCTTCTCACGGAGTGTTGATGCTAATTTGCACCAGATACTCTTCATGTAGCAGGAAATGTCAGAGGGTGATCCAAAAAGATCTTGAAAAATACTCGGAAGAAATGAGGCTACAAATAGGATGTTAAAAAATTGTTAGTGTTTCGCCCTAGTCTCTCCGCCTGGGGTCATCAGAATGATGACGGAGAGATTTGTCATTGACACTGAAACTATTGGACTGAAGCAACACGTTGGGAAATTTGTTCGTTCTATGGAGGATTGGATGTTAAATTTGTTAGGAGGCACAGAAAACTGTCCTCCATCTAGTTGTGAGACTGCGGAACATGTGACAGCTACCCTCCGGTCCATGGCCGTTGAATTTCATGCGAATCGATTCTTTTCTCGTGAGTTCTTTAAGATTCAGACATAGAACGAACAAATTCCCCAACGTATTGCTTCAGTCCAATAGTTTCAGTGTCAATGACAAGTCTCTCCGTCGTCATTCTGACGAGCCCAACCAGAGCGACTAGACGTACGTCAACTTGGACCGCGACCAAAATGTGACAATTGTTTTGGGTAGGACTCTATTTGTTCTAATTGTATACAAAATTTCAGAATTTGCCTATTTTGCCTTTTCGAGAAAATCGACTTTTAAGTCGTCAAAATATGCCCGTCTTCCAGAGGCCACAGCTCTATTTGAATATTGAGCCTAGATCGACGTATCTGGGCTCACATCGAAGCTCTGAATTTGCCAAAATTGTTTTCGGCGTCAAACGGACCACACAATGAGCGAAAGAGATAAATTACATGGTCAAAGGTTTTCGCGTGTACTGGGTATACCTATATATACGGCAAGACGGCGCGCGAAGGGGGCAACTGATCTCGAGCAGACGACAACACTGCTTTTGCGGGCTGGGATCGCCCGGATCGACGTTTGACCAGCAGAGCAGATCTAACCCCTTGCAGACGTAAAGCGGGTGCTAGAAACCTATGCATGCACTGTAAAAAATATTAATGTAAAGGAGCTGTTGCAAATAAGGCCAAATCTGCTCCAGAGAATTGGGACTCCAGGTTGCACTGAAATGCGTGTTTTGGGTGTCTGAATATGCATATGAATTTTTCCCGCGTCAAACCAAAGCGTCTCCCAGTAGTGGGCAAAAAGGTGCCCCATTTAAAATACACGTGGAACGCACTTTCTAGCGTCCCTCTCAAAATTGGCCCAATGGACTTTAACGGCTCCAATGAGGATTTGTTCTTGAACAGAAAATACAACTTTTAGGGGTTTTTTCATGGACGGGAAATGATGTGCTGGTACCGAAAAACCACTTGAGAGATGGAAAATGCGGATCTTTCACGCTAAAACCGGGGAATACTCAAACGGAGTGGGATTAATCGAAAAGTTGCAGAGGACCAAAGTTGTAGATTATGTTCTAAGCTTCCATTTGGCATCGGTTTTTTATGCATGTATTGGTTGGGGGTTCCCAAAAAACGACCAAAAGTCGTGAAAAACCATATTTATTGGATTTCTTGGCGATCTCGGGGTGAAAATGGACTGACAAACTATCATATCTTGTAGATCTCATCAAAATACACATTTTTGGTTCCCATAATTTTTTCGAAAAAACGCACCAGATTCGAGTTTATAGCGAAAAAGTGCCGGAAATAGGCACTCTCCAACGTTCTCACGCAAAATACTCGAAAAACGAAAATGGAAACCCTATATAATAATTGCGTGAAAAGTTGCCCTTTTTTGTGTACTTCAAAATGAAAGAAAAATTCATAGCGTTCCGATGTTCCTGCTTCGAGGAATATGCATTTTTATGCCAGATAACAAGTTTGAGTGGATAAATTCATGGTTCCAGCATGCTATATGCAATTCTACGTCAATGAGTCATACAACTACATCAATCGGACATGCAAAATCACCAATTTTCATCCACGATCATCATTTGGAGCTATATAAGGTTATGATAAGGATCGAATCTTTGAACACCAGGATTGTTGTCTTTCTCAAAACTTTTTCCAACTATGAGAATATTGTAGTGTACGAGACTACGAAAATAACCATTCATGAGAACTCATACTCTATGGCTTGGATTGATATCACAAGTTGATGTCGAAAATTTTCAAACTAGTGAAATCTACTTAATCAGCCGTGACAGTAGTCCGCCTGTCAAGCTAGACGACGAGATTACTGGTAGAACAAGTTTTCTGAGTAAGATGACAACGGAAGTTATTCGTTCTTCACGTTTTATACCAAAACTCGTGTGTCAGTCAGTTCACCTGTTCATAATAGCTATAGTTTTCTTTGATATCACATATTTGACTTTGAGGTTCAATCTGACTCAGAGTCATCTTCATCTGTAGCCACTGATTCAAAAACTCCATGCTCAGCCAGGAACTCTTCATTCGTTTGCTCATGGTCGACATTGCTGACGAAGGAATCATAGTTCCGGCTTAATCTCTCCCTGCAATTCTCCTGGTATCGTTCATAACCGAGATACCATAATACTGAAGCGATGTGAGCACAGCAACCAACCGTTCTTCCACCTGTCCTGCATTGACAGTACCAACCGAATTTTGATGGATGTGCCTAGTTTCCGGGATATTCTAGGGCTCTGAACGGTGATCGTGGATGAAAATTGGTGATTTTGTATGTCCGATTGATGTAGTTGTATGACTCATTGACGTAGAATTGCATATAGCATGCTGGAACCATGAATTTATCCACTCAAACTTGTTATCTGGCATGAAAATGCATATTCCTCGAAGCAGGAACATCGGAACGCTATGAATTTCTCTTTCATTTTGAAGTACACAAAAAAGGGCAACTTTTCACGCAATTATTATATAGGGTTTCCATTTGCGTTTTTCGAATATTTTGCGTGAGAATGTTGGAGAGTGCCTATTTTCGGCACTTTTTCGCTATAAACTCGAATCTGGTGCATTTTTTCGAAAAAATTATGGGAACCAAAAATGTGTATTTTGATGAGATCTACAAGATATGATGGTTTGTAAGTCCATTTTCACCCCGAGATCGCCAAGAAATCCAATAAATATGGTTTTTTACGACTTTTGGTCGTTTTTTTTGGGAACCCCCAACCAATACATGCATAAAATACGCTGCTAAAAAAATTTAGCAGAATGCTTTCTCATTGCCATAGAAGATGTCAACTAATCTCATATTATTCACTTGTTATATTGATCAATTCCCCTCATGAAATTTTTATTAAAATATTTATCCATCCAAAATATCAATATAATCAAATGATAAATTTTATGAAATAATCAATCCACTATATAATAAATTATTTCTCAATCATTTTCATATAATCTTACAAAATTTTCATGTTTACTAAGGATACTCTTCAAAAATTGCAGTCGATAATATCTTCATCAAATGACTCCGCAGTATTATTTCATCAGTACAATAATTTCCCATTGACGGATCTCTACCAAAACAGATTGTTACTGCGTACGCTGTCGCTAACAGACCGCAAGAACTATAATCAATCTATTTTTGCGCCTTCTTGAATACTACGAAATCATCTTCTAGTGAAGGATACCTTTTTTTTATGGAATCCCTTTCTTTATCATCCAAATCTTCCAAACTGTGAATGTCACAATACAGGCTGTCATAAATGAATAGAAATAGTGCTTCATAATGTAAGCACCTCCAATGCTTGAAATCATTCGAGTAGAGAATTTGGATATCTTCACAATAAGTTTCATCAATCATTCAACTTAACTGTGTCAATACCATGTCTGTAGGTTTGAAATTGGGATAATTTTTTTTCAAAAACTTCAGAAATGCGTTGATTGATTCATCTCCTGGCCATGATCCAGAACATAATATATTCTTTCGAATTTCATTAAACTGACTTTCTGTAATTCTAATTTCCAGTAGGTGGGACAGAGTGATAGGAATGTAAAGGTCTTTATCCATTTTCATTAACGCGAGAAATCGATTGATGATAGAGATTTTTGGTAAACAGGTGATTATGTTAGGGAAGGAATAAATCTTCTGTCGGTGAACTTGAGAATTGGAATAAAATGTATCATTTGGAACGCAAAATTTCGAGATCGATCTGACGAAATGTTTTGAGACTTTGTACGTGTATTTCGGAGACTGTGATGATGATGCCAGTGAATTTTGAGCATGATTGCATGGATATTTTTTGACTTGTGAATTTTTTAATGAGAAATTTGAAATTTTTCGGAAAGAAGCAAATCTTATAAATGATTTGTACTTCATTTTACTACATGAAAAAAATGTAAAGGGATTAATTTAGATGTTTTTCGACGTGCTGGATCGATTGGTTGATACGGAATTTTGTTAAATTGTGATTATAAAGGTTTTATAGCCCAACGGGAGAGAGGTGTGTAAAAATAGAATAAAACGAACTTCAATCAAAATTCCGTATTAACCAATCAATTCAGGACGTCGAGAAACGCGTAAATCAACAGCCTCAGATTTTTTGAGGAGGTAGGAGAGAATATTTTTAGTTTTTAAGATGAAAAAAAATTATAAATAGGTGAAGAAAAATTCATAAGTATGAAAGTAATCATCGGGGGTTCTTGAAATCTAGCATTCTCATCTAGAGACGCCTCTGAACATGGCATAAAAATTTCAGGACGATCGATCACACCGGTGAGGAGTTTTGCTGAGCGATAGAAAACAACATACATACATACACACACACAGACACGGACAGAGGGCTCGAAAGACGGGGTTGTAGTAATTTTGTGAGGGCTTATAAACAAAAACTGTTACCTACATTCGATAGATCTTGGCGAAAGGAAGAGGACTGTACCAATTTCATGTATTCAAGAGGTTCACTGGAGGAGAAAAAAATTTTTTTAGAAAAAATTTGACGAAAATTCCGCTGGCACCAAATGAATGCTTTCTTTTTTGAGAAAGCAAAACCGATGCCAAATGGAAGCTTAGAACATAATCTACAACTTTAGTCCTCTGCAACTTTTCGATTAATCCCACTCCGTCCGAGTATTCCCCGGTTTTAGCGTGAAAGATCCGCATTTTCCATCTCTCAAGTGGTTTTTCGGTACCAGCACATCATTTCCCGTCCATGAAAAAACCCCTAAAAGTTGTATTTTCTGTTCAAGAACAAATCCTCATTGGAGCCGTTATAGTCCATTGAGCCAATTTTGAGAGGGACGCTAGAAAGTGCGTTCCACGTGTATTTTAAATGGGACACCTTTTTGCCCACTACTGGGAGACGCTTTGGTTTGACGCGGAAAAGATTCATATGCATATTCAGACACCCAAAACACGCAATTCAGTGCAACCTGGAGTCCCAATTCTCTGGAGCAGATTTGGCCTTATTTGCAACAGCTCCTTTACAATACAGGTCGGTAAATATCCAACTATGATAGTTGTAAATTTCAGCTAATTTTCGTGATTTTACAAGCGCTTGTGAATTTACCACTCTCAGAGGGGGTAATTCTTGGATACCACTCTCAGAGTGGTAAATTTCATCCCACAGAAGTGAGGAGTATGCACTGCGCGTGCGTGATGCGAGTAAGCTGAGCTTAGTAAGCTGAGTTAGACTCGCGAGCAGAAGACTCAATCTGTAAACATCTAAACTGCCCTCGCCTCTCTTCGGCATCGCGAGATTGCCGCTGCAGAAGGAGTCTGTGACTTCGACGACATCCCCGAGCAGTCCAGGGCAATCCGGTCTGCTCTGATTATTTCAAAATTGAAGTAAAGTCTCGTGACTTTATTGTGTGCGGTCGTTCCGTCCGGAGTAGGATTTGGTTTTGAGGTTATCTTTTACAAAACTGTGTTCCTCTCAAACTATTCTAAAATAAGTTTACATCATGCGTGTCATCAAATAATCTGATTAATTCGATATATTTGTACACAATATCCACATTACACTCTCATCCGAGCTTCTATCTACTCTGTTGTGCTCAATGAGAAAAAGAAATAAAATCAGCAGACAGAAATTTACAACCGCGACGGTATATTTCAGCTGACGAAGCGGTGGCGCTGCTGAGTGAAATTTACCGTCGGACGGTGAGATAATTAACAAGCCGCTTGTAAAATCACAACTCCCAGAGTGGTATCCAAGAATTACCCCCTCTGAGAGTGGTAAACTTACATAAATTTTTTTTACAGTGTGCATCGAGATTATCGCGAGACTTGTCTTCCCGCGCTGGCGCCACCCATCCGCCATCTCACCATATACAGTATGTGTCGGAATAGGTGTACATACCGCAACTGGGGTATACATAGATGGCATTTTGTAATTTCGTTGGGAAATATCAAAATTTTTTGTAATAGCTCTCATTTCTTGTAACTTTTAATTGAAAATACCTTTCAAATCATTACATTTGTAATGCTTTGAAGGGGGTGCCAACTTCGCACGCGTGTTGATTTGCCCTTAATCATTACATAACAAACAAGCGTCTGCTGTGTAATGATTAGAGTGAGGGCCATCGAGGTTAAGCTACGATCCTCATCGTTTTTCTGTAAAGGATAATGAAATTATTACTGTTTTGCGGTAATGGTGGTGACGAGAGTGATTGCAAGTGCGCGAGTGTTGATTCTTCTGTGGGCGTGCGGGCATTGGTTTAGCTGCGGAGCAAATAATGCAGATCATCAACATTGAATGCCATCATCGTGGCCCACGTGTTGCAGACGGCCTCCCCTAGAAAAGAGCTTCTGCGTCCTGGCTGTGATTTGTACGACAGATTCTCTGTTGCGACACAATTCTCAAAATTCATTCAGCACACGCGCCTGATCACTCCCGTGGCGTTTTTGTGCGGGCATCCGCTCAGTCATACACAAGTCCTGTGCCGTTTTCAGAAGTGCAATACTCGCGTGTGCTAATAAGAATATCTCTCGCGTGCGCTAAGCTTGTTACTCGATTTTATCGTACGCTAAAGTTGCCTTTCGCGTGCGCTACTATGCAGAGTTTAATTTTCGCGTACGCTAATTCCCTGGAAGTAAACACCATGAATTGTAGCGCACGCGAAAGGCAACTTTAGCGTACGCTAAATTCGAGTAATAAGCTTAGCGCACGCGAGAGATATTCTTATTAGCACACGCGAGTATTGCACTTCTGAAAACGGCACAGGACTTGTGTATGACTGAGCGGATGCCCGCACAAAAACGCCACGGGAGTGATCAGTCGCGTGTGCTGAATGAATTTTGAGAATTGTGTCGCAACAGAGCGTCTGTCGTAAAGATCACAGCAGGACGCAGAAGCTCTTTTTTAGGGGAGGCCGTCTGCAATACGTGGACGAAGATGATGGCATCCAATGTTGGTGATCTGCATCATTTGCTCCGCAGCCTAATCCGCAGCTAAACCAATGCCCGCACGCCCACAAAAGAATCAACTCTGACTTGAGTTACTCACCATCTCAACTGATATTTAAACTGGAACGATCAATGCTGGATTGAATTTCCTAGCTTCCGTTTTCTCCTCATTGTCCTGAATAGTTCATCATCTTCAAAATATTTAGTAAATAAAAGAGATGGCGAGTAACTCAAGTTGAGTCAAACTTACAGGGATAATCAAATCGTAATGTAATCAGTCATTTTCCATGCACTTTATGTTCAGATTTTGGCAAACAATTACTCGACATACTTTCCCTGATCTCATGACTCTCAAGAGTTGAAATCGATATTCTGCTAGGTCTCTTTTCAATGGCCTTTTCAATCGTTTCACGTCAGATCTTGCTAAACATTTACTCGACAGTTTTCCCTGATCTCATGACTCTCAAGTGTTGAAATTCATATTTTGATTCCAGATAGAGTTATCAGGGAAAAGGATGGTCATACTCGCCAAGTTAGACTTTTGGAAAAAGTGAAGTGGGAGGGGGGAAGATATTCTATACAATTAGAACAGTTAGAGTCCTACCCAAAACAATTGTCACATTTTGGCCGCGGTCCAGGTTGACGTACGCAGCGACTAGGGCGAAACACTTACAGTATTTTAACGTCCTATTCGTAACCTCTTTTTTCAAACGTATTTTTCAAGATTGATTTGTATCAACCTTTGATATTCCCTGCTCCATGAATTGTATGTGGTGCAAACTAGCATCAACACTCCATGAGAAGCTTCGGAGGTATCGAGTCCTCGGATTCGAATATCTCGATGTGAGCTCGGAAAACGGTCGAATGTCCATCGATATTATTGAAAACAAAGGATCTCTATATGCACACGAGGAATTACACGCAAAACAAATGCTCATGAGTTCTATGATATCTCAAGTCTATTTTTTTCTTCTTTCCCAATTCTAATCTATACTGACATTGTGGAATTAAATTAATTAAGCGCCTGTCCAATTTTATCTATCCGGATGCCTCGTATCGTGGTGGCGTCGTTGGTACTGATGGTGGGTCGATGGGTTAGTGGGTCTGGTGGGTCGGTGGGTCGGTGGGTCCGTGTTGGTATTGTTGGTGTTGCGTGTGTTGCTGATGATGGAAATGCTTCAAAAATGATTCAGCACACTATATTGAGTAACAATTTTAATTTCTTCATTTATTACATCATGTACACGTTTCACGAGCAGATTGATCCCCGATTGTTAGTAGAAATCATAGATTGTTGTGATGCTGTGGAGAATATATAATCCCTCGAATTCAGCTCTACACGTGTTGAGAAAAGATAGAAACAAAGAAATTCGACTTGAATTGATTCAAGAGCTATACGAAATTCTGAACTAATCACAAAATATTTCTGGATATACAGCATTTGTGGTATAAACCTGAGTTCCTGCGAAATTAAGGCGTTTTAGATGGATTTTCTGAAAGTATTTGTTCTTTGCTTTCCTTAGCACTATTTTTCATGACAATTTTCAAATTTTCTTTTGATGAGACTCTTGATAGAGCAACGTATAATTGACCATGTGCAAATACTGGTGCCGGCAAATACAGTACCCTGCATAAATAATGGAACACGGATACCTTCACTAAAACAGCAATAACTCCGACGCGTTCAGGTCTACAACAGTTTTGAAAAGAGCATTTGAAAGATGAGAAAAAAAACCTATCAAATGGTGTCCTTGACAAATTCTTTGAATCGAAATTTCACACCTATAATCCACACTCAAAATTGAAAAAATTTTCATTTCAATCACTCACCCTTAATTTTCATCCAAAGTACGTTAGCGTAAAAATTCTTACGGCATCTTGTATCCCTCTTCAAGACCTTCAAAATCCATTTTTTACTCATCCCTCTACGGTTTTTTAAGCCCGAGCTATGAACGTTGAGAGAGAAGAAGTTGAGACCCGTTCAGGGTACTCGTGATGTGAAGGCGGGCACTCCGCGTTTTTCGCGATGCCACGTTATCCACGGAAAATATCTGTCGGGAAACTCGTTACACACGATTCTACAGTAAAATGTTCTGAATTTTTCAAATTTTGAGCTCAAGTCATGGTAGGACGAGCTCTTAAAGTTCTACGCTTACGATAACGTAGCATCGCGAAAAACGCGGAGTGCCCGCCTTCACATCACCAGTACCCTGAACGGGTCTCAACTTCTTCTCTCTCAACGCTCATAGCTCGGGCTTAAAAAACCGTAGAGGGATGAGTAAAGAATGGATTTTGAAGGTCTTGAAAAGAGCTACAAGATGCCGTAAGAATTTTTACGCTAACGTACTTTGCAGAAAAATGAAGGGTGAGTGATTGAAATGAAAATTTTTTCAATTTTGAGTGTTTTTGAGTGTGAATTATAGGTGTGAAATTTCGATTTAAAGAATTTGTCAAGGACACCATTTGATAGGTTTTTTCTCATCTTTCAAATGCTTTTTTCAAAACTGTTGTAGACCTAAACGCGTCGAAGTTATTGCTGTTTTAGTGAAGGTATCCGTGTTCCATTATTTATGCAGGGTACTGTATATCCCAACGCTTTCAAATGATTGTCGTTGAGACTTATTCATAGTAATTGCAAATCCGATTCTGAAAGGGAATTTTCGACTTACCATAGAAAACGAGATTTCATTCTTTGAGGATTTGACGTTGATTCTTGGAATGAATACCGTATCGTTTTTATTTTTCCCGTTAATGATTTTTGCAAAAATTACATAGGTTTAGGTTAGTGTAGGTCGGTCTAATCCGATGTAGTTCAATATGGTTTGTTCTTGATTGGTTTAGTTCACTCTAAGGGAGCCTCATTCGGTCAAGGTCTAATGCTAAGGTAATGCCTTAGCCTTATCTTAGCCTAACCTTATTATATTTTTAACGTATACTGATTTTTCGTCTTCCCAGCACGAAAGTACGTCCTTTCGCTACTCGTTTTGGTCACGAAAGCTCGACTTTTGCTGCCGGCACAGGTCAACTCACGCTCTGATTGGCTGTCAATTTACGCTGCATCTTTCGCTGCCTGCGCTGTTTTGCTGTGCAGAGAGCGCATGAGACATGCATGCGAAACATAACCTATCGAGGTTATGTTTATCCATGTGTTTATTTATGATTTGTGTGTAGGTTTGACAGGCGGTATCCTTTTATAGATACTGCAGCTTGAACAGAAATCTCTCAGAAGCCGGCTATAGAGCAGGATTTCTAATGTCTCATGACATAAATTGACAAGGCACACAAAATACTCATTGTAAGTGACAAGAGCTTAGGACCAGCTTCGAGCCTAGGCCCAGGTACGGTGTTCTTGTAACTGGGGCCGGAGGGTCGTCACACCCCGGGACTTGGAGTCCCCCTTGCGGTTGAATATTCGGAACACAATGAGTTTAGAGTCTTATATTCGGGTAAAAGGTTCCGTGGGAGCGGAAGCGGGTACAGGAATACGAATGAAACGCACTGTACCGCAGCTGCCAATGCATGAAACACGACTAACACGCACACATTCTCGCCCATATTGAGTTACCCTGATCCCAAAAGAACTAACAGGGGGAGGACCTGACCTTTGGATCACCAATCCTTTGCAAAATTTTCTGACAGTTTTGTGTCACGTAGAATATGAAGAATCCAGAGTAACTCCGTCAAATGGGCTCCCTGTACAGAGTTACGAGCAGAGATGTTAGCATTGCCAGTATATCTATATATATATCACTTTTTAACATAAGCCTATACGGGTAATGCCAATGTCATAGGCTGTTGCTTCGAAAAGGAGGCTCAATTGACGGAGTTATTCTGGATTTTTCATATTCTAGGTAATACAAAACTGTAAAAAAATTTTGGACAAGATTGGTGATCCAACGGTCCGGTCCTCCCCTTGTAAGTGGAGCGTGACCATCGCAAAGTCCGGGGCACGATCGTGTACGACTTCCCACAGGCTCGGCGGTGGAGCTGGGAGGCATCGTCGAGGCGGTCCGATCTCGGACGAACTTGGTACGTCCGCGTCGGGCCGGAGGTCGTCGGGCTGACGGACCGACGGACCTGGAAACTTTTGCCAGCGATCTGACGTGAACGGATGTCCGCGGCGAAATCCGCATGCCGAGCTAGGAAAGCTCGGCTTTGTAAAGGCGAGCGTAAAGGGATCGATCGGTAAATCCGTGGACTTGCGGATCCGGGTTTGCATGGAGTTAGCGAACGATGGTCCACATATTCGTGGATTCGCGGATTCGAATCTACTCGGGTCGGCGAATTCGTGGACTCGGTTATCTATGTATCGTTAGATTAATGGATCCACAAATTCGTGGACTCGGGTATTTGTGGATGATTTATGATCCGGTAGAATCTCTTTGTTCTATTGTTTAGTGTTTACGTAATTTACAAATTTATGACGTTGTTTTGGACTTGGCGTGAGTTATCATTCATACGTGTGAGAAAATGAATCGAGTCGAAAGTTATATTATTTGTGAGATAAAATAGGAGTGCTTGGGCACGTCAAATTTTATTATTTACCAGTTGTTGTGTAATCAAAAGTCTTATGAGGATTTTCGAATTTGATTTAAAATAAACAATATATACACTTTTTGAGAATCCCTAGGAACTAAGTACCAGACTTAGTCATCTCAAAATATATGCCCAGATGCTATGACTTGCTGACCAAGAGGTTGTCTTTTAATGTCCAATCATCAGCGATTCCGACATCTATCATAGCTAGTATTTTATAAGTTATCCTGCTCGATGACCACCGCACCTGAGACTTCTCTCTATATGACACGTGTTCCAAAAGCATTTTTTATAAGAAGCTGAACAAAACAGATCATAATTGAAACTGACCACCTTCCAAAGATTGAGTACGATATCAGCTCAAAAATGCCCTAATGCTGCCCTCATAATCTTTAACATGAAAAATAGATACAGAGACTGGATAATTAAAAATCCTGATCTATCAAAGTACATAATCTATAATTACCAACTCATGAGTTCTATACCGTTCAATTTCAAACCAAGCTATCTATTTCGAATTGATATTGACTAAGATTTGGAATGAAATTGTCATCTATCTAGTCATTTGTGCATCCAGTGTCTTCAAAAAATCTATGGGCAATATACAAAATTTCCTCAATTACACGCATTCAGAACTTCGAATGCCCTATCATTATTCATTATATCGACACATCAGAATATCACACTGCCGTCTTATGGGAGCAAAGCTCGACAAGAAAGCTTGACATTGTACAAAAAAACTTGCTGTACGAATAATGCAGGCTCGAATTAAATCTAGTCTCTTCAGATCTATAAGGGAGGATTCCAGAAAATGTTGGTACTGAATTTTGGCTCCTCTACCTACTTCTTTCCTAATATTGTCTATGTCATTGGATTCTAATTCATGGTCATATCTTTCAGAATGATGGACATGGCTTCAGGGTTTTCGGATTGTACCTGAAAATTGAAAAGGTCAATGAGCTTGATATAAACTAAGAACCATGTGATCGTCCACCATAAAATTGGGAGCTAACATGCGATAAGCGCTTTTATCTTTCTTCCGTGTTATTCTTATGGGAGAGATTTAGGATTCGGCCATATAGCTTTCTTCTGCCATCTAAAATAACACGGATGTTAGTTCCCAATAGATAATTGCATTAAAAACTGCATCGCACGAGATAATGAACTGGAACGAATTTTGTTGAATATTTGAGATAGTTCTAAGTTTGGAGTCTTGACGTACCCGATGTCCTGCTCTGTTCACCCAGTAGAAACTGAATCGATTGTAAGTCTTGTAGAAGCCTTCTATAATGCCATTTGAAATCATAACCTCTCTTTTAGCAGCACGCCATCCGTCACTGTCTCTCCAATTCAGTTTTTCTGACCAATGTAGTGTTCCTGGAACCATAAAAAATCTTAAATCATGGATCAGCTACCGGAAAAATCACTATTTAAACATTATTTCTTCGCCCAAGAAATAGGAATTTCTCCAAGAATACTTGGTGTTCTTGGACATTATTGTATAACGGATACTCGAGAGGTAACATAAAATTGGATACCAACGTTTCAGTTCACAAATAGGTACTTTGTATCAGCCGAAACTCAAGAGCTAACAATATCACAAGACACATGATTCTACAAAATAATCCGGAACTGGTTTTTTTTATCCAGCCATTTCGTGTGATAGATCATGTGATGATTCGACAAAAATTGAAACTAATACTTAGAATCATGATAAACTCAAATGAGACTGAATGTATGGTAAAACGATGATGATATATTTATATCTTACCTGGAGTGTCAACGATGAAATCTAGTTGCCCAGTATACACCGAAATTTTCAGTTTAGTCTCATTAAGCAATTGCTCAACTGTAAGGGAATATAAAATATCAGTGCAAAAATTCCAAATAAGATCTCCCCAATCAATTTTAATCTCGAATACTGACCGATACCGGTTACAGGCCTCATAAAATCTGACTTAAGAGTATCAAAAATCGTCTTGTTGAAAGCTACCCACTCAACGGCTCCATGAACAATTTTTTTCACCTCCCCATTCATCAATGCATGCAGAGCTGGTGATCCAATTGTATCAGATTCACCTACATATCATAAAACACATCATAAAAATTTTAATAATCTTTATGATGGCTAGATCACATGAGAATCGTTAAAGAATTGTTACCTTCAGACAGTACTGGCTCATCCATAAATTTTAGACTATTAATAGAATCGTTCATTCTTTCGGTGCTCACTTGTGTAAGTATATTATACAAGTTGATACCTTTGCTCTCAGCTCGAGCAATTTTTGCAACTCGTATGAAACGATCTGTCGCATCTGACCATCTGCCTTCTTTTATAGCTTGCTTTGTGAAGTTTACTGCATTTTCAATTTTGACAGCACCCTGAGTATCGATGAAACCCTGAATACGACAATTTCAATTATATCCACTGGTGATATACTAAAGTACGTTTACCGAGGTGAGTTTTTCTTTCATTTCATACCATTTGCAAAAGATACGATGGCCAGGTCTGGATTATGTCAATTGGCGCGATCCAGGGGTTTCCCAAGCCTACGCCTCTCAAGTCACTTTTGATTGTCTTTGATTCCTGATCCTAATTGAAAAACATTGCTCAATTAATTAAGATTTTGGCAACCGTTTAAATAAGCGGAGACAAAATTTAGCGTAAAGAAAAATTCCAACTCATAATGGAATGATCGCGGAAAGTAACACGGAACGTGTAATGGCCTTGAATTTCAACGGGCAAGCTCTGGACCACTCCATTCAAATTTTTGTACACATATCCCATCAGAATACTTTTGGTACCAGGGTTTATGGTCAATCTGATCGAAAACAATTTTCTCCATTAGTGTGTGGGGGGAATAGATCAAACCCACGCGGAAAAGTTTCTTGTCACCTCCATTCTTTTTGCGAACGACTTGAGAGCAAAGTGTCAGTTCTGTGGACTCAAAGGTCGTTTTCTGGGATATACAATGAAGCAAGGGACACGAAAAATGAAATTATCTGATGCTCGGTGGTTTAAACGGCCCTCTGAATACAAATTTCGCATTCGTTTGACCTCGCCACTTCAAGATTTTTCACTAGACGCAGAAAACGTTCGGAAACGGGTTCTCTTAGACGTTTTTGTGTCCGAGCTATACGGACGTTTGAGCTCAAAATGGACTGCGGGATAGTGTTAAAACGGGATACCATGTCTGGATTCACCGCGTATACGTAGATGAATCCCTCTTCTTTGTTCGAGTATAGGTCGAATTCCTCATCAAATTCATATGGATTCAGTTCCCTGGACTGTCCAAGTATCAAATGCTTAGTTAACTTTTTCTAGAAAATTGTTTGCATAAGAATAACGATGGATTATCATGCTCTATGCAAGAATGGATGGAAAAAGTCAGCCCAGACATATGCCCGGCGGCCAATTGTCAACTTTTAAATTTTTAGATCCAAAGCGTTCAAGTTCCCACGATAACTATTCTCATTTGGTATCAAGAACCAAATTGAGCAAAATCTAGTGTGTATCTCATCCACAACGAAAGAAAGGACTATTCTGATTAGTGAATGATGGCTGCTCCTTTTTTTAATTTCCTTACGAGATATTTAAGTGACTACTATAAGATGGTTTTCAAGGAGTCGCGGTTGTATGATTTTCTAAAAAATGTGTTAACCACAAGCTACTATATCATCTTTATATGAGAATTCTTGAGAATTACCTTGTACCACTGAAGGGCGAGTTCAACGGCCACTTTTCCACCATAAGATTCAGAAAATATGTAAGTTGGAACATTACTGAATTCAGAATGATCCGCGTAGAATGTACTGATCAGCTTCATTAAGTCTTTCACAATTTGAGCATTGTTTGTAGCAAGGTCTTCTATTTTTTCTACGTAACTGAAACCAGTGCCCACAGGTGAGTCTATAAATAGCAAATTATGATCTTTTACCTGAAATAAGGAGGAAATATAATCAGATCTGCTTCCGATTCAATTAAATTAGGTACGTGTTTGTTCCGATATTTTATTCGGAAATCATAACGAGGTAAAATATCATATATGAACGTCATCGCAGCACCCAATTTAGATGAGTTAATCAATTCGATATCAGACTCGTCCGATTCCTAGATGAATAGCGAATTCAGCTCATATTTTTGTATAGTGTTCAGAGATGCACATAATTTTGAAAAATCAATTACAAATGAACGTTGCGTGATATCGTGTTGCATGCAATCAAATCATTTTCAACCGAATCTATTTATGATGAGTGTCATTAATTTAATACTGTCTGTGGAAAAAGTGCTGACCTTAATTTGATCTCAGAGAAGCCTCAAATTTGATCCCTGTCTTACGATACGAATAATATTTCACAATCACGAGCAAATATCAAGTCAATGCACACGATTACAAGCAGCAAGTATTTGTTAATTCATTTTTAGAAAATAAGTTCATGCGGATGTTTAATTGTCGACATAAACTCGTGTGTTTTTCCAATGGTGAAAAAAAATCATCTATTATCTGAGAGTTTTCATCGTTTTTTTTATACCTTCGAAAGCGACTCTAGTTACCGATATCGTTTAGAGTATGAGTTAGACAAAGATCTTCATCAATTTGTAAGCCCTATCACCTCCCTTCCGTTCTGTTTACGAGTTTCAATGGTATTTCTTTGTGCATCGTATTAAGATTTAAAAACGTTCCAATCAAAGCGAATAACTAATTCAGTGACGAAAGAGCTTCATGAAATTGACTTACCCAAGAATTGTTACGCCTTTCTAAATTTTCATCGAGGGGTCCGATTTCGACAAAATTTTCGTAACCCGTGGCTGATGTACCGGGGCCGCCTTGCAAGTACACAATGAGAGGTTTTTCTCGATAATTTTTTGCCTCTGCATTCATTAGCAACCAAAACATCTTAGCTCCAGTACGAACCTCAACATAGCCCGAGGATTGTTGTATCAAGTTAAAATCATATTTTGCATCAACTGTAAATATGAATTGAATTGTGAAATTTTTCAAATAAATGGGAATTGTAAGTTACTCAATGATAACGCTAAATCATATCAATCAAGATATCAGCGAGACTTGGAGTGAAACAGTTCTTAAAAATCGTACATGATCACCCATAAATGGATATCTCTGAACCAGAATGGTTTAGGTCAAAGTCAGATTTTCAAAAAGTTGCATACAAATTTTCCAGATTTTTTTCGTCGTCAAAATTTTCCTGAGAAAACCGTTTTGGCACCATAATTCTGTTGCTGGGGAAATATTTTAAAAGTGATCAGCGATTGAGGAAGATGCGAGAGCGCCAAAATAATTTTTGAAAGTATATACATATCTGATTAACACTTTTCGGGTTTAAAGCCGTACATGTATTAGCTGTTGAATTGAAGATGATAAAGTGTACATACTTTGCGCACAAATATTTTACTTCTACTCACAGTTTATTAAAAAACATAGTTCGATGCACGGGAGTAAAACCCATTTATGTCCCCCGACGTATAAAGCGCGGCATTACGTGCCCGTATGCTAACGCGCAGGGGCTTGCAACAGCTCGTTTATGCCATGCGTTGGGGGACATAAAAGTTCGTATATACTTTGTTATAGAATCGCGGTTTTCCACGACTCGTGCTGAAAGCTGCGTTTTCAGCCCTCGTCATTAAAATTCCGCGTTTCCGCAAGTCGGGTACACAATCTACTATTTTCGCATCCTCCGTATCAAAATGTACACTCCCCAGCGGTCTGAACTGACCAAGATCGACATTGCGCTGTCTCACTCGCACTCATTGATAAAGGTGGGAAAAAAGTGGGACAGAAAGATCGTGAAGTGAGCGGTGCTGGTCAGTTCAGACCGCTGGGGAGTGTACTATCTCGAATCCTCGATCATTTTTCGATCCTTGAGTATGGCTCAGGGTAGGGTTCCAGCGTTTACTAATTTACGAATTTACAGATTTACAAATTCACGAATTCACTGATTTAGCAGAGCGCATGATCAGTGCGTTGCAATCAGCAAGCGCCATTCACACGATGGGGCCCGCCGGATCGGGCCGCTGATTTGTATACGAATTTAGACTGATTTTGGACTAATTTTTCTTATGCTCATGCATTTTTGATTCATCGCTTCACTCCAATATTCCAAACTAGTAAACATTTGACCAAACGAATTTGTCTGAATTCGGAAACAAATCAGCGGTCCGATCCGACGGGGCCAGTCGTGTGAATGAAGCTTGTTGGTTGCAATGCACTGGGCCTGCGCCTCACTAAATAAATGTAAATTCGTAAATCCGTAAATTCGTAAACGCTGAAACCCGACCCACTCGGACGTGAAATAGTACATTTCGATACAAGGGCGTAAAACGTTTTATTCGCGTCCGAGTGATGGGTTTCCGGCCCGAGCCGCAGGCGAGGGTCGGAATCATCACGAGGATGCGAATAATAGGTTTTACGCCCGTGTATCTAACTATACTTTTCGATAAACTGTGAGTAAAAGTCGACAAACTGTGCTCAAAGTGCACTTTTACGCACAGTGTATCGAAAATAATTTTTTCGCATCCTGATATCAAAATGTACTATTCTCCTGCCATTTCGGAATATCAGAAAGTTTCGAATACATAAAATGTCGTCTTACGAGCTTAATAGCCGATATGTTGCATCTCAATCAAAAATTGAGCTTTTGGCCGACTCAAGAAATGGTAAAAGTGGATAGTTCTCATTATAAACCATACAATCTAAGTTACTCACCAATGCAACAAATGAAAAGAACTATGGCTGTAATGAAGATGGAATTAGTGAACTTCATCATTGCAACAAGGGGTAAGAACTGCTAAAGGTCACGTTAAGAATGAGCATTTTATATATTATGAGGTACAGAATTACAATTTGTGAAATATTCAATAACCAGCCGAGTGGAATAATATGTATTCAACTATTGTCAGTGACCCGTATTGAAGCTCCTTATCGCGTTTCAATGATCTCATTAGCTATCAAAATTGATTTAAAGACATCGTAATGATCCATACTTCTTTTCATGACAAACATCTCATTAAGTATGGAAAACTGGATATAATCTCACCATGACAGGAATAAGAGAATTAACTAATATCATTTTCGAGGAATTAGAGTGGAAAAAAATATAGTACAATGAAGAAATAATCATACAACGTTGTTGCCTCATGTATACTGAGATTCAAGATCGAAATCAAAAGATTTCCGTTCCAGGTCATTTCATGATTTAGTTGCAGTACGTTTCATTCACTCTGTGAAAATAAAAGTGCGATGACATCCGGAAGAAGATATTGAACCCTAACACAAAACCTCTAATTATAATGTAGCTAGTATATGTATACCTGAGTAAGACAGCTTCGTTTCACTCGAACAATGCTTGTGACCCCCATGGATTTTTCATAAGCAATTTCTTACGCATGCAATTGTCCTTGATAATAGTATTTCCCACAAATTCCCATGCGAAAGAATTTTGGGACGAGAATTTCTCCGAGTTGGGAAAACGCCTTCTACGGCGATTCCTCTAAAAGCGTGCCGAATTGTCTTGAAATATTTTAGCAAAACCTGCTCAAGTTCATTTCTGCGTTTTGACATCAACTAAGGTAAGTGCACCCAACATGCCCCATCTGCCGATCTCAGAAATGGGCACTCGTTGGCTACTGCGCAATTTTTTCTACGTCAGTTACGTCAAAATATGAGAATGTAGATGATCAGAACCGACCCCGGATGATTCCTGCGTCTCCCAGAAAATATAAAGTGAGTTTTTACATATTTCGTATTTGCACACTTGAGACATCGCCAACGAAATTTTGTTTCGTAAAATCGGTGCTAAGAATTTCGGTTTGACCAATCTGATCGTACTTTAGCGTATTCAATTCCATTGTTGGGAATTGCAGAACTAGAATTTGGAGCGATTTTATGAGCAAAACACGTAGATCATTCGCATGAATGGGGGCCAAAATTAGTGTGTACCCAAAATGCTCTCCATGTGGTTATCTCGAAAGGGAGTGCAGTATGACTTGTTTTTTACCACTCAGAACTCATTTATCGCGTCAAAAATGAGTCAGAATAGTACATCACGATACAAGGGTGTGAACACTTCTTTCGCGTCCGAGTGATGGGTTTTCGGCCCGAGCCGTAGGCGAGGGTCGGAATCATCACGAAGATACGATGTTTTTGCGCTAGTATAGTACAAGAAATTTATCGTAGGTTCCCCCAGAGTGCGCTGGAAAAGTACAGGAGTAATGATTACTTATCGAAATGGAGTGCCAGACCATCTAATGCATGTTACCGCTGAGTACATCGATGTATTACAAAGAGAGATTATAACTTTGAATCATGAGAAAAATGCTCGCAAAGCTACAGAACCTGCTGTTAGTACGCTAAATCCACGACAGCTTAACGAATTCCCTGGAGTTGGTCCGAGTGATACGTCGATTCCTCGATTTTGGTATTTTCTTGCAGCCAATTGGCTCTAGTATCTATCTACATCAACCCATCGGTTGCACTTTTGGTGTCTACTTTCAGGCCATCTAAACGGAGGAGATTTGACTGATTAGACCTCATCAAACGTCACACAGCCCAAATGATTAAAAATTTACAGCAACAGTCAAAAGTTTCTGCAATTTCCCCACATAAAAACGACAAAAATTCGCCTTCGTGAACCAAAAGAGATACTTCTGGTCAATTTTGTGAAAATTCTGAAATGTACAGCGAAATCAGTCGAATTCTACTGATGGTGATACAAAAAATCAGTCTATCATTTTCGATTTCGACGGAATCTGACCCTTTGAAACCACTGCCATCGTATTCAACAGGCCAAGATACGTAGGAAAAAATAGTCCCGAAACTCTCTATTGGCCCACTAGAAGAATGCGTCACCTTGAAAATCAATTGACAAAATCAACAAAAACAGCTAAGGATGCCGTTTTTCGGAAAATCGCTTATGATCGATTTAAAAAAAAAAAAACCCTGATGTGAGGCACTGTCTATAGTGGGTTCTGGGCGCGCTGGTTACCGGCGCGCGAGAAGTCTGGGCGCGCTGGTTACCGGCGCGCGAGAAGTCTGGGCGCGCGAGATTTCGCGAGTTCCCCGCGCGCCGGGGAAGTGTTTCTGGGCGCGCCGGCGATCCTGGGCGCGCCGGCGAGTTTTCCGGCTGAACGCGCGATCTTTTTTGAAATCTTTACAACCCACAGATGTTTTGGTTTAAGTGCATGAGGGCTACAGTCGATGCTATCTCATAAACCGTCAAAAAACGCAAATTTTTGGATTTGAATGGCGTAACCTCATTCTTTACCCCACGCTCAATTGGAGGATCGTAACCCAATTTGAATGGTGAAAATCGGACCATTATAAGTGAATGGGCTCAGATTCTGATTAATCGATTCAAATGACTAAGAATTTAGCTCACCGAGTTGTAATTATCCGATTTTTATCATTCAAAAAGGCGTATGATCCTCCGTTTGAGCAGGAGGTGGGGAATGGGGTAACACCACCCAAATGCAAAAATTTGCAGTTTGCAGAGATAACGATCAGACAAAAGAGAGTACTATTGGCAACGCGCACAGCTCGTTTATGCATCAGCTATTGATGAGCTGTGGATAATGAACTTTGCTTGCACAGGTATAGCAGCTCAGCATCTGTCTGGCGTATGCCATTGGGTTGTAAAGAACCGTATATGGGCAAATCTCAGGAACTATGCGGTTTCGACTTTGAAATTTCGAGAATTTCCAGAATGGCAGCACATCTCCGATAAACTTTTGTTTGGTCCAAGTAATGCTCAAACAATGATGAAATACTTGCGTAAATCATTTTGGAGCCCCGCCGTGGATTTGTGAGGGTGTAGAAGTTTTTCCCATGTATTTGCGTGGGACCCTCATATTTTCGTAATTCTAATTGGCTCGTGTGTATGTGAATACATGGCATCCTTGGTGTTGGAATAGAAGAAGAGAGATGAGTTCAATGGTTTACAGTGTTTTCTGAAGGTCTGTGGTACAAAATGTAGATGTGCCTCAACCGTCGAAACGCTCATTTTCGTCATTTGTCGATCCTCACAAGCCTCGCATCGCGACCGATAAGAGGCTGTAGTAGGGGCGATTCTCATAGGCATTTCTTGAGGTACAAATATCAGTTTACACGTGGTTTCCATCCCAACGGAATCGAAATTTTCGTGTGCTACACGAAAAACGATTTTTTTGACCCCATTTACGCGACAATAACTTTTGTCATTTCAAGCCGCATCGTCGTGCGGAATCGAGCACACTATCGTTCTTGGGCTAGATTTGTAGGTTTTTGGATGTAGAATAATATGTCGTTTCTACAGATACGAAATATTCACCGCCCCGAGTGCTGCATCCATTAGAAGAGCGATACAGGAGAAAATGTAGAATCGGAGTTCGCTCCAACGAATCATCGGCACTCCGACGCATTGATAGGCACAGCCTCGGGCGAAAATTATATGTTTCTATGTATTATAATCCATCACATATCCAATTTTCAGACCGATCGGTGAACCGCCCCGCCTGTGGCGAGCTAAGGCGTGAGAGAACTATGGCCCTGTTCGGTCGAAAATTGTGATTTTGTCACGAAGAAGCGTCTCCCAGTACCTTTCTATAGCAATTTTTAGACTTCTGAATGATGCAGAACTATTAAATATGAGTAGATCTTCAAAATGATCTAATGCGAGCGGCGGAAATAACGCGACTGTTGTTCTGACAACGTGAAAATAGGCCTGTTCGGCCAAACCGCATACTTCGTGAGATTTGCCCATATAGAGATTGCGCGCTCAGCTTGCCGGCGCGCCCGTAGAAAAGCCGTCACATCCAAACTGCACTCGCCAGATCGTTATCTCCGCAAACTGAAAAAAAATCTGCAAATTTTCGCATTTGAATGATTTTACGCTAAGACCCACTCTATGCTCAATCCAAGGATCATAACGCAATTTGAATCATCGAAATCGAACAATTACAACTTAATCTGTTAAGGCTTTGATCAATCAAGTCAATAAGAGCTAGTCAAGTTGTTACCATCCGATTTTCATCATTCAAATTGCGTTACGATCCTCTGATTGAGCGTGGGGTAAAGAACAAGGTTACGCCATTTAAATCCAAAAATTTGCGTTTTTTGACGGTTTATGAGATAGCATCGACTGTAGCCCTCATGCACTTAAACCAAAACATCTGTGGGTTGTAAAGATCTCAAAAGAGATAGCGCGTTCAACCGGAAAACTCGCCGGTGCGCCCAGGATCGCCGGCGCGCCCAGAAACACTTCCCCGGCGCCCGAAAAACGGCGAGATCCCGGCGCGCGGAGGGCCTGGGCGCGCCAGCAAAATTCAACGAAACGGCCCACTGTAGACAGTGCCTGGGCAAAACGAAGGTCAAATTCGGAGTCCATGGTGAAAAATACACAGATTCTCCCAGCCAGAACCATTCAGACTCCAAATCTTGTCCCTTAATTAGTGTCATATGACATGAAATTTTGTCTGCAGCCATTATGATCAGCCACAATGGGTTCGCTGGACATCAGAGGACTGAACTGTTAAGGTAGTTGTACACTAAAATACAAAATATACCAGAATGTCACCAAAGTTGGTGAGGATTCAGTTCAAGTGTTAATGAACACCTGTGCAAAATTTCAAGATGATTGACTGTTTTGTTTCAGAGTGGTAGTCATCAGAATTCGTCACTTTTAGCATTGCGCTCATGCGGGATCGTCGACTCCCCCAACGCAATGTTAAAAGTGGCGGGTTTTTGATGGCTATACCACTCCGAAACAAAATGGTCAATCATTCTGAAATTTTGCACAGGTGTTCATTAACACTTGAACTAAATCCTCCCCAACTTTGGTGATTTTCTGGTATACAGTGGAATCTCCCTTAACGGATACCCCCGATAAGCGGACACCTCTCAATAACGGACAATTTTTTGCGACCAGCAGAAGTATAATCACAGAGATGAACCTATGATTAGCGGACACCTCCGGATAGTGAACAGTTTTGATGTGACCAGAGCTGTCCGTGCGACCGAAGATTTCACTATATTTTCAGCTTTAGTGTACAACTACCTTAACAGACATTGGAGATTTCACGAACCTCAACTCTTGCCATCTTACCGCATTCACTCTGATATTCCAAGTCGTCCCAAACCCGTGGTTTACGGACGACTATGAATACCAGTGTCAGAGTAATTTACCTTCAGGTCGCACCTACCTTCGGGTACCTACCTTCGGGTCAAGTGTTTTGGCTGATTTTTAGTTGAATCTACGACTCATCCATACTTTATCCGATCAATAGCTAGCAAAAAGCTCAAGTAGCTCACAAAATCGCAGAATTTATTAGAGTGGAGGATTGGAATCACTAGTCTCCATGCAGAGAACGTTCTCCTCAACAAAGTCCAGAATATTTAGATCTTCGCACCATTGGATTCTAATTACATGGAATCCCATCTCGATATTTCTTCATATTTTCAGTGCAAGAACATCTAAAATTGGAAGAATCACGATTTGGATCGATGTGCTCATTAGAAATCCGTAAAAAGTCTGAGGTTTGCGAAGTTCATCGAAAATTTACATTTTCCGCTGATTCCTCGACTCAGAGTATCTAGACTAAGATTCGGAACGTCATAATACTTTTCTTGTTCCACGCATCATGATTTTCGTGTACATTCAGAGATTCCTTGTTACAATATACACAAGACTCATACTTCATTCAGATAATGATCCTTACGATTCAATTGATGTGAATACTTAGTTGATCAGATCTGAGTGAAATTAAAGGATACATAGTTCAACATTTTGCTAGATATGGTAATATTACGACAATGGTTGCCATACGCGATCCCAGAAGAACGAGTCCGATACGCGAATCCGCGTACTCGAATCTGCACGACTTGGTTAGCATACGCGAACATCCATCCTTTGATTGCCATACGCGATTCCAAAAGTAAGAGTTCTATACGCGAAACCGCGTACGCGAATACCCTCAGGTTGGTCGTATACGCGAGTCCCGGTAGTTTCTTCAGGTAGTTTCGTTCCGGTGTTCCGATTCGCGTACGCGAATAATGACCCTTTCGATACGTGAAGGAAAACGCTCTCGGACCTAGTTCTCCCGAGGAATTCGCGTACGATAATCGGCTCCGTGTAGCCAGACCGATAAAAGAACTTGTATTTCTCTTGATAACCACCACGGACGACATCGGGATCATCATATTTCAAATCAGATCGTAATTGTGTACTTCCTGCATAGCAGATAGTGAAAAGGAAACCATCAGTGAACACAAAGCAGAGCCACATTTTTGCCCATGTTTGCTCTTTGATTTCTATCAAAGAAGTCCTTTCTACGAGATGTGAAAAACGACCTGTCTTCGATTGACGTATGAGAAATTATCAAACATCCGAGCAGTTAACAATGCATACTTTGACGGGAAATTTTGAGATTACATGAATGGGCTTTGATTTCGTGGGATTGAAAAACTGGATGTACACTTGAGGCGTCTTGATTTTTATCAAGAATGGGTGAATCTGCTTCACGGTATTCACCCATGTTTGAAATGATCAACTTCCTCCACGTGTACATTCATCATTCCAATTCCAAATCTGAATGAACAAATCAGTGAAACTATCCCAAAGGAAATGGTCTATATTCCGTGTCCCAAGAAAATAATATGTTTTTTTGACCACCATTTCAAATTTACTTAATGGCAGTCTTTGACCTTAAGATAGTATATTTCGATAAAAGGGTGTGGAGGTGAAGGCTTTTTTTCGCGTCCGAGTGATAGGTTTCCGGCCCGAAGTGCAGTAAGTCTCTCCAAGATTATATAATTATAGAAAATCTCATAGAAATCCTCACAAGGATGCAGAAAAAGGTTTTACGCCCATGTATCGAATTATAGTTTTCGATCAACTATGAGTAAAAATGAGCAAACAGTAGACTTCTACGCAAAGTGAATAAAAAAATCTATACAGTTAACATATCTGAACATCAAAAATTTGTTCACGGGGACGCACAACATATGGCAGTTATATGAGATATGCATTCTTCCAAAAGACGGTGATTTGACCCTGCCAGTGCCAGTGCTCTAGTCTCACAGCACTCATTCGAGATGGAAATTGACACAAACAGAATCCCAATTATTTGCAATTGAAGAAGATCTGAGCCTGTATCTTGGCCACCTCAAAAAAATATGCAACACCACGTTTCTGTGATGCCTCGTGATGTTTTTTAAATACATTATTTGGTCTAAAAAGTAACCTTTCCTCCACGTGAGCACATTTATACCGCTTTTGATTGAAATGCCATTTCTTCAAGGATAATCTACTGCAGAAATTCGTTTGGTGCAAAAAAATTGAAGATACTCTCAGGAAGAGGGCAGAGTAAATTGTTCCAAAATGGTGAGGCTGCGGTTCGAGTAAGAAAATGACACCAGAAGATGAATTTGTGGAATCGGGATCAGGCAAATTCGAGACTAAGATCATCATCTAGAATATTATGAATAGTGAAAATGTGAGACTAATTTGGTCCTAAATTACCAGTATCCTGGGAAGATTGCGCATAATTCAGCATTGGTTTGGTTTCTTCAGGAAGTAGTTGCTCATCCACACGTGAATAACTCTTCAATAGTCGACAAAATTAATCGATCTACACATCCTTGTACATTCAGCCTCATGATCACAATGGTCATAAATTTAGGCTTTTAGAAGTCGATAAGGATGATTAACAAATTCAAAGGAATCGCTCCAGCTCCCCGTCGGAAATACTTCAATCAAAGGTGGATATGTGCATCCGCAGGAAAAGACAATTTTCGGATCCAAACTGTCTTTCGGAACGTCAAAAAAAAACCAAAAAAAATATGGCGTTCCTAAACTATGTATATATTTACATTCGCACCCCTCGAAGCATATTTGTGGCAATTCTCAGCGCTACCATTGCAGCTAGGCCAAGACGCTGACATGGTCAAATCATAATTTTGCGGGGGAGCTTATGTCTTGGAATGGCCGTAACTTGCGAACCGGAGGACAGATTTCTACGAAATTTGAAAGTTAATTCATATAACTTCTCACCTCAACTTAACGTCATAACGTAAAAACTAGGTTCAGATTCAGACCTCGATGGATTGTTAATGGCGGACTTAGTACGCTTTCAAAAGAATTCTTTGAAAGTTCTTTCTTGCGGTCCACGAAATTTCAACAGGTATCCAACATTTTTTCTATCTAAAACTTGGGGGAAGTATTATTCCAGGAAATTGCCTTCATTTAGGAGAATTGACGAAAAATCCGTCGCGCGTATAATTTGGTCGAAATATGGCAATTTTACCCAGTCATACAAATTATATTCACGAGAGGAAATTGAGTTCATTTTCTTCATAAGTGTCAACATTCACAAAATTCATGAACAATCAGACGCTAAGGTTTCAGATTCATTTGTGAGCATAATTCTATAAAATATTGATGGAAATTATGCAATCACCCACATTCATTTTCTCGATTTCTCATCGAAATTCAGTAATATATATAATCTGAATATTTGAACTTTGAAAATGAAAATGAAATTCACGAATTTAATCATTATGTATACATTACGTACAATAGAAACTTTAATTGTAATTATGTAATTGTAATTATGTATTCGCTTCAAATCTAAAATTCTGTCAAGTCTTTTATTTATTTGAATGACTTTTCTTTGAATTACTCTCGCTAGGACGTGAGGGACGTGGTCCCGGTGCCCCCGGCCGTAGCACGGGTTTTTAAGGAGGCTCGAGCACTTTTGAATAAAACATTTGTTTTTCGCGCAAGTGAGCTTAAACTATAGCTAAAACTACTAGAAATGTAAAACCGTTGAAAAAACATGGGGTCAACCACCAAAATCGTGAGCAAATTGACTTCGAAAATTATCTCTGACTACACGTAACTTTATGGGCCAGACGCGTTAAGGTGAGATTGCGGGCTAACTATTCATATGATATCGGTTCTGACCAAAAGAAACTTTTATCTATTCCCTATAAATTGATACTAGGAAAACTATGGGTCATCCATCAAAATTTCGAGAAAATTAGAGTGAAAGTAAAAAAGCTAGCGTTGCAGCCAGCGCTTGCATTGTGAGTATACCTATGTATAGCGCCAATGACGCGGTGGAAGGGGAAAAGGCGCGCGGGGCCCCGTGCTTGGTACGCTCCTACGCGATCGAGCCTCCGTAATCCGTGGCTACCTTTCGCCTCTCGTACATGAGAGGCCTCTGTCGCAGACAGCTTGTCTCTGGGCAATTGGCCACCAGTGAAAGGAATTCGATTCAACTATTGGCGTGGAGACTGAGGTTGGAGGGGATACGCGAAACGATCGACCTTCTCATGGTGAGAGCGCCGCGAAACATACGGGTAAAAACGTCTGGACCGATCCCCATCCTTTAGCATTGTCATCGTCGTAAAAAATGGGCCACACAACTTGCTGTATCAAAAATTGCCATCAAAATGGCAAAAACAGTAACTACAGATTTTACTCTTTCCCCAAGCATCGAAAGTATGCTGCTCAGCGAGCGCAGTGGATCGAAATAGTAATAAAAGTCAAGTAAGTCAACATAACCATGCACTTGAGCAGAAGCAGACGGCACAGCTGCACTCTGCCTTGCCTGACAAATGTACTCAAATAATGCAAAAAAATTGTCTTGAATGAATAATCAAACGGAGGAATATCTGATCTTGCAGTAAAAGTCATCCTAAGTGGGAGCCTTCACGTAATCATGTAATCTGCCAGTTACATTTTGTTGGTGAAAATAAAAGCAGAGATCCGTCAAGTCCTGCATATTTACCCTCAATATCCGCTGGTGTAACTCTGTCTCAAATAAATTTGGAGCATGCTGCATTGAAAAGGTAAGCTTTTTTATGAGCTCACATAGCTCATTGAAATGCCATTGGTTCATCCGATTGACAATTCTCATTCTTTGCTTCAGGTATGAAAGGTTGGCAGAAAGAAGATTCAAAGCATTGCCTCCGAAGAAAGATGAATGTTCACCTCCTGCAACTAGAGTGTTACAAGAGCACAGCTATTGGGGTTGCGAATCGAATTCTGATGAATCGCTAGCGGTTCCAACTAGTGAGCCTCATTCTCCGGATAGGACTGAGACTTTGAGTGAGATGTCGGATGCCAGTGAATTAGTGCCTGAAGATGAAAATCAGCATGAACCATCAACAGTGACGAGCTGTGATACTGATTTGCATCCTCTGGGTGTTTCTGTCACACAAGATGCCGAGTGTCAAGTATATACAGGAATGAAACCTGAAAGGGCTACAGAAAGTTTTACTTGCATTAGATATTATCATGCTGATGGTACAGTTGATGCAGAGGTTCAAACTGATATTGAGCCATGTAAAATTGTGAATTTTCAAAATAAGAAAAGTGTCAAGTTGCAAGATCAAAAATGTGGCACACGACATATAGAATACAGTGATGCTTGTGTAGGTCCAAATGAGCCTCGCTTGGAAGGGAAATCAAGTGGTTTCATTGGAGTCCCTTCAATCAGATCTGAAAGAGAGTATTTATCTTTGGCAGGTGTCTCGCCAAAGAATTTCCAGTTTCTCATGAACCAAATTAATCATTCAGAGAAAAGTCGTACCATCACTAAAGAAAACAAGCTCCTGATGTTCTTGATGAAGATGAAATGTGGTCTCTCTTTTACAGCAATTTCTTGCATTTTTTCTGTCCATAGAACATAGGTTTCAAAGTTATTATCATCAGTTTTGGAGGAACTCACAGATGCCACTAGGAATTTGGTGTTTTGGCCTAGCAGAGAGGTCGTAAGAGCCACAATGCCTTCATGTTTCATTCCTGAATATGAAAATGTCGGAGTCATTTCAGATTGTACTGAGTTCAGACTAGAAATTCCACCATCAGTGGAGAACCGTGTGCTGAGCTATTCCCCATTACAAGAAATGCTTCACAGCCAGGGCTCTTGTGGGCATTACCCCAGGAGGATTCATTTCTTTCATATCTCCACTTGCTGGTGGAAGGAAGAGTGATTGCCAAATAACGGTTGAATCAGGACTACTTAACCTACTGGAAACTGGTGATGTTGTGTTGGCAGATAAGGGGTTCCCAAATATCCAAAGTAAAATTGATGAAGAGGGCAAACAAGTTATGGTAGTTCTGCCTCCTTTCTTGGAAAAAAATAATGCATTTACAAAAGAAGAAACAGATAAAACGTACAGTGTTGCGAAAGTTAGGATCCATGTTGAACAAATTATGCAGAGAATAAGGGCTTATAAAATCATGGACAAAATACCAGCACATCTATTCAAGTCAGCTGATAAAATATTTCTTATGAGTTGTGTCCTTGTCAATCTGCAACCACCTATATTTGATGAGAAAACACCACACCCCTTTGAGGGTGAATTTTAAATTGCAACTATCCTGTTTTCTTCTTCAAGAATGAATGGAATGTGAAAAGGAATAAATAAGATTGCATCTAAAGGAAAATACTATTTATTAGATCATTCCAATCATGCCTACAGTAAAAAAATACTACATTGTTTTCACAAGCACTGTCCTAGTCAAAATTAAATTTCAAATGTTACAAATTTGTATCAATTTTCTTAGATTTTTTTCAGCATTTCATGCATTCGTTAGTCTCTCAGCCTCTTTGGACATCACAATGTGATCTTTTTGTGGTGAAGTTGAGCTCAATGAAGAATATGTGCTACAGTAACAGTAATACAAGTTCTGATGAATCTGTGATGATAAATTATGCATTTAGTTCACATAGAACAGAAAAATTAAAAGGTTGAGGAACAAGTATAAAACCAGTTGATACCCAAATTTAAGAAACATTTTTCATATCTGTACCTAAGAAACATCTCTTTGGGCCTTGATGAACTTCAACTTCATCAAATTTCTCTAATACTGAGTATCTACTATCATATAACTTTGGAAGATAGTAAGTGAAGTAGAAATCTTCACTCTTCAATATAACATCACTCAGAAAGTCTTCATCGCGTAGAATTTGTATGCAAACACTTTCAATTGGTGAGTAAATGACCAAATCACAGTGGCTCATGCCAGTTAGGTACATTTGCACTTGGCACTGAGTTTAGTACTGGCTACTCTTTCTTAAGTCTAGCTCCCCATTACAAATATGAAGGAAAGGAACATTGCATTTCATGTTTTGGGTGTCAAAAATTGGAAGATTTTCACAGGAAATAGGACATTTAACCTCCAATGTTTTGACTATGCAGCCATCAACAACAACAACACCATCAACACTAGCACAGATCCAGGGTTGAACTACACTGCACAATACACCAACCCTTTTTACCTCACAATTGTAAAGCTCCTCATGAAGACGAATAGCCACTGACTCATTCATTAGCCCATAACGGGTTGCAGCATTGTCTACCTTCTTTGACCAGAGTAACTTCAAAACCAGAGACTCTTCTGTGATTTTTTTGGTTCTCACTTTGATTCTATGTACTTTTGAACTTGCAGGAAGCCTTTTTACACGCACATCATGCCATTCATCACATTCAGATTGTTTTACTGTGTTACAAAAAATTTCTCTCATCTCATACAGTGACAGAGCAACATGAGAATCATAGAACTCTTGCAATGGATCCTTGAGACAATATTTTTTCTGATAGACAGGATATTCACTACAGGAATGCATAAAATTGTCAAAACATACTCCACATTCATTATCTATTGGAGTACAAGAGACATTGTCTGTGTAGATAAGTATTACGGTATTGACTTCTGGTGGTGGCTCAACAGTTGATCGACTCTGACACCTATTCATCATTGAAAGAATTTGGAATAAAGATGATGAGTCCACTTCATTTAGCAAACTATCAATGTTCAGAGAAGTACCTCTCTGGGTAGACTGTGGAGGCTCAGCTGCGTATCCAAACATCTGACTAAGCCATGCACCTTTGGAATACTTTTCGCTGACAAGCTGAGAAATACTAGGGATTCCCCAGGCCTGCTCGTAACGAGTTTTTGAGAGACTTTCCTCATTATTGATATAATATATCAAAGCAGCAACATGTTTGGATCTGCCACTTTCCTTGTAAAAACAATCACAGCTAGTACCCGTAACTCTTCTATTCGCATCTAGCTGCACCATTGAAATGATCAGGTGTTTGAGAGAAAAGATTTGTGAGAAAATATTCAGAGAGAAAAAATGACATGATCAGTCACTCACCTTCAAGCTAGTGCTGTATGGTGGCTTAGTAACAGAAGTTTGGCGTATAACTTTGGATTTGATCATTAGAATCAGACCATCTTTAACGAACTCTTCCACTCTAATCACATGCCCTGATTCAACCAATTTTCTTCCTTTTGGCATTGATTCTGGTTGGAATGAGATTGAATGGGTGATTTTTTCAAATCCAGTTTGCAGAATCACCTCCATGACTTAAATTTTATTCTACTGAGTATATATTAGTCCTGAAAGAGATTAGATTCACTTTAGACAGTCATATCGTAGTTTAGCCGGAATAATTTTAACATAAGCGAACAACAATTTGCTGGGAAGTGCCACATAACCTCTTGGCAAAACATCAACAATACATAAGTAGGCTCGTGCTACGCGTACAAGAACTTGAATCGTGGGTGTTTTTCAAAGTTTTCACAGTATTGAAGATAATGCGATGTACTGCTCTCTCGAATACTTACCGTAATAGTTAATAACTAAGTAAGGAAATCAGTAGACTACCTTACGTACTAAACTGTACACCTATGAAATCTAGCAGAAGGGACAACGGCACACCACTCTCCCATCACTCATATCTGTCACCCATACATCCCTGAATTTATCATGAGACACCAGTTGCACAGCAAATCCCAATTTTTCTCTCTCAAAGTTGTAAGACATAACTCTGTAGTAAAATCTCAAAATGAAAATCTCTTATCCATTCCTTCATCGTTTATTGCTACATAGTTTATATATTACAGATGATGCATTTAACAAATGCAAGAACATTATCTACATGCTTATAAAATGATTTGTCATCATTTATACTCTCATGGCAAGCGAACAACATATGAATGCAATTATTTTTACAATCGCTCTGTAAGAGGAATCCAATTCAACTCCAGTTTTGGATGACAGATTGATACTTTCTGTAAATCCTCTGCTACAATACCCACCAAAAATAATGGAACATCGATACTCGCACTAAAACATCGATTGCTCAAAAACTATTGGTCGTACGGCAATTTTACAAAAAGCATCTTGAAGATCAGAAAAAATGCTAACTTTTCATGTACTTTAAAAATTTTTTTCATGCATTTTTCATGTCCAGTATTCACTGTCAAAAAGTGAAAATTTTCAAGTCGCGTCAATCACCTGTAATTTTCATGGGCATGGACGGATCGAAAAAAACTCAACGGGATCTTGTAGGGCTTTTCAAGACCTTCAATTTCCTTTTTTTCAAAATTCTCTACGATGATTTTAAGCCAAAATATCGCTCTCGGACGACAACGATGAAATATGCGTGCTACCTGTATGGTTCCAAGGGCGCTCCGCCTTATTTTGATTCGACCTCGTTTGTGAGCATGACACATGACTCTAAAAAATTTTCAAAGGACACATTATCGACGTAAAATTTTCTGAACTTTCAGAAAATGTGGTTGAAATTGCCCTCAAATGCGCTCCTGAGGAGCTACGTTCGTTTTTCTTCATATAATTATGACTTTTCACACAAAACAGTGTTTGAATCACAAAGTTTATACTGTTCTCGATCAATTGAATTGCTAATTGAAATCCAGACGCTAAATAGCACACTGTGTGCACAACAGCGTCTGAATGACTGAATCGAATAAAGAAAAAACACCGAATTTGAATTGATTACATCTCCAAGAAACTACACAGAGTGGAGTGAATCCCAATGTGGAATGTATGAGATTTAAATTTTGCAGATTCTGGCAAAATTGACTACACAATGACGGGTCGTTGTATGGATAGAAATTGAAAGACGTATTCCACAAACGTTATTCTAATATCTGCGGTACACCAAATCGACTGTGTTGAGAGTTTCACTCATACGATGATCTGAGATATGTGCTCTACACGCGCAATAAGGTATTCGAGGGCTTCTCTGTTTACACTATTTCTGCGAAACTTTACGCGCGATATTATTTATGTTCGCGCAAGCTTTATTGTCGGTATATTTTGGATCGATCAGTTGGAATACGACAATCGAGCCTTTACGATGTCTCTCATAATGGATATTCTTTCGTTACGTAGTGTAGGATTTTCCATTCGTGAAATAGCTAAACTACTAAGAAAGTCATTTTATGCAGTTCAGAAAGTAGTGTCACAAAGTAATTCAAATACTCAGAATGTATCGAGAAGAAGAATAAATAGAAGAGCTGAAGAGAAAGTCCTAAAAAATGTGTATTTATCGACCGTGGAAAAACGCATCCAAGCAGTAGCTCTGCGGAAAAACGGCTTATCGTATCGTAAAATAGCGGATCAAGTGGGTATGTCGCTTGGAGCAGTTCATAGGGCAGTTGCGCGCTTCAATCAGACAGGTTCAAACCGTGATCACAAAAAACGAGGTAGGAGAAAAAAAACTAGTGAGAAAGATGACAAATATATTGTGTTGATGAGTGAGCGTAACCGACGATTGACATTGCCTGAAATACAAGCTAACTTCAATCGATGCCATTCGGATCCGGTCTCAGCCAGTACAGTAAGACGTCGTTTGATCAAGGCCGGATTAACAGGGCGCATTGCTGCAAAAAAACCTCTTCTGCGGCCTGTTAATCGAAAAAAACGATTGAAGTGGGCCCGAAAGTATTTGCATTGGACACTAGGTGACTGGAAGCGAGTATTATGGACGGATGAATCAAAATACGAATTGTTTGGTTCCAAACGTCGGACGTACGTTCGTAGACGACCCGGAGAACGATTCAGAGATGGGTGCGTCGTGCCCACTGTGAAACACGGTGGAGGCAATGTAATGGTTTGGGGTTGTTTTTCTGGCGGAAAAATAGGTGATCTTGTAAAAATTGATGGCATTATGGACAAAAAGAAGTACCATGATATCCTTCAGCGTCATGCCCTTCCATCGGGTCAGCGTTTGATTGGCCAAGGATTTCATTTTCAAGAAGACAACGACCCAAAACATGCCTCCAAGCTGTGCCGAAACTATTTGGCTAATAAACAAAGAGCTGGAGTTTGCGAAAGGATGATATGGCCACCACAGTCTCCGGACTTGAATCCTATTGAGCTGCTATGGGATGAGTTGGACAGGAGGGTGAGAGAAAAAGCTCAGGATGCCAAAATCAACAAATCAAGTCTCTGGGAGATGCTTTTGCATTGCTGGAACAATCTGGATTCAACAATGCTCGAGAAATTGGTGTCAAGAATGCCTCGCATTTGCAAAGCTGTGATTGAGAAGAAAGGTGGCTATTTCGATGAATCTAAGATCTGAGTATATTTTGTGTTACTCATATTCCTAGTTAATTAATTGATATTGTTGGTCTTTTCAATTGTGATATATTTGTACGTTCAAAGACTTAGTTCAAGCTTGCTTTTTCGTCTATTTCACGTTGACCCATGTAATTCTAAGAGTTACTGGAGTGCTTCTCATGATGAATGATATTCGAAGATTTTGAACTGATTTTCATTTAGCTTTTGCTTATAATTTGAATTTACTTCTCATTATTTTATTATAAACTTGAAGCTGTACACGATTGTTAAATCACAAACGAGTTTTCAGCTATAACCGACGGACTATTCTTCATTTCTGTATATTTTATAGATATGAGGAGTTACATGTTGAGTCTTTGTTTAATAAAATGTACCGATGGCCATTATTAGCTCGATTGATCTACCAAACCTTTGACTATACTTAGAAGCAAAATTTTCCTGAATTGCTTGATCTCAACTCAACTGCATATTCCAAAAGTTCAAGTATTCCTCATTGAAAATTCACTGCACTCTTCGTACTTTCCTAGAGATGTGATCAAGTCCAACTAGTTCAGGAAGTTCAATTGATCGAGAACAGTATAAACTTTGTGATTCAAACACTGTTTTGTGTGAAAAGTCATAATTATATGAAGAAAAACGAACGTAGCTCCTCAGGAGCGCATTTGAGGGCAATTTCAACCACATTTTCTGAGAGTTCAGAAAATTTTACGTCGATAATGTGTCCTTTGAAAATTTTTTAGAGTCATGTGTCATGCTCACAAACGAGGTCGAATCAAAATAAGGCGGAGCGCCCTTGGAACCATACAGGTAGCACGCATATTTCATCGTTGTCGTCCGAGAGCGATATTTTGGCTTAAAATCATCGTAGAGAATTTTGAAAAAAAGGAAATTGAAGGTCTTGAAAAGCCCTACAAGATCCCGTTGAGTTTTTTTCGATCCGTCCATGCCCATGAAAATTACAGGTGATTGACGCGACTTGAAAATTTTCACTTTTTGACAGTGAATACTGGACATGAAAAATGCATGAAAAAAATTTTTAAAGTACATGAAAAGTTAGCATTTTTTCTGATCTTCAAGATGCTTTTTGTAAAATTGCCGTACGACCAATAGTTTTTGAGCAATCGATGTTTTAGTGCGAGTATCGATGTTCCATTATTTTTGGTGGGTACTGTATGTACCATTGATGAAGTATAACAAAGCTGCGACATGTTCACATTGTCCATTTTTGTCCACTTTGCAAGTACAGTTCGCTGTCAGAACATCCCTGTTTTCATTCAACTGTGAAGTAACAGGAAATTCAAATAAAACCTCAACTAGATATACTGTTCATTGGAGGCAAGGTATGACAACTCACATTCAAATCTGTTGAGTATGCTGCTTTGGAAACACTCCTGCGAATAATTATACATTCAATGGTAGTTTTCTCCCCTCCGCATTTTTCTACCACCTTTTGTACATGGCCAGCCTCGAACAATCTCCTTCCCAAGATATTTATGTGTGGTAGGAAAACCATTGAATGACTGACTCCTTGAATATTATTATTCTGCACCTGCATGACAGTCATTGCTACATCTATTTTTCGACTAGCACCTGCAAATTGATAGAGTTATACCTATATAGTTTCTACTTTGTGAAATAGTCTGTATCAGAATGCTGAAGAGCTCATGAAATTCTACTTTTGAAAAATTCTTTTGGAAACTTTCACAGATTCATAACCTTCTCGGTACCTTGAAAATGAGATGTACAGAAAAGTTCTTATAAATTTAAGTACAAGCTTCCACAGATTATTGAAGACAGCTACCGTATCTACACACACATTAGACTCACAATGGATTTTTCGAAATAAATATACTCAAAACCATAGAAATATCGAAATCGCCCATCTACTTACTGTATAGCGAGTCCAGATTTTTTTGAAAGGCAAGTTGCTCAGATGACCGTCAGGCGGCGTGACACTCTAGTCTCCACGGCAATAACCAACTTTGATAGAAAATTACAGCTGGTCTACGAGTCAATGTTGTTCTTTATTACGAAGACAACGTTTCGATGGTTAATTTACCATCCTCATGAGGTCTACAAGAAGAATTCCTTACATCACTATCAGAACGTTTAAATATATAATTATTTGGTAGATCAATGCTCACCTCAATCTATGAAATCACAAGTATAATTCGCGAGTTTGAATTCCACTATACACATCCTCACACTACAAATCTCACCCCATTACATAATTGCAACTATACACTATTGTCAACTACAAATCGCAGCACACTACACAATTCCATATTTAAGCATACTACACCTGTATACATACACCCATAATCACATTTGAAAGCGTAAAATACGATACCGTCAGGTAATTTTCGTTTACGTCCTGAACACAAGAGTGACTTACTCCACTGTGTACGACGGAACACAAATACGCTGCTAAATGGGATTAGCAGAATGCTTTCTCTTAGCGAAATAGTTTAAGAGGTTCACTGAAACTAATGAGAAATTTGCAAAACTGATCAAATTCCAAAATGATGATTGGGATTCCTACAGAATAGTTATATTTCTTAATCTAATTCAATTGCATTTCATATCACACTCACAATCCAATGATTGGATCCAACCAATCGATGTAGAATGAGGGGAAAGTATCTTTCTAGTCCATTAAAAGGTGGATAGATTAGTTGTAGAGGGAGATATGAGGATAAAACGAATTTTAGCTGCAATTTTCTTCTAATATTTTGGGTTGTTATTACGAGATTCACTTTTAGGGGAATTAAGATGACCTAAACTGGGGTTTTTAATGGAAGATATGTAGTCTGGTTGAGGGAAAATTTTGATACAGTTGGTGAGAAGATCATAAAAATGGAGTTTTAAGAAAAAAATTTGGATTTTTCGTGAATAAATTGGATTTTGAATGTATTTAAAAGGATTTTGGAAAATTCGGTATCAACTAATCGATTTAGAACGATGAAAAATTATAAACTTAGTTGGATAAAATTTGTATATACCCACCAAACAGTGAATGTTGCTACAACGTTCCTGGGAAGTTGTCCTGTCAACCTGGAAACGTTCCGTCAAGGTCGGGAAACACGTTGCCGACACGTTGACGCAATGAAAAAATGTCTACCAAATGCGCGTTGCCTCGACGTTTCCAGAACGTTTCTGGGACGTTCCAGCGGTTGTTCAAAGGTTGCTCGATGGTTTCCAAGATGTTTCCTGTGCAACCAATACTTCGAATATTTTTTGTTAAATAAATAAACTAATTGTTTATAAAATTCCCGTTCTCGCAAGCTACCAGCTCCATCCCCGTACAATCCCATCGATTGCGCTCAATCAGAAACATGTCCACTTGGTACAAGAAAGACGGGGAGATCACGCTTGAATGCAACAAGAGCCAATTAACAACAATTTTTTAATAATAATCCATTTATTTATTCATATTCAAAACCGTCCCAGAAACGTTCTAGAAACGTTGAGGCAACGCGCATCTGGTAGACATTTTTTCGTTGCGCCAACGTGTTGGCAACGCGTTTCCCGACCTTTGGCGGAACGTTTCAAAGTTGACAGTACAACTTCCCAGGAACGTTGTGGCAACATTCACTGTTTGGTGGGTATTAGTTTAGGGGGTGGGTAATAGCGGAAAATGAATTTTAGATGCGATTTCCTTCTAATATTTTGAGTTATTATAAGGAGATTGCCTTTTAGGGGAATTCAGATAACCTGAACTAGGGTTTTCCATGGAATATATGAAGTATGGTTGAGGGCAAATTTTAATATAGTTGGTGTAAGGATTATGAAAATGGAGTATTTTGAAAAGATTTGGATTTTTCGGGAATAAATCGGATTTTGAATGTATTAAAACGGATTTTGAGAAAATTCGGTATGAACCAATCGATTTAGAACGATGAAAAAGTGTCAACTTAGTTGAGTAAAATTTGAATAAAGTAATTCAGAGGAGAGATATGAGGAAAGTACGAATATTGAAGAAAATATTTTTGTATATTTTGAGTTATTTTTTTGAGGAAAATAGTTATCGGGATTTGGGCTACCTGAAGTGAGGTTTTTTTAGCAAAACGTGTAATTTGGTTAAAACAGAATTTCGATAGAATAGGTCTAAGCATGCTCAAATTGCTGTTTTTGTTGGAAATTTTGTTTTTTTTTTTTTTTTTTATAAAAATTTACGTTGATGGAGTTTGAATGGAATTTCGGTATTAACCAAAAGATAGATTGAGCCAAAAAAACCATAGCCTAGGTAATCAAAATTGGGGTAAGGTAAAGTTAGAAAGAGATATTTTAGTATGAAAGTACACAATTTCAGCGATTTTACCTCAAAAAACGTTTAAATCAGATTCGATTTGGAGAGGAGACCAGACAAATCACTGGTCTCATCTCTGAGTGATTCTATACAACTTGTAGGAAAGCAAAAATCGATTAAGTGGAGTGTAGAAGAGAAAGCGTGGCGCAAAAAAAAAACAACATACATACACACACACACACAGACAAAGGGCCGGAGAGATGAGTCACTGGGGGGTTTTTGAGGATTATAAGGGGAAAAGTGTTACTTACAATCGTTAGATTTTGGCGAGAGGAATAAGATGGTTAAAGCACTTTTGTGATAAGATGGATTATGTTGAAGAAAATATTGAGTTGAATGGAAAAATTGATCAAAAATTTGCTGTGTCGAAAACAAAGCTTTCTCTTTAGAGAAAGCAAAAGAACTAGGGCTTCGTGACGTGGGCACCCGACTTTCCGGGAAAATTATAAAAAAAATACCATCTAATTGTGCGTCTTAAGCGCGTTCAGACACAATTTTAAAATCAATTGTGGATGTTATGGTTTTTCCAAAAAAAAATAAAGAAGTTTTCGGGTGCTGGGAAACTTAACTATTTTTTTTCTCGGCAACCGTACACTGTGGGAATTGTGCGTTTACAGCGGTCGATTGCGCGTAGTTTTCCCTACAAGTGAGTATTTTTACTTTATCAAAACACAACTTAATTCTGTGAAAAACTGACGAAAACAGATTTTCAGCGGTTGTGCACGGTCACCCCAGCAGACGACGCGGCGGCGAGGCGAACCACGGCGTCCACCCGGTGATTCGTGTTTGACGAATTCGATGTTCTTGGAGAAGAAAACGATAGTTTCTTGGACAGCGATTATGTAGCTGAAAAGCTAAACCATCCCTCGTGGGAGATGATCGCCGAGGAGATAACAGAACTTTGCTAGGACAGTGGTTTTGCGTTCAAACACTAAACCATCCCTCGTGGGAGATGACCGCCGAGGAGATGACAGAATTTTGCTTAGACAGTGGTTTTGCGTTTAAAAACTAACCCATCCCTCGTGGGAGATGAACGCCGAGGAGATAAAAGAGATTTCAGCAAGATTTTGGGTAATTAATAAGTATTTTCGTGCTCACGTAGCAGCCGATAGCAGAGAGGTGCTACGGCGCATGCGCTGGTCTTGCACCTCCTTCTGCTCTGCAGCTTGCCGAGAAGCAGTTTTAATTAATTACCGACCAAAATAATGGTGATTTTTGGAAAGTAAAAATACTCACTTGTAGGGAAAACTACGCGCAATCGACCGCTGTAAACGCACAATTCCCACAGTGTACGGTTGCCGAGAAAAAAAATAGTTAAGTTTCCCAGCACCCGAAAACTTCTTTATTTTTTTTTGGAAAAACCATAACATCCACAATTGATTTTGAAATTGTGTCTGAACGCGCTTAAGACGCACAATTAGATGGTATTTTTTTTATAATTTTCCCGGAAAGTCGGGTGCCCACGTCACGGAGCCAAGAACTAGAGTACGGAATCGGGACCATACAGAACATATACATGCACTATACACATCCTCAAACATCGTCACAAGAATCGTATATAACCATACGAAATCATACAAGAACACACACACACAAACAAAAATATCTTCGAGCCGGTACCAGCATGCAGATCAATACATATATCGATGCGGTAAGTTTTCGTGTAGTGGGCTGCCTCATTGGAAGGATTCACACACACACACACACACACACACACACACACACACACACACACACACACACACTCACACTCACACACACACATATACACACACTCACATTATTATTAAATTAATTAAGCGCCTGTCCAATTTTATCCGTCCGGATGCCTCGTATCGTGGTGGCGTCGTTGGGGCTGTTGGTGGGTCGGTGGGTCGGTGGGTCCGGTGGTGGGTCGGTGGGTCCGGTGGTGGTGGATTGGGTCGGTGGGGTCCGGTGGTGGTGGTGGTGGGTTCGGTAGTCCGTGTTGGTATTGTTGGCGTTGCATGTGTTGCTGGTGATGGGAATGCTCCAAAAATAATAATAGCACACTGTATTGAGTTTTTATTCTGAATTCTTTATTCATTACATTATGTACATTTCACGAACGAATTGATTCTTGATTGTGAGTAGAAATTATAAATTGTTGTGATGCTGTGGAGAATACATAATATTTCAAATTCAACACTACCCATGTGGGGATAATAGAAACTAAGGAATTCGACTAAATTTGTTCAAGAGCTATTCGAAATTCTGAGTTAATCACAAAATATTTCTGGATATACAACATTCGTGGTATAAATCTGAGTTCCAGCGAAAGGCGTTTTAGATGAATTTTCTGAAAGTATTTGTTCTCTGCTCTCCCTAGCACTATTTTTCATGACAATTTTCAAATTTTCTTTCGATGTGACTCTTGCCAGAGCAACGTATAATTCCCCATGTACAAATACTGGTGCCGGCAAATAGATCCCAACGCTTTCAAATGATTGTCCTTGAGACTTATTTACAGTACATAATTGCAAATCCGATTGTGAGAGGGAATGGCCGACGTACCATAGACAGAGAGATTTCATTCTTTGAAGATTTGATGTTGATTCTTGGAATGAATACCGTATCGTTTTTATTTTTCCCGTTAATAATTTTTACAAAAATCACGCAGGTTTAGGTTAGTGTAGGTCGGTCTCATCCGGTGTAGTTCAATCTGATTTGTTCTTGTTTGGTTTAGTTCACTCTAAGGGAGCCTCATTCGGTTTAGGTCTAATGCTAAGGTCTAATGCTAAGACCTTATCATATATTATACGTATATTAATTTTATCCGTCCGGATGCCTCGTATCGTGGCGGCGCCGCAGGTGCTGTTGGTGGGTCCGTGGGTTAGAGGGTCGACGGATCGGTGGGTCCGTGTTGATGTTGCTGGTGATGGCTTTTGACTTATCCGTACAGATGGGCAGTTGATTTGATGGTCCGATCAGTTGTTCTAGGTTCCAATCAGTCAAAACTTTTTTTTTGGATCGATGGGCTGGGGCTGTGACTAAGGCTGGAGCTTAGGCTTTTGAGGCTGAGTCTGGGTCTGTGGCTGAGCTGATGCTGGGACTAAGGCTAGAGCTGAGGCTGGGGCTGACGCTGGACTGCGGCTGGGTTCGAGGCTGGGTCTGGGGTTACAGGTGGAGCTGAGGCTGGGTCTGTGGCTGAGCTGATGCTGGGACTAAGGCTGGAGCAGAGACTGAGGCTGCGCCCGTGTCTGAGGCTGAGGCTGGGGCTAAGGCTGAGGCTGGGTCTGAGGCTGGAGCTAAGGCTGAGACTGTGGCTGGGGCTGAAGCTGGGACTAAGGCTGGGACTGAGGCCGAAGCTAAGGCAACGGCTACATGCAGTCGTTTAAGGCGATTCTGGGACAGTGGGACAGCGCCTCCATCGAAGGCTGCGGTGCTGTTTGCTCCAAATTACATGGAGAAAATGGCTCGATTACCACTAGAGGCGCTGTCCACTGTCTCAGAATCACCTCAAACGACTACATATAGCCGCACCCTGAGGCTTAGGCTGAGGCTGGGGTCAATGTTGGGGCTGAAGCTAAGCTGGAGGGTGGCTGCGAGGCTGAGATTGGAGCTAACGCTGAGGCTGAGGCTGAATCTGTGACTGTGACCAGGGATGATATGGGGCTGGGGCTGAGGCTGGAGCTGGGGCCAAGGCTGGGGCAGTGGCTCAGCCTGAGACTGACGCTAGGGCGGAGGCTGGGACTAAAGCTGTTCGGTCTAGAATGGCCTAATTCGGTCTAATTCGATGCAGGTTGGTCCAGATCGGTCCAATTCGATCTAACTCGGTCTAGTTTGGTCTAATTGAGTCCAGCTCGGTCTAGTTCGGGGTAATCAGGTCTCATTCGGTCTAGTTCGGTTGTATTAGGTTTAGTTCAGTCTAATTTGGTTTAGTTGAGTCTGGTACGGTCTAATTCGGTGCGGCTCTATCGATTCCAGTCTGGTTTGGTCTAGTTCAAGCCAGGTTGATCTATTTCGTTCCAGCTCGGTCTTGCTCGGTCTAGCTCGGTCTAGTATGGTCAAGCTTCGTCCAGTTCGGCCTTATTTCGTAATTCCATCATAAAATATTATTAAAGCCAAAATTTGTCCGTCAGCATCTTGCGTATCGGGTTGCCTATATGGAGGAAGTGAACTTCGATGGCTGGCCGTATGAGTCATGGGTGGGTCATGGGTGGGTAGATGGTTGGATGGGTTGGTGGGTGAGTGGGCGTTAGTGGTCAGGTGGGTGGGTTGGCGCATGGATGAATGAACTTTAGTGAACTTGAACTTTAGTGATTCCAGTGAGAATTACTAAAGTTTCAGACTGGGACTAAGGCTAAGGCTGACGCTGGGGCTGGCTCTTGGTCTAAGGCTGGGCCTGAGGCTGGACTGAGGCTGTGGTTGGGGTTAAGGCTGAAGTTGTGACTGGGACTGAGGCTAAAACTATATCTGGGACTGGGGCTGGGGCCGTGGAGGGTGCGTGTCTGAGGCAGGAGCCGGGATTGGGGCTGAGGCCGTCACTGGGGCTATCCAACTGAGGGAAATTTCCAGATACTTACCGGAGATTTACTACTTCACTATACGCAACATTACACCAACTCAATAGTTCTCAATCAAAGTTACTAGGTTGCATCAAGAAAATTGTTTTCTTCCGAATTCACTGTATTACGAAATCTGCATGTTACATTGTTGAGCTACAGAAGCATTTCAGGGGCTCATACCATATCAGAGACACTTCCAAGCCGGACGAGCGCTAGCGAGGTAGGCAAAAGCGCTAGTACAATAATTAAGTCACGGGTACAATATATTCAGTCGCGTTCAGAAATCAGCATTGCCAACTCTAAAAACACAAACATATATAGATATATCTGTATACGCGTGTCAAGTTGGCAACAGCCCTGACTCAGAAAAAATAAAGTCAATCATAACATCAAATTTCAATGAAAAAATGATTCAAAGATGATCGTTAGATGATAAGATAACTGAAATATAACTAAAAGATGATTAAAAGATGAAAGGATAACCTAAAGATAATAATTAGATAAAAAGATATTCATAAGATAACTTCAAGATGATCTTAGATGATCCTAGATGATAAGATAAACTTAGATAAGATAAGTACTTAGATATACGAGAAACCTAAGGTCTATTCATGGTCTCATGATTCAAACTCGTATTTTGGCCCGTTAAGTTGGCACCCCTGCTTACGATTTTACGTTGGCAGCCCTGCTCGGGGGGATCCGGATGGACGGGATTTTGCCCGTGGCTTCATTATTATAAAAAAAAAAAAAATAATAAGGAGAAGAATGATATATTATCATAAGGAGGATTAACTCTTGTTTCAAGTAACCAAGTTCCCAAAATAACAGCACCCGAATCTTGAATCAAGAGCGCTTCGGGTTCAACAGCGAGATCCTATCTTACACACACTATTCACATACTCTCAAACCAAGAGGATCTCGTTCTTATTTCAAGAGATTTTGTTCGTAGTGTACACTGTAAAAAATTTGTGGGAAAAACTTCAACCAGTGGTTGCAGTTTTTCCCTCACCCACTGGTTTGGCCAAAAATCAACCAGCTGGTTGATTTTTGGTGTCAACCACTGGTTGACTACCTATCCAACAACTGGTTGACTTTTTTCTCACAACGAATATATAAGAATGAATGCGTCGCCCACGATATTGGTCGATGGTGGTCTCCGGGTGACACTTTTGAGTCGGAAAAACAAGTTTCGTCATGTTTTCTCACAAACGAAGAGGAATAAACATCAGCGCCGGTCGCGCATGGACGACAAAGCGGGTTGCCTGTCCTGCAAGGGTCGAATACACGTCGTGAGGCTGGAGGGATGAATAGATGAACGGATGGAGTGGGGGGGTAGATGGGATGGATGGGTGGATGGAATGGAATGGAACGGAATGGACCGGAGTGGAATGGAACGGAATGATATGGAACGGGACGGAATGTAATTGAATTGTATGTTCCATACCATTCCGTTCCGTCCGATTCCGGTCCGTTTCATTCTATTCAATTCCGTTCCTTCCAATCCCGTTCCGTTCCATTCCATTCCGTTCCATTCCATCCATCCATCCATCCATCCCATCTAGCTCCCCCTCACCCCATCCATCCATCTATCCATCCCTCCAGCCTTACGACGTGTATTCGACTCCTGCAGGACAGGCAACCCGCTTTGTCGTCCATATGCGACCGGCGCTAATGTTTATTCCTCTTTGTTTGTGAAAAAACACGACGAAACTTGTTTTTCCGACTCAAAAATGTCACCCGGAGACCACCATCGACCAATATCGTGGGCGCCGCATTCGTCCTTATATATTCACTGTAAGGAAGAGTCAACCAGTGGTTGAATGCCGACCGGCTGGTTGATTTCGACAACCAACCACTGGTTGCCGATTTTGGTGGAAAGTCAACCAATTTTTTACAGTGTATGTCCCCAATCCGCGTCGAATTCCCAATACAAATTTTCGAAATCAACCGGCCGATAGAGGGTGAGTTGCGCGCGCAGCTTGCAAAAGTTGCCATCGTGCGGGTCGACCACCCCCTTACCGATCAATATATGGATGTACAAAGTAGTAGAAGCTCTGCTTTGCCGGACTCACACCTCACAGTACAACATGCAGTAAAACAGCTGTTCCAGAGCTTACAAGTGTTTGGTTTTCATCTAGAAGACTTTCATAACGAAATTTGGCCTCAGGTATTTTTTTCTGAAACTATTTACCACTGTAGAACTTGCTCAACATTATCGAAAATCATACAGAATGTCCGAAAAATGTAATCGTGACGGTCAAGTAATTTATGTCTTCTTAGGTGGATGTGTGCTTATCAATTGTAGCGTGATATCAATTTATGTCACTTTACAATTATGCTTAAGTATTCTATTGATAGTTTTATGGCTTGAGTCGTCAATATTCGAAAGATGACCTTCCCCTTCGAGACATAAGAAGACTTTTAATCACGATAAAGAAGGTTACTGTCCTGATGAATCGTGCTATCTATAGATGTAATGAATATAAGCAGAGGTGAATAACACTTGATATAGTATGATTAGATTTGAAGCAACTCCGTGAACTTTCCTGATAAAATTTATTGAAAGATAGTATTGAAAGATAGGTCACAAGAATAATAGCTATTCTTAAAGTTGATTCTTATGCAAATGATTATGGTGAGCTGAACATATCTTCTGATCAAATTCAAAAAATCAAAGTTCAAAAAAAGCCCAAACCTTTTGTTCACAACACGCGAAGAGCATACCGGCACCTACTCGGCCAATAATTTGTAGTGAAGACCAGGAATGGTTCCGTTGGTTTCAATCAGTCGAAAATAATGCTGTTTCATTTGGATCATAATCACGATCCTGATATGATAGTCACCCGTTGACTTGAATCATTCAAATATCTGGGCAAGTTCGATTTCTATTATTTGCGATGATTTTGTTGGATTGCCAAGAAAAATTCGAAGAAGAAAAGAAAGATCAATTCCGTGATGTTACAGATTCTGACGTACGAAATGAAATTTCTACATGCTTAGGTTTTGGAGAAAAACTGAAAAAAAGTAACAAAATGCTTCACATTTGTAATCTTCTCTATTCTTATCATTTTGCACCCAGCAATTGATATTTTCCGTATCAGAGAATTTTTCTCACGAAACCAATTTTCAGCCCAAAAATACGCGATAGAAACGAAATCTGATGATTCATAAACAATCGGGGGTTCAAATTAAAATATCTCACTTAAAAATCATTTTGACAGAAAATAGTACAATCTGATTCGAGGATATGAAAACTTATTTTGGCAGTCGATGATCGGAATCATTACCAGGTTGCATGGAATAGATTTCATTCTCGTATATTGAAATTTTTTTGACACCGTGCGTAATATTGCACTTTGCGCACAGTTTATTAAAAGTATACAAGTTCGATAGTGATACCTATATTTCTCGCATCCTTGTGATAGTTTTGACCCTCGCCTGCGGCTAAGGCCGAAAACTCATCATTCGGACGCGAAAAAAATGTCTACGCCGTTGTATCAAAGTATACCATTTTGATGAAATGTGGGTAAAGGTTGATGAGCTGCGCGCAAAGTACAATGTCACGATCAGTGTACGAAAAACGATATCCATAATCTAGATTTCCTCCTGATTGTCAACGCATTCGATTTTCACATTAAGTGGGCTTCATTATCTCAATGCCACTGGCATTAGAGTGGAGGAGTGAATAGCAAATGTACATAAATCTAGCTGATCATTCAGCTAGATAATAAAATTTTCAGAGATCATATGTAAATTCTATGAGGGGGATTGACCCACAAGAAAGTCCAACCACAAAAGATGCTTTCATCACATGAGGAAATTGCATAAGGCGAGAAATTCGTCGACTACATGCATGATCATGTATACTTGATTAAATTTCGGAACAAGCCATTTTGGATTTTTTCCAAGAAATTCAAAATGAACCTCTAGTGAATAATGGCTCTGATTACAGTACCAGTTAAAAATGTAGCATCATGCGAAAATGCTTCATCAAATAGAACGACTAAACCTATAAAAAAGTTTGCAGGGATGGCTTCAATCGAAGAAAGTTGGAAAGAGGCAACGGAAGGTCTGAACAAGAGTGTATGTGATTCATGGCTGACGAAACTTAAGGAAATGTATTCACAAGAACGTCGCACGTATCACAATTTGGATTCTGTTGCAAGTAAACTTCAACGATGCCAGGAGATCAAACACAAGTTGAAAAATCCTAAAGCTGTTTTGTTAACTCTGTTCTTCCAAAAGTATGTTCATTTTTTAAGATATATTCCTTCCTTGATTACGAGCAATCTGATGATAGACGGAATTTCCCATTCCAGTTTCGAATATGATCCTAAAGATTTGGATGGCGAGAACAAAAATCTTGGCCACTTCAACACATTTGCCGAGGAAGCCGGAATCCCTAAGGTGAGGTCGTGTATCAGAATAAACGTCCAATTAATACGGATAATTCTAGAGCAGATCCACAATCGGGTGCGGAATAAGAGTGCCACGTTGAATCCGAACGAAAAAACTTTTCAGATTTCTCGAATAAGGTCTCAGTAGTATTCGACTTCGAGGCAAATTCATAATACCTATAGACATATTATCGAGAAATAATGGCTCTGATCCAAATTCCAGCTCATTTTTCGCTGAAAATTTATTTCTCAAGATATTTTTTTGAGGAAAGTCGCTCTCAGCAAGCTTTAGTCAGTTTTTAACAATTTACAATTTTGAACACAATAACATCATCCTATGTCTTCAACTAAAGAAGTAATGACTTCCTCCCATCACTAATCATCTCAAAAGTCGCACAAAGGCTCAAAATCTGACCAAACAATTCAATAAAAAATTCCATCTGGGCGCAATTGTGGGACTCGCATATTATTACTTATTGCCTTCCATTTCATCACAAGCAATCACAAAATATCTGTAGTCACTCGAGGCCCGCGATTACTGCTTCCTTGTGGTTGTTGAAATCCCTTATCTTTGCACAACGACTGTATGATTTTTCTAATTTCTTCTAGAGTAATCGCTCAGAATGCGAAAAATGTATTTTGCGCCCTTGGATCGAAACGTTCTCTTCCAAAAATTCAAATATCCAAGACTGGATCACAAAAAGCTCATATAATTTGATTCTCATCACAGCGTGTATGATATTAACCCTTAGCTGGCACACCTCCGCCAAATAACATAGCTGGCCAACCTGGGTTGATTCGACCCACGCCGAAAAATTGATGCTGTAGCTATTATATGGAATCTATTGACTTGAAAATTTTTTTGTAATTCCTTTGATATGTTTTTGATTGGAATATGTATCCAGATATCCTCCAATGTCAGATAAAAATTTCCAAAAAATACAAATGTCCAGAAAAATGCAAAAAAATCACCATTTTCACTAAAAAAAATTGTAGACGGCGCAATTTTCATCTAAATGAGCTGAAAATCTGATTGAGTCATCTTGAGATGAGGTCAATCCGAGGAAAAAATAGCGCAAGAGTGGATCTTGAAAAAAAAGTTATTTATTCTGACATATTTCGACCGATGAATTGAGAATTTTTATTCTCACCCAATATGCCGGAATGAAGACCTCCATTGAAAGATCGACCACTGGACTATTTTTTTCTCATATCTACTTGATCTTGAGATGACTCAGTTAAATTTTCAGCTCATTCCATTGAAAATTGCGTCCTCTAGAATATTTTCAGTGGAAAGGCTTTTTTACAACTTTTTGCAATAATTTTTGATTGCGACAATAAAATGCAATCAAAAATAGCGCGCATAACTGGCAAACCTGGGTACTTTAGACACCCAGCGGCAATTTCGCTTGGCTGTGTTGGGAAGACACGCGCGCCAGACCTGTTGCTATATGCACGGTCGGTAAGTGGCACATCTTGACTACGAACAAATGTCACCCTGACTCCGGGAAACTTCGAATTACGAGCGTGGCTATCTCATTAAAAAAACCTTGGGTCGAATAGACCCACGTGTGCCATCCGAGGGTTAATTTCTTAAAGTAATGTCACGTCTTTTGAACAAGCTTCTGAAAATCGCAGAAAATGAAACACTCAAATTCTCATTGATAAAAAGATAAGATGAAACCTTCGCCAGATTTTCCATGCCCTAAATTTCAGATAAATTTCAGATCTGAAATATCTTTTTACACATATTCGATGAAAAAGGCACACTCACTTTTTTTGTGGATTAGGTCAAGACTTTTGATTGTCTCAAAAAATTGCTCAACATCAAAATAATTACATAGTCTAAAAATTTTTTGAATCTCGATTAACATCCACAGAAATTTAACTACCCCAAAATTATTTGCAGGACTCACCATTACTCAAAGAAACACAAGCTTTACTCAGAATTGCGACGACTCATAGCACAGATGAGCACAAAATCGACGGAGCTTACGGTGAACAGGATGCACATTATTTACTTGATCTTGACATGTCTGTGTTAGGTGATAATCCAGACAAATACGCCGAGTATCGTGAAAAAATTCGAGGCGAGTACTCATTCCTGAGCAAGACAATGTACACTGCCCTGAGGCTCAAGGTGAGGACTAATTTTTCTGCGCTTTAAAGTGGTGTTTCTTCTTTTTTTATCTCAAAGTTCACCAAAGTGATGAGATTAGACTTATATCTTCTTATGAATGACCGAAATCTCGACTGCTTGACCCGTACAGAAGATCCATTACTATTTATTTTCTGGATAGTTTGGCAAATAGATCATGGGATTTTCTCAGATGTGTTGAACTCTCACAAATACTAATATCTCAGAATATTCATCAAAAATTGAGTCTCAAAAATCATCGAATATGATCGTACTCTAACAATTGACATCGCATCGATTGGAATCTAACAATTAATTGATTCAAGTAAAAATTCATTTATAGAGTTGAGAAAAAATAAGCGTGGTAGGGTGTAATTTCGAATCAGCTATTCTGTTCTATGAATGAGACCATCGGTAATAAAATTGTATCAAAAATGTAGCTCGATCAGATTTTGAGCCCGAATAATCATTATGCTACGGTCCATCATGCACGTATTTACAGTAACAAGCTCAATTTCCTTTTACTAACATTTTCTATCATCAACCGTAAGAAAATGATAAGTTAGTGATCTCGATACATTCCTATCGCTCGGTATATCAATTTCTTCTTCAATTCTATCTGAGCTGGCACATTCGTAACCATCTCACAAATATTTTATCGTGTATGCACACCAAAAAATTTTTCTATCGAAGTTTTCTCAACCCGTAAACATGTTTGATTCTTGAATAAAAAAAATACTAATTTTGATAAGAGGATTCCAATGCAGATTTATGGAAATGAAAGAGATCCCATTTAATCGTCACTAACCACTGTTAAAAGTTTTCTCCGAGTGAATCTAGTAGATGTTATTTGCATGTAAATGTAACTAAGTACAAACTGAAATTCTGATCACTTTTGAGCTTTGACGAGCAGAATTCAAATTCACCGTAATTCAGCTGAATTAGTTGACTTAATGGTAAAATTCATCATTTCAGGTGTTACAGAATTTTCTACTGATCCCAAACATTTTTGCAACGAAAGAATTTCGAGAAAAATATGAAGACCAAGCTCGAGCAAATATTGAATCCGAGATAAAATACTTATCATAGACTTATTATGATGAGAGTGAAGATATTTTAGAGTGCAAAAGATTTCTTTGTGCAACCTGGTGTTGTACGCAAAAATTATAAGTCAAAGTTTGTTCTTCAGAACTTATATTGATGTAGAATGATGTGAGATGTAACTCTCATTTGAAATGTGATAGATCTCTCTAATTCTGTTGATGAAGACTTGTGAGACAATTATTTGAATGTGAGATCGTCTTACAGGATTGTATTGAGGCTGTTTTTATCGGTCATTGAATGTTTTCAATGACGACAGTCTTGAAATCGACGTGAGATAGCTTTTATCATTCATATTCAACCTCGAGATCAATAATTCTGATGATAAGTACTCAAATCTTCTCCACTAGAACTTCGAAAGAAACAACTGCACTGCAAACTAATTATTTTATTTTATGCCAACGTATTTTACTTTCAATGTATTTGAATCTTACATTTAATGGGTGTATTGAGAAGTAACAGATTATAGAGTATGAATGCATCTTCAGAGTGATCCTTGAATTGAGGAGGTGATGCGAGTTTATTATTACCCACAAATTGAAAAGCCTGCGTGTTATAAAACTCGTTTGGTCTATAGGTCAGGACTCGCGTTTGCAAAAATTTTGTTCAGATGATTTTTAGTTTTATTTTGTCGAAGAATAGATTTTCCCTTCCAATATTAGGTACAAAAAATGGCGTAAGTTATAACAGAGTTTTGTCTCAAATTCACGAAAGATATCATTTTTCGCGCACGCAAATCCAATAATATAGCCGTTAGGATGGTACTTATTTCCCAATTTTGGATTTTCCTAGGTGCACATGCTTAAATCTTCGTTAATTGGTTAGTATATGAAACAAAAACATCGTCGGGGTAGTTTAGACGTGCCCTCATAGAAAACTCTCAGATTTGAATCCCAAAGTGACCATGGTGTCATATTAGTAGTTTTTTGAAAAAAACACTAATAGCACGACGAGGTCACTTTGGAAGTCAAATCTGAGAATTTTATCGTGTTACTCGTGAAATTTTACGTCAAAATAGTGTGTTTCCATATTTTTCGAGCGACAAGAGGCGCCATGGAAAATTAAAGCGATCGCACAGATGTGGAGGATTGGGCGAGAGAATTTCTCGGTATAGACTTACCAATGTTAAAAGTGGTGTCAAATGGGCACTGTAAGGGCATCTCCAAACCAACCCGGCGATGGTTTTTCTTCATTTACTAACCAAATAACGAAGATTTAAGCATGTGCGCCTGGGAAAATCCAAAATTGGGAAATAACTGTCACCCTAATAGCCAGTCCATATGAAAATGGTGCCCTTGATAAGTTGTGACCATCAACAGTTTTCAAAATGTGTCAAATATTTGAATGATGTAGCTAGAAATTCTCACGATTGTATGCCATGTAGTCTTTGAAATATTTGTTTTGATACGAAGTAACTTTCAGTAGTTTTTACACACGTGATAACATTGAGCAATTTTTACAAACTCATAACATTCATAACTTGTTCGATTAATTCCACACCTCGCCTCAATTCATAAAAAATTTCTTAGTGTATAGTTGATGAATGAAATAATCCAACACATGAACCTGCAAACTTTTTGTACACAAGATTCTTAAGAAAAAACTTCATCCCCCCTCCCTCCCTCAAAAATTCCTCTGGATTCACTTCATTCACCTGAATGTCAAATTTTGTAATCATATAGTTGGAAAACGATATGTGGTATATTTATTCCTTGACCCTTACTCAAAATTAATGCTGATTTTGGATTTCATCGAAATCATCTTACAAAATTTTAAACTGGATACAAATTCCAGACGTCAAAATACGAAAACAATCATCGTAGAGTCCAAAAAGCGATGTATGTACATTTTTAAATCATCGTCGGATAAAAAATTTTTTGAAAAATATAAAAATTGTTGTTAGACACACGCTTTTGTTGTTGAATATAGAATTTAATCGCAAAAATATGTATTGACAGTGTTATTACATCGCGATGTTGATCATGAATCTCAAAATGAATAAAAATGTGTGTGGATATGAAAATGTATCAATCGTTATTTTCCTCCAATCAATTATATATATGCGAGTAACGTATCATGTAAACTCGTAAATGAATTTTCATCACCATAACATTCCATTACAGCATTAAACTTCATATTTTTTACCACTGAAGAACAAAATTCACGAAGACATAATAATAATAATAATGACGATGAACTTTATGACTTCACTTTTTTCTGCAACAACACTTCTTCTTTTTCTTAGGTTTCTTTTTGGGCAGGCGGGATCTCGCTAATGCTTTTTTCCTTTTCAAAAGAAGTTCTGAAATAGTAATAAAATAAGTTTAAGATACTATCCCTTATTGAAATTCATCGGAACTCAAAATTAGAAAATGAATTCTTGAAGAAGAAGTCAGTAAAGTAGCAAATAACCTTCTTGTCTCTTGCGTTTTTGAGATATTTTCTTGTCGTATTCCTCTAAAAAGGCCTTTTTGAAAATATCCGCACAATCCTTCAAAGCAGATTCCCTTTCTATCGACTCTTCTTGTGCCTTCTTTTTCTTTTCAAACCTACGATATAATGAGTTCAGAGTGAAAATAAAATTCACAAATATAGCATCTGATTAAATTTTAAGTCGTTGAAACACGCCACCTTTCAACTGCTGCCGCAGCTTTGGCACAAGATTTCTGTGCAAAATTGTGTTCCAAAGTTTTGCGAAGTTTGTATTCTCTTTCATGCATTTTTTTCAATGTGTTCAAAATCTTTTGCTGATACTGTTTTTCCATGAGGGCTCTTTTGTGATCCACGCTTTCTTGTCTAGTTTTAATCTCACATCTGATCCTTTGTACAATCTGATCCATTCTCTCATCGACAATTTTGGCTTTTTCATCAATCGTTGAGAGCTTTTTGATTATCTCCAGTATTCTTTGTTCCTTCTTCAATTGCAATTCTTTGTAGAGGCAGTCACGAATCTCGTCTTTTTTCAACCTTTTTACAAGATCCAAATTGCATTTGTGAGTTACGTATCAAAATCGTCTTAACTATGTATTTTTACGCCCATTGAAATTCCTCCTACGTTACTCTGTTAAAAGTTATCAAATAAACACCAAACTGTAGGACGTAGATTTTAGCATCCCAATTCAAATAGTGTAATCATTGTGAGGTTCAAATTTCACGTAGATTTGAAATGTGAAACCACGTTTTTTTTCTCTTATTCAGTGAAACCACGTATCTTGGCTATATTCTGGTCGTCATTATCATCAAATATCTAGATCATATTGATCAATTGATGTTTTATTAACCAATTTGCCCTCTTTGCAATTCATATAACTATAGGCAAATTTTTCTATTGATTCCCTATGATCGATGACTTTTCTCTAACAGACACGTCGAGAAGTATCAGAAAAAATTTTAAAAGTCTCTCTTGATACAAAAATGAGTCAAACTACAACTCTGAGGCTAAATACCTCATTAGGTAAAAGATTAAAAATGTAATCCAAGATTTCAAAAATTCGAATTTTGCCATCTATCTTCCTATTTTCTTTACTTTTGGTGAATTCTGAATCTCAGAAATGCGTATTTCTATGTATATCTGTCGCCGTCAATGTGTCCAATCTGGGCTTTGCATAGAACGCCCGGTGAATCTATAGAATCCCCGGGCCTTCTATACAATGCCTGGTAATGTGTTCAATGAGCGCTCATCGAACATATTGCCTGCCTTGAAACGGGCATTCTATAGATTACCCAGGGATTCTATACAATGCCCGAGGCTGCTTGGGCGATGTGTTCAAGAACCCTCAAACGAGATGGGAAGTTTCACGTCAAGTTGATCAAGCAGCATTTTCAAGTGAACAACTGAATGAAATTTATTTGTGAAACAATCGTCGCAATAATAATCATTTAATAATAATGATAAATCAACATTAATGATCAGTCTTACCATTTGATTCGAATGAAGCACAAACTGATCGTTGTCATGATATCTTGAAATATAAAGTAACTAGCAGAATTGCTCCGCTCGCTGACGCTCGCTGCGCCTAAGAGTCTTTGGAGGGAGTTTGAATAGTCGAATCGTATTATTTTTCAAAACAAATATTTGATTTTGAATAAAATAAGAATTTCGTTCAAATGGCAACCATAATTAATTACAGATGCACGCTGTAACTATTTTCATACATGAAGCTCAATTTTCATAAATTCTACAAAGCTTCAGTCTCACTTTTCAAGGATTGATAGAGCTGCGCGAAAAAATATTAAATGGCTATAGAAAGACTTCTTTTATCATTATTTCATTCGTTACATTACATTCGTATATCCATCTCATACATCACAGCCTAATTCATCTTTATTGCATGTCACATCACATATCTATTTCATATTTCATTCCATTCTTCCCTTTCATATGATCTCATTTCCTTTCCTATATCACCTGTCTATATCTTCTTCATCTCTTTCTTCACCTCCACCCAATCTCACCTCCATTCAATCTGATCATTTTCCATATCATTTTTCACTTCACCGCCACCTCATCTCCTCCTCAACATCACTCCCACCACCTCATCACATTCATCATGAATGCTATTAGTCTATAACATCTCATCCCTTTCCTTCCTCTTTACCCATCCCATCTTACCTTCATTAAATCTCATAATCTTCCATACCACCCCCCACTTTACCACCATCATATCTCCTTTCCTATATCATTCTCACCAGCTCATCACACATTCATCATTCATCATACATCCGCCAATGATCGCCTACTTGGAGGCGAATTCTTGTACGCAGGTAAGCCGCCTTCGGGTGCAGAGGTTGTGTCCGAATTCAAATCCAAGTAGGAGGGTGAGGCAATCATTCAATCCATAACATTCCAATCATGCATCCATCTCAAACATCACAAACTATTTCATCTTCATTGCATGTTGCATCTCATTTCTATTTCATACCATTCTCTCCTTTCATATCATCTCATTTCCTTCCCTACTTCTTCTTCCTCTCTTTCCCTTCTCTTCTTCCATTATCATCACCATCATCATCATTCATTCTCTCATTCATTCTCTCATCCATCACATCCCATCATCATCATCATCATCATCATCATCATCATCATCATTATCATTCATTCTCTCATTCATTCTCTCATCCATCATTTCCCATCATCATCATCATCATCATCATCATACATTCTCTCATTCATCACATTCCATCCACGGACGCAAACAGAGGGACCCAAGCTTCCATCGTTGGAACAATCCATTTTCTGCACTTGCGACATCATAATACCTATGTATGGTGAGCAAGTGTAGAAAATGGTGCGAATTCGACGATGGCTCGAAGCGAAGGTTCAACAGACAGACTTTCGACAGAAATCTTACATCGATTTGAGCCAGACAAAGACAGCGGTACCCACAAAACGCTTGGAAACATGGGAGTAGCCCGTATCCCTATGTCCGACACCATACGAAAGTAAGGTGAGCGGATGCATCAAAAAGGGATATTGGTGCGAAAACATGATAACACGGCAAGGGTACAACGAACAGACTTTTGACAGCTTTACAAAATTTAACATCTGCAAGGGGTAAAAAATCTAAACAAACAGGTGAAACGAAACAGGTAAAATAGAATAAGTAATATCCAAAGTGATAAAAAGTCTAAAATCAAAATAGGTAAAAAATCCATAGAACAGGTAAAGTATAACAGATGGAAAGAAACTGGTAAAATAGACCCTAGATAGAATTGTAAAAAAAATCTAGAGGAAAATACGCGCAACTTTTTGGTCTTATCAGGTTAGGTTAGTAAAATCTAGGGATATTTATCTCTGGAGACAAATCAAGACAGGTAAAGTTAAGACGGCAGCGCGCAACTTTTGAGTCAGGTCAGGTTAGTAATAAATCTAGGGATATTATTCTCTAGAGAAAAGTCAGGTCAGGTTAGGTTAAAACCGATCTAGGGGAAAAAATCTAGTGATTCCGGACACCAAACAGTCGTCACGCGACTTAATATAATGTAATTCCAAGTCGTAATACTACTTGTTACAACATGTAAACGAGTTATGGCACTGAGAGCCACACATAATGTTTTTTTAAAAATAAGAACAGCGATTGGTTTCACATTGATTGGTTGCGAGCTTATAATTATACTTTACGACTCCATGACCCCTTGATTTGGATTGCTTAGTCACAGCCTCTCTTAAACTTAATGAAATCTCTAGTGGCACATCGTCAATCGATATGGGACCATTGTCTACTTTATTCAAATCACATCTTGGACGATACCAGCCTTGCAGCAATCCTTCCTTAGTTCCAATTTGATAAACACCATGTTGAATATCAATGACAATTCCAAATATTCGAGATAAGTCGAAGGGCCCTCTGTCTACGGTAGGTAACAGTAACTGTGACAAGTACATGTTGTAATAAGTAGTATTACGACTTGGAATTACCTTATATTTCAAGATATCATGACAACGATCAGTTTGTGCTTCATTCGAATCAAATGGTAAGACTTATCATTATTGTTGATTTACCTTTATTATTAAATGATTATTATTGCGACGATTGTTTCACAAATAAATTTCATTCAGTTGTTCACTTAAAAATGCTGCTTGATCAAGTTGACGTGAAACTTCCCATCTCGTTTGAGGGTTATTGAACACATCGCCCAAGCAGCCTCGGGCATTGTATAAAATCCCTGGGTAATCTATATAGTAGAATGCCCGTTTGAAGGCAGGCAATATGTTCGATGAGCGCTCATTGAACACATTACTCGGCATCGTATAGAATGCCCGGGGATTCTATAGATTCCCCGGGCGTTCTATACAAAGCCCAGATTGGACACATTGACGGCGACATATCCAAAGCTCGCCGTGACTCGTGCCGTGATGAATGGATTGTTCGAGATGCTCTTGATTTTTTTTTTTTTTTTTTTTATCTTGTAGGTGACTACATTCATTTGTTGTCTTGGAAAATAACGAACGTGAGATGTCTTGAAAGATAATGTAATTGATGGATAATTTTTCTTACCTGTCATTCTTTTTCTCCGTCATTTTCTGCACGAGTTCTAGCATCAGTCTTTCCTTAAGTGTTTCGTCGCGATTTTCCAGCTCTTTTCTTATGTATTTTCCGTGTATCATTCTCAAATAACTTCTATAAGCGTTGTACTCTCGGAGATTACATGTAACATCCAAGTCTTCTGTCACTAGTCCGTTCTTGTGTGAAAAATTATCCAAATCAATCAGATTCTTTTATAATAAGTAAGTTCAACCCTGATTCGTGATAATTTTTTTTTTCAACTATAAATCTTACCGTCGACGTTGATTCATAAAAAACTTTCTAGGTTGGTTTGTAATAACTATCCGAGAAAAAATTAAGGAAAAATCAGCTGTTGAAGTCACGTCTTTCAAAAATAATACCCATGTCACACGGAATCCTTTAGACTCCACGGAGTTATTTGAATGCTAATGCAGATAATTAATCCAAATCTTGAAAGTATCTCGAAAAGTATATGTATAATTTCTTAATTGAAATCCGACGAAGATTGATCAATAGTTTTTGTTCAATTTCTGAGGTATCTTATTTTGAAAGTTTATTGTTCATGAAAGATGATAAAAACCTAACTCGAGGGTCACACAGAGTTCAAAATTAGATCCCAAACAAACTTATTCCGGACTCACAAGCGGGGCCCACGAAGTGCGGATCAACGAATCTCACCAAACTTCTTTCGCAGTCTCGTACCACCTAGAATATGAAGAATCCAGAGTAACTCCGTCAAATCGGCCTCCTGGCTAAAGCTACAGCCTGTGGTATTATAGTATTGACGATATAAGTCCATGTTAAAGAGTGATGCTTATAGATATACTGGCAATGATGATGTTTTCGCTTGAAGCTCTGAACAGGGAGCCCATTTGACGGAGTTACTCTGGATTCTTCATATTCTAGGTGGTACGAGACTGTGAATAAAGTCTGGTGAAATCCGGTGGCCCGCACTTCGTGAGTCCCCCTTGTCAGTCGTTACTTCTGGTCATTATTAATCAATATGATGCCCACGTTAGAGTTTTGGCCGAAATTAAAATTATACATCCTGTGTAACTGCACATATGCCTCTACAAATCCTTTTAGGAATTCTTTCTAACCCCCCCCCCCCTCGCCCTTTGACCTCAAAGAGTTGTATCAATCCACACATTAGACACGTGGAAAAAGGCAAAATAGATGTGTGGTCTGGATATGATGAGGGTACATGAAATCATTATATAAAATGGAATGTATCAGACGATAATATTCAGTTTCGGCTAAATAACGTTTGGATTCACTCGGGTTCCCCGAGTGAAAAATCTCACTCTTTTTTCTGAGTGAAACTCACTCGGTACCGAGTTGCCACGATTTCACTCCGAACTCCGAGTCAGAACTCACTCTTTCCGAGTGAGATTTCACTCGAAAAAGTTAAGAGAGTAATGATTATAAAGCCTCACTAGCAAAAGCAATCAAACTCATATGAATTAAAAAATTTTCAACGATATGTGGAAGATATTCGGCCATATAACGTGTGTAGTTATTCGAGCTAACCATGGTCTGCAGTCAACTCTTGACCGTACCTGGCTCGAAAAGTTATGAAAACTCGTGACGTTTTTCGTTTATTACATCTGTTCAATTGAGTACATGAGGTGAACGACTCATTTGACTTGAATACAATCTCCATTTTTCCTGGAAATATTCGGGGGGAATCTAAGCTTTTACAACCACGCTGTGAAATTAGAACACCAATATCCACGGGTGTACAAAATTACTGAAATTGTGTATACCTCAATTGTAACAAGATATATGCTTCTTGTCAAGCATCGATTGCTCTTTATCGTAAGAAGAATTTTCTCACATTTTGAGATAGTAAGGACCCGGAGCGAAGCTGTTCATGTACACTATACTCAAGTGGCACAGAAAACTTGGCTGAGAAATTATCAACATTAGGCAAAGAGATGAAAGGAAATGTTTAAACTTCCTCACTACAGATGTACGTCTCGCTTGTGATCTGGACTATCTCAAGATATAGAGAATAAGGTAAGTGTACCCAACTTGCCTCTGTACCCAACTTGCCCCCATATGCCGATCTCGGGGATGGGCACTCCTTGGCCTCCCGGAAATTTTTTTCTACGTTTGTTATGTTAAAATATGAGAAAGTGAGTAGTTTGCGTCAGCCCCGAATCATTTCTGTGTTCTCCAGAGAATCTGAAGTGATTTTTCTATTTTCCGTGTTTGCACGGCTAAGAAATCACCGAGAAAATCGCGTTCACTAAAACCGGTGCCAAATTCTTTGAGTTCAACCAATTCTGACGTACCTTAGCGCATTCGATTCCTTGTTTCAAGACCTTCAAAATCCATTTTTCAAAATTGCAAAATTTGAATATGGAGTTGTTTTATGTGCAAAACACGGAGACGATTTGTAAGCAAGAATGCCAACATCGGAGTGTACCTAACATGCCCCCATATGTTTATCTCGAAAGGGCGTGCAGAACGACTTTTTTTACCACTCAGAACGTGTTTATCACGTCAAAATGGGGCAGAAATAGTGTTTCGAACCACCGAAAAGCTCCAAATGTGCATGGACGGCGATAAAAACACTTTATCGCCGATTTCCATCATTTATTTCAGAAGAATTGAGACAGTTCGGCTCCAATCAATCCAAATTGGACGTAGTTTAGTGCATATTAAAGGTCTTTGAACAAGCTTCAAAATGAGCTAAAGCACGTTGAAAATCGTTGAAGTAAACCGAAGTTTTTAAGAAAAAGGCTTAATGGGGCCAAGTTGGGTACACACTTTTGTAAACTCTCAAAAATCTCTTTTTGGGAGAATTCAAACAGTTTGGCTCCAGTTGGTTCAAATTGAATGTACCTCAACTCATTTTGAAGGTCCTGAAACAAGCTTCAAAATGAGCTAAGGTACGTTGGAAAATATTGAGATGGGCCAGAGTTATTAAGAAAATGGCTTAATGGGGGCAAGTTGGGTACACTGACCTTACTTCTTATTCTTTCTATCCTCCTTACTTCTTACAATAAAAGAGATTAATTGGTTACGCAGGAGCCGATCTGTTTAGAAATATAAAAAGTATAAAATTCCGATGATCACGTACATCCGGTTGGTAGCATTTTGACCCCACGGTGAGATTGTAAAAGCTGAGATTTTTCCGAAATTGTACTCAAATCAAATGAATTTCCATGTGTATTCAGTTGCACGAATGTAATGGATTGAAAAAGTCACAATTTTTCGTGGCTTTCCCAGACAAGGACGATTATGTATACCTATACTCATGCATCAACAGCTGATAAGCGCGGTCAATATAAATTATTGACTTCACGCTCATGGGTGGGGGAGGGGGGTCAGCCAAACTCGGTAAAGGAGCTCAGCATGAGGTGAGTTCGTCTTCTCGTAGTTTGGCTAAAATCGCAAGAAAACTGGAGAAAAGTGCGAATAACTTGAACGCAGACACTTCCTAACCTATAATATAGGCACTTTGTAATTCGCACTTTCCTCCGATTCTGTTGCGATTTGGGCAAAACGACGAGAAGACGAAGTCGAGTTAGATGATAATAAACGCGGGTCTTCTCGTCGTTTCACCCAAAACGTAAGGCCCGTTCTACATAGGATGCGCTCATCGTGTGAGCGTACGCGCATACGCTTGCGCTTGAAGCATTTGATGCAGAAAATTTTATGAAGCAGCCGAGTCTCAGTCCTTTTTACTCAGAATTTTCACAAGTGAAGAGTTGGTTGATGATTGGTGAGCCCCAAGTGACATTATCGAGCGGACAAAATCCCGTTTCTTCATGTTTCACCATAAACAAATACAGAAAAATATCAGTAGTGCCACGCGAGCCTCTTCGGGAGGAAATACAGGTTGAACAACGTTTCCACGATTCAGTATCCAGATTGGTGACTGCTCATCTTGCTCTTACCAAGTTTCTGATCCCAAATAAGGTTTCAGTCTTCGTAAGCTAAGACGGGTGGTCACCAATCCGGATACCAAATCGCGAAAACGTTGCTCAACCTGGATTTCCTTCCGAAAAGGCTCGCGCGTCCACCGCTGATGTTTTTCTCTATTTGTTTAAGCGAAAAGATGAACGAATTAAAATTTTTGGCTTGATAATGTCACTTGGGGCCCAACAATCATCAATAACTCTTCACTTGTCGAAATTCCAAGTAAAATATGACTGCTAAGGCTGCTCCATGATATTCTCTGCATCAAATGCTCCAAGCGCAAGCGTATGCGCGTACGCTCACGCGGTGAGCGCATCCTATGTAGAACGGGCCTAAGCAAATTTGATAAGAAAACTTTCAGCGTGCACGGTGACCGCATTGCCTTAACCTTTCCGAGTGAACCGCCTCATTGTGGCAACTCCGAAAAGAGTGAGTTTCACTCTTTCGGAGTGAAAATCGGACTTGGGCCCGAGTGAATCTCACTTTTCCGAGTTGCCACAAAGGATGAGTTTACCCGGAAAGGTTAAGAGAGTCGAAGTGACGCCATTTATGGATGGCCCCATAGGGGTATTTTGAGTTGGACAAAAAATCCGAAAAGCGTGCTCCGGTCGTAGGGCATCTCGGTAAGGGCCTCGTCAGAAAGTGCGCATTTTCTCTTTTTCCCGTCTTTTCCTCTCATTTTTCCCCGTGCAAAATTGGCTTCAGACGTTGTGGCGAGGGGGAAAAATGAGAGAAAAAGATGGAAAAAAGAGCGAACGCGCACTCTTTGTCGAGGCCCTAAGATTCATTTTAGCGGGGAGGATCAACTTCGATCACATTGAAAGTATATGAGCATCATCGCGATAACTTACACATTTTGGACCCAAAAATTCAAAAGTTGAAAATCGATGCCCCGCGTGTCTATCCCAACTTTTTTCATTCCTTATCTCATATTCATTGATAATATGTGATAAAACATATGCAGAAATTTTTTGGAACGAATTAGAACGGTATATGTGATTTTCACATGTATAAGACACAGGAATAGTAGTACACGGAACTGGCGTTTGCCGTTTTTGATGTTTTACTATCTAGCGAGAGTACCTGACACGATGGGACCAAATAACCTTGAAATTCGTGTTCAGATGATTGATTTGAGTCGTACTGAACATGCTCTGGAGCAAATAATTCCATTTCTTCCTCTTTTTCACGCTGTCGAGTATCCCAGGGAACGGCTTTGAAATGCCACGGAACTGAAATGCATGAAACTGACATTTTGCCCTTAAAATTGCTCGCAAAAGTAGAGGAGTTGACATAGAAACTCGTCCGCGTAGACTTCATCAAATCCGATCATACTTTAGTGGAAAAAACTTTTTGTGCCCAGATGAATTGATTTTTAGTAGAGTAATGTGGTATACATGGAATCGCCAAACCGCGAAAAAATTAATTACATGGCTAATTTTCGGCCATGAATGGCGCAGGCTTCCACCCCTGAAATTTATCCCTGATATCGATCTGAATTTTGGCACGAGTCTGGAAGAAGTTGATAATCCTAACGCAATACTGAATGAGTTAGTGGCTCAAATGAACGCTCTAGCAATATTTACTGATGGGAGCAAATTAGCTGACACCACTTCCGTTGGAAATGCATGCTGTTGTCAAAGCTCGAATTTGATTCTTATGAGAAGTCTCCCTACCCAAACGTCAATTTTCACTGCTGAATGTATTGCTATTCTCGATGATGTCACAACTGCAATAGATTCTACAAACGATAATGTCCTGATTTTTACAGACTCCCTCAGTGCGCTCCTCTCACTTAAAAGTCTCAAGATCGATATTAGAGTTAGTCCATATGTCTTAGAAATAAAGAAAAAATACTGTATGAAACTCATTTACTAGGAACCAAGAAAATATCATTATATTGGGTTCCGTCGCATCAGGGAATTCACGGAAATGAATTTGCAGACGAAAAAGCAAAAGAGGCGTCGACAAGGCGTAGAGATCCATCGTTATTAATTCCCTTCTGAGATTTTAGAGAAACGTTCAGTAAAAAAGCTCAAGAATCAACTTTTGATTCAATAGAGGAACAAGGCTTATCAAAGGGCAAAGATTTTTCCTTAATTCATCACAATCGCAAATGTAAGCCTTGGTTCACGAAAAAAAAATTACCTAGAGGAGCTATTGAAACTATCAATAGACTGAGATGTAATCATTACAACTTGGCCTCATCACTCTGTAGGATAGGTTTCATAAACGAGAGCCAATGTCCTTGTGGATGTAAATCTCAAGACATAGATCACATCCTTTGGCAGTGTTCTAGATATGGAGAACAGAGAAAAGACTTTATAACGAAACTCTCAAAGCAAAATCTATTCTTGCCTCTATCATGTAGTTCCTTGCTCTTTGAACCAAAAACCAATGTATGCAAAGCATTGTTCTCATTTTTGAATCAGTGTAAATTAGAAGTGTAACAAATTGACAATCGTGTACATTATGTTATCTTTCTCTTTTTACTCATATGATATCATATGAATATGTATTATATGAATATGTATCATCATTATTATTGCAGAATAACTTCTTCAAAAGGTTGAGAATGCTTGAATAAAAAAATAAAAAATAGATTTTTAGTAGAGTAATGTGGTATACATGGAATCGCCAAACCACGAAAAAATTAATTACATGGCTAATTTTCGGCCATGAATGGCGCGGGATTCCGATCCTGGGCCTTATCTCACATTGGGATTTGATTATTTGATATATTTCCCTGAAATTTTGTCTGTGACAGAGTCCTTCGGAATGAATTTAGGATGCGTTGTTGTTCCTCTGAGAAAATGTCCCATTTTTAATGAAAATCTCATAACAAGATAAAGGTAAATGGCTCGAAGACTGATCTAAGCACTCTGCCTATATAACGTATGAAAAAAGTTGGTTCAATATTGTATTTTGGGGGAAAAATTCAAGAATACCCACAGCGACTCTTACTCTGACGATAATTCTAAGAATATATGCGTTACTGCAAATATGACAGCTTTCGGAATTGACATTTTGGCCCTTGATTTTTAAAAATAAAAACAATGAGTGGACGGATTGACCTGTAACTTTAATACCAGATGTATTTCAATAGATTACTTGTAAACAAATTTGAGTAGAGTCATTTGGAGCTTGCTCGTCGGAATGCAAGATCATAACGAATTCCGTTATAAAATTCCGGTAAATAAGTTATCGCGATAATACTTATATACGATGTAAGTAAATAGAGCCAATATGGGAAACCTTGATGATTGCATCACGAACATGAACCGCTTCGTTGAAGAATCGCTGCAAGTGTGGATCGTGGAGGCCTTCATATGCTAGTGGTGCATCTCGATTGTAGGGGTCGCTGGTGTCAAAGCGCTTAGAATCGACGAAATCGACACGAAGCTTTTGTCCAATTTTACGCCTAGTTAGAACATATCTGAGGCCAGCTACCATTGGAATTTTTGCTTCGAGGGGCATGTGCTTCCATTTGGGTAAACCAAAAGTTGGGATAGCGCCATCTGGTAGTGGCACCGAATCCTTTAGCTTTTCCAGATACCTGTTTTTGGTTCATCAAAGAGGGACGATATTTATAAATGAAATGTTCTCTCATTGAAATTTCAAAATGAAACATTACCAATGTTTGATTTTCAAAAGTTATACAATATCTTACACTTTTTGGTGATGAATTTGTGCCTGACTGACAATTTTTTTAAATGTCGTTAACCGACACGGATGTTGGATAAGAAGAGATACAAATGAGAATGAATTAAATTTCTGGGGAATGTTTCATTTACATGAAGATTCCAAAATACAGAAACCAAAGTGCGATCTCGAGTGAAATATACCGTACTGTCCATATTTCAATTCATGTATTTTGTCAGATGCAAGTCGGTAATTATTGCACAAGTGATTAAAAATGAAAAAAAAATGTTAATCTCCAAAACATTGAGATCTCAGATGAAATACAACAAGGCATCGAAAAAATTTTCAGGATGCCATAATGAGCTAACGCTTTGTAATAATAATGATAATGCATTGCTCACAGTCTTGAGAACAAGCTTCTATTGCAGTCTTAATAGATTATAATTATGATCTATCCTCTAGAGCTCACAATACTCATGAAGAATTGATTTATTTCGATTTATTCAGACACTGGCTAGTTCCAAATAAAAAATTTATTATGCCTTCCAGGGAAGGTTCCGTGATATCAAAATTCTACTACCATTTACTAATTGGACAGAATATACCTATAAAAAATAAACACTGCAATCATCTGTATTTATCTCTTCACAGTGCCGCATCATCATCTTCACGAATTAACAAAAGATAAAAAATAAAATTACTCCATATTTTCTGTCCAAATTTCGTCTCATCTTCTGATAATCCGAATCAATGAATCAATAATAATTGACATTTTAACGACATGTTGAAAAGGTAAACGAAAGACGAGATAGCTGTATACTGCTTCATTAGGTAGTTAACCTACAAGTATGTAGCTCGATGTGTAAAATTGTTGATAAAAATTTTATTACTCACGCGGACTTTTTATGTGTGAGTAAGTCAATTGTAGCAGATTTAGTTCTGCATGGCACCTGAACAGACATTTTTTTTATTCTTTTTTTTAGTTTACCTAAATCTGATAAGAAAAACACTAAATTTAGATACCGCTGGCTGACACAGTCGACGAATAGAATTACCCAAACAAAACACTTAGATATCGATTCCAAATACGAATCCATTACGGCGGCATAAGCAATTGAGCAGCAATTTTTTAATTCAATTTTTCGCAACTTCGATCTAAGATCTATAAAAAATATCTCAAGATATCACCTAATAGATTGAATGAATAGAGGAATTATTGCATTCCATGACAGAGTCATTGAAATTACATACGGGTGACTCGTCGAATGCATCATTTTCGAATAGAAAATCTGTACCAGCGGCTCTTTGAAATCTTCCGCGACTCCCCGCGACGAGCGCGCGAAGTGCATACATACACATATATGTATATATCTCTTATCTATGTCTATACACTGTCGACACAACCTCATTGCATACACGTCATACGCAACTATACCGCATTTGATGCTGGCTCGCACACCTACTATATACTTATCACCGAAGTATAATTATCACTGAAATGTTACTTTAAACTTGAATTGTGGATTATATGACAGTAGAGAATCATCAGATCTGAACGAACGAGGCAGTCGTCAGTACACGTTTTTCAAGTCACTGGAGATCCACGATTTTGAAGGTAAGATCTATGGTTAATATTTCATTGATTCGAATTTTTTATTCCTCAGAAGAGATTTTTATAACGTTGTAGTGAAATAAACTTGGAAAATTTTCAAAATTTTTCACAGAATTTCGGAAAGATTTAAAATTCTGTATAAATTAAGTGATTATAATTCTTTACTGATTCCTACGTAAATTATTTTGCAATAACTGTGACACTGTCCGGTTTTAATTATCAATTGTAGAAAATTTGAAAATGTGTATTAATTCTGATGCTTATACTGTCATTTTAGAGGAAGCATTGTCACGAAGAAATTCAGTTGCATTGATCCTATCCTCATCATTAGCGAAACATTAAGTAGACATTAGCGTCGTAATATTGCAGAATTGAGATCGTTGTATGTGAGATTATTTATTCAACTTGAATATCCTCATAACTATCAGCTTCCAATAATGATTTATCGGAGAAGTTTGTAGATTGGTTCACTTCGGTCTTTTCAGATACTTACACGTATAAAAAGTTTCCTGTCCTAGAAAAAAAAAAATTTGGATACAAATACGCTTATAGCTTGCAGCTATTCGTGTAACATCTTGATATTTTAGTGTTGAATTTTCGCAAGAAATTATTAAATATGGGTGATTCTGAGATAACTTATGCATTTGACTTTCTGACCTTGCATTCATATTAAATGAGCAAATATGATGAGTCTAACGATGATATCTAGTATATTCTATTAAAATGAAGATGTCCCAATAGTTCCAGGAGCGGATATAAGTTTAATGTGGACCTGAGCTTACCAAAAGTGGTCAAAATGTCCTTACCGTGGCATGTCCGAAACTGGAGTTGCACATTTCAATCGTGTAGTTTGCCGAGATATTCATTCAATCTCGGTTCCGTACCACTCAAACATCAAAGTTGGGTTATAATAAGGTGATATCATGTACAAATCGAGGATCAAGTCTCACTTCAAAATAGTCAAAACACAACTGATTTTCTAATTCCTGGAATTTTAACAATTTTTCGAATGCTTCTCGATAATTAGACTCCGGGTCAGCGAATTGATTCAAACGGCTCTAGAACGGCGGTAATTGATTCCTAATACACCAAAACACAAAATGCTACCACCAGCGGAATGATGAATTACGTGAACAGCTCCTCACGCGATGATTTATGGACAATTTTCCCGTTGCAAAATAAGAATTGTCCTTACCGTGGTCACTGGCTCTCGAACACTATGCATCGTCAAGGTCCAGATATTTTTTACAGTCTACTCTCACCGTAAAAATAGGCCATGTATTCGGAAAAAACGATCCGTTTCGATTTACGCCTTTGAGATCACTTTCCATACCAAAATGTCCTTACCGTGGCTGTCCTTACCGTGGCAAAAATATATCGAATATTGCTCATATCTTTTACATAGATTGACTAACGTTCATGCCCGTCTGGGAATTGTTTTTGGATGTCAGATGGATTGGAAAACACCGATGAGCAGTCAGATTGCAGCTATATTTCAACTACCGTCAAATTGGGTAACTTTGGTACAGTGAGTGCAACTTTGGTACGCCCCTGAAAAATGACTTTCAGAGCTGCGTTTGGCAAGGTAAATGATTCTATCGCTCTGAAACCTATCCTCCCTTCTTGGCACACACATGAACAATGTGCTGAGCCACCGTAGATCCCGTGTGAATGATTTCGGTCGTTTATCGAGGTTTTTTTCCAAAAAGGGACATTTAGCACCGATACGCGAGTAGTCCAGCTAGTATACCTGCCAGCAAGTGGTGTTCCAGAACGAACTACGGGTGTGTGATGCTACATTTCGACCACATATATCACCATATTGAGGAAACCATCGTTACATTAGAGTGTTTACAGCATTTGGAATTTTAAAGAATGAAAAACAGGGAAAAAACGATGAAAAAGTGTACCAAAGTTACCCCACTCTAGATAAGAAGCATGAGGATAGGGTAACTTCAGAACACCTTCCTATGACAGCTTCTTTTCATCTCACCTTGAGTCGAATGATGCTCTATGAGTTTTTCAAATGTTTGTAACAGCTTGAAATAAAACTTTTGAACGATTAAAATTAATTCACTCACATGGTGGTGGATAGAATTTAGATATTCTGTAAGTGTACCAAAGTTGCCCCAGTCAGGGTCTAACTTTGGTACACTTCTTCATCTGCCAATAGCTCCAGCTCAGACAAATCAAATTGAACTTTGTATCCCATCAATCGAAAGCTGAGACTGTAAGCTTTAGATTGACAACTAATAGAAGTGGGTTTTGTCTGTGTTGGAATGCCGAGCCAAACAAAATGAAAAACACCGAAAACGTACCAAAATTACCCAATTTGACGGTAGTCAATTTTTGGTCCAAATTCCGACCCCCGCCGTTTTTACCCTCGAAATACCTAAGTTATCTCATAATCACCCATATATGATTATTGAAACTTTCAACTTGATTCAAAGTTATTATTAGATATCCATTGCGGCTACCAATCTAAGAAGCATTAAAAAAAGAGGATCATACTCATATCATACAAAAATCTAATTATATAAAAAATCTTGGTGATATATTTTGACAAATATATTGCGAAAATGTGCAAAATAAACTTCCTCGATAAGACAGAAAAACGTCCCAAGGATAGGTAATCTTATCAGTTCAGAAAGCTGCACTGTCATCATACCTAATGAAACTTCATACACTTATATATACACCTATCTTTACGACAATATGTATTTAAAGCCTAACATGCCATCTCATCCCGAAATTTTCTACATAAGATATCATATTATCCAATGTGCCAATGGATGAAATACTCCCATGAAATTTCGAACCAAAAATAACCTACAGCTGTCTCCTAATATAGATTCATTAAAACTTGGAGATTGACTTTACAATCATTTTCAAAGATAACCACAAGTCTATCGAACTTTTGAGCAGATTTCGGGTATGCCAAAAACTTCTTCTTCGTAAATTATGAGGAATTTAGCTACGGTTAATAAACATTTTATGCCACTCAATAAGCTCATTTTGAACGATTTTCAGATGCCACCATCTTAAAACACAAGTAAATAGCTCAATTTATATGAAAATCACATCATCATCTATTTAATTTAACCTCGATTGTAGTGAATTCGTGTGTTTTGTGAGGCTCTGAATGTAAAAATTTTTTGAAAAATTAGCCCGATGACCACACTGGGGGGTCACCTGGACCCTAGACCATTTTCGATTTTCAAACTCGGTTACCGGACGTTTGAAATCATGCCTGATGGCGGCTTCAGCCACCAATTAAAATGTGCCATTTATACGTCCGTTCGTTAAAAAATGCGCAACAATTTTTTGCATTGGGTCTCATAGACCCCATGTGTGATCAACGGATCCAATTTTTCTGATATCGCAATCTTTTAGTAATTGAATACGTTTGAAGATATTATCGTGCACTAGATTTGCAAGCTCAAAATATAATTTCATAAGAATTCATTTCCAACTTTTCCCAGAAAAATGCCATCATACAAGCTCACATATTTCCCTGTGAAAGCACTAGGAGAGCCCATCAGATTCCTTCTGAGCTATGCGAATATCGATTTCGTTGATGATCGATTTGACAAGGAAGACTGGCCAAAAATTAAGCCGTGTAAGTCAGGCTATCCATTACCTTACCTAATACTCATATAATTACGCAAAGTACGCATATACACATATAAGTAGAAGGAGATAACACAATGATGATACTTTTAGCAACCCCATATGGTCAAGTACCGGTCCTCGAAGTCGACGGTAAAAAAATTCATCAATCGACCGCGATTTGCCGCTATATTGCTAAAAAATGTGGACTTACCGGTAAAGATGATTGGGAGGCTCTTGAGATAGATGCGACTGTTGACACGGTACATGACCTTCGAGCAAGTGAGTTTTACAATCTAACAAGAAACAGTTTGCGATTAATAATAATTGCTTCCTCATTCAGTTGTGATATGAAGCTCTATACTACTACTGAATTTTTTGCGTTATTTATTTTCTATCTTAATTCAATCCATATTTTGAGAGAGTTGGATCTCTGGATTCTAAATTATTCATTCACAGAAGCACAAATGTTCATTGAAGTGGAAATAGTACATTTCGATACAAGGGCGTAAAACATGTTATTCGCGTCCGAGTGATGGGTTTCCGGCCCGAGCCGCAGGCGAGGGTCGGAATCATAACGAGGATGCGAGTAATAGGTTTTACGGCCGTGTATCTAACTATACTTCTCGATAAACTGTGAGTAAAAGTCGACAAACTGTGCGCAAAGTGCACTTTTACGCACAGTGTATCGGAAAGAAATTTTGAAACTTGAAGGTCAAAAGAATTTTAAGTAGTTCTATCTTACATGACACATAGTGTATTTGTGTTTTATAAAATTCTGGAATATTTTGAGTGGAAAGATTGAGTTATGATAAAAATTATTTCACGCTCTTTACACGTGAGTTCATTGCTTGAAATCGTGAGAATCCAAAATAATCAAAATAGACTGACGTATACTTGAGTTATGAATTATACAATCATCCTAAAGTTCGATTATCAAAAACTCATCACCCTAAAAGGCTGTCTATACAATATATGGCCTCCTGAGGGTTGATCAGTGCTCAATTATAAAAAATTCAATATTAAGCTGTATGAAGTTGAGCGAGTTGTGAAGAATTAAACCATAAAATCTTCAAAATTGCTAAGCACAGGTAAATACTAAGAGCGTCAACTTCCAAGATTAAAATTTCAGTGATTAGCTATTTCGTATTTCTACTTCAATTTCCGTCTACTTGTTCCAACTGAAAAATTATAAAATCCTAAGCCCCTAAATAGACGAAAGAAAGTTTTTCCTCAATCGAACTTGAATAAATAACTAATCCTATAATTTTCAATTACCTTACGCAGAGATCGCAGCTCACCATTACGAAAGCGATGCCAAAGCAAAGGCGGAAAAACTCAAGGCAGCAAAAGAGTTGGTACCATTTTATGTCCAACGTTTAGATGAGCAAGCAAAGAAAAACGGAGGCTATCTAGTTGGTGGAAAATTGAGCTGGGCTGATATCGTATTCGTCGCTCTTCTAGATTACCTAAATTTCATGAGTGGACACGATATCATTGAAAAGGCGGCAAATTTGAAAGTTATCAGGGATAAGGTCATGTCTGAGCCTAAAATCAAAGCTTGGGTTGCCAAAAGGCCCAAAACTGATATGTAATTATTTGTAATCATTGACAAATGCACATTCTTGTATTCAACGATGAGAATTTCATCTTTTTCCAATAGACTTTTTGAAAAATGTGATAATCCATTGTTTTGCATTGATTCATTCAAATATAAACATAAGTAGTGATCCCATGCACAGGGAAAGTTTTGTATTCGTGCTCATCGTGCACCAATTTGATAAGAATTTTTAGCTGATAGAATCACTGTGAACACTCGTGGTGATAAATTTTGCTTGAGTATTTGGATATTCTATGAATTTTATTGAACACGCTTAGATTACAGTTTGAACGTGTGGTGACTTCCCAAATCTTCCACCCAATTCAATAATTTATTGGGTCTCAAAATTATGACAATGATCATATCTTAACCCCCTCACTTATTTTTTGCACTATAAGGGGCATCGCTAGGAACCGATGTTTATGATAACTTTCAATTGACTCATGATAAAAATCTGAATGAATTCTGAAAAATCTCTGGCAACTCGATGAGAACATACATTCCGTCTCTATATGCTCCTGTTTTGGAAGAAAAATGGAAAATACCTAAATCTTTCAATTGTGTGATTTTGAAGTTTTTCGTCATTTTTTAATTAGTAATTTATTGATCATTTTCGTGTCAGGAATTTTTTCGAGACCACGGGGAAATGAGTTCTAAAATGAGTGGATTGAATATGAGCACGATCTAGAAAGTCTTTTTTGCAAGAATTGAATGATAGCTTCTGCTTCCCCAATATAAAAAGAGTCCGATTCCATCTCCGATACTTGCTTGTTTATGATAGTGTTAGATAAATAAATTCATGTCTCGACTGGATCTACATGTAAGGTGAACTCCGAACTAACAAATCTCGGATTATTGCAGAAAAGTTTAATGGACTTATTTCAAAAGGAATGTTCACACTTTTCTGTATTTCGACGTTTATTTTTGTGTTTTCCTTTTCAGTCCCAGTATTGAAGAAGGAATTCCGAGAGGTATGGAATTTTTTACTATTGAAGAATATTGCCGTTTCTTGAAAAACTTTCGCAGTCGGTAACAAAAACATGTTACTCAATTTTGTCACTGCGATGATAAATTTTCCTCAAAACAAGCATAGCTTCATAGCGTAACTTCTGAATTACAAGCTTTATTGCAAAAAGCAGGTTGAAAAGAATGACTTTTGTCGATTTTGCCTGCCAATTTCATTCTGCACGTGACGCACTATCATTGTTGAAATTCAACTCTGGCACAAAATCGCTTCACTCGAGTTTTTCAGCTATTGAGGTGAATCCAACCGGATTCTTTTTGTAATCAGTTGAGCTAGAAGATGCCCTATCCTGATTCTATCCCAGACACGGGGAGTCGGTAGTATATGGTGACGGAAGAAGCTGAACGAAAAATAGTATATTTCTGTACTGAGCGCGGTAGCCCATTTTGGGCACTACGACAGACATGTCCTCCAGTGCCCAAAATGGGTTTGCAAGCGAAGTGCGGATATATTTTTTCATTACGAGATCCCTAAAATCCCATTTAAACGCGGCATTTTTAGGTTAAAGTAATGAAAAAGCGTTTTAAATGGAAAAACTCCTGTATTACCTTGGGCCAAAATGTACATTTAGACATGTATTATTTCATCTTGGCAGGGCCGTACTTAGGGGTTATGCCACCGTACGCCACAGAAGTGCCGTCCACTCATGATGGATGAACAATTGCGTGTTCGTAATGATACCGGTGACTCTGGGATTAGTCTTCTTTTAAAATATGCACATTGACAATTTGACGAAGCACAGGTATTTGTATCCAGAGTCGGCCTTGAGGAGGGGGGGGGGGGCTGACCGTTACAAGGTTGGGTGGGGGGGGGGCTGCCGTAAGCCTGCAGACTTTGTATCTGTTCTGTGCTGCAGACATTCTTGAACGTTCAGTAGGGGAAGAGCCATCAACCCCAAAATCTCGTAAGGCAACCGAACCCGACACATGCCCGGATGCTTAAACCAAATTTTCTGTCGGGGGAGATACATACCCCAAATCCGAAGATAATCAAATCCGCAAATACCCGGATGCCCGGACGATATTCGGTGATGAGGGAAACACGAACCCCAAGATCTGGAAAGACAATCAAACCCGCAGTAGCCCGAATGCTCGTATCAGATATCCTGAGAGGAAAGAACGAATCCCGAAACCTAATGTGGAGACATCCCAGTTCGCAAATAACTGGACGCTTGGTCCGAAAATTCTGTTGGGGAAATAATCAACCCCTCAAGATCTGGAAAGGCAATCAACCCGCAAACGCCGAGATGCACGGGCCAAACTTGCTGCAGAGAACAAACGAATCCTCGATTCTAGAACCGCAATCTCAAACCCGGAAATGTCCGGATGCTCGAGTCAAATTTTTTATGGGACAAATCAATCCCAGATCCCAGGAAAACACAAAAATCCGCATTCGGCGAATACTTGAACCGGGGAAAAACGAATCCCAAAACTTAACGAGGATAGTAAATCACTAGTACCCCTCGCCCTCGATGCTCGGACTGGCACACTGTCGAAAAACCATGTACTAATCCCGACACCCAAGAAGTCAGCAACCAAAAAATGACTCGACTTGTGAATTTCACAAGTCGAATTAATTTTTTGGGATGACTTCTTGGATTTTGGGGTTGGTACGTGATTTTTCGACCAAGTGCCATGCCATACCGATCATCAGGGTACTATTAGTGATCCACTCTCCTCCCTAACTTATGTGATTCGTTTTTACCCTCAGAATATATAACCCGAGTACCCGCCCAAGTGCAGGTCTTTGTGCTTTCGTGGGATTTGAGATTGATTTATTGTCGCCCAACTGAATACCTGATTCGAGCACCCGAACATTTTCGGGTTTGCGATTGCAGTCCTAGGATTAAGGATACTTTCGTCCCCCGAAAAGAGTCTGATTGTTTGCGGGTTGATTGCTCTTTAGGTTTCAGGGTTGCCTATATCCCCGAAACAATTCTTAGACCAAGAGTCCGGTTGCGGATTTGGATTATGGCTCTCTATGTATAAGGTTTCGGGGTTCGTTCTTCTCTCGTAGAATATCTGATCCGGGCACACTTAGAGTACATTTCGGGATCGTATAGCACGGAATGGTCTCCGAATGTTCTCAAAGTGGCGGCAGAGCGAGTGTGTTAGCTAAATACCAGTTCCGGTCCGCGGAAATATCGGGGTTTTTCTATTTTTCGCGTTCAGCTCCCACAATCGCTATACCTAATTCTCCGTGCCTGGGACAAAATCAGGATAGCACTTCTCATATCTTAGTCGATTATGAAAAGTATACTGTTGAACTCATCTCAATAGCTGAAAAACTCAAATGAAGCAGTTTTCTACTCGAATTGAATTTCAACAATGATAGCGTGACGTTTCGACCGCTTCCATTGTGATCTTTTCCAAACTTGGAAATTTGATCGAATCATGAACTTGGACTCAGAATATAATACATGATTATAGCTTTTTCAGGGCAGAATTGATCCCTCAAAAATGGGATTCCTTTGGTTGTCATGCTATGACAACAAATCTGTAAACAGATTGGTGAGAGCGGTTGGAACGTCGCACTAAACAAGTGAAGAATGAAATTGGCAGAGAGAACCAATAGATTTCAGTAATCCCATTCATACTGTAAGGCCCTCGCAGAATTGACCGGTGCGCAACCATCGAAATTCATTCACCAATAGTGGCTAAACTTGGTACAACCCCACGGTTTTGAGTTTGAATGATAGGTGGCAGCTCCAATAGTCGTTATTTATAATATAATTATTGTTTAAAAATTGGGGCACGATGCAAATATTTAAAAAAACTTGCATTCTTCACATATTCGGATATCCCGAGATGAGTCAGAAAATATTGGTCTTCCGATAAAATGGAAAGATAATTTGCAGTCGCGAGAGCTCTGCATTCAGGATTAGAAGTCGCGAAATCCGCTATTTATATCCCTGGTAGAAATGTGATCATTTTTTCTGGCCACCCATGCAATATATAGATATAGTAACTACACTGTAAAAAATGTGCAACGTTTTTTTCAACTACGGAAGTGAAAAATGTTTCAATTCAGTGGTTGAAAAAGATTTCATCAACGTAGTTGAAAATTTAACCACGTACTTGAAATTCATCTACATGAGTTGAAACAATGTCTGCGGAGAAGTTCGGAAATAGTCGCGTCCAATATGTTGGTCATGGAGGTGACGCAACTGGCGTTTTGACCCCGCTTTCAATCATAATTTTTTGGCGATCCTGGATCGAAATACCAACGATTGCGCCAGAAATAACACCAAAACATACGTCAAAAGGTTCGTCCAAGCAGGCACACATTATGTCATAGCTTCCACGGAAGTACTCATATACCTAACGTTCGCTCAGATCACCATCATTTGGCGGCAAAAATTCTGACTGTAGCGCTCATAGTGGCCAAATGTCACACGAAAACACGGGGGCCAGCGACGGGGAATTGTCCCGAAAATGTAGTTTGAACTCATAATAAATAGTTTTAGCAAATTTATTTGGACAAACTTATTCATAAGTTTGATAAAAAATACGCTGCTAAAAGTGATTAGCAGAATGCTTTCTCACGGCGTTATATGATGATAATTTTAACGAAAAAGAAAGTACCCTATATTTTGAGTTTTTCTTTCGAGGAAGCATTTCAGAGAGATTTGGGTCATCTGGAAGGAGGTTTTTCCAACAATATCTATTGTTTGATTGAGAGAAAATTTTGATTTAGTCGGTTTAAAGATGATTAAACTGGAGTCCTTTGTGAAAATTCCCTTCCCCCGAAAGAATCTTCATTTGAATAATGTTTTACGGATTTTATGGAAATTTCGTATCAGCCAATCGATTCAGAATGGCGCATAAGTAAGTCTTTAGGTCATTAAAATTGAGATAAATGAGTCGTAAAGGATGATACGGGGGAAAAATGAATACTAATTCTAATTTTCTACTATTTTTTGAGTTATTCTTTCGAGGAAGCTTCTTATAGAGATTCAGGCCATCTAGACTGAGGTTTTTTTAACAATATGCATCGTTTGGTTGAGACGAAATTACGATGCAGTGGGTTTGAAAAGGGTTAAAATAAAATTTTTGGTGAAAATTTTGATTTTTTCGGAAATTTGAGATTTGTGAAGACTCAATTGAATTTCGGTATTAACCAATCGATAGATAATGCAGAAAAAACTATAGTTTAGGTCATTGAAATTGAGATGAATGAGTCATAAAAGAAGGTACGAGGAAAAAATGAATATTAAGGAAAATTTCCCATTATTTTTTCAGTTATTCTTTAGAGGAAGCTTTTTAGAGAGATTTGGGCCTTTTAGTCTGAGGTTTTTTCAACAATATCTATCGTTTGGTTGAGACGGAATTTCGATGCAGTGGGTTTAAAAAGGGTCAAAATGAAATTTTTGGTGGGAATTTTGATTTTTTCGAAAATTTGAGATTTGTGAAGATTTTATGAAATTTCAGTATTAACCAATCGATAGATCTTGCAGAAAAAACTATAGTTTAGGTGACTCAATTCGTGGTGAGACCGTGTGAGAAAAAGATATTTATGTATTAAGAGTCGAAATTTAAGCTGTTTTGCTCTAAAAACCCCATGGATCAAATTTGACTGAGAGCTGAAAGCTGCCAAATCACTGGGCTCTCAGAAATTGGATTCTGTACAACTTGTAGAAAGCCAAAAATTGATATAATGAACAGTAAAAGAGAAAGCGTGTCCGATAGAAAACAACACACACACACACACACACACGGACAAAGGGGTGCAAAGATGAGTCTCTGACGGATTTGGAAGGCCATTAGGAGGAAATGTGTTACCTACAATTGATAGATTTTGGCGAGAGAAAGAGAATGGTCTAAGGCTTTTTCAGATGAACGGAATTTTGTTGAAGAAAATATTGGTTTTAGTGGAAAATTTGATCAAAATTTTGCTGGGGTGAAAACAAAGCTTTCTCTTTAGAGAAAGCAATAACTACAAAAGGATTTATTTTCCGGAGAAGAGTGTGAAGATCATTATTATAGATCTTTCAAGGATCTACAAATCACCTCTTTACAAATTTTCCCGAAAATCAATATTTCCCGCCTTATTATAATCTTGGTAGATGTACCCGATATACCTCCGTTCTCCCTTAGCCGGTTCGCCAATAGTTTGTCCCTTGTTAATATTTTTCAACGTTCTTTACTGCATTTTAAAGATTGTTCCAACTCATTTAAAATGAGCTGGAGCTGCTGGAGTGTGGTCAGAGCAGAGCTATCACGATTTTCCCTTTTATAAAAGTGATTCTTTGGGAGTTCGCGAAAAAAGTACCCAACCCATCATTTTCTCAACAAGTTTGGTCCACTTCAAAATTATTCAATTTACTTGAGCTCATTCTGAAGCTCGTCTCAAGACCTCCAAAATGAGCTAAAGTACGTCTTATTTCGATCAATAGAGGTCGAGCTGTCTTGATTCTCGCCAAGAAAAAAGATGTAACTCAGCAATAAGTACGGTGCATATAATCGTTTTTATCGCCGTGCAACCTTATTTTGAGCTTTATCAAATTTTGCGAGTGATTTCCATTTTGATCATAAAATTGCTTCAAATCCAAGTTTTGCAATCCCCGAAGACAGATTTTGAGAATCTTGAAAATAGGAATCGAATGCGCTAAAATACGTTTGAAAAATTCTTATCATCGGTTTTACTAAGCAAAATTTTCTTGGCGATTTCTTAAGTGTGCAAACACGAAAAATGCAAAAACTCACTAGTCCGGTCTCCGGCCGACCTTTTGTTGGTCTGTTGGCCTCCAGCGAGGTGACAATTTGGCTGGATAAGAGCCAAAATTACAAGAAATTACCGCCAAAGGTGGACACTCTACGTGTGGTACAAGCTGAGAAATGGATTTTTTAAATAATTAATTTGTAAGCGTTATATGTCCGTTATCCTCCAGTGGCCACCCTATGCTCATTTGGAAGCTCACGAAACGTATATTGAGATGGAAAGAAGGTGGACAGTCCTAGTGTGGTCGGAATTGGGGTATTGAGGGCCTAAAGGTCAAATTTACGGGTCAAAATGGCGAAAATAACGATTTTTTGCGTATAACTCAGAAACGATGCACCTAATCGAAATTTTACATGAGTACTTTTTTGTTCATCTTGTTAAGATCTTGAAATTTGTATTCGGGTAATTTTTCTCAGAAATGCGTCATTTCTGAGATGATGGCGTTCCGAGTTGAGAAAAGAAGACGCTCAGACCTCCTGATACGTGCAACTCAAGAACGGTGCACTTGGTCGAAATTTTACATCAGTACTTTTTTGTTTGTCTTGTCAAGATCTTGAAATTTGTATTCGGGTAATTTTTCTCAGAAATGCGTCATTCCTAAGATAATGGCATTGCGACTTTGCGAGTTGTCAGGATTAGACGTTGGGATCTCCGGATACGTACAACTCAAGAACGACGCACTTGACCAAAATTCAATATCAGTATTCATTTACTATTCATGTATTTTGAGATCTTCAAATCTGTATACGAATCTATTTCCTCAAAATCGGATAATTTTTGAGGTATGAACATTATTAGTTGCGGGTATTAATCGTACCAGACGCTTTCTTGTGTACATATGGAGATTGATGCGATAGAACGTTATTCTATGTTCGTTCTTTTTCGTTAACGTTATAAGATTTCAGTCTCAAAATCTCTGATTTTTCGAAATAAAATGAGTCCCTATTGAGAGGGTACTCATATTCATTCATATGTCAGATTTGTACCGTACATAACTGAAACAGTGAAACATTTCTATCGTACAAAATTACCATCGTTCCTCATCACTTTCATCGGTAGCATACATATCGAAGTCACTCAAATCACCATCAGAATCACCACTGACCTCATCTTCATTGCGATCATCGTCGTCATGAAGGACATCTATTACTTTTTCTGGAGACGGATTACCAGCAAACCACAGAATATCCAGGCTCTCTCCGTTGTCGTTCCAGCCACATCGATTCCACGCTTCTATATCCACGATGCAAAGGACATTTGAGGCGCCTGCTAGCCCCAACTGATAATGTTCATACCTCAAAAATTATCCGATTTTGAGGAAAAAGATCCGTATACAGATTTAAAGATCTCAAAATAGTAAATGAGTACTGATATTGAATTTTTGTCAAGTGCGTCGTTCTTGAGTTGTACGTATCCGGAGATCCCAACGTCTAATCCTGACAACTCGCAACGCCATTATCTCAGGAATGACGCATTTCTGAGAAAAATTACCCGAATACAAATTTCAAGATCTTGACCAGACAAACAAAAAAGTACTGATGTAAAATTTCGACCAAGTGCGCCGTTCTTGAGTTGCACGTATCAGGAGGTCTGAGCGTCTACTTTTCTCAACTCGCAACGCCATTATCTCAGAAATGACGCATTTCTGAGAAAAATTACTCGAATAAAAATTTCAAGATCTTGACAAGACGAACAAAAGAGTACTGATGTAAAATTTCGACCAAGTGCGCCGTTCTTGAGTTGTACGTATCCGGAGATCCCAACGTCTAATCCTGACAACTCGCAACGCCATTATCTCAGGAATGACGCATTTCTGAGAAAAATTACCCGAATACAAATTTTAAGATCTTGACCAGACAAACAAAAAAGTACTGATGTAAAATTTCGACCAAGTGCGCCGTTCTTGAGTTGCACGTATCAGGAGGTCTGAGCGTCTACTTTTCTCAACTCGCAACGCCATTATCTCAGAAATGACGCATTTCTGAGAAAAATTACTCGAATAAAAATTTCAAGATCTTGACAAGACGAACAAAAGAGTACTGATGTAAAATTTTGACCGAGTGCGCCGTTCTTGAGTTGTACGTATCAAAAGGTCTGAGCGTCTACTTTTCACAACTCGCAACGCCATTATCTCAGAAATGACGCATTTCTGAGACAATTAACCGAATACAAATTTCAAGATCTTGACCAGACAAACAAAAAAGTACTGATGTAAAATTTCGACCAAGTGCGCCGTTCTTGAGTTGTACGTATCAAAAGGTCTGAGCGTCTACTTTTCACAACTCGCAACGCCATTATCTCAGAAATGACGCATTTCTGAGAAAAATTAACCGAATACAAATTTCAAGATCTTAACAAGATGAACAAAAAGGAACTGATGTAAAATTTCGACCAAGTGCGCCGTTCTTGAGTTGCACGTATCAGGAGGTCTGAGCGTCTACTTTTCACAATTCGCAACGCCATTATCTCAGAAATGACGCATTTCTGAGAAAATTTACTCGAATAAAAATTTCAAGATCTTGACAAGACGAACAAAAGAGTACTGATGTAAAATTTTGACCGAGTGCGCCGTTCTTGAGTTGTACGTATCAAAAGGTCTGAGCGTCTACTTTTCACAACTCGCAACGCCATTATCTCAGAAATGACGCATTTCTGAGAAAAATTATCCGAATACAAATTTCAAGATCTTAACAAGATGAACAAAAAGGTACTGATGTAAAATTTCGATTAGGTGCATCGTTTCTGAGTTATACGCGAAAAATCGTCATTTTCGCCATTTTGACCCAAAAATTTGACCTTTAGGCCCTCAATACCCCAATTCCGACCACACTAGGACTGTCCACCTTCTTTCCATCTCAATATACGTTTTGTGAGCTTCCAAATGAGCATAGGGTGGCCACTGGAGGATAACGGACATATAACGCTTACAAATTAATTATTTAAAAAATCCATATCTCAGCTTGTACCACACGTAGAGTGTCCACCTTTGGCGGTAATTTCTTGTAATTCTGGCTCTTATCCAGCCAAATTGTCACCTCGCTGGAGGCCAACAGACCAACAAAAGGTCGGCCGGAGACCGGACATTTCTATTTTTTGGGAGACGTAGAAATTATCCGGGGCCGGTCCTAATCATCAATTTTCTTATACATATTTTAATAAAAAAGACTTTAAAAAATTCCGGCAAAGTCAACGAGTGCCCAGTTCTGAGATCGGCATATGAGGGTACATACCTTCACCTGATATCCGAAAAAGTCATGTTTTCATTGTTTATTTATACCGCACCCCAATTTTCGAATATTGATTATTGGGTGTGCCACCCATCATTCATGCTCAAAATTGTGCTGTTATACCGAGTTTAGACACTTTATCGAACTAGAAGTGTTTTTGGGAGGATTATTAAGTACATGCCGAGGATCAATATAAAATTACTGAATACTTTTTGCTTCGCAGACCAGCTACATATCAAATATTCAAAATCATTCGAAATTAATCGAAATTGCTTTCATAAGTGTGGAATATTAGATTATGTGCTCATTACACACGAGTAAAAAAGCTAACGTCTGATGTTCCATCCATCAGTAAAACTTTGGAAGTTCAAAAAGTACAGAGCATCTCTGCTCCCAGGTCTGCTCCACCCATACTATTAACTGTGCACTCTTTGAGAAATGTTGTACAGAACTTTAATCATGATAGCTATTTCATCGTCAGGAATAATTTGTCACAAAACAAATTCGTGCACAAAAGTTGATCAGACTTTTGATCTTATTCAGAATATTTTACCACCAAACAAAGTGAATTTGATAGTTCAATCTCCGAATGAACTATCTCTTGTTGGCGAAGACATCGCGAGGAAAATTAATGAATATTTTCCATCCGAAAATCATGATACCAGGAGCATCCAGAGTCATGATAAAATACTACAGTATTTTTCGAGTTACGGACTCAAGCGCATCACAGAGAGAAACTCTTTGATCATGGGAATCTTACGAACCACAAATCAATCAAATGCTCAACGTGATATGCAGTTTTTACTCGAAAGTTTTCACAATTTCAATCCACTGGTACGAGGTAAATACCTTCTAAATCTCATCACAGAAGAAGAAGTTAATCTGAAATCATTCTTTCGGAAAGCTTGGTCCAAAAACTTTCTCGATTTAACAGTTCTTCAATGGATTACGAATAAAACAACAGAAGTAAAAAATACCAATTCAAAACCGATAGAGGACTTTCGAGTATCTGTGCACTCGTTTAATGCTTTTGACAACACTTTCAGCAGAGAAATACTCAGTAATGAAACAAAACTCTTTCCAAACAAAGTAAAAAATCTACATGGATCTCCGTTGATTGTGAAAAATCGCAAGGGAAGTCGATCATTTCTCGCAATTTTACTGAACCACTTCAATAGTACAATACATCCTAGAAACAACGGGAATACCAGCGGTAGTCCTGGGCGCTATCCTGAAAGGTCTGAAATGATTTATGATATTCTGGAAGAATGGTTTTTCACTGCAATTCACGACTCTAATCCAACTACGAAATGGGATCTCATTTACAACCAACAACTCAGGCGAATTTATTTGCCAATCTATGAAAGATATAATTTCTATCTATTACGTCCAAAAAAGTATGCAATGGAAATATCTTGGTTAGCCGTCGTGGCATTTGGTGGACTTTTCTCAACAGCGCTAATATTTGCAATCTGGGCCAAATTACTCAGATTTAGAGAGCCAAATTGGTCATTTTTAAACATTTTAACAGCTCAAATGGGTAGCTCATTGGAAATCCGTGGAAGCCTCACATTATCAAAGCAAATATATCAAATGAGTATCTATACCGCGACGTTTTTTGTTGTATCTTGGGGAGCCGATTACACGTTTCAGATTTTCATTAAAAATCAAAAATTGCCTGAGATAAAAACAATGCGAGATTTAAGCAATTCAAATATACAACTTGTTATGGAGGAGATTTATTATGATCTACACATGATGATTTTATCGAGCGTTATTGAAAGTGATCCTGAAGTGAAGAAAGTGTTTGATAGTATCCAAACTCGAGTACCAGCTGAAGCACACTCCGAATTCTGTAGGAGATTAATTGCAAATAAGACGATTGAAGATGAGTTGATCAATCTTTGCATTGCACCTCCTGAATTTGAACGACAGATTGTGACATCCAATAGCAAATTACAAATTGATATGATACAAGAACCGATTGTCACTTCTATGATGTTTTATAAGTTGGGAGAGAATCCTTTTTTCAAAAATCAACTAGAAAAATTTATTTCTAGATATTCAGAAGTTGGTTTACTTTTAAAATGGTATAAAAATACCGGAACACGTAGAGGATTGCAAGAAGGCCACAGAACCTACAATAAAGAAAAGGACGAAGAGGTACCATTACAAAATCAATTGTGGCCGATTCTAGTGGCAGGTTTTACTTTGGGAATTATTGTTTTGATGGGTGAAATTATTTGGAAGCTACTCATTGAAAAAAGTGAGTTTGGCAGATTGACTAGAGCATTTTACAATACTTCAAATCCGAATTCTTCAAATCATATCGCAATGTGGGCACATAGAACAAATCGTTCTACCATCACAGTATCAAAGTTAAAAAAAACAGAAAGTGAGAGTCAAAATGTGTCCAAAAACAGCTGTCATGATTGGCGAAACATCAAAACCACCTAAAGAATTTTTCGGCACCAACACCGAGGATTCTGATCATTTTGTGAAACAATTATTGCAGATGTTCATCAAAATGAATAATTTATTCATTTTCGTATTTAGAAACTATCTGCAATGGACACCTGATGCACATTTTTTTAGAAATTTAACCATTACATTAAGTCAATTTTGTGGATATTGATTTGAGTATGAAAGAGACGATCATATTATTATCGTAAAACCTAAAATAAGATATTCATGCTAGAGATATTAGTTGTCGGCGCGATCGTTGTCAGAGATACCTACCCTACCGGTCGAAAGTTTGTGCACACCTAAAAGAAAAATTTCGATTTTGCTCACTGGACTGCTCGGATCTCCTTGGTCCAAAATAACTCTACTTGGACTCATTTTGTGGCTTTTTTCAAGCACTTTAAGAGCTATTAAGTATTTTTTCTGCGCAGCTCAATAGATTCTTGCGGAATCAATCTGAAGTATTGTAGAATTTCATAAAAATCAGGTCATTACGCAAACCTCCGCAAGTCTGGCGGAAATTGATGGAATTAGATGATTCAAGAAGCATCTGAAAGTAGAAGTCAAGAGCTTATTCAGAATCCGTTTTTGAAAGTTATTCTAGCTTGAATCTGGTCTGAGCTGTGACTGTTTTTGTAAGGAAAGATTTTTCTCGAAAAAGAGTCCCAAAAACCACGAAAGGTGAAGAAATCGGGCTCTCGGTGGTATTTCTCTGGGTTTTTCCAAGTTTTTCCATGTTGTTGGTCAGAGGAACCAAGATCAGTGCTTATACCTGTGAAAAAATAAGTCCATTCATAACCTCTCAATGACTGGTCCTTTTCTCGAGAAAAATCATCCTCTACAAAAAGAGTCACAGCTCGGACCAGAAACAAGCTACAATAACTTTCAAAAACGGATTTTGGAGCTCTTGACTTGTACTTTCAGATGCTTCTTGAATGACCGCAATCCATCAATTTCCGCTAGACTTGCAGAGGTTTGCGTAATGACCCGATTTTTGCAAAATTCTACAAGGTTTCAGATTGATTTGGCAAGAATCTATTAAGCTGCGCAGGAAAAAATACCAAATAGCTCTTAAAGTGCTTGAATAAACACTGTAAAAAATTTGTTGAATTTTCAATCAGACTGGTTGAATTTTTCATTCAACCAACTGGTGGAATTTTCAACCAAGCAATTATATTCCGTGATGGATGGATGGATGGTCGATGGAATATCCATCGACCATCAGCTACCCATCATGCATCCGCCCATTATCCACCCATCATCCAACACTCCACCCATCATCCATCACTCCATCCATACATCCATCCATCCACCCACCATCCATTCCTCGATCCATTTATCGACCCCATCCATAATCCATCCATCGACCATCGACCCAACATCCATTAGTCCACCCCTCCATCATCCTTATCTACCCACATGACCATCCATCATATTCTACTTCCCTCAGGTATACAACCTGATATGCAGGAACCGCACGGACAGATCGTGATAATCCACATTGGTTAAATATTCAACCAAACTGGTTGAATTTTTCATTGAAGTTTTTCGGAACAATTTTTTACAGTGAAGCTACAAAATGAGTCCAAGTAGACTTAATTTGGACCAAGGAGATCCGATCCGAGCAGTCGAGTGAGAAAAGTCGAAATTTTTTTTTTAGGTGTGCACAAGCTTTTGACCGGTAGTGTATAATCAATCAATCATAAAAATGTTACATTCATTCAATACTCACAATGATAGTATGAAAGAATGTAAATTCAAAAAATTTTACCAAGGAAATTTGTGGAAAAAAATATGTTACATGTTTGTAAAACTCCAAAAAAAAACCTTTGTAAAACCTCATGAAAGAACTTGTGTGCCTGTGCTCCGGAAATAAATGACTAAAAATTGAAAAAAATGGCAAGCATCAAATTTGACCATTCGTGTCATTTTTACACTAGTTTTTGAACTATTCTTGAAACTCAGATGTTGCTCTTGGAGTGGGCAGACCAAGAAGTGCTTTGTAACTATATGTAACAATAAAAAACATTGAAAAAGAAGGGCAATGGGGGATATTTACAAAATATGTGATTCATAATCAGAGAAACCAACTGTAAGAAGAATTCTCCGAGAAAAAGGATCAAGCATTGGTTGATAGCATACAAAAATGAAACCCGAATGTAAAAAATTTAATTTTGAGAATCAGAGAAGATCTGTGATAACAATATGTAAATCATTATTGCGTTTTTAATTTTACAATTATTTATACACTCTCTCTTTTGCCCCCTTCTTCCTTCGTTCACTATATTTCTATGGCATACCTTTTTTAGTGTATGAATGATATTATCTATGTGTAATAAGTATCAATGTTTGCGTTTTCTGTATACAACATGTCCAAAAAGTACCGGACCCCCTCCGTATCTCCCCAGAGTTACGTCGCGCCAAAAAATGTTGAATACAAAAGTTGTTGGATATTGGATGAAGGTTCGGATGTGCCCCCCTCCCCTCCCATATGCTCCATTGCGGCTAACTTTGAATTTTCAAATGGAAACCTCCATTTTTGACCTCTGATTTTGATAGAACGGAACATTTTACATCCAGATAGATCTTCATTTCTCACCAAAACAAGATGATCCTCAGAGTTTCAACAAGATCCGTGTTCCGCAAGGTTGGACCTTCCCTTGTGAGTTAGAGTACATACGTACGTTTGAGCACACCTTTCACTTTTCTTTCGCACAAAACAGTCGTGAATTCCTTTCCGATATCTCGACGAAAGTCCAAGAATCTCACCTGTGTCGCGACACAAGTTAGTAGCAACTTCAATCGAACTAGTGAACCTCTCATAGTAATCTAACTACTCAGTCTGATCTTCATAATCAATCTCACTACGTGCCTTCGATTCTGGTGAGTTTCATTTTCATTAATGAAGTGTGAGGATGTTGCAGAATTTTTTCGCGCATCATATCCAAAGTTTTTTTTCAAAAATTCGAGACGCACTCATATGGAAGAACTCACATCTTTAAAATGCTCAATACTAGAAAATACACCGGAACATGAAACGCTTCGCTAAATAGAAGATATCAAAAACTCATCGATGAGTGGATCTTTTAAAACTCCTGTGGAAAACTCAGAATGACGATCAGAAATTATATGCTCACTTTTTTCATATATACGATACAAAGAAAATTCATTAATTAAAGTGAGTTGAATTATTCATCAAATGATAATTTGTCAACTAATTGCAAGCTTTTTCTTCCTCGGCGCTGTAAATTTGATCACTATTCCTCTGAAAAAGATAATCATAAAAGGTCCTGATTCACTGAGGAGAATTTCTAAATTTTCCCAGGAGAATGGCAACGTACAAGTTGACCTATTTTCCATTTAAAGCTCTTGGTGAACCAGTCAGATTTCTACTCAGCTACACCGGTATAGATTTCATTGATGATCGTTTTAATGAGGACGACTGGCTCAAAATCAAACCAAGTGAGTATTATATTTAAAAATTTCATATTACAATTTTTATTAAAAAATTTGAGTTGAATAAATTGAAGAAAAATTTTCGAGGTACACCGTTTGGACAGGTCCCAGTATTGGAAGTGGATGGAAAAAGAGTAAATCAGTCTACAGCAATTTGCCGGTATCTAGCAAAAAATAGTGGAATCGCCGGTAAAGATGATTGGGAGGCGCTTGAGATAGATGCGACTGTTGATACTATTCACGATCTTCGTGCAAGTAAGTGAAAAATGCCACAATTTGAACCTGCAGATACTTAATGAATCAATATCAATCAAATTACGCTTTTACTATATTTTTCTAGTAGACATTGAATATTTTGACTAAAATCAATCGCAACATTTGACTTAGACATTCATAGGATAATGTCTAAGCAATCATTTTTCTACGCTTGCATTCATTGATTTATTTCTTCATTCATTTTTATTCATTCATATTTTTTGATAGAATAAACTAGAGTGGAAAAAAATTGCTGTGAAATCTGTTATTAAGATCGAATGTAAAGGAGAAATATTTTTCAAATCACGGTAAAATATTTCTCCAATTTGTTTTCAGAAATTGCCGCTTATTATTACGAAGATAATGTAACAGCAAAAGCAGAGAAACTTGAAGTATCCAAACAAATCGTTCCATTTTATATACAACGTTTGGATGAACAAGTGAAGAAAAACGGAGGCTACTTTGTGGGAGGCAAATTGAGTTGGGCTGATCTCGTTTTTGTCGCCCTGCTCGATTATTTAAACTATATCGCAGGATATGACATCATTGCAGAAGCTCATAATCTCAAATCTCTGAAAGAAAAAATTTTGACGGAGCCGAAAATTGCTGCTTGGGTTGCGAAGCGGCCCGATACTGAGTTTTAGATTTTATAATCTTATTCAATCTCAATAAAATTTGCAAAATTTTTCCATGAGTCCGGACTGGGTGCTAATCAAATGTTCTGATTATGGTATGACATTAGTATTAGTAATAAATCAAAATAATAAATAAGTATTATGCCGTAATTATGCCCATATACTCATAAGAATGGATGATCGATCATTGAATTTTGATATGAAATGATCCGTGTTGAAAAGTTCAATGTGGTATCAAGATTTTTCTCGTGGCATGGGGGAAGGAAAGAAAAGTGAAAGAACCATTTTAAAATTTCTCAGCATTTACTACAAAAAATATCAGGATTCAATATAAAACTATTCAGTTTCTACAATCATAACATGAACATGAGATAAAATTTGTATAGATACACAAACTGCTGGGAAAGAGTTGACTTGATTATGATTTAAAACATTTTCGGTTTCCACGTGTATTCTCAGGCGAATACACTTTCTTTTTTAACCTAGAGATCTAGCGATCTGCATAGACTTTTGTCATTTTTTTCATAAAAATATTTCATATCGGTCATTATTATCAATAATAAAGAACACAACTTTGACCCTGAAAAAGACAAGGCTACATTTGAAAATAAATTTGAAAAACAATTAAGCGACGACAGGAAATTCTTAAAAACTCCACACCCCATAAAACGATATCCAAGAAAAATGAACATCAAAGTACCTAGTCAACTGTCTACTCAATCAACATCAATGACGGGAAAAATGAAAAATTTGGAAAATCATTTCAAGAAATATAGATACAACCAGACAATGCTCGATTTGCGATAATAGGTAGCTCAGTGTCATTTTTGTATTAAGTTAGCACTTAGGTTTTTAAAACTTAGCATAATTGAAATTTGCATCAAAATGTTCATTCTGACGTTAAAAGACTGCATCAACCTAAGAATTACATACCTAATTAAAATCCAAGCCCGTCACATTATGGGAATGAATATACTAAATAAAATCTTAGCTAACACTCTTGGTGAGCTGAAATGGAATAAAACTCTGATTTCCATTGGGGTAACTTCTAATCGTCAAAGGATTAAAACTCATTGTAGTGTATAATGACCAATAGTGAAATTGTAGGTAGGCAACATAGACAGTTTTACAGAGTTAATTCAAATTCATGAAGCATACTCTTCAAATTGCCCCATGCTCACCTCATACTCATTTGCACAGCTCTGCATGGCTTTCCAAACAATAAGATCTGAATGATCTTAATTGTGGCTTATAAACAGCTTTTGTAATATTCTGTGTGAGATCAACAGGATCTTGAATACACATCGGAGAATCAAATCTAAAGATCTCCATTTCCTCTGTTTTCATTCTATTCTTGTAAGTTCCCATTTCAGCAGGTAGATCATCAAAATTTGTGAAAAGAGACTTTTTAATAGCTCTCCCTACTAAAGGACACGCTACACTCGTTTGATAGTCGAATTTAGCATAATAGAGGAAGAACTCCTTCAGTAAGTCTTTGAATGTGGCGTTTGAAGGTTGTACTGGAACCTTTTCATTATAATGACACTGCCAACCTTGAAATTTATAGTAAGATATTATATCAAATATTTATCTATCAAGATAATGGAAGAGTGAAGGGTGCATTCTTACCATCAATAGCCTTTGCCTCATTTTTGATTGTTATTTGATCCACGCTAGGGAAAATTCCTTTGATTTGCATAAAAAAGATGGCATACCATGAGAGGGCATAGCAATTAACGGCCCTTGATCCATACAAATCACAAGCATTGAACCACTTCTTCAAAAAAAGAATCAATTTTCTACAACGTTCATCAGCCACTATGTAGTTCCTAAAATTAAAATCAACATTGAGAATGTTGTAAAAATTATGAGATAAAATGATTTGATCATGAGCTCACCTGATCAGCTTCGATTTTTCAGTTGACAAACCACTCAGGAATGATAAGTCACATTTGAGACCAGTGCTCACATGTTGTAATCTTATTATAGGCACTCTAGGGCTTGTGAGCACATTGACTTTTTTCCATTGACTACCTGAGGTAGCCCCTTTTTGAGAAGTGAAGAAATTTCGCACTGCTTTAATGTATTCTTGACTCTTCTTCTTTGATCCTACTTCATAATAAATATTCTCACAGTCAAGGAATACATCTGCGTCACTATTGGCAGAGCATGTGTAAGAGATTCTTGATCCAAACATGTAAGCTTTGGCCAATGGATATTTGGTTTTTACAGTGTCTTCGATATCTTTCAGTAAGGCTTCTTCTCTACCTTTCTGACTTTGTATGACAGCATCAGATTCCTGGATCAACTTTTCAACTTTTCTTTCTGCAGATGCTAGCAAGACTTTGGAATCGTAACTCATTTTGGGCAGCATACCAGTACGTTTTTTCATTGCCCGTTTGTGCATTTCATCATTAAAATGTTGACTGTGATCTGGTGAACCATACCAACAAAGCGAACATATGTAACAGATATTCACCTTATTTTTCTTTTGACTTAATTGAACACAGTTTTTCAAATGATTTGGATCTTCTAGATGACTCACAAAAACTGCCTCCTTATTCAATACACACTGACATATCTGACAGATGAATCTCTGGGCAAAGTACCAAGGATTTTTAATAACATCTGATACCTGCAATTTTATGGGTTCCAAACTCATCTTCCAATGTTGAATTTTTACAATATGTTGTTGGGAATTAATATGAGTTTTGATAACGTCATCCGAGTCTTCAATTGAAAATCCGCAAGCCAAGCATTCGATTGATTCTCCAGATACTTTTTCTTTCATGCAAGACTCTGCAATATCTAGATGATCAAACTCATCTTCAGTCGTAGTTTTGCACTCCTCCAGTGTTCTCAGATTCTCCAGGTGCACTTCGTGTTGTAAGTGCTCAAATAAGTGTTGCAACTGAGTTGGAAATGTAAAATCACATACTAAACAAATGTTACAGGTTTTGGAAGGATATATAAAGTCAATCCCTCTTTGCAGTACAGGATTCATATCAAGAACTTCGTTGTAGATATTATCCTCTCCAGGTTCTAGACATTTAAAAACATGATTTTTTCCCAATCTCAAGAGATTTTCATTGTGAGGAATTCTGCCTTTGGCTCTCAATTTAGGCGGTTTCTTTGGGCGCTTAGACTCTGATGAATTATTTTCATTGGTAACTTTTTCTGTGGAAGTTAATTTATCTAACTTTGCTCCAGTCTTTGTAGAACGTTCTCCACTTTTTCCACCTGCCTTACCATGTTTTTTTTCTAAAAATTCAAGAAAACGTTCGGAATGAGAATTAAAAAATCTGATTATTGGATATTTACATAATATGGATCTTACCTTGATATGATCCTTCCAAAATATCAGAGCAGGCATCATCCAAAGTTACCCAACTAGAACTTGATTCGTCTGAATAATCAGAACTCTGGTCGAGATTAGCATGGACCGTTTGAAGCCGATATTTATGATCAGGTTCAAGATAATGATTTTTAAGCAAATCATGAGTCTGAAACGGTATGTCACACAAAAAACATCTGAAAAAATGTGTTTCATCTTCGACATCCTTGATGCAATGAGTTTCTTCATGAGGGTTGGGTTTTTTGTCCAAGTTTTTTGATTTCTTTTCTTTGATCTTCTGTAGGTTGCTTCCAGGATCAAATGACGTTCTTATTGGCTGGTAACATACATAACAAAAACTCTTGATACAAATATCTTTCTTTGGATCATAAGACAAAGATTTCGAGTTTCCATTCTCAACATCTTCCTTAAGAACAAGAGGAGTGTCAGATTTTGGTGATGAGACCAATGAATTCAATTTCTGTTTGTGTTCAAAGCTCTTGACATGTTCCGCTAACTTCTTGTCATTCTTGATAGGACCACACAACAAACATTCGATTTTAATCTTCTTACTTTCATTTGGTCCCACAATATCATCATTTAAATTTGAAGACTTGTTGCGTCCATGATATAGCAGGTGACATTGAAGCAAGGTTTCATCTTTTGTAAGATAAGCCTCACATGGCTTACAGAAATAGTGTTCTGTTCCGGGATCTTCTTTCAACTTCTTCTTGTGAGATTCATCATTAGAGTGATGAAAGGCACTAATGATTCCATCAAAATTACGACTACAGGGACCACACCTGTAAGTCTTATTCTTAACTTTCCTGATGTTCTTCCTTTGACTTCGAATATAATTGAAGTAGTATTGGAAATGAGAGTTCAACAATATAGGTTCATGCTTGTCTTGTAGATCTCCATTTCCTACTTTAGATGATGAATCTGTATCTTCTTCATTGGATGAGTCACTATCAGAATTACCTGATTTCAATCTTCTTGAAGCTTTATCTCTTGAAGTATCAAGAGACATTTTCTTTGTTCCGTGTATCAGTCTCTTGCAGTTGATTTCATCACTTGGATTGAGCACTCTGTGAACTAAATTGCCCTTCAAAGGGTGAAAATCTCTTCCACTAATTCCATTCAAGGGAATGCTCTCCTTGGTACTATTTTGAATCTTGACAGGTGGCATATATTTCTTTTTTCTCTGTCTAGGATTATCCTTCATCAGATCATAATTTGCAACATTACTTGAACCTTGCAGACACTTTTCATCCAAAGAAATACAATGTTGGTCTGTTGTGGGAATTCTTTTCTGATCGTTACATATAGGATTGTGTTCAAAAGACTCAGCGAAAAATGCACTAGGCTTAGATTTGGGTCCTTTGGTGGGTGCTCGTGGATTTGCATTTCGTGATGTAATTTTACTGGGACAATAAGCATTTTGATTGCTCATTAATGATTCACTTCTTGCAGCTTGATCCAAAGTTCCAGAGCTGATTCTGCTATTGTTGAAGGCTCTTGCTCTTGATACTCTGTGTGATTGGTTGACATTGGTCTGGTTGGATTTGGGGCTTGAGTCTTTGTTCCCCACATGTTTTTTGCTTTTTACATGTATTTTGGTCATTCCAAATGTATAAAGCTTCGCATTACAACTACTGCAGTGGAAGAATGTAGGCCTTGCAGATATACCATTTTCAGCTATCAAAGATGTCTTGTTTGGCAATTCTTTGTTTTCCTGGTGAGATTGACGATTGATATGATCCAGCGCATCATCAAAGTGAAAGTCGCAGAAGAAGCAATAATGACTTTTTGATCTGTAACTTGTGACAAAATTTTCTGCCAACAGCTTGTGCATCTTGACTTTTCAACAATCTGCAATTCCTGAAATATTAAAGGGTGAGAGCTCTGCATCATCCCCTGAAGAGTACATGTGTTGCCTAAAATAGAATCGTATCAGAGTAATTTCAAGGATGAAGAAAGTTAATGCTCAAACACCTTGGTGATTCACAATTACGTTAAGACATCAATCAACTGAGGATGCGATAATATACGCTTTAAATCTTAACGAAAAAGAGAATCCATAATTGACCTCTCTTGGGATTTGGTAGTCTTCTTGCACACGAGAGGCACCATATGATCGCGAATATTCTAAAATCCAAATATGTTTGACAAGTATTTAACTATACTCACTTGATGTTAGCAAAGTACCTCTTCATTCAGATGTTTTTTCGATTCTCTTTCATTGTCACTATCGATCACTATGATTGTCTGTTGACAGTATAAAATGGGTATGTTAAATATTCGGCATTATTATATTTTTCTTGAAGCATGCTATAAAAATATTGTAGGACTTACAGATCTTAGCTCAGCCACAGCATCCCGAGATGTCCCGAGATTCGACCAACGAATATATAGACCTGTACTATATTCGTTGATTCGACCGAGATTCGGGTATTCCCCTTGTTATTTCGCCTCTTTATTTACATCCCACATACGGAATATCTCTATGCTCGACACGCAGCTGATCCCCCCTCCCCCCTTCTTCATCACACCGCGCGCGCGCAGATGATCTGCGGCAGATCTGACGCCACACGCCACGCCACGCAAGCTTTACGCGGGTAAGTTTCAAATTATTTTACAATTATGCAACGAATGATCTGTTTTCTGCAGTGACAACTCTTTTCACGCGCATGCGGGTGGGTTCAATTATTTATTATCCATTTGAAGATCTAAAATCAACCTTTTGAAAATCTGATCAAGTTCTAATTGAAAAAAATGAATGCAGCTCCGCAGCTCCTCAATCTTTTATAGCGGTACGAATAAATAAATTGTGGGCAAGATAAATTACCTCATTGTTCAATGCATTATAACTTTTGAAAACTGATAATTTGTTCATGACGAATTTTCAGAAACTGATCAATAGAATAGCTGCTGTTTAATAATTGGCTAAGCCGTATGGAGATGGTTCTTTCAGCGGTCACCGTGCACCGTGCACGAAGAAAGTTATTCGCACTTTTCTCCGATATTCTTGCAATTTGGACTAAACGAGGAGAAGACGAATTCTTATTATCATCCAACTTGAGTTCGTCTTCTCGTCGTTTGGCTCAAATCGCAAGAAAACTGGAGAAAAGAAAGAATAACTCGAGTGTGGAAACTTCCTAACCTATCATATAAGCACTTTGTAATTCGCACTTTTATCCGATTCTTTTGAGATTTGGGCGAAACGACGAGAAGACGAAATCGAGTTAGATGATAATAAACGCGGGTTTTCTCGTCGTTTCACCCCAATCGCAAGAATATCGGAGAAAAGTGGGAATAACTTTCAGCATGCAGGGTGACCGCATTGGGGCATAGCCGTGCAGCCCGGCCGTAAAGTTCCATTCACCACTTATGTGAACATTTTTATGGTACAAAGTTTGAGATGAGTTGTCTAGTTATTGTTATTGTCCGAATTATTCTCGACAACTCAATGTTCAGCCCAAATCATTGGATTACTGCAGAAAAGTGGGAATCACTGGGCGCCTAGCTGGGACATCCTAAATACACACATTTTTGTTCCAAGAATTCTCGAATTCTTTTGCGATTTGAGCTAAACGACAAGTTGAGCCATTCAAGTTAGATGATAACAATTGCGGCATGACTCGTCGTTTATCCCAAATCGCAAGAGAATTCGAGAATTCTTGGAACAAAATTTAGCTTGCACGGCTACCGCATGGCCTTAAACATTTATGTGTCCAGCTAGCTGTGTGCCAATGATGTGTGGGTTTTGAAAAAAATAATGATACGATGTAGATCGTCGTTTAATCGATTCGATTGGGAAATACACTCAAGAACGCGTCTTTGAATTGAAAGCAGGCCGTCACAACACAGCTGACGCATAATCATAAATCCAAGTGATCCTGAAATTTGTGGATGAGATTTCATCGCAGACTTTTTCAAATTGAATGGAAATATGGGTTTATTGGCCTTTCCTGCTAGAATAATTCATGGCACATCAAAGGCAAATTTTTGATCGTTATATCGTACAATCCTTATCAGGCAATTTTAGAAATGAACTTTTTGCCTGATAAGGATCGTACAATAACGATCGAAATGTTGCCACTGATCTGTCATGAACTTTTTTAGCAGGAAAGATCTATAAAGCCATATTATATTACTATTAGTTCCCCAAATTGTGAAAAATATTGTTCCAAATCATCAGAATTCTTATCATCTCGTACAATCATCTATGTTACACTCATTATGCTTGCATTTAAACCATTTTAGGTTTTTCCAACACCATGCAAATGATGACAGCCGGTATATACTTATATCGAATATATAAGTCATATCGGAATCGAACACTTCGATATATTGATTGGGAAAACGTGACAAAATGAGCTGGGCGGAACGGATTAGAGACGATAAAAAATTCGATCCAGGGTTTGGCGTCATTAACCACGTAGGAAGGGCTAATATGAAGTATTAGGAACATGCGTACTGAGCACGATGCTTGAGGATAACAAATTAGAGCAGCTAAAATATCATTCAACGATCGACAGTGCTACGTGTACCAGTTACTTTTCAACGTATTTTCGTTTTATTTTTTGATAAGGGAAAACCAAGCCACTATTTTTCTGATTCAAAATTCGTGAGAATTCAGAAGGAGGTAAAAAATGGAGCCCATCAGGCAAAATATTTATCCGAATGTGACGATACGTAAGTTAACAATTATGATTTTTCTGATTGAATCGTTTCAAGATAAGTGTCTACATGTGCATCGCACTTACGTTTATATTTTATCTCTGATTGAAAAATGCTTCCAAAAGCAAAATTTTTCTGCTAAGATATTTGCTAAGTGAATATTGACAACTAGATTTTGTAATTTTTAACTAAAAAATACACCAATTTTTGTAAATTTCACTGACAGTGACTTACCGATGGAAGATTGGTCTAGGAAGGATTCATAAAAATCATTATTCTTTAGAGACTAGTTGCGAATGTGATAATGTTCGTAAGCCAATACAGGCTGGATTTTCAATCATTGAAAGAATAATTTTCAAAATACCTTTGTCTTCTATAGATTAATGCCTTGGCTCATGTGAGCTTTCAACTTTTGGTTCCTTGAATTTCTAAAAATCAAATTTTTCGTTCATTTATCAACGACAAAGAACTACCCTTGATCTAAATGAATACATTCTACCCGAATCAGATGAAAGCAAATTCGAGAAAAAAGTCATCAGTCTAAGTTTTGTACATTTTTTTTCTTAAAGCAGTGGAAATTTGCTTCTTAACAGACAATAATTACAATCTTTTCAAACTTCACCAATGTACTATTCTCAAAAGTTTTTGTGACTCCTGGGTTTTAGAAATGGGTCACTCAAATTCAATGGTCCCGCATTCTCGTTCAGAGCCGGCCTTAGCTTGCATGGCGCCGTGGACGAAGACCAGCAAGCAATTAAACTTTTATTTCACTGAATTTAGATATCACTTTTTTGCTGATTCGTTCGGCAGATCTGATAATGACATGACTAATCATACAGCCAATCTCGAACCATTATTGTTACACGAAGATATCCGAACTTAAGTGCAATGCAAAATAAAAATTTCGATTGTGGCGATGATTTTAATAAAGGTTGATTGTATAAGTCAAGGAAAAATGATATGGGATTATTATCGAGAGGAAAATCCGCGGATCTGGGCGGATTATTTTTCCCGGTATTAGTCCTACATACTTTTTTCCCGATGAATAATATACGATCAAAATTCCCATTACGAAATGCATTCAAGTTTGGGTGCCTCGTGAGGTCTCAATCATTGGTTCGGGATCAGCCGTATCATGAAAATTACAAATTCATCACTCTTGGGGTGGAAGAGATAGCGTGTCCGGGGTTTAGTGATCGCGGCCTGGTACTCGAATAATCTGCACTTGAATATTCCATTGAAACAATGAATGAATGTGTATGTTGGAGGAAATATGTTCATGTCAACGTGAGAAAAACACGAGAACAAGCCAAAGTGAGAAACCTCTCGCCATTACGGCCCGGATTCTGCCCGGATGCTCGGACCAGATATTCTGCGGGGAAACAACAAATCCCAAAACCTAATCAAACCCGCGAATACCCGGACACGCAGACCAGATATGCTGTGGGGGAAGACCGAATCCCAAAAACTGGGAAGGCAATCAAACCCGCTAGTGCCCGGATCCGACTAATTAAATCTGATCCGAGCATCCGGGCATATCCAGATTTGCGACACGAATCCTAGGATTCAGGATTTATTCTTACCCCACCGAAAGTCTGTTCCGGGCATCCAGGCACTGCGTATGCAGTTTTGATTCTTTTCTTGAAATTACGGATTGCTGCACGCCCTGATATATGGATATCTAGTCCGATAATCCGAAGATTTGCTGGTTCGATTGCCTTTCTTACTTTTAGAACCCGTGTTATTTCCCGCAGAACATATGGTCCAAGAATCCAGACATTTGTGAATTTGATGGCCTGTCTAGATTTTAGGGCTTCATTTTTCCCCGACAGAGTTTTTGGCCCTAACATTCGGTCACTAGCGGGGGTGGATGTCTTCCTTGTTTTTGGGATTCGTTGATTCCCCGCAGAATATGGTTCGAGTGTTCGGTTATTTGCGCTGATTGCCTTTGTAGGTTTTTGTGCTTCATTTTGCCCGGACAGAATTTTCGGCCCGAGCATCCGGTTATTCGCGGGATTGGATGTCTTCCTAGGTTTGATGGGTTTCGTTCTTTTCTCTGCATAATATCTATGGTTCAAGCATCTCTGCAGACTTCGCCCCTCTGGACCTGGCGCACGGCGCCCCGCCTAGCCGCCAAACAGGTTCGCCCCCCCCCCCCCCAAGGCCGGCTCTGTCTCCCTCATTGATAAACGATGATCAAGACACCTCGTCGATGAAGAAGTTATATCCTACTAATTTATCGTTCAGAACAATCCATTCGGATCGAAAAATTCGATAAAGAGGTGAGAATATGGCACTATCGGAAAAAATTTGGCATGCCATGATGTATTCACTATGAGGTACTAAACGAGAGTGTCGGGGGATTCGATCGATAAACTTCCGTTCCGAGCCTCGTATCCACATCCATCCATCGAAGTGCGTACCATTTTTTTGTTTTGTTTACAGAGTGATCAATAATTCTCGAGTACTCAGGAGCTCAATTAAATTATGTATATCACATGCTGCAAATATAGTTGGGTTGACATCCGGCTGATAAAAAATGGATATTAGAGCCTTAGGTATAAGGACCAACTATCTTTTCACTACATCCATAGTTTCATTCGAGGAATTTGTTTCACAAATAGAATTATACAAAATTATAAAAAAGATTCATGCAGAAATCGAAGTAAAGATATGATATTCACCTGGAGGGATTCAATAATGACAATAAAATCAAGTGAGGAATTGTTCTATGTCGCCACCTGTTTGTAATCAAGAATACATTTTTTTTATACACTGCACATGAACGTATGCACAGTTTATCAATTTTCATTCATAGTGTTGATCAAAAATTATAGTTCCATACACGGGAGTAAAACCTATTTTTTCGCATCCTTGTGAAGATGACGACCCTCGTCTGCGGCTGGGGCCGGAAACCCATCACTCGGGTCTCGGGTGCAAAAAAAAGCTTTTTCACCGTTGTAACAAAATATCCTATTCCGAGATCTTTTTCGTAGTGAAGACATGGGATATTACTAGAATTTCGTCTTATTTTTTTCACAAATGCCCGGTGTCTATAATACATCGCTCTTCAATGATTGGATGCACGTACTTAAAATATACCAATTCAGTCACCCATGAACAGAAAAATCTTCAAGCATAGAGACGGTTATGGAAAATAAAATTTATTGAGAAATTGTCAATAAGAAGAAATGAAAATACGTGTGAAAGAAGGATGCTCAAATTCTCAAATTGGATTCAAGTCAAACCTTCTCACTGACGCCACAAATAGTCAATTACTAATCTGTCAGCTTAAAATCGCTCAATCGCTTCATTAGACATTAACAGCTCATTCACATTTTTTGCAGCTACTCTAGAGCTACCACGGCAAGAAAATAATTTTTTCAGATCGAACCTGAAGAGTAGCTCTCACATACCCATGGTAAGTCAACAAATTTCAAGCATCAGTGAGATGACCAAATTCAGATTCCTACGTGAAACAGTAGGATGAAATGAATTTATCTATTTTTTTTCTTACTCCATCAGGAAGATTGTGAACCTGTGTCTGCCAAAAATGTGCACATCCTGGAAGACAGCACTCAATATTCGTGTCCTGGTGATTGCATATGTTTTTGCTGCATATTCTCGCTATTAATGTACTCGTTGTATGAGCTGAAGTTCTGAAAAGATATATTCAAATCGCTGAAAATCGACGAATCAAGTGAATTAGACGGAGTATACTCCCGAATTTCAAGGATGGAAAATAATTCCTTGAGAAACTCCTTCATTGACTCAAGGGCTCTGAAAAATCGTACATGTATAAAATTGATTTTACTGAATAAATTGAAAATTTTCTCTCAATCCCATGTTCTTTCATTAGCCAATTGATAATAGTTTCCAATTATTTAGTTTGTTTGAGAACACAGCCGGCAAAAATATTATAATCTTCTACTACATAATCTTATTCATCGGGGAGATTAGCTCTCGATAAATTCTTCAATTATTCCGATTTTGTATAGTCTTACGGAAATCTAGGAGCTGGTGTGACGGAGTTGATGTATTTGATTATGATATTACTCAATTAGTTAGAATGGATTCGAGATGCAATTTGTATTGAGATGTTTTGTCGATCTTGAAGGAATGGGTGGCGAGGAGCTGGTGGAAAAATTCCTCACTTTTTATGTATATAAGAAAGAGTTTTTGATTTTTCGACGTTTCGTCTATGTGGTTTGTAGACCTCTTCACGACAGCTTAAACCGAAATCTCCATCATTCACGACTGGTTATCAATAGAGTATCTAGTTGTCAAGCACGAACGTCAAAGCATTTCGAAATCCTTTTCCGAATTGAAAAAGCGCGGTCAGGTGTAACGTCAAGTGAGCCAACAAAAGTAATCAATTGCAAGACTTTTGGATTTATCAATTTCACCCTTTCAGTATTCCTTAGTATATACCGAACTCTTCATCAGTCAACAAATATCACTGTCTGACAGATATTTCCAATCACATTTGATCATGTCAGCCACTTTTTCGCCAATCGCCATTGCCGGTATCATCAGATGTGCTATTGGGATGATTGGCATTATTGAAGTATCAGCCACTCGTAACTGCTTGACACCTTTTACCTAGTCATATAAAAGTAGTTTTCTTAAAAATTTTGCAATTATGGAGCAAATTGAATTCACTGGAGTCAATACACCATACCCGCAATCTATTATCAACGACTGTCGAAGGATCCTTTTCTTGTCCCATTTTACAAGTTCCTGAATGATGATACATTCCTATCATAAAAGTTCTTAGAGCACATGCCCAATAGTCATCCGATAAAAATTCTGGACTTTCGCAACCAAGAACCACCTCGTGATGTAACTTTGATCCAATTTCCTTCATTGCATTAGTCTGGCTTATCTTCAAAGCAAACTTGATTCCTTCAACTGCAATTCTGACGTCCTCTGGATGAGATAGATAGTTAGCAAAAATTCTTGGCTTGGAAAGTGGGTTTGAGTCCCTCAAAAATATTCTACCATGACTCTTCGGTTGTATAAGAACTGGCCAGATGAAATAGCCTTTCCTAAAGTCAAAATTTTGCAAGGACTTTGTGTAATACGTTTTGTTGAATCCCAGGACCTCGTAAATGAAACGATTCGGCAATATACTACCAAAAGTGAGTTCGATATTCGGATTCTGATTTTCAGCAGATGGATCATCGACATTTATATAGCCGATACCTTCAGCCCCAGAGGGCACCGTCACTGATCCTTTTTGATGATTAAAATAATCGCTCAAAGACGTATCATTTGGTTCTATAAATTGCAAAATCTGAATACCACCAGTCTTATTGGTCAGAAATTGTAAATTTATAAAAGAAAGATGATCCATGAGGTTTTCACCCACAGGAGCATCTACCAGAACAGGTATTCCTAGATCTTGTAGATGTTGCCTCGGGCCTATTCCCGAAAGCATGAGAAGCTTTGGTGATCCAACTGCTCTAGCACTCAAAATCATCTCTTTTCTTGCTCTGACAGTTATTTTTCTTCCTCTCTTGATGAACTCAAGTCCATAAGCGATTCTCGTCTGGGGATCTATCAGAATCTTAGTTACGTGACTGAACATACTGACCACCAAATTTTTTCGACCTTTGGCGGTATGCAAGTAAGCTCTGTTGGAACTCATTCTTTCGCCGTTGACTTGATTGGTTTGAAGGTAATTGAGACCAGATAATTTGCGACCATTGTAATCGACTGGAGGAAGACCCAATTCTGCTCCTGCTTTGGCCCAATTCTCAGCATATTTGGTACGATACGCAGCATTAGCTATTCGAACTGGCCCATCATAATTGTGGTACATTTTTTCATAATTGTTTGAAGTGTCATCGAAATTTTCAATTTTTTTAAAATACCTGAGCATGTTATCATAGGACCAGTTCTGATCACCGGTCATGCTCGCCCAGTCATTGTAATTTTTTTTGGACCCTGTAATAAGAAATCATGAAGATCAATTGTATTTCTATAGGCAAGATGCTTGGAAAAGGCTGATAGGTTAAAAAAAATGTCAAAGAAATCTGAGTACGTAGTGATCTGGTATTATTCCCAAGGATGAACACCTCGTTCGAATAGAAATGGAGTGATCTCATTATTGAAAATGCGAGCTTGAGTCGTATTTTTGCGTGTTAATCTTTCAGAGCACTTCTGAGTACTTCACGTGACATGACGACAATGGCTTCCAGTATCCACAACTCCAACGCTTCCCAATATTTTCCAACGCACCTTAGCTCATTTCAAAGCTCATTCCAAGGTCTTCAAATTGAGCTGCGATAATTGTGATTTCAACAAATCTGAGTCGAGCAATCTCATTTTGAATCGAGACCCTAATAGTGTCCATTTTGAAGTCATTGAAATAAGCTTTAAAATGAGCCGAGGTACGTTGAAAAATATTGAGATGCATTCGAGGTATAAGCTTTAAGAGTGGTTATTTTCTTGCTACGTAATAGTGATTATATAAGTGCTCCATAAGATTAACATGCAAATACACAAATCAAGCTCGCATTCTCAAGGATGGGATTGCATGGTTTCAATTCCAACGGTATGTTTACCCTTAGGAATAGTACCGAATCACTACGTGCTCAGATTTTATCGACATTTTTGTTTAACCTATCATCCTTTCTCGAGCACAAATAGGACTAATAATGAAACTGAAACAATAATACAGCACTTTTCATCGTTGAATTTGATTGAGAAGTAGGGAAAAATGGCTATTTTTGTCAAGGGATGAGGGAACATCACGGAATGAGGTAAAATCCACAAAAATCCGTTCATAATATTGGACCAATTACAAATTTTACATTAGTCACCGAGATTTCATGCACCAGCAACGGACTGTGAGAAGTTCAGCAATTTATTACTTTAGACTGAAAGATACTTCAATAACCGGAAAGTTTGTATTCCTGTTAACATGACGAATAAGAGGGTGAACTGACCTCGAGTAGCTATCATAACATTAATGGTGCTCCCACCACCCATAACTTTTCCAAATGGTAGCTTGCATCGACGATTTTTCATTCCCAAACAAGAATTATTTGATGGTTCATTGTACATATCCCAATGAATTTTCTCATCGTAAAGTAAGAAAAATGATGACAGGGGTATGTCCATCACCAAATTTTCAGGACCTCCAGCTTCAATCAGTAAAACTCGTGCACTAGACTCTTCGCTCAATCTCGAAGCAACAACGGCCCCAGAACTGCCTGCTCCAACTACGATGAAGTCAAACTCTTCTTCATTGGACGATGGGGTTGAGTCTTTCAGTTCACTTTTCGAGAACCTCCCCGTGTCCATTAGGAATTTCAATCCACTTGCTTCAATTGATTTAATGTTACCGATGACTCGCCAAAATAGATTCAAATTGAAGCCCTCGGCCGAATTCAGATAAGAGACAATGATGAAGATTATGGCACTCGTGCATATTATTAATGTTTTCATTTCACGACAGTAATTTGACTTGAACTGAAGAGATCACTGTGTGAGCGTTGAGACTCAACTGTAAATTTGAAATATTGAACGAGCAACACTTGTGAATGCGTCATAAGAACGCGATTGAATTGATTATAACGATCAAAGAATGTGTGGACGTGTTTTTATTGTCATTTGTGAGGCACGTTTATTCTGGATTTTGTTAGAGGGTAACGTTTGGATTTGAAACTGGCATTTCATTGTTGACATAGATCCACTAGATTTTTTGTTTCCAACATTTTCCCCTTATAGTTTCATACCTGTCATTTTTGAAAAAAACGTGGCACATATTCTCCGAACCCCATTTAAATCAAATAATCATGCTTCTTGACCTTGACTGTTGGAGGCGAGACCTCGATGATATAGCACTGTGATTTTCGAGGTGAATTCGAAGTAATTAAGAATATTTCGCAGTCGTCACGAAGGATTACGTGAGGATTCTTCGATTTTAACTCTGAAAAAAGAGTATACTTCAAGACGGTTTTAAAAACTTAGACGATAAATGTTTCATATTCATTGTTGACAAGTACGTTTCCTGGCAAACATACTTTTCAATGAACCATGACGTTCTTCAGTGTTATAATATTTCAAAAATATAGTCTACTAATAGAATAATATCGCTCTGTTGCGTTATGCGAGTCTCGATCGAAGAGTTAAAAAACACATTGACTTCATCGGGTATCTCTCATCCATCTTGCTTGTTTTGCACTAATTATACAAAAATTTCCCGCTTACACAAGATCTAGAGTATCATCTACTGTAACCTAAAACTCCTAGAAAAGGAAAAAACGTAGTTGATACACCGAACAACTTATACTTGCCAGATCTGACGTCAAAAAGAAAATGTTGCATCTTTTTGATAGGTATCACAATATAAGTCTGTGCACATCCTCTCAAAATCCATAAAAAAATCTCTTCATCAAATAACCATTCGACGTAAATGATACGAAAATCACTGTAAAATAGTCTAGGCGGATTTATATCTACAAGGAGGGAGGGGAGTTTGATTTAAGCTACGTAATATGATTCATCTCTCATAACTCATGTTCCATCTTGCAATTGCATCAACAGATTCCAGTGCCAGAATTATATCCCCAATCGCACTTGACCATGTCAGCCAATTTTTCTCCAATAGCCATCGATGGTATATTGAGATGTGCCACGGGTACCATGGGCATTATTGAAGCATCACCCACTCGCAACCTCTTGATGCCTTTGACCTGAAAGAATATTATTGACAATAACTGTTCTCACTGATCAGCTAATTATGGTTGAGGACTGGAATCTTGTACTCTGTGAAAACTCGGTGTACTTTTACAGTGCTGGGCATTGGAAACTATGCGACCAGTACTGTGCTGAGAACGTGACTTTCATAGGCCCGGCGTGAGTTTTTATCAGTTCGGAAACTGTATAATCACAGGCCCCGCCGTGGATTTTGCCCCTCTCAGAACTGGTCATAGACTTTCCTTTTCAGTGCCAAGAACTGTAAAATGACCGGGAGCCAGTGATTTGGCACTCCTCAGAACATTATGTATTATACAGTAACTGCATGTGAGTTCGCGGGACGCATGTTATTTTACAATCCAGACCACTGTAAAAATAAACTTCTCAGAATGGTAGTGCCCTGTACGGGCTCGCTTGTGAATTCACAGACAACAGTGTAGTAATGGCTTGAATCATAAATGCCCGGACATAGCGAGCATGAAACAGCTGTATCTCTGCACAGCTTCACTTTCGATTGAATGATACCAGAGTCATTTCGAATCTGATCAAACTCTTTTCAAGAGATGATTCTCACCTTCTATTTGTCAACAAACTCAAGAGCAAAGTTACAATACGGAAAGCACTATAGTCAGAGGCTTGATGACTGATAATGCACTGGAATATTTACATGATTTTTGTAAATATCGGTAAACATGAAAAATTACCTGTAATCTGGTGTTCACAACTGTAGAGGGGTCATTTTCTCGTCCCATCTTGCACGTTCCCGAGTGATGCCACAAAGACAGCATGAATGTTCTAAGCACACATTCCCAATAGTCGTCCGATAAAAATTCTGGACCTTCACAACCAAGAACAACCTTATGATGTAACTTTGATCCAATCCTCTTCATTGCATTAGTCTGACTGATCTTCAAAGCAAACTTGATTCCCTTAATTGCAACTCTAACATCATCTGGATGAGACAGATAGTTCCCAAAGACTCTTGGCTTGGACATTGGATCTGCATCGCTCAAAAGTACTTTTCCTCGACTTTTTGGTTGTATGAGAATGGGCCAAATGAAATATCCTTCTTTAAAATCAACACCACTGAAAGATCTCTTGTACTGAGCTTCTGTAAATCCAAGTGCCTTGTACATGAGAATGCTGGGTAGCATATTGCCGAATAATAGTTCAAGATTTGGGTTTTGGTTTTCAGCAGATGGATCGTCGACATTGATGTAACCAATGCCTTCAACACCGGTTGGTAATGTTAGTGGCCCCTCCCTTTTGTTGAAGTAGTCACTGAAAGTTGTGTCATCTGGCTTCATGAAGTTTAACATCCTGATACCACCGGTTTCATTAGTTAGAAACTGTAGATTTATGAAAGAAAGATGATCCATGAGGTTTTCACCCACAGGGGCATCTACCAGAACAGGTATTCCTAGATCTTGTAGATGTTGCCTTGGGCCTATTCCCGAAAGCATGAGAAGCTTTGGTGATCCAACTGCTCCAGCACTCAAAATTATCTCTTTTCTTGCTTTGACAATTATTTTTCTTTCTCTCTTGATGAACTCAAGTCCATAAGCGATTCTCGTCTGGGGATCTATCAGAATCCTAGTTACGTGACTGAACATACTGACCACCAAATTTTCTCGACCTTTGGCGGTATGCAAGTAAGCTCTGTTGGAACTCATTCTTTCGCCGTTGACTTGATTGGTTTGAAGGTAATTGAGACCAGATAGTTTGCGACCATTGTAATCGACTGGAGGAAGACCCAATTCTGCTCCTGCTTCGGTCCACCTTCTGGCGTATTTTGTGCGATACTTGACGTTACAAATCCGAACTGGCCCATCAATATTGTGATACTCTCTCTCAGAAATATCGGATTCGGCGTCATGTGTTTCCATCTTCTTGAAATACTTGAGCATGGTATTGTAAGACCAACTATGATCGCCAGTTAAGCGCGCCCAATTATCGTAGTCCTTCTCGGATCCTGTTTCAACAATTGAAAAATTACTGAGAGTGAGTATTTAACATAAATATCCAATCTCAACATAGACATTTAGGACAATGCGGGGTTTGATTCTCATTTGGGAGTAAACCTGTCTTGAAACGCCGCCATCTTGGCCCCATGTATTTCTTATGGAAATGTTTTGAGATTCGGCCATATTGGATTTTTCTGCCATCTAAAATAACACAGAGGTTTACTCCCATTTGTCGTTTGATTTTTGTTCCATGACATGCTCCATTGGAAACTTTAGCGGTACTTCTAGACTTTGAGAAAAATGCTTTGCAAGTCACGTTTGATATCTCTAATTGTTTCTAAATGATTCAGTTGGTAGATCCAGCTGTGTAATCAAGTACTCAAAGGGCGATGAAAAATAATCCGTTATACAGAAATCAATTAAGAGCTTGTGAAACTGGATAAAACTTTTTTCAGGATCGGGTCATGGCTCGAGGGGCGAGAACCTTTTGAGGAATCCATGAAAAAAGTATTCCATTTTTGGGAGGAAGGTTTCTTCGACGAGAAGAATGATCCCAATAGCTGTATCAGATTTTGAGAACCCATCATTCCGCTCTGATATCTTAAAGAGAAATCTCTTATGTACACGGTGTGACCTAAAAGTTGATTACCCTGTGAATATTTTTCACTTTATTTCGTCAGGTCAAGTTGGGCCAGAAATTCTTCGGACAAATGTCCCATGGGTTTTCACGATTTTCTATCAAGGTCAAATGTAGAAGTTCTCATCTGAAGAATTGAGTTGTTCTCCAGATAACCTTGAAAATACCTCCAAAATCAAAACCAAGCTCACTATCAAAAACCTGTTAGAAAAGTAAAACATGTTCGGGTATTTTCCGCGATTTTCGACCGTTCCCGAATTGAATACCCGAGGTTTTGACCTACATAAAGTAGACGTAACTCCATCCCTACCTCTAATATACATATTGTCGTTGTGATTGGGTATGGACATGTACGCGTAAAAATCAGAACAAGTACAAAACTTGGAGTTCAAAAATCGAATATTCTAAAAGCTCAAAACTTCTCATATCGAGGCAGTAGATTCTATGCTCACCTCGAGTAGCTATCATGGCATTGATGGTGCTGCAACCACCCATAACTTTTCCAAATGGAAGTTTGCATTGACGATTTTCCATTCCTAAACAAGATGAATTCGATGGCTCATTCAACATGTCCCAGTGCATTTTCTTATTGTACTGCAAGAATAAGGCAGACAGAGGTATGTCCATCATCATATTTTCATGACCTCCTGCTTCAATCAGCAAAACTCGTGCTTTTGACTCTTCACTTAATCTTGAAGCTATAACAGCTCCAGCACTTCCTGCTCCGACCACAATAAAATCAAATTCTTCCCAATCTGACGGTGTCATGTCTTCCAATTCCCGCTGCCTGAATTTTACCATATCTGCCATGAATCGAGTTTCACCCATTCTCGCTGATACAATATTGCTCAAAGATCTCCAAAGCACGTTCATATTCAAACTTATTGCTAGGTTCGTACTGATGAGAGATATTACAATTCCCGTGAATAGCCATTTGGTCATTTTGGCCACACCGGTCCGTTTTCACTATTGAAATGGATCTCCGTACTTACTCGTATGAGCGGAGATGTGTGGAAACTGACTCAACGACAGATGCATGATATTCGCGATGCGTGCCAATCTTCGCCAAACAAGAGCTTTGTCTCAGGAAATCAAAATGTGCATCGTTCAGGAAAGAAATGATGCAAACGTGTCAAGTCAACATCACTGCTGGCACGTTCATTGAAATTTTATTAATCTAAGCGTAGCACGAGTATATTTGAAATGCATAGCATCAAACCAATTCGTCAAAAATCACATTCGTCAAAACTACATCTCAGTATTGTAATTCTTTGAGTATCTACCACAAGTTCGATATCTTCTGTTGGTCAAGAGAAGAATCCCACTTGTGGATTACAAATATATCTGGAAATTCTGCTCAATCATTTTCACGCATCGGAATTGACGAACGGTTTATCATCAGACGTTCCAAATCCCCCAAAATATTCGATGCAATGAGCATAAATGTAAAAGGGCAACTAAAATTCTATAAAATTCTAACAAGATTATACAAGCCTGCGCACTCTTTTGTGCCTTGGAAAAGAATTTTCTAAGGATCACTCTTACATCAAATCTGTTGTACGAGTGTCACGATGTCAGAATCATCAAAAGCAGCAAGCTATTCGATTTTATTTCTCACACGGCCATTGAATAAGTGTTGCTCGAATCTCAGACGTGTTGGTCTGCGCATTATTGTGATGATTCTGATCCTCGTCTCCAACTCTCAATAGAAAATTTTACTCGGTGTGTAAAAGCCAAATTTCCGCCCTCTTATCAAAATCTGCTTCGAATCATGACGTTGTGTGGATTCTAACTCGGATATTGCCAGATGTCATCAGATATTGCGATGGGCTTCTAGAATTCAGGTGAATTATTGTGAAAATGAGGTATATTGTAAACACGGAAATAACCATTATATTGGAAGTTGTTTGAAAAACAAGCTTAGTTACAAATTTGAGTTCTTGTGCCCTAGTTAACGTGATATTTCCGCGTTCACTCGCAACTGAATTTTGGATTTCCAATCATCAGTCTAATGAAGATGATCGACCATGAATACGTTGTCGTAAATGAATTGTTTTCTTACACAAACGAATAACATACTCTTTTAAGATCGAATCACATCTTATGCGAGAGAGAAACTTTCCAGCAAGTTTTATCCAAAAAAGTCGTGGGCTTTCGACATAAGAAAATCAATATCTTGAAATGAAAATTGGTTTACATGAGATTTAAAGGATTATTTTCCAAGGGACAACTCAACTCCCGCAAACCGCTTCAACAATTTCCAGTTCCTGAACTGTAACCCCAATCGCACTTGACGATGTCAGCTAATTTTTCTCCAATAGCCATCGATGGTACGTTGAGATGTGCCACAGGTACCATAGGCATTATTGAAGCATCAGCCACTCGCAACCTCTTGATTCCCTTAACCTAAAAAAAATATCAATATTGACATTTTTGTTTCGAGAATTGTCCATTGAATGATCTTCTCAAATTGGAACTGAAACTGATTTCCAAGAAAGCTCTTTTTAGGACTATGTTGACAATATCTCAGATCCAGCTTGAAGCTCAAGTAACCAAAACCCCACCTGGAAATAATTCCATGTGAGCCCATGCGAATTCGTGAGACCTGGCCCTGGGAAAATTTATGAACTTGATATTTGCGATATTTGCTTCGTGGACCGGAGGAATAATGTCCGAAATTTGTACTCTCTCCGCCGGAGTCAGTGAGAATCGCTCCCAACCACTGATTTTCAGTGCAAATGCACTGATTCGCAGTGAAGTTCACTGCAAATCAGTGAGTTGGGAGCGATTTTCACTGATTCCGACTGAGAGAGTAAATAATGGTCGAAATTTGTATGCTGAAAGTTTTCGATACCAAATTTCGCAAATATCAAAATGGAAAATTCTTCCAGAGCCAGGAATCATGGAGTCCCATGGGATCCCATGAGGCTCCACGAAATTATTTTCAGCAGGAATGTCAGAGAACTTGGAGTGTCTCAGAAATTCAGATAGCTTATCCTCCAGTCATGGTCCAACAGCGAGCCGCAGAGGAACTCACCTGTAATCTAGTATTGACAACTGCCGAAGGATCATTTTCTCGTCCCATCTTGCACGTTCCCGAGTGATGCCACAAAGACAGCATAAAAGTTCTGAGTACACATTCCCAATAGTCGTCTGATAAAAACTCTGGACCCTCACAACCAAGGACCACCTCGTGATGTAACTTTGATCCGATGCTTTTCATTGCGATTGTCTCACTAATTCTCAAAGCAAACTTGATTCCCTTAATTGCAACTCTAACATCATCTGGATGGGACAGATAGTTTCCAAAGACTCTTGGCTTAGACAGTGGATCTGCATCCCTTAGAAGTACTCTGCCTCGACTTTTCGGTTGTACGATAGTTGGCCAAATGAAATATCCCTCTTTAAAATCAGCTCCCAAGAAAGACCTTCTCCAATGAGCTTCTGTGTATCCAAGTGCTCTGTATATGAAACAGTTGGGCAAAATATTTCCGAAAATCAATTCCATATTTATGTTTTGATTTTCAGCGGATGGATCGTCAACATTGATGTAACCAACACCTTCAACACCAGTGGGCACTGTAAGAGGTCCCTTCCTGTCATTGAAGTAGTCGCTAAGTGACGTGTCATCTGGTTTTATGAGATTCAACATTTGAATACCCCCTGTTGCGTTTGTCAAAAAGTTAAGATTTATAAGAGTTATGTGATCCATAAGGTTTTCACCCACAGGAGCATCTACAAGGACGGGTATCCCTAAATCTTGTAGATGTTGCCTTGGGCCTATTCCCGAAAGCATGAGAAGCTTTGGTGATCCAACTGCTCCAGCACTCAAAATTATCTCTTTTCTTGCTCTGACAGTTATTTTTCTTCCTCTCTTGATGAACTCAAGTCCATAAGCGATTCTCGTCTGGGGATCTATCAGAATCTTAGTTACGTGACTGAACATACTGACTACTAAATTTTCTCGACCTCTGACTGGATGCAGATAAGCTTTGTTAGAACTCAGTCTTTCGCCGTTAAAAACATTTGTTTGCAAGTAATTCAAACCAGCTAGCCTACGACCATTGTAATCTACCGGAGGTAGTCCCAATTCCGCTCCCGCTTTAACCCAACTATCGACATACGTGGTCCGATACATAACGTCATTTATTCGAACTGGCCCATCAGAATTGTGATATTCCATCTCTAAATTATCAAGAGTTACATTCCACGTTTCCATTTTCTTGAAATACTTCAGCATACTATTGTAGGACCATCCTTGATCGCCAGTCATCTGAGCCCATTCGTCATAGTTTTTTCTGGAACCTGTTCAGACAATTAAAATTTTCATAATCCAAAATTTTATCCAGAAATTGAGGGAAACCCTTTTTTTCTTTAAGGATCAAGGCCGTTTTCTGATCGTTCTCATATCTTTTTTTTTTTACCATGCATTGTAATGTAAGTGAAGTTTATTGTCCGGGGGATTTGGACTGTGATGGTTGCAGGAAGCTCATGACGACCAGCATGAAAGAAGTATTCCGCAGTATAAAATAAACTGATGATTAAGAGAGGTCAACAGAATATTGGTAGTTTCTTGTCGTCCTTGAGCTTCAATGTGATAAAAATTTCGAAGGTCGCATAGACGTTATTGTACGTTCGGAATTCAGCACTTCATCCTCACGTCCACTGCAAAGAGATCAAATAAATTCTAAAAGCTCGAACTTTCGCCGAAGAGTCCCGAGATTTCGCAAAATTTGTACTTTATAGTTTGCTATTGGAACGACTATAGTCGTCGTTCGACTCATACTGGACCAAATTCAATTTTTTAGGGATATCTACATCCTCATACTAATCTCATAAAAATTAACTCATAGGCTGCATTTTCACGCTAGCGATTTTTCGCCGCGGCGAGTAATGTTCGCCATTGGTGTGAGAGAGAACGCCTGATACAACTTTCTCTCTCACACCAATGACGAAGATCGCTCGCCGCGGCGAAAAATCGCTAGCGTGAAAATGCAGCCTTAATCCCGGGAGAAGATTGAGAAAATCGTGACGAGGGAATTTTTTTGTGTGAAACACAGGATGAGAAAAATTTCACATACCTCGAGTAGCTATCATGGCATTGATGGTGCTGCAACCACCCATGACTTTTCCAAATGGCAGCGTGCATTGTCGATTCTCCATTCCTAAACAAGATGAATCGGATGGCTCATTTAACATGTCCCAGTGCGTTTTTTTATTGTATTGCAAGAACAGGGCAGCCATAGGTATATCCATTATCAAATTTTCATGACCCCCGGCTTCAATTAGCAAAACTCGTGCGCTTGACACTTCACTCAATCTTGAAGCTATAACGGCTCCAGAACTTCCTGCTCCGACCACAATAAAATCAAATTCTTCCCCATCTGAAGGCGTCACATCTTCTAATTCCTGTTGCCTAAATTTCACGATATCTGCCAAGAATTTAGTTTCACCTACTTTTATCGAAATAATATTGCTCAAAGATCTCCAAATCAAGTTCATATTCAAGCCTGTTACTAAACTTGAAACTATTGAGAAACCCACGATAAATATTATTAGCCATTTTGAGGCCATTTCGAACTTGTACAGATGGATCAGACCTCCTCCACCTAATCGAGAAAATTGAAGTGGAAGCTGTCCCATACTCAGATTTTTATACATGACATTTGAGAAAAATGTCAATCTCTAATTCACAGACGAAATATGTTTTATGAAAATCAAAAATACATTTTTCACGAGAGGAATGATGCAAACGTGTCACCAATATCATCAATGACACGTTTATTGAACTTCTGCATGTAATACATGATAATTTATTTCAATCTACAAAGAAAGTCTCTGTATTACTTGCGACTGATTTCCACAACAAATCGAGCAAGAAATGCATCTACCATAATTCAATCATCGCATTCATGTCCGAGATGATACCCTTCTCGCGATCCAGAATACAATGTCATCAATATCCATCAAATAACTGAGTGGTAAGAGAGACGGGTCAGTTTGCAAGATAAAATTGGCTCATCATCTCAAATTATTTTTCATCCAGAAACGTGTCAGAATCAATTTTCGCACGACTCGACCACGGGAAAACACTAAAATAACACATTCAATCTTTCGATATGCCGTCACGCAAGTTATGAACTCGTCATGTAATGCGTTGAATTGTCATGTCCACTACTATCGTGATGTTAAACATTTTTTTCTTATGTAATGATCCACGAAAAAAGTTTAGCAGTACTTCAATTTCATTTTTGTCACGACTAGATACGCTGCATCCTAATCAGAGCTTCGAGAAAATCTCTCATTATAGCTGTAGACGAATATACGGAATTTCAACTTGAGTAAAAGTACAGTTTCTCGTGCATCGGAACCATAAATTTGTTCAGTTTTGCCAAAAATGTTTGAAGAACTTCAAGTTACTCATCAACGCGCCGTAAATGAATTCATTCTCATTCGTATGAAATCAAATTCAAATGTGTCTTTACCGTGGTTTTAGTTGTTCGGGATCCACCTTTAATTTTAAGAATTTCTTAAAATAGTTACACCTCTTAAATTTTCTGTTCTTAAATCAAGAGGTCAATTTGGGTACTTTAATAAGAGTTCCATCTCTTGGAATGAAATGTATGCCTCTTGAATCAAGAAACAGCAACCTCTCAAAGTTATAGCGCCGTCTGTTCTAAGTATATAGGAGTTCAAGAGGTGACAAACTCTTAAATTAAGAGCTCGCGAGTTCTTAAATTGAATTCTGATCACCCATAACCTCATCGCCGTGGAATCTGATAGGATGAATATTATTTGTAGAAATTTATTGGGACCTCCGTAAGTGCACGTTTGCACATGAGTGCTCTAGAAGTACTATAGAGTATTTTGAGCTGAATACCAGACAGACACTGAGCCATTACTTCAGTTATCGCTCCCAGTGGAGATGTGAATTTTCACCTCAGTAAAGAAGTTTCGGAAATGGATTATCTTCTCTATAGGAAAAAATAATACAACAGTTTACACTTGTCAAAAAGGGGTATCTAGCCCGTATATTTAGAAATCAAATCTAATCAAATGTTACTAATTGTGAGTATCCCAAATTGGAGTGGAGAATAAAGTTTCGAGAAGTAGGGAAATCCAAAGAATTTCATTAAAAAAGAATCACGTATATTTCATAGTCTCTGTTCAAATTCAATCATCCTTGAAATGTCTGTGTCCGTGAGAAAATGAACACTTTTTTATACAACTATTATGTAAACTTTTCATTTATCTACAATTCGATCACCATCATTACAAACATGAATATCCATGCCATGTATTAGGGAATTTCATATTGCTGCAAGAAATCAATTCAGACTGATCGGGGGGAGGAAGGGAAGCTCAAGAAACATCTGTAGTTTTTTCAGAAGTTGCACGACGTATGGCAAAAAATGAGTGAAAGTAGCATAAAATAGAATGCTCTACAATGTTCATTCAGGTCTCAGAACGTAAAATATTTCTTGATACATATTTGAAGATGATCGGTTTGTCCACTCAAGAACCTAAATTCAACATCTACATGAGTAAAATCAGAACTAATATCAATAACATAGAACGAGTTGATCTTGAAAACATGCATAATTAGAGCAAATGATGACTTATTTACAATTACAATATGATGATTTTATTCCCAGAACTATTCGGCTCCTAGCTCAGAGTCATACTACTGTATGGTCTTTTTTAATGAAAATTGTCTGAGAATTCTGCAAGTATGCTTTCGGTTTTCGTGATTCAAACGTACTGTTGGTAAGCGATTGAATCGTACACGATTTTGTAGAACAACCGAATGTAATAATTATATTCGAATGCTCTATGAAATATTCACAAACCATGATTTTGTTTGTTATGAATGCAGGTTTTTCTACTTTTTCATTCGTAGCAGTTGACTATCTCTAATGACCTAGTATCCTCAGAAACTGTTCTTCCAGATGTTTCTTACATATTTTATAAAAGTGATCGTTAATCGTCAAATTTTCAAAAACTATCACGTTGTTGACGTTCACGGACTACATACACTAATAAATTTTGGAAAGCTTCGGCGATACCGACAGCTATTCAACACTATGACTTTTTCAGTCATTTTTCCCGTTTTTAAAAAGGAGTATTGTCAGCAAAACCGAGAAAATGTTCCTGATCAGAGTTCAGCTGTCCACAAAATTACGAGTCGAGATTGCATCCTCTTTCTCGATGGCACTATCCATGTGAAATTCTCATACATCTGCGGGACCAGCCACGCTCGGATGTTGAACTTTTTGTCGTTTATGAGGATTTCTATCTTCAGTACCTGCCGCGACTAACTTCTCTAACTCTTCAATCGTAAGATATTGTAACACTACCTCGGAGCATAGATCGGGTAAATTTATTCCTGTGACTTCGCTCAGCGAATCTTTTGCTGGTTGAACCAACATATGACGTCTTCTTGCTTTCCTATACAGTAGCATCAGTAGACAACTTAGTTCTGGATACTGCTTCCGAAGTTCTGCACTATCGCGAAATAGATCGTCAATAGCATGTCGAGGTTTTATCGAGTATTCAATGACGGCTCTCTCGGACAGGAAATCGCGTAAGCTGTACGCGCCACAAATCTTAACAGACTTCATACGATCAGCTTCGATTTTGTATTCGTCAGGCATATGGTCGTAGAAGGCAGATTTGCGAGTGGTTTTGAAGAAATTCTGATTCAAATCACTGACGCTCAACTTGAATGACAGTAGCTTGTGAACGTACATCACAATTTCACGAAATACTGGATAGCCCATGCATTTCCAGGCAGAGTTTTCAAATTCAGTTAGAGCTGTTCGACCCCTGTTATCAACTAGGTTGATGTCTGGACCATGAGCCAGGAGACCCTCGACGGCATGTGAATTTTTGTAGTCGACTGCAACGTGAAGAGGCGTTTTCCCTGTAACAGAGCAAAGTATTGTTGTTACCATCTAGATCAACAGATGCAAACAAAAAATTTGATTCAGATTTGGATAAAATCATTTCTACACCGTTGTTTCCTCAGATTTGAGTTGCGAGTAAACTGTGAATCTCAAAATGATTCAGTGTCCATCTACATTTCGAGGCTACCGGTCAAAAGTTCATTTGAAGTATTACCTTCTTTGTCTTGTTGATCAAGTTTACACCCTTTCCTCAATAGTAGATCGATTGCCCATGCATATTCTTTCCACGATCTACCACTAGTTCCAGCTTGTCGATAGGATACTAAATTGTGAATGGCATTGAAACCAAACACAGGATCCACATCCGTCAGATCAACCGCAAGCTCGCATACTTTTTTGAAATATTCGGGTGCAAATTTTGTATCAAAAGCTATTCCAAGAAGAGTCGAAGAAGTCAGCTGATCAACTAAATTCACCCGAGCACCATGCACCAAATAAATTTCGAGTTCTTTGAGACATGTCACACCTTTGCCAGTTTTTTGTTTGAAGAGTTTGGCCAAGGCTGTCTCGCGGTACATATTTCTAGCATTTATGTCCACTCCGGGATAACTGTGAAGAAAACCAATGTTCATAAGTGATTTAGGCCATTGTGAATTTCGATACTATTATGTTTACGAGATTTTTAATGGGTACCTCAGATACATCTCGATTAGATCCAAACGATGTTCAATCGCATTTTCTCCTTTGAGGTCGGTTCGAAGATATATGTGGAGCGGTCTAGAACCGTCGGCTGTTTGGGCATTTACATCGGCACCATTATCCAGTAAAAATCTCACAACTTCCTTGTTTACATTTACATTGCCATCCATGGCTAGATGAAGTGGCGAATATCCGGATTTGTCGTAAGCAAAGTAGTCTTTGGGACAATTTATGTCCGCACCACGTTTTACAAATTCTTGGACGGCAGTCAAATCGTTCCTCATACAAGCTATATGAAAGTGAGATACTCCTTGTCGGTCAACGGGGTTGTGATCAAAGGCTTCGTGGCATCGCAAGAACATATTGATGATACCTGTAACAAGGTAGATGCATCCGGTAAGTAATTCATTTCGATGATAAATTGGATTACGTGACTCGTTGAACATACGTCATCCGATTGAATATCCTATCTAATTCTCCCTAACTCTCAGAAAAGGAAAATTGGATATACAACACATATACATATGATCTATATGAGCATGAAACGACTTTCATCGATCGACAAGTTTGAGAATTCCGTTTCAGAAGACAGCTGCATGTCAATTGGTTTCGATTCGATATTAATATTCTTGACTCAAAATTTCAAATGGAGAAATGGCCCTCTTTTACTAGGAAAGAATTTCGAAAAATATATCTGAAGTAGGTAGATTTCAATATTATACTGATCGAGATTTTCGATTTATGGTCGTTCTATTGCAGCGAAGAGAGTGAATCAAAAGATGTCCGTCAAGGTAGTGAGTTCGGATACGTTTAATTCTCATGATTCAATAACACATTGTGCCAAACTGGCCAATCAAAACTTCGAACTCTAGCGGCCATGTTGGGTTAGATCGACAATCGTGGCATCCCACTTGGAAACTTTACCATTCTAACCTCCAAAGCTTGAATCAATTACATGGTTGCATGGCCGAACGAAGAACGAAACTATTGACTACTTTCTTTAATAAAAAGTAGGAATACCTTGAAGAATACAGTGTTTCAATTCAATTCTATTACCTTCCGGTTCCGCGCTCGACGTTACAGCAGTGTTGAGTGGTGTGCTGTCCCACGCATCTTTGAGGTTAATATCTGCGCCATGTTTGAGCAGCATTTCTGCAATGATTTCGGCATCACCAGTTGGCCGCGATCTGAACAAGCTCGCCAATAAAGTGTGCAGAGGCGTATAACCTCTCCAAATGGGTGATTTCGAATCTACTTGAGCGTTCACATCAGCTCCGGCTTCCAATAACTTCTCAACCATACGCCGATCTTGAGCCACGCAAGCCACGTGCAAAGGCATCAGCTTTGTGTCATCTATACACCTGTCAGCCTCAAAGTTCAAAACCGATATGAATGAATTGAGGAACTCCTTTGGAACATTTCTATGCTGAACAACAGTTTCTAGAGCTCTGTGAAGTGGGCTGTATCCATTTCTATCTTTTCGATGGATATCAGCACCGTGTCTGATGAGAAGGTCCACAACATCGTAAGCATGACCATCAACCGCGAAATGAAGAGGAGTGTGGCCTATGTAGTGAACAAAATCCGTTTCTGAGCTGTCATTAATTTCATACTCGGGTTTTACGACCTCATTGACATCAACGTCAAGCGCCAAGTACTCTTCTACTGAAAGACTATCATTAACTAAACATGCCATGTGGAAGAAAGATAAACCATCTTTCGTTGATTCGTTGGGGTTTTCAGGTGGCGGGGGCCAACAATTTTCACGCGGATAGGCACCGCTACAGAATCTGATGGACATTAACATAGTTCTGACCAAGTCGTGGTTAACTATCTTGAGCGCCAGGTGTACCGGTGTGACGCCGTCAGAGTCTTTTGCAAAGATGTTGGCATCGGCTTTCAGAAGCATCTCTGAAATTTTCTTCTGTTCAAATTCTAACGCGATGTGAAGTGGAGTAGAGTCTATTTTGTTTATAGTAACGCAGTCGTTGAGGCTTTCGGGTTCGAACCAACCAAATTCAGCTTTGATAGGACTGTTGACATCAACTCCATTCTGAAGGAACTTTTCTACAAGTTTGTCGTTCCCTACGGCGCATGCTATGTGAAAGTGTGATATGTGGTCCCAATTGATGACGTTGACGATTTTCTTCTCGTGATAATTGAGAAGCAATTCGACAATGTTCCTCTTGAGTTGAAACACTGCCAGATGAAGAGGACTCAAACCTGACGCATCTTGGATAGTCAGATCCGAACCCTTAACCAGACACAAAGTCGTCAGATAACCTCCTTTTTTGAACAGATTTTCGACATCATTGCACTCGTCACTGTCCCACTCTTCATCCGTATTAGGGTACGATTCATCTTCGAGTTCGTTCGCAAAATCATGATAATTGTACAATTCATCGTTATTGTCAATCACTTTTCTGGTCATGACTACAGCCAAATGGAGCGGCGTATAACCGGCCCAAAGACTTGAATCTAATGAGACGTATGTGTTGATATCGCTCAAGTTTTCTAGATATTTCGAGAAACTCGCATCGTCTTGCATAGCCTGTACAAAATCCAGCAATTTGGTGCCATCGGCAAATAATAAGTCTCTTAAAGACTCTTGGTTAGCAAGGATGTCACGGATATCCTTTGGCTGATACCGTTCTAAACATAGATCGAATGGAGTAATTCCTTTCGCATCTTTAGCAGAAATACTGGCGCCACTCTTCAACAAAGTTCTCACAGTTTCGATATTGGAATACGCTGCAAAATGCAGCGGAGTATATCCTGCACATATTGGTGAATCGGAATCAACGGGACTGTTCAAGTCGACTCTTTCGTGCAACCAATCTGTGTCTGAGGGACATGTCGACTTTAGACATGCAATGTGAAGTTTCGTCAGACCCATATAATCACCAGAATTTTGATACAAGACGTCAATCATGTCCTCGTTGTCTTGCAGTTCATCAGCTATCCTCTTGTGCAACGAAAATTTTCCATTATTCAAAACATCCAAAATCTCCATGTTTCTCTGAATCAACAACTGAAGTGGAGTGAGACCCTTTGCATCTTTCAAATTGACGTTGGCTCCGTATTTCATGAGTATATTAACGACATCTGGATTGCAATACCTTGCAGCAAAGTGTAACGAAGTATAGCCTGAATAATTCAACGAATCCATATTTACAGCCTCGTCGACGGAAACTCCGGACTCGAGAAAAAATTCGACAGCCTTTGTCTGATTAAACATACAAGCTATGTGAAAATGTGATATGCCGTTCTTGCATTTTGGATTTGAAGTGTTATTTATTTCCATTTGCCTTGTAAGTAACTGTATCACCGTCTGATTGTCACGTAGTTTACCTTTAGAGTTAGAGTACCTCCTTTCGTCGCAAGAATTTTTGTCGATTGCGAATCTAAGTGCGGTGTAACCTGCTGCATTTTTCAAAGTCACGTCTGCCTTTTGTTTTATACAAAATCTTACTCCAGCTTGGCTATCGCCTAAAACAGCAAAGTGAAGAGCAGTGTAGCCCAGATAACTTGAACTGCCTCGCTCACTGAAGTTATTGACTGGGAGAGCGTAATTGATGTCAGTGCCTGGGCTAAAAATTTCTTCAAAGATGAAAGGGTGAGAGTCGACGGCACATGGCTGTAGAGGGTTGTACATAAAATTGATGGCCTTCCTAAATTGTGCTAGTTTTTTGTAATTTTCGTTGTACAGGAGAGAATTTGCCTCCGACATTTCTCCTTGAGTCGTGGAACTTTGATTAGTTCCAATAATATGATTGAGGTTATAGAGAGACAGTGATACTCCCTAATAATATTCGTGTAAGTCCATACCGGCGTTGGTAAGGAGACTCTTCTAAATTTGTCGTAGATTCAACATTTGTAACATAAATTCTATGTTGGACTGATTCAGAATCTGTAACACAGAAAAAATCAAGCCCATAAATGATATTGATTTCCTATTGGTTCTGCAATCTCATTGTTTCATTCAAAGATTGGAATGAGGTGATTCAATTGTAAAACGAAATCTGGCAGAATTCTTTGATAGTTTGCAACCAACAAGAGATTAAGGATGAGGCGGACAATGATCACAATATTATTGGAAAGCAGTTATGTAATAACGAGAGGGAAAAGGTTTCAGGGTAAAATCGTTCCACCCCAGAGAATGACAACAAGGTTGAGACAAGGATTCCGAATTTCAATCACTAATTTTAGAACAGTTGTTTGAAGATAATTGATTTGCAATTTATTAAATTATGAATTATTTCTGTGGCTGCATTATTATTGTATAGTTTGTAACTTTTCTCACAATAAGAGTGCTGGTATTCATCCCAAATATGTAAATGTGGAAGTCTTCGTATAAAATTCTGGAATAAATCATCACTCTGCGTGTCAAATATGCAATGTGCTAGTTTTAGTGCCAATTTTTGAACCATGTTTTATAGTCTTTGCGGACGGATTTTTCATGAATCGTACATTTCGATACAAGGGTGGATAGACGAGTTTTACACCCGTGCATCGAATACTATTTCTAGACAAACTGTGAGAAAAAGTGGAAAATCAGTGCGAAAAAGTTATTTTTCGATCTGCTTTACGCACGGTAGTTTTCGTTTACTTTACGCTCAGTCGATCGAAAAACGTATTTCGATACTCGGGCGTGAACTTTTTTTGCTTCAAACTTCCCTCCCTCGAATCGAAAAATACTAATCTCGCACAGTGTGTCAAAAAGTTAGTTTTTGTATAAAAATTTGAAATTTGATTGTCCTCCGATAAAAGTGCTAGTCTTCATGTATGTTATTAGACATGTTAATTTACTCAAAAAGTTTCAATCTTCGAGATTGAGTGAAAATCTGCTAGCTTTCGTGTGAAATTACAGAATGTGCTAATCTGCAAAAGAAATGAGCTAGTCATCGACAGCTTGATTCTACGACTGTCCGATATTTTTTACCCGTTTACTTTTGATGTCTAGTACACTGGACAAGCGCTATTTTCGATATTAGGGGAAAAATAAGGGAATTCCCGGAAGATTTTTTCAATCGTGTTGGCACAAAAATTAGAATAGTCTATATCATCTTCGAGGAAAAAGATAAAAATCGAACAATTTTTGTCTCTAATTTTGCTATTTTTACGGATTTGACACTAGTACTTGATGGTTTGACCACCAGAAAATGATTGCGAGTACCGGAAGTCACTTACAGAATCAATGGTCTATTGCACCAAATTTTCTCTCTTTGACAAAAAAAACCAAAATGCATACCATTCATGTCTTACTAAAATCACGAAATATGATGGTAACATATTCAAGGAAACAGCGGGACAGAAAAAATTTGGTTTCCGTCTTCTGAAACATCAGAAAAATAATAGTTCGAGATACATCACCATTCCTATAAGATTCATAAAAGCCAGAGTATATGTATGTAAGTACATATATTGCATCATCATACAAATAATTATGTATGTTTTTCCGGACTAACTAATCGTGACCAAAGTTCCCAACTTATCGACATCACATGTACACAGGAAAATATTTCAACGAAACGTGTTATTTGTGTATTTATCCTCCCCACGGCCCCTCTCCCATTTTCCATTTTCCATAATCAATAACCCCCCAAAACTCGCCACGTTATCGACTAATACACCATATATTACTATAAACACCATTAATGTATGTACAGTACACATATCGAACCATCAAAACAAGTCGTCCTGTATGTATGTAACTTATATTAGAAGCGTAGATGTATATATACCATCGCCTACTTATGAACCTAAACGTCGACATATCCGTTTCGACTCGCTATAGGTATATATGAATTCAGAATGTCGTTATCGCGCGTCGAGTAAGTAAAGTGAAATATATAGCTAAAATTTTCTTATCTACGCGTCCTCGTATAAGTTGGGCTAACACCCGCGCACCTGACAGTATCAAGAAAATGTCGATGATTGTGAGGTGTGCCAGCCTCGTGCTAATACTTCAAATCGGTTTCTCAAATGCTGAGATTAAGGATAAAGGATGGTGGAAAAGAAGTATTATTTATGAAATAGTTCCTCAATCTTATAAAGATTCTAACAACGATGGATATGGTGATTTTAAAGGTTGGTGGAATTTTTTGGTTTGGTTATGTCTTGGATGAATTCTGATGAATCTTAGAAAATTGAAAAATTGTTGTAAAAGTAGTGTTTTTTGTGAGAATGCCCTATATGTATATGGCAATTCTTGTTATGAGAATAAGTGGGATGGATCAGAATTTTTTCAAAAAAAAAAAAAAAAAAAATATGTCCCAAGAATCCCAAGTTTTTAATCGAATTTTATACGTGTAATTTTATACGTGTAAGATATGAACAAAAATCGTTATCAAAACTTTTCCACGGCTGAGCAGCTAGATTCGTTACGATTTTCAAAGTTTTCAGAATGTGAAGAATTTGATAGGATGAATCATAATCATGCGACAATTAGACATAGTTCATTGAGTCACAAGTTATTCTGCGAATGATAAAGTCCTTGTCATGAACTAATATAAGACAACGAATCACAGAAATTTCAGCATACTATGATCGTTATAATTTCTTAAAAATGAAAATCTTCGCTACTCAAATTTTTTCCTGTCGATTTTATCGGTAGATATATCAGCATATCAGAATCAAGTTCTTTATAGAAATCTATTTTTTATCGATATCACTTCTACATGCATACATATCCATCAAACTGCGCAACTCTGAGTAATGAATGTATACGAATTAGATTCAAAAGATAAGAGGTCTATTATTGATATTCAATGGAAAGTCTGTTTTTCATGAACGCCTAACTAAACAATCAAAAATAAAAGTATCATAGATTGTTAGGAATTTCAGAACGTGAGTTCGAAAAAGAAGAATTATCACAAGGCTAAAGCTACAATAATTTTGATTCTGTCTTGATAAACAGTTCCTCATTATTTGTTGATTTCATATCAAATCGGGCAAGAAATTACTCGAGGATGAGCGAGTTTCATCCACCAGCTCATAATCTGTAGGTATTAATCGCGTATCAATCAGACGCGATGATCGGTAACTTATTCACGAGTCAATTATTATTGTTCGAGTCCAGACTGATGACTGTCGGGACAAAATATTTTCGAAAAAATGAAATTACAAGTATTTTCTGAAACAAATTCCTGTTTCCAGAAGATTTCTCGAATACCCTAGCATTATTAACATTTATTTAAAGCAAAATATCATCCCAATTTTTTATCGTCAAGTTACGGTATCACATAATTTGAACAGTAACATAATCATATTCAGCACTGAACAAATTTTTGGGTTGACGTCATCATAGAGCAATCAATATAGCCCACCCTATCTCAAATATCGATACTAGCAGCCTTGAGTATTAATAAAAAATGATTCTTGGATAACGCCTAAATTTCGAATATTGAATGTTTATCGTTTGTACCGTTATTTTTATTAATTTTTTTTCTTTCAATTCGACTGTGGCCTTTCGATGATTCCAATGTTATGTACAACTCGGTGGCATCTGATAACGAAGTAGATAAGTTCGAATACGGAGATATGTGTTATTCTTTTCATCAATTGTTGTACTGGCTCTCAGTTTAGACTAATCATGATGGTTAACGATGAACATGACTCTTAAATGTATAAAAAAACTTTTAACGTAAGCCATCAAGGTGTACTCTCAAAGTCCAATTTTATTTGAATACCTTGATTGAAAACGTCTACAAATGTGCGCAACTTTCAATACATTTCGTAATAATTTTAGTTTGATGTGCCATAAAGATCATTTGATATCTCTTGGCAAGAGTTTATTCTGCAGAAAATGCAAAGCAGTTCTATCAATCCTAGTAAAAAGTTCCGAGCAATGATTTTTCAATCCTCACTAGAGTACGAACGGTGGGCATATCAGTACTGGGTCGAAAGAGAAAAAAAATTAATCACGAAAAAAATCTTCGAATTTTCAATTTTGCTATTTTCGTTATACTATGGACTATAATTTTGGATGTGTCGCTTGACTACCGTAACCTAGCCGCAACGAGCGAGTGTATTACATGTATGACCTGCGCATCGTGAGTTTCTATAAACAAAAATTCTCTTTAAAATGTCCACCAAGACCCCATTTTACATCGTCAAATATTATAGGATCTCAGTTTCCTACATCTAATTCTTCATTCACGAAGCCGATTTTTTCAGAAAAATATTCCGTCACTTCCTGTAGGAAAAGTTGAAGATTATTCGAGACGCAGGTTGAACGTTCATTTTTTTAAATGAATTTTTTGCCGATATAGTCAAATACTACTCAATCAAGGGAAAAAAAGTCGCGAGTCACGTACGCATGGCGATGCAGTACCAAATATTATGTCTCTTGGGACAATCAGGCTAAAAAGTTTGAGTTAGCCGTGTTGTTTGGATTTGATAGCAATAACGTGACCTCGCCGTGGTTTTGTACACATACTCATCGCATATACACAACAAAGCAGCTCGTCACTGAAAAGTTTTTGGGATAAGTAGTTCGCTGTTCTGTAAAAACGGGCACAAATCTATTATCTTGGAATCTGGATAAATCAGCACCTCGGCCCGAGCACGGATACAATTCTCACCTGATGAGCACAGAGGTCCAACCTTGCGGAACACGGATCTTGATGAAACTCTGGGAATCATCTTGTTTTGGTGAGAAATGAAGGTATCTCCAAGGGTTTAATCCCATGGGCCTCCTTCCCTGAGATACAGCCGTGGAGGTTAGCATTGTCAGTATATCTATATATGTATGTGTCATCTTAACATGGGCTTATATGGACAATGCTAATTTCCATAGCTGTATCTCGGTAAAGGAGGCCCATGGAATCACACCCTTGGAGATACCTTCATTTCTCACCAAAACAAGATGATTCCCAGAGTTTCATCAAGATCCGTGTTCCGCAAGGTTGGACCTCCCCTTGTGAGTCCGAGATTATGCCCCGCTCTGTCTCAGAGCTGCTGATTTATCTCTAGATTCCAGGATAATATTAGATTTGTGCCCGTTTTTACAGAGCAGGGAGCTATACCAAAAACTTTTGCACGTACACACTCACAGACACACACACACGCTCTCCGCGAGGCAGAAAATGACGCGGGGACAAACATCACAAACATTCGAGCCCTCGTGTGAACAAAATAAATGGGCCCGGGTCCCTATTTTTGGCAAGAATGAAGATAATACTTAAACGAATGACAGGTCAGATTTTCAGCGAGTTCCCTAAAAAATAGTCACAGCATTCATGAGAATTGTCTAAGAAAGTTGCTCTCTCTGCGTGCGCCGTTCCTATATGAGTATCCTTCACGTGTTACGAGCTCAGACTTTCAAAATTAAAATTTCGAAAATGAAATGGAAAGGCTCCTTCAAACTTCACCAGAACGTGTGTTATAAGTAGATGAATCAGTAGAAAAATCCTCGAAACTTTGTTGGGAAATCGAAAAACCCGGTGACATACCTTAACTCTTATAATTACCCTGGTGCCACATCCCACCATGTTAATCAAATGGGAGTTGTGTCAATATACTACCACCAGGATAACTAAGGGTTAAGCAGGTACCTCACAAGTGGAGGGGGGAATTTTATCTACCTTCATCAAATCATTGCATAATTATCGCGATAGCTAAATTAAGGATGTTGAAAACTACAACTGGATTTTTTTTACCCCAACAATCATAGTTTCAGAGGTATGAATCATCTTTGACATTTTGTCTTAATCATGACATATTCGTAACTTTAATCTAATTTCCATCAAACTTCTATTTTTTTCTTTGTGAAATGGCTGGCAAGATCCCTTGAGAAAATTGCTGCAATAACTTCAGGGGCTTGTGCATCTTTAGACATTTTTTCAGCAAAACTTAGTGTTACGTTTCCTGTAATCACTCAAAAACGAATTTCACTATGAAACTTCGTGTTAAATGGATCCGCCATAACTTTTGTCTCAGTTTGGCAAAGTTCGCCAAAATTTATACGGAGTCTTTTGACACTGAACTGAACATGTGTAATGAGTTTCAACGAAATCTGAGAGTCAAATCTCTTAGCGTAGATACTCTCTTAATACGTTGAATTTCATCAACAAATTCACGAATAAAATGAATTTTTGGTCACTGGATGACATATGTGGTCGGAAACACCTTTTAATAGAAAAACAGAAAGAAAGAAGGAGATGTAATTTGACACGAGCTATTGAGAGACAAACTATTTAAAATTCAATGGTAATAATTGGATTTATGCTCATTTGATAATAAAAGATACTGATAAAACTGCTAAATCCAACTTTCTGAATGTATTGCCCAGACTATTCATCATAAATGAGAATATTTTGGTTACATGTGTCTCATGAGTTTGTCTTCACGTAACAGGAATTCAACAGAAACTGGAGTATATCAAAGATCTGGGCATAGACACAATTTTGTTGAGGCCAATATATCCAAAATCTGGAGATCAACAAGATGACGTGACGTATTATACGGATATTCATCCAAAATTTGGAGGCATGAATGATTTTGAGAATTTGATTAAGGATGCTAAAAATCGTAGCATGAAAGTAAGTTTATACAATAATTTGAACGTTTTTTTAACATTGTGTATGATATCACAAGACTAGGAACTCAAAAGTTCCCCCTGACACAAAACTTTATCTGCAGGTTATCCTTGATTTTATTCCTAACCATATGTCGACTGATAGTATCTGGTTTCAAGCCAGTATGAATAAAACGCCACCAAAGTTTGCGGACTACTTTATTTGGCACAATGGTACTGGCGAAGGTGGAAGTAAAGGTGAAAAAGGTAAAGAGCCAAATAATTGGAAAGCCGTTGGGACAAAAGAATCGGCATGGATCTACAACGAAACAAGAGAGCAATGGTATCTGAGCCAGTTTGGTGGAAATCAAGCAGATTTGAATTATAAAAGTAAAGAAGTATTAGAAGATATTGATGTAAGTATTTGGATGAGATTTTGATGGTCGATCTTGTATAAAATCTCATGATTGATTGTGATTTGGTCCATAGGACGCTCTGAGATTCTGGTTAAATAAAGGCGTTGACGGCTTTCGCATGGACAAAATTTCATATATATACGAGAATGACGATTTGAAAAATGAAAATGAAAAGAAAGAGAAACCTGAGCATTACGATGATTATGAGCATACACGCACGATGGACGATCCTCGAAATCATGATTTGGTTGCAAGATGGAGGAACCTTTTGGACGATTGGGCAGATCAAAAAAATGAGACCGAGAAGGTTAGACTCATTTTTTTCCCAGAGAATGTACAGTTTCAGTATTTTTTTTTTTCGATATCTCATGAATTCATTTTGAGAAATTTGCAGATACTGTTGATCGACGCCAACATAACTCAAGCTGTCACGTTCTATAACAATGGATCAAATATTCCTATAAATTACAACCTCACGTTACTGGACTCAAATTCCAATCCAGAAGATTTCAAGAAGGCGATTGAGAATTGGAACAAAGAGGTACCTCATGGACATGTTGCAAATTGGATAGTGAGTATATTATGATCGATCTTCAAATCTCCACGATCAAACTGTACATACATCTAGTAAATGAAACACATTCGCATTGTGGGCTATTGCATGGATGCATTTAATCTTCAATCGTCTTCCCATTTTCAACTCTTTCCCTAGTTTACTCGTTTTTTGGATAGCTTTAGAATTTTTTTTCGAAATCAAAATTAATTACAAAAACCGTGACTGCAATTCTAACGCCTAATCTGGTAATGAAGTTTAGTAACACAACTCGACAGTCCTATGATATGAATTGGAGACGTTACCAAAAATCTTCTGGAAAAATTGATTTGAACCACGTTCTTTATTTTCAAGACGGGAGATTATAATCATCACAGGATAGCTTCAAGGTTTCATGACCGAGATATCGTCGATAAACCCAGGAGTGATCAGATTACCATGCTTACCATGATTCTGCCAGGGATTGCTTTCACCTATTATGGAGAAGAAATTGGAATGATAGATAAAATGGATAACTGCAGATCTGTTTTTCAATGGACCGCTGAGGAAAATGCCGGTGAGTGACAAAAGAGTAATTCATATAGAAACGATGATAAATTGACAGAAATTTGTAAAGGAAGGCTTTCGATAATAGCGTACCGTGAACCGGGGTTACTTTGACCACTTTTTGAAAATTTTTCTCGTAATTTCTCTGTAACTTGTTTGTACGTTTTACATCATTAGGGGAAATGTATCTCAGGTCAATTGAAAGCTTATTGTCTTAGCTTTCGTTCGCGCGTCCAATTGAAAAACTGTGTTGCAATTTTCCATCGGTTTGCAACTACCATCAACCGGGGTTACTTGGAGCAGACGGGGTAACTTTGAACACTCGAGGTACAAGATTTGAATTCTGGGAATATCAGCAGAGTAGGAATGCGTGAGGGTTCTAATGGTAATTTGTCTGATAATGGCATACGAGTACAAAATTTTGCACTGTTGTGGGAGCCCCTATTACCTGTAAGTGAATTTACAACAAACTTTTTGGATTGCGTGACTTTGGAGTGAAAAAAGTTGCTGCAAAAAATTGGTCTCGTTTCAAGCACTTCTAGGACGAATCCAATAAAAGTAACCCCGATTGGCGGTACTTCCTACGTTTTACTACAGCAATGTTATCGGACCAGTCCTATGGGAAATGAGTACCTTACATATTTAGAGGCAGTGTTCATTAACTGATTGGAAACTATGTTATTCATGTTCTTCATCGCGCGGGGGACACACTCTTGAAAAATCCGAAATAATCTACGACGAATCAAAATTAAACCAGTAGAGTCTCTAGTAAAAATGCCACCTTGATCAAACCAGAATTAGACTAAAAATGACTACTTTCTTGACCCAAGCCTATGAAAAAAAACAAAAATGTATCTGTTAGTGAGGATTACAAATCGCGATCGTCGTGAAATGATGAATATTCTTTCGAAGATTATGCTCATAATTTGAAATTGATACAGGTCTTTGAGATCAGATCATGAATATACATATATAACACCTAATGCACAAATTCTGACCAAACCGAATAGTCTCGCTATCGAGAGATATCCTTATATCAGGGATTACATTAAGGATGTTCCTGAATATCATGTCATAGTATCATAGCTTTTACCTGGAAAATCTTCTAAACCGGGGTGCACTTTTTCCAATGAACATTTTCCCCAATCTCACTTTTCCCAAACGGGAGGCCGTTTCCAAACCCAAAATTTCCGAACCAAAGAGCCCCAATGGACAATTTTCCCAATCGTCGTTTTGCCTATGACATTTTTTCTTCATAAAAGTATTCGCGGAGAGTAAATTCTAGAGATCGTATTCAATTGCAGTACATTCAGAAAATTTGGGGAAGTCAATATCAACAGCATCAAAGCACGAGTATGGAAAATCTTCAAGGAATATTTAAATCAAAACGATGAAATCATGAGTATAAAAATGATCTTACAATCTCACGTTGAAGTCCAACATTGTTGAAGTACAGTCAGACAGCTTGAAAAAATCAATATCAAAAGCATTAAAGTACGAGTTTAAAAAATCACAAAGGAATATTTGGAGTGAGACTGTTTTCCTTGACTGTATGAATCTCTGCCCGACTCTGCCATTCTCAATACTGAGTTTAGGGTACGATAAATTTTGATAACGGATGATCACGGAAAATGTGGGTGTAAACAATTACATGTTATCCGAAGATTTTTTTCCGATTCACGCTTTGATGATGTTCTACATACTAATTTCATTTCAAAAATAATCAAACAATATATTGGCAAAATTGGCTCTGGGAGTAATATATTCGGAAAACAAAGGTTGGGGGAGGAACTGTTTGGGCAAAAATGGGATTGGGAACAACGGAATTGGGAAACAAGGTTCATTGGGGAAAAATGTTTTGGGAAAATTGGCTTGGAAAAAGTGTCTTCCTACCGGTACACCATCATGGTTCTCTGTCTTAGCGAATACAATATGACTGCTATCGGTCCTACCCAGTATTTGAGTATTAACAAAACTTCAACTCTGATTACAGGATTTTGCAGCGGTTCCTGCAGCTTGAATACGTCGTTTGCTCCCAGCGACGACTTTAAAAATATCAACGTGGCCGTAGAGATGAAACATAACAACTCATTCCTGAGTCACTACCAAGAGTTAGTCAAATTGAGGCACAGTTCGGAAATATTGGAAAATGGTACACTCTCGGTTCACAGTTCCGCAAACAAAACTTTGGTAGTAGTGCGCCAGTTGAAGGATAAGAGCATAGTGCTTGTGATGAACTTCGAAAATAAAAACCAAACAATCAATGTGGGAACCTGGATCAAAGATGTTTCAGAGGTTACCGTTTTGATGGCCAGCAAAACCTATGAGGGCAATTTAGTCCCAAAGTGAGTTATTTTTCTTATGACTCAAAACAGTTTTGGTCCTATTGGACATTTCAATGTTACCGTTGTCAAGAATAGTTTGATGAAAATTTTTGATTGATGATTCTAGATTTAAGATTTTTAGAGTACTTTTAACACACTGTACAAAAAAGTGTACTTTGCGCACAGTTTTCCAACTTTTACTCAGTTTATCAAGAAGTACATACAGTTCGATAGACGGGAATGAAACCTTTTTTTACAACCTTGCATTTAAACTCACTATCTTGTTGTCCAACTGAATAATTTTGAATTGTATCTTACAATTATAGGACAAAACTGGATCCATCGAAGATTGAACTGCAGATTAGAGGTGCACTACTTCTCTTAACGAAGAGCTCTGGAGCTCTAACAATGGCTTCATCGGTGTTATTGATTGGATGCAGTCTGTTATCTGTTTTTAGGGTGTTCAATTTTTGAAAATTGTAATACACATAAGACGTTTGTATATTTTCAAATGCTCTTAAGGAAATACCTTTAACTTGATGTATTGATGCTGAATAGGATTACGTTAAGATTACGAGTATTCATTGTGCTATGTGAGTTTGACTAATATTTGATAAAAGTTTATATATTTGTATATTTTGAAAAGAGTGAATATGCATGGATTTCGTAATGATTATTAATCTGTACAAATATCTGAACATAAATGTGGGATATAATGAAATTACTCATCGATATGAATTCAATAGAAAGTTATTGAGAAAAGTCAATAGCGTGAGCATGATTCATTGATACGTCGTAGCAATCACACGTTGAATAAAAAAATGTTGAGACCTCTGATTTTATACTCTATATTGTCATTTTATTTTCTGAGTCAAGAGGTACTGAGAACCCACAATATTTCTGACTATTTGCTAGAAAGAGGTTCGATAGAAACTCGTGAGTCAAGGTGAAAACCGATAGTAGCAATAAACCCAAAAACCCATATTCGCGTTCCTGGCTGCTTTAATTTCCTGCTGTGAATTAAAAATATGAATTTAGATGAGGCCAGAAATCATTTTTACGATAATAGAATCTGTGGAATCATGAGTTATAATCTTTGGTGCATCGCTTGACTATCGTAACCTCGTCGAAACGAGCACAGAAATTACATGTATAACCTCCGCGTCATCAGTTTGTATCCAAAAATTTTCTTCAAAATGTCCGTTAACCCCTTATTTTGATCGGTTCATCAGAAAGTATGAGATCACAGCTCCCTACATGCATTTTCTCATTATTGTGGCCGATAAATACGAAAGATAATATCCCGTCACTTTTTCTAGAAACTTTAATACGCCCGTAAGACGTGTGTCGAACATCAAAACTTTCGAACGAGTTAATCTCCAAAATTTCATCGTCAACCCATATTTTTCTCAACGGCAATCGATCCCGAGACTCTCGATCTATAAATTCTATCAGTCCCAGCATTCTGGCCGAAAAAGTCAGTATTAAACTATCGAAACCCTTTAACATAACTAGCATGTTATGAACTTGATTAAAAAAAACTATGGGTATTTATTAATGAAAAAGTACAGCGTTAAAAATTTTGCGCTGACATGTACATGCACTGAGGGATAAACTATACAGATTGAAATGTTCCAGGAAGTTAAGATAATTCTTTTCGACGATAAATAGGCGTCGAAATTCCTACAAACTTTTCACTGATTGATGGAATTGAAGATGAAATCAGCACTTTGATCATTCAATGTTATCAATGCATAGTAGATACGACACACCTCCAGCTTTTCTTCAGCTCGAATTTCGGATCTGGTTATCGGAAATTTTCTTGTTTTTTTTTCAATTAAAATAATGTGGGTGTTAAAAAAGTCTACATTTCGGGCTTAAGCAATATAAAATATCACGAAGAACTGAATTTTTTCCCAAAACTGGGGTCGGTTGGCTGATTATTCCCGAGAGATTTGGGGAATGATTAATGTAATGTATGTTTGAAAATTGCGAGACGAACCGGTATATGTATATTACCCGTTGAACGATTTTAATTAGTTGAGTAGTACAGTTTTGTTTGCATGAGATCATTCCTTGAAATATGTTTCATATAAAGTTGAGCTCTGCACACTCTTTGGAAAACTACATCAAATATACACATTTTAGAATCATCTAAGCATCTGAATGCTTCTCATTTATTAATTTACATACAAATATTTACAATCATGAAGAAATATGGGACCCAATGGGAGAAAATTATCGACCCTCTAACAAGATTCCTCTACCAGGTAATGGTAGTTCGCTATTGGCATTTTAGCAAGGAGATATTCGATAGGATACAACTTGGCTATGTGACATCATAACATTTATATATTGGTGAGAAAAACATATGGAATATCAAGAGAGAGTGATTTGCATTCATGATCATGGGCATCATTTCAAGATGAGAAAGAGGCTTCACAATAATCATCCGTTATCCAATGCTTCTTATTTTCTAGTATCTCTCTCATTTTCATAACTTCATAAATAAATGATCTCAAATGCATTTTTTATCACTGGGTGGGGTATCAAAAAAAATTTTGGTCGAGCTTTTTGGACTGTGTCGTGGTACTGGATGCCCTTTACCGCACATGTATTTACTGAAGTATCAAACTATTCAGTGACTCGTTTTAAAACGGAAGTAGAAATTCTGTAGATAAAGAGTTAGGTTGAACGTTGATTCTTACTCAATACAAGAGAGTGACCCAAATTTGAAAATATCAAATGCTCCTTCCCTTAGATTGCAGCTTGGCTATTCCGAATCATTCATGATTGTTTTTCAGAAGAAAATATTTAATCGTTATCCCAGAGATGTGAAAAGATTCCGAAGAAAAAATGTTTGCGTGAAAGCCAGAGATATCGAAAGAAGTTTCATGAAATTAGAGTATATCACAAATGCGACCGGCCAATAGAGCAACAAAAATGTTTCTAAATAGTACGAAATTAGAATTCCAAAACTTTTTCTCCATTTTCTACTACTTAACAACCATAAATAAAATACCAAAACGCGATGAGATCTCATGGCAAGATTAACCTTACAAAACCCTGCTTTCTGAGACCGGCTATTTTCATTATTTACCAGTAGACGAATACTTGGAATGCTAATTGATTAAATCAATTCTACCCAGATTCGAAATACGCTCGCTAGTCTCAGTTATCTAATTGATCATTCTCCTTCAGCCTGAATAAATTTATCAAATCTCCATCATCTAGATGCCTAATAATAGCCTCTGTGCAGGGATCAGGCAATTTAAAACCCAACAATTGGCTCATAACCTCTTTAACCGGATGCATAAGTTTCCTTCTAGTAACTCCACGCCGATACTGTAACTTGAGCAGACAGCAAAATTTCGGAAATTCCTCATAAAAATCACTAGCCGTCAAAATATCCTCAATCGTCCTTCGTTTGACCATAGACATGGCAATAGCATCGGGACCTTGATATAAGGCATCTCTTAAGGTGGTATGACTGTCGATGACCACATCCTCCATTTTGTCGAGCTCCGCGTCGTAACTTAGTTGCAACTGCTTCTCATTAAAAGTGTATCTTTCCCTTGCCTTTACGTAGCAACGCCTATTTTCTTTGCTAACAGGCAATCCAATAGCCAAGAGTTTGTGCACGTGTCCAAATATTGTGAAAAACATGTGATTGCAGTCATAATTTCGCATGTCGTATTTGTCGAGGCAGCAGGTGAATGGACTCTTGCCTCTTAAATCGGCAACATTTACATCTGCACCAACCATTAAAAGAGCAGCTATGGCTTCAACATTGCTACATTGGACGGCTACATGAAGTGCAGTTCGACCTCTCGAATCTTGTTCATTTGCATCATGTTCATCACTGTCGTCCAGATAACGTTCGATTGCAGCAATGTAGTGCTCCGATTTGGAATCCGGATTTGATGATCCATTTGACACCATGTTGTGAAGTACAAGTCGTGGGTCCTCGTCCAGCTCGTTGTCGTGCATCTTGAAGATTGTTGTTTCAGTTTCGTGATGGTTGAAGCTGGTGATGCATGGAATACCGATCGGCTCTGCCGATCTCCTTCTGCACACATAAAACAACTTTTATTGCTGTGGATATATCCATTTTTTTGGACGCTCAACTTGAGATTCTTTAGCTATCCAATATTGACTGGATGGATGGTAGGCATTGGGTCTCGACAGTTTGACTTGGCTTTCTTCGAGATTTATGACTTATACGTGAGCTGATGATTATGAGCTGATCGGTTCACACTTGGGTTGAGCACTTTTATCCGAATGGGCTGGGCCGACACTTCCGTCCTCGTGTTGAGTTTGTAATTTGATACTGTTCTTGTGGATGAAATCCGTGGAAATCTGAAGACTTTTTTCGACCAAAGATTACTGAGGACTAACGAGCAAATTTCTCGATTCTGAAATGAGTCTTGAACATCTATGCGGCTCATTTCCGACCGGATTTTGATATCTTGATTGAGCTCTTCTTAAGTACTCGTCGATTGGTAGTTTGAAAAATCAAATAGCTTCTGCATCCAAGTAATTTCATCGGGGACAAACCCCTTGTCTCAGTGAGATTTCTCGAAAACTTTTAAAGCCCCAAAGAGACGTAATATTATCACAAACTTCGTGAAAAAACACTGATACACCTTTCTGCAATCTAATTTTGTAGAGCTGCGGATTGGAGGGTATTATACGTTTCTCATTGTCTGCCTTGCAGCGGATTCAACTTTGTGATAGCTATTCTTATTTGTAGTCAACTCAGAATTTGGTAAAAAGTTCGAACCGAAAATTTCATGGCTCTTGTCTTACAAGTTATTCTCATTTTCTCGATTTGGAACCGATATCGTTAATCGGAGTTTGCGCCTAACAAATCCATCATTCTACTGGGTGAAAGAGCATCGTAATCTGAAGCATCCAGCAACATCGAGACCCAGCGCCCTCATTTCAAGGTGTAAATTTCAATGCTCCCAACAAACAGAATGAACTTTCAACAAAAATTTTGAGGCACTATTGAAAGTTTGAATATAAATTAGTCCATTTGAATGGCATTTGACAAGAACTACATTATAATTTGGTGGCTAAAAGAGTGCTCATTTGGATTTTGTTCAAGTTTCATGGTTGTTTGGTATGATCGACAGAAATTTGGAAAGCAGTTTATAAGAAGGTGCTCATCCTCTCAGAATGTACTCAATGATATTCAAGATGCATTCAGTTCAATGTTCGTGCTGTACTTCATCAATCCACAGTTAACATTTAATTAATAACGATCATGATTCAATAGTTTAGGCTTTCACCTTGGAATGAAACAAAATGATAGCTGCTGATGAATAAGAGTTCGAGTGAATGAATAGTGTTGAATGAAACAATTTGGAAACACTGTATACCTATGGCTTCTTGGACTCTTCCACAAATCATTAATAGGTGTGATTAATCTAAAGACAGTTTCATATTAAAAAGGAAACTAGTGGCCTCTCATCGTCATGTAAAATGTTGAGTCGCCAGAAATAGAATGAGTAAAAAATTGTTCTAAGGAGAGATTGGCTACATTTCCTAGGAACTTCCACGAATCTAACAAGAATTAATAAAGCAAAAAGAGTTATTCAGCATCGAGTCTACAAGTTGCAGCAACAGTTGAATTATTGCAATGAAAATATGATAACTATTTGACAGATCCTACAGGAAAGATCTACCCATCACAGGGATGGAAATCAAATGGCACTCAGATACCATAACAACAACAGTCAGCCGAGTTCGTTAATGAATAGTTATGAGATTACAGATGAGATGATCATGTAATTTGAAAATGATTATAACTGGTCTTGGATCACAGACATTCAAAAGGGTGGATGAATGCAAAATGAAAAGAGCTTTGCAGTCAGGAATGTCGTAATGAGAGATGCACTCAGAGATTGATACTCACATGTCAAGATCTCAATAGTATCGGGCTAAGAACCTCCTCCTGCATCGTATCTTCTGGATTCCTGAAACAATAATCCATCTACAGGAACTACCAATATTATAGGTGAGTGCATATATATGCCCATATAATAGTCAATCGAGAAGAGAATGGTCTGCTGGGAGACACTTGAGAGACCATGACAGGCAAGTTGTGAACATTACAACAAAATGCTAACGACGAACTGTGGTTGTGCGATCCTACACGGTGATAGTAACCCTCGCATAAAACAGTGAGCTTGATTCGCGAACAACGCAAAACAAAGCCAAACCCCTTTAGTGAGTACAAGCGTCGCGTCGCATAAATAACGAAAAAACTCTTACCTCGCCATGACTTTATGTCTTCGGAGATTGTGATGAGTCTCATTGACCCTTCATCGACGACCTGGAAGTTGATGAAGGGGCAGTCTCAGGGAATTTTCCTAAGATTCCCGAATGTTTTCCAAGCCACCCGCAGCCACCCGAGCGAAAAATATTTCAGCTCGCGATGGCTCGCGAAACGCGTCACGATCTTGTAAATGTGTGTGTATATCAGCTGTTGTGAAATTGCGCATGCGTCGCCATTAATTCCATATTCCAAATGTTCCTTTCCTTTCCCCCTCATTAGGGTTCATAGAAGGGGGTTTCGACACGGTTCTCCCACCCCTGGGTAAATCGCCGCCATATTCAGACAAACTCATACTTTTTGTACACCTATATCTACTGGATTTGTCTGAATATGGCGGACCTTGTCGAGACCCCCTTCTAGGGACCCTACCCCTCACCACCCCCTTCTCGGATTATGCTGCAGCAAGCATCCTTCGCCGCGACAAAGCTCCAAAAAGTTGGTGAAATAATAGCCGCGTGGGTATCATTGTAGCCGGTGTCCACCAGTGGAATTTATCCTCGGGAAAGCTTAGCCAGTTTCCACAAATAACACGTGAGTATTATCTTTGTGTATCACGGTATTCTCTAATTTAAAAAATTCGAACTTCTATATCAGAGGATTTCTTGCAAGTGTATAATTCACGGGCGGGCCGGTGTCATAACCTCCTCGGTGTGAGCGCCAAGCTCCACAAAAAAGTTCATCGCGTGATTTTCTTTATCCTATATATTTCTGATAGTGTATTTTCATTTCGTAAGATTTTGCTCTGAGTCAGTTTGGCAATGAAAGCATTGCTTTTTTTTCTAATGCCGAGATTCTGAGGGGTGACGCGACGCGGGCGAGCTGGTGGCGGGTTTGGACGAAGTTTGGCATTGTCGAGGTAGGGTGACCGTCATTAGAGACCCTCCAGGTAACCGTCATAATACGGTATTCTTACAAATCTCATTTTTCTTATGGTTGTTTTTCCTCTTATTTATAAACCACGTGTGCAGACACTTTGCCTGGGTGCGTATCTTTTGTTTCAATTCCTGTCAAGATAAAGAATCTAGTTGTCACATCCATGCTGCATAAATTGGTGAAGAGCCTATGTCTCGTTTAGCTACTTTTGTTCTAAGATGATGACCTTTGATATGTTTGTACTTGTAATTGTCAATTTGAGAAACAGAAGCCTGCTTAGACGACCAAGGTCATAAGCTTTTTGTGACTTGATGGAGGGCTCACACAAATGCGAGTGATTATAACTTCGTGATACCTAACTGGTGGCTATGTATGACAGTATACGGTCTTGATCAACAGTTATGATTTTTTTTTGGTGTGAGATTCATGAAGGGAAGCAGAGTTTTTACTCAACTAACATTGCTCAACTCAACTTTCACAATATTCTGTGATGAATGGCCTAAGTGTGTTTTCAATGGTTCTTTACCAAAATGATGTAGAGGGAAAATATCTGTGAATCTGTTGTTTTTCCAATCTCACAGCCAATTAACTCAGATGGCATGCTATAAGAGCTCGGCCAATTTTTGATGCAATAGGGATGTAGAAGACTCATTAGAGAAATCAAGTACATTCAACAGTTTTATTAAACTTCAGAACTTGACATTCTATTATTTTCACAAGTATTAGAAATGGTATTTCAGAATGCTCTCTTTAGGAATCAGACTAATACCTGAATCTTTTTTGACTAGAATAATCATTGAAAAAAGATGATCGTGTGACTAGAAAACACAGTGTGACCCTTTCCCTACACACTAAGCATTATTACCTGATAGCTCTGACGATTGCATTTTATGTGGAGATTTACCAGTGATTCATTGGGTACTCTGACAAGTACACTGCTGATGATACTTAATGCATGTCCATTCTCTTTCTATTTCATAAAAGTTCTACCCACTATAATAGTTGAGGGTAATAACCCAGAACTAGATCTTGAATGCAAAACCTCTAATTATCATTCTCTGTCAGTCTTGAAAAGCCATAAGTTCCATGATCAGTCTCTTTACTATCCCAATGTTTCAAGTTTATGTAAACTTTCAATGCCAAGGATCAGTGTCTTTGAATTCATCTTGTTGATTCGAGTATAGAATTCCTCCCCATTGATTTTTTCAACACGGTTATATAGTGCTCATTCTACTGGTTTGATGGTGATAAATCGGGATAGTATAAATGCAACAGTAATAGTGCAAATGACAAAACAGGTAACAAAAATGTACCAAGTTTCCTCATCAAACACATCTGTAAATGCTGGAACTTTACTGTAGAGCGTATCAATCAGCTTCATACTGTAACCTTTCTCTTGTCCTGTATACCGCGCCATTTTTGTTCCCCTGGCTTTCAAACTTTCCTGGAAAATATTTAGACATTTTTCATTATAATCATTATAATCATGATGATATTGACTACCCTAGCTATCTGAGTGACAGTTATAATAGGGTTAGGATAGAGCTACTGTGGATAACAAGTTATTCATCAAGTTTTCACAAATTTCTACTTAGATAAAGATATTATCAATGAGTTGAGGTGAAAATAGAAATGAAAATCACTATTAGAGTACTGTAGAGAAGTCCAGCCTTGGATTTTATAGAATTAGGTCCATTTTAATGTATGGTCCTATGGTCCTATATTGACAGAGTAAAAAGCACCACTTATCCTAATTCTTAATCCCGATATCAAATATTTCTTGATCAAGGTGACAATTTGGAAATGTTTATGATATCTCAACATACTTGACTCAAAGCGGTTGATTTCTTATAGTTTATCGACTATCTCGAAGCTTTTCACCTCAGTCCTGATGTTTTCCTCCCCCGATCACCCTCGTAGCACTATACGGGAAGCAACGCGAATAGATGCAGGGCAGATCATCTCGTTAGTGTCCTGACGTCTATTGACGTCATATTCTCTCATCAGGATTGGCTGTTTATCGCGTAATTATGGATTGTAAAAGGAATTTCGGTATTTTTTTTTACCACGAGTAACTATTTGCTAATCAATGAAATTAATGCAGCAAATATCAGGAGCTTTTTTCGTTCCTAGTTTGCATTTGTCACACTACGCGAAAAGATCGCGTCAGGTTGGGCAAAGTACTTTGCGCAGTGAAAGCATTAGCATCCGCGTCGTCTGCTGATATTTATCACGGCAAGCTACTCTGCGGGGGAAGTTGATCAATTTTTATAACTTCCCGTAATGCCGGTGATTTATCAATAATAAATCTGTCGGTTGTTCGATTTGAATTCTTCATTCTGAGAAATTGGGGCAAGCGCAATTCAGTATGATGTTAAAAGTTCATAGTGAATTTTGTTTTGAATTTGAGACCAAGTGGCCCCCTTGAATGTAAGATTCAAGATCTATGTTGTTGATTGAAAGTAAGTAATATTTTTTGTGATAACTTGAAAGTTGTCTATGTAATCTGGTTTTTATGTATATTTCTTGATTTACAGATCATTCCTAGTATGATGGCCAATATTTCATGAAAGTGCTCATCATGGATTTCAGAATTCATTCAATCAAAAATGGAAATACTCATTCTTATTCCGATGATGATCAGAATTTATCTCACTTCTATTCCATGTGCAAACGAAAGTACTCCTTAACAGATGAGTGTCGACTAGAAATGAGAAAGATATGGATCATTCAGAATGAATTAGACATCAATATCTCTGTCAGCCTCAATTCACCATCTCACAGAGGTTACTCCCCTCTTCATTTTGCTGTTGAATACATGAATTTACCAGCCGTTCAAGCTTTGATTCAATATGGAGCAGATTGCACTATCAAAAATGCTAAGGGGCAGACTCCGTTACATTTAGGTCTTGATATAATTTTGTTGAAAAGAAAGAAATTGAATGCATCCAAAGAAGCCAAAATGCTCCACATTCTTGACAGATTATTGACTGTGAATAGTGAACATTTGCCCAGTAACCCAGTCAATAATTATGGGCTATCCCATTTCCATATTGCTTGCTACAGAGATAGACATCAAGTTGTTAGAAGATTCTTAGAATGTGGAGTTGAAGTTGATGAATCTTTAAAATTGAATTCCCCATATTGGTCTGGTTATACATCTCTACACATAACTGTAAAGTATGCATGTTTAAAGGCAATGAGTGTACTTCTAGAGTATGGAGGAAATATTGATGCCAAAAATCCTTCTGAGTTGTCTCCTTTCCACATTGCTTTGAAAAAAGGAGATAGCCAAATTGTGGAGACTATGCTTCAGAATTTAGAGATTGATCGGACATTTTTCATTAACACAGATGGAATTTCCCTGCTGCATATTGGGTGGTTGACAGGTATTGATCCACAAAAATCAGTTGAACTCATTCAAAGTGGTCTGGACGTTAATAGTTGTATAAAGCCATCTTCTCCATTGTGGCCTGGATGCACTCCTCTCCATGTAGCTATACAAAAGAGAAGTTTATCTATGTTTAGATTTATCTTGAAGAATGGTGGAGACATGAATATTCCAGACATTGATGGATTAACTCCATTTTTATTAGGGATTCATAAACAATTTTTAGATGAAACTCTCATGAGTTTCATTATAGCAGAGATCATGAAAAAGAACAGAAAGGCTATCAATGTAGAAATGTTGGCATTCTTTTGTGCCTGCGCAAGTGCTGATCTAAGTTCAATACAGGTCTTTCTGAGAAAAGGGAATAATATCAACAGTTCCATACCCTCAAATTATCCTTTATATCTTCCTGGGTATAGCCCTTTACACTTGGCTGTAGAGAGAGGCAAAGATGACATAGTGGAATTTCTATTGAGGAATGGTGCAGATTTATTTGCTCAAGATATGAATGGTAGAACGCCGTTACATCTTGCTGAGCTTAGAAAAAATTATAAGATTTTGCAAAATATCTTGACATTTCATGATGAGCCTCAAAAAAATCCTGTTGATGCAAGTGGAATTTCTCATTTTCATATTATTTGTACATCTCAAAGACTGGATATAGTCAAGAAGTTTTTAAGTAATGGAATCTCTGTCAACTTAGCCACTAAAGCGAATGATACTCCTTTACACTTTGCTGTCAGGAACACTAATGTAGGAATTTCAAAGATCCTACTTGAATTTGGTGCAGACATAAATGTACAGAACTCCATAGGATTAACCCCTCTGCATGAGGCTGTCCTTGTTGACAACGAAGAAATTACTCAAGCAATCCTATTATACTGTGGCCTTCATTTGAAGAATCCCAAAGACAGTACTGGTCTATCTCACTTCCATATTGCTTGTATGAAAAATGAAGTGACTCTTGTGAGTGCTTTCATAGACGCTGGATGTAATATCAACAACTGTGTTGATTCAAGCTCACAAAACTATGCTCTTTTTACACCATTACATTTTGCTGTAAAATTTGGGTGTGTGGAAACCATATTGGTATTATTACAACATGGGGCCAACATTACTACCAAAGATCTTCAAAATAGGATATCTTTTATGTACACTTTCAAACTGTGTTTTCACATTTGCTGTAAAATAATCGCTCTGTTTTGGCAAATTATAAGAGACAGGAAGCTGCTTGTGGTGGATCAAGATACAAATTTAATTGCTTTACATGTGGCTTGCATTTGTGATGATTATAATGTAGTGCAAGAGCTCGTGGAACAAGGAGTGGATATCAACACAGTTACAACTCAAATGTGTCCCCTGTGGCCTGGATTCAGTCCTTTGCATTTTGGCGTAAAATATGGTAGTTTTCACACTGTTGAGAAATTGTTAGCTCTTGGTGCTCAAGTAAATGTACAAGATGGTCATGGATTCACTCCGCTCCACCTTGCTTGCGCATTATCAAAGCCAGATATTATAAGTCTAATTTTGTTGCATAATTATGATCATAGTTTGAGTAATAGTCAGCAACTAACTCCCCTGCGTTTGGCTCTACAATGTGAGAATGACATAATCGTTAATATGATTTTGTCTCAGAATTCAGCCAAAATTGTGAATCCTATGGATAACAAAGGTCTCACATATTTTCATATTGCTTGTTTAAAAAAATTGATCCATATCATAGAAGATTTTTTGGCAGTTGGAGTTGACATCAATCAACCTGTTCATTTCCTTGCCCCAAAATTTGCAGGCTATACCCCTCTGCACATAGCTGTTGAAAAAAAGAGTATTGATTTGATTGATCTGTTATTGGCTCACGGAGCAGATACAAATGCAGTCAACTCGTCTGGTTGTACGCCATTACATCTAGCTTGTATTTCAAGAGCACCTAAAACAAGTATATCACTGAAACTTTTACAACATGGAGCTGATCCTAATAGAAGAAATATATATGGAGAAACGCTTGTAGAATTTTTAATCGTCAACAATCAACCAAAAATCTTACAAATAGCTCTGGAACACGGAGCCGATTTCGATAGCCCAGATCCCGTGACAGAACGTCGACCTCTTGAATTGGCTATTAAATTATGTCACGAAAGTATGGTTGATATCCTTTTAGAAGCTGGTGCTGATGCGACTGTCAGATCCGTGTACGGAGAAACTTTCGTCCACAGAATTCTATCTTTGAATTTGCAGGTGAATATACTTTTCATTCTAAGCCATGAATTCCTTTCAAATTTGAACAAAACTGCATCCCAACGAATTCATCTATCAAAGAATAGATCGATCGACTGTTATGTTTAGCATTCCACTTTCTGATGACTAATTTTTTGATCTTGTAAATTGATTCCCAGGTGAAGGAAGCATATCTCACTCGAATTTTTGTCAAACTGGTGGAGAAAGGATGCAACCTCGATGCTAAAAATTTATCAGGACGGTCAGCACTTCACCAAGCGTATTGGCCCATAAATCTCCCCGCGCTCAAATCTCTTTTACGTTGCGGTGCAGATGTTGATGTGGAAGATCTAAGTGGTCGAACTGTCATCTCGTATTTTCTCGAAATCACGTCTAGTCATCTACCTCGAGTGGAACTCTATCGTCTTTTTCGTATACATATGCAAACTCGTATGCGTTGTTTTTCTGGTATATTCTCACTGAGTCCGCTCAATACGATGCTTCTCCAGGAACTTGAAAATTCAAGAGCAGATTACGAAGGTGACGAACTAAGCAGAGATCCCGATTGGGAGTCAGAATTGCAGACGATGCGACAAACAAAATTTGGAACATTTACTTTGTATGATATGGTGAAGTGTAGTAATAGAATGGCATCTCATTTATCACATAATGGATGTCTAGGTGATTTTATAAAGAATGAAAATTTGGAAAAAACCTTTCCTTTGCACGGCTGTCTCGTCATGAGACAGTATGCCATTGCAGTGAAGAGGAGAGGTCTGATTTGGGCTGCAGAATCTAGTTTTAAGAAAATGATGTGCATGTTTTTCAATGACATCGAGTGGAATGAAGAGTGTACGGAAGCGATAATTGATTATTTAAATGATCAAGATTTGCGCTGCTTTGCAGATGCCTATTTGTGAAGATCAGGCGGTGACGAGTTGAGCCGTACATTGTTCGATTTTATTGACTAGTTTTCATCATGTGTAGATTTGTAAAACGTTCTAGTCCCGATGAGTTATACATTTAGTGTAATGTTGTGATAAAGTTTGTGATGAATATCGAAGAATTTCTTCTAAATTTGTAATATGTTAGCCAACGGTATTGTAATTGTAATAAATGGGTGAATGAATTTGAAGGGAAACTCTATCCTCTGATGATTTTTGGTTACAATGTACTCTCAAGCCCTTTTCCTTCGCGAATTCATTTTTCAAATTGAATCGAAATTCAAGTATGATTTTTTGAACAGCACAGCAAGATTTCCTCTCTAATGGACTGATATTTCGTAATTTCTCCACGAAATCTATCATCTAAAAATCAGAATCTCAACTATTTAAAAATCTATCGAGTATTAGACTCATCTCTATTTTCTTTTGCAGGTCCGTCTTTTTGACGTCGCAAGCCGAATCTTCAGCTTACATCCCTTAAGGTTCAGAACCCTATCTGCCAGATAAAATGGACGTAAGCCTTGACGATTTTATCAAGCAAAATCGTGGCACCAGACGCGGTAGCGGAGGTGGAGGAAGCCGTCGTGGAGGTGGCGGTGCCATTGGTAAATTCAGCAGTGGAATGGGTAGCCGTCGAGGTAGTACCCGTAGACCAACCGGAGTATATCGCGGTCGTGGACGTGGTGGAATTTCCCGTAGTAGCTCAAGTTACAGTAGTCGTGGAAGATCTACCAGTAGCTATGGAAATGGTTACACCAGTAGTAGCAAACGCGAAGCCTTTTTTGGAAGTAGTAGCTCACCCCCACGCAGATATGGATCTTCATCTAGTGATACCACTAAGCTCATAGTGTCCAATTTGGACTTTGGTGTGACAGATTCTGATATTTTGGAGCTTTTCAATGAATTTGGACAGCTCAAGAGCGCTGGAATACATTATGACAGATCTGGAAGATCTCTTGGATCTGCTGACCTTATCTTCATGAGAAGAGCTGATGCCATCAAGGTGAGACTTTAGCTTCATCGTTTTGTTGCTTTGGAGTAACTAAAATGGGACCATTTCAAACTTGTTTCGAATTGAAATGAATCTGGTTGAGCAAAGCATCGGATGCTGATGAAATATGTAGACGCATGTTTTCTGTAGAAAGGTCACTTGTACTGACCCATCATAATCTGATGAATTCGCCGTGGGACGTGAAGTATGACATAGCTATCAAATTTTTACCAGATCCAAGCATCAAGTGTGTGGCCTGTACCACACAATGAAACGGCTCTTACTAGCGCTGCTCCGAATACATCATATTATTCAATCCCACGATCCACGAATACTTGATTGGATGTTTTGGGTACTCTACTGCTTTGGATATCTTTTTAGGAATCAGATCATTCTCCTTCAAAATATATTTATGGACAAAAGCTTCCTGGAGCGTTGAAGAAGCTTGCGTGCAATTGTGTGAATGATGATCTCGTTGATATTTTTTCTAATCACCAAAATTGTTTTTCAGGCCATGAAGCAATACAACGGCGTTCCTTTGGACGGTCGTGAAATGAACATCCAGCTAGCTACATCTGAAGTTCCATCGGGTTCTTCAATCCGCGGATCTCGTCTTGGAGGTGGTGGTTTCAAACCAAGAGGTTCATTCAGAGGCCGTGGAGGTAGAGGATCATTCAGTGGTGGACGTGGAGGTCGTGGACGTGGTGGAGACAGACCCTCAGGAGGTCGTGGTGGTGGTGGCGCACGAGGACAAACCCGAAAACAACCCACAGCTGAAGAACTAGACGCAGAGCTAGAAGAATATGTTAAGAGCAAGGCAGCTAACTCCGAAGGTGCATAAGCACCAGGTTTGAATACTCGAGCACCACTGTAAATAAGCGCAGCTCGCGCATTAGAAAAAAAAGTGTGGACGACTAAGAGAAATGATTCTGCAAGCTCATATCGAGAGAAAAACCTTTTTTATTTGTGTTGGTTGAACTAAACGGTTTCTATTAGATTAGTTTCTCTAAAAAGGATCTTTCGCGTGCTTCACGCAAGCTTTCTTTTCAACATGTGCACATGGAAACTCATGACCAGTCGAATTTTTTATAACAGTACACAAACAGCAGCCAGCATTTCTCTTGGCTCGCTGAAAATTTTGATGTAGATTTTGCACTTAGAGTTACTTTATGTTTCCAGAATTTCTTACAGCTGTAAGAATACATAACTGCGTGAAATGATTTGTGCAGTAAACACATGATACCGGGCTCTTTGATTAGTATATGTACTCGTCATTTTTTTTAGTTCTTTCTCTAACTAGTATACAATGTATCTTATATTATACTTCATGTGTATGATTCAATACGCATTCATTCCTTTATAATGTATCATCAAGATGAACATGGATAGACCAAAAAGACATAAAGTTTTATGTTCTCGAACATATTGTTGTTTCATTCTCCCTCGATTAGAGTAAAGTCACTCTTCGAGTCAACACAAGCACTCATGAGAAAACCCTCCAATTTATCAGTATTGAATAAATCTGTAACTAATTTACTTCTAAAACTTTGTCATAATTCGTCCGATGACTGTTAAATTTAACTAAACATTGAAGTCTTGGATCAACATCTCAAGTAAAATGATCAAATTAATCAAGAAAGTTTTGCCAAATTACAAAACGTTCCTATTAGACACCGACAGTGTTTTTCTCATCATTAATAAATCAAACAAATAATTCAGCCAATGTACAAAACTATTCGTAAAATGTTCGAAAGGGCAACGGCGGTCGCGCCCAGACGCAAAATATTTGACATTCTCTCCGGTACGTGTCGCTTCGATCGTCAGCAATGCTCATTCGTCGAAAACGTTTGCTTCGTGGAAGGATTATTGGGTGGCTTGTGGCGATCTTGCACGCTGCTGGCGCCAGTCGCTGGCGATCGGGGCTGCCTAGGAGAAGAGATAGTGTAGTGAAAGAGGAGAGCCTCGCCTCCTGTCTCCTGAGTCGCGCCGCCCCCGCGCGCCAACTGTGCGTGTTTGTGAGAGTGTGCAATACCTATATATACGCCCCGTGAATGTGAGATTTTTGAGGCCCCGAATTAATACCTAGTGCGCGCGTGCCCCGGCGAAGACGTCTTCAGGAATATCCGGTGTAGAAGAAGAAGAAGAAGAAGCCGCCGCCCGCTATAATAACGGTACGCATCAACGAAGAGCTCAGCAAAGCGGTTTCTCGTATATAATAGACAAAGATATATCGGCCACGCCAGCGTCCCTCCCTCCCTCCCTCCCTCTTTACCTTTTCCTCTTATCCTCTTGGTCAAGTCAAGAGTCAAGACTAAACTGACTATCCTGAATATCCTGGCCTTCCTTGTCGTGCCGGCCACTTCCTCAAGGCTGACCCGGTGATTATACATACTGTGTTTAGACCTTAGTTTGTCCAGTACCAGGTGTTCAAACGAGTGAATTTTAAGGTTGAGAAAGGTTTCGATGGGTGTCCTGACCAGATATTCGAAAGCTGCATCTGTGTATCGAATAGAGTATGATGAGCTTGGTGGGTCTTACTCTGTGGGAGGGCTTTCGTTGTAAAGTGGTAGTGAATGTCTTGTGGTACGAGTAGGTTTTGAACAGTTGAGTCTGTGTACATATTACTCTGCTGGATTTGAGCTTGAGACGCTAGGCTGTTCTATTCTTGGATCCTCATGGTCGAATGATACACATGCTGCTCCTCCTGGTTCATGACCCCAATGCTCGCTCATACAGATAGGCTTCTAGAGATACTGGATACTGTACATCACCAAGATTGATAATATTGAAGGGAGAACAATTGTGTAACGACCATTGAATCTTGGAAAGTTCTAGTGAAATTGAAATCAGACTGCTGTGGTAGCTTGTAGAGATCAACAACCTCTCATTTACTGTGCTGTGTGTCATTTAGAATCAAGTTTAATGACTTCTTTAGTGGAGTAGATCAACTGTGCTAATTGCTCACATGATGAGCTCAATTTGAAACATCAAATGGAGTATTAATTGACTTTTGAAATGGATGATGCAGGATTCCTTCCACACATTGTTCTAGTCCTCATTTCATGCTCTAGGAATTTTCAAGTATTGGTAGAAGTAGAGTTGAATTCTGATTTTGCTCATGATGGAGTGGAGAGGGCGGTCTCGAAACTCATCAGGTCTAATTGATAACAGGAAATGTTTTTGGAGTTACTCATGATACAAAGCAGCTTGTTAATCTCTGATGAATCATTCAATAATCCTCCACTGGCTCAAGCCTGTGTAAAAATTTGATCATTTCTATTTTTAAACACATGTCAGTCTCCATATTTTCAATTGCTCATTTTAAAAGAGTACATACGAAATTCATGGATAGAAAAAACACAACTCTCTATCAACACTCAAAACAAATGAGTAACAACGAGCTCACCAAAGCTCTCATCCCACTTTATTTTCCTCCACAAACAGTTGTTGAACTTCACATTGTGATTTTGTCAGAGCGACTGCTAAAACAAGTTTAACCAATATTTTTTCCTTCTCTTTCCCTTCACTTCATTCATTTTGTCGTTGATTGCAAACAGTATAGTTTCTGAATCAGCTCGTATAGCATTGTAAAGCCTTGTATAATGAGTTGCCTCATCGTTATTTACAGTGGTGTAATGAATCAAAATTCAGAACATCCTGTCTCTTCTCTCTCCCTCTCATCTCTCTCCAAAACTCTACTATTTTCGTCTGCTCTGTACTCCAAAAGTAAGTTTGAGAGGCGTCACCACCATCCTGATGTTTGGAAAAAGAATTGGCATTCGGTGAGCAATTATTTTTGCCCGCGTTTGCGTTTTCCTTCCTCCCCCTCATCGTTGCGTGAGTTTACGTGGTGCACCTGCACGCATATTATAAGTATATATGTGGTGACGCTCGTGTGAGTTTTTAACATGTATAAAGTGATGGACGATGGAAACGTGAATTATTTGCGTATGTCAGAGACTACAACGACTTTTGTCAGTAAAAATTTATTTTTCTTCACGTCAGAGAGCCAATATTCCTGAGCTATGGCTTTAAGTGGCTTTTCCGTCCAGATATTGCTTCGGGCTTGAGTGTTGCCGGTATTAAGTAAACAACGATTTTGATTTGTCGTGTTTTGCCCTAGTTTTTTTTTGCTGTCCTACCTCCGCGAGCATAAAATTGCTCTCTGCTTAAGTTGCAAGAAGGGTTATTGCTGGCTCTTAAGTTTCTGCAAGCAAGTTTCTAATCACTGTCTGTTGTTATCTTGCTCTATCTCGCAGCTTTTTTCAAGTCAAATTTATATTTCCAGAATGAATCAAGGTGCATCTTGCTTAGGTTACATTCAGACAATTCTAGATTTCCAAAAAAAAGCCAACATCAGAACATCAAAAATCCCGCTATAAGACTAGGCAACCCTCGAAAAAGTTTCTTTCACTGTTTTTAACCGTGGTGGTATTTATTGCCGGAATGTCCAATCAATTTTGAGTACGTAAAACTAATAATTTTGAAAAATATTCTAAAATTCACGGGTTTTTCTCAATTACACAAAAATCGATGCCTATACTCCTTCGTAAACTGTGTATTTTTTCTTAAAGATTCTAATTATCATCACCTTCGCAAAAATTATTTTTATCCTCAACCCCTTCTGAAGTCTGTAAGACCCAAGGTGGAATCACCGACGGCCTGGAAATATCATTCCAACTTTTCTCATTTTTAAATATTCGATAAAGATTTCAAAAATTCATGTACGAATGTAAGAATGTCTAGTTACATGAAATATTGCTAAAATAATTTTCTCAATTCCATGTAATATCAAAAAGAATATTCCTCGGAGAAAGCTGCTTGTAAACATTTATGAAAATTGTCTAATTATTTTATACGATATCAGATGGATTTTTCATTTCCTTCCTTGCTTACACGCCGCAAAATTATTCATAGGAATCAGGAAATAGTCACCACCACTCTCATAGACGAAAATCTTCTCCATCGCTGAATCAAACATCTCTCTCTTCCCTTTCAATAATTCCAAAACACGACTCCGTACTCACTCTCAATTTGCCCATGGACTATGTACTACTATTAGGTGCATTGCACTTTCGCATCAGAGTCCGTATACATCATCAGAGTATTGGCGTACAGAGAGAGTCCGAATCACAAACGGAACCGCAAAACCGCATTCAACTACTATTATCACAGTATACCTATTATGTACAACCCTAAATACAGCAAATTTCATACAACCAAATAGATCCATTGAGATATCCCCTATTTAAAGTTTTAGCATAGTTTTCTCTTCATACATTGCGCACATTATCAACATCCATTTATAGAGATCACGAGCACTTGTATACATACTTATATGAAGTTGTGGTGAAAACGTGCGGGTGCAGAAAATACTTCTTGTAAGATGGAGAAAAAGTGAAACTGCTCGTCTTGGCGGATCTCCCAGTGCATGAGTCACGATATACGATTAAGAATCGCTTTGAGAAGTTTAGGTATGTTAGTATGATCATTATAGTGGGAATATACATATCTGTATATGAGCGACACGCTTTGCAAGTTTGGTGAGCTCATACTTTGGGGGCAATGTACGCGAATTTTAGGAAGATGTGCTTCGATGCTGCGTAGCTTTTTTTGCACTTTGTCACTTCCGGCTCAGTAGGTACTGAGTTTGGTGATGCCAATTCATTTTTTTTTTCTTCAATTCTGCGGGATGTGAGTATCGCCAAATTCTCGAGAGAGAAAAATCCCACTGTGATGGAAAAAATCGAGTATTTAGTACCATTTTATCTATGAACAGCTGTATTATCTCAGCATTGTTACAATAATTTCTCACAAAAATATCTTATCTATGGTAAAATTCAGATGAATGAGACAGAGAAGAATGTTGTACTCTATAAATCTTATCCCAATAATCACACAGAAGAGCTTTATTGAAAAGTTTCAAAGGGAATCTAACGGCAAAGCCGCACAATGCTTACGGACGAGATCGCTATACTTATTTGGAAATTGAAATCACGTAACGTATCAAATAACGGTAATACCGAGGGTCGAACTTAGCTCCACTAAACCTGTAGACGACTAAATTGAGAATTTTCTGATGTCACCCTAATTCGTTTGAGCACATTTTTTCCAATATCTAAGAAGTCATTGGAAAATTGGACAATTTTTCGAAAATTCTCTCCATACACTGCTCAAACCAAATCAAAATCCAAAATTATTAGGCAAATATACCTTTCCCTTATCGAAAAGTCTACAGAAGATTTGATCAATTTCCCGAATTGAGTGGGTCATCAAAGATAAACAGGAACGATGTCTTCAAGGTCATCGTAAAAAGTCGAAAATTTATCGAAAAGTTCTCAGAGTTGTCGTTTATTTAGCAGTCGCTTTTAGTAGCCTTTGATGAATCATAAATTGCGGCTCTTCTTATTCAATAATAGCTCTGTAATGAAGATAGTAAAATTTTAAAATCAAGAAAATTCAGTGAAGCAGAAACCGTAGAATTCCTTTTTCTTTCTGCGAAATTGCAAAATATGTATCCAAACCTCAAACTTCGTCTCGTATTCAGCTCGTCGTCCAACGTATAAGTAATGAAGTGCCCTCAAAGAAGAACTAATGAATGATGGTGAAACTTGAGTCTGTATGATCTCTCTGCATCCTCCTATTCAAGTCAATTGCATTCAACGCAATCTTATTTAAGACGTAACATAATATGTTTTCACTGATGGAGCTACATCATTTTACAACTGTTTTGTGCTGCTAATATGAACTCTTCATGTTGATCAAAATGAAGTTTCGAGAATTTCTCGAGCAATTTAGAGTTCAATATCGATTTTCAATGTCGATCACCTCATCAACCCTTTTTTTAGAAAATATGTAGAATACCGGCCAGTAAGAAAATTCTGTGTGAGATATTTTGAAAGTATTTCACCATTCAAAATCTTCAATTCAAATATAGTCCCGAATAAGAATAATGCCGATATCAAGTTAACTTGGATTTTTCAAAAATTTGATCTGGTATAACTCGGCCTTTGGAAAAATCATTTAGAAATTGAGCTACAGTTCTTCTTATGAAAAAAAAGCGACGATGGAAGAGGTATCTCAAATATCTGACTGTCTGTAAACCATCCATTCACCAACCACACGTTCTCAACACAAGAGTTCCGAACCGAAAATGATTTTTATCAATTGAATAATAAACATTATAACTCAACCAAAACAATATTTATAAAAAAAAAAAAAAAAAAAAAAAAAAATTAGTTGTGACCGAAGAAATCCTAACAAAAATTCATATCTTTCATTACAGATAATAAAACTACAAGTGAGAGAAATTTGTGCTTCCCAATACGGCGGCTCTTCTCGTGCCAGACGTTTTCGTGATGGTGCTGTGACAAAGTGAGCTGTGTGAGATATACAAGAGGATTTGCGAATATAAGTGAGATAGAGAGGGATAAAGCAAAAATTGTGCAGGAAGTCAGCCGTTTACGACGACGTCTTCAGGGCCACACGACATCATTCGCCGGAAGGTTACCAAGCAGAAATTGCTGTTGCAATTTTCAAAAAGGTACATGCCCTCTTAATATGAAATATCACTTGATTTTTTTGTATCATTCTTTTGCTTGCTTTCTTTTCCTCGTATGATACTCAAAATAAAGTATCATGGTGCCCACCAAATCTAAAAACAGGGAATTCAGGGAAAACTTAGAAATCTGTTTTGCACCTGAAATGGAAATCAGGAAAATGAAGTCAGATCGATTTAACAATTTTTTCCACTTCAGATATGAAACTCAGAATCTATATCCATTCATAGGTTCATTCGAGTGAAAACGCATTCATGACCTGATTTTGATGATGAAAACAGTTTGCGTGATATTGTTTCATTTTAGAACAATTTTAGTGAACAAATTCAGAAATGTGTGCTACCGTATTGATCACACAATCGAACGATTTCGTGTTCTCAATAATTCAAATGCTCTTATTCTGGGTATTATTAATTTTCAGTGCCCAGAATGAGCACAGCCCTAATTATCGATCGCTTTACAAAAATATTTCGACCTCTTTACATACGTACTATCATCCAGATCATCGGGTTATAAATAACAAAGTATACAATTTACCCACTAAAACCAAATTAAAACCAGTGAGAATATAATAATTATTGATCAAATTCTGTAGATTCTGGTATTTTCATTCAACGAATTGAATGAATACTAAGGAGGGAGAAAATATCTCATTCCGATCGTTATATCAATACTATAGAATTTTTTTTCCGAGAATCTTCGATTAACAAGCAGTAAAAAATAGAACAGAAAGAAAAAATTTGATAGAAGTATTGAAGAGTAGACTAAGACTTTCAAGTTTCCACGTTATGGTAAAAAATGCATTATATTTTGAGGAAAGGACAAACAAGAGAAGCATCTTTCATTTCACAATCGTTGGCATCGTCGTAACGAAACTTGGTCTCTTTATTTCTCATCTCTTCTATCTCGACCCTACTCAAATCATCTGTCAGAGCTTGCGCAAGCTCTATTCAAATAAAAATCTTCATCCTTTTCTTAACGCACCATAACTTTCATTAATTGGATAAGATTTTCTTCTCATTCCCCAACAGTACTCATTTCAAACAATTCAAAAATTGACAATCTACCTCATCTTTCTATAACCTATAAATGCTTTTAAAATTCTAAGAATAATAATAGTACCTAACCCTCGTTCCTTTGCACAATTATTCTTATTCATTTGTATACTCATTTTTCAGCTCAACAATATTTTCTAAGAAGAAAATATTCCACAATATTCATCTCCACAATGTTTCATAACGCTCCATTGGTATACATCAGTATATAGTTTTACTTCTTTAGTCCGCAGTCTGATGCTGCTGCTGCTGCTGCTCTTATTGCTCACCAAGAAAAAGTTTAAATTGACTTTGAGTGTCGACTAATTGACGAAGTTGTACTTTTACGTACTCAACAAGCCAGCCATAGGCTCACAACGCAAGCTGACTGTTTTCAATTTGATTGAAAATCGCGTCTCGCCGACAACCCCCCTAAGAAGTTGCTTGTATTCTATATGGCGATGTCGCCACTGTGCGTCGTCTGCAGTTGTATGATTTCTGCTCTCTGATACTCTTTTCAAGAGTTTCGCGATGTCAATGGCAAAATGCGTAGGTTGTGTACTTGAACGATTCGACTTTTCAACTCTTATTCTTTTGATTTTTTTTTTTTTTTTTTTTAATATATATAAACTGACATTTTTATGTAAGGGATAAAGTTGCGTTGCGATAGAATTTTGAAAGCTGAGTTAGATTTCAATTTAGATCAACTCGATGCAAAAAATGTTTAGCATAATTTTTACAGGTGGATATGAATTAGCGCGAATTTTCGCCAGTTTATTTTGTTCAACTCATCTGGGGATTTTTGACATGCACTTGATTATGAACGTTCCTTTTTCAAGATTTTTTTTTCATTTATGTAAACTTGTGCCGAGCCTGCTCGTTAGACATCACGATAATTTTCTGTAATATCCATCATCAAAAATCATGATACGATATCTTTTGCACGACCTTTCTAATCCTCCTAATGCGACTAAAATTTCAAAAATATCAATTGGATTTCGCTCAAATTCTCCAGTACCGAACCTATTTCAAATTAATATTTGAATATTGAACCGAGTTGAAAATAGTGCATGAAGAAAACTGTCTCCGTTTTTCATTCAGAGTCCTTCTTTTTATTCAATAATTTGTACTTTTTTCCTCATCTCTGATTTCTGTATTGAGCTAGTTTCAATTTTGCTCTTTTCATCGTTATACCCAAGTATGAGCACGCGCGGTATATTACACGTTTAGATTTCATATTCCAGAACATCCAGACACCAGCGTGAACGTAAACGAATGCCATAATCAGTTTCCTATCTCTCCGGTATTCTCTCTCGTTCGTATTCTATTTCCAACTTATCTCTGTTTCAAGCTCCGTCTGCCCCTTTCCCTCTGAATATGTGATGCTGTAGCGTTGGGAGGATATTCTAAACTGTATGTGAATGAAATGAGATTCCAGATTTGAATAAAATTTAAAAGAACTTCTCTTAGAAATCGTGAGAGATCCGTCCTCATTTCTTAATCAATCATTTAACAGAAATAATTCAAAATCAGAATATGTTTTTATTAGTAGTCGAAGCTGTTACCTCGCAAATTTTATGTCATATGCTGTATTTTTTAATTTTTATTGTTGAGCTCCATATTTAATAGATATAATTTCATCAACACGTGCAACTTTTTCGAAGCATCGTGTTTTCAGTGTTTACTCTTGCATTTAATTTTTACCAAGTAAAATATGCTGTAGTTGATTTTTTTTTTCCAAACGACGTCCGTAGTACTGAATATCTTAGAAGAGGATAATTTTTAAACTGAATCCATCAAATTCATCAATAATTAAACCGAGCAAATTTTCACAGACCTGTGCATTAGATCTATATTTTTATCTCAAAATTCTACTCAAGATATTTTCATTTTTCAACCATTATTATTTTACTTCTGAAAAGTTTAATTTGAAATTGAGTTGTTGGCCATGTCGCTTGCAGATGAGTAATGTAACACCTCCTATAAATTACGGTCAGAATAAGTCGATGAGCTCTGAAAAAAAGACAAATTTTGGTCATCGTATTACTTAACTGATCAGTTTGTAGAAAATTGAGTATCAAACACACGAGTATAAATATCGGGCATAAACGTGCACATCATGTTTTGAACAGTCAAATGAGTCTTTGAAATTTCAATATTGGCTTTAAAAGTATTTTGTTCGCGTTGATGACTTCTGAAACGTCACATAGTGTGTCTTCATTCCTCAGAAAATCAAATTACATTTTAATGTGACGGTGATTCACCTAAGAGCTCTATCGATAGGTACCTCAAATGTCATTAATCTCGATTTCGTTCAGTATGTCGTACGTTCATGATTTATCATTTCAATTTTTAATCAATTTTTAATCAATTCTTCAAAGTTGACAACCACTCGAGTGATTTTCAACAAGTGTCAAAAAAACGGTTTAGAACAAAAATTTGAATCAAGGTATATCCAGATAATGGAATGGAGGCGATGGATTACTTCATGGTACTTACGCAGCCGGTGTCTAATTTACTCAGGATCGTTGATCTTCCTGGCACACCTCAAAATCTGTTAGTAGACGCGTAGTATGCTCCATTTGAATTTTTAGTCTTGTATGAATTTGAACGTTTCTGGGCTCATTTTGAGGTCTTTCCTCAAAAAATCTGCCAAATGATTTTAAAAAAACAATACGCGGGATGTAACATTTATGCGTTCTATACATGACTAATCAAAAAAGTGACGTTTTTGAAAATTGTACGAGATTCTATGTGCAATTGCACCTTATCGAAATGTCCTCAACAAGTGAGTTGTTCAAAAAAACTAAGTATTAATCCGTTGTTCTTAGATGATCTGGGTCACAAGGGATTGATCCGAATTTTTACTAGTCTCACATAAAGTACGTGAAATGTTTCACTCTCTCTGATAATAAGTACATAGTACATTTACATGATGGAATTCTGTCCCTATCTTTCGCTATATTCTTCGTCCAAGTCGTTTGCGCATCATGAATCAGCTCTTCGCAAACGAAACACGATATATATGATGCTTACAACACTCGACACCACACCATCACCCCCAATCTCCAAAGAGTCACTTGCGGTGAAGCGGGAGTAAGTGCAAACGTATTGCATACATACATATATGAGCATTATCGCGATAACTTACACGGAACGTATAATGACCTTGTATTTCGATGAGAAAGCTCCGAATTACTCCATTCAAATTTCCTCATGTGTATTCTATTGAAATACATTTGGTACTAAATTTTCAGATCGATCCGTCAAGTGATCGTTTTTATTTTTAAAGATTAAGGGTCCAAATGTCAGATCCATGTACTACATACGCAGTTACACGTATATTCTCAGCGCCCCCGTCAATATACTCAAGGCAACGTAGTCGCCAAATCTTTCCCTCAAAACACAAGATTAAATCAACTATCTTCCATAGGTTTTATGTCCAGAATGCTCAGTTTAGTCCCCGAGTCATGTGCCTCAATGTTGTTATGGGATTTTCACTAAAAATGAGACATTTTTTTGTAAGTGTTCTCAGCGCATCCTAAATTCACTCTAGGTTAGGTAGCTTTGTCGAGAACAAAATTTCAAGGAAACATGGCAAATAATCGAATCTCATTGCGAGAAAAGGTCCTCTTTCAATCATTTGAGTGCTGCATGAACATTCGTAGCCGAAAATTGTCCATGTAATGAACTTTGTCGTCAGTTCCGTGCATGCCATGTTACCCCACTAAAAGTCTATTTACCTGAGCGCGAACAATTTTTCTCATCAAAGTATGATGGGATTAGATGATTTATACGTGGAGGAGTTTCTATAGCAGATTTTAGATTTTTACGATTGATTTTAAGGGTGAAATGTCAGTGCCATGCGTGTCAGGTCCATTTACTCGAAAACCGTTCTATGGGATACTCAATAGCACGAAAAAGAGAAAGAAATGAGATTATTTGCTCCAGAGCATGTACAGTACGACTCAAATCAATCATCTGAACACGAATTTGAAGGTCATTTGGTCCCATCGCGTCAGGATTCCACGCTAGACAAAAAAACCGAAAATGTCAGTTCCGGGCACCTCTTTTCCTATGCCTTATACATGTGAAAATCATATTTATCGTCCTAAAACGTTTCAAAAATTTTCTGCAAGTGTTTCATCACATATTCTCAATCGATATACAATAAGGAATGAAAAAATTTGATAGAGACACGCGGGGCATCAATTCTCAACCTCTGAGGTTTTTGATCCAAAATGTGTGAGTTTTCGCGAAAATGCCCTTATATATAAGTGTATAGTGCAGTGCGTGCGTGCTTACGATACGTTTGCCTGCCACACATGAGTTCGATTCTTTTTGGGAAGACTTGGCTGTGCAAAGAAAAATATATACAGATATGTAAGGGCTCATCGCATTCACTGCATACACCGGACATACACTTGTAATGGTTCAATGTGAGAAGGGTGAGTCATGCACACGACTCATTTCCTATATGTATGTTATGTACATCGAGCTGCTTCTTTTCTTCTTCTTCTCTCGCTCGATTGACATTTTTTTCATCGTTATATTAATCTTGTAGATGATGGTATTAGCTGTGTAAAACGGTGTGGTAGAGTATGATAGGTGTGATAAGTGTGATTTAATACTACTAACCTACGAGTCAATTATTATCTGCATACTATAATATTGAGTCATAGAAAAATGAACATGTTTGTGTAAATTGACTCATTGGTATTCAATCGTCGTAAAATAGTGTTCAATCGAATGAATTAATGAAAGAGGCAAATGATTAGTGTAATTTTAACTCATTGTTAGCACAAATTGTTCCAACTCCTCCCTTAAATTGTCCACTACCAATTTTCAATATTTATGATGGATTTTGATTGACCTATGGTAGGAATCTGAAAAAGAAAACATATCAATATCTGTTGAGATTCTGGACATATGTGATCATAAGAATGATGATTCTGCATGTGCTTATGCCTTAACAAAAAATGGTCATTTTCAATTTTTTAATTTCCACACTACTGTGAGTAACTTTGCAACGCTAGTTATTTTTTTTTTTTTCATGTAAAAAAGTTTCCAAGACCGAAGATCGAAGTCTCAGAATGATCAGATTAAAATTGATCATCAAATAGTTGCATTCTCTTGGTTTGCACAAGTGTTCATGAGTCATAGCTTAAAAAGTATTTAACCCAAAAAAAGATGATCAATACCTCAATCCTCTAACATTTATAAAACTAGTTGAAATGCTCAATATATTTGATTATTTTCTCACCTATAAATCATATCTTTTCCCTCAATCCGACTCAAATGCAAGAGACCCTATTCAATTCTTCAATTTCGATTTCAAAATCTTTTGTAATGTATCTGAAAGCATTTATCTCATCATTTGCACCAAATTTAAAAAGTCAATCATGCACCGGATTCACACTACCATGTTGTAACCTCATATATCCATCAATATCCATCTAAAAATTCTTTAGTAATTCTGTGTACATTACACCATGCCAACATTTACCGGCATGCTCCGGGAGCTAGGACGACAAGTGAAGAGACTCTTGTGAATAGTTGAGTAGTATACCGTATGTTGAGGATAAAGAAGAAGGGCGTATTACGGAAGGAGTGTAGACTGCCTTCGTTCATTTATTGCGTCTGATAGTTATATTCTCTCACACGTTAACCCTAGTAAATACACCTACTCATGTTTTAAACACATGTAAACACGTATCAGTTCATTCTATAGCAGCAATATATCGCTCTCATTATACACACGCCCACAAACTCCAATTTGCATTATTCAACTATGCGCTCAGAGAAAATTGTGGCTGTCTTTCACAATGTTGTATAGGCATTACACCTATTATATACATTATTCGAGAGGAGTGGCACTGAAGTAAGAATGTGATGATGATTTTGTACTCTCAATTCATTAGTTACTTATCATTTTCATTTCTAAATCTATGGCGTTATGATGTTTCGAACGTATTTTTGAGATGAGAAAAATTATGAAAAACGAAACGACGAGTACTGGAACGAGAATGTGTGGTCTTGATTTTCTTTGCCACTGATGCATCAGATATGAGAGATCATTGTGATCAGTTTTTTAGATTTTTTATAGCTCTATTAACAGGTTAGTCATCATCTTAAAGATCAATAATTTTTTGGGTCCCTTGAACCATTATTATTCCACTAGAAGATGATTTTGAAAAAATTGTGCTACGCTTCTTCACCACGACGAACTATTTGTTTTTCCATACATCCTTGCTCATACAAGGGTTTTGTGAATCAATTTTTCGCTCATTTGAAATGACTAATCACAAATGTCATGACACAGGCCAACAGAACAAAAAAAAAATAACTTCTGCCAGAGACCGATGACTACGAAGTTAGCCGCAATTTTGTTGTCGCAATTTTAGGGTATTCTACAATGGTGACCACGGTTGCGTTCGGCAATTTGGGATGCATCTGGACATCTCTCAGGGCTCTAAATGATTGGAAATGGATCCTGGATGATATTTTGAGTGCTCAGTGACACCTGGATCACCCGTGGTCACTTATTTTGATCAATTTACCCTTAAGCACAAGAGGCTGGTAGAGTAAAGAAATTAGACATTGACGTCGATTTAGGGGGTAGATTCGAGCTTGTACCCTTCTATCGATGCTCGGGGTGTTTTCTTTCACTGTTAAGCCATATATTCGGAGTATTTTTGGTCACCTAGATCACCCTCAATCATTGATCTAAGCCAATATTCGCGTCGATCCGAGACTCGCTGAAACGGAAAAACGAAGCTTTTCGACGATCTTGAAGGGAAATTCGGAGTTGTACCCTATCAGCAATGACTGGAATATCCTCTCACATTGTGCAACTATATGTTGGGAGTATTTTGGACTGCCTGCTGCCTAGATCGCCCTGGATCGTCGATTTTGAACGATTTTCGCGTTGATCCGAGACTCGCCAGAATGGAAAACCGAAGCTTTTCGACGATCTTGGAGGGAAATTCGGAGTTGCACCCTATCAGCAATGAGTGGGATATTTCCTCACATTGTGCAACCATGTGTGAAAGATATTTTGGACTGCCTAGATCATCCTGGATCGTCGATTTTGAACGATTTTCGCGTCGATCCGAGAACGCTGAAATGAAAACACGAAGCTTTTCGACGGTCTTGGGGGGAGGGGGGGGGGGGAATTCGGAATTGTACTCTATTAGTAATGAGTAGGATAACCTCTCATATCGTGCGACTGTATCTTAGGAGTATTTTGTACTGACTAAATCACTGATATGATGGTACAGTCCCGAATAAGCTTCCAAATTTGATTTTCACCCCTGATCTTGACTAATACCGCTTATTGGTCTGACGTAAAAATCGTGTAAGATCGAAGATTGGGAGCAATTGAGGTGCCCTAGTGCAGATATGGTGTAAGATCATTCAGGAGATATTTGAAGATTGCTGGGAAATGACATTTTCTAATTCAACCCAGAATCTCGTGGCGACCCCCATTGTTTACTTGTACAGCCTCGTGATCTGACGGAAATACCAGCTTCGATCGATAATTGAGGGTGATCTAAGTCGACAAAAGTACTACAAACATATACTTGAACGATATGAAAAGAGATTTTCGGCATTGCTGAGAGGCTAAAATCCCTCAATCCCCCTCGAGATATTGAACAAGCTGCAGTTTTTCATTCTAACGTACCTTCAATCACAGCAAAATACGGACAAAATCGACGATCCAGGGTGATCTAGGCAGTCCAAAATATTCCTCACATATAGTTGCACAATGTGAGAGGATATTCCAGTCATTGCTGATAAGGGTACAACTCCGAATTTCCCTTCAAGATCGTCGAAAAGCTTCGTTTTTCCATTTCAGCGAGTCTCGGATCGACGCGAATATTGGCTTAGATCAATGATTGAGGGTGATCTAGGTGACCAAAAATACTCCGAATATATGGCTCAACAGTGACAGAAAACACTCCGAGCATCGATAGAAGGGTACAAGCTCGAATCTACCCCCTAAATCGACGTCAATGTCTAATTTCTTTATTCTCCCAGTCGCAAGGGACTTGACGATTTTCCCATAAGCACCAGGGCTTATGGGAAAATTGATCAAAATAAGTGAACACGGGTGATCCAGGTGTCACTGAGCACTCAAAATATCACCCAGGATCCATTTCCAATCATTTAGAGCCCTGAAAGATGTCCAGACGCATCCCAAATTGCCGAAAGCATTAGTGGTCACCATTGTAGAATACCCTTAAATTGCAGCAACAAAATTGTGGCTAACTTCACAGTCATCAGAGACCGGACTTATATAGTTACCTGCGTGAATTCGTGCGCTGAATTCGAAAACGACATCAGTTCTCCTAGTACATCTCTTAATCTTTGAAAAAATCGAAGAAAAAATTTTTCAAGTTAGATGATATCGGATTTTTTTACCTCAGATTTAGAAAAAGAAGGAGAAAGTTTCAAGTTCAACCGTGACCTTCTCAGATTTTTTGTTCACAGCTATGATCCTGATCCAGTACTCCTCAGGATGACACTTATATTCGTGATCAAGAATGCAGAGTGATGATCCTGATCATTACTCTGAATTCTTGTTCAATGTAATCATCAGGAATGCCACTCTGATTTCTCCTGATCACGTGTGCCTTTTTGAGTTCCTGATCATGAGTGTCACCCCGAATACTGTATCAGGATCAACACTGTGAACAAAAATTTTAAAAAGTTCACCCTCCTCTTTCTGAATTCCATTTCTGAATTTTGATATCTAGCCTTGAGAACCTTCAGTTTGGTGAAATAGACGTCATTTTCGGATTCAGCGCACAATTTTACGTACCAATGTATCGGTTTGATTTCTGGAAAATGGTATATTTTTCTTTTTGTTAGCCTGTGTAATCATAATTTCAGCCAAACTAAATGAACCGTACTACATCAGTTAGCTCATGCACATTTATTTTATCACAGACTAATGAATTTTTCTTGCCTACGAGTAAGTAAAAAAGTGCCAACTGATCCATTTGCTCGTTCATTCATGGAAATGATGATTTGATTCATTTTAAAAGAGCAAAAATTTGACAAAAAATTTCTGAAATCATATCGCACTAGCATGTATTTGTATTCATATTTTTTTCAAAACGGCACATCAATTTGATTCAACAGAATTGCAAGGAGGTATAGTTGCTTTAATACTATCAAGTAAAAGTCCCGCTGTTCGACAATAGAAAGAGGAAGAGAAGAGACTAACTACTATAACTACTACGACGACAATTTTCTTGTGCGACTACCGGTTTCACGGCCTCTGACTCACTTGGCAAGATGACGTACCTTATAGTTGTCTATATGTTTTTTATGCTGCTCTGAGAAACGACAACGACGATGACGACGACGCCAGCTTGGCCTCGAATGAGGAAGATAGTAACTGCATTGTAGTCATGCTTTCAGGTGATAGATCCGGGCTAAGGGTCGTCTCTTTTTCCCTTTTGAAATGTGCTGCACCCCTCTTCTCTGTCTTTCAACTAGACTAAAATAGATGTCTGTGTCTCGAGAGAGTGTATCTATATTCACTCAAGCTTACTTCATTGTTGTTTGATTTTTTTTCTTCATATCTTTGAATATTGTATTTCCTTTAGGGATGGATAATTAACTCTTGACAACATGTTGATTTTAGCTCAGATTTTGTTTGGTCTTAGCAGGGTTGTTAATGGGTTGGTTGCGATTCACTATTATCTACCTGTCGTGGAGAGTGTAATGAGAGATTTTTCTTGGTCATACTACCCTTTGTCTTAAAATTATTTGAAAATTTTTTTCCATCATTCTAACCTAAGAATACCGCCTTCGTCATCGGTTTTAGGCTTCTCATGATGAAAAAATTCATAATAGGGCCTTGTGCTCGCTGGCCCATTTCAGGCGCAGAGCCCTCATTTCTCTCGCCTCGTTCAGAAAATAAACTGTTCCACAGCCCGAACTGAGTGTAACAGCTCAGAGCAATAATGTACTATTTTGTAACAGCATTCAAAATGTTGTAAAAATTGGGTCTCTTGAATTTTGAAAAATCCTGTGATTTTTTAGTATGATATAATTTTACCAATAATCCTCCTATTAAACTTTGGTCTGTAGACTAACGTTTTTGGTATCCTGAACTCTCAAAAAAAATCAACCCGAATTCTTCATCAATTAAAAATTTTTCAAATAAATTCTGAAAAAAATTATTTCTATAAATTTACTCCAAGTCTGATTATTTTATCAATGATCAAGTGATCCCCCAAGTTGATGACCAAGTTTTCATGCATTGCGACAAAAGTCCCGTTTACTTTTTACAAGAATCATCAGTCAAGAAACATTTTTGCCGTGTCAGGGTTTAAGAAATCAAGCACCTGGGAAACCTGAAATTATTTTTTGAAAACTTTGTTACTCTGTGCCATCATGTTTTCCAGTTTATTCATTTCTCTTTGATCATATCTGATTGAAAAAATACCAATCGTCGACGAATACTAAGATTCTTTATTAGCCCTTGTGAAATTTATTGAAATTTTATCTAATGCATTTTTTTTACTTTCTGTTGCAGGTGAGCGAAGTAAAATATTCCACTGTGGTCCTAATGCAAGACGTGAGTGAATCTACCTTCCATATTTAAACAAAATTCCCCAAGAAAATTTATCAAGCCCTTGCTGAACTTGTGATACTTTCATGGTCAAGTTCACGATCCTTTCTGGATTTCGCAATTAATTTTTTTTCAGTGACAGAAATTTTGTCACAGTAGCCCAAGCATCGAGACTTTTAATCAACTTTTAGACTCAACAAAACTTCCAGACTTTACTCCGGTCGTCATGTAGTCATATAGAATTTGATGATGTCCATATCCCAATCTCATCAAACCTCAACCAATTTCATTAACCTATCACACCATTCACCTAAAACAAAAACTCCCCAATTGAATCAAAATGTGTACCGTATCTCAACTAGTTTAAATACTCTATCTCAAAAAATTCATCAGGAAAGAGAAAAGCCTCTCTTGCCCAACATCAGAGCAATATCTCTTGAAATCACGTTTCTGCATTCAGGAAAATGCAACAGACACAGTGGCAGATGTCATAATAACATGACTCCTCCTACTCCTTCTTTTCCTCCTTTTCGTCCTCCCACATGGTATAGAGTTGTCGTCTGTGCGCATAATGCAACAGTAAAACGTTCTGTCCTAGTTGTTGATCGTTGGCGGCGTTGTTGCTATTGCTGGTGCTTGCTCCCTCTGCAGACATATATAATACAGCTCTGTATAAAATCTATAGCTATATTTTGATGCAGCAATTCTCGTGTGAGATTTGCACGAGGCTTTCGACGTCCGGGTTTGGAAGGAAGTGTCATGCTTATATCTCATTATATTACAACGTCCTGGTCTTGATCGACAATTTTATGAAATTTTGTTTTATGTTTGTAATTTTATTCATCCATGATTGTCGATTGAAAAACTTGATCAGTAGGGTGTTGCTTTTAAATTTAATTGTTTTATCCTGCGATGTGTTTGAAAGATCGTATAGCTTGTTTAGATGTTGAATTTTCTCGTCAGAGATTTTTGTTTCGTTTGATGATCAATATATATATATATATATATATATATCAAAATAGCTTTTGAATGAATCTTTCTTTTCTCTCATAAATATTTTTAAAAAAGGATGATACTATCATTGTATCACTTTGATCTTCTAAAATGGTTATCCTATTGTAAGAAAATTTCTTATTTACTATTGTACTTATCCAGCGAAGAAAATATCAGAAGATGATAATTATTAAAAGCAGCTTTACTCTGGATTCCTAATTTTCTGGGTGGTACGAGACTGTGAAAAAAGTTTGGTGAGATTTGGTGACCCGGACCCTTCGGATCCCTTTGTTAGGCGAGATTTTCCATAGAGAATTTCTCGTAAAGAAAAACACAGATGAATTTATTTTACTCCTGTGTCCGTATTCTTAATTTGACGGTGAATTTGCCGGAAAATTTTGCCGTCAAATGTACAATATGGGCCCTGGCGAGGTGAAACGAGAAAAAATCTAAGAGTTTTTGAATTCTGATGCAAAAATTATTGGACCCTTATTGATTTATGGAGAGATTCACGTCAACTCTCCAGGCTCGCATTTTGCACCCGAAAAGAACTACTTTTGAACTATCTGAACTGCTCACTCATTGCCCTTAGAAAAAAATCAACATAGTCATATTCGACGTATTTTTTTTCAGCTCCCCGATGGTGAAGTCAGTTTTTTACATTTCGGCCGACCTAACCTCAAAAATTGAACTTCAAAGTTAAAAGTGCCATAACTCCAAATTGCATATTTTAATATTTTTTTTTTGATATTTTTGATCGAAAGATCAGACAATTTTACCTCGAAAACGTGAAGAATAAAAAAATGGGGTTTCTCCAATTTTTCCGGAAAACTAGGCAAAAAAGCAGCAGAACTGGCAATTTTTGAGGTTAGGTTGACCAAAATCTGAAAAACTGACCTCACCATCGAAAAGCCGAGGAAAAAATACGTCGGATACAACTATGTGGATTTTTTTCTAAAAGCAATGAGTAAGCAGTTTAGAGCGCTCAAAAGTCGCTGTTCTCGGGTGCAAAATAGCGAGCTTGGGGCAGTATTCTAAATTTTGCGGTAAAATTTTCCGGCAAAATTTACCGCAAAATTTCCCGGCATCGGTGGCGCTCTGTCTGTAACCTGTAAAATTTACAGCTATTGCTGCAGTTTCCCGGCGCAATTTGCCGTATTTTTCACGGCAAACGCTATCGGCAACGCAAATACGGCAAATCGCGCCGGCAAACTGCAGCAATAGCGGCAAATCTTACAGGTTACCGACAGAGCGCCACCGATGCCGGCAAATTTTGCGGTAAATTTTGCACGAAAATTTTACCGCATAATTTAGAATACGGGCCCTGGAGAGTTGACGTGAATCGCCCCTTATATATGATCTATTATTTTATAGTTTATAAACTCTCAGTGATTCAGGACTAGTATTTTCTGTAACAACTGTGAGTGAGATATGACCTCGAGTTTGCCCATTCATAGATATAGCGGTAGATACAGCAAGTAACATGTGACACGCGTTCAAGCTTGCGGTAAATCATTGGTCAGCTCCTGCAATACCGTGCAAAATCGCACTTCTTAAATGTGATGATTTTGAATCACAATTAGAAGCTCTCAAGAGCGTATCAATGTCTCTATGGACTTCATTCGAAAAATGATATTTTTTCAAATTATATTGGAATAATTTAATTTTTGATCATCAATCTATAAAGTAATGTCATATTAACATCTCTAAAATTCATTATTGACACACTGTGCGTAAGAGTACATTTTGCACGTAGTTTGTCGACTCTTACTCCCAGTTCATGAACAACATAATTATAGTTCGATACACGAGAGTAAAACCTTTTCTCGCATCCTCGTGACCCTGGTGATGATTCCGACCCTCACCTGCGGCTCGGTCCGGAAAACCCATCACTCGGACGCGAATAAAACGTTTTACGCCCTTGTATCGAAATGTACTATTTCAAAGATGTATCATCTATTCTCTGGTTGTAAAGTGTGTCTCATCGGGTCCCTTTCAATTAAGTTCTTCAAAGTCCAATTTGCAAGTAAGTATTTTCTTTCCTTTTTTTATTTATTCATTCTCATTTATAATTCTGTACAAGTATTCTCGAGTCCGGCTATCTTAGATCTTTTGCTTTGCTCAGAAAATATGAAGACTTGTGGTTAGATTCTAATAAGGTGTGAGTAAATTTCTCAGAAGTAATCAGCGAATCCCATTTCGATTTCATGTTTAACTAGAACTTGTACCAAATTTGAATCGAAATCCAATCTTATCTTAACCGGAATCAAATCCCATTCTCATCACCTCAAACTTCATTTTGACTTCATGATGACGATGGCAAGTAAAATAGTTTAATCACTGTCATATACCCTTGATTTGTATGATTTCCATATCAGTTCAAACCTGATTTAGACGGTTATTCAAAATCTCAAAAATCTACATTATCGTAGAAAAATCACTTGAATGAAAAATGATCAATTGCAAAAAAAGAAAGAAAAAACGTTAGTCAAATCGAGTGTTTGCATAACAACGAATCGAGGTCTTTGGTGTATAACCTTTGATGCTTATGATCATTATTATCGTTATAATAATGAGTCAGGAAAATTGCCAAATCGTGAGATTTTTTTCTTCTAGCTTCCGCATCTCTCAAAGACAGTAACGGATCTTTTCCTTTCCTCTAGGATAATAATGAATAAACTTGAGCGAGCTTGCATCTATTCTCTTGCGAAAATTGAACAACTCTTGTGAAAGAGTATAATAAAATCAGGTACTCATTGTTTCGCAGTACAACAACAGTAACATTGCGACTTATTTGTAAATATGTAACGAATAGCGGTTCAACTGTGAGGTATTATAGTTCATCTTATTTGCAATGCCAGCATCAACAATTCAAGCAGTTCTACATTCAAGACAGGAGTGACTTATAGTTAGCATTGTCTTTGACAAAGGTGTTGAATTTTATCCAAAAGATTAACTGGAGCTTGGCTAATATCAAATGTATAGGGAATTTCCATAGATTACATACGATTTCTTTTAAAGGGAGGGAGGGCGTCCCCCAATTTCTAACTTTCCATTACACTCATTGAAGGCGTTTTCGCCTTCATGGTAGAGGCAAAAACGCCTCTAAGAGCCTCCGTTAGAGGCGCTTTCGCCTCTAACAGATTTAGAGTGTAATGAGTCATCAATTTCTCATTTAAAAAACCATACAAAGGGGAGGAGTGGGGTCTAAAATGTTTTCCCCTTACGTAATTTATGGACGTTCCTCGAGTCCGAAAATCTATTGGCAACTTCTTAAATTTGAAAATCCTCGTTTCCCATGTCGTCTAGAGACGACAAATACAGAGCTTTGATTTTCACAGTATGTTTGAGATGATTTGTTATTAGCTTGTCAGAAAATTCTGAAAATAAAATTCTCAAAAATTCTCCTGGTTTTTGGTAATACATTAACATTCCAACAATTAGAAATAATTTACGTTTTTATGCATGCAAGGAAGAATATTAAGACGCAAAATGAAAAAGAAAAACTTTTCAGTCTTTTTCGTCATTTTTTCACTTAAATAACCTACTGAAAGTATTTTCGTGCCCCTATCCGAAACTGATCGGGTTGTGATAATTTCTACTTATATAACTTTTGACGAAAACACAAGAAAACCAGAAGAGATTCGAAATAATTTTTTGATTATCTGGATAAGAACCAGCATGGCCCACGAATTATTTTTTAAGAGAAAAGTCTAGTTCTGAAGATATAAAAAAATCAAAATAAAAAAATGTTCAAATTTTTATCGTTGAGTATTCTTATCATTTTTACACTATTACAATTCGAATATCAAAATATGTTATTAGTGGCCGAAATATTGTTTCAAGTAATTTCTAGTGAGTGACTAAAAATTCTTGGATGAAATATTAATTTGAGGATAAAATCAATATCTATTCCATGCAAAACTTATTCTAATGAAGCTTGAGAAAAAATTCATTGATGGAATTGGTCTCATGTATTGAAGATGTCGCATATTAGAAGAAGAGACAAACATATTTAGCATATATACGTCCGGAAGTGAAAGTCGAAATTCCTTGTGAAAGAAACCTCGTGTAATATTCTCTCACAGCCGCGCGTTATGTGAATTTTTTCAATCCATGATAGCCCGAACTGGGGGTCAATCAGCAAATGCCCTCTGATAATATATAATTAATTTAATGAACGGATGAGTATTAGAATGAATCTGTTCCAAATGAACTGATAGATCGAAAAATCACGATCAAGCCAATTTAGAGAAAAATTAATGAATAATATTGTCAAAGATGTCTCAGTATTTAGATAACGGCTACAGTTGAATAATTAAGTTTCCAAATGTCGTCTCAAAAATCTTATCAGCGGATACCATAGATTTTTACTAAGAACAGCATTCAGATTGCAGCTGAATGAAGAATGATTCTTCTGCAAACGATACGTAATTTTTCACCTTATTATTCCTCTTTGTCTTACGATAACCTAACATCATATATTTTCTTGGTCAATCGCAAAAATGTACATGGACTAGCAAATTTATGCTCATATCATCATTCATTCGTTTAATAGTACGTACAATAATCTACAGACTCTGATGACGGTTACTCCTTTTCTCGTGGTAAACGATAGCCTAATTCTCACTCCCATCCCCCTTTTTTTTTCTCCCTCTGTAGTATATTATATGATGCTCTCCATCTGCCGGAGGAGATTCATTGACAAGTGGGTCACAGAGTGTGCTCTTCTCTCGACATAACCACTATTTTACTTATATACTTATAACTCTTGCTTTGGCCTGATGTGGCAAATCCGCAACATGCGAAACCGGAAACTTGCCACGAGGCGTTGAGAGAAAACAAGACTGGAATACCAGATAACCAATAATGTGTATAAAAGAGCACGTGCGGCAAAAAATATGAACTTCCGTTTTAGCTTCTTTTCAGAAGTGAACTGGGAGAATATTATGAGGCGAGGTAGATGGATGGAAAATTGGTGAATGAAAGGTTCAGTTCGATTCGAGATCACTTATCGAATGTCGTAATATTTCTGTCTAGGCTAATGCATATTTTATTGAAGGATTGAACTTGTCCATTGACTTATATCATTAAAAGTATGCGCTAGCCATGCAAGCTGAAACTTATTCCCTTTTCGCTCAAATTCTTCTTCGATTTGGGCTAAACGACGAGTTGCCGCACACTTGTTATTCCCTAACTTGAGTGCGTCTTCTCAAAATTTAGCCACAATCGCAAGAGAATCGGATAAAAATGCGAATTACATTGTACTCATTTTATAGGTTAGGAAGCACCAGTCGTCCAGTCCTTTTTCTGCAAAACTCTTATAATTTGGTCTGATTAGTGAGTCATCGACTAGAAGTTAGACAATAACAATGATTTTCAATAATTCATCATTTCAATCTTTGTCTCATCAAAATTTCAATATAAGATGTAAATGGAGTTCCACGGCCGTATTGCACTACTAGCGCGCATGTCCTTGATAGAGTGCTAATCAAATCAATGCATCATGGTCTAGTCAACGAAATTTTGATTTCAAGTTTCGAATAATCATCATAAGCATGCCATGAATGAAAGAAGTCCACCAAAATTCGAAGTTTCTTTCTGATCGTTATACCTCGAAACAAGAGATACAGAAAGAATACTCTTAATTCTCTATGTTGCACCAAACTGTATAAAATATTTAGTGAAAATTGGTGATTACAAACTAAAGTCCCCCCTTCTATAATTATATTCGAAAATATTTGACAAGTCCACTGCAAGGTCAATTTTCCGTAATATCACCATTTTGGTTTATGTGAACCTGATGAATCTCGTCCTTATGCTATTACTCACATCTATGCCAGGTTAATTAAGTATAGTCGATTTCGTTACTAGTTGCATATATGAGTGATATTTTCCAGCTAGCCGAAGGTGATGTTCCGAAATATCACAAAGATGCGAAATCTATATTCTACGACCGCGTATCAAATCTAACAATTCGTGAGTGAGAATGAAAAAACCACGTGGAAAGGGATCTCTCTCTTGTATGGAGTGTCAAAATGAGTATAGATTTTGCACCGAGTTTATGAGGTTGTAGTTCGCTTGTGATTGATTGGTTTTCGGACTGAGCCGCAGCCGAAGGTCGAAATAATCGCTCGGAAGCGGGGGACTTCATGAATGAGTTGCGAATACTATTTTTTACAATTTTGTAAGCACTCTAACATCGGAAAATTGCAAAATAGTACATTTCGATACAAGGGTAGAAAAACGTTTTATTCACTTCCGAGTGATGGGTTTCAGGCCTGAGCCGTATATAGGCGGAATCACCACGAGGATGCAAAAAATAGGTTTTACACCCGTGTATCGAACTGTGTTTTTCGACAAGCTGTACGAGAAAATAGAAAATCAGTGCGGAAAAGATACTTCTCCGCACATCGTGTCGAAAAAGTAGACAACAATACGAGAGTGCTAATGTTGTGTTTTGATTCCAACGTGACTTTTTTCGGACCGAACCGAGCCGCAGGCAATAGTCAAAATTCGTCATGTGGATGCAGTATCCAAATTTTGCAATAGTGTATCGATTGCTATCCTTTGATGAACTGTGATTGAAAGAAGAACATTTTTACGTTAATGACACTTTTGCGGACACGGTGTCAAAAATAGAATAAATTTCACATCAACTGATCGGTTTTTAGCTGTATCTATAACACTGTATGAAGTAAAAGATTTTCCAAGCATGGTGAATAGTAGAGAAAACATTCAGTTGATAAAATTCAAAGGTTTTATCAAAGCCTACCGCGACGATGTCAGTGAACTCTTGTTTAATGCAGTCTCGTGAACATTATTGACGTTCAGAATAGGGTGACACTGAGGGACGACGATGCAGCTGCATGGAAGAAGGAATAAGGCTCAAAAGGAAAAGAGGAGGAAGCCAAAGAGAGGCCGGAAAACTGATCGATTGCGAAAAGCTGCGGGCTCGTGTAAAAAGAATACAGAAACGAGTAGGAGAATAATCAATATTCACTGCTCCAAACTTTTGAACAAGTATTATTTGACGTGTAAATGGATCGAAAAGATTCAAATTGATCTTGAATATGCAACGTAACATCTTAAATTTGACTCTTGAGTTTTCATTGTTTTCCAAATAACTTTATCATTAAAAACAGATTAGTTGCAAGTAAGAATCATGAATGATTCATATGATTCTTACTGGTAGGGTGCAATTATTGCACTACAAACCATGTGTGATACATTCTTACATGAACAGATTCATTCTTTTAGTATGGTTTTATGCTTTTTTCAATGTCGTTGAGTCCGTGGAAGATGATTCGATGCATATAATACTTGATTGCATCATTGCATATGGTAAATGAGACAATATGAATTTTTGCATTCCCAGTTTGAATTCCTTGAGAGCACCTGAAGTTGTGTTCCATTGAAATATGAGATAGCTTTTTGACCCTGCCGTCGTGTCTCCCTTCATCCTGCTTCTGTTTTTTTCGTCATTCTTCAATAAATATTGGATGCATACTTCTTCTGGTAAAAAAATGTTTTTTGCGTCATACAGATGACTCTGTATTCATTTATTCCAGATTAAATATTTTGAAGTTTCAACCACAATACATAATGAGCAAGAAAAGTCTTCATTTCCCCTCTGATTCTGATCAATAAACAAAAGTGTCTGACATAGCGAAATTGATAAAAGACAGATAGATTCTATCCATGATTCGATTCAGGTCTTTCCTTTTTTAGTCTTCCCAAAAAGATTTTCCATTGAGTGGCATCGTACTTTTCTTTTCTGCTTGCATATCATTCCTTGTAAATACAGCAAAACCTTTGCCAGAAACGTAGGATGAAGCTTCGCTGAGAGGAGAGCAGTTGCCTGTGTAATAATATATATAGAGGTAGGATTCTGTGGGTGCATCAGAATTCCTACAAAGATGAGAGGGAAGTTTCGCGGTGAAGATGATTCGGTGGAAAGTCCCATGAGAGGTTCCTATACCAGTTGGGAGTACTTTAAAACTCGAGAGAGTTTGCTGGAAGTGAGTGTATTGCTCAGAGAGGATTTTCTGGAGGATTGAGAAGCATGATTCTCTTTGGATGACTATGATATTGTAATGTGTTTCTTTTTCTAATCAACTGTAATCAATTCTCAACTATAATGTCCAGTACGATGTTCCAGTATGATGAATAGTATCAATCTCCGATGGTTTGTGATAATGTTTTTGTAATTCATCGGGATAATCTCTAAAAAATGTTGGAAAATGGCTGTTGATACAAGGAGGTAATTGAAATGTTCATCGGAGATACCAATCGGCTCGAACAGACATGGAAGAAATTCAAACACCAAAAAAATTGCCCGAATTTCAAGTTTTATCTTCTTTGCAACTTTTTCAGCTCAAAAATTTGATCTAACAGACAAAACTTTGCTGGTGATGTCAAGTTCGTTTCTGGATTGAGCGGCGGATCAAATATCTGGTTTATTACCGCTTTGTTTTAACCAAAACACAACTCATTAGATGTATACTATCAGGATTTTCGGAAAAAGTTCATCATATCACCATATCTTGTCCTATGAGTCTTCCAGTTTTTGTTACATGGAATTTCACTCTCATTATTTTTAACGGAGCAATTTTCAAATGTTGATATGTTGTGCCTTGATCCTTTGTTTAGGTTGATCCACGTTCTGTTACAATGTTTCACTCCACAATATCTTTGAATCTGGGCATGCGCCACCTAACTCGAGCATATACTTCAATGTAAATAAAAGTCTTGGTTCTTGAACAGTTTCATATTCACCTTACGATCAATAGATAACCAGAAAATCCACAATTCTTCGATAAAAATCATGAAATTTTCCATAATTTGCTGGAAAATATGAAATCAGAATGAGTTCATCAAGTAGTTGAAAAATCAACCTTTCCACGAAATCGGAACAAACTCCTCACCATATATATCCAAAACCCCACCCCCAAACTTATTATTGTTCACCTTGTTCTTGTACACGCCAATTACAGTTAGTCCTCCACACAACACTAGAATCATATTCAAACCGACGATGCGATGAAGGTTCCCACGATCACCTTAGCGATGCACAGTTTTTTTCCCCATTAAGCTGATGAGACAAGGTGCGATGAGAGTCTGTGTTGTTAACTAGCGGAAAAATCTGAGATCAAAATCGTTTGAAGAGCATGCCACAGAAGTGTATAGGTTGTTTGGAGTCTAGGTTTTTCCATCACTGTTATAATATGTATGTTGAAGGTCGCTAACCTTTTCTATGGCTGCTAAAGTAGATCAAAACTTGCACCTGTGCATCCAGCTTTGCCTATGTGTTCATCTTCTGAAATGCTGCCTCTTGGTTGGAGGATATGGTGCATTTGGTATGAGAATATAAAAGATCAACTTGGGCAAAGTTCTAGTTGGTATAGGAAAATTTTACTCTACACGATTTGTGTGATATTGTAGTAGTTTTCAGCGGATATCGTTCAGTGTCAGAACGGTGTCAAACGATGTAGATTTCTGGAAAAAATCAGGTTTGGAAGCTTGGACTGGTGAATATTTTTTGTTTTTCCATGTCATCATGACATAACAGTATTTGCTCGGTCTGCGAAAGTTCAGGAATGAAATATACTATTATCGTGCTTCAGTGCTACCAAAATGGTAAAGAAACATTTTTTAAGACTTTGGTGGACCAATAAGTGGTAATCCAACCGTATGTCCCTTGTAATTCACTAAAAGCTACTAAAATTACCCGTCAATTCAAATATTTCCCCAATCATCAAAATTTGTCTTAGTACCTATGCCCGTAAATGCAAATTTTCACTACCATCGTGAACATCAAATAGTGCAATTGTGCTTGCTTCTCTCTCAAATGTAATAACGTTCCTGAGAAACTCTATTTATCATTCACGACACTTATCTCCCAAACCTTTACATAAATTTCCCTAGCTGCGCATGAAAATTGTCAAATTTTATCCGGAGACATAAATTCACTGCTTCCAGATGTGTTAGTAGTAGTAATACTAGATTTTGATAAATCTCTTTATACTTGCAGCATTAATATGTCAAATGAAATCTACTCACATTTCAGTTAACTGCTATATCTTGTGTGATGTACAAAAGGACTGCATTATTTTGCTGCTTCGATATGTGGGTGATGCCACCGAAAGTGTGATTTTTTGGGGCCAAAATTGTCGCAGGCGGTGATTCGGGTCAAAAAATTATTTCCGACACAAACGAGTTCCGGTGTCTCGTAGCAGTAAATTTACACTTGTTTAGGCACGAAAAGAAAGTATCAAGAGCTACGTATCTCAAAAGTGAAGTCAGATGAAGATGGTTGCCAAGGGAGTGGAATTGACAGCGACGGAATTGACATTCTGACTCAAAAAATATTCCCACGGCTCGCCAACTAATCGTAGACTCTTTTCCGCATAGATTTGCTCTAATGCAAGCAAATACTTCAAGAAAATGTGTTCCACAAAGCGATATAGCGCGTTGGGGAGGAGCACAACACGGGGACGGAAAGGACAGAAAATTTTGTACGCATTTTGAAAACACATTAATATGGTGCACTCGACCGTGGATTCGAGTTTTCGGCTAAAATATCGCGCAAGGATTAGGTATTGGGATATCTAGAAGTCAACCCCATTGGTTAAAAAGGTTTAATGGACAATCGGGGACTTTGCCGACCTAATTAGTGCTGTGCGAGCAGTTTCGGTGCAAACACTGCAAAACCGTCTCCAAAATGTCAGTTTGCTGTGCGCGAGCTGAGGGTTCGATTCGGATTCGCAAAGTGGTGAATCATGCTGTTTGAAATATTACAAATTGAAGTGAATAGCTACACATGCACCCTAGAAAATCGCTATAAAATGCATCCCAAGTAGTAGAAAACTTGGGGGGGGGGAAGCTTGGAAAACGGAAAATCACACTTTCGGCGGAATCACTCGTATCCTATTATACAAGATTTGACGCGGAAGAGTGCACATGGCGCAATGAAGTACCGCGTTGCGCCATATCTATAGACTCTATGTATTCATACTGCATTTTCACCTCTTTGCTCTGTTTGTTATTTTCTACTCTTATCTCACCATTTCAAAGATGTTGCATTTCTAATCTCGCTTTTGCATCCTTTCTCTCTCTCTCTCTCTCTCTCTCTCTCTCTCTCTCTCTCTCTCTCTCTCTCTCTCTCTTTCTCTCGAATCAAAGGCTCATCCGTTCTACTCTAGTGCTCTGTTGGTGATGCAGAGTCTTGCAAATGCATGGAAATACTTCCTGAAGATGAATTATCTCTTCGCTTTTGAACGCGAAGGATGAGATGATTTAGGAGATTTACAGTTGATATTTGAACCGATTTGAACTTGACATTATTTTGGTGAATTTTCTAATAAATTGAGAAAAATATGGAGACGGATACAGACACAAATTTCATCATATTGGGTAATGAAACATTTTTCTCAGTTTGAGTAATAACTTGCCGCTGATTGTGTAAAGTTTGTGCATTTTTCTGAAAAAGTCCCCAATGAAGTCACTTCTAGGGTCAGGTTGATGGAGAATTATTTTAAGGAAACGATTAAAACTCTGAAAACGTCACGCGAAACACGTGTTGTAAAAATTAGAAATGAAAATGAAAAAAAATACATGACTGAGTGTGAACTTTGAATGAGCTTCCATAGATTTTGATATGTATGAATTTTTGTCAAAAGTATGTGTTTAATAAGCGTTTTTCAGAGTCGATTTTGGGTTTTTGGTCTGTCAATATTTTGAAAAAAGAACTATCATGAGTCTTAAGTTCTAGGGTGTCACATTTGAAAGAAGAAATAAATTTCACACATGTTCCACAAACCCTCAAGTTGCGCCAAGGAATTCCGAGTTTTACAATTGTAAATGTGAATCAAAGTAAGCCATGATACTTGTACTTGATATACATGTGAACGAATGAAACAAATTGGAACGTCATCGTTGTTAGCTTCTGATCAATAGATTTAGATGTGAAATGACTGAAATGACGTTTTAATCTCATTTCAATTTTCTTCTTCGCCATAAAAGGCCACATTCAACCGACACTGATAAGTATGCGTGAGCGTTTGTTGATAACCAAACTCATCGAAACAATGATCTTCATTCCAAAAATCTAAAACTTCCAAGTGCAAGCTATCTCTTATATTTCTTGTTAATATTAACCAACGCAGGTGAGGAGACCCCCCCCCCTGCCTCTTTCTGACAGAAAGAGAGATGAATTTCAGGTGATCACGACATAATACACGACACATACTGCAATAAGAGTCGGTACACCCTATATATACACATAACAGTTACTGTAGTAGTGAACCGGTTCGATCCTCTTCGTTTCTTCCTTGCCTAACCACTCCCCTTTCTTCTCTCTTCTTCACTATAACACTGTCTCTTCCGTATATCAAGTCTTCCGCAATGGAACATCATGGCCCAGTTAGAAATCGTTGTTATACAGGTGTGTAGTTTGCCGTTCCTGGAATTTTCACAATAGTCAAGTCTATATTGATCGACAAAGAATCTTTACTCCTATTCAACTTGATAATCACATGTAATTTGACTAGCTATAAAGACGGATTCGTGTCAAACTTTTGTAGTAATAATAATACGATTTGAGTGTAATGTTTTTCTTCTCTAGTTGATCAATTTTTTCTTAACAAATTTCGATAAAAATGTTGTGAGTCTGATTGTGATTTTCTGTATCTGATGAATTGAAATCTGCTGTTGAAAATTTCAATCAGGGATAATGGTCATTTGGCACAATCCTGGAACCTGAAATTTTCTTGCACCTTTCCACTATTTTCTAAATCTCTCAAAACCAGAATTGCGAAAGAACATTTTTCAAAATATCAATAAACATGTCTTAGAAATTCACCCCTCCAAAAGTCAAAACATATGGCCTTCGGCATAGGCCAAAATAGTCACTTGAAATGCGAAAAGATAAGTCTGCCCACCACGGGGTGAAAAAATAGTATTTTGACTTTTTCTAAATTATCAACTGGCATGACTAAATGTTTCAATTCATTTTTTGAACTCTTTACGTGTCGCAAAATTATCAAAGAATAAAATTCATAAAATGTCGAAGAATAAAATGTGAATGTCATATCCTCCATCATCCTACTATCATGTTTTTTTTTTTTACCAACCACATATTTTGAGAGTGAATTTATAGAACAGCATTGCAGTGGTTATCTCGTTTATCAAATTCTTCAGCCAAAATAAATTTCTCTAAAGAATCTAAAACAGTGGTAACATTATAGAGAAAATTCGTACCAAGTGGTACAGTAGTAGAATCAGTTTAGAGCTTAAAAGTTAACCTTTTCAAACAGTATAGCAAAATGAAAAACTTGAACGAATGAACAAGCAAGTATCAAGAGAGGGGCTTTACGCTATACCACCGCGCCAACGGCACCGAATTGACCCAATTTCACGCCAGTGCTTTTTACCTCTTTGGCTACAGTTCTCTCTCTCTCCCTCTTCACTGTCTTTGGAAAATGAACGAGCGAATTGCCCCGTTGGTTAGTTACTAAAAGCACAATGCTACTTGTCTTTGTTCTTTTTTTTTTTTTTTTTTTTTTTTTTCATATATATATGTATCTCTCGGTGGTCTACTATTGTACTCGATTTTTGGATTTTTGACATTCTTCATTCTTTTTCTAATTTTTTTTTTCACAATAATGGAACGGATAATTGATTTTCATCTTGGTCTTTTTTTCCGGTATGATTTGAAATGAAGGTTTTCTTCAAAATCATATTTGATCAACGGTAAATTCCCAACTATTGCAAATAATACTTGAAAGTTGGCTTTAACTTGTAAGACGTCAAAATAAAGTGATGAAAAGTGCCATTATCGATTGAATTGAATGTCTAGTTAAATTTTGTAGCAGACCATAATATCAGTGTCAGATACAAAATTCAAATTAGAAAATCTCACATTTCATTACTTTCATCGTTATGTGTCAAACACATTGGTTTTTCAAATTGCCATAGTTTCGTAGACAGTGTGTACAGATATACTACATTGATTTTTTTATATTAATGCAATATTCTTCGTCCAACCATCAACAGATGATAATTTTCTTTTTCTCAATCATCCCTGATCTTTCGAATTTTACTCTCTTCCTACACTTTTCGAATTTGCGACTCGTCCTCTTTGTTTCAAATGATATTATATTCGGGAATCGGCATCATTGGAGGACTTATTCTATTTCCCTATCAATCTCCAAATTTGAAATCGGTCGAGTGGGAAATTAACGGGATATGGTCGTGGAAAAGTTAACTAATGAAAAAATTGCAGATGTAACAAACATCGTGAGGAAAAAGTCGCCTGGATCCAGATTTGAAATGGCCCGAGGTCCATCTTCTTATGGGTGATGAGGAAGGCCCTCGATTAATTTCTCAATTAACCGATCTAAAAATTTAGGTTTCATATAGAAATAAGATTATTCCTCCAATGCCGATTCACGAAATATAAGATCATACTCTCTTTCTATTGGTACGAAATTGTTGAATCGACGAATAAATTCCGCGAATTGTGCCATAGATCATTTTTATTTTGCCGATGTCTAGAATTTTTCACAATTCAGAACTCGGAATTTTTTTTTCCAAAAATCACCAAAAAACAAAATGATCATGCCAATAAGATTTTTTCGCCCAATAAAATTTCAACACAGCCGCATATCATCATAATACGGTATCTCAAACTTTCCGTTAAATTTATATTCCAAACTCAAATCGATATCTGTCTGCGACGTGGTCTACGATGTAGATATAGAAGATGGGTGAGACGCGATCGCGAGAGTTCAAACAGACGTAGAGAAATTGCCTGTACTATTGCGCCTAACCAAATTGTCTGGACTCCCGCATCGCTGCTGTATTCTAATCCATGCAGAGAAGGAAGGAAATTCTAGAGTCGGAAATCGCTCAGCACGAAGCCTCTTTATCTTCTCCTCGTATACAACTTTTGGGGCTACATTTGCCATCGTATTTTAGTGTGTAATATTAAACATTGCAGATTGCGTTGAGTTGAGGGCAGCTTTTTTTTTCTTGTTTCATGTTTTACATCGATGGTTAGGTTGTTTCGAAAATTTTGAAGAGAGAGATTTGGAAAATTCTTTGTAACGAGTTACAAAATGTTCTGTTTTGTAAAAAATGCTATGTAGTCGAACCGTTTCTTTCCCTTCTCTAAATCTAACAGTATGATTATTGTCAAATTTCAGCAATCTGGAATCAAAACTTACAATTAGTGAATTGAACAGTGAGTTTTTTTTTAACCAAAGATCAGAATGAGTTGGACAGTGAGTTGAGTGTACTTACAAGCTTCAGCCATTTTTTTTTTGTCAATTGATCCGTAATCTTACAATTCCCTTTAGAATTTCTGTTTATCTTATTTGTTCTCATTATTCAATCAATAAAGTTCAGCTCAAGAATTCAGCCCCAATAACTTATGTCCTGTCTCGTTGTTGGTATATGGATTAGTCTTGTTAAGATTGATAGACATCTCACAGTAATCCTTTTACCCTCTCATCAAATACTTCATGAAGATTATGATCAAATTAACCATGTGCACATCTTGTGTGAGAGATCTCGAATATTATACAAAGATATATCAAAATTTCACCATATCGTTTAACGATACAATGGGTTCCAAAATAATAAGATACCAGAAATTTTCATCAATTGAAAGCACCTGAATTTTATCTCTTTTATCCTTCTAAATGATCACCTCCTGTTTCACAAATGAATCTTCATCTCTCACAAGTCTGAGATAGTCCAGTTGACCATTTATTCGTTAGTGCATAGTCAATTCGAGATGTCCGCCGACTCCAGCGCCAACTTCCACGTATAGAAGTGGTACGAGTGGTCGATTTGCGAAGCTCTTATACCCCTAGTATATATAGCATCACCATCGATATAGGTATACTTATGCATTGGGGGTATAAGAGCTTCGACATATGATCCGCTAGGTGCGCTACAGTCGGGGGACACCCATAGAGATATTACGAATCGATCCTCTATTCGTAATATCTCTATGGGGACACCTCGAATTGACAAGAGAGTGAGATGTTATAAAAGGATACGAGTATAAATGGAGCGTTTGAAGTAAAATGGAAAACTGAACAAGTTCCAGTTATTTTGACTCCGAACCAGGTGCCTCATTTTTGAAATTCATCAAAATTATAATAATTTTATTCGTTAAGGAATTCATTTCAATTCACTTCAAATTAATATATTGTGTTACAATGTAGAATATTTATTTTCTGTTTCGTGAATTAATGATTTTATATCAAACCTCATAACTTGTGCAAATTTCCATTTACACCAAAAGAATTTAGTATTTTTGAATTTATAATCAATTTTTTGTCGTGAATTTTAGAGATGTACTAAAAATGTTGAAGAATTGCAGATCACCAAAAATCCTCATAAAGTATTTGTTGAAAAATATCTCACTTTTTTCACGACAAGATGCTGCCATCTAACCAAAATTGTCATCAATAACCATTATCTTAGATGTCTCTCTTAACCTTTCCGAGTGAACCCCCTCCTTGTGGCAACTCCGAAAAGAGTGAGTTACACTCTTTCGGAGTGAAAATCTCACTGGAGCCCAAGTGAATCTCACTCTTTTCGAGTTGCCACAAAGAGGGGGGGGGGTTTACTCGGAAAGGTTAAGAGAATGTCTTGCACCGAAATTACAACACCCTCCCTTGCACCATATCTACCAGCCACTTTTATACAAGAAGAGAAAAATCTCACTTCCTCAGCAGCTCTGAGTAAGTATGCAAATCTCAAAACATCTGCACTCATTCATTCTTACACAGCTTCATCATCATTGCCCTTTTTTACACATACCCTTTTTTACCATCTCTTCTTTTTTCACTCTTACAGAATCATTATGACCGTCTTGACGGTACTATAGTACTAAATGACGTGACGGTTGCTAATTGCGTCTAGTTCTCCATAACACTTGTCTCTTTTTTATTAGCGTACGTAAAGCTCGGATAGGCCAATATCTCGTTCGCGGCATCAAGTTTTTGGGTTGTATTAGTTGTAGTGGCCTCTTTTTTCTATTGTGGTGTAATAATTTTCTCTGTTTGAAAAAATAAGCGGATATTAGTTAGATGGATGGAATAGCAAATTTGTATGTTGCAGATTTTTTTATAAAAATATTTGGTTGTCAATGTTCATTTTTTCTTTTCTAACGCCCGTTATTCGAGCTTATATACCACAATGACCCTAAAATAGCTAAATAATGAGCCGAATTTAATTTTTTGGCTGTAACCTGTACACTCGGCTGATGTTTGAAAGGAAGATCAGAGGGCATCATATGATTATCGAGATCATAGTACTGTATGATTTGCAGTTTCGTGCTAGTTGTTCAACTCCTATGCCGATACACCTTTCACTTTCCAACATTGACGTATTTTCGAATTTTTTTATTAATCTTTGATAGTTTGTAGATCAACAGATAAAAAATGCGGATTCTTCAAGTCATTCTGAGTTTTACAGTATCTCGACAATTTATGGATAATATCGGTATCCGATATCCTCTCAATTGAACTCATCAGGAGTTCCGCGCGAACCGTCGAGTGAGAAAGACGTGTTGTCAAGCTCAAGCGAGTGTTTACGCGTGTGCCATGTGAGACGAGTAATTGAGGTGAGACTAGCTCGTAACAAGGCTATCTGTTGCCAGGGCATCCACGATGTCGCTGGCAGACAAAAATTGGCCGGCTTTGACTACAAAGACGACCAATGGATCAACATTTTTTGGAGAGAACAGTAATCAGACGGCTTTGAGTACAAAGACGTCTGGTTCTACAACAGCAACCAATGGAAAGCGGTCGGCTTTGAATACAATGACGTCCGATGAGTCGAAATTAATTGGAGATAGAAGCAATCAGTCGGCTTTGAGTACAGAGGCGTCTGGTTCAACAACAGTAACAAATGCAATGAAAAAAACATCATACGCTGCCGTAACAGAACAAGAACAGCTGCCAACTAGAGAACAAGCAATAATTTTGGATACAGTTGATGGTCTGACCGTGCAAGATTACGCTATTGCTATCGGTAACTTAATTGGTACAATAAATATCATTGCAATCTCTCGTATATCCCAAGGACGCGTGTGCCTGTACTTAAAATCTAGAGAATTTGCTGATTCTCTGATTGAAAATGTGAAAACAGTGACAATAAGTGATCATGAGCTCGAAATTCGTCCATTGGTTTCAAGGGCAAAACGCATTATAATTTCGAATGTGGAACCTTTTGTTCCCCATTATCTGATAGTCGAAGAGCTGAGTAAACACGGTGTGAAGCCAGCTTCCAATATCACTCATATCAGAGCAGCAATGAATGGACCAGGCTTATCTCATATCAGAAGTTTTCGTCGACAAATTTACATACAACCTGAAGATGTAGAGAAGATTCCGCAGTCATTACTCATTAAATGTAATGGTATTTCGTCGTGGATATATTTCTCAGCAGAAAGGATTACTTGTTATATTTGTAAACAAGAGGGACATCGAGCTTCTCACTGTCAAGACACAATCGAACCTACTATACCAACGAGTGTAACGCCGGCTACACAAACATCATTTGAGACACTTGATAATGAAAGTGAAATCAACATCAATGAAGCTAACTCCATCTTGAAAAATTCGACTTCAGAAAATAGTGACGACCTAAGTACAACTGGCTCTACAGTCAGTGAGGTGAATCGCGTTTCACCTCCTGCAACTGAGCCCCATGAGATTAACCTGATGCCTCCACCGAAGACAAAGAGAGCATTGTCTAAATCTAGCTCTCAAGCATCGGTAGCTTCTAGGGGATCGAATTCTCCTAGCACAGGTGAACAAGGGTCTAAAAAAGTGACTAAGAGACCAAAAATAATCAAGTTAGCACCGACCATTGAGGAAGTGAGAAATCTTATGGAACCAGCATATGAACACTTGAATAGTATCGAAGACAAATCTCCAATCAGCACTGAGCAGCTACTGCTCCTTCTGCACGAAGTGAAAAGTGGAAAAAGTGTGAGTGAGACTGCAAAAAAATACACGAATGATTTTCAAGCCCTAGATGGAATGCTTGATGAAATGTATCCACACCTTACTTCATCTGGATTCAAAAGAAGTATCACTCGCATCAAACAACGACTTCGCAATGCTGATGCGAAGGACTACATGAGCAGTGATGACCAATCCTCCACAAGTGAAGTTGAAGATCAAGCCGTCATGACCGCATAACGCTCCCGTCGTCAGCTATTTGCTTTCTATAATGGATAGGAGTCTGCGAATCATATTTTGGAATTGTCGCAGTATTAACCAACGGTTCCAAGAACTGAAGAGCAAGAGTCATAATTTCGACATCATTATCCTCGTCGAGTCCTGGCTGAACAATGGCAGCTATGACAAGGTACAACTTCCCGGGTTTATTATATACAGAAAGGACAGAACGCACACTAAGGGTGGAGGTATTCTTATTTACGTGCGTTGTGATTTAGCTTATACAGAAATTCCAAATATTGACACTCCGGATCTTTCTGTTGAAGTATGTGGCATTCGGTTAAATAATATAAAGCCTGAATTAGACCTTGTTGTATGTTATAGAGCCCCAGGTCTTCTCGACCAGTCTCAGTGGAATAGTCTTTTTAATAACATCAAAAGTAGAAATTGCATTATGATGGGCGACTTCAATGCTCACAATGTATGTTGGAATTGCGATACAACTGACGCGAATGGCGAAAGATTGGAGAACGCTTACGAAAATAGAAACTTGCTTCTACACAATTCTGATTCTTATTCCTACATCGATGTTCATAGAGACTATACGTCGAATTTAGACTTAGTTTTCTCCACTTCTAACATAGCTAATTTCATGAATGTTAGTGTATGCGACGAGACCTGGGGCTCAGATCATTTTCCACTTTTTATAAACGTCAATGTAGAAAGATTCCAGTATACAAAAAAAACTTTTAGGCTGCAGTCATTGCGTACTAATTGGGATAAGTTTGTAGAAAATGTAGAGAAGTCGTACGGTACATTCCTCTCCTTAGAATACGATAATCTTTCGCCTAGTCAAAAATACGAAAAATTTTATGAGACTGTTGCAGAGGCTGTAAAGAACAGCACACCTCCTAGGAAAATCTTTATTTCACGTAAAGTGAGGAATCCAGTGCCCTGGTGGGATTTGGAATGTGATCGAATATTAAGACTTCGCAAAGCAGCTTTTAAGAAATTCAGGTTCACAAAAAATTTAGTCGATTTGATAGAATATAAAAGGCTAAGATCACTTGCTAAGAGAATGTTCAAACAAAAAAAGAGACAAAGTTTCCGCAATTTTGCTAGTACAATCGATTTTCGTACGGATCCCAATTACGTGTGGAATAAGTGCAAAATTTTCAAACGTAGCTGGGTTCAAACCAAACCAAGTCACAATGTAAGCAATTTACAGGATGATAGTAGAGTTGATGAGGTATTAAGGAAAATAAGCCCTCCTTGGGCAGAAACAGACCCGAGTCTTCTGCCAAATGCCTCTGAGAATGAGTTTTTCGATAGGCCATACTCTTTCTCTGAATTCAATGCTGCACTTGATGGCAAGAAAATGAAGTCGGCCCCGGGCTTAGATGGCATTGACTTTGAGATCATTAGAAACCTTCCTATCAAGTTCAAACTGTTACTTCTAGATATTTTCAATGAGATGCACGAAAAAAGTGACTTTCCGGAGAGCTGGAAGCATTCCTTTATACATTTGATCGGTAAACCTGATGGTGGTCTTCGACCAATTGCTTTGACCTCGTGTTTATGCAAACTGTACGAGTCCCTCCTCAAAAATCGATTGCAATGGTGGGTAGAAACCCAGAGACTTATCCCGGAGTCACAAAATGGCTTCCGCAAAGGCAGATCTTGTGTAGACAATTTGATAAGTTTGACTTTGAAAATTGACGAAGCTTTCATTGAGAAAAAAGAAGTTATAGCTGCTTTGCTAGATGTGAAAGGTGCATTTGACAATGTAGATGTAGATATTCTGTTACAGTATCTCGCCGAGATCGGCGTCCCTCTGAGGGTGATAAAATTCATCCATTTCTTGACTCACGAGCGAAGTATTCATACAGATTCTTTGGGTGATGAAACTCGACATGTGTATAAGGGCATTCTTCAAGGTGGGGTATTGAGTCCTCTACTATACATTATATATGTATCCATCATTGTAATCGGGTTACCCAAAACTATAAGCGTTTCACAGTTTGCTGATGATATAGGACTGTATATCAAATGCAAAGATTCTCAAAAGGGTAAGAAATTGTTAGAGAAAGCCATAGCAACAACCAGCAAAAATCTTCTCTCTCTTGGTTTAGAGCTAGCTCCAGAAAAAACGGTCATACTGCATTTCAATGATAAGAATATCCGGCCGGGCAGTCTCGAAGTCAAAGTCCAAGATAAACTCATCAAATCTGAGCATCTGCTCGATTCTTGGGAATCGTTTTTGATTATAAAATGACTTTTACACCCCATATAAACAAAGTCATTGAAAAAGCTAAGAAGTCTCTCAACATCATAAAGTTTCTTTGTGGAACCTGGTGGGGTGCGCATCCAACAACATTGATCACATTATACAAGAGCTACACTCGTTCTATAATAGATTACGGTTCCTACATTTATTTGACCAATTCGAAAACTAGCACAGAAAAGATAGAGAGGATTCAATACGCTGCAGTGAGGAAGGCTCTGGGTTATCGATGTAGTACCCCAACTAATATTCTGCTAGCTGAATCCAAGTTGACCTATCTAGAGAACAGAAGTGAATTTTTGGTGAATTGCTACTTAGCGAAAACTTTTAGTAACAAAAATAGTTTGACCTGCAAGAACGTCAAAACATTTTGCAATATAAGCAAGAAGTACAAAAAAGAGTCTAATAGTATTCTAGGTCAGTGTTTGAAATACATGGATGAATGGATTTGTAAAATAGAAAGCCATGATAACTTTAATGTATATCTCCATAGCTTCGATACCATAGTTACAAAAGTACCTTTTGATATACAACTTGGGAATAAATTAAAAGATTCTGATTCCCCAAATGGTATATTCCAGGAGTTTGTAGATGGAAGAGAAGTTTATTTATTATTTACCGATGGTAGTAAATTGAACGACCAACCGCATAGCGGATCAGCTGTACTTGGTGATAATTATAGTAGTATGCAGAGTGTAGACAAACAAGCCTCAGTATTTACGGCAGAATGTATTGCGCTGAATGATGCCATGAATTATGTTATGAACAAAAAACATGGCGAATTTCTCATTTTCTCTGACTCACTCAGTGCTCTTCAGAGCTTAAACTCTTCTAAAATAGATATTAAACTCAATGACTATATTCTAAATATCAAAGAAAATTTCCTCCGCATCCAGTCAATGAAAAAGAATAATTTTTCTGTAGAGTTTTTTTGGATACCATCACACATTGGAGTCAGAGGAAATGAGGAAGTCGACAAATTGGCAAAACAAGCTACAAGTAGAGAGTTCACTGATATCCAAATGATCCCTTTCACCGATATGTATGAATATTTCAAACATCTTGCGTTTGAGAAGACCCAAGAAGAACTCAGGCTCAAAGGTTTGAAAGATGGTAAATATTATTTCTCTAATTACTATGAAAAGTCAAAAACGCCTTGGTTTGCAAATAAGAAGATCTCAAGAGAGTTGATAACCACTGTCAATCGTATAAGAGCTAACCACTACAATTTAGCATCATCTCTGTCGAGAGTAAAAATTATTAATTCGCCTAATTGCAAATGTAATCAAGAAATCGAAGATATAGAGCACGTTTTGTGGAGATGTAATATGTACGAGAAAGAAAGATCTGAACTTTTATCCTCCCTAAGAAGAATTAATGTAGAACTCCCTTTCAACACTGATTTAATTGTATCTAAACCGAATATAACTGCTTGTAGAACAATTATGAAATTTTTGAACGATTGTCACTTGTGCATCTAGTTCTTATTTGAGAGTGCAAATGCGCCCAATTGATATGTTGATGAATCACTGATGTATTTTTTCTGCTTCAGCCAAATAGACCTGCATAAGGTTTGAAAGGCTTAATAAAAAAAAAAAAAAAAAAATTGAACTCATAACGACAAATTCCTTTGAGTTGTAACTTTCAAGTGCCAGAATAATCGTCAATATTTCTCTAACTTTCTTGTTTGTAACCCTGTTTGCTAAATCATAGAAACTCTAATACTGATTGATATAGTTACAGTGAATGACAGTGGGTATTAAATTTTGATACAAGAGCATAAAAAATAAATTTTCTCACCTTCTGTGCGGGAAATAACTTTTCCGCGCGGGGTTTTTGACTTTGTCCTCGCACAGCTGATGGGAAGATAGTGTTCAATTTTCAGACGGTGTGGTTTCCGCATTCTCGCGACAATTTTAACCCTCACCTTTGGCTCTGGACAATTAATCTATCACTCGTTGTGCGAGAATAGTACATTACGCAACGATGTCGAAAAGTTGGATTTACGCACGAGTGAAAATCTTTACACACGAGTGTGAGTCTTTACGCACTGGTGAGATTCTTCAGTAAAGTATCTCAACAGTGCGTAAAAATTCACATCTCATGTGTAGAGGTTTTCCGAGTGCGGAAACCTTTCGACAGAGTTGCGTACGATATTTTTCGAAATTTTGTGCGGAAAGTTAGTATTCTGTCGGTCACCTCATACGCTAGTAACCAAATCGCGATCGGGGCAGATGGAGGAAGAGGGCGCAGAGCGGGGTCCAGGGGCGGTAGGGGGCGAAGCCCCCTACGAAAAAAAATTCTGAAAATGTATCAGAAAAAGATCTTTTGTCCGATATATCATAAGTTACCGCATAGATTGAAAATATCGATCTCAATTCTCAAAAGTTCTAGTAGTGGACAAGATCCGAGATATGTAAGTTCATAAGATAGTATGAATTTGAATTTTGAGGGAAATTATTACAGAGTTATATGAATGTCGCCAAGGACAGGCAAAAGTAAATCAACGAATCCACGGTTCAATAAATAGAACGTGGAAAATTATAATCATAATTTGTATATACATATTGTACTGCAAATTAAATTAAACTCATATTCTACCAAAGCGACCGATTTCCATGTACAATTCGATGACCAATCAGAATATTTGATCTATGAACTAGCCGAGAGAAGAAAATTGAGTATAACAATTCAGAGAGCTCATAAGTATTAATTCCATCGAGTGAAAGGACACTTGCTTTGGACAGCTTCGAATCAAATATTGGAGCACTCAGTTACTAGAGAATTAAGACAGAGATCATTTTGCCATTCTACGCAGAAACTTCAAGAGATATCGTAGAATATCAGGCTAGAAAGAAAATACGGCAGTGCGTAAAGATACGTACCGGTGTGTAAAGACATGCCTCACGCACTGTTGGTGACTTTACGCACAAGTCTTTACGCATTCCGTGCGCAAAAATTCCTTTACGCACGGAAAATGTTCCTTACGTACTAACTTTACGCACATGATTTCTTCAAAATAGTACATTTCGCACTCGTATCAAAAAGTGCTATTGCAGTCGTGCGTTATTTAACAAAACATTGTTTTTCCATTTCATGCGAATGGGGAAGTTGAGAATGATTTATATGCATAAGTCCAGCTTACACTCAGAAAATTAGGAAAAATCTCCTTCAGGTGGAGTGTTGCTCGAGTAATGATGAGGACATGTTTTTTTTTCTTTTCTTCCTACGAAAATGCATGACCTACACGAACCCATTTATCAGCTGCTATTCGCATCCATTAAATTCACTTCGGAAACCAACATCCAGCATGTATTACAAATTCAAATCCTAAGACAGTATTTTCATCGACGTAATAACCTAACACGCATGAAAAAAGCTCTCAAAATTAGCAAGTATAAATATACAGACAGACTCATCAGCAAAATTCGCATTGAGAAAAAAAAAGAAAGTAAAGCTTATTCGGCGTTGCAGTCATCACCACATACCAGATAAGCTTCCAAAAATTTTTCACCACATCATTAACGCCCACACTCGCATTTAGAACAGACTCGCCGTTTCTGTTGACGATGGCCATGAAACACTACATTTATAATATAGCGTGGTGTCGGGGGCGATTATTATTCGGGCGGAAGTCCGCGTGCACGAGAGTAATTTTAATAGGATGACAGAGAAGCTCACATAATGATATGAAAACTCTCTCTCTCGCTCTTTCCATATCCTCATCTCTTTACAAAAATTGAGATACATATTTCACACTTTTCGAAATATTTCATTTGTGTGTTGGGTTGGGTGTGTTTTATAGTCCCAAAGTTGTGTTTAGGATTCACAGGTTGACGACCTGATGTCGTTATCTATATATAGAGGAGTTCAGTTCTGCAGAGTTTGAGAATGCAGAGACCATCAGGAGGAGAGGAAGGTGTGGCCGATCATTACGGCGGCCTCCTCGTTTTGTTCGTCTCTCTGCTTATGCTGCTAGTTCTGATGCCACTGACAGATATATGAGTGATTCCGCTGAAAGTGGGATTTTCCGGGTTCCAAGTTTCCACGACTTAGAATGTACACTGTAGCAATTCTCTGGGAAGTATTCTATTGGTGTGCAACTATGTCAACAGTTTTTGAGGCGATTCTAACGTCCGCACGTATTTTTTAGTGCTTCATAAAGAGTCGAAATGTCAATTCCGTCCTCTGTAGGCAACCCCTTAAAGTGCACATATCTTTGTCTTACCTCACCTTTGGGATACGTAGCTCTTGATACTTTCTTGTTGTGTCAAAATAAGTGTAAATTAACTGCTGCGAGACACCGGAACTCGTCTGGAACTGAAATAATTTTTTGACCCAAATCACTCCCGGTGACAATTTTGGCCTCAAAAAGTCAATTTTCGGCGGAAACACCCATATATATGTAGCTATGTATTTGTACGCTTTTTAGTCGATTTCTTGTGATATGTACCTATTATCATGAAGCTTTTTGCGATTGAGGAATCGTGATTGTGAGCTTTGTATTCTGTGTGATTTTTTTTATTGAGTGGCATTCAGGAAGAATTTAAATGAACTCATTCTGCACGGTCTTATTCTGTTTTAGAGAAAAACTTTTCATTTTTGTCAAGGTGAAACAGAAAAAATAGGGTTTGAAAATTGTTGTGCTCTTTATACCCCAATAAGATACAGTGAGGTTGCGGTGCAGCGGGACCGGTGAGTTTTCATTATCAATGTTTATGAATCCGTGATGACTCATATAAAATGTTTTAAATAAAAATCTTTCATGGTAGTTTATTTTATCACTTAGAAGAGCATAAACAATGTGTCAAAAAATTTTTTGTTACCACCCAAACATATTTTCCAGAATACGCGGGAGTCCAAATCATAACCAAACTAAAAATAAAATTACAAATAACAAAACGGCCCCGCAGCGACGAACGGTTTAACTTTTGGAAACTATTTTATGACCGCGAATTGTTTGTGAGGAATTTTTCGCTGTGAAACTCAAGCTGCGAGAATTAATATCACATCGATTTTTCAAATCGAACAGAACTTCATCAATGTTCATGAAAATGATCTCAGTGTAAATCTGATAATTGCCTGCTTGAATTTTCTGTCTAATTTTGTTTGAGCTTTGAGTCTGAAACTTTCTTTGTTAACTCAAAATCCATAGCGCTCACTTTTCTTTATTGTTCAAAACAGAATATCTGAGCTGAAAAATTTTGCAGACCTGTCAAGTTTTGTTTCCTCAACTTATACCAGAATCTGATTTTAATTTCTCTCAACCTATTCATTACCGTGAGTCTTGTCCAACCAGAAATGAATTGTAAAATCCCAATTAATTGAAATTCTCATTTTTTCCTCCATCATGATTCGGTCTTACTTCGTGGCCCGATAGATTTCGTGCATTTACAAAAATTCTTCAAAATTTTTATTGATTTTTCATTTGCTTTCTAATTGATTAATCACAGATCATTGGAAATTGGCACTCTTACAATATATTTAGATAATATGAGTGTATGGGTCTCGGTATGGGTTGACATGAGTTTCAAATCAGATCATCATTTTAATTCATCTTGAACAAGCACTAAAAAATAGATAAAGTAATTCCTTCTATGTACATTACATCCTTTCCTACTACATAATTTATGACTCATCTTAAAATACGTGCAGATATGATCTCTGTCCCAGTTCTCATTAATTATGACACTCTGTTAGAACATAGTTCATATCCTATGACATCTTTTACCTCGAATTAATGGTAACAACGAATATTTCTTTCTCCATGCGTGAGCAAAAGAAGTGTCTTTATTGTGAACAATATCCAAATTTATCCAAAAATCAAGAATCATACCAATCCATTATTTTTGTATTTTCTTTGTAAAGGAATATAAAACATGTATCATCTACATGTCTATGTATTCACCGAAATCTACAAAATATTGCAAAGCTAAAAATCAAGCAAAAATACAGACACTCCCCAAGACGAGGGTAACATATTGCGGTACTCGAGAGCATTTACTTTTTAGGTCGATCGAGTATAAAGTCCAATGACCAAATCAGTTGCAGATTTATTTGGTGGTTATTAGGTCGTCGTCGTCGTCGTCGTCGTTCATTCCATTAGGATGCTCGTACATCAGGAGCTTTTATATACGTTTGACCTAAAAAGTTTTCACCAAAAATGTATGACATGAATTTTTTCCTACCCCGTACTACTTACTGTGTACTACCTTTGATAGTAGTAGTAGTAGTAGTAGTAGTATTAAAAGAAGTGATGTTAACCCTAAATTCATACTTTAATTACTTTCTGTTTCACCGCATACACACTCATTTCCTTCCTTGCTCTCATTGCGGCTCACTCCCTATTTTTTTCACTTTTTATCTCTGTATGTTCGTCCAACCTTAGGGACTTGTGAATGAAAATGGGAAAGAACGTGTCATTTTCAACGTGAAGCGTTGCATCTTTGAAAGATCCCTTGAGGAATATGAATATTTTTCTTTCGCGCTCTGTGTAAGATGGAAATTACATCGAAAACCAGAACGTGTCTGGATAATGGGGCAGTCAGAGAAAATGAGATTTAACTACATAAAATGTAAGACACTAGTTTTGAGTGATCCTGATAACTTTTTATGAATTTTTTTTTTTTTCTTGTTCTGACAGGAAGTTGCGTGTTGAATTTTTTCCACCCAGTATTGCAAGATACGATGATTTCAATCGATATTGTGATCCTAACTTCATCGTTGTTTGAGGTTTTTTAGTTGTGACCCAAAAAGAAATTCACATAAATATCCAATTTATCGTACCTGAAGTAATCTCAAGTGACTCAATTTTTCATTCATCTGTTACTCCTGATATCATGAAATTGTGAGTGTAATATTTTTTTCATTGGGTAATCTAATTTAATTTTATCAATTAAACTACTCATTTTCAACACCAAACAAGATTTTATAGAGTATTTTTTTTTAAGAGAACACGGTTGAAATTTTTTTTCCCCTATGGTGAGGTTCAAAAACTCACAGTCGTATGTTATCACACTTCACAGAAGAATATCCATGGACTGTTGATTGAGTTGTTCCTCGCAAAAATGTTTGAGATATTCCCAAATTGGACTTCCGCCACGACCAAGCTTTAAATTTTGAAAATTATAGTAAGAAATGAATTGAAAAATGAGTCAGGATGCCCGCATTTCGATTTTTCCTAGTATTTCTCAAGCATAACCAATTTTTCAGCTACCATTCACACTATTATCTCTATTTTTAAATCCTCCAGCAGAACCAATCAAATCTCAGAATACCTGGCCAATCATAGAATCTAATCAAAAGGATTCCCAATCTCAATTCCACCAAAACATCCATCTAGTAGTCAACTTTCAACAAAATTTTTCTAATCAGCAAAAATTCTCAAGAGACACAATTTCCATACCTCCAGCACTCTAATTTCATCCATATTCTATCTCCTTCTTTTCTCAAATGAAAATTTGAAGGAATCTCGTGGCATTTCGCATGTGACTCATTGTATTCGATGCAGACCGCATACAACAGAAAGCATTGTATAATAATAAAGAGATGAAATTGAAGCCCCGTGAAAATCGACCGTATATAACAGTGATGGGAGGCGTATAGTAGTAAGAGAATGCAGCATAGTCACGATAGCAACGGGTGATTGGTCGATTTCTCGCTTCGACTCTCGGTATGATATACCCCTTATATAGGTACCTCTGATGCTTTCAATGTAGAACATAGATGCATAGTTACTCTGTACGTACTACTCTCAGATAGCTTCTGTTATATGCATTGGCCACGACTTTTTATTTCATTGACTTTTTGATGCATCGAACAAAGTCATGTTTATTCTTTTTTTTTTTTTTTTTTTTTTTTTTTTTTGGTCGAATGTATTATAGATGATTTAGTGGGCGATGTGGTGTTGTGCTGAGTATCTTGAATCGATGATGTAATGACTCGTGTAATGAGGCCTCTTTTGAACGTAAAATTGATCTCTCAGGATCGGAATGTGTAGTTAATTGATTGAATGTGATTTCTCTTTTCATCGTTATGCGTCTTGTAGATATGGTCTGGGGCCATTGTGACTGCTGTGCAGTAAATTGGCGCTTCTCGTGTCGGAATACACTTTGTTATCATGAGAAAAACGGTTTATCCTATGACAATTTTGAGGATTTGAAATTTTCAAACGATTCGTGCACATTTTTTAAACTGAGAAAATACTGATTAGAAACATTTCTATTCAGCTTCAAATTTGTTCTTGAGTGGTTTAAGAATGTCAAGAAATTGTGATCTCGGCAAATGGAAAAGTATAGGTTAGAGGAGAGATTTTCAATCATACATATTTCTTTCGATTCAAACTTGTTCTTATTGTTTTGACCAAGGAACGGATACACGCATTTGTGGAATTCCTACATTGTTTCATTAGTGATTTCGAAACTTATCACATGTTTCATGGAAATACCCATATGTGTACCTTATAATGGTAGAAAATTGCACATCATGGTAGCTCAAGACACTCAAAATGTCCAACATAACCTCAAAAAAGCCCTGAAAAACAAAATTTAGGTTGGCGCATATTCTTTCGATGAATATATCTGAGCTTAAGAGTAGTAAACAAAATTTTGACAGGATATTTATTAACAATTTCACGAATTTATGCATAATCCAACAAGAAATCAGTGATAATTATTGAACTAATCACCTCTTGAGTACAACTTGGCTATTATCTTAGTGTAAAAAGCTGCTAAATAACCCTATGAACACATACCACTAGGCTCAGGTATGTTCTTCAAAAAAGTATGCGCCACCATCAATTTTGATTTTTAGGTCTTTTCAGAGGTTATGTTCGACAAATCGAGTATCATATGGGTACTTTCATAAAATATTTCATATGAGTTCGAAAATTACGAATAATGTGCGAATTTTATAATTGTACACACTTTTCTCTAACTTGGGCTTACATGAATGCTCATCCAATTTAGACAAGAATGTGAGCTACATGCTTGTAATGAGGTTTAACTATGTCGAAGAATCGAACAAACTCTCAACTACTCACGCTCACTTTGAAGGCGTGTAATCAGAGATGAGTTCTCATCTCTGGTGTAATTTGAGTGGTTGGCCTTAATATTATGAACTGCCTTCGCTCTGTCTCGTTGAATTTTGTAACTTATTCATGGAAGAATTTTCCCAACTATCTACGGAAAATACTCGGTACAAGTTGAAAACTCAGTAAAATTAATCAACCTTTCGAGATTCAAATGAAGAAGTTTGCTATTCTAACGGCTGATTTTAATTTGCTAAAATTTCACTGCAGCTTCTCAGCCGCGATTGGGAAGAAAAAGATGAGTCAGAGGTGTATACGCCCTGCTCCCCCTCGCGTGACATACTTCGTCATCCCCTTTGTCCTGAGATATATTAGTCTTGTATTCCCAGAACTGAAGTAATTGCAATTGCATCCGATTACTTTATGCTACATTTCATGCTATAATTCATGCGAAATTTCAGAACTAATTTTACGATTCAATAATCCAAAGTAATTTTTAATTTCTGTTCTAGGTGAGTTGTTGAAGAGTTGGTCTACGATTTCGGTTCTTGACTTCCTTTGTGGATTTGATCTCTGCCTACTCAATGTAATGTGAGTAGTTCGACTGTTTTTGCTGTAGTAGATGGAGAGAAACTAGATTTGGGCCTCAATTTTAAAGCTACAGCCTATGACATTAGCATTGCCCGTATAGGCCCATGTTGAAAAGTGATGTATATACTGACAATCGAGCTGACAATGCTAACGTTTTTACTTGTCGCTCTGAACAAAAGGCTCATTTCACGGAGTTACTCTGGATCGAGCTCTGGATTCTTGATATTTAGGTGATACGAGACTATGGAAAAAGTTTGGTGAGACTTGGTGATCCGGACCCTCCGGACTCCCCTTGTGAGTTGTAAACTGTGACCAGGCTAAAACTTAATCACTTAACCAGGGCAGCTGGGGGTTTTCAACACACTCTGTATCCACTGAGTGAGATTCAGTCTCATTACGTAAGCTTACTTCATTCTTGTACCGCTGAAAAATCTGGATAGTTAAGCTAGGGGCACCTGTAACTTGTTGGATCAACAACCTGGAAATAAGCTTTCCCAGTCTCTCAGTTGAGAGATCAAAAATTTGATATTTCTTGAAAGTAAAAGACATTCGCAGGCTGTGCTTTCAGGTTACAAGATGTGTAGTTGTATGTACACCAACTAGATGAGTTACGGAGATTTAACCTCACTTTTTCGGCTACATCAGTTTTGTCGAAATAATTAATACTGGTGATGGTCGTGTTTTTTTTTTTGCGCCAGACAACGAACAAAACAACCACTTAACCTTTCCGAAACAGAAATAAAAGTAGGCACAGATTTCATAGTTGATGAACACGAAATTTCGTGGTGGCTGTTTTGCATTTTCAGTTCTCTAGAAACGATGACTCAAAATCGCCACGGTACATTATGTAGAGACTTGTACATATCATTTATGGACAAGTAAACTCCTCTTTTCTGAATTCTGGTGGTTTTTTTCTCGAACTTATTCTTTTAAGAACCTATATTGTGTCCTTTTTTCTCTCTGCTCCCATCAACGCAATGTTAAATACGACAAAAAAATCTCAACTTTCCTTATCTATGGCTTGAAAACAGGATGGTCAATCGATCTGGAATTTTGCATGCTCAGTCTTACATACTTCAACTTCATGTGCGTCGAGTCTCAAGACATTCCGTTGATGGATAGTTTTGATGTACAACTATACCACCAAATGTACTTGAAATGCATTCTGAAACTAGTTCTCATCCTGATAGGATATATTGAAAAAAAATTGCGAATTTTTGCTAGAAAATGATAGATATTTTGCTTCTACGTGATCATCGAAGGATTTCCCAAAGCACAAAACTTAGTTTCCGGATAGGTCAGTCCGAGTTACATTTTCATCCCTTGCAATTTGGATTTCTCCATGTTCACTCTCTTCAAATAACATGTCGTTCAATGGAATGTACTTCACGTTATAGTTTACCTACTCGATTGAACATTCGTGAGGCAACCTTCCGGGCAACCTAAAAATCAAGAGCTAGTTGGCTTGTTTCCCATCAAAAAAACAAAAAATTCGAAATTTTAGTTGCTAACGAACTTGCAAAAGATATTTCTGCGCTCTGTAAGAGCCCTTACAAACAAATTTGTCATCAAACACGGATGTGAAAATCACATTGTAAACTTTTAGCATTGAGTATCTATAGCTCCTCGTTAACGACACATAGACAACTCAGGGTTCGTTAGTGATCTCGAACAAAGAACAGAAATTGTTGGACAAATATGAAGATTGCCCAAATTGTGATCCTTTGTGTGGCATGTAACTGTGATATTTTTTCTTCTTCATAATTTCGGATTGCGACCATTGCAGGCAATGCTAAAGGGTGTAAAGGATACAAACTATTTTTTTTTTTTTTTTTTTTTTTTTTTTAATGTATAATACGATCATTGGTGTCACATCAGCTTAATGTCACAAAATAAAGAAAATTTTCTAACTGACGATGAAACTACTTTCAAGAAAGAGTGTATGAGTTTATTACAGTTCATCAAATCCAATGTTTTATAAAGTCTGCCTAGAAATTTTCAACTCTCAAAATTCATTCACGTTCATTTGCACCAGAGATTTATCGATTTGTTTCATTCATGACATATTATACCAGGAATTCCGAGTAATTAGACTAACGGTATATACTGTTGCATAAGCGTGATGTAATCAAATTATTGAATGAAGAGACATTAATCAAAGGCAATCATGATTTTACGTAAGTCTATAGTATTGTGCGCCTACACTTTACCATACATGGACAAACGACGACCTTGTTCTCCATTTCAATCCAAACCTGAGAAACACATTATATTTTAATTTCATCTTTTCCATACAATACATTTTTTCAATTCAGTCTAACTCCTTCACTCATATTGTCCACTATATAATAGTGAACATGCTCGATTCACAATATTTGTGATAAATTTTGTTTGGCACTTGATAAAAATCTGGAAAAAATTAGATATATTTCTGACAATCCTGCCCGTAAGAATAAAGTCTCAATAATTTGCTTCAATACTGGTGAAGATAAGGAAATTAACAAAAAAAATTCCAATTTTGTGTAGCATTTTTTGATATATTGGAACTAGCTATTAATTTTTCTTGTGCTCTTGTGTTAGTAAACTTGTGGACACCCCATTCTTACCTAATATTTTGCGGTAACGATAATAGATATACAAATTGTTCACTCAATCATGAAATTTCCAAACTCGAAACAACTACTACTAACCACTGTTTCCACTTTGAACCCTGAATTTGGGGCGCCCGGGGTTATGTTGACGTCGTCGCAGGTGCAATTGAATGAAATTTACAAGCCTTTCTCAATATAAGCCTCAGATCAAATGTACCTCGCTTTGGCCATATCCCTAGAAAGCATTTTCATAACCCAGTTTCGGCAATCTAATTGAAACTGTACTACATAGTAATGGATTCAGATGCTTTGAGTATTCGGCTATGGCATGCATTACCAAGTTCGACCGATCGGAACTATTATATATCATGCTTCTGCATAAGTTTTGCTATAGATCGATCCGTTTGTGTGAAGTTTGTACGACGTTTGGCTGTCACAATTATCGAACTTTCGAACTAGAATATTTAATAGCTAATTGTTTGTTCATGCGTACAAATAATACCCTCTGACATGGGCAAAGTTTTGAAACCAGGGTGTCTACCGGTCCTTCCAGTCCTTCTAGTCCTTAGAATGTCCTTATTTGATTTGGAAAGTCCTTATGTCCTTAGAAAGTCCTTATTTGCATGGCTAGGTCCTTACTAATTCGGAATTCGGACTCAAGCAATATAATGTCTTGCAGAATAACTTCTCAAAGTAGTTGAGAAATAAGAAAAAAAAGATGTCATCAGTGCCAGCACGCTCGTGGATTTTCCATATACTACTAGAGATTTTTCTGAATGAGTGTAGAAATTCAAAAATTGGTCCCGAACATCTTGGTGGAGATTTCGAGAAAGATCTTGTGGGGAGGGGGGGGGGAGTTTCAGGAGGGATTGAAAGAATTTAATACGCAGAATGAGCGTTTTCATACATCTTACTCGATTTGCTTGTGAGTTCGATTGTATATATAAAAAAATAGATCGCACGCACTAGCTCAGCAATTATATGAGCAAAATCTTCTCTCATAGTAATGCAGTGGCCCAAAAGAACTTTTCAAGTTTAGAATAAATGAGTTTTTTGGTAAAAACCTGGAAGAAGAGTCGCTAGTTGCATAGCGATCTGTACCCGATCCCATCGTGAGCATTGACAGAGGTTTAAAAAAAACTTGGTATAACTTAGACAGTAATTGCTATATTAAAAAAATTCATCGTCACAGCGAAAAGATACTCTGAGGATGAAATCTCACGATCTTTGAACTTTCAACTATTGTGAGGACACTTACAAATTTAGTTATTACATAAATTATAGTTAATAATTGATTCAAGAATGGTATTTGGGTACTCGATGAGCATGTAGCTTCCAAAACCAAGTCCTTACATTGTCCGGTTTTGGTCCTTCAAAAGTCCTTAGAAAGTCATTCTTTGCCTTGCAAAGATTCTGGTAGACACCCTGGAAACAATTTAGAGACTTGAGTATAATTCTCAAAGTGGTGCCTAACTTTTCGAATATTATTTCATGTACGATATTCTTATAAAATTTATAGATGAAATTTTGTTGCTTTACTACCAAAAAATTCAGTATAGTCGAAGAAACTTTACAAGAAGAAGGGGAATTTGTGAATTGGCGCCTCTTCGGATCCTGGCATTTTTTTTGACCTTTCGAAGAATTTCCCTAGTTTTCCGTAGTTTCCCTACGAAAAATCTCGTTGCTGATTTTTCATTTGCGATATCTTTCTCGCTCTTTCAAGAATTTTCTGCAAATTTATTCTAATTTTTTTGTTGATTTCTAACTTTAAATCACTCCTATGTACAAGTTCTGGCCTCAAATCTTTGTCAAGTTCTATCGGTTAAAATCAACTCATTCCATAAGCCAAAACAAACGTTCCAACCTAATAGAGCTATAATTTTCCCCATCCCAAACACATTTTCTTACTCAAACATGGGCCTTTACACAGTAGCTCAATTGTACCCTGCCTACATTTCTACTTCTTTATTAAAATAATATGTGTCTAGCGTGCAATAATTCTTTGATCGATCTCATTCTCGGAAATAATTTTCCATAAATAATTTCAACTCTAAATTATTGCTCATTCCACATCAGTTTCCTTAATTCTAAGAAACATTGATCGCCTCTATCGCCAAAAGCTTTGAAAAATCAAGAAAATAGCAGCCAACTCAATTCGGTCAAACTCTGCACTCATCACGATAAGAAAATTCTCGACCAAAGCAGGATTCAATTGACTAGATAAGAAAGTATGCCGAACAAAGGGATGCAATTCAGCCGTCTTCGAAGCTTTTATACATAGATATTCCAATCGATTCTTCCTCCATCTCTTTAAGAGAGCCGCTCTGGCTCTAAGGAATCGTAAAATTGAATTTTTTAGGTTATCTACTATATTATCCTCCAAGACTTTATCCTCCAATGAGCTGCAAACCAAACTATCTAGTATCTTCTAGATTCATCCCAATGAAAGTGAGAGGGTCAGGGGAGGGGGGGGGGGTATAAATGGTGTCACTCGCCCTTATCAGAGTTTCTCCACTGCTGCCTGCGACACCCCCCTTGTCCCCCCTCTTCTCCTTTGCCCAAAATATCGAACCTGCGCCTCTCTGATGCTGGCCTATACTGTGCTGTTATCGTTGACCTCTCGTGAGAGAGATTTAGGCCATCGTATAGTGCTACTGGGGTACATTGGCAAAAGGCTTGTGGTGTGTGTATGTGTGTGTATGTGTGCTTTGAGTCACTCTTATAGATGTATAGAAGTATATACATGTAAGGATTTTGTGTATGTATAGGTGTATGATAAGGTATCCGGATTGCTGCGTCGAGGTCTTATGTCAAAGTAGCTTCGCATGAATCTTCTTTAACCTGTCCCTCGTTTTAATTTTCGAGCCAATGGGGATATCGATTTTTTTATACATTAAATTGGGGGGGGGGTAAACTTTGAAGCTTGCTGCTGCCGCTGAATGAAACTTTGTTGGTGGAATTTTTAATGATGTAGATCCTTACTGGAAAAATTTAGTTTGCTCGTTACGATCTTGGGTTTATAGATTTTTCATCATTCTAACCTAAAAAGGCCGCATTCAAATGCGGTTTTAGAGTTCTCATGATGAAAAATCATTATTGCTCTGTCCTCGCAGGCCCATTTCGGGCGTGGAGGACTTATTTCCCTCGCTTCGCTCGGGAAATAAACTGTCCTAGCGCCCGAACTGGGCGTACGCGCCCAGGGCAATAATGTACTATTCTTTTGTTTTTAAGATGAAATTTCAGATATTTGAGCGTTTTTTACTAGTCGCAAGTGCAATGTCAGTATAAATAGAGTGGTACACGAAAATGTAACATTTCTCAAAATTGTAGATGGAAGTCGTTGTCGGATACTAGCATACATGTTTTTAAATATTGGCCCGAACTGGATAGATTCAAGCTTTCAGTAAATGTCATTTTGCTGTCCAGTTATTTTTCTAGCGCTATTTTGCGCTCAAAATGATGCACTGTAAATGCGGTTCTTTACCTAGATAATTTTGGAAAGAGTATATATATATATACAATTTACTGACCCGTGCGGGGAACTATTTTGCGCAGCCATTGTAAAAAGGTTTTCTTGAAAAACTAAAAATTGTAGATTTTGAGTTCAGAAACTGGCAGGGATTTTCTTTTTTGAAGCTTTTACTACGATGCGGGCCCCCAAAGTAGGGCTCATGCGTCCAACTGTATGTACGGTGATGATCCAATTTCCAGTCAATGGGTCCCACCGGTAGGGCCCGCATCACACACAGGACCCTAAAGGTGATGACAGACAACCCGCTATGACACAAATCTCACGACACGTCACGAAATTCACTCCTGCGAACCCAACCATCGATGAATTGGATTCATTCTTACAGATCCAGTTATGGATTATGAAAATGAATCAAATGCATCGATGATTAGGTTCGCAGGAATGAAATAGTAGAGTCGTGTCGGGTGGTGTCGTCTCGTGAGATTCGTGCCGTTGTAGGTTATCTGTCATCACCCTAACGCGATTTTTGTTGATGCAGTAAATGACACGTGAATATATGGAACACAATATAATATTAAACAAGTCTCTGTCGTCTGACCCATGCATGAGCCCTCCAGAAAGACTGGAGTGAAAAAATGTATTTCGACAGATTTTTAATACACCAACGTATAATTTGAGCCAAAATCCATGTATTAATGATGTTACGAGTTTGAGGCTTCTGTCGCCAAACCTTTACACATGTCACGTGCAGTAGAAAATTGTCAAATCTTACATTGCTGGGCATAGACGGTTGAGTCAGTTCTAGATATCACCAGATACTTGGATATTCCTGCATTTTTCTAAGCTCAATTTTGCACTTTTTTTATGAAACTTTTTAAAAATCTGTACAAATTCCTCCAGCGGTTGACGATACTCTTGTTACTTAGATCATTTTTGATCCACAATAAACGTGCGAGATACTGTTTTTTTGATTCTGCGAAAAACACTTGTAATCTTGGCGTTATCCTCAGGTCATAGAAATTCTTTCAGTAATTATTCGTATGGCATTGGTCTGATTTCTCAGTACAAAACAATATGGCTTTAGCTCTCATAAAGTCTCTTTCACTTTTGAACATGACGTGGGCACTGCACGTGCAATAATTTAAACTCTGTGATGTCATCATGAAGATCGTGAGAGTGACTCTATGTTCGGACTTGCTCAGGACGTGTTTATTCCAAGTGTGCTGTTTCTAGTAGTTATTACGTGATCTTTTTTCATTTGAGAGTCAATTGTGAGAACCATTAATCTTTTAAAATAAGTGGGCCCATGATTCCGTCTTGATTGAAAAATAATTTTAGTTTCTATCTCACACGCTGTCTACCGGACCCGGAAAAGTCTGAGTGATGAAAAATCTTAGCAAACGATCGCACCTGACATGATCAGTCCAAATATCTCGACAACTCATTCCATCTTTTGGGAAGTTGAGTAAAGCTTTTGGTCATTTGAAGAAGTTTTTTTTTCCTTCATATTTTGACAAGGCAAGAAAACATTGATATCGGGACGGGGGGGAGGGGAGTGAATATTTAGTTCTCAAGTCTCTCACGGTATATTTTCTTGGTTCACTCATCTTATTTGATTATTCACCTCATTCAACCATCAAACAACATCCGCGTTGAAATGACAATCAGAAATTGTTGTATTCCAAATGATCCGTGTATCGATGGGTTCGTCCGTGGATTCTATCCAGGTATATGACGATATCGTAGTAATCTCTGCAAAACTCGATGTCAATAAAAAGTCTCTGCTACCATCATAATTATTAAAGAAATGAAAAATCTTATCTAATTCCTGTCGAGCCTTAACCCTCGATTTTCACAAGATCTTCCAATGTTTTATTTCTTTGCTCAAGTCGAGGAAATACACAGTTATCTCAACAAATACTTGCAATGTATATACACTACTGTCTTCAAAACAGACAGTCATCGTAAGCAGCTGTCATAATTGAGTAATTAACGAATCTTAAGGGGCTCATCTCTTCATTTCTCTCGTGTATATCGTCTTGTCTCGTTGTCGTCTGTCTCCACATTTGCGAATAATTGAAATTCCGTTCACACAGATAGAGTCGGCTCTCCAGCATTATTACTAAAAGCTTCACATCGTCGCGTCATCCCAGTTATTCTCAGACATGAATATATATAAATTATAGTAACGAGAAAATCCCTTCAGTAATCGCTGTATATTCCGCTGACTAATCTTGCAATCGAATAATTTATTTTGTTGTATAGTAGATGTAAAGGTGCACAACTTTGAGAAAGTTATTTGCCAGCTTCTACATCATCGTGAGTGGGTTATGATATTTTTGTGTGTGTGTGTTATTCAAAAGTTAGTGTAAAAGGCATTTAGGGTAATTGTGCCAAATTTGACCCCACTCAACTTCTTGAATGTACGCATACGCAGACCTTGACACGCATTTTTTTTCATGTTTCTTAAGTTAAAATTTTGAGAAAATGGATATTTTGGACCGATCCTTATTGACCGGCACATATTTCTTGGAACAAAGAAACTGGTTTTCGGTACTTTCGACTTCTTTTTGCTGAAGTCACCAAAAAAGTGTTACGTCAAAAAAGTTGGCGCCCCGAATCGTAACGTATACATCAGCTCATTTTCTTTGTTCCTGTCTTAACTTCAAAATTTCTTTTGCAGAATTGCAAAATTCAATTTCTAACTCATACTAGCGCATATTACTGCAAAAAGGTGCAGTGTTCTTAATTCCCCCCCCCCCCCCCCTCCATAGTCTTCTTTCAAACTCGTTCTTCACTCCATCAAAATGCATTGATTCAACTCAAAAAGTTCCGAAGGGGGTTAAAAAATATACAAAATGAGCTAAAATACGTCTTATTTGGAGGTCTGGGAGCTTCAAACCCCGTATTATCTGATGGAGATAGGATTTTTTCCACGTGGGGGCAAATCAGGAACACACTGTCAAAAACTCGCAAAAAATCTTCAAGATGGCTCAGCTCTAATTTGTTGGAATCAAACATACTTTGACTCATTTTGAAGATCTTGAAATAAGCTTTAAAATAAGTTGAAGTGCGTTGGAAATTATTGAGATGAGTCAGAATGGCGAGCAAAACAAAAGGAGGTGGGGGCAATTAGGCACACTCACCCCGGTGTTTATGGTGTAAAAATTTGGGATGATTGGTATGATCCAATGGTAAGCTGTAAAGTTTGCACAGTTGACGAGTTTTTTCATTGTCAACTACTGGAAAAATGAGATGTGCGCGGTATTTTACCTTCTGAAACGATCTGATTTGTTCCTTAACACGAATATGCAAATCGAGAGAATTCAAAATTCAATCAGCTTCTTCTTTTAACTTTGCAAAGGATGCAGTTTCCTCGACATTTGGTAATCTTAAATTTTTTTAAGGTTCGGAAAACCACTCAGACGATCGCCTTCGCCCATCCCATGAATATTACAGACACCTTGTTTACAAAGGATTAGAATTCTTTGAACAATTTCCACTAATGCTGTGATGCATGTTTTTCGGAAATATCAAACGAATTAGCACTTTTCATCTGCTCGGTTCCTATATTCAAATTGACTCTTAAATGACACCAATTGATTCCACCCTCGTCTCGCTGGTTTTGTAAATGTTTCACCGCACATTTCAATTTCTTGAATTGAATCTTTCTTGTATTCTTGAAAAAAAATTCGCATTAAATGGCAAAAAAACGTACACAAAATAGCCTTTTAGTTACTACAAATGCAAAGTCAGATGAGATGAGCCCTCTTGGAAAAAAATGTTGAAAATACAGGTAATTAAGAGTTTGATTTAGTTCATTAAAAAGCAATCTCTCATAAAATATCTGACAGAAGTTGATCTGTATAATAAAAAAACTCGACGTCCTCACGGTACAAAATGTGAGTTGCTCTCGTGAACTTCTGCTTCAACTTTATCTCTCTGAATAATGCTTTGTTATCTCTGGAGCTCGAGTTTAGCGCGGGTCTTAATCTCTCGCGTAATCGCAAAAGTTTAGACGGATTTCTCGTTCAAGTACTTAACGAGATTCGGAATATATTCTGCTAATTCTTTTTCTCCTTCATCTCCATTCACGCTCATTTTGCGCACAAACTTCTTTATCCTACAATTTTATTGTAGAAGGTCCATATTGAAAATACATCAAACTTCCAGTCATTTTGAGCTCATCAATTCGTGCAATGTCGTTATCCAAAAATGTAACCCATGCGTGACGGAACAAGCGTAAGTTTTGTGTATAAAGCTTGTTGAAGTTCATGAGATGTAAAACTCCATATCCGTCCGATTTATTGGAGTATAACTTTGTTACACAAACTTGAGGTGGATGGGGTAAAGGAGTTTGTTGAAATTGACTTTATCGCGTAAGTTATGAAGATGACTTTCTGGCCTGACTGCATCACAGAGTTATTCTATATAGGTGACGATATACTTCTGACCAAGTCCCGCAGAGTTTGTTCAACGTTTTCACAGCATTTTCAGGCGTTAAATTAATTGTCTTCAATTGAAGGAGCCTTTTTTATGTGATTTGAGATTATTGAACGTTCATTTGACTGATTTCCGTGTATTTGTTGAAGTAAACCGCACTGACTCATTCCTTGATTCATGAACTGATTGATGAATGATCCCAATTAAAATCAAGATGAAGAATTTCGCGACCATCCAAGATACTATGATTGAAATTCATTCTTCATTCCGAAGTTCATACGATAATTTATTTCCCATCGAGTCTTTTTATTTTCAAGGAATGAATTTTCCTCTTATTTCTTGGGATTTAGTTTCCAATATGATTTTGAGGGACTCGAACTTGTAGATGAATAATTTTGGGCCATCACTTCGAATACATTTTTCACCTAGTTTCCGTACGAATCACGAAATCAAATACATGTACAGAACAAGCTGTTGAGTACTCAGAAAATATAGTATACAAGAATCATATTTGTATTCCAGTCTAGTAAAAACGTGGAACTGTATCATTGGAAATTGTATTTTTGGGTCTATTAGCAATTTTTTCGAGGAAATTGAGTTATTTTTTGTTCCTTCACAGACTTTTCTGTGACCCCATTAAAACGAAAATGAATACAAACTTTCAGAAGCTACCCTTCATTATGATTCATCTGAACAAATATGCTCCTTTCTCACATTTCACCACAATTTTTTATAATCCTTATAAATCTTACCTCCTCATCACCCAGATAATTCACCGCGCAGAATTTTTCCATAGCTGGTCATTAGGTTTTTTTTTATAACTGCATCACTAGCAGAGAGACTCATGCAACTAACGACACTATCATAGTATTTTTAGTTCGCATGGAAAAAAAAATTCCAAGCCAATATTACAAAAATCCATCGTTGAGAGCCGTTGTCGAAGTACACCAGCAGGGCATCATTATTTTCCTATTCATCGCAGTTCCATTTGCGCTCTAGATGCATATTATATATCTTCCGCATCACGAAAAGAAGCTCATTTGCTGCAGCATCTCATTTTCAATGAAATTCTTTACCACGAGTCAAAGAATCAGCCTAAGACCGTGAAATTGGGTCATTGGGAATTCCACCCACATACATACCTTGTCTGAGCATATTGTCACGGAAAAAAATAGTCAGCAGTCGCCTCTTACTACTTCTACTGGTATTGTTATACATTAAGTTCGAAAAAAAAAATAAACGTGCTCTTGTGGATATAACTAACTGACTTTATACCCAATAATCGACCGAAATTGAAATATGTATGAAAATGTGTGTGGAAAGAGATGAGACTGCAACCACGTGAATTTTTCTAGTCGCTCATCGGTCGGGTTGTTATTCCCTTTGAGATTGAGTCTCTAGAACTCTTGGGGATATTGCATCGAGTGAGAGCATCAGCAGGCACATTCAGACCTGATTGCTCTTTACTATATCTTCTGTTAGGTATACAACGTCGACATTGAGCTTTCTTCTCTTGTACAGCAAATTTTTTGACGACACGAATTTCCTTTTCAACTTATGGTTGTTGCTGCGAGTGTGTCTATTTTTCTGTGTGCGGCGACAATATATCTACAATACCAAAGACTTAGATATTTTCTTTTAAGATGATTATTGCTTTCGTCTTTTGCGGATTTTTCCGTTTTTTGGTGTTATTTGTAAGCTGGCACATTGACAAATTGAATATTACCGTAGTTGTTAAACGATAAAGTAACGCATATGTGATCTTATGATAAAAAAAAATGACAATTGTTTTATGCTACATATCCCTGGTAATAATCTTTTGGAACGCGTGTTTTGGAAGGTATCATGAATTAGGCCATGAAATGATCAGATCTTGTATAAGGTTGGTAAGTTGTCCAAAATTTCCAATAACATTCTCAGCTTTTCATGGACATGGCCTGAAAATTGACAACTTTATTACTGGTTTTTGCCAAAATTGTTTTATTTTGAGTTTTTGTAACAACGTTGTACAAACTGAGATGTGATCAAATCTTATAAAATTCACGGTAAAAATTGAATAAGAGACCATCGATGAAAGTGAAAATTAGGGGCCGTCCATAAACTACGCAGACCGATTTTTATTATTTTAGACCTCCCCTTTTCCGTAACCAATCGTAGCTTTGTGGTCAATCTGGCCCCCCTTCCCCCAAAAAACTACGTAGCTTTTCCAAAAATGATAAAAGTTTCATTCCATCGAAAAGAACCAAAGATCCTGGAAACTATCTCATTCTTCAAAATATCTTGAGCTGAAGTAGCACGATTACTTCAAAGTATCCTATGTGATTATAATTTGAATTATTCACCTTCTCCCTGATTACGGGCAGGATTCGTCTCGTCAGACGTAGGGGATTTGTCTGCATCTCAAATAAAAAAAAAAAAAAAAATTTGTCTGCATCAGTTGGAGGGACATTCGAATTCGAAGTCGAAAGATTTTTGGAAATAAATTTGGAAACCATATAGGTGATACTTTATGAAGGGTTTACAAGTGAACCACGCTGAAGTGTGAAAACGATTTACCAGTTCGGAACTTCCCACGATACTTGCACACGAGCACTCAACAAATGTTAACAATGACGTGAACGAATGAACATCCAACGTACATGCTTTACATGTACAAACATCGGCTGTGTGGCTTCATAGATTATTATTACATCCAATCAAAATTTATCTGACCGATAATAATATTAGAACCATGTACCGAAAGCCATTTTCACGCACGCAATTTAAAAATATGAAGCTATACGTAGTAAAGCCAATAGCCCCCCCCCCGCTCCCCCCGTAGCCCAACGTACTTCTTTTTATTAAATTTTTGAAACCCCCCCCCCCTTCTCCCTTGTCCGCCTACGTAGTTTATTGACGGCCCCTTAGGGAAAGATGTCTTAATCTTTCTGTCGGATAATAAATAAAATGATTCAAAACTTGCGCATGATGACTGATGATGGAACTTCTGCCTACCGAAAAACCTCTCACAAAACTCATGATCACATATTCTCATTTAACCATGTATACCCAAATATTGTGTCAACTAATTCATATCTGTTCCCACGAATCCCAAAACTTTCCTCGCTGAAATGAGACAAAAAAATTTCATACCAAACTATAGCCCGAACCTTCGATCAAAAAAAAAAAAAAAAGAAAAAAAAATGTACCATCAGGCATATACGGATGTGCTCATTGTACAATGGTCCCCATCCATTTTGTCATCCTGTCCTTGATCACAATTATTACCAAGAGTGTCTTGTCGTTCAAAGGAGCAAATCGCCCACGTTCGCAAACCCTAATGTACTCCACTCTGTGATATTGCATTATTGCTATATCGTCCAATGCAATAATACCACTTACAATTATACACATGTAAACGGATATACATGACAGAAGGTCAAATTCGCAATCCAAAATCATCAGCAGTGTCGTCCACCAAAATATGCACATCCGGATCAAAAAATAAACTATACTATAATTTTAGGCTTCTTTTGTGCGTGTGTGTGTGTGTTCTTTATCATCCTAATACCATCATACTTTATCGAGCTTCGATTCGATCATCGTTCAGATCATCATGCACGCTACCGCGCTTTCAAACGATGATTCATGAATAATCGAAAGCCTCTTCATTTTATCCAGCCGCAAATATGAACCGTTTGTTCGCATGCTCTCTAAGGTATATCTGTTTGGCATCTGTGTGTAGAGTATATTTAGAGCATTTTAGCATGAGCAGCCGGCGCGGCGTGCGCGCGCGGGTGGTGGTGGCGTTTAGCGATTTATCGACGCTTCACTTTCATCGCTCATCCAATATAATGATGGAATGAATGAAAATTGGCTCGTTGTTCTCTTATATTCACGGCAGTATTAGTTTTATAATGTGGTGATTTCGATATAGTGTTGGATAGAGTGAAATTATTTGATAGTGCTGTGGAAAAAATTGTGTGGGAGAAAAATTACAATTGAAAAAAACTGAAAATTGATGGGCTGATCATAATTTTAGTTGGGTGATAATTTTTTAAAAATCTAAAAGAACTGCTTATGATACGCACATCTGTAGCACGCCACGATTCTAATTCTATCGAAATAAAGATCCGAACGATTTTGTGGAACATATTATTCAGAATCTCAAGAACTATTTTTTCGGTCAGCGCAGTCCTATCCGAATTTCTCGACTTTTTTACATGTAGATAAAATGAGGTTCCAGTCTAGTAGATACATATATGGTTAATCCCATCGAAATCAGTTTTATTTTCATTACAGATTTCTTCCAACAATTGAGAAGTGTGAATTCTTTCTCACATGAGAGGAGTATCTTCGAAATGAATTCAGTTCTCTTTTGTTGAATTTTGATTTTAAAAAATATGGTTGAAAGGTACTTCCACTTTGGTCGCTGCAATGAATCGTGACTTTTTAATACCGTCAACCGGCATTACTTTGAACAGACGGAGGACTAACTCTGCCGTCATAAGTAGGAAAAACCGTAAGTGACATTTTGTCGAAAATGAGATAAAAATACTACGTTATAGATCTCAGCGCGATCGATTCAATGGTGCTCGAACCATCACGCTATCAGTTATAGTTTTTTCTAAAACAAATTATAAACGTTCCCGAATTCTCGAAAGAATCACAGAAGTACTTGCCAAGGCGACCGTAAGCAGCATATACTTGGCATCGGCATAGAAAGCACGATTTTTGAGCGGTGATACTGAAAATAGTAGATTTCGCACCGAGATTATGAGGTTGTAACTCGCTTCTGAGCGATTGGTTTTCGGCCCGAGCCGTAGGCGAGGGTCGAAATAATCGCTCGGAAGCGGGGAACCTCATCGAGGCGCGAATGCTATTTTATGTAATTTTTATAAGCATCCAAACATCGGGGGAAATTGCATAAAAGTCTTTTTGCTTTCTCAAAGGGAAAGGGTTGTATTCGTGACAAGACATTTTTGCTCAATTTTTTCACTCAAATTAATTTTTTATTCTAAAAATCTTCACTCATAGCGAATCGGCTTCGTACATTTTGTTCCTCTCGCCACTATCTATCTATTGTAAGTCACGGTTTTTCCTCCAGGCTTCTCCCTGGTCCTCCACGAATTTAACTTTCTCTGTCGTTGTCTGTGTCTGTCCGTGTGTGTGTCTGTGCAACTTCATTTTTCGTCAACGGTTTCTCCTCAGCGTTTTGACCGATCTTTCTCAAATTTATGTGAGTGGTAGAGCACCATGTAAAGATGTGCTGAAAGGATTTATAGCCCAATCTATCTAACAGTTCTCGATTAATGAGTATCCGAAAATAAAAATGTCATAATTTTCCAAAAATCGATTATTTTATATTCAAATATCTTTTCTCAAAATTAACAAATCAAATTTTGGGTCACTTGAACAACCATTTTTTCATCATTTTCCGTCAATTGGTTAATGTGGAATTTTCATTCATATCTATCTCTACCAATTAAATCATGAATCTTCTATCAATGAAAAAGAAATCATGTATATTTCTTTTCCCATACAGTTTAACGTAATTCCGTATTAACCAATCGATCAAGGATGGCCAGATTGACATTTTATTAGGTCACCTCAACTTCCCTTATAAAGTTCTTCTAGACATAAATTCTAAAAACTCCTAATAATTTCTTGAAAATTTTAACATTTTCATTTTCCGATACTCATTAATCGAGAACTGTTTAATAGATTGGGCTATAAATCCTTTCAGCACATCTTCACATGGTGCTCTACCACTCACATAGATTTGAGAGAGATTGGTCGAAACGCTGAGGAGAAACCGTTGACGAAAAATGAAGTTGCACAGACACACACACGGACGGACACAGACAACGACAGAGAAAGTTAAATTCGTGGAGGACCAGGGATAAGACTGGAGGAAAAACCGTGACTTACAATAGATAGATATCAGCGAGAGGATCAGAATGTACGAAGCCGATTCTCTATCCTTCAAGATTTTTGGAATAAACAAATCATCTCAATTTAAAATATGTACGAAATCTGTTGTCATGGAATAAATTCTATTATTTTTCGTCCCCGGTTTCTCCTCAGCCTTTCCACCGATCTTTCCCAAATTTATGTGAGTGGTAGAGCACCATGTAAAGATGTGCTGAAAGGATTTATAGCCCAATTTATTGAACAGTTCTCGATTAATGAGTATCCGAAAAATAAAAATGCCAAAATTTTCCAAAAATCGATTATTTTATATTCAAATATCTTTTCTCAAAATCAACAAATCAAATTTTGGGTCACTTAAACAACCATTTTTTCATCATTTTCCGTCAATTGGTTAATGTAGAATTTTCATCCATATCTATCTCTACCAATTGAATCATGAATTTTCTATCAATGAAAAAAAAATCATGTACATTTCTTTTCCCATACAGTTTAACGTAATTCCGTATTAACCAATCGATCAAGGATGGCCAGATTAACATTTTATTAGGTCACCTCAACTTCCCTTATAAAGTTTTTCTAGACATAAATTCTAAAAACTCCTAATAATTTCTTGAAAATTTTAACATTTTTATTTTCCGATACTCATGAATCGAGAACTGTTTAATAGATTGGACTATAAATCCTTTCAGCACATCTTCATATGGTGCTCTACCACTCACATAAATTTGAGAAAGATCGGTCGAAAGGCTGAGGAGAAACCGTGGACGAGAATTAATCCCGTGAAAACAGATTTCCAACAAACTTTACCGTGATTGTCATTATTTCTCATAACGATAAAATTTTGGTTCCCAGCACTTAATCGACACTGATGAATACCAAAATCTTATCGACGCCTATTATGAAAAACTTCGATATAATACTCATTCCATCGAAAATCATCATTAGGTCTTAAAACGTTGTAGCCACCTAGCGCCACATAGCAGTAGATCTTCATTCGACTATACTCATTTAAATTAAATTTGTCTTTATCATTGTACTAGATAATACACTCACCGGCACCCACTTCACAATAATACACACACTCACACGCCCGAACATTTGTTCGTTCGATCCCAAACGATATATATACCACAGCAGAGTATTTGTTATTTCTCCATCATCAGGTTACCCTATCAACACTTTGAACATTTTGCTATAAGTATAACTTAACCTTCAATCTTCAAGATTGAGAGAAAAGAAACAACTGAAATTATGTTTTTTGGATGATATTAATATCAAGGGATTAAAAATAATGTACAACAATGTGAGATCATTGAATAAAAACTTCTACGATCTTATGAAAGACAGATGGTTTTCGCAATTTGATTTGCTGATATTCACAGAAACATTCACTACAAAGAGAGATGTGTTCGAAATCCAAGGGTACATATTAATCTACAGATCTGATATAAATTCGGAAAAGAGATCAAATAAAGGTATGATATGTTTCTTGAGGAAGGGGTTGAATTACGAAGTGGTTAATAATGTATGGCTGAATGAGAAGGAGTGTGGATCACATATGGATATGGTACATTTGAATGTAAGTGATGTAAATATTTATACTGGTTACAGGTCACCGAAAACAAAGACAAAAATTTTCATAAAATATTTAGAAGAATTATTAAGTATAAAAAGAAGAAATGAGAAAAAAAATATTGATGTGCTCATAAGTGATTTCAATTATGATACATATGAAATCGGTAGTAATTTTGAAGTTTATTTGAAAAAGTATGATATGAAGAGATGTTTAGGAGAAAAAATGTCTACGACAAATTATAATACACAAATAGATACGATATTCATATCGAAGGATTTCTTTAAAATAATAGCAGGTACTTATGAATCGTATTTATCTGATCATAAACCGATATACCTATGTTTAGGGAATGACTTTGACATGGAAGTTGATGAAATGAACTGTGAGTATCAGATAGAGAGAAGAAAGGAAGAATCAAAGGAGATTGGAATAGCAATAAAATGTAAGAATGTTGATTTTTTCGAAAGAAATATTTTATCAAAAGATTCGTGGATAGCTGATGAGACGATAAATGAATTCATGTTTATACTGAAGATGAGATTCCAAGAAATTGATCCAATTCCCACTGCAGTTATGAAAATATATGATGAGGTAGTTCCAACTATGAATGAAGATATACAAATAATACATAGTGATGTTTATAGTCATTGGAGATGTCTACATTATGAACCACCACATCTATATATATATGATAGCCTTTATTGTGATGAACATTGTTTCGATGATTTAGACGAAATGGAAAGGAATTTCATAGAAGAAAGGTATAATAATATTTCGAAGGAATTTGTGATCTTCAGGAATGTACAAAAGCAATTAGATTCAAGTTCTTGTGGTTCATGTGCGACTGCAAATGCTATAATTTTGTGTTTGAAAAAAGATCCAGGATGTGCTAGGTACAATACGAATCCTGGATTGATGAGAAATCATTTATGGAAGATGATAAATAATAGTATAATAGAAGAATATCCATGAAGAGTAAGAGTTTGTGTATAAGTACTATGATTGATCGATTATGAAAGTAAAATGAGAGAATTTGTAATTTTTGACGAAATGTGATGGAAGAAATTAGAACGAAAATAAAGGAATACGTTGATGATAATTGTGATTAATCATTTTTTACGTTTGTAAAACAAAGATGAATGGGAATACATATTATTTTTTTGAAATAGAGTATTATTGCGATGAAAATTAATATGATAGATATGTGAGTAGTGATTGTGGAATATGAATAAGTTACGAATGAAAAATTGGAAATGAATCGGTAAAAGAATTGAATTAATTGTAGTATTGATAAGAAGATTTAGATTGGTATTGGAAAAAGGTATGTATAAAATTTGTGGAAACGATTGGTGATTTTGATGAGTAATTTCGGAATTATAATTTTTTGGTCTAAAAAGCACAGCACATTACGACGTGAGAAAGCATTCTGCTAATATCATTTAGCAGCGTATTTTGCTCCAAAATCATGCTTCCCAGCCACACACAGCTGATAGGGACTCTTTCTTCTGTGCAAAATGTTCTCCACGCATGCAACCATCAATTGAGACGGGGTTGATCGCAAATGATTCGCTCCAGGAATGTGCCTCTGGTACGATCTGTGAGGACAAACGTCTCTATCTCCGTCAAAACTCGATGTGAGGTGCAAAGTCGCGCTTCCTAAGAATCAGAATCGGAATATCTCGCGATTCCCCCTCAAGAGTGAGAGACGTTCATCCTCACAGATCGTACCAGAGGCACATTCCTGAAGCAATTCCGAGTCATTTGCGACCACCCCCGTCCCAATTGATGGAAAACCCATCGTGTAAGTTGTAACCCCGTATTTGTCGCGAGATTCCGACATGGCCTTAAACAAATCGCTATTAGAACCCTTGCGCATCTCTATTTTGCTGATTTCGAGAATTCAAACGAGTGTCAAAATTGACCCCTTTTTGTTCAAAGTAACCACCGTTGACGTTACCTTATTTACTGGCGTTTCAACAAATGTTTGAATTTTAGAATTCTGTGATGGTTACAGTATTTGAATAATGATGCCTGCGGATATGAAGTAACATACAATTAATACCAGATCCACTGACAAAGATTTTAATTCTTTATTTGAGGTGCAATCAATCGTTCAAACCTATTGTTTCAACAACGATAGGCCTAATAAAAAAATATTTGCGTTCTTCTCTGTCAAAGAAAAAAAGTTGGATATGCATCATATTAAACGTAATCACTCATATACATTTGATTCTGCAAAAATTTGCAATACCACGACTTGCTCTCTGAAATGAAATTCTCAAAATTTTTAACATTTTCGTGTACATCGAAATTTCTCTCGATATTGTATTTTGTTCCAATACACATGATACATCTGTATTTTCATCCTACAAATCTGCAACTTCATAAATGTTTGAAATTTCATCATTACATAAGAACCAGAATCGTCCGATCAATAATACAAATCCGACTTATCCCTACTTTTATATCATATGTACTCACGGTATCCGTTCCGATAACTTGTTTACTCTCTGTGATCATTTATATCTGCTTGTGTCATCCACTACTTGTACAGCATATCTTCTCTTTCCAAAACCCTCGTGACTTATATCAAACTCTCAATATCCGCTCTCGAGCTATACAACTTTGGATTGAAATTGAAATTTCGCTGAATTAGACGACTACTGACTTGAGGAAAATCGATGCAGCTTAGAGGAATTCAGTGCCAAGAAAAGCTTCATCTGTATACAACGACCAAATCCTGCAATCATGAAAATTTGGATTATATGATCCTTCTTTCATTTTAAGGGAGTAACCTCGGTAGAAGATGTACTAATCAGATTTAGATCAAACTTGGCAGAGAGGTGTATTTTCATGTCAAATAAATACAGTAAAAATTTCACGAGCCTCGGCTACCTCTGACTCAAGCCATAAGAATTAACATTTTTAGAGGTTAAGTACGGTATCCTATGGGGCATTGCGTTGATCGTTAAACTAATATAAAAGACTGACCGACCAGTTTTTGTCCTTATCACGCTCTTTTGGAGACAATAACACAAAGAAGGTGCTCGAACTTTTTTTTGAGCTATAGTTAGCTTGGATAAAAGTTCTGGTCAATTTTCAACATAAAGTCGCCAATAAGTCACAAATAAGACAAATTTGCTGATAATTAGGGATCGATATCTCATAACTCATGCGTCCGATGCTTATACAAATTTGAGTGGGAGTCCGTTGGGATCTGATTAACACATAAGGTAAACATATAGGCAGATTCGCGATGTTTAGATAAAGTCGATCGATTTGACTTAGAGCGGTACCGGGTTACTCCCTTAAATGATAATTTTTTGTAAAAGTTCGTGATTGAATTGAGTTTTTTTTCTCTGTTCAGCATTGAAGAGTAATAATACCCTATTGAGGTGACAATTCATTTAGGGAATACATGACCTACCAAAAAATTAGAGACGCTTACAATGCCCGAGATGCCCACGTAATTATTCTATTTTCAACTTTTTTTCTAGGTCAACCAAAGAATGTAAAAAATAACATAATTTTTTGTGATTCGTTACGATGGTCGATAACGAATGGCGATTCGAAACACGATAAGTCCAAGGACTCGAAAAAATGTTTGTACAGGGGCAATTTGAGTTCTTTGAAATTAGTTCACCGCTAATTATACGTAATCGAAGTTCGGAAAGTTATCGTTTGTAAATATTGACTTATTTTTCCTCCTGTATCATATTGAAAGACCTAACTTGAAATTCACTACCAATTCACTTCAATGTATTCAGAAAATGACTTGGCTGGTGAATTATTGCTTATTTTTTCAAGCTACTCGTCAAATTAAGGATGAACTTATCCTGATCTACTCATGGGATCCCATTGACGCATTCAGACGTCAAAAACTATCAAGATGATTAAATTATCTATAAGTATTTCATTAATTGATCCATAGTCTAATTATATTCCATTGACGATTTGGAAGTTTCTGGTTATTTTGACGAAAACATTCATCATTTTACTGTACAAGTTTCCCTATTCAAAGAGTTTTCTGTGCGACAAGCTAATTTTATCTAGCAGCCAATAAAAGTTACTTGATGTTGGATAGGTAGTGGCTCTGATAGACAGAATGATGAGTGATTTTTACGAAATTAAGGGAATATAATTATAGAGACCAGATGAAGATCACTCCCCTTATTGACGTCCAATTTCATACCAGTCTCATTTTATCATCAATTTACTCAGCAATTATTATTGCAAACAGTTTTCAATCCTCCTTCTCATGAATTCTGCCCTATATAAGTATCTTCCCCAAAAAATCAATAATAATGATTTTCATCTTCTTCAATTTCAGTGCCACTTACCAACCGGTCAATTAGTTAAAACGGCGTGGCGGTGACAGTAGGAACTACTACTACATCGTCGTTTTCGTCGTCCCAATTAGACAACAACAAAATCTTCAAACACAGCAAATATACAAAGCAAAGCGATGCGCGAATACAAGATTGTGGTTTTGGGAAGTGGAGGTGTGGGTAAATCTGCCCTTACCGTCCAATTTGTACAGGGTATATTCGTTGAAAAATATGATCCAACTATTGAGGACAGCTATCGGAAACAAGTTGAAGTCGACGGTCAGCAATGCATGCTTGAAATACTCGACACAGCCGGAACGGTAATTTTCTACCTTTTTTATTATCTAGTACTCTTTGTAGTTTTTTTGTATGTATTCCTTTTCATGTTTGTTATCTGTGTTCTTGATCGTTTTATTTTGAGCTTTTTTTGCTTCAAATCGCACATTGGATGCACTAGCTTTTGGAGAAATTATATAATTAGAGTCCATTCTGAATGCAAAAAGTATAATTGGATTTTATTTTGATGTTTTATGTTGAATAAGAAAATGTTGGAAAACAAATTAATTCTTCTTTTGAATATCACTCCCTTGTGAATAAAAGAATACTACTCCCTTTCTGAAGTATGTGTATTCTATACGTAATTACACGTTACGAGTAATTTTCTACAATTTTTGAATGACTGTTATAGGTCAAGTTAGAATTTGAACTATCGTGAAATTGCTTATGTTATGTCAGCTTCCTAACATCAGGCCAAATACATTTTTTCATAATTTTTCAAGGTCTCAGAAGTCAAAATATCACGAAACAACTTACTTTGTTCTGATTTGACTGACAGGGCTGCACTTTCCTTGTCCATGTTATAATTACAAAATAATAATGCAAGTCTACTTTGACCTTATTCTCAGCTCGAGGGCATTTTAAATTTCTTCGCCTAGTAACACATCTACAATGCTCAAATATTTGTCCAGTCTGTGCTTAAAATTCCGAACTTCACTTCTCAATTTCTTTCGAAATGTGTAAAATAAATGATCATTCAAACAGCGCGTCCCCTATGCGCTCAAAGAATAATGAGATTTCTTCCAAAACTTTGATATTTGTCACGGTGTTTTGGATTCTAATGAATCTTCCCATCAACTCCCAAAAATTCAATCCTCATTTTTCAAACTTACTGAATTGAAGTGAACCATTATTTAATAGCTCTACTCATTCGTAACTAAGAAATAGAAAACTCGCATCGAATCTGAATATATCACTAAAAATGACTCAAATATTGGTTTTGTTTACTTGCAAAACTGACTTGCATAGAACTCAGAAAAATCTTATCTGGTACTACTAAAATTACTAAAATTCTATAAACCTTCACATAACTATTCATTTTATGATCCATTGAAAATTCACTATCTTTTACCTTTCATTGAAAATTGAAGAAAACTATTTTTCTAATATTATCGTTGTATTCCTATCTAGGAACAATTCACGGCGATGAGGGATCTTTACATGAAGAATGGCCAAGGTTTCGTTCTCGTGTACTCAATAACAGCCCAATCGACGTTCAACGATTTGCACGACTTGAGGGAGCAAATATTGCGAGTAAAAGACACGGACGATGTGCCAATGGTGCTAGTCGGCAACAAATGCGATCTTGAAGATGAGAGGGTAGTGGGCAAAGACCAGGGTGTCAATCTTGCCCGGCAATACAACTGCGCATTTATGGAGACCTCTGCCAAAGCCAAAATTAATGTTTACGATGTAAGTTCAAACTGTTTTTCAAAGACCAATTTCTCAAGTTCTGATGGTGGCTCTTCGTTTCATGAAAGAACTATCTTTATTGACGAAATTCAATCTTTTTGAGGACAATGCTGAGTTTATTACTTCGATGCGATATCAGTCTTTCAATTTTATATCATTTTTTCAACCTAGTTTCTTGCCGTTGATATCCTACTTGTCCAAAAATCAATAATCATAATGAAAATCTGCAATCCCTTCTTTATGAATAATTTTGATGATTTGATCGGGTCTCCTTGCAACTTCATTTTTGCACTAATCATGCACCATTCCGTTTTTTCTACGAACTTTGTGAAGCTAAAATATTGTATCTTAAGGTATGATATTGGTAGTTTTGTTTTCATTATACCGAATAACTGTGACTGTTTCTCTGGAGTTGTAATCTAATTTTAGATTGAAAAGGTTCGTAGGAAAAGCGTCCAAAACGTTGCACGATTAGTGCAAAAATAAAGTTTCAGGAATATCTGATCGAATCATCAGAATTATTCTTCAAGATTTCCCTGCGATAAAGTCATATTTTATTAATTCTTTTTTATAGTGATTTACTACATAGCAGGTTGTCTACTGGTCCTGCCGGTCCTTCTGGTTGTTAGAATGTCCTCATTTGATTCAAAAAATTCGTATGTCCTTAGAAAGTCCTTATTTACATGGCTTGGTCCTCACTCATTTAAATTTTACATTAAGAAACTGATGTCATCATTACAAATACGCACGTTGAGCTCTATAGAGATTTTTGTCAATGAGTTTAGAATTTCAACAATTGATGCTGACCATATTGATAGAGATTTTGAGATAGTTTTTGCGAGAGAGAGTTTTCAAGAGGGCCTGAGAAGATTTAACTAGCAAAATGACCTTCTTCATACATTCTTACACGATTTGTTTGAAAGAGAAGGTTGCACGCACAAGCTCAGTCATTTTCTGAACGAAATTTTCATCATCTCTCATGACAATATGTATTGGCCAAAAAGAGCTTTTCAACTTTGGAAATCAATCAGTTTTTGGTTGTAAATATAAGTGGAAAGTTTCTAGTTGCACAGCGATATCGTGCCGGATGAATAAAAAAAACTTGGTATGACTTAGCCAATGATTGCTGTTTTCAAAAATTCATCGTCCAAGCAAAAACATACTTCAAGTATAGAGCCCCAAAATTGTTTAGCTGTAAAATATTGTGAGGATACTTGAGAATCTAGTTTTTTTTTTGCATAAATTTGAGTAAAATGTTGATTTGAGAATGTTATTTGGGTATTCGATGGAAATCTAGCTCTCTGAACCAAGTTCTTGGAATTTCTGACTTTGATCCTCCAAAAGTCCTCAGAAAGTCCACCTGTTCTTCTTTGCCTCGCAAAAATTCCGGTAGACACCTTACAGAAGTCAATTTTCTGTCTTACCACAATACCTGCAGGTTTTTATTCCAATTCAATGAGAGTGGTAGCTAAAATAATGAGCCAAGAAAACATATTCCTAGAAGGTAGATTTGCTTGCTCGATTCCGTGTCCATTTTTTTCCATTCCTCTTCATTATTCATGAGGAGAATTTCAAATTTTTGTGCGAGGACCCGAGAGTTCTAAATTCTGAAGTGTTACGGGCCATCTCTTTAGTGCTGTGAAAAACTACCTCGTATTTTTGAAAAGTCATTGTTAAGTAATTTTGGTTTGCTAACTTCAATACTGATCGGATTTTGAAGAAGTACATAGATTATCAAGACGAATTTCGTCAATCTTACCTTTCACATATATTTACAGGTTTTCTACGACTTGGTGCGGCAAATCAACAAAAAGTCGCCAGAAAAGAAAACGAAGCAGAAGAAGAAACCATTTTGCTCAGTGCTGTAGATTAGTGGCAAGGCCTATGCCGTATATTCTCGCGTATGAAGATAAATAATTGATGCAGAGCTGGATAGGAGAAGTCTAAAAGTTACAGAATGTATTTGAAAGTTGGTTAAAAAACAAGATTGAAAGGATACTAATGTGCTGGTTAAAGATTGCATGAAACTCGTCAAGTATGAGCAGAATTGAATAAAAAAAAACCCGGGCGTGAGAGGAACATTACTTGATTCAGACGAGTTGAGTACAGAAAAATGTAACAGACACTAATTAATATCTGATTGAAGCAAAGCTGATACAAAAATATAGTAGGAAGATGTTCGTCTGAAATGATAACAGGAAATCATGGTCAAATTTGTGCTATAAAGATTAGAAGGATTGTAAAAGGTGATGACAACAAAAAAAAGGCCAAAAAAGAGAATAAGGAAAACAGCGATGTGCTTGAGAAGTTTTACGAATATTTGTATATACATTTCCTAAGTTCCGCTGTGGTGCGAATTTACAATGGCGCACAAAATGACAAGAAATGATTGAAAAAGAAGAAATACTTTCGAGAAGCCATTATCATACTTCATATCTATATGAATGAATATTTAAAAAAAAGCATTTTCATTACTCTGTAGCAGCGCGCAAACTTCCCTGCGTTATACTTCAGTCAATTCTTTTTTTCTATGATTTTTTTCAATTGATTTCTCTCTCAAAACTATCCACAATTATCATTCTTTGTAAGCAAGTATGAAGACACGAAGAAAATGACTGATTCCTCGAAGGACAGTAGCTAGATTCCGTAGAAACAGTATAATTCGAGAATTAAAGTGTGAATCAGTGGCAGATTTTATTGTAAAATTTGCAAGTTTGAGTGTTGTGGGTGTATGAGAGATGGATTTAACGAAATATCATGGGAAAAAGATGAAATAAATTTTCGCAATGGCGTGTGCATGAAGTTGTAAATCATCTCCAAAGTCGTGTCCTTACATTTGGACATAACTTACCCCTCTCTTTTACGATGTAATGATTATATAAATAGACGATACATACCGTGAGAAAGGAAAAGAATGACTATTATAATGATAACTATTATTATTATTATTGCTATTATTATTGATATCAATTCATCAAAATATTCATAAGTTATGAAATCCTTGTTTTTTCCAATCAATAAATGTTTTTCTATATCTCTCCGTGTTGATAAGAGATGAATAATAAAAGTTCTAGTAAATGTCAAAACATGCCATAAATTAAATTGTGTGAGACATTCAGTGTCCTACCCAAGAACCAAAACCTAATAATCTTTACATTGTCCAAGAATTTACGTTGAAAATGCTTGTCTCGTGAATTATTGAGTGAAAAAAACTTGTTTCAGTGCCTTTTTGCTTTTTCTCTTTGTAAACATAAATATGAAATGGAGTCTTGCTTCGTAGAATTTTTCAAACTAATACGTAGTTATTTAATACTATAATGTTTTTCGAAGAAACTATTTCAAATTATAATGATAGGTAGAGCGAAAATCGAATTTGTCACTGTATTTTCCGTTGAGACGTCTTTTTGGGGAGATTCAACTGTATAACGAGACTTGCGTTACGGAACTTAACACGACTCTGTTTGTAAAACAATACTTTAACGTGCTTTTCGTAACGCGTATCAAATGTATATTTCCTAGCGAAAAAATGATGTTTGTGCGAGTAGATCTTCTCTATTAGCCATCTGGCTCATTTCTCTTTTACATTTTTCTTTGCCCGTTCATAGAATACGTTCGTAATGTGAAATATAAAGTAACTAGAACTTTTTCAGTTTACTGCGGATCTCTGGCTAATTTTTCTGGAAACCACGAAATGAAAAATACGTTGTTGTGGATACTGGAGAGACAAATAAAAGTTTCAAGATTTAACTGTACGTGATTTTTGTTCCCTTGCATTAAGCTTTGCCCTCAAAATCGACAGCAAATTTATCATTCTAATTCCAAAGATTGAATGAAATAAATCGAATTGGCTATGACTGAATCAAGTTACACTACCGGTCAAAAGTTTAAGCTCACCCAAAAAATTTCTTTTCGATTTTGTGCGTTGAACTACTCGGCTCTATTTGACCGTAGAGGGCTCTCCTGGAGCTCATTACGAAGGTCTTTTCGCGTACTTTAAGATGGCGATATTCATTTTTATCCGTACGGATCGGGATCTTTCCAATTAGAGCTTGGGAAAGTGTCAATTCCAACGATTTTTGAGAGAATCTTTTGGCTCCTGCCCATTTAAGCTACATGGTTGTTTCGATATGGGAGTTGTGGGATATGAAAGTACCAGTCTAGAGCTTCAAAATCCGTTTTTGGACGCCCCTCTACGCCACTTCCAGTCCGAGCTATGACACTTTCTCTGAGGGAAGATTTTTCGGAAAAACTAGCACTCCAATTCGAGAGAGATACAGAGACGCATTTTTATGAAGTATAATCACCATTTCTGTTATCTTTTATCAACATCTTGATTAAGGAAACGAGGAACCTTTGAAATATGCCCCAAAAAGTGAATTTTCTCGTCATTTTTGAATCCAGGTGCTAGTTTTTGCAGAAAATCTTCCCTCAGAGAAAGTGTCATAGCTCGGACTGGAAGTGGCGTAGAGGAACGTTCAAAAACGGATTCTGAAGCTCTAGACTGGTACTTTTGTATCCCACAACTCCCATATTGAAACATTCATGTGGCTCAAATTGGCAGGAGCCAAAAGATTCTCTGAAAAATCGTTGAAATTGACACTTTTCCAAGCTCAAATTGGAAAGATCCCGATCCGTAAGGATAAATATGAATAGTGCCATCTTAAAGTACGTGAAAAAACCTTCAAAATGAGCTCCGGAAGAGTCCTCTACGGTCAAATAGAGCCGAGTAGTTCAACTCACAAAATTGAAAAAAAAATTTTTGGGTGAGCTTAAACTTTTGACCGGTAGTGTATGTTTGACTCGTTTGAAACCTCTTTTAGTATCGTCACTTAAAATATGCAATGGTTCATCAAATAGTGATCAGACTCTCGCTTGGAATTCTCTGGATTTTTGGAAACTCGAGGTTCAACGAGTTAAAGACCATTAAAATAATTTCCACGTAATGGAACACTCAATTTAAAACTGTGTCAGTCTCTTCTCAATAACGCAAATAAGAAACACATTAGATTTGTTCTGACAGACGGGCAAATACGAATTATATATTTGGTCCTTGGTTGTGACTCTAGTGTTTACGTACCGTGAGATGAGCCGAGAAAACATTTTTTTCGAGAATCGCTTATCATTACTCGGGATTTACTATCTTTGGATGATTAGGTTACGGAAAAGTTCTCACTGCACGCTCAAAGTCGAGTTTTACAGGGGGAGCCTAAGCCTTGAGGTTTTGATTGACGAAAAATGTATGGATAAACGTCATTTAAGAGTTTCCTCTTTCCCCTCGAAATCAGTATTTACGGGGATATTGCGTTATGATTAGTTTGTGGGCAAATTCAACTACGTTTTTCTAGGTATTTTCATTGGTTAAATATGATCTCGGTGGCTCAAGCAGCCACGATGCACTGCAATTGAGACGTGAATTAGTTGAAAATGCCAAATTCCGCAAAAAGCTATGAAAAGTGGCCTATGCAATGAAGTAATGGCTAGTTTTTGATGCGTCCTGTGCTTCTTAAACCTCCGTAAATGTGTTTAGAGGATTGAAAAGCCTTGAGAAAAGTAGGTGAGACTGCCCGCGCACCACGCCATATTCTCGAAAGTACTCATTTTGACGGCTAGATAAAATCCTTAGATGGTGTTTCCTATCAGATCTTCATCAAAACTTCAAAGACCTTACTCCACCTGAAAAATTTGACTTTGAGCGTGCGGCAAATTTTTTTTCATATTTTCTCACATAAAGACAGTAAATCCCGCGTAGTGCTGAGTAATTCTCGAGAAAAAATTTTATTTTTGACCCACCCAGTGCTGAATGATGAAAACATTTTGAATGGGTAGTCATCATCGCGGACCGAATCTGAAATTGTTGAAACGAGAATCAAAAGCTATCATCCTAGTAATCGTTTTTAGGCCACTACAAATATCGAAGACTAATTTTACAGACTCGATATCACTGTGTAAAGCTCAATGATCATTCGTTTACTGGAACTTTTCTCAATTTGGTCGATCATTATTTAAAAAATAACATTTTATAAGTTCTAGACTGCAGCCCAGAGTTCTATTATTGGTAGGCTAAAAAATGTCTTAAGAGCATGCGGTAGCCGTGTAAGCCTAATTTTGTTTGCAAACTACGCGAATTCTCCCTGGATTGAGAATCAACGACGAGTACTCGCACTTTTCTTTGCCTAACTCGAATGCGACATATCGCCATTTAGCCTAAATTCAAAGAGAATTCTCGTAGTTTCGAGAACAAAAATGTGCCTATGGGTATACCAGCGGTTCAGTCATTTCCATTTTTTGCAATGTTCTTATAACTTGGGCTGAACGGCGAGTTGTAAAGTATAAGTTGTACAATAATAATAATTCGACAACTCATCTCAAACACTGTACCATCGAAATTTTTCCACGTCATATGTGAATAAGACTCCACGGCCAGGTTGCACTGTCATGATAAAGACTCTTCTCCTATGGCCTACATTGACGTCTGTTTTTTACCTGAATTTGCGAGTTTCGAGCATAGAATCGCCTTATAGTTTCAAGCGGCTAAATCATATAGATAGCCATGTAATTGATCTCGTGATTGATGATTTGTGTGTTCATGCTTTTGGTTTTCATTGGATTGATGGTGTATGGCTTTACTGGACAAGCGCCTTCCTTTTTGGATGTGTATCCGACGTTCCGCCGAAACAACTAAGAATAAAGGTTCGTCCAGTAAATCCCACTCGTCAATTCAACGAAAACCAAAATTATATAGATATAGCCTTCGAGCCAAACTGTAGATATCAAATGCGAAAAGATTATATAAACCATGATAGCTTTTTAATCTGGTATCAAAGCACTTCAATGATGCTATACATTCTGTTTGACTAATAGATTCCCATCACACAACCTTGAGTTATCTGGAAAGGCATTATTTTTCCCTCGTCTCACTACAACTAGCAACATGATTTACAGAAACATCTAGCATAATTGGGAGTAAACATGTTTTGAAACGCCGCCACCTTGGCTCTGTGTATTTCTTACGGAAATTTTTGAGATTCGGCCGTATTCGATTTATCTGTCATCTAAAATAACCCAGAGCAGGTCTACAGTAACTCCTAACACTTACTCAGTACCTATCCTCATTCCGGAACCGAGCCTCTGGGAAACCTTGGATTTTTATTATTCCTAGATTCTAAAAATTCCAGTTAAGGCATTAAACAATTTTTCACGCCAGTTTTTTCTAAGAATTATTGATGAACATTACAATGCGTGACCGCCATAAAATTTTTATTTTTCATTTTTCCATCCATCTGCCATGAACGACAAAACTTTATATAATATTACACAAATATCTTGCTCCCGTTAGATGCAGTCATCTCAGTAAGAGCCGACTACAATTACACTGACCATAGTATTCCAAAGCTCTTATTCTTATTATCTATTGCTTTTCGTTAATTTCTATGCACTCAAATAATTCTGTCTTTGGTGGTCTTCGGTTCGACTGCGTCTTTCTTCCATGTATGTATGTACACTAGGCAACAAACTTCCGATGGTTGGCAGATTTTGGGATAATTAATAGACAAAGAAATTGGATAAGTCAGCTTATCCTCTAACAGTGCGTACTTCACATTCATAGCTCAACAATTAATTAGAGTGGAAATTAATTTTGATTCATTACGACATTGATTGTTTATGTCGAGTTTTGCATGGTATAATGAGGGCTGACCTTACATTTTCAAACAAACGCGTGGAGAATGATGCTTTTATGAAGTATAAGAAGATCTATTTGTCTTCATGTTCAATCAAAGTCGTCGCCCAATCCATATATTTTTATTCCTGATGATCGAACATCAACAAAATTAAGCTCGAATCGCTTCAAATCAACTGGGTAATATCAAAGCAGTTGTGGAATCATCGAGACGGTTCTTCTGTCTGCTTCCACAATTGCGGAGTGACTTTGGACAAAATACTCGTTCCTTTCTTTATACTTCATGGAGATATTGTTATTTATACATTATGACACTGACTGTAACACTTGCATGCACGAATTTGGATATAGAACGCATGCACACCAGATCTCATTTCTATCTGGACAAAAGTACAATTTCTCATCATGAAGTGCGTCAAAAAAAGATGAATTGTAAATTTTCAGTTTATAACATTAACAAAGCTACATCAATACATATTGCATCTTGTACAAGAATATTATTTCACGATTACAAAGGAACAATCAGGACGATCAAACTATATTCTCGATAGATCCATGATGCGGTTTGGAGTGGAAGATCCTCGATCTTGAAGATTTGAGTCTAATTTTTCATTTTCCAGCTGGATTAGTCAGCTTTTCGTCTATTTTAAGTTTGTAAATCATACCTTTCCCTGCTACGAAATTGGAAAGATAGGAAATCTCACCCGGACGAAAGAAAAAACTTTTTCGGTGAGTTCATTGAGCTCTTTTAGGTCACTAATCATCGTGGTTTCAATCAGACAAATCTCAGATAGAGATACGAAATAGATACATATTTGGTTCATAAAATCGCTTACAACTTGCACAAGAATCACGCAATTACTCATTGTCTTGAGAATAGATCGAGTCTGTAAGCACGAGTCTAATGTAGAAACGATTCAGCCAAGGCTTTCAAAAATCTCACGCGACAGTGTTTTGTACAATTGAGCTATAATCTTCAATGATTCAATTCTGATAAGTACTGAATGTGTTCACGACTGACTTGACTTTTCAAATTTTTGTACATACAAATCATCATATCTCCTCAAACTTCTCACTTGACAAGAGAGTTGATGAACACTCAACAAAATTATGGGAACAATAATCTGTCTTCATGCAATTATCCGATGTTTGAGTGCTTACAAAATTGCATAAAATTGCATTCGCGCGCCGCTTATATCATGAGGTTTCCCGCTTTTGCCTCGCCTGCGGCTTGGGCCGAAAACCAATCGCTCAGAAGCGAGCTACAACCTTATAAACTTGGTGCGAAATCTCTATCAGTTCTTAATCCCTATCTTTGACCCACCTTTGCATAATTTAGGGATCAACCAACAGCGATGACATTTCATGATTATCCACGATGACCTTGACAATTATTCCCATAGGACCTATCTATACGGGTCAACAGATATAGCAAACTCTAGATGTGGATCCTAACATTTCTGACTAACATCACTTTGCTATCGTATCATTCTTAGCACAATCGTTAGTTATCATCTTTACAAATTTGTTATGTTCCCCTTATTATTATAAATCTTTACATCACATCATATTTTTTTGATCTCCTGCAATCATGAATACCTCAATACACGCAATGTAGGAAATTTTCGTGAATGTTTCTTCATTTTTCTTCCTTGAGAGATGATCAAAAAATCTTCAGGTTTACTCTTATTGCAACTCGTTGGATCAGAGAGAGGGGAAGAAACATAAGTCCTTCAGGCCCGGAATGATTCCGCGAGCCCAGTGTATTGATTGAGTTTTTGTCCTGGGAGATCCAAATAGTCTTTCGAGGGCAATATACTTTGATGACAAAGACAAAATTCAGTCTCTTCGAACTTGTCTTGTGGTCAATTATTTCTAGATATGTTACTCTTCTCGCTTATTCGATCTCTTATATATAGCGTGACTTTCATGAGTCTCGATATTGCTTCAGAATCGATCAATAAATCGACCCTTAGCTTCACTGTGAGATCATTTACAAGCCAGAACCTTATTTCCTGGAATTTTTTTTCTATAAGAATCACCCTTCCATCTCAATGAAGTTCTGCTCATTTCAAAAATCTTTGAATGATCTTTTAAGTAAGACCAGAAAGCACCCAGCTTGTCCAGTTAAAATGTGGATTTACAAGTGTGTCAACTTCATCGTAAGATGAATCTGGTCAAAGCTAGTGCTGCCGCCATTTTGGGGAATCTACCGTGTAACGAAATGGCGGCGCTAGTGACGTTACAGCAATTATTAATGGCGGCATCGAGCAGTACTGGATAGTATTCGTTCCAGAAAGCGAGAGCCTTGTGATCAATTGCTACCTCATTGCTCATTTCAATGTTTCGATCGATTATGAGAAGATTCGGTTGTCTTTCGGTATATGGCTCCCACTTCACTACAGCTCCAAGAGACGGGCTTCCAGATCGAGCAAACTGAGCCATCATTGCCATTACTGAATCAGACATTTTCTTATCTGCTTGGTTCCATTGAATGGCTGGAGTTCCAGTAGAGTATGGTAAGCCCCAGACGAAAGGAAGTTCAAACATGTGTGGAACTCCAGCCCACTCGGGCACGTCTCGAGTTACTTGTGGAGTTCTCGCTCGGTAATCAAATCTGTAGACGAATGACTGGACCTTGGATGGATGACTGGAAACAGACAGAAGAGATTAGAGCCATGAAATCAATCACGTGGAGAAATCATGATCAATAGAACCGCAGAGAAACTTCAAAGTTGCGTCAAAGCATTGACATCAAATGATGAAGTTGACACACTTGTAAATCCAAGCTCTGACTGATAAGATGAATAAATTTTCCTAGAGAATTAGAGTATAATTTAAAAAAATTAATTTGTTCTGTCACGAGTGAGGATCGTGATGGGAGTCTGAAATACATCACCTTCATTCTGTGAGAGGCTTGGATCATTACGATTTACATTCTTTTGTTAGCATTTGCATTATTTTACAATTTCAGTACTTTAGGCAGCTTATTGAACTCATGATAGCATACGAATATGTGACACCAAATAGAATAGGAACAATCTTAATTATGGACACAACCAAGTTTGATACGATGAGCAGAACATCTAAAGAGAGAGAAGAAAAAGGAGATGATGAAGTTCTAAGATATCTTGATCGTGAGCGATGGAAGATTATTTTTGGGGGGGGGGGTTTCGCATTTTAGTTGATAGTTCTGAACTCCTTTAAATTCCTGAAGGCACTTCAAGCGAAGCCGAAGCGAAGCTTTCCAGGGATGATCATTACATTCACCATTACGTTTTATTTCAATTTGAATTCCAAAGCGAGGAGTTCTATTGTCCACTGTCCCTTTTTTAATTTTAAACAGAGAAACTCAGAGAGCATGTATTCACATGGATGTGGTGCATGAAACTAACCTTGCAACCTTAGCTGCGAGTTGTGTCAGTCCCGCCGCGTAATTCTTCTCAGTCTGCAAATCAAGATACCGATCTCTCAAAATCTTCTGATCTCTACTAGGCGGATGAGGTCTGTAGAAAAAAAGTACGCCCTCGGCAACGAGATCGGGTTTCAGCTCACAGCTACTGTTGTCGGACGGCGCGACAACGGCAGCAACCGTATCGTCACGCACCATTGCTTCAAATTGATTCGGAGTAAGACGTCCATCTGCATTTTCACTACCAATTAGCTCAATATAGGCCAATGCTTGCTCATTTCCGGTATAGCCTGCGACTAAAGGCACGGCCCAGAGTTCGTCTGATCCAATATCTCTAGGATGACGGGGTAGAAATGGTCCGTCCGTAGCGTTAGATGTATCAGCGTCGACGATTGGACCCCATGTTTCGATGAAAGATGAGGCTTGAACTAAAGTTTCTACTTGCACGTTTCGTAGACATTCCATGAGATCTGATGTCTTGCGATAGCATCCAAAAGTTTCTGCTACCTGTGGAATTGATGATGAAGATTCATAATTTAAGTTATAGAGTTTAAAATGGTAAATTTATGGAAAATGTTTATGAATTGAAACTGGAATTAGACCTTGCACATTAGATTTGTAATGAGGGATAGATGAAATTTTATCGATTTCCAAATCTTTAGTGACCCATTCAACAGAACTCAATCCAATCATCTCGTGCTTTTTAAAATGCATTGACTTTGAAAATTTCCATCTTGTACTAAATGAAGAGAATGACTTCTATATCTATCTATTGTTCTCTTTCATGAGTAGTCTGATGTAACCGATGTCACTCCCTTAGGATGAGTGTTTCAGGGAGAAAGAGGGTCTTTGAATGGGCTATCCGCAGAATAAAACATCCTTGATCATAGCTTTTAGAGGTTGATGTCTGAAAGAATATAGCCAGCCAATGTGGATGAGATTCAACGTGTGTACCTACGTAGATGTCACAGGTCGTCCAAGAGTATCACTCCAAATGAATTGAGAATTATATAGAATCCCTTGCTCTCATGGATTCTCACAAGATTGAAACTTCTCCAATAAATTCATTCTTAACCTGTTCTCTACAAAATTGCTCCTGGTATCAGGAATGTTGTTTCTTTCATCAGAAAATGTTTCTGGAGTGGAAAAATGGTGAAAATATGTATCAAAATTATAATCTTGAACATTTTCCGTTTTTCATCTTTCTTCGCTCCCCCAATCCTCCCAACAAGACCCCATAGGTATTCCATTATTTTTCTTGTACGACAAATATTCTTTAGGACTGTTTAGATTCTTTCGATGAAATACAAGAAAACTATCACAAATTATTGGAAATCGATAATGTTCCCTAGACGGGACCAAACAGTGAACGGGTTAACAATCATTCCTATGACATTTTTGAATGAAAAAGAGACTCACCTCATCAACAACGGACATCTCATCATGAGGCATGCGAACCGAATTAATAGCATCGCCACTCATAGCTATCGCTCTGTGAAATTTTCCACGACTCAAAGGACTCATCATGTGGAGACCGACACTTATAGCACCTGCACTATGTCCAAAAATGGTCACACTTGTTGCTGCGCCATCAAAAAGTTCAATGTTCTGCTTAATCCAGTCTAAAGCCGCAACCTGATCCAGCAGGCCAAAATTACCAGCAGATTCTGAATCTGTCGTTGTGAAGAAGCCCAAAATATTCAGCCGATAGGCTACTGTTACCACCAGCACCTGCAATATTCACATTCATATGTTTATATCGTTAATTGTTGTAGAATGTTGGGGAATGGTGTATTATAAGATGATTTTTTGGGAACATTAGGTATTGTATCTGGCGTTGTATCGATTGATGTAGGTGGTAAGTATCCATTTGAGCCTATCACCAATATTTCAGCATCGTAAATCAGGTTAAAACAGACGTCAAGGTAGTCACGATACAAAGCACTTTGGAATAATACATTGCGAGACCTGATATATTCACTTGTTGACGCCGTATTTGTCAATGGAACGGAAGCGGAAATCAAATGAAAACTCACAGCATCTATCAAACAGTTTATCAGTCTATGATTCATCTTTTTTACGAGCAGGATATCATTTTTTCATTAGTTAAATCACTTTCGTTGATGTTGGCACCGAATTACGTTAAGAATTGGAATACCTTCACTTTTTTGAAAATATGATGATTAATCGAAAGAATCTTCTTGAAAAATAAGCATTTAATATTCTCTGTCATAACTGCTTGAGGCACACATTTGTCACAAAGTAATATCTCTGAAGAGAAACTTCTGGAAACTGATGGAATTCACGATCAAAATCAAATAAAATTTTGGGTCCATTCAGTGTATGAAGTCATCGAGATTGCTGCTTGCGAATGAGTAAGTTTTTGAAAAAGCGCAGATTTCATCTGAATAATTTTCGAGAAATTTTTTTTCGCTGTTTTGAGGCACAGAGTGGCAATAATAAAATCTTGGTGTATATTTGAGTTGACCAATATTTCAAAATTTTACGAGATCGTGAAATAATTTCCTCGTGAAATATCAAGGTTAAACTCAGCTCGTCACGTGATAAGGTGATCCAAAGCCCACAGAAAAGATGTATTGGGCTCACAACAGCTAAACAAATAAATATGAGACAAATGGAACGCTTTCTCGCGTGAGCGATGAAAGTAGTTCAACTTTGTCAAGATAGCTATATATTCGACACACAAACAGTCGTCTCAATTCCGTTTCTTTCCTAAATATAAATCAGTTTTTTTACGCCGATCCTTCAAATCCAAGGGTGAAACGATCGATTTTCACCGAGGAAAGAATTGAAGCTGTCATTCGATTGGAAAAAGCAATGCGAGGTTGATGCATTTTTCATTCGACGTTACAATGGATTTTATCCATCAGCAAAAATTTACTGTACAAAATCGTGAAAGGTCTATCAGGCCCTAATTTCGAAGGAATGTTCAAATCATGAAATGAAGATTATTGCGATTTTTCAAAATACACTGTAAAAAAAATTTATGAAAAAAACTGCAATTTTGGTTTCCCACAGCGAATAGTGATGAATACTGGACCCATGAGATTGGTAGATGATGATCCTCGGGTGACTATATTGGGTCAGGAAATCGAGTTTCTTCACATATTTCCATCAACAGATAGAAAAAAAAGTCAGCGGTGGCCACGCGAGTCTTTTCGGTCATAAATGCAGGTTAGGCAATACGTTTTCGCGATTCAATATCCGATTTGTGACCTCTGATCTTGCGTTTGCCTAGTTCTTGATCTCAAACAAGTTATAAGCTTTGAAAAACCAAGGTGGGCGGTCACCAATCCCAATACTGAATCGTTGCTTAACCTGAGATTTTTTCCGAAAAAGCTCGCGTGGCCGCCGCTGTTATCCATTTCTATTTGTTCATGGAAAGACACGAAGAAATTCGTTTTTTTGACCACAAAGTGTCACCCAGGGACCATTATCCTTCAATTATTATGGATCCCGTATTCATCCCCATATTTACTGGAGAAAAGTCAACCAGTGGTTGGATTTGGTAGGCAACCAGTGGTTGAATAGACAATTTTTTGGGTGACTCTCCATCTAGGCGGTTGGAAATTTGGTGGATATTCAACCAATTGCTTACAGTTTAGAGATGACTTCTGGCATAGCATGCTTCTTCAGTCCATTACTTTTGAAAAGCATATTCATGAGTATCAATATTCTGCGTATGGCAAAAAATAATTTTCAAAGGGACGATATATTAAGTGGTGCCTGATTCTCACGATAAGCTATGTAAGGAATTAAACGATTCATCAGTGATAAAAATGAAAGATATTCTAGTTTTTTACTGCAACAGTGCATTCCAATGTTCTCAGCTCACACTCACTTCCAGAGTCTTGCAAAGGTTGAATTACTATTCAAAATGTGCTTATAACGAATTCATAACGATAATGATGAACGAAAAATTGTTCGAAGTCACGAGGGTGAACTTGACCTTCTGCTTGGCGACGAAAACCGATGCATCCCAAATTGCCGGAGTACCGGTATTAAAATCTCCACTGTGGAACCAAACCATCACCGGCCATCCATCTGGTGGTCTGCTTCCTGAAAAAGAAGAAGATAAAAGTCAGATTTTAAAGATGAGTGTTTCCAACTCACCATTCATCCAAAATTAAACTATCCTCATCAAACCTCAGCAAATACAACCAAGGTAAAGAATCAAAGTCAGGTCAATTGAATTAATCATCGTAGTAGACTTTCTTTCAGCACCTATATTATAGATGTTATTATTCTCGAGGCGAAGAAAGGCTGCGGTTAAAGGACGAGGTTTTTGCCAAGGTTATATAACCAAGCTGCGCTTTTAAACCCCAGGAGGTCCTGGATCGATTTTGTGATTATTGCGTCGGAGATTTCGTGATTAGAAGGTGCGACTCTGGAATTATTGATGAGCTTTTCGCTTCATTTCATTCGTTTTAAAATCGATCCATGAGAGAGACTTTTTGATAGGTGCGCCGAGTAAATTGCGAATTTTCGCGTAATTCAAGGTACTACGGATAGCATTAAATTTTCATCCTGATGTGAAATGTGATGCGGTGAATTGTATTTTGAGAAGTTTGAGTGATTACAGTTCTTGGGTGGGGGAGCTGAGACGGTTTAAGGTCAATTGGAAGATATGTCTGACCAAACACGGACATTTTCTACTTGAGCGACATGGCTCATCTACTGCATGTTGGTTTGGGGCTTCATTCATTCATTCATTCTCCCGTTCATTCATTGATATGCTCATGCAATTAGGGACGATACTAGGGAAGATTGCGTCGACTTGAGCTCATCTTTTCTTCCTACATTTGAAAAAATGTTGAATAATGGGGTAAATAAGATTCGAAAAAATTTTCATCATTTCTTAGATGATCAATGGAAAAGGATCAGTATCAATGGAAGAGGATTAAGATATCTTCCATCTCTTTCACAGACTTTTATAGTGGACTATTTGCATCATATCACGAAAGACTCAATTAATTTTTTTTTGAGAAATACTTTTGGTAAGATTCTATTACTCCACTTAGGATTTCGACCAGATATGGATGTACTGATATTATACATTTTCGTCCATTACAAAAAACTTTCCTGCGTCTACAGTTTATGTACCACTACTTTAAATGGGGAGAGAACCATCTCGTATTTTGAGATAATTTTCTGAATATCATCAAAGTGCCTCACAATTGATATTCCACCAACGTAAGTCTAGATGGCAACCGGTATCCATTGTCAAGTCAAAATACATTTTCATTGATGATTAAAACGCGTACGATGAAAAATTTTGACTCCGGGGATGATTTGATTCAATAATGGAAGGTATCCCTGTAAACTAGGAAGGGCCAAAATATGAAAATATTTGAGAATCATTACGCCTGGGATCAAGATTTTCGCCATTCTACACGTAGAAAGACAAGAAATTTTCTCGAGATTCAAGAGATTTTAGGGTGTAGCAAAAGCCCTGAAATTTTTCAAAAAATAGAGTAAAAATGTCAGTTTTACGCTATTTTTGCAACAAAAATTACAGCATGCAGATCCTTGTACGCGGTAGTGTCCAACAATGTTTCCTTTTGTATTTCTGACCGTAGAAACAAAAAACCAGGTACGCTCAAGACTCAAATGTTATGGGTCTCTTTGCAAATTGCAGGATACCAATCAGGGTGGAAATATGACGATTTTTCGGAAAACGCCATACTTGTGTGAAATTGATAACCTTCTATGGAGCTCGTTTCAATCGATCAAAAACGATTAACACCTGTATTTTGACCCTCTGAAGATGACTCCGGTGGTATGAGAAAGCTAGGTTGCATCATAAATAAGCTAGGAGCAAATGACGACGGTCGATTTTCGTCTTATCTTGTGTATGGGGTTGCCAACCCTTGCACGGGTTTTGATACATCTATCGTCATCTGCTCATAGTTACTTTTTTAAAATGATTCTCCAAAACCCCCGAGATCGTTCTCAGCAGGCCAAGGTATGTAGAATAGCGTGTAATGATTCTTGGTTGTTTGAAACAAACTCCATGGAAAGTTGACGGTTTGACGAAAATTTGGTGGTTTCTGAAAAATTGTCATTTCCCCTCCCTCATCGGTGTCTCGCAATTTACAAAGACCCCTCAAAAATCCGCAAAATTTTTTTATCCTTTATCTACGTATAGAATGGTAGTAAATTGTGACCCCATGCGTAACGATTCTCAAAAATTTTTCGGACAACCGTAGAGTGAACCTCTGAAAAAAAGCAATAAATAATGATGTATCATGGCTCTCATAAATGTGAAACTGTGACCAAAAATTCTTTCAAAGCCACAGAATAGGTACAATAATCAGTAGAAAAAAAACAGATCAAACCGTTAGTCATTTCCTCGCATTTTCTTCTCTAGAAAATTCTTAGCAGTAGTTGAAGCTCCAAGCATCACCAGGAGGATATTTTAAAAATGATCCCCTCCCTTATAACTGGGTTCACGATCCAGGAAAATCGGCTATACAGTTCGATGCTAAATAAATTTTAAAATAGGTCTTGCTCAGAGTATCTATAATTTACGTGAGAAACACTATTTAGCAAAGTTTGTGAGGTGTCGAATGAACGTCCGAACCCGCTGTCAGCTGTCGCATTTCTCGAGACCACACATATGTGCATGCAAAATTTCAAAGGCGATCGCTTGCACGCGATCTCATATGCGCAGTCAATTATCGGTTATCTGCATATATTTGTTTCTCGCGATACCGCAGAGTCGAATTTGACTTGAAATGAGGTTTTTCAATAATTGCGCTGTTCTTCCAGGATTTGATCCTGAGACAAGAAATACTTCCGGAAAAATTCATCTCGGGACCACTGTTACAATTTTTGTTGAAAAATTTTTCGATGCAGGTAGTTTCATCTGCGTGTCTTTTACGTACTGTTTGAAATATTTGGAGGAAGATAATTACGACACCCTAATCATCTATCAGCTTTATTGGAAGCAAAATTACTCTACTGGTGAGTTTAGGAACTGTCTGAATCTGATTATCTCGGATTCTTCAATTTTTAATAACTGAGCTCGATTATTTCAGTTCTTGTTTTGAATATGGAACTTGAGCTACGATTATGAAATTCATATCGACTGCATTCTCAAGTTTTCTTTTTACGAATAGTCTCACTCGAGTTTAACGAAAAATTTTGCTTCATTTTATGTTTGCCGCACTGTTAGGATAGTGTAACCATCCATCATTTCTACGCATGAATTTAGCGTTCAATCTCCTTGTAGAGGTCATGATCCCTTTTTTCTGCCATTAAACTCTTCGAATTCACTAGTAAAAATAAAATTATTGAATTAAACGCATTCTAAGCCAACCTGAAGCTTCCATTTTCAAAGGAGAATGTCTATAACACATGTTTTGTTGACTGGAAACGGCCTGCTTATCCGGTGACGACAATAATTGAACTTTTGCCCTTCTAAATTTCTTTTAGATGCACACAAGATCCTCTGACATGCATATATGTGCCTTGACCTAATTCTATATAGCTTCGAAACAAGTGTGTACGTCTCGTAAAATTCAGAGATAAAGATCGGAGTGTGACAGAAAATTTATTATCCTTGTTCGATCCGAGAAATGTCTAGTCGAACAACTTCTTGCTTGTTTGGTGACTTTTTATGAGGTCGTGACTCTGTTTCCATGTTTGTTGGTTCTTATAAGAGCTATCAAAAGGAGGCCAGTGTATTTTATTATAGGATGTACATATTTTGTGATTTGGATCTGCATATATCGTTTTGTTATGAACGTTCCTTGATACGATATTACCTCAATATATGTTGAGATAAAGGAGATTGGGAATGACCTCTGCGATAAATTCTATTGCGATATCAAACTATCTTTCATTTTGCAATCAATCTTACAGGAATACTTCCTATGTTCTACTTCATCTATGATTTTCTCTTTAAAGCAGATGTTTATTAGGATAATATTCGAAAATTTATTGATCTTTCTTGTCATAACATATGTGACTGCATGCTGAAAAAGATCGAAAAAACTGCTACTTCAACTAAAGGACCCCGCCATAAATCATAGGATTTTGGGTTTCAGCTAAATGTGATCGTATGGTAGTTAAACGATAGATTTTGACGAGCTGAATAAAAGTCTCAACGGGCGCAAGGAACCATAACGTGTCGTCTTTGAGTAATTCGTGGTCAAAGTTGCCTGAGCTTGCAAGCTAAAGTAGGGTTATGCAATGTTTACAAGAATCTGTGTGCATTAGAATTCCCTGCTAACTTGTCCGTTTCATCTCGTTAGGTTCGAAATATAATTGCAAAGTAGTTCATTGTTCATTCCAGATTATTCAATAATGAGGTTTTGAAGATTTCTGCATCGAGAAATATAAAGAAAAATGAGATATATAAAATATTAATCTCTCGATTTTTCTAACTGTTTTTTTATTGAAAGTTGAAGAATCCTCCTGGTGATTTTCTTTGCAACTTTGATCAAAACTGTATTTTCGTGTCATGCTCAATATATTCAATAAATAGAAGATTTAAAAATAATGGAACTGAAAATCTTCATCTGCGTCATTTCAGATAGTAATTGGTCTTGGTCGTGATTTTCATCAATTTTTGACTAAAATATGATATCTCCGGGTTATAATCTAATATTTTTTGATATCGAATAGATGCATATCTGTTGCCGCAAGATTTGCATTACCACTCGCTAGCCCGTCAAATGATACTCACTCAGTCAATCATTTTCGGCTGGATTTGATTTTTTCCGTCGAATCGTTCGTTTGAATGCGTACAAATCTCTGACCAGAACATCGTGACTTTCTTTGAAAGAGCTCACTCTGAAAAAGTATCTCGAAAGCTCTTCATTGAGTACTTTTCTGAATATAGACGATCCCTCCAGCCTTGCTCTCTCAAACTTGTGCGATTTTTGGCTATTTCTCAATCAAATGCAGAAATCTTCCAAAACTCATTAAAATATAGACGAGCTATTTTGAAGATTCGTTAAGCATGTAGACAATCCCTCCAGCCTTACTCTCTCAAACTCGCGCGATTTTTGGCTATTTCTCGATGCAGAAATCTTCAAATGCTCATTATTAAATAATCTGGAATGAACAATGGACTACTTTGCGGTTATATTTCGAGCCTAATGAGATGAAACGGACAAGTTAGCAGGGAATTCGGATGCATCGGGATTCGAATGCACACAGCTTTTTTGTAAACATTGCATAACCCTACTTTAGCTTGCAAGCTCAGGCAACTTTGACCACGAATTACTCAAAGACGACACGTTATGGTTCCTTGCGCCCGTTGAGACTTTTATTCAGCTCGTCAAAATCTATCGTTTAACTACCATACGATCACATTTAGCTGGAACCCAAAATCCTATGATTTATAACGGGGTCCTTAGCGTCGGGAAAGATGAAAGGAAGGTGGATTTTTAAAAAATGATAATGACACTATCGAGTTGTAGATTTCGTTAGGTTCGAATAACTTCCATTCACGTCCGAGTAATGGGTTTCCGGCCTGAGACGTAGACGAGGGTTGGAAATATCATGAGGATGCGAAAATTAGGTTTTACGGCCCTCCAAAAACTATGAATTACTGCAGTATCAAATATAAAAGTGAAATTATATCTATACAACTGGAGAGTCGTTTGTACCGAAATCGTCAGCACCCATTGTCAACAAGAAAAGTAGAACATGGAGGAAGATTTTTTGAAACCACATGCAATAGTATGACTCACAAATAATTAGAGAGCATAAAATATCGTGACTTGTTGAGACGACGAATGTTAGATCGAAACTATCGATTTCCAGATTTAGATCGCATTTCTGTAACATTCTAAGAGCATAATTTTTGAAAATGGTTTGGCTGTTGAGCAAAGAGAAATTTAGCTTAGCGGATTCAGAAAATACTCACTAGTTCTTCTACAAAAGTTATGGGTGAGTTGGTGAATATTTTTTCGGATTATAGCCGGAGTACACAACATGATACATGACTAAGTTTAATGAAAGTGTGCACAATATAATCGGTCTCTTAATCACACATTTTCTCTTCCGGTTTTCCTGAGGACTCATTGAATAACAAATTTTTAACGACGGCATAATCATAAGTTTGCTTTGATTCAGGGCAGCTGGTCAAAAGCGCGTGGAGTAGATTTTAGAGTTTTCCAAGAAAAAAACTTTGTCGCGAGATCAATCGATTCATCTTCAAACTCAGTCTTAATTGAACGTTATAAGGACCAATAGTTATGCTCATTCCACTCATTCATTTGAATAATATCGATAGAAAGACGTTTCTTTGAATTTCTTTCATAATCTTTTCACTACGATTGTCGCCGAAAAATGACAACCAGGGTACCGTGAAAATTATCAAGGCTTTCATGTGGTTGTAGTGAAGAATCTGAAATATTTTTGGAAAATACTCAAGTACCCAAAAATTGGGTTTATTCAGAAATTATATCGAAATTTCTATCTCAATGCTCACCAGTAAGCGAAAGTCCTAGAGTCCACAATTTCAGTACTTCTCGCTCATTTCATGGGGAAAAATATTTTTCAATAGCCTAAGTAATTCTTCGATTAAATGAATAGTTTGAATCATCAACCAAGCATTTGGACTTTCACTTCAAGTCGAAACAAAATGAAATCATTAGCAAGCATCTGCACTTTCACCAAACCACAGAATATCTCTCTAACTTATGAAACAACAAGTTTTGCAAGGAGAGTCCGCACCCTCTCTAAAGAAAATATAATGCGTCAACGAGTGCGAAACATGCGAGCAGTTCACAAAGAGAGGTCAAAAACCCCTACTAGTACTTGTAAGATACTCAAGTATTATTATGCGCAGGACAAAAAGAAACAGGACATTATAATACCATACACACGTCCAGATAACCTACACCTGAATCTGCGCAACAATCTGCACGCATTTATTTTATATATGTATGTTCAACATACATACCCTAACTGAAAGTACAGCATTGTAAAATAGTGAATTACGTGTAAGTATTAGCCTCTGCACAGCTGAGGTTTAGTGAGAAGTCTAAGCACAGGACCCGGTATTATATCGCGTGCACTGCCTCAAAACTTTCTCGAGGTGCGATCGATTTTCTTGAACCCTATCGTACACACATTATTGCTTGTCTAGACTGAGAACATACGACTTGGGTTGTATGGTGTGTTTGTGGCTTAGGAAATCTTGGGATTGGATGTGTTTGCATTGTGCAGGTGTTGATTTGATTAAGATGTATGGGTCGAGTTGAGAGGGGAGAGGGGTCGAAAATATCGGGATAACTACTTTTTTGGGAATACTGATGGCCCTGTAACTGGTTTCCGCCCATTCGCCCGAAAATACTTGTCCGAATCTATTCGTCAGAAAATTTATTCGCCTGAATGGTCATTTACCCGAATCAAATCGCCCGAAAAACTTTGCCCGAAACAATCAGCCCGAAAATACATATGTATGCCCGAATGCCTTATGCTCTAATCTATTCGCTCAAAAATACTTTCACCCCAAAAATATTTCATTAAAAAAAATTCTCAGAAAATACACAATCTTTCGGATATTCTTTCAGGACCAAATTTAGAATCATTGTGATCTGTTCTCTATTCTGAATGGAATTCTCAAAGAACAGAAGGATACAGAAACCTGCCTTGTTGAGCTGAGCCTCGGTTGGTCTGTGAAAGCTGCTCGTCGTAGACGTTGAGTCGTGCTCTGACGTCGATATCTTACGATCACTGAAGGATTTGGAAGATTCAAAGATGAAGAAATAATGATGGAAAACACTCAGATCTCTGCATCTGCCACAGCTAACTTGCTTCGATCAGATTACGCATTATGCTCTTGAATTTTCCGCTTGAGTGTAGAAACTCATAGAAAATTATATCATTTTAGTATAACATCTCTCGTTGATCTTGAAAAAACTAAAAATGTTCTAGCAAACACTCCAAGAGTTTCATATGCTGAGAGAGGAAATTGTTTGAAATAGACCTTGAAGGTATAGGGCTAGATATAATAACCGATTCTCACAAATCAGGCATACGTATATAATTGACTCGGCCTCTATTGACTTGGGCACAATTAAATTTCAGCTCGAAGGTGATGGCCACTCGATTACTTTGACATTGCATGCGGTCAATGAAAATCTTATATCCCAAATCATAATGGTCACTCTGAGATTGAGAAAGAATTCAAGGCAAGTCATTCAAAGTCGAGGTTACCTGTCTACTTATGAACTAGAAACTGTTTTTGATGTGTTTGTTAAAATAGTTCCCATATGAATCCCATGGCATGCCTGAGCTGATTTTAAATGAAATCTTTTGCTTCAGCCGTGAAAATTATGGGCTATATTTATGTAAGTTTTTCTCAAAGAATCATAATCTCTCACCGAGCCTCATATTAGATTTAGATTTGAACTCTTTTGAGAACTTTCGGTTTTCAAAATTTTTCAAAATCCCCTTAGTTGGAGATTTTGTCATCCATACATCAACCGTGCAAGCTGGAGTATATTTCCTCACCAGAGGAAGCGTCTAACTTCTCTGAAACTCCACAAGAACTTTCCAAAGACGCTATTCCAGTCTTCAATCATGAAGCTTGCGTGCAATCATCATAACTTGCTCAAAGTTTGAAATCAAAATACCCACGGTACATGAGTAGTTCCACGCGAAAGCGACCTACGAAAAAGGGTCATGTCTCAGATCCTTTTGTTAACATTTTTATTCAATTATATGGTACAAAATATGAACTTTCCACCACCTATGGGGTCCCGAAAAATTTTTTTGGTCCCATGACGAGAATTTTCGAAAATGAAGTGAATTACATTTTTCTTAAATTCTAGCAGCTTTTTTTCACTAAAATGCAAGTGAGTCGAGTTTGCTCACAGATATAGAGACATGCTGTTTGCGGCATTGTCTTCCAAAAACCTATCGAAAACGCTATTGGAAAGTTGATTTTGAGGTTATGATTATGGGGGTACCCTGGTTATGGCCTGTACGAGCAAAAGTGTACAAATCAGTGAACAGTGGATTTCTCACTTGAATATTTTTTCAATTTCTGAAAATCGCATATAAGATGTGAAATTTTGTGTTCTTTCAGAAAAAAGTGGTCCCGATTTCCTTTTCCGTCTTGTAAGGCCTGTTTTTTCCAATTTTCTCAAACCTATGTTTTAGACAGTTTGAAATTATCTGTTTACTGCGCATGTCCGGACTCTCGAAACTCATTCTTTTGGGAAGCCAAGAAATATTCCTTCAAAATGACCACTTGACATAGTCAATTTTATCAATTTGGTTCGGCGCTACAACGTTTGGAAGACCACCGAATCTCGATAACCATTAAGAGGTGGATCGGAGCCACCACGACAACTGTAGAAAAATCCGGGTACGATATATCGTTTGCCTATTGACGCACTCGAGCTGAAGCTTCATGTTTCGTAGGCTGTAACTCCGAGCCAAATCGATGAAACTGACTTTGTCAAGTAGTCACTTTGAAAGGAATTTTCTTGGCTTCCCAATGAAATTGGTTTCAAGGGTCCTAACTCCTGCGCATGCGCAGTAAACATACAATTTTGAAACGGCCTAAAAAATAGGTTTGCGAAAATTGGAAAAAACAGGCCTTAGAGGGTGGATAAGGAAATCGGGACCACTTTTTTCTGAAAGAACATAAAGTTTTACATCAAAATATGTAACTTTCAGAAATTGAAGAAAATAGGCAACTGAGAAATTCACTGTTCATTGATTTGTACACTTTTGCTCGTACAGGCCAACCATAACCTCAAAATCAACTTTCCAATAGCGTTTTCGATAGGTTTTTGGAAGACCTTCCAAATGCCGCAAACCGCATGTCTCTATCTGTGAGCAAACTCGACACATTTGCATTTTAGTGAAAAAAAGCTGCTAGAATTCAAGAAAAATGTATTTCACTTCATTTTCGAAAATTTTTGCCATGGGACCAAAAAAATTTTTTCGGGACCCCATAGGTGGTGGAAAGTTCATATTTCGTACCATATAATTGAATAAAGATGTTAAAAAAAGGATCTGAGACCACCCTTTTTCGTAGGTCGCTTTCGCGTGGAACTAAGGTAAGTGTGCCTAATTTGCCCCCACTACTTTTGTTTCGCTCGCCATTTCAACTCATCTTCATATTTTTCAACGTACTTCAGCTCATTTTGAAGCTTGTTTCAAGACCTTTAAAATGAGCTAAGGTACGTTTGATTTCAACAAATTGGAACCGAGATATCTTGATTTCTGCGAAAGGAGACTTTTTGCGAGTTTTCAACAGTGTGTTCCTAATTTGCCCCCACAGCTTGCCCCACAGGGAAAAGAGGCCTATTTTCATGAGATTATACGGGTTTTTCGTATAATCGGGATATCTCGGCTCCCAGACCTCTAAATAAAACGTACTTTAGCTCATTTTGTAGCTTTTTTTACCCTCTTTCGAATTTTATGAGTGAGATCAATGTATTCGAATGGAGTGAGGAACGAGTTTGGAAAAAGACTATGGGGGCAAATTAGGAACACTGCACTTTTTCTCGTAATATGGGCGTAGAATTGGCTAAAAATCGAATTTTGCCATTCTGCAAAAAGCATTCTAATGTTGACATAAAAACAAAAAAAATGAGTTAAGGTTCGTTGGAATTGATCACACCAATTTTGTTTGGCATAGCTTTTAGTGACTAACAAAAAAGAAGTCGAAAGTACCGAAAACCACTTTTTTGTTGTAAGAGATGCGCGGATCATAGAGGATAGGTCCAGAACGTTTATTCCCTCATATTTTAACGTAACAGACGTGAAAGAAATGCGCGGCAGGGTCTGCGGGTGCATACATTTGAGAACTTGAATGGGGGCAAATTAGGGAATGGGGGCAAATTAGGCACAGTTACCTTACTCATATGAGTTTTCTGTTCAAGTACTGCGACGTCAGATACCATTTTTCAATGTGGTACCGTAAACCGAGGTGAATGTGGTACACTTTTGACCTTCCACTGTGATTTTCTTGGTCTTATTCATGCCAAAAGATAATGTATGGGTAGTAAAAATTTGAGTCTTGAGCTCGGCTACAAGATCCCGTTGTCAGATTTTGACTTTGACCCCATGGTTTTTCAAGAACTGCAAAAAAACAGGGTGGACACATTCACCCCGTCGACAGGGGTGAATGTATCCACCTATGCCTCGCCTGCGTCAGAAGCGCATAGTTCGTGAATTCAAGATTTTGAATGCATATCAAGATACGTTATCCTACGTATTTTGACCCGCTAAATATGATCCCAGTGTTTTAAAACGATACAAGGCGACCTTGTAGTCATATGAGCTAATCAGTCCACCTGGTATTTGGAAAAAAAATCAACATTTGCAATAAATCTTCAAAAAATCACAATACGGGCTAGAATAGATCAATTTGAACGTTCAAGATCGCATTTTCTTCTTTATATCACATACTTTTCGGAAAAAATTGACCGTTAGCCGTTGAGGCACTGGATTAATTTCAGAAATGTTTCTTCATAAAAACCTGTTTTTGCAATAATACTCGCTGTGTTGAGATCACGAGGAAAAAAATTTTCCCTTGCGCAGGGTACCACACCATAAGTTCCCAACGCAAAATTATCGTCTAAACACGATCACGTGGTTTATTTCGAGCTAACTAGTCAAAATTCTCTGCTAGCCACAAAAAACCTGTTTTTTGGGGACATTAGTTTTCAAACTTCATTAAACAGCAGAGAAAGTACTTCAGAGTCCATTTTCATGGAATTGAGGTTATTTATTTGGAAAGTAGAGATTTCAAGCTCCAAAATGACCCCCGTCAGGTTTCTGTAGGTGGAATAGAAGCGAAGATATGATGCTGACAATCTTTTTGGCGAAAGCGGACACATTCACCCCAGTTTACGGTAATGATCGAGATCGACTTACATTTTGACTTCTGCGGATGAAGATTATGATCAAAAACATCACTTTTTCAAGTATAGAAACCTTGTGAGAACTTGACAAACTCGGAGAGGCCGTATAGCTCCCGATTCAAAATTAGACAGTGTCATGAGTGGAATAATGATAATAAAAAAAGGTTAGAAAAAATGGATTTTTTACGATACGCTTTTATTCACAGCTCTAATATTTTTCTCAACAACTAAAAAGCATAAAATAATCTGAAATTCCATCAGTCAGCCCAGTTCATTTTGAGAAAAATCTTATGACATGCCGTTGCCTACACCTGTTATCTCAGAAAATAATTGTTGAATTCGGTGTTCATCTATCTCTCGGGGATCCCTCTCAACCCATCATGATGAATCTCGGAGAACATTCACTGTACCATAATTACACATGATAAAAGCGTGGCGTGCTGAGCTTCCGGACAAGAAGTGCATGATCTATGGACATTTTCTCATTAGCAATCGAGAATCTGGATCATGGGAAAATAGCACTCCACGCTTTTATCATGTGTAATTATGGTACAGTGAATGTTCTCCGAGATTCATCATGATGGGTTGAGAGGGATCCCCGAGAGATAGATGAACACCGAATTCAACAATTATTTTCTGAGATAACAGGTGTAGGCAACGGCATGTCATAAGATTTTTCTCAAAATGAACTGGGTTGACTGATGGAATTTCAGATTATTTTATGCTTTTTAGTTGTTGAGAAAAATATTAGAGCTGTGAATAAAAGCGTATCGTAAAAATCCATTTTTTCTAACCTTTTTTTATTTTATATTTTTTAGTCGGATGTTTATGCGTAAAGCATATCCGTGTCACTAAAAAAATATGAAACTGTAATAACCATAGTCATCTCATCTCGAGAGCCTGTGTGTGCGCGCGCCGCCAGCTGCCAGCAAAAATGCATCGAAAATGACGTATGGATTACCAAGCCCTGCAGTAGAGTTTGGTTTGGTTGTTTAGCCAACCCTGGGCCGCTTTCGGTCTTCTGCTGCACGGAGTGGAAACGCGCGGCTGATGCATGTTAGGTTAGGGTGCACGAGAAAGGCGGAGAGAGAGAGAGAGAGAGAGAGAGAGAGAGAGAGAGAGAGAGAGAGAGAGAGAGAGAGAGAGAGAGAGAGAGAGAGAGAGAGAGAGAGAGAGAGAGAGAGAGAGAGAGAGAGAGAGAGAGAGAGAGAGAGAGAGAGAGAGAGAGAGAGAGAGAGAGAGAGAGAGAGAGAGAGAGAGAGAGAGAGAGAGAGAGAGAGAGAGAGAGAGAGAGAGAGAGAGAGAGAGAGTCAAAAAAAGAGATGGAACGGGCGCGAAAATTTCAGAGAGCAAATCTAACCTAAAAGCTAGGGAGGGTAGAGGGAGGGGTCTCTCTACCCTCCCTACTAAAAGCTCTTACGCGCGCTGACTAGCTCGGTACCGGAACCGCGTGTATGAAAAGGCTTTCTCTCTCTTGCTCTTACGGCGAGAGACGTGCCTGCTGACTAGTTGAGTACCGGATGCCTGTGCATGAAACAATATGGCCAAAGTGAAGTAGAATAAAAGCGTATAATAAAAAGCTGCACTCATACATGTTGTGTATTTTCTGTTACGTGAAGAACGGTGACCATAACGAATGTTGTGAACTCAGAACTGTTGAGTGGGGGGAGGGGCCTCAAGCGAGAGGTGGCACATGGCAGCCCAGCGTTCAAAGGGAATACCCGTAAGAAACTTTTGGAGAATGTTGACTTGTTGCTATTCGAATCAGACGTGGAATTAACGGAGTACACTGTAAAAAATGTTGAATGAAATTCACCATCTAGCTTAGTAAAAATACAACTCTGGGAGTGGTGAGTTTCATCCCATTTCTTGTAACTTTACAAACGCTTGTAAATTTACCAGTCTCAGAGGGGGTAATAGTTGGATACCAGTCTCAGACTGGTAAAATTCCCTCGCTCAGGCTTGTAAATTTCAGCTCAATCTGGCTCAACCGAGCATGCGCGGATCTAAAGTTTGGTCTGCTGGGCCCACGCACAACTAACCTAAAAAGCTCCTCCGCGGTCGAGTGTTTATGTCTCGAGCGATGAGTTTTCGACTCGCACGGGTTTTTCAACCTTTTCAAAATTATCGTGGATTAAGATGCTTCATTCCAAGACTCCGTTTCATTAGAAAAAGCCCCCGAGTAGCCCGTACGCTTCAGTTGAACAAGGTTTCTTCAGGTCTGAAATTTACCGTCAGCCGGTAAATGAAATTTACAAGCCGCTTGTAAATTTACACGTCCCAGCGCGGTATCCAACTATTACCCTCTCTGAGACTTGTAATTTTACATGAAAATTTTTTACAGTGTACGTCCAAGCATTCTCAGATCTCAAGAAAATGGTGAGTCCGTGCTTTGGAGAAAATCTCAACCTGATCTACTAAATCTACATGTTAAGACTTGGGGAAGCCAAGTCTTAACCACCGTTAGATCCGGAAAAGCTTTCCAGCTCTTCCGGATCCTACTCTGCTACCACTGACCACTCCTGGGCTGGTCAGCCACCCTGGGGACTATTGGAAGGTGGGGCCGGGGACGAGGGTGGATTTTTTAGGGATTCCCATACGGGAGCGACACACAAACACCAAAAATTACGAGCCGGTCGTGCATCTTTAAAATGAAATTTAATTCCAAATAAACTCTTAAACTCACATGATGCTTCACAAAAATGGAATTTAAAACGCTACTTCTAAAGAGAGAGAGAGAAAGAAAGAGAGAGAACTATAAAAATCCCTGAATGAAGGGTGGTATTACTTACTTTGCTTATATCAGGATCCGTGAGGGTGTCTGAAAGACCGATGATCGTGTTGGCCCCGGCCACGAGGCAACTCCTGGTGAGCCCCGAAGCCGGAGCCAACTTCTCTGGACGAGAGCAGGCGGGTAAGAGAGTGAGCCCACCAGAGCGAGGAGACGCCGGAGGCCCCGAACTACCGGTAGCTCTCCCCCATCTCCCCGCCAGATCAAGGCTCACCCAATCACCGCTCCACATTACGCTACTTAGTTAGGATAGTGTTCTCTCTTTCTCTTTCTTACTTATCACTACCTTATGTACTTCATGCGGGGGAGAGGTCAAGAGCATGGGAGGTCTCAGCCAGTAGTAGAATGACACATTGTGTGCCACTCCAACCGGCTTGCGAACCCCCATGCCCGCGAGCTTTTGAATTATAATGCACGCGGGGATTCTCCCGACACTCTAAAAATAAGAGTGTCGGAAAAAATCCACGCGTGACATAACATCCTCCCCCTCTTAGTCTATCCGATGTCCGCATCGGTGGTCTTAAGCTATGCTTACTTAACTAAAGGATATGGAACTGTTTCCTCTTCTCCCGCATCAGTCTCCCTCCCCCCGATCAATGCAGCGTGTTTTTTTTTTTTTTTTTTTCTTTTTTTTTTTTTTTTTTTCTTTTTTTTTAATTTTTATTCCGGGATTTCTGAGGAGGACAGGACAAGGGTGACAGAGTAAGAAAACAACTAGTACCAGCAGAGATGTTCTATTGTGAGCCTGACATTAAACTTTGATCCTTTCATTCGGGGAAATCATAATTTTGGTGAACCTGCCTCTAAATTCCATAAATGGGCAAGGATAACCTGTCTTATATGGAACTACCCAATCTAATCCATTTCTAACCGGGTAGGACGTACCTATGTAGGTCATACCATATCTATATGTTTCCCAATCCGAGTGGGCGTTCCTTTCTGTTGGCCGGGTAAGTCCCAACCGAATATGACGTTTCCGGAGGTCTCAAGGCTTTGAGGATGTGGAATTCTAGCACCCCTTTTGCTATTCCAGATGAGTTGACACTAATAGCTCTTCAAGGTTCTGTGTGTTAGTGCATCCTCCCTTTCCAGAGGGCATAGCCCTTTATTAAGATCCCGTTACGATGGGTACGTTGGGATTCGACAAATCTGTCCAACTGGTAGCCGTGGTAGTCACCCTAAGGGTATGCGTGAATTTGCCTCATTTCGGCTTAGGCGGCGGGTGCAAGTGTGTGAGGGTGGAGGAAATCGTGACACGCTCCGAGTGTTTTTTATTGGAACTGCTGGGATAGACATCAAAACGGCCCAATTCTGACTGAAATCAGAATTATCCAGTGCCCCAAGCGAAGTGCAATTTTCACTTCAACGAAAAAGGGCATTCTGGAGACTATGGAACTGGGATTGCATCAAAGTATTGCCAGCTATGCTGCTCATCAGCCTTGTTACACGAACGTCTGACCATTCTACCTCTCGAGGCCAGAATTTCATTCAGAAGCTTGGATTTACAGGGGAAAAAATATAAACGTCCGGACCCAAAAGGACTTAGATAAATGGCAGTTCAGCTATGTCCCGCCCGAGTCGGAGAGATTGGATAATGGCTATAGTGCAACGTCTTGGGACCGTAATCATAAGGAACTATCTTGGGTCCGTTTCCCAGAGACTAGCAAGCCAACCCCAGTATCGGGAACTTTCCAGTGAGACCGCTCTTCCTCCTTCGTAGGTATAGATAGATCCCAATGTCTTATTTATAAAAGACAAAAAGGAGGATAAAAAAAAAAAAGAGTACAACACTCCCGGCTGTAGATTTGATGGTGCCAGTCTTGGAGGAGCCTATTGGCCTCTGAGGGCAGGCTATCAGCCTGAGTGTCTTGGGTTAGCTAGTGATCCTTGTGTTTTTAGTTCTTGCTCAGCGTCGCCGCATTGCTCGCTTCCCTGGTATCTTTTGTCGTTGTCACTTCCTTCCTTAGCTCTGGTAGGCGAATACCTGCCAGCTAGGATCAAACTGCTGAAAGGTATGAGTTGGCCCGGCTTGCTTCGACTCATGCACCACGTTGTCGTGGCGCTTTGGAGTCCTTGACTAGGTTAATCGATAACCCTTCTCGTTATCTACGGTGCTTGAGCGGGTAGTTTCTTGGTTCCGCTAAGTACCCCTATCAGAGGCAGTTGGGAGAGCATTCCCCTGCTGTTCACAGGAACTTCATCCCGGGTAAGGGACCGTGTTTCATGGAGAACAGGAAAAGCATGTAACTAATGCTCCCATTCCTTGTCCTATGGGATCTTCAGAGGATTCCTTGGCTGCGTGGCTTCTTTTAACTTGCGTGATGCAGTGTATTTGCGAGTGTATAATTGACGTATAATACCGTTGGACCCTTTTGGGACTGGCTATCTGAGGTGGCGACGTATTGTCGCCTCCAGATTATCTCTGGCCATTCAGATAGAGCATGCGTTCACAATGGATATTGACACTACCAGACCTTGGTGTTCTAAGCAACTCTTGGAGGGCTTGGGAGATTTGGTTTCTTGGCAAGGGCTGGTTCCCTTTGGAACCTACAGCGCCTGCTGCCATGGTAACTCGTGAGACCAGAATGGGGAACTCCGCTTGGACCCGAGCAACTGGGTACCTTTCTCAAGTCATATTTTCCTCAAAACCTATCCCACTGGCTAGTGTGAAATGTTCTATGAAGAACCCATTATGTATCAATCTAGTGCGAATGAAGGTTTAGGTAACAGTTGTCTCTCGAGTCTACCTTGTGGCCTACCCGGCCACCAAGGCTTAGAACTGGTTCGAAAACCAATATGAGCGAGTGGAACAACAGCTCATTCTATACTTGCTTGACCTCTGTTCCAGGATCTTGCTTCTACGTGTGTCTGGTACTAGGAACCAATGTCTGTGTACAATTTATCCATTCTGTGCACCTGTGTTGCTCGTGATTTTGCACCTGGTGCAAACCTAGCTGTGACTACCCAAACTTGGACTCCCTCTGGGGCTAACCCATGCCTGCAGGACATTGCATCAGTCAAAAAAAGAGAACAAGGACTTGAAAAAGACGTTTACAAGCTATTTCAAATTACAACTGTGCTAAATCTCCCCAGCTATGGAGAGCTGTACATAACCTAGCAACAACATAGGACCAGGTCAGCGATCCGAAATCCGTGCTCCAGAAATCTGGACTACGATTATGACCACAAAAGACTTGATAGACTTGGACCTCTCCTCTCAACGTTATCAACCCAAGTAAGATTATATCGGGCGACGAGAGAGTGGGAATTACTAAGTATCTGTTAGAAAAATTTTGAATTGGTTCAGAATTCCCTCCCCCTCTTAGTTTTAGTTGACGGTCCCCTCGTCTGGGTATTTTTCTCTTGAATAATCGATGTGTCTATTATGTTAACTAGTCAGCCTGTTTTATGAGGAAGTTCTGGTCATCATGCAGATTTTACTGGAAGCATCGAGTGTATGATTGTATACTTATTCTTCCGCCCCTTGGAGGGAAGAAACCTAATCCCTTCAGGGCCCTCTCAGCGTGACCGGGTTACCCGGAGCCAGCGGCAGAAAAAACACTAGAACGTCGGAAAGCATAAACAGTTTCCCCGATGCCGGGACCCTCCAAAGGCCAGATATGGGGAAATACCGTCTCGTTCAATTAACACCCCTTGGGTGGCCATTCATGGGTTCGCTAGTGTTGCTTCCAGGCATTTTCGTTCGTGTCTTGCGAAACAAAAAAAAAACGGAACCGGGTCGTCTGTGTAACTTTGGTCAACTCTGTGTGAACCTCAGTATCCAAGTATGGCGCTCGGTGGAAACAGATAGACTCTTGGGTGCTTTCCATCACATTCATGTTCCCCGGCGATAGGCAAGTGTCTTAATTTCTGTGGGTTCAGTCTTGTGGGCCTTCAGATGCAGACGTACTATGTTAGGGCAAAAATGATGTGAATGATCACAGAAACAACAACAACCCATAGGGGTTTAACCGGATTGCTCTTCAATTACTACGTCCTTCTACCAATGGGTCATGTCTCAACAATGGACAATTACGCCCACAAACAGAATTTGGAATCTCGGTTTGAAAGACTTTAGGATAAAGTAGTTATAGTTTTCGCAAAAATCTAAAACATCTATCAAAAGAAAACTATTGCATTTCCGATCAATTCATCCTTACCTAGAATTTCAACCTCGTTGATAATTTTATCATGGAATGCCCTGTCTTTACCACGATCATATTTGATGGCTCGGAGAGACATCCCTCGCTCTTTATCCATGGAGTTTTCACCTCGGCTATAAAATTTCAGATTATGGATACTCCTTCGGGGTGAGAAAATGAGGAGCCAACCTGCGTGCCAAGGCACATATAGGTATACTCTCCCATAAGCAAGGAAAACTGCACGGCAACACGATTGATGGAAAAAGTATTGTCAGTATTCCTTTGGAATGAGACCTTATCTCACAAGTGTCGAAGTTACTGAGTGTGGTTTATATGCTTGTATAATTCTTGCTACTTAAGTCGATTGAAAAAGGTTCAACACCTTAGATTTCCTGTGAACATCGCTAACATGATTCGGTTCCTTGTGTCGGATAAACCATGGGTCTATTTGTTTTCGAGTGAGGACAAGGGCTTGCCTCGCCATAGCGTGTTTGACACCCGGGCACCGATTTCCTCGATTTGAGGTGCGCGGGACCGCAATCCGGGAGAAATTAATTGTGACGGGTGCCGTTGTGATTAATCTGACCATTAACTGCGCAGAAATATTTGAGATAGCTGCCTACCCTAACGACTCAACTGGTCTTCTAAGACTTTGGCTTACTCTTGGAAAAGCGTATTAGAATATTGCAACCCGGGACCTCTCTTGCTTGTTTCCACTTGAATAACGTAATCCTTCCCACATCCCCATTCTTTCCGGTAGCGGCAAAAACTCGACCCTGCTTGTACTCTCACACGGTTATGCTTCCCTCTTGAACTTGGGTGTGTCGATCTATCCGAAATCTTAATTACAGTATAACGCGACCCTTAGTGTCCCATCTCTGCTGGCATTACAAATTTCAATTGGTTGGGCTATACGTCACTACAAATATTGGGGGATGCGACATTGATCGGGAGGATGGATCATGACCCACATAAGAAGACAAAACATTCCATACCTGTTTGGCCTCCCGGCCTTCAAGAAGTAGTATGTGTATATTGATGATCGTTCCTTTCCGAAATCTGGCCGAGGCCAGTTCAATTCTCCCTGGTGACTTTGGGAACAGTACTAGATTGTTGTCCGCTAGATTGTTCTGCATTCTGTCTAGTGGCTCTCCTCGCTCCTTAAGCGGTGGGGTCCTTTCTCCATTGATAACCCATATTTGAAGGCTCAGAGTTTCTAGTTACAATAGCCTTTTCCGATTTAGGAGAGATTATATATAAAAGATCGGTGACTACGGCTTCTGTTGTCGATTTGGTATAATTGGCGGATTTTTATGCCAACTATCTCGTCGCTTTTTTTTTTTTTTTTTTTTTTTTTTTTTTTTTTTTTTTTTTTCTTTTGATAGGGGCCTCTTCCACATTTCCTTCTTCAACTGCGATATTGCCTTCTCCATCTTTCCTGTAATGAAGACTTTCCTTAATATGTTGTTATCCATCACCACTAGATTCTATACTAGGAACTCTACCCCAAGGGAACAATTACTCCTACTACAACTCTACGGGGGAACAAGGGACTATGGACTATTTCCCAACTGCTCTCTGGCCCACTTGTTATCCATATCGCTCACGTCGATTTCCATTGTATCGCCTATACCATTATTTTCTTCGGGACCCTGATCATCTGTATGACCTGTATGCGCTTTTCTCGTCACGTTCCTTTTCCTCGCCCTCCTCGCGCTAACAGGAGCTATACCTCCTGTGGTAATTCTATCCCCTAATCGCTCCTTCACTCGTCTAGGTAGCCCTTGGCACTGCGGATATTGCATACGGCACGATCTTCGATGTAAGTGAAAAACTAGTTCTTCCACCTTGCGCTCGCACTCTTGATGGATTCGCCATCTGGGACTATAATTTTGGGGGAACTTCCGTGGGGGAGCTTGAGTAGCGTGATACCTCATGTCACTGTTCTCTATAGCCCTACAGGCATTCCATGCGCTGAAATATCTGACGAATCCAAATGATAATTTGCCTTTGTTATTTGGCACGACTTCATGGTACTCGATAGGACCAAATTTCGCAAAATGGTTAAAGAATCTCTCTTCTCTAAGATATTCCGGATCTGACCATGGCAGCATGCAAAAAACTCTTCTCGAATCCGTGGGTTTCTCCGCACTTATTCTGCTGACTTCCGACCTAACCTTAGTACTCTCTTTCTCTCGTATTTTTGCTTCGGCTACCACCATAGATGATGGGGAACTTCCAAAATGGAACACATATTTGGTTTTCTTCTTATCTTCCCCATGGGGTACTATTATGACCTTATCAGCGGGACCCATGGATCGGAACTGGTCCAGGACGTCATTAATGGGAACCGTGGCATCAACAATTGTTTCAATTGACTTTAAACTAGCCATGCTTGGGATGCTGGAACAAAAATGTATTAAAAAAAAATTATTGGAATCCCTGCTCACATTCTCCCTTCTCCATGTTTTTTGTACGCGGTTTGGCTATCGGACCGATGGAGCTAAGCTCTATCGCGGAACTGTGGTCTTCTGTCTTTGTCGTCATTACGTTGACCGTTTGAGTTCGTTCTTTATGTTTCCTGTTGAAATAGCATCCGAGTGCTATACCTATGCTAACTAGCACCAAATGCAGGGTATAACTGCCGACCCACAATACGTTAGAGACTTCGTCCTTCCTCTTATGCTCACTAATAGCCCCCATTCGTTTCCTAATCTCGGTGAGGGAGATTTTTCTGTTTTCCCAAGTAGTGCTACTCAGTATGTCTGTGTTTTCGGGGAACATTTCCTCATGCGTCAGTCCAGGATACAAAGTATTTACATCCAAGGAAATAGTTGGTTCATACACATAACGAATTTGACTTAGTCGGGTGTTCTCCGCGTATAGTATGGCGTCCCGTGTTTTCAATTTGCAGCCATTTTCTAATCTAACTATCCCTGTACTGTTGAGTACTCGAGACACCTCCCCTTTCTTTTCACATAATAGTTTGGCCTTGGTTGGTTGGAACATGGAGAACAGCCAGGCACTGTCTGATTCTAAGAAAATCCAGTGATTTTGTACCATTTCGGATATCATTACGTTGCAGTTCTCTAAGGGTGGAACTGAGTTGTCCACTAATAAATTTATCTCGCAGCAAGGCTGGCTCCCCACATCCAAAATTGGTTGATTCATCGCACACAACAACCCATACTGTAGGTGAATGCAATTTCGAATATCCTCGTTGCACAACTTGACATATTGTTGCTGGTTTTCATCTATCGCTAACAAAGGATGACTGGGTTGTATGGCTGCACTATAAGAACGATTTGACTGCTTTTGTGGAACAGGCAATGAATGTAGTCGGTAAAGTTGGAACGGCGAACGGTTTGTGAGAGGCAGATATAATGAGACCAAAATTTTTCCTTCATGATACATCACGTCGGATTTAGAAATTTTTATCAACTCCTCCGGTCGGAGGTGTTCTAGGGGAAGGGGGAACTTCAACTCCTGCAAGTTACTGCCTAGATCCCGGCTTATCTCAGTCAACGTTTCCTGGGACAACAACCTAGGGCTAACAATGCCTTGCCTCAAATCCTCAAGCATTTTCAAATATGCTTCACATGTTTTGATGGCATGAGTGAAGGTAACCTTCCCGCGCTCTACCATGTAGAGCAAATAGTGCAGATCCATTGAGGTTTGTACTGTATATCCGCTGATCGTTTTTTGTAACTTCGATAAACTTTCTTCGTGTTGCTTGGTGATCTTGTATAAGTCGGACAATGAGGCCGTATAAGCTTTTACTAGCGCTTCCTACGAAACCTAAAGGAACTAATCTTTTGCTTCTTATACTCCTCGGAAGTCTCTTGGGTTCGGTCTCGCCCTGAATTAATGATTTTGCCCTTCCCCGGAGTTTATCGTGAAGATGGGATAACTCCATCTGGAGTAGCGCAAAATATTCTCGATCTGCTATTTTCTCGCACTCTTGTTCAGCTTGTTCGCAGAATGAGCTAGCACACCGCGCGACAAAATCCCTATACACTTCCGTTACATTGAATTTTGGAGTATTAGACAAAATTAGCTTTTCCACGTCCAGGTGAATTACTATTTGCCAAGTGGCTTGCCTCAATTGGATCTGCCCTAAGTTCTCATAGTACAGCCCGGGATTATGTTGTATGGGAACAATTTCCACCCCCTGTGGAAATACACCAGAGGGAACCATGACTAAAAGGATTAGTAGCCTCCACATTTCTGTAATCACATAAAAATCAGGTTATTTCAGATTCTCCATGCCCATAAGCTACTTTGAGCTTGTCGGTATGTTTGAGGATTTTTCTACCATTGGGAAGTCTTAATACTACATTATTGCGCCCTTGAATGTCTACAATCTCTAGCGGCTGGTTATAATAGCTATCGAACTTGTGGGCCCTTTGTTCCTTAATTACCCAAGCGTATTCACCTATCTGCCCTTTGAATTCCTTCGTATGTTTATCATATCTTCTTTTTGCTTCTTCCTTGCCATGCTTAATTCTTTCGCCTGCTTCTTGTTTCATCTCAGACAATCGTAAGATCAGATCCCTCAAATACACATTATACGTTCTCAGAGTTTCATGGCTTGGAATTCTCATGGGAAATCTGGCTAATCGCCCATAAACTAATTCAAAAGGTGTAAAATTTGTGGACATATGGACACTGGTGTTATAAACAAACGAGGCGTACGGTGCCAGGTGATCCCAGTCGTCGTACTTCTCTGAGTAGCTCCGGATAAAATCTGCCAAAGGGGCATGACTACGTTCTAGGGCTGCATTCGTCTGAGGCCTGTAGCCCGAGCTAACTAAATGATCTATTTTGAAAGTATGTAATAAAGCTTCCACGAGCTCTGACATAAAAGTTGTTCCACGATCTGATAGAATAGCCCGAGGTGCTCCGAAATGGCAGATAAGATTCTTTGCCAAGGCGTCCGCTACTGTTACGGCTCGTAAGTCTGGGATCGGAACAACTATAATATATTTTGTAAGGTTGCACTGCATAGTTAATAGATGACAATTTCCCCTAGGCGTCCTCCTGAGTTTCCCCACGGTGTCTATAGAAACTTTGTCAAATGCCTCAATAGGTGTATCGGTGATGATCATGGGATTCCGGGTTTTGGCTCGATCTATTTTCTTCTCTTGGCATGACTCACACCGTCTCACAAAGTCTAAAATATCATTCCTCATCCCCGGCCAATAAAAGCGCTCCCGGATCTTTTGATAGGTTGAATTTATTCCCCGGTGACCCCCAATCAAAGAGTTATGCAAGGTTTCCAGTACTTCCTTGCGTTTTTCTTCTGGTAAAAATTCCGATTTTCCGTAACATATTACAATGGTGACGTCAGTCATTTGAAAAATTTTCGCGAACAACTCCGTAATATGGCCTGGTTCCAGCTCGTCCGTGAGCTCCCCTCTCCGCGAGAAACGAAAACTTTTACAATGCCTTTGCAGTAAAATCTGCTTGAGGTTTTCTAAGCCTGCGACTATCACTTTTATGTCCAAACGATCATAGTATTTTTCTCCTACTATGACCGAGAAAACTGAAAATCCTTTAAAATGACTTATTAGTACTTGACCTAGTTGTGGATGGGCCAATTTCAAACCGATGGGCTCTATGGCTCCTACTTGAGTCAACAATCTCACCACCGGCGAGCTTGGATAGCAGTCAGCCGTTAAGAAATGCACCATGTTATCTCTTTTGTACGTCAAACAGCGCCTAGTTGTGATAATTTTTCCCTCTTTTCTGGCTATTTCCTGAATCGGTGTGTACTCATTATCCGAGCTTGGTCCAGAGCTAACAGGGAACACATCATTCTTCTGATTCAGGGGGCGTTCATACGGCATTAATGGTACCATCATGCTTATTTCAGGGGGTATCGTGAACGTGATTTTAGGCTCAACCTCATTGTCGGTCTCAGGTACTTCCTCTAGACGCGGAAATTTGGGAATTCTCTTAGCCCTACAGGCAGTTTGCATAGGAGTACTAACGGCATTAGGGGTTTTGCTGGTCACGGTAGGGGTCTCGGATACCGCCCTAATAGGTCCCGCATCAATCACTACCTCAGTGTCTTCACTGCTAGAACCTTCTTTACTCTCAATTTCCGCCTCGGTTTTGTCTAGCAGCTGTTGTGACAGCTGGCGTATTCTCTCCGCCATTATGCTATCGTCCCTTGTGAACGCGTCGATGGGGTCTGCCTCGTCTAATCTCTCTTGAGTACTTTCTCCCGGAATTCGCCCTTCTGAATAGTGTTCCACCTCCCCTGCTTCCTTTTCCGCGGTTAAATCCCCTTCTGATAAGGCACGTTGTATTCCTCCCCCTGTCAATTCTAACACCGGATGAATTTTAGATCGTTGCACCATACTTTCGTTCAACCTTCGGGACATCGACTGCACCTCATCCTTGGTTATGTTACCACCGGAAATATTGCTTAATGACTCTACCTCGCTAGTTTCCCCTTCAGATTCAGTCGTAGGAGCGGGCGCGATTTCTACTTCCATCTCTCCCTTCTCGATGGTTATAGTGGCTGATGATTCTACTGGACAAACTTGATCTTCCGACTCAGTTGGGTTCCCACAATCGGTGGTCTGTTCTTGCAACCCACTACGCCGCGGATCATATAAAGGTGGCCTAGCATCCGAAGATTCGTCCGCGGCTTCTCGTCTCTCTCGCTCCTGTCCAGAGCCTACTTGAACCTGCAGTGATCCTGTCTCTTCGCTTGCCCCCAGCTTGGCCCGATCTTGACTACTGACCCCGTGCTCTTTTTCCTCCCGCATTATGCCTGGTGACGCTACATTCACCAGTTCCGTCTCTTTTTCACCTGCTTGCTCTACCTCTTCCCTGACCTTTTCCTGCCTTTCTTTCGTTCGCGTACGCGTTCGCTGGGCTATTCCATCCTCGTCAATTACCACTTTCTTCCTAGGTTTTGACCGTGTCGGTCTTCTTTCTGGAGGAGTTTCTTCTCCTAAGGACTGAGACCTGCGCCTAAATTCTGCAGGAATCTCGTCCCGAGCTATCTGGCGCCCTGCTTCGGCTCTTAGTGCCGACGTTTTGGTCATTTTAGGGGTGGACGTGACTGGATTTGAGTTCTTGCCCTTCCTTTCCTTCCCCTTAATTCCCAACATCCGAACGCGAATGAGATTCAGCGAGATGTTAGCTTCTTGCTCTGTCATTAGAGCTTCTCCCTTTACTAAATCATCCCTATCTACTGGATTCCTAGATAGCGCGTCTGCATTGCAATTCAGTTTTCCCGGCTTGTACTTGAAGGTGTACTGAAAATCGGTGAATTTGAACATCCAACGCATGAGTCTTTGTCCCGGATCTTTCCGATTGTGCATCCAATTTAAGGGTTCATGGTCGGCCACTAACGTGAACTTTCGGCCTAGTAAATAGGGCCTGAAATGCTGCATTGCATACAGAGCGGCTAGGCATTCTTTCTCTGTGGTATGATAATTTACCTCATGTTTATTGAGGGTTCTTGAGAGATACGCTACGGGATGATCAAATCCGTCGTGATTTTGACTCAATACGGCCCCAATGGCAAAATTACTACTATCAGTCGTCAAAGTGAAATCTTTCTCGAAATTTGGATAAGCTAAAATTGGGGCCTCACACAGGCATTTTTTCAACCTCTGGAAAGCCTCCTCTTCAGCTTCCCCCCATTTGAAATGTTGTAACTTCTTGGTCAGTTCAAACAAGGGTCTGGCTATTTTTGAAAAATCTTTGATAAATCGTCGATAGTAACCCACCAAGCCCAAAAACTGGCGCACATGTTTTTGGCATTTTGGTGCAGGGAAATTCTGTGTCGCTTCTATCTTTTTGGGGTCTGGCTCGACTCCCCTTTCACTTATTATATGTCCCAAAAAAGCTACTTCTTTTCGGAGGAACTCGACTTTATCGGGCTGTAAAACTAGTTTTGCTCCTCGAAGCCGACGGAAAAGTTCCCTAACCTTGCGATCGTGCTCACGAAGCGAGGAAGCGTACACTATGACGTCATCAAGGTACACCAGCATTTCCGTGAATAGCAATCCTGTCAACAGGTTGTTCATCATGCGCTGGAAAACAGAAGGTGCATTGCAAAGCCCTTCCGGAAGGCGCAAATAGTGGAAATGCCCTTGGGGCGTCGAGAAAGCAGTTTTCCACCTTTCCGACTCCTTTACCGGAAGCTGTTGGTATCCTTGGGCCAAGTCAAAAGTCGAAAAATACACCGCACCGCCCAGCCTGTCCAATATATCAGCAATATTGGGTAGGGGGTAAGCGTCACCGACCGTTTTCTTGTTCAATTCGCGAAAATCAATAACTACCCGCCACCTAGGATTTCCCTGACTGTCCGGATGCTTAGGGATTATCCAACATGGAGAATTGTTAGGGGAGGTGGAAGGTTCAATGATTCCATCGCGTAACTTCTTAGCTATGTTTTCTTCTAAAACTTTCTGATGGATTGGAGGATGTCTATATTGCTTAGTATGAATCGGCATGTCATCCGTAGTGGGGATTGTGACCTCCACTAGGTTGGTGCATGGCAGCTTATCACCTGGTAAAAGAAAAACATCCGCATAATCTTCAATGAGTTTTTCAATGGTAACCCGTTCTTCCTCATTAAGATGTGTTCTGCGTACCAGCTCTTTAACCTTTTCGGCTCGCATTCTCAAGTCATGGATTGGCTCTACATTTTCATCTGAACTAGACTCGGAATCAAAAGATGGGACATAATATTCATAGTCAAGGATTTGTTTAGGGTCAATATCAACACATACATCCTTATCCGTTGTATTATATGCGTAAATGTTGCACTGATCATTCTCGTTGGTCACCACGGCTTCACCGATATAGACACCCTCCAATTCCTTTTGAATTCTGGGCAAATATCCCGTTGTCAATTCTGTATGCACTAAATGGATTCTAATTACCTCAGCACTATGGGCTTTGAGGATGTGCCGAGTGGTTTTTGAACCCGGCTTTTCAGTAGTCATATATGCTTGTGGAGCGGGAGAGTTTATACTTCCAGACTCCTGATTGATTACGTCATCTTTCTCATCGGTCCGAACCTTCGCGAACGCTTGTTCAGTTGGGGTATTTTCCTCCTCCGTTTCACTTTCTCCCTCACTATACCGTGTGAAATAGGGATCATCCCTCAAATCGTTTTCCTCATCCGATGAACAATTTGCCTTCACACAATAGGTCCGTGCTCTTTTCTTTTTGACTGGCGAATCTTTCGCTAAAAACGGCATGGGGTGCATCACGTCCGAGTTGACAACCATGGCTTTAGAATAGTAATTAATGATGGCCTCGGAATGCCAAAAATACTGTCGACCTAGCAGCCCATGGGTTTTAATTGGAAACTCGTCCCCCACGATGAAAAATGGTATATAGTCTCCCTTAATTTTCAAATAAGTGAAACCCAATGATTTTATCACGTCACACGGGCCTATCCCTTTAAATTCAGATTCATCTTTGATAATCTCTAAATTTTCTCGGAGCACCCCCTTTTTGATAATATTAACGTCCGATCCGTTATCTAGCATAAAGGTACTCCAAGGTATTTGCAAGTCGGGCACTCGTAACCGAATAACAGTTTCCTCCTCGTGAACCGCACCGGGGATTAAAGATCGCCAGCACGTCCTAACATTTGCGTGGACCCAGCTGCTTGCTTCAGCAGCATTATTCTGCTCATCGGTGCCCGATTGGAATTCTGGGGCTGACCGTGATTCGGGACTTGGGATTGGTTTAGTGGCCGGCCGTTCATGGGACGCCGATCCTGGTTCGGGGCCGGACCCCTGAACTGCTGATTGGCCATTCCCTGGGATGTCCTCTGAGCAGGTGTGGCTTGTTGAAATGGGGTTCGGCTCGTCCCGTTGTCGAGGCGAGCCCCCTGGTAGTTTAAATTCATCCGATTCATTGAATTCCCCAGCCCCTGATATTCAGAATTGACAGGGCTCCTGAACTGTTGCCCATAGTTTCCTCGAGGAGGCCCATATCTCTGATTTTGGAAACCGTTAAAATTCCCAGCATAGCTGCGATAATTTTGGTTATGCTGAGAGGGACCAGGAGAATGAGACGTGGGCCTATAATTAGTATAATTGAAGTTCCTAGTGTTGTCTGCATTGTTCCCAGGATTTTGGAAATGTGGGAATGGCTGAACGCTAAGTCCTCGATTAGCATTGCCCGAGGGATAACTACGTGTTTCGTACATGCGGTAGGCACTTCCGGTCTGACCTTCAGCTTCGGTCTTATTTTCTCCATCTATGGAAACTCCCCCGGTATTCATTCCCTGTCCCCGAATATCCGTGTTGGATTGAAACGCAGTTGCTCCATCCTGCCGCTGCAAGATCCGAATCTGCCTCTCCGGCTGATTATTCGAGTCGAACCGCCCTGAATTTTCAAAAGGTCTTTGTTCTCGAAAGTTTGAGTTGTACCTCGCTCTAGTATCGGGAATAATATGAGCAGCCATACGACTCTCTAGGCGCGCGGCATGTCTATACGCATCTTCTAAGCTCGTGGGCTGTAACAAATCAACTGATTTACTCAAATCCGCCGGTAATCCCCGGATGAAAGAGTCTATTGCGGTTTCTTTTAATGGAATGATCATTGCTGGCACATAATCTGCTCCTTTCTCTTCCTTCAAAGCCGCCTCTGCGCTACTAATTAGTGAATTCAAGTAATCGTACAGTTCTCCTACGGACTGTCCCTGCCTCATCCTTAATTGCGAAATTCTATTACAAAAATATCCATAATTTTTCCCTACCGCGAATCTTTCTCGCAGGTGTTTTATAAGTTCATCTAGCGTCGCCAAAGTTTTCCCTGCAATGGAATCACGTGCCGCTCCTCTCAGTTGACTTTTAATCGCCTTTAAAAAATTATCCCTTTGCGCAGCGTCCACCCAATCATACCCTGACTTAATTGTTTGAATATAATCTTTCAGAGGCATGTTTCGTCCATCAAACTCCGGCAGTCGCTGTACTGCATATTGCAGTGAAAAATTGTTGGACAGCGATGTTACCAAACTTCGAGCTAACTCCTCCATTTTCTCAGCCTGTGTTCGAACTTTAACCCCCCGAATCTGATTAAGTAGGTTGGCTGTGTTCTCTTCAACCTTGTTAATATTTTCCCCTACCTTATTTAATTCTACTCCAAACTGCTCTAAACCTTGACCCGACTCATCTATCGTATCTACTCTATCACTCGGACCAGGTTTCTGATTATCTCCCATCCATCCGCTCCACCAGTCTCGCACCTATCACTTACTATGAGAATGGTAAGAACTGGGTAATTAGCGCTACTTTCTGCGTTTGTGGAAACCCACCTATTTTTCCCTGTAACGGAGCTATCTGAAATACTATGCTCAAATTATCCGCAAAAATAATAAAATCTATTCCCTATTTTAAATTTACTGATTCCTCAATTCGCGCTGCAGATTGCAACAATTTCAAATAAATTCGACCGGTCCTGCCCCTATTCGACGTTCACGGGCCTATCTTGATTCGTTGCTCTAGACCTGCTACCTTAATATTTCTATTCCCTTAACTAAATAGCTGACCTCAGTTGTCCGGCTCCGTCTAATATTTTTATTAGTCTAATGTGAACTAAAAACTCCAAACCCAAAAAAAATTTTATTTCCCCCTTTGGTATACCACAAATACTACCTACCCTAATCTTAATCCCACTTCTGATTACTCCCTAGAGAAAACCTTACTATAACCTGCTGCTGCCCTTTAAGAATATAGAACAACTTTTCACGAATGAGTAAGATACTACCTAGCGGCTTAAAAATGATTTTACAAAAAAAAAAAAATTGCAAAAAGTCTTTCACTTAACCATTTGTACCTCACTAAATTTCCACCTACTATCTATCGTCTATCTGTATATCCTAGCCTGCACGGCGCTCAAGTAAACTTGGATGTTTCTAAAAAAAAAGAAATTATTATCCCCTACAATTTTTCTATATATTTTTAAATATAATTTAGAATTATTATCCCTATTGCACCACCGCACTAGTGCTCCTACCGATCTATATTAATAATAGTGAGGGCATAGAGATGCGAAAGCTAACCTGTTATAATGTCTTGTAGTTATTGGAGTGGTAACTCAATTGGTCGACTCCCTCGGCTGCTCTCTTTTTTTTTCTCTAGGACTGCCAAAAATGTTCGACTCCGCGACTAACCGGGATGTGCGTTCAAGCAAGATCTGAACTAGACTGTGCCCTCGCCCTGATGAGCACCTCCTTATAACGCTAGCTACGAGCAAGAGAGGCCGCTTGCTTTCGTCATTACCCCTTCTATCCTACCTCCTCAAACTAGGTGGGGTAAGGATCATGAGCAGGGGCTAGGGACCCTGAGAATCGCCTCGGATAAAAACTGCAAGGCGTCGGACGCTCAGCAGAAAAGGGATCCGTCGTTTCCTCCGTTCCCAGCACTTTCATAAATCGACACGATTGTTTTTCAGAGTAGCCGATACGATTTCGCTGAGCCCCCTTATCTCCTCTGAGAGCTCCGTATGCAACCAAAAACTATTCGTCAGCAAACTTTCCATCAGCACAACGTGACTTATCGCACCTCCTAACTATTTCCCATGTGTCATCTAAAACTTGAGAACGAAATAACGCCTATCACTCTAACGTGTCTCATTCCATTCTTCAGCTCATCATCAGCAACTTCTCACATCATTTTTCACCCAAGCCTCCTCGTCAGCACCGCGACATTCCATCTCGACTCGCCTTTCAATCGCTCCCACAGGCATAGGCACGTGGCTGCCACAGCCCGCATTCCTATCTCGAACAATTTCCTCTTGACTTAAATCTGACTATGTTCTATAATTCAAATTTCCGTTTTACCCCTGCATCATTTTCTGCTTTTTCTTTTTTTTCTTCTTATTCTGAAACACTCTGTACTTAGGCTATATACTCCTTCCCCCCTCAGTTTTATTGGCGTCCTCGTCAATTTGTTATAATGCTATTACAATCACTTTGACTTTGTTCGTCTCCCGCAATCAATTTAATCTGACTATAACACTCTAGTATACTAATACTTTATTCTTTTCCAATGCATGTGAACCATATTTAATTCTAACACGTATATGTGCCAACGCATTTTCTTATATTGATATTAAATTTTTCTTTCATATGCAAATTCGTGATCATTTCATGTTTCGATTGTTGTCTTTACTAAATGCCCCCCATTTCGCTCCACCGAGCGCCGTCTCTGCGTGAGGCGCATGCTGCATACCTCGAGCTCGACTACCCGTGTGTGCTAATTATTCTATTTCCAAAACTACCACTAAATTCCCGGTGACAAAACCTTGATCAATAGGACTTATGTTTGTTTTGTGCACAAACGAACAGCGCAACGATCGCGATTTTTCGAATCGAGGGGTTTCGCGAGCGCGCACAATATTATTTTTGTCAATCTTCAACATATACACACTCTGCTCGCGGTCCAATGCAACCGATTTCTGCAGGTGTACCGACATCTATCTCTGTAGCTTGCCGGCCGCAGGCACCCGGGCCAGGGATGCTCTGCGTATTTTATTTCATCAATTCATCATGAATTTCATTTTGTTTCCTTTATCTTCCTACCCACATTGAATAAATTTTACCCAATCTTTCCTCTTATTCTCAAAGTACCCCCCACACTATTCCCTACTCCATGATACTAGCACTCATAGTACAAAAATCCACCTAACCATCTACTTTACTATAAACTAATATTTTTCCACAACTCCTACTCTCTTAGTTTTCTTATTTATTCTCACCGAGCAAGAATCGACTAACCTAGCTTTCAAAAATGTAATGCTTCTTAAGGTTGTCAATTTGGAAATTCTCTACCATGGATAGTCTTTTCCGAAACTGCCTCCTACGACTGATCCAACGCGCTATCGGGTGAATGACAGCAGATATCTAGTAAAAAATAGGTTTCTTCCTTATATTGCTATCAGTTAATTTATTATTTTTAATACCCCCTTTAATCGATATGCTTCTATTATCTTCCTAACCCATACACTCCAAAATCGTAATCAAACTATGAAACACAGTCCTCCTTTATTCTATCTTTTATCCAACCGCGAATGTTTGTAACACAATCAAGAAACTCGTCTCATAATGTGAACATACTCATAGTACTGCTGGCAAGTCAGCCCATGAACCCATATGAACAAAAATTCCGCACAACGAGAGACACTTTCTATTCTTTAACAAATTTTCTAAAAGAAAAAGGTAATCGATAACTACTGGATATATACGTATCCCACCTGAGTAGCCCAATCCACATTCGGTCGTCGTAATAATTCTAAACCGTATTATTATCATATTTACACTACCTCGTCTATCTAGAATACTCTCAAGATTCGCGGTGCTAGACCGGCGGCTACCCTTCTACCCTGCAAAAACAAAGTCCTGAACAGCCAAAAAAAAAAATATTGAAACTCCATTCGTATTGAAACCAAAACCTCACCGAACATTGTACAATTTTTCTAAAATATTCGAATTGATTCCTGGAATCAACAGAATTCTTTATCTCTCAAACAATTTGGGTTGCTAATGAGCACATGAGAGCTTAATCAATAAAAATTATTGAACCCAATACAATCTGATTTGGCTTCGTGGCGACACTTCCAAGAACAATCTCGTTTAATATTCAATACAATTCCTGAACTTCCAAAAAGGAGTCTTTGAAAATTCTTCAGTAAAGTCTCGCAAACACAGCTTCAATACGACATTATTTTGCTAGAAATCTTCTACAGCCTATGCATGTACCTTGCCAATAAATCTGCTTTTAACTAACCCAACTGTGCTTCTGCCCTATATTCACCGATTAATAGCAACAGGTAATTTCCAAATGTCTAATAATGATTAATTGTCTGCCTATACGAGCTTCAAAAAGTAATAACAGCAGAAATAATCGAAATTCTAACTTCTGCTGATTTAAGACCTCGCCAAACACGAATAAACAGCACGTAGCTTGATCACAAAATTACGGGTGCAATATCTAAACACTTCCTGAATAGCCAACTATGTCTCGTATCTTGAATACTAAAACAAAAAAACGCGGATAATTAGAATACGGCTATAGCCTTTCACCGCCGCGGATAATGAGTATTAGCGCGAATCTGAAAACTCAATCGCGGTTAGCGGACATGAAAGCCTAGAAATAACCGCGTCGTCCGGACTTGCAGCATAACCGTCTAAATACTCCCTAAAACCGCGGATACGGGGTCTCGTTGCCATCTCCACGACTACCAAGAATTATTATAACTATAGTGTCTACTCCTACAAACAAATGTGCACAACGTGTGTCCCCCGATTGCCCACATCAATGAGTCTCATTTATAGTCGTAAGATCGAGAAAACACCACTACCTTAGGTCTATGGACTTCATCCCCTTTTAATACCCAAATTCTTTAGATTGATCAAAGAAATATCCTAAACGCTTAAAAATACCCACTTATCTAAATTAACTTATACCTCGAAAACACCGATTCCACCATTTAAAAAAACTCAAACATTTCCTACTGTACGCGCTTTATTTCTATGCTTGCACTCGCAACTATCAAACAAAAATTCCTGTCAACTTTCTCGGGTTCAATACACATGAACAGTAGATATTCAATATTAAAGGTTGGAAACTTTGAGTGAACGAATAAATACAACAATTCGACATCCGCGTATATTAAAAGATAACCGCGGATACCGAAACAAACCGCGGATAGCGGAGATGAGAGCGTCTATATGATCCACCACTACTGCGAATATTAAGGACTCGAACCGCAATTACTAACCCGTTTCACAAATGTTAACAACCGAACTCAAAAAAACTCAAAGACTTGGAACTCAGATCTTTAGCCCATGCCGTGGGCACCTAGGATTCTGCGCGCTGCTTATCGATTCATCCCATAAAAACTGAGCTGCTCACCCTATGGAGCCACCATCTCTTAGCTACCGATCTGTCGTTTTCCCTAGAACAAGGCACTTTCCCAATATTCTCTCATCACCAGCTCATCTATAGTCCCTGGATAACATACCTATTGGCTCAGGCATAATAATGATCTACTTCTAGCCTTATCACAATGTTACCGCATATACCGTACTCACTCATATTTTTACATCCGTTACTCACATGGATACTTACATAGATTATTATTGCCAATCTACTTCCCATATACTCACACATGGCTCTTCTCATTATCTATATGTACCCCATTGAGACTTAAGTTGATGAGATAACCTAAGTTCACGTAAGAATACCATATTCCGAACCATAGAGTCTCAATTATCTGAGATTAATGTCTCTAACTAGCCTATTCTAACTTTAAACCCAATCTTGAGCACCTTCCACGTTTTATTGACAATTTTACTGCTACATAGGCAGCGTATACAACATTCTCCTTGCCACTCATGCGCATGACTAAATGAAAGCAATAATTACCAGACCTGGCAGCAATTTGGTTACTAACATACTTACAATCGCTGCCATGTTTTCGAGGTTACTCAATCAGTCGCTAGAACTATGTGACTACAACGAAAAAATTTCCAACCTTATTGACAACTCAATGCAAAATAACCCCTTCGGTTTTTTACATCGAGTTCTATGCTTTTGCTTCCATTCTAACAGTACCCAAAATCACTCAAGCTAATATGGTTCCACTTACGAGATAACTTAATGGTCGATAACGCTCCCTCGAGAAATATAGTATTTTCGAACATGATAACAAAACTCCACTCATTCCCTAAAATATCTTATTGCTGTCATCGTTTTTCATCATCCATCTATTGTCTAATACGTATGGCTTTTATACATCACTTCGATATATTTGTGTGAATATGAATGTTGTTACTATATGGACTAAAAATCAACTCTCGAATGAGCCGAGTACTCAGAACTACCTCTGGAGTCATATATCTACAATTCAGCGACGAACCGTCCTTAGTTTACAATCGTTAGACTACGATTCCTGTCTAGTCATTTGAATCTACTTTTGCATGACATCCACATTCACCTATTCTAGCTAAGTCATACTCCACTCATTCTATTAAAACTCCCTATTCGAGTTCAGTTAGTATTCAACTCCTCCGTAGTCACTGACATGATTTTGTGAAAAGTATGAATGCTCGGAATGACTATTAATTAAAAATCTCCTACCCTAAAAACTAAACTTCAGGTATCACATACGAAACCCAAAACCGCGAATACTCAAGACCATCCGCGGATAAGAAGAACAGACAGCGGATACCAAAACAATCGCGGATCTTGAAAAGCGAACCACAGTGCTATGCAACCGCGAACCAGCAAGAGCTAGCCTGCATACCTTATCAAAATAAACGGTTGAGCATACTCGCGATAGAACGCCCACGTCGAGATAAACGTGTAAACCACCTCCTTCCATTGAAAGCAACATGTATACCGAAAAACGGTGACCTATATCTTTCCATCCACACAAACCCTGCTGAGGACGTTCTCCTATCATATTTGCTTCTGCACTCCTTATTCGGAAAAACTTTTATCAATATATTATGGGACCCCTGTGTATGGACAATAGATATGAATAATAAACTCGAACTCCCTGGGTGAGTGACTAAATTCGACAACTCGAAATACGCGGATACTCAAGACAACCCGCGAATAAGGAGATCGGACCGCGGATACCAAGAATTGTCGCGGTTACCCGAGTCAAACCGCGGATACTGGGAGAACACGTACCAGCAAAGGCTAATTATACAGGGTAAAAAATTGTATACATCCTATATATACAAAGCAACAATTATGATTGTTTGATACTGTGGCTAGCATCAAGTCTTGAATGGCCTGAGGCGTAGTAATACGGCAATGCCCAGGTATTTTGTCTCGAGATGATTCCTAATTTATATCTTAGACTCGGGATTATTGATTTGGGAAAGTTTCGAAGCATGGCGCTATATGTTCTCATCAGCTGGTATATCGGAAGGTGATATGATACCAGTAATATGAGTCTTGAAATAGTACACCCATCAGTTACGCAAGAGAATCTCGATGCCGGACGTACGTAGATGAACAGCCAACAACGTAGATACTCATCAATACCTTCTTTAATATAATCTTTTTGCAAGAGTAAACTTTGAATTTTCCTGACGTACTGTTGTTCTTTTAGCATCAACAAATAACAAGAGACATGCGGATGTATTTCATGTCACGAAATCTTTTAACCCACATCCCACATTGGCATCTTAACTCAGAGTAATAAAATATTGTTACGCGAGATTTATGTACCGACGTGAAAAAGGATGATAATACGATTATATTGATAAATTTCAAACTCCTTTTATGAATAGAATCTACATCATCTGAGTTGCCATTATTAGAGAAATTGATAAACATTTTGGTTTCTCAGATAGAAAAAAATAAGCAGACTCTACAAATAGATTTTTCCCCAATCATTCAACAACTTACAAGTGTTTAAATATTGTGCTGCAAACCATTTAAAAGAACTAAGTGGGAAAGATTATTACAATTCTGACATCACCTTTATTTTGGACCCCAGTGCCTATCAAAAGTCTCCAGCCTTGATTTTGAATTTACCAATCATCTAACTTCCTAGTGCAACAGCTTCTCACTAATGACGTATCAAGTACTATACTGAGTTAAAAATTAAATGAACGTAGAGAATCGAAATATTGTTGAGGAGAAATTATCATAACCTCCAAATTTATAAAAACATACGTAAGGCGTGACTTTCGTTTTGGAGTAAGAGCACGAATCTGCATCCAATTCCATCACTACATGTAATCTACATGCTCCATAACTACCTGCATTTACCTGATTCAGCCATGATGTAGAAATAGAGATTATCATGGCCGTGTCCTGTCAATTTGTAGACGTACTAACGTTAAGAACTATAGTGAAGAATTTTCTAGGAACGGATAGATACGATGTGTAAAATAGTGGGTTAGTATTCTCGACCGTTATGAAGAATGACAAATCCATACCCATTTTGCACCTTTCGATTAACCCAATTCTAAATGTGGGCGATAATGGTGCATAGGATGTCGCTCAAAGTGATGTTAGCTTGGACGGATTAATATTGAAAATTGAAGTGTAGCTCGTATTCGAACTCTTGGGTTTCAGGTGTAGCAATGGTGGATGAGATAAAACTTTGTTCTGGGAAATTCTATCGGAGGTCTAGTTTGAGATTGATCAAAGCTCAAAAGCTTTTGAGGTAATATGGCTTGTATCGCACAGAAACTCCCAGATTTTTGATAACGATTCCCCATTTGAAATGTTTCGAGCCCTACGAGGGCTTCAAAATGCTATTAGCTGAAATTAATAAAACTAATTCGGTCTAATTCAACCTCTACAATGATCTATAACCTTGCATCTAAGTGAATTTAATAGCCCCCTGTAGACTGAGATTTTCCCAGAAACATGCATCGCTTCTTCAATTTACCGCGAGGAGGCCATACATATCCATCTACCTTTGCAAGATCAGTTGATGGATGCAGCTCTCTACTCCCCCAAAAAAAAAATGTACTCGGCCATTGATCTCTAATACCCAACTGCCTCAGTCTCAACCTTATCATTTTGTATCGCAATGACACTTCGCTGAACTACCGTCGTCTACAGCTGTGAAATGCTTATTAAGCTCTCATGTAGGTACCCCAGAAAAACCCCTCAGAATCTCAAACATGTTTCAGAAACCTTTGCCATAAATCAACAGAAACAACAATCCTTACGGTTCTACGAAAAATACACCTCCCACTATCTCCTAGAAATTTGAATCTCAATTCCTCGTTCTCGAATGCGAGATTTGTGAACGGAGAAACCAAAATACCTGGGTTTGCTTGTGAAGATATCTTGACTTATATACACATACTTTCTGGTTCTCCCCTCCGAGACTCTGAGATAAGAGATTTGAAGATTTTTCAAAGAATAAAATGCTTCAGTAAACGAAAACTATTCATAATTACGAATCATGGCTGATCATGAGCAGCTGAGAAAATTCCGCCTCAACCTTATTTCCACTAAACACCAGCAATTATTAAACTACTCAACCCCACTTGATTACAAATTTTGATCTGTATTACCTCAACTATATTAGCATCTTCCCTCAACCCCTCGCTATACGTCGTTCACAGCCCCCCTCTCCTAAATCATTTGGATTTCCCTAGGAGCAATTCCTCCAACATAACGTAGCTAAATTTTAGCTCAATTATTGCCCTTCTTGCCGGGAGGAATTTATTTGAGAATTTATTTGAGAATTTCTATGTTTAGCTGCACATTATAGTTAGCACAGTGTTAATACGGATCTAATTAGAGTTCTTGTCGCGGAACTTTCTTAGCTCAAGTACATAATTCTAGGCCTGAAAGAAACAGACACTCTGCAGTAGTCATCGCGAGTATTCGTCGCTAACCTAATCTCTTATCCATATGCCTATTGCTCTTCTAAAAAATCATATATTTCACGAATGTAGATCCGCTATGATTTCCATGCAGTTATTCAGCTACAAGTCTGATAACCACCTAACTTCGTCACAATTCTTCTCTGGTAAAAATATTTGCTAATCTATATCAGTAGATCCTATTTTGAGAAATCATTGTGCGCTCTTCGACAAGCTGCCTTAGTGTGCTCTGTAATTTAATACTTTCAGTTACAATATATAAAAATAAGATGAGGCTGAAAAAACTGGAGGGCTAAATGCACAACTCAGACGTTATGACGAGCTATAGACACAATCATGTATTTTGTCTATTAATATACATTATGAAAATATTTCAACATTCCCATCAGCGTTTGGATTTGATGCAAACGTTTATTACTTTCAAATCCTTCTGAAAGTATCATGAGAATTTAATTGTGTGGACAAACATCAATCAACACACAGCCATAATAAGACATGGGGGGCTTATCTCGGCGAAAACAGCACTTGGAGCGAGTTTATCTATCTCCTACATCTTATTTTTGCCGTTTTTACATTTAAGTATTTCCTGCTTCGCACCCACACACCATATTACAATACGTTCAATCCTGTTTTCTATCAAGATAAACTCATAATTCTGATTTTTTTTTTAACCCTGATATTACTCAGGTTGTCAATGGCGATAATAGGAGACTGGCAAGAGAACAACCGCATATGCCTAGGCACCTTTGAAAATTCTCCTTCATGCGATAATTAGAGAAATTACGAGAATCTCCAATTTTCAAATCGCTCAGTCGAACCTGAAAACCCACTCATTACATTGATGACTTAAGATATGACCCATGGTACGAATACGAGTATGATAGGTGAAATGATGCCACGGATGAAATTTCGTCCACCCCCTCGATGAAGATTACGATAGTCTTACAAGATATTAATTATTTTCATCAACATCTCATACTCAATTATTATTAAGCCGCGATCTATCTTAATAAATCTAATATTCTCTAAATCAACATTTTCATCCCGAATGACATCTCACGTAAATTATGTCATCCTATTTAATTTCTCTTTCTCATCAACTATCTACCACGGATTCAATGAAGCTTACAGCTTGAGTGATGGTACCATTTTGATGTGATTGTATCCTCTCAACTAGCTATGGACATTTGATGATTGTTGAATACCATGCTGTCAATATATTTGTCCTAATTATCAGCCGCATCCGATGACGCAACACTCGATAAATGAGCATGAAAGCCAAAATCGATACAATACACGCTCGCAACTTTTTTACCAAGATGATCATGTAATAATCCATCTCATCGTGTGGGTCCGAAGTACAATCAGAATAGAAATTGAAAAATGAAACAAGGGATGATATGAGTGGTGAAAAATGGTCGATGGTGTGACCACGCAAAACTCCCATAAAATTAATTTTGCGGAGAAAATCAGCGCATAATTTTGATATGCCTAAGTATCATGAAGAGAAGGGAATGAAAGAAAACACAAAAAAAAAGGAAACAACGCGCACGACGGTCACACACTTTCACCAATATTGATTTGCTCACATTCAATATTTTCATGACAATTTCTGCCTTTTTCCGATATACTAAAAGATTAGCTTCAGAGCACGGAGTAGTACGGTTTTGGCGAGTAAAGAGTCATTGCTTCCCTATTTCTTTCCACCAAGTACAACAAAGTTTGAACCATTTGCCTTTTTTTTTTTTATCGTCATTCATCCCCCTCCCGAATTTCATCACCATCTGCATAATGGGTACTTGAATTTTTGATGATAATTAAGTTTATTCCCTTTATACTTTGAGCCTCGATTTTACAATACAAGGAGAACACATTATCGTAAATTTTGAGAATCGAGCGTATTCAAGCTTCATAAACATTTCAAATTTTGATAAAAGAGGAAAAATACCTAACCAACAACGTAAGATTATGTCTTGATACGATAATAGAAAAATGATGAATGGCCGCACAACAACTCGGCGTAGCTCTACCAGTTATTGCATGATTTATCAACAGGGTAATTTCAAATATATCTGTAGAGATTAGGTGCTTACGTTTAGAAGGCATTGGTAACGCTTCTTTTTTTTTTTCCTGAAACATTCAATTGATCGGCTAATTAGTCTTAGACGTAGGCTCGAATGATATAAACCAAGAGACACCTTTATTGTACACCACTGATGCTGCTTGGCTATCGATCAGATCTAAGGTCGAATGGATAACTTTTTACCGCATCCTCCTCGCTTAGTTGTGGAAGAAAAAGCTGGTGTAATGTTCGTTAGAAAAGAGAATATGTTCAGATTTAACGTACTAGGAAAAAAAAATGCGCGTGCATGTACTGTGGTTTGTAACATTGTTTGCATCGTCCCTGAAAATTATGCTTGAGAGTGTCGTCTGGAATTTGGAACTTTATGATAGTTTCGAATGCCCTGGACAAGATTTGGTATATTAGTTTGAACAAGTCATTGCCGAACAATCCAGTTTCCTGCTTTTCCTTTCCTCAAAAATCAAATTATCCCGAATATCAAATATCCATGCCCTATATTCATATCCGGTCTTGGAAATTTCCCGGACAAGTTCTCAACACTGAAACAATTTTACATAGACGACAGTGTGGCCAAGTGTGTGGATAAGTGCATGGAAAAGTATATTTTAATCCAATAACAAAATTCGCTTCAAGCCAAACAATTAAATTTTCAGAAAAATGGAAACAACTCGACCTATTTCCATGTTGGGAAGATTTCACATACTAGCTCTCAAACATCCAAATGAGCCTTCATATTCCAAGAATACGACCGTTTTTAGCAAAATTGAACTTTCATTTGACTATAATTTCCTCTGCTTCAATATGAAAATCCAAGGAACAGATTCTATATCATTAAAATCAGATCAACAACTTCTCAACAAATCAGGCTGACACAAAAATTTTCACCTCGTATGATTGAATTCCAACCCAAGAAATCAAGAGTCTAGATTCCTCGAACTGTCCAAATAAATTTTACCTTACATCACCAAAATTTCCCAATCAATCAACGCGCATTCGCAACCTAAATATCCAAAACCTAATTGTATATGATTGTATACTAGAATAAATTTACTTTCTATTATAGCAATAGCAAGAATTTTCTATGTGGAAAATAGAACAACATACTCAAGCTACTCGAAATTGCTAAAACTGGATTAAGTTGTAATCAAAGCTTTACTCAACTTATTCCTTATCAACCTAAATAAGCATTCTCCGACTTAACGCGTAACTTAATCTAATATTTTGCATTCTGCATATTCTTCGAGCTAAACTTGAGATCGCAGCCTATAATATGTCACGTTGTGCTCAGTCTAACAACATGCTGACGAACATCCGGCTCAAATTCACTAAAGCTTCATTTCAGCAGTACCAAGTATTTCTTTGCCGGAATACTTTCCCAAGTAACCTAACCTGCTTATTTACGCCTCTGCTTCTATTGATCTCGTCTCCAAGAGGGACATTACTTTCTAAGAAAAATCGCTGGCTAGAATTTATGCCTCCTATCAGCAAAATGTACAACATAAACCAGGGCTTGTGATGCAAAACTTGAAATGACCACTCAAAGTACTTGAATACTTGTACATGAAACTCTATCAAAAGCAAGGATGTATCCATAGACCATGAAGTGGGTGACTTATACAGAGTGGTTAAATTATGAAATTACACCTACAGAATTACTGTTAATCACGAGTATAACACTAAATACAATCATAATTGTAGCGTTAGTAATAATTGCGACTATAAAACTGTGAATAATGAACAGTATAGATATTAATTGAAGTAATAGAAAGAAGGAAAGAAAAATGAAAAACCGATAGCATAGTAGGAGTCTAGTAAATCTAGATTTCTAAGCAGCGCATGTAGATAAACGCACTAGTCTATAGCATAAAATTTATTATAATGACCGTGAAGTATGCATGAATTGTAGAAAAATTGAGAAACGCATTCAAAATTTACAAGATGATGTCCAAGAGCAATTTCACCGAAGATGTTGGTGGGGAAAAGTCGTACCTAGTGATAGAATTGCATGCGAAATGAATAACAAGTCCATATTATCCAGGCTGATTTCCCGTTCACAATGATGTGTAAGCTGTCTCCAGTTGCACTCGTCATTCAATGTTTCGATTGCTCAGACAATCAATCTCGTCAGCACACATCATCATCATATTGCAATCATAGGCTCATATGATAACTGCTATCTTGATTGCTCAATCGGTGCTTGAAAATAGAACAACGATCAGAAACATCAGATACTGATTAGATCTACGAATCATGTGAATTAATGATCTAAATTTGAGGCATTTTGATAGAATACAGACTCGCATTATCAACAGATAAGAGCCAATAGTGCGATCGATCAAAGTAATGAAGAGAGCTTGTGTAGGATGGTTCTGCAGAAAAATTTGAGTTGAGTTCAAACATTGAGAGCAGATCTATGAAATTCAGACAAAATCAATGGAAAGGATGAGGAAGTTCAGAAAATGCGTGAGAAGCATGAAAATAATGTTTAAAAGACACGCATAAGATGAAGAAAACCGTTGAATTTTCAAGAAAATGACATTTAAAAACTGTGCTTTCATTTATGCTACTTGAGAATAGAAGACGTTCAACACAGGTCAATCTCACGTAATGGGTGTTCGGAATAGAATTTTTTTTTTTTGAGCTTGACTTCCATACATTTGCTCATTTACACAATGACTTGTGTGAACAAATTATGTGGATATGGAATTTTATGTTTTTCTCATTAGCCTCAATCTACATACGTTCAACTATCTCTAGACTAATTATATCGCACTTCTGATCGCTTCACGAAGGTCCTACCCTACAGACTTCCTTTCAACCCACAAAAAAAACAAGGGACAGACGAACGCTGCAGACGAAAATCGCAAAGTCTCGCAACATCGGAGTTTCCGACTTTAGTGCCGCTTTCATTAGCTCATTCAGACATTGTCCTTATCTATTGATCCAACTAACTATACGAAGCTTATTACCTTAAAAATGCACGCTCTGACAATCTGTTTCAGTAGAAAAATGATTTTTCATGGCAACGTCGAGCTGATTGTGACTTGCAACGCAATTCCCGGCCCAGTACTGATCTCGCATTTCTTACATCTGTATTGTAAGGGCAATATGGAAAAATAGAAAGTCTGGGCTTTAGATATAGAAGAGTAACAAAAACAGAGATTATTTTGTACTGAAAAAGGCGTAGATACGTAGCAGGCCTGTAGGTAGACTCTCAACTAGTTCAATGTACTAAATCATTGTAAGACCTTTGAAAATACGAATAAGAGTGCCAGAAGTATTATTGATGGCTTTACAGCTGCTCAGAATTTTTATTCCAGCAAATTTTCATCGCACTTGGGATTCTTCTCGATGGAGAGAAATGTATACTTGACACGGTAAATATGTGGTAGAGGAATTTGAAAAAACTTTCTAAGTCTGCCCACCGTTTATCAAAAAGATACACTTAAAACAGAACTGCTCAAATTTGAGCAGGAGTTGAAATTTCGGGCCCAGTCATTCTCTATTATTGTGAGAATATTACATCATACCACGTCTATACTGGATAAAAAGTGAGAGAGTGATTGTCATTGGCTCGACAAGTCTGAGTTCTCTGAACAATATATTTTCCAACGTAGATGAATCTGCCGAAAAATGATGAATGTGACGTCTGTCTTAGTCCAGTATTCATGAATAAAATGAGTCTACTTGAGGTTAAATGAACAGAGTAGAGGCCTAATCTTTCCATTTGAAGAGACGGATACTGATGAAGGGTTAGAACTGTTCAATTCCCAATGTATCGACGACCTGGGCAATTAACGCTTTTCAGAAAAAAAAATAATTCCGTCACCGTGAATGGAACCGACTTTAAAAATCCAGTAATTATAATTCAATATGGATATATGATTGATGTTATCGTGATCGACCCTGCGTGTAGAATTTTGAAAAGTTCATATTATCAAAATCAGAGTTTGGTTCTTGGAATTCATTAGATCAGTACTGGAGTTGAATAAATATTCATTTCAATCCAGTGTAATAAATGTGTGTGGTAATGTTCCCTCAGATTGATTAGATAATATCTCAATTTTAATGCATTTAAAAACTTATCAATCAGTACTGGTCATGAGTATATATCCATCATAAAGTCTAGATAAATTCACTCGCATTCATTCGCAATTTTTTGAAACTTGAACCTCATTCTTATCTACTAGAAGCAGCTAAGAACTCACACGTAACCTAAGCTTTTGCCTCCTGTCACGTTGTGCTGAATCTGGTCTACGAAAGTCGCTGTCAACTTTCCGAAACCCTAATCTATGAATTTACCCTCTAGGCCACGCGCACTTTTCTATCACGGCAACTCTGAGCCCTAACGGCCACTGTAGCTACCACGCCGCCTACTCGCTCGCGCACCGCATGCATCACCCGCGTGCCATTATATTTTTACCTAATATTCAGCCCTCCCCACGCGCACTTTTCACTTCTTATTCCTACACTTCTTATATCTAAAATCTTCATCACTCATCATAATCCATCAATATATTTCTAAACTAATTGGACTCATGCACAGGAGGATTAAAAGATATTTTCTTAGATTAAAATTCTCTCAATTTCTCTCTCTCTCTTTCATTTTTTTCTTCACTTTGACTTTACTCTATTTATACTCTACTAATTTTTACTGATTTACACTTATATTCGCTTTACCCCTAACCACGCTCTGCTACCAGTTTTGTTAAGACTTGGGGAAGCCAAGTCTTAACCACCGTTAGATCCGGAAAAGCTTTCCAGCTCTTCCGGATCCTACTCTGCTACCACTGACCACTCCTGGGCTGGTCAGCCACCCTGGGGACTATTGGAAGGTGGGGCCGGGGACGAGGGTGGATTTTTTAGGGATTCCCATACGGGAGCGACACACAAACACCAAAAATTACGAGCCGGTCGTGCATCTTTAAAATGAAATTTAATTCCAAATAAACTCTTAAACTCACATGATGCTTCACAAAAATGGAATTTAAAACGCTACTTCTAAAGAGAGAGAGAGAAAGAAAGAGAGAGAACTATAAAAATCCCTGAATGAAGGGTGGTATTACTTACTTTGCTTATATCAGGATCCGTGAGGGTGTCTGAAAGACCGATGATCGTGTTGGCCCCGGCCACGAGGCAACTCCTGGTGAGCCCCGAAGCCGGAGCCAACTTCTCTGGACGAGAGCAGGCGGGTAAGAGAGTGAGCCCACCAGAGCGAGGAGACGCCGGAGGCCCCGAACTACCGGTAGCTCTCCCCCATCTCCCCGCCAGATCAAGGCTCACCCAATCACCGCTCCACATTACGCTACTTAGTTAGGATAGTGTTCTCTCTTTCTCTTTCTTACTTATCACTACCTTATGTACTTCATGCGGGGGAGAGGTCAAGAGCATGGGAGGTCTCAGCCAGTAGTAGAATGACACATTGTGTGCCACTCCAACCGGCTTGCGAACCCCCATGCCCGCGAGCTTTTGAATTATAATGCACGCGGGGATTCTCCCGACACTCTAAAAATAAGAGTGTCGGAAAAAATCCACGCGTGACATAACACTACATTGCAAAGTTTTACCATGGTTACAAGGACTTGAAGCTGAGTATCACTCCGAAAACTCATGGAATTTTCTTTTATATTGAGCAGCTGTGTAAGATAAGAAAAACAGCCATGTTACTTTAGTGAACAAGTAGTTGTGTCGGTTCACTATGGCTCTATTTTCTGGGGGAATCGCTGCGAAATTAAAGAAGAACTACGAAGACAAACTTCTTCATGAAGTTCGGTGATTTGTACACCATAGAGTTACATCGAACCGAAAGGAGTTTTACGCTCGAAGCCTATCGATTTTTCCAAGCTGAAAAAATGTTAATTTGAATGAAGTCATCGTTCTTGCATCCTAAGGGATTATTTTCTCACTTTAATGTGTTGCCCAGTACATTAATATCCCTGAAAAAATGATATCTCATATGCTCTTAGAAAGAACCCATATCACGATACGAACCATGGTGATTCACCACGTAAAATTCTGTGGAATAATGTTTTTATTATCTTTTTTTTTTGTTTGAAATCATGCACAGAAGAGAAAGGTACACCTCTGAGGCCTTGATGACTGTCAGAAAATATTACGAAATCGTATAGAGCAGAAATTTTGTGTGAAAATTTGAAAAATTTTCATCTTTTACTCGCCATAGCTCTCGGGGGTTTTCAGGGAAAATAAAGGCTTTGTTTGATGAGAGAATATGCTCTAGCTATTACTAATGATTTCTAGAATGCAAAAATCCACAGCTGAGGGGGAATTTTTTGGAAAATTTTCAAATCAAAAGTTCCAAAAAAGTTCAGATTAAGATTCCTAAGAATCAGCTCGGCTAAAGATTTTGTTTTTTCCATGGATGTGATATCTAGATCATGAAGAAGAAGCGTCCATAATTTTTCAGGAAGAAGCAAAAAAAATCATTCAAAATCGCTTCATACACTCCGTGTTCCCTTTAAGAATGAGTTACCGAAATCTGACCAGGAATTGAGTAATCCGATTACTTAGTAAAAATGAGATATTTCAAGTATTTTACTACCTTAGGCGTTTCAAGACTCATCTGAAACAAATTTCACTGGTCTTATCGTAATCTGCTATTCATGTACTAATACTGTTGCTTGTTCAATCGAATGGCGTTGAAAAAAAAATTTCCGCGCAATTAGGTACAACTACGTCTGTCCTCTGAGTAGCAAGAAAATTTTCCCAGTTATTTAGAACTAATTCACCCATTTAAAACCATTTCACAATTTACGTTCTTCCCATCATTACAAGGAAAAGGACTACAATAATGTCACGTTTTACCAGAACTCTTTGCATCAAACTGAACAGAATAAAAGAAAACCTACGAGCTCACAAGCCTTGCTTCACATTCAAAAGTATCTGCAAAGTTGCATTATCCTTACAGGATGTTTGTAATCTACTCAATAGTGATATTCTCAATGTTGACAACCAAGATTTCATCTATGGACAGCGAGACAGATTGTTTCAAACTTGTTCGAAATCATTTATATCGAGAAGCACGAATGAATCAAGTGACTTTTATATTCAACTCCGAAACATCAGATCTCATTCATTCAAGTTTTCTATTGAAATTTCATCAAGTGCCTTCAATTACAGTCAGTCAACAAGCTATCCAGTCTGAAGGTCTGCAATCATCAAGAACTTCAATTTTCACTGATCCAAAACACATGAGACTAAATGTGATCTTAGAACATGCAACAAATGATCTATTCGATAGAATGCGTGTCACTATCGATTCACTATCAAAATTACTATCCTTGCGGAAACGAAAAAAAGTTCTACTGATCCTCGATCAGGATGAAAGACGATCAGAATCTGCTCAGAATCAGATTTTGAAGTACGCTTGGAAAAAACAGTTTCTTGATTTCACTCTGATTACTCAAGAATTACCAAAATATCCAGATGTGAAAGGGAAGTGTAGATTCAAGTATTATAACCCCTTTTCCAATACAACAGTGGAAAAAACTATTCAAGATCAATCGAAGCTATTCCCTAATAAACTGATTGACATGAATGGCTTCGGTCTAAAATTAGCTGTATTTTCGGAAGATTTTGATGGTAGATTAGAACATAATGAAAACGGCCAGATTACAAATTTAGGCTCTCCAAGGTTTCCCATATTTCGTTTGATTTTTGAGCTCATGAATTGCTCGTTCACATTCGTTGAGATCAAAAAGAATGAATTCTCAAACGATGCATTGAACGAATTGTTGAAGAAATTGGAATCGAATGAGGTGAATTTTGCACCCGTTGCAAGAATACCAACCATATTTCCTGAAAATGCAAAAATCGCTCTTACTGATTTGACAAATATTTGCATTAACCTTGTAGCAGCTGTACCTAGTTTTCGTATCAGAAAAATATACACTATTCCTAGCTCACTCCTTTCTCTCCTTTTCATGCTTGTAGCTATTTTAATCGTATATTGGATTGTAAAAACTTTGAAAATTCATCGAGAGAATTGGGGTCTTTCTGATGTTGTACGACTTCTCCTAGGAATTCAAATAAGATATCACCCAAAGAGAGGCGTTGACAGGCTAACATTTTCAGGAATTTTCCTAGTATCTGTTATATTCTGTAATCAGTTTTATTCACAATTTTTGGATGCAAGTTACTCAAGAAATGAGATGGAATACGATGATTTTGAAAGCATCGAAAGATCAAAATTGAAGATTTTCCTGCCAAGCATCTATGCAAATTTTTCATTCTGGAATGACGATAGACAATTTCAGGCAATCAAAAATCGAAGCATCATGGTAAATCATGCCAAAGAGTGTTTACAAGATTATGACATTGATCCCGATAGAATTTGTATTACATCAGAAATAAGTCTGAAATCTTTCATTTCACAACGTTACAAATATGAGTCTTCAAAATTCCGAGCAGCCAAGCCCATTTTTAACTGTATAAGATTTAAACACGCATTTGAGAGATCATCCGTTTTTGTTGCAAGAATCAAGTACCTTTATAACTTAATCGTTCAGTTTGGGTTGCAAAAGGTGGTGCTTTTCAAACACAAGTATGGCGACAACGCACGCAAGACTGATGAACGTTATGTAAAACATTCTAAGAACCTTTCTGTGAGAAGCCTTTTTATCTTTTTGATTTGTGGATATTTATTGGCATTTCTTTTACTTTTGATTGAACTTCTGATGAAAATGTCGAGGAAAAGCTAATAAATGAACGATAAAAAATGAAGAGATATTTTATTATTGATGATGATATAGAGGATCATATTGCAAGATGATGTTTCCATATATTGTCATTATCAGGATTGGTCATTATGGAAATATGTGAGATTACCATACTTCGGTCAAATGGTGTGCAGGATCATCGCGAATTATTTCGCCAAATAACTTCTTAGCAAATGGAGTGATTGCTAAATCCTCATAGGGAAATTATACACAAAATCGCATGAAAACTTTAGTAAAGAAACCGACTCATCTCGCCCAGGAACTAGTAATTTGGACGAGATAAAATGGCATTTTTACCACGGCAATCTAATTGCCAGATTCGAACCCTAAAATCAAACACTGCCTTAGCCGGTCATGCGTGACTTGGTACGGTCAAATTGACCCTAAAGTAAGAAATTTGGCGTTTCTCGGAGTGCAACCAATATTGCACCGTGATTTTTTTCTGTATGAAAGGGTTCACAGAAGAGAAATGAACGTCTCTGAGGCCTCGATGATTACCAATAAAAAATTACGAAACCATATGGTGCAAAAATTTTGTGAAAATTAAAAAAATGCTCATCTTGTACTTCAAATTCAATAACGTTTCTTCGATATCAAGAGCTGAAATTTGGTGAAACGTGTATCTTAACCCGTATTCCGAGATACACTCATCACTACACACTTAGCTCTCCTAAAAGGTATGACTTTTTTTAAGAATGACGTGGGCAAGAGGATGAATATTTTGCAAGCGGAGGGTTATTCTATATATTCACAACGTTATCGAATTCTCATCGATAACTCATTTTTCATGACGAGAAAGTTCTGAAAAAAATTATCTGAACGTGTTCTTGTGTTCCTAAAAAAAAAACTCCTATATAGTTTCGATTTAATGAATTTTGCATGCAACTATAGTTTGTTGAATGAAATATGAGTTGAAAGATGGTTTTAGACAGAACAAAGATAAATTATTCGATAGCTCAGAAGATGAGCTTCTTAACGATAGGTAGATGCAGAGAGACGTTTATTTTCTATCAAAACCAAACGTCAACATCTTGATTGTTACACATATTATCATACAAATATAAATACAAATTTCACATACCGTTGACCGGGGTAACTTTGGAACAGTGGGGGGGGGCAGGCGGGGTGGATTTGGAACAACCCATGAAAGAGTAGTTATCACGCACAACTGGCTAGGCAGGTGATCCTGAGCCCTTAATGAGACAAGCATGAAAAATGTTTTGCATTGGCGCAAGGGCCTCCATCAGCTGTTAATCCGTTTATGAACTGACTTCTTCAAAAGTATGTTTTCAATCCAACAAACAGTTTCTCGGAAAAAATGGTCTGATTCCGACTCTAAGAGGTCAACTTCGAGGTAACTGAGCTAAATTTCACTTGTATGTACCCATATCTGGACGAAACCATTGTTACATTGGACTATCCTTAGCCAGTTCCAATTTTGTAGAGTAAAAACTGACAAGTATGTATTTTTTTTCCAGAAACTGTGGTAACTTTGGAACACTTGTTTATGTTCTCTCAATTATCTCTCAATTTCTATATCATCATCAAATTCTACTCTCCTGAGTAGTCGAATGAGAGCTTCCAAATGAGCCAAAGAATGTCTCATTTTGACCCACGGAAGCCGAGTTATGGCAGTTTCTGTCAGAAACCAACTGTGAAGGTATTTTCGACCTCGAGACTTAGCCGTGGTGCAGACAGTAAGTTATGCTGAAGGCGTCTATGCTCGATTGTAGAAGTTAAATTCAACCAAATGGACTTTTATTATAGGTCAATCGAAAGCTAAGACACTCAGCTTTCGATTACCCATGGTGAAAATCGATTGCGTGACCTAGTTTATGAATCAATTGACGAATAAATAATGATAACAATTTCTGTTCCAAAGTTACCCCAGTCCGTGTCTAACATTGGAACACGACTTTCAGCGCTCATTGCTCCAACCAGATATGTCCAAATGGACCTTACAAACACCGCAATCGAAAGCTGAAACTGTGAGCTTTTGATTGACCACAGATACAATGCACTTCTGATGTAAGACGTACAAGTTTCGCGAGGTTTGAGGAAAAAAATGCAATTTTTGTTCTAAAGTTACCCCGGTTGACGGTATTCAAAGTAGAATCTTAGTCCATGATACTCCATGCATGCAAACACTCTCAGACAGAATCATATCACATTAATCAAGTTCATCTACTGATAAGAATTTGGTTACAACCTCGATTACAACAACATTTTGGGCTCATGTGCGATCAGTCTCGAGCAGATATTTGAATACTGATATCTTGAAAGTAGAAAGAGACGCGCGGAAAGTTGCGAGAATGAGAGCGGGAATGTTTGAAGTTTTTTATATTTTATAGCAAAAATTCCTCATAGACACTCGTGAATTATTCTACGATTGCTATGTGTTGAAATACATATACATACTCAAGGTAGTGAGAGTGTTTAATACACCGTGTGGCGTTGCACAGTGGGGTAAAACATGGGTTTTGGGGCCACAAATCATATCCGCGCGAATTCTTGACCGATTGACTCTATTCAATAGAGATTCTCATCGTTTTTTCAGCCTCCACCACGTGGCACTGCCAGAATTCTGATTACAACCGTCCTGGAGTTTCGGGAGGGCATCGAATGTTGATCCATGTACCCGTTTGTGATGGGTTGCATGTGCCCAGGAATGATCAGACTTAGAACTATGTTGATATATATGCTTTTTAGACCTCTTTTGAAGAAGAATTGATAACCTCGGGAGTGCAAAACTACTTGCGGGATCTGGAGAGCACTCCAAGCACCATCTCTGCCAAACATACGTCTGGTGCACAGGGAAGTAATGTGCTCCTGTCTCGAAATACAGGGCAACATTCGATGCCATCCCCAGACTCCAGAACGGTTTTAATCGAAATTGTTGCGGTGGCACGTGTTGGAGGGTAGAAAAACGAAGACAATCTCTTTTGAAACGAGTCAATCGGTCCAGAATTCGCGTGGATACGATTTGTGTCCCAAAATCCATGTTTCACCCCACTGTGCATCGGTCGGGAAAATAGAAGCTATCTGTAATACCGAATTGTGAACGCGCGATAATTCTAATCACTAATTGTGAGAGAATACTAGTTCGACGTTGCTTTTGGGATTTTAGAAATAAAGATATAATTTTGGATCGTAAAATAGACAGAATTAATCTGATTGGTAAGTTCCTGTAAAACGAGATACTCTGGACAAAATAGTTTGTCAATAGCATAATTCTAAGGACGCTTGTTGTTCATCACAGTTTTCATCGCTAATTCAACAATAAAGATGAAAAATGATGCAGAATAAGTGATAGCAAGAAATTTGTACAAAATTTGTACAGGAAAACTTTTGATCTTGTTTGCGTCAATTTGATTTCTTTTCCTGACAAACTTCTCATTGAGTTCATACTTGCTGAGTAATATTTTGTCAAGACCAAATTGCTTAATTTGACGATACAAATGCTTGACCCTTTTTGCATATGGAGATGACCTCTCGAACGCATATCGAAATCGTATACAATTGAACACTGGTTCAGCAATCTCAAAAGCTGGATTGCGATATTTTTTGTACTCTGATGACATGAATGATTTGAGTGACATTTCTGAGGCTATGCAAATCTGTGACGCATCAAGGTCAAACCGTCTCAAGCAATCGATGAGGTTAGCCGAAACTTGACTCTTTTTTCTAATGTTCCGCAAATATTGATCGCTATCCCAGAATGGAAGACCGGCCAACCCATACGGTATATCTATTTTCAATTTAGACCGCTCTATTTTCTCAAAAGTATCCAATTTCGTTTTGTTTCTCATATAATTCACATCCAATAGTTGAGAATAAAGTTCGTTTGAAAATACACTCGATACAATGATGAGACCAGCAAGTAACAGCCTATCAATATTATTCCTCGGACTATACGCCATGGGATTGCTTAAAATTATACGAAAAATGTCTAGGAGTTCCCAATTCTCTCGCTGGATTTTGAAATTCTTTACGATCCAGTAAATCAATATGACTAGAATCGGTATGAATAACAGAGAAAACAAGGATTTTATTTTGTGTGCCGACTCTTTTTTCAAGATTGACAAAGGGAAAGCAGCTTTGATATTGATACAGTTGTTATCTAAGTCAATCGCAGAAACCTTATCATCGAAGACTTTATTATCAAGTCGTAACTTTGCTACCGGAACAAGATTAACCTCGCTCCGTTTCAATTTATCCAAAACGAGCGAGAATGACTCGTTCGAGGATGAGGAATTTTTGTTCATTTCCACAAATTGTATTGAAAAATTCATAAACTTGAACATAAAACGGAGAACAGGGAATGTAGGTGATTGAAAATTCACAATTTTTCCTCGTCCATCATACTCGATACTCGTCTCGAGATCTGTGGAAGAAACCGCTAATGTGAAGTTGTATCCATTGACATCTCGTAACTTATCTGGAAACAATTTTGACCTATAGGTCATCAATTCTTCGGTAGTTACATCAAAGAACGGATTGTAATGGGCAAGAAGAAATTCATGAGTTTCTCGACACTTGTAGTAGTGCCTCGAAATAAGAGAGAAGTCCAAAAATTTCTTGCTCCAAGCGTGAACGAAGATTGCCTTTTTCTCAGTGTCTGACAGGTATCCATCGGCCAATATGACTAGGATTTTCTTTGTTTTCTTTCTCGGCAAGATTTTTGATAAAAAATTGACCTCGTTTGAAATTCTTCTATGCACATGGTCGGAGGCGTGATCGATTATCACATCAAAATTCAGTAGTCTGCGTTCATCGTGAGTAGACACTTGATCAACCTCGGTAGGATCGTTCGAATCGATGATCATTGATGGTGCACTATCCAAAATTGTAGAAAGTATAATATCAGCCGTCCTATGGGCGCTGGAATTTTTTCGATTTACGAAGAACGTTATCTGGTACAGTTGGTCTTTTTCCTGGAGTATCTGGTGTTTTAAAATGTCTGAAATATGGCCAAATTGGAAGGGAACCTGATGAAATATCGAGCTCCCCATCGGAATCGTGAAAATTGAGAGGACGAGGCTAATTCCAATGCTTAATTCCATATGGATGGGTTTGGAAATACTTGTGACTCGTTTGGTTGAGAAATAAGAAAGGAAAGCCGCATATATTCAGAAATGAACATGTACAAATTGTGGACATTTATCGAGTCAAGGGATCTTTTTTGTCTAATTCACTTCTTGGAAATAGGCGGTAGTTGGTATTCGTAATGTAAATGATTACAACCAGTCATGGCATGCAAAAACTCATCCACGTGATACAAGGGCTTCTACTTAGCAAATAATCCTGTAAAGATAATCATACAACCGTAATTTTTCATAATATATTATCCGTCAAAACACTTTATTGATTCCACCAGAAGAGTTGCTCCTTCCTTCATTGCTAAAAACCCAATCATACATATCTTGTACACTGTAGAAAAATTAATTGCTGCGGGATTGATTTTTCGTCCTTTTGACGTCAACTTTTAGTGAAGTATCGTATTAGAAGCGACGAGCTCACCAGGGCTCCCAGCCGAGGGCGTTTACTCTCCATATTTCCTGATCCAGCCAAGCTGGTTCCTTAGACCTCAATAAACCCTACGATTGCTGTTTTTGAACATTTAAATCGGTCCTTAGGGGTCCGAGCTACAAAATTCGAAAGGAACGCTGATTCAACCACAATAGCAGTTCTCTGATGGACAGGCACCCTCGGTGGACTCTGCGCTACAAACCGACTTCAAGTAGTGCTGAGAACTTCTTGTTTGTGAGTTGGCATCCCGCCAGAAGTGTTAATTTTATGAATTGTATAATCTTCAAAGCGATCCCCGCTCTTCTCCTGCGCATGCGCACACTTCTAGGGTACGGTATTGAAACTTGATAGTATTTTCTATGGGTAGTTTCTGCAATTTCCTTCGAAATAACTCTCAGTTCAACATCGGATGAAATGATTTTTGTAATCTTCGACGCGTACATTTTTGTTTTGGGGACTGGAAGCCAGTCTTTCGAATTCCCGACCCCGAAAACACCTCGGAAAACACTAGAAAGCATCGTAAATTAACAAAATACTCTCCGAAAGAAGGATACTTGCCACGAGTAATTCTTTTAGCGTCACAATGTATACATGAATGTATAAGTGTCAATGATTCTATTGGTTTTGGCCGTGCTGAAATTGTTTATGCAACCTATCGAAGGTGTAAGAGTGACATCGAGACCAGAATCTCCTGAGCCCGGGATAACTCAGCTGGTAGAGCGTCTTCCCGATGTGAAGAAGGTGCCCAGTTCAAATCTAGGTTCAGGTGACTCTTTCCGGCTCACATTGCTCTTGCCGTGATTAAATATAATCAGCCAGAGTTTCTCAGGACCAAGTTTTCTCTGGCCATAAACAACCCTACCCTATACGCCAGTCGGAAAGGAACAACAAAGCGTCCTTTACCTACCGCTCCCCACGCACAAAAGATCTCAACCAATCATTCACCATCCGTGTCTCGCATCTTTTCAATAAGCTCCCGTACCTTGGTTTAGCAGCAAGTTCGGAAACCTCAACACGATGTTCCTAGAGCAGTCGAAAGTTTTGCAAAAATGACGAAAAAAATCCACGAACGCTATCATTTTCCTCTCGTTTTCTAGTTTTAGAATTCGTTTCGACCGAAATCGGATCTGATTCGAGACAAATTTGCGATGCAAATAACGATTTGTTGCCTTTTTTTTATTCTTTGGCTCGAACATACATAAACTTCATTACGCTTTGCTCATCTCTAAGTATCGTCTACTTCAACATGTTTCAACGCACCTGAGCTAATTTTGAAGCTTGCTTCGAGACTTCCAAAATGACCTGATGTAAATTCAATTTTGATCAAACAGAGCCGAGCTATGAAAATTAGGAGAGACAAAGAGTCCGTTTTTCTCAAAAAATTTCGTATTTACAACAAATTGAGGTTTCTCAAGCCTCAAACTTGGCCGCATCTCAATACTCTTTGACGTACCTTGGGCCATTTTTAAGTTTTCCAATGAAGTTTTGAAATATGTGAGAGCACATTACATCTCGATCGGATTAGGCTGAGTTATTCAATTCTTTAGAGATAGAGATATCGTACGGTTACAAAGCCGGATTCTATTGAAATCACACAAATTAATCTTTACGATTTGATGAAACGATTTACGAGTCTCACTTCAAACAGTATTCGGCGGGTGACTATGCGATTCTCGACCCAATCAACATGATACTGTTCATAAAAAGCTACGTACCAATTTTGGAGAGTAGAAAATTTGTTCTGTATAGATATTAAAATCAGTTTTTTGTTCTCATGAGAAAATGATTCTCTTCGCGGCCTTTTATTTCATTCAAAATATTGAATTTTACTTATTGTCGGATCTCAATTGATGTCGATGTGATAATATAATGATCGCAAACATCATTCCGAAAAATGCCTGAGCCTTCGCTCAAGGCAACGAGTCAGATGGTCGAAACAATTACTGTCTTGCCTGCGTTTTTAAGGAAAGTGTCCCAACTTGCCCCCATATGCCAATCTCAGAAATGGGCACTCGTTGACCTTCCCGCATATTTTTTACGTTTGTTATGTTGAAATATGAGGGAACCAATGGTTTACCTCAACCTCGAATTATTTCCGCGTTTCCCAGGAAATTTAGAGTGATTTCTCCATTTTTGGTGTTTGCATAGCTGAAAAATCACCGAGGAATGTGCATTCAGGAAAACAGTTGCCAAATTCTTGTAGTTCAACCAATCTTCACATACTTCAGCGCATTCGATTCATATATCATATAATATACAAAAGCTTGATTTATTATCTTTTATATATTGGTAAAAAAGAGTCATATCAGTAGCTTGGACAGAAATCGCTCGCATCGCTCAAAAATTTTCATTTCAGTATATAATAAAAGTCAAATGTGCAGTAGTGTGAGGGTTCGCGAGCGTAGTGAGCAGGGGTGTACCCCCTGTTATTAGCATATGAATAATAAATGCTTTAAATTTGAATATATCCACTCTGTCAATTCGGTTCAAAAAGAGGAATTATGATAATAATGAGAAAAAACAGAAGCATCAAATTGCTGTCGAACGAGAAAAAAGTATACCCAGAGTCGTAAGTAGTCTCAACTTTTTCTTGAGGCCTCTAGTAAAATTATCTGAATTTCTCAACTGAACTTCATTCATGTACTGAATATTATTTTCTAAACCAGTGAATGTTTGTAATAGCTTTTTTTTATGATCCTTTGATTGCCTACCAATTTCAGGAGCATTTAATGACTGAAAGAAAACTTTTAGAGCCAATAAGTGTCTCCAACCACTCTATGCAATTTAACGATGCCGGTCACGCATCTCCACATCTCAGCAAAAAAATTAAAGAACAGTCTCGAAACAAGCACCATGAACTTAGTATTTTTGACTTTGCTAATCCTCTCGATCTCAAATTCGTCCACTGGTAGCAGAAATCTCCACGTATCTTCGGAATATCACGATATGCTTGACATGCTGAAACAACAAATTCTTCAAGGAAAATACCAGCGCTATCAAGCAACATTTTTCTTCAATCGGACCGATTCCAGAGTAAAAATCGCTAATCGGCTACTTTCTATGGTTTCCCTCAAAACACCTAATATGATAATTGATCTGGATAATGCTGTGGCTCTGAATCGTTTGCATGAATGCGAAGATCGTAGAATAATGGACTTTAGTATCATCATGGAATTTGATTCTGACAATGTGCTGAGGAGAATCTACAATATTCTTGATGTTTTATCACAAGTTCTGCCAAAGAAGAAAAGAAAAAGGACTTTAGTCGTACTCGCGGGGGAATTTGTGCCGGCAGTGATGAAAACCCAGATTTTCTCTTACGCTTGGAGTAAGAAGTTCTTAGATTTTTCTCTTGTGACTAGGGATTATCATGAGTCGCAAGCTACCCATGAGTTTTTATTCACACATTATGATCCATTCCGTAATGTAATTACCGAGGAATTGATAACCAACAAAACAAACTTTTTTCCAGAAAAATTACGAGATGTCAATGGATACAATCTCACACTAGCAGTTTCCTCCAAGGATCTCGAGTCTAGTATAGAATACGATAAATCTGGTAAAATTGTTAACTTTGAATCCCCTCAGTTTCCCATTCTACGTTTCATATTCAAGTTCATGAATTTTTCATTCGAATTTTTTGAAATAAGCAGCAACATGACCAACACCGAATCTTCTTCATATATCTTGCAAAAATTAGATCGGAACGAGATCAGTCTCGTTCCTGTGGCTAGGGGGCGAAGTTATTCCGAAAAAGTGCATTTGATCGATTTAGATAGTAATTGTATAAATATCAAAGCGACTTTTCCATTGTCAATTCTGAAGAAAGAATCGGCTCACAAGATAAAGTCGTTGACTTCTCTGTTATTCGTATCAACTTTGATAATATTTGTATACTGGATTGTAAAGATTTCGAAAATTCAGCGAGGAAATTGGGAGCTTTTGGACATTTTTCGTATAATTCTTGGTACTCCTATGGCGAATAGTCCGAGGAATAGTATTGATAGGCTGTTACTTGCTGGCATCATCCTTGTTTCGAGTGTATTTTCAAATGAACTTTATTCTCAGCTATTGGATGTGCATTACATGAGAAATAAAACAAAGTTGGATACTTTTGAAAAAATAGAGAGGTCTAAATTAAAAGTAAATATACCGTATGTGATGGCTAATTCCCCATTTTGGGATAGCGATAAACTATTGCAGAAAATAAGAAGTAAATGTCAAATAATAGATAATCCTCTCGAATGTTTGAAGAGGTTTGATCACAATGCGTCACAAATTTGTATTGCTTCTGAACAATTCCTCAAATTCTACATGTCATCAGAATACAAGAAATATCGGAATCCAGCGTTTGAGATCGCCGAGCCAGTATTTAATTGTGTACGATTTCGATATGCATTTGAGAGATCGTCCCCGTTTGCAAAAAAGTTCAAGCGTTTGTACCGACGAATCCGCCAATATGGCCTTGAAAAAATATTACTCAGCACATACGATCTTAGAAGGAAGTTTACCATGAGAAGGGAGAATCCTGATGGGAAAAAATTAAAAAGTTTCCCGGTGCAAGTTCTGTACATTTTTCTCGCCTTTGGCTACTTTATATCATTCTTTGTCTTCATTGTCGAGATTATCTATGAGATTTCTTCAACATGGTATAAGTAACATTGATGTGTTTCGGTTCTGTGAGATTGAGAATTGAATTGAGTTACTCAATGAACGAAGGTTGATTGTACCACAATCATGATCTCGTTCAAGTATTATCTGTAGCCATCATAATAAATGTCGACTGTATTGAAAATAAATGGGCCATTTCGGAGCATTTCGACAAATGCCTGCACCAGGGGGGTCTGGAAAAAATCCGCAAAAATTTTTTTCTGTTAGTACTATGTTAATATAGTACAAAAAAATTTTTTTTGAATTTTTTCGAAGGCCCCCGTGGGCCCTAGGGCCCATAAAAGGCCTATTTTTGGCCCCTTTTTAGCCTATCTTGGGAGAATCATAGCTCCGACCTGGTTCAATTTTTTTCAACGTACTTGGGCGCATTTTCTTCGTCAAGACTAGTACTTTCAAGAAAAAAATTGTCCGCGACCAAAAATTCAGCCTAGCAACTTCTGCAAGCTATTTACTAAAGGCAGATTTTAGCGATTTTTAGGCCTTCTTCCAAGTGATCTAGCTCCTACTAGACATGTGATAATCGACTTTTGCAGGTAGTCATTTTGAAGGTCTTGAAAAAACCTACAATTTGACTACCTGCAAAAGTCGATTATCGTACTTTTTATAGGAGCTATAGCCGATACAAGTTGAGCAGTTTTGTAAAAACACCAAACTTTAAGCTCAATTTGAAAAAATCACTTTTTTTTTTTCGAGGTCTAACCTATGAGAAAATGTTCCTAAAAGCCCCAACTACCAACCCCAAGAATAATCTGAGTGGGATATTCAATTCTCGATTTTATTCAGCCAATTTAAAACACCTTTTTTTGACTTTTTGCTTAAAATGCCAACACAGGCATGGCTCGCATATGCTTCCATCTGAGTTTTTGTGCACCAATCTGGGTGGAATTACTCCCCAAAGTACCCCCAAATATGTGTGAGAACTTCCGAAGGCGAGCCTCAAGCCAGAAGCGAGCTGGAGGTTCAATCCATCAGGTCCAAAATGGGCATTATTTCGTCTAATTTCGGGCAGGCGAGCGAGGGCTCGATTCCCCGTGTTTCTGCTCACAAACGAGACAAGTGGCTAAAATGGGGATTCAAACATGTTATTCCGACTCAAAATGACCATCTGAACACGATGCCGGGGTCAATTCGTGCCTAGGATATCATCCAATCCTCAAACGGCGTTAAACTCCGTAATCACAGGTTTTGCGCCTCTACTGCAAAATGACGATGATTTAGGGCTAAATCGACCCCGGCATCGTGTTTAGATGGTCATTTTGAGTCGGAATAACATGTTTGAATCCCCATTTTAGCCACTTGTCTCGTTTGTGAGCAGAAACACGAGGAATCGAGCCCTCGCTCGCCTGCCCGAAATTAGACGAAATAATGCCCATTTTGGACCTGATGGATTGAACCTCCAGCTCGCTTCTGGCTTGAGGCTCGCCTTCGGAAGTTCTCACACATATTTGGGGGTACTTTGGGGAGTAATTCCACCCAGATTGGTGCACAAAAACTCAGATGGAAGCATATGCGAGCCATGCCTGTGTTGGCATTTTAAGCAAAAAGTCAAAAAAAGGTGTTTTAAATTGGCTGAATAAAATCGAGAATTGAATATCCCACTCAGATTATTTTTGGGGTTGGTAGTTGGGGCTTTTAGGAACATTTTCTCATAGGTTAGACCTCGAAAAAAAAAAGTGATTTTTTTAAATTGAGCTTAAAGTTTGGTGTTTTTACAAAACTGCTCAACTTGTATCGGCTATAGCTCCTATAAAAAGTACGATAATCGACTTTTGCAGGTAGTCAAATTGTAGGTTTTTTCAAGACCTTCAAAATGACTACCTGCAAAAGTCGATTATCACATGTCTAGTAGGAGCTAGATCACTTGGAAGAAGGCCTAAAAATCGCTAAAATCTGCCTTTAGTAAATAGCTTGCAGAAGTTGCTAGGCTGAATTTTTGGTCGCGGACAATTTTTTTCTTGAAAGTACTAGTCTTGACGAAGAAAATGCGCCCAAGTACGTTGAAAAAAATTGAACCAGGTCGGAGCTATGATTCTCCCAAGATAGGCTAAAAAGGGGCCAAAAATAGGCCTTTTATGGGCCCTAGGGCCCACGGGGGCCTTCGAAAAAATTCAAAAAAAATTTTTTTGTACTATATTAACATAGTACTAACAGAAAAAAATTTTTGCGGATTTTTTCCAGACCCCCCTGGTGCAGGCATTCGTCGAAATGCTCCGAAATGGCCCATATGCATTTGATTGGCACACTGCCATAGCCAATAACATAATTGACACTCCGGGGTCAAATTGATTCCAAGACAAGTTTTTCGAGTTTTCTGGAGTGCATCCAATATTTCACCTCAAAAGTTTTTTATTGGTGAGTCCCTAAAATAGAGTGATGCTGATGTGCGCATCTTTGTTAATTAATCGATGAGCACATTCATATCACGAAAAAACTCACATCACTAACGCAACCTAGCGTTAGCACTTTGTGTAACGCCACGTCGCGTTAATACCCCTTGACCGAGGGTAACGCCACGTCGCGTTACTGTACCTAATACCAGAGGTAACGCCACGTCGCGTTTCAGGAGACACCCTTTAGATGACACACGACACTGTAATTTACGACGACGAACGCCACGTACCGTTATTCACACAACGCATCGTAGATCCATTCAATTTCATACACGAAAACGCAACATACCGTTTTCGCGTTAGCTACGCGACGCACCGTTACTTCCTATATTTTTTCTTCACAAAAACGCAACATACCGTTCCGCGTTAGTTGCGCGACGTACAGTTATTCCCTATACTTTTTCTACAAGAAAACGCAACGTACCGTTTTGCGTTAGTTGCGCGACACACCGTTACTCCGTATACTTTTTCCACACGAAAAACTCAAGGTACCGTTTTCACGTTAGCTGCGCACGGTACCGTTATTCCGTATGCTTGACATACGGGAATAACGTTCCGTGCCGTTACTCAAACACGCAATCCGCTCTGCCTATAAAAAGGGCGAGCACGCAACACTCGACACTCAGTCTTTTCCGGACCATCATCACGACGCATTCTCCACGACACTCGGCCCAGCCGTGGCCTCGCTGCTCATCATACCGACGTACCCTGGTGCCGTCAGGCCCGTCGGCACCGCGACATAGTTATACCGTACCGCGTTTCTGCTCGGTGTCATGAGCGATAGAATCTGTGTTGTGTTCGTACTTCGCAAAGGTACCGAGTCGCAATTGAACCTAGAGACAATTCGAATTATTCACCTGCCTGCCCCTACGTCCGTTCCGACGGCGGACCGCCATACGTCAACTCCGCACTCCGTCCGAGCCCGTACGGATGGACCGTAACCATCGCGGCCGCACCTGGAGCAAGGCTTCCGTGCCCCGCACCGAGAGCGAACGCCAGCGGGACTTGTACGGACTCCAACAAGCCAAAGAGCTCGCTCGGCTCGCCGTGCTCCAAGCCATCGCCGCGGACCAGAAGAAGACTGCTCCAATTGAGAAAATCTCGTCTCCACCCAGCGAGACGCGGGAGTGACCATACTCTCATTGACGGGAATCCCGAGGTTTCATTTTAATATTCATTATTGAATTGATTACTCATAAGCGGATCAACGGGCACTGTCAATTTGGCGCCCAACGTGGGGCAACGAGGAACAATTTCTGGACTTCGTCGACATCTGGTGATGTCGGGACCTGCGACCCTATGAGCAGTCTTCCCCGGACGCCGCCCGCATCCCGGACGACCCGGCAATCGGCGGCGAGCACTTCTGGGAGTGTGGAAACACCCAGTGGCGCCCATCCAGAGCAACAGCGCACCGTCTCGCTTGAGCGAACCGCTCGCGTGACCCGTCACCAGAGACAGCAGTCCCTCGGCTCGGAGCAGGAGCTCGAGGCACTCCTGGACGGAGCTGCTCTGCCTATCCGCAGGCGGACTTCAAGGAAGGACCTTGCTCCAACTGGACCATCCCCGGCCGTGCCACAGGACGAGCCTGCCGATCCTTCGGTCGGAGCCCAGCAGCAGCTGCCGGAGCAGCTAGCTCCGCTTGACGCGGTACTTCCTGACCCGGAGCAGCGGGTTGTTCCGGACGCAGCCGCTGACGTTCTGCCCGCCAACCCGGAGCCAGCAGCGGCACCGGAGATCAACATGGACGACCTCCGCCTGATGTTCCGTCAACTGGCTGCCACGCCTCTCAGCCCGCCGGATTTCAACGGGGCGGAACACGAGGATCCTGCCCGCTTCATCACGAAATGCGAGGAGCATTTCCGACGACTCGGAACTGAGGAAGCGTTCCGAGTACAAGTTGCAGAGCGTGCCCTCAAAGGTGACGCCGAGAAGTGGTGGTCCTGCTATAAGAACTTAGCAGTCGACTGGAGCCGCTTCACGGAGCTGTTGTTGGCTCGATACGACTCACCGCAGCTCCGACTCCGGCTCAAGGCGAAGCTCTTCGGCCAGGCCCAAGGAGAAAAGGACGATGTGAGTACGTTTATCGAGAAACGTAACCTCCTTGCCCGCCGCCTGCTGCCCGAAGCTGCCGAAGCTGAATTGGTGACTCTCATTATGGAATCGCTCACCGCCACGATTCGTTGTCATCTCCGTGGCAACCCTCCATCGACAGTGGGCGAGCTCCTAACCAGGGCCACTGAAGTCGAGCTGGACGAGCATGCCAAGCTGATCAACCTCCGCAGAAATGCTCCGGCCAACAACAACCAGGCTAGGGGCAATACGACCAATGGGGCACAGCAACCCAAGATCATACGCGAATTCAAGCAGGTCAACGGGGAGCGCCTGCCCAAATGCGATTACTGCCCGGACTACCACTGGCACCGGGACTGTGCCAAGCGCCCTGTATTCACGAAGCCCACGCCTTCGGGAAACTGGCGCGAAGCGGGGAACGACGCGGGCAAACCCGCTTCGAAACCTGCAGCCCCGCAATAAGTGCCGCCGCTGCGGACGCCACCGGACTCCACGCCGCCAACCTGGAAATCTTCATCGGAGAGAGACGCATGGGAGCACTCATCGACTCAGCGGCCTCCGACAATTTCATCTCACCACGAGGCGTCCCGGATGGGGCCATCGTCCAGAAGATCCAGCCACGCGGAGCCAAGCTGGCCAGTAGTGGAACCGAGATGCGCGTCCAAGCCACATGCACGCTTGCCGTGCGGATCCAACGCTTCGAATGCAACGTCAAATTCTACGTCGCCGACGACCTACGGCCCGTTGCCATCCTGGGCCGACGATGGCTGAAGGAAGTGAGGGCCGTGCACGACCACGACCTCGACTGCCTATATTTGGGAACTAACAAAAGGGTCCGTGTATTCCTAGGACGCGCCCCGGACGGACCGTCCGCTCACCTGCAGCAACAGGTCTGGAGCAAGGTGAACCACGGATTCCCTGACGAATTTGTCGACCAATTCAGGGATCTCATCATGCGGCACGTGATCATATTCGACGAATCGGCGCCCCTGGCCAGGACGCCTTTCATCGTTCACGAAATCAAAGTCACGGATCGTCGCCCTTTCAAGATCCCACCGTACCGTTATTCCGCCGAGAAGAAGCGGGCGATAACGGATATGGTCCGACAAATGCTAGCAGATGGCGTCATTGAGGCGGCGTCCTCACCATACAGCTCACCCATTGTCTTGGTAGACAAACACGACGGAACTTACCGATTTTGTGTCGACTTCCGGAGGATCAACAGCGTGACGGAGGATGCTGGACAGCCCAATCCTGTAATCCACGAGGTCCTCAAGGAAATCGGTGGTGCTACCATCTTTTCGACCATTGACCTCCGGAAATGCTATTGGCAGATTCCACTCACCGAGGACTCTAAACAATTCACCGCCTTCTGCACACCGGACGGAGGGCAATACGTCTTCAACGTCGCAGCCTTTGGCCTGAAGAACTCCGGCCGTACCTGTAACCAACTTATCGGAATGGAGGTGCTTTTGGGACTCCTAGGGGAATTCTGCCTGAACTTTCAAGACGACATCGTTATCTTCTCGCACAATTGGGCCGACCATCTCGTCCATGTCGCCAAAGTCTTGGAACGACTGGAAATGTATGGATTGGCTTGCGCAATTGAGAAGTGCGTCTTCGGAAAAAATCGCCTGGACTTCCTGGGCCACGTCGTTACAAACGATCACAATGAAGCCAAGACGGAGCACATCCGAGCCGTTTTAGAGGCAAAGCCGCCCCGCAACCGGAAGGATCTGCAGAAGTTCCTCGGAGTGTGCGGCTGGCTGCGCGAGTACATCCCGAACTTCGCTGAGATCGCCGTTTCAATGACGGATCGTCTCAAAGGCAAGACGTGGAAATGGACACCGGAGGCGCAGAAATCAATGGACCGCATCAAAGAGGCGTTCAAAGAACCTTTGAAACTCCATCGACCCCAGCTGGACAAGCCCCTATACCTGCAAACCGATGCCAGCGACGCCGGCATGGGTGCCGTAATTTTTCACCTTGGACCGACGGGGGAGCGTCAAGTAATCTCCTATGCGTCGGCCAAATTTTCACCGACCGAACGGGACTACCATTCCAACGAACGCGAATGCTTGGCCGTCATAGGGGCCCTCCGCAAGTACAAACACTTGTTGGAAGATGCCCATTTTACGCTACGAACGGACAACCAGGCGCTCAAATGGCTAGACCGCGTCAAGGATGAACGCGGTAAGCTCACGCGATGGGCTTTATTTCTGAGCCGTTTCAGCTTCACGGTGGAACACGTACCTGGACGCGAGAACGAGCTGCCTGACGCGCTCTCTCGGGCCCCGGGCGGGGAGAGTTTTATGGACCATGAGGGTGATTATGACGCCCTGACACCACCCGTAAGCTCACCACCCTTGGACCAACTTATAACGGCCTGTGTGGAATGTGACGGTTTCGACGACTACATTCGTCAGGCACAAGATGACGCCCCAGAGCTACCGCAGGGATCGGAATGGAAGAGGCAGAACGGACTATTGCACTTCTGTCGAGATCCAAGCAACCCGAGGATCTATGTACCAGAGGCTGCCCGCGCTGATGTTCTGCAGTACTTCCACGACGACCTACTTGCAGGGCATCCCGGCACTGCGGAGACTATTCGCCAGATCCGAGAGCAATATTATTGGCCCGGTCTGCGAAACGATGTCCGGCAGCATGTTCGAGTATGTGAGGAATGTAACCTCGCAAAAGCCGCTCGACCTACTAACGCTGGAGGCCAGACGCCGCGGTTACCCCAGCGGCCATGGGAGAGGATCGCGTTGGACCTGATGGGCCCTTATCCCCGGACGCCTCGTGGGAAACGGTTCATTCTGGTCATCACGGATCTGTTCTCTCGTTGGACCGAGGCTTTCCCCATCTCTTCGTCAACGACGACTGTCATTGCGGATGTGCTGGAGAAAGAGATATTCCCCAGATGGGGCTATCCAAGGTCAATCCTCTCGGATAACGCGCCGCAATTCAAGAGTGCAACTTGGATGCGCTTGTGCGAAAAATGGAAAGCCAACGTATGGACTACGCCCGCATATCACCCACAAGCGAACCCAACCGAACGCCGAAACCAGGAACTGAAGCAAGGCCTTCGCTTGGCTCTGCTACCACAGCCCGACCAAGTCAACTGGGATCTGGAGATCCCAAACATTCTGTTTGCCATGCGCCGGAGACACAATGCCGCTACCGGATTCACCCCGAGTGAACTCCTCCTGGGACGAAACCTCACTCGCCCCGGCGAGAAAGGCTGCCCGAGTTCGGACGACCTCGAGGCGCGCGTCGCTAAGGCCGTTGCAAATCAGAACGAATACGCCAACATCCCGAAGCCTTCGGATGAAGTCTTTGTGGAAGGGGACCGCGTGTTCATCAAAACGCACCCCCTCTCCAAGGCAGTGGACAACTTTAACGCCGGCCTTGCCCCGAAATGGGAAGGACCTTACGTCATCATTCATCGCCACTCGCCACAAGTGTTTACCGTGGACCGTCCCGGAAACGCAACGCTGAAAGTTCATATCTCGCAAGTCAAGCGAGACCACACGTCGGTAGCCCCTCCAGCGGCTCCACCCGGGGATGCGTCTCCCGCAGCACGCGGCGCCATAGACGCTGAGCAGCCCCAACCACACGAACGACAGGATCCATTAACTGCGGCTACTTGTGGGGACGCCTACCGGTCGCAGGGCACTGATGCGATTCCTGCCCCTGCCACGATTCCGGACCGTGCGCAGACCGCATGCTCAACCCAATCAGAGACGGATGCTCTGATTACCACACCAATCGGGATCGAGGAGAGTTCCCGCGTCTTCTGCAACCAGAGATGGAAGCGGAAAAGAGGACGATCCACACGGGCGGAAGCCGCGAAAAAAGATATCGAGCGGAAGCTTGCATATCCGCCGCCTACGCACCGTTACAACCTTCGGCACCGGAGAGGATTCCCCGTGCAACAACCGGATACCAGGCCTGGATAATCATCATACAATTTTTCTTCTTACTAAGTAGTGCATAGTGCAGTTCAAAGTTCCGTGGTGAATAAGTGATCAGTGACAATATTATACAATATGGGACGCTACTTTCACTATCATCCATATGCCAATAACCTCATAACCAATATTATATATCCACTCTATATGTATTAGTATCTAAGCTTGTCGAATAAAAAAGTCGACAAGGTATCATACGCGAACGAACGAACACAATCGTGAAATTCATGCACTCATCGATCCCCGGACGGATTGATGTGCGCATCTTTGTTAATTAATCGATGAGCACATTCATATCACGAAAAAACTCACATCACTAACGCAACCTAGCGTTAGCACTTTGTGTAACGCCACGTCGCGTTAATACCCCTTGACCGAGGGTAACGCCACGTCGCGTTACTGTACCTAATACCAGAGGTAACGCCACGTCGCGTTTCAGGAGACACCCTTTAGATGACACACGACACTGTAATTTACGACGACGAACGCCACGTACCGTTATTCACACAACGCATCGTAGATCCATTCAATTTCATACACGAAAACGCAACATACCGTTTTCGCGTTAGCTACGCGACGCACCGTTACTTCCTATATTTTTTCTTCACAAAAACGCAACATACCGTTCCGCGTTAGTTGCGCGACGTACAGTTATTCCCTATACTTTTTCTACAAGAAAACGCAACGTACCGTTTTGCGTTAGTTGCGCGACACACCGTTACTCCGTATACTTTTTCCACACGAAAAACTCAAGGTACCGTTTTCACGTTAGCTGCGCACGGTACCGTTATTCCGTATGCTTGACATACGGGAATAACGTTCCGTGCCGTTACTCAAACACGCAATCCGCTCTGCCTATAAAAAGGGCGAGCACGCAACACTCGACACTCAGTCTTTTCCGGACCATCATCACGACGCATTCTCCACGACACTCGGCCCAGCCGTGGCCTCGCTGCTCATCATACCGACGTACCCTGGTGCCGTCAGGCCCGTCGGCACCGCGACATAGTTATACCGTACCGCGTTTCTGCTCGGTGTCATGAGCGATAGAATCTGTGTTGTGTTCGTACTTCGCAAAGGTACCGAGTCGCAATTGAACCTAGAGACAATTCGAATTATTCACCTGCCTGCCCCTACGTCCGTTCCGACGGCGGACCGCCATACGTCAACTCCGCACTCCGTCCGAGCCCGTACGGATGGACCGTAACCATCGCGGCCGCACCTGGAGCAAGGCTTCCGTGCCCCGCACCGAGAGCGAACGCCAGCGGGACTTGTACGGACTCCAACAAGCCAAAGAGCTCGCTCGGCTCGCCGTGCTCCAAGCCATCGCCGCGGACCAGAAGAAGACTGCTCCAATTGAGAAAATCTCGTCTCCACCCAGCGAGACGCGGGAGTGACCATACTCTCATTGACGGGAATCCCGAGGTTTCATTTTAATATTCATTATTGAATTGATTACTCATAAGCGGATCTACGGGCACTGTCAATGCATCACTGGGGCTTTCATGGTTGATAAAGTTCCAAAATGGTTTGGGGCAGAAATTTTGCAAATGCGAAAAACTTTCATTTTCCATCACGAGGTGAGCAATTTCGTTTCTCTCCTAAAAGGATGGGTCGAAAAATGAACGTCGTAAATACACCAGTATTCAACATGTCATGAGAGTGATTCACTCTTGTTACTTTGTCCTCCCTCTATCAAAAAATATCATTAATTTTCCGATTGTCGGGGATGCCGATTGTCTATCTGAGTATGAATGAATACGGTCCTTGTCACACAGTGGATCTCCTGGAGGGCATTAAGTATCTGATTTTCTTATCTGTTCTACACGAGCAGCATCAATTCATAGAATCTCTTGGGCTAAAACATACAACTCATACAGTATCAAGAGAGCCTGAAAAAGTACAGGATTAAATTCAACTTCAAATCAGATGCTATATGTACACAGATCACGAACCGGGGTCAGAACGACCCCATCTAAAATCACATCTAATATAAGTGGATGCATTGAGTGGCTAAGCTAACGCCGCGGCCGTTGGATTTGCAATCACCAATTGTTGATTTTAACTGAAGATAGATGGAGCTAGGCAATCAAATGCTAGTAATTTTCACGTCGTAAAAATTGTCAGAAAATTGCTTGGGGTCAATTTGCCCTAGTGTGACAACTAAGGATCAAAATAAAACGCTCGCTCTTCCATCAGGAGTAGAGTATCTTTTCTTCAAGGGGCCGTTTACAAAAGACGTCAGCAGGTTTTTGATGGATTTTGGAGATCCCCCCCCCCCTTGTCACACCGTGTCACATATCATGTGAGCAAAAGAGGTGAACATTGATGAGAAAATAGAGCCTATCCGATGGATTGCAAACCTGGAAAGCATCCTTGCTTATCGCATCATGTCAAGAGACGTCAGCTGCATCTTAGCGGGGACTCCGCCTATCCATATTTGCTTGTTGTGAAGCGAGTGAGGATCTGGGACCGTCAAAATGTGATTAGAGCCGAGAGAATACTCACTTCAACGATGAAGGAGATTATTCGTGACATTGAGAAGTTAACGACCATGGAACGCTGACAATTTGAGTGGATTTCACCATTTGCCGATGGTAGATGGATACACCGGTTGATCCGTGGCGTATCCATATGGGAGGACCGTACCCACGGAAAATGGACTACTGGAAAACTCAGGCGCTGAGCGAATACGATTGCTTCGGTGTCTATCTGACCAGGTTCAAGAAGAGGACATCCTCACCATGCCAGTCATGCGGTGACAACTGGGACGACTCTGCACATGCCCTATTCAACTGCAATGACACCCGAAAAGAGCGCGCCGGGTTGAATAAATGTCTTGGTGCTCAACTAACACCTGAGAACCTCGTTCCGTACTTGCTCCGTAGCCAGGATACATGAGATATAACCTCCGGCTACGTCAAGCTGGTGATGACCCGTAAGGAGGAGAAAGAGAGGGAAGTGAGGCGCTTTGAAGAGAGCAAAACGCACTGAATTTTGATTCGGACGGAAGAAGTCCTTCGAGGGAAGAGAAATGCTTACACTCGAGACGCTCCACTAAGAATGAAGCAAGCGGTGGATTACGCGCTTCCGAGCTGGGATAATAAGTATTGGTGGATCTATGTCTTGATCAGAAAATGCAAAATCAGCATCGGAGATGTAGGAATAGAGGGGTTAATTCGGTTAAGACCCCCCTGACCCCTCCCTGTTTGGAGGGCATTGCGCTCAAGACCAGCAGATTTTATGACCTGCACGTCTCGCGGCAGAATTCGCCGTGCAAGATCTTGAGAGAAGTAGAATTAATACAAAGATATGACACACATATGTTACGGAGAGTTATAAATGTATGATTATCTTGACAGAATTATTTGCTAATTAGAAGCCCTTGTATTACGTGGATGAGTTTTTGCATGCCATGACTGGTTGTAATCATTGACATTACGAATACCAATTACCTCCTATTTCCAAGAAGTAAATTAGACAAAAAAGATCCCTTGACTCGATAAATGTCCACAATTTGTACATGTTCATTCCTGAATATATGCGGCTTTCCTTTCTTATTTCTCAGCCAAACGAGTCACAAGTATTTCCAAACCCATCCATATGGAATTAAGCATTGGAATTTGCCTCGTCCTCTCAATTTTCATGATTCCGATGATGAGCTCAATACTTCATCAGGTTCCCTTCCAATTTGGCAATATTTCAGAAATATTGAAATACCAGATCCTCCAGAAAGAAGACCAACTGTACCAGATAACGTTCTTTGTGAATCGAAAAAATTCCAGCGCCGACAGGATGGCTGATATTATACTTTCTACAATTTTGGATAGTGCACCATCAATGATCATCGATTCGAACGATCCTGCCGAGGCTGATCGAGTGTCTACTCACGATGATCGCAGACTACTGAATTTTGATGTGATAATCGATCACGCCTCCGACCATGTGCATAGAAGAATTTCAAACGAGGTCAATTTTTTATCAAAAATCTTGCCGAGAAAGAAAACAAAGAAAATCCTAGTCATATTGGCCGATGGATACCTGTCAGACACTGAGAAAAAGGCAATCTTCGTTCACGCTTGGAGCAAGAAATTTTTGGACTTCTCTCTTATATCGAGGCACTACTACAAGTCTCGAAAAACTCATGAATTTCTCCTTGCCCAATACAATCCGTTCTTTGATGTAATTACCGAAGAATTGATGACCTATGGATCAAAATTGTTTCCAGATAAGTTACGAGATGTCAATGGATACAACTTCACATTAGCAGTTTCTTCCACAGATCTCGAGACGAGTATCGAGTATGATGGACGAGGAAAAATTGTGAATTTTCAATCACCTATATTCCCTGTTCTCCGTTTTATATTCAAGTCTATGAATTTTTCAATACAATTCGTGGAGATGAACAGAAATTTGTCATCCTCGAACGAGTCATTCTCGCTCGTTTTGGATAAATTGAAACGGAGCGAGGTTAATCTTGTTCCGGTAGCAAAGTTGCGACTTAATAATAAAGTCTTCGATGATAAGGTTTCTGCGATTGACTTAGATAACAACTGTATCAATATCAAAGCTGCTTTCCCTTTGTCAATCTTGAAAAAAGAGTCGGTACACAAAATAAAATCCTTGTTTTCTCTGTTATTCATACCGATTCTAGTCATATTGATTTACTGGATTGTAAAGAATTTCAAAATCCAGCGAGAGAATTGGGAACTCCTAGACATTTTTCGTATAATTTTAGGCAATCCCATGGTGAATAGTCCGAGGAATAATATTGATAGGCTGTTACTTGCTGGTCTCATGATTGTATCGAGTGTATTTTCAAACGAACTTTATTCTCAACTATTGGATGTGAATTATATGAGAAACAAAACGAAATTGGATACTTTTGAGAAAATAGAGCGGTCTAAATTGAAAATAGATATACCGTATGGGTTGGCCGGTCTTCCATTCTGGGAGAGTGATCAATATTTGCGGAACATTAGAAATAAGAGTCAAGTTTCGCCTAACCCCGACGACTGCTTGAGACGGTTTGACCTTGATGCGTCACAGATTTGCATAGCCTCAGAAATGTCACTCAAATCATTTATGTCATCAGAGTACAAAAAATATCGCAATCCAGCTTTTGAGATTGCTGAACCAGTGTTTAATTGTATACGATTTCGATATGCGTTCGAGAGGTCATCTCCATATGCAAAAAGGGTCAAGCATTTGTATCGTCAAATTAAGCAATTTGGCCTTGACAAAATATTACTCAGCAAGTATGAACTCAATGAGAAGTTTGTCAGGAAAAGAAATCAAATTTACGCAAACAAGATCAAAAGTTTTCCTGTACAAATTTTGTACACATTTCTTGCGATCACTTATTCTGTATCATTCTTCATCTTCTTTGTTGAATTAGCGATAAAAACTGTAATGAACAACAAGCGTCCTTAGAATTATGCTTTTGGCAAACTATTTTTTCGGATTAATTATGTCAATAATCGGATTAATTGTGCCTATTCTACGATCATCTAAATCGATCTTTAATAGAAGACTATCCATAGCAGAATTTCAATAATGTTTCAGGTTTCATGAATAAATGTGTTGCTCATTGGATGACTTAGTCACAACTATCAGCCCAAAAATTAGCTCTGCCTACACCTGCATGCGCCTAAAAGAAATCAAGGCTAAATATCAGTCGCACTCTGAAAAATATCATATTTTGCACTTGAGGTCAGTTTGACACCAATGCGAGACCATGGATGGTCGGCTGGAGCAGTGTCTCATTCGAGGGCTTGAATATGATAATAAAATTGCTCTGCTTGAACGGCATCCCTACACTGAAGTTTCTATGAGATTTTTGATGATTTCTTCGGCCAGGCCTAGACACTCACTCTATTCGCTGGAAACAATCACCCTGGCTTATCATCGCAAGTACGCTCACTTTTTATGTTGGGTATGAACTCGTAATAGTAGATTTCGCACCGAGTTTATGAGGTTGTAGCTCGCTTCTGAGCGATTGGTAATAGGCCTGAGCCGCAGGCGAAGGTCAAAATAATCGCTCGGAAGCGGGGAACCTCATGAACGAGACGCGAATATTATTTTTCATTACTCTAACCTAAAAATGCCACGTTTCAATAGGATTTTAGGATTCTCGTAATGAACGCACCTCGCTTGCAAGCCCATTTTGGGCACTGGAGGACATGTCTGTCTCGCTCCGCTCGACAGACTAACTGTCCTAGTGCCCAAAATGGGCTACCGCGCTCAGTACGGAAATATACTATTTTACAATTTTGTAAGCAGCCAAACATCCGAAAATTGCAAAAAACCATTTATACGTCCATACGTAGAAACAGCGTGTTTCTGTGTACAGACGTATAAAACTGCATACGCGTCTCGTGCGGAAACATTTTTCCTTCGGGAAAACCAAGCTGGACGGTGCCATTGCCCACGTCCAGCCCGGTTTCCCGAAGGAAAAAATGTTTCCAGCAATCGACGCGTAATGTACTACCTATTAAGGATAGTTCGCAGACTCTGTAAGTAATTCACACTTTGACGACGCATGCAACGTTCAAATATATCCTATTCCCAGAATTGTTCTTGGAGCGAGGACACAAACCATAGCACAGATTTTCATCGAATAAAATATTAGAACTCACCATCAGGAACAAAAATGTTCAGAAATAAGCAGTCTTCGCTGTGACCAGGATCGGGCATATCCGACGGTAATAGCCTCAAATAAAGTCTTTCGTGAAGTTTTCGTCTGTTGGTCAGTTGATGACACGAAGGCCAAAATATCGAAGCATTACGAATTCCACTCCACGAGGGTAAAGGGCTGGTAACTGGTGGAGCAAATCTCAATTGGTCAATGGGCGGTTGGGCGTAGGGTATCCCTAGGTATTGGACCACCCTTTGCGTTCGGCTAATGAATACCTGAAATCATCACGAATTATACAAACTTTAATCTCATTTTCTGTGGTAGATATTTTATGCAGGGGTTGGGACGGATCGCTTGCTGGTCCTCAGCTTTCTGGGAATAATGTGATTGCACTCAGCTCGACCCGCTTAAGTAATTTTTTCAACAATTCTGGCCTACCTCAATATTCTTCAGTGTGGGTTAACTAGTTTCTTAGTTTGATTCAACTCCTAAAAAATAAGCTGGGATATGTCTAATTTCGAATAACGTGGGCTGAGTTGTCTTAATTTTTCCTAGAAAGTGATTTCTTGCGAGTTCACAAAAGTGTGTACCCAACTTGCCCCCGTCATTTAAAACAATGTAAATCAGCGATAAAATTCATAAAATAGTTTATCTCAGTGCAACAACGTCTGGCGTTTTCCGCCGTTTCAAAACTCTATTTCCGACCCATTGTGACGTGAAGAACACATTCAGAGTAGTAAAAAATTCGTACCGGACGTCCTTTCGAGATGACATTATGGTAGCACATTGGATGCACTCCGATATTGACCTTCTTTTACGAACCATTTCTTTGTTTTGCACATAAAATCACTCCAGATCGGAGGTTTTGTGTTTTTGAGAAGCGAATTTGTATGGTCTCGAGACACAGAAATGAATGCGTTCGGACACCGTAACCCAGGGCTACTTTGGCCACTTTGAAGATTCTGATCGAATTCTCATTGCGATTTTCCGACTAAAGCTACATGTATCTTGAATCATTCGATGCATCTGGTTGTTTTTTTTTGGAATGCCGTGCTCAGAATCCAATTTCAACCATTTGAAGTCTAGGAAATTGTAAAAAGCGGGGTGGCCAAAATCACTCCGGCATCCGAAATCTTCGTTGAGCACCGCGAACTTCTTGAATTTTCAACACAAAAAGAGTCACTCTCTCCTCAGATCACATTTCCTGATCACGAGTGAGTTCAAAGACAGAACTTGAAAGTTTTATGAAATCATGCTGATGAACTAGAGACTTGCCACCCTAGTTTGAACTACGAAATTATGCCGACTACCCCAGGGTAGCCGGAGTCACCCCATACGACCGGGCGATTCCAGAAGGAAAAGAAATGACAAGTTTACGTTCAAATATTTGTCAGAAATGACAGCTGTAGTGACCAGAGTCGACCCGGGTGGCCTAACAAGAAATGAAAAGATGTCGTTCAAATAGTCGTTGGAAGTGGCGGATGGGGTCGCCACAGTCGCCCCGGGGAAGCTAAAAAATTGCAAGTTTTCAGTCAAACGGTCGTTCTGAATAACAGTCGCACCTAAATTGAATCGGCAATGGCGCAAAATATAGAGGAGGTTATTACATACCGAGAAAATATCATCGGAAGGAGATAGAGGTTGATTTAGTGAGTTGTTGGTGGATTTTTGCGACATGAATATTTTACTTAAAATTTTTCACTTCATTCAAACGGATGAAAAGGGTTAATGAAATCCATCTCATCACCAATGAGCTGGCATATTCTGAAAGTCAAGTTTTTAAGCTTTGAAATGAGCTTTCAAACGTCCCTCTACGTGGAATAGCGTCAGAGCTACGACTTTTATAATCTTTTTCCAGAAAATTGACCAAATTCTGCCCTGTTTGATCGATAGAACTGAAAAAATTTAGCATAGGCTTTACTAAACGAAATTTTCTCAGTGATTTCTTACCTGTGCAAGCCCGAAAAATGCAGAACTCACTCCAAATTTTCTGTGAAACGCAGAAATAATTCCGGGTCGATCCAAACCACTTATTTTCCCATATTATAACATAACTAACATAAAAATAATTTTCAGGAAGATCAACGAGTGCCTATTGCTGATATCGGTATGTGTGGGCAAGTTGGGTACACTCAACTTACTTATCAAACTACTAACGAGTTTCTCGAAGAATGTCTACGCCACCCATAATTTTTCACACTCTGGATACCAAAAAGCTCAAAACTCAGAATTCCACGCCAATATAAGATAAAAGTTACAGACAGAATTTTCCGATACATAGGAGGAAAAATTGATTACCAAGTTGTGAAAATAAATATTCATTGTCTCGAACCAAAAGGAAATGATGTCAAAAATCAAAAAGGTCGCCGACTACATTCAGATACCTCTCTCTATTGGCAATTGCAAAATGTGTTAAAAAAACCGAGCCATTCTTAAAATCTCCTAAAACACCCCAATCTCAAAATTAGTACACTACACCATATTCTACGAGTTTTCATCCCTTTTAGTAATTGATTCCTAAGTGTCAAGAATCCTCTGAAAAATTGATTTCGACACAAGATTGAATTCAAAAACTTTTGAACTCCTAAGGTCCGTAGACTCTCTGAGGCTAGGCGTTGGCCAAGTTTGCAATACCAAAAACTCGATATTGACCTTCGTCGAGGATAACGAAGGAGGCCGCGTGCATTAGCCCCTCACGATATAAGTATATCTAACCTACGATCGCTGAGATAAGTGATGGCGATATGGTCGAGCAACGCCCACTTGTGTGTAAGTGGTAGTACCTTGATAGGGCTCATGCATTTTCGCAATCGAGCGACCATGGCTATATTATATACGAGCACTTGTCACGCTGACCAGTGTAAAAGTCTCAGTCATTGTTTCGTACTCTTGTTACGGTCGTGAAAATTCGAAAATCTTATCTTTGAGTGACGATGCCAATGGTTCATCTGAGATTATTCACTTTCAGATCTCCGGGGATTTCGGATTATATGTTTTTCTTCAACGCCATTGATGTTTTGAAAAAAAATCAAATAGTGAAGTGAATAGAAATTTCAGGAATGTAAGAGAAGAGTTTCATGAATTCAGTGGTCCAAAAGATTACTTTTGGAGAAAAAGAATAATGCTGTAAGAAAAGAACATGAATCTGCAAACGAAATTACATTTGAACTTGAGAAATGTGATTTCTCAAGTTGCATATATTGCACCAAGTATAATATTTCACGAATTCATGAAATGCCGGCTGGAATCAAAGAACCAAATCACGCATACCCAAATCATAGGAGTGTCTGGCTCTAAGTTTCAAAATGAAACTGAAAGAAAAGGAATATTTTGAATGATCTCTTCATCCTCGGGTCTCTTTCCCTGTTCTTTAGTCTGAATGATCTTTTTATTCCTCAAAACTGCAACGAATTATACTTCTTAATACTTTAGAAACGGGAAACTCCATGAACAAAGATTTTTGTTGTAAAAAGACTGATTCTGTAAGACATCGCAAGTGAGGTTTACATCTCGATCCAGTGCAGTTCCAATATTCCTTTGGACGGAGGAGAATTTTCAAATCAGGAAATAAGTGTCAATAAAATGGACTCTGCAATTCGCCTCGCAATTTTTCTGATAGTCAATTAAGAGATATCAAAATATAAAAAGTTGAGAACGGAAAATGACTAAAGTGACTGTGCCTAATTTGCCCGCGCTGTTATTGTTTTGCTCTTGACATTGTCCCATCTCAATATTTTTTAACAAATCTCAACGTATTTTGAAGCTTTCTGTAGAACCCAAGAAATGAACAAAGATACATGGGAACATATACTACCGGTCAAAAGTCTGAGGACACCTGGGAATCAAGCTGATGATTTTTAGAGTTGGATATCGCAGAACCTATTGGTCGGAGAGCTCTGCGTGGTCGCATTTTGTAGCTCATGCCGAGCACTTTCGAATCTGTTTTCAGTATTTTCCGTCCCGCGTATTATACCAGGGACACACGAGTCAGAAAAATGACTTTTTTCGCAATTTTTCAGGCAAGGTACGAACGCCTGCAAATTTTGGAGAGATTGTTGGGTCACTATGAGACCAATGACATCTTTAAGCCCATGAGAAGACCTTCAAAATCCATTTTTGAATGTTTCTCAAAGTGGTTCTAGTCCCAAGATCCAAGTGATTTAGTGAGGGAGTTTTTCTCTCAAAAAATCCCTCGATAATCCAAAAATGATGAGAAACAGCCTACTTTGGGGCAGATGACCCTCATTTCTGCGAGAATATGACTCAACATAGAGATAGCCATCGAAAGTGAAGGCTACCGACCTTGGACTGGGCTGTTTCTCATCATTTTTGGATTGTCGTGCAATTTTTTGAAAGAAAAACGCCCGCAGACAATCTGTCATATCTCAATGCCAGAACCACTTTGAGAGACGTTCAAAAACGGATTTTCAAGGTTTTTTCATGGGCTTGAAGATGTCATTGGTATCATAGTGACCCAACAATTTCTCCAAAATTTGCAGGCGTTTGTACCTGAAATTGCTTGAAAAATTGCGAAAAAGGTCATTTTTCTGACTCGTGTGTCCCTGGTATAATACGAGGGACGGAAAATACTGAAAATAGATTCGAAAGTGCTTGGTGTTAGCTACAAAATGCGATTACGCAGAGCTCTCTACGACCAATAGGTTCTGAGATATCCAACTCTGAATATCATCAGCTTGGTTCCCAGGTATCCTCAGACTTTTGACCGGTAGTGTATGTCTTGATCCATCATGATGGGTCTGACGATGAGTCATTCTGAATGCACGAGAAGGAAATTCATTTCGTGTCCTTGAGAGTCTGTTTCTCATCCCCCCCCCCCCCCACGTGCGTGAAAGGCCTATTTTCATAAGGTTTCACGCATCAGTTTTCTGTGAAATCGTTGTACTTTAATTCTCAGACGACGAAACGGAACGATTTTAAAATCAATTTACAGGTTATTTTACACCCATTCAAACTTTTTAAGTTTAGTGGATGGATTTACACAGAGTGAAGAACAAATCTAGGAAAACGACACGAGTTCAAAATTAGGTGCACTGTACTTTTTTCTTTTCTAGGAATGTGATTGGAAAATCTGTCAAGAATTAGATGATATGATTCTGCCAGAGGCATTTTGAATCGAAGAGGTGAAGGAAAAATTAGAGCTAAAGGACGTCAAGATTAGTTGAGACATCTTTTTTTGCTGTCGTTTTCAGTGCTGAATAGGAAAAATGTAGAAGAAGTGAGAACCAAAATAGTCATTCTAAACAACGCAGAGTCGGTTTTAAGGCAGGCGCTCATTTTTTTATGTTCTAACATGCCAAATTTGAAGGGATATTCTCCAAAAAATACACAGTTTTGAGAATAGTGAAACAGATGTGAAACCAACGCGGCACTTTCTACGAATGCGTACATCCAAGATCTCGAGTTGAGGCAAATTGGGTGCATTCTATTATCCCAATAATTACTCGTACGAGGATACATCATCCTGCACATCGTACTTGATGAGATCGGTGATTAGGGATGAACCCAATGACTCTCAAAATTTCATTCAATTTGATTTTTAAAAGTTTCAACCAGTAATATCACACATTTTTGATTTCCAATGATCGTTTTTATCAAATTCATCATAACCAAGGATGTTATGATGAAGTTCCGTGATTAATTCAGCTTGAGCCTAGTTACGTTAGAGAGTCATCAAATAATCATACTATTCCCTAGGACTGTATTTCAATTTGTGAAAACCTTTTCATAGTTTACAAACTCTATTCGCACCATCTTAATAGCCCCCCGGCTGTTAATAGAATAACACAAATTCAAAATATAGATTTCAGGCATATCACTGGTATTCATTAGGAAAAAACGAAGCTGATCTGCATTTGCTTGTGAATAATGACACAATATTTCTAATCAATCTTCTTCGAGTAAGCTTCGGGATTACTTGATGGTTTTTGTCGAATATTTATTTCAAATAATTTGACTACAATTGCTTTCGTTAGAGCGAGGAAGGCCAATGACTTACTCAGCAATAGCGATTTTATCGTAAGACCGCGTGGAACGTACAACATAACATACAGGTCGTTGAATACACTGCGGCAACACGCCAAGCTGATCGTGACGCCATAGCAACCCTCGAAAACTAAATTCTACCTTGATGGTGTGTTTCTATACCTCATTCAGCATTTTACCACGCGTGATAACGAGCCTCGCCTATACAATCTCTCATGAAACTTTTATCCTTTAATTTGGATATTTTTTCACAACCCAACAATCCCAAGTACACGTCTCTAAACCGAATTTTCACCACCAATGTAGGCTTTATTCTTATCAAAATATTCCAAAATTCCTATAACACCTGATAGCCTGCACCCGGTTACATAGGTCTAACAATGATCCACCCTTCATTTTCGATAAATTTTGAGACATATAGAATTGTAAGAAAATGTAAATGACTTACCTCTCGTCCAGCAAGAGTACCCTGATTAGGCAATCTCAAAATTGGTGGACCCTGTTGTCTAGCATTAACACCTTGTCTTTGTTGTAACTGTACTTCTTTAACCAGTTGTAAAATCACTACTAAAATAAAAATTCGAAACAAAGATGTAAATTTTGAAGCAAATGATGTAAAAATTAACCGCGGCATGCTGATGTCAATGCAGCCGCGGTAAAACCGACTGCTTTTTATAATCGAGGTATTGTATTTTACTGACACCCTTACTCTGGTATCACAACTTTGCGACTGAAGTAAGTATCAAAAAGCAACGATGCGTGTATATACGAGAAAGCCAAACCTTACGATATCGCGTGACTAAAAGTTAGAGCTCTGTATAAGGGACTGAGAAACTCTCTCTCTGTCTTCTAGAAACCGCGTGTGGCTTATTGCTTGTGTGGTTCACTGTTTGGTAGTAGATTTGTAGAGGGGTGCATATGGTCTCTACTCCTTTGCGCAGCTTTGATACTTTGCGCCGCCCGGTTTGGGGAGGATTTTACCCTCTCTTTCATTTTACTGTTTTACCATTGGGTTTTCTGTGTGATAATAGTGCTAATACTTGATTGTTGTTTGGATGGTTATAAGGATGAGAGTTTGTGCCAGTGATTTTTAGGTAGTGAGGGAAAGAGAAATAGGTTACGGGTTTGAAGCTTTTTTTTAACTGATTTGAAGGGTTAATTGTTTATAAAGATTTAATCAGTGAATGAGGGCTTATGTGTGGTGGTCCTGAATTTTTACATGAAATTGAGCGTCATGACAAACCGTGTGACTTGTGAGTTAGGTGTACCTTTTGATAACTATTCTATCCCTTTGAGAATGAAATTATTCTAAGATACTGAATGAAATTGTCTACTCCTGAAATCTCTCATTTCAATGGGAAATAGACGAAAAACAGTTGAGTTAGCATTTTTTAGAATTTTAATTCCTTATCCCAGCAAGTAAAAACAGACTCGAGCCGAGCACAAATTCTGCGCGAACATGATTCTCATATATATGTATTGTTAGTTTCAGAATTTTTTTTGGATTTTCCTGCTCACCTGTACAAAATATCTACATCGAGGATCACTTGCTGGAACCATCTGTTTTCCCGTTAGAAAAAAATCTTGCTGAGAGAGTTATGTTGTCTTTGAAATAGATTTGATTTCTCAACATAAAGTAAGTGTACCCAACATGCCCCTAAATGACGCTCTCAGGAGTGCAAACTCACTGACCTTTCCGGAATTTTTCTTACATTCATCATGGTAAAATGTGAGATGTTCGATGATTTGGACCGACTCAAAATGATTTTTTGCGTGTTCCAGAAAATTAAGAGTGTGTTTTCCATCTTTTATTTCAGCACAGCTAAGAAATCGCCGAGGAAATTGCAATTAGTAAAATCTGTGCCAAAATCTTTCGGTTTGGCTTAATCTCAACGTTTTTTAGCCCGTTCGACTTCTTGTCTCAAGCCCCTCAAAATTTTACCCCCCCCCCCCGCGCAATACGGTTATCTCGAGAGGGCGTAAATTTGCGACGTTTTTTACCACACGGAAAATGTTTTTCACTTCAGAATAAAACGGAAACAGTGATTCGGACTAATGGGACAGTTTTATGAGTGGTTTCACGGAGATAATAGTACATACACATTTTTGTACGTCGTCGGAGGACATAAAAACGATTTTATGCACTTTTTCGTAAATTTTCATTGTTGTGTGGAGGATGAGAGCAAGTTAGGATCACCCTTCCCTAAACTCGCAAAAAATCACTCCCTGGCAGTCTGAGATAGCTTGGCTTTGGTTGATCAAAATGAAATGTATCTCAAACGTATTCTAAAGGTCTTGAAACAAGCTTCGAGATGAGCTGCTAAGGAACGTCAAGAAACATTGAAGTGGACCAAAATTATTGTCAAAACGGTTTAAAGGAAGGGCATGTTGGGCTCACTTACCTTACAATGGTTCATTTTGGAGTGACGTGTTTATGTATTTTAGTATTTTGTAGACAACGAATTGTCGTCGATCGACAAAAGAAATTCCTCAGTAAAATACAGTTGTAATCAAAGGTTGTCAAGTTTCTGCAAAAATTCCTCACGATTTGCCTATTCTGACATCACTCATGCCAAAAAATTGACACAAACTATTTCATTACATCTCACTCGTCGAGACCCTGGTATCAATGACTCTAAAGTCTTCTTCTATAAATATCATGAATATAATTCTAAACCAGTTTCATTAACAAATAGGCAAATCAAATTGCCATTGAGATTTTCCCCGCTTCGATGAATTTTGTATTTCTTATCGGACAGCTCTGCAGAATTTTCTTAATTGCCATGAGTTTCTTCACACACAATTAAAAGAGAATTCTAAATCTATGAGACACCTTCCCTCATAAAGCATTCTCAACGAAGCTCGACAAAATCCAAACTGTCACTTCAACCTTGGAATGTTGTTAAAATTCATTCTTGCGAAGACATTATGGTCGAGGTGATCAAAATTATAATTATCGTGTATTTTGCCTATTATTAACCGTATCCTGAGCCATCTTCCGAGGATAATTTATGGTGAGTCGAAAGAAGCAAATGTGCAAGCCATCCTCCTCCTACGATAAACCATGTCTCCGGGTCAAAACTAATAAGGTAAGTGTGCCTAATTTGCCCCCACTACTTTTGTTTCGCTCGTCATTTCAACTCATCTCCATATTTTTCAACGTACCTTGGCTCATTTTAAAGCTTGTTCCAAGACCTTCAAAATGAGCTAAAGTACGTTCAATTTCATTAGATTGGAGCCGAGATATCTTGATTTTCGCGAAAGAAGATTTTTTGCGAGTTTCCAACAGTGTGTTCCTAATTTGCCCCCACAGGGAAACGAGGCCTATTTTTATGAGATTATACGGGTTTTTCGTATAATCGAGATATCTCGGCTCCCAGACCTCCAAATAAGACGTACTTAAGCTCATTTTGTAGCTTTTTTTACCTTTTTTTGAATTTTTAAAGTGAGATTGATGTATTTGAATGGAGTGAGGAACGAGTTTAGAAAAAGACTTTGGGGGCAAATTAGGAACACTGCACTTTTTCTCGTAATATGAGCGTAGAATTGTCTAAAAATCGAATTTTGCCATTCTGCAAAAAGCATTTTAAAGTTGACATAAAAACAAAGAAAATGAGTTAAGGTTCGTTGGAATTGATCACACTAATTTTGTTTGGCATAGCTTTTAGTGACTAACAAAAAAGAAGTCAAAAGTACCGAAAACCACTTTTTTGTTGTGAGAAATGCGCGGGTCATAGAGGATAGGTCCAGAATGTTCATTTCTTCATATTTTAACGTAACTAACATGAAAAAAATGCTCGGCAGGGTCTGCGGGTGCATACATTTGAGAACTTGAATGGGGGCAAATTAGGGAATGGGGGCAAATTAGGCACACTTACCTTATCAACCATGGCTTATAATAGGTAAAGCACGCTATGCTAGATTATTTGTTTTGGCACGCTTCGCGGAATTCAATAGGAGTTCAATAAGCTAGAGTGCATTGAAAGATATTGATTAAAATTACACAATTACGGGTTCAAAAAGCTACGTCTATCGAATTTTGGCACTCTCCGTTCAATTAGAAGATCAATCTCCAGATTTCAAAGTTCAATTGCACATTTTTCTTGTTGTTGGATGATATTGTAATCGGTTGGAATGTAATTCTCTGAATTCCAATTTTTTTCAGCTCCTTGAAAAAAGTCGATCACACAATCATACAAATCAATTCTCAATTTATATAGCAAATTAAATCGAAATGATTTTACTATCTTGTCCGGGTTCAGCAAGGTCTTTGAATAAAAAATTCATCATGTGAGTATCATCCGATCATATTTATTCAATTTGACAAATAATCTGATCAGTAATCAAATTTTTAACGCTTGCGATAGCCACTTCGACTCAAAGATGAAAACGTATGTGGTAAAATTGAGTGTTGCGACGACCAAAAAATATTTACTAATTTTTGACGCATGATTCGTATGTAGGTATGATGTACTTTATATTGATAAAAGCATCTTCTCCGCCATACTGCTCCATAAGCTCAAGAGTTTCTTGTATAGCATCCGATATATTTTCGCCTTTCTGCTGAGCATAGTCTATGCCTCCCTCGACGCTGGCTGTTGAAAATTACATTTTATCATTGAGAATGAGTTAATCATGAGGCCAGTTATGTGTGGCTAGAATTTCCGTGTTAAGAGTGCTCCCCAGCTGTATTCAGCGTCATCGTGTTCAGAACGGTTCATTGTAAATATAATTAATTGAACCAACAACTTCGGGTGGATAGCAAAGCAGACCCACGTACACGAAATGTTCCTGCAAATTCCACAAAAAGTTCCATTGACATTGTGACATTGGTACAAAATTGACGAGAATACTGTACCCTGCAGAAAAAATGGAACACGGATACCTTCACTAAAATAGTCATCACTCCGACGCGTTTGTGTCTACGCAAATTTTCCAAAAAGCACTTGAAAGATGAGAAAAAGATCTATCAAATTATGTATTTCGAAAATTTTTTCTGATCGGAAATTTCATGCCTTTAATTGACACTCAAAATTGGAAAAATTCTCATTTCAATCAATCACCCTCCATTTTTATGCAAGTAATGCTAACGTAAAAATTCTTGCGGGATTTTGTAGTTCTTTTCAAGACCTTCAAAATCCTTCTTATAAATGTTGCCTTACGATCATTCACACACGAGTTACAAGCGATCTCGTAGAAAGAATTTTGTACGGGTTGAGGGTGTTGGAAGTATGGAGACGTCAGTTTTTCTCAGTTGAAGTGGGCGGAAGTCCTTTCGACCAATCTTTGGAATGAATCTGACAATAGTTTCATAAGATTCTGAAGCTTTTACGTCAAATTCGTAGGTTATGACATTTTTCGTATTTTTGTTACCCTTGTAACCCGTACGAAATTCTTTCTACGAGATCGCTTGTAACTCGGGTGTGAATGATCGTAAGGCAACGTTTAGAAAAAGGAATTTGACGGTCCTGAAAAGAACTACAATAACATCCAGCAAGAATTTTTACGCTACCATGATTTGCATATGAATGGAGAGTGATTGAACAGAATGAAAATTTTTAAAATTTTGAGTACCAATTAAAGGCATGAAATTTTGATCAAACATTGGGAACACATAATTTGATAGATTTTTTTCTCATCTTCCGAGTGCTGCTTGAAAAATTGTTGAAGACCCAAACGCGTCGGAGTGATGGCTGTTTAGTGAAGATATCCGGGTTCCATTTTTTCCGCAGGGCATTGTAGTTGCAGCAAAAATTCCTGACTGTCAACAATTTTCGCTGCAAAAATGTCTGGCTGTCAACGATTTTTGCTGCAACTATTTCCGCTCAATTTTGCACCAATCTCAATGAAATTTTTTTTTAATTTTCAGGAAAATCTCCCGCACGCGGGTCTGCATTGCTATCGATCCAAAAAGGTTTGGCTAATTAATTTCATTTACCATAAACTAGTTTGACCGCAAGATGGCACCACCAACCGGTATTTTTGAAAGGCTGGGGAGCCCTCTTAATTTCACGCTCTGAATATACTTACAACATCGGTGTATGAAAAGATTTAGAGTGGGCAATAGTTGTCGAAAGTAAGGTACCAGAGTTTCTCCAATACAGTCACCGCTTCGAACTAGCCTTTGAAGAACTCTCAATGCTCTGCACATGATTCTAGGAATTTTAGTATCGATAGCTTCTGTAAATTTAGAAATAATTATTAGTTATTAATAGACTCATCGGAGATGTTGTATCAAACATTAGGTTTGATGATAACAAAAACATGTTTCACAATAATTTTATGAAAAAATTGTGATGTCAGAGGTTTTTGAAATTTCATGAATTATCAGATATGCCAAGCAACGTTGCATCAAGTATTTGCAATCGATAACAAGAGACGTGGCTCATAATGAGAATAAAATTTTAAAACCGAGATAGCCAAAATAGTGATGAACTAGTATAGAGAAACGAATGCCTTGACTCATAAAATTGTTCAAGAAATCTGGAGATAATGTCAAAGGCTAGGTTGTCGTTCCATAAGAATAGGTGAAAATCAATCATTTGGGTGATTCAAAATGGCTTTTATGTTTCTTAGAATAAGGATATTCTTGTTTCCTAAATTTGACTCTTTGATGGTCACTAAAAGCTATGCCAAACACAATTGATGCAATCAATCTCGACTAAATTTAGCTCATTTTTTGGTCTCTATTTCAACTACAAAATGCTTGTGGCAGAATTACTGAATTCCATTTTTGACCGATTTCATGCCTCACTACAAAAAATTCAGCGTGCCTAATTCATCTCCACGGTATTTTTCTAGAGGGAGTGGTCGTTTTGGAAGCTGTGAAATGAGCTGAGGCATGTCTCATTTGAACGTCTGAGAGCGAAAACATTTCAATTTTACAGGAAACCCACGTAATTTCGTGAAAATAAGCCTCTTATACAGGCGAAGGTCAATTGAGCACACACTTCCGGAAAACTACAAAAAAATCTTTCTTAGCAAAAACTAAGATAGATCGGCTCCCGTTGGTCAAAATTAAAATCACTTTAACTCATTCTGAAGGTGACAAAACAAGCTTGAATGGAGTTAAGGGAGGTGGGAAAACTCTGAGATGGATTGAAGTTCTGAGTAAAACAAAGACAGTAGGGTCAAATTGGGCACACATTATCTACAAGTGAGACTGGTTCCCCGTTACATTTCATTGAAAAAAAAAAAAAAATTGAGTACTCGAAAAACCTACAAAGCTGATATACTTTTCAAAAGTACATTGCCAATACCATTAACTCAAATCAGCTTTGCTTATACTCTGCTAATACTTCTCAATTCTAGTCAGAAAAAAATGAGGAAATTCAAAATTCACCGAAATTTAAATGCAGACCAATTTGAGATAAAATCTCACCTTTGACAGGCCTAATAATCATAGGCAAGGCAGGTAAAATTTTAGAACTGCATCCTGCTGCAGCATCAAGCATCTCATTAATCGCAGCCTCTGCAAGTGCTGGATAAGGTGGACCGGGTTCACAGAGTCCGTGAAAAAAGAGTGGCAAATAAAAGTGATAATCAAGCTGATCGACTGGTGCCTTCCAATTAAGATGAGTTACGCCAGCTGTCATTTCAAGAGTTACGGGAAAAGCTCCTCGTTCGTAGTAATGTCTGAATAAACCACCCCGAGGTGGTCGTTCCTTGTACAGGTCACGTGGACGTGGTGGCTTGGCTACCACCGTGTTGTCCTGGAAAAAATTAACGTTTTACTTCTTATTCCTCTTTATACTTATGGTAAATTTTGTTGTATTGTATTACAGGAAGAGACTGTACCAAAGGGTTTTCGTATGAAAATGATTCATTTAATTTATGATTGAGAATTCGCGTGATCTTCAGAGGAAGATACACTTGTTGACTAGTAATTAAAATGAATGAATAAGATCAGTAAATAAACGTGTGGTCAAAAAACTGGTGTCGAAGAAGAACTATGACTTTACTCTTTTATTGAATATGCTCTTGTTGGCATTTCCTGGAATGGTCAAAATCATCTGTATCAAAAGATTCTGAAGCCTCTGAGACGAGTAATTGCAAGAGCTTGTAGATGTGAATTTTGAAACTATCAGTGAAATATGATCTTTCATAATTTATCTTAGATATCTATCAATCCAAACTTCTTGTTGCAACTCTGGAAGTCATGCAAGCATCTCTGTTTTCAGAATATGAATTACTCTTTTTCCAAATAACTCCATCACATTTGTGAAGGATAGTCTGAATAGAAAGAATTTTCGAGATATATTCAACGGGCCACACTCCCTACTGATGAAATTTTTCTGGAATAAATACCTCCATCTCTCAATACCCACCCATCACTGAAATACCAAAACATTTTTTCTTCTTGTGAGTTGTTGAATTTAATCTAGAACATGACTACTATGGATTTGCGAGCAAAAAGACCAAGGCGAGCCGGTCGTAAAAATGGTTTTAAGCAACTCCGCAATGAAATTTAAAGAGCAAAAAATTCACAGCCAATCCATCATACACCAATAGGAATTGAATTAGCAAAAAATGAACGGCTAGTCCTATGAAAAATATGTGCATGTCCATCTAGATAAGCTCTGAGCCAGAATAACGATCTAGGAATCGTATTAGAGTGCAATTGAAAGGTGGCGCATTAACTTTGCCACTTCTGAAAGCTCACGAAATCGTCCGTAATACGAGCAGCACTTTCGAAACCAAAGCCTACTTTTGTCAAAGTGCGACCTCCTCGTGTTTAAAACCCTTATCCATTTACTGATCATTTCTCTTTCACATATATAGGATTACCTATACAGTCTTTGTAGCTAAAACCCTTCGATAGAAATCAAGGTCAAGCTGTCACGCGTCTAACACGAAACTCACACTATATACTCTCGTCATATCACATGTTCTTGATGCAATTTTAATCTGTACGCCCTCTTTCCTGAATTTACTTGCTTCGAGGAAATTTATGTTCATTAGAGATCTTGACCATATACATAAACTTTCATACGCTCTTGGTTTCTTTGGAAATTATAGAGGATGAATTTAGAAGTGTCGTAGGTGTTTCACTGACGTTGAGATAGATCGATTGATTGTTTCAATCCTTATTCCTGATCAAGAAATTTGAATACAGTAGAAACACTGTGGGGTTTTTGACTCGTCGAGTTACGCAAAATTTCCAATAGTGTGAAGATTTCGATTCATTTCCATCTGTGATTTTTTGATAATTGATCACAATTCATAGCAGATTTTGGGAATTTTTATTGAATCCATAAAATTCTGATTAATAGTTCTGGTTTGGGGGCCATCGTGTATTTTCAGAGCGAATTCAAATAGTTGGGCGTATTTTTTTATTGTTTTGCCAAAAGTTCTTATTGATTCAGTCAGAAAAACTTCAGATACACTTGTTCTCATTCTACTGATATCTAATTTACAATTCTGGATTTTCCGTAAGATTGAGAATACACAATGGTTGCCTCCTAAAAAAGAACCAGTAAAAATTGCATCCAGGCTGAGAAATTTATTGACAAAATCTTTCAAGTCTAATAATTTCATTCAATCATTTCACTATCGAATTCATGTATCATTGTTTACACAATGTTTCCTCATCTTTGGCATAATCAAGGTAATGTTTTTATAAAAATTGGGATGAAGAGAAGTTTTTGTATTTTTCTGTAGAAAATTTTCCTAGAAAACTTATTCTGAGTGCCGCTTAGAATGGAAGTTTTAGTAGCCGGAGCAATCGTAAAATAATAGATAACCCCACCATTGCTCCGAAATTGTCAAGATTTCCATATCATGTCAAGATTCCATATCACAAATATTTTGTACAAGAAGTGTACAAAAGAGCACACAGTGAAATGCATCAAACATTAGTCAGGCGACAAGTAGATAAGTCCGAGTACGGTCAGACACCGATTCAACCTCCTGAGCAAAACAGGTATTCAAGAAAATGAACCAGAATGAAAATAAATTCTTGAATATATCAATCTCGCTGAACCACTCCAAAATTACATTAACACACTATCTATTCTGACCATCTACTTTAACCCAGACGACAAAACAATCAACAAATCATAACGACAAAAACATTATATTGTGTATTATTATTTTGCTAACCTGTAGCGCCTGAATGGTAAAGGCGGGAACGACCCTCGGGGCTGGTTTTTTCCTGTGTTTCCGCACGGCGTCCCAAAATTCAGTCTGATTTACCATTTTCTTGTTCCAAAGTTATGATGATGCAGCCGCGCGTATAAACTTGCTGTGAGAACATTCATTGTCACGATGAATTTTGATTTAACCCGACGCCCACCCAAATATATAGACTTACACTTTGCCGCATCAGCATCATCTCGTTAGGCGCGATAATCGAAGCCGTTGCCGCGTTTCCTTGGTAACCTGTACCTGCATTCCCGTACACGCGTCAAGTAGAATTCCGATACCTACGTTACCTACTTCTGTATACTTAGACTCAAAAAAGCTCATGCTGCGAGGTCACTATTCAGATGAATTTTATTTGTTTTGCATTCAAGTAGCCTGATTTGTGCAGACTGAGGTTTGTAGATGATTATCATTATCGCTAAGGAACAAAATTTGGGAGTCGGAAGGCCCTCCCCCCCCCCCCCGGAAAGAATGAGAATTTTTATGTATTTCCACCGTAGAATCTTTGCTTTCCTCATAGTTTGAGATTAGAAAGGAAGCAAAGATACTCTAGGGGAGAAATAGAACAGGTACTCCTCAATCCGCAAAAAGACTTTTCATTCGCGTTCTGGAACGTGTCATTATCTTATTTTCATACGAGCGTCAGCCAACGGAAGTTGATAATTTTTGCACAAACGTGAAACTTTAAGGTCAATAGAAAATAGTAGATTTTGCACCGAGTTTATGAGGTTGTAGCTCGCTTCTGAGCGATTGGTTTTCGGCCTGAGCCGCAGGCGAAGGTCGAAACAATCGCTCGGAAGCGGGGAACCTCATGAACGAGTTGCGAATACTATTTTTTACAATTTTGTAGCACCCAAACATCGCAAAATTGCAAAAACACTTTTTTTTCAACATGCTGTGCCGAAATTTCGCAATCATGTGCGTGAAGTTAGTGCGTCAAGACCATTTTTTCGGTGCGTAAGGAAAAACTTTACGCGCATCGAATTACGAAAAATATCGTACGAAACGATTTCGATACTTTACCCACTGTCGGAAACTTTACACACTCGAGTGAGACTTTACGCATTGTTGAAATTCCTTACGCACTCGCTGACGCTCGTGCGTAAAGAAATCTCAGCGGTGCGTAAAGCTGTTACCCTCGTGTGTAAAAATTTTCGACAGTGCGTAAAGAATCAAAGTCGTTTCGTAATATACTATTTCCGCACTAATTTTCCTGTAAAGACCTATTTCGCGCATCCTCGTGTTGGTTCTGACCTTCGCGTATGGCTCAGGCCGGAAACCCATCACTCGGTAGCAAAATAGTATATTTCGCACCGAGTTCATGAGGTTGTAGCTCGCTTTTGAGCGATCGGTTTTCGACCCGAGCCGGAGGCGAGGGTTGAAATGATCGCTCGGAAGCGGGGAACCTCGTGTGCGAGGCGCGAAAGTTATTTTTCGCAATTTTGTAGGCACTCAAACATCGGAAAATTGCGAAAAATAGTTTTTCCACCCTTGTATCGAAATGAACTATTTTAATCTGCTTCAGACCTATGAGAAAATGTTCTTTCAGGTGTCTCGTTGGAGAGTAAATAATAACACGATTATGCTATGTGGATCCCGATTCCATATGTGCTACTGAAAACAGTCGAAAATACCGAAAATTGAGTCGAATTTGAGCCTTTTTAGGCGTGGGCCCTGATTATACGGCACTTAGCACGAAACACTTTGTAAGATAAAACACAGATTTGAGAAATGGTCACTCGCGCGATATTCTATGACAAACCAATCCAAAGCTATAGTAAATACAAGATGGATCGAAAATATCGAAACTACAAGTAAATTGGGTCTCTCAAAATGCGGAATGAGAATTCAATTATTAGTTCTACGTTTTACAAAGTACTAGAAATAGTACTTTGTAAAACGAATCAGGAGATATATGCTCCGTTTTGTAAGGATAGCTAAAACAATGATGATAAGCCATTCTATTCTGACATGTAACATCTGTAACAACGCAAGTGATCAAATATTCGTTCGATAAATTAAAATGTATAAGTTGGATATCTGAGCTATTCACAGTGATTGCGAGAACGAGGGTATCTCCAGTCCGAAACAGTCTTCTCCTCCAATCATTGCTAGCAGTGTAATTGGTTTGATCTCATGATCGTGTGTGAATTTTCATAACTGAAACAATCATTTCAGCAGAGTGGACACTCTATCAATTCACGATGAAATGTGGAAGTTTTGAATTGCAAGTGCTGTATGTACACATATATCTTATTAATCATCGACTATAGACCGAGTAAAAAAATAAGAATAGACGTTGTTAAGTCACTAGCTTCCGTAGCACAATTAAACATCAATAATTTGAGCAGTACAGTCAATAGTTCAATTCCATGTATTCTCTTACTCAGAAAACCTGCTAAATTCAGTCTATAATTCATCTTTTCTGCGTATATTTTAAGAATATCCACTGAGTTCCCCTGTGGAACTTTCTTGCAATGCAAAACTGCATCCGATTAGCAGAATCGAACAAAGTGGGTCCTCAGGGTACCCAATCCTCATTCCTCAAATATCCATGCCATGTTATCTCAGAGTCACTCAGTTTTGTATAGAAATGGCAATACTCTCAAAGTCTTGGCACAACAATTTAGCTTCAAAAAAGATATATTTATCGTGGAAAATTGCATTTTTCATTGTGAAGGAATTCTTTCAACTTTTGGTGAAAAAAAGAATCACCAAAATATCTTCATGAGTCTATTACTCCCCAGATCAATGGTCATCGTTTTCCTGGCCGTACTATCAAGTGGAATAGCCCTAAATCATTCAAGTCTCACATTGACTATCATCGACACCAAAGAAAATTTCTACTTCGCTGATGAAAAATTTGACCCAGACAGTGCAAGATTATTCATTGCAAATTGTCGAGATCATCAAGGAGACGAGCTTCATTTGCATCATTCTTGTGATATTGTGGTCCACAGTCTACCATTAAACTTATCTCAATCACCTACAAGAAAATGCCCAAATATCAACCTTGTAGAAAACAGTACCACAATTACTGGCCTTCCAATTCATGGAATTCACTTTCAGTCCTTCAACGATGATGTTGCAGTGATAAAATGGGAAAAAGTGTTGTGCGAATCCAACATCATTTTTATTACAATTGTTAACGTGACGAGTTGTTCCGTTACCAGATTGCAATCTCGTCACGATTTAAACATAAATCAGATGATGGAAAATGTATCCGGCCATGGACCAAATTTCGGAGTTTTTAGTGAAGATAAAAAATTGTGTGAGGTTGAGAAATTCCGATTGAAAGATAAACTACTCGATCAAGCAAATTTATCATCTACTTCTGGGATAGTCGAATTAACTTCAGTAGAAGATACAAAAGGTGACATTGTCGTGAGATTCGATGAACACAATCTGAAGTTGACCTTCAAAAGAAATATGCACGATGATTCTGGTTTGCACGTATTTCCAAACAACAAATTCCGTTACGTAGCAATGTCGAAAACGAATGGCAAGTTTGGTCTATGCTCTGCACTTCGATCCAATCAAACTCGATGCGCTCAATATGATGCTGAAGGTAGAATGAAGATTAATGCAAGTCTAAAATTGGAATCCAATGAAGTACCGATGGTTGTTTACAATTTGATTGGCGATACTATGCTGATGCTGTCGAGTAATTGTTCGGAGGAAGTATCTGGTACTTACCGGTGCAAGAATTTTCTGATTACGAAAATAGAGGTGAATGGGCAGAGGAAAAGCTGGTCTCATATCGATTCAATACCTGGGGAAGAATTTACTTGTAATTTTAATCAAGGTGTTGTAAGAGCTGATGGATTTGAAGTTGATGACAAAGTATGCTTTTATTTAAAATGTTTTCATAAGAAAATTCTAGAGGATAAGATCAATGCTGAACACTTTATAGATTTTCGAAGTGTTTGCGTGCCGAAGGCATTTATGTGAAATTAGCCCTATGGGGAGAGTTATTTGATCCAAATATATGAGATAAATGAACCACAAATATGGAAGATCTACTAAGCCCCCCCCCCACTGATTTTGTTTCGCTCGCCATTTTAGCCCGTCTCAAAATTGTCGTAGGGACCTTAACTCATTCTAAAACTCGTTCTCAAGTAAAATAGAGCCGATCTATAGGGATTGGACACACTTGTCGGGTTGCCGTCAAACAGGCGTTTTTTCCTTCAAGATGGCCGCCTTAGGGTATAGATTTAGCACTGGGTGCATAGGGCCGTGTTCATAATATCGAGTTTCTACCTATCCCAGGTCATCAAATGCCCATCGGACGCAATAATGAGTAGACCAGATTCAAGCATAAATGACCTATGCCAGACTGACAAGGAGAGCATCAGGTCTGCGGATCGCGGATCTTGATGAAACTCTGGGAATCATCTTGTTTTGGTGAGAAATGGAGGTATCTCCAAGGGTTTGATCCCATGGGCCTCCTATCCCGAGATACAGCCATGGAGGTTAGCATCATCAGTATATCTATATATGGGTCTTTTTAACATGGGTCTATATGGACAATGCTAATCTTCATGACTGTATCTTGGGATAGGAGGCCCATTGGACTTAACCCTTGGAGATACCTTCATTTTCCACCAAAACAAGATGATTCCCAGAGTTTCATCAAGATCCGTGTTCCGCAGACCTGATACTCTCCTCGTGAGTGAGCATAGCCGTAAATAATACAAAAGCCCTAACCCTACCAATGCTAAATCTAGATCTAATGGTAGCCATTTTACGCCTGTGTGCAGGCAACCCGACAACCATGTCCAATCCCTATATCAGTGCCCCCGTCGTAAGAGGCATAAAAGACCTATTTCTATGAGATTCTATGATTTTACGTAAAATCGGGATATCTTGGCTCCACGGCGTTCAAATGAGACGTTCTTCAGCTGATTTCGCAGCTTTTCCTAAATTTCTTTCAAATTTTGAACCACTTGAATGAATCCCTACGAGTTCAAGAACAACCATAGAAAAATTTTATGGGGGCAACTGCACTGTAATCAGTAATGTGCTCGTGAAGTCGATGAGAAATCGAATTTTGCAATCCTGTGAAAGCATCTCAGAGTTGAGACAGAAAAAATGTGCTATAAAGTACATTTGAATTGGATGAGCCAGTTTTTTTGGGTGACATTTTTACTGTCCGGGGCGAGAAAAGTCAAAAGTTGCAAAAACGATATTTTCGTTCTAAAAAACGATAAGGTCATTCTAGATATTTTGGCGGCAGAGGCATATCTTTGTCCTGTAACTCAAACCTTCAGAAAACACTGCAAACTGTTGAACTTATATTTTTTCACATTTTCAACACGAAAGATGTCATGTATTCACGTAGGTGCGTACCAATTAGAAAAAGTGGAACATGAGGCTCCCATTTTAATTCACGGAGAAATCTTTCATTACCTCACAAACCTGCGGCGGGGTTGCAAAATGATTTACGCCAGTATTTCATCAATATTTGAGCATTACTTTGACGAAACAAAAGTCGATGGTGGGCGTGCCACCATGTTGAGATTTTCCAAATTTCAGGATCAAAATCGACTATTTCAAGAGATGCACCCATATTGGACCGAATACTTCCATAACTTTTTATATGGTTACTTTGCATACAGCGAAACTTCAAGTCAGTGGTCAAATATATTTCGGAGAATACTGTGATGTGAGTCGGATAGTATTTTTGATCAATTTGATACCCTTAGATAGAACCCTTGTGACGTCCACTCACAAAAATTTCAATGCGACAAAGTCCTCTTAAATTGATTCAGATGATTGTAATGAACAAAACTGAGGCTGGGTATTATGAAATAATTAAGATGAGATTTTGAAAAGATATGTAGGTATATTCAGAAACAAATATCACTCGATAGTTCGAAGTACAAGTATAGATGATTGACAATTCTGATTTCAAATGATGAGCAAAATTAATTGTGCGTACCGTATGCAAATATCGAGCAGAATGAGAGCGCGCCCCCCGAAAGCAGGGCTTTTTATAAGCTGCGATAAGGGATCCCCTCTTAGTAGGACTCAGCCAGTTCAAAAGCGCGCGTGGTAAGGAGTGCGCGCGACAAGAAGCCTAAATCAAATCGAAGCGGGCAAACTTTTCTATATAGTGTCGCTTCACCCCGCGAGTGCCTATAACTATAACATTCCTGCCAATTGATGATTTTTTCGCTAAGAAAAATCACGCATACACGCTGCAGTGATATGCGCGGCTTTTCGTCATGCAAAAAAGCCAAAAATCGGAATCTGCAATTTCCTTGCTCGAGAAATCGTGGTTGTCTGCCTAATTCCCAAGATTTCTCGAATTGCATAAAATTGCAGATTGCTGACGCGCTTCAAGCGCGGGCTGAGGCTGGGGCTGGGCTTGCACCGCGAGGTTCAGCGACTAGCTGTTCTCAAGTCATTTGTTGAGGCTTCGAGGAACCATTCTAGATCCTCGCGCGCAGTACAGAACATTTTGCGAGGCAAGTTATTTTGAATCGAAATCTTTCTCTGGGCTCTGTCACATCATTATAACTACACAATGTGGAAATTACATGGTACAAGGGGAAAGCAGCGTCGTTCGACATCACATTTCAATTTTTCACATTTGAGTTTTCATACATATCGCGCTGAAATTTTACATACACATGTATTACATTTTCTCTATTTTAATTTTAAAGCTCATTCTTGGTCATGCCGTATTCTTGCTCACAATCTTGTATATACACATTGACAGTCACGATCCACACCACAATTGATTCTTATAACCTACGCATTCCGACACCCAATACTTTCCAAAGTGGCTCACGTATTTTCTGAATCTAAACATCCCGTCAGTACCTTATCCGTATGGGCTCGCAATCTCGCCGAGCGAGCCGTCAATATGCTGCAACCGCCTCTTCGAGTTGATTCTGCGAAATTTATCAAGTGATCTGGTTCAGAGTTAAAAACGAAGAGATCAAATTGTACATGAGCTGAACGCCAAGCCATCGGGATATATATATATATATATATACATACGGGCCGAAGTGACATACAATACCAACAATATGTCTCAAAGTATGATCTCTCTCTCTCTCTTTTTTTTTTTTCTTAAGGTGGTTAGAGGGCAAAATCTGCCTCAGGATCCCTCGGATCCGTCCCCAGACACCGGACTGGTTCAGCTTACGCGGACTACGCATAGCCCACGCAGGCCATACCAGGCGGGACACGGGTTTGGGTGGGCCCGGCCGTGTAATATCCCTCTCCCCTCGATGTCCGATACCTAGGGCATCGGGCAATCTAGAAGGAGATCCACCTGCATCTACCATCTCATCCCGGAACCGCGTGAGCATTACTTCAGGATGAGCGGCATGTCTCGCGCTCGATTGCGAGCGTTCCTCTTCTCCATCTTCTCTCTTCGGCCACTTGTCGGCATCTTCTATCTTCACTCTTCATTGTTCCCTCTCTTTCTTCTTTCTTCTCTCTTGTTTCTTCTTTCTTCCCTCTTCAGTGCATCAGATTCCTCCTGGAATCATTTGGGCCTCTTCTGTTTCAATCGGCAGAGTCACTGTAATTCGCCTGCTTCGAGGCGCCTTACTTCCCTCTCTTTCTCCTCTTTGTGGGTCATCACCAGCTTGATGTATCCGGTGAGTCTATCCCATGTCTCCTGGTTGCGGAGTAAGTACGGGACGAGATTCTCAGGTGTTAGTTGAGCACCCAGCCACTCATCCAGCTCGGCGCGCTCTCTCCGGGTGTCGCTGCACTTGAACAGGGCATGTTCGGCGTCATCCCATTCGTCCCCGCATGACTGACATGCTGGGGTCGTCCTCTTCTTGAACCTGGTTAGATAGGAACCGAAGCAACCATGATCGCTCAGTGCCTGCGTCGTCCAGTAGTCCATCTCTCCGTGGGTGCGTTCCGCCCACTTGGCTACGTCACGGATCAGCCGGTGCGTCCATCTGCCGTTCGCAAATGGCGAATCCCACTCAGTTTGCCAATGCTCAAGGGTGGTTTCCTTCTCGTTGTCGCGGATGATCTCCTTCATCGTCGGAGTGAGTACTCGTTCGGCTCCGATCACTTTCTGGCGGTCCCAGATCCTCACTCGCTCCGCGACGAGCAAGTGGATGGGCGGAGTACTCGCCAATACGTGAGCCGCATCTCCTGACACAGTGCGGTAGGCACGGATACTCCTCAGGGCCGCTCTTCGGTGGACAGGCCCCATTCTCTTCTCGATGATGGTCTTCTCTACCCTCTTCCCCCACACGGGTGCACCGTACAGCATGATGGAGGTAGTGACGGTGTTGAGAAGTGCGCGCCTCTTTTCCTTGGGTCCTCCGATATTCGGCATAAGCCGCTGGAGCGCCGCACCGACCTTGCTCGCCTTCTGGTCGGCTTCCTGGATGTGCTTCTTGAACGACCACTTGTCGTCGAGCCATACACCGAGGTATTTCAGCTCTGTCTTCCGTGGAATCTCTTGCCCGTTGATATGAAACCGGGGTAAGTCAAACTTCCTACGCTTTGTGACCACGATTGCTTCGCACTTCTTGACAGCGAGCTCCAGAAGCCTGCTAATCATCCACTCGTAGACTCGGGCTAGCGCTTCGTTCGCGCGTCTACCCAAGAGTTCCTCGTTGTCAGCCCATACTATGAGTCCCGCGTCGTCCGCGAAAGCCACTATTATCACTCCTTCTGGCAGTTCGATAGACAGTAAGCTGTCATACTGGGTGTTCCAGTTGAACGGCCCGGAGACCGATCCCTGTCCGATTCCGGCGGACAGTACCCGAATCTCTTGTCCCTCGTCGGTGTCGTACACGAGGGTCCTGTTCCGCAGGTAGTCACTCGTGACGGCTAGTAGATAGGGGGGCACTTTACCTGCTTGGGATTGATAGACTCGCTCCCAGCTCGCGCAGTTGAATGCGTTCTTTATGTCCAACGCAATGATGGCACAGAATCCTCCTCTTCCTTGGTATGGGTTCCCTACCGACGCTTGAACCCGTTCTTGGACCGCCTCGATCGCGTGCACAGTGCTCCGTCCCTTCCGGAACCCGAACTGCATTGGTGATAGCCCACCGCCTTCTTCGTAGGCTTTTTCCACCCTGTTGAGCACCATTCTCTCGTACATTTTCCCGATATTGTCGAGCATGCTGAGAGGGCGTTGACCTCCTTGACCCTTAGGTATCAGGACCAGCTTCTGGCGTTTCCACTTGTCCGGGAAAGTTCCCGCGCTCAGACAGATGTTGAAGAGGTCGAGGAGTAGATCTGGCTTGTATTTGAAGACCAGTTTCAGAGCCTCGTTTGGGATGCCATCCAGGCCAGGGGCCTTGCCGTTCGGCATTCTCTTCGCCGCTATGAGTAGCTCTTGCATAGTGAAGAGCGGGATGGGGTCTTCGCTCTCCATAGGGAATGTAACTCTGGGTTCTCCTGCTGGGAAGAGGTCTTCCACGATGGTGCGCAATGTTGCTGCATCGGTCGGTGCTGGGTTGCCCTTCCGGGGTCGGACCTTTGACATGACCACGCGGTATGGCGTGCCCCAGGGGTCTTCGTTAACCATGTCGCACAGTTCACCCCAGCACTTCTCTTTGCTCCTCCGGATGGCTAGAACGAGAGCCTTCTTTGCTTCTTTGTACGCTCTGTCATCTTCCGCCAGCGATGGTCGTTGCAGCTTCCTTGATCGCCATGCGGTCCTCCTTTTCTTGTTGCTCGTTCTTCGTAGAGCCTTGATCTCATCGGTGATCCAGTACTCTGGTTTCCTCCAAAAACATGGTGTTGCCCTGCGAGGCATCGACGCGTCGCAAGCTCTCGTGATGGCGGATCTTACCATCGCCACAGCTTCGTCCGAGGCGGAGTTCATCGGGAGACCTTCGACTGTTTCTATCGATTCCCGGAATTTCCCCTCATCCAGCTTGCGTACCTGGCACCCCGTCGGTCGCGGTCTGTGTGTCGTCTGTCTCTGTCTGTCAGTCCTAAGCCGAAACCGAATATGTCGATGGTCACTCAATGTTTCCGTGTCCAGAACCTCCCACGATGTCATACGTCCCATGAGCGACGGGCTCATGAACGTCAGGTCGAGGACCGAAGACGAACCTCCCTCCCTGGACCGAGTGTCGTGTCGGTGGTAGGTGATAACCCCCGTTTCGTTCGCGAGCACTAATCCCATTGCCTCCATGGCATCAGCGAGTATTACCCCCCGTCTATCACGCGGCCCCCCGCTCCAAGTCGGTTCCTTGGAGTTGAAATCCCCCGCGATTATAACTGGGCCCCCCCATTGCCTCACATCCTCTTCTAGGTCATGGACCTCGTCTTCGAATTCGTGCATCTTGAGCGACGGCGAATAGTAGCAGCTGTAGACTGCTGTGCCCTCTATGGTCTTTCGAGCGAAACCGCGGCCACTAACAGCTGGTCCAGTCTCACGGATCGCAGGATTCATGATCTGGATTACGGCTGTCCTCCAGTGATCGAATGTGGATCGAGAGAATTCGCGCTTCCGAGGCGGTTCGGAGATAATCAGAACATCGATCCCTCCTTCTTTGGCTACAGCGTGTAGGAGATCGTCTGCGTCCCCGCTCTTCCTGAGGTTGGCTTGGATGAAGCTAGCCATTCCTTCCCTTCCTGCGTCTATATGTGGTTCTTGCCCTCTGGTACGCAGTGCAGTTGCTGGCCCCAGATCTATGGTCAGATTTGGACCCGATCGCCACACAGCTTAGGCATTTTGGTTTTTCCTTGCAAATCGCAGCAAGGTGCCCTGGTTCGCCGCATTGGAAACAGAGTTTTGGTTTCCGTTCCTCTGCCTTCTCTTTTTTGCACCCCGAGGCCTTGTGCCCGTACTCTAAGCAGTTATAGCACCGTGGGATGCCACCCTTCTCGCGGATCCTGACTCTGCCCCATCCAACCTTTGGCTCCTTCCAGTGGAGGAGATGGTGAGCCAGTCTCGTTGCGATCGAGACAACAGCGGTTTGGGTGCCGCGGTAGCCACTCCGGATGTACTTGACTACAACGGCACCCTTCTCGTTTTCTGGTAGGGCCTCCGCGAGGGCATCCCGCACCTTGATTATGTCGACATCGTAGTCGACTCCGAGAACCTCGAGGGTCGTGCTGTTTGCTAGACAGTGGACAGCTCCTTCTTGCCCGACGACTGGTGCCAAGGCTGCCTTGACGGCGGCGACATCGGTGCCCTTCTTGAGTTCAAGAAGGACTTGGCCTTCTTGGGTCTTGCGGATGCCCGTGACCTTGGAGCCCACTTCTTCATCGAGGTCATCCGTTTTTATCCTGCGCAGCATGTCTGCGTAGGTTAGCCCACCTTGTTTGGCCGTAACGAGGACGGCTTCGGGCTTCACCCTTCTCGGCTTCATTTTCGCTTTCTTCCCGGCGGCATCGTCCGATCTACCGCTCTTCTTTGCCCTTCTCGCTTGTTTCTTTGACACCACTTCCTTCCAAGGCCCGTTCTGCTCGGGCCGATTGGGCGTTGATGTCGAGCGCGGTGTTCCGAGACCTCCCGGTGGAGGACCGTATCGTGTCGCCTTCGAACCGCGTTGTTTTCCCGGTCGCGATTCCGGTTTCCCTGCCCCCCTTCCCTGGAAGCCACTACCCGACGCGGCCGGTTTTCTTGTGACCGGAGGCTGCATATTCCCCCTCGCTTTCAGGGTTTTTTCCGTTTCGAGGAGCGTTGTCTCGAAAGCAGCCCGCTTCGCCTTGTCTGTCGCGAGTAGGCCTTCGAGCGCGTGGCCTATCTTCTTGAGCTCTTCGATGTCACCCTTGGTCCCTTCTGGATTGCTGGAAACAGACTCGACTATTCCTATAACCAAGTTGAAGTGCTCGAGGAGGAGATATGTCTTCTCCTCCGTCTCTTCCCGGCACGTTTTCAGGTCTTCCCATTTCCCCATGAGATCGCCCGCCTCGTTTCCACTCCTCTGTCGTGCCGCATCTCTGGTTGAGGGGATGTGGTCAATCTCCACCCTATCAGGCACCTCATCGTGCACTCCCCTCTCGAGCAAACCGTTTTCAGGAGTCAGGATTGTTCCGTTCCCCTGGGACCCTATAGTGGAGTCAGACTCGCTCGAGTCTGAGCTCAAGTTGACGGCGTCATCAACCTCGTTGCTGGGTTGCGTGATCTGGACCCTGATAGCGGGGTTGATCTTCAGCAGCTTCTCTGCCGCCTCTCGTGCTTCTGCTGCAACTTTCGCGTTCATCCCTCGTTGGCTCGGAAATGTGAGCTTTGATTGTTTGAGCACTCGCTTCTCTGCTCCGTCACTCGGGCCCTTTCTCTTCCTGCTAGGGGTGAGCTCAGCTTCTCCATGGCGTAGGTTTTTTTCTTCCGCACCCTCCACCTGCAGCGTATTTCCATCGCTTGTAGCTGTACGCGTTATTCCACCAGCCAAGTGTGCCACTGGTGGCGCGTTTTGCATCGTTGGGCCCCCCCCCCCCCAAGATCCGAATGGGGCCCCGCTTTACTTGGGGAATTCTTGCCGTCAATGCTGGACATCATCTTCTTTCTTCTTCCAGGGCCTGGAATCGCATGCTGGCCGACCCCGGACCAGACCAGCACGGGTGTGGTGTGTTGTGTGATGCGTGTTCTGTATAATGTTGGTATGTCTGTGTAATGCTTGAGCAAGCGTAAGTATGGTGCGTGTAGAGTGTAGTGTGTGTGTTAGTGTAAGTGTAGGACTCGGGTCCGGAGGGGCGTCACTCCCTCAAGCTCCAAGTGCAACCCTAAGGTCACACCCAAAGCCCCCTACGGGTTCTCTCTCTCTCTCTCTCTCTCTCTTTTTTTTTTTTTTTATTTTTTTTATTTTTTTTAAGGTGGTTAGAGGGCAAAATCTGCCTCAGGATCCCTCGGATCCGTCCCCAGACACCGGACTGGTTCAGCTTACGCGGACTACGCATAGCCCACGCAGGCCATACCAGGCGGGACACGGGTTTGGGTGGGCCCGGCCGTGTAATATCCCTCTCCCCTCGATGTCCGATACCTAGGGCATCGGGCAATCAAGAAGGAGATCCACCTGCATCTACCATCTCATCCCGGAACCGCGTGAGCATTACTTCAGGATGAGCGGCATGTCTCGCGCTCGATTGCGAGCGTTCCTCTTCTCCATCTTCTCTCTTCGGCCACTTGTCGGCATCTTCTATCTTCACTCTTCATTGTTCCCTCTCTTTCTTCTTTCTTCTCTCTTCTTTCTTCTTTCTTCCCTCTTCAGTGCATCAGATTCCTCCTGGAATCATTTTCCTCCTGGAATTCTCTCTCTCTCTCTCTCTCTCTCTCTCTCTCTCTCTCTCTCCCTCTCTCCCTCTCTCCCTCTCTCCCTCTCTCCCTCTCTCCTTTTTTTTTTCTTTTTTTTTTTTAAGGTGGTTAGAGGGCAAAATCTGCCTCAGGATCCCTCGGATCCGTCCCCAGACACCGGACTGGTTCAGCTTACGCGGACTACGCATAGCCCACGCAGGCCATACCAGGCGGGACACGGGTTTGGGTGGGCCCGGCCGTGTAATATCCCTCTCCCCTCGATGTCCGATACCTAGGGCATCGGGCAATCAAGAAGGAGATCCACCTGCATCTACCATCTCATCCCGGAACCGCGTGAGCATTACTTCAGGATGAGCGGCATGTCTCGCGCTCGATTGCGAGCGTTCCTCTTCTCCATCTTCTCTCTTCGGCCACTTGTCGGCATCTTCTATCTTCACTCTTCATTGTTCCCTCTCTTTCTTCTTTCTTCTCTCTTCTTTCTTCTTTCTTCCCTCTTCAGTGCATCAGATTCCTCCTGGAATCATTTTCCTCCTGGAATTCTCTCTCTCTCTCTCTCTCTCTCTCTCTCTCTCTCTCCCTCTCTCCCTCTCTCCCTCTCTCCCTCTCTCCTTTTTTTTTTCTTTTTTTTTTTAAGGTGGTTAGAGGGCAAAATCTGCCTCAGGATCCCTCGGATCCGTCCCCAGACACCGGACTGGTTCAGCTTACGCGGACTACGCATAGCCCACGCAGGCCATACCAGGCGGGACACGGGTTTGGGTGGGGCCCACCGAGAGGTGGGCCCGGCCGTGTAATATCCCTCTCCCCTCGATGTCCGATACCTAGGGCATCGGGCAATCAAGAAGGAGATCCACCTGCATCTACCATCTCATCCCGGAACCGCGTGAGCATTACTTCAGGATGAGCGGCATGTCTCGCGCTCGATTGCGAGCGTTCCTCTTCTCCATCTTCTCTCTTCGGCCACTTGTCGGCATCTTCTGTCTTCATTCTTCATTGTTCCCTCTCTTTCTTCTTTCTTCTCTCTTCTTTCTTCTTTCTTCCCTCTTCAGTGCATCAGATTCCTCCTGGAATCATTTGGGCCTCTTCTGTTTCAATCGGCAGAGTCACTGTGATTCGCCTACTTCGAGGCGCCTTACTTCCCTCTCTTTCTCCTCTTTGCGGGTCATCACCAGCTTGATGTATCCGGTGAGTCTATCCCATGTCTCCTGGTTGCAGAGCAAGTACGGGACGAGATTCTCGGGTGTTAGTTGAGCACCCAGCCATTCATCCAGCTCGGCGCGCTCTCTCCGGGTGTCGCTGCACTTGAACAGGGCATGTTCGGCGTCATCCCATTCATCCCCGCATGACTGACATGCTGGGGTCGTCCTCTTCTTGAACCTGGTTAGATAGGAACCGAAGCAACCATGATCGCTCAGTGCCTGCGTCGTCCAGTAGTCCATCTCTCCGTGGGTGCGTTCCGCCCACTTGGCTACGTCACGGATCAGCCGGTGCGTCCATCTGCCGTTCGCAAATGGCGAATCCCACTCAGTTTGCCAATGCTCAAGGGTGGTTTCCTTCTCGTTGTCGCGGATAATCTCCTTCATCGTCGGGGTGAGTACTCGTTCGGCTCCGATCACTTTCTGGCGGTCCCAGATCCTCACTCGCTCCGCGACGAGCAAGTGGATGGGCGGTGTACTCGCCAATACGTAAGCCGCATCTCCTGACACGGTGCGGTAGGCACGGATACTTCTCAGGGCCGCTCTCCGGTGGACAGGCCCCATCTTCTTCTCGATGATGGTCTTCTCTACTCTCTTTCCCCACACGGGTGCACCGTAGATCTCTCCCTCTCTCCCTCTCTCCCTCTCTCCCTCTCTCTCTCTCTCTTTCTTTTTCTCACATTTTCTTACTCGCCAGCCACACGCACTCTCTTTGATCTACGCACGAGGTGGCCCGCCGCACGGGTGTCGCTACGTCTCTCTCGCACTCGTGTATCGTTCAGGACCGTGTCCTTCCTAGCTCGTGAGCTGCGCCGCCTATCTCTCACGGTTCGAGGAGGGTCTGCAAGTTTTGGTGGTGAGCCTACCGCGCGGAACAATGACTGACAGAAACAAAGTTTTCACGATATCGTATATGAAACTCAACGCTATTGCATGATATACTGGTATTAAAACTCAGAGTTAGTTTTTCAAAAAAAGTTTTTTTCGAAGATAGTTTTTCAAGAATTCTTATTTTTGGATCGCATGGTCTGCCAAAGAATGAGAGACATGACGAGTTTCTTGGTGCAAGTATGTTACGGCACGAATAACAATTGCAGCATTGGCTATCAGCATACCTTGTACTAGGCTCATATCGTACCTTAAGATCTTTTTAGAGTACACAATTCTGAAATCCTCAAGAAATTTTTGTCCGAGCGAAATTTATTTTAAAGCTTACACACTAAGACATTTCGCGTGAAAAAATCTACCAACGATCGTCGATCACTTTCTTTGCAGAGAAATGTAACTCACTCCAAACCCTCATTCCAAAAACTTGTCCCCAGAGTTTTTTCTGAAGTGAGAAAATCGAATCTTCACCCCCTTTTCCTCTGACTCTTCTCTCAAAGCTTTGTTCAATCCATGTCTACCAGTGCCGCGGCACGATTATTCTTAAACCGTCTACGTGTCAAAAAAAAAAATGTCCGGTCGATGCAATAAAATCCCCTCACTACAACCCACTAAGATTTCAAACAAAAAATTCAACCACCCCTCGTCATGCAACATTGCATCGTTGTCGATCATTTCATCCACACCGCAATAATCGACCCTAATAAATTATCCGACTCCTGAGAAATAATGAAAGGAATTCAAAAAACTCTCTTTCCAAGGTCAAATTATAAAATTCGAGAGTCCTCGCGACGCGACAAAGACTGCCGAAGAGAAGCAATTTTGCATATTCAATTACAGGCTAGTATGTATTATATGTTTGATGCATGCACTTAGGGGTGTAGCGATTAATCCGGGGGTCGATCTTATCAAGGTTTGCCAGTTGCACTCCATACTGATGATCTAACGCTGTAAATTATCATCATGCGAGCCCTCGATTTGCGCGCCAACCAAGCAAATTTGATTCCATATTTTTGAATCTGCTTCTCTTTGTGTGGTGAGATTGATTGAATGTGAGCCAAATTCCTCGATAATCCATTGTCGGGACGAATATTGTTATAAGTAGAGATCAATTTTTTTTTTCGTGTGATCCAAGGTCGTCTTCAGCCAATGGACTATTACAACCGGGGCGGATCTCGTGGGTTTAACATTTCGTGTTTTGTTGTGGCGTGTTTGAGATCCAGCCACTCACCCTAAACCTAATAATTCTCTCCGCATTTGTCCGGGAGTCATGCCCGTGGAGTAAGGGAAAACTGCTGAAGGGAGAAAACCTGTTCCGGAGAGTTCGGCACATTTATCATACTACCCTTACGGTGCTCATGCCACATTTCGTGAGCATGAACACCGCAATTGTAACATTTCGTGTCTCCCGCTCACGTTGCTGAGGTGTAATTGTCAACTAATCGATCAGAAAAGTCAGCAAGTCGAGGTTGGTTAGACCAAGATGGGCGGTCACCCATCCAAGTACTAACCACGCCCGACAGTGCTCAACTTCGATGATCGGCCGAGCCGACACCCAGCGACCCCACCAACTGTGTTGGTGTAGAGATAAATTATTCTAGTGTCAAATGCCGAACTGCGTCGGCTCATCACAAAATGTTTCAGTTCGGTTGTTGTCGGAACCCTTAACAATTTGTGAGATGGAAAGACTCTGGAAATTATTATTAGCGTTACGGATAACTGCAACGTTCATATCCTTACTCTCTCCGTCGAGATCATTGGAAAACGCTCCCAATTCACTGATTTGCAGTTGAATCCACGGGAAACCAGTGAACATAAAGTGTGCTAAATTTTCATATTAGGAGCGGAGTTAGATTCCAAGTCTAAATAGAATAATGATGACTGAAAGTTTTTAATAACTGTTATATTCGACGAGCGTAACTTTTGTATTCGCGTAGCGGCTCGTGCGTGAAGTATCTCAACAGTGCGTAAAGATTCACATCTCGTGTGTATAGGTTTTCCGATTGCCGAAACCTTTCGACAGAGTTGCGTGCAATATTATTTCGAAATTTTGTGTCGAAAGTTAGTATTCTGTCGGTCACCTCATACGCTAGTAACCAAATCGATCGGGGCAGGCGGGGGAAAAGGGGGCAGAGCGGGGTCCAGGGGCGGCAAAGCCCCCCGACTGAAAAAAAATTCTGAAAATGTTTTAGAAAAAGATCTTTTGTTTGATATATCATATGTTACCGCATAAATTGAAAATATCGATCTCAATTCTCAAAAGTTCTAGTAGTGAATAAGATCCGAGATATGTGATTTCATAAGATAGTATGAATTTGAATTTCGAGGGAAATTATTACAGGGTCATGTGAATGTCGCCAAGGGCGGGTGAAAATACATAAACGAATTGATGGAATAACGTGCTATTCCCCTGGTTCAATAGGAAGAACTTGGAAAATTATAATGACAACAATGATGTTCTGAATACACGGGATAAAAAGTACCTCCGATAGAGGAAAACCTCTCTCTCATGAAAAATACGTGAATCCATGTGCGACACTCCTTTTTTATTGAGGCAAGGTGTCCTTTTGCTTTCTCTAAAGAGAAAGCTTTGTTTTCACCCCAACGAAAATTTGATCAAATTTTTCATTAAAACCAACATATCATTCAACAAAATTCCTTTTATCTAAAAAAGCCAAAGACCATTCTCTTCCTCTCGCCAAAATCTATCAAATGTAGGTAACACTTTTCCTCCTAATGCCTTTCCAAAACCGTCAGAGACTCATCTTTGCACCCCTTTTTCCGTGTATGTGTGTGTGTGTGTGTGTGTGTGTGTGTGTGTTGTTTTCTATCGGACACGCTTTCTCTTTTTCTGTTCACCATATCAACTTTTGGCTTTCTACAAGTTGTGAAGAATCCAATTTCTGAGAGCCCAGTGATTTGGCAGCTTTCGGCTCCCAGTCAAATTTGATCCATGGGCTTTTTCAAGCAAAAGTGCTCGAATTTCGACTTTTAATACATAAATATCTTTTTCTCACACGGTCTCACCACGAATTGAGTCACCTAAACTACGGGTTTTTCTGCAAGATCTATCGATTGGTTAATACCGAAATTTTATAAAATCTTCACAGATCTCAAATTTTCGAAAAAATCAAAATTTTCACCAAAAATTTCATTTTAACCCTTTTCAAACCCACTGCATCGTAATTCCGTCTCAACCAAACGATGGATATTGTTCAAAAAACCTCAGACTAGAAGGCCCAAATCTCTCTAAAAAGCTTCCTCTAAAGAATAACTGAAAAAATAATGGGAAATTTTTCTTAATATTCATTTTTTCCTCGTACCTTCTTTTATGACTCATTTATCTCAATTCCAATGACCTAAACTATGGTTTTTTCTGCATGATCTATCGATTGGTTAATACGGAATTTTTATTCATTCTACACAGATCTCACATTTTCGGAAAAATCAAAATTTTTACCAAAAATTCCATCTAAACCCTTTTCAAACCCGCTGCATCAAAATTCCGTTTCAACCAAACAATAGATATCATCCAAAAAACCCTAGACTATATGATATGGCCCATATTGCTCTAAAAAGCTTTCTCTAAACAATTACTCTAAAAATAAAGAAAAATTTTTCTTAATATTCATTTTTCCCTCGTATCTTCCTTTAAATCTCATTCATCTCAATTTCAATGACCTTAACTATAATTTTTTCTGCATGATCTATCGATCGGTTGATACGGAATTTTCATTCAATATTTACAAATCTCTCATTTTTGGAAAAATCAAAATTTCGACCAAAAATTTCATCTTAACCCTTTTTAATCCCGCTCCAACGGAATTCGGTCTCAATCGAAACTTAGATATCATCCAAAAAACCTCATACTAGATCCACCAAATCCCTCTAAAAAGCTTCCTCCAAAGAATAAGTAAAAAAATAGACGGAATTTGTTTCAATATTCATTCTCGTTTCCTCCTTGTATCTTCCTTCATTACTCATTTATCTCATTTCATGAGTGTGTATCGGGTAACTTATACAAATCAAGTCCCATACTGGAACTCATTTGATTTGATTTGATTTCAATACCAGGTTCAGGTCAACAAGTACCTGGAGTGAGCCAGGTACTCCTGCAGACGGTGCTCAGAGCTCCTTTGCGCAGGCTGGGTTCTCTATAGTGGAGATGAGAGATCCGTCTCCGATTCTTCTTTTTTATTCAGGCGAAGTGTTTGGAAGGTAAATTTTACATCTCCACTGGACCTACAGTTTAAAGTGGATCCCGAACCAGCGAAACCACGGTGAAGGCACTTGAAAAAATTTCCAGTGGTGCCAGCACGGGGAATGGAACCTATGACCTTTCATTTGAAAGGCAAGAGCTCTAACTACGCTGCCACCGCGGCTTATAAAATGACATCCATATATATCTTTGACACGACATTTGATGAGTCAAAATTGCAACATAAGCTATTTGACATTTCTACGTCATTTCCTGCACACTACAATACCAACGAAAACGGGTCCTACTCGTCGTAATGGTCGCAGTGAACTTGTTAATAAACTTTAATTCATGTTTCCCAAACCCCGCTCAAAAAGGATAGTAAATAATATACCGTCAAATAGGGAAACTTTGGTACAGTTGTTGCAACTTTGGTAAACCCCTGAAAAATGACTTTCAAAGCTGCGTTTGGCCAGGTAAATGATTCTATCGCTCTGAAACTCATTCTTCCCTCTTGCCACACGCATAAACAATGTGTTGAGCCGACGTATACCCCCCGTGAACTCTTGTACTCGTTTATTGAATCTTTCCCCGAAACGGCTGATTTAGCACCGATACGAGAGTGGTCCAGTTGGTGTACCTGGCAAGAACTGTTTCAGAAAGAACTACTGGTGTATAATGCTACATTTCCATCACATATATCACCATGTTGAAGAAATCATCATTACATTAGAATATTTACACGATTTAGAATTTTAATGAATGAAAAACAGGAGGAAAAACCATGAAAAAGCGTACCAAAGTTAACCGACTCTAGATAAGAAGCATGAGGATAGGGTAAATCGGAATGGTTTAATGGAAAATTTCCTTTCGATAACATTGAAGCAGGTGAAAAGAGTTCGAGAGGAATGGAAGAAAATCGAAATCTGTTCCAACCACAATCTAATCCCATTGTTGTGAAAAATATCAGAGTGATCGAGGAAAACATTCTAACAAGTGGTTCTTGGTTATCTGATGAATCTATTAACGCCCTTTTGAATGTACTGAAATCAAATTCCAGTTAGATTGAACCCATAAATATTTCAGTGATGAAATTAAGTGAAATGATCATTGAAACAACAAAAGAGGATGTTCAAATGATACATAGCGATGAGTACAAGCATTAGAGATGTCTCCATTACAAGCCGCCATCACTATACATTTATGACAGTCTCTATTGTGATGAACATGGATATGAAAATTTGGATCCAAGAGAAGAAGCATTCATCAGAACGAGATATCCAGAACTAGACGTTAAAAAAGTTATATTAAGAAAAGGACAAAAGCAGCTAGACCAAAGTTCTTGCGGTCTCTTCGCTACTGCTTACGCAATCACTATATGCTTTAATAATGATCCCTCATTGACTATGTATTGCAAGAATTCAGACGTAATGAGGAGTCATCTAATCAAAATAATAAAATCAGGAGTGATAGAAGAATATCCAAAGGGAAATTCCATAGAATGAGACTTTTCTTGGGTATAAGAGTTGTCAATTGATCGATGATTTCAAGGAATATATGATTCATGAGATTTATATTGATATTTATATAATGAAGATATATAAGAAGTATAATGTATTTTTAATTATTATGTAAGAAGTAGTTTCGACTTTCTCTTTTATAACATTTTTGGATGATAATGGTTGGGTGATACAAATTATTGTCATATGACGCTTGGAGAAAGCATTCTGCTAATCACTTTTAGCAGCGTATTTTAATTGATTTTTCACGGATGTAAGAACCATTGAAAAAACTCTTTCAAGCACATATTTCGACGTGAAAAAAGCTGAATTTCACGAAAAAAATACTTTCAAATCTGAAAAACGTCAACATAACCTCAAAAAAATAGTTTTTCTGCATAAAAACGTTTTTTCGGGTCTTCGGCCTAATTTTATCTCAAATTCAATATTTTTATCCGATTATTCGTCAAATTTTACGTCGAACACCATGCTCAAAAAGTTGGAACTCGGATGGAATTCGCCGCTATGATTACAACCTTAGAAACAGGGTCATAAAAATAGTGCTGAATTACGTGGTTTTGGAGGGAGACATATTCCACTGGACAACAATAGTGTGGGTTAGGGATAGTGCATTGACCAGACATTGACTTTTTCGTGTATTTTTTGACGTAAAAACCAAATCCGAAACCAGTTTTGCACCTAGCCATCAGGAATTCTTTTAAATCGTGAAATACTGAGCATCTACAGAACTGCGTTTTCAGCGTTTTTCGCAGATTTTGTAGATACATGATTTTGATGGTGCAACGTTGCATCGGACTTCGAGCGTACTCGGACTATGATTTCTCACGTATTCTGATCTGCTGAACACGATGTCAGTACTCTAAGGAAGCTACTATGCGTTCAAGACCAGTGGTAAGATGATCCTCCGAGTTGCTATCAGCAAAATTTCCCTGATTTTGCAATAAATCTCCAAACGCTCGCGAACTCGACCAGGAACATCCTTTCACAACTCACGAGGGTGTATTTTCTTCATTTTTATGTATACAATGAGGAAGAAATTTTAGCAATAGCCCAAACATGCACTAGGTCATCGTACAGATTTCACAACGAAAAAGGCGTTTGAAGCATTTTTTTAGGTGAGCTCAAACCTCCTCATGAAGAGTCAAATTTCGAGTTCCCTTGTCTACCATATGTAACTCTTAGATCATTCAAATGATCCTTTTCAATCACACCCGTATGGTGTATCTAACGTCGGATGCTTAGATCCAGTTGCTTTCGGAATGGAACTATTGAACTGCCCACATAAGCTTGGAATAGAATACAAAGTATAGATACCCGAAATTTCAGATATCGTGTCATGGTAACGAAACAGAACTAAGTAGAAAACAGTATCTGAGGGCCGTAGGGGAAAATAATCAAGATGAGACTCATTACGAGGAAGCTTGAGCCTTTTTCAGATAATGCCCAGAACGCGTCTTCCAGAATAGTACATCCATATTGGTCCCATCTGCTCTTAGGCTATTGCAAATAACTTTCCCTAATTGTATACATAAATACGAGAAAATACGCCTTCGTGAGTTATAAAAGGATCTTCCTGGTTGATTTCGTGAGCATTCGGAGATTTATTGCAGAATCAGCAAAATAGGTAAATTTTGCTGATGGCAACTCAAAAACCAACTTGTACATCGTTTCGAACGCATACTAGCCCTCTAAAACCACTGCCATCGTGTTCAGCAGATCGTTTTGCGTGGGGAATCATAGTTCGAGTACCCTCGAATCTCGCTGCAACGTTGCACCATCAAAATCATGTGTCTACAGAATCTGCAAGAAACGCTGAAAACGCAGTTCTGTAGATGCTCAGTATTTCACGATTTAAAAAAATTCCTGATGGCTGGGTGCAAAACTGGTTTCGTATTCGGTTTTTACGTGAAAAAATACGCAAAAAATTCATTGTCTGCACGGTGCTAGGGAGAAGACGATAGGTTGAATAAAATTGTCACCAAAAAATCTTTTCTTTGATCGCAACTTACAATTTGCATCAAACTTGAAGGAGGGACCGGTAAATTAAAGAATGCCGAACATAAGTCGCCTACTCTGTGTTAGGTGCTTATAGCAGAGGTATTTTGAGATCCGTGGTCGGTAGATGTGATATTTGCGGATCTTCCCCATTCACATCGACGAGACTTCACCCAACAGACCACGCACCATACCTTATTAGGTATTTATCATTAGTATAGCGGCCAATAGAAGCGACGAAGATTTGACGCACATCAAGTTAGAGGATGCTGAATTTTTGGCCTGTGTCAAGCAACTGAGGGTCAAGTCAGCCTTTTCTGGGTCGAAGAGGAGGAGGAGGGTTCCAGGAACAGCTCCGCTCGACACGGTCTGTCAATGATTTTTCCGCAAGCCTCCCGCTCGATTTTAGGGAAATTTGATAGAGGAGTGGGGGTAAGGTGGGGGTTATATAAGGGAGAGCGCAAGCCGGCCAGCGGTCACTTTGCGCCGAGCGACCGACCAGTGAGGACGTCGCTCCCGATGCTAAAGAGAGGGATGAAAGGATGAGTTGGTTGATGGGCATGTGAGTGGGTGAGATGGTTCATGGATACGTGGGTGGGTGGGTGAGTGCGTGGGTGGATGGGTGCGTGAGTGGATGGTGTCGTGGGTGTGTGTAGGGAAAACACTACGTAATGGGTGAGTCCCGAGGGAGGTTTTTCATATGGCTCCAGGCGATCTTTTCCTCCCACATCAAAAAGAAAAGAAGCGGGCCGACGGTGGTACGTCATCAGTCCAGTCAGTGGCTGGACTGGTGGCGTGGTCAGGAAACCCGTCGGGGGATGGATGGATGGATGGATGGATGGATGGATGGATGGATGGATGGATGGATGGATGGATGGATGGATGGATGGATGGATGGATGGATGGATGGATGGATGGATGGATGGATGGATGGATGGATGGATGGATGGATGGATGGATGGATGGATGGATGGATGGATGGATGGATGGATGGATGGATGGATGGATGGATGGATGGATGGATGGATGGATGGATGGATGGATGGATGGATGGATGGATGGATGGATGGATGGATGGATGGATGGATGGATGGATGGATGGATGGATGGATGGATGGATGGATGGATGGATGGATGGATGGATGGATGGATGGATGGATGGATGGATGGATGGATGGATGGATGGATGGATGGATGGATGGATGGATGGATGGATGGATGGATGGATGGATGGATGGATGGATGGATGGATGGATGGATGGATGGATGGATGGATGGGGATGGGGATGGGGATGGGGATGGGGATGGGGATGGGGATGGGGATGGGGATGGGGATGGGGATGGGGATGGGGATGGGGATGGGGATGGGGATGGGGATGGGGATGGGGATGGGGATGGGGATGGGGATGGGGATGGGGATGGGGATGGGGATGGGGATGGGGATGGGGATGGGGATGGGGATGGGGATGGGGATGGGGATGGGGATGGGGATGGGGATGGGGATAGGGATAGGGATAGGGATAGGGATAGGGATAGGGATAGGGATAGGGATAGGGATAGGGATAGGGATAGGGATAGGGATAGGGATAGGGATAGGGATAGGGATAGGGATAGGGATAGGGATAGGGATAGGGATAGGGATAGGGATTGGGATTGGGGTGAGGACAAGGAAAGGGGTAGAGGTAGGGCTGGAATAAGAATATGAACAAGGACGGGGTAGGGATAGGGACAGCGATGAGAATAGTAACAGGAAAAGGTCTAGGGGCAGGGCTGAAGACGGTACAGAGATCGGGATAGCTGTAGGAATTGAGATACGTATAAGAAAAGGGATAGGAACTGCGATGAGGCCAGGACAGGAACAGGGATGGGAATAGTAACAGCGACAAGGTAGTGATAGCAACAGTCATAGGGACAAGGATACAAACGCGACAGGGATATCGCAGAGACAGAGATAGCAACAAGGGACAGGGATGAGGTCAGGGATAGGAACAGGATTGAAAGCAGGGACAGCGACGGGGATAGTCACAGAGGCAGGCATAGATACAGATCCAGGGATAGGCACAAGACAGGGGTAAGGGCAGGCCTAGTGTCAGGGTTAGAAACTGGGATAGGGTCAGAGATAGGGATAAGAATAGGGTTAGGAGTAAGGATAGGGGTGGGAACAAGGATAGGTATATGGTCAGGGACCTCTATAGGGGTAGGTCCGGGGAGGGGAACAGCAATGAGGATAGGAACATGGATAGGGATGGGGATAAGGTGGGTGATCTGGGAATGGGGATTACCGTACTCATACGGTCTAGTTCGATATAGCTTGGTCTAGTTCAGTGTAACAAGAAACAGGGGCTTTGACACGGGTAGGGTTAGAGATAGGCATGAGGACAGAGGTAGGGATATGGGCATGGAGATGAGAATAGTAATAGGGATAGGGACAGAGATAGCAGCGGGGATAAGGATAGGGACATCGACATGTAGATAAGGATAGCGATAGAGATAAGGGCGGGATACGGATGTGGACAGGTACAGGAACAGGGATAGGAATAGGGATAGGGATGGGGATGGGGTGGGTGGTTTAGGGGTGAGAGATACTGTACATCAGTACAGTATTGAAAAATAGACCGTATCAATGGTCTAGTTTAGTGTAATTAGATTTAGTACGGTTTAGTTCAGCCTCATTCGGTCTACTCCGGTCTAGTTGTGTCGCTCGGTATAATCCGGTCATTACGTCCTTCTCAGCTCAATCTGGTGTGACTAGGATGAGTCCTCCGAAAAATATCGATATATCCAACCCAGCCATTTCGAAAATTCAGGACAGTTACTCTAAATTCCCAAGAATGGTTCATCTATTAGCATATATAATCCAAGATGTAGTCATTTCTGTGAACTCCATGAGAAATCCCTTCCTGGCACCTCAAATCGACCAGCAATTATTCTCTTACCATCAGTATTGGACTACAAAAGCATTTCAGAGTCCCCTGGCTTATCGGGAATATTTACTAGCCGAACGAACGGTAGCAAGGGAGGCAATAACCGCTAGTATGAAGTAATTTCCATTATAATAAAAGATTATAATATTTAAAATTTCAGACACTCGGTAGGTGAGATGCTTCCATAGAAATTGGTATGAGAATGCATTCTACTAATCTCTTTCAGCAGCGTATTTACTTGGACGAAGATGTAATTGAATCACTCTGAGTGAGGAATGTCATCAATTCATAGGTGCCTGGTGGTTTTTAGAGGAGCCATGGACAGTATGTTAAATTTCGGACACCTGAATCAATACTTCATGCCTCTCCAGATCCCATCATCTTGTTTTTGGCCATACCTATATGTTTTGTATGGTTATTGAGGTCTATCAACAGCCTCCGACGTTTCCGATCACTTTCAAAACATCGATATAGGCCAAATTTTCGAATAGTAAAAATGACTTTGTTCTGGATCGGGTTAGAGACTACAACATTGTCTAGTGGTGTTAATCCCACCCCTCCATCCAAAAATGCACCTTTTAAATGTTCATACATAACCAAAATTGTAAAAAATCTCATCATGACGCTCTGGACCAACGCCAGCGTTGAGACACAGGCCAGAAGTTCCGGCCTGTGTCTCAACGCTGGCAAGACCAAGGCAATCTCCTTCAGTTCTGAGAGGAATATCAAAGATCTGAAGAGAATGGGCTTGTCAGGGGTTGAGATACAGGAAGGAAAGTTCATCCCGTTCAGTGATACGGTCGTGAGCCTTGGTGTTACACTTGACAGTGAACTGACGTGGAAACCGCACATCGACCAAGTAACTAAGAAAGTCAATAGAGCCCTATATGGATTGCGGTTTTTTAGGGCATGTATCACCGGACCTCTCCGAGTTCGCCTAGTTGAGTCCCTGGTTCAACCGCATATAGACTATTGCACGGTCGTGTACCTCGACGCCACGGACGAACAGCGGCAACGGATACAACGACCAAGCAATTCATGTGTGAGGTATATTTTTGATCTTAGGAGAGACGAGCACATCGCCCCGTTTAGGGAGCGTTTGGGTTGGTTACGTACTGATTCGCGGAGAATGTACTTCGCAGCTCTGTTAATGCACAAGATCATGCATTTAGGAGAGCCTGGCTACCTAGCTGCGATGTTCACCAGGTACCAATCTGAACGCCCCGCACGCGGTGATGCAGAAGAGCGGGTACTCAAAGTTCCCAGTATGAGACTTGAATATGGAAGAAGATCTTTCCAGGTTCAATGTGCTCATTTGTGGAACTTTCTCCCTCCGGGCTTTTGGCAGCTGGGGAAAATGTCATTATTTAAAGAGGCTATGAAGGATTTTTTGCTCACACAGTCTCCCCAGAGGATTGATGTGGAGAAGAAGCATTACTTCAATCTCTAAACTTTGAGAGGCTTGGGCTGACTTTTTGCTTGATTCGTTCATCTAGAATATAATTATAAGTATACGTGTGACCTTTCGTCAATCGACTGAACTTTTCTGTAATATGACTGTGAGCCCTGCCATTTTATTTGTATTCTTATATTATTCTATGGAGTTTGTGAATCTTCTGAGTGCTACCCGACTAGTCACAAATTGTGATATACTTAAGATTTGTCCTTGACCAAATGACTTCATTATTTTTATTAATGCGCACTATTGATCTGTGATATATATTACCATATGTAACTGATTATTTTTCTTTTTTGTCTTCGGACGAATAAACGGGCATGAATCAATCAATCTGTATGACTCGCTTAATAAGTGACGTTCTTGAATGTTTCATGAGATTCTACGTCCATTGCGCTCAATTGGAACCCTCATGAAGTGAACCGAGTCAAAAAACCGAATATCTACCTGTTTTTAGATGGTCTCAGTTGCCATGGGTTGATGGAGATTAATATGTGATCTTTTCGGAGCAGCTGGGTGTGCAACAGCTCAAGTGATGAAGCGAAATCTACCTGTCATCAAGATAATTGGATTATTCAAGACTCACATCTGTAAGAGTCCGGCTCCTCTCCAAGAATATTATTCAGTAACACTCAAAATTCTGGGTAATCAGTACATCGAGGTAAATTTATATTGAATTGGATCAATCAGGCTCGGGGGAAATGTCCGGTATGTGAGATGACCAGTGTTGACTGTTCGCTACTCCGATCATTAAGCCACATAGAAATCAAATGGGAGTCGAAAAAAGCATTCCAAAGTATCCCATTTATGGAGCCTTAGCTATTTCGAGCTGTAGCCCAACCGAGGTTCCACCGTATTTGCCCATTCGAAGGTACAGAATTAACCCGTTGCGGTTAGAGAAACTTCCGATTTTTTACGCTAAAAGACTGAGACAGGATGAAAAAAACACATCCGGGCTCTCCAACATATCGACATCGACTAGCGGAATCTAGAGCCATCGATTTGGATTGTCATGAAAGTGCTGAAACAAAACGAATTGTTTGAAGCAACCTTTTTTGTTCAAAAATCATGCATTCCAAAGAGGATGTTGTCCACGCATGCCTTTATCTACCGCAATACCATGGGAGCCCTAGCGCATTCTCACTTTGCTGATTCCGAAGATTTGGAACTTGTATTTCGGATGCTCAAATTAACTCCCGTGACAATACGCGGAGTAGAAAGAAAGATGAGGAAGTTGAAGGAAGCTGAATTTTTGGCCTGTGTCAAGCAACTGAGGGTCTAGTCGGCCTTTTTTGGGTCGAAGAGGAGGAGGAGGGTTCCAGGAACAGCTCCGCTCGACACGCTTCGTCAATGACTTTTCCGCGGCCCTCCCGCTCGATTTTAGGGAAATTTGATAGAAGAGTGGGGGTAAGGTGGGGGCTATATAAGGGAGAGTGCAAGCCGGCCAGCAGTCAGTCTGCGCCGAGCGACCGACCAGTGAGGACGTCGCTCCCGGTGCTAAAGAGAGGGATGAATGGATGTGTTGGTTGATGGGCATGTGAGTGGGTGAGATGGTTCATGGATGCGTAGGTGGGTGGGTGAGGGCGTGGGTGGATGGGTGCGTGAGTGGATGGGTGTGTATAGGGAAAACACCACGTAATGGGTGAGTCCAAAGGGAGGTTTTTCATATGGCTCCAGGCGATCTTTTCCTCCCACATCAAAAAGAAAAGAAGCGGGCCGACGGTGGTACGTCATCAGTCCAGTCCGTGGCTCGACTGGTGGCGTGGTCAGGAAACCCACCGGGGGACTTCGGCGACTCCAGGGGGAAAAACTCTCTCGGTGGCGGGGCGGGCTGGACCTCACGCTCCTGCGGAGGAGTGGCGTGGTCCGTCGAGTCGGATCTTCGGTCACGGGTCGCCTCTGAACGTGAGGAATTTAGTCAAGGTCGGTTCCAGGCGTTGCGCTCGCGTTGTAATCCGTCTACAGGGCTTGTCTTGTCTCCGATCGAACGGCGACGGCTCGGGGCAGTTGGTTCGGGTTGGCGGCTCTCACCATGTCTTCGCAGGTTCGTGATCTCCAGTCCAACCCAAAGCCAAGGGAGAACCCACCTGGAACTCGCCGAATTCTCCGCTCGGGGGTGAGCCTAAGGAGGTTGGAGGCTGGTGATCCTCACGAGCACGGGTGAGGTATATAGGGCTCCTGCCACGGACAGGTGCGATCTCCTCAACCGTTACCAAAAAATAAAAGAAACGCGCCCAGAACGGTACCTCTCGGGTGGTGTGGAAAGCCGTTCATTGCACACGGGAGTTCGATAACACGGGACCAAACATCGCATAGTCTCGGGACTTCGGCACGACGAAATCCCAATAACGGCAGGGATCCTTGGATGGAATGGATTTAGATAGATAGAATGGACGGATGGCTTGATGTGATGGATAGGATGGATGGATGGATGAGATGGATGTGATGGATGGACGAATGAGATAGAGGGATTGGGTGGAGGAACGGGATTGATGAGATCGATGGATGGGATGCGTGGGATTTATAGGATGGATAGATAGATGGGTTAGTTGGATTTATACACGCGATAGATAAGATGGATGGTTAGGTGGATGAATGAGATTGATGGGGTGGACGGGATGGATGGTAAGGGTGGGATGAATGGTATGGATGTGATGAGTGTCATGAATGGATGGCGTGGATGGATGAATTGATGGATAGGATGGATGGATAGGATTGGATGGATTGATGGATAGCATAGATGGGTTGCATGGATAGCATGGATAGATGTATGGATGGGATAAACGGATGTGATGGATGGATGAAATGCTGAATAGATGCACGGATGGATGGATGGGATGGATGGATGAATGGAGGAGATGGTTGGGTGGATGGATGGATGAAAGGAATGCTCAGGATTGATGAATGAATGGATGGATAGGATTGATGGATGTGATGGATGGATGAATGGGTGGGATGGATGGGATTATTGAAGCGAACGGAAGGATCGGATGGATGAATGATTGGATCGACTTAAGCACGACGAAATTCCAGTAACGGCAAAAGACCATCACCGGGTCTATTGTGCCAATCTATCCCAGAATCCTTTCACAGTCTCGTACCAGATCAAACATGATTGGTCGATTTTATCTTTGTCAATGGGCCTCCTCATCAGAGATACAGCTGTCATCATTGGAACGTTTCAAAACACACATGTGTGGTATAAGAGAAACATATATAATCAGATATAAAATTGCTCAGAACAGTATTTCTCAGTCCAGAAAGTTGTGATACATTGAATCGAACCTGTTCTACGTCAAATGTTCAACATAACTACGTCACGATACTGATCGTATACTAATGAAAATTCCTTGCAGAGGTCGGTCTCCAACTCCAGAACAGTGAATTTTTCTGCGTAAAATGGTATGTAATGAGGATTTTCTCTCTCCAGTGCTTCAAACGTCAAAAACTTGAAAATGACCCCGGGAATGGATTCTCTGACCGATGTTAGATGGATATCGTCGAGCGATGTCACACCAGCTGTAAATTAGTATACCGCTTCTCCCCAGGATACAAATAGCAAATCCCCAACTCGATTCCATATCTAATCATACATGAAAATGGAATCCACGGACTCCATGTTTATATATGTTCATGGAATTTTATGTTTCACATGCGTTGAGAAAATTGAAAAAAACGTTGTATAATCTTATCATTTTACCGTATGATCTTCACTTTATGTTTCCCAAGCATCATTCTACACCGAGAGTGGATCTCGGGTAGTATGGAATAGTCAATCATCTCATTGACTACCCATTACCCACGACGAGAGTCGATGTCATAGGCCAATTCTTAACAAAGTGTAGAACCTGATCACCATCTAAAAGTTTCTTGACGCATCAGATTTTCCGAGAATCGACCTAATTATTTACTTGAAAGACAATTAGGGATGCTGATAATCCGTCAATAACAACGACCCCTTGTTTATCGAACTCTGTCGCTCCATCGTCAACCTATAATCGAGATGATCAGGACGAGGATGCGCTATCATGTCTCGAGCTTCGAAGTAAGTGTCCAACATACAGTATTGTTCTTATGTTGTTATGGTCGACGGAAGGCAAGAATGCGCCCAACTTACAAGGGGAGGACCAGGTCTCCGGAACACGAATCCTGTCCAAATTTTTTTCACAGTTTTTTATCACCCAGTATATGAAAAATCAGAGAAACTCCGTCAAATGGGCTCAAGGGGACGTCGGAGTCCTATTAATATTGTACAGTTACCGACATGATCGAGTTTTCGGATTTCTCGATGAATTTTTGAGATATCAAAAAACTAAAATGTAACGCCGATTCTATGAGCCATACAGGATCGGCGTTACTTACGAGGGGAGGACCTGACCTTCGGATCACCAATCCTTTCCAAAATTTTTTTACAGTCTTGTGTCACCTAGAATATGAAGAATCCAGAGTAACTCCGTCCAATGGGCCTTCTGTCCAGACCCATGTCAAAATGGGAACCCTGTGATCATATATGAACATGGGGTCCAAGGACCCTATGACCATATATGAACATCTATGAAACAATTTTCGAAATTTTTTAAAATCCGAAAAGTTGTTGTGGTTGCATTTTCAAGGAATATTACATCAAAAAGCCACGATGCTGATCTTGCATAACCGAGATAATCTCCAAGAGTTCATTCAGTAATTGAATCAAAACGATCTGTAAGTGATATCATTCTCCTACTAGAAAAAAAAATTTTTCGATTTCCAAGATTTAAAACGTTTGGCAAATTGGTGACCAATCTGCACAATTTGTTATATCTTCAGATCATCATTTTGAGAAATATTACATTTACACAGGTTCGTCACCAATTGGCCAAACGTTTTTGATCTTGGAAATTAAAATTTTCTTCTATTGAGATATATAATGATATCATTTACAGATCGTTTTGATTCAATTACTGAATGAACTCTTGGAGATTTTCTCGGTTATGCAAGATCAGCATCGTCGCTTTTTGATGTAATATTCCCTGAAAATGCAACCATTTCATAGATGTTCATATATGGTCATAGGGTCCTTGGACCCCATGTTCATATATGATCATAGGGTTCCCGTTTTTACATGGGATGTCATAACAGAAACCTGAAGCCTCTTGAGGTCCACGAAACCTAGTGGACGAAACCTAGCAATAAAATTTCTTTCATGAAATTTTGGGAATTTATGTAGTTCCCCAACGTCCTCCAAGATCGACGAGACCAAATAATCAACTCATCTATTAAACATCAAAGACGAAAAATCTACAAAATTACTCATGATACTAGTAATTATGATGCAGAAATTCGGGAAGGTAATCATAATATCATGAAAATAATTACAAATGAGTTCGCTATACGAGAATTGTCCCGCACTGGAACTCTCTCTTGATTCTTTATTTGCTTGTGAAGTCCAGAATACACTACCGGGCCGAAGTTTGTCGCCTATAAATGAAAATTTCTTCCAAATTATACTATTTCATCTTTGCGGCCTCAATGGTCCAAATGTTAAATCAATCCGTAGGCTGCCAGACTCGAGAGACCTTGCATCATCCTCGTGACATATCTGATGTTCCTATGAATGTAAGAGCCCTTTCGAAGATAAGAAAGTTACTGACTTTTTTTAGCAAAAAAGCCAGCAGTCTAAAGGTTGATTGGTTATTTTCTTGGGGCATGTGTTCTACAGTTATCACTGTCGTAGACTGGAGAATATATTCTCTGTATTAGGATTGGAAGAAAATTGGAATGTGTGACTTCACTTGAGATATTCTTCAACCAGCTTTTGCATAAGGTATTTCAGTATTATGTATTGTGATATATTATGTATGATGACGACTAGACAAATATTTCAGAAAACGATGTATGGAAAAGGTAAAAGTTAGAAGTCAAAATTCGATCTAATTCAGCACACGCATACATTTCTACACCAAAAATACTCACTCTATGAAATGCATGAATGTGATATAACACTCCGAATAAAGCAGACAAGAGTGAATTAGTAGATGATTCAAGCACTTACGACATTACCTACAATCCAAGCAATCCCCTCCAAAGTCAAAATCAGTCTCTCTATACACGACGCCATCAGCCTCGAAAGCCATTCACAAAGTCCGCAGTTCTATCCGGTACACCGAACGCGCACGTGCGCTCAAATATAAGGCCTTTCGATATACTTACTTAAATTGCATTTCAGTGAAATGTACGCACATGTAACCCGTAAAACTACACGGGTTTCTGATTGAGAGAGAAAGATATACGTTTCGGTTAGTATAATACAAGTGCACTCAAGGAATTTGCAGGTGCGTTATAGCGTCACGAGAGAGTTAACTTTCGATTTTGTTTGACCGGTAAAATTGTATGGCCTATAAGCGCGTTAGCGCGCAGTTTGATTCAAATGGTTTGGGGATTTTGGTGAACTTTTTAAAGTGAATTCATGTTTTGAAGTATTATGTTTCATTGATAGGTTAATAGGATGATAAAAAAATTGATAAAGTTGATAAGATCGTTTCATTTGTTTACAGCGAAGACGAGTGGATTCCTATATTTTTGAATATTTTGAGATAACAGTGATTAGAGTAAATATAGTGTATAACGAGTCATGAAAAAATGTCGAGTGTCTAGTTGAGGTAAGTGTGCTCAATTTGCCCCCCACTGCTTTTGTTTTGCTCAACATTTTTGAAGCTGGTTTGAAGACGTATAAAATGAGTTGAAGTACATTTGATTTTAGCTAATTATAATCAAGCTCTAACAATTTTTGCAGAGAAAAATATTTTGTGAGTTTCAGAGAAAGTGTGCTCAATTAGTCCCCATGTGTTCAAGAAGCCTATTTTCATGATTTTATACGGTTTTCTCGTGAAATTGAGATATTGTGGCTCCCAGACCCCCGAATCAATTGTATCTTTCCCCATTTTGCAGCTATACTCTTTGAAAAATCTTGGCTCCCAGACCCCCAAATCGGTTGTATCTTTCCCCATTTTGCAGCTATACTCTTTGAAAAATCTTAAGTCTAATGGGTGTGTCTCCATGGGTTAAACAGCAAATCTAAAATAAGTCCATGGGGGCAAATTAGGCATACTCCTCTTTATTTAGTGACATTCTGATAAAATCATTTGAAAATATAATTCTGCATCCTTGCAGATGGCATTTCAAATTTTAAATAAGAACAAAGAGCATGAGTTAAAGTACATTGAAATCATTGGGCCAATATTTTTTGGCGTCATGTTTACTGTACGAGCATAAAAAGGTCAAAAGTTGCAAGAACGATATTTTCTCAAGAACGCAGGGGTCATTCTGGCTCATCCCAATGTGCTTACTTTTCCACATTCTAAGATGAAAAATCCAACAAAAATGCGTGACAAAATCTGCGAGTGCGTATATTTGAAATCTCAAAGGGGGGAAAATTAGGCACACTCATTTTATAACGCATGATGAAATTTTATTTTGATTATCATCGCCTTGTGCAAGAAGAGAAAACTCAAGTTTCCTTGTTGATATAATAGAATTTTTCGAGTGCTATGTGAGTCATTAGGAGCTTGGTGATGATGCTTGAATGGATGTTATGTCATAATGCCTCTTTAGGCTTGCACATTCTCATATCGATACTCTGGCTCTATGGGAGACTGATTGACCACATACAGGAAACTATATGATGTTAGAGCTCGCACTCACACTTTTTCCTTGATCATTAACGAAATCCAAATGACTTTTGAGAAGGAAAAATTTTGCGCAACGCCTAATTGCAATTCCTTCAAATTACTATTTTCTATTTTTTCCATTTTTCTTTCATTTCGACCTGATTTTTTAAATGAAATTTTCAATTTTGCAAGTTTCTTTCAAAATTAGACGGCTAGATCATAAATTTAACTTTCTATTTATGTAACTTGTGTTGGTTTTGCGAGTGAGTTATAGAGCATTTCATGTTGCCGATCCGAGCGTCGCCGGTTCGCAGAATTTTGGTAATTATTGTGTACGATCAAGCGTCATGGTTATCTGTCTGGAGAAATCATGAATTTACATTTCATGTGCCAAATGCTGAATCTATGTGGCGAGGTCGACATTGTGATGAGCAAAACAGCTTTCCTCATTTTCATAACTTATTCTGAGTATATGCAAACAATTTTTCATAAAAAAAATGAAGTTTTCTCACAAAATTCAGTATGGAAAACGGTTTGAAATTCTTGTAAAATTGAATTCAGACAAACACTATACTTGGGCAAATCTCAGAATTTGGGCGATTTTGATGTTTTGACTCAAGGAACGTTCTGACAATCGTTCCTTGAACTATTTCGTGTTCTACGTTCAAAGTTTTCAAAGATTCATGGTCGATGGTATTCAACACTTTTCGATTTCGTAGTTCTCTCGAGTCGAACGCAGAAGTATGTATCGTTTACGTGGTTTGAAAATTTTGCATGTCCCGCTCAGAATTTTGCGCACGGCTTATAGCTCATTAGCTTTTGGTGTGATTGACCAATCACACTGAATATCTCGGAGACGATCAGTTAGGTATCGAATAACCATACGCTGTGAGCCTGGAACTTATTATTGTGAAAGAGTGCTCGGTGGTGACTCCTTAAGTTAGTGTCCGATAATTTCCTGATTTTTTTAAATATCACCACCGTGGATAATGTGGCGGTAGGTGCGATCAAAATTTCGTCTCTTTCGGAGAGGCATCTTCTTCTTTGCGCCAAAACCTACAAATCTAGCTCAGTCACAGGAGTGTGCTCCACACTCAAGTGAAATGCAAGACTGAACAAGGAAATGTTGACCTGCAAGATTTGATCCAAAAAAGCGTTTTGCATGTGGCACATTAATGCACTAGCTTTGAAGGGGCTGGAACTACGTGTGATCTATCTTTCACACTTGAATACACGTAGCTGAGAGTCTCACCAATCGTAAAACAAACCTGCGAGTATAACGCGAGGTTCATGAAAATCAATTACCACAAAAATGCGATTTTTAGTAAGTAAAATATCTATGTCTAATGCTTCTGGGATCACATAGGGTTTCTCTAGAGTACCCAAATTATCTCAATACCCATTTTGTCACTCCTCAGATATCATATGTTCGAGAATAAAAATCCAAATTTGGGCAACTGAAAGGTGCCTCGCCTATGCTCATAAATAGGGACTCTTGTTTTCTGTTCAAAATACGAGGTGCGATGATCCAAAGTGAATCACACGAATATTTCTTCATCTTTTAGGTCCTAAAATACCTGAAAGAAATGTTGTAAACAGTGTGCAGCTATTTCAAAATCTCCACAGCTGAAAATCGACCGAATTCTGAGATTTGCCCAATGCATCACTTGGAATCCAACAGGTTTGTGTAGGGTACAGCCGATTGAAGCAACTAATAGAATCATAGTCCCGTAGACGAGGAAAAAATTAATGTGATACTCGTCTCTTCAGGGCAATAACAGTGATGAATCAAGTCAGTCGCGGTCAAAACATCCTATAATTGATAATTTGTGCATTTTATCAAAATTATCCTAAGTGATGGTAAAATGGGGCATGAGATAAACGAGTTACCGACGCTGTGATGTGCAACTGAACTTTACGCATTTGTATGAGTTAAGACTTGCAAATTTATGGCCAAATTTCCATCATTCCATTCTTAATCCTCATTTGCCGCGAATTCCTTCCGATTATAATTTTCAATGTGAATCCATTTTATTATAACAATTGCGCTAAATTCATTATTCCAGCAGAACTAAACATTATCCTCTGCCATCGACTAATTGACAGAATGTTTTTCTCAAAAGACTTGAAAATAAAAAAACTGCTAGACCAGTCTCGGAAAATTTGAATGGGATTTTTCACTACTATGATGATTTATCGGATCACTTTCAGGGTGTTCTTTGAAGCACGTCTATTTTCGGCTGCCCACCGCGAGTAAAATTCTAGGTAGATATAGTTCGGGACATCAATAAGATCACAACCTAACAAGGTTCAAAATTGTCACCTGGGCCGTTTTTGAAACGAGTCGAAATAGGGTGTTTTTGACAGTTTTCACTTGCCTACCCTGGATAACTCAATGGGAATGCCTTTATTGAAGAATAGGTGAAGCAATCTCTTGTAGATCTTTGAAGAATGAACAAAAAAGGATTCCACACATTTTCTCGCATAAGGCCCAGTGTTCCCGCAATAAACGTATCTTTGTCTAAGATCCATATTTTGCACAGTTCCGATCCCATAACTCAAAAGACATACATTCTATCGAAAAAGTTTGAGGAAATTTCTTGTAAATCTCTGAAAGATGAACCGAAAAGGGTTTCACACATTTTTTATATGAGGCCTCCTGTTTGCGTAACAATCAAATTTTTGTTCAAGGAATATACCTTGTCTTCACTTTCGATGCTTCCGACTGTAATCAGAAAAAATATGAATTTTGTACAAAAATACGTTTAGGAGGCCTTGGATGAAGAAGATGTGCAGGAATTTTTTCTGTTCATTTATCAAAGATCTACAAAAAATTGCTCTACATGTGTTCCAATAAAATGCGTTCCCATCGAGTTATCGAGCGTAGGAAAGGGAAAAGGGTACATGAAAAAAACGACTATTTATGACTTTTTCCAGAAACGGACCAAGTGGCAATTTTAATTCTTGTTAGATCCCACAGATGTCCCAAACCTCATCATTTGCGGTCGGCAGCCCAATGTAGACATGCTTCAAGAGTACCGTGACTCATAAGTAAATAACTGAGAAATACTCACGAAATTATATAAACTTTCCAGAACAGTTATCAACCACCAAAATGGAACTCGTGACATTGACCATATTGGTTATCGTTTGCTATGGGATTTATGCTTGGTTACAAAAGCGATATAGTTATTTCTGGGACATGGGTCTGCCTTACGTTCCACCTGTGCCTATTTTTGGTAACATGGCCCCATCATTTTTCCGACGCAAGCATGAGAATGAAATGATGAAAGATTTGTACAACTATAACCCAGAACCAAAGTACATTGGCGTATTCGACTTCCTTACACCAGTATGGCTTATACGTGATCCTGATCTCATAAAAGAGTTAACAATTAAGGTAATGTCTCATCCAATAATATGACAGATCACTATTGATAATGAATGTCTCATCAACGCTGAGACTTTAAATTTCGCAAACATGCCTTTGATCGTCAAGAAAGTATCTTTTTTCTCATCTTATCAAGTTGGTCTTCTGTAACGAGTCTGCAAACTATAATTTTTCACGAATAGAGTCAATTTTATCCATTCACCAAAGTAAAGAGCACGCTTTTACTTCATGTTCATTTGATTGAATTACAAAATAACGTCACTTTTTTCCTAGTCCGTCGATCAATAACAAATCTCATATCAAATAACAACATAAAAAGATTTATAAAACTGTCAATAGACAAATGTAAATCTTATTCCAACTGTAGAATTTCGACAACTTCATGGACCGCAATGAATTTTTCGTGGACATTCATGATCCACTATTCAACAACAATTTATTCACGATGCGAGGTGAAAAATGGCGTGAGACCCGCAATTTACTCTCGCCGGCCTTCACCTCGAGCAAAATGAAGACCATGTATGAGTTAATTGTGGCATGCGCTCAAAACCTCACAGATTACATGAGCAGAGAAGCAGAGGATCCAAAGAATATAATCGATGCAAGAGATGTATTCAGTAGATTCACGGCCGATGTCATTGCCAGTTGTGCTTATGGAATTAACGTCGATTCGCTCAAGGAACCGAATAATGAGTTCTATATTATGGCTAAAAAGGGGTCGAATTTTGATGGTCTGACACTTTTGAAGATTTTCTTGGCTAGAGCTAGCCCAGCGTTGTTCAACTTTTTCAGAATGAGATTTTCTGATGATAAAGTTGCCAAGTTTTTCAAAGATCTTATCAAGAGGACTATTGAATTGAGAGAAAAGGAAGGAATTACGAGACCTGATATGATACAGTTGATGATGGATGCAAGAGGTAATCAAATATTTCTATATCTTGAGAGTATTGAAACTAAGGAAATTTCTGAGACTTACTTGATCAACATCAATTACTTGGGTCTACAAAATGATTCAAGTTATCTGATTAGGAAAAGTGGAAGAAATTGCTGTCATATTTCGGACTGCCAAACTCGAATTTGAACTCAGAACAATATCTTTCCTGCCCGCTTTCGAATTATGGAATATTTTGGTTACAAAAATGATTTTTGGACTCCCTACACAGCTAGAAAAAACCCTAGACGTGCTATCATTATTCAGGCGAGATTGTTTTCATCTGAGACCAGATTGGTAACTAGATTATCTCAAAAATAAGAATGTGTGGCCGTATTCTACGTCACATTTTCTGTCGAAAATGTTTTTTTTTTTTGGAAATTTCTAGCCATCCTGGAAAGCTGAAAGGGGATGTGAGCGGGATATCACACATATTGCGCTCCGTATCACCTCACAGATAGCGTGTGAATTTGAGTGGTTTTTTGAGTAGGTTTTGCTCTGCCTCTGATCCCTACCTCTCATAATCGCTGAATTTTCCCAAAGATAAATTTTTGACGTAAAGTTTGAAGTAAAATTCGATCCTAACCCTTACTTTTGATCCATCTGTCTCTCATTTTAGCCCAGGCAAAGAGTATCCCGCCTAGAGAATTTTTACACGTGTTATCCCAACTGAGATTTTGGACTAATAACTTTTCTCTTTATTCTCGCTTTGAGGACTGATTTCGTGTTTGTAAACGGAAAGTTTTCTCTTCTCGCAATAGTAAAAGCTGAATGCTAAAAGGTGAAATTATAATATCTAAGAAAAGAAATCAGTATTGAGTTCTTCCATTAGTTGTCCATGTCCATATTGCATTGTGATCCAGCTATCACTTTGAGAAATAGAGAGTCAAATCCTCATTTTTGCATGTGATGGAAGCCTATCACCCCATGTAGAATTGAAACAATTCTATATGCAGTGATTCAAATTCAATCCCGATACAACTGGGAGAGGTGCCACAATTGGATATATTTTATTAAAATCAATTTGATAAAGCTCAGCATTTTGTGAATTTACCTTTTCTGTAGATTTATCATTTTAGGGACAATCACTGCCGGCGTCTCACGATTTGACTCGGTTGACTCGCATCCGTTGCGCATGCGCACTCATAAGAAAATAGAAAAAAAAATAAATCTTTCCCTGGAAGTGTAATTTACAAAAAGCTCTGAGATTCGGCCCTCTTTCATGCTTTCACCCTTGTCGTGAAAATTATTTTAGTTATTAAATTCCAGAATCTCATGTGAAAAAAATATCCTAATAATTATTTGGTTTTATTGGTATAGTTTTTGTGATTTTAGGAAAAACCAGTGGTAACTTGGATCTCGATCTCACCTCAATGACTGCACAAGCATTCGTATTTCTTCTCGGTGGTTTCGAAACATCCGCTTCTCAGATGTGTATAATGGCTCAAGAATTAACAACGAATCCACAAGTCCAAAAACGGCTCCAGAACGAAATCGATTCCGTTTTGGCCGAGACCAATGGTAAACCAACGTACGAATCAATAACTTCAATGCAGTACCTCGATGCTGTATTCAGTGAAAGTCTTCGACGACATCCTCAAATTGAAGCAGTCGAAAGGTGTTGTACAAAAAGTTATCAATTGCCGCCACCTTTACCAGGCAGAAAAGCTGTTACCCTAAAACCTGGTACTTTAATTTGGGCTTCAACATTAGGTATCCAGATGGATGAAAAATATCACAAAAACCCGGAAAAATTCGATCCTGACAGATATTTAGGTAAAAAATTAACATTGAATCAGGTCGATAATATGGGATTTGGTATTGGGCCTAGAGGTTGTATTGGCAATCGTTTTGCAACGTTGGAAATTAAAATTCTGTTCTTTCATCTCTTGGCAAAATTTACGCTCATGCCAAATCACAAAACGAGTAAGGAGTTCAAATATAAGCCCGGGACTTTTAGAATTATGCCAAAAGAAGGTTTTTGGTTTAGCTTAGAACCTAGAAGGAAGTAAAATATAGATGTTTAGATTATCCAGATATGATGACTTTTTTTTATCAAATAATCCGTAGTGATTGGCTTTGATGGATCTATTTCATCAGAAATCTCCTACAGAGAATTTATTTGTGTATGACATTGTAGTTCTTTTATAGCATAATTTTTAGATAGATACGGTTTTTCTAAATACAAAATATTTTCAATCTGGTTTTTTACCAGCTCGTCAGACATTCAAGTGTATGATCAAATCGAAAATTTTTTCCATGAAAGAATTGCGTCGTGATGAATTTTTACCATTAGTTTTCTGAAAAAGTGGACTTTTGGGAGCACTGATTTGTTTTCAATTTTCTTGTTTCCAAACGGAGTAGGTGTTTTTATCGAATTGTCACAGTCTCAAACGTGTAATAAAGTTGCTACCCTCCCCACCTACAAATTTGGATCTTTTATAACAAAATGTATGAACATTTCGAAATATATCTCTCGACGAATTTGTGCTTTTTCTTCTTCTTATTGAACCCGAAATGTATTCTAGAATGGAAGAGACAAGTATTCAAAAATACCGTCCTTGGAGTCCATATCTTCTGAATACTCTGAGTTGCATAATTGTGAGATTTACATATCTTCAAGCCACAAAATTGACTTCATTCATAAAATTTTGTGAAAAAAATCCAAATGCATTCTTCAATAAATATTTTTATTTATTCAAGAAATGATCGGGTGGATGATATTTTCAATTTTGATCGACCGTACGAGAGTATAACCAAACGTTACTTCGAAAATCATCCGATTCATACCTTCTAATATTCTAATTCGAATCCCGAGACCTGAATTACTCGATTGGATGGGCAATAGTGAAAAATTCAAGAATATATTTTATAGAAAAATGGTATAGTTGTCATCATCTACTCACAGTATAAGTCATCATAAACCGACGATAAGTACTTATATTTTCATCATCTTCCACTTTTATTGAAATCCATAAGACAGCTTCGTTTTGCTCGCTTTTGTTCACTATCAATTTTTTTCAGCTAGTCGATCAGATTTTGTTAACCATGGCAATTCTATACGATATTTCATTCAACCTCCCCTCTTTTTAATTTTGAAACTAAACAATGCATATCCGGGGATCCTCATTTCGTGACTTATCGTCTCAGCAGACCAAACAGTTCTGTTTCGTAAGTATCACTGGACAGTTCGTTCCGGTTCGTTCTTTCATCACAAAGAGGAACATTCTTTCACGAATCAGCAAGCTAAACTATTTGGAACTGCGACCAAAAATACGTTTAGGGTATTTTTTGATTGACGCGTTAGTAATCCAACCCAAGTAAAACATTTTTATACGGTGTAATAACTCGAATGCATTCATTATCAGTCATCTGCATCATAATATTTGACCATTTTTTAGTATGTAGTTAACAACTTCTGGTGTAAAAATTTACGAGTAGGTATTTTGATAGGAACGATCCAGAAATACAAGATTCATGAGGAAAATCGGGCGGAGGATACGTCATCAGGCCATGAGGAAAAATGTGGCTCATGTTTTGATCGTCTTATCTCTCTATTGTGGGCTTGCCTCCTGAAACCTAGATAACAGATACATGTATATGCGTGTTAATTGAACGATTTATAAGTGTTGATTTATTTTGAGAGTATTGAGGAAATATTTTACGGATAATTATCTCGACCCACGAATTTCATCAGAGTGGACCGAATTCAAAGTTACCGGTAGAATTTCCTTCTCATCAGTCTTGAATAAAATTCTGAAAGCGATGCAAATCCTCAAACGATTGCTTATGGTTTTATAGGCTTGTAAGTTCGGTGGTTCTACAGGTAAGTTTTTTCAAAGATATTTCTTTCTTTGATATTTTGTTTTATTAGTGAGGAGGACGCTCAGAAATATTCTCGGTGGCCGAAATTTTTTGACAGATAATTTATAAACCCGATCGGAAATTCAATGAGTGATGATTTTGTTGAAATTCTTCCGAGTTTAAGAAAAATTTCATACAGTTCTTTGAAGTTGTATCAATAGCTGTTTAGAAGATACTATTGGTTTTGGCGCGGTATTCACAATCTAAGCCGTTATTGAACATATAAATCATTCATTGTTAACCATCAGAGCTAATCCGTGCAAAAAAATTGGAACAATTTTTATGAATTCCAAGTACGATTCAATTGTGAGAATTCTGCCTCGTGAGATATTAAAACATTACTATAAAACTCAGCTCACCGAATCAGTTGTTAAACGGGGAAAAATACGGATCTACGTATGAATAAAAACATCAAACAAGGAAACTTTTTAAAAGTTCAATGTAGATTGGATTATGAAATTGAGTTCAAAATAAACACCAACGATCGAGTTGAGCTAACTTTTAGATCATCTATGGTTTCATTGTCATGTCGGATCAATAATTTTCAGAAACGGGTGAATTGATGTCAAAATGGAATTAGCTACAATAATTTTGGTGGCTTTAGTATGTTACGGGATCTACGCCTACTTGCAGAGACAGTACCGTTACTTTTTGGATTTGGGAGTGCCTTATGTGCCACCCATACCATTTTTTGGTAACATTGCCCCAGTGTACTTATGCCGCAAACATCAGAATGACTTGATCAAAGATTTATACAACTATCATCCTGAGAATCCGAAATACATTGGAGTTTTCGACTTTTTTACACCAATATTCGTGATCCGCGATCCTGAGCTTGCAAAAGAGTTGTTAATCAAGGTAATATTAGGGTACAGATATTTCATAATACAAGTATTTTTTATTTCTTTGGTTGATAGATTTCAAATTGGTTTGAGTAAGCAAGAAACACATGAGTTGTTCAGGATCAAGTTGGACTGAGTTTACATTTTGAAACAGGAGACTTTGATATGTCCCAGAAATTCCAGTAAGTTGACAAACCCATTTCTTCATATAGAAAATATGTGATCAAGATGTGGAAAGAATTTCGTAGTACTTCCTTTGCGAGACTAATAGACTTAAAAAACATGAATTCTGAGGGCAAAAAAACTCGAGAAAAAAACCCAGTTCCCACAAGTCGACCTACTCCACTCCGACTTTGAACAACTCGCATGTAAACGTAGTCCCTTTCGGAAGCAATCTCAAAACACTTACATTTCCCGCACATATGAGCATCTTAGACGAGTTAAAGCAATTTTGTGGGCATTTTTTTGGTCATACCCCGCATGATTATTGAAAATTCACTCAAAATTCGATTTCATGCCTTCAGAAGAAATTGATATCTTGTAAAATGTCACAAATAACGAAATTCGACGAAATGGGTTTCATAAATCGTACACAATTATGCATACAACATTCCAATTTTGTTAAAATCATACTTGATTTCACATACAGATCATCCCTGACTCCAATCGATTCAGAATTGGATTTCATCACTCATTTTTTTCCATTGCAGAATTCCGACAATTTCATAGACCGCTATCAGTTCTTCGAGAACATCCACGGTTCACTTTTTGACAACAATTTCTTTACAATGCAAGGTGAAAAATGGCGTGAAACTCGAAATTCACTCACACTAGCATTTACTCTGAGTAAAATGAAGACCATGTTCCAGCCTATCCTGGAATGCGACGAAAATGTCATGGATCATATTTAAAAAAATACCAAAAATTCACAAAATATCATCGATGCAAGAGACATTTTCAGTAGATACGCGAATGATGTAATTGCAAGCTGCTCTTATGGAATTAAAGTCAATTCTTTTGAGAATCCACATAATGATTCTTACCTCATGGCAGAGAAGGGATCAAATTTTGAAGGCTGCGACAGTTTTGAAAATCTTATTGGCTAGAGCTAGCCCGATGCTCTTCAAAATTCTCGGTGTCAAGTTTTCAAAGGAAGATGTAACCAATTTTTTCACGGATATTGTCAGGAAGAGTATCGAAATGAGAGACAAGAAAGGAATCGCCAGACTCGATATGCTTCAATTAATGATGGATGCAAGAGGTAAATTATGAAGCTTGTAGGATTTCAGACCTCGAGTTACCACATTATTCGTAACCAACTCTGGAGTTCGCCCGGAAAATTGAAATCTAAACACATTCAAAATGATACTGATTCGACACTATTTCACTCAAGTATGTCACGAGCAGAGAGACAATTGCGTAAATTCAATTTTATAGCAGATAGACGATTTTCATGGCACGAATATCTTTGTTCATCAATACCCACAAAACGTGAAAAAACATGTCAAACGTTTTTTTCTTCAACCAATCTGTCAAAGATTCCAAGTTGGATAAAACTTATATTACAATCACAATTTTAACCAGTTTCATCTTCAGCTCAATATCTTGTGAGATGGATTTTCATTTCAAAACTTCAATTTCGTAAATTCCAAGCGCCTCGCAATTGAGTAGAAGGCTACAAAACATTTGCCGATTTCAATTATCCTCTATTTCTAGGCAAAACTAGCGAAGAATTACAATTGGATCTTACCTTGATGACATCGCAGGCCTTCATTTTTCTACTTGGAGGTCTTGAAACGTCATCCTCTCAGATGTGTATAATGGCTCAAGAATTAACGAACAGCTCCAAAACGAAATTGATTCCGTTTTATTCGAATCCAACGGCAAACTAACTTACGAGTCTATCAATTCAATGCAATATCTCGATGCAGTATTCAACGAATCATTTCGACGACATCCACAAATCGAAGCTATTGAAAGAACTTGTACAAAAAGTTTTCAACTACCACCAGCTCTACCAAGTAGAAAATCTGTTACTCTAAAACCCGGAACATGAATTTGGGTACCAACACAGGGTGTTCCATTAGATAAAAAATTTCATGAGAATCCAGAAGAATTTAATCCTGACAGATACGTGGGAAAGAAGCTATCAACTAATCAAGTTGATAATTTGGGTTTTGGAATTGGTCTAAGGAGTTGTATCGGTTATCGATTTGGTGTGCTTGCAGTTAAAATTATGTTTTTCCACCTTCTAGCCAAATTTACGTTTGTACCATGTCACAAAACTTGTAAAGATTTTAAATATAAGCCAGGTAGCTTTAGAATTGTGCCGAAAAATGGTTACTGGTTTGCTGTCGAGCCTAGAACTTAATTAGGCTATATATTGTGCTATAACTATAGGTAAATTTGTTGTTTTGAATATGAGCGATGCTATGAATTAAGATGGATCAATCTTGAAACTATCCCTACCTCCCATGCCAACCTTCTGGTGACATTTTTTTCGAAGAAATTTCTAAGAATAACTTGGAAGTTCCGTCTTCGATCGAACTGAAAGATCATTCAAGAATGATAATAATTATTCTTCCACTTGGATGGTTTATTTTTTGTATAAAAGAGAGATGGGATTTTTATATTGTAAAATTATTGAAAAAAACTCTTCATACGCTCCGGATGAATTATTCCAAATAGATCGAATCAGTGGCACAAATACCATCATGAGTATTTCAATTATGAGAAAAATGTATTTATTTTTTACTCAAAAAAATTTTCCCCTCTACTTTGGCGATGATCTCTTTAAACTCTGACTATAGATCTTAATGTCTTCATACCAATCGATGATCATTAAGGTGCACATGGATATTATTTTATTTCATTTTATTTTACGGATAGATATCAAATACCGGTTTTCCGATTTTTCCTCGGATTTTCCCTAAAGGTCAACATTACGATTATCTCGACAATTATAGAGTTATTTTATTTTCAGATTCTCTTCAAATTAGAGTATCATAAGAAAATTCTCGTAAAGCACCCAATCTGACTCATACTTCATCCGTAGCTGGTAATTAATCACCAATAATCAATTACCAATTGAATATATCATCTCAATATTGTTGCTTTTTCCCTGGAACACGGCAACTGGTACATCACAAAAGTATCAAAGTATGCAAGAAAGTATGTACTTCAGGCGCGAACCGCACCCACACTATTCTCATTGACTCATTGATGAATTTCGTATTTATCGTATTGTGTGTGACTGTAAAATGTTGTGTATCAACATAACCTCTCGAATAGTTTGAATCGAATACCGCGGATAGTGAATCAGACTGTGGGAAGTAGATTTCCCACAGCCGCAATGAACGAGAAAATACGATCAAATTGAAGCCAGCTGAAGGCAAAATGATCAATCCAGCGTGGCTAATGTTTTTCATCCTCGCTGGGCATGATGTCCTGGCCCAGCAAATCCTTGGCTGCTTCAAAAGTTCTTCAGAGGAGCCCGATTTGCCTCTACTCGTTGCTCGTAGAGTCAATTCTCCTGCAGAATGTGTTAAAGAATGCAAAGCCAGCTATTACATGTATTTACAACTTCTTTAGTCTCAATTTAATTCCAAAAAATGAGATTGCTGACATCTCTTTCTTATCTCTAAATGTAGGTTTGCTGGATTGATGAAGGGTTACGAGTGTCGCTGTGGCAGTCAGGTTGGAAGAAAAGGCCCAGCGAATGACTGTAATATCTACTGCAGTGGAGATTCTAATTTGCCCTGTGGTTCGGATGAGTCTATGAGTATTTACGCTTCTGGACACAAAGGTGATTCAATCATCCTTGAATTTCATGAATGTTGAATGTATGTGTGATACCAGAGTATTATTTCAGGTCCAAGCCCTCCAACAAGGATACATGTTACTAATCGTGAGCAAGACAGTCTAAAAGTAATTTGGCAAAAGCCTTATATCACGAATGGAAAAATAGTTTCATACACTTTAAAAGCAATTGCTTTACAAACTACAGCCTCGTATCCACTACCTCTTGTTGAGTCTGAGGTTCTGGGTGAATCCTCTAACTCAACCACTTTACAAAGCTTACACCCTGGTACACAGTATAATATTACCATGTATGCATCAAATAATGAAGGTTCTAGTGATATAGCCTATGCAATAGAATGGACCCGCATTGGTCCACCTAATCAACCAAATGTGCCTAAGATTTTATCAAAAAGTGACAGAACTGTCACGATTGAAGTGCCTCAAGGTAGCAGTGAAAATGGTCCCTTGAGTTATTATCATGTTGTAGTGGTGCAAGCAGGCACTGTGGCTCCAACTAGCAGTGATGTTGCCTATGAAAGTTTTGATAAAGCAATGAGAGAAGGGTTAGGTTATTACTTAGCAGGAAAGTTTGATGTTTCTGACTATGGAATGTTCAAAAAGTTTGTAGTTGGTGACGGAAGATTGATTGGAGGGTATCACAATGTGCCTCTTGATGGGGCATCCAAACACTCTCAGGTGAGCTCAAATTCAAAATTTTATAATTTGGTTAGACTAAATTGTATTTTGATCAATTGACTTAGTTTTGTTGTGATTTTTTGGGCTCTGATTAGATTGGCATTGCTTTGGAATCAAGAATAAGAGATGAAGTTCAATACAGTTACTCAGATCTGACATCAAGTCCTCACCGAATTCACACTCGGGACAGTTCCAATGCAAACACTGCCAATGCAACAACTGTAATTCTTTATAGCCTCATTGTATTGCTGAGCATCTTGCTACTGGCAACAGTGCTGATCTATTTCATTTTACGGAAAAAATTCCAGCAGGTATGATTGCGTGATCTACCGAACTAGATGTTTTTATTATATTCCAGTGTCTAGTTGAATTTACTGAGATAGGCACTGTAAATTTGATATTTTTTTCTGATCAATGTCATAGGTACAAAGACATAGATTACCAGAACACCAAGAGTTAACTCTGCAAGGGCCTCTTCATGAAGTTGATAACATGGCATACATTCCTGAGGATATTCCAGAAAGAACTAATCATTATCAGGACTTGAAAAGTAAAGTCTGGAGTATTCCTCGCAATTTTCTAAATTTCGATCCAAATCCTATGAGAAGAGGACATTTTGGAACTGTGCACATGGGAACAGTCCAAAGAGATGCCATTCCAGTGCCAGTGACTGTGCACAAAATTTCTGATACTCAGCTCAAGGGTTCTGAGAAAAGGTAATACTTTTACTTAAGAAAGCAAATTTGTGCTATTGATATCTGTTCATATTATGATTGATAATGTCATTTACCACGTCGTAGAAAAATGCTGCGAGAGCTTGACGTTTGCATCAAGGCTGGAAGCTCGAAGTATCTGGCGAGTTTGGTCGGCAACTGCGAAACGCCTGATACGCTATTTGTAGCTTTTGAAATGCCACCACAAAATTTGAAACAGAGATTGTTGAGTGTTCGTTCTGGTGAGCACTTTCCGTGTGAACAGATGCTCCGCATAGGTGCTTGCATCGCTGATGCACTTCGTCACTTGGACAGCCTAAAGATTGTGCATGGCTGTGTATGTGCCAGGAGTGTTGGTCTCTTGGAAGACTACTCACCAAAAATTATGGGACACGGTGAGTATTTGTTGATTTTCTCTTAGATAGTACTTCTTTTTAAACGAAACAGAACTCTGTATTTTAAAGACCGACCCGCAGAAGAAGATATTGTTAAAATTATCTCAAACGAAATTCCTTGCAGGCTTATCAAAATACGTACTCGAAGACGTCAAGTACGCACGCTGGACGGCGATTGAAACTTTTGCTAATCCAAAGCGACCACAAGCTCCATCAGTCGTCTGGGCATATGGGGTTTTATTGTGGGAGATGTTTGCCATGGGTGGCACTCCTTATTCCAATCTCGAGATGGACAGTGACGTTGAAGAAGCTGTAAACGTTGGCCGTAGACTAGAACAGTTACCGGACGTTCCGGATCCTGTTTACGAGGTCATGAACTCTTGTTGGCTTAAGGATCCTGAGGAGAGGCCTACGTTCGACGAGCTTGTCAGGCTGGTAAGTTTTTGTCTTGAATGAATTTGGGGCGCATTCTTGCCGTTATTTTCGGTATCATTATTGAATATTTGGAGTGTAGGGTTTTTTTTTTGAGATTTTGAACTATTATTTGAGATTCAAGGAGGGTTAGGTATCCATCACTCAAAACGGATTTAGAGACGTTGAACAGTGAATTTTCAATTATTTTCGGATGTTTTTGTAGTCATCGTAAACCTTGATGACATTTTTTCCTAGCCTTGCAAGTAGAAAGGTTTTATACTTATATACTCAATTCGATCAGTTCCCTCTCAGAAATTCTGAAAAACCTCAGTTTGTAGCTATAAAGATAAATTCAAACTTCTACTATCCCTAATTCAAATTATTTTTGTATACAAATGAGCAGTTATGACTTTTGAGAGCATTTATTTTTATTAGAATCTTTCCTTTGAGGGAAGTACAGGCTTACAATTGTAGTTATATACACTATTTACAAATAGAATATTCTATCTATCAATTCAAACATTTTTACAGTTATTACTTGGGTTTCTAATTTTCAGACCTTTGATTCTGCTAAAATTTCATCACCAATTTTTTCTTCACCATTGTCAGTGGTAATATTCTTAGTCAAATTCTCCAAATAAGGAATGACCTCTTGCAATGGAACTAGTTCAAATGACGATTTGTACATGTTATGCACTTCTACTTTGAAGTCAGGGCTAATAGTTTGCTTGTTTATAACAATGACAATTGGGTATCCAACTCTTTGAGCCTCTTTGAGACGTTTCCCGATAGTTTCGGTGATACGATCATCTATAATAGCATCATAATTAGAGTTCCACAATTTTGTATGAACTTCTTGTGCCAAAGGAGATACAGAGTTGATTTTATGCGTCTCTTTGAATGAAATAATGCAAACTTTGTAAGGTGCTAACTCTAGTGGCCACCTTAGTTCAACATCTGTTGATAAAATATCTGTAGCTGTTGCAATCATACGAGTCAAACCCAGGCCATAGCAGCCCATAATTAGAGGCTTTTTCATATTCTCACTGCTTGTGTAAACTGCCTTCAAAGGTGATGAATATTTTGTACCTAATGAAAAAGTATGACCTACTTCAACTGATTTGATTACTTGGAATTCTTGATTACATGATGCACAGCAAGTCCCAGCATTAAAATTTCCTTGGTACTTCTTGCATGTTTTACAAAATAGAACACAATCTTCTCCTATGTCTGCTTCATAATGATACTCGTGTGAGACTGAACCACCGATCAAGCCTGGGTCAGCTTCAATTCTAATGAATGGCAAACCTATTTTGCCAAAGATTTTCTCATAAGCAGTTTGAACTTCTTGGTAGGTTGCATTTGCATTCTCAGTGGACCAATCAAATGTGTACATATCTTTCATTATAAATTCTCTGGCACGGAATAAACCCAATCTTGGTTTCATTTCATCCCGCCACTTGCTGGATATTTGGTATACTTTTAGTGGTAGTCTCTTACGAAATAAGGGGCCCACTTCAGCTATCAATTTAGAAATAGCTTCTTCAAACGTTGGACCTAGTAGATACTCTTTACCATGTCTATCTTCTAGAATAAAAAGTTCAGGTTTGGATTCTTCAAATCTATCAGATTTCTTCCACAAGCGAGTTGATGTGAGACTCGGCAATAGAATTCTTTGACCATTGATGCTTGTCATTTCTTCTTCCACAATTTGTATCAACTTATTCAGAACTCTCATACCTAATGGCAGGAACGTAAACATCCCAGTATCTGAGCTATGAATAATTCCATTGTCTACCAATAACTGGTAACTTCTTGATGCTAGTTCTGCTTTAGATTCATTTGGTTTTATGAATGGAATTGATGGTTGGAACAGTTTGGTCACTCTGTGGTGCATCCACTTCATGATGTCAACTCACTTTGCTCTTTAAAACTCAGTAGAAAGGATAAAAAATTGTTCTGTCATTCATTTATAATTCGCAAATGATATAAATGTCTGAAAGAATGAATCCTTGTGTGAGGTTATAATCGCTTCATAGTAGCTGAGTTGAGTGATGACAACGCTTACCTCACATGAATTTTTCATTGAATATTTCCAATTATGAAGAAGAATGTTCAACAAACTGTCGCGAGAATTTTTGCTTGATATCGTTTCTTGATGGGACTTCGAAGATTTTTTCGCAGAGCAAATGGTACGAAACGAAACCGGCGATTTTTAATTACTGCATGGGCGATATGTTGTCGTTGGTTGTCGTCTGCAGTCTGGTGCTGTACTGCTCTATAGGTATACCTCTACCCTCCCTACTACTATGGGACGGAAGCCGAGGTGGCACATGGCCTCTACTGGCCATACCGGTTGTTTTTTTTTTTACTTGGATGGTATATACGGAAGAGTATGAGATGGATTTGTATCGTATTTCGATTTCAAATCAAGAAAATAGATATTATCAAATAATTTCATCAACGAATTGTAAATGTTTTACCATAATCTCGTTTTTTGATCATTTCACAGGATACTCTGTCAATTTGCCCGATCTCAGCCATAACCGAACCATATCGGCCTGAATTGGAGTTGAATTGAAGTCACCCCACAGAATTAAAAAAGATTTTACTACTTACACATATCGTACTTATGAGCAGCTTATATTATATGGCTTATACAGTATTCTGAAATTCTTTAATTTTTTCTGAAAAAGTTTTCTTTGCAAGAGCGGCATGTTAGTATTCAAGTTACCACACCGCTCTTGCAAGTAATTGTAAGTAGTCTCTTACTCGAGTTTTTTCTCGAGTTATTTTTACATTTTTTTAGCAAAGTTGAATTCCGTTCTATCAGTTCTTATGCATATTGTTATCTAATACGTGATCATGTACGTCTTTGAATGAAACCACTGAGTAATTCCAGAATCTCAAGGAAAACATTTCCCGTGAAAAAGACTTGATCTTATATTTGTAAGTGAAGTATCCGTCCATTTTTGTGATTGAAATGATTTATAATTATTCATCATCATTTGATAAGTTGCATTTTAAATCAGAATTGGTTTGAATAGACTGACTTTCATCTCCAAAAAACGTACTGTTAGCTGATAAGTTTTTTTGGAATCCCTTTCGTGATTGTGGGGGGTTCGTTTTGTCTTTCCAAAAGTATTTGTATAGATTGAGTCGTTTTGCAGTTCCCGTTGATTTGTATCGTGAATATGTCGTTTGAAGAAATATACAATTTTCACGGCATTCGATGAATTTATGTTGGAGATTTTTTTCATTTGTGGAGTAAAAAAATGACTGCCATAAGACTTACAATTTTTTTAAGGGCACAACATTTTTTTTAATTTATTGTGACTTGTGATTCATCAAGGATCTGATTTTTCGAGATTAAATTCTTTACAAATTTAATGGCATGCAAATAAAATTAAGATAGATCATCCAACGCACATTTTTCACATCCTATAGTTCTTTATAATATGTGAAATACTACTCTTGAGATATCGGTCTCAAATTCGAGAGTACAATTGTAAATTGCCTACTGATGTATGAGTATTGCTAAGCCTTGTAATGCAAATTTATACATATTTTCAATAAACAAACACTTTTTTTGAAATCAAACCCATTGCGAAATGAATCCATAGCTTATGAAAACTTCTTCCACCATACAATATACAATCAAAAACCACTCCTTTACGTGGTAGAAAATCAACAAACTAGGGATGCAGGATCAGCTGAATCCACTCATTATTATAGTTCTGTGCTGACAGTAATGAATTCGAAACTTATCATCGAAATTCAGAATATTGCAGTAAGTTCTTTATCACGGAAGGATGAGAAGAGAGATTTGGAATGTCCAGAAAGTCCGCGACTTTATTTATATTTTCCTTGCAATTCGACATTCAGCCCTCGTTCGTGTTTTTATCCCAATACATTTTTTATTAAAAGAGAGATTTTTCAGCACTTTTCAGACCTCTTCGGATCATTCCAAAAATAGTGCATTTTGATACAAAGGTGGAAAACTTTTTTTCGCGTCCGAGTGATGTAAACGCAGTTTTCAGCACGTGTCGTGCAAAACCGCTTTTCCACAACGAGGTATGTACATACGAACTTTTATGTCCCCCGACGCATAAAAAAGTTTTTTCACCCTTGTATCGGAATGTGCTGTTTTTGATAGTATATTGTGCGTAAATATTTTTACTCTCAGTTTATCAAGTTCGATACTTGGATCGGGTAAAACTTATCTTTACCCTTGTATCAAAATTTACTAATTTATACGTCTCGTCGTATAAAACGGCATATGCGTCTCGTGCCAAAAACTTTGTTCTTCACGATAACCTTGTTGCTTCGGCACGTCCAACAAAGTTATCGCAAAGAACAACGTTTTTTGGCACTCGACGCATAATATACTATTCCATCGGCTGTGTGCAATGTGAGATGGGAAATAAAAAAAACTGAGCGAAAATATCACATTCCCGCACAGACAAAAACATAGGGTTCTAATGACCTTTTTTTCCCGCAAAGGGGTGGAGGAAAATCTAGCGATTCCCATTTCCGCCTCATTTACATCAAGTAAACAGACTATCTGGTTACTCTCATTGCTACGTGAATATCATTCAATCACACATAAGGCTTGTCCTTACAAACCCCCGCAAAGTTTTTATGATCATACAATTCAAAGGTTGTCGCAGGAATCACCTCAACATGAAATTGAGTCATTTTTAGATTACAAACAAAGTGATAGGTCAGTGAGCGGAAATGGTGATCATTGCTCTTTTCCTCTCGCGCTCGAGGGAAAAAATCATTAGAATAAGGTCCCAGATGGTTTTCGTATTATTTTTATAATTCGAATTGGATCATTTTACTCCTTGCAGACTAATGGTTGCGTGAGACTTTGTTCTTTGACAAGACGAAAAACTTGGTTAGTCAAGATTTGACAGTTTTCCACCTCCAAGATGTAATGGTCCTGGAATTGTCTTGATCATTCAGAACGGACCGATTGGCTTATACGCGGCTTAGTTTAGATGAAAGATTCAATTAATCGCATTAATATAAGGAAGAGAATCCACATCATAGGATCTATTGATAGAAACATACATAAAATATTCATTGAAAAATGTTGATAAAGTATACACCGTGTACGATAAAAATCTGACTGAGGGAGGTAAATCATTTATGATGAAAGATGATTTTCCAGCAAAACGCAGAGTAAACCAAGATATGCTAATGGTATACCGTTAGCAAAATTTGGTTCACATTCATAAATGAGATACCTCAGCTATAGCTGAGCGAGGGAGGCTATACACAACTAAGATCCAAGAGCAAATAGATCGCAAGGATTCAACGCCTTACATTTTCAGTTTGAGTTACCTCCCTCTCGTAATTGGTTGGATTTTAGCATTTCCTATCGTCAATAATGAAACATCGTCAGACCTTTGCAGAAGTTTGAAATTATTTTACAGTTTTGTGAATTGGGAGCTATGTGGACACTTACCAATTCGGGGAGTTTCATCGCACCTTGGGGTTAACTTTTAAATAATTTCACGTTTCTTAGGCCCTGTTTGATGTCCTTATACGGTAAATTATTACGTGCGCGTAAAAGTGGATGATTCAAGAGACTCCCAGATCCGTAACAAAACACACGATAACTTTGGATCTCGCGGTTGATGTGCTCGGCCCAGACGAATACTTACATGCTCCAGAATGATGAAAAAACCCACTTCATGCAGCGTCAACGTTCTCATTTTGGTTTTGAACAGCTAATTGTTTCAAGACTTCATTTGTAGAAAACAGTAATATCTGAGTGTCATCTTTAGAATGCAACCAGGACATAATATTGCGATTACAGAATTTCCATTCGTAATTTGTAGAAATTTGCTCATAGCAGGCTTTCACAGAAAATAAATGGAACAAGTCGCATTAGAAAATAAGGTCTTTTTATTTTCAGAATAATATTCATGCAAATATTTTAACAAATCTACACAGATTAAATTAACTATTCATATATAGTGAATATTTGACTCATTGTTTCTTTAAATGATTAAAAATAAAAAGTAATCGTACGATACGGTGGAAAAATTATGTTACAGAAAAGTTGATGCGTAATATGAAAGAAATAGAGGTGATAGTTTCTTATTTTGTTGTACTGATCATAGTAAAGTGTAAATATCGGTTCGATGATAAACCGAGTGCATGCATGTTGATTTTGAACGAAGTCTCATAGAAGTATGTTCTTAATGAAAGTATTATTCTTGTCCTTTGGCATAATTGACCTAAGTAAAAGATGAGTATACAAAGAAGCATAATATTTACACTATATTTCAACTTATTTTCAGAGCCTTCTAGTATCCTACTTTTTGGTAATTAATTCTATATCTCATCAGTCCAACAAGGTAGATGAAGTGCAAGAAGCCCTACGAAACCAGCTCACACATTGTGCCATGGGCTACCGCAAAAAATGAATAATTCTCACGAAATTTTGGAGCTTGGAACTAAAATCCATTGGAATTTTCCCATAAATAACGCTACCGCATTTCTCAATTCAAAATATGAGATTTCAAATAGTATCCAATCTAAAATGTTAGATAAAATACTATGGCGTACGCAATCGTCTTTTGCGTATATCGGTGCAAACTAACCGCATGATTTCATTGGAGTTCCCATTCTTTATCTCAATTTTTCTCAATACCCTTTAAAAGGCCTCCACAGATGAATAAAATTCATTCACAATATACGAAAGTATGATAGAATTTCCCTCATATGAAATTCGATAATCACACCACATTTGGAACTCGATTTTTTTGAAAGGCCGGAAGAACATGGATTTGAAGGAGTGATAGATCACCACCCCATATGCCCATATCAAAACATTTTTCGGAACTCTATTCGTTCCGAATACATTCACAGTCGTCTCAGGTATGATCGCTCACACAAAAGTCACAAAAAGTTCATTTCGCCTTTCATATATCACAAATTGTCAAAGCTTGGTAGTGGTGCACTTAGCACACTGTTCCTGACGAACTTGTCCAGTATTAACAGCCTCAGCTGCACCATCCGCTAGAGGGCGTCAGGTTGGCTGCGATGAAAACTTGCTCGAATGAGAATGTAACGGTCTTGGAGCAGTTCCTGCATGAGGTGCCTTAGCTTTAGATCTACTAGGACACAGAAGTTGCCTGTAAGCTTCTCTATACATTTTATTAGTCCCAGCATAGATGAATGGGTTAACAACTGAAGAAGCCCAGGCAAGAACTGAAGCAATAACGTGTAGCACTGGTAACTTAACCTTATCTTCGATTACGTTGGCGACCATAAGAGGCAGGAAACAAGCAAGGAAACAGATGAAGATTATCAACATTAAACGCGTCACTCTAGAATCTTCTCTGCGTTGAAAACCAGGCCTCTTCACTACTCGACCGCTAGATGATGTTGGTAACGCTTGGGCGCCATGATGTGCTTCTAAATTTTTTCGACTGGATCGAACTTTCCAGTAGATGCAACTGTATGAGGCGATAATGACGATACAGGGAACGAGAACACCGAATAGGAAGAGAAGCTTCTTTGGACTTTTGCCGTTCTTCTTCAGAATTGTACATGAGAATGTTGCTTGATTGAGGCCTAGAGTTCCCCAGACTCCGAGGAGAGGGGGTATGAGTAGTGAGAAACTGAGACACCAGATGGCGAGCAGCATCAATGCTATGTTCCGGCTTGTATAGACTCTGGCGTAGATCTCTGCTCTGGATATTAGCACATACCTGAAAAATAAAATCAAGTGATAAGATTTACATTCACAGTGAATAATGAAGGTGAGTAAGTTGAAGATGAAATAAATGAGCATGAATCAAGACTGACATTCATTCAAAACATCATCATAGGGGAATTAATCTGGTGTAGTAATGAAGTCGGCAGAAGGAAGTTGCTTATTTGACAACCGGCGAGTTTTAACGAGCCTGATTGAAATTATAAATTGTAAAAAAATCAGCATTTGACCTTCTGTAGATGTTTTCATATTACACAATGCACAAAATAAAACATTGGCAAGGATTCCGCAATTTCAAGATTTTCATTTTCAATGAACTAATGATGCGATCAATACTTTCAGCGGTCTCATTCTGATTTCATAAGCAATTATGGAAAATCACACGAGGATAACTTTATATTCTCAAATTAAAACTTTCTTCTCGATTTCCTTCAACTCTCATTCAATGCGTATTTGTACACAGAAGGATCATTTCGACAGATTTTCCAGTCGAACAGATTCAGAAAGAGTCCATATCATTAGTCCTTCCGATAAGCAGCATAAGATACCTGATGAAAAATGTGAGATGAAATCCGACGATGACAGTCCCTGAATAATTGAGAGTGAATTTTGAACTCTTGAATTCATGTTATCTCTGATCTTAGAAGCTGGAGATGATTTTAAAATAACTCGACCTTAATTAAAAGCCAGTTCCTTCTTTTCAAAACCTCTCTAAGTCTGACTGCATCAATTTTGAATTACTATGTGGTTTCGAGATTTATACCTCTCGAGAATATATAAAAGCATCGTTAAGAAGTGTCTGATGATGAGTTTTGAGTAACCGTTTCGAATTCAACGTTCTATATAAATGTAAATGCATCGTGTTTCTACGACGCTCTCGAGATGTTTTCTGGGGATCGCGTGCAATGGCATCTCTCATCAGTCTCATCCTAATAAGGCACGATATGACCATCTGGCATTCGTCTACAATATATAGCTATCTAAATTACAAGTATCTTCAATCATGAAAATTCTATCGTGCACGTTCGTTCTATTCAAAATTTATGATTCTCAAAACTTTCCTCATTTTTAAAAATAAAGTGAGTCATTGGATAGCTAAGCTAGTTTGATAATAGAAGTATTTTGAGTCTCAAAAAATTTGAGTGAGTTCGTTCTTGAATGGGTTTTGAGGAAAACATGTGATTTAATTGACAAACACTTCTCACAACGAGTCTAGTTCGTCCACTCGTCCAGATCTTTCACCTCAAGAGATTTGAAATTTGTCATCATTAAAATCTTTCTATCTATTATAAAGTGAAATGATTGACGGAATTTCCCACGAAAAGTCATCTTAAATTGATGCACGTCCTCAGTTTACGTGACCGATTTTATATTTAATTCAAACATAACGTAAACATCCTGCGGCGCCCGATGCTCATTATATATTCTACAGATACAGATGTTTATGACGGTATACTCACAAAATCTCGATCGAATAATATATGTATCGTCGATACAATCGCATCTGTCATTTACTATTAAAATCTCATTAATTTGGTATTAAACTTCTATACTAGCCACATCCTATAACGATATAGATTCATAACGACTTGATTGACAAATGAGCTTGAGGGAGACGTCACTTTAGACTTTCATCTGTTCATTCATTTTCAAAATTGATTGATCACGTTGGCCTGCGAGATTCCATTGAAAAGAGCACGGTCGAAGAAAAGCTGTTTGGTACTGGTAAGCTAGAAATTTTTCTAGAAAGTGAAAATTTGAGATGTACAGGCGCGGCAGGCAGTAAAGAACTCGAGCTTGCAATATGCGAATAAAGAGTAGGAAAATTCAGACCTTACTGAGTCATAAAGAGCCGTGACTGCGAGATACAACGAAGCGATAACTTTCAATAAAGAGCAGTTATCTCACGGTCAGTTCTAAACTCACGGCATCATCTCCGCGAGAGAGTCCCGCACATATAAGTCATACGTCATCCTTCGACCAGTCAAGCTATTATCTGAGTTTTTTCATGTTTATAGTGATGACTTTTGCTACTTTTCTTATTTGACTTGGATCTATCCCGGATCCATCACCAAAGTTGTTGGTGAGTTTGTGTTTTTGCACAGTTTGGAGAACAATTTTTAATCAAGATTTCCTCTTATGATAGTTAAACGCCAATCCAAAATTTGTTCGTCTGGATCCCGTATATTCGATTGTCTATGTGGAAGGGTTAAAGTATGATAGGTGAACCTACGGGTTATGGAAGAATTTGTGAACGCGAGGAATGCGTGGATTGGTAGTTGAGTGCATGGATGGATGGTCTGGCCTGGCCTGATCCGGTCACAAACGATCTCGTCCAGCCTGGAGTAGTCTGATCCGGTTTTGTATTATTTGGTACAACTGGGCACGATCTGGTAGGTCAAGTACGAATTAGTACAGCCTGGAACGGTCTGATACGGTCAAGTATGATCTGGAGTTGTTTGAAAGGGATTGGACCAGTCTAGTCCGGTCTGAAACGACCTGGTCCGGCATGAAACGATTTTTTCTGGTCTGGAATGGTTTAATCCGGTTTGGGAAAATGGGGAACGATCTGGAGGGAGATCTAGTCCGGTCTACTACGGTCTGATCCGTTTGGTACGGTTAAGTAGGGGTAGTACGTCCTGGAATGGTCTGGTACGATCTAGTATGGTTTGGAATGGTCTGGAAGTGTTTGGAACAGCCTGGTCCGGTCTGAAACGATCTGGTCATGCATGGGGCGATTTTGTCCGATCTGGAATGGTCTGATCCGGTTTGATACAGTTTGGTACGGTTAGAAATGGTCTGGAACGATCTGGTAGTTCTAGTACAGTCTTGTACGGTCTCGTAGGTCTATTACGATCTGGAACAACCTGATCCGGTTTGGTTCGGTTTGGTACGATTGGATGATTTGGTACGGTCTGGTACGTTCTGGTAGGTTTAGTACTGTCTAGTACGGCCTGGAATGGTCTAATGCAATTTCGTACGGTCTTATGTAGTTTGAAACGGTTTGGATCGGTCTACTACGGTCTGGAACGGACTGAAACCGTCTAGAATGGTTTGACCCTGTCTTGTCTAGGTTAGGCTGAGCTGGCCAAGATATTTTACGCGGCCAAATGGGTTATAGGTATAAGTGGACCAGTTAGTAAGTGGGAGGATGATTGGCCGGAACGTTTGTCACGTGTCGTGTGTCATGTGCTGATCTCAAATGCGCCGTGGTGGGTTTTAGAGACGTTGCATCATTGAATTGGGATGTTCATCTGAATATTATTTCCTCTCCAAACAGGAATGATAACAACGCCGAAGTTAAGTTGAAGATCAGACAACAAAATATTGGTAGACTCTAAACGTCTTTAGGAGCTTGTTTCAGAAAACATATTCGAAAGTGTTTGGGAAACAATGGAATCGGCTGAGTTGATGCTCTTGGATTTTCTAGGTTATCCAATCTCAGCACTCATTCTACGTCCTTCAACGCGGGTGAATCACAATATCTTCAATGATCCGAGTGTGACACAAACATTATTGTGATTCGAGTTGTTGCATGAGATGTACATCTTAAAAGTATTCATTGTTGCATACCAGAAGTCATAGTAATTCAGATATCATCTATGCATGTTTTGCAGTATCTACTAGATAGTGCCAAATATATTTTGGGGCACCTATTGGGGGGTGACCACAATTTACCTCAGGGTTTAGAGAGTAGTGAAGTTATTCGAATTCCTGTGTTGCGTAAATGAGTTAGTAATTTCCCACTCAAAAATTTTACGGGAGGATAAGTTTCAAAATTTATGATAAGACCCTTATAGATACGCCCTCCTTCAAATAAAAAAGGGGAATCCATAGGTATTCATTATCTCATTTTTGTACCTCCAAGTTCCAGAGGCCCACATCAGAAGTTCTGTCTCACTTGGACTGGTCCAAAAGTGAGTGCAGAACACCAGTTGCAGATTGAAGTATCTGCATTAAAACTGTTATTACGGGTTTTCCAACTTCACAATTTGATAACAGAAACACGTGCAAAAAATGCTTCGAAAACCAAGACCTTACACAAACACAGTTTTAAAATCAAAGCAAGTCCTGAAAGATCTCTGATACACTACATTCTCATATACCCGTGAGAAAAAATGCATTATCTTCAAGAGAAAAGTAAACAAACCTGTTGATTGTGATAGCAACCATACTGAGCAGTGATACAGCGACATTTCCATAGAAAAATAGAGGGAATATCTTGCATAGTGTCTCGCCAAGTACCCATGCTTCGTTGAGATATCTACTTGCTGTAAGAGGCAGGTTGACTCCTGCGAATATTAAATCCGACAGACTCAAGCTTATGACGAAGGCCGTTGTCGCGTGCCGCCTCAAACGTGCGTAACGCAGTAGAGCTATCACCGTTATCAGATTGCCTGTAAAGTAGCAGAGATAATACAAGTTATTATAGGTAGCTCGTCTTGGATATCTTCCTGATTTATGGTTATGGGGTATGAGATAATTTCATTTTATTTTTTCAAGGTCTCACACACGTTGAGCATGACAATGGAGAATTCGGTATGCTGATTTTGGGGCATTGCTCTGTAATCGTTGTGGATTGTGTCTAGTTCTTGGAAACAGAATTCAAATTCTTCCTCAGAAAATGAGTAGATGTGTACGTGAGACATAACCGTATTGAAATATTGAGTCAAATTGAGGGAATGGTTGTTAGGGAGGAGTCGACCACTATAGCGTTATTGGAGTTGCTTTTTATTTAGAAATTTTCAAACAATTCAATAATGATAATGGTTAAAATTGTTTCAAAATCCTATTAAAATGACGTGAAGAATCGAAGAGATAGGGAAAAATTGAAATATCCGCAGAACAATCAAGAACAAACTGTATACAAGTAGCGGTTCATATTGAATGGGCCAACCAGCCACTTGCATCAGTAGATCAAGATTCTGGTGGATATTTATTATAGAATATGTGCCGTCACACAAAATTTGAAAGAAATGGAAGACTCTCCCAACTTTGTAACACAAAAAATTTCCCATAATCCATTATATCCAGTTTTCAACCTAGTCCAGATTTTAAATAAAATGAAACTTCAACTCTTGCCCAAATGAAAAAACTTATAAGCATTTATTCTGGCACTCTTCGGAGTCCAAACGAAGATGTGCAATCTTGTCATAATATTCGTCATAAGTATGTTTGACGAATGCTACGTCATCACTTCTTGAACTATTGCTCTCTCTCAACTGTCGCACTCAGATACAGACTATGTCCTGTCAGTACAAATTCAAGTAGCCGTTAGGAATATCTCTTGCCTTTTCCAAGAAATGTCACGGAGTAAAATTTCTTTAGAGATATGAATTTATGTAGTAGCATGCAAAGTTCCAGAGCGGATGAGTGAGTGTGCACGATGCAGTAGGTTGAATTTCGCTATTTCTGAAATTCTTTGACATTCTTGGGACTGATGCGTCATAGGCGCTATGTTTTTTTTTAATGCCCTTGTGTTTCACCCATGGAATTCAAATTTGTGGTGGGGCTTATTGAAATTCATTGACATCCAAACGAATGTGTTCGAAAATTCATCCTCCTGAGATGTCAGGAACGGCTGGAGAAAATTTTTTAGAAATCTGTCAAACCATAGGAATGATAGCCTCTCAAGAATTATCCTACATGAACCTTCAAAAGGAGGAAGGCTGAAATCATGTAATTTTCCAAACGTAATTCAAAGCGTTCTCCAACTCTGTCATGAAAGCTGTAATAAACTATGTCATTTTCTTCAATCACTCGATTTGTCTTACTTGTTTGAGTAATTCAACAATCAGTATTGAAAATACTACTACTTGTTTCGAGGAATGTTCGCACAACGTTTTGCCTATCATAATTAGGTGATTCTCAGCTGAAATGTAGTTTTGTCCTAATGTCAAAGTAGTTGAATGTTTTGTCGATACTTGAGACATCCATCATAAAAATTAACTCGAAAGTTTATATTTGACAGGGATAGCAAAATCGTTTATCTAATAAAGTCTTGATGTGTAATTTATGAAAATCAATTCAACTACATAATTCATAAGTATTGCTTGCAACTAATAAACTCATTGTAATTAATGCATGTAAATTGGACTGAAATAGCTATAATTCCTAATAACATAGACCAAGAAAAGGTACCGAATAACTCAAACAAACGTCCAGAAGTAATAATCGTGAATATTTCATACGCGGAGTAAAGCGTCAAACGTCAATGGGTTACCACGCTCTTTGTGAAAACATCACGCGCGCACGTGGCGCCTGATGGATTACACACATGTATTTGACCACCCGGCACTAGGCATACCTTATAGAACTAATTATTACAGATGAGACGTGTGCGGTTCATTGTGACGCATTGCATCTCGAGGGATAATTTTGTCAATTGACAGCTCGGCATGGACTGGTTGTGGTCGAAAGTTAACACGAGAGCAGTGAAGATGAGAAGAAAGAGAACAAAGTCATGTGGGCCAATTAGCGCGGGAAAGTTTATTTATTTCAATTTCAGTGACCGCGTTTGTTGAACCTGAGTGATAATTACAGTTATAACACTGACAAGGAACACCCATGGGTCGTGGGCCGTGGATTTTGCCGAAACTCTGGGTATAGTTTCCTTCTACCATCAGAAGACAAAAGCTAGAGCCACACTTGCAAATGCCTAACTGTTTCCGAGCTGCAGCTTGTAACATTAGCATCACGAGTATATATATATATACATATCTTCTTTGAACATTGGGCAATGCTCATGTCATAGGCTATAACTTGAAAACGGTTGGGGATTTGCAAGTGCGGCTCTGGGTTTCACCTTCTGATGGTACAAGGAGACCATCCCCAGAGTTACAGCCAAATCCTTGGCCTACAACAACTGAGTGCTCTTTATGAGTAAAAGGGGTTGAATGAGTTAATTTCATGAGGTGAGACGAGAGGTGAGACTGATTTGCCATGGAGATCATGGATTTCGAATGTGGTCAGTCTTTTGGAGAATGAAAAATCTTGAAATTTATATGGGTATATACTATGGTGAGACAAAAATTTGCAGAGACAATTTCAGGTGGGTTTCCAACTACCAGACCGAACTAATCTGAAATTTTGTAGGAAAGTTGATTTTTGTACAAGCAAGATTCGAACCCGGGCATTCAGAGACCTTTCTTCGCTTTCGGAAATTCTGGCCGATATTTTTCTCATACATTTGTTCTGAGACAACGAAATGCTTCGAATGATGCGTTCCTTTAATTCTCACTGCATTCTCGCTAAACTCGACCAGTACTCGGAATCAGTAAAGTCTCCATTATTGCTTCGGCAAACCTCGTTCTATTTATCTGATTTCGTACATAATACACCGGTAGCAGGCTGCAAGTAGAATTAGCGTGCAGAACACACAAACACTTCCAACTATCTTGTCAAAAAGATGGATTGCAAAATAATCTATCTTACGGGCACTGTCTTGACGAATAGAATTCACGACAGCTACTGAACTTAACTTTCCATAGAATAATGTTAGAACATGACTTTGGTCTTTTAGGATTTCCGGATACTCAGTGTAAGCGGGAACAGAGTTCGTATGTTATTTTAAGGGGAGGGAGGAGGCTAACACGAAGCTTATTCGGTTGACGGCGCGATAGTCATCTTGTCCGTACGGGTGTCATGATTAGTAAGAAACGAAGGCGATTATTTAGAATTACACTGCTGTCTGTGGAATTTTTTTCCACAAATTGTAACAGTTAGGTTGATTTAATACTTTTCTTGAGCATGGGAATTTATTTTAGAATCTCGTCATTTCATAAAAACGGTTTTTTTTACTGTAAATTCGTTGAAAAAATTCGTTTTCGTAAATTCAATTGAGAAAGTTCCAAAGTTTCAGGAGCTAGGGCAGAGTGAGGAGATAGATTGGGAATGATCAAAGTTAGGCGTGAGATATAGTCATGAATTTTCTTCATTCCACGGCAAGAATTTCAGGAAATATTCATAGGAGTTTCACATTTAAAGAGACAACATCTAACTCCAATTGTTTATTCACTCATTCACTCATCATTCATCCCATCCATTTGAGGCTTTTCAATAGTCAATGGACGTTTTTTACAAAAATACGCATGTGAATGTCAAACTTATCCAAAAATCTTCCTCAGTTTTGGAATAAAAATCAAAGACAAAAGAGAGCAAGAAAGATATTTAGTCCAGAAAATCAGGCCAAAAGCTCTCAATATATATTTTTCTTTAATAGTAACTACCCGAGCCTCATAATAAAACTTGTAACAAACAGACTCAGCGTGTGCCTCATCATCAGCACCAGCTGCACCGATTCATTCTTGCCTCATTTTCTCAAGCCTCGTTTTATCCAAAGAGTCTAACAGAGATCCATTGTCTTGGTTCATCGAGCGCGGAATCTCGTTGAGCTCATTCATAAAAAAGTCCCCACCTCTTCTTCCTCCCCGACAAAACTCAATTACGCCCGAAACATTCATGTATCCATATACATATAGTCTTATTTCAATTTTACTGTTACTATATAATTTCTCGCATCTTGAGTATATACTCAAGATGCGAGAAATTCAACTACCCAAACCCACTTTTTAGGGAGTAAATTAAGCCATTTTTCAGATTTGTGTATATACTGTCCACGATGGTCATCAGGATAACGCGAGATGTAACGATATAATAGTTTCTCGACCCGCAGCTTACATCTGACCCTAGTTTCCGCTTGTTTAATTGTTCTCTCGCCTCTTGATGAAAGTATATACATATAGAAAAAGATGTATACGTGGTGGTGGATTGAGTGTGAGTGATGCGGCACTTGATCGGTTTAATTGCTGCCTCATTCAAGGAGAATTGTTTCCTCGCTTACGCGCGATGCGCCAGAAATTATTATTCATGTGATTCATATTTTTCTTCTTTTATGTTCATCATTTTGTTTTTTCTTTCTCTCCTGTGAATTGGTCAGATTGAACCCGGATGAAGATGTCAAGATAACAAGAATTTGGGACGTTTCTGGCTTCAGTATGTTTCGTTTGGATAAAATTTGAGTAATTTTTATGGAATTTGAGTCTAGGTTGGCGAAATGAGATGCACTTTGTTCACAATCTCAAAACTGTTCAAATCCGCCGTCTTCTTTCTACAGGATAGACATAATATCAAAATTGACACGATAACAGTTCAATCGCACGAAATTTAGAAAAAAATTTGAAAAATCCGAAAGAAAATATCTTTAAGTGAGGCTGATTGTTTATGTGAAATGCAAAACTCATCATCAAAGCTCTCGATAGGCATCGAAAAATCAGTTTTCTGCAAATTTTAATAAGTCTTGGTAATAAGGTACCGTACCCCGGGGTAGGCTGACACTTTTCCGAAAAAAGATTGTAACGGTCTTAAATACGTACTAATACCACGTAGAAGGACATTCAAAAACTTAATTTAAAGCCTAAGAACTTTGCTTCCAGAATATACCAGCTCATTTTATGGTAAAATCAATTTCATTAACTAATGAAGTGATAATTTCGAAATGAAATATTTATGTCGCAAAAATCTACCCAAACAACCTACTACATCGACTTCTATTGCCTTCCATCAATTTTTTCTTAGTGGGTAATGACGTTCTCTAAATTTTGCACTACTGCCATTCGAATCGTGGTCCAACACTTATTTGGAATGATTATTTGAATAAAATCTTTTGATTTCTTGGATTCTTCGGGGTGATTTTGGCCATTTCAATAATGCGAGTCGCGTGAAACAAGCGATCCAAGCTGCTCAGACCAGGAAAATCGCGTCGCTCAACGAAGGTGGCCCCAAGTCATCCCGGATGGATGCCGGGCTGACCTTGGGGTCTTCCCGGGGTAGTTGGTTGAATTTCTTCGTTCAAGCTATGGTGGTGAATCTCAAGCTCATCGACATGATCGAATAAATGATTGAAACGTACATGTTCCGTCTCTGATGGGCTAATTGATGGCCGGAAAATACTCTGTATTTTACAACTCTCAAGAAAACTAATGAGTGAAATTGAATTCTGTGCACAGCTTTTTGAAGGAAACACCAAGATGCGTCGAATGATTACAAATATGTTTACGTTAGGTCGGGTGTCATCACGGTGAGAATTTGATCAGGAGCTTCAAATACGCCAAAGAGTCACTCTGGTTAACAGTATCAATAGTTTCATTCGGTATACACGCCCGGGAATGAATGATTTATATTTGAAAATTTGTGTCAAAACAGATGCATTTTCAAAACTTTGATATTACATCACCATGATTCAAAGACCCCATGTATACGCATGTTTTTTTAATCATAATTTTGAGCAACAACACTTGCAAATGTTCAAGGATGTGGAATATGAATGCGCGTAAGAACTTGTTGTTATATGAGCTCTGATCGAGCCTCTGATGAAATAATGGAAAATTCAGTTGAAACATTTTTATTTAACAACATAATGAGAAATTGTTTCATCATTCTAACCTCGAAAAATCGCTTCAAACGTGGTTTGAAGGTTCTGATGACGAAAAATCATAAATATGCCCTGTGGAGTTGAGCGTGCACGTCCAGGGCCATTGATGTACTACAATTCTAAAACATCCAGAAGTAAAAAAATTGGGAATAAAATTTCCATTGCTGATCATCAAAACTCACAGGTGAAACATTGAACTGAAACAAAACTGAAGACTTAAACCACTGCCAAGACATGGAGATCCTAACAGAATTCGCGGTGACCAAAATTTTTCTGTGCTCTCAACATTCATCGAAGAATCAGGAAGTTTTTGATCATTGACAAAAAGAGAATGCATCAATAATGAATCATTCACTAAATCCTGCATGAGTACTTGATAAGTACTCCCGAAGTATTTTAGCGGTACTTTTGCAGTATTTCTGCGGTACTTCAACGGTACTACGCCCGGACTTGTGAAATACTTCTTCTGTACTCTTGCACTTGTTCTGAAAAGATGACCTATCGACAATTTGCATATAAAATTTGGCGAAAATAAGTGATTTCTATTCAAAATTCCTTCACACATCGTCCACAGATAAAAGATACTGATTGTTCGATGGGATAACACTATCACATTGTGTGTATATACACGATTAAATTTTTGCAGCAGCCTAAAAAGTTTCTCAAGATAGTGATCAGTATCATAATAGACTGATGTAAAAAAACCTGCAGAAAAACAATACTACATCAAAAATACATACCACGAAATCACAGTGCAAGTTGAGAAAAGTGATGGATAAGAGGGGGAGGTGTGAGCATTAATCAGCGCGTGCCACAAGAGCGCGATAATTTGAAAAAATTAATGGCCGCACCACTTTTTTATTATTATGTGCTGATGGTGTGAGGTCTATCTAATCATTCGAGGTGTTGGTATTCTGACAGCTTACATTCATTTGAATCGCGTTTTCATGATGTTCGATTGCGAATATAAATCGACCATCGTACGGTTGTTACCCTCGGTATCTATCCGTCTGTCTTAAATAAAGACAATCAGCTTACATATGTGTGTTTATTTATTTATTTATTTATTTTTTTTTTGACGTTGCGAATGTATAAGCTGGGCAGTAGCAATGCTTTTATTGCCTTTAAATTAGGTAAAAATAAGTAGTATTAAAAGATGGGTAGGTTGGAAAAGGAATGAGGGAAAACATAGCCCGAATTGTGTCTGCAATTTATCATGTACGTGTCTGAATTCATTAGGATGGACGGGAGTACACAATGAATCAATCGATGAGTCGAATTTTGGTGACTGCGCTGTATTATGTACGATGATTTATTCAACTTTGATTTCGTAGCTACTTGGTCGATTATTGAATCAAGTTCTTTTGGGTTATGGATGGTGTCTGATGTTGGTATAGTGTCAGCGTTGATCGACGTTCGATACAGGACAAGTTTTCATGGATTGATGAGATAAAATTATCGTAGAAATTTTCGTGAGTTGCAAGTTCTTATATCGGAAAAATTCTCTATGAAAAAATTGTTACTCCAATCTGAAGAGAATCAGACGTAAAAATAGCCGTTCTCGTTTTCTGAGGCCATAGAAAGCCTCAAGATATAGAAAAGTTCTGACCATCTTTTAATATTGTCGATAAGAGAAGTTACCATTTCGTAACTAAAATTCTATTTCATCACCAAAAATATTCCTACTAGGCTTAAAAGTGCAAGAGCTATGGGTTTGAACCTGAGATCGTATATTTCTTAGACAAAGTAACCTCAATGAAAATATCAGGCCATAAAAAGCCCAAAAATGTAAAAAAAATTCTGGACAACTTATGGCTGTACGCAGAAAAGTTATCTTTTAGTATTCAAAATTTTATGACATTGGTTAGAATATTTCTACAGGGGTTAGAAGTGCAACAGCTGCGAATTCGCATCGAAGACCATAACTGGAATGAGAATTCTAAGTTTTCGATTACAATAAACAATCAAAATAACTTAGGAAAAATTGTAGGTAGTTTTAACTCGCGTTAGGATATTTCCATCTGTTCATGCGAAGTTGATAAAGGAAGAATTCATTTAAATTTTATCAAATCCAAAAATCAGATGTTAGAATAGCAAGATTCATCTATGTTTTAGCTCCCTCGCATTTTGTTACCCATGCATGTAATTTGATAGTAATTCAATTTCTCAAATCTAGAGTCATTCCTAATACACTTTTGCCCTTCTAAATAACCTACAAAGTAAAAATAAAATACACGATAAACAATCGTGATATGATAATGATACAAGTATAATAAAAAATAATAAAAAAAGTAGAAGTTGACTGTGTGACCCGATAGGACGTCATATTCTGATTATAACTAGAAAAATGATGAAAAAAATCGCTCAAAAGCATACATTAAATCAATATGAGTATTCAAGTCTCGATTTCCCTCTAAAAGAATCCCCCCCCCCTCCCTCTTCCAAATCCAACCATCTGAAAAGCAAACTATAGATACCAAAGAGGCAAGAAGGCAGAGAGATAATTATTACGTTCAACTCAACAAGGGTGCACCGCACAGCCGAATTTTAAGCAACTCAGCTCTCTTATTTTACTCACCTAGGACTCCGACAATACTGAAGATTATGGCACAGGTGGCGGCAAAAATGGTCAACGGACGAGGGAAGTGCATCGGCTGATCGACACCACCGTGATGCACAAGCCTGTAAATTGCATCGCTCTCAGTTCGAGCCTCCATCATTCACCTCTTGAATGTGTTGGCCTTTTTTTTTTAGTATTTTTCGAGTTCGGACCGTCTGTTGTTGGCCTCAACTCCGCCTGATACTTGTTGTCACCTCATAACTGACATTTTGCCTGGAACAAGATTATTTGCTTTGTTTTATTTTGAGATTTTTTTTCTGTAAATTGAATTTGGCGCTATCATTTTTGTGTAACATTCTTTGGGACATAGATCTGCACTGAATAAAGTGTAAAATTGTGATAACTTAACTCGTCCCCTTCGAATGATAAATAATTCTTGAACATAAAGTGTAGTCGTGTTTTTGATCATTTTTTTTCACAGATCAACACGACTAATGCTATAATGAAAAAATTGCGGTATTTTTTTTAAAAAATGCAAAATTTTGTGTGAAAAATTCTTGGTGCTGACGACAGTCGGACTATTCAATAAAATACCTACTATTTTTTAACATGCCGAGAATAATAATCAACTACTTTTGGAAGTACTAACGGAATTCATCGAATTTTAGGATCCGCTTCGACGAAAATGCCAATTTTATGAGATTCACTGAGGGAGCCTAGAATTTGTGAGGTCTCGTCGCCAGGGACATGCCACTCAAACCATAGCTGACAACTAATACGCCATGAAACTCAAAAATTTTCATCGAGGCTTCACATTTGTGAGCATTTTTTGGCCAGAAACTGGCCAAGTCTAACCTCATTGCATTGTTACTATATCTATATACTGCATGATTGGCTAAAAAATTTGGTCACATTTCTACCAGGGATCTGCTGGGACTTTTTCTGGTGTAGGCGAATTTCCAATATTCATTTCTTAAAAATACTGATACTATGAGATCCTAGTATATTTATTACCATCGCGTGTTTATACGTCTTATTTTACGTCATTATGATTGGATTTCTGCGTAATGGAAATCGAGAGATAGTTGAAAATACTGTAAAAACCCTTTGAAAATGTATAAGATGAGCTCTCTTCCTTAATTCTTGTCGAGATTCTTGTGCCCCAAAGTTATCGTACCACAGCACGATTTAGATTCCAACTCAGGATTCGAACTCAACCTAGTTTGCGCAACATTATGGGACGGCACTCGAGACGGCACTTGACAAATATTTAGTTTTAATTTTGTTGCGATGAAATTTTCAGAAAAAAACGAATCTATTCAATAATCTTGTCAAAAATAAAAGAAAATAGAATGGATCCACTGTCAAAGGCACGAAAACCTGGCCGTCATTGAAAATAAATAAGATAGACTCGGGATGAGACTCGTGAGATCTAGATCAAACGGTTACAAAGAATTTATTATGTTGATAAAGAGGGGGAGCCTTGTACGCACGGGCAATGAATCACGATTGATAACATGAATAATTAGCTGTTAGCATGTATGTCAACAATCACGACTTGTTACCATAAATATTTTGCACGATAGCGAATATATATACTCCACTGTGTGCAATATTATTAAGAGCTGATAATACGAACGAGTATAAAGGCGAAAAACAAGTGTCGATCACAAAAAATCCTTAATATTCAGAGACAAAGAGGGAAATCTGATGGTCTCACACAGTATTCATAAATTGGGAAAAACTTGCCCCCCTAACATCATTCGAATTCTGAAAGTGATTATGTTTAATTAAGGGAATGAGTTTGGCACAAAAGTTCAGAAAACACGCGAGTTATGGTAGTTGGGGTTATGGTAGTTGTCCTGCAGCTACTTGAGTCAATGGCTGAAATTATAATTTGAGCGAATCCACCTATTTTGACCATCAAATAGCAAGCTAAAAAAGGGCTAATATACTTTTTTGATGAAAACCCGCCTGAATCAGATGCCAATTTGCGTGTACTTAAACCCTATTATTTGCGTGGAAGAAATGTCGCAATTTCAATATTCCAATGGCTGAGACGGAAAAAGTAAACGGTAAATCTTGAGCGGACTTGGACAAAATATACGCCATTGTATGAAAAACATCCGGTTCATTTACGGCTGATTTTTTTCTTGTAGAATATTCAATAGATGTCTGTGCGGATTTGGAATTTTTTCAAAGTATAGAAATGCATGGGTATGACGGGCAGATCCCTCATTTTAGGCTTTCGCCAACGTTTCGCCAGCTTATGTACTGGTCTCTTCAAGGCGAATTATCAGCATATTTTTACATGATCCACGCATATTGAGTGGAAGAGTCAAAAATTGTGTTTTGGCTTATACAAACTTATTATTTTGCCAAGTAATTTTGACGCTTCCACTCAATATGAGTGGATGATGTAAAAATATGTTGATAATTTGCCCTGAAGAGGCCAGCACATAAGCTGGCGAAACGTTGGCGAAAGCCTAAAATAAAGGATTTGTCCGTCATAACTCATGCATTTCTATACTTCGAAAAAAAAAAAAAAAAAATTATGGCTAAAACTCCGAAACAAGATGGTCGATTGAATCGAGATTTTGCACAGATACTCATCAATATTTGAGCTAAATTTTCACCAAGTTACAAAGCATTCTGAAGTCAATTAGTTTTAAGAGAACAACTACCTTATTAGCTGTCGAAGATATGGATGTAAAGATGACACGACATAATCTACTAGTATGATATATAGTATGCCACAAGGATTCAACTGCATTTGGAAATATAGATGTATGGAGATATAAATTGAGAAATAAGAAATTGGCGGATTGACGTTCTGAATGCTAAAAATTTGACGAGATATGACAGAATTGTTTTAGAAGAGTGAACTTTCATCGGTACCACTATATTTTACAACATGACTAAACATGAGGATCAATGGAACTGGTACAAAATCTGGGATCATTCTCAGTGCACAAGAAAGTGGAAACTGAGGTAAGATGCACCCAAGATGTCCTCTGTACTCAAGATAACCCCATATGCTGCTGATCTTAGAATTGGGCACTCGTTGTCGTTGGTCTTCGAGCAATTTTTTTACGTTCGTTACGTTAAAATGCGCAGAGTAAGTGAATGATTTGAACCGACCCCGGATCATATCTGTGTCTCCCAGAAAATATGGAGTGAGTTTTTACATTTTTCGTATTTGTACACCCAACGAGATTGCGTTTAGGAAAACCAGTACCAAAAAATTTTGATTTGATCCATCTCAAAGTACTGTGTTAGCGCATTCGATTTCTTTTTTGAAGACCTTCAGAATCAGTATTTTAGGCTTGCAAAAGCTGGTATAAATTTTATGAACAAAATGCGGAGATCACTCGCAAAAATGGAGGCCAAAATTGTTGTGTACTCAATAAGTCATCCATGTGATTATCTCGAAAGGGAGTGCAGTACAATTTCTTTATCATTCAGAACGTAATTACCACGCCAAAATAAGGTCGGAAATGGTGTTTTAGACCGGCAAAAGCTTCAAATGTAGTCGCACGCCAATATGAATGATGTTATGCACTACATGGTTACTTTCTTTAAAAAACTAAGACAGCTAGACTTCAAATGATCATAATCAGAAATACTTTATAGCTCATTTTGAAGGTCTTGAAACAAGCTTAAAAATGAGCTGAAGTGCACTGAAAAATGTTAAGGCAGAAAAAAAGTTGTTGAGAAATGGCTTTTTGGGCGTATTAGGCACACCCTCTCACGACCTCGCGAAAAATCACTTTTTGAGAAAATTGTACTAGTGTAGCCCGGCTCTGGTTGGTCAAAATTCAACTCATCTTAGCTCATTTTAGAGGTCTTGAAACAAGCTTTAAATTACAACAGAGTGCATCACAGAATATCAACGTGGGGACAAAACTATTGGTAAAACAGTTTAAGAGAACGAGGAAGGCATATTGGGTACACTCAACACCTTACTCGAAAATTTTGGGAAGTTGGATAGAATTTTTGATTACGGTTCTTGGTAAGAATCTCTTACGAAATTGAACAGCAAAATTGATGCAGATTCAACGTACTAATATCGTGAAATGAATAATCACCAGTTTTATATCTGGATTCATTCTTGTACAGTACTATGAGCGAACAAAAAGAGCTAAAACTTATGCGAAAATTTCAGCATCAGTTCGCAAACGCACCTCCAAAAACTATTCCTTACCATACCAACAACTTCCGCGCGATAAAACGAGGTGTGACCCAACCTATTTTCGTCGACTTTGCCATAGTATATATGAGTACACCAAGTCTTGAACGCATCGCATCAAAGGGGACACTGCACAAGATAAAGCCTGGCACTGTTGGTACCTTCTATATATATATCACCATCAACGCTCACGCCTATTTTCGCCTGTGATATTATTACAGGTGCATGTCCCAACGCCGATATTTATATTTGCCAAGAGAAATCCGGACACCCTCCAAATACAATCTGCGAATATCATCAATAGCAAAATCGTCAACCATCAATATACCGTAAATATATTTTTTAAAATTTTCCAATATTTAGGTGCCTACAAAAATTGCAAAATATAGTATGCGCGCCTCGTTCGTGAGGTTCCCCCTCTCCTTCCGAGCGATTATTTCGACCTTTGCCTGCGGCTCAGGCCGAAAGCAAGCTACAATCTCAGAAAATCGGTGCGATATGTCCTATTTTTCACCATCTGCGCAGTTCTGTGCAATTTTTCGACTTTTTTGTCAATATATTTGATAGAAAATTAATTACGATACAAGGGTACAAATATTGGATTAAGAAACTCGAGTGACATTTCGACAAATCGAATGCGATTTTCCAATAAGCTATAAGTAAAACTGGAAAATTCGCACGAAATAAGCAATTTAATGCTCAGTGTGTCAAAAAGCGGAATTTAAAATTCAGCCCGTTCTCATAATAATTCCATCTTTCGACTTTGGTTCTGGCCGGAAAAAATCACTCGGTGCGCAAAAACTTATATTCTCCCCCGCGCATCAGAATCGACTACATATTTTCCATTAGCTGTGTGAGAATGCATCGAGAATTGTGCAAAAAAGTCACACTCTCACACAGCCACTGGAAAGAATACATTTTGATACATGGTTTCGATACGTTTTATTCTTCGTTTTATTCGCATCTCGTGATGATTCCGACCCTCGCCTGCGGCTCGGTCCAAAAACTCATCACATGAATATGCGAAAAAAAGTTTTTACGCCCGTGTATCTGACTATACTTTTTGACAAACTGTGAGAGAAATTGGACAACCAGTGCGGAAAAGTTACTTTCTCGCACAGTATGTCAAAAAATAGTATTCGATACACGGGTGTAAATTTATTTTTCGATACACTGTGCGTAAAAGTGCACTTTGCGCACAGTTTGTCGACTTTTACTCACAGTTTATCGAAAAGTATAGTTAGATACATGGGCGTAAAACCTATCATTCGCATCCTCGAGATGATTCCGACCCTCGCCTGCGGCTCGGGCCGGAAACCCATCACTCGGAGGCGAATAAAACGTTTTACACCCTTGTATCGAAATGTACTATTTCGCATCCTCGTGATGATTCCGACCCTCGCATACGGCTTGGGTCGAAAACCCATCACTCGGACGCGAAAAAAAGTTTTCCACCCTTGTATCGAAATGTACTATTCCGATAAACTGTGAGTAAAAGTCGACAAACTGTGCGCAAAGTGCACTTTTACGCACAGTATATGAAAGAGTAAGAAGCTCTGGCGAGGTTATTATATTCGTTGATAATAGTTCATTCCTCCACCTTCGGCTATGGTCGAAACATACCACCATGTACGCGAAAAAACCGCCACTCTCGCCTTTTTTATCTATTAAAATCTACTGCCTCTCAAAAATTTTCTCTATTTCCAAAATCATCAGCCCCAGATAAATGTCAATAATTTTGAAACTTCCGAAATTGAAAAATTAGATATTACTACCATATTCTTAGAGACTCGTAAGAGCAACAAGTAGCCAAATTCCTCATGATTTTTTTATACGAGTCTAATGCATTCGTGGGAACTCTACTTTGTGCCTCGTTCCGTAAAGAATAAAAGTCTGTAATTTCCGCTCCGTAGATCATCAGACAACTTGCAGAGAGCATCATTTAGTACACGAGAGAACCATACCATCTGGTTGACAGATTTCTTATGCTCTGGATGATGAAGATGAAGAAGAAGAAGAAGAAGAAACAGAGGCATCAGCAATGTAGACTGGGCAGAAAAAAATGCCAGACTTGCACTTGTGCAGCGATATCGCATCATTCGTCTATCATTTACTGCCAAGCTTATGTCAGATGGTCATAAGTTGGCATATACGTGTCTTCATTTTCAGTTGCCATAGTTATTTTCAACAAATTCAGTCACATTAAATTAGCTTATATATCGCAAACAATTCTGATATTCAGTAACACGTGATCACTTTCATCCAAAGCATCAGGGAAAATCGAAAAAAAATCTCGGAAAATCTCTGTTTATTGGACCAAAGATGAGGTCCAAAATCCGGCTTCTAATAAAAGATAAAAAAATAAAAATTGAATATTTTTCACAGTTCCAAGTTTATCTCTTACAATCTTTTTGTACTATTTTCATGAATCGACTGTATTCGGAATGTCACGAATACATTCTTAAAAACTGTGATAACCTCAAAGAATCTCTGGAAGCAAAATTTGATCAGGAGGACACCATTTCATGATAATATTTCATATACAAAAATCTTCCATAAAGGACAATGATCTCACTCTCGAGGAAAATTGTTGAACTAAATTCCTCCGAGTACGTGAAAATCTCACTCAATCGAGAGTAATTAATCACTTTTACTATTTAGTGCAAGAACTCTCTAATCGTGGGTTTAGCTCCCACGACAACCCATAATGCACGTGCAGTAATTCCCACGCACTCGATCGTCATTTCCACAAGGTGAGTGAACGCGCGATTAATTATTGACATTTTTGTGAGGGAAATTTGCTAAGAGGTATACCCACACAAAAAAAGAAAAGCGTGCCGTTTTGTTTCGATGCATGCATGGGTAAATATTTTTTTTTCAGTGTAATCATACGGTGACATGATCTCCAGACTGATCATATAATATAAGGACAATGGCTTGAGAAATTCAAAACAATCAAAGATTGGAATACAAATGAAGCAGATTTTACAGATCGCAAAATTCGTATACAAGCACTGACCTGTGACACTGATGTATCGTTTAATCATAAATGATCAGACAATATACGACAAGGTGAGTTACCGATGTATCTAGTTGTTGATTTTCGCTGGTCTTTGAAAAAAAATTCCTGATACTAAAAAATCTACAACAAGTAGAAGATGATGGTAAAATTAAAATCACCGAATCGAAAAATCATAATTTTTAATCCAATTCTTTTCCAAAAATTCAAACACATTAGAAAAACTCCATTTTTGGGATCGTGTATTCTCAAAAACGCTCGAATCCTATCTGATTCTTCCTGACTTTTATCAAGTGGCGAAGAAATTGATTATAAATATTAAAAATTTCGCAAATCCACGTACGTGGACGTTTCGAATTAATTAATGAGTTATAAGTAAATTGCAAAATCGAAGGGTAAAAAACTTGAGCGAATTTTTGAAATAATGGTTTTGTGCACAAAGTACTGTTGATATTTTTTTTAAAAAAAAACTTTTATTTCGATAACGGTTTTGATTTTCAAAATGAAATACATTCAGGATGTTAATAAAGTGAGATCAATACATTCCTCAAATTCCTCTCAAAGAATGCTATCTCAGCCCATGATAAACGTGCAAAAAATATTTTAATTAGCGTTTGGAGAAAATATAGTCTACTTTTGGTCCGGAAATGATGTGTACATACTAGCCAAAGCAAAATTGAATTTCATTTCAACAGTCAAATCACACAAAAGTAAGAAAGACCAGCGATAAAAGTAATGATGACATTTCAGTTATAGCTCGGGTAAAGTGTAGTAGGTGCGGAAAACATTATCGTGATGAGATCCACGATTTGCCATAAACGATAAGGCTCATCAAGATAAAACCCTCTCGTTTTGCTAAATATGTATATTTTGTTTGAATATAGCAACCATCAAATATAGCATCTTTTTTACACAAAATAATGAGTTATTTTACATGATGATACTTGCACACGATATACGCAAATATTCCATCGGCGAGTGTTGAACTCGTATCTATGACGCTTTAGAACAGCATCAAGCAATTTGTTACTTTTTCCTGTTGATTTCGACGTCAATCTTGTGAAAACCATTCACGCTTATTAAATTCTAAATGCGTCGATTCTGCGAATTTATCTTTACAAATATCTACGCGTAAAAATAGGTAGATAGCACACTTTTTTGCTAATTTTTTCTGATGGTTCAAGAAATTTTTATTGACAGCGCGAGATCGTATCTTAAATTTAACGAATTAAATCTTGTAAGCATGAGGTCAGTTTTTATCTAAAAATTTTTTTTATCTTATGAAAATTGAAGACAATGAGCTTACGTAGATCAATTGGAAGAGTTAATCATTGGTTAATTAAGTTGACCCCTTGTGAGATGAGTCTCATCGTTGTCAAGTGAATCACTGCTTGGAATTGTATGTAAAGAATTTACGATTCGACTTATATATCTGATGAGTTGATCATCGTTTACTTTGATCGTACAATTTTCAAGAAAGAATTTTGATAAGACTCATTTTGTGTGTATTTACTCGGTAGCCGTCAGATTCATTTTTGATAAAATTGGGGTAGCCTCTGAATGTGCATCATCAGAATAAGAAATCGAAGATACAAAATAGTACATTTTGATACAAGAGTGGAAATAGTATATTATGACACTGCACGTAGATGGGTAGTTTTTTACGAAGGACTGTTTATGGCACGAGCGAAGCGAGTGCTATAAGTCCTTCGTAACAAAAATAGCCATCTGCACGCAGTCTCATAGGATAATTTATGGCACGAGAATCCAAAAATCATGTTCAAAGTTGCGATTTTTAGGTTAGAGTGCTATAAAATAGGTCTTAAATTCGTGTATCGAACTGTATTTTTCGACAAACTGTGCGAGAAAGTTGGAAATCAGTGCGGAAAAGACACTTTTCCGCATAGCGTGTCGAAAATTAAGTTCTCCATTTTCCGTGCAAAAATGTGACTTTTCCGCACGATTACTTGATCCCTTCCCCTTAAAAGCTGGTGGAAAAATAGTACTTATTCTACACTCGGACCGGGGGGTTATCGTGTCTTTGTGATAATTCCAACCCTCGCCTTTGGCTATGGACGGAAAGTATCACTGAGTGTGCGAAAACTAACATTCCCGCCCTTGAATTGAAATGTACTGTTGGGCAATTTTCCAATATTGGGTTGCTTACAAAATTGCATAAAATAGTGGGTCGCGCTTCGTTTACGAGGTTCCCCGCTTGCAAGCGATTATTCTGATCCTCACCTGCGGCTCGGGCCGAAAATCAATCGCTCAGGAGCGAGCTACAACCTCACAAACTCGGTGCGAAATCTACTCATTTTGATCCATGGATAAATAGTATATTATGACACTGCACGTAGATGGGTAGTTTTGTACGAAGGATCGTTTATGGCACGAGCGAAGCGAGTGCTATAAGTCCTTCGTAACAAAAATACCCATTTGCACGCAGTCTCATAAGATCATTTTCGATACACTGTGCGTAAAAGTGCACTTTGCGCACAGTTTGTCGACTTTTACTCACAGTTTATCGAAAAGTATAGTTAGATACACGGGCGTAAAACCTATTATTCGCATCCTCGTGATGATTCCGACCCTCGCCTGCGGCTCGGGCCGGAAACCCATCACTCGGACGCGAATAATACGTTTTACGCCCTTTGTATCGAAATGTACTATTATGGCACGAGAATACGAAAATTCAAAAATCATGTTCAAAGCTGCGATTTTGAGGTTAGAGTGTTATAAAGTTTATTTTAGGCACAGTTTATCAAAAAGTATAGTTCGAGATATGCAGGTTAAAATCTATTCATCGTCCAGTACGTAGAAACATAAACAGGGAGTTTCGGACGCTTGAAAACTCGCTGTTTCTGACCGATATAATAGCATATACGTCTCGTGCCAAAAACTTTGTTCTTCAGGAAAACCTTGCTGAACGTCAACGAAGCAAAGTTTTTCGGCATTTGACGCGTAATATACTATTCACGTCTTGGTATCAAAATGAACTATTTCGACACTCTGTGCGTAGAAGTCTTCATTTCCAGTGAATTTTTCATTCTCACTCACAAATTTGCAAGCAAGAAATAGTAAGCTTCAAAACTTGGATTCTGCCTCCTCGTGAAAATACCAATATTCACCTTTGGCTTGTGCAGAAAAAAAGTTTTTCGGGAAGCAAAATTCAACTTTAGCACCCTTATATCATAATCCTTTATTTTACGCCCTAGCAGCTAAATTTACTATCACAAAAATTAACTACAATGGAGATGTAAGACTTTGCAGTTGATGATAACAATCTAGGAGTTCTTAAAATAAAAATAGGCATGGTATCTGCCACAAAATGTTTGACTCAGGTACCATTTTTCTTGCAGTACTGAAGAATTAAATCACCCCAAGTTTGAAGAATTAGATCGCACGCTAACCAATGCTAGCTAGGCCACAAAAAAGTTGCATAAATTAAAGTTAAAGTATCCAACTGGCGTCTGTACCCAACTTGTCCCCATCTGCCGATCTCAGGAATGGGTACTCGTGGACCATTCGACAATTTTTTTTTCACATTTGCCATGTTAAAATATGAGAAAAATAGTAGTTTGGATAGTCAACGGATGATTCTTGCGTTTCCCAGAGAATTAGGAGGAATTTTACCATTTTTTTGTGTTTACATAATCAAGAAATAGCCAACGAAATTGCGTTTAGTGGAACCAGTACCAAAATTTTTTGGTTTCACCCATTCGAACGTACTTTATCGCATCCGATTCTTTGGTTTAAAATCTTCGAAATTTGTCCTTGAGAGTTGCAAAACTCGGATCCGGACCAATTCTATGAGCTAAATACGGAGATCATTCGCAAAAATGGAGGCTAAAATTGTTGTGTACCCAACATGGCCTCATACTGTTATCTCGAAAGGGCGTGCAATATGATTTTTTCACCACCCCATACGTGTTTATCACGTCAAATTAGATCGGGAACAGTGTTTTGGGCTGACAAAAATTTCAAAACGTGGTTGCACGCCGATAAAAATGACTTCACGCACTTCATCGCCGATCTACATAAGTCTCTTTGGATAAATTAAGACAGTTAGACTCCAATTGATCAAAATCAGAGACACTTTAGCCCATTTTGAAGATCTTGAAACAAGCTTCGAAATGAGCTGAAATGTATTGGAAAATGTTGAGGTAGACCAGAGTTGTTGAGGAATGGCCTTATTATCAACAGTCTCATTTTGGAATGACTATTTGCTTCAGAACAAAATTTGTGAGGAAACGCAATGACAAGGGCCCTAGGATTTCGAATTTGACAGAAAGCATGTCATGCAGTAGTTTTCAGAAGGTCTACATAAAACACAGCTTCGACAAAACTCTTGGCGCACTGAGTTTCTTAATTTTTCCATGGCAAAAATCATCATCCATGAGTTCGTAATCACCTCCAAAATCGAATCATGAATATTCTTACGAATTTTATCATGACCTAGACATCATCAGCTGGAAAAAAAACTTCAACACAGCAACAATGTTGCTTACAATTTGCATTATTTACCGATCATCTCTAGCATTGACGTATCACGGCCTTTTTCTTTCCGGCGCCAGACATAATAGAATACAAAATTCTCGTCAGCTATATATATTCGATTCTCCATACGCGTCGGAAAAGCTTGGTCCGAGTCGGTAGCAAGAATACATTATTAATATATCTATATATTGAAACGCATCGAGAGAATCTTGCCCATTGTTTTATGAGTGCGCGATCTGCATTTGGAATTTTTCGAGGAATAGCACAAGGAACGAGGCTTATTACTTCATGAATCGTCGTTCATTTATGTATCGGTTCTCGCGGTTATCACTTAGTCGATTAACAATAAAAAAAAAATGTGTGTCAATTAACTGTCTAGAGGATTTTATGGATCTCGGAATATAGCGAGAAGTGCGACAGATTTGAATGAATTATCCGACTCAAAATCGGACTAAGCTCTCTCACAAATGGAACTAAGCGTCTCACGCTCAAGCATTGTTTTACGTCCGATTTTACGACTTGTTGTGCGATGGAGTTCAAAGACCTCCATTTACACACAGTTTTGACTGAACCGGTCAAATCACATGAATACGGTCACCGGACGCATTATTATACAAAAACATAAAGGTGACCAATTAATATTTTTCAAGAGCGCACGACGAGATACAAAGTTTTGAATTTTTATCCATAACGATTTCATATTGCTATTGTATCGGTTATCGCCGGGTTCAAAAGTACGATTATTCCAAACTTGATGCAGGTTTGAAATATTGAAAATTTTTAGCAACACATGAATTGTGAAATGTAGCTTTGGTGTGTGAGCATGGGTTGAAATGAGCAAACGATTAAAAAATTGTCAAATATGGTCTCTGTGAGTGACAGAGACGTCAAATTAAATTTCATTGCTTGTTGAGTCTACTGAAATAATTCTACGAAAATTACAGGAATCTAACAAAAAATTGTCAACTCTAGAACTCTACACCAACTATTTGTCGCGCATCATGAAAAGTGCAACACAGCACTTATGTATTATTTACTAACCAACTGCATCAGATATCTCCAATCCACGCCACTACGAAAAAATTGACAGCCCCTGTTTCAGTAGAAGAATTTTGCACCTTCCAAACAAAAGATTACAAGACACTGTCACACTGCACATGAAAATTTTTTTTTTTTAATTCTCACTCTCAATTTCACTCACAAAGAAGAAAAATTGTCGAAAGAAATCTGGCCACTTCGTTTCACATGCAGCTCAATATATATGCATGTTACACTATACGAAAACACACGCTATGACTATGATGTATGATGATACTACGCACGTGGTGATGGTCGACGATAGAGGTTTGAAAACGTTCATTGCGCCGCGCTGGCCGTAGGCCGACTGACATGCAATGTAATGAATGCCGGTCTCATACATCTGAACGAACGTCAACTGTGGAGGAGCCGCCACCACCGACGACGTTACTATACTATTTTACAGAGGGAGGGAATATTTGGGTGCAAGGGCAAATGGGAGCGGATATCCCTTGTATAATATGTGCGGGTGTGAGTGTGTTGGATGAATTTCAGACGTATGGACATGAGACTCTAATTTTTTTTTCTTGATCCACGTGATTGTATGATGACAGATGTCCAGTAGGTTGGGCTGGAAAATCAAAACTATGGAAATTTGACGAGCCTAGGGTTGCAAAAGTTGTGTTTTTGTATGTAGTTATGGAGAAATTTTTTGTTCAGGATGCTGAAAAATGACATCTTCAGTTGCGGTAAGAGCCATCCAAATATTTTTTCTTGGAAATAAACTGCGTTTCAAATGGGAAACTGCATGCTCGCCCACTTTTCCTCCACTTTTACAGTAGATAGCTCCGACGCATCTCAGTATTTTCAGATGCATTTTAGTTCATTTTGAAACTTATTTCAAAACCTTCAAAATAAGCCAATGTGAAATGTGAGTCCAGTTAAAATGAACGAATGCTGATTCATGTCAGAAGATTTGAGCTGAAAAGGATTCGTCGATTAAAAATAGCAAAACATATGCAGCCTTGACGTTGTAAAGCTTGCTGAGTGATTAAAACTTGCGGACCCGTACTTGCTGCACATAGACTCGATTCATTGCAAATTTTGCCACTCTCACAAGTGCCAGTTGAGATCTCATCGGACTAGATCAAAAAGTTCCAGTGATAATCTCGTAAAGTCCGAAATCAAACACTAATGACCTCGCTAATGACCAATGGTGTGGTTTTTGCTGACAAGTATAGGACAGCTGAGTCGAAGTCAGTACCTATCGCCTTATTCACTGAGGTGAGTACAAGTGGAATTTGATGGAAATACAGCCAATACCCAGAATTGCATATTTTTTGCTATTATTTTTAATTACATATCTTCTCCGTTCAAATATGACATGCACCGTAGCTATTTCCTGTAAAAGTGGAGGGACAGAGGGCGAATCGTGCAATTTTCCGTTTACAGCGCACGTTATTTAAAAAAAAATCTTGGTGGCTCTTGATGTCGGGACTGGAAATCACGTTACTGATTGCTCAGCAGAAATGTTCCCATATCTACATATCGAAACATATTTTCTGAAATCAAAATGTCAAATTTTTGATTTTTAGACCTTTCTAATGTACAGACGAGTGCGCAAAATTAGTAGTATTGGCGTTAATGAGTTGATTTGGTGGCTATTGGGGCATTAGTTTTGGGTAAATCCTGTGTGATCAATTCGATTCTACAAAATTAAATGGGAAGGCATTCATTTTGAGTCATTTTGCGATCAAGGAGCGTCTGTTTCGAGGGTGGGTTATTATTTTCCTGATTCAAAAAGAAATGCTTCAATGAGCTTTTTGTGTGATCTCGTCACAATCTGTACCACGGTCATCTCAAATTTAAACGTGTATCTTCTGTATCAGATCTTGACACGAGATAGGCGGTTGTCAAAAGTATTTTGCGATTGAAAAGAAAGTATTCCTGAAAAATCAGATTGTGATTTGTCTTTGACTCTGAAATATGGAGTTATGGTTCGAATTTCGTCGTGGTTAAATGAAAAAATAATTACTCATGAGAGAAGAAAGATCGATGAGGAATATGAGTACTTTAGCATCATTTTTTCTGTCTCAAGATAGTTTCATTCATTCAGTATTTTTGAGAACCTGCTCGAAGGACTGCATTTTTAACTTCCCAAAAAAAGAATTTTTCTAAAACCGAGCTAAAACTTTTGAACAAAATATCGCTGTTTGAGGAAAAATGTTCTCTTTGTGGCTTTCTTACGAATATTTTCGATCTACGGGCACGAATCGTTTTCAATTTCATCGGACTCACTCAGAATATGAAGAAATCGGGAAAGAACATCAAATGACGACTCCAAAGATTATCTCTATGCTACAAAAATGGCACAAATATATTTAATATTTTTTTCTCGTTACCTTTTTTTCATGATACTATTGATCAACCGTGGAAGGTGAGTCTATAGACAAAAGAAAATAATGCAAAAATTACGAGTACGCAATATCATCATCAACTTACTTGCTTTCTTATCAAAAACAAAAATTTTGAGACAGTGAGAATAAGGAGTTATGCGAATGACGAGGAGTTTCGATGGGTTACTTAGAGAATTAGATCAGGGCGATGAGCGCCAAGCTCATTCGGATCCATCCAAAAATTAATATCACTCGGGCAGCATGCATTTTTTTACATCTCAATGATTATCATAACTTCTGTTTTACGTCCGCCTCTTCAAAACTATGATCTCCGTTCGATTATGCATCACTACATAAATGAAACATTTGCGCAAGAATGCGTACTCAATTCCTTCACTTTACTCTTTTACAAACCGAAAATGTTGTTAATCTACGGAAATATGGTCATTAGTGATCATTCAACATTTTTTGACCAAAAATTACACTGATAATTATGCACCAGTCAACAAATTTCACCCAAATGCTGATGAAACAGTACAATATCTATCACCGCCAAACCAATCACTTTCTATCCTCGTTCTGTCAATTCCAACGTAAGTGTATGAACGCAAAATGTGAGAATGTAGAATTTGTGCTACTGATGCTCGTTATCATTCCGTTACCGATTTCCTGTACTCTCTGTGCATGCATGCCTCTTCACTGCTATGGATGGAACATATACACACTTTTTTTTTACTCAATGCTCAACTCGATGCGCCGAGAAGTATGTAATTTTTCTCAGAGCCATTCACGTAACCATGTGTATGAACTGACAGACTTCAAGAGTGCAGAACAGACAAGAAAAAGAGACTAAAAAATTTGCAAAGCTGGATGAGATTCTCTTGACGATTTCTCGGTGAGATTTCGTTTTTGTGGGTCTGTCATGCTTGTCGGTTTATGCATACGAGATCTTTATTTGGTATTCGAGGATCACTTTTGTTTAGTTCTGAATCTACGAATTATGCCAAAGTTTCGGGAAACGTAAGAAGTTCCTATAACTTTTGGAAATTTGAATCCTTTGAGGAACCTTGGAATATTACGATTATGGCTCATTATGCAACAAAGTTTCAAAAATTAGACGATAGAAATAGGTGGATTACGACCTACTGTAAGAAATATTTCTAGAGTTAGTGATTGTCAGTGAGGTCTGGAAATATTTGCACTCGTACATGAAACATCATTCAATATGAATTCTGCTAGGTTTGGCCTCCTAATTCAACTGCCACGATTTATTGAGGCTATTTTGCAAAGAATTGTTGTCAAATTTCATTGAAATTGGTTGTCTCATTCCAGGGCTAAATAACAATGGAAAACAGAGCTGAAATCTGTCTCTTCTAGCATGAGCAAGAAACCAAAAAAATTCAGAACTAATTCAATTGAAGAATAGCTTTCATACCAGTTACTTCCAGATATTCTGCGATCGAAAGATGCCTCGATTTTTCCGGATTTTGCAAGGTTTATACTTGAAAATAGATAACACTTTCCAATTTGGAAATAACGTGTGAGAACTGGGCTATTCATCATAATCAAGGAGGATCATCAAAAAGCCGAGAAAAAATTCATGAAGATGTTGTTGGAAAGCACAGTGAAACAAGTGGATATGAGGATGGACTAATTTTAGGAAATACCATTCTCAGCCCGTTTACTACAAAATCTCACCTAATACCAGAAATACTGTTTACCTTATCGAGATATATTTTTGGGTCGGAAAATCATGAAAAATTGCAACATTTGGATTTTGGAGAATTTTCGTTATTTAATTGTTCTCTCTCATAAATCCATATTTAAAATTTTTGATATTTTATCATCTTCCTCGAATTGGCAGACGCTCTTCAGAATTATTCCAGATTTTCGCACATTTCATTACGAGAAAAATGTCACGAATTACCAGAAACCAATGCTGTCTCTTGGAGAGAACCAAATTCAGTGATACTTTCAACGTTGATATCTACAACAATGGATAATTAGCTTTCATGAATATTTTTAAAATTAGAGGCTGACTTCAGCATCCTCTATCAGTACGTTGAAAAATTAGAGAATGATAAAAAATTGTAGACTTGATGAAAGCAACAAAAAATAATTGCCAAAATGTTGATTTATAGCACTCTAACCTAAAAATCGCAACTTTGAACATGATTTTTGGATTCTCGTGCCATAAATTATCTTATGAGACTGCGTGCAGATGGGTATTTTTGTTACGAAGGACTTATAGCACTCGCTTCGCTCGTGCCATAAACAGTCCTTCGTACAAAACTACCCATCTACGTGCAGTGTCATAATATACTATATAGTAAAGACCAAAGTAGTGTCTAGTACAACATCCGTATCCCAACATAGTTATCAATTTATTCGTAATGAACCCCTGGATGTTATAGTGATTGGTTCGACTTGATACACCTAGATTATATGCATCAACAAACCTGTCAATTTTTCCACTGAATCTTGTCAGAGTATGGAAAATTCGTGTCCACCTTTCATCAGATTCACTCCATGATTTATCCTAAAACACATGAAGATTTAAGATTTATGATCAAATCTTGATTGTGATATTTCCGTCGTTCTTATTCTTGAGGTTTTCACTCGGATTTCAACTATGATGGAGAATATTTCATCGATTTTGAGGGTCGTAGGTTGGAAAATATGATATAAAATGGCTCATAACCCTCCAAAACTCCCATTAGTTTACCGAAATCAGATAAAAATATACGTAGATAATAATAACGATGTCAGAGAATATTTGGACTCGGAAATAAACCCAATTGATAAAATCGATCGATCGAGAGCTATTCTAGCAATCGTCCGGACATGGTATTACGGACGACGTCATCATTATGTCAATGAATTGATACGTACCTTGTACCGTGATGTGTGATAAAGTCGTCAGTTCGAGACATCGACGATTCGTAGATTAACAATCAGCTCTGGTTGATACTCGACGTATACTCAGGGGCACTTTGATTTCAGCAAAAGTCATTTCTTTTATTGCAAATAGATGCTACAGGCATATTAGACTTTTTACACGTTTTGTCACATTTTCTAAACCGAATTGTGCAATTTTCAACTTTTGGGATCATCGATTACTTATTTCATAGCTGGTGCAATTCATTTTCTCACTATCAAAGTAGAAACTTGAAAGTTGAACATTAAACGTATCTATAACAGTCGAAGAATGATCGACAAAAACTATAATAAAACTGAAAATTTGTTTGGATCTTGAAGAAATTTCGTATGATTAACAATACAACGGGCTTGCAACAAAATCTTGAGATGTGTTCTAATTTTAACCCGCTCCGTTCCCAACTAGGGGCGTGAAAATACTATTTTGACACACTGTGCGAGAAACTAACTTTTTTGCACTGATTTTCCACTTTCTCTCACAGTTTGTCAAAAAATAGTATTCAATACACGGGTGGAAATCTTATACATGCTCAATTTTATGAAGGATTTTACTCAAATTCTATCGTTATTCCAAGATCATCTTCCGACAATTCGATCATTTTCTACCTTCGATTCTAGAGTATACCAAGTACCCCAAGACTGAGAATATCACTCGTGAAGTGTCTTGACCACTGCTAAATAGGGAAGCTCCAAAAGTACATTTGATTCCAACCGATACTATCGATCACGTATTCCTGAGTCACTCCAATAATTGGGGTTTAGCGTGGGATGCTGCATCAGTATTATTCTAAGAGCTCACGGCCAACCCATACAATCGCCGCTTTTGCTATACTGTCCCCCATGTAGACTGCAAAGATTTATGTATCAGAAATCAGAGCGCATCCCTTGATTGGTAGATTTCTCCAGTGGAACCCATGAGGAATAGTGATGTCTCGGATCGGTTTCTCGTGGTTTCGATTCGATTCTGTGGTCCGAAATAAAAGGCCTCAAACAACTAGGAGGTCCCAAAAAATATCGGAGACGCCTGCGGAGCTATTTCTGTTTCGCTTTTTGATTCCACCGGAGCATCAAAATCATGATCTTTTTTTACTAAATTGGATATATCTCGAGTTTGGCTCAAGATAATGCTGCGTAGTTTGCACCATTCAAAGGATCTTGCAAAAACCTATCGACAATGACCTCTTGAAGATTTTCGTTTAGCTATTTCAGGCTTTGATTAGGCGAAATCCGGAAAAATCAGGCTAGCCTGATAATCTTGACAAGCAATTTTGATCTGATAGGATACTTTTTAAGAATAATTTTGATTCACCAAGTCATGCTTGACTTGCGAAGCTCTGAGTTTTCTCCCAATATTTATGGAATTTTCTCAAGGATTCAACTCAACCCACCAAAATCTGTTGCACCGCATCAGAAGAAAAAAATCCACTTAAACTAAAAGACTTCAATGTACTGGAAAAAGCTACAAAATGAGCTAGGTAAATCAAAGTTGTTTTGGACCAACGAGGACGCAGGATTCAAATTTCCTTATTTGGATAAAAATTTTATCGCGTACATTAGCAAATATTCATCAAATAGTATATTCGAATGGCTGTCGGAAGGACTGTCAGAAAATTCTAGAATGGCTGCCTAATCTTTAAACCTACTTTTCTATACAAAGCACTCCCGCGTACCAAATTTTTGAGACATTTTTTCGACGAAAAAATATCAAGCTTCAGTTATTTTACTCAAATTTTCTGAGGATGAGCTCCGTATTCATTTAAACGAGATTCTTCACAATCAAGTAAGAGCTTTTCATATCCTCAAAAATAAAAATTGACCCATATCAATCCTCGAGCTTCAATTTTATCCAAATTCTTGAGAATCACGTAACTGATTGATCTGTGACAGAAGTAATCAATATGAAGTGTAATTATTCGTACAAAATAAAAATTCATTGGGGCACAAAGGAACTTGTCGATAAATTAAATCGCTCACCAATGATATTCCGTGACGGATATTCCGGCCATTAGTTATACACTGATAATGACATCTAAAAGATAGAACCTCAATAAAATATAAGAAAATGGAACGTATTCCCCTCATAAAATTCAACGTCACAAAAGAAACCATGTCACTTCGATGGAGCATAGACAGGGAGAGTTTACATATCCAATCGAGTTCATATAAATTAGGCGCGCTAATTTCAAACGTTCTATGAGCTAAAGTATTAACATCGCACCATAGTATAAACCAGCTGCATCGTAAAAATAGAGGTAACCCTCCTCCGAAGCTGTGCTAAAAGCCTTAATTGGCCTTCTCCCCATCCTATTTCAAATTCATCGGGGCTTGTGCATAATGTCTAAGTCGACCCATCAAAAGTGGACCAGCAGGGCATATGAACGGCCTATAATTCATTATGTGATCGAGGGGACAAGTCGATCTGTCTGACTATAAGTAACTTGATACTTGATGATTATGAGCTTTTTTTATAAACTTATAGTGTGGATGAATTTGTGGGGGGTCATTGGTCAATTAATACATTGAAAGTTTGTTCATTCTATATTTTTACCGGTTTTTTAGGAGCCGCTGCATGGAGGGCAAATTTTTGTTACCAATGATCATGGCTATACCTTGGGAATGTTAACAGTGAATGCCTGATATAAATTACCGTATTGTTTTTGGAATGATTGCACAAAATCTGGTTGATGAGATTGGGAATTTGTGATGTCGAGTTGGATATAGTAGATACGCTACCGGTCAAAAGTTTGTGCACACCTAAAATTACAAGTTTCGATTTTGCTCACTCGACTGCTCGGATCTCGTTGGTCCAAATCAACTGTACTTGGGATCATTTCGTAGCTTTTTCCAAGCACTTCAAGACCTATTTAGTATTTTTCCCGCGCAGCTCAATAGATTTTCGCAAAATCAATCTGAAGTCTTGAGCCTTGTAGAATTTCACAAAAATCGTGTCATTATGCAAACCTCCGCAAGTCTGACGGAAATTGGTGGATTTAGATGGTTCAAAAAGCATCTAAAAATAGAAGTCAAAAGCTTCAAAATCTATTTTTAAGAATTATCCTAGTTTGTTTCTGATCCAAGCTGTGACTGTTTTTGTAATGGAAGATTTTTCTCGAAGAAGAGTCCCAAAAACCACGAAAGATGAAGAAATCGGGTTGTCGTCGGTGGTATTTCTCTGAGTTTCTCCATAGTTTTTTTCGTGTTGTTGATAAGAGGAAGCAAGATCAGTGCTTATACCTGTGAAAAAGTGAGTCCGTTCATAATTTCTTAATGACTGGTCTTTTTCTCGAGAAAAATCATCATCTACAAAAAGAGTCACAGCTCGGACCAAAAACAAGCTAGAATCATTTTCAGAGACGGATTTTGAAGCTCTTGGCTTCTACTCCGAGATGCTTTTCGAATCAGCTAAATTCATCAATTTTGGCCAGACTTGCATAGGTTTGCGTAATGACCCGATTTTTATGAAATTCTACTATACTTCAGATTGATTCCGCAAGAATCTATTGAGCTGCGCGGGAAAAAAATCACATAGCTCTTATAGTACTTGAAAGAAGCTACAAAATGAGCCCAACTATAGTTAATTTGGACCAAGGAGATCCGAGCAGTCGAGTGAGCAAAATCGGAATTGTTTTTCAGGTGTGTACAAAAACTTTTGTGTATATTATCGATATCTAATGTACAGAATTCGAGCTCTGCGGTCACATATCAGATACAATTTTTTAACAAACTGTGAATGACAGTAAGGACCTAGTGACAAAGGGAACTTTTGCGCACATGGCATAAAAAATTATTATATAATTTGTATTATGAAGTGAACAAACAGATTTGAACATTGTTGGGTTAGGAATAAGTGAACATATGATCAAATGCTATCAGATTTTCGAAATTGGTTAAGTTCAAAACAATTCTTTGTACTCGTTAATTCATGATGATGTAATATTGTTGTGAGTTGATGGATTCCATTTAGAAATGACACACAAAAAATAGTGATATCTCGGACCGGTTTCTCGTGGTTTTAATTTGGTTTTGTGGTCCAAAATATAAAGTTTCAATCCACTAGGAGGTCTAAAAAAATTCCGGAGACACATGCGGAGCTATTTCTGTTTCGCTTCTTGATTCCACCGAAACATCAAAATCATGATCTGATTTTACTAAATTAGATATATCTCGAGTTTGGCTCAAGATAATGCAACGTAGTTTGCACCATTCGAAAGATCTTGAAAAAACTTATCGAAAATGACCTTGGAGATCTTCGTTTAGCTATTTCAGGCTCTGATCAGGCAAGATCCGGAAAAACCAAGCTAATTGATAATCTCAAAAAGCAATTTTCTTAACTTTTCAAAAATATGATTCCTCATGCTAAATTGCACGATCTTTGCGATGGAACTAGTCCGAAGTTGTTTTTTTTACGGTATAATGCGTTTTCTGGTCAATTTTCCGATTTTTCATTCTCCGACCAATCAGAAAACAGAGATTTCTGCTCATGCGCGTAGTTGGCCGAATTTCAAAGTAGTTCCAATCGAAAGCTGAGGAAATTTCTTTCAAAATGGCCTCTTGCAAAAGTCAATTTCATGTTTCAGTTAATATCTACGGCAACTTGAATGAAAAAGAATGATGACCAGAGCAAGATGACCTATCTATCGTGAACCAGAGCCTCGAGACCTTCTCCTGCATCCATGCTGTCAATGGCGTTGATAATCTTGATGTCCAAACAATCGTGTATCTTCAGTTCCAGTCGATCAAATTGAATTTCGCAAGAGGTCATCTTGAAGGAAATTTCTTCAGCTTTCGATTGGAACTACTTTGAAATTCGGATTCGGCCATCGCGCGCATGCGCAGAAAGCTCTGTTTTGTTTTCTGATTTGTCAGAGAATGAAAAATCAGAAAATTGACCAAAAACGCATAAAACAGTAATAAAACAACTTCCGACTAGTGTTATCGCAAAGATCGTGAAATTTTGCACAAAAAATCATAATTTTGAAAAGTAAAAAAAAATTGCTTTTTGAGATTACCAGGTTAGCCTGGTTTTTCCGGATCTTGCCTGATCAGAGCCTGAAATAGCTAAACGAAAATCTCCAAGGTCATTTTCGATAAGTTTTTTTAAGATCTTTCGAATGGTGCAAACTACGTTGCATTATCTTGAGCCAAACTCGAGATATATCTAATTTAGTAAAATCAGATCATGATTTTGATGTTTCGGTGGAATGAAAAAGCGAAACAGAAATAGCTCCGCAGGCGTCTCCGAAATTTTTTTGGGACCTCTTAGTGGGTGGAAACTTGATATTTCGGACCACAGAATCGAATTAAAACCACGAGAAACCGATTCGAGATATCACTATTTTGCATGTGTCGTTTTTTAATTGAATCCATCAGTTATTAGTCACTAATTTTTCATATTTCCTTGTTCATGAGTAAGTTCATTCATCAGAACACTAGAAACACTAAATAAAATGAACGAACAAATATTTACTAAATTTACTTATAAGCCTCAGCCATATCAAAGCTCTCCTGTCTATGTTACACACAAAAGTTAACTTGGACTCAGATTACATCTTTCTTTCAATGCACGAAAGTGATCACGTTAGGGATACGTTCTTAGATTCGTCGGATGCTCTTGTATCATAAAAAATTCGCAACTCATAATCAGCTCATTCCGCAGGATACTATAATAGAGAAATCATTACGCACGAACCCAATACCCATTCTATATATTCACGATGAGCTTATGCGTTGCATCACCGGTTGAAAATTATTGCAGACAAAGCAATTTTCTCTGGAGAGGGAATTTTTATCTACATTAAATGTAACCGGCCGTTGTCAGCGTTATATGAGTTACAACATTTGCCTTCTATTTGACACTTGAAAGAAATCGAATATCGTGCATAGGATTATTCAAATTATCAAGAGGATACAAATAATTTGATATTGAAAGATAATACTTTTATTCTATTCGATTAGCTATCTTTTCGGCGGATGATTGAACTTTTTATGAGGATAAAAAACCATTGATCAATCTGATTTTATTTACTGCGTGTCAAAGTTCAATGAGCTTGATATGCGAGTATCATATAATTTTGACTTCAAATATCAAATTGTACACTCAGACTGGTGAAATTTTGAAAATTTCACGTTACTTATTTGTTTTAGTGATGAGTACGCTTGGTTAAATATTTTGCGATTGTAAATTTTTTCACACTTTGTCTCGACACCTCAGACGTATATCAATCAAAAGAGTTTGATTACGGATAAGCTTTGGTGACATTGAACCTGTGTATTTACAAAATTTTTATTTACAAATATCTGGGTTAACTATGTTAACTTGGTCTCGTTCGATATTTTCAAGACAAAAGAAACGTCAATAATAAAAACTACAGAAATTTCGAAAAATATCCATTGTATATCTTTTCAGATACAGGAGATTTTGTATCCTCAGAGGTCGAGACACCTTCAGAATTCGTTAGTGTTTTCAATAGTATATTATGATACAAGGGCGCAAACGATGGTTTTCGCACTTCGAGTGACTTTTTTAGGCCCGAGCCACAGGCGAGGGTCTAAATAGTCACAAGAAAGCGGAAACCGTTGCGCCCGAGTATCATACTATATTTTTTGATCTTCTGTGAGCAAATGAAAAGCGACAAACAGTGTGCAATAGTAGATTATGCACTTGAGTTGCGTAATCGCGGGATTTTCATGACGAGGGCTGAAAGTGCAGTTTTCAGCCCGAGTGATGGAAAGCCGCGATTACGCAACGAAGTGCATACGCATTTTTATAGTCACCCGGCTTTAATGTAGCACACTAGGAACTTAAGACGCGCGCAAGCGCGCGGATTTGTCACTTTTGATTGGTTATTGTTACCTGTGATTTCGTCATTGTTGCCTGCGATTCCTTTCCTGAATCTAGGATGAACGAGTTTTCGCGCCACACCGCTCGGACAAAAAAAGCAGGATCCCCCGGCGCGCGCATTCTGCGGGAATCCTCTCCCCTTTGATCGAGAGAGCCATGGATGGGTCGAATGTTATTTTCGATTTCTTATTGTTACCCGCGATTTCGTTATTGTTGCCTGCGATTCCGTTACTGATTCTACTCCATGGATGGGTCGAATGTTATTTTCGATTTCTTATTGTTACCCGCGATTTCGTTATTGTTGCCTGCGATTCCGTTACTGATTCTACTATAAATGACTTTTGAGAATGAACAGACCTTGATTCGGTGATTTATTCTCACGAAATACGGACCGGAGACAACCGCGGGCGCAATGGTACTTTGCCCGCTCGTACGTTCTCCGGATCATGTTGTGTTACATTTGAGATTTCGCGCCACACCGCTCGAACAGAAACAGCAGGATTCCCCCGCGCGCGCACTCTCCGGGAATCCCCTCCCCTTCGATATGGCTTAGCTCATGGATGGATCGTGGAGACGTGTCATCTGCTGGCACCTGCGTGGCCGATGTACAGTGTAAACATGCAAAATTGGGCTACACGTATACAGTTCTACCAAACTGAACCTGTATCGCGGCGCCAATCAGAGCGGGGACACGCACACCATCGCGACCTCACGCACGTTACACACTCTTGCAAACTCGCGAGATTCCACACCGACGACGATCAGCTGATCTTCGACCGTCGACTTTCGATTAAATACGGAATAGGATAGGGACTAGGAACTTAAGACGCGCGCAAGCGCGCGGATTCGTCACTTTTGATTTGTTATTGTTACCCGCGATTTCGTCATTGTTGCCTGCGATTCCTTTCCTGAATCTACGATGAACGAGTTTTCGCGCCACACCGCTCGGACAGAAAAAGCAGGATCCCCCCGCGCGCGCACTTTGCGGGAATCCCCTCCCCTATCGAGAGAGCCATGGATGGGTCGTATGTTATTTCCGATTTGTTATTGTTACTTGCGATTTCGTTATTGTTGCCTGCGATTCCGTTACTGATTCTACTATAAACGACTTGTGAGAATGAACAGACCTTGATTCGGTGATTTATTCTCACGAAATACGGGCCGGAGACAACCACGGGCGCAATGGTACTTTGGGGGCTCGTACGTTCTCCGGATCATGTCGTGTTACATTTGAGTTTTCGCGCCACACCGCTCGAACAGAAACAGCAGGATTCCCCCGCGCGCGCACTCTCCGGGAATCCCCTCCCCTTTGATATGGCTTAGCTTAGCTCATGGATGGATCGTGGAGACGTGTCTTCTGCTGGCACCTGCGTGGCTGATGTACAGTGTAAACATGCAAAATTGGGCTACACATATACAGTTCTACCAAACTGAACCTGTATCGCGGAGCCAATCAGAGCGGGGACACGCACACCAATGCGATTTCACACACGTTACACACTCTTGCGAACTCGCGAGATTTCACACCGACGACGATCAGCTGATCTTCGACCAACGACTTTCGATTAAATGCGGAATAGGATAGGGACTAGGAACTTAAGACGCGCGCAAGCGCGCGGATTTGTCACTTTTGATTTGTTATTGTTACCCGCGATTTCGTCATTGTTGCCTGCGATTCCTTTCCTGAATCTAGGATGAACGAGTTTTCACGCCACACCGCTCGGACAGAAAAAGCAGGATCCCCCCGCGCGCGCACTCTCCGGGAATCCCCTCCCCTTTGATTGAGAGAGCCATATGGATGGATCGTGGAGACGTATAAATTGTGTCTTCTGCTGGCGCCTGCGTGGCCGATGTACAGTGTAAACATCCAAAATCGGGCTACACATATACAGTTTAACCAAACTCAATCTGTATCAAGGCACCAATCAGCGCGGGGACACTCACACCAATGCGATTTCACACACGTTACACACTCTTGCGAACTCGCGAGATTTCACACCGACGACGATCAGCTGATCTTCGACCAACGACTTTCGATTAAATGCGGAATAGGATAGGGACTAGGAACTTAAGACGCGCGCAAGCGCGCGGATTTGTTATTTTTGATTCGTAATTGTTACCCGCGATATCGCTATTGTTGCCTGCGATTCCTTCCCTGAATCTACGATGAACGAGTTTTCGCGCCACATCGCTCGAACAGGAACAGCAGGATTCCCCCGCGCGTGATCTCTCCGGGAATCCCCTCCCCTTTGATTAAGAGAGCCATGGATAGATTGTATTTGCTATTTTCGATTTGATATTGTTACCCGCGATTTCGTTATTGTTGCCTGCGATTCTGTTCCTGATTCTACGATAAACGACTTTTGAGGACGAACAGACTTCGATTCGGTGATTTATTTCCATGGAATATGGACCGAAGACAACCGCGCGCACGATGGGATTTTGCCTACTCGTACGTGCTCCGGATCATGTTTTGTTTCATTTGAGTTTTCGCGCCACATCGCTCGAACAGAAACAGCAGGATTCCCCCGCACGCGCACTCTCCGGGAATCCCCTCCCGTTTGATTGAGAGAGCCATATGGATGGATCGTGGAGACGTCTAAATTGTGTCTTCTGCTGGCGCCTGCGTGGCCGATGTACAGTGTAAACATGCAAAATTGGGCTACACATATACAGTTCTACCAAACTGAACCTGTATCGCGGAGCCAATCAGAGCGGGGACACGCACACCAATGCGATTTCACACACGTTACACACTCTTGCGAACTCGCGAGATTTCACACCGACGACGATCAGCTGATCTTCGACCAACGACTTTCGATTAAATGCGGAATAGGATAGGGACTAGGAACTTAAGACGCGCGCAAGCGCGCGGATTTGTTATTTTTGATTCGTAATTGTTACCCGCGATATCGCTATTGTTGCCTGCGATTCCTTCCCTGAATCTACGATTGTTATTTTTGATTTGTTATTGTTACCTGCGATTTCGCTATTGTTGCCTGCGATTCCTTTCCTGAATCTACGATGAACGAGTTTTCGCGCCACATCGCTCGAACAGGAACAGCAGGATTCCCCCGCGCGTGATCTCTCCGGGAATCCCGTCCCCTTTGATTAAGAGAGCCATGGAAAGATTGTATTTGCTATTTTCGATTTGTTATTGTTACCCGCGATTTCGTTATTGTTGCCTGCGATTCTGTTCCTGATTCTACGATAAACGACTTTTGAGGACGAACAGACTTCGATTCGGTGATTTATTTCCATGGAATATGGACCGAAGACAACCGCGCGCACGATGGGATTTTGCCCACTCGTACGTGCTCCGGATCATGTTTTGTTTCATTTGAGTTTTCGCGCCACATCGCTCGAACAGAAACAGCAGGATTCCCCCGCACGCGCACTCTCCGGGAATCCCCTCCCGTTTGATTGAGAGAGCCATATGGATGTGTTACGTACTAAATCTAGGGAAATAGTACGTATTCGATATTTGAATTGAAGAATGAATAAGAATGAGTTTAGCTCGAATGGTCCAGTTTTCAACAATGATTTTATGTTTGACTTTACCTTTTGGTTCGCCGACGCGAGTAGGGAGAAGGGTGAATGACTTATACACAGAGTTATGAATATACTATTTGAGCTATATTGTTCAGAAATATCAAAGACTCGAGAAATAGATGAAGCGTGAAGCGCTTTGACAAAATGATGTGATCTAGCCGAAGGCCAGTGTAGCTCTGATGGTGGGCCGCTTTGCTCGTCGATGCGGCGGTGGCGTGGGCGTCGGGCCCTTCCAATGGGCCTTGTTGCTGTCTCTCTCGCACTCGTGGCTGCTTGGCTAGCGAGAGCGTCGAGCGATGTTTGAAAGGCGAATCTTCATAGGTTTCAAAAAGGGGTGGCTTGTATTCAATTATTCTTAGCTAATTACGCTGCCAGCTATAGTGACCATTTATTTACGGTGATTTGAATCGGGCGCGGGTCTTATACCATATTCGTCAGTTATCTACTTTATCAACATATCACCTCGTTACACTTCCACCCTTATGAAAAAAAATTGTTTACAATTTTTTCAGCAAACATTCTATTTAATATGTTTTACGTGAACGAGCTGAGCTAATTATTCTCTCGTTTCATAATTTTTCTTCGATCCTACATATCATATATTACTATCGATCTCTCGTCGCAACAATATCATTAATTACAATCATATACGTTCTTTCTATTTTCTCTTCAAATTGAATTCACAAAACATGATCGTTTTTGCCTGAATAATGTTAAAAATTCTCCAATCTCGAAAAAATGAGAATGTTCGAAATACTTGGATAATTTTGAAACGCGCAGGAATTTGTCTGATTTTTCGTGGGAACTTTGAATGGCAAGCAGAACTTCAAAATGATATTATCAAGAACATTCTACGAATTTTCACAAAAGGACCTCAAATTTTGGTGTGAATATTTTACAAAAATTGTATTCAGAATTTCGAAAGTTTGAAACTGCATTTTTCAGTTTATTTTATGAATATTCCAATGATCACGTAGAATAATGAAATTGAAAGAATTACTAAGATATGGGTAGTTGCAAGTATCTGAATTTTCATTTGTTCAAGTTAAGGTTCGATGAATATTTACTTACTTTCGATTACATTACAGCCCTAAATCTCATTCTCCAAATCATACTGAATTTTCGTTCGATTCTAATGCATAATATATATCGATTTATTCTATCTCGCACAATAATTCTATCTCCAATTTTGACGAAAGCAGTTTTGTATCTCACTCATTCTTTCTCAACATAGATCTTCTAAAGTGTATCGACTGGATTTAGAAAATATGTTCAATGAATCTGTCAAGCAACCAAGAAATCTACTAGATCGAGATATTACAGCAAACGGAAAACCAATTCGAAACGACTATTTTCAGAAAAAGATAATGGAAAAGCAAAATTACTATATTCAATAAGTACGAGATCCTGATCATCAATCATTCTAGTTTGAAGAATTATAATTTTGTCGATCTGTATCGTTACTGAAAATGGAATCTTGTCATTTAACCTCCTGTAATTTTACTCGAACTAAAAACTGTTTCGATAAATCTACGTGGCAACGTCAGTTTCATCAAATGCTGAGAATGCAGGTTATCTATTTCTCTTTTACCGTAATAAATGCGGACGTGATTTTTCTATTCGTGATTCAAAAATCATGTTCAAGGTACTATTCGATGCTCAGAATCTCTGAGTTTAGGGACGATTGAACTATTTACTTTGATTTAAAAGATGAAAGAACTGCTGCCTATTATAAGTAAATTTTCAATTTCAACTGGTATACTCTAATTGATTCATGATTCCCTAAATACTTCAGAATTTTACCGAAATTCTAATTTCGACGTCGAAAAATGACAACTTTAATTATACAGATATAAAACAGCAACTTCAATAATTCATTCCATTTGATTTCCATACCCTAAAAATTGGGTGTGATTTTCTATCCGCAATTTCAATCGGTTGTGTTCAAAATACTATTCAAATCGTGAAATCCTTGAAGTAAATGAACCTATTGTTTCTGGTTATATCATAAAAACGAATGCGATAATTTCAACTGAGATAAAAAATTTTCAATTTCAAATGCTATACTCGATTTAATCTGATTTTTAGAACTCGAATAATATCTCAAATTCGATAATGAATAGCGAAAATTCCCCTAATACAACAAAAATCAGCAACAAATCATTCATACCATTATTTGATCACTTCAAAATCTTATCCGTATTGTTGATGCAAAATAATTCTCACTCATACATCCTCACAATCTAAACATCTCATTCTTGATTTGAACTTTTGACCAAAACTAATCTGAATAAACGAGAAGTGATTGGATATGTTTTGAATATAAATTACAAATGTAGCAAGAAGAAAAATTGAAGGAGACGACTCTAGCTGGAATACTGACATTCGAAAAGTCGTGAGCAACTGTAGACGTGTCTCAAAATGCATAAATCCGTCTAAGATATGCTGTAGCATCAAATATTCTGTGATTTATCCGTGCTTCAAAAAGCAAAAGTTCTAGAGCAAAACCGACAATTTTTTGCAAGAATATACCATGGAAATGCTTAAAATTTTCAATGTATATTATGGCAATGTTATACTGTAACTTTTTTGAATTCATCTTCTCGAATGAGCTGGAATGATATTGTTGTTCAATCTGAAACTATCCGTCAAATATTCGGAACGCAAATCTCGGGAGAAATTCGAATATATTTGATGCAATCATTTGTTTCTGGATGAAATTCATCACGTTATTCGAAAAAAGATTCAGGTAATATTCATTAATATCAGTCACTCGCATTCATCAAATGTCCATTCAATCATGCACTCAGTAGCCTAATTAGAACGCATGAGAAATTCGCGGGTGAGAGCTACACTGTGAACGTGGCCTTATGTATAACATACCATAACGTACTTCATGAAACGCCCCTGCATAGTACAGGCTGAAGCAGACAGTGGCAGAACACAACACATGCATAATTATGAATCTGGTTTTTCAGCTTCTGTATCAAAATTGGTTCATGACAGCCTTTTGTAGAACAACTTATTCCTAACATTCGTGATTCTAATCCTATTCTCTTTCCATTGTGTTGTGAAATTTCATTAAGGAATCTCTAATGAACTCAAACCCCATAGAGTGTGTTGTGAGTGGTTTGCTTTGTTATTGTATGTGCATTTCAAGAATGTCATGTAGCCATCAAGCTATTGATCCATTCATCAAAATTTTAGACTAACGGTACTATTTTGTGTTATATGAAAACAGGTTCTCGGATAATCCAGTGATTCTTGTTTCTGATTGTATATCAACATATTAGCTGTGCTCAAGTACAATTGTAGTGATCATGATGGTGAAAAGCTAATCCAATATAAAAGTGTCTAGTATTCAATACCTAAATAGTGAATGAATGTTTATATCGGCTGGAGGCTCAAATCTCTAATCAGTTCAAGAAGTAGATAGTGTTTTTGGTGTAGTTTTGCTAGGAGTGATGTGCTGGCATGTGAGTCATTGCATTTTCAGATAAGTTTCAGAGGTATACTACTTTCTCGGCTTTACCCTATTCAAGTATATTATCTCATACAAGTTGTCAGCGTGTCTTTACTACATTGCTCCTATATGAAATAGTAGTCAAGAAGATGTCGATGATATGTTCTACTACCCATTACCAGTTTATTTCACTACTTTCTATGTAGAAGTTTGTTCATATTACAAGAAGTCAGCCGACTGTTCTGTCACCACATCATTTACCAAATTCATCATATTATCAAGTCAGTATAATAGCCATCTTATTTTCATTCATCATTTCATGTTTGTCTTATCATTTCTTTCATTCCAGTCCAATCTGTCCCAGGCCTGTTATCATATCATCTCTTTTCATCATTTCATTATTCTCTGATTATTTTGTTCTCACCTTGGCTCATGAAGGTGTCCCGCAAGCCCTTGGCATGCTAAAGAGCGAACTCAAATCAGTACCATGTTATCATTTCATCATAAGTTCTCACCTTGACTCATGAAGGTGTCCCGCATGTCCTGTGTCATGCTAAAGAGCGAACTTTCATCATCATTTTCATTTTTGTTCTCGTTTTGTCTTGTCATGTTTTGTCAAAGCCCTCACCTTGACTCATGAAGGTGTCCCGCATGTCCTGTGCCATGCTAAAGAGCGAGCTTTCATCCATTCCATTATTCTTTCAAGCATCATCACAATCTCTACCAATTTCACACTGTCAATTTGTCTTTGTCGAAGCCCTCACCTTGGCTCATGAAGGTGTCCCGCATGTCCTGTGCCATGCTAAAGAGCGAGCTTCCATTCACTCCCTCATTCTCTCAAACATTATCAAAATTTTTTAATCATGTCACAACATTATATATCATGCCCATTATTGTCATTTATGACTGTACGAGTGATCTATTTCCCAAAGAAATTCTTTTCATGCATTATATTTTTTCAATAATCCAAGTGCAAACACCACATAATAATAAGGTCAGTTGCTATTCGAGTGGGGATATAAGAATTCATTGTAGTACGTAAGATGAAAATTCAGATATCTTAGCAGTTATGAAGTTTTCAGAGTATTGATAAGATAGTTTCAAAGTGGTTGAATCAATGTTTGGGGTTGATGAGGAGCTACGTAGCATGCCCATCTTCTCCACACACTGATACGAAAGGTCAAAAGTAGTGAGACGAGTAATACTTATAGATGAATAGCAGTAAATAGGTAAGGTGTTCAGATAGCTACTAAGTATTAGAATAGTGATCTACATTTCCTAGTAGTACTCATGTTATATTCATGAAGCCGTATACTATTTATTCCAATCTTTTTAATAATGAGAAAAAATTTTTATCAAAGATTTGTTTTCAAATGCTAGTCCTCATCAATAATATTGTCCTTCCGTATAGTATCTAAGATAAATTTCAAGCTATGTTGAATGTCTATCATGAAGTTCAATATTTTACTCAACAAATTGAAGATATTTTATGTATTCGCTGAACTCTTGAATTATATTGAAATCTTGAAATTGATTGAAGTTAGTAAGGTAAGTACCAATATTGGAGATGAATTCAGAAAATATTCCATTATTGTAATAATTCTAAGTTCAAAAGTTCTCTCCGAAAGGAAAACTTTGAAATTTTCTCTTCTTGCTGAAAAGACTAAGGTTTAGACCCTCTAATGCAATGACTCATGTTGTTTTTCACTTTCATTTGCTGTGTATGGTATATGTATGCTGTGGGGGCGGGGGCGACGCCGAAAAAGAGAAAGGGACGCGGATGCAGCATCCAAAAAATGGCCGACTTTTCACTTTCCTCAACCATATCTATCCTACGTTGCACACTCAAAATATATATATCAATATTCCTATGTATATATATATTCATTAATCTTATTTAAAATTTATCAATTTTATGGACGCGGAAAAAATCGCGGGTCACTATTTATAATAAGCTGGGCTTACGCTTTGATGCTGCGGATTTTGGGGCGGCGTCGTTTGCGGCGCGTCTCTTTGGGTCCGGCTTGGCTTCGCTCCGCGGGGGCGGCTTGGCTTGGTTTGGCGTCCTTCCTTCATTCTTCTTTTATTTTTACACTTATTTTCTAATTATTTTCACTCACACTTCTCTGTACTCGCGCTGGCAGGATCGCCACTTTGTTACGTACTAAATCTAGGGAAATAGTACGTATTCGATATTTGAATTGAAGAATGAATAAGAATGAGTTTAGCTCGAATGGTCCAGTTTTCAACAATGATTTTATGTTTGACTTTACCTTTTGGTTCGCCGACGCGAGTAGGGAGAAGGGTGAATGACTTATACACAGAGTTATGAATATACTATTTGAGCTATATTGTTCAGAAATATCAAAGACTCGAGAAATAGATGAAGCGTGAAGCGCTTTGACAAAATGATGTGATCTAGCCGAAGGCCAGTGTAGCTCTGATGGTGGGCCGCTTTGCTCGTCGATGCGGCGGTGGCGTGGGCGTCGGGCCCTTCCAATGGGCCTTGTTGCTGTCTCTCTCGCACTCGTGGCTGCTTGGCTAGCGAGAGCGTCGAGCGATGTTTGAAAGGCGAATCTTCATAGGTTTCAAAAAGGGGTGGCTTGTATTCAATTATTCTTAGCTAATTACGCTGCCAGCTATAGTGACCATTTATTTACGGTGATTTGAATCGGGCGCGGGTCTTATACCATATTCGTCAGTTATCTACTTTATCAACATATCACCTCGTTACAGATGGATCGTGGAGAGGTCTAAATTGTGTCTTCTGCTGGCGCCTGCGTGGCCGATGTACAGTGTAAACATGCAAAATTGGGCTACACATATACAGTTCTACCAAACTGAACCTGTATCGCGGAGCCAATCAGAGCGGGGACACGCACACCAATGCGATTTCACACACGTTACACACTCTTGCGAACTCGCGAGATTTCACACCGACGACGATCAGCTGATCTTCGACCAACGACTTTCGATTAAATGCGGAATAGGATAGGGACTAGGAACTGGACACGCGCGCAAGCGCGCGGATAAGTTATTGTTGCCCGCGATTCCGTTGTCGTTGCCCACGATTTCGTTATCGGACCCTAGATTTCGTTATCGTCATTTTCTGTACTTCCCTATGATGTAGGCTACTGGAATGGTTCTGAGAATGAGCAGAACTCAATTCTGTAATGTATTTCCATGCCATAACCAACCCAATAAATAATCACGACCGCAAGACTGCGCGTTGAGTATTCGCGCCTTCACTGGACTATCTTGTATTCCGTTTGAAATTTCCCGCCACAACGCCTGAGCAGAAACAGCAGGACTCCCCGCGCGTGCGCCTTCGTCGGGATCCCTTCCTCCTTGATTGAGGCATGAGCGGCGGGGATCTCGCGTCTTTTATGCTTGCGTCCACGTGGCCGATGTACTATACCCGAGTAGGCCACGTACAGTTTTATCAAGCTAAAGCCATCGTGGGTCGGCACCAATCAGCGCGGGAGCATCCACACCCAATTGATCTCACACACGTTACACACTCTTGGGAATTTGCGAGATTCCTCACGGACGGGAACCAGCTGATCTTCGAGCGGGACCGAGTCGACTTCGACCATCGAGATTTCGACCACTAGCGGAATAAGATAGGGATTGCGGGCGATCTACGCGGCCGTCAAGGCCGCGTAGATGGCCGCAATGTGCTACATTAAAGCCGCGGTGGCTATAAATGACTCATTTACGCACAGGCGATCAAAAAGCATATCCACAACACAGTTCTATAACAGAGTATCTTCATGAAGTCATTGCTCCGACCCCGGAACAAATTAATCTGATCGAAACGATCTTATCGAAATTTTCACATTTATCTCTAGTTTTGATAAAAAAACTTGCCAGTGAGATACACAAACCCTTACTGATTTGTAACCAGTTCCATCGTAGATCGCAAAAATTCCAGTATTTCTCACAATTTCTCATAGAATAAATATACAAAAAAATATCGAAAGTGATTTTAACAAAGGACCCCGCCATAAATGATAATAGGATTTTGGGTTTCAGCGGATTTTGATAAATTGGTAACCGATAAAACTCAACGAGCTGAGTAAACTTTCCTTTTATTGCTAAGCTCGATAAATTCTCATTCGGAACTAATGCGGTCGCAGAGTTGCCGATTTTACTGGGCAAAAATAGGGTTATGGCATCGTTCAACCGAACAATAGGTACTCTCTAAAACTGTTGGAGTGAAATTTTGACTCATAGGGAGTGAAATCACAGAAATATTACATTCGCTCCAAGCTTGAGTCAAGTTTCACTCCAAGATGAGTGAAAAATTGCTTCCTTACATTGAGTGAAATAGATTTTTATAGGTTAGGGTATAATCCCAGAATGATTTGCGGGACTACTTATGAAGGAAGTGGAAAACTTTTCAATTGTTGAGTGATGCTGCTCTATCCCGATTTTCCTTTCGAAACACTTCTCGGATATATTTGAAAACTCGTATCCACCGTTCACAACCGTCCATAGGCTTTCTTAAGCATAAAGCGTCAAAGTTACATTTGGTCTAATGGTTGAGACACTTGCCTGGCAATCAAGAGAGTGCGGGTTCATATCCCCATCTAGTCGAACACGATGGCCAAAACTCACGCGTTCGAATTTGCTTGGTTCGTCGAGTTTCCGCCAGCTTAGTAATGCTAATTTGGCAAAAATATTTTTTTTTGCGATCCACTGATTAACTCAAGAGAATCTTCTACCGCTGCAACTCTCGATGGAAAAATCGTGTGCTCATCAGTAATAAGCATTTTGGCTCCATCAAATTTTCCCAAGCTACAGCTGAGGGTGACAACGCAAATTTGAATTGCCAATCGAAAACTAAAACATTCATCTATGGAAGAATCGATTGACATTCCATCGAATGAGACTTCCTGTGATCCCAAAGAAAATCATGAAAAATCACGTCAACTATGCGTCCACAAAAATTAAATCCAGGCCAATATTCACGATTCTCTTGCTGCACTCGAACCACGGACGGAAGGCCTTCGCGTTCTCGGACGGCAAGGATGCTATTCAAATTCCAAAATATTGACGGTTTTTCAAGCTGGAAACACGTTATCAGCACTTGCATTTTTGAAGTATTATATTCCATTGCCCGGATGAGCTAGGGAGATTTCCCTGCGCATCTTGCTATTTTGTGTTTAGAAAATGTTTCATCGAGGGTTGCAGCGGCGAATCTCTTGAGATGATCAGTGGATCGCGCAAAAACAAGGTTCTTGCCCCACCAGGTTCACTAGGCCGGCAGAAATTCGACGAACCACGCAAACTCAAATGTATGTTATTGTTCGACTGATGCCATAACCCAATTTTCGCCCAGTAGAATCGGCAACTCTATAAGTACGACCGCATCACTCATGAGTAAGAATTTTTCGGGCTTAACGATAATGGAGACTTTTATTCAGCTCGTAGAGTTCTATCGTGTGGTTGTCAACCCATCAAAATCTGCTAAAAGCCAAAATCCTATCAATTATAGCGGGCGAGAGCGGGGTCCTTTCAGATTAATTTTTTTTAACAGAAAGTGATCTTAATACAAGCTGCAATACTATCGAAAACATAAAAAAAAATTCTATAATACTCAAAAAATGTCGAAACCCACGAACCGCATATTCATACAGCTCAATACCGACTCAACTTTCGAGATTATATGGTCAATTTTTTTTGCAGACTTATATATAGCTGTGCAGCGCACGCCTGGCTTGATAATTCTCCACAGCGCTAATTGCATCCGTTTTTTACTCGACTCTCAAACGTTTCACACATCTACTGAACAACATCTACATTCAACTGATGATTTAGCATCACCGAAAGTATCACTCAGTTCCAGTTCTTCGAAAAATATCGTGTATGCTATTGGCATTTCTTCAAGAACAATTTTTTGTGATAGATGCACCATGTAGACTCAATTTCGGCTCATCAAACTGCGTTCGAAGAAATTGCAAAAATTCCATTCGGGTGCGATGATATTCTGCATAGTCAAGTTTGATGAGCTATTTCTTCTCAATACGGGGAAAAAGGTTGAGCTTGACAATGAAATCGATAATGCTGTGTACACGAGTAAAATGGTGATGATTTAGACCCCGAAAATTGTCAAGATATACAGTACCCAAAAATAATGAAACACCGATACTCGCACTAAAACATCAACTGCCCAAAAACTATTGGTCGTACGGCAATTTTGAAGGAAGGGTTTTAAAGATCGGAAAAATGCTAAATTTTCATACACCTCAAGAATTTTTTTCATGAATTTTTCATAACTCACTGTCAAAAAGTGAAATTTTTCAAGTCGCATCAATCACCTGTAATTTTTAAGGGCATAGAGGGATTGAAAAAAACTCAGCGGGATCTTGTAGGGCTTTTTAAGACCTTCAATTTCCTCTTTTTAAAAAATTCTCTACGATGATTTTAAGCCAAATAATCGCTCTCGGACGACAACGATGAAATATGCGTGCTACCTGGATGGTTCCAAGAGCTTTCCGCCTTATCTTGATTCGACCTCGTCTGTGAACATGAAATATGACTTTAAAAAAATTGCGAAGTATTATCGGCGTAAAATTGTCTGAACTTTCGGAAAATGTGGTTCTCCTGAAGAGCTACGATCGTTTTTCTTCATATAATTATGACTTCTCACTCAAAACAGTGTTTGAATCGAACGTAGCTCTTCAGGAGCGCCTTTGAGGGCAATTTCAACTACATTCTCCGAAAGTTCAGACAATTTTGAGTCGATAATGTGTTCTTTGAAATTTTTTTGAAGTCATCTCTCATGTTCACAAACGAGGTCGAATCAAGATAAGGCGGAAAGCTCTTGAAACCATACAGGTAGTACGCATATTTCATCGTTGTCGTCCGAGCGCGACTGTTTGGCTTAAAATCATCGTAGAGAACTTCTGAAAGAAGAAAATTGAAGGTCTTGAAAAGCCCTACAAGATCCCGTTAAGTTTTCTCCAATATCCGTCTATGCCCGTGAAAATTACAGGTGATTGACGTGACTTGAAAAATTTCACTTTTTGACAGTGAGTACTGGTTATGAAAAATTCATGAAAAAAATTCTTGACGTGTATGAAAATTTAGCATTTTTCCGATCCTTAAAACGCTTTCTTCAAAATTGCCGTACGACCAATAGTTTTTGAGCAGTTGATGTTTTAGTGCGAGTATCGGTGTTTCATTATGTTTGGTTGGTACTATACATTTATAGAGAAAACTTGATTTTTGGATGATATGATATCTTGAATTAAATCTTCAGCGTACAATTTTTTCAAACGTCTTCCTCATTAATTTCATTGGATGCCGCATGAACTAACTGAAATGGCATTCTTCAATTGAAAATCACCGGGTCTATGATTATCTATCCAAGTGAAAATACACAACTTGCCACCTTAAACTATTTTGCTGATAAGTCTGACCCATTTCGATGTATTAACCTACCTTAGTTCATTGGAGTCCATTCGAGGCCGATCTAAATCGGTTCTCTCCAGATCCACGAATAAGTTGCTTTTTGAGAATTCAATGCAGAGTATAATGATTTTTTCACGTTCGCTGCGGAGGCTGAAATCGGTGATCTTTCCTCAAATTCGACGAGGCCCACCGGTGGACCCCGGCCGATGTTATTTCCCATAAGGTCAAAATTCTCAGCACTGGGGGAAAGACACGTAGGGCCCGACGGTGGGCCCCGCCGCAGATACGAAAACTAACACTTATTCTTATGAACGACGAAAGACTAACACTTTTTCTTATGAATGACGAAAAAAAACACTTTTGTATGGATGGCGAAGCGGGTTGCCTGTCCTGCAGGGGTCACATGCAAGTATTGAAGCCGAATGATCGGATGAATGGACGGATGCGTAGATGGGATGGATGGATGGGATGGATGGTATGGATGGGATGGTTGGATCGGATGTATGGGATGGTTGGATGGGATAGACAGATGGTATAGATGGGATGGATGGATGAGTCGGATGGATGGGATGCATGGATGCCTGGGATGGATGGGTGGAGTGGATGCAAGGATGGGTCGGATGGATTGGATAAATGAGATGGATGGATGGGATAGTTGGATGGATGGGTCGAATGGATGGGGTGGATGGATGAGATGGATAGATGGGATGGATGGATGGATGGGATGGATGGATGGATAGATGGCTGGATGGGTCGGATGGATGGGATGGATTGATCGGATGCATGGATGGGATGGATCGGGCGGTTGGATTTGATGCATGGATGGGTTGGATGGATGGGATGAATGAGATGGGTGGATGGATGGGTCTGACAGATGGGATAAATGGGATGGATAGACGTATGGGATAAATTTTATGGATGTGATGGATGGATGGATGGGCTCGATAGAAGGGCTCATCCATCCTCCGCATCCATCTCACCTAACCAGCCCATTCATCTATCCCTTCTATCTGTCCCATCCATCTACGCCATCCATCCGTTCCATTCACTCATCCCATCCACCCATCTCATCCATCCCATCCATCCCATCCATCTGACCCATCCATCCATCCCATCCAACCGTCCAATCCATCCCATCCATCCATCCCATTCATCCCATCTATCTATCCCATCTAACCATCTCATCCATACCATCCATCCATCCATCCCTCCCATCCATTCATCCCATCTACGCGTCCGTCCATTCATCCATTCATTCAGCTCCAATACTTGTATTGGACCCCTGCAAGACAGGCAACCCGTTTCGTCATCTATACAAAAGTGTTACTCTTCGTCGTTCATAAGAAAAAGTGTTAGTCTTCGTCCTTGATAAGAAAAAGTGTTAGTCTTCGTCCTTGATAAGGAAAAGTGTTACTCTTCGTCATTGATAAGGAGAAGTGTTAGTCTTCGGCGTTCATAAGCGGCTCGGGGTTACTCTTTGTAGGAGCCGTCGATATAATAATGGTAAATCTCGATACGAGGTTGTAAGAACTCTTTACAGGACTCTAGCCTGAAAATCGCAACTTCGAACATGATTTTTGGAGTCTCGAACAATAAAATAATGTATATGAGGGTTTCCATGGGACTTTTAACTATTGACCCTCCGAAATAGAAAAAAAATTTTTTCATCGCACACATTTGAAATGCGTTTTATGTGATTCTTAGACGTTCAAAACATGTGAAGAAAGTGGTGCCACTCTCTTCCAAGCCAAGGTATCTGGTTCAGAACGACAAGTACGGAATTCCACTCTCGAAACATTTGTGAATCAACTCCAATAGAGTAAATTCGATTCAAAACATTGTCTAGTCGATTGATAGGGATTATATTCCGCCTAACTTGACTTTAAGATGAATTTTATCATTAATTTTTCCAAAATTCGATGTAAATTTCCAAAATCGAGTCACGACTTATGAGTCTCATTTCAATTTCTAGAGTATACTGTGGTGTTATTTTGTTCATATTCCAGCCGTACACTATGTAAAAATCAAGAAATTCGCGATACCATCACATTTAGAGGCTTATCTAGCTTACCATCCGGATTCAAATATTTCTCCTCAGCTTCTCACAGAAATACCGATCGACAATTGCAACTCAAAACAGTGCGGTTATATCCCTTTTGTGATGAAGAAAAAAGAGCATAACATCCCAATCCTGTGCCAATCACGTCTCCTGAGTATGACCATTCTCAGAGCCAGTGGCGCGATAGCTTTATGAGCTCTAAAGCTTCATAAAATTTGTCCGGATCAACGCACACTCACAAACCAAACGGGATTCGATTCGTCTTCTTTTTAACTTCGAAAACTCATTGCTAAATTTCCCGTTTCGAACAAGGTATTTCATCATTTTCGTAAACAATAGACAGAGAAAATTTTTCCACAAAACTCGGTTACATCGATAAGTGAGAGCTAATATCATAGCCAAATTAGCGCACACCTCTGAATCAAATATTTTCTCAAAATATGAGATTAGTAGATGGATATATCATTCCACCGAGGTAGTTGAAGCATAGGTATTTTAGTTACAGCCTTATCAATTCAAAAAATCGCGGTGGTACGTTTGTAAACTACCCAAAAGTCATCTTTTTCAGTCTGCTATTGACAAATCAGGATGCGTTTCAACAAAAAAGAATGTAGTCCACATTGAATGCTGCCAAATACTATAAAATGCCACTCCTGCGCACTCCGAATAGTTCAAAATACTTCTGGAACACTGCAGTAACTTAAAAGTCAAAAGTTCCGTGGAAATTCTCATATGAGTATCCATGCAGATGAGTAGTTCTGCAACGAAAAACTTATAGCACTCGCTTCGCTCGTGCGATAAACAGTCCTTGCAGTCTTATAATATACTGTTTTTTTTTCTTTTTTTTTCTCTTTTTTTTAAATGAACTGTGAGTAGAAGTCGCCAAACCATGCGCAAAATACATACTTGTACATTCTTCCGTTCAGTGTTTTGAAATAGTATATTTTCGTACTGAGCGCGGTAGCCCACTAGGACAGACATGTCCTCCAGTGCCCAAAATGGGCTTGCAAGCGAGGTGCGGATATATATTTTCATTACGAGAACCCTAAAATCCTATTTAAACGCGGCATTTTTAGGTTAGAGTAATGAAAAGTACTTTGCGTAAAGTTCGACGACTTTTACTCGCAGTTTATGAAAAGTATAGTTTGGTGAACAGGAGTATATAAGACCTATTTTTCGCATCCTCGTATTGAAATGGACTATTTCGTGTCCGAGTGATGGGTTCCTAGCCCGAGTCGCAGGTGAGGGTCAAAATCGCCAGAGTCGTCTTGGGAATGCAAAAAATAGTATATTATGCGTCTCGTGCAAAAAATTTTGTTCTTCACGATAACCTCGCTGACGTCCAACAAAGTTATCGCGAAGAACAAAGATTTTTGGCACTAGACGCATAATATACTATTTTGACAAACTGTGAGAAAAAATGGGAAGTCAGTGCGGAAAAATTACTTTCTCGCACAGTGTGTCAAAAAAATTGTTTTTGCAATGTTGCGATGTTTGGATGCTACAAAATTGTAAAAAATATTATTCGCAACTCGTTCATGAGGTTCCCCGCTTCTGAGCGAGCTACAACCTCATAAACTCGATGCGAAATCTACCATTTCGACACGCTGTGCGGAAAAGTGTCTTTATAGCACTCTTACTTGAAAATCGCAACTTAACATGATTTTGGGATTCTCGTGCTATAAAATATCGTATGAGACTGCGTGCAGATGGGTAGTTTTGTTCCGAAGGACTTATAGCACTCGCTTCGCTCGTGCCCCATAAACAGTCCTTCGTACAAAACTACCCATCTATGTGCAGTATCATGATATATACTATTTCCGCACTGATTTTTCACTTTCTCGCACAGTTTGTGGAAAAACACAGTTCGATACACGGGTGTGAAATCTATTTTCCACCCTTGTACCGAAATGTACTATTTCTTCATCATTGCAACTTTAAAGTGCTGTTAGGGTTTTTAGAGTTCTTATGATGAAAAACTGAGATCACCCTGTACTCGCAGGCTCACTTCGGGCGTGGAAGACTTATTACCCGAGCGAAGCGAGGGCAATTGCCCGAACTGGCCGTACGTACCCAGGGCAATAATGCACTATCTCATTGACCGTCAGCAACTATATTTACACTGTAAAAAATGTGCGTCAACCGCAGTGGTTGAAATTTTCTTTCAACCAGTGATTGAATTCCAGCTCCGTGCTTGATTGTTTCAAAGGACGACGACTGACTTGTTGTTTGTTCATGAACGATTATTCTGTGCGCTTATCCAATTGTGAATGTGGTTATCAATTTGGAACCGTTGAGATTAGTGGGTGGTGAGTCCCAAAAGACATTAAGCCGAGTTTTTCCGTTGAGAAATAGTATTCAACACCAGCGGCGTTACTGCATGAGAGCCTTTTCAGATGAAAATTCATAGTAAGTAATTCTTTCCAGATGTGAACGACCGACTGGATCTCCCAAGCTTAGCTTGCGTCAAAAATTCGCCCCCTTTTTCATGATGGGTATAATACGGTACCATGAGGTTGATAGGTGGTGGTCTTCAAACGGAATCCATTCACGGGTTTCGGGATATTCCGATTTTCAGGAATAAACCTTCTCCCAGGTCAAAATTCCCAACTCAGTCTCTCTACACGCGGGTGTGGATCTCTACATAGGTTTTGAATTTTTTCCTCCGATAAAATATTCAGTCTGAGCATCCTAGCATGTGCGGCTCGATGTGCGTGTTTTGAAGCCTCCTGAGTTGCAGGATGGAATTTACAGTTTTTCAATCATAAATTTTCAACGAAACATTTATCCTCTATCATAATCTTCAGCTCTAAATTCAACGACATTGATTGAATTTCAATCACAGTAGTTGAATTTCAACAACGTTGGTTGAAATTACCGTAGTTGAAAATTTTGGTTGAAATTCATAAAATTTTCTGCAGTGTAGAGCTTTTACATTGGTCCCAATCAATATTTCTATCATATTCAGACGTAAGAAATACTCGGATGACTATGTTTCGATTGGTAAGAGGTGTCATGCTGCAGGCTTTTTAGAGATAAGCATGGGGAGGCAAGTTGGATACACCCACACTTTCCATGACGAATCTTTATATTTTGCTCATAAAGTTGCTTCCAGAGCCAAGCCTTGCAATTCTAAAAAAACGCATTCCAAATTGCTTCAGGATAACACGTGAAATGGACAGATTTACGCAAGATTAAGTCGAATAATTATTTCTTGGTACCGGATCTACTAAACATAATCTTTCAGCTGAGCAAACATCAAAAATACAAAATATCATTTTTGGACTGAGAAATGTGCAAGTCATTTTGGTTCGATCGAATCACTTAGTCATCCATTTTCTTATGTAATAGACGTGAATAAGAAATGTATCACGTAAGTGGTAATTAGGCATTTCTTACAGCAATGAATCAGCGAGTTGCGCATTTTGCAAAAAGGGGCTGCTCATATTCAGATAGATACCTATGTCAAGATTCAACGCTCATGCACGCTCGGCTAAAAAATTATAATGCGAAGTAAGATGTGATAACTTGAGCAGAGACAAACGAAAACATATATTAAATGGAGTGAATGGGGCTACTATAGAATAGATACTCCCAATTAATCACGATGCACATGCAGATCGACCATTTTAGTCAATTTTGAATGCACTGTGAATTAATTTTAACACCTTTCCTCAAGTTTCCTTTTTTTGCTGACCTTGCATTCAAAATTATGCATCCAAGAGTGATTTCAGTCGCAGATGTATTCATTATTGAAAAACCGAGATGCTTATCGGAACTCAAATTATGAAGGAAATCATCACGACGAGAAATATTTGGGATCGATTTGTGAGATCAAATGTTCAAATTCGGAGTTTAATCAAGAAAATTCAGCACATGGCGGGTGCTCCAAATCGCAACGTTACTGGAACACATAATTATATGCATATATTATATAAAGAACACATAATTAGATGCAGCTGTGAAAGTATATTTTTTCTACGACAGAAAACGACCACGCATCGCATCTTTTAGAAACGACTTTTCACCATCATCTTCTGTTTTTAGCTCATCAATCACAAGACCAAGATTTCAGAACGAGATGATTGATCTATGCCCTTTAGAGATCTCAAAAATCTAGATAATTCAACCGCATCTCCACGATAATTTTTTTTTCTCTACAAGTAGCACCCATCTGCCTTTATGCTCATCACAACCTACAGAGTAAACAAAGAGGTACGCGTTGATGAGTAAATTTACACCGCTTTTGATGTGTACTTTGAAAAAAAAACCCTCGTTCTGGTTCCCCACCTCTTCATAAAAAAAAAGTATCCACATGCATGGAAACGGTTGGTTCTTTTGAGGGGGTGGAACTACTCTCGGAATGCATGGTGCATCCACTCGACGAGAGACGATATCCTGAATACATGGATATAGTGCAGCTGACTCTGTACTGGCTTCCAATGTGTACTAGAAAGTCGGCTGCGGATTCAGAGAGATGACTAGCAGGTGTGTAGTATGGATACACTCGTACCTCTTCATTTCTGGCGCCTCGAAAATGTTTACACCCTTACAGTACACAACTGCTGAAGGATTTCCTCGAGGTTCCTCTCTTATAGGACGATAAATAGAATAATGTCATCATATTATATTATTTTTATTGATTTATTGAAATAATTAAGCGCAGGTCCAAAATTTATCTGTCCGGAGCCCTCGCATCAGGTTGCCTACACGGAAGGGGTGAAGTATGATGGGTGGGTGGATGGGTGGGTGGGTCCGTAATTGTGTGGCCATATGAGTGATGGGTAGGTTGGTGTGTGAGTCAGTCCATGGCTGGGTGGTCGTATGAGTTATGGATAGGTGGTCGGTTAGATAGGTATGTAGGTTGGTGAGTCGTAGTAGTGGTGGTGGGATCAGCGATTAGTGATTGTTTATTCGTGTTTCTTGCTTAATGTACAGTGATCAGAGATTGGTGATTGGGGATGAGGGGTGTTTGGTGATTGTGATGGTGATTATTCATTTGTGTTTTGTGTTTGGTGATTAATGTTTTGTGTGTGGTGATAAGTAATAAGTGATTAGTGATCACCGATTAGCCATTAGGATTAGTGATTAGCGATTGGTGATCAGAGATTAGTAATTAGCGATTAGTGAATGGCGATTAGCGACTCGCGATGAGTGATTAGCTATTAGTGATTAGTGATTGGTGATTACAGATCAATTAACAAATCGTTTGGTGTGTTGAGTACCTCGTGTACCAATGTAATCAGATCGAGTATGGTCCAATTCGGTCTCATTGGTCTAGTTCGGTCTAGGTCGGTCTAATTCGGTATAATAGGTGGTTGTATAAGGGTGATGGGTAGGGGAGTGCATGGATAGATGAATGGTTGGGGATGAGAATGGGGATGGGGAAGAGAAGTACCCTGCTGAAACGGTCTAGTCTGGTATGTTTTGGTCTAGTATGGTCTCGATCGGCGTTATTGGGTTGAGTTCAGTCTAACTGCTTCTCATGCGTCTCATTCCTTTTTGATTAGGTTAAGTTTAGTTTAGTTCGGTCTAGTTTGGTGTGGCCAGGTATAGATAGATCCAATCCGTTCTCATTAGTTCGGTAAAATTAGGTCTAGGTTGGTCTAGTTCAGTCTAGTTCGGTATGGTTTGATCTAGACTGGTCCAACTAAGTTAGTTTACTTCAGTCTAGCTCTGTGTAATTGGATCTACCTCGATCTCGCTCGGTCTGTTTGGGGAAGATTAGGTCTAGTTCGGTCCAATGTGGCCTAATCAGATCTAGTTTATTCTAGGTTGGTCTAGAAGGTCGAATTAAGTGTACTACGGTCTACTTCGCTTAAAAAGGGTTTAGTTCGGTCTAGTTTGGTTAATTTAGGTCTAGTTCGGTCTAGTTTGATTGAATTGGGTCTATTTCGGTCTAGAAAGGTCTAGTTTGATCTAGTTCACTTTAGTACGATCTGATACAGCCTATAGCTGGATCTAGCCTGCCTTTGTTCGGGCTGATGCGATCTGATCTGGTAAAAATATATCAAGTGGTCGCTTAGGGCTATGAGTCGGATTGACGGATGAATCACTCGATGCACAACCCACATCGATCATGTTTCATGCGATCTGTGTGCGTCGCGCATCATTTTGTGACTAAGCGTCGAAAAATCTCTGGGTAGTTCGGAACATTGATATATTCAACCGAGTAGTTTCGAAAATGTAGAATGGTTAATCTTAATTCCCAATAATACAACCAATCAGCGACTATAGTTCAACATAATATCGTCTCTGAGAACTTCACGGGAAACCCTTTTCTTGACTTGTAGAATTGATCATCAATCATTATTTTACAATCATCATTATTGAACCACGAAAAAATTCCAGAGGTCTAAGTCTTAGCAAGAACATTTACAAACCAAACGAGCGGTTGCGAGTAAGGCAATAACGCTAGTATTAATTAAACGCCCAGACAAAATTTGTTCGTTCGCATTTTGCGTATCGCGTTGCCTATGTAGAAAGGCTAAAGTATATTGGGTGTCTGTAAGGGTCACGAATGGGTCGGGTGGGTGGGTGGAAGGGTGATTGGGTTTATGGATGGGTGGCGGGTGAGAGGGTAGATGGAGGGGAGCGTGGGTGGCCGGATGGATGGTCAAGTTGCTGTGTCTTGGTAACGGTGGCGCGGTGATGATTGACTGTTGATTGTTCACTGTTGATAGTTAATTGTTGACTGTCGATTGTTGGCTATTGATGATTGACTGTTGATTGTTGACTATTGACAGTTGATGGTTGATTGTTGATTGGTGACTGTCGACTGTTGATGCTTGGTCGCTGATCCCTATCGAAAAGAATCAGCTGATGAATCAGCTGGCAGATCAGCTGATAAATCATGTGATATTTTGGCCGATGATAAATCAGCTGATTTTTCGCGTAAAATCAGAGTTTTTCAAATTGACTGCTTGTTATCTGATTTATCAGCCGATGAGCTAAGTCAAGTGAAAGATGCATCATATCATTCATGACCTGATTAACCACGTAAAGTAGAAGATATCCCAATTTATATTCAAGGTAAGTGTGCCTAATTCACCCCTACTAATTTTGTTTTGCTCATAGTTTTGGCTCATCGTAATATCTTCCAACGTATTTTGGCTCATTCCAAAGCTTGTTTCAAGACCTGTAAAATGAGCTGAGGAGCTATCTCGAGTTTTGCAAAAGAAGATTTTTGGCGAGTTTTCGACAGTGTGTTCCTAATTCGCCCCTACGTAGGAAAGAGGCCTATTTCCTTGAGATTACACGGATTTTTCGTAAAATCGAGATACTTCGACTCCCAGAACTTCCTAATGACACGTACTTTAGCTCATTTTGTAGCAAATCTTACAGTCTTCCAAACTTTTAGGGTTAAATTGGTGTATTTTAATGGAGTGAAGAACGAATTTGAGTGAATAATATGGAGGCGAATGAGGAACAATTAGACCAGGCGAAACTACCGCTATTGCTTGCGAAAATAGAAAAATGAAAATTTTTTTGGAATGCCCTTCAGAAGACCCTTCTGTTCCTAGGATTGCATGTTTCCAAGCCAAACTCTGGTGCAAAATTGTTTAAACCAAAATTGTTTAAACAAATTGTAAAAATCACTTTTTTCGATCCAAAACAATTGTATGAAGGTAATTCGGGACATTTTAAGCAAAGAGTCACACTCCTGTCACTTTTTTCTAGGAGCCATTGTTTTTGAGCTACGAGCATTTTGAAGTTGGAAAAACGCGAATTCTGCGATTTTGAATATTGAAAAAAAGCAACAACAAAGCAAGAAAGCAATGTTTTCAGTGAGCGAATCTGTCTGGAATGTCCTCTCAAAGATTCATTAGCAATAAGTGATGTTTCTGGCCGGCAACCATTCGTTTTTCGAAAACTACCGTTGCTTGGTTGCTCACGGAGTCCATATAAGCAATGCACTTTGGTCGGCGGTATATATAGCTATACTACTGTCGCAGCTAAAATCATTGCGTAGAACATCTTCAAATAAAAAGGTTAAAAAATATTTTAGAGATCGCTTTTATGGGTGTGAAAATTATTGAGAGTAAAGTATTTAAAGAAAGAGGTTTGAAAAATATCAACTTTTTGAACACCACACACCGTAAAAGCGTGGGGTGCCTAAGAGGAGAGTATGCGGTGCATGTCCCTTCTATGGTACCCCACGCTTTTACAGTGTGTGGTGTTCAAAAAGTTGATATTTTTCAAACTTCTTTTTTTAAATACTTTACTCTCAATAATTTTCACACCCATAAAAGCGATCTCTAAAATATTTTTTAACCTTTTTATTTCCTTTCTTTTAGTGAAAGTAATTTTTGATGTACCGAACGTTGAAGTTCAATAGTGGCTCAAATTATCACTTGATCCAAGTTTTGATTTCGTGGTTTGGATGTGATCTGTGATTCGCTACTCATGAGGTTTATTCGATTATGCGGATCGGAGCGCTCCGACCGCTCGGATCTGTCCGGTCTCGTCCATCACCGAACGCGCGTTCGGACAAAGTTCGCTCGGAGCGCTCCGAACGCTCCATCTAAGATTTCTAGCCGGGGAGAGGGGAGACAGCCTGTTTCTAATGCTGTGGACGATTCCTCCCGTCTCCTCGGCTGAAAATCTTGGACGGAGCGTTCGGAGCGCTCCCAAGCGCTCCGAGCGAACTTTTGACCGAACGCGCGTTCGGTGATGGACGAGACCGGACCGATCCGAGCGCTCCGAGCGCTCCGAGCCGTATAATCGAATAAACCTATGGATCGAAGCTAGGTCGGTCTCTCTCTTTCTCTCTCTCGCACACATGGATTGATCATATTTACGTAGATGACAATGACATCATTACTGACTTTCAAAATAGACTCCTGCCCAGTTTCGGCAGGCACTCGGTCATAGACGTCACCATCAACGTCTTTACTCCCACTCCGCCAAAAAATACCTTCACTTATAGGGGTTTTCGTAACATCACTCCGGAGATACTGAATGACCGTCTGCTTCGCTGCGACTGGACAGCTCTTGAAAATGCTGAAATCAGTTTGGAAGACGCAATTCACTGCTTAAATGAGAACTTGAAGACTGTTATAGATGAATTAGTGCCGGAAAAAACTATCAACCCGCGAAAAAATGATGCTCCTTGGATTGGTCCTGAGTTGAAGGTACTCATGAATAAGCGAGATGCGACGCGCAGGCGCTGGGAGCGGAATCAACGCAACCAGCGAAAGTGTCCTGAGCTTCAAAGTGAGTACTTCCGGCTTAGCGAAGAGGTCGACCTGCGCATGGAACAAGAGCGTAACTCCTTCCTTCAAAACCATCTCTCAGACGCTCTTGATCAACATAAGAACATTTGGAAGGAAATGCGCAACCTCGGCCTCCTGCCTAAAAGCAAAGAGGAGGAACTTCATGGTTTCACACCGGATGAGTTGAACGCTCACTTTGCGGGAGTTTCCGTTTCGCCTCACGAAAATATAGAGGAAGCAATGGACGATATAAATTCGGCCTCAGAGGAGGGGTTTAAGTTCAAGCCCACAAATTACAGTGATGTAGTCCTTGCTATTAAACATTTCTCTTCACAGGCCCGTGGGGCGGACGGGATACCCCAAAGCGTGATCGCGAAGGCTCTTCCGGCTATTGGTGATCTTATTGTACATATTTTTAACTCCTCTTTTGCTCATAGTGCATTTCCTGAGGCTTGGAAGCAGGCACAGCTAATTGCATTAAAAAAGACCACCGCTCCATCAACGGTCTCGGACTTCCGTCCTATAGCGCTGCTTTGCTTCCTTGCCAAAGTTTTGGAAAAAATCGCACACGACCAAATCACGGAGTTTTTGAAGTCTGAGAAATTATTAGATCGCTTCCAGACTGGTTTCAGACAACATCATAGCACCCAGACAGCTTTACTAAAGTTGACCGATGACATCCGAGTAGGTATTGACAAGAAAAAGATCACCTTGCTCCTGCTTTTTGACTTCAGTAAAGCCTTTGACACAATATCACCATCAAAGCTGTTGAGCAAACTTCGAAATCTAGGCTTTTCGAGATCGGCACTCCTGTGGATAAAATCATACTTACAAGGCCGCACCCAAAAAGTTACTTCAAAATCTGGTAGTTCTGATTGGCTCAAAACCAATCTGGGTGTTCCACAGGGTTCCGTTCTTGGGCCTTTACTCTTCAGTTTATATGTCAGTGATTTACCTGGTTTGCTTGACGGGAAGTCAGTACATCATCTTTTTTATGCGGATGACCTACAAATTTATCTCCAAGTCGAGAAATCTAAGATCAGAGAGGGCATTGCTCAGCTGGGAGAAATAGGACGACTTGTTGCTGAGTGGGCCAGAAGTTCCGGCCTGTGTCTCAACGCTGGCAAGAGCAAGGCAATCTACTTCAGTTCTGAGAGGAATATCAAAGATCTGAAGAGAATGGACTTGTCAGGGGTTGAGATACAGGAAGGAAAGTTCATCCCGTTCAGTGATACGGTCGTGAGCCTTGGTGTTACACTTGACAGTGAACTGACGTGGAAACCGCACGTCGACCAAGTAACTAAGAAAGTCAACAGAGCCCTCTATGGATTGCGGTTTTTTAGGGCATGTATCACCAGACCTCTCCGAGTTCGCCTAGTTGAGTCCCTGGTTCAACCGCATATAGACTATTGCACGGTCGTGTACCTCGACGCCACGGACGAACAGCGGCAACGGATACAACGACTAAGCAATTCATGTGTGAGGTACATTTTTGATCTTAGGAGAGACGAGCACATCACCCCGTTTAGGGAGCGTTTGGGTTGGTTACGTACTGATTCGCGGAGAATGTACTTCGCAGCTCTGTTAATGCACAAGATCATGCATTTAGGAAAGCCTGGCTACCTAGCTGCGATGTTCACCAGGTACCAATCTGAACGCCCCGCACGCGGTGATGCAGAAGAGCGGGTACTCAAAGTTCCCAATATGAGACTTGAATATGGAAGAAGATCTTTCCAGGTTCAATGTGCTCATTTGTGGAACTTTCTCCCTCCGGGCTTTCGGCAGCTGGGGGAAATGTCATTATTTAAAGAGGCTATGAAGGATTTTTTGCTCACACAGTCTCCCCAGAGGATTGATGTGGAGAAGAAGCATTACTTCAATCTCTAAACTTTGAAAGGCTTGGGCTGACTTGTTGCTTGATTCGTTCATCTAGAATAAAATCATAAGTATACGTGTGACCCTTCGTCAATTGACTGAACTTTTCTGTAATATGACTGTGAGCCCTGCCATTTCTTTTTATATTTTTATATTCTTATATTATTCTATGAAGTTTGTGAATCTCCTGAGTGCTACCTGACTAGTCACAAATTGTGATATACTTAAGATTTGTCCTTGACCAAATGACTTCATTATTTTTATTAATGTGCACTATTGATCTGTGATATATATTACCATATGTAACTGATTATTTTTCTTTTTTGTCTTCGGACGAATAAACGGGCATCAATCAATCAATCAATCACTCTCTTTCGGTCTCATACCTATCCTCTCATGTCATCTCGTGCTGTGTCTGCTGGGTAAGTTTACTGCTTCAGTTTACTGCTTACAAACATTAGCTGGCATTAGTCGCCAGCTTAGAAACTGCCGTGAGGGGGGGGGGGGCGACCACGAAAAATCGCGGTGCACAGCCTATTACCGACAAGGCCGCTTCGAGCGACGCGAGTCCACCGGGGATGGCTCACACAGATGCGCGCTAGGACCAGTCAGACAAACAGTGTACAAACTTTTTCCAGGAAAAAACACCAAATATCGGGGAGAAGGGCAAGAAATGGGTGGTCCGAGCGTCGAGTGGGGAGACGGTGAAGTAGAATAAAAGCGATAATAAAATAAAAAACAAGTGCTTCTCGTCCGGAAACATCAGATATTGCTATTGGGTGTTGTAGAGGACATTCCAGTGAACAGATTTGCTCACTGGAAACATTGCTTGTTTGCTTTGTTGTTGGTTTTTTTCAATATTCAAAATCGCAAAATTCGCGTTTTTCCAACTTGAAAATGCTCGTTGCTCAAAAACAATGTCTTCCAGAGAAAAATGACAGAAGTGACTTCTTGGTTGAAATGTCCCAAATTACCATTACACAATTTTTTTGAATCGAAAGAAGTAATTTTTACAATTTTTTCCAACAAATTCGGTTTAAACAATCTTGCCCGAGAGTTCGGCTTGGAACCATGCATTCCTATAGGATCAGAAGGGTCTCCTCGAGGGAATCCCGAAAAGAAATTTTATTTTCCTATTTTTGCAAGCGATAACGGTAATGTCACCTGGTCTAAATGCGTTTTTTATGGCAATATGCGCGTAGTATCAATTAGAAATTGAATTCCGCAAAATTGTGCAGGAAACATTTTGATGTCGAGACAAGGAAATGAACCGAGGAACATTAAGATTGGTAGCGCCAATTTTTTTGGCGTAACTTTTGGCGACTTGGCTATGAATTCAAAAGTACCGAAAACTAGTTTTTTTATTATAAGAATTGCGCCGGTCATTTGGGATCGCAGGTCATCAGTCCAAAACGTTCATTTCCTCGTGTTTCAACGTAACAAATAAGAAAAAATGAGTGGCAAGGTCTACGGATGTATACATGAGAGAACTAAAAGGTTACCAATATTGTTCATCAGTTGATTCGCCACGTAGAGCAACAGATAATATAAGTTATTGAGAATTAGATTTGGCTAGCACCGATCACACTTTGGAAAATGAAGGTCCTTTGCGTGCAGAATTTATCACGCCCTACTGGATCTAGTAGTTTCTCCGATCGAACCGTGAAACTTGATTCTTGATTGCTCAAGATTAAAATTTTGAAATAACGAAATCGGAGAAAAAATCTCAATATCAAGCCGCCCGAGTGCAGAGTGCTTCAGTACATTGGTATTTCCATGAGAAAATTTGTGCAAGCGTCATTTATCGAAGTGTCGCGAACTACCTGTCAGCTGATTTATCATTTGATTAGCTACAGCAAGTGAGAGGTGCCCGAAATTTTCCAACAGACAATTCATCGTCTGATCCATCAACTGTTTCATCACTAAAACCTATAATTAGAAATCCAATTGAATCGAAGCAATCTTCGTATGTTCAGGAAAATCCGATACATCTTAACAGTCAATAGGTAGTCTCTTATGCAACAACTTAATTTCAGCAGTGAAAAAGTTTCCATTCGATTTACTTTGAGGCGGAACATATCAGGTATTGACATGAATGGGAACGTGGATAGTATATTTCATAAATAGTCAAGAAAATCCGGATCATTACCTAATTCATCAACTGATTTGCCATATTGGTCCGAAATCATTAGAAACAGATTAATTTGATGAGTTTTCACTGACCTTAAAGAAATTACATCCGACGATCGTGCATCCATACCTATGACTCCTCGTACGACTCAGTCTATTACTTCAGCAACAAAGATGGACGTAAAATCATGATTCAAGACCCTTCGAACATTGTGTTTGAAAATCTGCTTTCAATGAGGCAACGTATTAATGAAAATCCATGTACCATCTATCATTTCATCAATTCACTTTCGGAACCTTAACACTGGTATTCATAGTCGTATGTGAGCCGAAGGTTAGAGTTCGATCCGCGGATTAGGCGCTGTAGTCGATGTGGCCAAAAAGTGAGTCCGGGTATTTGGTATTTTGCTGCGCTAGTTAAATGCAGAAACTTTAATTCATTCATTGGCCACTTCGACTACAGTGCCTTATCCACGGATCAAACTCTAACCCTCGGTTTACACACAACTATGAATACCTGTGTAAGTGATCGGTTCAAACAAAAAATCCTTCGACCTGCAATAAATCAGTAACATATACAGTTGAACCGTTATTGGAGAGTCTCGTGAACATCAAAACTCTCAGTGCGGAGGCACTTTTTCGTAACTTTTGGTTGATCATCATCTCGACCCTCTCCTCTTGCTCGATGTAGAAGAATGGATATGAACATTTCATTCTCGCTCATTGTTCATTCTCTTTGCATACTAAGTCATCAAGAATAATTGCTATTCAAGAAATGCATTCTCTTTTCGTCGGAATCAGTGGAAATCGCTCCGAACCACTGATTTTCAGAGCATATGAACTGATTCGCAGTGAAATTCAGTTGGTAGCCATTTTCACTAATTCCGGGGGGGGGGGGAGAGTAGAATATTTGAATCGGCAAAGATTAAGAAATGCAAAATTTTCGCGCCCCACCGGTATACCCGAGTCGTCGCAGTGAACGCGTTGCCCGCTTTCTGGGGAATTAGTTCAACTTCCGTTGACTTCATAGAGTATATTAAGACACACTACACAATTAAATGCGTCACTAAAAACAGAAAATGAAAGCTAGATATATTCATGATTATAAACCATTTTTTTATCTTCATACCCAGCAAAGGATGATGCATCTCATAACTCTCCTCGTTATTTTTGCAGATTTTATGCATTATTTGATCCATGAACAATTACTGACTGGGCTTCGACATATGAGTTAAGAGATATTCCGAATAAGCAACTTATTGCACCATGCTTTACAAATAACGCAGGGAAGTCTGAGAAAAATTCTTGAAATCGAAAGAATACTGAAAATTCACAATTATTGATACGATTATTCATCAGTGATATGCAGTTGTAAAGAATCGGATTGGACATGAATAAATATAACACACTTCGGTCGTTTCAGATTTTTATTCACATTTATATAAAAGAAATACAAGAGAAATCAGGAAAAATTCAATAATGGAGTAGATTGAGGACAGGACAAACGTACTCGCTTCCATAAGCTTCGATAAATACACAAATCCGGTCAATTTTATTAGTGGCTACTACTTTCACTTCGTCCATTACAGCGGTAACAATATGGAACATTGAATATTTTCTTCCGCAGAAACTTCGAGAACGCACGGTTTGGTACAGAGTGAACTCAAGATTGTTTCCTTCATCGACGATAGAATCAATAATCTTTATGATACTCTTATCACGTAATTGCGCTACACTATCATTCGATCTTGCATTATCGCGACTGGAATACAAGCATTCATCTTGTACCATTCTAGAAAATATCTGAGTTGAGGTGTCTGATAAACCAAGATTTTCGGTAACTGCTGAAGCGACGTATTCTTTTGAATAACCCAAGTATGTCCTATCGGATACTTTCAGAGCGTGCTGAGTGCGGGCTGATAAGACATCGCTACAATAAAATTTGATGAGCTCGTTACCCTCAGGATAAACGTGGTCTTCTGGAACCAACGCTACATGCTTCATCAAAAGTAATCGAACCATTTGTTGCGTTGCATCCTGCGCACATTTTTATAGCTTGCAGTAGATAACGATTCTCTGATTCAAACGAGAAAGCGGAGATACCCCACGCAGGCCCCCATCTTGCAACATTTTCGCACAGATGTAAGAATCCATGCATGTTTGAAGTAACCTCTATGACACCAAAGTAAATTTCAGTATTTTTTACAAATTAGTTGGAGGATGCTGAATTTTCGGTCTATGTAGAGCAAATGAGGGTCTGGTCGGCCTTTTTTGGGTTGAGGTGAAGGAGAAGGGTTCCAGGAACAGCTCCGCTCGACACGGTTCGTCAATGACTTTTTCGCGGCCCTCCCGCTCGATTTTAGGGAAATTTGGTACAGGAGTGGGGGTAAGGTGGGGGCTATATAAGGAAGAGCGCAAGCCGGACAGCAGTCAGTCTGCGCCGAGCGACCGACCAGTGCGGTCGTCGCTCTCGGTGCTAAAGAGAGGGACGAAAGGATGTGTTGGTTGATGGGCATGTGGGTAGGTGAGATGGTTCATGGATGCGTGGGTGGGTGGGAGAGTGCGTGGGTGGATGGGTGCGTGGGTGTGTATAGGGAAAACACTACGTAATGGGTGAGTCCCAAGGGAGGTTTTTCATATGGCTCCAGGCGATCTTTTCCTCCCACGTCGAAAAGAAAAGAAGCGGGCCGACGGTGGTACGCCATCAGTCCAGTCCGTGGTTGGACTGGTGGCGTGGTCAGGAAACCCACCGGGGGATGGATGGATGGATGGATGGATGAATGGATGGATGGATGGATGGATGGATGGATGGATGGATGGATGGATGTATTGGGAAAACACTACGTAATGCATGAGTCCCAAGGGAGGTTTTTCATATGGCTCCAGGCGATCTTTTCCTCCCACATCGAAAAGAAAAGAAGCGGGCCGACGGTGGTACGTCATCAGTCCAGTCCGTGGCTGGACTGGTGGCGTGGTCAGGAAACCCACCGGGGGACTTCGGCGACTCCAGGGGGAAAGGCTCTCTTGGTGGCGGGGCGGGCTGGACCTCACGTTCCTGAGGAGGGGTGGCGTGGTCCGTCGAGTCGGATCTTCGGTCACGGGTCGCCTCTGAACATGAGGACTTTATCAAGGCTCACATTCCCGTATGGACGACGAAGCGGGTTGCCTATACTGCAGGGGTCAAAGACAACTCGTGAAACTGGATATATGGATAGATGAACGGATAGGATGGGAGGAAGGTTTCGATGAATGGACGGATGGGATGGAGGAATCGATGGGTCAGATTGGATGGATGGATGGGATGAAGGGATGGAATGGGATTGATGGGATGGATGGCATGGATGGATTCCAAGGGTGGGATGGATGGCATGGGTGGGATGAGTGGCATGAATAATAGGCACGGACGGGATGGATGGATGGAACGATGAATAGATGAACGGATGGATGGATGAGATGGATGGACGGAGGAGATGGTTTGGATGGATGGATGGATGGATGAATTGGTCGGATGGGTAGGATGGATGGATGGAATGAATGCATGGATGGAAAGGATGAGATGGATGGATGGATGGGATCGATGCATCGGATGGACGCATGAGTAGATCCATGGGACGGAAGCACGTGTCGGATGGACGGATCGCGGGGATCGATGAATGGTGGGATGGGTCGGTTGGATGGGGTGGATGGATGGATAGAATGGATAGATGGATAGTCTGGAAGGCATGGGTGGTTTAAAGGGTGGTCGAGTCCGGTGGATGCGATGATCGAACGGCATGAATGGCTTGGGTAGATTGGATGAGTGGATGGGATGGAAAGGTTAATGAGATCGATGGTATGGATGGATGAATGGGATGGATGAATGGAATAGATAGCACAGGTGAACTTGTTGATGAGAGTGTCTGGATGGGTTTTGTAATCAGATCCACGGAATCACTTGTATGACACTCCATCCCATAGAAACCCCTTGCCGGGACCGTCAGCTCGCTATGATTTGGAAAATGTTGAATATTCTCTGAGCACGACTAGTTTCCGATCCATCCGTATATCCCATCCACTAATCCCATCCAGCCATCCCATCTATTCATCCCATTGATTTATCCATTCATCCATCCCAACGATCAATACTACCCGAACATACACTACATCCATCCGGTTCAACCTATCCGTCACATCCACACATTGATCCATTTTATACATCTCGAACATCTTATCCATCCCACGTCTCCATCCATCCCACCCATCCATCCATCCCATCCAACCAGTCACGTCGTCTATCTCATCCATTCATTACATCCATCCCAACCATCCATCCATTTCGTCCATCCCATCAATCCCATCCATCATTTTATCCACCAATCTCATCTATCACGTGTATACATCGAACAATACCATGTATCCATCCATCACATATATCCCTCGCATCCCATCGATCTTATCAATCCATCCCATCCATCACATCAATCTCATCTATCCATCTCATGCATAGAATTCATCCATCCCATTCATCACATCGAGCCATCCGTCCATTTTATCTATCCAATCCATCCCATCCATGCATCCTTGCTGTTACTAGGATTCCAACGTACCAAAGTCACGAGACTACTCAATGTTCGGTCCCGTATCGTTGAACTTCCATATACAATGAACGGCTTTCCACACTACCCGAGAGGTACCGTTCTGGGCGCGTTTCTTTTATTTTTTGGTAACGGTTGAGGAGATCGCACCTGTCCGTGGCAGGAGCCCTATATACCTCACCCGTGCTCGTGAGGATCACCAGCCTCCAACCTCCTTAGGCTCACCCCCGAGCGGAGAATTCGGCGAGTTCCAGGTGGGTTCTCCCTTGGCTTTGGATTGGACTGGAGATCACGAACCTGCGAAGACATGGTGAGAGCCGCCAACCCGAACCAACTGCCCCGAGCCGTCGCCGTTCGATCGGAGACAAGACAAGCCCTGTAGACGGATTACAACGCGAGCGCAACGCCTGGAACCGACCTTGACTAAATTCCTCACGTTCAGAGGCGACCCGTGACCGAAGATCCGACTCGACGGACCACGCCACCCCTCCGCAGGAGCGTGAGGTCCAGCCCGCCCCGCCACCAAGAGAGCTTTTCCCCCTGGAGTCGCCGAAGTCCCCCGGTGGGTTTCCTAACCACGCCACCAGTCCAGCCACGGACTGGACTGATGACGTACCACCGTCGGCCCGCTTCTTTTCTTTTTGATGTGGGAGGAAAAGATCGCCTGGAGCCTTATGAAAAACCTCCCTTGGGACTCACCCATTACGTGGTGGTTTCCCTATACCCACCCACGCACCAATCCACCCACGCACTCACCCACGCACCAACCCACCCACGCATCCATCAACCATCTCACCCACCCACACAACCAACACTCAACACATTCTTTCGTCCCTCTCTTTAGCACCGAGAGCGATGACCGCACTGGTCGGTCGCTCGGCGCAGACTGACTGCCGGCAGGCTTGCGCTCTTCTTTATATAGCCCCCACCTTACCCCCACTCCTAGATCCAACTTCCCTAAATTCGAGCGGGAGGGCCGCGGAAAAGTCATTGACGGACCGTGTCGAGTGGAGCTGTTCCCGGAACCCTTCTTCACCTCCTCGACCCAGAAAGGGTTGACCAGACCCTCAAACGCTCGACGGGGACCGAAAATTCAGCATCTCCCAGAAATTCTCACTCTGTTCATTCCGAGTAACTCCGAATTGTGGTTAGATATACAATTTGGCTATCACGTACACACTAACATTTTTCACTCATTGACGAAACGGTTATGAAATCCAATATATGAGTGAATTCTATAACCGTTTGGTGCGATTGAACGTTTCTCGATATCGATTGTTCTTTGGTGAAAAGCCCATGATCGACGTTTGCTTCACTTCCTTCCCCGTATATGACCCGATACTCTATCTTGATTTCAAGAACTTTTACCTTTTTTCTTAGTCAAAGATGTAGTTGAAATACTTTGCGCGACAAATGTCATGAACTCATAGGCGCCTGGTGGGTCCTGCAGGACCCATGGACAGTATGTTGAATTTCGTATAGCTGAGTAATTATTCCATGCCTCTCAAGGTCCCACAATTTCGATTCAGGCCATATCTTGATATTTTGTGTGGTTATTGATGTCTATTAACAATTTTCGATGATCTCGACCACTTTCAAAACCTCGTTATAGTCCAGATTTTTAAGTTGGTAGAAAGGACCCCGCCATAAATGATAGGATTTTGGGTTTCAGCTAATTTCGCTGAATTGGGGATCAAACTATACAGCTCGAAAGGCTGATCAATTGTCTCTATTATCGTTAAGCCTGAAAATATCTTATTTCCGAGTTATTCGATCAGAAAGTTGTCGATTTCACGAAGTGAAAATAGGGTTATGGCATCGATCGAACAATAACATACGTTCGAATTCGCTCGGCAGTCGAGTTTTCCCCGGCATAGTAATTCTGATGAGATAAGAATATGTGTTTGTCCCGCAATCCACCGATTATCTCAAGAGAATCTTTGTCCGCTGCAACTTTTGCCGAACATTTTTTTAAACACAAAAGGGCGAAACGCGCGGAAAAATCTCATCAGCTCGGCCGGCCTATGGCATATATAGTACTTCGAGTATGCAAGTGCGGATAACGCGTTTCGTGAGAAACCGGCAATATCTCGAAGTTTGAAATGCGCCCTCGCCACGTGAAAAAACGGAGGCATATCGTCCGTGTAACGAGAGCAAAAAAGTCGTAGTAGCCGCGACTTTTCATCAGCGCAGTTCACGTGGTTTCTTGTGATTTTCTTTGAATTCTCACATACGATATGCCTCCGTTTTTTCACGTGGCGAGGGCGCATTTCAAACTCCGAAATATTGACGGTTTTTCAGGAAACGCATCACTCGCACTTGCATACTCGGATTACTGTATATGCCATATAGGCCGGCCGAGCTGATGAGATTTTTCCGCTCGTTTCGTCCTTTTATGTTTAAAAAAATGTTCGGCAAAAGTTGCAGTGGCCAAAGATTCTCTTGAGATAATCGGTGGATTGCGCGGCAAACACATATTCTTACCCCATCAGATTCACTATGCCGGGCGAAACTCGACTGCCGAGCGAATTCGAACGTATGTTATTGTTCGATCGATGCCATAACCCTATTTTCACTTGGTGAAATCGATAACTTTCTGATCGAATAACTCACGAATGGGAATTTTTCAGGCTTAACGATAATAGAGACAATTGATCAGCCTTTCGATCTCTATAGTTTGATCCCCAATTCAGCAAAATTAGCTGAAACCCAAAATCCATTTATGGCGGGGTCCTTTCCTAAAGTAATATATCTATTAGTTGGTACAGTTTAAGCTAATGTCATTTCTTCGATTTCCATAAGAATTTCTTTCTGGCACCTTGAATTCATCATTAATCATTATTTTACAATCATCATTATTGTACTACAGAAACATTTCAGGTACCTCTGACTTTATCAAGAACATTCTCAAGCCGAACGAGCGGTAGCGAGTAAGGCAATAATGCTAGTAATAATTGAACGCCAGTCCAGAATTTGTCCGTCTGGATCCTGCGTAACGGGTTGCCTATGTAGAAGGGGTGAAGTCTCGTGTGAAGTATAATAATGGGTTGACGTATCTGTTTCTCCATTCAAGCTTCCACGATCCCGCTGTCTCCCACATAATAGGAGGTGAGAAGCCTGGTCATGGGCGGGTCGATGATTGGATGGGTTGGTGGGTGGGTGGTTTGGTGATCGGGTGCATAGGTGGATGAATAGAATAATGGTCTTGTTTCATCTTATCTAGCTCGGTCTAATGTGCTCTAATATTGTTTACCTCTGTACTAGCACCACTAGGACCGTTAGAATTGGTAGGACTCGAAGGAGCGCACCAAGACTGTACTAGAAGAGCTAAGACTACGGTACTACAGTGGTATCGTACACGTACCGCGCTAGTGCCATACCAGCACTGTACTATAGAATTATCGCACTAGTATGGTCTGAGTTTGGTCTAGTCCGGTACTAGTACAGGCTAGCTCTGTCTGGCTGTCTCGTCTGATCTACTTAGGTGTGTTCTGGTCTAGTGTAGTCTAATCTGGTCTCATCCGATCTAGTTCGATCTCATTCGGTGTGATTAGTTCTGGTTCGGTCTAATTCGATTTAAGTCGGTCTAATCAGTTCTAGTTCGGTCCGATCCGGTCTATTGGAGTCTAGTTCAATCTAGTTCGGTCTAGTCCAGTCTAATTGGGCCTAATTCAGTCTAGTGCAGTCTATTTAGGTCTAATTCGGTAATTTGGTCTAGTTCGGTCTCATTAGGTCTGAACAGTTTCATTTCGGTCTAATTACAGTACCCTACATAAAGAATGGAACACGGATACCTTCACTAGAACAGCCATCACTCCGACGCGTTTGGGTCTACGCCAATTTTTCCAAAAAGCGCTTGAAAGATGAGAAAAAAATCTGTCAAATTGTGTGTTCCAAAAAATTTTTTGATTGAAATTTCATGCCTTTAATTGACACTCAAAATTGGAAGAATTCTCATTTCAATCAATCATCGATCACTCATCGAGAAATTACGATAGCGTAAAAATTCTTGCGGGATGTTGTAGCTCTCTTCAAGACCTTCAAAATCGTTTTACGCTATCGTAACTTCCCGATAAATGATCGATGATTGATTGGAACGAGAATTTCTCAAATTTTGTGTGTCAATTAAACGCATGAAATTTCGATCAAAAAATAGTTTAAAACACATGATTTCATAGATTTTTTTCTCATCTTTCCAGTGCTTTTTAGGAAATTGGCGTAGACCCAAACGCGTCGGAGTGATGGCTGTTTTAGTAAAGGTATCCGTGTTCCCTTTTTTTTGCAGGATACTGTAGGCTTACTTCAACTAAATTCGGTCTAGTTAACAATCGATTTAATGAGTCAAGCGATGCTCTTCTAAAATTGGCACAATGTTTCGACGGCTGTTTCAGTGTCTCAGTCTAGTGTGGTCTATTGCGGTCTAATTTGGTTTGCTCTTGCTCAAAAATATATAATGTGGCTGTGTGATTCACGGGTGGGACTGACTCATCAATTCACTGATTTGACAACATACCATCTTTCCAAACTTCATGAAAAGTTCTTTTCAATATCATCAATCGACCATGTATTACCCATGATTTTACAAATATGATTTTTGAGCTGTGAAGGCGTTCCAGGAGCCTCTGACTTATCAATAATATTCACATCAAGGCGAACGAGCGGTAGCAAGAGAGTCTATAACGAGAATAAGTGTGTGTCCTAGGTATTCTGATATTCTATTAGCTTCCAAAACTATTCAGAGATCCTCTTTTCGATAGAATACATCAAATATCTGACCGGTCAGTAAAAAATTTGAAGCTCCAGGACAAGTGCCATGCAGAATTATTCACGGCAATGGATTTTGTAAATGGTAATTTTCAAGGGAATTTTCTCGGATCCCACTAAGGTTGATGATTTTCCTATTCAAAATAATTGAAAAGGATAAAGTCCATCGTGACTTTTATAAAAGTTTTTGATCCAGTGGTTTGTCTGTATCGACTACGCTTGCATCGAAGTCAAATACATTAGAATTTAAAGGATTTTGTATTACCTTCCTTTCATTCATATTAAAATGTTTGATAACAATTGTCTCACACTTGTGATTACACCGCAAGATTCTTGTTTATTCGCGAGGAAAGGGAAAGAAAAATTGTTGGATTACAAAATCATTCTGAATGTCTGCAATAAAAGATTGGCAATATTGTGCAAAAAGCTGCACTATACGCACGAATTTATCTGCATGAGGAGATAGCCATTAAGTATAATGAATAAGATTTGGCTTTTACTCCTTTTTTGTTCCATAGCAACAGGTAATTATAAAAACTGATCCCCGACGGATGTCCACGTTATCACCGTTGTAAACATTCGCAGATCATTTTTCCAAATCGCATTTGAAATAGTTCCTATTTTCACGCATTGTTCCAAGATAGAGCAAAATAGAACATTTTTTCTATCATTTCCAGATGCAAATGAAGTGAAACGAGAAATTGACGCTAGACTGGCAATGAAAGCCGAAACATGTAATCCTGGTGAAGTCCCATATCATGCATCGATTCAACTTGGTGGATCGCATGTATGTGGTGGTGCTATAATAAGTCAAACCCATATTCTTACGGCCGGCCACTGTGTAGATGATTATATTAAGAATCCAGTGATTCTGCTAACACAAAGGTTAGTTATTGAAGTTGGAAGTGTCGTGGCAGGCTCGGGAACAATTCATCAAATCCGAAGAATATCTCGAAAAGAAGGTTTTGATCCGAATCCCAGAGGACCTTATTTCATGCCAAATGATATAGCAGTAATTACGGTAATTTTACATTCTTTCTCCATTTCTGTCTCATATATTTGTACAAGATATTGACGTAAAATTATAATATTTACAGTTAAGAACACCAGTTCAAATATCGAAAGATGTTAGACCCGTTGAATTACCCGAGCCAAATTTTAGAGTTCCAGATGGATCTCGAGTGTTGGTTAGTGGTTATGGAGGATCTGAAGTCAATACTCCTGTATCAAAAATTTTGAAGAAGGCCGAATTGTACGTGTTATCACATAACGATTGCAACGAATTTTATTCAGAAAAATTCAGGAAAACTGTCTTGTCATCCCATATTTGCACAATGCGAGGACCAGGTCATGGAACTTGTCAGGTTTGTAGCTTACTTAAAATGAATATAACCATTGCCTCGTTAACTTTTTACAAAGTATCTTTGCAAAAACTAGAAGATGAGTTTAAAAAATCCGTGTGCCAAACGTTTTGTAAGTGGATATTTCCAATGTAGTTTGCATTCTTTACATCTAACAAATTCATAAGTAGGTTATTAAACTGATACGCGGTAAATCTGATAGTTTTTCAATTGATTTATTCCTCAAATTAACTCATAATTTCTTATAATTATCGTACGATTGCTTTGGATGCTCTTGAGAGTACAGTTATTCGGTTTTTTCTTCTGCAGTCTTTCCTAGAGACCTCTCGACCCGTTTTCTTACTTGATCAAATATGATACCAATTTTTTCATCAGTTTTCAATATTCTTTCTGGGCGCTAGTGAAAAAAAAAATCTAGAAAATGTCTCAGTGGACCCTATTGCCACGGAGAATGAATGAAGTCAAACACCTGGTCGCAAAAACACAGAAGATATGGATCAAAATTTTTTTCAAAATATAATCCTTTCTATTTCTGTCCATTTTGAGTAATGTGATTTGAATTTCAAAAAAATGTTTTCCAAAGATCAGAGCTTGTGGAAAATAATACTTAATGTCGAAGAAAAGACGGAATCTGTGTAAATTTTGTAGTACTTACCTTTATTTGTGATTGCCGTTGAATATTACTTGATTAATTTTTTTTTATATATTTGCCTTTAGGGTGATAGTGGGGGCCCATTAGCTTGGAACAACAAAATTATCGGTGTAGTATCTGGAGGAACTGGCCACTGTAACGCAGGACATCCTGATGTATATACAAGGGTTGCAAGCCACATGGATTACGTCAATTACGAAATGAACTATGATTTTCAAAAAAGATATCAAGATTCCAACCTTGCCAAAGCAATTGACATGGACTCATTAGGAATGGGTATTTTTCAACAACAGCAGAACTTGCTCAAATCTCAGTTAAATTTTCAGTCTATACCACAATTTCAGCAACAAATCCAGCAGCAACAAACTGTTCCACAACCATTTCCTTCGATATTCTATCCTGCAGGACAACAATTTTATCCAACAGGACAAGTATCTTATCCACAAGGACAAGTACCGTATCCACAAAGACAAGTACCGTACCCACAAGGACAAGTATCGTATCCACAAGGACAAGTATCGTATCCACAAGGACAGTTATCTTATCCACAAGGACAGGGAATTTATCTGCAAGGACAAAAGGCTTATCCATCTAACGGAAACTTTTTGAATTATTATTATCCAGAAAATTACAAGTCGAAGGATAAGAAAGAAGATCCAAAATCAGCCGGAACAACAACTAAGGCTCCAACATCTGAAGCAGTATCTAAGGATCCTGCATCCGGAGCAACAACTAAAAATCCTGCAAAGTCTGAGAAATAAGATTTTTGTCACTTTTCACATATTTTAGTCTGCTTTGTTAATTTGATATTTGCTCATTCAAAGTTGGGTGCTTTTGTCCATTTTTTGATCAGTTACCACATTTTTCACATCTCTCCGCAAATTGATCCAATCATCCGAAAACTCAAAAACGTTGTTGTTTGTGTTTTAGGAATCGTCTAGAATCTAGAGAGCAAGTGTATTTTAGTGACTAGTTTGGAAATTCAGCGTATGATCCTTGATTTCAATACAGCATACGGTTTTTCGTGATTTTGTATGGAAAAAGTATCAAAGCAAAGATTAAAATAGTTATTCTAAGAATATTCACATTTGTAAATACTTAATATTCTGTTAAGATTAGCCCGTTCACTATTTTGTCCCCTCCAGCAAACCGCATCGATATCCAATGATTTGTGATAGTTCTCTTGCATTGCATCGAAAAAATCAGGAAAAAATTCTAAAAATTTACTTCCACTGCCAGGATCATAATGGAACCTTCATATAGGGTCTAAAAAGTAGTTACGAGAGAGAAAAAAATAAAAAATAAAAATATTTCGAAATGCTGGTTTCTCAATTGTTTACCATTTTTTCTATCCCAAATATCCCGATGAGAAAAACAACATCTCCAGCAACGGAAGCAATTCTGTAGTGAACAGGCTCAGACAAATATGATTTAATTCAATAAATATTTCTTTCACGAATTCGACTCGAAAGATCGTTGGCAATGTATGATATCATCGATGATTTCCTTATTGTTGCTGTCGACACCGATTTCAATGAAGCAATTGGAATTTGATATGAGAGTTAATGAAATTGAAGGCATGACTTGTCAATTCCAAACACAAAAAAATCGAAGTCTTATGATTCATAGACTTTGATGAACTGATGACAAACGTGGTGTCTTTCCATGGAACTGGGGCCTAGAAAAAAATTTATGAAATACTTGCGCCGCTAGCATTCGTACCCAAACCGATATCTACCTTTGCAGCATAAAGAGACAGCTTTTGTAATTTTAGTATAACATTACAGGGGAGTGAATTACATAGCCCGCCCTGTCAAAACACCGCGTTTCAACAATTTCATTTTATTTATTTTATTTTATTATATAAATGTACGGTCAATAGACCTTTTACAATCCTTAATGATCTAGGGCGCTGATGTAGGTGTCAACATTAAATTCATGTTCAAAACAAAAAATCAATAATCACTGTTTTGCTCCAGGTATGGCAAGAACCACCTTATTTACAGTCAAAACAAATTCAGAACCAAAATCAACAAGAATCATAGCTATTCGAAGAGAAAATAATAACTGACATCTGTAGATAGACCTACTCTAAGTCATAAACTCTTTTCAATTCCCTCCACAATTTTATAATTTGCACGTAATCATGGAAGAAGACAGTCTTCTGAGTTCATTCAAACTTAAGAATAATATTCTTTGCGACTTTCTTGAATTGAGCAATGGAACCACTATAGAAGTCAAGTGCAGCCTTGTTTTCATTCGCTAACACCATACACCTGTTCAAGGGAGATTTTGTAGACCAGGGCTCCACTTTGTATGAGATTTTAAACGGGTCCATATTGTTTCGAAGTCTTATATCCGGCACTCTGATGTTAATACGTTCAAGAAGCTCAGGGGCATCAGTGTAGTGTCTCAAACTTTTAAACAGCAACAACATATCTTAATATTTAACAAAAGATTCTATACTACTGATTCTACACTTAGTTGCTATTTGTGAATAGTCGTGGGAAAAGCGGTCCATTGGGACTTCAGTGAAAAATGAGACAAAACGAAGGAATTTATGTTGCACTGATTCAAGTTCTTTTGTCAGCCCTTTTGCTGATGGATAACACACAGACGCTGCATACACTAAATGAGATCTTACTAATGCTTGATACAAAACACATGATGCTTCCCAGTCACTGAATTTGGAAGTTTTTCTTCTAATGAATGAAAACATTCTTATATCCTTATTTTTGACCATATTAATGTGGTGCTTAAATGATAAATTGCTATAAAAAATTACACCTAATTCTCTTATTTGATCAACTCTTTCTTTATAATGCCCTTTTATTTCGTACGATCTTGTGACTGTAGGAGCTCTTCCGACAAAGTATGACATTACAAAACATTTGGATAAGTTCAAGTCCATGCAGTTCCAATAGCACCACTGATCAAAGCTCAAAAGATCTTCTTGTACCATCTCACCTCCTCTACCATTCCCGATCTTCAGAAAGATTTTGAGGTCATCGGCAAATAATAAAATTTTACAGTGCCTTATCCACCTATGGAAATCATTAAAACATATATTAAATAGCAAAGTACTTGTGTGAGAACCTTGCAGAACTCCCGACTTAACTTCAAAAAGATCAGAAATTTTACCATTTATGCACACAGCTTGCTTTCTATTCATGAGAAAAGATTTGAACCATTCATATAGAGCTCCAGTACCCCATGAGCAGCTAGTTTCGCCAAAAGTATCATATGACATACTGAATCAAATGCCCTCCTAAAATCTGTATAAATCACGTCAACTTGGTCTTTATCATCCAAAGCTTCAACAATATATTCCATTTTGGAATTGAGGTTCGTTGATGTGGATCTCTTTGGCATAAAGCCATGTTGCTGAAAGATAATAAATTTGTGCAGGTATTTAGCCATTTTTTCCTCCATTATCTGATCAAATATTTTCGGAAATATACTGATCTTTGCAATAGGTCTATAGTTACTAATTTCATGTGAATTTCCTTTCTTAAGCATAGGAGAGATCCATGAGATTTTCCACTCTTTGGGAAAGACTCCGCTTGCCAATGACCACTGGAAAAGCAGAAATAGAGGTTCAACCAGCTGATTCTGGCAATTTATAACTAGCAAAGGATGGATTCCATCCGGTCCGATTCCTAATTTTTCATCTACTTTCAACAAGGCATTCCAAACATCATTTGGTTCAATTTCAACTTGATTTAAAGCTATTGCTTCATTAGAATTGATATAATTTTCAAATCCAGAAGGAGGATTTGCCTCACTATAAAACCCCGAAAAAAATCTTGCAAAGAGATTAACAGCATCCTGTAAATCATTGGAACTTTCTCCTTGATATTCAAGTCTCTCTGGAATTGAAGACTCTGATTTGGTTTTGGCAAACCTCCAAAAAGTCTTTGCATCCTTTCGTATTGATCCCTCGATCTTCTTTATGTAATCACGATAATCTCTACTAACTAACCTCTTACCAACAGCTCTTTGTTTGCTGAATTCAAAATAATCTGTACAGGAATCGGTTATTTTATAAGTAATACGAAGCTGTTTTTTCAATTTTGTACTAATTTTCAATTTATTCGAGAACCATTTGGGGAATGAGGAGTTGAATTTTTTGGAGTAAGGAACATTGCAACTGATAATTTCAAACAATCTACCATAGAATCTAGACATTGCAACTTCCACGTTTTCCATTCCACCAAAAAGTAATTTCCAGTCAATCCCGTTCAAGTCATGCGCAATTTTAAAAAGAATTTGTATAGTCTCGAGTAAAAATCAATACGTTAGAGCAACTCATGCACGAGAAAAATTCTGCATGACATTCCGAGTATGAGGTTTCTTACAATTTTGGAGTGTGAAGAGGTTCATATCATAATCTATCATCAGTGAATAAAATGCCCCACCCATGCGTTAACACATCCTTCGATGGGAGAGTTTTTTGACATCTCACGAAATGTATCAGCTTCGTAATGAATGTAAACTCTACACACAGAAACGTGAAAGTGCTTTGTAGCGGAAAATGACCTGGAAACAAATTTGAAAATAACGAAATAGTCCCTTGTCAAGACAAGAGAAATAGTCCAGTTTCGAAGCCCCGAAGGGGTTCAGATGAAATTCAACCCCCGAATGGATGATGTCTACATGCAGATCTTCTACTTTATGGTGACGAATATATGTATCATTACAAACTAATTTTCATACACGGTGGATTTCGAAATTAAATCGGTGCATCATGACTGATGAAAAAAGTTGAGGTGACATGCGACGAAACTTGAGAATATTTTTTTTTCTTTTTTTAAAACACCAAAATATATGATTGTGATTTCAAATCACTGTGAATGCCAAATTCTTATATTTTTTATTTTTCACAGATGACGCAAATGGCAGTCGAATGTTGAGAAGCTGTCTCAGTTCGATATACATCACAAAATCATGCAACGCGCCACTTGATTGATCGGCTGCTGTGCATTGATGGGGAGTTCGAAATTTTTATCCCGATATTACATATAATGTATGAAGATTTACTTTGTATCGATTACTCCACACTTGCGATTATAACATCAGGCTGTTTTCGGATGTCAAAAAGGTAAATATTTGAAGTGATACCAGACTTGCAAAATGTGGCCTCGTCACAATCATTTTCAAATTTTTGCCAAAGTAAATTACAAGTGCCCAAACTTCTCGCATTAGATATAACCAGCAAATTGAAATTTCAATCAGTCGTGAAAATGAATAATTTTAATTCAATTATAAGCATTGTGGGGCTGCTCTTACTTTTCTGCTGTTCGGCCTTGGGTAATTATTCCATTTCGCTCCAAAAAATGAATAAATTGGTTTACTTTTATTCAAAATATTTCACATACTGAAGTCAGGTGGGTCTAAATTGGGTACAGAGTTAGACTCTGACTTGTTGAATGGAGATTGAGCAAATATTCATATTTGAATTCTTTTCATGTACGCCCCAATTGTAGATCGCCAAAACAATCCGCAATCTTCAATTTCAAAAGAGACTGCCTTGGAAATGAGACAAAAGATTTTAACATCTCTGTCTTATTTTGAGTTGATAAAATTTCAAAAATAATAATGACAAGTGGATCTTTCCAGATCAATTCAATTGAAATCGATCGAAAATATCGGGAAAATACATAGGTCAGATCATATTTCGGCAAATCCGTGCTCACGACCTCCGCGGATCTTTCTGCCAATTTTTAACACGAAAGTAGGCACTAAAAATAGTACTTTTCCAGAGTTTCAGCCCCCAAAATAGTATATTATGTGACGAGTGCGCAGCACGAGTCGCAAACGACATTTTCTAGCTGTGCTACGTCGGAAGCGCGACTTTAGACGAGTCCTCGCGAATCGAGGACGAGTCGAAAATCGCGCTTCCGACGTAGAACGCTAGAAAAACTTTTTACGCCTGCTAGAATTTTCTGAAGTTTTAAAAAAGGCCTTTTTCTAGCGTTTTTTTGAAAAATCGCCAAATTGACCAGAAACATCAAACGAAGCCTGCGGGGTCGCATTTTCTCCTTTCCAGTGTCAACTTTTAGGAAAAAATATGAAAGATTCTCAAAAACCAAATACGTTTAGTCTACACGACGATACGTAAGGTCACATTTTCGATTTTTACACCATTTCAAAATGGATGCTCTTCTGACGCATCTGAATTTTTTTCCATCCAACTTATCTAGTTTTCTTTTTCTTGAAAAAACCCTATAATTTGCGCTCTTGCACGTCTAAATCTGTTGACTTTGGTCCGAGTTATGTCCACTCGGCAGGAAGGTCAACTGTAGTGCATCGAGATCTTTCGTCTCACTCGCACTCATAGGTTATGGTACCCTAGCGTTACGAGAGCAAGTGAGACAGTATAGATCTCGACGCACTGCAGTTCATCACCTTCCTACGGAGTGTCCATTGCAAGATGATGAGTTATTGAAGAACGCTCAATTTGTCCAGTTCGCCAAATCTATGTCCCTCTACCAATCGACTTGAAACTTGACACAAGTGTTCTTTCAAGTGTACCAAGCATGTGAAAAATTTTGCGCCGTGTTTCGGTCTTCCGTTGGACCTATGAATTTTACAAACACCTTAATTTTTGCTGATTTTCGTGTAATTTTTGCAGCGGTTGCCGCTCTCTTCCTGCGCATGCGCCCATCTGTGCTGCTTCGGGAGTTTCCTTAATTGATAGCCCATGCAATTTCCTTCAAAATGACCCCAAGCTCGAAGTGCCGAAAGTACCTAGACTCACAGGTTTCCAGGGTCACAAGAAGTGACCGAGACTTGCCATTTGGGTACTGGTGATATCTTTCTGCCTTAAAATAGCTATAGATCTCTGGTTCCATTGCATCAAAGCGTCAATGTCAAGAGGTCATTTGAAAAGAAATTGCAAGGGCTATCAATTAAGGATACTTCCGAAGGAGTACAGATGTGCGCATGCGCAGGAAGAGAGTGGCAACCGCTTCAAAAATTACACGAAAATCCGCAAAAATGAGGGTGTTTGTAATATTTATAGGTCCAACAGAAGGCCGAAACACAGCGCGAAATTTTTCACATGTTTGGGACACTTGAAAGAACACCCGTGTCAAGGTTCGGGTCGATTGAGATTTGGCGGACTGGACAAATTGAGCGTTTTTCAATAACTCACCATCTCCCAATGGACATAACCCGGATCAAAATCTACCAATTTGGACGTGCAGGAGCGCAAATCACAGGGTTTTTCAAGATAAAAATCAGTTGAGTTGGATGGAAAAAGATTCAGATGCGTCAGAAGAGCATCCGTTTCAAAATGGTCTAGAAATCGAAAAAAGTGACTTTATGTATCGTCGTGTGGACTGAACGCATTTAGTTTTGAAAATCTTGCATATTTTTTCCCAAAAGTGGACATTGGAACGAAGAAAATGCAACGTCGTAGGTTTCGCTACGATGTTTTTGGTCGATTGGGTGATTTTCGCAAAAAGACGTTTTTTAAAACATCAAAAATTCTAGCGGGGGTAATAGTATATTTCCGTATTGAGCGCGCTAGCCCATTATGGGCACTAGGACAGACACGTCCTCCAGTGCCCAAAATGGGCTTGCAAGCGAAGTGCGGATATATTCTTTCATTTCGAGAACCCTAAAATCCTATTTAAACGCGGAATTTTTAGATTAGAGTAATGAAAAAAATTTTTTTGGGGACTGAAACTCTGGGAAAGTACTATTTTTGGTGCCTACTTTCATGTAAGGAATTGGCAGAAAGATTCGCGGGGGTCGTGCGTACGGATTTACCGAATCATACTGATCTGACATACATTTTTTTACAGAATTTTCTGAGTTTTGGTGGATCGAAAAAAGACAATATCATTTGCAAAAGATCTCCCTGGGTATTTTTAATTAGTATCGAAATGATAAATCTATTCAATTTTATTGAAAATTGAGGCAAGACTTTTCGACACAATTATAAGCCTAAAAATGTTACCATCTCAATCAATCAGTAGGGAATCGGATGTCAACCATAACATTTTTATTGGTCTTTCTCGACGAAGAATTGTTGAAAATATTAGTCATCTGTATCTCTATGGGCGAAAGTATCCAATCACGAAGAAAAGTTACCAAAAGTATCAAAGCTTCGTTTTAGAATCATAAATTGAGATGTACACCACTTTAACACAGGATTCGCTGGAACCGTTTACTCATGTCCTTGAAATTTCCTTATCGTGTGTTTCTAAATGAGAGCTTCATCGCAGGAACCAGGTTGAGTGGAAATACTGAATTCATCGGTATTTCCTGCTAAGTTATTTGCACTTTTTTAGTGCGACGTTTCGATCACTTTTCTTATGGCCATGACCCTTCTCAAGCAAACAAGTGATATATGGAACATGTAATACAAATAAAAATTTTCACACTCTTATGAGTTAGAATTTACAAATGATCTATACATTTACCTCATATTATCCTCCTTATGATGTGACATTTTTTGCAAACAAGTCATCAGATAAAACATGTCTATTCGTTCGAAGTTACAAATTTTGAAACACAACAAAAAAGTGATTAGCGTGGATGATTCGAGAGAAAAATTTCCTACCTGCAGCATTACACTTATCATGCTCAAAAGCATAAAAGACTTTTTACCCATTCTTGTTGATCAATTTGCACACAAGATCATGTAAGATGATGTAAATTTACGAAAGTTTACAATCATATGATGTCATAGAACACAAGCGCATGAGCTCAAGAAAATATTTAGCAAAATTGATGCCGATTAATTCGCAAGCTCATTACAATAGAATGTTATTAGCTTGAATTAATTTATCAATTACCATTACAACTATGTGATCCTCATTAATGCAAATATAAAACATAAATAAAAATGGATACATATTTATCGGCTCCACAATAGTACATATCGATACAAGAGTGTGAAAAATAGGTTTTTACTCTCGTGTATACCTCTTGATGAACTCTGAGTAAAAGTCGACAAATTGTCGATCAAGTGCACTTTCACGCACAGTGTATTAAAACGTATTTTTGTGGAATTTTTGCATCTCCTTAGAAGCTAGAGAAGTCCCTACATATTAAAATCTTGATTGTGGTGGTATTTCTATCGTAGGCCTAGATGGTTACTCAAAACTGGGAATGGGTTCACATTACACGGAAAATTTTACATGAAAGCCTTATTATCTTGGGGATTCCAACGATGTTGGGAAGCTCAAGTGGAAGGTCACATAACGCGCTCCGTAACACCTTATTCTGATTCTGTGTAATTTTTGGATTGTTTAGTAATTTTTGCTCTCCTTCTCATCAAGGCTTCACAGCAACGCTAAAAATTCTTAAGAAAAAATACATTTTTGACGTGAAATTTGACATAGGATTCGATCTGTTCTCATTTATGACCTATCCACTCACCTTTTAGATCTCGGATGAAAATATCCCGGACTAGAGGTCCTCCTAGAACATCTCGGAGTTATAGTATTTTCAAACAGGATGCAAAAGTTCCTAATTCAAATACATTTTTGACATTTCACTTGATGAAAAAAGCTATACTGTCGTTGGTTTTTATATATGAGTGATGCCGCCGAAAGTGGGATTTTTTGGGGCCAAAACCGTCACCGGGCGTGTTTTGGGCCAAAAAATTATTTTAGCCCCAGACGAGTTTTAGTGGGTCATTGCAGTTGGTTTCCACCTGCTTTGGCACAAAAAGGAAGTACCTAGAGCTACGTATCTCAAAATTGAAGCCGGACAAAGATATGTTGTGTTTGAGGGATCGCAGAGGGGGACGGAAAGGACATGTCACCACTAAAATTATCCCCACGGCTCGACAACCAATTGTAGACTCTTTTCCGCATAGATTTGCTCTAATGCAATCAAATTTCTCAAGAAGATGTGTTTCACTAAGCGATATAGCGCTTCGGGGAGGAGCACAACATGGGACGGAAAGGACAGAAAATTTTGTACGCCATTCTGAAAACACGTTCATGTGGTGCACTCGGCCGCGGATTCGAATTTTCGGCTACTGATACACATTGGGTGTATTTGGGTATCTGGAAATCAACGTTATTGGTTAGGAAGGCTCAGTAGACGATTAGAGACTTTGCCGACCCAATAAGTGCTGTGCAAGCAGTTTCGGTGCAAATCCGTCTTCAAAATGTCGGATGTGCGTGCGCAAACTAAGCAAGTAATTTTGACTCACAAAGTGGTGGAATATGTTGTTTGAAGTATTACAAATTGGAGTGCATAGCTATCTATAGGGATTTTTGACTCTGCATATACGTCGTAATGAATCCAGAAGTCCAAGTTCGGTTTACTACAGGTGACGGAAAGGATATTTGGACCCTTTATCAGGCGCTACAAAATACAGGAACGTTAGGATCGTCTCCAAAACTATTAACATGGTTGCGCACCACTAGAATACACCCCAGAAAATTGCTACAATGCACATCCCAACCCATAGAAATTTAGAGGAACATGGAACACGGAAAATCCCACTTTCGACGGAATCACTGATATATGGTCTCAACTCTAAACTCAAATCTATCATGCAGAAACTCAAATCTCAATAGGTACCATCAAATTGAGTAACTTTGGTACAGTGGGTGTAACTTTGGTACACCCCTGAAAAATGAATTTTCAAGCTGCATTCAGCAAGGTGAATAAGTCTGTCGCTCTGTGACCTGTTCTCCCTCTTTTAGCACGCATGAACAATGTGCTGAGCCACCGTAGATCCCGCGTGGATGATTGTAGTCGTTTATTGAAGCTTTTTCCAAAATACCTGATTTAACAGTGGCACACAAATGGTCCGGTTAGTGTACCTGGCAACAAGTGTTCGGGAACGAACTACGGGTGAATAACGGTACATTTTGACCACATTTAGCACCATATTGAAGAAGTTATCGTTACATTGGGGTATTTGAAGCATTTGGAATTTTAATGAATAAAAAATCGGGAAAAAACCATAAAAGAATCGTACCAAAGTTACCCCACTCTACGTATGAAGCATCATGGCAGGGTAACTTTGGTTCAATTCTGTATCGCAGCTTTTTTTTCAACTCATCTCGAGTCGAGAAATGGTCTATGTGGCCTTAAAATGTTTCAAACAGCTTCACACAAGAAAAATAAATGATTAAAATTGATTCCTCCGCATGGTGGTGTGTAAGATTGGAATATTTTGTAAGTGTACCGAAGTTGCCCCATCGGGGTCTAACTTTGGTACCTTACAAAACTGCTAACAGCTTCTGCTTAGACACATCAAATTGAACTTTGTAAACCGTCAATTTAAAGCTCAGACTGTAAGATTTCGAATGACTACTAATAAAAGTGGGTTTCGTCAATGTGTGTTGAAATGCCGAGCCAACCAAAATAAAAAGTACCGAAATCATACCAAAATTACCCAATTCGACGGTACTTTTGTAAAACATAAATAGAGCCATAACTCGAAAACGTTCAGTTAACCCCCTTACTGCAGATGTCCAGTATACTGGACAAACGCAATTTCCAATTTTTCGTGATAACTTTTGGAGGGACCAGCAAAAAAATCTGAAAAAATTCAGGAAAATTCCTGAGTGTCTAAGAATGATATTAGCACACGAATTTTTCACCAGAAGAGATTCATTTTCGAGAAAAAAAATAAAAATCGAAAAATTTTCGACTTTCTAATTTTTATGTTTTTTTACCGTTCTGAGTCCAGTAGTCAATGTTCCAGGCATTCAAATGTCATTCTGGAGTCCGGGAGCTGTTCTGCAGTGAGCGGGTTAAAGGTGTTCTTCTGAGTCGAAATTCATGTTCAGCAGTAGCTCACAACACATCAGATACGATTTTCACCTTTTCTGATCAGAAAACTACTTTCTGTGGACCTTTGCTATTGATTACGAGTAATCCAAATTGTATTACTCAAATGACTCCATATAATATTTGTAAAATTAATTGAAGGTTCGAGCAACAAGACGAATGATTTACAAGAGGATAAACTAGCTCATCCACCCAAACCTGTAAAATCCGGTGATTTTCCACACCAAGTGTCGATTCAAGAAAATGGAAGACATTTGTGTGGGGGATCTCTAATAACTCCAAGACACGTTCTAACTGCTGCTCATTGTATAAGCCCGTACATAGAGGAACCAAATTTTTTGACATTCATAAACCTGACTGTGGAAGTTGGCTCTGTGTACTTGAATAAGGGTAAAGTTCATGAAATCAGGAGATTGTCACAAAAAGATGATTTTGACAGTAGTGTCCGAAATCCATTCGTTTTACCAAATGACATTGGCGTTATAACTGTGAGTCAATAATTATTAGACTATTGATCTATTTTACCACTTCCTTGGATGTTACAATAGAAAATTACAATATTTTTCAGCTAAAAAATCCGGTGAAGGAGTCTGCTTCAGTCAAACGTATCGCTTTGCCTGATGAGAATCTAGTCATTCCTCCCAAGTCACCAATTATTATAAGTGGTTTTGGAAATGCATCATTATTCTTGAAGAAAACTGAAGTTTATACTATCACTCAGATTGAGTGTAAAAAATACTTCGAGCGCACTGCAAATAAGACGATTTTATCATCACACATTTGCACTAATCGAGGACCTGGGTATGGAACTTGTCAGGTTTGTAGAAGTATTTTAGTCTCCTTTGAGTGCGGGGCCAACTTCGGTTCTTGGGAAGATTACTTTCGTCGGGTTATGTTATCAGGTTCAAAACTAGGCATAAAAACTGAGATCAGAGATTTGACATCTTTCAGTTATTTACCTCTAGCTAGCGCGCATGAGTATATTCCAGAATAATTTGAGGGATTCTTATATTCACCCAGTGAACATACCATTCGTTCGCGAGTCGTAGTACTTGGGTCCCATAGGAACTAAGGAACCTTTGGCCACGTCTTCCTAGACCTTGCGCGCAACGTTGGAGTCACGTACAAATGCCCGCAAGCGATTACATTCCTGAGGCATTGTGCAATGGTTCCCGGAATCTTTTCGTGGTTCCGTAATGATTTGTATCATTTTTCTCTGCAACAAAAAACTCCGACAAAGACTTTTTTTCAATTCTTCGTCTGTCAGGGTATAGGTTCAAGGCATAGGTTCAGGCTCTTCTGTTGGGCTCGATAAAAACATGTTCATCGCGTGAAAAGGAAACGATGAGACTGGAGTGGAATATCCTTCGAACGGAAGAATTTGTCTATTCACCTACGATGTCCATTGTAATGGGCATATTTTTCATCGATTTCCAATAACCGTTTATTATTTTTTTCGAAAACGTCAGGAAAATCTGGGAAGTTCCTCAAAAGTTCCTATTGATACAAAAAATGGATCAAGCCAGAGGCCGAGACCAAATACTTGATGACACGTAGGGAAAAGAATAAGTGATCAAGAAATTTTGAAGATCCCTATTTGGCCTTCTTTCGTCATCTTTTCATCAAGCAAACATATGATGAATGTCAGAAATACGTTTATTGATGTTCCAATTCGCGCTGGTGAATGGGTTAAGGGAAAAAATTTGTCCAATTAATTAACAAGAAATGGTTTAAGTTTTTGCGTGCGCTGAAAAGTAATACAAAATCATAACGAAACCACGGAAAGATTCATAAAACCATTGCACAATACCGTGGGAACATAATCGCTTGCGCCCGCATCTGTATATAATGTAATCACAACATTGCCATGACATTGCCAGCGGAGTCTAGGCTGCTTTTTCACGGTGCCAATCATCGCCGGCGATGTCGCGAGATTGCTGCAATTTTCATGCGCGCGAAATTCAAAATCTAGTTTATCGAGGTAACCTAAGAATGGAAATGGAGTGACTCCGAAAAACCACCCCGTTGAAAATTGTTCTTCCCTATCTTCTTGAAACTACTGAACACGAATACGAACTCTGTTCTCATTTAGAGGTGAAGGAAACTTCTAAAAATCACATTTGAATCCGAAAATGAGACGTTCTGGCTTCAAAGTCGATTTTCACGCATTTTCTCCGCCGTTGGAAAGAAATGACGTTCATATTCGTGTTCAGCATCTTCAAAAACATTGGACAGAACAATTTTCGACCAGTGGGTTTTTCGGAGTCACTCCATTTCCATCTTAGGTTACCTCGATAAGCTAGATTTTGAATTTCGCGCGCATGAAAATTGCAGCAATCTCGCAACGTTGCCGGCGACGATTGCCACCATGAAAAAGCAGCGTAATAGAAACATCTGGCGAGAGGTTCCTTATTTCCAATGAAAATCTCAGATACTACATTTCGGGAACGATTCGGTATCCACTGATGTGCAAAGGTTTCAGTAGTTTTCTGAATATTATCAGATATCATATCCAACCCAGATCAAAGTCCAATTAACGATTGTTCTGTATGTTCATGATTTGAAGGGCTCCGGATCAGAATTGTGTCAGTCCATTCTTGATAGCAAGATGAGATGCAAAACAGTGTTAAGAATTGAGAATGATTTCACCCCATATGAAAACAGACTCATTATATGATGAATGAAGCACAATTACTGAATGTGACGATTCGAATTTTCTACTGCAAAAGAATTTTGAGGTGAACTTCCAAGAAATTGAAAAAATATGGTCATACCGTTCTGATCCGAAGCCTTTCATTAAGGAAGACTCACTGGACATTAATTGGGATCATATGACTTTTCTTTGATTAGGGTGACAGTGGTGGACCCTTGATCTACAAGAACAAGATCGTCGGTATTGTTTCCGCTGGTGATACCAAATGTGACGCTGGATTTCCTGACGTGCATACAAGAGTATCAAGCTACCTGAAGTACATCAAATATGAAATAAATTATAAATTTCCAGCAAAAGAACCAGACTTTACACCGGCCAAGGCAATCAATATCGATTCTTTGAATATGAAATCAAAGATCGCGAATAAGCAACCAGAAGCGAAAGAAATTACAGTAGATAAACAGTCACAACCGAAAGAAGAATCTTCGCATGTACCGTCTGTTTCTAACGCAGATTCTAATCAAAATCCATCGATTGACCGAATAATTTATGTTCCTCCGCTACCACCGGCATCGAATCTTCACCTGAGTGCGTTGAAAAATGCACCTAAAATCCTACAACGACCACCTTATTCTCTGCCTCTGAATAGAATTCAACCCACATATATTTATAATTAATATATTCATACATCATTCGAATATTTGATTTATTCTTTCGTTAGTTTTATGATTCCGAAGGTTGGGACACGTGGAGTCAATTATCATGCGCGAACAAACCATTCACGTAAGCAAACTTTGCCAGAGAACTAGGGCTGAGAGCGGTTCCGTTCGCGTACCGAAGAAGGCCTTTCAGAGTGCCCCAAAGTTATTATTGGCGTACGCGAATTGGAACGCCGTCACAAGATTACACGTATTCGCGCACGATAATGGAGTAAAGTACATGGGAACCGGATTGCGGATATTTGCGTACCCCGATTCGCGTATTGGACTCGTTATGCTGACATCCGCATGCCATAACCAATGTGTGAGCTACCCGGGACATACAGGTCCGCGTACGCGAATTCGAGTATTGTCTTTGTTCTTCTATTATCGCGAACAACAATAAGCAATTCATAGAATTCCAGGTACTCTAGTCAAGATTCGCGTATACCTTCTATTTTTCTATGATCGCGTATGTCAATCAAACATTAAAATTTCGCGTACGCTAACCAGGAGATGTGGATTCGCGTATGGGCTCTAAGCTTCTAGCACTGCGTGACGCAACGAATTCTTGAAATTTTTCGTACGCTAGTCGAGATTTGCGTGCGCAAATTCATGTATGGGCTATCGTCTTCTGGCACTACACGTGAAAACCAATCTTTAGACTTTCGTGTACAATAATTGATATTCGCATACGTTCTCCCCAAAAGACCTCTCGTCTTCGAGAATCGCGTGTTGCAACCAATCCTTGAATTTTCACGTACGCCATTTGAAGTTCGCTCATAGCTTCTGCTTCGTCTAAAATCGCGTATAACAACTAATCCATAAATTTCCGCGTACGCTAGTCGAGATTCGCGTATGGCCTCTGTTTTTCTACAATCGCGTTTATCAACCAATCCTGCAAGTTCTGTGTACGCTATATATCTAACAAAGTGATGTGGATCCAAATCCGTGAATGCGATATGGCCTTTCGTCTTCTAGAGTCACGTCTGGGAACCAATTTTAAGACTTGTGGGTACGCTAATTGACATTCGCATGCGCGAATTTGAGTATGGCCTCTCCGCGGGTGGGAACTAATCCTTAGATTTTTTTGCTAAACAAGAGATGCGGATTCACGTATGAAGTTTGTTCTGAAAGAATCACGTCTGGCAACCAATTATTAAACTTGTGCGTACGCTGTTTGATATCTGCGTATGGAATCTTACAACTTTGAGGAGAAATTCCACGATTTCAAGAAATAAACAGGTGTTTGATATGGGAGCAGGTGAACTCAATAACTTTTCCTTGACACATAGTTCAAACAAGTAAATAATATTCAAAGTGCTCATGATACAGAGCGAGGTGGTGCGGTCGGTGGTCGAGCGGAAACTGGCGCAAGCCGCGAAAGCAGGCGACGAGCGCGCTGGAAAGAAGCAGAAGAGCGCAGGGTAGGCAGAATAGAATAAATAAAATAAATAAAAAAAATACCACAAGTTGTGATATTTTTTTCTGCACGAGAGGGGGCGCTCGCGGGAACCTAGCCGTTCCGTCCGTCGGAACGTGGAGGCTCCACGGTGGAGCAGCAGAGCAGACAGGCAGCAGACTGCAGTCGAAATTGAAGTGATGAAATTGCATTGCGAAAAAGCCAATCTTGCAGTTTTTCAGTGCGCTTGATTTTTCTGATGTTTCATGTGTTTCAGTTTTTAGAATAAGGCCGATCTCGTCTTCATCGTTGCGCGACTCTGGTTTCTCATCATTTCTTACAACTGCACTTTTGATTCTGCACCTGCCGACATAATCGAAGTTTTCTATAATCCGTAGTTTTAAGGAATTTCTTCAAATAATTTGACCAATTCATCGAATTTGATCAAATGTTTGATTTGATGAACCTGTTATCATCTGTCACAGTTCTCAGATTTATAAACTCACATGACTTCATGAAATTATTGGAATATGGGATCAAGATTGCTGCTTTGCTCAGGCGAAAGAGGATGAGGAAGCATGCATGGCACAGGTATGAAATAAAGCAGAAACTTGGAACTACAAATTCACCAAGCGAAGGGGAATTATGTGATCAGAAATTGGAAATTCAAATCTAGATTCTATATTGAACAAGTGATATTTATTTGAAGTGCCTCTGACTGTACTAGAATATGATCCGCAAGCCATAAAGTTCTGAAAGTTGTCAGAGCACGGCATTAGTTTGTTGTGACAAGTAAGCAGTGATTTGTATATCCATAGCGGTGGCAAAGGTAGTGCTGATGATGTAATTGGTGAATGCTTGAGTAATGATGGTAATGCCAATATGACTTTGGTGATGAAGATTAGAATGTGGTACTTATAGGGAATTGTTGGAGGATCAGCTATCTCGGAGAGATTTACAATTTTCAGGTTCACATCCTGATCTTCATCACAAAACTTATAGCGGCATTACCATCATCACCCAAGCATCACCAATTGAGGGATCTGAATCATTCATCACCATCATCATCACCACCTTTGCCACCGCTTATATGGATATACAAAAAACAGTTTACATTGTCACATCAAAGTGATGCCTCGCTCTGACAACTTTCAAACATTTGGCTTGTGGATCACATTCTGGTTGAGTAAGAGGTACTTCAGACAAGTATCACCTGGTCAATAAAGCATCTGAATTTTAATCTTGAGTTCCTGAACGTCTGATTTCGCATCATTTAGAGAATTTGTAGTTCCAAGTTATTGCCTATTATTCTGATGTGTCTGTGCCATGTATGCTCCCTCATTCTCTTTCGCTTCAGCGAAGCAGAAATCTTGGTCCCATAACATCGAATACTTCCATCTAATTATTGGATATTCGACCCACAAATGACCGTATGCTCGTACTAAAAATCCTATCGGGGGTGAAATCAACCCCAAATCCTAGGAAAGCAGATTATTAACCCGCGAATGCCCGGATGCTTGGTCCAAAAATTCTGTCGGGGGAGAAAACAACCCCAAAACCTAGGAAGGTAAATTAAACCGCAAATGCCCGGATACTCGGACCAAGAATTCTGTCGGGGGGGGGGGGGAAATTACCCCAAAACCTAGGAAGGCAGATTAACCCGCGAATGCCCGGATGCTCGGACCAAAAATTCCGTCGGGGGAGGAAAAAACCTCGAAACCTAGGAAGGCAGATTAACCCGCGAATGCCCGGATGCTCGGACCAAAAATTCTGTCGGGAGAGAAAAAAACCTCGAAACCTAGGAAGGCAAATTAACCCGCAAATGCCCGGATACTCGAAATCAAGAATTCTGTCGGGGGGAAAAACAACCCCAAATCCTAGGAAAGCAGATTAACCCGCAAATGCCCGGATACTGCTCGTACCAAAAATTCTGTCGGGGGAAAAAGAACCCCAAACCTGTTTTTATGGAGTTTAACGCCGTTTGAGGATTGGATGATATCGTAGGCACAAGTTGACCCCAGAATCGTCTTTAGATGGTCATTTTTAGTCGAAAAAACATGTTTGTATTTTTATCCTAAGCCACTCGTCTCGTTTGTGGGCAAGAACCCGGGAAATCGCGTCTGGCTTGAGGCTCCTGTCTGGGAGTTTTTCTACATATTTGGGGGTACTTTGTGGAGTAATTTTCCACAGGTTCGCGCACACTAGTTCAGATGGGAGCCTATTTGAGCCATCCCTATGGGATCATTTTCAGCAAAAGGTCACCAAAGGGTACCGTCAAATCGGGTAACTTTTGTACAGTGGGTGTGCAACTTCAGTCCCCCCTGAAAAATGACTTTCAAAGCTGCATTTGGCAAGGTGAATGATTCTATCGCTCTTAAATCTACCCTCTCTTCTAGGCACACACATAAACAATGTGTTAAGTCACCGTAGATCCCGTGTGGATGATTGTAATCGTTTATCGACGTTTTTTCCAAAAAGGTTGATTTAGCACCGATATGGGCGAGTGATCCACTCCGGATACCTGGCAAGAAGTGTTCCCGAAAGAACTACCGGTGTATGTTGCTACATTTCCACCACATATATCACCATATTGAACAAATCATCGTTACATTAGAGTATTTACACCATTTGGAATTTTAATGAATGAAAAACAGGGGGGAAGAACATGAAAAAACGTACCAAAGTTACCCTACTCAAGGTAAGAAGCATGAGGATACGGTAACTTCGGAACACCTCCATATGACAGCTTCTTTTCAACTTATCTTGAGTCGAGTGATGGTCTGTGAGGTTTTAAAATGTTTCAAACAGCTTAAGATGAAGCTTTTGAACGATAATTCACTCGCATGATGGTGGGTAGAATTGAGATATTCTGTAAGTGTACCAAAGTTGCTCCATCGGGGTCTAACTTTAATACACTTCTTCAACTGCTAATAGCTCTGGCATAGACACATCAGATTGAACTTTGTAGCCCGTCAATCGAAAGCTGAGACTGTAAGCTTTAGATAGACTACTAATAGGAGTGGGTTTTGTGAATGTATGTTGGAATGCCGAGCCAAAAAGATGAAAAGCACCGAAAACATACCAAAATTACCCAATTTGACGGTACTCTAAACAGTCTACCGAAAATCAAGAACCAAAAAAGCCACCCAGATTATTGTTCTAATTGATAGTATTTGGATCGGACAACATTCGCACAGGTTTGGGGTCGAAAGAAAATAACGATTTTTTTAAATTGAGCTCAAAGTTTGGCATTTTCACGAAACTGCTCACCTTCTGACGACTGTAACTTCTATAAAAAATACGATAATCGACTTCTACCGGTGGTCTAACTGTAGGTTTTTTCAAGACCTTTAAAATGACTACTGGTAAAATCGATTATCACATGTCTAGTAGGAGCTAGATCACTTGGAAAAAGACCCATAAATTGCTGAAATCTGCTACCAGCGAATTCAGAGACGAATTCAATATAAGGTATTATATTGGTTTGGCACAAGCGGTGTGCATTATATACACTGAAATCGGAATTATTTCGGTGGAGTGGTAGTGAGAATGTTCAAGATGCAATCGTTCATGAAAATTTCCATGATTCGAATGCGATTTCCCACACATTTCCCTGATTTCCATAGCCAAAGTCGATTCCCAAAGAATTCCCTGATTTCCAGATCGCTAGACACCATAGAAATTAACCCGCTTTGCCCGGATGCTCGGACCGGAAATTTTGTCGGGGAAAAAATCAACCGCAAGACCTTAAATCGTCGCCCTTAAGGGGCATCGGGCATTTGCGGGTTAATTTACCTTCCTAGATTTCGGGGTTGTTTTTCCCCCGACAGAATTTTGGTCCGAGCATCCGGGCATTCGCGGGTTAATTTGCCTTCCTAGGTTTTTGGGTTATTTTCTCTCCCGACAGAATTTTTGGTCCGAGCATCCGGGCATTCGCGGGTTAATCTGCCTTCCTAGGTTTCGAGGTTTTTTCCTCCCCCGACGGAATTTTTGGTCCGAGCATCCGGGCATTCGCGGGTTAATCTGCCTTCCTAGGTTTTGGGGTAATTTCCCCCCCCCCCTCCCCCGACAGAATTCTTGGTTCGAGTATCCGGGCATTTGCGGTTTAATTTACCTTCCTAGGTTTTGGGGTTGTTTTCTCCCCCGACAGAATTTTTGGACCAAGCATCCGGGCATTCGCGGGTTAATAATCTGCTTTCCTAGGATTTGGGGTTGATTTCACCCCCGATAGGATTTTTAGTACGAGCATACGGTCATTTGTGGGTCGAATATCCAATAATTAGATGGAAGTATTCGATGTTATGGGACCAAGATTTCTGCTTCGCTGAAGCGAAAGAGAATGAGGGAGCATACATGGCACAGACACATCAGAATAATAGGCAATAACTTGGAACTACAAATTCTCTAAATGATGCGAAATCAGACGTTCAGGAACTCAAGATTAAAATTCAGATGCTTTATTGACCAGGTGATACTTGTCTGAAGTACCTCTTACTCAACCAGAATGTGATCCACAAGCCAAATGTTTGAAAGTTGTCAGAGCGAGGCATCACTTTGATGTGACAATGTAAACTGTTTTTTGTATATCCATATAAGCGGTGGCAAAGGTGGTGATGATGATGGTGATGAATGATTCAGATCCCTCAATTGGTGATGCTTGGGTGATGATGGTAATGCCGCTATAAGTTTTGTGATGAAGATCAGGATGTGAACCTGAAAATTGTAAATCTCTCCGAGATAGCTGATCTTCCAACAATTCCCTATAAGTACCACATTCTAATCTTCATCACCAAAGTCATATTGGCATTACCATCATTACTCAAGCATTCACCAATTACATCATCAGCACTACCTTTGCCACCGCTATGGATATACAAATCACTGCTTACTTGTCACAACAAACTAATGCCGTGCTCTGACAACTTTCAGAACTTTATGGCTTGCGGATCATATTCTAGTACAGTCAGAGGCACTTCAAATAAATATCACTTGTTCAATATAGAATCTAGATTTGAATTTCCAATTTCTGATCACATAATTCCCCTTCGCTTGGTGAATTTGTAGTTCCAAGTTTCTGCTTTATTTTATACCTGTGCCATGCATGCTTCCTCATCCTCTTTCGCCTGAGCAAAGCAGCAATCTTGATCCCATATTCCAATAATTTCATGAAGTCATGTGAGTTTATAAATCTGAGAACTGTGACAGATGATAACAGGTTCATCAAATCAAACATTTGATCAAATTCGATGAATTGGTCAAATTATTTGAAGAAATTCCTTAAAACTACGGATTATAGAAAACTTCGATTATGTCGGCAGGTGCAGAATCAAAAGTGCAGTTGTAAGAAATGATGAGAAACCAGAGTCGCGCAACGATGAAGACGAGATCGGCCTTATTCTAAAAACTGAAACACATGAAACATCAGAAAAATCAAGCGCACTGAAAAACTGCAAGATTGGCTTTTTCGCAATGCAATTTCATCACTTCAATTTCGACTGCAGTCTGCTGCCTGTCTGCTCTGCTGCTCCACCGTGGAGCCTCCACGTTCCGACGGACGGAACGGCTAGGTTCCCGCGAGCGCCCCCTCTCGTGCAGAAAAAAATATCACAACTTGTGGTATTTTTTTTATTTATTTTATTTATTCTATTCTGCCTACCCTGGAAGAGCGCGAAGTCGTTACGACAAAATGGTGGCTGCGCGCGAAAATTCAAAAGCAACTAAAAACTTGATACAAATTTGGATGAACATAATTCAGAATGAAAAAGATACTAAACAACAGGAGTTTTGAGATCCAATGCGGTGCAGATTTAGTTTCTACTTCAAAATATACGTTGAAAAATTGATTTAGGAGGAAAATGTATTCCTCGACCGCAAGGCACTGTACGTAGTTGCTGACTATGCTTGTGACTATGCGATATCTACCCATTCTCGCAAATTCATATTGAGCAACCAATTTCAAGTAGATCTCAATCTGGTCTAAATGTTTCTTAACTTAAAGACCAGGAAATCTTTTTTAAATTCAGATTTGAGCTAAACTGGATCCTAAGGCCTTGAAAATCACATGAGCTCAGAAAAAACTACTTTTTGAGACTTTATTGACCTTTTTCGATCCTTCTAGTATTTTTCTCAAACAGTCCAGCTTTTTCAAATCGGAATGTTTGCTCGCAATATTTTTCGTATCATTTGTTATTCATGTGGAAAATTAATCAAAGAATGGAAACATCGATTTTTTGCAAGTTTCAAGAATGAAAGTAGGTCACCGTACCTCACGGATCACTCTCGCGGCCTGATGACTGTGCTTGCCACCTTCTGTTCACGTGCTCGAGCTTGAATGCATCTCAAGGTCATTGGACCATTTGTACAAATCTGTGTAAATATTCATTCTCTTTTCGCTCTTTTATTAAAGCCTCAGTACTTAAGTTAACCCAATGCTTTGGTCATTTGATCTTCCCACTATATATACACTGTAAAAAAAATTTTCGAAAAACTTCAACCAAGTGGTTGAATGGAAAATTCAACCATTTGGTTGAAAATTCAACTAGTTTTTTCAACCATTTGGTTGAATTTTCCATTCAACCACAGTTGGTTGAAGTTTTTCTGAAAATTTTTTTACAGTGTAAGTACAAAATAGCAACCCACAAAATATTGAAAAAAGTATATAAATATATAAATATCCTCATAAACCAGAATGATTTTTCACAATATCTAAAACAAATATGGATATTTCTCGAAAAATTCATTGGATTTGAGATTGACGCTTTAGAAACAGGAGAACACTGAAGTTATACAGATTAGTCCAAGCAATATTGCGCATGGATATAATACAGAGAGTTCAAAAAGATAGTACCCCTTCCCCCATATTTCTTCAGATACGATTGGGTATCGCGAAAAACTCCAGAACACGTATCCCTTAATTTTGAAGGGGACGTTCGAAAGTGACCTTGGAGTTTATCTTGGAGGTCGTTCTGGAATCGAGTTGATTTTTTAAAATGAGAAACAGTGATTTTTGCACCAATTTCATGAGACTGTAGCTCGCTTCTGAATAATTGGTCTTTGGCCCGTGCCGCAGTTGAGGGTTGGAATAATCGCTGGACAGCGGGGAACATAAACGAAGCGCGAATACTATTTTCTGCAAATTAGTAAGCACACAAACATCGGAAAATGGCAAAAGAATAATTTTGACCTCCAATTTTGAAGAAACGGAACAATCATAAAATTTCCGTCTGGAAAATTTTTCAAGCTCACGTTGTCGAGATAAATGAGGACACCAAATCTCGGTAGACGGTAACCTCCGTAACTCCAAATGTCGGCAGTATATCAAGAAATGTATGGGATGAAAGTTATTCTTAATCAAAGCGGGGATAAGCTAGTGATTTTGGTTTTAACCTTCGACTCTTAGGGTCCGGATTTTTTTTTCCAATTCCCAACTGTTTCTGAAAAATCAGAAGGTGAGGGAAGGGGGTCGTATAGCTTCTCGGACACCCTGTATTACTAGTTTCCAAGTTAGAATCTTTTTGCGGATTTGAACTGTCATATCGTTTCAATTTTTCAGCCGAAGTATATTGCTCGGAGTAGATGTGTTTTGCTATGAAATCACTACCAAACTTGTCTCTTGTTTGTCGGCAATTCTCTCAAATTTTTCGGAATTGTGAATATGAATCGTCCAAAATAAATGTTTACCAGACTAACTGCGTAATTCCGCGACCTTATCAATTGTGCGTATCAAAATCATCCTTGGTCGAACGCGTGTTTTTGTCGAATCTGAATTCCCAATGAAATATTTGAATTGTAACAGATAGATTTGAAATTGACTTTAACTTGTGAGTTTTTTTGTATGAATATACCATAACAGTTTGAACTATGTTAATATTTTCCTATATCATTCGATCAATTATGTGAGAATGCCATTCGTTGACACATTTCAAAACCTTATGCTAAAAACTACCATGTGACTAACAAACTTATCTTTTTTTCGAGTATCACAGTAGTCTGAGAATATGAGCTACTCCAAGTAGTAATTCGATTAAAAATGTCTCAATGTAGTGAGCTATAAATTCCACAAAATATTGCTACACAAGGTTCGTTTGTGCAATATTAAGATTCATGGCGAATTTAGTGTCAAGAGAAGCTACTTTCACAACCACCTTCATGATCTTGTATTTGGTAAGTGATTCCGAGTCGTCCGGAAGATCGTGATGAAATTGTTAGAGAATGTTTTGAGCGATGGGCTATCCATTTTGCTTGATCTATAGTATGAATTCCCTCGTCAGTAACATACTTACCCTTCCGAGTTTGACATCACCATCTCCGCCATTACATCGAGCTATAATCCACGAAAATATTACTTCAAAATTTTTTGATGCTTTGACCCTTGTTCAAGATTTGTTTCAAACACTCTGCACTGAAAAAATACGTCACTCTCTTATAGGTCAAGCTAACAGAATCTGATCCGCAACTTCAGCCACAAAACTTGACTGTAAAGGATGAAGTGAAGAATCTAGCTTCTAAGTTTCAGGAATATCAAACGGTAAAATCGAATTCTGATCTTGGTTCGTTGAAAAATAGCGACATTTTAAACAGGTACAATGTCAAAGTAGCAAATTCCAATCCCAAATCGGATTCAAGGGGAAAACTCGAAGAACATTTCAGTCCCAAACAAAGAATTAGTTTTGATATGCCAGTCGTGAAGACACTTCTGCGTGATAAAGAAAATAGTCTGGATAACTACTGGAGCCCTATTGTTGGTTTCTCGGCAGAAAACTGGTCACCGCTTCAAGAGCAAAAGATTTTACTGGAACAATCTCATACAAAAAAGACCAAGACTTACTTAGAGAATGTGAATCATCAGATAGCATTCGATGGGGGAAATTTTCAAGGAATGAAAAATAAAGAAATATCGAGAAATGATGAAGTGAGTTTTCGTAGATACAAAGACATTAATAACCACGAACCCGATACATCATATCAAAGTAACCCAAGAGAATACAGAAATGTAGTCCATCCACTTGGACTGGATGACTTAGATTCTGAAAATCTAGCAAATAAAAATGAGAATATAACTTCGGATGCGAGAAATCATAAGATCATGAAGAAAGATTTGAAGAAACAATTTTATCATGATAACAATGAGTCTGACAAGAGTGAGGAAGACATAGAAGATTCGTTTGATGAAGAAGAGTCAACTCTTCATAAGATAACAAAATTTGATTCTGGTGAATACCTACATTGATGATAGAATTGAAAAATGCTCTTACCTTACGTAATTTGTCTCAAAACAATTGATTTTCAGATGAACGCGACGAAGGGTCCCACGAGAACAATGACGACAGTCATTCGACGGAGGAAGACGATTCAAGTACGAGTGATGAAGGTTGGAATACCCGCCCACACAGTGAACAGTTAGATAGGGAAAGCCTGGAAAATATTGGTCCAATTGACAATTTTGAGCCATTTCCAAACATTAATGGTGTAGAGACTACAGATTCTATTATTATCAAAAATGTCTATCAAGACTGCGATAAGACTGCTTGGAAACCTATCTTGAGCTCACAAGTTTTTCATAGAATGGGATCGCAATGAGTTGTTTTTTTCAAATGAGACTTGATTAAATTACTATTCCTGGAATTTTGATCAACTAGTCGCTGATTTTGTATGATTCTCGCTGTAGAGTTTCTTCTCATAGTACCAGCAGTTACAGACAAATTAGACACATCTCGTACTTGGTAGAAATCACACCACTTTTCAAATATTTTTTCTGCATACCGGATGGCTAGTATAGGTCTTATGACTAGTAGCAATACGACTTGGCCAGTTATTAGTCACTCATTTCTACGGGGAGTTGGAAATTCCCATTCCATTCAAAACTTGTTTCAAATACGAAACTCCAATACCGAGGTTACAGGCAATGAAAGAAGTTCATTCTTCAGTGTATATATTTCCGTCTCCAAACGCCTTGCCATGGTTTCGACACACTTTGATGATGGAATAACTATCTATATGACGCGTGCATGCACACATCTAATTTTTCCGTCGAGCACATTGTTTCCCGTGCGCTCAATCAAAATCATATTCGTATCACTCTTTCAACTCACACATGCCATACATCGCGGTAACGCATCTTACAGTTACACGACGCTTATTAAACACGTAACGAGGCACCCCGTTACAGGCTTAGTAACGAAGCACCCCGTTACCATTCATTTGCATCATTAACATAAAAGTAACGTGGCACCCCGTTACTTTTATGACATGGATAAACGATCACCCACTTTTTGTAACGCATCCGCGCGTTACCCCACACTTTCTCATATATCTGAAACGCAACTTGCAGTTACATGCATTTTTTTCGCATAACGCAAAGGAACGTTACTTACGCCAATTTCATACCTAGAAACGCCGCTTACCGTTACCACTCACAGAAACATGTAACGCAAAGCAGCGTTAACCATGGGAATCTTCCCTAAGGAAACGCCGCTTACCGTTACCTCTCACCAAAAACATGTAACGCAACGACACGTTCACCATGGCGCGTTTCCCATAAGGAAACGCATCTTACCGTTACACCCTCGGGTACACACGCAACGCATCCGCGCGTTACACATAGCGTATTTCATACGCCGTAACGTTGCTTAGCGTTACACACTCTCTGCGGCTTAGCCCGCCTATATAAACCTGAGCTGTCCAAGCTCAAAACACAGTCCACTTTCGAACCGCCGTCGCGACGCACTCTCCACGACACTCGGCCCAGCCGTGGCCACGCTGCTCCGTTACTCCGACGTATCCTGGTGCCGTCAGGAACGTCGTGACCGCGACCTCTTGAACATTCCATAATTGTTTTACGCACTTTGGTTCCTGTGTCATATTTGTGTAAACATTCTGTGTGTGAATTCACTCAACCTCAACCTCATCAACCACATCCCTGACCTCAACCTCCTCGACGTCCATGTTGTGCCAAAAGTGACCAGTGACGAGGAATCCAAGGGAATGTTACCAAGCGACCCCTTGCCCGAACCGCCCTTGTCAATTTGGCGCCCAACGAGTGGGCCACAGGAGCGGCTTCGCTCCCGAGTTCCATTGGAGGATGGACGTACCAACGACCCTGTGAAAAGCCGGGAATAAGCATGGTCACCGCAATCCCCGACGGAGAGGAGGATTCACCCAGTCTCTCGACTGCCGACGAAGACCATCGGCGACGTTGCGTCCTGTGGACCTCATTCTCACGGCGTAGACATTGTGTCCAGCTCAGCACTTCTGGGAGTGCTCATCAATACCCAGTGGCGCCCATTTCTACGTAAAAACGACGCTACTCTGCCACATGGCTCCTTGCAACTCGGTGAAGCATTAAAGCCCGGTTCGCTTGAGCCAACGGCCAAGAGGAGCATTTCAATATATTCAAAGTCTCAGACGAGATTCATCATCGTCCAGGTAAACTCATCAACAACTAGTGGCATCTATGTCACATAGATACGCATCTGCCACATCATCAACCGCAGCCCGGCGAAGCATCAAAACCCGGCTCGCGCAGGTCAACGACGACAAGGATCGTCTCAACCAATCCAGAGCCCCGGACGAGGCTCGGTTTTGTTCAGGTTCATCGAATACTTCGTTATAAAAATCAACATTGATGGTCCTCAATCGACTGAGTACCCTGGCTACTCCTCAAGGTCGAGATCGTCACACTGCGAGGTCGCACTTTGGAACTAGCTACTCCAGATGCCTCACGACCCTCATTCGCAAAAATTTTCTACATTACCTTCATTATCGATACGCACAGCTGACCAAGATGGATGTCTGGAGACCAACAGCTGCTGCTTTCTTAATTTGCTGCGGACGCATCAACGTTACATTTCTTTTACTACCCGACTGATCCTGAAAGCCTGGAAGGTCAACTCCAATACTCTGCAGGCCAAGCAAGTGTAATTTGACCAAAGTCGCGTCGTGCGCGTATATCAGCCTACCCTGGAAGCCAGGGTGGCCAATTCCACTCGGATGAGTGGCATGTTGAAGCCGATCAACAAACCAACCGGATGACCAGAAGGTCACACCCCGGACGCCCAACTTCGCAGACTGGATTGCCTGCCGTACCGCTGTACCGTCAACTGCAAATGCACCTGCTGTGAACCATCACCTCGACGAACTTTTCTATGCCGCATATCGAACCTTCATCCAAAATGGAGGTATCACTACCGTCACTCTCATCCTGCTCCAACGTATCTACTTCACGTGAGATTCACCAGACTTCAGCCAAACTCACATCAAGATCAATCACCAACGCAACAAATTCTCCGGTATCGTTCATCGTGGTCGGGGAGACCACATACCGAATCATCTCACATATTATTCCATCGACTCATACTGACTAGTTTGTCTCGGACCGACACGTCATTTGCAATTTGATTCATCGATAATTCAACCAACTAATCTCATTTTTTGGAATTGTTCCTTTATTGCTTGCTATTTCCTTCCAGCTCGTACCGACTTTCGATGATACCATGATTCGATACTCATGTAATTTCAATCAATGAATTTTCAATCTTACAAAATTGTGTAGCATACCATAAAGATTGTCGAATAAAAATCGACAAGGAACCAAGTGCCAACTACAACCAACCAACGCACAGAACAATGTACTCGCCTACCCCGGACGCCTGACGCGTGCATGCACACATCTAATTTTTCCGTCGAGCACATTGTTTCCCGTGCGCTCAATCAAAATCATATTCGTATCACTCTTTCAACTCACACATGCCATACATCGCGGTAACGCATCTTACAGTTACACGACGCTTATTAAACACGTAACGAGGCACCCCGTTACAGGCTTAGTAACGAAGCACCCCGTTACCATTCATTTGCATCATTAACATAAAAGTAACGTGGCACCCCGTTACTTTTATGACATGGATAAACGATCACCCACTTTTTGTAACGCATCCGCGCGTTACCCCACACTTTCTCATATATCTGAAACGCAACTTGCAGTTACATGCATTTTTTTCGCATAACGCAAAGGAACGTTACTTACGCCAATTTCATACCTAGAAACGCCGCTTACCGTTACCACTCACAGAAACATGTAACGCAAAGCAGCGTTAACCATGGGAATCTTCCCTAAGGAAACGCCGCTTACCGTTACCTCTCACCAAAAACATGTAACGCAACGACACGTTCACCATGGCGCGTTTCCCATAAGGAAACGCATCTTACCGTTACACCCTCGGGTACACACGCAACGCATCCGCGCGTTACACATAGCGTATTTCATACGCCGTAACGTTGCTTAGCGTTACACACTCTCTGCGGCTTAGCCCGCCTATATAAACCTGAGCTGTCCAAGCTCAAAACACAGTCCACTTTCGAACCGCCGTCGCGACGCACTCTCCACGACACTCGGCCCAGCCGTGGCCACGCTGCTCCGTTACTCCGACGTATCCTGGTGCCGTCAGGAACGTCGTGACCGCGACCTCGTGAACATTCCATAATTGTTTTACGCACTTTGGTTCCTGTGTCATATTTGTGTAAACATTCTGTGTGTGAATTCACTCAACCTCAACCTCATCAACCACATCCCTGACCTCAACCTCCTCGACGTCCATGTTGTGCCAAAAGTGACCAGTGACGAGGAATCCAAGGGAATGTTACCAAGCGACCCCTTGCCCGAACCGCCCTTGTCATATATTACTTCTTCTTTATTCCAAATTTTGATTACGAATAGTTAGACTGAACACGCTGAATTTTGAGTTGAAAAGTATTACTGTGTGAGTAATTGAGAAAGGTGCTCGAATTATTCTCGTAGCCATGCACGCCAATCGTTTTCCAATCGTATCTTTGTAGGACAAGTGCCGCTTACTTTTGACGGCCGATGTAGCAGTGTATCAGTGATTCCGTTGAAAGTGTGATTTTCCGTGTTCCGAGCTCCCCCAAGTTTCTGAGGGTTTGAATATGCATTGTAGCAATTTTTTGGGATGTGTTTTCTTGATTTCTTGGTTGCATTCGATCAAATCTATGCGGAAAAGAGTCAACGATTAGTTGGCGAGCCGCGGGAATATTTCTGGCGAAATGTCAATTCCGTCCCCCTCTACGACCCCTTAAACTACACATATCTTCATCTGACTTTACTTTTGAGATACGCGGCTCTAGATACTTCCTTTTTGTGCCCAAACAAGTGTAAATAAACTGCTATGAGACACCAGAACTCGTCTGGGGCTGAAATGATTTTTTGACCCAAATCACTCCCTGCGTCGATTTTGGGTCCAAAAAATCACTCTTTCGGCGGAATCAACCATATATGTCGTAGGCCGATAGGATTTTCAGGCCATTAGGATTTCACACGCGTAAGTACGTGAGGAGCATCACAGGAGTTCGTTCAAACAGTGGTTTTGCATTGAACATTAATCCATCCCTCTAAAAATTCTATCGGCCTACGACATATATAACAAATGCGTTGCGGGTCTTAAGAAGATGAGTAGAAGGAATACGATTGGCGCGGCTGAGCTAGTTATTCGAGCGCCCTCGTCAATCTGAAATCTTGGAAACAATTTTTGGAAAAAAGAATTGTATAATAAGCTATCGATTAAAATTCCGAGGCCAAGCTCGGAATGATCCAACTCAAATGGGAACGATTTACAGTCCAAAAGAATGCTCATGCATCGCGAAAATAAAGTACTATTTTACATTTTACTATTTTTATTAAGTAACTTCATGAAGCTTACAAATATTCATCCATTATAATATTTCAATCTATGATAATGTAACAGATTCATACTCAGGACTTTTGGTTTCAGCTTTAAAAAAGAAAACATAACTATTTTGATCTCTTATTCAAGAATTGACCTCTTGCACATTTGGCATTTCGGCACTTTGTTATTTTTGAGCAATTTCTTTAGGACATGGTACTCTCATATCCAGACTTACATTCATTTCAATATTTCAATTGTTAATCTATTGTAATTTCAAAAGCACACTCAATATTGTCAATCAAACTTATTACAAACTTATTTCATCTAAGTACAATGCAAACGCTGTTTAAAAATTCTGTAAAATGTTGTATTGTCATCATAGCCAACGTTATAAAAAACTAAATTACTCATTTATCTCAGTGATTCGTTATAAATTAGTAATGGCATTTGATCTCAGAAGTTCCGATCTTCCAAGATCCATCTCATCAATCTCGATTTTGATCGTGCAATACCAAGAGAATATTTATGATTGATAGATTATCAAATGAAAAAGTCTCATTCCATTTTCAAAATTTAAACAAAAAAAAAAACGCCAAAGAGGTGCCACGATAATTTTTTATTGGTGAATGGCTCCTCCGTTAACTCGAAGTTTCCCCATTTGATATCAATTTGATCGACTTTCAATTTATGGCACTTGCATAGAAGAATTACCATGCGTGGTCTTACAAAATTTTTCTCGTGCATCACAAACTTTGACAAATGTCTTCAAGACAGATCGCATTGAGATTCTTATCATGTCAATAAATTTCAAAACTCCGCAATAAAATTATAGAATGCTTTTCTGGTATTAGTGTCACTCGCATTTATAAGACCGTAGTGTCACCCCATTGACTCAAGGTCATTTGAAATATCTTCAGATGGTACATGAATTATATCAACCCTTCACACAATATTTTGATAGAATTTTTCGATTCACAGCTTCAATGCACCTGGTGGGTAAGTATCAACTAAAGTACGGAACTGAGATTGTTTAGTACACCGTGTCAAATGTCATCCATAGGAACTTGCAATTTGGAAAGAATCATTAAGACTATCGTGTCCTCACGCGTAAAGTCATTTGTAAACGATAGAAAATCTTCACAGCAGCAAGTAAAATATTTTCATCATAATAATCAAAAATGGTATTTAGAATGGAACTTGAATCAACTTCAACGTTGTACAAAAAAAAATTTGAGACACGTAATTTGAACATTTTAATCTACTCAACAAATCATTCAGAGCCTAATGAAAAATTTCGCCACATACTCAGGATACTCATTTGTGCTACGAGCGAGAATCAGAGACAAATTTGAATTATTGAAATTCTGTTGAATAACTCGTAATTCAGTGACTCGCGAAAAAAGTATTTCGACTTGATTCCATTTGTCAAAACCTACCTACGAACATTGTCTATACACTTGAGCCTTCGACTCAATATCAGCCAAATGTTCGTCCATTTTTTTGCTTAATCTGTCAACCTCTTCTGTAAGATTACGTAATAATCTTTCATTGTCTTTGTATACACCTTCCATACCATCCAATTCTTTGAGTTTACTTTGCGTGACAGCGGTTAAATCTGACGCTCGTTGAAGCAAACCCTTGGCTCTCCATATGTCATCTTTACTCTTAGTCACCCTTTGACTCAGGGCCTGATTTGCATCCTTGTATTTTTGAGCAACTTGTTCTGCATCGGATTGTATTTTACGTGCCTCTGCAGATACATTTGCTGCCTGAAGCTGAATTTCCTGCCTCATCACAAAATCATTTTTCGCCGATTCGGTTTGTAGATTTTGTAGACGCTCGTCTGAAAATTTCAAAGATAATTTCTTGAATCATTCCATTACATTAAGAATTTGAAACGTTAGTTTGGAATGGTAGGCTGGAGTCTAATATTTTTCATCCAGTATTTTCAAAGATATATAGGAGGGTTTCCATGGAACTTTTAAGTTTTGTGTTACTGCAGTGTTCCAGGTGTATTTTGAACTATTCGGAGTACGCAGGAATGGCATTTCATAGTATTTGGCATCATTCAATATGGACTACATTCTTTTTTGTTGAAACGCATCCTGATTCGTCAATAGCAGACTGCGAAAAAGATGATTTTTGGGTAGTTTACAAACGTACCAACGCGAGTTTTTGAATTGATAAGGATGTAACTAAAATACCTATGCCTCAACTACTTTGCTGGAATGATATATCCATCTATTAATCTCATATTTTGAGAAAATGTTTGATTCAGAGGTGTGCGCTAATTTGGCTATGATATCAGCTCTCATTCACCGATGTAACCGAGTTTTGTGGGAAAACTTTCTCTGGCTATTGTTGACCCAAACGATGAAATACCTTGTGCGAAATGTTATCGCGCCACTGGCTATGAAAATGGTCATTTTTTGATGTCATACTCAGAAGACGCGAAGCACAGGGTTGGGACGTTGTGCTCTTTTCTCCTCATCACAAAAAGGATATAACCGCACTGTTCTGAGTTGCAATTGTCGACCGGTATTTCTGTGAGAAGCTGAGGAGAAATATTTGAATCCGGATGGTAAGCTAAATAAGCCTCTAAATGTGATGGTATCGCGATTTTCTTGATTTTCAAATAGTATACGGCTGAAATATGAATAAAACAACACCACAGTGTATTCTAGAAATTGAAATGAGACTCATAGCTCTTGACTCAATTTTGGAAATTTACATCGAATTTTGGAAAAATTAATGATGAATTTCATCTTAAAGTCAAGTCAGACAAAATATAATCCGTATCGATCGTCTAGACAATGTTTTCTATTCGATCGAAGTGCATTCACGAATGTTTCAAGTGTGAAATTCCGCACTTGTCGTTCTAAACCAAATACCTTGGCTTGGAAGAGAGTGGCACCACTTTATTCACATGTTTTCAAGGTCTAAGAATTACATGAAACCCATGTCAAACGTGTGCGATGAGGAAATTTTTTTTTATTCCAGAGGGTCAACAGTTAAAAGTTCCATGGAAACCCTCATAGGGGACTTGAGAAATCTGTGATTTTTATACATCGAATTCGAGGTAGTTCGTTTCAAACTTTTGTCTCGTTGAATGTCTGTTGCATTAATATAACAATATCTATTGAAGTCGCGTACAACCTTTCGTGAATGATAATAACTTTGAGGATATCTCTCATCTCATTGTCCCCGGAATTACATTACATTTTCAGAGATCTTCAACAAAATGAAATACTCTGTATCCGAGGAATCATTCCTTCTTCCTTTGTCATTTCGGAGATTGTTCGCAATTGCGAAAAACCGGGACGCACATATCCCTTTATTCTCAGGAAACGTTCGGTTGACCTGAAATGTCTTTTTCATCAAGGCCATTAGAGGTTGAGTTTTTCCATGTTTCCATGTTTTGACTAAAGCATGGGAACACTTATCTTCGACCTCGGAATATGGAAGAACATAAATAATCATAGAAAATTTTTATGCGACAGTTTTTTATTCAATTTCACCCTCGCGATGTAAATGTATAGGTACAATATCAATGGACGATAACCACTATACAGGCAACCCCCACTATTTGCGGTCTCGGTATCCGTGTAATCCACTCATTCGCGGTCTTGCAAAGCGGAGTCCCTCGGTATACATAGGTACCCTGACTCGCTTATTCGCGGCTTGAATCTGGATTTCCGAGATAACTTACAAGGAAGGGGTCAGGCCTTCGGATCACGGATTTGCTTGAAACTCTGGGAATAGTCTTCGTTTAGCACAGGAAGGAGATATCCAAAACCGCGCTTGCCAACGCTTAAGCGTTTTTGAGCAACAGGCTAAAACATATGCATTACAGTATATCTATATGTATATACCATTTTTTATGAATATGGGTAGACTGTAATGCATGAATCGTATGCGGTAGCTCAGAAACGCTTGAGCGTTGGCAAGCGTGGTTTTGGATATCTTCTTTCTAAGCCAAAAGGAGACTATTTCCAAAGTTTCAGGCGAATCCGTGATCCGAAGGCCTGACCCCCTCCTAGTTAGTTCATGATGAATGATGCATTTTTGTTGGATTTCATTCAGGTGAGTCATTTCGAAACAACTTCGCGATCCGAAAGTTCAGGATGTTGGTATTGTTATGATTAATTTTTTACTCCACAGAATCATTATACGCGGCATGAATTCATCTTCGTTAACTAGAAAACGTGACAATATGTTGTAAGCCGTTCGTACCAAACTGAAAATATTCAATTTGGTCGCTCCTGGAGAAAGAATGGTCAAAGCTCTTGGAACTTCCAATGGCCACTCACCAGGGACATGTAGTGACCTAGTAGTGACTATATTCGTCGGTATCGCCTGTCAAAATCTCATCGCCCACATGCCTGTGTCTGATTTTTTAAACAGATTTCGGAGTGATTTCGAAAAGTTTTTCAACCTATCTTTTCTGCATCAATTTAGTTTGCGAGGCTCCTTGCATGAATTGATCATTTCAAGATAATGTTTGGCATTTTTTAGGCGCTCTCTGATTCACATGTATACGTAACCCCCTTTTTCCCATAAGCACAAGGTTTCAGTATTCGCGGAAACACCTTGGGAATTTTCCTTAAACGCATTTACCGCAAATAGCGGGGGTTACCTGTAGCTCCAAAACGTGAGCCCCTTTCACGTGGATTTCTCACTTTGTAAGTTACAAGGTGAGAAATTGGGGCAATAATTGGTATTTGCAGTACATCTCTCGTTTCCAAAAATCTTGCCGCGTCATCCTAGCGCTCCAATGAGCTATCCCATAAACCCATCGTAAACTCTCTTGGTATATTTTCCAATTTATCAAAATAGCCACAAATAGATAACTTCAATCCCACAACTCGATTCTTGGCATCAAAATGATCATTTAGAAACTTGAATGGCAAAAATCGGACTATTTTCAGGGTTTATTCGTTAACCAAAATGATAACTTCGCACATCATTCGCGATGCTAAGAATGATCCGATTTTTGTCATTCAAGTTTCTAAATGCTCATTTTGATGTCAAGAATCAAGTTGTGGAATTAAAGTTATCTATTTGTGGCTATCTTGATAAGTTGGTAAATATACCAAGAAAGTTTACGATGGGTTTATCGGGGTGGCTCATCAGAGCGCTAGGATAACGCGGCAAGATTTTTGGAAACTAGAGATGCGCTGCAAATATCAATTATTGCCCCCAATTTCTCACTTTGCAACTTACAAAGTGAGAAGTCTACGTGGAAGGGGCCTTATGTCGGAAAATTTTTGCAATAAAAGTTGCCTCTAACTTCAGTAAAAATGAAGTACTAACTTGGGATTGGTCTTGTAGCTCATACTGAAGGGGATTTGAAAGCTCGTTTGAAAGTCAACTTCGTCTTATGAAAGTGAAACATCTCTCCTTATTCTCGGACTTTGAAAGAACGTCAAAAATCATGGAATTCTTGAGCAGAGATTTTTTTGGCCTCACAAAAATTTCATAAAAGTTTGGTTTCTTTAAAAACTCGAAGTCAAAAGTGGGTGTTTCCTGTTTGTACCAAATTTGAGTTGACCTTCGAATAAAAGATGAAGATTAATCCTAAGGTCGAACCGTTGGACATCGTTTTTGGAAAAAGGGACACGTGTTCCGGGCCTTATCATTGCAATTCTCAACCGTTCCCGAATCAACAGGAGGAGAGGGAGGGGGAAATACTTACCCTTCGGATACTTTTTATAATTTTGAACGGTTGATGAAAATCTACTGTAATAAATGCGACTATATACAATTTTTACCAATACTCACATAGATCATTAACTGAGTTTGTCGTTTCGTCGACTTTATTCTTGGCAGCTTTTGTGATTTGCGATATTTCCTCTAGATCCTTTTGAGATAGTTCAATATCATTCTCAGCCGTGTCAATAGCTTGCTGGGCAAGATTTTGTGAATCCTCGGTCTCTTTAAGCAAATTAATGACGTGACCCGCAAGGGCCTCCTTTTCCATAGCCAAATTCTTTGTTGCCAAGGCTTGTTCTTTGAGTTCTTGAGCCACTCTTGAATCCGATGACGTTTCGTAGAGTATACGTTCGGGATCGCTAAGTGAGCCTACGATCTTTTCAATTTGATCTGCGCGACTTTTTATTTGCTCTGGTGTTTGAGTTATGGTCTTCGAGAGCACTTCCATAGCCAAATCTCGAATGTCAGCAGGTTTCGACTGATCCGAGTTTAAAACGTCCTTTATCTTTTTGTTCATGTCGGATAATTCATTCACTAGCTTGTTGGTTTGATTGCTAGCCTGAGAAGCCAGATTGAAAGCCTCTTCGGCGTTGTCCTGGGCACTTGTTGCACCATTCCGAAGTCGTGTCATCTACAAATGGAGAACAAAATCAGTTGTGTCATGGTGTATATCTAAATTCACTGGGTTTGGTGGTTAAGAGGGTCACTCTATGTTAGTTGAGTAGTCTATTAGTTCATCTGTGAGAACAATTCAAAGGCCAGGGCGGAGGGCATTCAGATATTTTGCCCAATAGACGGCGCTTCGGTCGGCCTATGCATGAGATTGGATAACGTTACTGTTTGTTTTTGCTCGCAGCATTTGACCCTCTTATTTTTGTCCCGGAATGAAGAATTCAAACGAAGCATTATAAAATTTCCAATCAAATGGGTCATTTTACGTCGAAGCATATACACTCTTCCTCTAGAGGATCATAATTCTTCATCATGCTGAGTGAGGTATCCTGCTCTATGCTTCCTCCCGTTCACGTTTTTTGCGAACTAGATTCCAAGTTTTTGGACGTGAAAGGGCTCGTTTGATGGGAAATGTCAGTACACATGAGGGATACCATCTGATTTTGGCTAGAAATATTATGTTGCTGAGTAATGAATAGGAATAGGTGGTACCGCGCCGCGTTGGACAATTTATTCCCTCCACGTTTTTCTCGTTCCCTAGTGAACGGAATCCATGAGATTTTTTATGGCTTCATAAATTAAGATTTGAGAGGCGGGATACTATCTTGGAAACTCATCCAGTATCAAATTTCCTTGATACTAGATGAGTAAAAACGTACAAACAATAATTCCACTCTCAGAATATTTGCACGCAGCCGCAACCTTAAAGTACGCCGGTGCGTGTCTGGTTGCGGTTCTACGGGAACTTCGGACTGGCTTCAAGTGCACCAAAATCTCCAAGAAAGGATCGCATTTAAGGAGTAATCCCTCAACGAGAAACCCTCGTCTACATGATTGATGACTCGACTGACTGAAAGTGGGACAACTTCCACTTTTGTGCACTCAACACGTTCATCAAATTATTCTATTAGTTCAGGAGCGAGTTCAGGAGCGAAAGTGCATGGCCATTTTGATCTTGATCATTCAGATCGGTTTTTGATTTTCATCAAGATAAATTTAAAGATAAAACACGAATCCTTTTCTATTGCAACTATAACCCAAGTATGATGGTCAACTCACTGTGCGCAACAGCTGTTCAGCCTCGTCCTTGTGTTGCTTGATTATTTTGTTCTGTTGCTGGGCTCTATCGAGAGCAAGACTAGCTTTTGTAATGGCTCCAGCGTCACAAGCCAATCCCCCGCAGACACCACAACCCGCTCCACCGCAGACATCAGTACAGTCCGACACGTTTCTGCCACACATATCTAAATTGAGCCCAGGTACGTATCCAGACAAACTCTGAAGTTTTTCGTTAAGTTTTTCTAAAGAATCCTGAATCTCCTGCCTCTCATCCGCCATTGTCGACGAACTCTTTGCCAGAAGGTTCTCCGTGTTGTTTTTGAATCTTTCAGCCTGTTGCAACACGCTCTCCGTCTCGAATGCTATCCGCTCAGCTTGTCTTGATTTGTCCGCCATTTGCTTGGTTATGTTCAAAGCACCTTGAACGTTCGCCATTTGCAGTGTGTTTGCTTTTTCACGGAGATCAGACGCGAGCTCGTGCAAGGTGTCCGTTCGATTTTTGAGATTTTTTAATGACGCGTCTGCTAACGTTACGTTCTGCGATACTTTTTCAAGCTCGTTGTTCAGCTCATTCAAGATGGCGTCAGAAGTTTCTACATCTTTCTCTAGTGCTTCTGATGCCCTCTTCAAGTCTTCCAGATCCTGGGTTTTGACTGCCGAGCTGTCAATGATAGACTCTATCTGGAAATACAAAAATACGGAGTTAGTCCTTCCCTTGAGCCTTGATGACATTTGCAATTATTACAAGTGGTGAGATTAGAAGGTAGAAAAACTTGGAGTATGAATTCAAAGGCAATGCTTTTGAATGTTGAAACTTGGAGTATCTCGGTTCTATTGATACCTCTACGACATGTACACTCGAGAGTAACCTTACAGCTTTCCTCCTGGAGTTTTTTTGGAGATTTGAATGGTTCAGCTTGCTCTCGAGCGTACACTCAAGAAGAAAGTGAACTGAACTGCAGTATTTCGAGATCTACTGTACAGTCGCACGTAGCCTAACCTATGAATGTTAATAAGATACTAAATCTCGAAGCACTGCAATTCACCACCTTCCCCAGTGTACTCTAGTCAATTCCAGTGATGATCATCATAACTAGCAAAGAGGAAGAAAATATTGATCAAAATACTATATAAAAGTATCTTACTTGATCGATTGAGTTTGTGATATCGTCGAACTCTCGACTGTATATTCCTGTAGTACCAACTTTCTGGATGTTGGATGCTTCACTTATGATAGTGTGAGTCTTGTTACGAAGACCATCCAGTATATAATCCCAATTATTGAAACATTCTCCACAAGAGATGCAACTTGGTGCAACACCAATATAGCTTCGAGCGCACTGATCGCATTTCTCGCCACCGATACCAACGCGGCACTTACAGACACCCGTAGTACGATCACACTGCTTACTAGCTCGTCCAATATCGTCACAATCGCATGGGTAACACTTGACATTTGGATCACCCCAGTAGTTAGCTTGACATTCGTTGCAACGGTCACCTCCGTAACCTTGTTTACACTCACACCATCCCTCGAATGGGTTGCACCTGTTGTATCACATTATTTATTTAATCAAAACTAAACATTTAACTATCAAAAATTGAGGTGGAGATCTAAATGCGTCACAACATACAACTGAAGACATCATTCAACGGAAAAAGTCTTGCAACTCATCAACTTGGAATGGAATATAATTTGATGATAGGAATGATGAGATAAGAACACTTCCGGATCTTTAATGAAGGGAACTACAGAACACGTATACTCACTCTTTTGAGACACTTCCTTTCTCATCACAATCGCAAGGAATGCAACCTTCTCCACTGGCAATCTTCCAATGGAACTCCTCACAAGTATCACAAAGTTGTCCAGTCACATGTGGTAAACAAGGACATTTTCCAGTTTGATGGTCACAAGGGCCAGCTTTTGAATCTGTTCCAAGAAGGTTACATTGGCAGGCCTGGCAATTCTGTTGTAGAGCGTTACCAAAGTAATCGGGTTTGCAAACTTCGCAATTGAAGCCACCCGTATTATACAGGCACTGCAGGCAACGACCGGTTTGAGCGTCACAGTTTCCAGGTGTATTAAGATCCGTATTGTTGTTACATTCGCAAGCTTGACAAGATCCACCCGGTACCTCAGGATTACCGTAGTAATTTTCGGCGCATGAATCACACTTTGGACCTTCATAACCTTGGTAACAGTCACACAGGACATTTTTAGCCTCTACGTCCAGGGTGCAACTGTCTGCATAAGAATGACCACTAGCAATAGTTCCTGTGAATGGATAAGTCCCAAGTTATCAGACTTGAATGATCTTTCTTTCAGGAATCTACGTCTTTCAAAATCAAACATGCTGATCAAATTCGTAAAAAACGTCGGCAGCTAAATTACTGAACCAATCAGAACATATGAATGAAAGTTTTGAGACAAACTGGTAAGTATTTTGAATTGACCAACAGGTATGTCCTAAGTTAGACCAACATGAAAGTGTATCACTATATTTGTAGATATAGACTGTGCGAAACATGTTGAGTCCACTAATGTCACACAATGACATTTCTTAAATCCAAACAGAAATCATCATCCTCACCTGGACAAGGGCAGGGTCTACACGGCCTGTCACCTCCAATTCTGGGATCACCGTAAAATGAGTCAATACATCTGTCACACTTGGATCCAGTAGTCGAGTCCCGACAATCGATACACTGTCCAGTCTTGGAGTCGCAGACGTCGGCATGACCGTTACACTCGCAACGTATACAGTTTGGGAAATTCCAGAATCCAGGCTCACAGAGTCCGCAGTTACGACCATAAGTGTTGTCACGGCACTTGCAGCGACCAGTTCCAACATCACAGAAATTGTCAAGTGCTCCAGTACCGTCACAATCACAGGGAACGCAACCTTCTGGGCCAAAACCATATGTGCCTGGAGCACAGCGATCGCAGCGCCGCCCAACCACATTAGGTTTGCATGAACAGGCTCCACCGTAATTCTCACAGATCTTACTATGTGAGCCGGTTTCATCACACTCGCAAGCTGAAAGAATAGATTTTTCATTTTGTGGTTGATCAAATTGTTTTTTAGATGACACGCACTCGGCTTGTTCAAGAGCAAAAGAAGAGTGAAATGAAACTTCGTTTTTCAATAATATTCTTGGGACGACGAAGTACAAGTGATATATAGATGTTGCAAATTGGACGTTTGGTTTGTTGTGATTAGAAAATTTGTTGATGAATGCTCCCGTATCAGTACTTTGTGAGAGAGAATACATGAAACTATCAATTTTATTGAGGGTACTCCAATATTGGCTACATAGGCTGGATTATTTCATGTATGTTGATTTTTGATCCAATGGTTTGATGGTGAATCAAAGTCGATGAGGCAATTCAAGTGTTAGGCATACTCACAGTAGGCACCATCAAAGACGTAGAGTCCGATGCTGTTTTGATATTTTTCACAAATTTCTCTGATATCACTACGGTTTTCGTAGATGGAGTAGTAATCATACAGATTATTGTGGTAATCGGCGCAACGATATCTTTCATATTCTTGCTTGCGACTTTCACCAGGTGCTCCAGTGAAGAATGGTATCGAATCCAACACTGGAGTTAGTACGATCTGTAGAAATCAAAAATTTGTACATTGTTACTAAAGAAGGTAAACATTATCGTTCTCAAAAATGCTCATGGCATCAATTGATAATTTTGAAACTCATTATTTGTTAAGTCGATGGTTTTCTGTAGTATGTATTCACCAAACTAAATGCCTACTACAACGGAACTTTCTGTGAATATTTTTGCATACTCTCCGAGCGGTTTCTTCTCAAAAGGGTGGAAAAAAATTTACAACAGGGTTTCACATACTGGAGTTCACAGAAAGTCGTTTAATTCTCCTGATAGATTTTACAGTGGAGGAACATTGACCAGATCCTTCATGGGTCCGCATTTTTAATCTACAAGAATTTGACATCGGATTCCACATTTAAAAATCCACCAAAAAATTTTGTCATAAATCTATCCAAGAGAAAGTAGGGTACGTTATAGATGGATAATGCAAGATTTTGATCTGAAGAAGAGGCACGTCATAACATTCGTAGTATTATCACGTTTCAGAAGTCTGTTGTCAAAATTTTGACCAGAGCCTTAACTGGTGCAAAACTTCTTTGAATCAATAACATCTGTCCAAGGTACCGAGTCGATACCGACTGATCTGATCCAAGACTTGTTTGAACCAAGAATATGTGTTCAACTTACCGAGTCGATCAAAATAGCAGCCGTAGGCGTATCGGGTGATCGCGACGAACTGCGCAGTTCTATAATCACAAAGTAAGTTTTGCCTCTTTCTAAGCAGACCGGATGCGATGCTTTGGCACTCCTTGCATTCTCAGGTAGTTGAACCCACAGCGTATCCTGCTCCGGTGTCCATTCAGCGCATACATCGGAATTCGGTGGACCTTCTGGTCGCTCAATAATGATCTGCGCATCGTCCCAACTACCCGGAACTTTAGGCTCGTAACGTACTCCAACGTCATACCACATAGAACGGTGTAAACCATCGATTGTAAAGTTCAGTTTGGAACCTTCCATTGCTTGCATGAAACCTTTACCCGTCCATGTATTGGGTCTATTGTCTCGGTATGGTTCACGAATGATTACCTGACAGTTCTGTGAAAATACCTCAGGTTAAATACTCTATTCATTCTGCCTCAGACGAGAATCGATATCTTCAAAGGTTGAATAGAATTTTGATTTGAAAATAAACTCTTTGATTTGGACTTACATCGGTACCCTTAGCATGTTCACCCTCAAATATGAGGTAATCAATCGCTCCGGTGTAGTAGTTTTGTTCCGGAATGCTACAGTTTCGACCAGTTACGTGTAGTCTACAGTTACATTGACCAGTGGTGACGTCACAGTTGTTATCGTAAGCGCCACCTGGATCACAGTCACATGGTTTACAGCCTTCGTGATCTTCGGAAAGACCGTAAAATTCTGGTAAACATTGATTACAGTCTCTTCCAGTTACGTAACGTTTGCAAGTACACTCGCCGGTTACTTGGTTGCAACCTTGATTGTCGATCGTACCTAGTATGTTGCAAGTACACTCTGTGGACAAAATTGAAAGATTTACTCGTATGCTGCATACATAAACAGAACAGGTGTGGCGAAGATACTATAGTGGCCAGTTTTGTGCCGAATCATTTGGGATATTGTGGTTCACATGTAAACCATGACACAGAATGAAGTGAATACTCAGGACGGTTCCATTGACTTTAAATCCACTTGGAGTATTTTGTGATCAAGAATAGAAGAGCATGAATAAGGGTTCATAGTTTTTGGAATCGTTTGAGCGTACCTTGGCAACCATCTGGATTGAGTTCGGTAAAGTTCCAGTATCCGTTTTTACAACGGTCGCATCGTCTACTTTCGACGTTGGCCTTACAGTGACAACGTCCTGATTCCTCTCCACTGAGTGGGTCGGTTCTTGAGTCGCAGTTACCATCGTCAAGCGATCCCATTGGGTCGCAGTCGCACGCTAAAACATAATAATGAATATACATCTTCTTGTACCATGAACCAACTTGATCATTCAGAAGACCTGAAGATGTGAATAAGGTTATGTACTCACGTTGACAGGCGTTGGGATCAGTAATATCCCTACTCGGATCGTGATAATAGAATGGCTTACAGAGTTCGCAATTTTGACCTCTAGTATTGTGCTGACAGTCATCGCAAACACCACCGGAAACTCTCCCACTTCTTTCATAGACCGCTTCATCAAAGTGACAACTTGTGGCATGTTCGTTACAATGACAACGTCTGCAAGCGTTACTTTCTCGACCAACAGCAGGATTCCATGGAAGATCATTGTATAAATCTTCACATTTTTCACAATTTCTACCTTGAGTGAAGTGGGTACATTGACAACGACCGTGAACCATTTCTTCTTCGTTAGCAACGCCATCTATTGGTAGACAACGTGACGCATGACCGTAACATGAGCAAGAACCACGTATTGTCATGTCTTTAATGGCATAGTAGTACTTTTCACGGATTTCACGTCGATCGTCGAGTAAATCATCACCCAGCGTATGAAGACGGGTAAAGTTGATACGGAAATTTGTCATTTTCAACTGGTTTTGAACTTCTTTTGAGTATGGATTGTCCACTGGCAGGTTGCTTGGCAGTACTCTGAATTTGAAAAAATTCAAGTTTGTTAATTTGGTTAAGTGTAAAGAATTTTGGGATAGCTCTTGTATGTATTGGGCACAGGTAAACCTTGTTTAGAGTTATACTCCTTATTCTCTATTTGAAGCATTGAGGCCTTGAAGGCACAGTTATACTTTTGGGTTGGATCAGGATTCAGTGACATGTTTAGTGTGACAAATGCAAACAACTCATCTCTCGTAAGACACTTATACGGATTTGAACATTACTCTTCATGACTGAAAATTGCTGTTTGTTACAGTACTTTTGAAGGGCTGGATAAAACACTCATGATATAAAAACTCAATTTGGCTATCAATATCACCGAATCTTTGACCAACCCCCCTTTTACTAACTGCTCACGAAATAAGCACCTCTTCCAAGATGAAATGGGTGTATTCTTAGTGAATGAAAATTTTTGGAAACCTCTGCCGCAATTTCCAAACAATCAACATTAAACATTCTAACAAATTGACAAGTCGTGAGCCAAAAAACATCTTTTTTCCTTGATCTCGTTGCACCCTATGCGCTTCTATGTAGTACACAGGTCCTCAATCAATTGAATTTAACTTACCTAAATATAATTTCTCCATCAGACGAAGGTTCGACATTAGAATATCTTGAGTCACAAATAACATCGGAATACTTCTGAGGCAAGTGTGTTGGTATTCCTGGGAATGAACTGGCACAATCATGAGCGAAGTATCGATATACTTGCCACGTGCGTCCAAAATCATAAGATCTTTCCATCAACATAGCCGCTGGTCTAAACGTTTGAAAGTGTATGATGATATGCGTGAAGTGGAACTCGGCCTCCAAATCGAATGTTATCGTCACGTTCTCAACTCCATTTTCTGCCTGCCACCATGTTTTATAGGGTGATCTGAAAATCGCAACAGAGCGGGAGTATTAGTCACAGTTGTGATGGTGGTATACTGAAAATGAAACAGTTCAAGATGTAAGTTGGAGAAGCCGTTTGCCGTTTGGTGATATCAACATCAAACATAGGTACGTTTAGAGTCAGTTATTTGAGACTGGGATGTTTCAAAGTACATTCTGTGAAAAAATTCTATTCAATGAGAAAAAAATTTCAGAATTTCAGATGGTCAGATCAGTTCATAACGATATCATGGATGTGAATGAGTTTTTGAATCAAGTTGAGTATGAGAAAAGGATTCATAGCAAATAGTTCCTTCGTCTAAGAGATTATTGAGATACGACTGAGATAGAATGAAGGTGCGATTTTCAAGCACCTTGTACAAAATTATGTTTATGCAATTTTCCGATGTTTGGGTGCTTACAAAATTACATAAAATAGCATTCGCACCTCGGTTATGAGGTTCTTCGCTTCCGAGCCATTATTTCGACCCTTGCCTGCGGCTCGGGCCGAAAACCAATCGCTCAGAAGCGAGCTACAACCTCATAATCTCGATGCGAAATCTACTATTTTTGATTGAGTAGACCTTCAAATGATAAGGCTTCAAAAGTCCCAATCATTTCTTTGTGTTACAGCATATATATTCATGAATAAAATGTAGCAAGATTTAAAAGAAGAAGAAAACAACATCGGACTCAAACTTTCCAAGGACTTTCCTCTAATAGTTTACACTCCAGATTTTAACAGTACAGCAGAGCCTATCGAATGAGACACTGCGTATTTTGGACAACCTGACAAGTTGGGCACTGTCTAATGGACTCAAAATACCGTATAAATTCGTCACTTCACAAAGTTGAGTACATTGAATTAGGGATTCTTACCCAACGACGATGTTAGAGATGTTGTGCTGGTGTTTGAGAACCGAAGCATTACAATAGAAGCACTTCTTACGATCTTTTAAATGAGAAACTATGCAGTATCTTTCGGGTCCTGAAAGTCCACAAGTTGATGAAGCTTTTAATTGCTTCGTACGGCCTATCAGTAGATTTCCCGTTGCTGGATAACACGAACCCTGTTCACAGGTTTGAACCCTTTTCAATTGTGGACCTGTAGTGATGATGAAAAATTACTATTAGCATCTGAAACTTAGAAACTGATGGTCAGATCAAATGTATTGCCTTATTATGAGACCAGACTACTTAAATATGCTAAACCTCGATTAGGTGATGGTTATTTAATTATTATTATTATTGATAATGTAAATTTTTACGGATGTTAAAACCATCGATAATTGTCGCCCTTCATTGTCATTGTAGAAGGGTAATTGTTTATTAGTTTCTCAACAGATAGATTAATTAAGATGGATATCTTGGAACACTGTTATTTACCTTTCGACCGGAAATTTTTGTAGGATCCGATTGAATTAAGGAGTTTGAAAGATTTAAAAATAATCGACAATTTGAATTCCACCATCTCAAATGCTAATAAAAGAACTGGATCGAATAGTAAATCTCCCCAAAGATGTATCTTTAATAAATTTCTCATCTTCATCGGTTTCGTGGTTGAATTTGGTTGATTCAGTATATTTTAGTCTAGCAGTTGAAAAAAATCTCTCAATGAACAAATCTCTCAAGTTCATTGTGACAATTCCAAAAATAATTTCAAATTCGTGTAAAATAAATGCAATAATCACGAAGAAAAAGGAGAAGGAAATTAAGGGAATGATATTAGTTTTGACCAGATCCACAGTATTGATTAATATTGCCCTTCATCAGTGAATTTTCCCAACTATACACAATACACAACTCAATCCGAGTACCTCCTACATCCTCATAATACAAATATACCCATCGATTGTTTCCAACGACAACCCAATTGACCATCATTTCTAAATACTCGCTAAAACCCATTAACTTCCCGAATTTTCCTCAAAAATCACAAATTACTTTGTATTACCTATTAGTCCAATCCCATACGAGTATCATTATATTGCACTATAAATCGTGCTTGCATAAAAAAAAAACTACCTCTCGTATCATGGAGTTCAGTTAGCCAAGACCAGTCGTGGCTTTCTATTGGGCTGTCTGTACCCGCAATGTCTCCCCGATGCACCGAAGATCCTATATGTATATGTATTTAACATCATATCCCATAATACAGATTGATATATTTGATACTCGGGTATCGTTCGTGTTTGTCTTTTTCATAACTCAATGTATAGCTTCTTATATGATTTAAACATCGAAGACACATTTTTTCATTCATGAACGTGGCTTTCACCGAGTGTATCATTCAATTGGTATATACACATAGAGTGTTGATGCCACAATTCAATTAGTGCTTGCATGAGTTTGTTATGAACAGAGTTTGAATGTCTGGAGCTTTTTTTTAGAAGGTGAATCGAGCTAGGTTTCATTGCAGTTTTCTTTTTTTGCATTTGATCATGATTTATGTAAAGTTTTTTTTTGTGATGTGAGGATATGGGGAACTGGCTCATATAATTCGGATGTTACTATATGAAATGACTAATAATAATGAAATTGAGGTCCAAAATGATCGCGAAAGATGAGGTAGGATTGATGTTAATATTTCATATATTATGACCAAAGTAGTACAGAAAATGTTGAAAACATCGTTTTTTGTGGGGTCTTCCGAAAAATAGAACCTACATTTTGGTCCACTATGGTACGTCACACCCAAACTCCTTTCAAGATATATTATTGGAGCAAATGGGTGAGATTCAAGGAGGCAGGGATGGAATTATCTCTCAGAACTATGCTTCAGAAAGGCGATGAAAATGACTTTTTAGACTCTTGGAGTAAAAAATCGATTTGAAAGATTTTTTCATATCATTTGATATGATTTTGTCCCGAGTTTTCCAGAGGAAAAATAAAGTCACCATTTGATTAACATACGTGCTCCATATATTGCAAGTGATTCTCGCTTAGAAGTTCGTCTCATGCGAGTGATTTATCCCAGGATTTATCATTTTAATTTCAAGATATTCATTTGAGCCATAGCATTTGGTTTGTAAGATTTAGACCCAAACTCAATTACGTATTTTTTTATGAAAAAAATATGGGTCTCTTGTGTTTTACGACTTCTATGAGTGAAAAGATGAATCAGTCGAATCCGGGTAATCGCTTTTGTTATAGTCCAAACTTCCGTCGATCGACAAAGAACGTGTATTTGTCAAGGAAATCATGATAGTGTAAATCTAAATAAATGTATTCGTATGCCTTAGAATATTTTTTGAGATGAGTTCTTTTAAGAATGAGGCTGGAAAAGTCAAAACCACACGCGGCTGACTCCACGTTAACGGTAAAAATCGAGTTTTATGAACTTTTTCGACCTAATACAATCGCAGCTAAGACAAAATACTACTAGTTCTAGGTTGTAACTATTGAAAACTATGTATTCCTCTGAGAATTTTTTTGGGGCATCACTCTGCAGAATGAGCCCAGGCTCGGGTAACCCAAATGTTAACGACTTGAGAGTTTTTCATATCGTTAGAATAATAGGCATCTCGCATTTTTTTGACCCGCCAAAAAAAGGTTTGGCGAATTCAAGCAAATCGAGATGAATAGGGTGCAATTGGAAAGAAATTCCCAATAATTGTTTTCATCTTGCGCAAATTGTTTAAAAGTCAGACGATTGTGTCTCTATGACGTTACACGATGCAAGTCATCTTACTGTAAAAGAATTTGCGCAAGACGAAGAAAATTTTTGGGATTTTTTCTTCAATTGCACAATCCTTGCCTTAACTTGCTCGAATTTGCCAAACCTTTTTCTGGAGGGTTCGAAGAAATTGCAAGACGCCATACAATAGCGGCAATCGAAGTTTTTGTCGGAGTGACGTCACACAGCGCAAGTCATCAGACTTTCAAACAATTTATGCGAGATGAAAACAATTTTTGGGGATTTTTTTTACTTTGCACCCTCCCTATCTCATTTGCTCGAATTCGCCAAACCTTTTTTCAAAAAAATGCAAGATGCCTATTGAACAACTTCGCTGATTTTATAGAAAAAAACTCGAAAAAAAACTAGATAATCAAACTAATGAATAGCCACAATACAGTAACAGGATGAAACACGAAAAAAACTTCTTAAAAATCATATGGATTCAAAATAAAAAAATAAGTAAAGATCAGCTTACCCCTGTTCGGCACTCTCGACAACTTTCTTCCATAATCCTGAGCATCTGCAGTGGCAAGATCCAAAGTAGCTGTAAATAGATCAGATTTTATTCAATTAATTAAAATTTCTACTACTATACGAAGAATGAATGGATTTCAGTCGAGCCGATTGCGTATATGAACTCGTGATTTAATAAAAATGTGAGCAACAAATCTATAAACGTGTAATATCGTAATCACGCATTGCAAGATGTTGCGGTCAGTTCATTCAAAACAATCCGGCACAATTTATAAACTTTATCAGTCTTGAGATACACAATGAATATTCATTACTGGTGTACGATAATAAATCTGTAGAATTTTTTATTCTCTCAAAGAATGATGGCATAATACGAGTATATCATAAATACTTTACTATACAGAATCTGAGTCAGGCAAAAATTATGATTTTAGCGAGTAATGAGAGTGGTGGAATCATCTTGTTTGGAGTAAGTTTAATGTAAGAGCGTAATCGTGATAATTTTTTAATTCAAAGGATGCACTGTGATGAACCGCTTCGACATCAAAGATTAAATCTGTCTCGTGAGATGAGCATATGAGCATATGAAGATTGATATGTGTTATGGATGAGTAACCCATGGATATTTCGGCGAATCGTTTTTATAATCGTACTCTTGAGAAGCAAATTTTTGGTCAATAAGTAATCTAAAGACTAATGTAAATTCGGATGGTATTACATTGAATAATTTAGATTACATGAGAAGAGTAGCCTACTTATTGTGAGATTCATATGAAAATTTAGTCTGGCGGACCAATCAAAAAGTTTCCTCAAGATTATTTTGCTGTAATGAACTATTGCTTTTTGTGTGGTCTCTAATAAATCATTTTGAGCCCTTAAAAGGGGAAACAAGAAATGAGACATTTGAGGTTGTCAAGGGTGAAATGAAGAATTAAAATTTTTTTGGGAATTTCCATGTGTAAGGCAACGTCCAACAACCAAATATTGAGTAGAGCCACTTAAAAGAAGAAAAGAAAGTATCTCAAATTTCCAAGCTAACAAGAATTTTTCAATTGGTATGTCATTTTTCGATGACATTTTCCACCCTCGTACTTTGATCCTTTCACCCCTAAAAACTATTGAAATCTAAATGTCCATTTAAATTATGAATATTGTGAATAACTCTCCTGCTACTTCAATGCATGAGTAGCACGTTGGTCTTGAACTGATACGTTTATATTCGGTCGACATAGATAAGGGCATCTAAAATTCTAGTGCGGATGTGTTTCTATGCTTTTAGAGATCATTTTTGAACAAGAATCAAAATCGAATTCAGGGCCGTTTTCGAAAAAGTAAGGAAAAGGTAATTTTTCGATATTTTTCATCCGTAATTCCTCTACAACTTGCAAGGAACATAAATGTAACATAAATGTGTATAAAACAACTGTTTGTAGATTTTTGAAAAATTTACAAATAAAGTTCACATAACTTTCCTTATACGGCTTATTCTGTCGGAGATATTTGAGGATTTTTGTCCGAAAGCCACGTTACAACTCATTTTAGCTTTCTAACTTTAGTAGAACGCTTATCGAAAAATATGTACAGTCCTTTAAAGAACCACCAAAAATGGTTGGGAGACTTTTTGGTGTAAATGCATCATATACTTGCATTATTGAATGATTTTTTGACTAAATTCTCATTCTTTTACCTATGAAAGAAATCTGAATCTCGATGAAAAATCCTCTCAAGATAAAATGTGTTATACTAAAATTATGAAGCTAGAATGAGTTGAAAAGTGGGTTCCCGAGAAAAATCCTCAAAAATCTCCAACAGGATGAGTTGTACGAGGAAAACTATGCAGACCTTATTTGTAGACAATCTGAGAATCTATAAAAAATTGCTCTACACATTTTTCGATGAGATGAGTTGCTTCCGACTTATACAGGAACTACGACTGAAAAATGTCAAAAAATCACTTTTTTCAGCTTTTCCAAAAAACGACCTAGAGTGCGATTTTGATTCTTGTTAGAAAATGATCCTCCAAGTGCGCATAGAAACACATCGCACAGAATTTTTGTCTTCGCATTCTTATAGTAATAATTTTGATCCTCGCCTTCGGCTCCGATCAGAAAATATCATTTGACGTACAAAAACCAAGATTCTCGCCCTTATATCGAGATTGGCTATTTTCTGATACCTGTATACACTAAAAATTCAAATTTGATCGGAAAACCATCAAAAAGTTCTGTCACAAAATAAAACTTTCAACTTCCGTGATCGCTCTGATGATTAGGAGCACTCGCATAGAGGAGATCATCTCACGGCAAATCAGAAATTTTTTGACGCAACGGATATTTTTTTCCGCCTCCACATGCTTCTCTTCTTATCCGGTCTGATTAGATATCTCGTTGAGTGTGTACTGTCAGTCGCTGTGCGGTTAGCTGACCTCACGACGACCCTAAAACACGTTCTCATGGACCATGCTTTCTTGTATATCGAAAATTCCAAAATTACGCGGGCAAAAGCTATAATATGCGATGCCGCTATAATACGATGAGAGAAAGATGAATGAATGAGTCCGATGCCGACATATCAGGCTTGACAGAACAGAACAGACCGTATAGCGATATCGTTTCCTTATTTGGTGGTGATGTGAGCAGAGAAGATCTCAAAGGGTCTTTTCAGCATAGAGAATGCTTTTCAGTGCGTGAGAGTCGCGTATCAATTCGCAAGGAAAATATTGCCAAGCTATTCAAAACATGAAATATTTCTTTAATTTGTCCTTATTTGAAAGGGATTACAATTGTATGCCTAAAACATCCTACCCTGATGAGATTTTTCTTGTTTGATTAAATTTTTTGAAAATAGACCAAATTCTTATTTCTTGTGGGAATTCGATCAAAATTGACCCAATTTTTGATTGAGATGGACACAAATCAAATCTACCATTATGATAATAGAAGATAGCACATTTTGACATTCAAAAGTAACAATCGAGTGGCAATCAACTTTTTCAAGCATGTACAAATTACTAAACCCAATATTTACTTTGATAAATAATTTTTTCTATAGTTTGCAAAAAGACTCATCTAAGTACAGTCAAATCAGCCCATGTTTGCACATAATCTGTCGACACTGTAATTAAAAATTTGCCATTCAAATATTGTATACAACTTATTTGGCTAGATCAGCACTAAAAATATTCCACCACGTGTCAGAAAATTCATACAAGCTTCTCACATTGACACATATAAAATGACATTTTTAGGCATTGATTCAGACGATATACACAGTTTAGCTGCTCACTCGTGCGCCATAAGACTACTGAGATATCCAATGTAATTCTACCTGATAGATACCTGATATAGCTGCATAGTCGGCAATGCCGGCCTACAACTTTTTGCCTTGTACATTTTATGCAATATCGCGGATGTGCTTTACATTTCATGATTCATTCAGAATTTTATGCATAAAATAATTCTCAATCAAAAATGTCAGATTTCATAAAAATTTTCGATAACCAGCTCGTAGAAGAAAAATCCGAGTAATGATTTAATTACATAGTATTCTTACCTGTCAAATAAAGTAAAAGAATACTGATAAGTATGTTACTGGCCCCGAGTTTTCCATCCATTTTTAAGATGATGATGTTGAAGAAAATCAGTATTCGTAGTCTCTGATGATGATGATGGATCTTCGGGAGCGCGCGCCGTCTCAGCCCCTCGGGTCCATTTTATTATCTGTTTTGCACAACGGATATGAATATTACAGATTCTTACTATCTTTAACACTCTATATTACACATTTTTTTGAGAGATAAAATATATACTGTACGTTCATAATGCGGATATATGAAAGTACACGCCAAAGCATATATTAATTCACTAGCCCTAGCCATAGAAGATATTGATTCTATCCGAATGAAGATTTCACAATTCTGTTCTAGATCCACCGCGCTTTGAATAGGAAAGATGCTGAGTTTATCGATATCAGAATGTGTAGATTCTCTATTCAGTTCAAGATTACTCGAGAAAAATGAATTTAAATGCATGAATTTATGAGAGTGAACTACGAAAATTGTCTGAAAATTATGAGTCGAAAGAGCCAATAATGGTCCTGAGTCGAACTGAATGTAGACAAAGCACATAGAATGCTTCAATATAACCAAATTCATCATCACGAGAGTTTTATGAAAAATTCTGGGAGTAGCTACGGATCAAAGAAAATTGAAACGTTTAAATTTAATTTTACAAAAAACAATTGTTAACACCCTCTTGATAAGTTTGAGTGTGAAAATACACAACAACGTAGATGGAGGAAGAAAATATTGTGAATTTAGAATGAGAAATCTGACAAGGCAGTCGATAAACCTGAAAGTTGATTTGATAAAATCTTTATGAAACCCATCCCTCAGAGCCCTTGAAGTAAATATATTCAGAAATCTTTGGAGAAATTTCAGTGGGATTCACTGCGTTAAAATTCTCGTTAAAACAGTCGTGTGAGGAACGATAAAGTAACTTCTAGTTACATCTGTAAATTTCATCGAATTTGTATCATTCCATCCTATTTCTCAAGGAAATTCTGAAATCTACCGTGACTACAATACAAGAAATGACAACGGACGAGATGAACACAGTTCGATCTTAAAATCCTGATGAAAAAATTCCGTGAGTGTTTAATTGTAGATTTTGAAACAAAAATCTATTGAAAAAAAGTAAAGAGAAATGTTTGAAAAACATTACTTTTGTCTTGAGGACTGTGATAAGAATTCGTGTAATTCTAAAACAATTTTTGTCATTAAAAACTTTCTCCGTGACTTCTAAACACCAAAAATCGAAGATATTTGCAGAATCAAGTGTATTTCTCAGAAAACCTATCGGTAAAAATAACTACAGGGGAAAAGAAAATTATATCTTCAATTTGATTTTGGGGAATCATGCACTAAATGTTGCACAAAAATACCGGTACACAGCGATTTTAAACATTTCACTTGACAACACGTGACGGGCTAGCAATTTTAGCTCTAAAATACCGCACTCTTGAAGAAAACACTCTAAACACCACACCCCGTAGTATATCGTACAAATATCCACATAAGAGCCGTCTCCAAAATAAGAACTCGTCCCTCTCGCGCGTGCCTCTTGCTCTGTTCAACAAAATTGTGTGGCTGCCCCTAAATGCGATGGATGGCTCATAAAGACGCCTGAAAATCTTGCCGCACAGATGTTTCCGGGCACAAACGTCTCCCTCTTTTCTCATTTATCCCCTCATTCATGTATGTGCCTTCCATCTCAGACCATCAAATCTCTGTCCAATATTTCCAATAAAATCTGCACCAAGTTTTTTTTTTTTTTTTTAACAAAACCGGTAACAAAACCACGCACGATATGATATGATGACCCTTACATATATTTTCACACAAACACTCGCGCACCGGGGGGTCCACGCGGTTGCACCATTTCAAATTGATATTGATGATCATTTTCTTCGATTGAGGCATCATCATCAAGAGTTTGATTTTCATTTCACTTGAATTATCACACTATCAGGTACGTATGAAGTTGATGATTTTTATCTAGGATTTACCTTAGGTCGATTTTTTAAAGCGGCTGCGAGACGATCGCTCGCTTTACACACAGCAGCAGCATCCAGCAGCGCACTGATGATGTTGGCTGCGTTCACTCAAGAAGAGAGATGCTGTTTGCTGAGATCTGCGAGACTTATGCCGTTCTCAAGTAGAAAGAGCAAGTGAGACTCGGTTTATTTCGAGTGTGAGAAGGAAGAAAAGAGAGGGACGCTGATGCTGTATAATACCGGCATGAAGCATGGAGACTCGAGACCAGTCAGAGAGATAGAATACAGAGAAGAAGAAACAGAAGTGAAGGAGGAAGGAAGAAGAGTAGGGATAGGGAATGAATGGATATAAAGACTCACGAAGATCGGTATATTTTGGACAAAATTCTATCGTTGCAGATTTTTGGACGATTTTTTATGCGTTCACAGCAGGCTTGGTGAGAAGCTCGGTGGAGAGGTGTCAGAAATGATCAATCTCGCGATTTCTGACACAGTTGACAGTTTTAGATCATTTTTTTTTTTGATTTTCGAAGATTTTAGAAAGATTATTTTGCCATCTCCAAAATTGTAAAGAAAGATGCCAGTGATGCCGGCAAGTAGTTGAAATCGTATCCATTTTGAGCATGTTTTCTTGATGACATCAATCCAACCATATTAAAGATCTTACGTCAAAAATATCGTCGAAAATTTCATTTTATCCGGCACCTGGGAGTGAATGCTCATCTACTTCCAGTTTTTATCGGTGTAATTCGAGGTATAATCCCAAATCAGAAAGCATTTAGAATTTGATTTGAAGCCACAAAGATACCTGAAACGAGAATTTTCGTAGGCCACTATTCCTACAAGACACACAGTTTGATCTACTTTATAGTTTATCAATTGTACTACGATCAATTCACTGATGAGGGGTCGTCAAAATTTATTACCATAATCCAGGTAAATGAAGACATTTTTTCACTTTTTCGCGGTCCCTAGCTGATGAAATGTATAGATTTCACGATGGCTTTTTTTAGGATACCTCTGGGAAAGTTACCGTGTTATTTTCTAACATCAACTGTGCTTTACAGCTGCAAGTTCCCAGAAGCTTTTTTGCGAGGAAGTCTCGAACAAAATTTTGATTTCCTAAACTGTGGTGGAATCTGTAGAGTAAATCAGCTGATATTTGAATTCATGATTTGAGAATGAACGAAAAACAATTCAAGCGAGTTTTATAGCAAAATTCTGAGTTGTTGGACTCGGAAACTCATTAATGGATGACGACAATCTTTAAATATTACTAGAGTTCTGTGTATCTGTAAATTTTGATTAGAACCGTTGCCATATAGTGTCTTATTTCACTTCCGGGTCATCATAAAAACCCAGCGAGATTGTTTTGCCCTCGTCGTGCCAGCCTGACAGGATTTGAACCTCCCGCCAAAAGTGGGAAAATCTCTCGTGAAAATACTTTACAAAAACCAATCTAATCAAAAAATTTAACGCACTTTAGCCTTCCAAATCCATGCAACGATTACGATCGCGAAATATAACCACAATCAAATTTTTTATTTTTATACCACAATCAAAGTTAAATGTTCTTGGTGATGAGTTTTTGGCTCAACGTGGAAATTTTCATTCAAAAACTATGAATCATTATAAAAATATCACTCATTCATGAAGTTTCCAAAAATATTCAGAAACTCAATAAATCCACTATCCTATGATGCCGATTTTTTCCCTGAAAAACCGATATCAAAATCTTCTCAAAATTCTTCCCTCATGATCCTGAATAATAACCTACACATTCACTAAACAAAATGAATCGCTTTTCCATTTACTCGACGTCAACATTCAGACTCTGTTCTCTACTCTTCGCTTATGATTCATTCGCCTCCCTCGCAGCATCGCATCAACATCCGACTGTCTCTTCTTCGTTTCCGCACTAGCTCTCGCACCCGCACTATTGAATACCATAGCCCCACGAATATGAACATCGCACCATCTCACTCTCATACTATTTCTGTCTTATACTGCATTTACGAGTACTTGCTGTAGGTGTGAGTACGATGCTCTCAGAAGGGGTTACATACCGAGAATCGAGCTCTAATGATGATGCTTGAGGGAAGTTCAGCTTCAGCTTAAAAACATGGGTTGCTCCTGATTAGAGGTGAGCTTGAAGACTTGACTGCACAGAAAATTGCATAGTTTCAGGCGTTTTAGATGCAGATTTGATAGATAAACTTGTAATGATTGTTGTGTAAGGCGATATGTAAGAGTCTCATAGGTTTATTTGGCATTTTTGGTGTCTCATTGGCGAGGGATTTTAAAAATATTGAGACATTCTTGAATTAAAAAATGGAAATGAAATTTTTTTCCTCGCTTCGGACTAAACTTTGATTCTGATCGTGCAACTTAGGAGCTCAATTTCAGATCAGATTGATTATAAACTGTGGATGTTCTTTGCTACTAATCGGTACCAAGGCATTATAGTAATTTTTAACACGTCCGCTGCGACGGCGAAAATCACAGTTCTTTCCTTGTGTGCGGCGGAACCCATCGATTAATGTTATACCCTTGAAACAAAGATCTCCAGCACACAGAAAAGGACAGAAATTTATCTTTTATATCCCGGGTATCCGGCTTTCGCCTCCACCCTGGTTGCCTCCATGGGCATGGGGCAGAGATACGCCTTGCCAACGCGTCGGTTTGGAGGACGGCCACCACCGAACCACAAGTGATTCAACAATGGCTCGATCCTCCTCCCCGACTGCCGAATTCCGGGCTCTGCCCTCACAGCACGCTCGATGCCCACCCCTCGGTGGGGGGTTTTGGGGCTTGTATAGGCTTCCTGAGAGCCCAGGGAATCCCTCGGGATGATGGATGAGTTTTTCGGGATCGCATTGTTATCGCCCGAGGGCGATTCTAATACGAGTCCCTAGAATCACCCATTCCTGGGATGCCGGATGGAGATGCACGGTCTCCACGCTCCGACAGGGCGCTGACTGGGGCCGGGAGCTCGTCAGACTCCAGGAATGAGGCACCAAGCCCCAATCCCCCTTGCGGGTTTTCGGGAGGAGCCAAAGCTCCGAGCACCAGTCTCGGGGCCAGATTCCTCCCTACCGGATTTGGTCCGAAGCCTGGTTACGGTGTCCCAACAACTGGGGCCGGAGGGTCGTCACACCCCGGGACTTGGAGTCCCCCTTGCGGTCTCATAGAAAAGGACAGGCGGGACCCTACGGTGGATCCCGCCACAGTGAACGTGAAACAGATTCAATCATTCCCGATGTATCTACAACCCGTCAAATTTCTGCAGGATTTTGCACAGCACTTTTTGGAGGAAAAAAAATGTTTCGACTTATCCTAATTTTGATGATTTATGCCGCGATATTACTGTAGAACTATGTTCCAGGGTTTAAATCAAACACTTAGATTTCATACTAGAAGCCGTACATTATAGCTCCGCACTGAGCTAATTTGATAGATCACTAGATAATAATTCTAGTGGGTGATTATGAATCATCTCATTCTACTCAATAGAATCATTAAATGAAATTCTGTGACCACGCTGGTGGTTATTTTATATCAAAAAGGCGCGGGATGAGGCTCGCAAATCATTTTTCAACAAGTTTTCTTTGCTCAAAATTATCAAGTATAGTCTTCTTGTTTGTCATAATTTTTATAAAAGAACTATCTTGTCTCATTGAAATAAGTAGAATTTTGAGTGATAAAGATCATAATTTTGATGACTCAAAAAGCTCAGAATCAGACTTTGATAGTTTGATGTACAAACAAAGATTACGGGTATATGCGAACCGTTTTATTTGTATCGTGAAAGATGCCACGCTTCCGTGCATTTTATCGTCGTTGAACTATGGCCTTGTCCACATTCACGCCTTGATTAGAGTGTTGGTACAGAGCTGCTGCGTTACGAAATGAAGCTTCATTACTGCCCAGTTGTTCGTCGAGATGACTACTCTGGGACTTGGAATTCTCGCATTGTTAATTATTTGCTGCTTTTTTCTACGATTTACAGGTAAGTTCCTTTCATGCACTTAATGCATTTTTCAGTTGTTGGATCAAATAGATTATTCTACGGAATGTAGAGCTGGTCTGATAGTAGAATTAAATTTTTTTATAAGTGGCTGAAGATTGGAAGATCTAGCCTAATAGTGTTGAGTTATACGTATAGTGATCCCATGACCTTTGAAGGAGATTGACAATTCTGATTCAGACAATTTCCGGAACATATTCGTTGTCAGACAAAATCAAAATCCTCCAACCTTTGAATGATCCAATTTTCTAACGCAGATGAAAATTGATCTTCTTGAAAAAAAACTGGTCATGACCATCGATAAAGAAAATCGAACATTTTGATATTCAAAGATTTCATACCTCTGATCATTGCAAAGTGTATAAGATGATGATTTAATACTGCAACAGTGCAGATTTTGGGATTTTGGTAACAATACAATCTTCAGTTCTATTCCGAACAACTCATTGAGTCGAATGAGGAAGTTCCAAAAATTTCTTCCAATTAAAATACAACTATTATTCTCTACGCCAAGTCAAAGAAAGTCAAATCAGTCTGGAAACATGTACTCTATGGAAAAAAGTACGTGAATCCAGAAAGTTTTTCTGGGGGGGGGGCGGTTGGGGTCTGGGAGGCGATCCCATGCAAAATTTCTGGCTCGTGGGAGGGGGTAGACGACCCCCCCCCTCCCTTATTCTCCGTGTATCCGCCACTCCTTGAATCTCTGATTTTAATATCATCAAACAAGCAAAAACCAGATCGAAAAGAAAATATCAACATCCACTACTAACTATGCAGCTGATTCAATCTCACAATTTTTACAGATTCAACATGTGTAATAGACGTCAGCAAAGAATTCACCTCAACATCTCCAATTTTCATCAACAAAAAGTCACTCCAAATCGTCTACCCCAAAATCAATTCACCCAAGTCTCTCAGTTTCCAATCCGGTGACGAGTTAATTTTACAGTGTCTCGGTGGTCATCTTACCAAATCTAATTCAAGTACAGGATCAACCAGTGAATTTTCTCGATGCACTAGGAATGGAACCATCTCCAGTAGTACCTCGACTCCTAATCAGCCATTACCTTTAGAACAATTGGGATGTTCCAAAACTCCTGAACCAACTGTGAGACAGTTTGGTTCTTGCAATGAAGGACAAGCTGTAGAAATCGGTTACAAAATTGGCACTGAAATTTTTCGAAGAACCGTGGATTTGTGTTATATAGGGAAACTTGCAAGCACCAGTTGGGCCCATTCAAAGATTCCAGCCATTGTTGGTGGTGTCAAAAGTAAAGACGGAGCCAGTACGAGCTTTGCTAAGGGACCTTTTTTCACGAATGTAGTCATTGGGCAGGTTTATCCACAGAAAAACCAGTTGCAGACTTTTATAAATCTTTTTGGAGGCGATAACGATACTGTAGAGAAATATCTACCTCAGAATGGTGAGTTGTAGATTTTGGGAACAATTGGAGGATTGGTAGGTTTGGGGTAGTGTCATTGGAGTATAATTTTTTTCGAAAAATTGTCTGATTTTAAAGATTTTAAGGGATTAGATAAAAATCTGCTTCCCAAAGGAATGATCTTGAAATTAGGTTTCGTCTGATAATAAACTATTTTTAGACACCAAATTCAGAGAACTAAAATTTGAAGGACAATACCCCTCTATCAATTATGACTTTCTGAGCTTTTGGTAATGACATGATCTGGGCTTACATCTCCTGAAACAATTGTCAGACTATATTTGCAAACTATTTATTGGCATTGTTTCACCTAATGAGGACATTTTTGGAAGACCCTTCAGATCCAACAAAATTTGGTTCACTCCGACATGATTTGCTTGAGAATATTGACAAAAAAATCAAAAAGCATCTTGGTATCAATTTTCCTTCGAAAAAAATTCATCAAGTGGTTCAGGAAGTACCACATTACAGTTCCACTATTCTTTTCGTTTATTCAAGTCATGTTAGGATCGTTGTTACACAAATCGCCCTTCAAAAGATCAAAGCTGTTTTCGTCAAACAAATTAGAGACTAAAATTTAACGAGCACAACTTTCATAGTTCGTGCGTATTTTAGGATGACTTCTTGAAAAAATAAAGTCCATTGAAGAGGACCAATAAGTCCTTCAGAATTGCCTTACGGGACAGCATTGATGGCCTTGGTCCGTCCCAAATAATCTGAATATTTCATGGAATCTTCTCACAGTCCTATCTTTCCAATTGGTGTCCAGCCCCCACTAAACCTCATACTTTGCCTACCATCTTAAAAATCTCCCTAAAAAACTCGTATAAAAACTAACCAAAATCAAACTCTTCTCACAGGTCCACATAAAAATTATTTGGTAAAAGGTCACTTGGTCGCCCGAGCTGATCTCTTCTATCCAGCAGAGCAGCTCAGTACTTATTTCTACGTTAACGTATTGCCAATGTGGCAAAGTGTCAACAACGGAAACTGGAAAAGTGTGGAATCAATAGTTCGCCGAACAGCCAGCCGGTCATCTACCGATCTCGATGTTTGGACCGGTGGACTCGGTATTCTAGAATATGATTCCAAACCCATCTACCTATCTCAAAATAGAAAAAATAGTTCTCAGAAACTCGTACCTGTTCCAAAGCTTCTTTTCAAGCTTGTAATGGACCTAACCTCAAAACGAGGTCTGGTCTTTGTGACTGCTAATGATCCTCATATTGTAGAAGGTCAACCACTTCCTGGAGATTATAGAATGTGTCCTATGAAGGAACTGCAGGTTTGCGAAGAAAATAGGTTCAAACAATTGAAGCAAAGTTTTGAAGGGAGGACGTATTGCTGTTCTGTGGATGATTTTTTGGCACATGAAGCAGTACGTAGGATTGGGATTCCTCTGGACTTTAAGGATCAAAGAGTTGAAATTTTGGAGCTTTTCTGAATTCTGTTTTGGAGAGTCTGCAGGTAATTAAAATATGATCTGATGCATTATCTGAATTGGTAAATATTTGAATATTTACATTTAACGACAGAGGAGATGAAAAAGAAATCATCAATAGAATTTTTAGGGATTTATTTGTTTTTGAGAAGAATTTTTGACAGTGCTAGAGATGCAGATAGTATTATTCAAGAATTATTTTGAAAAGAGAAAAAAACCCGTTCCATGAACCCAAATTGCTATCGTGAAAAACTCTTGCTGATTTTTGATGTATTGACTCAGCTTGGTTTGAAGGAATTCATCTCGTGATAGATGGTTTCACGAAGCCAATACTTATGATGAACGGCGTCTCAGAAAAAAACACGCTTATGGTCTAAAAGATTCAATGCAGCATACAAACCATCGAACGAATTAGAAGAGAAAATATGTGAAAAAATCGGGGGGGGGGGGGGGGGAGTAGCATGTTCCACAAAAAACCCCAGCATACGAGTCTGGCCTAATATCAACAACTCACAGACTCATCCAAGTGTCTACCATGAAAATCACAAGGGTTGTAATCATAAAATGACATACGAAAAAATTGAAACTTGCTCGCCAGGATCCTCAAAAATTTCATCAATCAGCTTTTCAACGACATAGCAGGCGTGCATATTGTGACCTATAGAACTGAAGAAAGTGGCTAGGAAAGAGCCTGTAATTATAGATTTTTAGTTTATTTTCTCTACTTTAAAATACAATGTGCCCCCTCGTCAAATATTCACGTCATTCCTCATCGATGAGCAAATCTCTGAGATCATAGATTACTTTTCCAGTATACGTAAAAATAGGGATATACTGCTAGATACCAAATTAAAAAGTCGTTCTTTCAAATTCGAACGAATTGAGATTGAGTTTTTTTAGATTTTCACACTTGATCCGGCTCTAATCTCAAATAAATGGATCCTATTGAAATCATCAATAACCACAATTGCGTGAATAATTTTGATGAACTCATTATGTAAATTCTAGAGTAAAGAATACGTAGCCCTAAAGTGATAACATAGTTCTGAAGAATTGTGAGAAGGAACAAAATCTGAACAAATATTCTCTCGTTGATAGTATTCATTTCTCAAAAATGATCTGAATAACAATTGATCTACTTAGGAGAATCAACAGGAAGTCTAAGCTGTGATGATAAGATAAAAATCTTATTCTTTTAGTTGATGATTGTATCTATAAAACTTTTCCAAACGAATACAAATTCAGGAAAGAGGTGTTTTGAGTGGTCATATTCAGATTTGAAAAAAAATTACTACCAGTAATGAAATAGTTTCCAAATAGGTCTTTATAGAGATACATCATGTCTTTGCATATTTTAAGCACAACAATCAATGCTTTACTAGCAGTATCATGTGAGTATTGACCCCTCACGTCACATCTTTTTCTATGATCTAATTTTTCAAAACTTTCTGTGTCATCTTCACACTGTTATTGGCGAGCATGAAATTTTGTCTCTGATTCTTAAAAGGCATAAAAGTTTTTATTGAAACCGAAGAATCGCACTGATACAGCAATGTTTATGATACCGTTGCTTGAATTTAATCGTGTATAAATTGGTGGTCCAGAGTTGAGAAACTTGAGTGGATTCGGTATTCAAATTGTCGCTATTGAAATAAAAAAGAAAAATATTACTGACAACCTGACACCTCGATAGAACCCGAAAATTATCTAAGATAATTTCAAAATCATCATCGGCTATACCAAACCCACGATTGTTCGGCTAACTATAACTTTCATCTCCATTCGAACTATAAGTTTGTGGAATTTCTCTCCTTTCATTTTTTGACATTGGAGTAGACTTTTGAGGCAAAACTATTTTGCCTGTGTAATAGGAAACGTAGATAATCTTACATAATATACCTATATGATATCGAAAATTGCCAATAAAAAACACTTTTTATTTGCAGATTTGTTCCAACTTCCTTCAAGTGCTGAGCCATTGTTTGGCAAGGAAGTTAGAAATGCGTTAAAAAATGAACACAGTTTTCTGGTATTCATTTCCATCAAGGGTGAAACCCCAAATGATGTATATCGTTGCTCTGGTGCACTGATAACAAAAAGACACGTTCTTACTGTTGCAACATGTCTGAACAAAGAATTATGGAAAGATGCAAAAGTTTACGTTGGGATATCCGATGTGGGATCACCTGGAATTAGACGATATCGAATTAAATCCGCAATAACTTACGATGAATGGGTGGTGCTTAACAATTTGCCAACCGAAAATTTACCTAGCTCTGATATTGGTATTATTGAGGTGAGGAATTCCAGTAAAAAATCAATGACCAGTTTTTTTACAGTCTTCTGATAGAATTTTTTCAAGTGTGGACAATTATCCGAAAGACAACAATTCGAAAAGTGAAATCCTGGAGAACCAAAAATGTGGGTAGACCGAAATTCTAAATGCAGGATTACGAAGGGACAAATGCGAGGAAATCAAGAATGCAAAAGGAGCAAAATTTTGAATGCCAAAATTTGGAGGGATTAAAATTTGGAATATCGGCAGGAAATGGTCAAATTAGGAACATCTACAATTCGGAATGGCAGAAATTCGTGGCACTTTTCTTGTCAAAATTCTGGCTCTCCACATTTTTACCATTTTGAATTTCGGTCGTTCCTAATTTCCACTTTTCCGAGCTTGCCGCATTGTGTTCCTCCGAATTTTGGAGTCCCGAATTTCTACCTCTTGATATTCCTGATTTCTGAATATTTGTTCTGTAATTTTGCTTTTCCCAAGTTTAGTTTTCAAACTTTTGGCTCTTCAGAACTCAACTCTCTGAGATTTTGGCTTCCCTAATGTTGGACTACACTCAATCTTTTTCATTGTTTTCGATACGATTCGAGCGAGAGCGTTATTGGTTCCAGAAAATTTAGAAGTTTTGCCAAGGATACCTTTAGTTATGCAACACGTTCACTGCGATGGGCCCCACCAGTGGGATCCACGATTTTTCTTATTTAATTTCTACTGTCTCATATTTGCATTCAGAACCCTTCCTCGGTAGCGAAGTAGCAAATTTCAAGGATAGTTTAGTCTGTTGAAGGCATAAACAATGAGTCAGAAAATAGCTTACTCCCATAAAGTTGAGGGTCGAGATCATAACCAACAAAAAATTACGAAAAAGTGCCTTTGAGGTAGTTGCGTGCAGTGAATGTAATAAAATTCAAACCAATTCTTCGTGAAATCTTTTTGTATATGAATTGTAAAAATTTATTCCAGCTTGAGAAGGAAATAATAGACATACCCAGTGCACACATATCTTCAAAAAATTTTTTTGAATCCAATGATAAAGTGACATTGGTTGGCTGGGGTATGACCATCGATGGATCTAAAACAGATAGAGAGCCAAGGAGGCCACAACTGTTAGATTCTGCTAAAGTGCTAGACAAAGATGACTGCGAAAAAAGAATCTTGAAATCATTTTCTCCAGAGTTCCGTTGCAAGATGCCTTCAGAATATCTATGCACCGCGGGAGGAAAATATAGAGTTTCGGCTTTACCAGTAAGTTCAATTTATTGCACTACATTTCTCGATTATTCTATTCATTAGACATTTGATTGATTGCAAGGGGCCACAGCATCAGAGTTCTTCTCTAAATCATCTATCATACGTGGACTTATTAAATGTCTCGAAATGATGAATCAATTTCAATTCATCTTATGCTTTTCAAACATGAGAGTTGTAAAACGTCGTATCACTCTAGTGGTCACTTCTTTCGGATTTACCGAAAATCGAAATCTTTATCACGATATTGAATCTCTTCGAATGCGATGTTTTGCCCCTATTCCTCATCCCAGTACCTAGTATTTTCTGATACATTTAACTTCTCCAAGTTATAATGATACAAACCAAATTTGATTTTTTCAGGGTGATTTTGGTGGTCCTGTTTTAGATAAAAATGGATATATCATGGGTCTTATTTATGGCGTTTGTCCAGGATCTGAACCTGGCCATTTAGTTCGTGGACAAGTCAACATCATACTTCACATCTATAATTATATATTTTTTATCTCAAATGTCACAAATTTTGAAATTTATTTAGAATAAGATGATACGTGTAAAAGCTCCAAGATAATAATAAAGTCTCATTTCGTATAGATGATAAGTCAAATATTAATCTCGAAGTTGTACGATATCAAGTTAAATATGAAACAATTAGGTTTACCTCTACAAGGCGGAAGTAGTCGCTAAAATGAATCAACTATAGATAACATCCATTTCATATTTTTTTGTCTATACAAGGCTACGTTATATTCGAGGCCGAGGCACGGAAAACCACATAATTCAATTCGTTTCAGTTTTACTCACTTTGACTATAACATTTTATCAAAATCAACTTTTACTCGCAGTTCATTAAAAAGTATACATTTCCGTCGCATTTCTGATTAGCCCGGTTTGAGCACTAGGACAGCCAAATCCTCTATTAGTGCCCGAAATGAGCTTGCAAGCAACGTGCGGATGAATTTTTTCATCAGCTCACGCATCTTTCTTTTTCATTTTAGAGTAATGGAATAGTACATTACGCAACTAGGGAGTAAAAGAGGACGAGTCCCTCCCGGATGGATATTAGCGCTCGAGGTGCAGCCGAGAGCGATAAGAACCCGGGAGGTGGTTGTCCTCTTTTACTCCCTAGTTGCATAATAAACTATTTTACCACGAGGGAACGAAAAGTCGCGTCACTTACGCTCCGCGAAGCGGGAGCAAAACGCGTCTTTTGGTCCTTGGTAGTAAAAACTTATTTTGTATCAGCACAGCTTAGAAATCGTTGAGAAAATTGCTCTATCCTGAAAATTCCCGGTATCAAACAATTTGAACGCATTTTTAGGGTTCTCATGGTAAAAAATCATAATTGCCCTGTCCTCGCAAGCTTATTTCAGGCGCAGAGGACTTGTTTCCCTCGCTTCGCACGGTACATCAACTGTCCTAGCACCCGAACTGAGCGTACTGCACCCAGGGCAGTAATGTACTATAATTATAAAATTGATATCAAAAACTCTCCGTCCTTGAATGTCCAGATCGTTCTTCCAAGCTGCTTAATTCCGATCTGGGCGGTCCATTTGATGGAATCACATGACAAAAAAAGTTAGCGCGTGTGTGAAGACGTGAAATTCACAACTGACTATTTGAAATTGAGAAGAAATTTCTGAATTAACTCATTTTTAAATAGGCCAGATCCCATATTGAATCGAGGGGAAGTCCAAAATATTTCATCATAAAGATTGCTCAGCTGTTGCAGAATTATCTAGTAGTTATTATAATTTCAGATCTTGCGAACGAAAAGTAGCCGAGCAAATAGCTATATCAGAATTTGAAAGCTTATCTAAGTGATTAATTCTATTTCTGAGGGACCACAAAGTTAAATCCATATTCTAGATAGTTCTGATTCAGCAGAGAAATGAAAACCACCGTGCGACAGATTTTTAATAAATTGATATTCTTCGCTGCAACATGTAAGTCGATGAAAATACAATCATACGCAAGAAAATTTGTTGATACATTTTTTTCCTGAGTCAAGATTCGTCGTGCAGTGAATGCTCTCGTTGCATCTTGAGCTTATTACGAAATATTCTGAGAATATTCTTCATCTAATTTAGTAGTATACACGAATGGCATGACAAAAAAAGGAACGGATATGCCATGACAAAGAGGCACTTGTCGTTGAATTCTTCATGTTCGTGAAAAAATTGACTTTTTTACAAAACATATTGTCTTGAAAGACGGAAAAGCTCCACGAGGCGTACTCGTGATTGCTCAAAAATATACCTCCTGATTATTTTTATATAAAATATAAAATTCGATACTTCTGATATTGAGAGTATATTTCAAATTTGAGTCATGAATTATAATAGTTTCGAAAAAGGATTGAATTGAGCTCCACTGCTACCTCGCCTTACACAGTAACAGCAAATGAAAGAATCAACGTGACCATCTTGTGTTTCTAAAAATATCATCACCTGACCGCTACCGAATCTCATTTGATTCCATCGTCGAAAAGAACCATATAATTCTGTAAATGGGTATATTTTTTCCTCGACTCGCTATCAAACATAAAGAAATCGGGAAACCAATGTGTATAACCAATCCAAAAATGAATCATTGTGATTGTTGATTACACACAAGCTTCTCCTGCATCAGCAGTCATTCAGAACTCAACTTCTTATCACGTTCGCTGCGGAGGCTGAAATCGGTGATCTTCCCCCAGGTGCGGCGGGACCCACCGGTGGGCCCCGCTCAATGTTATGTCCCATAAGCCCAAATTTCTCAGCACTGGGGGAAAGACACGCGGGGCCCACCGGTGGGTTCCGCCGCAGCGGACGTGTTAGCAGAAGTTGATGTGATGATTATATCAACTATAACGATAACAGCCTGAAATAATTCGGAAGGCCTATAGCTTTTGATACCTGTTAAATATTGAATATTAACTATAACTTTCAGATCATTTTCTGATCCTCACAAATGCTGAGCCACTATTTGGTAAAGGTGTGGCGCCTGTCTCGCATAGGTACAAGTTTCTCGTTTTCATCTCTATAAAAGGTGATAGCCCAGAGAAATACTATCGTTGTTCTGGAGCTTTGATAACAAAAAATCACGTTCTCACTGTCGCAACATGTCTGAACAAAAGTTTATGGAAAAATTCGAAGGTTTTTGTTGGTATATCCGATCCAGGATCACCTGGAATCAGAAGGTACCGAATTAAGTCAGCTATAACTTATTTGGAGTGGGTGTCAATTTCTAAAATCAATCCTGAAATTCCACTTACTTCGGATATTGGTGTGATTGAAGTAAGTATTTACTGTTATATGAGACTCAATTTTTTTTCCTCACTATTTCGGGATATTAAACTGATAGACGAATTCTGTGCGAGTCAATTTTAAGTCCGAAGATTCACTTGACGCATCAGAAATGAAGCACGTGTTTGAGAAATCTCAAAGTAACGATGAAGTTTAGAGTTATAATATTCTTAGTCCATGAGCATATGGTGGGTCCTGCAGGACCGATATTAGTATATTGAATTTTATACGACTATGTTAAGATTTCATGATATTTATATGGATCTAACAACTTGTCTTTTGAGTTCTCAGTAATAATTCCACGTGGTCCATACATTTCAAGACTACTTTCTAAAGATCATACTCTCGGATTTTTAAAATGGGTAAAAATGACTTGTCATTGTTCGCACTCTACTTTACGCTTTTGGGATTTCGATTAGGTTTGAGTCTACGCAAGCGTCGCTTTGAGTTGCAATGAGTATCTCAAATCTGACTTCGAAAGCAACCTATGAGGTGATTTCTAAGAATCCGTTTTGACCTGAACCGCATCGATTCCTCCTTCAAAGTGGCGAGTAGAGTGGATTATCCCTATATGTGTAATTAACAAAGGATGAAAATGGTCAATTTTGTTATAAAACAACATTATTCCTCCACTACTCGATGAGTATTATTCATCGTATCAGAAAATGTAAAATAGTACATTTCGATACAAGGGTGGAAAAACCTTTTTTCGCGTCCGAGTGTTGGGTTTCCGGCCTGAGCCGCAGGCAAAGGTCGGAATCAACACGAGGATGCGAAAAATAAGTTTTACACCCGTGTATCGAATACTATTTTTTGACAAACTGTGAGAGAAAGTGGGAAATCAGTGCGGAAAAGTTACTTTCTCGCACAGTGTATCAAAATAGTAGATTTCGCACCGAGATTATGAGGTTGTAGCTCGCTTCTGAGCGATTGGTTTTCGGCCCGAGCCGCAGGCGAGGGTCGAAATAATCGCTCGGAAGCGGGGAACCTCATGATCGAGGCGCGAATGCTATTTTATGAAATTTTGTAAGCACCCAAACATCGAAAAATTGCATATAATAACTTTTTGTAGGACTTTTTCAAGTCTACAAAAAAATCTTGGGGCAGTTTTTCGAATTATGCGTCCATTTCGAGTGATGAGGCGTTCTTGTCCGAATGTTCGAGATTTTGCAATATTTTCACCATGCATCATGCTCGATATTTTATATAACGATCCTGGTAGAAATTTGCCGAAGAGTATTGGAGTCGAATCTAAGATATGGCCAAAAAATTGGACTAATTTTGATGGACAACTCATGGCTATCACCAATTAATGAATATTTCTTTTCCAGCTTGAAAAAGAAATAACTGACATAAGACCAGCAGGAATATCAACATTAATAGCAAGTTATCGATCTGGAAAAAGGGTAATAATGACCGGTTGGGGTATGGTTGCTGTAGAAGGACAATCAAATGTTTGGGATAGAGAACCTCGTAGACCGAGGGAAGTTTCAGCCACGATTATTATTGACAGAATTGATTGTGAGATACGATTATTGACAGCATTTTCTGCCAAAAAATTCAATTTACTACCCGAGCAGTTGTGTGTTGCGGGTAGTCATTTAAGGAGTATAGCAACACCGGTAAGATTCATTGATTCACATTTAAAAAGTTGTGAGAGATTTACGAGATTCAGAACTTGCAAACTCAATCGTAGAATTGGCAACTGATCTCAAGATTGTTGTGTTTCTATCGAAGATTTTTCAAATGATCCCGTGGATTTTAAATTCTGTTCAGATACGAGGCACTGAGAGCTATCCCAATAGTCCCTACTGATTTAAATTAAGGAAATGCAAATTTTGTCATTGCGTGTTCCATAATCATCGGTCAAGTGCTTTAGAAACACATAGAAAGTACAAAAAATTGATTAACGAGTCAATCTTACCTATATCACTCTGCTTATCCAAATTTTTTGGAATTTCATTACACTCACCTATATTCTCAACGGATCATTGACACAATGCAATTACGAGAGAGATACCATCGTTTTTCATAATAATATTTGATTACAGGGTGATTATGGAGCTCCTATTCTAGACTCGGATGACTCAATAGTGGCTATTCTATTCGGTATATGTCCAGGTACAGAGCCCGGTGAAACATTACGGGGTCAAGTCAACATAGTTGTCCGAATACATGATTACATACCATTTTTATCAGATGTTACTAATCAAAATCTGATGTACTCGAATTGAAAATGGAGCAAAAAATTTAAACCAAATATTACGATGGAGTTTGCTCAGAAAGAGCAATATGAAAATATTGTAATTCACAGTCAGACTCTCGTGCAATTGCGCCTTTGCATGAACTAGTCCGTAAAATTGTTTGAAAATTCAACCCACCTGGTTGACAAATTATATCTCTTGTATTAGTACAGAGATCTCAGATTGAACTCCTTTTCAACCAGCTAGTTCTTGAAATTTTTACTCAGATAGCAGAAGTTCTCGACTGTCATGGGAATATATTTATTCTTGAAAAGCATCTCTCAATAAAGCTCGTTCTAATCCAGCTCCTTGATAGAGTCAGAACCAAGTGTTGCTCACCATCGAATAGTATTCCTAATATCACAATAGCATAACGTGGCTAGTGTTCCCAACATGCTCCGCCGCCCCCCCCCCCCTTAAGTAGTTTTGCCAATACTTTTTTTCGTCTATTTGGATATTTTCCGACGCACTTCATCTCTTTTCAAAGTTTCTTCCAAGAGCTTCGAAATAAGCTATGGTATGTCCAATTGAGGGGCTGGGTGGAAAAAGGGCGTAATTGCAAAACGGTCGTTTTGAGAAAATCAATAAAAACTTGATAAAAATCGCTACAGACATAATTGGACGAGTTGACCTGACTTATTTCGAAGAAAATAACATACTCGAAACAGCCCAACCCGAGCCGGGTGATGAAATTTGATTTTGAGCTCTTTTTAGCAATTTTAAAAAATGCAATTACGCCCTTTTCCGAATACAGGGTCAAAGTTCGGCCCTTCTTCCGCACAAAAAGTGGAATTAAATCTCGCGATCAAGTCCAATCGTCTCCAAATTTTTTGAGAGTGTTCCTGAGCATGTTTCGACTGATTGCTATGAGATGGTTCGATTCATGCTTCACGGTTCTATGGACACGAAAAGCTTCCATCAGTCGTGTATAAATGTCGAGAAATTTTTTTCACTAGGAACAGGTGAAGACACCCAATTTGAAGGTGAAACAACATGTTTTCATCGTTATATCAGGTGGAAAAGCGTTTCCAGGCTCTGGGGAATTTTTATAAAATTTTTCCTCGGTAATTAGGCCCTTTTTCCAGATCCGCCCTCACTTACGCCCTGTTACAGAGTAATTACGCCCTTTTAAATCTTTTCAGTCAGGTACTTAAGCCCTTTTGCCAAATCTTGTTGGGCTGAGCAAAAAATTAAGCCCAGCTTTCGAAATGTTATCACAGCAGTTACGCCCTTTTAACACCTTATCATAGCAGTTACGCCCTTTCAACATTCTATCATCGCACTTACGACCTTTTATCGAGCAGATGAAAGGGCGTAATGGCGGTTACGCCCTTTTATCTGCCAGACGGTTTTTGGGATCTTACGAAAAACGGATTTCGGGGGTTGGTAGCCCTTGGTATAGAAGCTCAAAAAAACCGATGTCCGGAAAAAGGGCATAATGACGGTTACGCCCTTTTTCCACCCACCCCCTCAGTTATGATCAACCAAGGCTGAACAATATGCCCCCATCCCTTATAACAATGTAAATTAGCGATGGAATGGATGACATTGCTTTTATCGGCGTGCAAACACATTCGCATGAAGCTTTTCCGAGAGCTTTTCGCCGGTCCAAAGTATTATTTTGGACCTATTTTGATATGATAAACACGTTGTGAGTGGTAAAAAAGGCCATACTGCAATGCCTTTCGAGATAGCAGGCTGGCAATATGGGGGCATAATTGGTACACTCTAATTTCGGCCTTCTCATGTTTTGTGGACGATCTCCGTATTTTGCTCATAAAATCACTTTGAATCCGAGTTTTCTGCAACTCTGAAAAATCAATTTTGAAGATCTTGAAAAAAGAGATCGAATGCGCGCAAGTAGGTACGTTAAAATGAGTCGAATTAAACAATTCTGACAATGGTTTCACTTAACGCGATTTCTCCAGTGATTTCTTATCTGTGCGAACACAAAGTATGAGAAATTCACTTCAAATGCTTTCAGAACACGTAGAAATCATTTCGGGTCAGTCCTAATCAATCATTTTCTCATATTTTAACATAACAAATTTTTGCGAGAAGATCAACGAGTGCCCATTCCTGACTATCTTACCGGTATGATACTGTTTATTGATCATAACGTATACATCAGTGAAGAGCAAATGCACATGGATTAAAGATTATGTTATTCTGAAGCTATGTCCATTACCCATGCTCGGGAATTTTGGAAACGTGTCTCGAAATGTTCTCAAACCTGTTCAACCAATACTTGCTTGGAATCAGAATCACAACAAGGTATACGAAATTGAAAAAAGATCTAGTTCTTGATAGATATAATCTCCAATATTCAGCTTCATAGGGTTGGATCTATGAACCACTTCCAAACCTTTAGCCCCGATGAGGTCCCCGATCATGTCAAATTAATATAGACCAGTTAGAATATTTGTACCCCGGTACAAAATTTCGATCTTGCACAAATTGCATCTCTCATTTTTTAACTATTTGAACATCAGAGCAGGTTCTAAAAGTTTCTTGAGGTCCACAACCTAGTGCTCCAGTACCATCCGGGCAAATACCCCAATTATTTGCTGCTGTGTACTGCCATCTAAAAACGCATTGCTCGCAAGTGAGTTTTTTTGGTAAGTTCACTTTAAAATTGAGCATTCCTATCACGTTGCTATCTGGCAAATCATATCTTTTTGAACCATCGTCCAAAGTTAGAGGAACGAAGCAGCTTTCTTTTTCAAGCTTCGATTTCATGGACGACAGGTCACAAATTGAGAAATTGAAAAAGCCACCCAAGTTGGCTGTTAGCTCCACTTCGACATCAATCGTTTGGTTTGCCTGGTATCTGTGAAAAATAGAGACATTTTTAGTGAAATTGAAATAATGAATTTTTATTCTATATTGCTCGATAGAAGGATACTATCTGTAGGGCATGTATTGAGAATCATTTGAAATTTTCGAGGTTCTTTATGAAATTCCCAAAACTATTGTGTTATCGGTCTCCTCAGTTGGATCATTCTTTCGCACACAAGAATAAAGAGATGAAGATAGTTCAGTGAATATCAGGTCTATTAAGCTTGTGATACTTTAACACGTTCACTGCGACGACGAAAATCGCGTTCGGGTCCTGTGTGCGATTGGCCCCACCGGTGGGGCCCATTTAATGGGATTTTGATCACCGCCGCACACAGAGTTGGATGCGTGGGCCCCACCGGTGAGGCCCATCGCAGTGAAGGTGTTAAAATTGACAAGAGAAGAATCAAAAGGTTTAGATCCTCACCAGAATTCCTCTTCAATTTTACATGATCTAAAATACCGTAAACAGGGTTGATTGTGAACACCGGGGTGAATGTGTCCACTCAATTGTTTCTGGAACAGCTTCTGACTGGTACGTCGGAAAATATCTTTTGAGGGCTTATTTTAAAGACGGAATGAATAGCTCCAAAATGAGCTTCAGCAGGATCTTATACTGTTAAAGAGTACGAAAGTATCACAAAAACAAAAAAAGACACATTCACCCCAGTTTGAGGTAGGATAAACATAAAATATTTCTATCATAGTAGCCAACCATTATCCAGATATTGAGCCTGAAATCCTCTATTCATGGGCTTATGTGAGCTGTAAAAGCCCTCTAAATGAGAGGATCATTTGGCGAACAGTCCCAAAAAAGTAAGAAAAATTTTGGTCAAGATGTTATCGTATCGTATCGACTATTGATCATTCTTCCTAGTCGCAACATTTCTGATAATAAATTCTGAGCCAAAAATGGTGGTAACACTCTGCTTTCAGATAATTGACATGAATATCAGTTCTCGATGCAGAATTTCCTTGAAAAATCCAAAAACATTTATAAAAACCTGATCATCTATGGATCTGACATAGAGGAGCTTCAACGACCCCCAATTTAGTCTTTGACTATTGGGCACGAGGCAGAAATTATTTTTTGACATTTCTAAAACTATGCAACTATTTCTATTCTTGTCTACTATGGCCACTCAAAACATGGTACTTGGAATGTACCATTTTCATAATTGATAATAGGTTCTTTAAAAAAGGTGAATATGGTAATCGGAGCTCGACACTTTCATCTTGAAATAAATGTAATCACTCACTTTTGAACAATAGTTCCCGTTCCGTATTTTCCTTTATTTTCATTGTCTCTTGGTGTAGAGCTGGCGAAATCATCACCACAGATGCCACATCTTCCTCCATTTTTATAATGCAGTGTCTAAAATTCGAGCGTTTAAAGGTGGAAATCAGTAAAAGGTATATTCATATGACAAGTATAATTTCAGTTCGAGCAAAAATAAGGAAGGACTAATTTAGTTAAGTACGTGTGTCGAGCAAAAGAGTAGGGGAGTTTTCCAGTCAGATATTATATTCTCAAGTATGAACCTTTTATAAATAATCAAAATCTACGATCATCATTACCTAGTTCGAGACTTAGGAATCTTTTTACATATATCGATCGCTGACATAACTTAGACCTCAAATGAAATTTCCAAAAGTGACTACACTTCCCAAAAATGAAGGAATTTTATATTTGGAAAAGTGGAAAATCGGAAAAATGTCAAAAGGTATCATAACAAGAGAACGAGTCAGATGAACCTATTTAGGCATGAATAATTCATTAGTGAGGATCAAAAAGCAAACCAAAGGATATTAGCATCATTTTGTGAAATGAGATATTGAAAAACCAAAGTCAAAAAAATCAACCGATTCAACCATCGTCATTTCAGTTTTAAACTTTTGCATTCAGTGATAGAAAAATGTGAGTGACTAGTAAACAAAAAAGTTGATTCTCTCTTCTTTTCATTCATACAGAGAAGACTTTTTTCCCTGAATCTCATCTAAATGCATCAAAATATAATCTCCTAACACGAGAAAAATTTTCCAAGGTTGAATACACGAAATACTTACAACAAATCCACCACACTGATTCATGTTATCTTCATAATTTATCGGCGTAGGAAATCCTTTTCTCCAAGCACTACCACGATGAACCGGTTCCCATACTCTTCCATATGATTCAATTTCCCATGAAAATAGGGAAAGAATTAAGAAAAAACACAATTGAAAGATCATTTCGAAAAATGAAGAAGATCTAATAAGACTTATAGACAGTAATGATCTGTGATCTAAGCAATCTCGACTTTTATCCGTCAAGTTTGAGATAACAATTTACCTGAATGATTTTATCGAGGTTCGAATTCCGCAGATTAAAGTGATTTAGATCAGCGATTAGTTATTATTATTCTACTCTAGAATTGCAATAAAATTTTTCGAAGGTGTATTTGAACGATGACGTTATACCTTGAAATATTGAGAATGATAATTGATTCATTGTTTAAGGTTGGCTATTTGACGATAGTAATAAGAAAGGTAAATGTGTGCGAGGAGGAAGATCAGTTCAGATTTGTTTGTTTCTAAGAATGTTGTAACTCGCAAAAAAAATCATTGATCCAGGAGAATCTTCACATCATGGATTTGTTCCACACCTTAACGTATCAGAATTCTCATTAGATTTTATTAAGTATGCATCTAAAAACAAAATTTTCGTTCAGATGAGTGGGAAATTTTTTTTTAAAACGAGATATCCGTTGGGAAAAAATCAGCAATATTTCATTCATTCTCACAGGTGATCTTTTTTATAAATTCAGTTGCTATTCAGATATAATGGAGATATAGATCAACAAGGCAAGACATTATGCTACATTTCGATATTTTAAATACCTACGCTCGCAAATTACATCATCGATCAAAATAAACATGTCGAGCGTACTAGATATACATAGTAACAATATCGGCTTCCATATCTCACCGCTTTATCGATGGTAGAATACTTTTTTTTGCTCTTCACTTCAACTCACCTACTCATAGATTATCACTTCCAATGAATTGTAGCTCATTCCTACAAGAAAATTTTTCCATCTTTATGAAAGATACCAATATAGGAGGAGAACTACCAACCTGAAAACATTCTACCTGACAATATTTTGCATTTCGAACCCTATTAGGTCCAAAAAAAAAAATTGAACCTCAAAATATACGTGATTAATACATGGTAATGAGGCATATATCTTTATTAAAAACGAATGAGTCATAAAAGCGAAAATTTCAGGAAACTATCGTCCAGTTTCTTCTTCGTTCTTAGCCTTAATCTGTACATCAGAGCAAGTCCTGAAAGTTTCCTGAGGACCACAGCCCAATTTTCCAGTTCCGTCTTCGCAGATTCCCCAATTGTTCGCAGCTGTATATTGCCACCTGAGTGAACACTGTTCGCAATAAAAGTCCTCCGGAAGTTGTAATTTAATTTGCCTCTCGCCTGCTTTGTCATCAGGCAAATGATACTTTGTTGTGATACCATCTTCTAATGGCAAATTCTGGAAACAATCTTCAGTCTCAAGACCATCAGTGGTCATATCTATCGAGCAGATAGAAAATTCAAAATATCCACCGAGGTTGGCTGTTAGCTCAACTGTTACTGTTATGAGCTCGTTTTCTGTGTATCTAAAATGAATAAAGGAGGGTTTTCAATTTGTTGTACATGTGGTAACTGGATTGAGGGATTTTTTATGAAAATTACTCGGGGTAGTATGGGTTGTGCGTGCAAATTTTTTGAGAGTATTTTTAAGGGGAAATGACGTAATTGAGGAGGAATCAATTTTACCGAATGAGGGTAAATAAATGGCCAAATTTTTCATATCTTTTATATGTCACGCAAAATGTGTTCTCCGAACTCTAGCAAATATTTCCGCGATTAATTTATTGAAAAATTACACACACTCTCTTCATATTAATAGGAAAAAAACGAGGTTCTCGATTTTCCATTAAATTTCAATAGCAGTTATTAATCCATGATTAATGTCGTATCACTACTGTTTCAAAGTTCAATTATCTGAAAACTTGCATTCTTGCAATGTAATACTACTCACGAGTGAAGCCAGTTGATAAGATTCGATACAAGGGTGTAAAAACTTTTTTTTCGCACCCAAGTGATAAACGGGCCGAACCCGCATGCAAGAGTCGTAATTATTACGAGGATGCAGAAAATACGTCTTACTCCCGGTCCCGTGTATAAAACCAATACTCTTTGATTAGATATGAGTAAAAATCGTTGAACTGTGTACAAAGTACTTTTTCACGTACAAAGAATATTTATAATATTTATTTGTATCGGAAGAGTATTTTTTGGAACATCTTTTCAATTGTCTCTAGGTAACTTAAAATAGAATCTCGTTGTTGAAAATGGACGCAAAATTTTTCGATGGGTGAATTTAATAAAAAAAAAAAAAACGCTTACGTTTTGACGATTGTTCCAGTTCCATATGTTCCGTGATTCTGGTTAGCCTGAGGTTTTTCATCTGCATAGTTATCACCACAGACTCCACATTTGCCTTTATTTTTTTGATATTGTATCTGTGAAATTAATGTAATGATGTGAATTTCCATTCACATTTTTGCTTTTCAGTGCTGCGAAGCTTTTTCAATTGGGGAAAATCATCAATATTTTGATTTTCAAGTTCTCATAATAAACTGTTTCGATCAAAATTGCTCTTTCTCATTCTCTACACCTCGAAAACGAGCTTTTACCACACAAAAATTATCAGCGAGATTGAATCTCATTGAGATTTTGAAGATCACCATTCTGGGCCCGTATTCTAAATTTTGCGGTAAAATTTTCCGGCAAAATTTACCGTAAAATATGCCGACTGCCGACATCAATGGCGCTCTGTCGGTAACCCGAAAGAATTGCCGCATTTGCTGCAGTTTGTCGTCACGATTTGACCCCCGATTTGCCGTTTTTGTTGGTGGCGTTTGCCGTGGAAAATACGGTAAAAACCACGACGGCAAACTTCAGCAAATGCGGCAAATTTTACAGGTTGCCACCGATGCCGGCAAAATTTAGAATACGGGCCCTGACGTTATTAAGATAGAGTTTTTTAAGAATGGTATCATAAATAATTGTTTAGGATAATCCAAATCAAACTTACAATATATCCTCCACACTGATTCATATGATCATCATAATTAATCGGTGTGCCAAGTCCCAATCTCCATGCACCTCCTCTGTGAACTGGATCTAATACTCGACCGTAAGACTGTACTCCAATCGTGTATAGAAATACGACGCAGAAACTTGAAATTATGATTTTTGAAATCATTTTGAAACCGTGATGTTTCTAGAGCAGTAGTTTTCTCATACAACAGTCAAGGCTAAGGCTGAACCTTTATTATATACGGTACGGTTATCAGATAGAGTAGCTTTGACGCTTTATCTATTTTTCAATAAAAATTTTCAATTTTCTAAGATTTCATTCTTGAGTGGTGATTTACACTCGTAATTGAAGTTGTCGAACGCAACGCACTAGCTACTTCGTAGAGTGTATATTACCGATTTTCAATATACGCAATAGTGAAATTTCGGAATTCTTCTTCTCAGAGTACGTTTCTGTCGAGTGGTTATTTTGGAATCTGCACCTCACTATTCATTGAGCAATTAAACAATCATGATAATAATGAACAATTCATCTTTGATTACAAATCCTATGATTGAACAAGGAATCATTTTGGGTTTTCGAAGAATAATAATGGCTATTGTAACAAAAAATGGCACGATGGACCTGAACCAACTTTTATGCGACCAGAAATCACCTAAAAAATTCCAATGCGGTCTTGAGGGTCTTATTATCAAATGCAGTTCATCATAAGTGTTTGTCGTAATTTTCCGACCTGTTTTCGGGAGGAATTACACTCTTGTGCCTCAGGATGTAAAATTTTGGCCTGAAAAGAATCCAGAGGTCTGGGCATAGAAAGGATATTCGCTCTGATTTATTTTCGAATTTATGCCTTCCAAACACCATTTTCTATTTAGAATCTACATGCCGATTTTTGAGAAACATTGTATATCTGCGAGTACAGCTCACAAGGGGAACACCAATCTTGTGGGTCCTGGATCTTGACGAAACTTTGGGAATCTTGTTGTCTTGGTCCGAAATGAAGGTACCCAAAAGGGTTTCGTCCAATGGGGCTCCTATCCTGAGATCCAGCCATGGAAATTAGCATTGTCCATATAGGCCCATGTTAAAATGACACATATATAGATATACTAATAATGCTAACCTCCATGTCTGTATCTCAGGATAGGAGCCCCATTGGACAAAACCCTTTTGGGTACCTTAATTTCTCACCAAAACAAGAAGATTCTCAAAGTTTCGTCAAGATCTAGGACCCGCAAGGTTGGTGCTCCCCTCGTCAGTAGGTAGCCGTTGAAGCCCAGAATAGCCACCAATATCAGATCGAATCTCCTTTCCATACCTATCCCTGCATTCTCTTCAAAGCAAAAACTCACGATTTAAGGTTCAAAAATGCATTTTTCTTCAAAAAACGGTCGAAAAAATTACGGCAATTTCTTTTAGAACTGCCATTGATGAAGTCTTCAAGCGACCGCAATGGAATTTTTAAAGTGATTTTTGGTTGCATTAAAAGTTTATTCATCAGGCCCGCCGTGATGAGCCATGCTAAAATTTTCACTATATTATCCGACGACGTCGAAATATTTTAATGCTCTCGTCATCCACACTTCAATAGCTCATTTTTTGCGGACAGAATTTTATTCAATTACAGCTTATCTCTTACTAGTGTTCTGAATCTGACACTGACATCAAAATAGATTTCATTTTTTGCTAATCAATCACATCACGATAATCGCGATGAAGTATCATCAGGAAGAAAAAATTCATTATCGTTTCGACGGTGATTCCCACATATCATATAATTTTGATGTTTATATCATCTCACTACGAGGAAAATATTGTAATAGTCCAATAAAAGGAAGTTCTACGTAAAGTACATGAGTCCTGTTTATTATAAGTTTCACCCTGAGTATTTCGATTATCGTCGAAATTCATCAGTTCTCAACATTACAAATATGGTTCAGATAGATTATGAAATCTGCGACAATTATGTAAATTTTGATATTCTTTGCTGAGTACATTTTCCACTGTAGACCACATTTATCTGACGCTTATGTCAGAGCAGGTCCTAAACATTTCCTGAGGTCCACAGCCTAATTTCCCAGTTCCATTAGGACAGATTCCCCAATTATTAGCGGCTACATATTGCCATCTGAGTACACAGTGTACACAAACTAAATTTTGTGGTAATTGTACTTTGATTGTATAAATTCCCACCGTAGATGCATCAGGTAATTCAAATTTGCTTCGTCCATCTTCCAGTAGAAGAGGTTTGAAGCAGTTTTCGTATTCGTAAGGGGTATCTAGCTGGTACAAATCACAAATTGAAAATTCAAAGTGACCTCCTAGATTTGCCGTGAGATCGACTTCTATATCGATCACTTGGTTCATTTCATAGCTGCAAGAAACCAAAAATTCTATATTCATTCGCATGAACATGATGTAATCAAATTGTCAGAATCTATGTAGGTAGGCATATTATGTAATTTCCTGACGATTCATGAAAACTCACAGTTTCACGATTATTCCTGTTCCATATTTTCCACCATTCTCGTTATCTCTTGGCACAGAATTCGCAAAGTCATCGCCGCACGGGCCGCATGTTCCATTATTTTTTTCGTGCAATTCCTTAATCGTGCATTGAATTTCATTAGAATACCGGTGCTTTGTTTGGATATTGAATATTATTATAAACGAAACAAACAATGCGAAAAATTTTTAAAGCATGATAGAATCTAGCATATTTTTAAAAAGTCATAAATTGAGAATGATATGGTCGAGATTTTTACATTCCTTAAAATTGAAGAGACTTGATTTTCCTAAGAAAAAGAATAATAAAAACTAACAGTGTAACCTCCACAATTGTTCATATTGTCTTCGTAATTTACTGGTGCATCGATCCCCTTTCTCCACGCACTTCCTCGATGAACAGGATTCAGCACTCTGCCGTAGCAATCAACTTCATGAAAACCAAAAACAATAATCAAAAAATTGCTCAGAATAAGTTTCAGAATCATTTTGCTAGGAATTCTCTTGACTAAATCAGTATCTTATACCAAAAGAGAAGATTGGCTCCGTTTTATAATCCATCAAAAAGCCGAGTTATCTGTTCAATCATTTGAAAAGTATGATGTAAGTCATGAATGATCTTATCGATCGATTTTCAATCGAGTAAATTGGATTCCTTTTGAGTAGATTCGTTATTTCAGATCTATGTAATATAACTCATTTTCAACTCTTCATCTCACAACAATGCATGATCATATCATTTCCAAGTGAAAATAGTCTGTTTTGAATAAAATCTCGGAGGAAAGAGATAGAAAATAAAATTCGACTATTCTTAATTGCACTTTTTGTCGAATTCATCTACTCGATTTGACATTTGGTAAAATTTAGAGAAAGAATACTTCAAGTATGGCATTGGAAGCATATACTACTGATAATTACACTGATAGTGGAATACTTGAGATTAGCGTTACCTAACCTTTTAGTACTATCTTTCATCTCTAATCTGGATTTATACTCTGCGAAGTCTCAGCTCTAAATGAGAAAATCAAACATTTGATGTATTCATCTTTGACCAACGTTATTAAATCAGCCTCTGATAAGAACATCACCCATTCTTTAATATTTTAATATAAAAATGCATGCTCACGATACTATAAGCGAAACTACAAAAAACTTCTGCCAAAAGTTCAAAATTTTCGCGCTTTCGCATATCACGGATTCGTCATATCCGGTTGTATAATGGGGCAGCGGAGGAGACTTCCGCCCGCCACAAGAGCCGCGTCGGCCTGCGTCGGCCGGCCGGCCATATCATCAGTGATGGTGACAATGGCGGCCAAACCAGACGTTCACGAAAGGTAGCCGAATTTTGATGCCATCAGCATCGGCTTCTCTTCGCACGATGCTGTTTTGTCATCAGGTAAATATCGTTCTCCGTTTTCTGAATTAATTTCCCCGAAATATATTTTTCCACCCGACTCTGTACTTTACCTAACTTTGCTCAGCCAAAGTTTCATATCTCTACTGTAGCGATTTTGCTGACTTTTTCTCTCCATTTATGAGAACATAATCCAGTTCAGATCTTGGATATTAATTTTACTACTCTTTTCAATTTTGAGTATGCATACTCAATTTTTTTCTTGCTATGAAGTGAAGGATACCGGTATCGTTTTTGTGAGGTTATCTACAAGCATCTAAAAGTTATTTTTGTTAGTGTTCAAGCTGCATTTTATTGAGTGCATTATTCAATTATGGCACTCCTTTCAGTTGTAATTATGTATCATTGGTCTCATCCTGTGCTTGGAGATCATGTGTAGAGTGTAGAAAGTAAATTGGTGTGATTTTATTACTGATGTTTCGTTTCTTCATTTTTCAGCACACTTGTGAGCTATTGAGTTGCTCTGAACAAGATTAGACTAGTTTGAAACTATTGCCCCAGCTTTAATCCAAAATCAAGATGTATCTGTATAACTTGACACTGCAGCGTGCCACCGGCATCACTCATGCCGTACATGGCAACTTTTCTGGTACAAAGATGCAGGAAATTCTGGTCTCGAGGGGCAAATCTTTGGAACTCCTTAGACCAGATCCTAATACTGGAAAGGTTCATACCGTTCTGGTCGTTGAAGTATTTGGCATCATAAGATCTCTGATGGGCTTCAGGTTAACTGGTGGTACCAAAGATTACATTGTTCTGGGATCTGATTCTGGACGCATTGTTATCTTGGAGTATGTTCCTGCTAAAAATACTTTTGAAAAAGTTCATCAAGAAACATTTGGCAAAAGTGGATGCAGAAGAATTGTTCCTGGACAATACTTGGCAATCGATCCTAAAGGACGTGCTGTAATGATTGGTAAGCTCACATTTATAGCTCATAATATTGATGAATACTTGAGTTCACATTTTCATGATTATTTTATCAGTCCGTGTTTCACCTGATAATACATTGATTAAAACACCTGATTATGATGCCTTATTATTCTACAACAAAAAGATGCATGTGAAAAACTTGTTCTAACTTTGTGACTCAATTTTTCAGGGGCAATTGAAAAACAGAAATTGGTCTACATTCTCAACAGAGACCCTGAAGCACGTTTAACTATTTCCTCTCCACTGGAGGCTCACAAAAGCAACACTCTTGTATATCACGTAGTGGGTGTAGATGTAGGTTTTGAAAATCCCATGTTTGCCTGCTTGGAGATTGATTATGAGGAAGCTGACACAGATCCAACTGGAGAGGCTGCAATCAAAACTCAACAAACTCTAACTTTTTACGAACTTGATCTGGGTTTGAATCATGTTGTCAGGAAATACAGCGAACCTCTGGAAGAAGTAAGTTTTGTGCAACATGTTATCTTTGAATAATGATTAGTTATGGACTCTGAACACATATCTCACCCTTACTTCTATTGAAGTATTCTCGCCATGCAATGCCACTTACCAAATCTCTACTTAATGTGTGAAATACACGTGCATGCTATAGGGTAATTTTCACTTACGACTGATTAATTTACAGCACGCTAACTTCTTGGTCTCAGTGCCAGGAGGCAATGACGGTCCAAGTGGAGTACTCATTTGCTCTGAGAATTATCTCACATACAAGAATTTGGGTGATCAGCCGGATATTCGATGCCCGATTCCTAGGCGGAGAAACGACTTGGATGACCCTGAACGAGGCATGATATTTGTCTGCTCAGCTACTCATAAAACCAAGAGCATGTTCTTTTTCCTCGCTCAAACTGAACAAGGGGATATTTTCAAAATCACACTTGAAACAGATGAGGATGTGGTGACTGAAATCAAATTGAAGTATTTCGACACCGTACCTGTGGCATCCGCCATGTGCGTTCTAAAGACTGGTTTCCTGTTTGTTGCTTCTGAATTTGGTAACCAGTAAGTATCGCATCCTTGGATGAGTAAGAAGCTCGACACTTTGCTCTCAAACTCTGTCTCTATTTGTTTAGTTATCTGTACCAAATAGCTCATTTGGGTGATGACGATGATGAGCCTGAGTTCAGCTCAGCTATGCCCTTGGAAGAGGGTGACACGTTCTTCTTTGCACCACGGCCATTGCGGAATTTGGTTCTTGTGGACGAGATGGATAGTCTTTCTCCTATCATGGCTTGCCAGGTAATTGAAATTTTTTATCTGTTATGCTCAAGCACTCACAAGTAGAGAAGAAATGATATCTCAAGTTTCTTCTCTGTGACGAGTGCTAGAGTAAATATTCTTTGTCGCCTTTACTTTGTAATTGCAAATTGAAGTGAATCAAAGAATGACAGCTCTTGATTGAATTATTATATTAATCATGCAAATCATCTTGTCAATGTTCACTTATCAGATCACCTTTTCATATATGAATAGGTTGCTGATTTGGCCAATGAAGATACGCCCCAGTTATACATAGCTTGTGGTCGAGGTCCACGTTCAACTCTCCGAGTATTACGACATGGTCTTGAAGTCTCCGAGATGGCTGTGAGTGAGCTGCCCGGTAATCCAAACGCTGTATGGACAGTGAAGAGGCGTATTGACGGTTAGTTGTAATGTACTTTGCACGCTTTTTGCTGTTTGAATTTTTCACGATACCTACTTTTTTTTTTTGATGCGTGGACCGTCGTCCACAGATTCATTCTTTGTAGTGTATCTTGCAACCATTATCCTCAAACTAGCTATTTGCTCAAATATTTTTCGGCCTACGCGAAATTGGTATAGGCGTTCCTTTAATTGGGAGCTAACATTCTTTAGGATTCAGCCATATTGCTTTTTTCTGCCATCTAAAATAACACGGATGTTAGTTCCCAATCGCATTGAAGGGCAGTTCTTGAGCTCTGTTGATCTGTACGTTACTGAGAAAGAGCAATCTCCGAGTTTCCGCGGTTGGAGACACTCCAGCGTTTTATCAAAAATGAAGATAATTTCAGCCTGGTGGTTTGATACACTCTTATCAAACACCAGTTCTCTCCTTTCAGGCTGTCATCAATGGATTGTTGGTCGTGTTTTACCTGGAGGTTGATGGATCAAGGTAAGATAAGCAGTACAGGAATTGCTGACAGCTTGGTTTTGGCTGAAACTTACCGTAGCCCGGATCTACAACCACGTCCGCGTCAATTCTGCAATTTCCTATATTACTGATTCTCAGGATTTCATGCAAATTCTTTGTTCTTAAAAATGGCTGCAATTTCAATAATTTTTTTTAAAACAGAGATATTGAATCAATATCTACCTCATCAAATGCCAGAGAAACTGTAGATGCTTATCCTGACTGAAATCCATTACCATTAGCGAATTAGCTAATCGTATTGTGGATTCCATAAGATTATCTTTTGCTATCTTGTATCAGTCCGTACCTACTTTTTTAGCATCACAACACCTTTTTTATGATATTTCATGGGTCGCTCCAGTAGTCGAGCACTTAATCTAAAACTTACTTGTAATTCAACATTTCTCGAAGAGTTTCTCTACCCGCCGTTGTAATCATTGTTCTACTCCAAAGATCCCAACCCAAAGAAGATCTCGGGATTTGCTGCCGTAAATCTTTCCATACTCGATTGAGCCAGACGGCATGTTTTGATTTTGGTTTCAGAGGAATTTGATGCCTACATCATAGTGTCTTTCGTGAATGCCACCTTGGTCCTTAGTATCGGCGAGACCGTCGAAGAAGTAACAGATTCTGGGTTCCTTGGTACCACTCCAACCCTCAGCTGTTCTGCTCTTGGTGATGATGCGCTTGTGCAGGTAAATTATTTCACACACTCGTATTTCATTAAATTTTATCTCTCGCATTACAATCTCCGGGGATGAAATCTGTCTCAATTAATATGGTTTTTGAGTGCCCTCTACAAAATTTATCTGTTCAATTGATTGATATTACGCACTATGGTATCTCCGGCATCTGGATATTCCCACATATCGGTCGTTAAACAGTGCAATACTGAATTGGGTTTCTGCATCGTTGGTATGCTCTTTCTTTTATTAGAGCATTCCTGGTTAACCGGCCCAGACAATTTTTCTTACACATTCAGTAATATTTCCATCTTTTATTGCGCAATAGGTGTAATAATCACAATTGATTACAGGTGTATCCTGATGGTATTCGTCATATCCGAGCAGACAAACGTGTCAACGAGTGGAAGGCGCCTGGCAAAAAGACTATCATCAAATGTGCCGTGAATCAGCGGCAAGTCGTCATCGCTTTGACAGGCGGTGAACTTGTGTACTTCGAAATGGACACGGTAAGTATTCCGCATAGCGTGATAATAACGATGAACGATCATATTTCGCGTCTTGTTCACTGCGAGTTGTCTAACTATTCTCGAAGATGTAAAAGATGCGTAGAACAAAGTACTTTCGAATCGCAACGTAGTCGGACTGCGTGCCGATTGCAATTGCTTCGAAGTAGACATGATTATCAGTTCTCAACAATTTTTCATGTTGAATAGCTCATCATACGTTGTAGACTTCGAATGTCACAAACCCGATTTAAGCCCGCATTTTCTTGTCTATGTTACAATGATCGTTCTTCTACTTTTGGAGTTTGATAATGACGACTTGATTAAAATTTTCCTTCCATTCTAATTACAGACAGGTCAGCTAAATGAGTACACAGAGCGTAAGAAAATGCCTTCCGAAGTAATGTGCATGGCTTTGGGTAACGTAGCTGCCGGCGAGCAGCGGTCATGGTTTTTGGCCGTGGGTCTTCAAGACAACACTGTCCGAATTATTTCGCTTGACCCGTCAGATTGTCTCGCACCCAGAAGTATGCAAGCTCTGCCTGCAGCTGCCGAGAGTCTTTGTATTGTGGAAATGGGTATCAAGGACGACGACAAACATAATAAGGATGACGAGAAGCAGATTCAGTCGTCTCTTCATCTCAATATCGGTTGGTTTTATTTCTAACTCATGCTTCACAACCTAACAATTGATGTTGTTAGAGTCTCAGACAAACATGTTTGAAAACTATTTTATTTACGTTGCACACAATCATTTCCCCTTTGACTGCAGGTCTTCAAAACGGAGTATTGTTGAGAACTGTCCTTGACCCCATCTCTGGTGATCTGTCGGACACGCGAACTCGTTATCTCGGTTCAAGACCTGTAAAACTCTTTCGCATCAAAATGCAGGGTAACCAAGCTGTGCTCGCTATGAGTAGTCGATCGTGGCTCAGTTACTACTATCAGAACAGATTCCATCTCACACCTTTATCGTACGAGAGTCTGGAATATGCATCGGGTTTCAGTTCTGAACAATGTCCTGAGGGTATCGTAGCCATTTCAACAAACACCTTGAGGTTAGTACTTGTCATTCATATTACTTTGTTGAGGTATCTATTCTTGTACAATCTGATCCACATGCAGACAAGTGTTGTTTAATTTGTAAATGGTGAAAAAATTGCACTGCGGTACCACCGACGCATGGACATTTCCAGCGATACGGCCGTGTAAAGTGCAAAATCATATTGGGTAATCGGTTCCTCGTGTGTTGGAACTCGTTCCGATACAATAGAAAACAGACCCCAAACATTTCACCTATCAACACAACATTAGAATGACTAACTTTTTCTGTGCTTTTTTTGGTCCCTAACAAACTCTATTCTTTCTTAGGATTTTGGCTTTGGAGAAACTTGGTGCCGTTTTCAATCAGGTTAGCTTCCCACTAGAATACACGCCTCGCAAATTCGTTATTCACAACGAATCCTCGCACGTGATAATGATCGAGACCGAACACAATGCATACACTGAAGAAACGAAACAGCAACGTCGGCTTCAAATGGCCGAAGAAATGCAAGAAGCAGCTGGAGCTGAAGAAGCTGCAGTAGCACGAGAACTTGCTGAAGCTTTCTTGTCCGAGGAACCGAATGAGCAAGTATTTGGTGCGCCTAGAGCTGGACCTGGACTTTGGGCTTCGTTGATTAGAGTCATGGCTCCGACAAGCGGTCACACGTTTCAAGTTCATAGGCTTGAGCAAAATCTTGCCGCTTTATGGTAAGCAAATTCCAATGCCTATTGATACATCTCAGCCCTGGACTAACAAAATACTTCACCAAGCTTTAGTCGATATTTTTCATCTTGAACTATTTCTCGCACATTTCTGATGACAATCAGCACCGATTTTAGAGTTGGTAATATTGGATCCGCGCTGTGTTCTCCTCGAGCTCGAAACAGAGCTAGAGGCTTTCCTTGCAGCGCGGATATTGAATTGCCGCTATATCCCATCTTCAGCTTGTAACTATTGCTTGCTGAAGTCGTAAGTTGGCAAACATTTGTTTCTTTACGATAAAATTACCTGATCATCACTGGTGATCAAACTCGAAAACATCAATGTACATTTGAAATTGATTTGTAAAATCTTCTTTCAGTTTGGCTCTGGTCAAATTCGCCAATCAAGGTGATCAACAGTTCTTGATTGTTGGTGTTGCCAAGGAGTATCAATTGAATCCAAGAATCAGCAATGGCGGATATCTTTTCACTTACAGGTGAGAGTACTCTCATGATCTGCACTGATTATTTAATCAACATGAAAACTATACCTCCCAAAATTTTCGAATGATGATAATATCACACTATCTGCTTCTTGATGAGAATCCTGCAGTGCTGACATTGAATCTATCAACTCCTCAACCTATATCGAACTTACAACTTGAAAGCTGAAGCAAGATTGTTTTATTTACAGAGTAAATCTCGACTGCACAGGCATTGAGTTGATTCACCGCACCCCAGTGGACGAAATACCTCTTTCCATTTGTGCGTATCAAGGTCGAATACTTGTTGGTGTTGGTAAAATGCTGCGTCTTTACGATATGGGCAAAAAGAAACTGCTTCGTAAATGCGAGAACAAGCACATACCAAATGCGGTAGTCTGCATCAATGCTATCGGTCAAAGAATATACGTCAGTGATGTACAAGAATCAGTCTACGCCGTGCGGTACAAGAGGCAAGAAAATCAGTTGATCGTTTTCGCCGACGATACGCATCCTCGATGGATCACGACTACCTGTGTTTTGGATTACGATACTGTTGCAACAGCGGACAAGTTTGGAAACATCGCTGTGGTTAGTGTTATTTTTCAAGTTAATATTCCAATCGTTTCCCGATCCGACCAGTAAATATTAACTGAATGCCTCTTGTCTTTACAGATTCGTCTCGCAAGTGGAATTAACGATGACGTAGACGAAGATCCAACAGGTAATAAAGCTTTGTGGGATCGAGGTTTGTTGAACGGAGCTTCTCAAAAAGCCGACACTGTAGCTAGTTTCCACGTAGGCGAAACTGTCATGTCTTTACAAAAGGCAACACTTATCCCTGGAGGTAGTGAATCACTCGTTTACACAACTTTGAGTGGAACAGTGGGTGTCCTTGTACCCTTCACAAGCCACGAAGATCATGATTTCTTCCAGCATTTAGAGATGCACATGCGTTCCGAACATCCGCCCCTTTGTGGTCGCGATCATCTAAGTTTTCGGTCGTACTACTATCCTGTTAAGAGTGTCATAGATGGTGATTTGTGCGAGCAGTTCAATAGTATCGAACCAGGTAAACAGAAAAGTATAGCCGGTGATTTGGAAAGAACGCCTGCTGAGGTTTCTAAGAAACTTGAGGATGTGAGAACGAGATACGCTTTTTAAAAATCAGAGGCTCGTAAAATTCTGTATTATCTTGATAGCTTAATTCGTAATTTTGAGTACCTAAATCGACTGCATTCAGCTTACCGAATTGAAGTTTATAAAAACAAACCTTGTCACAGAAGTTATTCAAAACCAGTCTGCCTTCGTCGTGATTTGTATGAGTGCACTGAGATTGATATTTTGTATTTGGAGGATTGTCGTGATATATGAATTTGTATATAGAAATATAATTACACCATGTAGACTAAGAACTTGATATAAGTAAGAGACTTGTCCTTTGGTCTAAGGATTTCATCACTGTATTTAGTTTGCATTTACTGCTGATTCAAACACAATTGTAATGTATTGATTGTCAAATAAATCACAATTCTAATGCACATGTTCAATTATTGGTTGATGAAATCTCTATTTTATGAGTCTGGGTGGATATCATCGTACAAAGAACTGGAAGTTTAGGTGGGCTTCGGTACTTTGAGTATCCCATTCGATTCGGAATTTTTATGCAAGCTCAAATTTTTTCCATTTTCAAAGACTTCTTCTGTTGAGAGACTGGTTCGGAAAATCGATGCACACCATCGTTGTCTATCGATCTCTGTCGAACATCCTCATGCGTTGTCGCGCTGTAATATTATCAAAGAATATTATTCATTTGAGATAAGGGCCGTGTGTGTTATTTTAAGAGAGCACAATTTCATGGGTATCGTCACAAAAGTGGCTGTGGCGGTATGGTAAATCTTTCCCAAAAAATAATGAACTCCCAAACTTGTCAAAGTCGAGCTACTTTTTGTGGCAAGTTTTGCTACAGAAATGGTAGCTCATCGAGATCAAGATTGGGAGTTCATCATCTTGAATATACACCTTCGAAATTACAAAATCTTCACCTGTTTGATCACTCAAAGCCGACAATCGTTACCGGGATTCTTCATCATGAGTTGTGAAAGGCATATAAGCTGGATTTCTACATACCACCATTTGATAAATTCTTATTTGCTCCGAGTTTCCCAAATGTATGCATATGAATGTACATACAACACAGATGTAAGAGACATGTTTCCGAATGAATGATCACGTCGTACATTTGTTGGATCAATTTTCGATTTGACATCGCTTCGGAACTCCCCCCCCCCCCCTTCTTCGATTTTTCTACGTATGTTGGCTCAATCCGAAGCTATATAATCTCAAAATTTACAAGATAATCTAATGAAATCCACAACAATAGTGGCAAAACCAAGACTCGCCAAATTGAGTACCTGATGTACGATGACAAAGATGCCTTTTGAGTCTAGCAGGACTTACATAATCAGGGTGGAACAAAAAATGGAAAATTTCGAAAATTGTTACGCTTTGGGCCACTGATTCTGCCATTTCTGGGTTGTGGAATCTCTGGATTCTATGGATTCTCGGAGAATAAAAACAAAATTCTTGGGGACTCTGGGGATCTCAAGAAATCCGACATTGGCTATGGAAATCAAAGCAAGATGGGTGAGAAGCATATATCTGCTTCTCACCCACCTTGCTTTGATTTCCATAGCCCATCATTCGATTTTCGAGTCAAAAGATTGGCGTCGAAGTAGTGTTTTTCTGTATTTCAACGCGGAGAAGATCCCTCTAATTTTGATCCCGTAGAAATCAAAATTAAAGCTGCTCATTTTTTCAAAGGTAAGAAAAACTCCGATTTCAAGTTTTCCCCCATGAGAGAACACATTTAAAAAAAGTCCTAGCCAATCGGGTCCGCGAAGGCAAACAGACCCTACCTGACACCGAAATTGTTAGGTATCAAAATCCCAAATAGAGAGATTGATGGAACAGAAACTCCACTTACGGAACCCACGACCAGAAAAACAATAATACCTTTTTCAATTTTCTTAAACTTAGCAACAAACATGCTCATCATCCGAGCCATTCCATGTTGGCTTCAAATGTGGTTCGTAGCGATATGCGTTCTTGGGTTAGAAAAACTCTAGCTGATCTGAAACAAATATCACGACCTCGAATTTTCACGTTTTTCCATTTGTTTTTTCGTAGAATGATGAAGTGTTCATCAGCATAATGAAAGACCATACCACCCGCTAACTCAAACTTGTCGTACAAAAGCCTCTTAGGGTGATATATTAGCTAGCGAGTGATCTGAACTGTTATGCTCATGAACTTCAACTCAATCTACAAAAGAACAAATAAAAAAACGAAAAAAATGTGTAACTTTTACGTATCAAGTAGAGTTTTTGTTTTGCCCAAGAGCGCATCGCTACGAGCAACGTACGGAGCGTATTGAAATGGCTCGGATGAGCATCATGAAAAATTGCTAAGTTCAAAATAGTTGAAAAAAGTAGACTGTTTTGGCCGTGGATTTTGTTAAGTAGAATTTCTGCTCTATCGATTCCTGTTTTTGAATTTCTTCTAACTGACAATCCCGGTGCCGGGGTATCTTAGCCATCCACGAACGCTCGAGGCAACCATTAATTTCGAGCAGAACTTTGGTGCACTTCAGTATGTTCAAACGTACTTCAGTTTAGCCCATGAGCGCTTGAAATAACACATTTATAACATCTTTTTGGGGCTCGTTTTTGAGTTGTGAAAACCCTCAATAAATTACCAAACAAGTCGGACTACGGCCACGGCCTAGCCTTGATCTTTCGAATGGCGCAAACTACGTTCCATTATATCTTTAGTCAAACTCGTGACGAATGCAATTTAGTAAAAAAAAATCATGATTGTCATGCTCTGGTGGAATCAAAAAGCGAAACAGAGATAGCTCCGCAGGCGTCCCCGAAATTTTTTCGGGCCCTCATCGTGGGTGAAAAAATTTATACTATCGACCATAGAATTGGATAAAAAATACGAGAAATCGATCCGAGACATCTCTATTTTTCATGTGTCGTTTTTTAATGGAGCTCAGTATATGTTGGAATGCGCCAGGATCTTGGCTGCCACAAATTTTTGAGGTCACTGTAGGACCCTATGAATTACAATGGCTCAAAATTTTTTATGTATTTACCCATGCTGAAGAGTCGAAATGACTACTTAGTTCGCATTCGAAAAAATGAGCAACTCCCATTTTATTTATTTTTTTTATTATTTTTATTTTCATTTTATTCCATTGAACGGCCCCCCAAGTCCTTTTTAGAGAAATATTACAAATGTCTATAATCAAATAACTATTAAGAACAAAATTTGCTATGTTAAGGAAGGAAAAAAAAAATCTCTCATATTATGTACATAATATGAGAGATACACGTGTAAGCTTAATATATGAAAGAGGGTGGCCCGCCGAATAGCCCTACTGACTGATGGGGATAATCATGAGCCATCCTATTCAATCTGCTGAAGCTCATTAATTCTGATCACAATTTTGAAGTGGACACTGAGTTCATGAAATCAAGACCGCAAATTTTTCGCTTTTTCACGTCCTTATATTCCTATCCCAGTCAAAGTTATGGTAGATAGATTATCGAAACTGGATCCCAATTGACTGGTTTTATTGCACCTCATTACGATTACGAGCAAAAATGAAAGCAAAAGCCTTTGGAATTCAAAAAAGTCATGCGAACACATGGCATGTATTGTTTGTTAATTGTCGGGGACAAGAAGCCCATCATCATCATGTTTGTCATAGTTTCCACCAAGAGACCCCTTTAGTCAAGTCTTCGCATGAGATGGAGAATTCATTTAAACTTATTGGTGAATTGTCTAGGTATGTAAGGTCGATTCAAAGTACAAATCTACTAATGCATTTTCTCTATAATCATGTCAGTAGTCTGCTCTTATATCTTTATTTTATTACTAGTCATAAGATAAAAATATAAGAGAATATCACGGCGGATATGATGGTTCAACCGATGAAATAGTTACATTCCTCAGCTCACCGTTCAAATTTTCATCGGTAAGGCACATAATTTCTCTTCCTAAAAATGTTTGGTTGATCCACAGAATAGAACCACACGATTCCCCAGCGTCTTCAAAGAAATTCCCCAATACACCAGATATTTCAAAACGAAATTCAGCAAACGTCAAATTAACACCTCTATCGCTCCCAAAATCAAATTTAGTCAACCTGTAAACGTTGAAAAGTTCATAATCATTAGCCACATCATGCTTTTCTTGATTTTGATTGTGTTTATGCACAGTATGAAATATTGGAATTTTCTTTTCAACGTGATTCATCACCAACACGTCACCATTATGCATACTATACACCATTAGAGATTTTGATTCAGATAAGATCTCTATAAAAATGGGTTCTCTTCCAAATTGGCCATTTTGATTTCTCTGCTCACACTCAAAGGTGTCAAACTCTAAATGGAAGCAAGCAGTCGTGTTACCATTTGCAGTTGAACAAGCACATAAGCGATTTCGATTTTCAAAATTCCCGGGATCACAAAATATTTCGTTACACAATCCTGCTTGATTATACAAAATGCGTTCCTGTGATATTAGATCGTTATTATTTTCGGGATATTTCGTCATGCTGCAAGCGTGTTTTTCTAATACTTTTGATTTTCTGGCGTAGAGTTTTACTGGTCCATGTGATCGACAACCGTCAAATCTGAAAATTTCTCGAGCTCGAGTTTTATTATTCTTGTAAGGATAAGTGTAGGGATATCTTATTTCAAATTCCTTGTCGAAGATCATGATGTCGATGGATTCCACGAATTCTCGTAAAAAGAGAATTTTTTTGTCCTTCGGGTTCGATTTTCTTAGTATCATGGATGTTCCAGTTGTGCTTCCTCCTCCTGTGGTCTCATTTTGCAAGTCAATAGTTGCAAAGTTGACAAATAAACCTACTGTCAAATTTGTGCCATCCACATGTGGGATAGTCTTGTTTGAGTGTATGTCAAATTCGATCCAAGTTACTAAAAAGTTTGATTTTTCCAAACGATAGGTCTTGAGATAATCTGGAACAATTACTGAATCTTTTGAGGACATCTTCATTTGGAAGTTATAATTTTTCCATAAGGTGGTCTGCTTTTCCATAGAAATCACTCCCAAAGAGAATTCACAATTCTTCACTGTCACATCACTCGATAACAAACCACAATTTACTTGCCACTGCATGAAACCGTCGATACCCAGGCTGGATTTGAAGTTTTGTTCTGTATTATTTGGCAGTTTTGTTACAGTGGATATTCTTCTGATTGCTGAGGAAAGATCAACTTTCAATGAAACTAATATTATTGCAAAGATTGACTGGATCATTTCCATGTCCTGTAATACTGTTTTCTTAAGAGCAATCAGCGTATTTCAGAAAAATCTTATTTTGCTTAAGCTTGTATGACTCGAAAATAGACAAACTCCGCACAGTTTCAAAGAAATTTCAAGAGTAAAACATTTAGTTGCACTGGATTGTTTGAAATTTTGGCCGAAAATGATAGGAGTAAAATTTTGAAGAATACCTCTAGACTGCGACCGTATTATTGACTGGTTTATATGAAGTTAGGGTTGATTTATGATAAGCCATTGTCAATTCGTAAACTGTACTTATCTTGTATGAATTATGCCATCACTGTTGGCAGTGTCGATTTACTATTAATATGAACTAGTTGAGTTGCGAGTTGCTCGATCGAATGTACTTATGTGAATACTATCTATTGTAACAATAACATGTGTCGCAAACCTTTTGAAAGAATTTGTTCATTCGGAAACGATATAGTTGAGCTCCCGAAAAAACTCAATGGAATAATTGACTTTTGACTTATAAAGAGTTGAATTGATGTGTCGCTAGAGAATTTCATCGTGGTTCAATAGCTGACACCACATGGCACATGAGGACCGTGTCATGCGCTTTTGGAAAACAAACCCTTGTAAAAGCAAGTACTTGTACTTATTTCTTTTTCATTGCCTGAGAAAGGATTCTGTCAACAATGACGGCTGAAACTTAAAAGCCCTATATCAATCTTTGAGGACCAAAAAAACTTTCCACACTTAGTATTTCCACGATGAAGTGCACCTCAGAAATGCTACATGCCTTGATCATTCACTACTTTTCATCGATTCCGTCGCCAAAAAAATGGAAGGTTTTACGTTTTTATGGACTCCAAAAAAGTTCCTATTTGTAGAAATTCTTCAGAGTAACGATACATTCATACAAGAATGTGAAGATATACCGGTCTTTACCAAACCCAAGTCAAATCCATGATTGAAAATCATCTTTCTTACCCTGAGACTTCCTCAAGAGTTCATTGGAGCATGATAGAGGAAAAAAATTTGTCTGGTCTTCCTGAACGACAGAAGAGCACGATGAGTTCGACAAATTTGAACTTGTTTTGTGTGACTTAATCTTTTGAACGGGTTTCCACGGTAGACCTTGAGCCGCTGAAACGAATTCGTTCTTGGGATTGCTTTAACACGTCACATTTTCGAGAATTCCGTAAAAGTTGTTAAAAATGTCGTCAACTCTGCTGTTAGCGAGGGTTGTTATCTCTGCTATCACAATTGTTTACGCAGTTTTATGATTTCCACTCGGTTATTGAGACATACATGGTCTCGCGGAAGTCAGCTCTCCCTCCTCAGAAAATTGGCAAAGGCTCCGGGTATCGAAAAACCCCGAAACGCGTGTCTCCTAAAATCAAGAAAAGGGCTCGAAAATGGTCTCAGATGTGACCTTGAGTGTGAAATTGATGATTTTTTTGAGGTGGAATCGGTTATTTCTCAAATGAAAGCTCCTATTTCTAGCTCCGGATTCTGAAAAAGCACAACATTTCAAATCCTAGTAGGACTTCTCGCCAATTCATCAGATAACCTCTGGGCCATTTGCGGGTCAAAGGTTCCTGAACGGTGGATTAACGTACCATAGTTAGTACAATAGTCTAGTTTGGGAGGTCCCAGAGTCTGATGTAGGCGAGGGAGGACTTAAGTAGGCTATACTAGGGGTAATGCGTGAATTTTCCTATTTGAGGATATCTCTGAAACTTTTGACTTTTGCTGTCACAGCTCAGCCAAACTGGTTGTAGCACGGTTCTTTAGGTCTAACCTGTCAAATTATCTCCGTTCTAATGTCCTGGAAGTGGTCAACAAGTTGAAGATCGATTGGTGGATGTGGGCAGATACTAGAGTCAATCATGTGCGAGAAAACACCCGAAAATCGAGGAATTTACGTGTCACAGCGTCAGACTCTTGAAATTTGGCAGTCTCTCGTGAGTGGAGCGTTTCTGATCAAGTTCTGTAACTTCTCAGACTGATTTCTAATGGTCCAAAGTTATGATTTTTCTAGTGGAGAAAGGTGTGCTTCACTGTGCTCAGCCTAGACACATAGAGATGTGAGTGTCGCAGATTTTTGGGAAAAAATTCTTGACTCGCCTTAGACGTTACAGATTGTGGAGTGTGATCCAGAGACACTTTGGAGGATACTTATCGTATTTTCCACGAAAAAATGAAGAAATTGAGCTACAGTAGACCTATGTGCCTTGACGGATAAGCCAGGGAACCGGATAAAATGAAAAAGAGAACGTGCGTACATGATGTCTAACGGCACAGCTTCATGGAAGGCACGCGCGCGGTAGGGGGGCACAGACCTCTAAAAACTGTAAACATGTTACGAATACCTTCAAAATATCATACCAATTTCCACCCACCGAGACTTTGGGCGCTCCACGAGTACCATTCGTTTGAACGAGGGCTGTTCAGCCGCAATTTTGTGAAAAATGCATCAAGAAATGATGAAACCATTGGTGGAGCATTTAGTATATTATACCAATTCGCTATATTGCTATATTCTAACACTCGATTGCATACAATCCTCATACTTGAACCATTGTGCTTGCTCAATAATAGGCTCTAGCCTCATATCTCGATTTCCAGCGCTGTGACATTTTTGAGGCCGAAAATCAAAAGTTTCAGAGATATCCTCATATCTCTCCTGTGCAAAATTTTTGGCTTGGAGGGGGGGGGCGTGACGCCCATCGCCCCCCCTTTCCCCGGGAACGCCCACGTTGTTCACAGAAAAACTCTCCAGACTATTATTTCGACCCGTAACCTGGGACCATGAACGTTACGTTATTCATGAAGGTTATAAACTTGAGTATGGCTCCGGGTATCGAAAATATCAAATGTCTTATCGCTTAAAATCGAGAGGGAAGCTCAAAAATGGTCTCTGATTTGACCTTGAAAACGACCATGATCATTTTTCTGAAGGACACATCGAACTTTTCAGATGGGAACCAATATTTTCGACTGTAAGCCCCAAAAATGTGACAAATTTAGATCCCAGATATGACTCTTTACCAACTGCGTAGATGACCATCGAAGGTCATTTTGAGGTCACAAGTCTCAGAACGGTGTTTCAATGTGCCAGAGCTAAGGCTATCCTGGATTATGGGACTATTGTCAAAAGAAATCGCAGACCCCATTTAATCTTTGACCTGTTACGTTCAGCGTTATGCTTATTAATGTTCATGAGAGGTCAGCTCGGAAAACAGGATGGTTTTTCCTATTCTTGACTCTAGGCCTTGAAAATATAGCAAATTTTGAGTCGGGATATGACTCTACCAATCCCGTAGACGACCTTCAAAGATCATTTTGAGATCACAAGTCTCTGAATAGTACTTCGGCGTGCCAAAACTGAATCAAAAGTCTTGATCAGGACCTATTCCGAGACTTGTCTCGACGTTCGGCCACTTAGGCCAAGTGCGTCGGGGACTAACCCGGGCAGATCGTCTGTCCCCTTGACAAGCCAGATCTGATGAAGAATGGCGAAACGCACTGTAATCTAGCGTAGAGTCAAAATTTTTCCATATGTCTCTTCTCACCCTCACACTTTCCATCAAAATTCTCCAAGTTAACCTCGCAACCATACGAGGCTTGGAGGTGCATAGTTCGAGTTCAAGTAATTAAACTCGATTTATGACATGAGTCAGCGAAATTTGTTGACACAATGCTACTGGCAAAAGCCGATCAATTGAAATTCAATCATTTGACCATTGAGGTTCTTTTACGCAATTGGTGAACAGTCATGTCTGAACCCGGAAGTTGTCACATTTCCAGTACACAGAAGCAAACATGATGGTTCTCATTTGAAAATTTCAATTTGACATCCACAAAACCATTAAGGTCAGATCTGTGTGCATTTTTTAAATTTATCCTCGATTTTAGAAGACACATGTTCCGGATTGTAATTGTGATGCCTTGAGCCATCTTCGAGTTTTCAGAATCAAGGTAACCTTCAAGAATAGCATAACATTCAAGGTCACTGGTCAAAGGTCGTTACGAGTCTGGGAAACTTTTCTGAGAGGAACCTCCCCAAACTAATGTTATAGAGTATGAGCACGTGTATGCGAAAGCTTATCCCAGATAGGACGAAACGTACGAATTTGGTTGCGGTAGAAACCTGATGGGGACCGTTTGTCGGGCGTCTTCGTAACGTTGCTGGAACGTCTCACCAATAAATAAACAGATCCGGATTGTTCATTTCAAGATTCAATTTTTTCGGAATAAGATCAGGCCTCATAAAACGGTCTTTCCACTCCCAAGTGTTTAGGGCTCTCAGACAACGTCCGGAGTGACTCCAATGACGAGTGTGAACCGATGATGCGCAGATAACAACTTGTTTAAGGATAATATTAATATCACTGACTTTATTCTGTTTCAGTTTAATAGATCTCATCGAAGGCAATACAACATGATGATGAAATGACCAACCATAGTATCATACATTCCTGCATGATCACATGTGAATTACCAATCTTGTAGAAGGTAGACGTGGATTTTTCTGACAAATAATGGCATATTCTAATTATTGTCATTCTGAGTAATTCATGTCAACTCGAGTCCCGGAACGTTTCAAGTAGGATGCGTATTCGCTTATTTCTTGTCCACATTTAACAGTATCTAGTTCATCCTTGATATCAATATCTCAATTGCAAGTATCAATACTCTCTACAGTCTCTACCATTATCCTATTTTCGGTACCGATGTTTGTAGCATATGAATTACTTCTGCAGTAAAGAATGTTACGACAGAATCTCATGGGGATCTCAATACTTCTTTTGATTCAGAATGAAAATATGAGTTATTCATACAGAAGTGAGGCTTAATCCAAACCAATGATGGTTCAGTGAAATTATGGATATGATACGTGCTTCAGATGTGGATGATTTTTCAAATGCATGTCCTGCTGCTACTCATGTCTTTCATTACCATTTTGTGTTCCTGAAGAGCATGCGGCCATTCCCAACGCATCCAGAGGCTCTTTACTAATACGTAAGGGAGGGGCCAGTTTTTCTTTTTTGATCTGGTACCCACTCAGGTCCTGTATTTCTATCTCATCTTCGACGCCATTGGATTCTTCTCTGGGCTGTTTTACTTCCCAATATTCTACCAGATCGTCTATTGGATTCTCAATTCCCACATTTTCTATCTCTATCGTTAACTGGGGCGCTTCTTGACATCCCACTGGATTATTCATCATTCGATCTTGAACGAACTCTGCAAAGATGGATAGGTTATTTTATTGACATGAAAAGTCATGCTCCTCTTGTATGTATGTCATGTGTTTAGATCAGCTTAACGCGATATCAAAGGTCTTATGAGGTTAGGTTACACCCGGAAAGAAATATCAGACTGTTTTTTGAGCCTGTGGATTCAACAAATTTTGCCATGTATCTTGGAGATGCCGATGAAATGGACCCAAAAATCCTAGTTCAGTTCACGATAACTCATTGTTTTTGCTTTGAATTTTCAAATTTAGAAGTTAGTGATCGCAATACCTCAAGGATCGTTGAATAACGCATAAAGGCACTATTTGAGAATGGAATTGTTGATAATTTACAAGTTATGCACGGCTACCCGTTAGTCTTGTTGATTTGCGATTTTGATTGCTACATCTCGTTGAAACTATGGAAATAATCCTCATTCACCCATTATAACATAATGTTCGTGGATTCACATGCCTGCATCCGGTCATATTATTGTACAGTTTTGCAAAAGATCGATATTATGGATCTGCTCATCCATACATCTGCTGATCCGTGAAATATTATATAAAATTTACATGGTCAGTCTTTCAGATCCGATCCTCAACAACTTGACTGAGATATTTCGTGGAGTTAGAACTCCAGCTTGTGATGACGAAAGAAATTACAGGAGCTGTTTTGGGGCATTGCAAATCTTTTCCCATCGTTATACTCGGGAGAAATTGTGTCCCATGCCCCAAAACAGCCTAAGCTCGCATCGGTATATAATCTATTATTGCTTTGAAAATGATTTATGACGATTCCAACCACTTTCCGTCACTTGGAAATGGCTAAAAACACATGATCTCGGTGTAAAATGTTCTGGCAAACACGTTGGCATTGGTATTTCACGGTTCCTCGGTCTATTTCTATGAGAAAAATCAATTTTCAATTTTCGGGGATTTTTCTCAGGATCTGAATGGAAAGTTTAAGGAACGAGAATGTTTGTCTGTCGATTGTTATGGTTTCGAGGGTATGACAAAAAATTGAGGATGATCCATTAAGATGCGTTAGAATGCGATTTGATAAATGGAGCATCGATTTTTATCAATTTTTAGGGGGTTTTTACGGTTTTGTACGAAATAGAGGAGACTTTGGGACCTACATAACCTTCCTTCCCACTCATTTCGGTTTCAGAAACTGCGGAAAGTTACTTCGAGGGTCATATCTGACAAAAGTCGAATCAACATGCTTAACCGCCTAGTCACTTTATTTCTGCGTCAAAATATACAATGACGATACATATTTTGCACCGTGCATGCTGAAAGTTATATTCACACTTTTGTCCGATACACTTGCGATTTGGACTAAACCTGGAGAAGACGAATACTGATTATCATCCAACTTCAATTCGTCCTCTCGTCGTTTGGCTAAAATCGCAAGAGAACTGGAGAAAAGTGGGAATAACTTGAGCACAGGCACCTCCTAACCTATGATGTAGGCACTTTGTAATTCGTACTTTTATCCGATTTTTTTGCGATTTGGGCGAAATGACGAGAAGACGAACTCGAGTTAGATGATAATAATTACTCGTCTTCTCATCGTTTCGCCCAAATTGCAAGAGAATTGGATAAAAGTGCAAATAGCTTTCAGCGAGCACGGTGACCGCATTTTGATCCCAAAATTTTGTTTTCAGTGCATCCGTACCTGATGCTGTGGATTTTGCCATTCCGTCGAGATTTTCCGAGTGCTTGTTCTTACAGTGTTTTCGCAAATGGCTTCTGTATTTGTACTGTCCACCACAGATCGAGCAAACGAGAGATCCCTTTTTGCCGCACTGATGTTCGTCATGCCACATCAAATCTGTATCGTGTTTTAATATCTTGTTACACTTTTGGCATGATATTAACTTCCTCTCGTGAAGTTCCATATGTTTAGCTAGGTTTTTCTTCGAACTGATACACGTGCCGCAAACTGAACACGTAATAACATTCTTTTTCTTGTGCAATTCTATGTGACTGTTGAATGCTGGCTCCGAGCGGTAAATTTTTCTACAAAGATGACACGAATAATTTTCATTATTCGAATGTAGGCGTCGCACGTGTTTATCTAAGTAGGCCTTTACTTTGAACTTCTTATAACACACCGAACATGAAAAATCCACATTATCCATGTGCATTTTCAAGTGCTCATGCAACGTGGATCTTGTTTTGAACGTTCTATAGCAAATCTTGCAAGACAAAGGTTCTTTGTTTCTATGGGATACCAAATGCCTCCACAAACTGTCCCTGACCTTGAAAGTTTGACCGCAAAACTCACATAGGAATGGTCTTTCATCAGAGTGCCTTGCTCTATGTACGTAGAAGTTTGATATCTGTTTAACGGTAGTACCGCAAATCTCACAGAGATAGAATTTTCGCCCTTTGGACTTATCATCAATTCCATCATAATAAACCCCCTGCTTGAGGTTGTTGTCATAGAACTCACAGGGTGAATCCTCAGGAGGTTGAAAATTCTGTGGCCTTGTCTCGGCATAATGGTCCTCGCACTGCCTGTTGATCGACAAATCAACTGGAAATTCAAGAAAATTGAATAAGACAATAATCCATGAGATACAAGACTGAGATCCCTTGATTTTATTTGAAACGAACAGGACGAACAGGTTAACCGGATCAATTTAAAAAATACTAAACCACGAATAACTCTTCAACTATTGTGATTCGTTTCCATGCACCGTATAATCTCACATCATTTACATACGTGGCAAATCTTCGTCGGGAGAAACTTTGACGTCAGAATCCCAAAAGTTTTCAACTTCGTCTTCTCCTAATTGGCAGCCTGAGAGATCGAGGGCCACATATTCATATTGTGGGCCCAATAGTTTTTCCTTCACTCCAAGAGTTTCTGCAATAGTATTTGACTTTTTTCAAGGTGAATGACCTCATATATCTAATACGGTAATGAGATTTGACAATGAAGTCAATTCATTCAGACTTTGCTGTGCTCGAGTGATAACTCCAAATACTCAAAATAACAGGAGTGAACTTGATCAGAAGTTGAAGGAATTTCGTTCGGTGAAGTCGAAACAATAATGATATCCGTATTGAAATTCTGTGTAAACCATTCCGTGTTGATCTTCCAGTCAATCACTGGGAATATCTTTTGATCAAAAGGGAATCAAATTATAAGCGTCATTCGTCAAACGCGATTACATCCTCGAGAAGTCATGATGGATTACATCCATTCATCGAGAGGAAAAAAGAGTTCGTTGAGGTGGTTTACTGGATTTTATTTTTTTGGATGGGGACTGAAAAAAGTTATAGATTGAACGCCCATGAAATAGATTCCCGTTGGAATGAGTATGGGATGATGATGAAATTTTCAAGAAGAATCAACTTGAAAATTGGATTTGTGGTGACAAAATATTCCTGTGAGAAATGCCGGCCAGGTAAATGAAACTTTAGATCGTAAGAAACTGAAATTCTGTACTTGTTCATTTTATAAGAAAAGTGGGTTGACGAGCATTTCAGTGAGTATTTCCCAATGAAAATTGATGACACGCAGGTTATTCATGAGAATCTCTTGCTTGTTAGGGTGAAATTACGATAGTCAAGCGGTACATCCAGCACCATAATTTGTGATTTTTTAAATTTTATTATGATCAAAACGATTCCTAGCATTATCTGAATTCACTAAGAAAAATCAACACCTCAAGAATGCAGAGGTGGCTCTCACTTTATTGCTAGTGTCTGTCTCCACATTGACTATCGAGTCACAATCGCGAAAAATCTTGATTAGTCTCTCACTCAACTTTCATCAAGGTTAGCCCTTCAGGATGTTTCAGAATAAATGAGGATGCGTGATAGATGTACATAGAATTTGAAATAAGGGACAAGAATGATTCATTAAGTATGATATTTCATCATTGAGAAATGAAAGGAGTGATCTGAAAATACATACCGTGAGGAAGAGAAGTAGTAGTTTCTTGGGAGATAACATTTTTCAACAAAATCCAGAACAGAATTTGAGTCAACGGCTTCATTTCTTTAAATTCAGAAAATTGGTTCACAAATTACGCATCCAACGTTCCACTTGAATATCATGTTCATGCCATAAATCTCAAGAAGCCTTGTATCTCCAACATTTCCGTGCAATTTGAAGTTATAACTCAGACTTTCGCCTAATGTAAAAGAAATATATTGATGGGTAATGATGGGTGGTTAATGGATGTTAGCCAAGTAGACGTTGGTAGAAATGTCGAATTCTCATTTTTAACCCGAACATTCACCTGTCAGAATTGCACGGGCCCCTTCAAGAACTATTCATCATATCTTCGTTGGCGGAAATTGAATTCTACTGCAATGCCACGTATGAAAAGAATTCATACAAACTCAAGCTCGCCACTTCGAAACTGTTCGATAGATTGATGAATTCAGAAGAGGCCTATGAATCCCTTTTCATTCCTCTGAAGCAATCCTGGTAATTGACGATATACATTTTATCAAGAGAGATTCCATTACATTATTTCCCTTCAAAAATCAGCATTTAAAGCAATGCGGCTACCGTGCACTGAAACATACCACGACCAACGAGCTTGAAAATACAACTCTAATGAGTATTTTGATTTTGCAGTGGGGCTATCTGGCGATACTTGGGACTAGACGCGCTATGGGACTTTGAAGTTCAACTATTGAATAAATTGTTTCGAAACTTGGAACGAATTTTCGAATCATTGTTATGGTCATATTTGTACTCGATAAATCGCAAGAGAATCGGATAAAAATGTGAAGACCTTGATTGCAGGCACCTCCTAACCTATAATATCGGTATATTTTCATTCCCAAATCTCTTGCGATTTAGGCTAAATGACAAGTGGACGAATTCGAGTTAGATGATGACAAGTATTCGCGCACTCATAACCTAGCCCAAATCCCAAGACCATAGGAAGAAAATGGGAATGATTTTCATGCAAGTGATCGCATCGTCCTAAATATATACACTAAAGGAGATTTTGGTATTTTAGTCATGGAAAAGTGAGAACAATAAATAATTTATTCATGTCACCAACATTTGATACAGCGAGATTCTCAATTATGTACTCACTTCAATGTTGAAGAGCTCACCAGAACTCCTCAGATTCAAACGGTGTAATCATTACCAAAAGAAAAGAAAGAAAATATATCTTGCATCGAGTAACAGAGAACCCAAAGTGATACTATATCTATCTGCGATCAAATGAACTTCATTGACGGAATTTTATCCAATGTTCTTCTCCGAACTTATCTTAAAAGTCTCTATTAGTATCATAAACGATCATGCGTGCATAAATTATTCGGTCTGTGTGAATACTGATTAAGAGAAAGTAAGTTTCACTTTCATCCATATGTCCCTAATATGTTTGTCAAATTCTCGTAACCACCTTTATCAGTGAGAGATATCGCTCATCAAAACTATCCGACATAAAGGACGTATTTGGTGATCAACCAAATGAATTAATGTGTACTTATTCATATCCAAAATAACTCGCACAGGCAATCTCAACTGTATCCTCACCCAACTCGACATCTGTTGTGTATGAGAACTTTAAATAATTATAGCCTCAACCGGTGTGGAAATTGCGTTATGTTGAAGCTCAACCTCTGAGTAATATGAATCAGTTGGAAGAATAAACGATATCATCTACGATCCTGGCGCATACTGAGAATCACAATGATCATAGATCCTTGTGCATACTTGTGTCATCAAATTGATACACTTGTCCCACATACTCTATCAATTTCATCCCCATCATACAAGTTACAGCATCTTTCAAGACATCCGGGGTCAGTTGTACTCGCAAGCAGTTTTCATTGATGTTTGGATATGCAATAAGTATACATCGACCTCAAAGGATAACTTTAGATAAAGCTGCCGGCATTACACACAGTCACACACGTTCACGAGCACGTTTACAGAGAGCACCCTTAATTTACATCATTCATTTACGTAGACGCTGACGGATGCCCACTTTCGACTTTCGAGTCTGCTCACTCCCACATACTTATATACATTTGTTTTCTTTGAACGGCCGATTCAAAAATTTTCAGATTGCAACTCGCGCACGCGCACTAAAATGGAATTTACAAGCCTGGGACGGGGAATTTACAAGCTCCGGAACGTAAACTCACCATTAGGGTGGGCCGAAAAATGGAAATTTTCGAAAATCGCTACGCCTGAGGGCCAATTTTTTGCTATTTTGCACGTTAATAATGGAAAAATTTTTTGTGGATTTTTAAAAAGAACTTTCAGGTTCTGGCAAAAGCCTTGAAGATTCTCAGAAAATAGAGTGAGAACGTCATTTTTACGCTATTTCTAAAAGCAAAGTTATAGCATGCAGAACCTACACGGTGGCACCAAACGGTGATCGAACAATGATTTCTCACGTATTTTTGGCCGTAAAAACCGAAAATCAGGTCCGTTTGAGCCTCAGAAGTTAAGGGCCTTCGTGATTTGCGAGATACCGATCAGAGTAGGAGAGTGACAATTTTCCGGGAAACGCCAGATTTCTGTGAAATTGAAAACATCCCTCCAAACTCGATTCAATTGACCAAAAATCATCACACACTATATTTTCTTATGTATTTTGACCTGCTAAAGACGGTCTTGGTGGTTTCAAGAAGGTAGGACGCGTCAAAATTTGGCTATGAGCAAACGCATCAGGACGATTTTCGTACGGCTCACGAATGGGCTCGTCGCGGCCAGGGCATAGGTCACGGACACTAGTCCTCTTTCACTCGATGCGTAATCCCCAATATCATTATTAGTCGGGGCCGAGTGGGTGCCATCATTGGGAAAACTATTCCCACGAGGTTTTGCTCCGAGATCCCCTCCAGGAGACTGTCCTGATTATGGAAACCCATGTTGCCAAGCCGAAAAATGGTCACAATTTGTTTAGACTGAGATCGTTTGAAAAATTGATAAAAATTGATTCTCCGATATGAATACTATTTTTAGAAGGTGTTTTGGATAATTCTAAATCGAGAGTTGCTCTCGTCATTTTTGGCTCAAATCGATTCTTCTTGACTTATACGCACTTTTAGATTGAAAAATCACGATATTGCGATTTTTACTGGTGAAAATTAACACCAAAAAAGTAGATAGTGCCTTTCCTGGCGATGAGAATTTATTCTTCTAACATTTATCGACAATATCCGATGTCAGAAAATAATGTTCCCGGTCCAAAACCTCATTTTTCAACTAATTGTTTATGACACTTCCGCGTGTATTAGAGTATGAAAAACAGATTTGCTACGTTCAAGTCACGGTTGAAATTGAGTTACAGATACACCTTACAAAGGTACAAGTTTTGAAAGTATGGTGATGCTGTTTCTCATGGAATGAGGAAAAAATTCGTTTGAGTTTTTCTTACAAAATCAAAGAAACCCAGAACACATCGCGCCATTGATAGCGATTTTCACCAGCAACGAAGTGATGGATATCTAAATATTTCATTGCTCAAGTACCTATTGTGGATGGAAAAAGGAAGTACAACTATTTTGTCGAATAAATTTTGAGTAATAGAGTGGGTGGTGTTGTGTCACGTGCCCTCAATGAGCCCATACATAGCTTGATATGATGATTAAACGACGAATTTCTTTCGAATCTCAATTAATTTTCTCAGATACTCCGAGTAACAAGAGATGAAATTCTCTCTCAGCAGCTTCGAATCAATTGACCGTCGAGATTCGAAAGAAATTCGTCGTTTAATCATCATATCAAGCTATGTATGGGCTCATTGAGGGCACGTGACACAACACCAACCACTCTATTACTCAAAATTTATTCGACAAAATAGTTGTACTTCCTTTTTCCATCCACAATAGGTACTTGAGCAATGAAATATTTAGATATCCATTACTTCGTTGCTGGTGAAAATCGCTATCAATGGCGCGATGTGTTCTGGGTTTCTTTGATTTTGTAAGAAAAACTCAAACGAATTTTTTCCTCATTCCATGAGAAACAGCATCACCATACTTTCAAAACTTGTACCTTTGTAAGGTGTATCTGTAACTCAATTTCAACCGTGACTTGAACGTAGCAAATCTGTTTTTCATCTAGCCAAGTCAATGCTTGAGCTTGGATTTGGTATATATATATGGATCCGTTCGTTGCCGCGCACGGCATTTCACGAGTTGTCATCTCATCCCAATAGTTCCGGGAGCGGATATAAGTTCAATATGGACCTGAGCTTACCAAAAGTGCTCAAAATGTCCTTACCGTGGCTTCGTGGCACGTCCTGAATTGGAGGTGCACATTTCAATCGTGTAGTTTACCGAGATGTTCATTCGATCCCGGTTACGCACCTCTCAAACATCGAAATTGGGTTATGGATAGGTAATATTATGTTCAAATCGAGTATCAAGTCTTACTTTAAAATACTTGGAACATAGCCGACATTTTGTCCTAAAATTTTGCAAATTTTTCGAATACTTTCCGATAATGCGACTCCGGGCCTGAATCGCTTCAATTTGCTCTATAACGGCGGTAATTAATCCCTAACACGCCAGAGAAAAAAATGTTTACCTTTAGCGGAGTGATAAATTACGTGAACAGCCTCATGCGTGATGATTTATGGACAATTTTTCCGTTGCAAAATAAGAGATGTCTTTACCGTGGTCACTGGCTCTCAAAAACTAATGCAAGATTCGAGTCCGAAAATTTTTTTACTATCAATTGTCACCGTGAAAAAACTGAAAAAAACCTGAAAAACTGTTCGAAAAAAAAAAACGATCCGTTTCGATTTACGCCTATGAGATCAGTTTTCATGCCAATTGTCCTTACCGTGGTGAAAATATATCGAAAGTTGCTCATATCTTTCACGTAGATTGACTACAATATTTATGCCCGTCTGGGAATTGTTTTTGGATGCCAGATAGATTTGAAAACACCTACGGAAAATCATATTGCAGCTATATTTCAACAAGTCAATTTTTGGGCCAGATCCCGACATCCGCCGTTTTTTTGCACGCATGTACAGATCCCTTCATTGCCGCGCGCGGTATCATTCAAACATAATGCAACGCAATATGCCGTATCGCACACATACATATAAGCATTCACATCTCACACATATGACGCACCACGCGGGCCCGCCCATGTCGATCAGCGTTCACATGCCATAGTACGGAAGCCGAAGTGGCTCACCGGTAAGTTACCGACCGGTGGCGCAAATCACCCACCGGTTGGTGATTTTTCAACCACCAACCGGTGGGTGGTGGAAAAAATTGAAAATCGTAGTTTTTGCGAAAAATGCGTGATTTTCACGCAAACAAATGCTTTCCCCCCGTCATACGAAGAGAAGGGTACATGATAGCCGTGTTGGAGTGAATAAAATCGCTTTAAAATTTGTCTTAACCGGGATTTTGTGGTTTGTGCCAAACCTAACCTACACAAAGTATGTATTCACATACGTTTGACATACATCTGCACATAACTCGATTTGAGGCTCATATTTTTGACCCAGGGATCCAAAAATTTTGGGATAAGGTGACAAGTGTACCTAATACGCCCCCACTGGTTTAGCTTTGTTCTCAACTTTGACCTGTTCAGTATTTTTTCGAGCTATCACGATTTCCCCAAATATTGATTTCCCGCAAGCTCGAGAAAAGGTGTGCCTAATTTGCCCCCATACGTAAGGCCTACTTTCATTTCTTCATATTAATTAAATGATAAGGGAATCAATTTTGGATCGACCCCGGATGGTTTCTGCGTCTCCCAGAAATTATTGAGTGAGTTTCTGCATTTTTCGTCTTTACACACTTCAAAAATCGCCAACGAAATTACGTTTAGTGAAACCGGTGCCAAAAATTTTTGTTTCGACCAATGTTAACGTACATTTAGAGCATTCGATTTCTTTCTTCGAGGCCTTTGAGATCCGTTTCACCCGTAAGCTATATTTCGATTTAACGGAAAACCTATGGAAGTGTATAGGCCTTACGTATATATGGGGGCAAGTTAGGCACACCCTTTCTCGAGCTTGCGGGAAATCAATATTTGGAGAAATCGCGACAGCTCGGAAAAATACTGAACAGGTCAAACTTGAGAGCAAAGCTAAACCAGTGGGGGCGTATTAGGTACACTTATCACCTTATCCCAAAATTTTTGGATCCCTGGGTCAAAAATATGAGCCTCAAATCGAGTTGTGTGCAGATGTATGTCAAACGTATGTGAATACATACTTTGTGTAGGTTAGGTTTGGCACAAACCACAAAATCCCGGGCAAGACAAATTTTAAAGCGATTTTGTTCACTCCAACACGGCTATCATGTGCCCTTCCCATCGTATGACAGGGGGAAAGCATTTGTTTGCGTGAAAATCACGCATTTTTCGCAAAAACTACGATTTTTAATTTTTTCCACCACCCACTGGTTGGTGGTTGAAAAATCACCAACCGGTGGGTGATTTGCGCCACCGGTCGGTAACTTACCGGTGAGCCACTTCGGCTTCCGTACCATAGCATGCAATCTTGATTTCTAGGGGATAATACATACGTACAAACAGACACGGACACGTACACAGACGCGTGTTGTGGCAACTACAATCTCACAAAAGAGCGGACGTGAAAGTGCATCACTAGATTGCATCACTAGGCAAAGTCGTTTTCAATGAGAAATGAAGTCAATGCATTTGGTGCACCGGTGTATTTATGTGAATTTTAAAGGAAATGTCGCGATTTTTTTTGCATTATGTTGAGGGTGCAAATACAGGCCCTGATTAGTAAGCAGGAGTAGATTGGAGACGAACAAGGAGGAAATAGACATGGTTGAAATTTTTGGAGGTTAGAAAAACAGCCATTCAGCTGTATATGTATATAAGGGTCGTGAGGCAGCGATGCGCCATGCTATATACTTTCGCTGCCTCGCGACCGCGAGGCGTGATACTTGATCGACTTTGAGGGCCCCCTGACGCATTATACTCAAGTATACTCCAACACACGCGGAAGCGTCATAAACAATTAGTTGAAAAATGAGGTCTTGGACCGGAAATATTACTTCCTGATATTGGATATCGTCGATAAAGGTTAGATGAATAGATTCCCATCGCCAGAAAAGGCACTATCTACTTAATTTTTGGTGTTAATTTTCACCAGTAAAAATCCCAATATCGTGATTTTTCAATCTAAAAGTGCGTATAAGTCAAAAAGAATCGATTTGAGCCAAAAATGACAAGAGCAACTTTCGATTTAGAATTATCCAAAACACCCTCTAAAAATAGTATTCATATCGGAGAATCAATTTTTATCAATTTTTCAAACGATCTCAGTGTAAACAAATTGTGACCATTCTTCGGCTTGGCAACATGGGTTTCCATAATCAGGACAGTCTTCTGGAGGGGATCTCGGAGCAAAACCTCGTGGGAATAGTTTTCCCATTGATGGCGCCCACTCGGCCCCGACTAATAATGATATTGGGGATTACGCATCGAGTGAAAGAGGACTAGTGTCCGTGACCTATGCCCTGGCCGCGACGAGCCCATTCGTGAGCCCTACAAAAATCGTCCTGATACGTTTGCTCATAGCTAAATTTTGACGCGTCCTAGCTTCCTGAAACCACCAAGACCGTCTTTAGCAGGTCAAAATACATGAGAAAATGAAGTGTGTGATGATTTTTGGTCGATTGAATCGAGTTTGGAGGATCGTTTTCAATTTCACAGAAATCTGGCGTTTCCCGGAAAATTGTCGCTTTCCCACTCTGATCGGTATCTCGCAATTCACAAAGGCCCTTAACTTCTGAGGCTCGAACGAACCTGATTTTCGGTTTCTACGGCCAAAAATACGTGAGAAAACATTGTTCGATCACTGTTTGGTGCCACCGCGTAGGTTCTGCACGCTATAACTTTGCTCTTAGAAATAGCGCGAAAAAAACGTTTTCACTCTATTTTCTGACAATCTTCAAGGCTTTTGCCAGAACCTGAAAGTTCTTTTAAAAATCCGCAAAAAATTGTTCCATTATCTACGTGCAAAATAGCAAAAAATTGGCCCTCAGGCGTAACAATTTCCGAAAATTTCCATTTTTCGGCCCACCCTACTCACCATGCTCAGCATGGTGTCCCAGAATTCCCTGTGCTGAGCATGGTAAACTTACGAGCCGCTCGTAGGTTTCCTCACTTCCTGGTAAATTCACCATGCTCAACACTGTGAATCCACAATCCCACCAAGTATTTTTACCTCGAAAATTCCTTACAGTGTGAGGCCCTTTACGCGTGCGCGAAACTCCGGGTACGCGAAGTTTCGCAGGCTAGCGACTGGTGAAATCCTTCGCGTACGTGAATCGGAAAATTTTCGCGTACGCAAAGAGTACTCTTCTTTCACGTACGCGAAAGTTTTTACCAGTCGCCAGCCTGCGAATTTTTGCGTATGCGAGGAAAGATGGGCAGCTGTTTCCCTGGCGGTGTCACAGGCGTTTGAGTGAGTCATCGTTGATATGAGTGCAAGTGAGACAGTATATCTCGATCGACTGCAGTTCACCTTCTTGACGAGTATATATCAGTGAACCTCGCAAAATATTTCCGGGGCTCGGCCGGTTACGCCCGCGGCATCTCCTAGTATTCTCGGGCGGGAACCACCTGAACTGTCCACCAACAGCTCACTTCACGATTTTCTTGTCTCACTTTTTTCCTACCTTAAGGCCAGTCCGGAGTCCCCGCAGAACCGCAACTAGACACGCACCGACGTACTTTCAGGTTGCGGCTACATGCAATAATTTTCTCGCCTATTTCTATTTATTACTCATTAACATAACATTTCCAGCCGAAATCAGATAGTATCCCGCCTCCGTATGGAAAGATCCAATTGTATGAGCCTTTCCACGTCCGAAAATTCGTAATCTAGCTTGCAAAACCCTGGAAGAAGTGTGAGCATCGAGCAGTATAACGCCCGGCGGATCGGAAAATTACGATTGTCTTGAGATATAGCATGAAATTTCCAGGCGTGTAACAACTCATTCGGCTGAGAATGTTATGGTGTTTCACTTGCTTTATTTCTCTCGAGTCGGAAATGTGAGGTTTGAATACTATGAGGCAAAAAATTGATTCATAATCTCTGGTCGCATGTGTAGGGCAATCAAAGCGCTATCTATTGAGCGAAAAATATGGGTTCCGCTCCGGACTGGCCTTAGGGTGTGTCCACAAGTGAAGCGCCCGCGCCGAGCCCCGGCGCGTGGCGCCGCTCCCGGCACCAGCGCTGGCGCGCGCTAGAAATTGTTTGTGTAAATTTATAGACACACACGTTGACTCCTCTTTTCGGAGTTGTACTTAGCGATCGAGGTGGCCAAACTTCGGTTCTATACTCCGGATATAGTCGGTAACGTGGGGGATTTTTGAGCCTGCTCAGAGCGCGGTGCCAGCGCGGGTGCCGGGAGCGGCGCCGCGCGCCGAGGCTCGGCGCGGGCGCTTCACTTGTGGACACACCCTTAATCAATGAGTGCCAGTGAGACAGGGCGATGCCAAAGCTTGGACAGTTCAGCGAGTCCCCGAGTGTACCAAGCGAAGGCGTCGACATGGCCGAAAATACAACCACGACCAACGACTGCGGATTTGGTCCATAGACTCAGTGATTTTTCAACAAATAGTCAACGCAAGTCTATCTACTTTTTGATAATTACCTATCAAGGGCATGCACTAGGAGCTATTCTGATATTCCACCAAAAGACGCAAGTAATCAACAGATAATGACCATAAATATGTAACCATCCTAACAACATCTAGAACAATGAGATCTTCAATTTACAATTACGTTTGTATAACCTTCAAGACTGGAGGAGTTACCAGAGTTTCTCAAAATCGAGATAATATGATGATAGTCTGAAAAAATAGGCAAGTATCTCAACTTGATTAATCGAAAAATATAAGTGCTCATTTTTTTTAGTGATCAAAAGGATTTTATTTTATGCTATTGATAAAGCTGATCATGAATCGCGTTTCTCTTGTTGACACGAACCACGAGGGGTGAATAACTTCTCAGTTCTTGTAAGTTATTAGAGCGACAATATTTGGTTTTCGTCTATCAATATCTCGTTTTAATAAATATTTGTCATCCAATTAATCAGAAAAACCTCGCTCATCAAAAATTAAAGTACTACTATTCCGATCCGACTAGATCAAACATTTTGGAAGATTCTCGAGCGTAATTTTCTTCAATTTGTTATGACTAATCTGGACTGTCTGGAGAGGATCTGGATATTTTGCCCGATAGATGGCGCTTTGATCGTACTGCATGTGCGATGGGAGATTATGAACCACTTTTTTGCCTCATACTATTTCAACCCCACATTTCCGACCCAAACGAGATATGGCAACTAAAACACCATGATATTTCCCATCGAATGAGTTGTTCCACACCCGGGGATTAATTCTATATCTCCAGAAAATCGTAGTTCTTTGGCTAGCTGAGCAAGTTATACTGCTCGATGCTCACACTAGTTCAAGTTTTTTGCGAGCTAGATTCAAAATTTTCGGGCGTGGGAGGGCTCATTCGACAGGAAATTCCAATCCACAGGCGGCCTAGTATCTGATATTGGCCAAAACTGTTTTGTTATTGAGGAATATATCGGAATAGTCGCGGACGCGCTTTGTCCCACCAAAAAATTGCCTCCAAGTTTTTCTCGGTTCCTAATGAACGAAATTCCATGGAACTTTGCATGATACCGTGCTATAAGGTTTCACAGGTGGGATACTATCTGAGTGAGACATTCAGTACCAATAAAAGCGTATAAACAGTAATACCGCTCTCAGAATCATAGCATGCAGCCGCAACCTGAAAGTACGTCGGTGCGTGTCTGGTTGCGGTTTTGCGAGGACTCCGGACTAGCCGTAAAGGCCAAAATAGCACAACCAATATATTCGACTTTCTCAAGTTCTGAGTTCCTGTATAGATCGTAAAGACCAAACAGTGCTCATTCTGTGGCATTTCTCACCGTTATTCGAAAAACACTACTTCCGATTCATTGTCATCATGTTTTGTGACTATACTATGGCGTACTTTTCTCGTCAAAGTTAGCACTTTTCAGATGATTTTCTTCCAATACACATCGATTAACTCTAATGATTTGTAAGAATTATCCACTAGTAGTGATTTTTACTTTTATTCTCAGCAAGTTGTAGGATTCTTCCTTGGATAATTCAACATTCATCTGAAGAATAATCATTGACTTTCACTGATCGTCATGAAAAACTTGCAAAACAATTAAAATGTGACCGTTCGGTAAGAGTGAACTATCGTGATTGCAGATGCCACACTCAATTGAGTATAAATACACTGAAGTATATTTCATACAATGGAAGTCACAGTGACATTTCACTACAAGGGAATACTCTCAAATTGTATCCTTGTAGCGTGACTCATACTACTGGTCAAATTATATTCTGGTGATATTATTCGGATTTGATTTCATGAGCTGGAGTAGATCGCCAGATTCACGTTTACTGTGACCCACGTTTGTACAGAGAAGTACTCCAAGTAAATTCCATGCAGATTTGTAGACTTTCGAATTTTTGAGTGGGTACAGTGCAATCCAAATATTTGAAATTGCAAAATTGGAATGGGACATTGAAAAAGTCGTTGGGCTTCGCTGAAAGTGAATAAATAGGTGAACGAAACCTCTTATCTATCACGGGTCTCTAATAAAATCGGTTCTAAATCTGTGATGCAGACCTCCCACCGAATTATTGTGGGATATGTCTTCAGGCACTTTTGGGTTCGTATTCCAGTTAGAATCAAAACCGCTACTTGGGCCGATTTAGAAAGAAGCCGAATTGACGTTTCAAACTTTCGCGTGCTATAGCTCGAATAGGACGCGTTTTTTCGAAAAATGTGTTGAAACCTTTTTCGTAGATTTTAAAAAATTGCAAGTTGGGTACAGAGGCAAGTCGAGCACACATACCTTAGTTCTGCCTTGGATTGTAGAAATCTAAGGAATTTCAGAAACTGTTCTTTCTTTTTTTTTTCATATCTCATCTTTTCATTATTGTGTACACAGGGGACTGTCGATTAAGTACTTAGAAAATCAATTATTTGCACATTGCGGTAGCCTTTATTGATGGTATCACGAGCTATAAATTCTCAAAATTAAATCATCAGGAGACCTGGTATCTAGTTATTCGTCAGCTTCATGGAAACGAAATTTATTGTGAGCTTAAAAATCTCACAGAAGTAAGCCTACAAATGATTTTCGTATAAATGAATAACATTTTGTTCCTGCGTATTAATCATCTCCATTGGGATAGTTTCTGCTGCATAACAAAACCCGTTAAAGAGGGCACATTTTGGTTCAACCAATCAATTTCACATGATCTTCCTTTTGCAGGAACAGATTCGAAAATCTTTCATCAGTGAACAATTTTATACGGCTCTCGTCGTATAAAGCGGCATATGCTATTTCAATGCATCGCAGACAAGAGAATATATCTATGAACAAAAAATTTTCTCCGCGAGTTCGACCCAAAATTAGATTTATTTGATTTACAGACGAGTGCTCTATGATGTAAGCTAAATTCTTAATAAACGTATTATCAATAAATCAGAAATGAATCGTCAGTACAAATTTCTTCTTATAGGGTCTACAATTATCGATGTCAGTGCCTCTCCTGAACCATATTAAGAGCACCTTTCATACTATTCGCAGCAGTGTTAACTGGCAGTGTATACCTAGCTTTTACAACATTGACAGTCTTGCCGATAACCTCATTAGCAATACTTTTTGCCTTATTAGTATATTTTTTTGATGTATTTATAACAATTCCACCAACTTTATTCGCAACTTCTTCTTTGACACCTCGATTTTTAGCCACTTTTACAGCCGAATTAACTCCTTTTTCAACCAATTTGTGAACAGAATTTATACCCAAATCAACGACTCCGCTTCCAAGTTTTTTTGTCGCATTACCAAACGTATCGGCAATACCATTAACTGCAAATTGTCCAGTTTCTAAAGTTTTACTGGCTAAATCTAATGATGCACCTCTAGCTTTGTTAAAATCACCTTCTACCACACCTGAAAATATTTTTGGGACTGACGAATTGAATGCATTTATCTCGTTGCTCACAACATTCTTCAGAGTTTTTGTAGATCCATCAAGAATTTCTATACCAGTAGCATTCAATACTTCGGTACCATTTCTCACAATATTACTAGTGAATTCCTTTGTAAAGTCTCTGGTATTTTCTATGAAGATATTAGTGGAATTTGAATAATCGGTAATTGTTTCTTTGTCAACTCCGACTATTTCTAGAGTGTCAAATCCAGTGTTTATCGCACTTTCGGAGGCATCTGCAGCTCTGTCGACGGTAACATTTATAGCTTCTATCCCCTTCTCTTGAACAATTTCAATCGCATCTTGAAAAACTTTTTTACCACCGTCTTGGACGTTGTCTGCAAAATTATTGAGACCATTCCTCAGATTATTCTCTGCTTCACCTACGGAATCCACTAATTTTAATGCATTCTTGAGATATCCTTCAGTTGGGTTCCCATTGTTATCTGATTTCGATCCTGGTCCATAAATGTTGTCTTTGTTTGGATTTTGAACAGGGGATACAAGATGATTTAATTTTCCATGACCATATTTCGCGTCTGACTTGACATGCAGTCCCGATGATTTTACATGTTGTTCTTTGTGCTCCAGAGGGATCTGTGAAAAATAGAAAAGTTGTGAGAGTTTATATGGAAATTGAGCATTATTAGATTAACCTTTCCACTACTTCGTCTCCTCCAAGAGATATGACCGATTTTCAATAATTCGTGATAGTTTTTTGGTAATACATCGAAAAAATCTTAAAAAATTCTGAAAAATCTTTGCCATGAAATGAAACAGAATGAAACGCCAAATGCGTCTCAATATAAAATTATGCAAGGGAAAATGAAAAACAAAATTTTTTCAATATTCCAATCTTGCCATTTTTCACCGTTTTTCTCCCTTTCATAGTACATTTCGATACAAGGATGGAAAAACTTTTTTTCGCGTGCGAATGATGGGTTTTCGGCCGATGGGTCGGAATCATTTCGAGGATGCGAAAAATAGGTTTCACTTCCGTGTATCGAACTGTGTTTTTGGACAAACTGTGAGAGAAGGTGGAAAATCAGTGTGAAATAGTTATTTACGATACAAGGGACCTAACAGCCTTATTATTACACGGCGTGAAGTTGGCGCCCGAGCGCTTGCGCGAGGGTGCCAATCGCGCGGTGTAATAACCAAGGCTGTTAGGTCCCGAGTATCGTACACTATTTTATAGCATCGAGTGACATAAACCCGCCCTTTCTGCGATTGATGGTGCACCCGAGCGCTCGCGCGAGGGTGGCGGTGGGTGGTCAGGGCGGGGGTAAGCGGGGGGGGGTTCGGGGGGGGGGCGGCAGCCCCCCCGACTGAAAAAAGTTAAGAATCTGGTCCTATAAAATAGAAATCACACACCCGCGATTAAACCCATCGAGTGATGATGAAGACGTTTCTTGTACCTAAAATAATCCATGAGCATCATCGTTGGTTATTATAGTAATATAGGGGTTGTGCAAGCCTCATCCCGGCCAAGACCTAAAATTTTCCCTCTCAGACTTTATCCTAGAACAATTTCTATTGTTACGCTAGTAACTAGACTCCAGAATAATTTGGAGTTTAATTCTTCTGAGACATTTCATAACGGCTGTTTGAGAATGGAAAACTGTGTAATGTAACACCCCTACCGCAAAAATGACGAATATGCATATTTGATCTTTTCAAATGAGGTACAATCCCTCATCATACTGATGCAGTCTCTAATTTTGATATTTATCTGTTGTCATTCCTTCACAACGGTGCATCAAATGCATAATCCGGCATGGTCAAAGGTTTCAAGGTTAGCACGTATGTATGTACATGTGCAGAACTCAGCCACGTGTTTATGTTTATGTTTACGTTGCTGATGATTTATAACCATGAGCAGGAGTACAGTCATGACTAATTTTCTTGCTCTTTACAATCATTGATGCGGATACAATTGCTCCAGACATGATCCATCATAGATTTCTTATCATTTTTCTTCAAATTTCGATGCCTGCATACATAGTATGCGCAAAAATTGCCAAAAATGCCCTTGTAACCTCGCAGTGAAATAAACTGATTTGCTGCACCCCGCACCCGCGTGAAGTGAGCGGACGCATTATTTCACAGTTGAATAATAGGCCATTTAAGTCCCGCAAATGCGTTAAATAAACGCGGGTTTAGGTCACGCAGTGCTATAAAAATTTTTTTCCATCCTTGTATCAAAATTCACTATTCTCACGCAGTGTGTCAAAAAACAAGTTTTGATGGGAAAAATTTCATTCACGATATACCAGAGGCAATTTTGTGGTGTACGAGTTAATATTTCCATACGAGATTCTTGATCTATATTATTTCAGAAACAGAGTCACTTCCTCGATCGGTTTCTTATCACCAATGAGACAAATGAGTCATAGCTTGACTTGAAGATATACCAAGAATGCCTAAATGAGAAATACCAAAAATATATTCCTGTGATCTGTGATTCGATCCGCCTCTGCTTTGTCATTCAATGCCAATTTTCATCAGGGGAACACAAATTCAAAATATATGCGACTTCGTATGAGTTTCGGAACATTAGTTGCATTCGCCTCATAAGTGCTTCAAAATCCCAATCAAAATTGCCTGGTTCTCTGTCTCCTGTGACGCATTTCTGTATCATAAAATCACATGTATTTTGTTCAAGCGGTAAGAACTCACAAAAGAGGCGATACGTATTGACTTGAGACAAGAAGCGCCGAGGTCATCGATTGAAATAATATGCAAAAGACTCTATAAGTTTTGTTTGGTAAAAAGTGAGTTTCTTTTATACTGAGTAAGACTTTTGACGTCTAGAGTAGAAATCAAGCATAACACCGGATATTACATCAAAAGATGTCACATTGTCTTTATATTCTCTCGAATTAAATGATGTCATAACGAATTGTCGATGATCAGAGTAATTTGAGTTGGTTTTGTGGATATGCTGTTCTACAGGAATAACAAATTATTATCGTGTAAGCAACTCGAATGCTTTAAAAGATAGAAAGGCTTGATTGATTAATTTATTGATGGCCCTGCTTCATTCGCCGTGGACAAGATCGATTTCTAAATATATATTCGAATATATTTAATGACTCATTTGAAATACCACATTTTGACTATGGGATAGTTGAGTCTTTTACATTTATTTTGCGTCGTTGGATTCTGAAGCTGATCGTCCAAACTCGGATCTAAATGGAACGAGATGGCACCTGCGAGACAGTCTTTCACCATAACAAATAACCTCGAGAGGGTGTTTTTGGCGTGTCATGAGGTGTGAAATAGTTTTTGAGGACAGAATGTTAATGCTAGTTTCTCAAAAAAAAAGTCGAGAGGAAACTTGTATTTGTGCTTGAAATGACTCCTTCAGATATAAGATGGATTCTATTCAAACGCGAGAGATCGATTTCTCGTCATTCTCATTCGATTCTATGGTTCACAACTCGAGCTCTCCATCGTCTGAGAAGGCCCACAAAAAGTCGGAGATGTCTGCGGAGCTATTGCTTAGAAAGCTTTGTTTTCACCCCAGCAAAATTTTGATCAAATTTTCCACTGAAACCAATATTTTCTTCAAGAGAATTCCGTTTATCTGAAAAAGCCTCAGACCATTCTGATCCTCTCGCCAAAATCTATCAATTGTAGGTAACACTTTTCCTCCTAATGGCCTTCCAAATCCGTCAGAGACTCATCTTTGCACCCCTTTGTCCGTGTGTGTGTGTGTGTGTTGTTTTCTATCGGACACGCTTTCTCTTTTACTGTCCACTATATCAATTTTTGGCTTTCTACAAGTTGTACAGAATCCAATTTCTGAGAGCCCAGTGATTTGGCAGCTTTCAGCTCCCAGTCAAATTTGATCCATGGAGTATTTAGAGCAAAACAGCTCAAATTTCGACTCTTAATACATAAATATCTCTTTCTCACACGGTCTCACCACGAATTGAGTCACCTAAACTACGATTTTTTCTGCAAGATCTATCGATTGGTTAATACCGAAATTTTATGAAATCTACACAGATCTCAAATTTCCGAAAAATTCAAAATTTCCACCAAAAATTTCATTTTAACCCTTTTTAAACCCACTGCATCGAAATTCCGTCTCAACCAAACGATGGATATTGTTAAAAAAACCTCAGACTAGGAGGCCCAAATCTCTCTAAAAAGCTTCCTCTAAAGAATAACTCAGAAAATAATGAGAAATTTTTCTTAATATTCATTTTTTCCTCGTACCTTCTCTTATCACTCATTAATCTCAATTTCAATGACCTAAACTATGGTTTTTTCTGCATCATCTATCGATTGGTTAATACCGAAATTTCATTTAATCTCCACAGATCTTAAATTTTCAAAAAAATCAAAATTTTCACCAAAAATTTCTTTTTGACCCTTTTTAAACCCACTGCATCGAAATTCCGTTTCAACCAAACGATGGATATTGTTAAAAAAACCTCAGACTAGAAGGCCCAAATCTCTCTAAAAAGCTTCCTCAAAAGAATAACTCAAAAAATAGTAGGAAATTAGAATTTATATTCATTTTTCACTCGTATCATCCTTTACGACTCATTTGTCTCAATTCTAATGACCTAAAGACTTGCTTATGCGCCATTCTGAAATGAGTGGCTGATATGAAAATTTTATAAAATCCGTAGAACATTATTCAAATGAAGATTCTTTCGCTGGAAGGGAATTTTCACAAAGAACTCCAGTTTAATCATCTTTAAACCGACTATATCAAAATTTTCTCTCAATCAAACAATAGATATTGTTGGAAAAACCTTCTTTTAGATGACCCAAATCTCTCTGGAATGCTTCCTCAAAAGAAAAACTCAAAATATAGGGTACTTTCTTTTTCGTTAAAATTATCATCATATAACGCCGTGAGAAAGCATTCTGCTAATCACTTTTAGCAGCGTATTTTTGTTTTACTTTCTCATTCCACCAAATCATCAAACTCACGATCTGATCTTACTAAATTGCATTCATCTCAGGCTTGGCTCAACGCAGTTTGCACCATTGGAAAGGTCTTGAATCAACCTATTCAACAGTGACCTTGAACATTTTCGTTCAGCCATACCAGGCCCTGATCCGGCAAATCCGAGTAAATCAGACTAGCCTGATTATCTCCGAAAGCAACTGCTTTTTACTTCTCCAAAGTATGGTTTCTTATGCAAAATTGCACGATTTTGTGATGGAACTGGTCGGGAGTTGTTCGGTTGCTGTTTCATGGGTTTTTTTGGTCATTTTTCTATGATTTTTTATTTTCTGACCAATAAGCCTTGCCAATAAGAAAACAGCGGTTTCTGCGTATGCACGTGGTTTTACGAATTCCAAGAAAGTTCAAATTAAAAGCTGAGTAAATTTCCTTCAGAATGGATCTTGCAAAAGTCAATTTCATGACCCCAATTAGTAGTTACGGCAGCTTGATTGAAAAATAAGGATGGTGTGAGTGAGATCTGAGCTAGAGGCTTTCTCTTGCATCCATACTATTATGGTGCTGCGAATAATTTCAACGTCTAAAGAATCGTGTATAATCAATTCCAGTCGACGAAATTGAACTCGGTGAGCGCTCATTTCGAAGGAAATTTCTCTGTAACTAACGATTGAAGTTCCTTTGGAATTCGTTAAATCACGCGCATACGTAGAAACCGCTGTTTTCTGATTAGTCAGGGAACAAAAAATCAAAAAGTTGACCAAAAAACGCACAGAATAGCAAAAGGACAGCTTTCCACTAGTTTCATCGCAAGGATCGTGCGATTTTGCATAATAAATCATAACTCGGTATATTTAAGAAAAACTGCTTCTTGATTTAATCACGCTAGCCTAATTTTCCCGGATTTTGTTTCATCGGGGCCTGAAATAACTATACGAAAAATTTTCAAAATCTTATTGGTAAGTTTTCGAAAGGTTGTTTCAAGACCTTCCGGTTAACGCAAATTGCGTTGCATTGTCTTGAGCCAAACTCGAAATAAATGCGTAGAAGATCATAGCTCAGCTTTGCAAGCGTCCGCGAAATTGTTTTGGGCCCTACCAGTGTGTGAAAAGTTCATATTGTGGGCCATAGAATCGAAATCACTATCCTTCATGTTTCATTTTTGAAATGAAATCCATCATAAGCACCCGAACGATGTGTGACAAGAATGCATTATCTCACGTTACATAGTGAAAACAGAAGCTTGGAGGATGACTTTAGAAAGAAGAGGAGCAATGGCCGAAGTTTTGGTATAAATTTGTGTGTAGGGTATGAAAAACAGCGATCATCCAATCAAAATATGAATTCATCATAGATCCTAGAGGAACATATATGGATCCCATTCTTAGGTTAGACCTATCTAACAACTTTTCATTATGTCAAATCAGAACGTTAAAGATAACGGTTTTCGCGAATTCATCCAGATATTTAATAGGCTTACCTTAGAAATGGAGGGGACACGAGCATATCCCTGATTTCCAAGGGTTGCAATAATTGAGATAAGGTATACGAAGATGATCATCTTGATTCCTTGTACCTCCGACGACGTTATCAAAATAGCATAGGCTATACTGCGACACTACGAATTGAGAGCGTTTTGAAAAAGAATATCTCACATTTATAATTCCTAAAGAGCGATACTGACGTTTTAATTCTTTACACAAGCGATAACGATTGAATAGTATTTGAGACCTTGTGGCCTGTTTGGGTAGTACAATATTTGGATTGCGTCTACAAATTTTGAGTTTCGACATTCTAAAAAATCGATCGTCCTTGTACACATGAACCTGGGCATCAAACTATAAATTAATAGTGATCGAGGCAAGATATGAATACTTTGATAAGCATTCTTATTTATCGTGACTCTTTGCCACTAAACTCGTTCACTTAATTTTTCGTGAGTGTATTTTGGGTCTATCAATATCTATGATTCGAATTGTTGTGAGCAAATCCATGCTTATATTTTTTGGCCAATTTTTAGAAGGTGTACAGCTAAATATTGAATACAGCCTCTCCTCTGTAATACGAATCTGGAGGGCAAGAAATTTTATTCGTTCTATATAAGTGTTCGTCTTAACCAGGAGGTCAGATCTCCTCTCGATTACAAAATACTTCGCTCTACACGAAAATTTTAATTTCCATAGTTTGATCTAATTCAAGTTAAAATTCAGTAGAAAATATACCTTTGCAGCGTGATATCTGAATTCTCATCCAAATACTCAATCTAGTCGTGATTATTCGTCAGAAGCTCCTCAACCTTTCAATGATATACAGTACTCGCCGTAATGAATGTGTTATGTCCCTCGCCTATTTCAATCAAATCCAGTATAGATATATATGATTTACCATAAACAAAAATATGAACTAGCAAAAAGAACCCTTCCAAAAAAGTCACTCCACTCCAAACCAACGCTCAGCCGCAAAGCATGTTCGTCAATATGGTCTCTCTCCGAGGTCCGCACTCGACCACACGCTGATCCAGCCAAGTTACTCGGGAAGAAGAGAGAATCCGGCGCGAAGAGCATTTTTGGGATGCGGACTGTCTCCGAGGTCCGCGCACTCTCATCAAAACAGGCCACTTGAGCGACGAAAGGCAGAAGGGACTCGAGAGAGTCCCAGCGTAGTGCAGCCCAGATACGACCAATTCGGATCACCCGCCACCTTCGCCTGTCTTTCGGCTCGCTACCACCAGCCCACCGGTGTGCCTATCCTGGAGATCGTCCTGCCGGAGCTCTTTTGCTCGCTGCCGTCTTTGTACCTGCATCTTGCTCTCGCCGCCTCGTTGCCCGCTTGTCCAGGACATCACTCGTCCATTTCGCCGTCGTCTTCGCCGACCTGAGCAGCCAAGTGAGCGTTGACTGGAGTGGAGTACTTTTGAGGAAGAGTTTCATCCAGGAACTAATAAAAGTGAGCCAATTAACAATTAATTATTTTTGCCAAAATCCAGGCGTAAAACACAGAGACTCAACAGTCTCAGCGCTAGTTTTTCTTTGTTAAAATCAACAAATTCAATCACAGAGACTAAATAGTCTCATCGATAGTTTTTGACCTTGAAGTCAATTAGTTCAAAGCACAGAGACTTGATAGTCTCACCGCTAGTTTTTCTCTTGAGCTTAAAATCGATGAATTCAAGCACAGAAGACTCGAAAGTCTCAACACTAGATTAACCATTAGAATTACTGAATTCCAAGGCACAGAGACTTGATAGTTTCGACGCAAGATCTTGGCTTTAAAAACTTCAAAATGGTGCAGCTGTAGCAGCAGAGATACGCAGTGTAGAATGGGTTACGCGACGAACATAGGAGATAACTCTCTCTTTTCAGTCGAGAGACCCCAAGGTCTCAAGTGGGTTTTGAGTACAGCTGGGTTTCACTCGACGCGCAGAGAATCATAGTCTCAAAGCTCGTTTCCACGCCAGGTTTGACGCTAGCGCGCCTGATTGAAGTTGCATTTCCAGTTTTTATATCTTTCGTAGGGGCCCTTTTCAGGACCTGGGGAACCTTCCAGCTGTAGCCAGGGCCCGCGTTATTTTCTGTAAGAACCCGTTTTAGGTATCGGTCGACGGCCACGCGCGAACGACGCTTCTCGCGGTTTGCATCTCGGAACTGAACTCTGAACCCTGGTTAGACGGTGAAAGCCGTGACCTAAAAGTACGCCAATAGTCCATTCCATAACAAATGGAACACGAATTCCTCCACCAAAACAGCGATTACTCCAACGCTTTTGGGTCTACAGCAGTTTGTGAAAAAGCATTCGAAAGGTAGAGGAAAGAACTATCAATATCCTTCAAAAATTTTTTCAACCCAAAATCCATGGCTTCAATCGGCTCCGAAAAGTGAAAATTGCTTGACTTCAATCAATCATCGATCACTTATTGGGATATCACGAATGTCCAAAAAGTCTTGCGGGATCTTGTAATTCTTTCAAAGACCTTCAATTCTTTTATAGATTGCTCTACGATTTTTTATACCTGAGTTACGAGCAGTTAAGTCAGAGCGAATCAGTGCTTGTTGAGGCTACTGGAGAAATAAAAAAATGTTTAATTAACGATTTTGACATGAAACCTCCTCAATTTCATAAAATATGAGTCAGGCATATTTCAAAATGTACTCGAAATGATCTCAGGGAGCTTGAGGAAAAAAACCGTATACCTTCGTATCACCAAAACCCGCGACCAGCACCAACTTCGCTTTGCTTGATAACTCACAACTCAGGGGTCAAAAATAATAGAGCGATGTATGAAAAATCTACTTTGGAGGTTTTGGAAAGAGCTACAAGATCCCGTGAGCAGTTTTGTGCTATCGCAATTTCCTGATGAATGATCGTCGATTGATTGAGATGGAAAATCTTCCACTTTTCGAAGCCAAATGAAACCATGAATTTTGGTTCGAGAATCTTTTGAAAGACATAACTTTATAGTTTTTCTCTGATCTTCCAAATGCTTCTTGGAAAATTAACGTAGACTCAAGGGCGTCGGAGTAATATCTGTTTTAGTGAAGTCCGGATCCTCTTATCGGGTTGTCTGTCTCACAGGGGTTATATATCATGAGTGGTCGTATGGGTGGGTGGATGATAGACGGTGGGTGGTGGGTGGTGTTGCCGGTATTGTAAGTGCTGGTGGTGGTGCTGATTTCCCTGGTGTTGCAGGTGGTACTGCTAATGGTGGCGGTGGTGGTGGTGGTGGTGGATGGATGGATGGATGGATGGATAGGGATAAGGATAGGGATAGAGATACGGATAGGAAAAGGGTTAAAGGCAGAGGTGGAATAGGGATATAAATAGGGATGGGGTAGGGATAAAGATGGGGATACGAGTAGTGATAGGGCTAGGAACAGGGATAGGGATAGGGACTAGCCCAGGGATGGGGTTAGGGAAAGGAATAAGGATAACAACAGGAAAAGGTATGAGGACAGGGCTGGGGACAGGACAGGGATAGGTATAGCAGTAGAGATAGAATTGAGGTTGAGAATACGGAGAGACCTAAGGGTGGGGACGGAATAGAAGGAGAGGTGGGATAAGGACATAGATAAGAATGAACCAGAAATAAGAATAAGGACAGGGATAGGAATAGGGACAAGTATGGGGATAAGGACAGGGATAGGGATATGGACACGGATGAGGATAGGGATAGAAACTGTGATGGAGCCATGACAGGGATAGGCATACTAACAGGGACAAGAATGGGGATCCCAAACAGAGATAGTAATGGGGACAAAACTAGTGATAGCAACAGGAATTGGGATAAGGACAGGGATATGATCAGCACAGGGATATGGCAGAGACAGAGATAGCAACAGGAATAGTGATAGGTTAGAGATAGGAATAGGGATAAAAGTAGGGACAGGGATAGGGGCAGGCCCAGAGACAGGGGTAGTAACTTGGATAGGTTCAGGAATACGGATAAGAATAGGGTTTGGGGTGAGGATAGAGATGGGAACAGGGATAGTTATATGGTTAGGGAACTCAACGGGGATAAGGGTGGGGATGGGAACAGCGATAGGGATAGGAACACGGATAGGGATGGTGACAGGGTGGGTGATCTGGGGATGGGAAGTACCGTACTGGTACGATCTAGTTCGATATAGCTCGGTCTAGTTCGGTGTAATTAGAGACAGGGACAGGGGCTTCGACAGGGACAAGGGTAGGGACAGAGATAGGCATGAAGACAGGAATAGGGACAGGGGCACGGGGATGAGGATAGTAATGGGGATGGCAATAGGTATAGCAACAGTGATGAGGATAAAGGCACGAACATGTAGATAAGGATAATCATAGGGATACGGGCGGGATATGGACGTGGATAGGGATAGGGACAGGGATAGGAACAGGAATAAAGATTGGAATGGGGTGGGTGGTCTAGGGGTAGGAGATACTGTTTTAATACGGTCTAGTTCGGTGTAATTAGGTTGAGTTCGGTCGAGTTCGGCCTAGTTTGGTCTAGTAGAGTCTAGTTCGATCTCACTTGGTATAATTTGGTCTCATTACGTCCTATCCAGGTCAGTTTCGTGTAACTAGGACTAGTTATCCAAAAAATATCGATATATCCAACCCAGCCGTTCCAAAAATTCAAAACAATTACTCTAAATTCCCAAAAATGATTCATTTATTAGCAGGTATAATCCGAGATGATGGCATTTTTGCGAACTCTGTGAGGAATTCCATCGTGGCGCCTTAAATTGATCAGCAATCATTCTTTCATCATCAGTATTGGACTACAAAAGCATTTCAGAGGCCCGTGGCCGGAACATTTACTGGTCGAACGAGCGGGAGCGAGAGAGGCAATAACCGCTAGTAAACATTAAACGAAAAAAAAAAACATGTCACATCTCGGAAGCTAGTCGAATAATCAGTTAGCTAGGATATAAATTTTATCCAAAGTCCGCATTAACAATAATAAGAGCTCGGTCAATTTTGGAATATTTCCCAACGCGAAAACATTTTGCAATTCTTGTGATGGTTCCAGAAGCAATGGCGTTGCTAAGATCCTCTTTCAGTTTGAGTGTGAATTTTGAAATGTCGTACCAACACGCCGTACCATATTCTTTTTTCTTCCTTTTGTGAGTAAAATTAACATTTTAGTTGCAGCGAGATCGATGAACAACTGTGCACCTGGACTCATTGCTGCAAACTGAACTCAAAATGACGACTGGCTCTCACAAAGGTGACTATCCAAATCAGAGGAAACCAAGATCAGTATGACAGCGCGGGAATGAAAATTCGTTCAACATTCGTGTTAGAGAGAAATTTTGTATAAGAACAGATGCCCTTATATGTTGACCCATCTTAATTCGTAGAGGGAGGGGGGGCATTTCGTTCGTGTTAACCAGATAGTTCATGCGTTATAGTAGTTCGACTGTAAAATCAAAATCTCAAACCAACTGCCTAAGAGGATTGTTTGGAACAAACATCTTTATTCAACATACATATCCATATTACAAAATTGTCACGCATAAAATCGTTTGTATCTCCGTGCAACCACATTTAGAGCTTTTTCATCGATCTAAATAATTAATCTCGGCTCATTCTGACGTGATAAACACAATGAAGTGATAAAAAAAAGTCACTTTGCACACATTTTCGAGATAATCACATGATAAGGGCATGTTGGGTATACTCTAATGTAGGCTTTCATGTATTTTTTACAAAAAATAGCTGAAAATTGAAGTATTGTCGGAGACTTGGGAAACGATCAACGCAACATCTCGTCGAACAATTGATAAATTCCACCCTCCATCATCGCAGAAACGAGAGCTGGCAGCACCACAAGTATAATAAATTCACAATTTGGTGAGATAAATTATTTGAATTCCAAAGACAGAATATTCTCACTAAATCTAACGAGTACATGTTATTATTAGATGATACTTTGATCCCTCAGATGTGAGACCAAATCTTTTTCCTAAGCCTGATGAGGATTGTATGATGATAATTGAGAGCAGGAAATACCGATAAAATCATCTGAACATTACATCATCTGCTCGTCCTGCAATTGAATCACTCATAATAATAATAATATGTATGATGCATCCAACCACTATACAAGAATCATGACCTCACAAACACTTTTGAAATAGACAGTCAAATACAGTTTTTGTCAACACCATCATATATCCTTCCATGCTGTATTCACGGGGTTAGCTAGTGAGTCAAAGAATATTTGAAGTCCAAGAAAAAATCATCGCAACCAATATAATCTCGAATAATAACGATCAAATATTATTTTAGAGAATCAAATTCAGGTGGTTACCCAGGGTTGCAATTATTCTTGAAATTCATATTCTAAATTTCTTATGATACTGAGATCATGTCTCACTTCCTCCTTCACCATCCGCACTCAAAAGAATTGATGACGTATACTAAATTTTTGCAACCTTGTCTTTCAATTAGTTTTACTCTGTACACATAAAGTCGAAACTGAAAGAGTCGATAAATGACGATTCAGTTGAAATTTGATGAGCAATCAGTATCCAAGGTGACCACGAATTACACGGAAGTTCATTCATAGTAGAATCTAGAACAAAATTAACTGCGACCTATAGATAGCTCATATTCATCATTATTGAAATGCTATAGATAACGTATGATCACAATCAAACGCCAAAGTAAAAGCTGAAAAAACTATGTCATTTCCCATGGAGCCGAAACGTTACAATCAGACCTAAAAAAATAATAAGTCATCATTTCTCATTTTCATTTGTTTCTGAAAATTTTACATACATTATTATTGAATATCAATTCTCCACCATTTTGAAATATAACAAAAACTATATTTTCTGAAAAATCTTAGGACACCTGATTGCCTCGTATTTCCATAGCACAAAACGAAGCGAGCGTTAACGAGTGGCAATATTGCTAGTAAGTATTGACTTTAAGGAATTTAGATTTTTTAAATCAGGAATAGTGGCATTGATTTTTAATGAAGTCATTGATCAAGCCAAAAAATCTCTCACAAAACATCTGCTGAGGCGAAAAGGCACCCCAAAATCTCATGCTATCGATCGAAAAATTTTACCCAATGGTATAAATATGAAAATAATTGATCTCATCTTTCTTACCTTGAAAGATTTTTATTCATTCCAGAAGCCCCTGCGATGAATTCAATCTAATAAAGCCCTGAAAGTCAGTAATAGCCCATTCAAGTCGTAATTTCAGTTGAAGAAAAATATTTGCGAGACATACTATGCGGATTACCTCATTAAGACCCCATTTTTGGTACGTTTCCCAATACTTAGATAATTTTATAGAGAGTTCGTGTTCCAAGAAGGTTAGATTGACGCAGGTTTCGACGAGTTCTTCTTTCCGACGAAACAAAACCTTTTCAAATTGATAATTTCAACATCTCCGAATCAATATTTGTAGTTAGGATTGCGTCAAACGGAACTTTGCATCATGTAATTGTTGTTGATCGATAAACATAGACATGTATTACGGTTCTGCTCGCGTTACTAGAGGCGATTGAGAAATTTTTCCTAATCATATCTCGAACTTATTCCTTGCTTTTCTTTCATCCTTATGAATAATATACATCTTCAAAATTCAAACGTTCAAAGTTTTATTCCAAGACAAGATACCAAAAGGAGAAAGCCTATGTCGAAATGTTTAATCATGTTGTTCATAATGATTTTACGCTGTTGTTTTGATGTTCATTCGTGTTGGCAGGTATTAACAAAAAATCAAAGACTTTCGCTTATCAAAAACACGTAACTTTATACATTTGTTTCCTCGATCGGTTTGTAGCGATGGCAAACGTTTGGTGTCCAATTATTAATAAAACACGAAATATGGGGCTAATGAATCTTATGGTAACTTTTTGAATCTTGAAGAATAAAAAAAGACGGAGATAAGGGAATTGAACATTTCCACAGCTAATACTTGAAACCTTCATGTGCATGATAACCGGACATGATTCGTCGTAATAACCAGTTCAAGTCTTACAAAATATTGTTGATTGGACTTGAGTTCACTTTAAGTGAAAATGAAGTTGACAATCAAAAGAGACTGCCAGAACTTTCCGTGATTAGATTTGCTAGAGAAAAATGATTGTAGATTTCTAGTCGTAAGGCGCAGAATGAATGATTCAGTTGTTTGACCGTTGATGAAAATCTGTCAGGGTATAAATTCCAGTCACATGCAATAAAAGATGTCAAAAAGGAACAAAATTCAAAGTCACTGAGTATAGATTATACACCTAAGAGTATTTATAAATCACATGAATTTTGATATTTTCTACATTAACAAATCATAATTATCATAGTAATGTATTTATTCATTCAAGGAATGGTCGTGATAAAAAAACTGCGAATAATTTCGGGAACACTTTTGAAGAAAATCGCACTAAAACATCAATGTTTACATCTAAACACGCTAAAGAGTATCTGACAGCTATCAAAGTTAAAATGACACTCTAGATTATTCATTCACCCGTCCGATTCCAAATCCATCTGATGAACGTTACGATCAGATGCCACATATTTACTCCACAATCGAAGATATCAGACATGGATTTTGAAGAAAATGTCATTTCCAAGATGAAGCAGGCAACCGAAATAGTCATCCCAATAGTCAAAAGCATAACAAGCCTGCTCAAATCGACGTAACTCTTTTCACTTCCGTCACTTGGACCACGAATTTTATGATAGTCTAATTGACTACTCCACGAATTTGGTATACCAGATTCGAAAATTCTAGTCATCATCTCATCAAATCTCTCAACAAATGGTGAATTCCTCGCATAAGCAAAAGCCAAATTATCTTCATGAAATGGAGTTTCACCCAGCCTGATTGAAGCTCTTCCCTCATTGATCGTCAAATTGTGCACAAAGTGTCTGGCGTAAAAATGCAATGCTACACAAATTCGATCCCTCTTCTTAGCAAGCTCTTTTAAGCAATCAACGTGGTATGTTATTTGAGCCATTTTTTTGAGCCTAGAAAATCCAATCGGCTCTAATGCTTCGTAGAGAAAATCCGGTACGTATACTGGTAAACCATAATTGAGTGATTCATTGACACTGTCGAAGGGTAGTACTTGAGGTACCATTTTTACTGTGAAGATGCCTGAGAATGCGTACATGGAGTAGTTCATGGATATAGTGATTAGAGACCAGTAGAAAATTCTGTGGATTGATTTTTTGGGGTTGTCGGAAGATACAAAGCCCATCATTGCTCGCAAAATATTATTGGCTGTCCACTGTGGAAGAAAAAATTCTTGGTCAGATTCGTCGGAGCTATTTTTTTTGGATTTATCAAGATGGCTCATCAAGGGTTTTGCCAATCAGGGAGTTTTCCCTTCCAGACCAAAAAGTTCATGGGAGAATCATTCCTATACAGTGGATTATGCTCAAGACGAAACTCGAAGAAATAAATACCTTTTTCGTATCCAAATTTATAATAACTCAACGCCAGTCCACAATTTGTCCGTTCGGATTTCGGGTAAAGGGTTGCCAATGTAGGAGGAGTAGAGTATAAGAGGCATCCACAAATGACGTCACGCTCTGAGGGGGAGTCGGAAGGTGGTGAGCTGGACGTGATGTATGTACTGTGACGTGAGGGGATGGGGGGCGTTTCTCAAACGTGACATCACGCTTGATCATGGGAAAATCGCCGGAAAATCAATCAAGAAGAATCAATATATCTAATAAGAAACATCACAAAGAGCCGGTTCCAATGATCTCCAACTTAAGAAATTGGACTCAAAGTCCTTGGACAGAAAATCGATAAGTGTTTTAGCAATTATAACCTACAATCAAGAGCTCCTCACTGTGACGTATTTCGTAGAAGAAGCTGGTTTAACACCTTCGCTGCGGAGGCTGAAATCGGTGATCTTCCCCCAGATGCGTGTTAAATTGGAATGAAGAGTATGACAATTATGGTATAATAGTACATTTCGATACAAGGGAGTAAAAACGTTTGATGACGAAGTCATCTTATCTCGCGTTGAGTTTTGTGTAGCATGTGGACACGAAATATTCGTAACATGGGTGCGCGCTCAACTCCCTGAGCCGCCAGTGTATGCATCTTAGTGTGATGACCCGTGCTAGTTTGAATGGTGAGCCTTGTATATGTGGCAGCGCGGCAATGTTAGGCCACGTCCACAGACCACGACTTGACTGAATTTACAAGAGAATCGCACGGTTCACAGCTCGTGGGTAAGGTTCGGTTTAAACACTTAAAAGTGTATGGAGGTTTGGTGGAGAACAGAATACTCACAAATCGGTACAAATTCCGATTTATTAACTGGTTTTCCTCAATATAATTAGGTGATACTTCGATGATTATTCAAGGTTCAGCTGTCTTCGCACACTGGGTGCATGCACGTAAATTTAGGAATTCCGCGTCACCGGTGATGATGTAGTACTTGAGCTGGTAGAAATTCCAATGTTGGTGTTCACAAGGTTGTTTGTTCGATGACTTTGTTCCAGATGGGACTCCTCCAGGAGTCGGTCTCGTAGTTATTGGTGCCGCTTTAGCTGGATGAATAGGCGTAGCGTGGGAGTCCAGTGTGAAGATTGAACTGAGCGTATGTCAAGAGCAACTCTATGCAGAGACTGTCCGAGAGAAACTCTAAGACACAAGTGAGAGAGAGCCACTCCGTAACTCTCCTTATATAGGACCGGGTGGCTGGGGATCCAATGCTCCCCACTCCTGATCCGGAAATACTCGGCATTCCTGGGCAGCGGCACATCTTACGAGGTACTCGACATTCCACAGCTGCGTTCTGAACATGGAACGGGTGGGCCACCCCATGGGTCTCATCCGCATTTCAAAAGCTGGGTGGTCTCCTGCAGCTGTTTCCGCATTCCAATGTCAAATGGAAGAGTCGTCCGTACAGCTGCATCCGCATCCAAGGTTAAGTGGTTGAGCCACCCCTCTTTGCTCACATCCACATTCCAATGACTTCCGCATTCTGATCTCACGGTGGCTGGACTGCTTCGCGCAGCGCAGCTGCATCTGCATTCCAAGGTTGAGTGGTTGAGCCACCCCCCTCTGTTCACATCCGTATTCCAATGACTTCCGCATTCTGATCTCACGGTGGCTGGACTGCTTCGCGCAGTGCAGCTGCATCCGCATTCCATAGGCTGGGTGGTCCTGGGACTCACGTCCGCATTCCAATTCACAGGTCCTGAAACGGAGTTTCATCCCGCGGTGCTTGCGACTTGGGTTACCCAAAATTGCTCGCCTCGCACTTGCATGAACAAATACTCTTAGAAGTCTCTTATCTTTTATCTCACAATTTATTCATTAGTGGAGTATACCTGGTGACGTGCTTTGTGGACTGCCCCTGTAGTATCGGCGTGAGCATTCGCGGTGGCTCTTCCAGAGCCACATCACACTAGCATGACTATACATGCGTATATCCATAATCCATGAATCGCGGCTGATCGTGGCTGATTGCAGCAGCCGATACAAGGCATCGGTCGGATGCAGTCGGATGCTCGTCGATGTTTGTTTAGTCGATTGAAAGTGAGTGATTTTTCGAGAAATAATGATCATTGGATGGAACAACGTTCTCTCAGGGACATGCGTATACCTGCCTACTCCGTTTTTTCGACGTGCCAACGCCAACAGTCGACACCATGGACCACGCGATTCTGCTCAGCTGTTGCTCCATTGCAGTGTTGTTATTACTGTGATAAAATCATGTTTATCAGTTTTTAGAGTGCGGTGGGTCCCATGCAAGCACGAATGTCATATTCTTAAATTCTCTGCCTGCGGTCTCGCACATATCATACCATGATTTAACCAAAGATACATTCCCTGACTCTCAAGTGGGTCTATGTTGTGATCAGTGTTCAAGTAGATAATTGAAAGGGGTACTACTAAGAGGTGAATGGTCTCATCTTTTTGCAAGCGCTGTGAAAAACCATCAAATCTCCAGCGTGCAATCAAGAGTTGTTTTTTTTGAGCTGTAGTCCAGTTCTTCAAGTTATTAACCACAAACTACATAATGCATAATATTTCATGAGGCACTGTTTGACTCTTGATCTGTCATCGTCATCAAACTCTCTCCTCATTGTCAATCTGGGTCCGAAACTCATTTCGAATGTCACAGAGGCTCCATGCGTTAGGCTTGCTTATTCAATAACACCTTCAAAGTACTTTCTGTCACCACTTTCTGATGCTGTAAGATTCAAGTGTCTCTTCCAACTACATTTCATGACTACAACTAATAAGGCGTACTAGATTTGTGTGGTCATGTTACACTGGACTCAAGATTCCACTCAATTCTCATAGACTTTACTGATTCACCAATTTGATCATTCATGCTTGAGCTTTGGCATGTAATGTATCCTAATAATATATTCATATATTATCTTACGTCTCCATACCCTTATGATCAAGGTGTAACAATCTTCTAAGTATGGCCTGATGATAGCTTGTGAATCAATTCAGAAATACCGATAAGCTTTACATGACATGAGGATAATTTATTTCTGATCAACCATAGATAACTGGTTTATTCCACACGTATCCATTTGTATTTTGAAGCATTTAGCAAAAGTAGATACCAAGGGACTATTGTAGAATATCTCAAGGTTTTGACTGATATCAAAATTCTTTGCTTATATTCTATTTCTTCAATCGATTGAGTGTGAATTGAAAGTGAGAAAATGAAATGATTTTTGAAAAAAATTTTTCAAAAATTTGGTTCTATGGGAAATGTTAGGGATGAGGGCAAGACAAAATGTAAAAAGGAGCCAGGAATACCTCATCTCTTTCTGTCCTAGGTAAAGGCTAAGTCAGTTGACGTGCTGCTCCACGACTTTCTCGATCTTGAAGAATAAATATGGTGAAAGCGTGGGTTGTGAACTTGATCCATCAACAGTATGGTTTTCACCATTCATCCTGCGCTTCTACCATATTCATTCTCTAAAATCATGAAAATCGTTGAGTAGCACGTCCAAGCTCGTCAATTGACTTGGCCTTTCGTCTAGGACAAGAGAAGGTGGGAATTTTCTGTTTTCTTAAATTTTCTCTTGCCTTTATGCTTAACATTTCCCATAGAAGCGAATTATTCAAATTCTTTTCAGCAATATTTTTGAATAATGCATTGCTATTTCCTTTAGAATGTTATCCAAAACCGAACTACTAATGGAAATAAGCCCTCGGAATAATTGCAGTGTCTCTGTGTACGTGTGAATATCTAGAAAAAATCCCTCTATTTCATCTTGCCTCTGGACAAGTCGATCATCTAACTCAAAAATCAACTGAAAGATATACCGGAGAAAATCCTAAAATTCACTTGATTAGTTAGTCCGTTTGTTGAACAAACTTCTTTGACTTCGTCGTCAACCGCGCGTTCTCCGGACGCACATCATTTTTTTCGCGTCCGAGTGATGGGTTTTTGGCCCGAGCCGTAGGCGAAGATCGGAATCAACACGAGGAAGCGAACAATAAGTTACGAAAGGGGGCTCAGTGAAATTGTGACCTGGCGTGACAAGGGGGAGGGGGAGGGGGCGGGGTAAAAATGCCCAATATCAGCGTGACGTAATTTCTGGATGCACCCCAATAAGTGGCCGCATGGATCATAGATGGGTCTGTGGGTGGATGGGTAGGTGAGTGGGTGGGTAGGTGGCCGGGTGTCTAGTCCAGTCTGAAATGATCTAGAGTGTTCTGGACCAGTCTAGTATGATCTAGGTCATTCTGGGACGGTCTAGGGCAGTAGAGAACAATCTGCAATAATCTGATACAACCTGGGACCTCCTAGTACGGTCTGGGACATTCGGGTACAATCTGACACGTCTTGGTGTGGTTTGTCACAGTCTGAAATAGACTGGAGTCGATCTGGTATGACCTGGAACGTTCTGGTACGGTCTGGCCCGGTTTGAAACGACCTGGAACTTTCTGGACTGGTCTGGTACGATTAAGAACGTTCTGGCACGCTCTGGGATGGTCTAGGACGGTGGGTAACAATGGAGAATGGTCCAATAGGATCTGGATGTCCTAGTTGGTCTGGACGGTCTGAGACATTCTGGTACAATCTGGCACGTCCTGGTGTGGTCTGGCGAAGATTTTTAATAGTTTGGAGCGGTCTGACATAATCCGGGACGTTCTAGTACGGTCTGAAACAGTTTGGAATTGTCTGTAACGGTTCAGAACGGTTTTGTATAGTTTGGGAAGGTCTAGGGAGGTTAGATACGGTCGGGCACGGCCTGGAACGGGTTCTGGGACGGTCTGAAATGATCTGGAACGGTCTAGGTTGGTCTGGTATAGGCTGGGCTGGCTTGAATATAATACGTGGCCATGAGGGTCATGGATGGGAGCAGGAGATTCATTAGGTGGGTAGATTGATGGTGAGCAAGTGAATGGATAGGTTGTTGAGTAGGTGGCTAGACGGTCAGGTGGGTGGTTATAATTATTAGCGGTACTAGTTTAATGTAATGTCATATCTACGAATTTCACAAGGAACCTCTTTCTAATGACATCAGTTGTTCAAGTGAAGTTTTACAAATATCATTTTTGAGCTATAGAAGCATTCTAGGGAGCTCTAACTTTTGAAGAACATTCACAAGACGAATGAGTGGTAGTGAGAGAGAATATAACGCTAATTCCATTTAAATTTAGACAATTTATGGGACTGAGTTTTTCTTTGTGTAATGAATGATATATTCGTATGAAATGTCCTCGTCTCAAGCGTACTCCACTGTACATAATAATTTTGAACGATATTGTTTATGGGACACTGCAGAATACCTAGTCTATAAACTAGCCCATAGCATTCATGAAAATTGGGAGTTGAACGATGATGGCGGTAGAAGTTCCAGGATATCAAATCATTCTATCGCATGAACTGTGTACGCATCATTTCACCTATTCAATGTTAATTTTAGGATTGTATATTTCATTGGGTAACGGGCGGATTTCGGGCGGTTTCTTAGAAGGGTTGACACAAATCTATGATACTTTGTATGACTCGTTCCAAATTAGAAGCAAATGGCTTTGTTTCAGAATTCCAAAAACCAAGACGTAGGACTTCAAAGGCCTCTTCCAAAAGCAATCATCTACAGCAAGAAATAGTATCTCGCTGAAATGATGATTGGAGTGTCTCCGTAATTCACCTCTATATCAAAAAAGTCTGTGGAAATGTCAACTCAATATTGAAAAAAAAAAAAAAAAAAGAAAAGGAACGTAAACCACCCTAAGTCGTTCACTTCAGAGGGCATATTTCACAATCTCCAGAAGATGTATACATATAATTTAGAAATGTTTTTCTGTCAGATCAGACAATACTGAAGGAAGCCCACACCGATCGGACTGACTTCCAAGCCAATGCGAATGCATATAAATTAGAATGTGAAAAAAGAGCGGATCCCATCGGGTGAGGTATATCACACTCCCGACTACCGATACTCATAACTTACAGATGAGAAAATTCAACTCACCGTCCGAGGCAGCTTAAATAAGTATCCGAGTCCAACATAACATAATAGAATCACTGGAAAAATTCCAAGATACAACATGGAGACATCAGATTTTTCCATAGGTAATATGGGTCCAACCATGATGAATTGGTTCCTTAAAATAACTTTGCCGATTGATACGTTAACTCCATGTAGTCTTTGATGTTGTAAGAGTAATATTGGCAGCATTTCCATCTCATTCTTTTCCAATTTACGAAGTAGATCAGGAAGCAATGTACTCAACACGTTGGCATGAAAATCCAAGAACTCAAGTGACAGATTTAACTTTTTTGCAATTATTGAGATGTACGAGTAATGAGTACCACCTTCTGGGATGCCATTTTTCAAAATTATGTACGGAGGATGTTCGAAAGATGCTATCTTGAATTTATAATTGTTCAAGTTCTGTAGCTTATTCGGAAATAGTATGCTCCTTTCGTGGAGAGATTTTCGATGGAAAGTCCCAGTAAAAGGATTTAGGTGGTGGATGTAGAATGAGTTGTTGAATTTAGCTATGATTGAGAAATTCAAAATTCGATAAACCCAAGATATTCTAAGAATTTCGTTTACAATGATGAGCGATACGTTGGCACTGGTTGAAAATAGTAAAATCTTAGAACGTGTGAGTTTAGATGAAAATTTGTTGAGACCCTGCAATGTATCTTCAATCGATTCAATGGACGATTCAGCCTCAAGGATGAAATATGAAGTATCAAATGTAATAGATGAATTTTCTAAATAGCTGAGACCATTCGATTTTGTTGTAAATTCCCCAGACACAATCCTCGGAATATATTGTAGAATTTTGGTCATCGTATTATTCGAAAAGAGACATCCTGGCTCTTTGGAAAATACTACCAAACCCCTATCATGGCAATCATTTAGAATAAAATTGGCGATGAGGTTTATGTCGTCAGACCCACTGCTTTGATGTTGGATTATTTGGACTGTGTAAATCAACAAAAAGTGAAGCCCTATTCCATCGAATCTGCGGGACAAATTCACTCTTGGCTTCATTATCTTGAGAATTCTGGAACTAATTAATGTTATGCATGGGGTCCGTTGACTTGTTCAAACTTTGATATCTTGAGTTATGATGTATAGGTTGGAAGAATATCACAATTTAATCTCAAGGCAACTCTAGGAAAAGAATTATCAGCCTTCGACTGACTGAATTGTAGACTGATGAACACTGCATATGTTGTCGTTATTTCAAACATAGTTTTCCTTTGAATAGTCTATGAAGTTAGTCTACATAAATTCAATATTGAGATTGAGTCCCCTGTTTGCGAAATTACTCACAGTTACAGATGGTAATAACAGTAGTAATTATGTCAATTATTTCTTGTGTAATTAGTGTTCGACATTTCCTACTCTGCCCTGTATGCTCAATCACTGATATTTATCAATATTGGTGACCTGCAAGATGAGTTCAATAGATCGGTGGACGATTAGTTGTGTGGCTCATAACGAAGATAATTCATAGACAATCATTGAGAAGTTGATAGATTTGCAGAGGAAGAATGATGACATGTAAGCATTTCGGGAATTAAATAATTCGCGGCAATCTTGATTTGAAAATTGAAATCTCTGTCCACCTATGAACCTTCTTTCGATTAATTGTAGAAATCTGTAACAGATTGGTTGGCTCTCAAATTATGGCTATCGGTAGATCCTCGTATTTTTATATGGATATATTCATTTTCAAAATTTGGATGCATTTTAGCACTTTTCGGTACTGATGATCTAATATCAACAAGTTTTACCTCCCTTTAAGATATTACAACTTACATGCGTCTACCAGAAAATGCTAAATTTATAATCATAGCAAAATCCCTGATCGAATTCTGATCCGTACAGCGTGTCGAAAAATAGGTTTTACTCTCAAGTAGTGAACTATACATTGTGATAAACAGTGGGTATAGAAGTGAATGAACTGAGCGCAAAGTCCAATTTTACGCATAGTGTGTCAAAATAGTACAATCTACTACAGGAATGCTAAGGATAGCTTTTACTCCCGTGTATCAAACTATACATTTTGGAAAGTGTGCGTTACAAGAGTTTTCGATTGACTTTCACTCACAGTCTATCAAGAAGTAGTCTTCATAGATATACGTTAGTACATTTCGATACAAAGGTGTAGAACCTTTTTGCGATGACCGAGTTATGGGTTGGGTCCCGAGCCGTAAGCTAGGGTCAGATTCATCACAAGTATGCGAAAAATTGGTTTTAGTCCCGAGTATCAAACTACATCCTTTTTGACACGATATGCGTGGAAATGCCTTTTTCGCATTGATTTTCCCCTTTCTCCCACAGTTTCAGAAGAAAGACAGCTCGATACATGGGAGTAACATTTATTTCTTGTATTTTGATGATGATTCCGACCCTCGCCTACGGCTCGGGCGAAAAACCCATCACTCGGACGCGAAATAGTATATTATGTCACTGCATGTAAATGGGTAGTTTTGAACGGAGGATTGTTCATGGCCCCAGCAAAGCGAGTGCTATAATTCCTTAATTTGTAAAAAAAACTACCCATCAGCACGTATCAGTCTCATACGGTATTTTATAGCACGAGAATCCAAAAATCATGTTCAAAGTGGCAATTTTCAGTTTAGAGTGCTATAACAGAGTTTTTACCCTCGTATCGAAATGTATGATTTTTGATTAACTGTGGGTGAAAGCCAATAAACTGTGCGCAAATTACTTTTTTACGCACACTGTGTCAAAATAGTACATTTCGATACAAGGGTGTAAAACGTTTTATTCGCGTCCGAGTGATGGATTTCCGGCTCGAGCCGCAGGCGAGGGTCGGAATCATCACGAGGATGCGAATAATAGGTTTTACGCCCATGTATCTAACTATACTTTTCGATAAACTGTGAGTAAAAGTCGACAAACTGTGCGCAAAGTGCACTTTTACGCACAGTGTATCGAAATAGCATATTATGATACAAGGACTTTTTTAGTCCCGAGCCGCAGGCGAGGGTCTAAATAGTCACGAGAAAGCGAAAACCGTTGCGCCTGAGTATCATACTATGATTTTCATCTTCTGTGAGCGAATGAAAAGCGACAGACAGAGTGCAAAAGACTCATTTGCGCACAGACGATCAAAATATTATATTTTGACACACTGTACGAGAATGTATCTTTTTCGCACTGATTTTCCACTCTCTCTCACAGTTTGTCAAACAGCACAGTCCACTATCTCGCATCCTCGTGATGATTCCGACCCTAGCCCTGCGATTCGGACCGGAAACCCGTCATTCGGACACAAAATACTACATTTCGATACAAGGGTGGAAAAACTTTTTTTCGGGTCCGAGTGTTGGATTTCTGGCCTGAGCCGTAGGCAAAGGTCGGAATCAACACGAGGATGCGGAAAATAAGTTTTACACCCGTGTATCGAATACTATTTTTTGACAAACTGTGAGAGAAAGTGGAAAAGTTACTGTCTCGCACAGTGTGTCAAAATAGTATATTTTGCACCGAGTTCATGAGGTTGTAGCTCGCTTCTGAGCGATCGGATTTCGGCCCGAGCCGGAGGCGAGGGTTGAAATGATCGCTCGGAAGCGGGGAACCTCATGTGCGAGGCGCGAAAGTTATTTTTCGCAATTTTGTAGGCACCCAAACATCGGAAAATTGCGAAAAAAGTGTTTACACCCTTGTATAGAAATTAACTATTCTGTCAGCAGAAATGTAACGAGCCCCAAAAGTCGTTGGAGGCTGCGGGAATTGGCGGCCGTCTCAAGAGCTGCCGGGATCTGATTTTTCGCACTCGTGTGTACGAATTGTCCAGAAGCGGGTCCAGGGATATATCCCCTAGTGGAATTCCAGGAGCGGAGCCCTGGTGGTGGCGCAGGGGGGTCCGCCCCGACTGGAAGAGAATTCTGAAAAATGGATGAGAAAAAACTTTTGTTATCATCGCATGACACCACGTTGCTCCAAACCATTCATTGCCAGCTTTCAAAAGATTCAACCCTGATATTTCAGATAATTTCGTATAATAATCACCTGAATATATCTGAGAAAATGGTCTCAGAGATGATGGATATCTCTATTATATCTATCAAGTGTATTTTTTTTTATCTAAGATGAAACTACTATGAATGCATCTAAAATAATGAGTAATAGGGGGATTTATATCTGCTCCTTAGCGACACATCGATATGCATGCTCAGTTCTTCGAAAAAATTTTCAATTTATCCACAGTTATGAATCCACGATTCTGACTCTACTATCAATAGTAGAATGGTCAGACAACAACTCAATTTCAGAGCGAAAACGAAATTTGAAGCGTGCGTAAACGCCTCATTTGGCGCACGGATCTTGATTGACGCAGTGCGTGAAGAAAAATTTGCGCTATGATTCCTCGTTTACGCATTGCGTAAGAAATTCTTGGCGCACAGTTGTTCCGAAATAATGCGCAATCTGCTATTTGCGCACGTCCACTCGCGTCTAAATGGCCATTTTTGTGCACAGAATATAAAACAGTACATTTCGATACAAGGGTGGAAAAACTTTTTATACGTCCATACGTAGAAACAGCGTGTTTCTGCGTACAGACGTATAAAACTGCATATGGGTGATTATGAGATAACTTGGGTATTTCGAGGGCAAAAACGGCGGGAGTCAGGATTTGGACCAAAAATTTACTAGTTGAAATATAGCTGCAATCTGACTGCTCATAGGTGTTTTCCAATCTATCTGACATCCGAAAACAATTCCCAGACGGGCATAAACGTTAGTCAATCTATGTAAAAGATATGAGCAATTTTCGATATATTTTTGCCACGGTAAGGACAGCCACGATAAGGATATTTTGGCATGGAAAGTGATCTCAAAGGCGTAAATCGAAACGGATCGTTTTTTCCGAATAGATGGCCCATTTTGACGGTGAGAGTAGACTGTAAAAAAATTCCTGGACCTTGACATTGCATAGTGTTCGAGAGCTAGTGACCACGGTAAGGACAATTCTTATTTTGCAATGGAAAAATTGTCCATAAATAATCGCGTGGGAAGCTGTTCACGTAATTCATCATTCCATTGGTGGTGGTATTTTGTTTTTTGGTGTATTAGGAATCAATTGCCGCCGTTCTAGAGTCGTTTGAATCGATTCGCTGACCGGGAGTCGAATTATTGAGAAGCATTCGAAAAATTTGCAAAACTCCAGGATAGGATGTCGGCTGTGATTTGACTATTTTGAAGTGAGACTTGATACTCGATCTGTACATAATATCACCTTTTTATAACCCAGCTTTGATGTTTGAGTGGTGCGGAACCGAGATAGGATGAATATCTCGGTAAACTACACGATTGAAGTGTGCAACTCGAGTTTAGGACATGCCACGGTAAGGACATTTTGACCACCTTTGGTAAGCTGAGGTCCACATTAAACTTATATCCGCTCCTGGGACTATTGGGACATCTTCATTCCAATAAAATACACCAGATATTATCGTTAGACGCATCATATTTGGTCATTTAATATGAATGCGAGTTCAGGACATCAAATGCATAAGTTATCTCAGAATCACCCATATGCGTCTCGTGCGAAAACATTTTTCCTTCGGGAATCGAATCCTTAGAAAATTTAATGGAAATCAGGTCAACACTCAAACTTCTGCAAGTCAGACATGAGTTGATGGATCGGGGTGATTCGAAGAGCATTTAAAAGTGCAAGTTGAGAGCTTGAAACCCCGCTTTTAAAAATTATTCTATCTTGTTTCTGGTCTGAGTTGTGACTGTTTTTGTAATGCAAGATTTATATCGAGGATGAGTACCAAAATCCATAAAAGGTGAAGAAATCGGGCTCACGGTGGTACGTACTTCTCAGATTTCTTCCAAGTTTTTTCGTGTTACTGGTGGTAAGAATAAAGATCACAGTTCTAGTTTAAATGTGAGTCCATCCATGATTTCCCAATGACTGGTCCATTTTTTGAGAAAAAGTTCACTTTACCAAAACAAACACAGCTCGGTCCAGAAATTACCTAGAATATTCTCCAAGAACGGATTTTGATCTTCTTCTTTGAGGTGCTTTTTGAATCATCTAAATCCATCAATTTCCGCCGGACTTGCAGAGGTTTGCGTATTGACCCGATTTGTATAAAATTTTACAAGGTTTCGGATTGATTTTGCGAGAATCTATTGAGCTGCGCAGAAAAAATCCCAAATAGCTCTCAAAGTGTTTAAATTTTTAAAAAACTACAAAATGAGCCCAAACAGAGTCAATTTGGACCGAGGGGACTCGAGCAGTCGAGTGATCAAAACTGAAATTCTGTTTTTCAGGTGTACACAAACTTTTGACCGGTAGTGTATCTGCATCGTCGAATATCAATCGATATGGAGATAATTATGCATTCGTCGTCAGAATACAATTCTTGTACTAGGAATGCCACTGGCATGAGAAGGCGGAGCCTCACATCTCTTGAACAGAGAATGTATTTCCATGATATGAAGATTTGCAATGCAATACACAGAATAAAGAGTTGCATAAGTACGCACCATTAGGGCGCTGATCACTTATTGGAATCATGCTAGATCCGCCCGCAACAGTCCATTCATGAATATGTTGAATTATGAGTTCCATTACAGATTTGTCATATATTATACAGGGTGTCTAGCCGAATCGTGATCTCCGATTCCCTGAAAATTCCCGGTCTTTCCAGTCAAAAGTTATGAAATTCCAGTCTTTCAGATCATCTTTTTTTTCGAGAACGCAGATCTCGAGAAAAGAACTAAGAGGGGCAAATGTATAATCTCGACAATGTGTAGTTCAATTGCGGGAAGCTCCATGACTTTTCGAGATATTGCAAATCTTACAAGTAACGCCGATTCTATGAGCCATACGGAATCGGCGTTACCTACAAGGGGGAACCACGAAGTGCGGGTCACAACATCTCACCAAACTTTTTTCACAGTCTCGTACCACCTAAAATATGAAGAATCCAGAGTAACTCCGTCAAATGGGCCTTCTGTTCGCAGGTGAAAAAAAATTTGGTGAGCTTTGGTGACCCGCACTCCGTATAAGGTCTCCCTTGTTAGTAAAATCCCGATATCTCGAAAATTCATGGAGAAATCCGAAAACTCGAAAATGCCGGTATTCGACATCCTCTCAAGAATTTTGACACGAATAGAACACGCGTTGGAAATCAACATTGAAGTTATTTTCTCAAACATTATCATGGAACAATATCACCTCAGTAGCCAGTTATTTGTGAAGTGTGACAAAATATTAATGTTCAAAATGACAAAATAAAATTCTTGTATAACGATAGATGATCATTGTACCTATTCAAATACACCTTGAGAAGTTCAGTGGACATTCATGATTAGAATCAAAGCAATCGTCTTTGGGTCAAGTAAGGTAAGTGTACCCAACTTGCCTCTGTACCCAACTTGCCCCCATATGCTGATCTCAGAGATGGGCACTCGTGGGCCTTCCCGCATATTTTTTTACGTTTGTTATGTTGAAATATGGAAAAGTACGTAGTATCCATTGACCCCGGATCATTTCTGCGTTCTCCAGAAAATATAAAGTGGGTTTTCCATTTTTCGTGTTTGCACGACTAAGAAATCGAGGAGGAAATCGCGTTCACTAAAACCGGTGACAATTTATCTTGACGCACCTTAGCGCATTCGATTCCTTGTCTCAAGACCTTCAAAATCCGCTCTTCAGGGTTGCAGAACTCTAATCTGGAGCGATTTTATGTACAAAACACGAAGATGGTTTGAGAATCAAGAAGGCCGACATCGGAGTGTACCCAACATGCCCCCCATATGGTTATCTCGGAAAGGCGTGCAGTATGGCTTTTTTACCACTCAGAACGTGTTTACCGCACCAAAATAGGTCGGAAACAGTGTTTTGGGACAGCTAAAAGCTACAAATGCCGCTGCACGGTGATCAAAACGGATCAAAGCGATTTTATGCACTTTATCGCCGATTTACATTGTTTTAAATGATGGGGGCAAGTTGGGTACACACTTTTGTAAACTCTCAAAAATCACCTTTCGGGAGAATTCAAATAGCTCAGCTCCATTTCATCCAAATTGGACGTATCTTAGCTCATTTAAAAGGTCTTGAGACAAGCTTCAAAATGAGTTAAAGTACGTTGAAAAATATTGAGATTAGCCAGAATTATTGAGAAAATGGCTTAATGAGGGCAAGTTGGGTACACTGACCTTATATAAGAATCACAAAGATCAGAGAGCAGATCCTGTACGCTGACGATTAAATTCAATCTCTAGATGCAACAATAACAACAATTACTCATCCTGGGTGTATGTAAAATTCTTTCCTAACGTCGATGCCCATTTTCAAATAGCTGATAGAATCATATCCAATCCAACGTGCACTACTCATTCATCATTCATTGAAAGTGATGATATCATTCTTGATGACAGGTATGAGGTGCTGCCATTGAATTTTTGATGTCGAAAACAGCCAGATAACCATCATGTCCGACTTTCAAATTTTTTTCTACAACAATTTTGAATACTAGATCGATCCTTAGAGAATTTTATTGTAAAAACTAACATTGAGTTCAACCAGTAAGTGGAAAAGACCCGATCTGGAAATTCTTTCCCAGACCTTTTACAATAACTCGAAGATAGTCTCTCGAAAATTAAATCGAACAGGACCATGAAAATTTTCTTAAAATTAACAAATCTAGTATCCAGAGGAACGAAGTATCTTCCAAAATCAAGTGATGACAGATTTTGTGCAAACTAAACAGCTCAATATAGCCAAAAATGGAGGACAGGAGGCAAATTTTTGGAGACTGATCGAAGGCCGTGGTTCAAACTCTGCTCTTTTTGATAGTATCAGTCCAGCTTACTATATACTCAGATTTTTCGGATTGGCTCCGTATTCTTTTTTCAGTACTAGGAGGCCATCAAAATTGCAGCCTTCAAAAATGAATTGTTTATACTCGATTTTTTGGATGTTATCGTATGTTTATCTGGTCTACGGCGTTTTAGCTCGTTGGGGGGATAATCCAGAAACACCAATTACTAACATGACTGAGAAACTCAAGGTGAACGGTTTTACAGATAAGTATTATTAGTTTAAAAATCTATTTGCCGGGGAAAATGGTCGTGAAAAATAAGACCATTTTCTATGAGGAATTTGAATTTGAATATTTCATTGCAACGAAACGCAACGAAAAAAATATGGTCCAGGTTGAATGGCCCTCGTGAACATAGAGTTTTTAAGCCGGGTTGATTTACATTCCGAAAGGGCGACTCTTTCCCACATTTTTGTACTTTCAAAACATCCCTTATCACGTTTAGAGATCATAGCCTTTAATTTGATTAAGACCATCATCTTAATCTGAAACTGCCTCCTCGTTCAAATGTGCTTTCAAGGTTCTAATTATGAAATTTACCAGCCCTGAGCTCCTACGTCCATTAATAACTCATTTTTATGGTCGCCGGGCTACAATCTAGCACATTGACAGCCGCGTAGACGGCCCGCAATGTATACTAGATTGTGGCCCGGCGACCATAAAAAATCATATGCACCTCGTGTCGTAATCGGGTACATAATCTACTATTGTATTCACCCAGTCAACAAATTATTTTAGAGTCCAAAGTCAATTTTATAAGTTTGAGGGATCAAGTGTAGAGCTATTCTTATCTCATCGTACAAAATATGACGTGAAACAATTGACTACCAAAAGTTAGATAAAATCAATTTTTTGACTCGTCAGATTTTTCAAATTTTCAACTTTCAATTTCTGTCGTGGAAAGAGTTTGCTACCTTTACAAAATTCCATTTTTTCATCAATACAACACCTGATATAATCAAAATCTACAACCATATAATCTCAAACGTCTCTTTGCGCATGTGATTTTAATCAGTTTCTTATTCTCTTTCGAGGTATAGAAGTGCGATACACGGGTGTAAATTATTTTTCCGAGGTCTTGCATCGCACATCAATACCTAGCTAATCCTGAAATAATCCTAAAAATGGGAATAAATCGCAAAGGAAGAATGTAAAAATTATACTTAATTTCAAAGGGACTATAGTTATGACCTCGAAATCAGTCTGATGAGATCATTTAATTCAACTTTTCCAATCTTTTAGCCGATTTTAAATTGTACGGTGTCTGTGATGGAACTCCTTTGCAGTATCATAAAACGCAAAAAATTCGTCACTTTGTGGAACAATATCATCAGCTTTGACGAATCATTTGGACTTGGGAAAGCCACAAATCCAAACGAAGTAGCCAAAGGAAAACCACCAATATACAAACAACAAATCAGACAAGCCAAAAATTACCTCTGGTGTTGGATATTTATTGGTGCATGTGGTTGGATGAGTGTTAATTGTAATGGAATGATCGCCTTTGAAGAGCATTACTTACAAAACATGAGTTACATGATTGTGTACGTCGGACACTTTGCTGCAGTATCAAAATTTTGTGGACTCGTAATTCTCCTTGGTCAGAGATTCGTTTACTTGAATCAACTTGTGCGTCAACAATCGAATGAAACTTTAGACCCAAACGCAAAAATTATGATCAAGGTGGGGTTATCAAACAATACTGTTCGGTTGACATATCCTAGCCCCCTGCTGAAAATAATTCCGTGCGAGGGAACCCATAGGACCCCATGGGAACCCATGGGAAAATTTTTAATCTTGATATTTGCTAAATTTGGCATCGGAGACGTGCAGCATACGAATTTCGACCAAATTCGACAATTTTCGGGGGAATAATGGTCAAAATTCGTATGCTGCATGTCTCAGACGCCGAATTTCGCAAATATCAAGATTAAAAATTTTCCCAGGGCGCCAGGTTCCACGGAATTATTTTCAGCAGGGTCTTCGATCAAGTTGACCACTAGTGTAACTCGATCGATAGAGTAAGATTTTTAACGTTATAATTTTTATTTCAGAAGATAGAGACATCGTACAATCAGTTAATGGATATGACTCGATCTCTCAATGAAATATATTCTTTGGGTCTATTTCTCATGTTCTCAAATTTACTTTACCACAGTGTCACCAACATGTATTTCATGTCTTATTGGATACTCTTCAACCGTGGCGCATGGAATTTCAAAATATTCCTCGCTCAATTCTCTTGGATGGTCATGTTTAGTATACAGTTATGTAGTCTGCACCTATGCTGTGAATACACGTCACAAAAGGTAAAAAATTGAGAAAAAAGATTCAGAAGAGCCTATTCCGATACCTCCTAAAACAAAAAAAGAAAACTCGACGTGCTTATACCTTGGGCAAAGTTTTTCTTCGCAGGAGGTATCGATTTCATTCGCAGGCATATGAGTAGCTCTGCGAAAAATTCGATGTTTGGTCGTCAAAAATGCACCAACAACAAGTATCAGATGGGGAGATTCTGAGATGTTTTTTTTTTAACATTTTGAAAAATAATGCAAAAATTTTTATGCCGGTACCATGAGGATAATTCGGATATACTGTATCACAAGTGCACAGAACCTGACGTTTTGAAGCAGGCTTCGGACTGGACTTTTAGACACCATGCATTTGATTATCAGATGGGTACTTCGAAAGAGCCAAATGTGATATCTATCGTCTTTCGTGTGAGGGTCGCATCAATATGACACAGAAACTGAGCAAAAAAATCTATCAAAAGTAGATTTTCGCGGAAAAGTCCAAAAACCAAGAATCAATTTTTCTCGTTTTCTTGGGGCGGAGGAAGGTTGATTGAGTCTTACGCTGAACTGTTAGAAAAAATTGGGGCGAAAAGGCCTGGAATGAGGAAAGTTCACTTTTATAGAGGGGAATGGAGTGAGTGAAATTTTAAACACTCACAAAATGTACGTGCTCGCCTCGCGTCTCACCGTGCATCAAAAATGTGGTTTATAAGTTGTCTTAGCTGTAGGATTTCATATTCAATTTACATCTGATGTATTTGCCCGGTCATATCTCGAACAAGCCCCACCGCGATATCACTTCACACTCCCACAGACTGAAACAGGAAAAACCTCACAATGCAAACCTGACACTTTGACCCTTTCTACGTTAATTTTTTAGAGAAACGCTGGATCAGAAAACTAACGATTGTGCCGAAAAAAGCACCAAAAACTATATATATCCATATTTACTTGTATCCTTTTTCCTCAAGGGTTGATGGGTTTGCACCTCGGTTCGCACAAAGTGCCACACATTATTTCAAACTTTTCACAAAACTGCCCATATAACTGGTGGTTTTCGTCGAAGTTTCTGTCATTTTCAAATGAACAAAAAAAATTCTCACAGTTCATTTTTCACGGCGAAGAGCATCTCTGTCAACATTTTCATCCCACCGAGTCAGAAACTTTGAACGAATGGGTCAATTGATGAATTATCTACTTTTACTCCCTAATCAACTCGAAGATCGAGGAATTCACTCACTGTTTGAAATTTCATATTTGGAAAAATGTGAAATCCTGACTGGAGGTGATTCAGGAATCAAGATCACATTGATGTTTATTGCAAACAAAATAGTGCCAAGGGAAGGAAAACTCTGTACGTGAAAGAGTATAGTTTTGAGAAAATATTACTCTTGCATGTGTTTGTAATCATAAAAGGACACGCACTGCTGAAAACAGAATACCTTGCAAACTTCTCTTTCCACTACAGTTGGAAAAAATATCAATGTTCAAATCCAAAGTTTTCATTTCCTTGCTATTATTTTGTTTGCAATCAACATAAATGTGATACCGATTCCTGAATAACTTCCACCATCAATAAAAAAGATTTGTCAAATTAATCATTTCTTGGCCCAGCCTACTGAACGTGAGATAGATAGAAATATAGTTTTTAGTTTGAACTTTCCACTTTATCATTCGACATGTCATTCGAAACGGTGGTATCACTTTGATCGATGGAGATTTCCAAATTATTGCTCATGATTGTCACTGATTTAATTGTGAGGAATTTGATCGATTTATCATATTTCAAGAAACTTTTAGACTTCCGTCGCATACTCCAAAGAGCTTTCGAAAAGAAGTTGGACCATCACTCATGATTAAATACTTCCTTGAGCTCTATACTAATGAGATTATCTTCAGGTAGTGATTGAGAACCTGCAGAGACACCGTATCTTCAGGATTTTCTCATTACATTTTATTTAAGAATATTTTTTCACTTTGTGCCACAATCGTACACTAATTGGTTTTACCAAAAATTTGACGACATTCCTCGGATTACATGGAGACAGTTCATGATAACAATAAGGTTATCATCATTTTCAGGCAAATGAAAGGGCAAGATGTATGTTAGACTGGCAAAGAAGTAGTAATGGATTCGATATCGAAGTAAGTTTGCTAATCGTATTCCAATAAAAAAAATCTCGATATAGATTCTCATTGAAGCTTTGATGACGGCTGCGATCAAATGGTCTAAATATTATTTGCAGGAATTTGAGCCAAATTTACATTTCATGACTAACAAATTGCATTTCTCTGCCGCTGGATTTTTTGGAGCGGGTGTGGCTTCACTAGGTTCGGTACGTCACAAGTTATTTTGATTTTTACTCGATTTCTCAAGACACTTGATTTTCTCCGTGATGATGAGTTGAAGTGAATATTTCATTTCAGAATATCAAGTTCATCGCGATCTACTTGTCAATTCTTCTCCAAATAAATCATACTTAGCTGTGTTTTTGATTATGATAATACACGTGATGATAAAAGTGTGAAAATAGATTTTGACCATGCAATCGTAAAGTGGTCATAAGGTTGTTGCAGAGGTGGTATTTATAATCAATATTGTCCATGGTATTTTTTATTAATTGAGAAAAAGCACGAAAATGTGGTGGACCAATTGCAAAAGTTCCAGAGAAATTTAAGGTTGACCCTTTGTTTCAATTTACGCAGAAATGTCTCCAAACCAAATTATGCGGTATGAGTCCATTTCAGATTTTCAGAAAAAGACATTGGGGTTGTGGAGGACATTTTTATCGGTGATCAATTTTGGGAGCAACTATTTTTACCAACTTACGAATGGGTTCCCATTCCAAATGAAGTGAGGTAAGTACCCAACTTGTCCCCATGTGCCAATCTCAGAACTGGGCCCTCGTTGATCTTCGCAAAAATTTTTTTATGTTTGTTATGTTAAAAAAATGAGAGGGTTGATGACTCGGACCGACTCCTGATGATTTCATCGTCTTTCAGAAAATACAAAGTGAACTTTTGTTTTTCCTCATGTTTGCACACTTAAGGAATCGCCAACGAAACTGGCTTTAGTGAAACAGGTGTCAAAAATTTTCGGTTCAACCAATCAACGTACTTCAGCGTATTCAAATTCTTTTTCCAAAACCTTTAAAATCCGTACTCGGGAATTGGAAACACTTGGATTTGGAACGATTTTATGTGCAAAATCCGGAGATCGTTTGTAATAATGGAGGCTAAAATTGGTGGACACCCAACATGCCCCCCCCCCCCAAAGTGTTTATTTCGGAAGGGAGTGTAGTACAACTTTTTCGACCACTCGATCTTGTTTATCACGTCAAAATAAGTCGGAAATATGTATTGTTTAGGATCGGCAGAAAGCTTCAAACGTGCTTGGGTTGACCGCCCATATATAGTATATTACGTAACAAGTGCGAGAAGGTCAATTTCCGCACAAGTTGCCAAACGAGTGCGAGAAGTAACATTTACGCACACTTCGAAACTTCTCGCACACCCAGAAGAACACATTTACGCACGCTCAGTTTCAAAGTGTGCGTGAATATTAACTTCTCGCACTCGTTTGGCAACTTGTGCGGAAATTAACCTTCTCGCACTTGTTGCGTAATGTACTATATTTTGTATTAGCATGTGAGATGTGCTAATGCAATTTTGGTGAAGGGTGCTCAGGACCGTCCATGAAATAAAACGAAATAAAATAAAACTTCTTCTACAGTGCACTTACCCCGGAAAAACTGAGTTATCACGCTTCAATTGTTAGTTTGTCCGAATATCAAATCCATCACTTTACGACAATCATCTAAAGCAATTCAGATTCTATCCGTTTTGGTCAGCATTTGCATGTACCCCAGGCTATATACTATCACTCTCTCTCTCTTTCTCACGAATGCAGACCGCATCGCTCAGAAGCTTTACCATTTGCATACTTGAAAAGCTCGTCGGTCGTGAGAATCATTCGTGTGGCTTGGCCTCTTGTGCAGCTCGGTGTGAACAACCATAGCAGTCCCTCGTGAAATTTCTATAGCAAAATTCTACGAGAAGAGAATACTATGTGAGCATGCAGATCGAGAGACGAGCATCTCTCTGAGTTTGAGATAAGATGCTAATGAAGCTTTGAGAGAGAGGGATTTCTATGCACGTTCATATGTGTGTGTATGTGTGTGTGGTTGAACTGACAAGTGCGGGAGCTTAATAACAGCTGGAGCTTTAGTCAAAGACATGTTATACCGTGTAAATAGACGTATTTGCTATGAGGTTTCTGCAGATTGGGATATACGCGTAGATGTTTAGATAGGAAATGAGGATTGAAGGGTAGGTAACAGTTTTGGAGATGTAGATTGTCCAGTCATGGGTGTAGTATTTTTCTTTTAAAAAATGCGCTGATTTTGGTTGGAGATTTTGAGGGGTTTTTCTCTGATTAGGTCAGATTGTTCCACGAAATTCAAAGTAGGTGCACTCAACTTGCCCCCACTGACCGATAAAAATTCGTCTTTTCGTGGATGGGTTTACCCAAAGATGAAGAATCCAAACTAGCCCATCCCAAGTAGTCACTGCGGGAGCGCTCGCTGAAAATAAATTATGAATCTCATGTGGTTGCTTTGATAATTCATGGATTCATGACATTCAGGCATGAAAAAATGTACAGCCGTTTATGAAGAAATGTGGTGAGATTCAAAATTAAGTTCGACAAAGACCTTAAATATTTCTAAAAATTGTGATTTAGATATACGTATAATACTCTGACTTGAAGAAAAAATATTCAATGTTATAGGATAGAGTAAACTATCAACATGAGTATTGTGAATGCAAGTCGTGAAATCCATGCATGAATAATTGATTCATTCAAAGGATAGGTAATTATCAAAAGATGAAACAAACTGAGCTCATCATCGAGCAATTATCGTCATTTATTGAGATTTCAATACAACATTTGAATATAAAAAAAACCCTTGTGATATCATCCAATGTTAAGTGCCAACCGAGGCTAGATATGTTTTGTAACCAAACACATTGTTTGCTTATCACACATCAAAACTTGACATGAGTCACGTTCTCGGGGTCTCCTACTATTTTGTGATGATTATGATGTAACGCAGTTAAGACTAGAACGCGTGATCTTGAAAACGTCCATTCCCTCCGAAATATAACCATTTGTTATGAGTCGATGATAAAACTCGACTCTTTGATAAATCATACGATTACTGTGTTGGCTAAAGAAGTTACTCAAAAATTCTTGATTGGAAATGGGGCTTATTACTATCTACCAAAAATGAGTGGTTCAATAGCGAGATGAGTTCCGTCGTTGGAAACGATCGATTTTTTAGATTTTTAAAATTTGACGTGCTCTTTTGGATCAGACTCAAAATGATATATTGGTTCAGCGCTCAAAATTATTTTGAAGGCTAATCCAATAGGAATTTTTTTGCTTGATTCCACAAAAATCTGAAGAATGGGACGATGAAAAAACATAGACAGATGGCCTTTATTTGCTCGGTCACAAAATATCAAAAAATAACAAATAACATTACAAATAGTGAAATGTGTCTTAAAATACGTATGATTTCGATCATATCTTGAGTCTTGTTTGAACAATCCCTACTTCAATTCTGTAGATTCCGGGTACACACATCAATATATTTTGATAAAAACTGGATTTTTTTCAATAAAAAATTTTTCCCGAATTTTTTGTTAAACGAGTTACGCGGCCTGACTCTATCATTCCTGTACTTGGGTTGATCCTCGTCTGGTTTAGAAAACGCGACTAATACTTGCACAAACAAATACTGCACAATGATTTTCCATGTATACAGTATCGTATTGAAATGAATATTAAGGCCAGATAGTTTGAACAAGTTTTTGAGTGACAGGCTGCCATTGCATGCTGGGGTTCTGACAAAATTTAAGAAACAGTACATTTCTATAAGTACAAGGGTGGAAAAATGGGTGTTTTAGCATAGGGCGACTAAAGCGCCACTTTTACTCCTGGCTAGGAACATAAAATTGGCATTTATTCACCGTAATGCAAAAAAATAGCATACTTCCCTCGCTCAGCAGCCTGTTTTTCTGTACAGCGTGTCCAAATCATAGAGGTATTACTTCTATGGTCGAAACCCAACACCCGGATGTGAAAAAAGTTTTCCCACCCTTGTATCAAAATGTACTATTTTGCGTGACATCATTCCCGGAACAAATCAGGCAGGAAAAATTACATGAATTTCTTTAATAATCTCACGAATTAGACCCATCTTCCTTTGATCGTATGGAAACACATCTTCGAAGTACCACAAAAGACCAAAAAGTCACGACCCTAGTTTGCACCTGATGAAAAAGTATCTTATATGGTCGATTCCGCCAAAATTGGGACTTTTTCGGGCCAAAATCGTCACCAGGAGTGATTTGGATTAAAAAATTATCTCAGCCACATACGAGTTCCGGCGTCTTGTAGCAGTAGATTTACACTTATTTAGGCACAAAAAGAAAGTACCTAGAGCCACGTATCTCAAAAGTAAAGTCGGACGAAGACACGTCAATTTCGAGAGGTCACAGAGGGGTACGGAATGGGCAGGGATGGAATTGATATTTCGCCTCAAAACATATCACCACGACTCGCCAACTGATCGTAGACTCTTTTCCGCATAGATTTGCTCTAATGCAACCAAATACAACAAGAATTTGTGTTATGAAAATTTTGTACGCCATTCTGAAAACACGTATATATGGTTCACCTAGCTGCAGATTCGAGTTTTCGATTAATGTCGTGCATGGATTAGGTGTATTTGGGTATGTAGATAAAAATTTGATTGCTTCAAAAGGCTCCATTGATGATCGGGGACTTAGCGGAGCTAATTAGTGCTGTGCGAGCAGTTTCGGTGCAAATCCGTCTTCAAAATGTCAAATGGCCATGCTCGAGCTGAGGGTTTATAATTTCGATTCGCAAAGTAGTGAAACATGTCGTTCGAAGTATTACAAATTGAAGTGCATAATTACACATAGGGAGTTTTGATTCTGCACACGCGTCGTGATGAATTCAAAAATCAAAGGTGGGTTGCCTACAAGGGACGGAAAGGACATTTAGACCATTTATCAAGCACTACTAATTACGTATCAAAATGCACACCAATAGAATACACCCCAGAAAATTGCTACAATGCACATCCCAATCCTGAAGAACTTGCAACACGGAAAATCTCACTTTTGACGGAACCACTCACATACAATAAAAGAGAATCAAGATAAATTTTATCAATACCTAGTGAAAAATAACTCGATCATCAATAATGCGTTCTGTCACTGTTCAAAGCAAACACGTTAAAAAAAATTCATCGATCAAAATGTCTCAATTCTAAGACCTACTTTTTTGCACAAGACTTTTTCGTATCATATCCGGAGGCGAATTCTACGGCAGTCTCTCAACATATTCAGGACGAATTTATCACTGAATTCTTCAGACAATTTAACCAGTTTCGACTTCGATATTCTACATCTCGAAAGAGATCTATCCACTTCAACTTTCAATCTCACTTCGGCTTTCGTAAGCCCACGACGATTCGAATATTCCGTTTTTCCATCCAATCCCAAAGAGAGTACGAAGCTATATTGCGGTTTCTGACCCCAAAACTTCAGGCAGCCTCGTTTAAATGTACCCGATACTTTATAGAAATGCCAGAGGTTGAGAGACGAAGAAAAAGGTAAGGTAGTGCTCGAGCTATCTTTATTTATCACTCGAGGCGACTGTGGAACACTCTAGATCTTTTGCATTATGAATTCTATGCTTCTTTCCACGTCGATTTTTTTTTATTTCGAACTAGATTATTAACAATCATTTATGATATCGATAAGAAGATTATCTCATAGTTTCGAGGGAGAAATTCCGCCAGATTTGAATCAGTTGGTGGTTTTGTTTCAAGCAGGCGCCTGATATTGATTCCACGATTTTTGATGTTCGATTCAGGACTTGACATTTCAAAAAAAAAAAATGCTCGTTAACATACTTAGACTGATTACCTTATTCTTATAACAGGTTATAATACCTCACTTGAAATTTTCCCGATTTGCGATCGCATACAGTATCCTGCAAAAAAAATGGAACACGGATACCTTCACTAAAACAGCCATCACTCCAACGCGTTTGGGTCTACGCAAATTTTCCAAAAAGCACTTGAAAGATGAGAGGAAGATCTATCAAATTATGTATTCCAAAGAATTTTTTTGATCGAAATTTCATGCCTTTAATTGACACTCGAAGTTGGAATAATCCTCATTCCAATCAATCACCCCCCCCCCTTTATATGCAAGTCATGCTAGCGTGGAAATTCTTGCGGGATGTTGTAGCTCTTATCAAGACCTTCAGAATCCTTTTTTTAAACGTTGCTCTTTGATCATTCACATCCAAGTTACAAACGATCTCGTAGAAAGAATTTTGTACAGGTTGAAGGTATTGAAAGTATGGAGACATGAGTTTTTCTTAGTTGAGGCGAGCGGAAGTCCTTTCGACCAATTTTTGGAATGAACCTGGCAATTATTTCATAGAATTCTGAAGATTTTACGTCAAAATCGTAGATTATGATCTTTTTTGTATTTTTGTTACACTCAACCCGTACAAAATTCTTTGTACGAGATCGCTCGTAACTCGGGTATAAAACACCGTAGAGTAATGTATAAAAAAACGATTTTAAAGGTCTTGAAAAGAGCTACACATATCACCAGAATCTCCACGCTAGCATGACTTGCATATGAATGGAAGGTGACTGATTGGAATGAGAATTTGAAAGTATGGAGACATGAGTTTTTCTTAGTTGAGGCGAGCGGAAGTCCTTTCGACCAATTTTTGGAATGAACCTGGCAATTATTTCATAGAATTCTGAAGATTTTACGTCAAAATCGTAGATTATGATCTTTTTTGTATTTTTGTTACACTCAACCCGTACAAAATTCTTTGTACGAGATCGCTCGTAACTCGGGTATAAAACACCGTAGAGTAATGTATAAAAAACGATTTTAAAGGTCTTGAAAAGAGCTACACATATCACCAGAATCTCCACGCTAGCATGACTTGCATATGAATGGAAGGTGACTGATTGGAATGAGAATTTTTCCAATTTTGAGTGTTAATTGAAGACACGGAATTTTGATCATAAAAATCTTGGAACTCATAATTTGATAGATTTTTTTCTCATCTTTCGAGTGCTGTTTGAAAAATTGTTGTAGATTCAAACGCGTCGGAGTGATGGCTGTTTGAGTAAAGGTATCCGTGTTTCATTTAATGGCAAGGTACTGTATACATAAACATATACCGGAGTGTAAATTTCAAGCCACTCAATGCATTGAAAACCTAAAAAAATGAGGAAAAAAAAATCGGAAAATAAGGATCAGAAAAACTAAGTATCCACAATTCATATTCAATGAGCTGCTGTGATCGAAACAGCTTCGAACCCTTTGACAATTTTTTTCTTCCCATTTCATCCCTATAACTGAGGTAAATAAAATGTACCACTCCCATCCTTCTATCTTCTATTTTTCTCACTCCTCCAATACGACTACTCTCCACAAATTACTTGCTTCTTTTACTCCGACTTGTTCAACCTCCAAGCCCTTTTAATGTTTTTGTTCATCATACCGTGCAACTTTACCGCAAAACTTGCCACCTCTTAATATTTATCTTTGCCTTGTATTGTCTCTCTTCTTCATCACAACCTTCTTCTTTTTTCTCAACCAAAAGTAATCTTGCTTCCAGAACCATAACTTATTTCTTTCTTTCCTTAACTTTTTTTTTCGCCTAGGACATACGCTTGATTTATGATTTCATTATTCCTTCTGTTTACACTTCTACTTCATTCTACCTCGTTTTCAACTTTTTCTCCTTTGTCACTTTCAATATTTTAGTCTAACGATGGATTTCATAGGTATGTACATACTATTTGACTTTCTTTATTTCTTCTGTGGATTTTCTGTATATTGTACTTTTGTTTGAATGATTGAGTAAATTTACCGCTAGTTTCTATTCATTGTCTGTACACTGAACAAATTGAAGAACTTGGTAAGCTGGTTAGTCTAGTAGAAAGTGCTAGACTAAACTCTATTGAGCACTGAAATTGTACTGTTTGGTCTTTGGAGAGATAAGGATACTGAATTAATCTGCAAGTTTGTTGATTTCTAGAGATCGTGCACTGAACTTTACGTGAAAATCATGACTTTCAAATTCGAATGCTCGGCTCTTGATTCCTTTTCTGAATCAAGATACACGATTTGCGGATGAAAGTAAGGACACTGTTATCACTGAAATAAGCAAATGAAATCAGAGTGAACTTTTCATATGAAATTCCCTGCCTATTTTTGATGACCGATTTCTTTAAGGGGATGTCGGAGTCTCGCGCGGAACGAGAAAACACTTTATGCAATCATTTTTACACCGATTGAGATGGGGGTGGTCGCAAAAGATTCGGAATTACTTCAGAAATCGGTCTCTGGTGCGAATGATGAGAACGATCGTCTCCATCTGTCATAAGAATCGATCTAAGGTGCAAAGTCGCGATCTCTGAGAGTCATACTCGCAATATCACGCATTTCCTGGTTCACTCCAAGAGCGAGGGAGACTTTTATTTCCATAGATTGTACCAGAGGCCGATTCTTGAAGAAATTCCGAATCATTTGCGACCACCCTCGTCTTAATTGATGTAGAAACCATTGCGTAAAGTGTTTTTTCGTTAATGCCGTGAGACTCCGACATCCCCTTAACTCGCACACTTCAGAACAGCTCCTGGACTCCAAAATGACATTTCAATGCTCGGAACATGGAGTACTGGTCTCAAAATGGTGAAAAACATGAAAAATAGAAAGTCGAAAATTTTTCGATTTTTATTTTTCTCCTTAGAAATGAAGTTCTTTCGTGTGCTGATATCCTTCTTAGATGCTCAGGAATTTTCCTGAATTTTTTCAGATTTTTTTGCTGGTCTCTCCAGAAGTTATCACAAAATATCGGAAATCGCGTTTGTCCGGTATAGTGGACATCTGCAGTAAAGGGGTTCCGTAGTTAAAGTTGTCAAATGAAAAAAATCCCCATTCCTTACTTAATCTCGTTTCGAGATCTTATATTTAGTGTTATTCATCACAGCCTTCCCATGGATTTTCTGTTGCTTCCTTGGGCAACCCAGTACACTCAGAGGAAATAATCTAGAAAAAGTCTCAATTTTTTCAATTTTCAGTGGAAGCTAAGCGCTCTGGCCAGCAAAATCGATAAAATCTTTAGTAGATTCAGAAAACACTACCGATTAATTAGGAACCAATGATTAGCTGTCACCTGGATATTTTCTTGTTTGAACAGTAAATAATCCCAACTTGCAATTTAAGTGTTTTGTCATTAAAATTTTGAAGATAAACTCGGGATTTTTCACTGATACATGTAAGTGTTGGAAATACCGGTGAGAAACTGTAAAATTTTCATCTTAAAACTAGAAAATTTATTAACCTTGTTCAAGAGTTTTCTTTAGTCAGCTAAATTTCGGGAGATGTTAGAATTGTAGTTTGATAATAATATTCATTCTATGGTGAACTTAACGCTGTTGCGGCTTTCGGAGGAGGGCAAGGTTGCCGGGTCTTTCCAGTGCTTGACGAGCCATTATGATGACAAAAACAGACATTTAATTGTATTCTCATTGATTACTTATTAACTGGCGTTATTGCCTACCTCACTAAGGCTCGTCCGGCTTGGGAGTGTCTCTGATATAGTATGAGCCCCTGAGATGCTTCTTTACTTCAACAATGTAACATTAAGATTTCATAATACAGAGGATTCGGAAAAAAATTTCCTTGATGTAATCTAATAACAGTGATCGAGAACTATTGAGTTGGTATAATGTTGCGCATAGTGAGTTTCCTGAATCTCCAGTATGTATTTGGAAATTCCGCCAAGTTGGCCAGCTCCAGTGACAGCCTCAGCCCCAATCCCAGACCCTGCCTCAGCCACGCCCCATCCACGGCCCCAGACCCAGTCCCAGCCACAGCTCCAGCCCCAGTCCCAGTCACAATCTCAGCCTCAACCACAACCCCAGCCTCATCCCTAGCCACAGGACCAGCCTTAGCCTCAGCCATACCGCCAGTCCCAGTTACTGCCCAGCCTCAGTCCTAGTCCCAGACTCAGCGTTGGCAACAGCCCCAGCCTTAGCCCTAGCTCCAGCCCCAGCCCAACCCCATGCCCAGTCACAGCCGCAGCACCCAGACTCAGGTTCAGCGTTAGCTCCAATCTCAGCCTCGGCCTCGCCCCAGCCTTAGCTCCAGCTCCATCCCGAGCCCCAACATTGGCCCCAGCCCCAGCTCCAGCCCGAGCCACAGCACCAGCCGTAGCCCCAACTCGAGCTCCAGCCGAGCCACAGTCACAGCCTCAGTCCCAGCCTAGCCTCAGCCCCAGCCAGGCCTCACCCCAAGCCACAGGCCCAGCCTCAGCTCCACCCGCAGCCCCAGACCCAGCGTCAGCCCCAGCTCAGACTCATCCCTAGCTACAGCCCCAGTCTCAGCCTGAGCCCCAGGATTACCCCCAGCGTTAGCCTAGGCCAAGCCCCAGTCTAGCCTCAGCCCCAGCCTCAGCTCCAGCCTTAGCCCCAGCATCATCTCAGCCACAGACCCAGCCTCAGCCTCAGCCCCAGCCTTAGCCTCAGCTTCGGCCCCAATCAAAGCCTAAGCTCCAGCCTTAGTCACAGCTCCAGCCTCGGCCGAGCTCCAGCCACAGCCCAGCCTCAGCCTCAGCCCATCCATCCAAAAGGAAAGTTTTGGCTGATTGGATCTTAGAACAACTGATCGGCCCATCAAATCAACTAAGTAGCCCAATCCGTACGGAAAAGTCAAAAGCCATCACCAGCAACACCGGCATCACCGACAACACCAGCAACACCGGGAACGCCAGCAACACCAACACGGACCCACCAGATGACTAGACGCACCGACCCACCGACCCACCAACAGCACCACCGACGCCATTACGATACAAGGCATCCAGACGGATAAAATTGGACAGGCGCTTAATTATTATAATTTGTTGGAAGGATATTGCGAAATCTCTGATTATTTGCCTTATAAATCCTATCCCACTTATGATCTGTATCTAGATAAGAAAATAATCACCGAGGATATTTCCCTCTTCAGCAATGAATAACATGTATACCCTTAATACTCATCTCGTTTGACTCAGTCAATATACTAATTTCGAAATAGTTATTCACATCCCATGATGCTATTATACTGAAATAAACAACTATTGGAATCTAATTGGCAGTGGAACCTTGAGTGGTTTTCACTGCAACTTCAGCGACTTCAGCGATTGGAAATTTCACTAGAAATTTAGTGATTTTCACTGAAATTTCAGTGGAAGTTTCACTAAAACTTTAGTGATTTTCACTGAAGTTTCGGTGTAAGTTTCACTGAAAATTTAGTGATTTTAACTGAAAATTCAGTGGAAATTTCACTGGAACTTTAGTAATTTCCATTGAAATGTCAGTGGAAATTTTACCGACACTTTAGTGATTTTCACTGAAATCACTGAAACTTCAGTGATTTCCTCTGAAATTTCAGTGGTGCGTATCGATTGAACTGTTGATTTTCACTGAAATCACTAAAGTTCAAGAACATCCATCCATCCACCAACCCACCCACGACCACTAACCCCCACTCACCCACCCATCTACCTACCCATGACCCAATCATGACCCATACGGCCACCCATTACCCTTCACCCCCTGCCGATAGGCGACCCGAAACGCGAGATGCTGACGGACAAATTTTGGCTAGCCTTTTAATTAATATTAAAATTAGTATATTATTATCAAACTACAATTCTAACATCTCCCGAAATTCAGCTGACTAAAGAAAACTCTTGAACAAGGTTAATAAATTTTCTAGTTTTAAGATGAAAATTTTACAGTTTTTCACCGGTATTTCCAACACTCACATGTATCAGTGAAAAATCCCGAGTTTATCTTCAAAATTTTAATGACAAAATACTTAAATTGCAAGTTGGGATTATTTACTGTTCAAACAAGAAAATATCCAGGTGACAGCTAATCATTGGTTCCTAATTCATCGGTAGTGTTTTCTGAATCTACTAAAGATTTTATCGATTTTGCTGGCCAGAGCGCTTAGCTTCCACTGAAAATTGGAAAAATTGAGACTTTTTCTAGATTATTTCCTCTGATAGACCAAGGTCTATCATCTCACCAATAATTTCATCATGTGGAATAGAGATTTGCCAATGACTCATAAGCCCTATAACGACTCAGAATCTCGATTTCATACTTCAGGGCAACAATTGGAGGAAATTCATAGAGTTTACCCATGACTGGCAAAATAGTTGAAGATGACTGACTCATCCGAGACTACGACCAGATTTTGATAGATTTCTTAGAAATTTTAGCACTCATTCTTCCTCTGGCTTTATAATTTGATGTTTTTATATGCATATTATTTTTTATTGTTTTTTGATTTTATTTAGAAAAATCGAAAGACACAGGAGCTTAAATACACTGATAGATTACAGAGGTTAATTGATATATTTTAATTGGTAACTAATGCTATTGAATAGAGAAAAGTAAACATCATTTTAATCAAGGTTCACATTGAAAGGAAGTTACTTAAGTACAAAAACTCTTTGGATACCAATAAATTCTAATCCATGATGAAACACGGGAAAAAGCAGAACTATGAAGTATGTTGGAAAATGGAATTCTTTATCAAGATCCTCAAAATCAGGGTTTGGATGATTTTGAACGATTTGAAAATGTATCAATATAGCAAAATTCTTTCATATTGAGTATTCTATATGTTCATGGATTTTACCACATCCCTCATCATATACGCCGACAGAGTGGAACGCTCCCCCCCCCCTCACGGCCTCACTTACCATTTTCCATAAGACTGAGGTCTTGTTATCCATCACGGGTTCCTTATTCATCATCATTTCTTATTTTGCTGGAACCGAACCTCCGCAAATAACGGAGGGATCCCAGTAGGAGGCTGTAAGCTAACCTCTAAACCTCACCAACTTTTCTACAGGAAATGTTTACAAAATACTTTAAAATAATGGCATTAATTTTAAAAAATCCTGACGTGTGAGGGCAAAACTATGGTCAAGTACAGATTCTACTGTGAAATGTGCAAAAAAAATCATATATTTGCTCCCAGGAAAGACCTTCCACCCCCCCCCCCCACCCCAAATATTTGTTCTTCAGTGTAATCAATCTTGAACAGTAAGAGAATCCTCAACTGAAGTCTCTAAATCAAGATGTGAAAATTCATTAATCATTCAAGACGAAGCCAATGGATTATAGAAATTGCCAAGTCGTTGGTATATAAAAGTGAAAAAAAGTACAGTGAATATTTCATCCGCACTGCAGTAAGAGAGAGAGAGAGAATTCAATCCAAGAGACAAATGGACTTTAGCTGGCCTTTCCAGTTATGAATATAAGTGTGCGGAGGAGGGACAGTGTCGCTTGCACTAACGCGCTGCATATATATCATAACAATGTATATTTTGTCCGTTGAGAATGATCTTTATTCTGATCGCTATGTATTCATGAATAACTGTGTCGCGAATTGAACGAATTGTTGACTTATAGATCTATGGTAGAACAGAATCACAATAAACTTGAGTATTGTTCAAAATATGTCGAAATTTATTGCAGAAAAAAGACCATGTATCATCTTGGAACGTTATCCTTTCGAATTTATTCCGTATTCATCAAACTTTTCTTCCGATATCTGACAACTACAGTTGAGAATATTGAAAAAATGTCAACGTGCAAGAATCAAATAAGTTTTGTGAGATAATGAAAATGTCCCCACTGTTAGGTATCGGATGTTTCCATGAATGTTCGATTTGAACGTCTAGTACCCCAAATAGTGAAATGGACGGGTTTCATCTACCATCCAAGAGGGATGTTTAATTCTGAGCGTGCTCCTGTTTTTTGTTTTAGTCGAGTAACAATACATAAGTAATCATTGAGCTTTCAATAAGATTCGGTTGCCTCATTTAGACCAGTTTGTTACATCAATTTCTCAAGATCAGAAGACGATTCTCGCGGAAGACCGCTCACAGTGGGATAAAAGCGAGAATATTCAACAAAAATTGTTACCGTACAACATTTTGGCCATTCCACAAAATTCAACCTCATCCCGCTTTCGTCTACATTTATGGACACATCTTTGAATCGGGTTCCCGTCATCCTCTCTGACTTTGGGAGGAAAATAATCGATGCATCATCTTTGCCAGCCCAAACTGAAGGGATTTTCATGATTTTGGTGAACACAGTCTCATCATCAGTGATCCATTGTAGCTAATGATTATGATGAACCATCTCACTTGAGCATGCACATTGAAACGGTTCATCTTTTGACTTATATAACTTATTGAATTTTGATGATAGGGTAAGGATACTTGCCACGTCATGTTTTTTGATCCGGATTGATGACTCTTCATGAACTTTATCATGGAATTCTCATTGCTAGTGCCTCGTTCGTGTTTGGGCTCAGAATAATTCTCACAGCCCCTAGTGCGAAATCTTATAGGAAATGAAGGCATCGGAGCACAGGAAGCACGCGCGTGAGTGAAAAATCTCAAAGAAATATTTCTGCATGTCTTTGACGTACAAGATAGATTTCTATCATGTAGAGAACATTCCACCCATCGGGAACTCAGCAGAGTCTCTGATCGAGGAATTAAGAAGATGTTATGGTAATTTCTCATAGTCCAGTCGAAGTCCATAGAACTCTTTTTGCAAAAAAGTCTCGTACGGTAAAAATTGAACAAGTGTGCCGAGAATTAATATCTCACGAATTGTTCAAGATCCCACTTCCTCATGTCGTATCGTTGAATATCGTCGCAAATAAAGATTATATAATAAATTTTTTCTCAATTTTCAGCACTCTGAACATGAAGTCCATTTTTTGTAGTTAAATATTTGGGTTATGAGCTCAACTCTCGTGTTCCAACAAATACGTCTGTGTAGAGGTAAACTTTTTTCTGTCTCATTACACCAGCACACAAAAAAAAAAGTATCTGTACTTTTGACCAGACCTACTTTTCTTCATATATTTTGGCACGCTGAATCCGAATCCGAGGTCGGTTTGGTCCGGCTACTTCTTTTTTTCGAGGAAATCGTGAAAATTAGGTGGAAATCGTGGGAATAGTGTGAAACAGCATTACATTTTTGATGAATATCCGTGAATATACATATTTTGAGCTGAAAACATGATTTAGGGGGTTTTTGGGGCCGCTGAATACGAATACGGTGTCAGAATACCGATTTTCTCAAATCCAAGATGGCGGTTGGAAAATGGCGGAATGGAAATCTCCGACAACTGCTCAGTTTAACTCCAAAGACTCTTCTCGGGAGTTCATGGTCGTGTTGAGAGATTTTCGGGGTCACTGAACATAAATACAGAGTCAGAATACTGATTTTCTCAGATCCAAGATGGCGGCTTCAAAATGGCGGAATGGAAATTTCCAAAAACTGCTCAGTATATCTTCATGGGTCTCTTCTTGGGGGTTTTTGGGGTCGCTGATCACGAATATGATATCAAAATGATGATTCCGTGGAATCCAGGATAGCGGAGGAGGATCTGGCCCAAATCCTAAGGAGGCAACGGACCCTTAAGCTCCCAAATCCTCGGACCCGGTCACCCTCGAGTTCAGTCCTTTGGTGAAGAGAAGCGAGAGGAGGATCTTGCCCAAATCCTAGGAAGGCAACCAACCCCCAAGCCCCCAAATCCTCGGACCCGGTCACCCTCGAGTTCAGTCTTTTGGTAAAGAGAAGCGAGAGGAGAATCTTGCCCAAATCCTAGGAAGGCAACCAACCCTCAAGCTCCTAAATCCTCGGACCCGGTCACCCTCGAGTTCAGTCTTTTGGTAAAGAGAAGCGAGAGGAGAATCTTGCCCAAATCCTAGGAAGGCAACCAACCCTCAAGCTCCTAAATCCTCGGACCCGGTCACCCTCGAGTTCAGTCTTTTGGTAAAGAGAAGCGAGAGGAGGATCTCGCCCAATCCTAGGAAGGCAACCAACCCCCAAGCCCCTGAATCCTCGGACCCGATCACCCCCGAGTTCAGTCTTTTGGTGAAGAGAAGCGAGAGGAGAATCTTGCCCAAATCCTAGGAAGGCAACCAACCCCCAAGCTCCTAAATCCTCGGACCCGGTCACCCTCGAGTTCAGTCCCTTGGTGAAGAGAAGCGAGAGGAGGATCTTGCCCGAATCCTAGAAAGGCAACAAATTTCCAAGCTCCTAAACCTACAAACCTACTCCGTCTTGAGCTGAATGAAAATCTCCGACAACTGCTCAGTTTAACTCCAAAGACTCTTCTCGGGGGTTTTTGGGGTCGCTGATCACGGATATGATGTCAGAATTATGATTCTGTCGAATCCAGAATGGCGGATCCAAAATGGCGGAACGAAATCTCCCGAAAACTCTTGAATTCAGCGCAAAACACTCTTTTCGTAGGTTTTCAGGGTCGCTGATCACGAAAAAGGGTCCAAAATCCCAGTTCCCTAAATCCAAGATCTTTCCATTTTCACGTTCTTCTCCTTTTGTACCGAACTCTCTGATCTTCAAATGATCTGTGTAGTGGATTCCTTCGATCTGGTTCCTTGGTGTGGGCCCTCTCTCTTTTCAACATCCAACAGAAGTCTGCCATCATATCGACGCCTCTTACGAAGATAAACACATCCGCTAACGCCCACGAAGAAAAACACGGTAGCCGAAGATTAGCATTTGCTTTGTTATGGCCACGAAAATTAACACTTACTGTTTACGCCACGAAGATCAACACTTACGCCTCAGCGCCACGAAGATCATCTCTTACTGCTTAAGGCCACGAAGAGTAACACATACTCCTCAAACTGCACGAAGATTAACACATTCGCGCATTTTTTTCTCGAAGGGACGAAGACTATAAGTATTCCGTCTTAAGGCCACGAAAAGTAACACATTCTCCTTAGCGGCACGAAAATTAGCACATTCGTAGACTCCATTCTTGAAGGGACGGAGATTATAAGTACTTCGTCTTAAGCCGACGAAAAGTAACACATTCTTCTTAGCGGAAAGAAGGCTAACACAATCACTTACCGTTCATCGTCACGTCAAAAAGAATGTGTTGTTTTTCATTCCATCGAGAAAAATGTGTTAGTCTTCGTGGCGTAGAGGAAAATGTGTTACTTTTCGTGGGCTTAAGACGAAATACTTATTGTCTCCGTCCCTCCATGAATGAAGTCTACCGATGCATTAATTTTTGTGCTGCTAAAGAGAATGTGTTTTTTTTTCGTGGCCCTAAGACGGAATACTTGGGCTCCGTCCCTTTGGACGAGAATGTGTGCAAGTGTGTTATAATATTCATACCGTTCAAGAGGAAGTGCTAGTTTCATGGGCCGTTGAGCAGTAAGTGTTAGTCTTCGTGGCCCTAAGGAGTAAGTGTTAGTCTTCGTGCCCCTAAGGAGTAAGTGTTAGTCTTCGTGAACTTAACGAGAATGCGTTAATCTTCGTGTCCCTAAGGAGTGTCCCTAAGTGTTAGTTTTCGCGGACCTAAGGAGAATCCGTTAATCTTCGTGTTCACAACGAATAAACGTTAATCTTCGTCAGTCACAAGAAAAGAGGTGTTTATCTTCGTAAGAGGCGTCGATATTAACATCCCACTTTCCTTGATACCGCCGCTCCATTTCACCAATGTCTTGATGAAACCGTTCTCCCTGTTCCTCGCTGTAGTCTCCAAGATTCTCGGAAAAGTAGTCAAGATGCGAGTCTATGGAGTGTACCTTCACACTTATCAAGCAACCCAATATTTTGAAATCCCTTACCAAATTTTGGGGCTTTGTTGATCAAGTTATGGGTTTGAAAATGTCACTTCTAGTGACCAGAGTGTTCAGCTCAAGACGGAGTAGGTTTGTGGGTTTAGGAGCTTGGGAATTTATTGCCTACCTAGAATTTGGGTAAGATCCTCCTCTCGCTTCTCTTCACCAAAAGACTGAACTCGGGGGTGATCGGGTCCGAGAATTCAGGGGCTTGGGGGTTGGTTGCCTTCCTAGGATTGGGCGAGATCCTCCTCTCGCTTCTCTTCACCAAGGGACTGAACTCGAGGGTGACCGGGTCCGAGGATTTGGGGGCTTGGGGGTTGGTTGCCTTCCTAAGATTTGGGCAAGATTCTCCTCTCGCTTCTCTTTACCAAAAGACTGAACTCGAGGGTGACCGGGTCCGAGGATTTAGGAGCTTGGGGGTTGGTTGCCTTCCTAGGATTTGGGCAAGATTCTCCTCTCGCTTCTCTTCACCAAAAGACTGAACTCGGGGGTGATCGGGTCCGAGGATTCAGGGGCTTGGGGGTTGGTTGCCTTCCTAGGATTGGGCGAGATCCTCCTCTCGCTTCTCTTCACCAAGGGACTGAACTCGAGGGTGACCGGGTCCGAGGATTTGGGGGCTTGGGGGTTGGTTGCCTTCCTAAGATTTGGGCAAGATTCTCCTCTCGCTTCTCTTTACCAAAAGACTGAACTCGAGGGTGACCGGGTCCGAGGATTTAGGAGCTTGGGGGTTGGTTGCCTTCCTAGGATTTGGGCAAGATTCTCCTCTCGCTTCTCTTCACCAAAAGACTGAACTCGGGGGTGATCGGGTCCGAGGATTCAGGGGCTTGGGGGTTGGTTGCCTTCCTAGGATTGGGCGAGATCCTCCTCTCGCTTCTCTTTACCAAAAGACTGAACTCGAGGGTGACCGGGTCCGAGGATTTAGGAGCTTGAGGGTTGGTTGCCTTCCTAGGATTTGGGCAAGATTCTCCTCTCGCTTCTCTTTACCAAAAGACTGAACTCGAGGGTGACCGGGTCCGAGGATTTGGGGGCTTGGGGGTTGGTTGCCTTCCTAGGATTTGGGCAAGATCCTCCTCCCGCTTCTCTTCACCCGAGTACTGAGCTCGAGGTAGACCGGGTCCGAGGATTTGGGAGCTTAAGGGTCCGTTGCCTCCTTAGGATTTGGGCCAGATCCTCCTCCGCTATCCTGGATTCCACGGAATCATCATTTTGATATCATATTCGTGATCAGCGACCCCAAAAACCCCCAAGAAGAGACCCATGAAGATATACTGAGCAGTTTTTGGAAATTTCCATTCCGCCATTTTGAAGCCGCCATCTTGGATCTGAGAAAATCAGTATTCTGACTCTGTATTTATGTTCAGTGACCCCGAAAATCTCTCAACACGACCATGAACTCCCGAGAAGAATCTTTGGAGTTAAACTGAGCAGTTGTCGGAGATTTCCATTCCGCCATTTTCCGACCGCCATCTTGGATTTGAGAAAATCGGTATTCTGACACCGTATTCGTATTCAGCGGCCCCAAAAACCCCCTAATACAGGTTTTCAGCTCAAAATATGTAGATTCACGGATATTCATCAAAAATGTAATGCTGTTTCCCACTATTCCCACGATTTCCACCTAATTTTCACGATTTCCTCGAAAACAAAAAGTAGCCGGACCAAACCGACCTCGGATTCGGATTCAGCGTGCCAAAATACATAAAGAAAAGTAGGTCTGGTCAAAAGTACAGATACTTTTTCTTTTGTGTGCCGGTGTTATTTATGTCATTGGCAAAGTTCATTGCCCTGATACATTTATATTGAGAATACTTTCGACGCAAGATTGGGAATTGAAAAATCGTGGACCATACCTGTAGAGCTCTTTGCATGAAACACATCAGGGTTTGTCTATGATCAAAAAATTTGAATTCACAGTCAACAATAACGAATTGCCAATTTTGTATAACAGACACGAAATCCACCGTGAATTTGTTATACCGTCGAAAGTACAGTAAAACAATATCACAAATCCAGATTTTATCATTTGAACGATTTGAAAATGACAAGTTTCATCACGCGGCTAATCTCAAAGTATAGTTATTTCACGAGACACCTGAATTCGACATCGCACGAGTAATGAAACTTGTCATCATCAAATTGACCAAACGATAAAATTTTAATCCATTCAAATCTAGCGCCTTGAGCCTGCGATGGCTCTACCATAAGATTTTTATCGAGACAACGATCTGTCAAGCAGTGACTATCTCAAATATTAGTGCATCTGTCCGACAAGAAGAGGGTTTTCCACTTTGATCCTGGGTTTAGACGGATTTTGTCTCAATATTAATCCTACATCATTTTATCTCGTTTAATAACATTCATCTTCATCAAAAATATTCCTATGATTAAAATCACGACCGATTATTATTCCATTTCGAGTTGCACTCAAATACAGGTGTTTTGTGCAATAACATTGGTCCGGAATTGACCATATGACGAAACTTATCAAAATTATCAAATTATCGATGATCGTGTATCTTTCAAATAGAACTTCTCGACTAAATTACTTCTACCGTCATAAGTCATGGATATAGCACGATTGATTTGCAGATTGGAATTCTTAATCGTATCAAAGCGAGAAAAATTAAAATTCATCAATGAAAATGTTCTCTCATCCCCGCCCATGACGTATAACAAGAAAAAAATCCATTCTATACGAAAATACCATCTACCAGATTTTTCTCATCTCCAGATATAGATTGAGAAATCTATCCATTGAGCAATGACGAGGATACAAGGTTTTCTTGATTGTCCTTGCAATGTTACCAACAGTGATATATACATATGTATAAGGGTTATATGGGCGTGTGGAGCAATCGTGAAAGTGGATTACCTCGAATTGGAGTTGACATATAGTATTAGTAGAGTCCGTTGGCAAAGGTCGATTTTCCCATCAGAATGGAAGAGATAGACGGAAAATCGGGTGCTTGGGGATAAAGTGAATGAGATAAACGTGGAATCTCGGAGATGATTGCTGGGATTAGTGAGCCTTGATCTTGGTTGAAATGTCTCATCAGGTGTGTAAGTTGAGGGATGAAATGGTTATTTTCATGATGCCAATTACATCGATTGGATAATTGATCGTGATTCCTTGTGATTCTTCCAGATGATCTTTGTCCTAAATAGTGTGCGGGGAATTTAAGTCATATTTTGTGGAACTGTAAATCTAAAACTTGATGAAGAAGTATGGAATGAAAAATGGAATAGCCGATTCAAACAGCAAAAATTAATTCTATCAACGATTTCACACGAAATTTTTGATGTTGATTCGCCCGTATCTCTTGGGAAAAAGTCTCGATATCGCTCCTTCTAAAAATTGACCATCAGTTTCTAATAAATGTCCAAATACACTAGTGTCAATTGCTAAAATACTAATGTATCTTGTTCATAATGGAATGTTTCTTCAACCTGTCACTGACTTATTTCACAATCTTCAGGACGAAACTTCTTTAATATGCAAGTTCTGCGAGAATTGTTCATCAGTGTTGAAGTAATCACTATGTTGACAACTTTTCGAGGGAAAATCGTTTCTTCGACACTTTCATTCGAGATAATTCCCTAAGGTTACACGAAAAACTCTCCAGAAGAGTTGAATTCGAGTAATATCGGTGTTTTTCGGCTATTTCAAGGTATGTGAGTCATTTCGGAGCATTTCGGCCAGAGCCGTCACCAGGGGGGTCTGAAAAAAATCTCAAAAATTTTTTTTCCATTAGTACTATGTTTGAATAGTACGAAAAAAATTTCTTCAGGTTTTTTTTACTCCCCCAATGAGTCCTAGGGCCCATAAAAGGCTCACTTTGGGCCCCTTTTCAGCCTACTCTCAGAAAATCATAGCTCCTACTAGACTCAAACTTTTTGGACGTACTTGGGCGCATTTTTTTGAGGACTAGTTCTTTTGAGAAAATAATTGTCCGCCCCGATTATTGAGTTCAGCGATTTGTAGGAGCTATTTGCTGAGAGCACATTTTAACGATTTTTGGGTCTTTTTCCAAGTGATCTAGCTCCAACTAGACATGTAATAATCGACTTTTACCAGTAATCATTTTAAAGGTCTTTGAAAAACCTACAATTTAACCACCGGTAAAAGTCGATTAGTGTACTTTTTATGGGAGCTATAGCCGATTCAAGTGGAGCAGTTCTGTAAAAATGGCAAACTTTGAGCTCAATTTTCCAAAATCGCTTTCCTACTTCTGACCTTAAAACTATGCAAATATGTTCTTTAGCACAAGAACCAGCAATATCAACAAGAATCTCGATGGAGAAATCATCTCCTGATTTTCGGCATACGTTCAGGCATGGCTCGCATATGCTTCCGTCTGACTTATTGTGCACCAATCTGGGTGCAATTACTCTTCAAAGTACCCCCAAATATGTGCAAGAACTTCCGGAGGCGAGCCTCAAGCCAGACGCGAGCTGGAGGTTCAAACCATCAGGTTCAAAATGGACATTATTTCGTCTATTTTGGGGCAGGCGAGCGAGGGCTCGATTCCCCGTGTTCCCGCCCACAAACGAGATGAGTGGCTAGAATAGGGATACAAACATGTTCTTCCGACTCAGAATGACCATCGAAATACGATTCCGGGATCAATTTGTGCCTAAGATATCATCCAATCCTTAAACGGCGTTAAACTCCGTAAGAACAGGTTTTGATCCTCTACTGCAGAATGAAGATACTTCAAGGCTTCATTGACTCCAAAATCATGTTTAAATGGTCATTTTGAGTCGGAAAAATATGTTTGTATCTCTATTCTAGCCACTCATCTCGTTTGTGGTCGGGAACACGGGGAATCGAGCCCTCGCTCGCCTGCCCCAAAATAGAAGAAATAATGTCCATTTTGAACCTGATGGTTTGGACCTCCAGCTCGCGTCTGGCTTGAGGCTCGCCTCCGGAAAATCTTCCACATATTTGGGGGTACTTTGGGGAGAAATTACACCCAGATTGGTATAAAATTACTCAGATGGAACCATATGCGAGCCATGCCTATGTTGGCATTTTAAGCAAAGAGCTACAAGCAAGAATGTTAGCGTTGCCTGTATATCTATACATATCACCTTTTAACATGGGCCTATATGGGCAATGTTAATGTCATGGGTTGTAACTTTGAACAGGAGGCCCATTTGACGGAGTTACTCTGGATTCTTCATATTCTAGGTAATACAAAACTGTAAAAATATTTTGGACAAGATTGATGATCCAAAGGTCTGGTCCTCCCCTTGTTAGTAAAATCCCGATACCTCGAAAATTCATCGAGAAATTCGAAAACTCGACAATGTTGGTATCCGACATTCTCTTAAGGTCCAGAGCTACAGCCAAAAACATTAACATTGCTAGTATATGGGCATTTCTCTATTGTATTCTTGCATGTTTCGCGAAAAAGTACCCAATTCACAGAGGTGCCCAACTTGACAAGTTTCATTGTACTAACGTCAAGTTAATCAGGAGAAAGTTCGCCCATTTCTATAATATGCTACACAAATTCAGAGTGAGAAAACCAACGTACGTTACCACTCCTTACACACTCAATAACTGATGAGTTATTTCAGCAATTCGGGTTTGCTATCCATATTCTAGACTGTGGACATGAAATCTCTTGAATTCTGATTCAATTGCGTGTTTGTTGTGTAGCTGAACAGATAATTTTATTGAAGGTCAAGTATTACCTGCTAAGAAATTGAACATCCTATGGGCACTTGGAACGCAAGGTGTTAAAAACACAGTTCTCTAATATTGAAAGATTAATGTATAACTTTCTCTTGATTAACTTGACGTTAGTACAATGAAACTTGTCAAGTTGGGCACCTCTGTGAATTGGGTACTTTTTCGCGGAACACGCAAGAATACATTAGAGGAATGCCCATGTTACGTGGGAAGGAGGGGTGATTCGAATGAATTACGGCTGAGTGATGTGAATATATAGGTTTAATGGCAGCTGAAATATACTCGAGAGAGAGATATGATTCTGAAGGTTGATACGAGCGGTCTGGCTGCCGCACGGCTCATCGTAGACAACGATGGTCCGCGCTGCAGCGTAGACCGATGCAGTGGGGATGTACCTCGCTCCGTCGGAGTGCTGACGGTGCATCCGCGATGGCCGGCGAACCGCGAACATACGTTGCGCGGCCGCGTAGCCGTTGCGGGTGCAACGTCATCGTGGCACGAAGGGGAGAGGTGAGATCAGGCACTGATCTCCACCTCTACCCACGTGACACCCATATACTAGCAATGTTAATGTTTTTGGCTGTAGCTCTGGAACTTGAGCCAATTTGACGGAGTTACTCTGGATTTTTCATATGCTGGGTGGTAAAAAAACTGTGAAAAAAATTTGGACAGGATTCGTGTTCCGGAGACCTGGTCCTCCCCTTGTGATTTAAGAGCATTCTTGCCTTCCGTCGACCATAACAACATAGAAACAAGACTGTATGTTCGACACTTACTTCGAAGCTCGAGACATGATAGCGAATCCTCGTCCTGATCATCTCGATTATGGGTTGACGATGGAGCGACAGAGTTTGATAAACAAGAGGTCGTTGTTATTGACGGATTATCAGCATCCACAGTTGTCTACCAAGTAAATAATTAGGTCGATTCTCGGAAAATCTGATGCGTCAAGAAATTTTTAGATGGTGATCAGGTTCTACACTTGGTTTAGAATTGGCCTATGACATGGACTCTCATCGTGGGTAATGAATAGTCAATGAGATGATTGACTATTCCATACTACCCGAGATCCACTCTCGATGTAGAATGATGCTTGGGAAACATAAAGTGAAGATCATACGGTAAAATGATAAGATTATACAACGTTTTTTCAATTTTCTCAACGCATGTGAGACATAAAATTCCATGAACATATGGGCGGCTCCGGATCAGAACGGTATAAGTCCATTTTGGTGAAAATTGAGTTTTTGACGGGAAACGATAGAAAATACACGTGGAAACGCGTATGCACAACTCCGGAAGTAGAGATGCATTTTGAGGCATCACAAGCGACACGACCGTTTTTGTCCCGAAAAAAGTTTCGACTTTTTTTCCGGATCAGAACGGTATAAGTTCATGTTCTCGCTCAATAATATCGCTTTTGGATCTCCCACGTTCATTTGTCGTGCTTTTATGCATAGTTAGAAGTCGTAGCTACTCTCAGAAACTACAAGTAGGGTTTGTTATGCTGTCCAAATGATTGCATCCCGTGGTTTCGAAAAAGGTGGACCGAAAACCGCTCACTTCTCTTTCACGCGTTTGGACACAGGGGAGTCCTATGAAGATGAACAACCTCGGGTCAGTAATCCCATGGGCCTTGGATCTTTCTCTAGAAGCCCCGAAGTCTCATTTTCTTATCTCTTATCGTCATTGAAAGAGCCGAATTTCTTAGTGATGGTTCCAAAAGCGTAGTTATAAGAGCGATCGGTACTGAGCTTGCAAAGAAATTTGATTTTGCTCCATGTTTTCAGGCATCTTCTCTAGAGGAAAATCAACTACGTCCATGATACGCCGAACTCAACTAAGCTATGCACTTCCTCTTTAGGATCAATGCCAATGGTAGAGAAAGCCTATAGCTTCGTTACAGAATTTCGGTTACAATTTCACTATGAATGGTTGTGATCTATCAACTGGGGTTCTTTTCATTAACAGTCATCCGGCCTTCGGTTCGATCTCCCCGCCACTCGGTACAAGTGAACGTCATTTGGGCAAATCTCGTAGATGAAGATAGCCTTCCACAATTGAGATATCTGCAACTAATCTTAACCTCATTCTACGGTTGATCAACAATTCTGTTTGTTGAGTGGGGATCAGTCCCAATTCATCGTTTGGATTCTCTGATCGATTAAAGTCTCTGCATTGCGATTTTCCCTATACACCCTATTTTCCGGATCAGAACGGTATAAGTTTTTTTATAGCAAAATGAGATGTAAAAAATGTAAACAGTTGAAAATCAATACGCCCCACGCGAAAAATGACACGAAAACACGCTCACTACACGGTAGAATAAGAATATTTACTTCAGATGATAACTCGAATTTTCCATATCACAAAAACTTTGAGGCGCATTTTCCAGAAATGGAAAAAATGGACTTATACCGTTCTGATCCGGAGCCGCCCATATATAAACATGGAATCCGTGGATTCCATATTCATGTATGATTAGATATGAAATCGAGTTGGGGATTGCCCATTTGTATCCTAGGGAGAAGCGGTATACTAAATTACAGCTGGTGTGACATCGCTTGACGATATCCATCAAACATCGGTCAGAGGATTCATTCCCGGGGTCATTTTCAGGTTTTTGACGTTTGAAGCACTGAAGAGAAGTAATCCTCATTACATACCATTTTACGCGAAAAAATTCACTGCTCTGGAGTTGGAGACCGACCTCTGCAAGGAATTTTCATTAGTATACGAACAGTATCGTGACGTAGTTATGTTGAACATTTGACGTAGAACAGGTTCGATTCAATGTATCACAACTTTCTGGACTGAGAAATATTGTTCTAAGCAATTTTATATCTGATTATATATGTTTCTCTTATACCACACGTGTGTGTTCTGGAACGTTCCAATGATGACAGCTGTATCTCTGATGAGGAGGCCCATTGACAAAGATAAGTTCGATTAATCATGTTTGATCTGGTACGAGACTGTGAAAGGATTCTGGGATAGATTGGCAAAATAGACCCGGTGCTGGTCTTTTGCCGTTACTGGAATTTCGTCGTGCTTAAGTCGATCCAATCATTCATCCATCCGATCCTTCCATTCGCTTCAATAATCCCATTGATCCCACCCATTCATCCATCCATCGGATCCATCCATCCTATGCATAGAATCCATTCCATTCAACCATCGTTTACATCCATCCAATTGAACCTATCCATCACATCCATCCATTCATTCATCAATCCTGAGCATTTCATTCATCCATCCATCCCATCCATCCATCCGTGCGTGTATTCAGCATTCCATCCATCCATCTTATCCGTTTATCCCATCCATACATCTATCCATGCTATTCATGCAACCCATCTATGCTATCCATCAATTCATCCGTCCACGCCATCCATTCATGACACTCACCACACCCATGCGATCCATTCTACCCTTACCATCCATCCATGCCATCCATCCCGTCTACCCCATCCAATCCCTCTATCTCATCCGTCCATCCATCACATCCATCTCATCCATCCATCCTATCCATCACATCCAGCCATCCGTCCATTCTATCTATTTAAATCCATTCCATCCGAGGATCCCTGCCGTTATTGGGATTTCGTCGTGCCAAAGTTCCGAGACTATGCGATGTTTGGTCCCGTGTTAACGAACTCCCGTGTGCAATGAACGGCTTTCCACACCACCCGAGAGGTACCGTTCTGGGCGCGTTTCTTTTATTTTTTGGTAACGGTTGAGGAGATCGCACCTGTCCGTGGCAGGAGCCCTATATACCTCACCCGTGCTCGTGAGGATCACCAGCCTCCAACCTCCTTAGGCTCACCCCCGAGCGGAGAATTCGGCGAGTTCCAGGTGGGTTCTCCCTTGGCTTTGGGTTGGACTGGAGATCACGAACCTGCGAAGACATGGTGAGAGCCGCCAACCCGAACCAACTGCCCCGAGCCGTCGCCGTTCGATCGGAGACAAGACAAGCCCTGTAGACGGATTACAACGCGAGCGCAACGCCTGGAACCGACCTTGACTAAATTCCTCACGTTCAGAGGCGACCCGTGACCGAAGATCCGACTCGACGGACCACGCCACCCCTCCGCAGGAGCGTGAGGTCCAGCCCGCCCCGCCACCAAGAGAGCTTTTCCCCCTGGAGTCGCCGAAGTCCCCCGGTGGGTTTCCTGACCACGCCACCAGTCCAGCCACGGACTGGACTGATGACGTACCACCGTCGGCCCGCTTCTTTTCTTTTTGATGTGGAAGGAAAAGATCGCCTGGAGCCATATGAAAAACCTTCCTCGGGGCTCACCCATGTCTGAGTGTTCCTTCCATACCCACCCACGCACCAACCCACCCACGCGTCCATCAACCATCTCACCCACCCACACGCCTAAAACTCAACACATCCATTCGTTCCTCTCTCCAGCGCCGGGAGCGACGACCTCACCGGCCGGTCGCTCGGCGCAGACTGACTGCTGGCCGGCTTGCGCTCTCCCTTATATAGCCCCCACCTTACCCCCACTCCTCGACCAAAATTCACTAAGTTCGAGCGGGAGACTAGCGGGAAAGTCATCGACTGACCGTGTCGAGCGGAGTTGTTCCTGGAACCCTCCTCCTTCACCTCGGCCGAAAAAAGCCGACCTGACCCACAATTGCTCGACATAGACCCAAAATTCAACATCCTCCAACTCCCTGCCTTTTCTTCCGACTCAGATATGAGATGAAAAGGATAGTTTATAGGTTTCAAAATACATCTGTGCGGGCTTCGTGCGCTATTTTCGTTTTTAAAATTACCTAAAAAGTCGATTTTTTCATTTTTTAATTGATTTTTCACGGATGTAAGAACCATTGAAAAATCCCTTTCAAGCACATATGGGTGGCTCCGGATCAGAACGGTATTAGTCCATTTTTTCCAATTCTGGAAAAAGCGCCTCAAAGTTTTCGTGATATGGAAAATTCGAGTTATCATCTGAAGTAAATATTCTTATTCTACCGTGTAGTGAGCGTGTTTTCGTGTCATTTTTCGCGTGGGGCGTATTGATTTTCAATTGTTTACATTTTTTACATCTCATTTTGCTATAAAAAAACTTATACCGTTCTGATCCGGAAAATTTCTCGATTTCTTTTTCCGGATCAGAACGGTATAAGTCCACCATTTCTGAAAAAAATTCACATTTAATATTTTAGATAGGGAGAATTACTTAATATGATGAATTTTTACCGTTTGAAGTAGGAAAATATCGAGAAACTATGAGTTTCCACCTTTAAGATCAAGAAACGTTAAAAAGAACCACGGACTTATGCCGATTTGAGCGAGAAAAAAGGTGGAAAAATTCTCCAGATCACAACGGTGTAAATTGAGGATTCTTTGGATTTTTAATGACTGTCCTCGACTTTTTCTCGCAGTAAACAAAATTCCTCTCTAATTTAGAATGACTTTTATAAAATCTCATTGACAGTCGAGACTGTTGTTCGCAAGGAAATCTCATTCAGGATATCGTGACTAAGGATATATTTCCAACATTGAGGTCAACAAGCGTCTATTTGGAAATCCAGTCAAGAAGAGTTTACTCGAGCGGCCCGGTGCGAAGTATAGTTTTTGGGGATCACATAGCACGCAGCTTTACGTCATGCATTCAGAGGCAATTTAAGAGTGTATAGGAAAAATCGCAATGCAGAGACTTTAATCGACCAGAGAATCCAAACGATGAATTGGGACTGATCCCCACTCAACAAACAGAATTGTTGATCAACCGTAGAATGAGGTTAAGATTAATTGCAGATATCTCAATTGTGGAAGGCTATCCTCATCTACGAGATTTGCCCAAATGACGTTCACTTGTACCGAGTGGCGGGGAGATCGAACCGAAGGCCGGATGACTGTTAATGAAAAGAACCCCAGTTGATAGATCACAACCATTCATAGTGAAATTGTAACCGAAATTCTGTAATGAAGTTATAGGCTTTCTCTACCATTGGCATTGTTCCTAAGGAGGAAGTGCATAGCTTAGTTGAGTTAGGCGTATCATGGACGTAGTTGATTTTTCTCTAGAGAAGATGCCTGAAAACATGGAGCAAAATCAATTTTCTTTGCAAGCTCAGTGCCGATCGCTCTCACAACTACGCTTTTGGAACCATCACTAAGAAATTCGGCTCTTTCAATGACGATAAGAGATAAGAAAATGAGACTTCAGGGCTTCTAGAGAAAGTTCCCAGGCCCATGGGAGTACTGACCCGAGGTTGTTCATTTTCGTAAGGGCTTGCCTGTGTCCAAATGCGTCAAGTCAAAAGGAAATGATCGGACGTCGGCCCACCTCCTTCGAAACCATTCGATGCAATCATTTGGACAACATAGCGAAAACCTAACTTGTAATTTCTGAGAGTAGCTACCGACTCTGACTACTTGTAAAAGCATGACAGCTAAACGTGGATGACCCAAAAGCGATATTATTGAGCGAGAACATGGACTTATACCGTTCTGATCCGGAAAAAAAAGTCGAAACTTTTTTCGGGACAAAAACGGTCGTGTCACTTGTGATGCTGTGACGAACTGTCACAGTCTTATTTGCTCCTTTCTCGAGCGGAATGAAAAGAACAGAAACTAAAGTGGCGCGTGGCGGTTCTTCGGAGGACTCTTTGTGGCATAGATCCGTGGATCGGGTATCAGTTCTCAAATTTTCCTTCCCTGTAATTATTACTAGCGTTTTTGCCTTACTCGCTACCGCTCGTTCGGCTTGTAAATGTTCTTGATAAGTCATAGGCACCAGAAATGCTTCTGTAGTTCAATAAGGATAGTTGTAGAATAATGGTTGCTGGTCAATTCAAGGTGTCTAAAAAAAGTTTTAAAATGGTTCGCAAAATTGGTATTATGTCAAATTATACTGGCTAATAGTGGAGATATAACTTCAAGTAAGCAACAATGAATATTTCGGAATTGCATAGTTTCTTTTCAATTAGCTGACCTGGTATATCTCTGATCAATCGATTAGGCTGAAAAACTTCCGTTTCATGGCGTGAATGTAAAGGGTTAATCAAAGCGATATCAATTCAATTCATTGTGCAGTGTGCATAAGTTGACCGTTGATCTCCGGACTTGGTGCATATAAGAGCAACTACAAACTAGACCAAATTAGGCCAAACTAGACCGAACTAGAGACCTGATTGGACCAAACCAAACCGAATTAGACCGACCTAGATTGTACTAGACTTATATTGGACCAAACTAGATCGTATTAGACCATACTAGACTGGAGTAGACCGAATTAGACCGGAGTAGGCCGAACGAGACTTAATCACCCCAAACTAGACCGAGCTAGACTTAATTAGACCGCCCTGAACCGATGTAGATCGAATTGGCCCGCTCTAAACCCAACTACACCGAGCTAGATCGAAAAGGACCAAATTAGACCGACCTAGATAAAAGTAGACCGAATTGGACGGAACTACGCCGTACTTGACCATACTAGACTGAAATAGACCGAATTAGACCTTCTCTCATTGCTCGAGCTTTTCAAAGTGGTGGAAGAGCAATGAGAGTTTACCACTGACTCGCGGCTCAAGTGGCCGAATGTTCGATGGTTAGAACGTCCTTATATACGAAAGTTCATCTTCGTTAAGCGCTTGCGAGAAAGGTGATTTTAACCCGCTATTTCTATTTGATTTCTCACCATTTTTACTTTTGGCAGGTCTTCGGCCTTCTGCCGGAGATATATATAGTTAATTATGACACTCGATCGATATGATCGGATATCGTATTTATCACTCCCGGGAATTTCAAATTATGGAAGTATATTCGATCGGTCTTTGCGAGTTAAAGTCAGCTGGTATTTCTGAAATTGATCGAGAGTGGCGAAAAATCCATTCTCGATTGATGCCAAAAATTTCAGCAGTACCAGCTGACCTGAACTCGCAAAGACCGATCAAATATACTTCCATAATTCGAACTAGACCTAATTTAACAGAACTAGACCAAACGAGACCTAATTACCCCGAACCAGACCGAGCTAGACCGAGCTAGACTCATTTAGACCGAAGTCGACCGAATTAGACTAAACCTAACCTAATCAGAAAGGGATAGACCGCATGAGAACAGGTTAGACCGAATTCGACTCAATAACGCCAATCTAGACCAAACCAGACCGGACTATACCATTTCAGCTCATCTTGTATTGACTGTAGCTCCTATAAAAACTATACGATAACCGACTTTTGCCAGTGGTTAAATTAGAGATATTTTCAAGACCTTCAAAATACCCACTGGTAAAAGTCAGTTACCACCTTTCTAGTTGGACCTATGTCATCCAGGAGATGACGAAAAGATCAATAAAATTCCATCATCAGCTCCAAAAGTAGCAATGATTAACTGACTACGCTGAGAAAGAGCATTTTGGAGTCGACGTGTCCCGCTAACCGGATAATGATTTCCTTGTGTATTTTTGACGCAGGAACCGAATCCGTAAGTTCTGCGCGCCTGCAGGTCAGGGTTTGTTTGAATCACAAAAGGCAGATTCTTTTGAAAAACGGTAATTTTGCAACTCTCCCTCAGCTTCGAATTTGAATGGCACTGATCCTGGGCATACACATTGGTCGAAGTGCATATCAAGGAATGTTGTTCTAAGTGCACTGATTTGTTGAACACGATCTAAATGGTTGAAAAGTGCTGAGGCAAATCTGGGAAGAGAATATTCACAAATCCACCCAAGCAGTATTTGGAGGTAAAGTTCGATTCTGCAATAAATTCTCAAAGAACCATGAAACGGCGTAGAGTGGACCAGTTTGTACGTGCGAGGTCGCGTATCTCCGTTTTGCAGTATATTTTGAGAAACAACTGTTCGATACCTGTAGAGAATTCAGTTCAATTTCAGGTAGTTTTCTCAACAATATATGTTTTTGCAATCATTCTTGCTGTGTCTAAGTCACAAATCGAAGAAATTTTCGTTTCAACGTAAAACGACCGTCTGAAAAAGAGTACGTGGTCGGTTTTGGGTTATCACAACCGGAATTTTGTCTATGTTGATTTTGTCTATCCGCCCCCATTATCATCCCCAACCATCCATCCACTCATTAATCCACCCATTCATTCATCCATGCACCTCCTACCCATCACCCTTATACAACCACTTATTATACCGGATTGAACAAATTAAATCTAGACTGCCTAGTATGACTTTGCAAGTTTTGACTTAATTTTGTTCTAAATATAAGTGTTGTGGTTTGGTGATTTTATATAGTAATCTCTCTTTGACATTCATTAAAGTAAACTATTCTGATAGTAAACCTAACGAAATGGTTGCAAAGCGTTGCAAGCAATAACTGGGTGCTTACTTCTTGAAGTTACCAAATGAGAATTTCAAGTATACCAACATCCTATTCTTTCGTCTCATTCCATCATCAGCGTTACCAGAAATCAGTCAGTCCCCTGTATAAAACAGCTACACTTTACAAAAGCAATGAATGCGCACACATCGCATGTAATATCAATCAATAAAGAACGCCCGAATCATCAGAAGCCAATAGAATCTGGCATTTGAAGATATTTGACTATGAGAATACTTATATTGTAGAGCTTAAAACATGTCATCAATGAATGACCTATTTCCACTATGTTTTCTTAGCATGAGCCCTTGTGGACAATACCAAAGTCTGTAACTCTAAAGCCATTGAGCATCCAACTGTACACCTTCAGATATCGTCTTTGGGGGTTGGATGAGACTGTCCTTCAAAACCAGAGACCTACATCTCGTGCACCCCTGGTTAGCTCAAATCGATATAAGTTTCGCAAAAAATTTACGTTATTTTTGTACCTCCACGCTACTTCTCTGTATCATTGCCATAATCCATAACCCATCACTCACCAACCTACCCATGACCCATACGACCACCCAACCACGGACCCACCCACCCATCTACCCACTCATCCACCCACCCATGATATTTCAGTCCTTCCACATAGGCCACCAGATACGAGGGATCCGGACGAACAAAATTTAGACTGGCGCTTAATTATTGGAAAAAAAGTTCGATGATGCAGTTACATTGGAATGCCTCACGGAGTATCCAAAATAACACACGACGTGACCAGTGAATGAATCGAACAATCTTTCACGTAACTCCGAATCGAACAATCTGCTGTAACTCCTCATAACTCAATTCCTCACGACTCAATTCCTCATAACACATCCCCACCAATTCACCAACCCGTGTCCCACACGGCCACTTTTCCACCTACCCATGAACCATACGACCACCCGATCACAGACCCACTCATCGACCCATCACCCACGGATTCACAAACCTGCCCATGACCCATACGGCCACCCAATCGCCGAATAAAACCCAACTGGACCAAACTAGAGCAAACTACTCCAGATGAGGCCTAGGTACACGTAATTAGACCTAATTCCAGGATTTCTATTCCCATGACCATGCCACATTTCTGATAATTTATTCCTCATCACAGACTCCGCAAAACTCGTTCCTCATAACTCGGCTTCCTCATGACCCGAGTTCCTCATGACCCGAGTTCCTCATGACTCGAGTTCCTCATAACTCGAGTTCCTCATGACTCGAGCTCCTCATGACTCGAGCTCCTCATGACTCGGCTTCCTCATGACCCGAGTTCCTCATGACCCGAGTTCCTCATGACTCGAGTTCCTCATAACTCGAGTCCCTCATAACTCGAGTTCCTCATGACTCGAGCTCCTCATGACTCGAGCTCCTCATGACTCGAGTTCCTCATGACTCGAGTTCCTTATAATTCGAGTTCCTCATAACTCGAATTCCTCATAACTCGAGTTCCTCATAACTCATGACTCGTTCTTCAGAGGTGTTTATACCTCATCCTCCATAATTCGTGCCTCATACCTCATAGCAATCCATCCATCCATCCATCCATTGACTCACCCACCCACCACCCTCCCCAACCATCCACCCACCCATAACACTTCACCCCTTCCGAAAAGGCGACCCGATGTGCGGCATGTGGACGGACGAATTTTGCCTGGCTCCTTAATTATTATAATTTACAACTAAGCTCACCTTTGGAGGGGTAATCTTGAAATGATCCAGAGTGTCTGTTAAATACTGTATTTACTTTATTAATGAACTACAAAACTGTTATTCACTTCACAAAAATCAGAAAACCTTCGACTTAGAAACTACTCGATTACACTCGAGGCAAAAGAAAGAAACGTCCAGCACGAACTGATGGTTTGGCTCCAAGAAGGCTAGATTCTGGAGATGCAACATTATAAAGGAGCCCGGAAGCTTGTTTTTGGAAGGGATGCAAGTATACATCTTCTAATATGGTGGTGTCTAAGCTAAAAAAAACTGAGCATTGGTGGACCCGGATCGGATGTCCGATACTTTTCAGGCTGCTAGAAATTCTATTCTGTATAGCCGGGAAAGCTTAATAGAAAATCGCCATCAATGCCCCTAATATGGAGGATTTTACGACTGCGTTTAAGAGGCTCGAACCATCGAATGTTAGGCCGTGCGGGAGAAACTGTGTAGAAAATAGGCTTCTCTCTAGGAACCAGGGAAGGAATTCCCTTACAAATCGAATATTCTGCAGAATGAGAGCAGAAAGCAGACATTGGAGCAATCAGGACATGATTTTCAATTCAAATTGACCAGCAGTTATTCTTTCACCATCAGTATTGGACTACAAAAGCATTTCAGAGTCCCCTGGCATATCGGGAATATTTACTTGCCGAACGAGCGGTAGCAAGGGAGGTAATAACCGCTAGTATAAAGTCATTTCCATTATAATGCAAGATTATAATATTTCAAATTCGAGACACTCGGTAGGTGAGATGCTTCCATAGAATTGGTAAGAGAAAGCATTCTGCTAGTCTCTTTCAGCAGCGTATTTACTTGGACGAAGATGTAATTGAATCACTTTGAGTGAGAAATGTCATCATTTCATAGGTGCCTGGTGGTTTTTAAAGGACCCATGGACAATATGTTAAATTTCGGACACCTGAATCAATACTTCATGCCTCTCCAGATCCCATCACCTTGTTTTTGGCCATACCTATATGTTTTGTATGGTTATTGAGGTCTATCAGCAGTCTCCGACGTTTCCGATCACTTTCAAAACATCGATATAGGCCAAATTTTCGAATAGTAAAAATGACTGTGTTCTTGATCGGGTTAGAGACTACAATATTGTCTAGTGGTGTTAATACCACCCCTCTATCCAAAAATGCGCCTATTGAATGTTCATACATAACCAAAAGCTTTGGAACTTGTATCTCGAATGCTCAAATTAACTCCTGTGACAATATCGCGGAGTCGAAAGAAAGATCAGGAAGTTCAAGGATGCTGACGTTTTGGCCTGTGTCAAGCAACTGAGGGTCTAGTCGGCCTTTTTTGGGTCGAAGAGGAGGAGGAGGGTTCTAGGAACAGCTCCGCTCGACACGGTTCGTCAATGACTTTTCCGCGGCCCTCCCGCTCGATTTTAGGGAAATTTGATAGAGGAGTGGGGGTAAGGTGGGGGCTATATAAGGGAGAGCGCAAGCCGGCCAGCAGTCAGTCTGCACCGAGCGACCAACCAGTGAGGACGTCGCTCCCGGTGCTAAAGAGAAGGATGGAAGAATGTGTTGGTTGATGGGCATGTGAGTGGGTGAGATGGTTCATGGATGAGTGGGTGGGTGGGTGAGTGCGTGGGTGGATGGGTGCGTGAGCGGATGGGTGCGTGGGTGGGTATAGAAGGAACACTCAGACACGGGTGAGCCCCGAGGAAGATTTTTCATATGGCTCCAGGCGATCTTTTCCTTCCACATCAAAAAGAAAAGAAGCGGGCCGACGGTGGTACGTCATCAGTCCAGTCCGTGGCTGGACTGGTGGCGTGGTCAGGAAACCCACCGGGGGACTTCGGCGACTCCAGGGGGAAAGGCTCTCTTGGTGGCGGGGCGGGCTGGACCCCACGCTCCTGCGGAGGGGTGGCGTGGTCCGTCGAGTCGGATCTTCGGTCACGGGTCGCCTCTGAACGTGAGGAATTTAGTAAAGGTCGGTTCCAGGCGTTGCGCTCGCGTTGTAATCCGTCTACAGGGCTTGTCTTGTCTCCGATCGAACGGCGACGGCTCGGGGCAGTTGGTTCGGGTTGGCGGCTCTCACCATGTCTTCGCAGGTTCGTGATCTCCAGTCCAACCCAAAGCCAAGGGAGAACCCACCTGGAACTCGCCGAATTCTCCGCTCGGGGGTAAGCCTAAGGAGGTTGGAGGCTGGTGATCCTCACGAGCACGGGTGAGGTATATAGGGCTCCTGCCACGGACAGGTGCGATCTCCTCAACCGTTACCAAAAAATAAAAGAAACGCGCCCAGAACGGTACCTCTCGGGTGGTGTGGAAAGCCGTTCATTGCACACGGGAGTTCGATAACACGGGACTAAACATCGCATAGTCTCGGGACTTTGGCACGACGAAATCCCAATAAAGGCAGGGATCCTTGGATGGAATGGATTCAAATAGATAGAATGGACGGATGGCTGGATGTGATGGATAGGGTGGATGGATGAGATGGATGTGATGGATGGACGGATGAGATAGAAAAAAAAAAAAATTTTTTTACAGTCTTGTGTCACCTAGAACATGAAGAATCCAGAGTAACTCCGTCAAATGGGCCTTCTGTCCAGACCCATGTCAAAATGGGAACCCTGTGATCATATATGAACATGGGGTCCAAGGACCCTATGACCATTCATGAATATCTATGAAACAATTTTCGAAATTTCTCAAAATCCGAAAAGTGGTTGCATTTTCAGGGAATACAATTACATCAAAAAGCCACGATGCTGATTTTGCATAACCGAGAAAATCTCCAAGAGATCATTCAGTAATTGAATCAAAACGATCTGTGAATGATATTATTCTTCTACTAGAAAAAAAAATTTCAATTTCCAAGATTTAAAACGTTTGTCAAGTTGGTAACCAATCTGCACAATTTGTTATATCTTCAGATCATCATTTTGAGAAATATTACATTTATGCAGGTTTGTCACCAATTGGCCAAACGTTTTTGATCTTGGAAATTGAAATTTCTTTTTATTGAGATATATAATGATATCACTTACAGATCGTTTTAATTCAATCACCTAATGAACTCTTGGAGATTTTCTCGGTTATGAGTAGTTCCACGCGAAAGCGACCCACGAAAAAGGGTCATGTCTCAGATCCTTTTGTTAACATTCTTATTCGATTCTATGGTACAAAATATGAGCTTTTCACTACCTATGGGATCCCAAAAAAATTTTTTGGCCCCATGGCAAGAATTTTCGAAAATGAAGTAAAATACATTTTCTTAAAATTCTAGCAGCTTTTTTGCACTAAAATGCGAATAAGTCGAGTTTGCTCCCAGATAAAGATATGCGGTTTTCAGAATTCAAAAGGTCTTTTAAAAACCTATCAAAATCGCTATTAAAAAGTTGTTTTCTGAGTTTATGGGCAGCCTGTACGAGCGAAAGTGTGAAAATCACTAAACAGTAAATTTCTCAGTTGCCTATTTTTTTTAATTTTTGAAAATCTCATATTTGATGTAAAATTTTGTGTTCTTCCAGAAAAAAGTGGTCCCGATTCCCTACGTCTAAGGCCTGTTTCTTTAAATTTTCGCAAACCCATTTTTTAGGCAGTTTGGAATTGTCTGTTTACTGCGCATGCGCAGGAATTTGGACTGTTAAAACCATTGGGAAGCCAAGAAAATTTCCTTCAAAATGACCACTTGGCAAAGTCAATTTCATCAATTTGGCTCGGAGCTACAACGTTTGAAAGACCACCGAATCTCGATATCCAACAAGAGGTGGATCGGAGACACCGCGACAATAGTAGGAAAATCCGGGCACGATCTCTGGCCCGATGTATCGTTTGCCTATTGACACACTCGAGCTGGAGCTTCATCTTTTGTAGGCTGTAACTCCGAGCGGAATTGATGAAAATGACTTTGCCAAGTGGTCATTTTGAAGGAAATTTTCTTGGCTTCCCAATGGTTTTAACAGTCCAAATTCCTGCGCATGCGCAGTAAACAGACAATTCCAAACTGCCTAAAAAATGGGTTTGCGAAAATTTAAAGAAACAGGCCTTAGACGTAGGGAATCGGGACCACTTTTTTCTGGAAGAACACAAAATTTTACATCAAATATGTGATTTTCAAAAATTGAAAAAAATAGGCAACTGAGAAAGTCACTGTTTAGTGATTTTTACACTCTTGCTCGTACAGGCTGCCCATAACCCCAAAAACAACATTCCAATAGCGATTTTGATAGGTTTTTGAAAGATCTTTCGAATGCCGCAAACCGCATATCTTTATCTGGGAGCAAACTCGACTTATTCTCATTTTAGTGCAAAAAAGCTGCTAGAATTTTAAGAAAATGTAGTTTACTTCATTTTCGAAAATTCTCGCCATGGGGCCAAAAAATTTTTTTGGGTCCCCATAAGTAGTGAAAAGTTCATATTTTGTACCATAGAATGGAATAAGAATGTTTACAAAAGGATCTGACAGATGACCCTTTTTCGTCGGTCGCTTTCGCGTGGAACTACTCTTATGCAAGATCAGCATCATGACTTTTTCATGTAATATTCCCTGAAGATGCAACCATTTCATAGATGTTCATATATGGTCATAGGGTTCCCGTTTTTACATGGGGAAACATAAAATTCCATGAACATATATAAACATGGAATCCGTGGATTCCATTTTCATGTATGATTAGATACGAAATCGAGTTGGGGATTTGTCATTTGTATCCTAGGGAGAAGCGGTATACTAAATTACAGCTGGTGTAACATCGCTTGACGATATCCATCGAACATCGGTCAGAGAATTCATTCCCGCGGTCATTTTCTGGTTTTTGACGTTTGAAGCACTGGTGAGAAGTAGTCCTCATTACATACCATTATACGCAGAGAAATTCACTGATCTGGAGTTGGAGACCGACCTCTGCAAGGAATTTTCATTAGTATACGATCAGTATCGCGACGTAGTTATGTTGAACATTGGACGTAGAACAAGTTCGATTCAATGTATCACAACTTTCTGGACTGAGAAATTTTGTTCTAAGAAATATGAATATAATATAGAAAGACTGAGAAATATTGTTCTACGCAATTCTATATCTGATTGTATATGTTTCTCTTATACCACACTTGTGCGTTTTGAAACGTCCCAATGATGACAGCAGTATCTCTGATGAGGAGGCCCATTGACGAAGATAAGTTTGATCAATCATGTTTGATCTGGTACGAGACTGTGAAAGAATTCTGGGATAGATCGGCAAAATAGACTCGGTGATGGTCTTTTGCCGTTACTGGAATTTCGTCGTGCTAAAGTCGATCCAATCATTCATCCATCCGATCCTTCCATTCGCTTCAATAATCCCATCTATTCCACCCATTCATCCATTCATCGGATCCATCCATCCTATCCATAGAATCCATTCCATTGAACCATCGTTTACATCCATCCCATTGAACTTATCGCTCACGTCCATCAATCCTATCCATTTATTCATTCATCAATTCTGAGCATTCCATTCATCCATCCGTGCATCTATTCAGCATCCCATCTATCCATCACATCCGTTTATCCCATCCATACACCTATCCATGCTATTCATGCAACCCATCTATGCTATCCATCAATTCATCCGTCCACGCCATCCATTCATGACACTCGTCACAGCCATGCGATCCATTCCACCCTTACCATCCATCCATGCCATCCATCCCGTCTACCCCATCAATCTCATCCATCCACCTATCCATCCATCTCAATTATCGCGTGTATACATCCAACTGACCCATCTATTTATCCATCCCATATATCCCACGCATCACATCCATCGATCTCATCAATCCCGTTCCCCCATCCAATCCCTCTATCTCATCCGTCCATCCATCACATCCATCTCATCCATCCATCCCATCCATCACACCCAGTCATCCGTCCATTCTATCTATTTAAATCCATTCCATCCGAGGATCCTTGCCGTTATTGGGATTTCGTCGTGCCAAAGTCGCGGGACTATGCGATGTTTGGTCCCGTGTTATCGAACTCCCGTGTGCAATGAACGGCTTTCCACACCACCCGAGAGGTACCGTTCTGGGCGCGTTTCTTTTATTTTTTGGTAACGGTTGAGGAGATCGCACCTGTCCGTGGCAGGAGCCCTATATACCTCACCCGTGCTCGTGAGGATCACCAGCCTCCAACCTCCTTAGGCTTACCCCCGAGCGGAGAATTCGGCGAGTTCCAGGTGGGTTCTCCCTTGGCTTTGGGTTGGACTGGAGATCACGAACCTGCGAAGACATGGTGAGAGCCGCCAACCCGAACCAACTGCCCCGAGCCGTCGCCGTTCGATCGGAGACAAGACAAGCCCTGTAGACGGATAACAACGCGAGCGCAACGCCTGGAACCGACCTTGACTAGATTCCTCACGTTCAGAGGCGACCCGTGACCGAAGATCCGACTCGACGGACCACTCCACCCCGCCGCAGGAGCGTGAGGTCCAGCCCGCCCCGCCACCAAGAGAGTTTTTCCCCCTGGAGTCGCCGAAGTCCCCCGGTGGGTTTCCTGACCACGCCACCAGTCCAGCCACGGACTGGACTGATGACGTACCACCGTCGGCCCGCTTCTTTTCTTTTTGATGTGGGAGGAAAAGATCGCCTGGAGCCATATGAAAAACCTCCCTTGGGACTCACCCATTACGTGGTGTTTTCCCCATACACACCCACGCACCCATCCACCCACGCACTCACCCACCCACCCACGCATCCATGAACCATCTCACCCACTCACATGCCCATCAACCAACACATCCTTTCATCCCTCTCTTAAGCACCGGGAGCGACGTCCTCACTGGTCGGTCGGTTGGCGCAGACTGACTGCTGGCCGGCTTGCGCTCTCCCTTATGTAGCCCCCACCTTACCCCCACTCCTCTATCAAATTTCCCTAAAATCGAGCGGGAGGGCCTCGGAAAAGTCATTGACGAACCGTGTCGAGCGGAACTGTTCCTGGAACCCTCCTCCTCCTCTTCGACCCAAAAAAGGCCGACCAGACCCTCAGTTGCTTGACACAGGCCAAAAATTCAGCATCCTTCAACTTCCTGATCTTTCTTTCGACTCCGCGATATTGTCACAGGAGTTAATTTGAGCATTCGAGATACAAGTTCCAAAGCTTCGGAATCAGCAAAGTGAGAATGCGCTAGGGCTCTCATGGTAATGCGGTAGATGAAGTCGTGCGTGGACAACATCCTCTTTGGAATGCATGATTTTGGAACAAAAAAGGTTGCTTCAAACAATTCGTTTTGTTTCAGCACTTCCATGGCAATCCAAATCGATGGCTGTAGATTCCGCTAGTCGATGTCGATATGTTGGAGAGCCCGGATGTGTTTTTTTTCGACCTGTCTCAGTCTTTTAGCGTAAAAATTCGGAAGTTTTTCTAACCACAACGGGTTAATTCTGTACCTTCGGATGGGCAAATACGGTGGAACCTCGGTTGGGCTACAGCTTGGAATAGCTGAGGCTCCGTATATGGGATACTTCGAAATGCTTTGTTCGACTCCCATTTGATTTCTATGTGGCTTAATGATCGGAGTAGCGAACAGTCAATACTGGTCATCTCACATACCGGACATTTCCCCCGGGCCTGATTGATCCAATTCAATATAAATTTACCTCGATGTACTGATTACCCAGAATTTTGAGTGTTACAGAATAATATTCTTGGAGAGGAGCCGGATTCTTACAGATGTGAATCTTGAATAATCCAAACATCTTGACGACAGGTAGATTTCGCTTCATCACTTGAGCTGTTGCACACCCAGCTGCTCCGAAAAGATCACATATTAATCTCCATCTACCCATGGCAACTGAGACCATCTAAAAACAGGTAGATATTTGATTTTTTGACTCGGTCCACTTCATGAGGGTTCCAATTGAGCGCAATGGACGTAGAATCTCATGAAGCATTCAAGAACGTCCCTTATTAAGCGAGTCATCCAGAGCGTCATGATGAGATTTTTTACAATTTTGGTTATGTATGAACATTCAATCGGTGCATTTTTGGACAGAGGGGTGGTATTGACACCACTAGACAATGTTCTAACCCGATCCAGAACACAGTCATTTTGACTATTCGCAAATTTGGCCTATATCGATGTTTTGAAAGTGATCGGAAACGTCGGAGACTGCTGATAGACCTCAATAACCATACAAAACATATAGGTATGGCCAAAAACAAGGTGATGGGATTTGGAGAGGCATGAAGTATTGATTCAGGTGTCCGAAATTTAACATACTGCCCATGGGTCCTCTAAAAACCACCAGGCACCTACGAAATGATGACATTTCTCACTCAAAGTGATTCAATTACATCTTCGTTCAAGTAAATACGCTGCTGAAAGAGATCAGTAGAATGCTTTCTCATACCGATTCTATGGAAGTGTGGCGTCCCGCTCTCACGAGATGCCCCGTTTCACCTAAATTTGATATAAATTGGAACAATAGATGAACGATGTGATATAAACTCCTATGAGAGGGAAACGGAGTCGGTCTTGTCGGCAGCGTGACTTAATGTCACGCGTAACATTGGGTCACGCTATTCTTTTATTACACGTGACAATAAGTCACGCAACTATTCGATTGAGCGTGACATTGGGTCACGCTTGACACAATTTAAAATTATGATTTCAAAATTTACGCGAGCTGGCCCAGGCTATAAATGTAGGTCTGAACGTTGGCTAGCCGATCAGTCTGTCAAAGTTTTCTTCCCGGAGCTTTTGAGTCCGCGCTATTGTCTCCGCCCAAACACCTTAGAAAAGTGTGACAAAGCGTTTGTTCGAGAAGCGGCGAGCCAACGGTTAGATTTGATCCCGCACTTGGGAAGTGGCGTTACCCGTACTTAAAGCTGCAGCAGGACCAGCTATGAATTTGTTCTCAAGTTGAGCTGCAGTAGGATCAGCTTATAATTCATCCTCAAGGCCTTCTGAATCGCTAATTCCAGCCTCCACAGGACTGCCGACTCATCACGACTCCGCTCTTCTCTCGAGTAGTTTAAGAAACAATCTAATTGTAAGTTGCTTTATATTCTTAACATTCACAGAATAAGTTGCAAGAACTTCAGCCTTCCGTAACTGATCAAAAACGAGATAATTCAACTTGCCTGATTATAATTTATATTGATTCTCTTGAGTGATCTCGACTTTGTTACTGAGTTTTTAATAAATGTATATTTCTATCACAAAATTCATTCTCATCATTTCAGAATCTGTAAATGCATGCTTATTTGAAGAATTAATGATTTCACTTTGAATATTTGAGTTGATTCCAAAATTGATTATTATCGAAGGTTCAAATTTAGATATCTAAAATTACTTTGATCATCTCTTGAATAGATATTGAAATTACTTCTCTATCTTTCTGATTTACGAAAATCCAATATAATAGTTACATAAAATCAGATCAGGTCATTCTGACCAAGCGCATATCCAGAATATTCAAAATATAATTCCATATACTTATATATCAATACGAATACACCAAATCGCTGAGATCTAAGAATGGACTGAAGAGATCAGAGCTGTTAACCCAGAAAAGGTAGGTGCAACTGGGCAGTCCGCCCATAGGACTGTTTCTAACGAACTTAAATATATTTGTTAGCCCGAGCCCTCCGCTCGGGTCATAACAGAAGCATCTCACCTACCGAGTGTCTGAAATTTGAAATATTATAATCTTTTATTATTATGGAAATGACTTTATACTAGCGGTTATTGCCTCCCTTGCTACCGCTCGTTCGGCAAGTAAATATTCCCGATAAGCCAGGGGACTTTGAAATGCTTTTGTAGTCCAATACTGATGGTAAAAGAATAATTGCTGGTCAATTTGAGGTGCCAGGAAAGGATTTCTCATGGAGTTCACAGAAATGACTACATCTTGGATGGACTATATCTGCTAATAGATGAACCATTTTTGGGAATTTAGAGTTACTGTTCTGAATTTTCGAAACGGCTGGGTTGGATATATCGATATTTTTCGAAGAATTCATCCTAGTTACACCAAATTGAGCTGAGAAAGACGTAATGACCGGATTATACCGAGCGACATCGAACTAGACTCAACTAGACCGGAGTAGACCGAATGAGGCTGAACCTAACCGTACTTAATCTAATTACACTAAATTAGACCATTGATACGGTCTATTTTTCAATACTGTACTAATATACAGTATCTCTCACTCTTAGACCACCCACCCCATCCCCATCCCTAACCCTATTCCGATCCCTGTTCCTATACCTGTCCACATCCATATCCCGCCCTTATCCCTATCGCTATCCTTATCTACATGTCCATGTCCCTATCCTTATCCCCGCTGCTATCTCTGTCCCTATCCCCATTACTATTCTCATCCCCATGCCCATGTCCCTATCTCTGTCCTCATGCCTATCTCTATCCCTAACCCTGTCAAAGCCCCTGTTTCTTGTTACACTGAACTAGACCGAGCTATAACGAACTAGACCATATGAGTACGGTAATCCCCAATCCCAGATCACTCACCTTATCCCGATCCCTATCCATGTTCCTATCCTCATTGGTGTTCCCCTCCCCGGACCTACCCCTATAGAGGTCCCTAACCATATACCTATCCTTGTTCCCACCCCTATCCTCACTCTTAACCCTATTCTTATCCCTATTCCTGACCCTATCCCAGTTTCTAACCCTGACACTAGGCCTGCCCCTACCCCTGTCTTGTCCCTATCCCTGGATCTGTTCCTATGCCTGCCTCTGTGACTATCCCTGTCGCTGTCCCTGCTTTTAATCCTGTTCCTATCCCTGACCTCATCCCTGTCCCTTGTTGCTATCTCTGTCTCTGCCATATTCCTGCCGCGTTTGTATCCTTGTCCCTATGACTGTTGCTATCACTACCTTGTCCCTGTCACTATTCCCATCCCTGTTCCTGTCCTGGCCTCATCGCAGTTTCTATCCCTATTCTTATCCGTATCTCAATTCCTACAGCTATTCCGATCTCTGTATCGTCTTCAGCCCTGCCCCTAAACCTTTTCCTGTTGCTATTCTCATCCCTGTCCCTATCCCCACCCCGTCCCTGTTCATATTCCTATTCCAGACCTACCTCTACCCCTTTCCCTGTCCCTATCCATATCCCTATCCCTATCCGTATCCGTATCCCTATCCCTATTCCTATCCGTACCCCTATCCCTATCCCTATCCGTACCCCTATCCCTATCCCTATCCCTATCCCTATCACTATCCCTATCCCTATCCATATCCCTATCCCTATCCCTATCCCTATCCCTATCCCTATCCCTATCCCTATCCATCCATCCATCCATCCATCCATCCATCCATCCATCCATCCATCCATCCATCCATCCATCCATCCATCCATCCATCCATCCATCCATCCATCCATCCATCCATCCATCCATCCATCCATCCATCCATCCATCCATCCATCCATCCATCCATCCATCCATCCATCCATCCATCCATCCATCCATCCATCCATCCATCCATCCATCCATCCATCCATCCATCCATCCATCCATCCATCCATCCATCCATCCATCCATCCATCCATCCATCCATCCATCCATCCATCCATCCATCCATCCATCCATCCATCCATCCATCCATCCATCCATCCATCCATCCATCCATCCATCCATCCATCCATCCATCCATCCATCCATCCATCCATCCATCCATCCATCCATCCATCCATCCATCCATCCATCCATCCATCCATCCATCCATCCATCCATCCATCCATCCATCCATCCATCCATCCATCCATCCATCCATCCATCCATCCATCCATCCATCCATCCATCCATCCATCCATCCATCCATCCATCCATCCATCCATCCATCCATCCATCCATCCATCCATCCATCCATCCATCCATCCATCCATCCATCCATCCATCCATCCATCCATCCATCCATCCATCCATCCATCCATCCATCCATCCATCCATCCATCCATCCATCCATCCATCCATCCATCCATCCATCCATCCATCCATCCATCCATCCATCCATCCATCCATCCATCCATCCATCCATCCATCCATCCATCCATCCATCCATCCATCCATCCATCCATCCATCCATCCATCCATCCATCCATCCATCCATCCATCCATCCATCCATCCATCCATCCATCCATCCATCCATCCATCCATCCATCCATCCATCCATCCATCCATCCATCCATCCATCCATCCATCCATCCATCCATCCATCCATCCATCCATCCATCCATCCATCCATCCATCCATCCATCCATCCATCCATCCATCCATCCATCCATCCATCCATCCATCCATCCATCCATCCATCCATCCATCCATCCATCCATCCATCCATCCATCCATCCATCCATCCATCCATCCATCCGTCCATCCCCTGGTGGGTTTCCTGACCACGCCACCAGTCCAGCCACGGACTGGACTGATGACGTACACTGAGAGAAAAAAATGGTAGGAGCTGCTCGGCGAGCCAGGTAGGATTTACCCGAGTGGTTAAGCAGAGGCTTCGCGGCGCACGAGTGCTACAAAATTTGCTGTCACGAGAAATTTACTGAATAAAATGATCTGAAATTTGGTATGCATGTAGTTGAAGAGCATTGCTTCCATGTGGTACAAGATTTGCGATGGAAAACAAAAACAAAAAAATTAGAAAAATCATACCATTTTTCGATATTTTTATGGGTTCCTTTCCGCGAGTCGAGCGCAAGGCGTGATTTTCGACATGCGAGAAAGTTTTTCAGTTTTCAACTACTATAAAACTCAAAGCGAGAAAGTTGTTTGGAATTGTCTAAATTATGTTAATTTCAGAGAATCAGATCGATTGATGCAAAAGAAAAGAAGTTCTGAGCGTTTTATTGAGAATATTGTTTGGAAACGCGCCGCGGGACGTCATCTTAGAATTGATATCCGTCAGACAAAAGGTGCTCCAAATTTCTTCCTGTTGCATCAATCGATCTGAATCTTTGAAATTAACATAATTTAGACAATTCCAAACAACTTTCTCGCTTTGAGTTTTATAGTAGTTGAAAACTGAAAAACTTTCTCGCATGTCGAAAATCATGCCTCACGCCTGGCTCGCGGTAGAAAACCCATGAAAATGTCAAAAAATAGTATGATTTTTCTAATTTTTTGGTTTTTGTTTTCCATCGCAAATCTTGTACCACGTGGAAGCAATGATCTTCAACTACATGCATACCAAATTTCAGATCATTTTATTCAGTAAATTTCTCGTGACAGCAAATTTTGTAGCACCTGTGCGCCGCGAAGCCTCTGCTTAACCACTCGGGTAAATCCTACCTGGCTCGCCGAGCAGCTCCTACCATTTTTTTCTCTCAGTGTACCACCGTCGGCCCGCTTCTTTTCTTTTTGATGTGGAAGGAAAAGATCACCTGGAGCCATATGAAAAACCTTCCTCGGGGCTCACCCGTGTCTGAGTGTTCCTTCTATACCCACCCACGCATCCATCAACCATCTCACCCACCCACACAACCAACACTCAACACATCCATTCGTCCCTTTCTCCAGCGCCGAGAGGAGCGACCTCACCAGCCGGTCGCTCGGCGCAGACTGACTGCTGGCCGGCTTGCACTCTCCCTTATATAGCCCCCTTCTTACCCCCACTCCTCTATCAAATTTCCCTAAAATCGAGCGGGAGGCTCGCGGGAAAGTCATTGACGAACCTTGTCGAGCGGAGCTGTTCCTGGAACCCTCCTCCTCCTCTTCGACCCACAAAAGGCCGACTAGACCCTCAGTTGCTTGACACAGGCCAAAAATTCAGCATCCTCTAACTTGATGTGCGTCAAATCTTCGTCGCTTCTATTGGCCGCTATACTAATGATAAATACCGAATAAGGTATGATGCATGGTCTGTTGGGTGAAGTCTCGTCGATGTGAACGGGGAAGATCCGCAAATATCACATCTACCGACCACGGATCACAAAATACCTCTGCTATAAGCACCTAACACAGAGTAGGCGACTTATGTTCGGCATTCTTCAATTTACCGGTCCCTCCTTCAAGTTCAATGCCAATTGTAAATTGTGATCAAAGAAAAGATTTTTTGGTGACAATTTTGTTCAACCTGTCGTCTTCTCCGTAGCACCGTGCAGACAATGACCCTTTTGCGTATTTTTCGACGTAGAAACCGAATACGAAACCAGTTTTGCATCCAGCCATCAGGAATTTTTTTAAATCGTGAAATACTGAGCATCTACAGAACTGCGTTCTCAGCGTTTTTTGCAGATTCTGTAGACACATGATTTTGATGGTGCAACGTCGCAGCGGGATTCGTGGGTACTCGAACTATGATTTCCCACGCAAAACGATCTGCTGAACACGATGGCAGTTGTTTTGAGAGGGCTAGCATGCGTTCGAAACGATGTACAAGCTGGTTTTTTGAGTTGCTATCAGCAAAATTCACCTATTTTGCTGATTCTGCAATAAATCTCCGAATGCTCACGAAATCAACCAGGAAGATCCTTTTATAACTCACGAGGGTGTATTTTCTCGTATTTATGTATACAATTAGGGGAAGTTATTTGCAATAGCCTAAGAACAGATGGGACCAATATGGATGTACTATTCTGGAAGATGCATTCTGGGCATTATCTGAAAAAGGCTCAAGCTTCCTCGTAATGAGTCACATCATGAGTATTTTTCCCTTCGGCCCTCAGAAACTGTTTTCTGCGTAGTTCTGTTTTGTTACCATGACACGATATCTGAAATTTCGGGTATCTATACTTAGTATTCTATTCCAAGCTTATGTGGGCACTTCAATAGTTCCATTCCGAAAGCAACTGGATCTAAGCATCCGAGGTTAGATACACCATTCGGGTGAGATTGAAAAGGATCATTTGAATGATCTAAGAGGTACATACGGTAGACAAGGGAACTCGAAATTTTACTCATTATGAGGAGGCTCGAGCTCACCCCAAAAAAATGCTTCAAACGCCTTTTTCGTTGTGAAATCTGTACGATGACCTAGTGTATGTTTGGGCTATTGCAGAAATTTCTTCCTCATTGTATACACGAAAACGAAGAAAATACGCCCTCGTGAGTTGTGAAAGGATGTTCCTGGTCGAGTTCGTGAGCGTTTGAAGATTTATTGCAAAATCAGGGAAATTAAGCTGATAGCAACTCGGAGGATCATCTTACCCTGGTCTTGAACGCATACTAGCTTCATTAGAGTACTGACATCGTGTTCAGCAGATCAGAATACGTGAGAAATCATAGTTCGAGTACGCCCGAAGTCCGCTGCAACGTTGCACCATCAAAATCATGTATCTACAGAATCTGCAAAAAACGCTGGAAACACAGTTCTGTAGATGCTCAGTATTTCACGATTCAAAAGAATTCCTGATGGCTAGGTGCAAAACTGGTTTCGGATTCGGTTTCTACGTCAAAAAATACACGAAAAAGTCAATGTCTGGTCAATGCACAATCCCTAACCCACAGTTTTGTTGTCCAGTGGAATAAGTCTCCCTCGAAAACCACGTAGTTCAGAACTATTTCTATGATGCTGTTTCTAAGGTTGTAATCATAGCGGCGAATCCCATCCGAGTCCTAACTTTCTGAGCATGGTTTTCGACGTAAAATCTGACGAGAAATCTGATAAAAATATTGAATTTGAGATAAAATTAGGCTGAAGACCCGAAAAAACGTTTTTATGCAGAAAACTACTTTTTTGAGGTTATGTTGACGTTTTTCAGATTTGAAAGTATTTTTTTCGTGAAATTCAGCTTTTTTTACGTCGAAATATGGGCGGCTCCGGATCAGAACGGTAAAAGTCCATTTTATTGAAAATTGAGTTTTTGACGGGAAACAATAGAAAATACATGTGAAAACATGTATGCACAACTCCGGAAGTGGAAATGCATTTTGAGGCATCACAAGTGACACGACCGCTTTTGTCCCGAAAAAAGATTCGACTTTTTTCCGGATCAGAACAGTATAAGTCCATGTTCTCGCTCAATAATATCGCTTTTGGGTCATCCACGTTTAGCTGTCGTGCTTTTACAAGTAGTTAGAGTCGGTAGCTACTCTCAGAAATTACAAGTTAGGTTTTCGCTATGTTGTCCAAATGATTGCATCGAATGGTTTCGAAGGAGGTGGGCTGACGTCCGATCACTTCCTTTTGACTTGACGCATTTGGACACAGGCAAGCCCTTACGAAAATGAACAACCTCGGGTCAGTACTCCCATGGGCCTGGGATCTTTCTCTAGAAGCCCTGAAGTCTCATTTTCTTATCTCTTATCGTCATTGAAAGAGCCGGATTTCTTAGCGATGGTTCCAAAAGCGTAGTTGTGAGAGCGATCGGTACTGAGCTTGCAAAGAAATTTGATTTTGCTCCATGTTTTCAGGCATCTTCTCTAGAGAAAAATCAACTACGTCCATGATACGCCTAACTCAACTAAGCTATGCACTTCCTCCTTAGGAACAATGCCAATGGTAGAGAAAGCCTATAGCTTCATTACAGAATTTCGGTTACAATTTCACTATGAATGGTTGTGATCTATCAACTGGGGTTCTTTTCATTAACAGTCATCCGGCCTTCGGTTCGATCTCCCCGCCACTCGGTACAAGTGAACGTCATTTGGGCAAATCTCGTAGATGAAGATAGCCTTCCACAATTGAGATATCTGCAACTAATCTTAACCTCATTCTACGGTTGATCAACAATTCTGTTTGTTGAGTGGGGATCAGTCCCAATTCATCGTTTGGATTCTCTGGTCGATTAAAGTCTCTGCATTGCGATTTTTCCTATACACCCTTAAATTGCCTCTGAATGCATGACGTAAAGCTGCGTGCTATGTGATCCCCAAAAACTATACTTCGCACCAGGCCGCTTGAGTAAACTCTTCTTGACTGGATTTCCAAACAGACGCTTGTTGACCTCAATGTTGGAAATATATCCTTAGTCACGATATCCTGAATGAGATTTCTTTGCGAACAACAGTCTCGACTGTCAATGAGATTTTATAAAAGTCATCCTAAATTAGAGAGGAATTTTGTTTACTGCGAGAAAAAGTCGAGGACAGTCATTAAAAATCCAAAGAATCCTCAATTTACACCGTTGTGATCTGGTGAATTTTTCCACCTTTTTTCTCGCTCAAACCGGCATAAGTCCGTGGTTTTTTTAACGTTTCTTGATCTCAAAGGTGGAAACTCATAGTTTCTCGACATTTTCCTACTTCAAACGGTGAAAATTCATCATATTAACTACTTCTCCCTATCTAAAATATTAAATGTGAATTTTTTTCAGAAATGGTGGACTTATACCGTTCTGATCCGGTAAAAAAGTCGAGAAATTTTCCGGATCAGAACGGTATAAGTTTTTTTATTGCAGAATGATATCGATGGCTCAGAACCAAAAGGAACTATCTGAGAATGTCTGATTTAAACGGAACTATCTTGTATCAAATTCAATACAAGATAGTTCCGTTTGAATCAGACATTTCCAGATAGTTCCTTTTGGTTCTGAGCCATCGATATGTAAAAAGTGTAAACAATTGAAAATCAATACGCCCCACGCGAAAAATGACACGAAAACACGCTTACTACACGGTAGAATAAGAATAATTACTTCAGATGATAACTCAAATTTTCCATATCAAATAAACTTTGAGGCGCATTTTCCAGAAATGGAAAAAATGGACTTATACCGTTCTGATCCGGAGCCGCCCATATGTGCTTGAAAGGGATTTTTCAATGGTTCTTACATCCGTGAAAAATCAATTAAATAATGAAAAAATCGACATTTTAGTTAATTTTAAAAACGAAAATAGCGCACGAAGCCCGCACAGATGGATTTTCGAACCTATAAACTATGCTTTTCATCTTATCTCTGAATCGGAAGAAAAGGCAGGAAGTTAGAGGATGTTGAATTTTGGGGCTATGTCGAGCAATTGTGGGTCAGGTCGGGTTTTTTTCGGCCGAGGAGAAGGAGGAGGGTTCCAGGAACAACTCCGCTCGACACGGTCAGTCGATGACTTTCCCGCTAGTCTCCCGCTCGAACTTAGTGAATTTTGGTCGAGGAGTGGGGGTAAGGTGGGGGCTATATAAGGGAGAGCGCAAGCCGGCCAGCAGTCAGTCTGCGCCAGGGTGGGTCAACTCCCATACAAACTTTTGGCAGACAGTTTTAGTTCTTGGCGTACTCCCTAGGCTTACGTGGCGCTGTTGTGCGCCTTTTTACACTTCTCCTCAGCCGCCGCGGCAGCCAATGGCTGCGCGCCGCTCTCCCCAACTCTCCCGCTCTCTCGCTGTCTCTTCCTGCCCCAGCTTATACATACTTGCTTATATAGGAATAAACAATTATACCATCATACATACTTTATAGATACTGTGATATGATGTATTGCGTGAATAACACGCAGTTGCATTATTTCAGCAATTAGTTCTATCAATATGTAAAGGATGTGCAATAAATAGCAAGTTTGGAATCTGAATCATAGGCCGCTGAACATATGGAACATATGAGCATAATACTGTATGGTCTCGAGCGGCCGAGCGGTACAGCTCCTGCTTGCGGCGCTAAAGGTTTTGGGTTCGATCCCCACGGGTGCAAATTTTTTCTCATTTTTTTTTGCGTTATCATTGATAATCATGGTTCAAAAGGAGTAAATTTTTTAATTTCATTTGCAACTATGCTCATACTTTATATTTTGATCTCATTTTAAGCCAGGATCGACAACCATGATACAACGCCACAATATCGTACTGTTGTATTCCTTCAATCCAACAGTAATGCTGCGATTAGCTGTACTTATCACTAACTCTAAATAGTAAAAACAGCAAATCGCAACTTGAAACGTCTATCATACAACCCCCATGTGGGATTGATGAACTTATATAAAACATTTCAACCTACAGAAGAGTAATTGATCAGTGGCCGAGTGGCAAAGTTTTTGCCTCGGACGCCAAAGGTCGTGAGTTCGTGTCCCGTGCGGAGTGAAATTTTTTTTTTTTTTGTTTTTTTATCAATAAAATTGGTTCGTATCGAGGTAGCTTGTCTATTGCGATTCTGAATATTTGTGTTTCTTCACTAATATTGATAGTTTCCTCATTTTTTGAAGAATCGGCGAAAACTCAAATAAATTTTGATTTTATATTGCCATAAATCATCTAGAGGTGAATTAGTCTCATTAGTATGCAGAAAGATTCCATTACATATTAATACCAAACATTACTCTTACAAGTAATAAAACTGCCATACAATCGAGTACTTATTGATCTAGCCGTGCAAGAGCTATATATATTCGAAAAATGTACGTTTCACGATTCAATTGCTCGAACTTGAATATTTCGAGCATGGATCAAGGTAATTTGATGTGCCTTAGCTCATTTTCAAGTTTAAAACACCCCGTACTCGGATACATGACTCGTTTGTGAGATCAAATTGTTTATAAAAAGGCACGCTTCAATTATTCCTCAGTTTTTCAACTGCACGGCCCGAAAAGATGTATGCAGAATTTCTGAACAGCTGGTTTTCTACGGAATCTTTTGTATTACAGATAATGTAAATGTATACCTTAAAAGTGTGGCTTGGTGGACAACAATTTTTTTTGTCTTAATAGTAAAAAGTATCTCGAAATAAGATTATATTCTCGTCGTCGAGGAGATAAATTTCGGAGCATTTTATTAAGGAAAAATGCAATAACTCCCTTGTAATGCGGATAGAATCTGATTTGACAAGTGATAAGAGTTATATAAATTATTCTTGTACCCTCGGAAAGCATATTAAGTTATGTTTTTCTATACGTTTTTTGGTCGCTGCTGAAATACCTGGATACTTTGACCGAAAGATTTTACTTCGATTTCAGTCAAATAAATTCTTTGAATCTCTTAAGATGGGCGCAATTGATGTAAGTTTTACTTGATATTTTCCTACAAATTGATGTGAACAGCCAGGGCAAAGAAAACCCATATGTATTTTGGATAATGCAAGCTGAATGTTTACTCACGTGATCACTGTACACGCGTGATGAAATTTTTTTTTCAGTGCAACTCAAACAATCTACTCATTTTACGGATAACAAAGTCAAGTAAATGTCTGAAAAATCTATTTCCGCGTTGGAAAACTCTATGCTCTGCTACAGACATCTTCATCGATATTGATGAATATTACTGGACAAACAGAAATAACATATGTGCTCCTCAGAGGAAACATAAGCTGTAGGTGACACTGAGAAATAATCAGAAAGGCATATCATATTCAATAATTTTTATTGAACGTTATTTCAGTACAGGCTGTGATTATGAAAAATAACAATTTTTATAGCCAGTGGCGCGTCAATTGTAGAAGCTCTGAAGGTGTCCTAAATTTTTTTGGATCATGTCTCAGTTAGCAACGAAACGGAATTCGATTCGTCTTGTTTTGAGTTACCAAACCCCCCCCCCCCCCCTACATTTTCTATTTTGGAAAAGGTATTCCCTTTACTTAGCGAGTTATACCTAGTGTACATTTTCTCAAGAAAACCCACTTGCATGCACAAATGAGAGGCAATATTAAAGCCAAAGCAACGCACCCCTTCAAACCAAATTTTTCTTGAAAACATTATCATATTCGATGAGCATAGATTTCCATCAGAATTGTTGAGGGTTACGCATTTTTCGTAAATCACTATCAATAAAATAAAGTATAAGTTCGCACGCGAAAACCCTGGAATTTGGTGTTTGCGGCCTGCTGCAGACAGAGCAGTGTGTGTTTCAGCAAGAGTGCAAGAAGGGCGTATTGAATTATGGCAGATGCTATATAATGACACGTTTAGGCACCAATAGCTTATAATATCCGTGGAGCCCATGGAGTTACACAAAATATAAAAGTTTCGTGGAAACTCTCTTATACCATACCCATGTAAAATATATAATTCCATTACTATGATCGTGGAATCCATGGGGTCCACGGTCACTTATGATAATGTATGAAATTGGTTTAAAAAATTGGTATCTTTTTCCCGTAAAGACGTGATCTAGTATGTTACAGCTGGTGTAAAGTCAATACCTTACCATATTGATTCTACACCACTCTGAAAAAATGCTTCCGGCGTCATTCTCGATATCTGAAATTTTAAAGCGCTGGAAAGGGAAAATTATCGACTAATGGCTTGAATCAATGGCATCTCAATTCTCCAGAATAAAATGAATAAGATTAAAACGGTTCCATATATGATCATACATGACCATGGAATTCACAGATTCCATGATCATACATCGTATGTTTTACATGAGTGATCAATACCAATCTACAGCTCCGAAACATCTATTGGCCGATCAGCTTTTCGCAACGTTCTTATGTACAACTCATGGGCATCGACAACAAGTGGATGACAATCTTGTTTTCTCATGATCACAGTTTTCCCACAAATAACGCGATTAATGTAAGCTGCAACTGTATAAAAGTAACTTATCAGCGTTTTATGTAAGAACTTGTGCATCAGTTGGTGCCTATGGTCGTTGCACTTCCAAAATCCAGCGAAAGTTATTTGTTGTTCCAAATAATGTACCAGGCGCCGTCGAGGCCAATCCTGGAATATGACCGAAGGCAAACAGCGAACCGAGATGTCTTTGATTTTCTGAAAAATTTTTTCACGACATTCGAGCACACTCTCCGACATTTCTGTTTCAGCACTTAAGCATACCGGGCAAGATCGGAAAGATGCAGAAGCAATAATAGTTGCTATCTGGCTCTTCAAAGTTGGGAACTCGCACTCTTTACACGCGAATGTTTTTTCGTCGATGATAGTGAAACTCAGATCGATGTTGTCTGTCTCATAATTTTCTATTGATTTCTGCACTTCTTGTATCCAATGAAATAGAACTTTCCCATTGCCGGCAATACAGTTGGCACCGCGAATAGATTGGTTCGAAGTCAAGCCTGAGATCAATAAACCTTTGAATATGCCTTCGTACTGAAGTGCCGTAGGGGACTCGGCAGAGCCATTTTGAGATCTCGCATCTCCATTGAAGTTCTCAAGTGAATCTTGATTGACACGCCTTTGATCTAGTTCCTTCATTCCTCGACTAATCACTTCTTTCCACAAGAATTCCATGCCTTCAATGGTGGTTACGAGATTTTTCAACGTCGGCTCTAGTAATGAGAGAATGAATCAATTATTCCACTTTTTATTGTATGTAGAGTAAATTTCATATTTATCAATACATAAATATCTCTGAATTGTCGGACGAAAGCGGATTATTCAATTATTGTGATTAGAGCTTTCCGTTACATGTTCTTCATTGAGGTGTGATTAATATCAAAAAGGTAGGCGACACAAGAGACTTGCCAAGTTATTCACAATCACTTCATTGAAAATGTTTACGTGCTCTTCCTTGATAAGTTCATTTACCTTGACCGAGATATGAAATATGAGATATATATAGCATCCGTTCACGTCCGATTACGCACGGTTTATTATAGTATTTTTCGTTACTCAAATAAGGATTCAAGATTGCAATACCTGAAACTGTTACGAGCGCACCAGAAGCTTTAGACTTTTTGCAGAATCTCATCCTTTGCAGCCTCTTCTTGGCAGTTACCCAAAATTCGTGATGAAAAGAAGTCTCTGTAATTATCTTCCGGAACTCTTTCACATCAGCGGCATTTTTGGGGCCATTGATACTGTCTATGCATTTATCGACAAATCGTATAACTTCAGCAACGACTTTTGAATTTGGTGGCATTTCCCGGTCACCCAACGAGGTCTTCAACACACCTGAATGAGCAGATGATTGCAATGAATAATTTATGTTTTCACATAAAAGTATCTTGAACGCCTCGACAGATGCTTTATGAAATCCATTAATTGAAGTACGCTCGCAAGAAATGTACTAGAAATGATTCTAATAATGTATAAATTAAACATTTCATTGACGCGAAGACCGCGTTCACTTGCCCAACAATAAGTTTTTTACTCGAATCATTATGGCTCAAGAACAAAGTAAGATAGAGTCAAGCGATTTCGCTTATTGAACTGCACCCACACTCAATTGACTCCTTCCATAAGATCATCATCATCACTTGATTCACCCTTGATTTCGTTTGAGAAAATTACACTCTCTTTTCCAACTCAATAATCACGTAATCTTAATGTGAGACACACGCTAGTGCTCTCACCTTCAAGTTTGAGTGTCATCAATCCTTGATCTATGCTCGAAATATTCAAGTTCGAGCAATTGAATCGTGAAACGTACATTTTTCGAATATATATAGCTCTTGCACGGCTAGATCAATAAGTACTCGATTGTATGGCAGTTTTATTACTTGTAAGAGTAATGTTTGGTATTAATATGTAATGGAATCTTTCTGCATACTAATGAGACTAATTCACCTCTAGATGATTTATGGCAATATAAAATCAAAATTTATTTGAGTTTTCGCCGATTCTTCAAAAAATGAGGAAACTATCAATATTAGTGAAGAAACACAAATATTCAGAATCGCAATAGACAAGCTACCTCGATACGAACCAATTTTATTGATAAAAAAACAAAAAAAAAAAAAATTTCACTCCGCACGGGACACGAACTCACGACCTTTGGCGTCCGAGGCAAAAACTTTGCCACTCGGCCACTGATCAATTACTCTTCTGTAGGTTGAAATGTTTTATATAAGTTCATCAATCCCACATGGGGGTTGTATGATAGACGTTTCAAGTTGCGATTTGCTGTTTTTACTATTTAGAGTTAGTGATAAGTACAGCTAATCGCAGCATTACTGTTGGATTGAAGGAATACAACAGTACGATATTGTGGCGTTGTATCATGGTTGTCGATCCTGGCTTAAAATGAGATCAAAATATAAAGTATGAGCATAGTTGCAAATGAAATTAAAAAATTTACTCCTTTTGAACCATGATTATCAATGATAACGCAAAAAAAAATGAGAAAAAATTTGCACCCGTGGGGATCGAACCCAAAACCTTTAGCGCCGCAAGCAGGAGCTGTACCGCTCGGCCGCTCGAGACCATACAGTATTATGCTCATATGTTCCATATGTTCAGCGGCCTATGATTCAGATTCCAAACTTGCTATTTATTGCACATCCTTTACATATTGATAGAACTAATTGCTGAAATAATGCAACTGCGTGTTATTCACGCAATACATCATATCACAGTATCTATAAAGTATGTATGATGGTATAATTGTTTATTCCTATATAAGCAAGTATGTATAAGCTGGGGCAGGAAGAGACAGCGAGAGAGCGGGAGAGTTGGGGAGAGCGGCGCGCAGCCATTGGCTGCCGCGGCGGCTGAGGAGAAGTGTAAAAAGGCGCACAACAGCGCCACGTAAGCCTAGGGAGTACGCCAAGAACTAAAACTGTCTGCCAAAAGTTTGTATGGGAGTTGACCCACCCTGGTCTGCGCCGAGCGACCGGCCAGTGAGGTCGTCGCTTCCGGCGCTGGAGAGGGGGACGAATGGATGTGTTGAGTGTTGGGCGTGTGGGTGGGTGAGATGGTTGATGGACGCGTGGGTGGGTTGGTGCGTGGGTGGGTATGGAAGGAACACTCAGACATGGGTGAGCCCCGAGGAAGGTTTTTCATATGGCTCCAGGCGATCTTTTCCTTCCACATCAAAAAGAAAAGAAGCGGGCCGACGGTGGTACGTCATCAGTCCAGTCCGTGGCTGGACTGGTGGCGTGGTCAGGAAACCCACCGGGGGACTTCGGCGACTCCAGGGGGAAAAACTCTCTTGGTGGCGGGGCGGGCTGGACCTCACGCTCCTGCGGAGGGGTGGAGTGGTCCGTCGAGTCGGATCTTCGGTCACGGGTCGCCTCTGAACGTGAGGAATTTAGTCAAGGTCGGTTCCAGGCGTTGCGCTCGCGTTGTAATCCGTCTACAGGGCTTGTCTTGTCTCCGATCGAACGGCGACGGCTCGGGGCAGTTGGTTCGGGTTGGCGGCTCTCACCATGTCTTCGCAGGTTCGTGATCTCCAGTCCAACCCAAAGCCAAGGGAGAACCCACCTGGAACTCGCCGAATTCTCCGCTCGGGGGTGAGCCTAAGGAGGTTGGAGGCTGGTGATCCTCACGAGCACGGGTGAGGTATATAGGGCTCCTGCCACGGACAGGTGCGATCTCCTCAACCGTTACCAAAAAAATAAAAGAAACGCGCCCAGAACGGTACCTCTCGGGTGGTGTGGAAAGCCGTTCATTGCACACGGGAGTTCGATAACACGGGATCAAACATCGCATAGTCCCGCGACTTTGGCACGACGAAATCCCAATAACGGCAAGGATCCTCGGATGGAATGGATTTAAATAGATAGAATGGACGGATGACTGGGTGTGATGGATGGGATGGATGGATGAGATGGATGTGATGGATGGACGGTTGAGATAGAGGGATTGGATGGGGGAACGGGATTGATGAGATCGATGGATGTGATGCGTGGGATATATGGGATGGATAGATAGATGGGTCAGTTGGATGTATACACGCGATAATTGAGATGGATGGATAGGTGGATGGATGAGATTGATGGGGTAGACGGGATGGATGGCATGGATGGATGGTAAGGGTGGAATGGATTGCATGGGTGTGACGAGTGTCATGAATGGATGGCGTGGAGGGATGAATTGATGGATAGCATAGATGGGTTGCATGAATAGCATGGATAGATGTATGGATGGGATAAACGGATAAGATGGATGGATGGAATGCTGAATAGACGCACGGATGGATGGATGGGATGAATGGATGAATGAAATGCTCAGGATTGATGAATGAATGGATGGATGTGATGGATAGCTTCAATGGGATGGATGTAAACGATGGTTGAATGGAATGGATTTTATGGATAGGATGGATGGATCCGATGGATGGATGAATGGGTGGGATGGATGGGATTATTGAAGCGAATGGAAGGATCGGATGGATGAATGATTGGATCGACTTAAGCACGACGAAATTCCAGTAACGGCAAAAGACCAGCACCGGGTCTATTTCGCCAATCTATCCCAGAATCCTTTCACAGTCTCGTACCAGATCAAACATGATTGATCGAACTTATCTTTGTCAATGGGCCTCCTCATCAGAAATACAGCTGTCATCACTGGAACGTTTCAGAACACACAGGTGTGGTATAAGAGAAACATATATAATCAGATATGAAATTGCTTAGAACAATATTTCTCAGTCCAGAAAGTTGTGATCATTGAATCGAACCTGTTCTACGTCAAATGTTCAACATAACTACGTCACGATACTGTTCGTATACTAATGAAAATTCCTTCCTCCCTACTATCATGTTTGTTTACACGACGCTTGACGTGCTTTAGTCTGCTCGACCTCGCGCCGACAAATTTTGCTGCATCCCTCGGACTCTCAAAAATTCATAAAAACTAATTGATCTTGGCTGTATCATAGAAAATCGACTCGTACGCTGATGTCGGGGTTGGAAATGAGACACTATTGCGACCGAGAAGTCAGAGTAACTTCAATTCATCCGCGAAATTCGTGAATATAATCAGATCCGTATAACCTCTTGTGTTTCGTAAAACCTACTCTGATTCATTTCGTTTTATATTTTTGAGAATCCGGGCCACCGGGCCGCCTCAACGCTCAAGTAATGACACGAATCGATTAATGAGTTCCTCGCGCCTTTCTCAGCCTTGTCACGCGCGTTATTTGCATCATGTATGATCCAAAATTTGAGAAAATTGATGCTTTGTGGTTGCATTGTGTTTTGCAGGCGCAGAGATGTCCGTGTGGCTCGACGAGATTCTGAGGACCCATCGAGATAAACGCAGTCAGCAGTCACGTATGGTATGACAAGTAATACCAAATTCAAATTCATCAAAATGTTGAAAGGAGCGCTCTTGAAGTGACAATATGCCACTTAGAATTTTTTTTATTTAGCCATATATTGGCGCAATATTGGATAGTGCTCTTTGCCGCAATATTGGCGCTATATTGGAAATTGCTTTTCCAATATATTGCCAATATATTGGCCAGAGCAATGGCCAATATTGCACCAATATATTGCCAATATAATCTATTTTTACGCGGGTTCATATATGGTCATAGGGTCTTTGGACCCCATGTTCATATATGATCACAGGGTTCCCATTTTTACATGGGATGTAATATTCCCTGAAAATGCAACCATTTCATAGATGTTCATATATGTTCATAGGGACCTTGGACCCCCTATTCATATATGATCATAGGGTTCCCGTTTTTACATGGGAAAGTCGAAAAACTGTATTTTTGAACATATGCCAAAAATCAGGAGATGATTTCTCCACCAAGATTCTTGTTGCTATTGGTAGTTCTTGTGTTGGAGAACTTATTTGCATAGTTTTAAGGTCGAAAAATAGAAAACGATTTTCGCGAATTGAGCTCAAAGTTTACATTTTTACAAAACTTCTAAACTTGTATCGGCTATTGCTCCTACAAAAAGTACAATAATCGACTTTTACCGGTGGTTTAATTGTAGGTTCTTACAATACCTTCAATATGACTACTGTTAGAAGTCGATTATCACATGTCTAGTAAAAGCTAAATTAGAAGAAGACCCAGAAATCGCTAAAATCTGCTCACAGCAAATAGACCCTACAAATCACTAGACTCAATAATTGGTGGCGAGCAATTTTTATTCTCAAAAGAATTGGGCTTCATGAAGAAAATGCGCTGAAGTACGTCCAAAAAGATTGAGTATAGTCGGAGCTCGAGTCGGAGCCATGATTATCTGAGAATAGGCTACAAAGGGGCCTAAAATAGACCTTTCATGGGCCCTAGGATCCATTGGGAGGTTGAAAAAAATCTGAAAAAATTTTTTTGTACTAAACATAATACTAATGGAAAAGAATTTTTTGGGGATTTTCTCCAGACCACCCTGGTGACGGCTCTGACCGAAATGCTCCGAAATGACTCATGTACAAAACTAAGGTGAGTGTAAGCAACATTCTGCCCCCTCTCGCCCTAATGGCGTTTTGCCATTAGTTCTGGTTAACTTGAATATTTCTTCAACGTATTTCAGCTTACTTTGAAGCTTGTTCCAAGAATTTGAAAATGAGCGGAAGTGAATTCAATTTCGATTAACCAGAACTGAGCTATCCTGATTCTCCCAAAAAGTGATTTTCCGCCAGTTTGTGAAAGGGTGTACCCAACATGCCCTCTCTTCTTTTAGAGCAATGTGGGCCGGCGATAGAGTGCATAAAATCGTTTTTGTTCGCGTGTTGAAAGACAAATAAAGCTTTCCAGATTACTGTTTCCGGCTTATCTTAACGTGATAAACACCTTCTGAGATGTAAAAAAGGTCACACTGCGAAGTTTCTCAGGATAACCACACGGGGGTCATATTGGGTACATGCCAATTTTAGCCTCTATTTTTGCGAACGATCTCCGTATTTTGCTGATAATATGGCTCCAAATTCGAGTTTTGCAGCTGTAGAAAACGATTCCGAAGGTCTTGGGAAGAGAAACCAAATGAAAACAGGTACGTTAACATTCGACGAACCAAAAATTTCATTTTCATCATTCTAACCTAAAAAGGCCGCATTCAAATGCGGTTTTAGATCATTATTGCTCCGTGCTCGCAGGCCCATTTCGGGCGCGGAGGATTTATTTCCCTCGCTTCGCTCGGGAAATAAACTGTCCTAGCGCCCGAACCGGGCGTACGCGCTCAGGACAATAAAAATGTACTATTCTGTGGTCAGTCTTACTATAAATTGCAATTTCTCCTGTGTTTTTTTGGCCGTGCACGGGCGAAAAATGCAAAATTTACTTTATATTTTCTGACAGACGCATATATGAGTTTGCGTCAGTCCAAATCATTCATTTTCTCATATTTCAACATAATGGATATAGGAGAAAAAAAAAAAAATTTCCGGGAAGGTCAACAAGTGCCCATTTCTGAAATCGACGTATGGAGGCATGTTGAGTACATTTACCGTCGAGACACTGCGCCTGACATTCGAATGAACAACAAGATACATAAGAAAAAAATACGTAATGCAACCCGAATGAGAAAATTCCGACCCTCGATGCCCGATTTTTCCTCTCAAATCTACCACATACTTACCCTTTACTTTCATCCACAATCTCACCCTATATAACTCATCATATAACCCCTGGATAGCTCATAATACATACCTGAACTCAAGACCCCGTCTTTGATTCTCATTTTCATACGTACCGCATCTCATTTGCGACGACTTGCGACGACTCTGGAAATCTCACTCAAGTACACACATACATGTTATACACATACATACATAACATCGCATGTACATCTTGCATCAGAAGTCAAGCTTGCGAGCTTGCAAGCCCCGAGCGTTACACTTGGTAAAAGTACTTGAGAAATCCGTGCGTGTACTTGTAATCTATGTATGTATATGTACGTATAGTCAGTCGCCCTCGAATTGTAGCTTCGTATAATATGGCGAATGATGCTATGTGATTCTGCAAAGTGCATCGGGGAAAGCTCGTACACACAAAACACGATATAGTGAACGGATGTTTCATTGAAGTGATGGTAGTGTAGGGTGTAGATTCATTTTTTTCAGGAAAATTGAAAAATTCTCATTATTCGTATTGGGAGATCAAAGATTTTAGTTTTGGTGATTTTGAGAAATTTTCTATGGGGGAACTTTTCTTCGTGAGCAATTTTTTTCGTTCTGACTTGAGTGATGATAAGGTTATGTTGGATTGGGGTTGTTTCATCTGAGTTTGTTGTAAAATGAAATTCCCTGGATAGATTGTGAGATACCAGACAAAGTCTATGCTACTTGCGCGAATGATTTTCCATTTGATTCACATCAATCGTTAGAAAACAAAGTAAGGTAAGATCTTATACAAATATCGTGAAAATGCCAGCAATAATTACTCCAAATTTTTCTTATCTGAATATACTTTGGCGATTCACATTACATTTTACTCCCACGTTACTCCGAAGCAATCAGGTAGACGAGAATCGAGTTGGTGTAATTTCAGAGGTCGTTCTCAACCATCACACTTGTTTGAAGGAAAAAAAATCTACTTGAGATCGTAGATTTGTGCTATTTGTGTATCATAATTCTACCACATGTCACTCGAAACGTGAAGACTGATAAAGTCAGGCTCCATGTTACGAACTTAATTTATTCAAAATTAGAAAACATTTTATATTGTCTCAAGCCACCTTTTTCCAGAGTATTTGAAAGATATTGCTACTTACGTTGAAATTATCTATCCATCGCTTATTCATTACAATTTGCTTTATCCATTCAAATCGACGTAACAAAAGACAAAGGTCTAACACTGGAATTATGATATGCGTTGAATAAAAATATGTAACATTATGAATAGTGTCAAAATGCACAATACATCACTCATGTTTAACTAACAGAGCAAATCTATGATAGAAAAATACAATCTAATCAGGTAATCATTACGTGAGGAAGAAATCAATCATCTCAGTCTTCATCATTATTGAACTTTGTTTTGGTGTATTTCTCCTTAGATCTATCTGCTATCTTCCTTTCTTGTAAAAAAGCTTGTAGGCTGGCTTTGATTTCAGAAATATTTTGTGAGGGCCAATTCTTTTGAGATTTGCCATAGTTCTTACAAAAGCCTGAAAATGTTAACCCGAATGCGTGATTTTTACTGAAATTCATTACCTAATTTTAAAAAAAGAGGTAAACTTACTTATGATCGTGTTGACTGCTCGCTGATTCAATCCAGGCCTTGGTTTACATCCTAGCTTTTTCCCATTTCCCTTAGCTTGTGAACCAGTCAATGAGCAATTTTTCAGAGCTTCTTTTGTGAATACAGATCTGAATAGTGAGCGTGCCAATTCTGTCGATCTGTGAGCATTGTCTATACTTTTTTCGTAATCGGTAATACGTAGAAATACTCTAGATTTTTCTTTGAGCTCGGTCAACTAAAAAATATCCAGAAAATATAATCAAGATTATTTGAGAAAAGCAGATGAAAAAATGTTACGATTCACAAATTTACGTCTTTAGAATTCTTCTTAGGGAATCTCAAGGTCCACTCTGATCGTTCATCTTCACTATCAGTTTCGTCTATTTGCTTTGATCTTTCTTGATTACTTTTATCTTGTAATTTGGCTCGTTTATCCTCCTTCTTAACGTTATCGTTCTCTACAGTATTTTTTCTTTTTGATTCCTGAAAATGAATACAAATGATTTGAGAAAATCTTGATTGTGACGCATTGCTTAGGAAAAGGATTTTCTGTAATGAGGCCTGGCTTTTCATTTATTGTAAAGACTATGACAAAAAATGATTGAATTGTAAGTATTGAGGCTTATGGAATTTCGGTACACTGACATGGAAATTAAAAAAAAAACCTATTCCCGTGCTTACCTTCTCTTGCGCCATCTTAAAATCCACCTCTGATGAACATTTTTCAGACATATCTCGATTTGAACGCGCTTTTGCCGCCACTCGGGGAGTCTCAACAAGAGATGATCGTTTTGGGTCTTTTGAATTTTTCAAAGTGTCAACCTTGAATTCGAAAAATTTTCTCATAGTGTATAAGATTTTATCGAAATTGCATTCTCATTTCCTTATTCTTATCCAATAATCTTGAACTCACTGATTTTTCTGACACTGCTGAGGCATTGCCATCCGAACTGGTCAAAATTGGTTTACTTTTTCGAATAAAGTGTTCAGGAATCATACTTTCGAATGATATAACATTCGTTGGATCACTTGAGTTTTCCATATCTGTCTGTTCATCATTCGCTGAAGTAGAGCAACTAGTACTTGGAACTACATCTTCGTCCTTGAATTCAAAATAATTCTGTTAATAGAAAAAAAAAATATACGACAAAAATTATGATTCCGATGCGCTTCACAAATCCATTATTGATTCAATCACTTCTAGAATATTTGAATGAGAAGCCGAGAAAAATCACACCAACCATTCGCTGATTTTGTTCATCTTCTTTTGGATTCCCAATTATTCGATAGTATACCTTCCTCCTCGCAATCGTCGTTTTTCTGTACATTCCGAGTTCTTCTTTTTTGCCTGGGAAATCATGTGAAAAATCACCAGCCATCAGCTGATTTTCGTCAATTTCTTTTGAATTTCCAATTACTCGATAATATCCCTTTCTTTTCGCAATCGTTATCTTTGGTCTATTATTATAAATCTCGAATCCTTCATCACTCTCTGAATCTTCTTCATCCATTCCAGACGATTTACTTCTGTTTTCATTAATATCACTATCTTGAAAAGATGCTGTTACTTTCGAAGATGTTGGCGAATTTTGAAATTCTTTTATCCGTATAGCGATACTCGTTCTCAAAATTTTGAATCTCTGAAAATGAACATAATTTTTTTAATGATCAAAGATTTGAGATACAAATACCATCGAATAGATGCGATTACCTTTTCGATGTGCTCTTTCAGATCATCTAAATCAGCGATCAACTGGCGTTCTATATCATTTATTGAATCGATCACGGAGTCATGATCATCAGGTTCTTGATGGTCGTCTAACTGTCCGTAGCTCGTATGTTTGTCATCTAGTTCTTTTTTGTACTCTCCGTCCGGGATTTTTTCGTCACTCAGATTTTTAGCTGTGATGTGTCCATACTTCAAAGTTTCCTATGATGGAATACAGAAATAGAGAGTGTAATTTTCACTCGTTGTGTTTTCTAACCTCTCAGAAAATGCATCTAACCTCTTCATTTTTCTTTACCTCCTTCTCAAGTTTCTTGTTTTTATATCTTTTCAGCATCATATCAGACAAATCCTTCTCATTTTCTGTAATAAACATTATTCATATAAAAAATATGATATCCTCGTATGGAAAAACATAAGCTCACATCCTTCATAACTCACCACTAAAAGCTAAGATAGTCCCGTTGGATATTTTTGCAGTGGCCGAATTTTCCGGCCAATGAAATTTGACTTCAACTCCGGGTTCCAAGTTTTTTACTTTCCTACTCACGATGATTGATTTTTTGTAGATAATACACGCTGCTGAATCGCTCACTCCCATCAATTACTGCAGCGTGATAGGAGTTTTTGCACAGATATTTACTTTTTGCAAGATGCAATTATGGGATCGTTATCATGATCACATTTAACAAACAAATTGAAAAGTAAACCTAACCTCAAGATGTATAAATAAGGCACAGTTTGACAAATATCCCGAATCCCGACTGTTTTCGATTTTCAATTTTCGATATTCCATTTCGGGTTCCAATGAAGTCCAGAAATTTTATCATCACTCTTGTAAAAGGTTTGAGAATTCTGATGAAAGACTATGCTGAAAAAGTTTTCCAAAAATTTCACAAGAATCATAAAAAATTTTGAGGTAAGTTTTGAAAAATATTCTCTCGTGAAGACTTGCCTGTGCTGTTTTCCTACATAGGAATATATTAATTTCTTGAACGTGTATACGCGAACCAGTCCCGAAACAATTTTCAAAAATCATTCATAATGATCAAATTTGAGTGATCATGGAATAAAAAGATCACGTCATTCGTAATTTATACATACAACCTTCAAAGTATCTTGGCATCAACAGTCTGGTTTGTAATTTGTGATTTTCTGATAATGGTTCTCATAATGAATGCAATGCACAGCGTGTCCTGTCCAAATTCGATGCCTAAGAATCCATAAAATAGAAAAAAAAATTTGCTCACAAAATTGAAGTTGCATAAATACGTCGACGTAATCGTGTACCATAACATCTCTGGGTAGAACTGTCTTCATAAAAATTGGTTATCAGAAATTCAGATACGCGTATCATCTAAACATCGTAAATGCTCAATCTTTCATCTATCTTCGATCATTATTTTAACGCCTCAGAGCTTATCAGGTACAAACTTCATGAGCTACTAAACATTCCTCCCTCTATCAGAGTATTTACACTGAATAATTACATTGATTAGCCAAAAATGTACAGGCGTTCCTGTTTTTACGGTTGATAGCTTGAACTTGTATAAGAACGGGTATCTAAGATGAGATGAGGTATTGGAAATTTTTTTTGCAAATCGAAGAAACTTTTCGAGACGCAAGCGTGGCTTCTAAGAAGGAGAACGTTCCGGGAGGGAACAAAATCTTCAGAAAATTGGCTTAAGAGAAGAGGGTCGGAATCTTTGATCCACCACATGGTGAATCAACAATTCACGAGTTGGCACAGAATTCTGTTACTCTGCACTGAAAATCTACGTAGGACGATACAGATTGTGAAACAGGCGATGCGGTTCCATCAAATTCGACTCATATCATGCGACTAGAAATATTCATAAATGAATTAATTGATGGTGGAATTTAAGTATGACTGCGAACTTGCGATTGTAGAACTGCTCGGCTGGCCAATTTTCTCGATCCTGAGCTATGAAAAATCTTTTGATATCGATTTTTAGTACAATTAGAGGATAAATTGTTTATTGTCCGCAAAAAATATTGATAAATATTTTGAATGCTTACTAAGTTTTTGAACAGAAAGCTCTCGTAAGTGGGACAAAAAATTTGGAGTTGGAACGGATTTTTCCTCTCTTTCATAAGAACAATGCTTTTCTTACGCAAATTTTTCATACACAGCATTTTCGTGGTACGTTATGACCACATACAAACACAAATTTCTGTGAGTATGTACTTAAACATTTCATAACTATTAAGAGATCTATCGATCAGAGCTTTCAAGTACAATTTATTGTCAAATCACTTCTTTCATCACGGTCAAAAGGGTTGATAAATCTCCACAATTTCTCAACTATCTTCATCAATGTCACTATAGATTTAGCCCTCACACATTCAATATCTCGTATAACCTTCTATTTCAAAATACAGCCCTCAAAATACATCAATCTTACACTTATCTACCTTCCCACACGCATGTGATCTGGGTTTTCATATTACAGGCGCGTGCGCCAAAAGGGCGACACTGCTCACAGTTCACACACAGGATCACACACACACACACAGAGATAGAGATAGCTCGGGTAAAGAGTGGGTGAAACCCGGGGGAAGCTCTGATCTGAAATTATACTGCTACGTACCCGCAGTGCGCGTGCAGATTCGGCAGCGGCCGTATCGCGCTCCAAATAATTTCATTCCATCATCTATATTCGCCCGTGTCTGACTAAAGCTTGACTCATACTACTTACTATATCTACACGTTATCTATCTCCCCTTTAGTTCCTATGAATTTATATTTTCAGTGATGAAAGTGAGTGGATAGTGAATTTTTGTGTGTGATGGTGTAATAGTTTATGTGCTACTGGTTATTTTTTGTTGTTGAAAATAAAAACTGAAGTGGAATGTGTAAATAGATACAGAAAAATTTCGAATGGAATGAGAAGAAGGAGGAAAGAGATGGTGAAAAAAGATTTTGGCAGAAGGTCAAAGTCGATCCTGATATGTAATTCAGCCTGAGGATATGCAAGATCGGACGATTATTACACACAGACATGGTGAGTTAATTGAGATAAAAAATTCCTTTGGAAAAATATGTGCGAGGAGTTTTTTTATTATTATACGTGATACATAATCAGGGATGAAAGCACGTGGACGATATCCGCGCGGTCGCACTTGGACGCGTCGAGAAAGCGAGAGAGACCTCAAATGTGTGCTGTATCTCTGTATCTGTGGATAGAGTGAGAGAGTTTTCAGCTTGAGGGCGACGACTGCTCCAGTTTCCAATGTCTGCGTTCGTAATGGAAAATTTTGTAGTTTTTCGTGGTTTTGTAGCTTTTTGGCGAAAATCATCACTATCTTGATTTTTTTGCTTGTTAGAATTAGATCACTCGAGATAATTTTTTTCTGTGGGGTCAGCTACTCGTGCTGAGATATGTTTGGAAGTTTCTGATATATCGAGGATGAGGGTACGTTATAGTTGACTCAGAATTTGATTAAAATTGATAATGATCGGGGTCAACATGTTCTATAGAAGCAAAAACTTTCAGCAAATGGAAAGTTCAATTGAAGAATACCTTTCGGCAAGAATTTTTGCGGAGTGTCATTATTCTACTTTACAAAAAATAGATCGTGGTTAATGTATTATTCAAACAAGCTACATTTTTGACCTGGTTAGTAGAAAAAAACACCGTCATCGAGCATTCCCCGATAGGAATACAAGTTTAGTATCATAAGAGTCATCCAGTGAATGATTATTGACTGATGAGTTGTAACTATTTCATGCCAAATCCACGATGATTGAATGTAAAATCTGACATTTCTATGGCTAAAAATATGTTCCATCAAAATACTTGTACCCTCAGGTTTTGACTTATTTTTTAATTTCATCTTCAGAATTATTCTTTGAACGTGAGAAACAAGTGCGATCAATTTAGGATCATCTGACGAAACTAAATTTCTCAACAGCTTGAAACATTAAAATCGATAATCATAAATATTTAGGTCAATATCACAAAACAGTCATTTGATAGAAATCTACAAAGTATTTAACCTGTGTATTTCACGCTACTTCTACCTCGTCCACAACTCATGGTGAGGTGGCTCTTCGGATCTCCTCATTCCCCTTCCAATCAATTAAATTCGTTATGGATTCTGTATCTCGATCATAATACTACTCAATCTATGAAACTAGCTACCCCTTAATTAATGACATGAAATATCTTCAGATGAATAAGATCGATCGATACGAGCTGAAAAAAAACTTACTTTAAATTTCAGCTTCGTTATCATCTTCTTTGTTGACTTGCAAAAAGTGTAATGATGAGGGAGTTTCTTAACTAATCAAGTTTCTGGATCGTGAACTTCAGCTTTGATCATCCTGTCCGATGAATTCTCATAGAGATGAGCTGCTATCTGAGAATATTTTGAGCTGAAAAAAGTCCATTGAACGAGTTATCGTATCTTTCAAAATCTAATAATTCGTGATTTTTATAGTTGTGCGTTATCGATATGGGCTTAGCTCGAAGGTGATAATATTAATTAAATCTATCCACGAAATATCAATCATCGTGTGTCAACGATCAATTGCGAAGGATATTCTCAATTATCGAATTATTTCAAATTTCAAACATTATTAGGAACTTTATAGACTCTCAAAATTTATCTCACAATTTATGCCATAGTTAGTGCACTATCGCTGATAAATGTCATAAGATTTCTGTTAGATTAGAAAGGCAAGTGGATAAATAATAAAAAAAGTACTGCTCCGGTATCTAATTGCATGTATTTGACGTTACAATGTTAAATTTAGGGGGTTACCGTCACCTTGTACTAAAAAATGCATCGTTATGTTTCGCTAGACTTACAAAATTCTCCGTAAGAATCTATAAGAGTGTTATTATGCGACAGCCCAGCATCACATCTGTCAAAAACCACACCAACAAGCCAATTTGGTTAATCGAATTTCAAAAATTGTCTGATTTAAGATTAGGTGAGATGAGACTCTCATAGGTTCACGATTTTTGTGTCACGATAATCGCGAGCCCGTGGAATGAGTAGATCGATATCGTATTTTATTCACTCCCAGATTTTATTGCATCGAATCAACCACAGCGAATGAATTTTTCAGAGCAAATGAATCTGTCTAAAAATACTTTCCTAGAGCCAGCCAAAATAGAATTTCTACTGAAAAATTTATCATATTATTTCATGGTGCTATTATCACGCTATATATGACGAAAGTTTCTTTATTATCAGCATGGATGTTAGCCACGTTACAAAAGAATTCCACATTTAAATCCATTTCAAACATCTAGATAGAATCCTCCTGTTTTCAACGCCTTACAATCAATCTAGCAAGTCTAAGTCGATTCAATTCTCCGTAAATCTCGTAATCCTCCAAGCCACTAATCCTCCTCAACTTCTCGCGCACGTACTCCAAAAATATCCTACCCCTTGGCCACAAGCAACCATAAAATCACTTTCATCACACTCCAACACTAATCCACCACACATTTAAAACTGTCAGCACCATCTAAATCCTCTATTCAATAATAAATCTTCTACGTCACCATTCATTACTATATATAACATATACTACTCTCCAACATTCGTACATCAAACCATAATTTCCACGGAAAAATTTGAATTCAAATATCATAGGCAGTGCACCCAACTCACTGAAATAAAAAATTCTCCTCTACTTCACATAAAATTCAACCGCTAACGAGCAAAAGTAGTGATAAGTGGACAGATACCCATAAAGAGGATGAAAAGTGTAAAAATAGAGAAAAAGTAGATTCAGCATTTGTAAGCTAGGTAGGTAGGAGAGAAACGATTCAATGAATGTGCAGGGGTTTACCATCGTTGATGCTCGGCAATTAGAATTCGACGCCAAGTTATAATTGACGCCAAAGCTTCTGGAAGCCTAACCTAGTATACCGTCTCTCGAAGCTTTGACGCTGTATTATATATAGAGACGAGATGCAGAAAGGGCTTTGCGTGCTATGCATGACATGAGAGATGCATTTATAGGTTAGGATATTTGAATGCAAGCCGTGACGACTTGCTCATCACCTTGGTTTGAACACTACCGGCATACACAGTGTTTTATACGTCCATACGTAGAAGAGCGTGTTTCTAGGACTCCTCGCTACGCGAGGAGGCCTGGAAACAAGTTGTTTCTGCGTACAGACGTATAAAACTGCATACGCGTCTCGTGCGGAAACATTTTTCCTTCGGGAAAACCAAGCTGGACGGTGCCATCGCCCACGTCCAGCTTGGTTTCCCGAAGAAAAAAATGTTTCCAGCACTCGACGCATAATGTACTACTATAAGTCATCGCCTGTTGGTTAAATAGGGATGAAAGGGAGTTTTTGCTTGTCGCTCAGTAATTTTTTTTCTGATGAAAAAAAAACGTATTTCAACATTCGGTCGGGAAGCTGTATGCCTCACTCCTGATAATGTCACACATTCGCCCTACTTCTGATAATTGACCCTCGCGAGGGCCAGGGAAAAAACCGATCACTCGGAAAACGAAACGAAAACTCCCAACCTCGGATCAAAAATAGTACATCGTGCACCGATGCGATGTGCATTTACTATTTTTTTGGTATCAGGGCCCGCATTCTAGATTTTGCGGTAAAATTTTCCGGCAAAATTTACCGCAAAATTTTCCGGAATCGGTGGCGCTGTGTCGGTAACTGTGAAATTTGACGCATTTGCTGCAGTTCGCCGTCGCAATTTGCCATATTTTTTTACGGCAAAACGCCATCGACAACGCAAACACGGCAAACCGCGACGGCGAACTGCATCAGCAAATGCGTCAAATTTCACAGGTTACCGACAGAGCGCCACCGATTCCGGCAAATTTTGTGGTAAATTTTACCGGAATATTTTACCGCGAAATTTAGATTACGGGCCCAGGGCGACTAATTGCCAATTTTCTGATTCGAGACGGGCGGAAACACGGGAGTTTTGTCGCACTATGCCAAAAATACTATTCCTATGTCTAATGGATGAGGTATATGATGGAATTATAGGATAAATTTGTGGAAAATTCAACACATTGTTATTAGTAGATTGTAGACTTTTCGCACTTCCCGAATATCATTACCATCAGGAAATCTCGGAGTGCTCGTTGGAATTATTTAAACGAAATCTAATCGATCTCACTTCTCTCAAGATGTCAGAAAACCCAGGCGTCCAAAATTTACTATCTGCTGAAGTCAGTAAGATCATCTTTGTAAGTGTTCCATCAAATCGAGCTAGGATTGTTTTTCCAGATTATTTCATCTCGCCAAAATCATTTTCAAAGTTATATCCGCAACTTATGACTTTATATTTTGAGGAACTGTAGCACCAACCGCCAACCTAACTTAAAAATGTGACTTCCTGATAACTTCAGAACATTCATACCAATTTTTAGATGGTTGAACTTTGGAAAAATAATTTTCAAAAAGCGATTTGCTCAAAAATGTCTGAGAATGGAATGAATTCTGCAGAACATGCCAAAAGTTACAATGTCAATTGGAGAGGCCAGCGAAGGGAATAAGAATCAAGAATATCCTGAAATTGCGTCACGTAAAAAATGCGTACTAGTCCCTGATGTAATTCTCTCAATCCTCCCAACAACTTCATTCCTATCTCACTAAATTATCGGGCTGGCATTTGAACTGGCAAAAATAGATAAAAAATATTCATGACTTCAGACAAATTTCCAATCCCATGCAGGAAAAAACGCAGTAAGTGGAACAAAAGTGTGATTTCGTTCTATTTGAATCCATCTTTCCATCAAGTTCTCTCTGATGGCGAAAACTGCAGTCCCTTCCATCCATGTGCCTGACGGGACCCATCGGTGGATCTCATCACAGCAAGCGTGATAAACCCCCACTCAATGCATGTATAATATCAATTTTTATAATTATTCAAATGAATAAGTCGAGGAATAAGGCTTTGAAGGGAAATTAATGCCATATTTGTGAAAGTGTACCTTGATCGGTGAGTGTAAGATGTTCAACAATGCATCGATATGATCGATTATACAACAGCATGATGATTCAAGGGAAGAAATTGCACAAATTGAATATTGAATTATACCTGTAATAAATAAGTGAACATCAATTTTAATACTTGAATTTGATGAATATCCACAACCGTCAATAACAGATTTGAAATTTGCTCAAGTAAAATGTATGTATACTCCTTTGATGCAGAATTTTGCAGCCTAAAATTGATAAACTGTCGATGCCGATGTTTTCATAGTGGGTGTCAAAGCATCGCTAAAAGCTTATATCAGACGATAGAAAACTGATCGAGACAAGCCTTGTCAACGAGCAGGTCAAACACCTCTTTCCAATCTCAATGTTGCGAGATTTTCTCTTTCTGAAATGTTTATGCTTCGAAAGTGCTCGTGTCAATTTTGGTTTCGGTAATAACGGAAGTTGACGTCGTTAAAGGTTTCCATCAAATCCTCGCAAGAACTCGAGATCATTACTTCGGGTCACCTCTTTTCTCCATAAATTTGATAAAAAAAAAATTTCTTCCTAGTTTAATGATCAAATACCTTACTGCCCAGAGATGAAATGACAACTGAGTGCGAACAAATGAAAAATCTTAATTTTGACCGCATTATTCATCCTTTGTTCGACTATTTATAGACAGTCATGAAACTCTTCGTGATTTGAATCTTATCAAAGTGTCATATCAAGGTATTATAACCTAGAAATCAATTCATAAACAGATAATGATACCCTCAATGGAGATACATCAAAAATTCACGGCCTCCCAAAAAAATCCGTCTTAAATCACGTTCAACATTTAAATACCCAACAAATCCTAAGTATCATCGTCCAACTGAAATGACAGGACTATCAATTCCAAGTGATTCCGGTTAATTTAACGACACAACAAATTGACCGGTTTCATTAGAGCCATATTCCTATCCTCGGAAGAAGCTTCCAAGCTATAAAAAAGGATCTAATATTTAACAAGGCTTCGCCTGAAGCTATATATGTTACGACGGTGATCCTCGAGCGGAGCAATTTAATTTTCTGTGAGCCCAGCTAAGTGCTCGGTCCACTACTACTACTATTACTACTTCACCTTAGCTTGAGCTGAAAGACATCATTGTATGATCAAGATGATGGGTTATATTCTTTGTCCTCTTCAATACCGTGTCTTCTTTTTTTAAAGTTCAATCAATCGTGTTCACTCAGTGATAGAGAAATTTACATTCATTCGGTACCAGGAGCTCAAAGATGTTTTTTTGGCATACAAATCAGATCAATCTGGTGTTCATAGTTAGGCTAAAGAATGACAGAAATTAGAACTTGAAGAAAAAAATTTTTCCCCATTGCAACCAGATTTGTAGCTTAGTCCACTCCCTGTATCAACAAGGATTCTGAAGGAATTTCCAAGGTTTTACTGATGATTAAAAAACGAATAATCATCAATCGTTGAAAATAGATCGAGATTTTTTTTATAATTATTCTAACCTAAAAAAAAGTCGCTCGGTTCTCATGATGAGAAATCGTAATTGTCCTATGCTCGTACAGGCTCATTTCGGGCGCGGAGGACTAATTTCCCTCGCTTTTCTCAGGAATAAACTATCTTGGCACCCAGGGCAGTTATGTACTATATCATTGCATTGTATGAACCAAAGTGAGTGAATGGGTTTCGTCCGTAAAGTTTCCCGATTGATGCAGAGCCTGAACTTTTTCATATTCTAGAGGATAATTAAGGAGACTCTGATTGATGTTGAATAGAAAGGAGCCGAGTGAATTTTCTCAATTTTCATTTCCTTGAAACATTATCTGAAAATAGGAAGTGAGAAACGTTTCAACAATCAATGGCTGATCAAGTTCAACTTTAATCAAACCAAGAATACTAAATTTTCCATTCGCGTGATAAGTTTCAGAATCACAACATTCATTGGTAAATGGTAGAAAAGTTTCAAGTTTCCAACTGATAAAATCGATACTTGTGCTTATCAGCATCTCAAAGTACCAATTAGGAAAAAGGCCAAATGAGAAAAGTCACAAATAAGTAATCGAGCCAACCAATTGCGTGCTGAGCTTTGACGATTGAAATCTTCCAACTCCCCTTATTCTATTTATCTATCTCTTTTTCTCGATGACTCAACAGATATCTATAGAATCCTACAAACGAAGATCAACGAGGAAGTATTTTTCATGAAGGGCAAACTCATTACCTTCGACCTCATTGACAATCGACCCCAATGCTTACAATCTTACGCCCTCTTCCTTGATAATTTCGTGTCTTATACTCCTGAGTCTCATCTCGATTCAGAAGCACCCTCATCTTAACGCACTCACATATACACACACACACACACACGCGCGCGCGCGCATACATACATACATACATACATGCGTATTCCAACTTGAGTATTCTTGAACATTAAGCTACAAATTGTCGATGAGGGGTTGGAAAAAAGTTAATCTGAGAGATAAACAGCCTTCTGGTGAAGAATAGACAGCTTTCACTTTCGTTTTATTTTCTTTGTAAAGGTTCATGAGTAAATTTGTACGAAGTGATAAGAAAAAGTGTTTGGGTGACATGAAATGTCCCATGTGTATGAAAGTATGAATATAGACGTTGAAATTTTTGAAGGTTATGAAGAAAAGTGAAAGGATTCTAAAGGGATGAAGCGATAAAAATTCAGCGATACACTGTTGTTGCTTACATGATTCGACTGGGGTTTTGATTTGGATTGGTATACGTGAGGGGTGAACGAGAGGAGAGGATGTGAAAATGTATGTTTGGGGTCGGTTTTTCATTGTTATTTCGAGGGGAGATGAATTTGGGACGATGTAGATTGATGGAACGGGGGTTATAACTCCCCATCCGTAACTCCCCGGGACATAACTCCCCGTGGCCAAAACCTCATCGTCGAAATCTCCCGCGACCGAAACTCCCCTAGTAATTTCTTCCAGTAGCCATAACTTCCCGATTCTGAAAATTTTACAATATATGACTGCAGTTATATCCTTGATCTTGTATGATTCCTATTCAATATCTAGCTCACTCTTTTAACCCGTTCTTTACAAAACTCACCCTGGTATCGGAAATGCAATTTTTCTCTTCAGAATATGTTTCTGGCAAGGATTAATGGTAAGAAATAGGGAAATTGTAATTTTGAAGAATTCCAGTTTTTTTATTTCTTTTCTCTCGCATAATTTCACGTTGAGACCTCATTGAGGTTTCATTTTGTTCCTTGTAGCGACAGAGATTTTCCAGAGTTTTTTCAGATTTTTCCGATGCATCACAAGAGAACTATCGCGAATTGTTGTAAATCGACGAGGTTCCCTGAAGGGGACAAAATAGTGAACGGGTGAACCACATTTCTGAAGGTTTCTAATGTTCTTGAACTTTCTGATTTCTGCTGAGATCATACACTGACATTTAGATCTTTTCATGATTTTGACCCTGGTCAAAGAGGCTGCCAAGTTGTAATGATTGGACCGCTATCTATTTATAGAGACTATGATGTCCCGTGGAGCATTTACTTTGGTGAACCACGGCTTTGACTTTCTATTGTGATATAACTTAAAATATAATTTTCTTGTTTCCTGCCCCTCTTTTTCTATTGTTCTACAAGTAGCTTCATGAGCATGTTTCTTGTGGTACGCTTGGAAGTCTGTGGATGGAATCGCGAATGATAAATCTACAGGTGAATCTGTTGCAAGCTTGGCAAATACATCAGCTCTTTCGTTCCCGGCGATTTCGATATGGGATGGGATCCAGCAGAAAAAAATATGAATGAGAGGGTGTGATGCTTTGATTTCATTGTACAGCCTTTCAATTTTAAAAATGATTTTATTTACATTGACCTTTGTGGTCGGGGTTTTATACTCTGAATCACGCTGAGACTATCTGAAAATATTGTGTAGTTAGAGTATATGATATACATAGCAACACATTCTGCTGTATACACCGAGGCTTTGTTATCAGGAGATTTCGTGATTTCAAGCTCCAGGCCTGGACAGTGACAGGCAACACCTACTTGTTGATTCAAAATTTTACTCCCATTTGTATATATCGCGGGTACACTGTTCGACCAAATAAACTATTCTATCAGCTGGTTCGGATCTGAGCTGTTTCTAATTTTTTGACCTGACTCTAGGTTTACAGGTAAACATGTATTCGACGTGCTTTATTCATATCTAAACATATTATCGTTTTTCAAGGATTCTATTAAATCTTTTGGTAGCACTTTAATACATTCTTGTAGCGGTCCAACTTTTTTCTGTTCGCAAAAACTTTTTTCCGTGATGAAGTCATACATGACCGAATTTTTATTGGAAACAGATTTACATATAAAATTATTACAGGAGAAATTTCGCCCGTTCTTCAATCAATAGTAACTTTGACTCAGCAAGAATCACATTACTGGGCGTGCTAACACGATACCCAAGAGCTTTTCGAATAGCTGACCGTTGAATTTCCTCAAGATCGTCAATTGCTTGCTGTTTTATTGGAAATTAAGCAAAACATCCGTAGTCCAAACCCTCGCAGAATATATCGGGACGAGATAGTGGTGGTGATACAAAACATAGTTCTCCTCCTGAAGAATGAAAATTTTTTATTAATCAATTGAGGTATTATAGATATAAAACTATTTTAATTGTTGAATGGTAGGGGGTTCACAAAAGAGTTCAAAGGTATAGGATTCTCTAGCAGTTTTGGATTCAATAATCATTGAGCTTTGAGGTACAAAAACCAATTCCAACTCTAGAGCACTGCATTGATAAGTTCCAAATCTGTAATAATCCACACATAAGTATGTGGGATCAATTGTTGGATTCGCCATTCAATGCTGGATAATTCATTGTTCATGGAGACAAGAACCTATGGGTTTCTTTGTCAAATGATTTTCAGCAAATTTTGAATTCTCGTTAGATCGAATTTTCATCGAGGAATTCAATTGAGAAGAAAATTGAGAACGATACTTTGCATAGATTAAGTCCGATCAAAAAATTTTAATAAAAAATATCAGGGCAATCAAACACATAGAAATGGAACATTCGAGAATCTCCTTAAACATTTGACATGCTTTTTTGAAGGATCACTCGCAAGCCAATATAATTTTCGGATATTGTTAATATTTTTGGAATTTTAGCAGATTTTCCCGCAGGGTCCCTCCAAGATATATCACGAGATATTGAAAATCTCATTTGCCTAGTATGCTGAACACATGCAATCCGGGACAAGGGTAGAAATGTTTTGTTCATAACTCATACCGCAGCTAGTTCAAGTTCGAATGAATCATCCACTGAAGCACGAGAGAAATTCAAATCAGTTGAGGAAAAAGTGACACATGTACGAAGAAAAAAAATTTCGAGTTTTCTGATATTTCAATCAAACATCACAATATCAGAAATTATTTCGAGAAAATTGAAAGAGATTGTGCGTCAGTAGTCGATGCCCAAAATGAGGGAATGAATATTGAATTTTGCGTCACCAGTAGGATGAAAATTTTTGATAGATTTCACTATACGTACCGTTCCAAGTCTCTTTTCAATCGCCTCAGAATAATTTTACGTTCCCTAGTATTCATTTTGCTTTCGAACTCGAAATATATTTTTCATTACTCTAACCCACTTCTAACCTAAAAATTCCACGTTTAAATAGGATTTTAGGGTTCTCGTAATGAAAAAATATATCCACACCTTGCTTGCAAGCACATTTTGGGCACCGGGGGACATGTCTGTTTCGCTTCGCTCGACAGACAAACTGTTCTAGTGCCCGAAATGGGCTACCGCGCTCAGGACGAAAATATACTATTTAACAACTCATCGAAAAAATCTATCATCATACGTGATTGAATCACAATTTCAGAAGTCCTTTTTTCCAATAATACTTCAATACAAAAATGGAATTATCAGTGATGAAAATGCAGGTGTTGAATTCGAAGAGTATCAACATTTTCATTTATTTTATCACAATCTCGGGGTGATTTGAGAACGATTAACTTCTCGATCTATTTCTGAAGCTCATCCTCATAACGCGAAGATTTTATTACTGATCGCAACCGAATGAATTACGAAGTTTCTAGAATATCAATCCTAAATATCCACGTGATTTGCACGGTCATTGCAATCATATATTGCCATTCAGATTACGCGTAACTCTGCACGAATGATTTGCACAGATGTGAATTTTCTAATGTAATGAATGAAGAGGAGCAACAATCGAGGTCACGGCAGTTTTTAGACTTTGAATCAATGAATTGAAAATAAAATTTTGTGTCATTGCATCACTTATGTTCCCAACCATGTATGATCCGTCTTTTGCATGAATATTTGGATGCCTTTTTGCATATCGTCTCGATTCCATCAGGATATCATTTCTCAAAATTCTTGAAGATGCAAGAATTTGAAACATTGGAAAGAGTACCAGGGAGATGACGAATAATCTATGAGTTAAGGTTAAATAGTACAAGTCGATGTTGATCTGTACTTGGACTAATGGGAACGACCAAGAATTTCCCACCTAAGGGGCGATCCATAAATGATGTCACGCTCCCGGGGGAGGAGAGGGGTCAGCCAAACCCGACAGATCATGTATAAATGAAGTTCGGTTGAGGGGTTTAGCGTGACCAGAAGGGGGGTGGGTCAAAATGTCGATTTTCAGCGTAACGTAATATACGGGTGGCCTCTAACAGCTTGGAAATACTATATGGAAAGATCTTCTTAGTCGAAAAATTCCACAAGGATCAAAATTTGGAGAAAACTGATAACAGGGATTTCAAAAATTTCATGTTCTCCACCATTTGAAGCCGTGTCAAATTGATTTTGTGGCAAGCCTTACTGTCGAATCTATTTGTTTTACTCTGCAATGCGTTCATATAAAGATTGTGGGTTGTGGATTGGTCCATTTGTCGGTGACTTGGGGCCGACAAATAGACCAATCTTAGGGGTATTACCTTATCTGGTACAGGTGGCGAATTTCAATTACCATAAGAGTACAAGATAGCATAAAAAAGTATTCATAATATACTCAGGAATGTCTCAATCACAAAGTTGAGAACCAAATGTTATAGTAAAACAAAATAACAAAGGGAGTAAATGATAGAATAAAGAAGTTCGAAATGTCAAGTAACAATCATTATAGAGAGTATATGCATAACTATGTATTTTTCGACGAGGAACAGATTAGCGAATTTTCACTTCGTAAGAAATGAATTCTTGATCTCCGGAAGAATTTATTCCATACAACGGAATGAGGAAATTGAAAGAAGTTGGTGATGGAATAATATTCCGATTCGTTTGTGACACACAAGTTGCCAGCGGCTCGTCAACTCTGTATTAGACGTAAAAATCTTCTAAATCTTTCTCTGAAAGCATCATTTTCAAGGGAACAATTGAGAGAGTGATGTGAGATGGATTCTTGAAATTGAGGTAATGAAAATTTTGGAGAAATTCGATTCCATAACTTTTATCAGGGGATCTCGATGGCGCCTCTGAATCTTTTATACAAATGACATTTTTTCCCATTCAAACCTTACCTTGTTATTAGTCTATATTAAATATCTTGGACTGTGCAGCCTGATTATTCATGATATTTCCCAAACTTTCATATCAATATCCCGAATGTTTGATTTCAGTGCGGAACATAAATTATTTTATTGAACAGTTTAGACATCGATTTATGCTTACTCGAAATACACCCGAGTATGAGGAATAATTAATTCAATGCTTGAACAAAAAATAGCTGCATCAAGATTGATAAGATCCGAGGTCTAATATAAGGCGATATCTGGTTTCAAGAATTAGTGTGAAACCTCAGCTCTCGTCTTGTTATTCAGAACTTTTAGATCGACGGTCGCTGATACGATCAACGAGTAAGTACTTCTACGATTATATTTCTAAACCCTTGACTATCTTTTCGCTTGATTTGTGAAATCTTTTACCAAATTAACTACTATGACAATAGTCTAACGTAACTTCAGGCACAACTTTATGTCGAAATATTAGACACAAAAGTCTTCGAGTATTTGACTATATATGAAGTCTAATACCAGGATTCTCATACCTGAAGTATTAAGAATGGACAATTTTTGAGGACAATCTTTCTTTTCTCTTCATGACGGCTCTTGATGGACTTCTGAATAGACATTTCCATCAAATCATGAATTTATATGATTTAGCTACGAAGTTGGGTTTTTGATTCTGTTAAAAATTTATTTAAAATTTACTCACTGATCTTAATTGTTAAGCGATCTCCAATATATTTGCCAGGAAAAAATTGTAGACTTCCTCAAGGGAAATCCGATGAGTAATTCAATTGTGTATCAAGAGTTTTCGTGTAAAATTGAGCCATTGAATCTGAGGTCCACTCAATTTCATGATTCGAAACATTTTGGTCTCACAGACTCAAACATTAGCTTATGGAACCATGAAAATGAGAACCTGAATAATCGTAGTGCACACAGGTCTTTTCCTTGTCCCCTTTTCATCTATGATAGTTGAATGAGACTTGCACTGAACAGTATTTAGAAGTATCCCCGTGACTTTTCTTTTCATGATAATTATAGCCCGAGTTTGAGATTATTATCTCATATGTAATGCTTAATCTGTCATTATTTCATTACAGATTGGCCTTTAATAAACCAAAGCTACCTCAAAATGGGGTATTTCCACAGAGCACTCATTCTGTGTGCCGTAATCTATTTAGTAGATATCTGTACACTCTCGTCTGGCTTTGAAGATGGATATTATGATTTGGAATTTTATGTCAAAGGAAATCCAGTGACGATCCTGGATAAGAAACTTGGACCCAATGGTACCGTTCTTTTTGGATACTGCGAAAGAAATTCGAAATTCTGGAATTTCTGGAGAGGGGTTTCCACTTCCTCTTTGGAATGCGACATAGTATTGCACAATTTACCCCTAAATGAGAAGGAACCACCCAAGAAAAAGTGTCCTATAGAGCTGAAGGGTGAGGATATTCGTGATCTCTCACTTGAACATATCGGCATCGATAGAGCAATTATTCAATACTACGAGACAAAATCGGAAAACAATTATTTCAAATTAGCGTTGATCGATATGGATACTTGCCACACCATTTGGTACGAAAATCTTGATGTTGAATATTTGGGTCATTTGATAACGTCAGAAGATGGTTTTGATATCGTTACATCAGATTCAAATGCATGTGATTACCACAAACTTTGTTTGATTAGCTTCAATAAAAAAGGTGAAAGAATCAGGAATCCGATAGGTTTTCCGATAAAAGTTAGAACTGGATATCAAGTCGATACTCTCTTAACGAATGAAGGATTGGAATACTTTGTTGCTTCATCAAGAAATTCTGAAACCTTTGAGTTATCGCACGTAGACAGTCTTGGAATTAAGACAAGTGTCAGGACAGCCTACTCTATTCCTGAACACAATATCTCAACTTCAAATTCTCATGGAAGATTTGGATTCTGTTCTACTATCAACTCTTCCAGTTTTCAATGTATGCAGTTCAATTCAGATGATAGGATAATCATAAATCAAACTATCAGTCTATCAAGCAAATCGGATGTGTTCAAGGTACACAATGCTCCTAATAATAGCTTGATAATTTTTTTCACCGAGTGTACTGAAGGACCTAAAGAGCGTGAATGTCAAGATTTGTACGCAATAAAAATTTATGAAAGTGGAGAGGAAAACATGGAGGTTGTAAGACGTGGTAAATTCTTATGTAACCGTGCCGATGGAGATACTCAAATGATTGCTGTTCAAAATGGCTCCGAGTATTGCTTATTTTTTTCTTGTTTTATCAACGTATCGGCTAAGAGGATGAGATTACAATTCAGGAAAGAATGTATACCGGATGACTACCTGAGAGATGACATAGAAATAAAACCCGTTGTAGAGTTAAAATAAAAGTCTCTCAAGATCGATAACCATGGACACCAAAGTATATCGAGTACTCAGCAAAGTACTAAATCGGTTGAGTACACGAGTCCATCAACAAAGCAAGCCGATCCGTCAAGTATAGGTGTTGACGCGTCTTCCGTCAATATGGAGACTTCAAGTGAACATATTCAACTGTCAGCTTCAACCACGGAATAAACTAGCTGGTCAACTGAACAAACAGTCGTGTCAAGTGACTACATCCATTCATCAACCGAGCACGCTGATTCGTCAAGCGAACCGTCAACGAATGCTAGCAAGTCAACCGAGCGAAGTCAACCGTCAAAAGATTCAGATGAACCTACTACAGATGGACCAGAATCATCGAAAGCTCCAGTAGATCCATCATTCGAAGTCAACTCTTCGTCAAGTAAGCCCGAGTATTCATCAACCGAAGCGGTTGACAAGGCCATTACCAGCATCAGCACGTCAACTGAGAAGTTTAATAATGACGTAGAAGACGCTGATACCACGACACAACAAGTCAATGCGTCAACCGAGAATAATGTTTCTTCAGTCAAGCCGACTGATGCATTTTCAGAAAATGTTGATCAGTCTAGCAAGTATACTGATCCGTCAATTGAGCAGTCAAACTCACCAAGCAAAGTTTATAACCCATGAACAAAAGCGGTCGCTACGGTAACCGAAACCGTTAGTCAGTCGAATGCCGACAATGCAGTACGTTCTTCTACTCCATCAAATATTTCTTCTTTGGTTGAGCCCGTCAAATCGTCAATGAGTTCAATTGATGCTAATTCAGAAAATACAGAGACGACAACCATGTCTAGCAGTTCATCAGCTGAGATAGTTGAGCCATCACCAAATCAACAGAGCAATCATCCAAATTAATCGGACAATAAAACTCCTGATAATGGGATCCCGCCAAGTGAAATCGTTGAGGATGAAGTCAAACCTCTTAGCTTCGCGACAGAATCCGTGAGTCCGTCAATCGGAAGCATCAGCTCCTCATCATCTGATCCCGCTGACGATACAGCAGATACCATCGATGCATCAACTTATATCCCAAACTTGCCAATCAACAACGTCAACCCACCGAGGGACTTTGTTTTTCCAACAAACGAACTCAACACGTTGGAAGAGGGTCCAGTTTTATCTGGAGAACCTAGAGATCTATCTGCCAGACAGTTGAATCAACCAATCGCAGGTGTTGAGTCAACAGAAGGTTCACTTCAGTCATCAACGGAGCACATTCAGTCGTCAAATGGACTAGCTCATACATCAACAGAATCAGTTGATCTACCAACCGAGCAAGTCAACGTTCCAATGGGAGAAGTATTGCCTGCAATTGAACTCGTACATGCCTCAGTCGATCAGACTGCTACGTCACTTGAGCCCATCGCTTCGTCAACAGAACATGTTGAGCAGTCAAGCGAAGGCGTGCAACCTTCAGTCAACTCTGTTGAAGTAACACCTGAACTCGTTGAGCCAACAAAAATCATCGCTAACTCGTCAACCTACCGCGTTGATTCGATAGTGACACCGACTGCTCCGTCAACGGAACCCATTGAGCGCAAGTCTGACCAAAGTGCACAATTTTCTACCTTACCGACCGATTCGGTTAACAAGCATGTTGAGCCAGCGAGAGAAACGGTTGTCAATCCAATCGACAACATTAACTCATCAGTCAAACCTACAATTTCGACCACGGAGCGATTTGAGCATTCAAGCGAACGTGTGCACAAATCTACCTTACCGACAGAGCCCGTAGCCGACATTGATCCAGTACAGCACATCGCTGATGATTCAACTGACCACAATGTTTCATCAGTCGAACCTATAGCTTCGTCGACGGAGCACGTGGATCATTCAAGTGAAAATGCGCACGCGCCTTCTTTACCGACTGACCCAATAGCGAAGCTTTTTGAGCCGGTAAAAGAGATCAACCATGCATCAATTGATCACGTTGAATCCTTAATCGATCCAGTGGAGTTAATAGATCAGATCGTTGACTCATTAACGGAAGATCTCAACCCGCCAAACAAATACGTCAATCCGTCGATCGAAAATGTCGAACCAGCAGTCGAGCACGTCAATCCAATCATTTTACTTGGACGGCCTCTAATAGAATTAGCTGAGCATACAGTTATTAAGCTTGGATATCCTGTCATTAAACCAGTCGAATCAGACAGCGAACCAGACAATCAATCTATTCGATCCAATGAATTCGATTTACATACAACACTTCCCTCCAAACAATCACCAGCACTTGTTTATCCTCCTCTAGTCCGAGAATCCGACGTAATACCATCAAGAATACGACAACACTTTTACCGCTCTCCAAAATTACCATCACGAAGACATCGTAGACCCCGTTATCATCGAACAGTTCAGAGTCCTCGACAGTTCCGAGGTGCTCTTGGACTAAGATCAGGTTTCATATATTGATTACTGAATGAGTAGCTTACGAAAGCAGACGTGTGAATTGTTCATTGACGGTTCCGGCTTGAATCACCTTTATATGTACCATGTTGTTCTGAATTAAAATCATTACATAGAAATTCATGGTTTGAATTTATTAAGAACCATCTGTCTCCCACAGTCATCATGATTCGTTGCATCATCTGGGATAAGACTCCCCAACAAAACCTAAAATATTCATGAGGTTTTGATAGACTTAACTCAACATTTCTTGATATTCACGTGAGGTGTTTCAAGAGTCACACCACGGAATTTTTAATTATTTGGTACCATTCTAAGAATACTGATGGTATGCGATCTCTGGAAAATTAAAGACCAGTTTTATGTGAGACCAGTGGTTATGGATAGTTCTTGCAAATGGCGGTGAAAATGAAAACTTTTTAATACATTCTGAAGAAATAATGAACAGATATATTGGAATCTTTGATGCTCGTCACTTTTGTAGATAGGTACAAATTGAAGGAAGACTCTTAGTTCCTAATTCGTATCCGCAGTATGCAGTATATTGTATAGCTACTGTATTCATGAGAGCTCGACAAAGAAATTATCTAGAAATTGATATCTTCTCGTACTTGGGAGGCAAGTAGGAATTTCGCACAATTAGGGAAGCCTGCAATTTGAATTTCAGCATACTGCGACTTGGAAATATTTTTTAATGGATTGAGATCAACATGTTATGAAATTAGAAACTTGGGAAACTTTACGGTAGATTTCGATCTTGAAATGGTGGTAAGTATGCACTTGCTTGGAATAAAAGGAGACCCAAGTGATATCCAAGCAGGTCACTGTGGTGTACTCATCATCAGTAACGGACTCGCTAGACACTCATTTCATCCAAGAAAGAAATCGAAGTTTCATGGTCAGTATGCGAAGGGAAAACTTCATTAATTATATTTGGCTTTTGTACATGGTAATGAAGATTGAATTGATTTCTGGGGATCTATTTTTGACTCGAGAAAGAAACATGGAAACAGCATTGTTGTCAGTGAGTTTATTAATGGAGGATTGAACAAGAAAGGAGCGCAAATTCTAGGTTTTGAATTTTTCAGAGGAACATAGTTGAACAATGCTTTTTGAAGGGAAAAAATTATGTGATATTGGGAGATGGTTCTGGAGGCGAGGACTTTATCGAAACTCATTTCATATCGTCTATCTCAACATCTGTTACATTGATGTTCACTAACTCCTTATTAGACGTGAACACGAGAACTCAAAAAGATGATAGCTTGAACAATTCCCGCATTCGAGCGAATGCCGATTCCGCGGCTGATGTGATTCTATTCACTCCATCTCCAGTAATCTTATCCGAAATTCTGATGAAATTGATGGTCTCGACATTTTGGAAAGATAGATCACGATCTTGGTTGTCTAAACTCATCAAAGTTATGCCTGTCAGTCGGCCAACAGAATACTGAGATTATTTTGGGAATTCGATATTTTGCCTGTAATTTATTTATGTCAAGTGTCAAGGCATCAGATACTCGCTCATACCTTCAATGCGTTCGGAAATATTGCCCCTGATTTAAGGAAGAAAGTGAATGTGTTGAACAACACTCAAGATCCATGGACTCTGTTGTACAGCCAAAATTTCCAGGAGAAAGGCATTTTTCCATCGCAAAACAGTGAGTTCGAAACAGAATACAGGCAACCCCCGCTATTCGCGGTTAATGCATATAAAGAAAATGCCGCGAATACCGAAACCGCGAATACCGGGACCTTGTCCTTATGGAGAAAGGGGGGTTACGTATACATGTGGATCAGAAAGTAACTAAGCTAAGCCAAACATTATTTTCAGATGATTGTACCATGAAATCAGCCTCACAAATTGACTTTATTTAGGGAAGATACGACGCAACAGTGTGGTAAGATTAAAGAATTATATGATTCACTTTGAAATCTGTCAAAAAATCAGTCACTAGCGTGTGGGTGAAGAAGGGCTCTGTCACTTTTGAGTGGCGAGATCAACGAACATAAGTAGTCACTTTACAATCCCTGGTAAGTGGCCATTCGAAGATTTCACAATTTAGGCTATTATTACTCCACAAGCGAGCCAATTCAACAGTTTCAATTTTTTCGAACAGCTCACAATTGACGAAGATGCATTATTCCTGCGTGCGGTGCCATGACTAAAATATAGATAGGATACTATCAATTTTACTAGATAACTGATTAGTCTAATAGAGCGATAACAATACCCACATATTCTGAACATTTAGATCCCGAAGTTTTTTCTGGATGATACATTTGAATGGAGTCCGACAAAAATGCATCTTTTGTGAGCGAAGTTGATCCGAAAATCCAGACCCAGACCGCGAATAAGCGAGTCAGGGCACCGCGAATACCGGGGGGTGCCGCATTCGTAGAACCGCGAATAAGCGAATTCCGCGAATACCGGAACCGCGAATAGCGGGGGCTGCCTGTATACAGGGTGTCGGAACAGTAAGTAACTTTCCCCTCGTTTTATTCGGAAATGGTTGAGGGTAGCGATGAACCTCGGAACGTGTGTTTCTTTTTCTGAGGCGCACATCCAATGGCGACCTTAGTTTGTTTAGACCTTGAAGGTCATTTTCATGGTAATTTGGAGGTCAACTTGATTTTCTCGAGTAAAAACACCCCCCTTGACCTTGGATTCTGGAATAACGTGGACAATTATGAGAGTCTTGTTCGAAATATTTTTGATCCGACTTCACTCACCAAGATAGATTGCAGGTCAGTAGTTGGACGGTCATCTCCGCAGCTCCAAGGGTGAGCGTTTGGTCGGGAATTATCTGGGTTGAAAATTATTCATTTGACGGGGCTCGGAATTCCGCGTGATGGAAACCTCGTCAATGAGAGTGGAAATTCACTCCCGCGTCTCGCTGACCGGAGACGAGTTCGTAGATGGTTGAGCAGTCTTATTTCGTGAAGTTGAGGCCTCGGCTTGTAACGCTCCGAGCAGCGCCAAGCGTTTGGCCTGTTGAAGTCCGTAGACGATACGGCGATGTTCCTCCTCTGAACGAGGAGTATACACCTTGGACTGTTTTCGATTTTGAATTGAGCGATCCATTCGTCGCACTCAGAAATTGACGTTACTCCGAAAAAAGACTTACGATTTTACTCGAGAATAGCGTATACTCGAAGTGAGTATGCGTAGTCCGATATCAAGTGCAGGTCATTGGATATTCAAGGAAATAAAGTCAGTTCAAAGTTCCAATTGCGACTCGATACCCAACTGCAAGTTCAACACCGCACACACTTCCACTATGCACAGAATCGAGGTGAATTCCCGGTCGCAACGGAGGCGCGACGGGACAATGGCGTCGTGTCGTATCGGAGCAACGGAGCAACGCGACGAGTGATGGGACTCGAGCGAGGCTCGGCGACGAAGCGCGTCGAAGTGATCGCGACGGTGGACGTGGTCCAACTGCACTTGATCCGGCTCCGGAAGCCGGTCTTATATACCCGATTTCTACCATTGATGAAATATGGGTGATACGTTACATTGTTGTAAATGAAATGCGTGAGCGCGATTTCATTCCGGTATTAGTTATTGTTGGATTCTAGGAAAAATGCATTTTTATGATCTCGGGTGAAACATTGTTCGTGTATTACATTGTGCGTAATGAAACGTACGAAGTGTATTTCATCGATCGTTTGCGTACTTTTCTAAGATCGTGAAATTTTATGACTTTGAGTGAAATGCGGCATGTATATTTCATGGTGAACAATGAAATATGCGAAGCATATTATATCGATGCTTTACGTGTTTTTATGATTCTAGGTGAAATATTGTTTGCTTATTACATTATGTGCAATGAAATGTACAAAGTGTATTTCATTGATTGTTCGCGTAATTTTCTAAGATCGTGGAGTTTTATGACTTTGGGTGAAACGCGGCACGTATATTTCATTGTGAACAATCAAATGTGCGAAGCGTATTACATCGATGCTTGACGTGTTGATGCTTCCGGGTGAAATATTGTTCGAGTATTACATTGAGCTAAATGTAATACGCGATGCCGGTTACACCTAGTTTTTACGAAAATAATAATGAGTTTGCCAAAAATGGAAAAATACGGGGGCGAACGCGCACGTCACATTCATTCAAAGGCCACCCCGATTATTTAAATGAAAACACATACTTTCCTTCTCGAATCCTGAGGAAGCAAGGAAAACTATTGAGATTCTGTCGAAGACGTTTTTTGATCCGACTTGACCTTAACGAGGTTCGAATAACTTCGGAAATGATCCCCAAGGTCAAAAGTGAGGTTCCTACGTCGTTTTTGCTGTGATTATGAACAACCTTTATTTGAAACATTTTCCGATAAAACGCCTACTCTTCGAACTACGGTGCGGTGCGGTTAGTGTCCACTCGTTCTGATGTACATTCATCTCGCCAAGGTCAAGTTGGATCGAAAAATGTCCCAGACAAAAATACAGTCATTCTTACTCTTTTACAGAACTGGGATCATTAGTGGACAATCTTCCAACAATAATAAAAAAAATCAGTAGAGGGTTTTCGAAATAAAGTCGATTTCTCCATTTTTTAGCTATTTATTCAAAATAGTCGATCTCCTTCGTGACTCACTCTTTTCTCTCGCTTTGTAATTGACTATTCCAAATGATCAAAGTACGCATATTCAACGTAAAAATATCCACACTGAAAAAAGGGTTAGTTGCGCCAAAGGAGAGGGTTCTTCGTCACAAAGTTCGTGTATAAAACATATGCAATCGGCTCCCTTAGGTTAAACACATGTCCTTGTGACAAAGAACCCTCTCCTTTGCCACAACTAACCTCTCTTTTCATTGCAATCTCTTGAGATGCGAGGTCCAAACCAGGCCCAGATACGATCTGAGTAATTTGGAATGAATATAGTGCAGTAAGTCTTTTTACGGAGAAAGCTCAACAAAAATACAAAAATATCCTCTGTCATTTGTAGACATGGATGATTCGAATACTAAAGAAGTGAGTATATGAATAGCACTGTGTTTGATGAGTATTTGCTAAGCCAAAGACTATTTCATTATTTGATTGGAATTCTGAATGGAGTGAAAAAAATGGAACACGGAAACCTTCACTAAAAACAGCCATTACTCCGATGCATAAGATGATTTCGCGAAGAGTATTTGAAAGATGAGCAAAGGTTCAATCAAATTATGTATTTTGAAAATGGATTTGATCAAAATTTTTGGCTCAACGCTCAATCTACGCTCAATACTCAAAATATGTTCATTTCAATCACTCATTCTGGCTTTCTTTAATATGCGAATCATGCTAGCATTAAGATCCTTGCAGGATATTGTGGCTCCTTTTAAAACTTTTTCGAATCTTTTCTCTAATAATTACTCAAGATATTTTTGGATTTTCGTCGAGTTTTTCCGGTGAAAAGAGGGTTTCTCGCACTATAGTCATTCCAAATTACTCAGATCGTATCTGGGTCTGGTTTGGACCTCGGATCTCAACAGGTTGGTCGAGGAAGCCGGCCTAAACGTCCTGCGATTTGGCGAAGGCTTGACCAATATGCAAAATGAGATATGCAAGATTGTCGGCACACGACTTGCCTTTTCAAAACCCTGATTGACTTTTCGGTAAAATATCACACGACTCACACCACCACTGCCATCTATTTTTAACAAGTCCCTCAAATAATTCACAAATGCAAGATGTTAAAGAAATTGGTCTGACGCCGTTGTTAGTTTATTCAATGAAGTGGACGTATGAGTCCTCCCACTCTTCAGGATACGCATTGGTTCGATACATCTCATTAAATATATCCAAAAGCAAAAGCTTGTATTGGAGCGGGACTCCCTTCGAAGTCGAAAAATCTATACCGTCCATGCCCGGCGATGACTCGTCATTCGCCATTTCCAGTGCCGTATTAAACTCTACAAAATCAAAACTTGCACTACAAAATTCGTTCTCAGCGCATTCAGGAATTTTATTTGGATCGGTATTTACCCACGGAAGGCTGATTTTGAACGTGGCATTTTTTATTGTCTCTTCTATTTGTAATCTTTTATCACTTTGCGATTGATTGATTTATACCCATCTGTTTTTGAATACCTTACATCTTGACCAGACATAATTTGGGTTAGTTCTAAAATTTATAGATTCAGCGAATTTCCTGAAAGAGTCTTGTTTCTTTTTCCTGAATGTCTTCGTAGCAATCGCGGCTAATTTGTAGTATTCAATGAGATCATTCAACTTATGCATACGCTTCCACTTTTCGAAAGCTTTACTCCGATTATCCATTCACGGCGCGAATTCCTTCAGTTGCTTTCTATTTCGGAGTTAGAATACCGAAATGCATTAACGAGCCCACGTTACAAGTGTATTCATAGTTCAACAGAAACAATTATCCATTAAATGAGGTTACATCTATAGTGAATTTTTATATATCATCTCCATAGTATGTGTCTTCTAATCGAGCTCATTTCAGTTTGCCACTCTAACAGGAGCTTCGTATCTTCGATTGACAAATATCAAATATTCTCATGGGAGCTAATAAAAAAAATCACACGCCACGCGTTGCTACATTTGAAAATTTGCAATTTCAATTTTTATTTTCTCCAGAGATCTTCTCTAAGATTTCCCAGATTGCAAAACATTCGGCCTCAAATTTCATGCTTTCGTGAGAGACGAATTTTGAGATCTGGTACGGTGCGCCGCATAAGTCTGGAAATATTAGATCTACATTCATCATCTTTCAAATCGTAGACCTTCGTGACAAAAATTCTAATACATGAATCAACAGAAAATAGTGAATCAACGATACAACTTCTTCGATAACAATATCTTCATTAACAACTTCAAGAATATGGCTTACTCGTCGTTCGAGTGTATCAACCTTTTACTGGCACTCTGCCCAACGTCTTGATAATGTGGACTGCAGTGGCGTGTCTTTGAACTCATTCGAGTGCTTAAAAATCTTACTCGTATAAAGCTTTGAAAATTTGTTCGTTTACTATGCATGAGCAAAAAACTCCGAGCTTCGGAGTAAAGCTAAAATCACAGAATACTACAAACACACAAATTCTCATATTTCGAAATTCTCACGAATTTATTTGTACGCACGTTCGATTCGCCAATTTTTAAAAATATTTTGCACACCTGAGTCAATAAATGTGAATGTTTTAAAAATAACTCGAAACGTGCTGATGCATCGATACGACATTGAAATTCGGCTCGCTAAAAAAAAAACCTTCACCCAAAAATTCAATTCAGTATCTCACTCAAGAATCTGGAGAAAGCTGCTTCGCACCAAAAAGCAGAACCCAATTTTCTCCTCTTACAACAGCGTGTCTCAGCCATCTCCCAAGTAACCTCTCAACTCGACGAAAATCCTTCTACTCCAACCTACTTACTTGCTGTATACTATTCAAGTAGTGGGAGTAGTAGAGACTCAATTCTCGCGACTGTTCCAAGCTTTCACGCGTCTCTCTTCTCTACTTACTCTCTACCCTCGCCAAAATTCCCCTATTCGCATGCAGATCCTCACTCGTGCCCTCGCAAACGCCAGACGCTTCTTCTCTATATACCTTACGAGTATATGTGTATATATATATATATATATATATTTATATACCCTTTATATTACACGCGAACCAAAAAGTGACTTCACCACTGCGCACGACTTGCAATTCGCTTTCTGCTCTGAGAATTTCACATTGGCTATACCTATCTACATTGAGTTGCAGTTCAAGAACCTTGTCTTATGACTCGCGTGAGGTATTTGTGTGTGTGTGTGTGTGTGCGCGCGAATGTGTGTGAATATGAGAGTATATAAGTGTATGTGTTCGTGGGTGCGTGTGTGTGGTTAATGTGTCTGATGAATGAATCTGTCCGAATGTACCTGAGTGATCATTTACGTAACTATTTTGGGCCCTGTATAAATTTGAATGTGTGTGTAAGCGCGCGGGCGTGTAAGTGAAAGTGAGTGTGGGTGAGTGAGTGCGTGCATGCGTGCATGCGTGTGAATCGTTGGGCGGGTCCGTGCGCGTGGGTGTAAATGTCGCTGTGGGTGCGTTTACGTGTCTCAATGTGTCTGATGAATGATACTGCCTAAATTGGCCTGAATGATCATTTACGTAAGTTTTATGGTGCGAGTATGTATTTGAATTTGTGTGTGAGCGCGCGGGCGTGTAAGTAAAAGTGAGTGTGGGTGGGTGGGTGGGTGCATGCATGCGTGAGAATCGGTGGGTGGGTTCGTGCGCGTGGGTGTAAATGTCGCTGTCGGTGCGTGTACGTGTCTCAATGTGTCTGATGAATGATCCTATTTGAATGTGTCCGAGTGATCATTTACGTAACTTTTTGGGTGCCTGTATGTATTAGAATGTGTGTGTGAGCGCGCGGGCGTGTATGCGTATAAGTGTGTGTGTGTGTGTGTGTATGGGTGGGTGGGTGCCTGCGTGCATGCATGCATGCATGTGAATCGGTGGGTGGGTCCGTGCGCGTGGGTGTAAATGTCGCTGTGGGTACGAGTACGTGTCTGAATGTGTATGATGAATGATTCTGTCTGAATTGGCTTGAATGATCATTCACTTAACTTGTTTGGTACCTGTATGTATCTGAATGTGTGTGTGCATGCATGCGCATGAGTGTGTGTGTGTGGTGGAATAGGTGCGTGCGTGGGTGCGATTGTGCGTATGATTGTGTGTATGGGTGCGTACATGCGTATGAGTGTGTGTGCGTATAGGTGAGTGAGTGGGTGCTTGCGTACATGCGTGGGAGGTGTAATTGTCGCTATAGGTGTGTGTAAGTGTCCCAATGTGTAATGAATCAATCTGTCAGATTTCGCCTAATTGATCAGTAATATGTAACTGTTTCATTGCCCACATGTATTTGAATCTGCGTACGTCCGTGTGTGTTTGCATGACTCGGTATTCTCATGTATTTTCTCATGTGATCGAGTGCGTGTCAATCTAGTTGTTTCCGTGCCTATGTGCTGCACGCTCGCACCCAATGAACGTGCGTGTATGAGTGAATATGTGTATATAAGTGTGTATGTTCAAGTTCATCTATCGGGATAGGTGTATGAAGATGTTAGCTGTGGTGAATGCACCTTCGGTTTGAATTGCGTCAAATTTTGGGGAAAGCATCGCGTACGCGTGCATCAGAAAAAGAACGCAAAATTTGAATTTCAAATACATCGTGGCTGCAGAAAAAAAGCTGAACGCGGGCCTCTTCTACCTACTACTCCAAATCGAGATTTACATATCGCCACGCGAAGCTTGAGCTTTGATGTCGAATGTAGCCATCTCTGTGATCTCGCATCGCTATGGTATATCATCCTTTTCCAAAGCGCCCGGTGTTGGAATGAAATGCGGTATCTAGAGTGGCACAGGATAACGCGTGGATTTGGAGATAAATGAAAAGTAGTAGTCGGTAAGCTCGTATAGATATACATATAGTTTTGAGAGGGTAAAGAGCGATGGCCCGCCCATCACAGTGATTCTGTTTATGCACTTTGCACGATCGTCGGTCCGTGTTTTTCGAATTGAGAAGGATGAGATTTGAAGAGCTTTGTGACGATGGATTAACTGATTTTAACGGAATTTTGATAGGTGTTGAATAGTAAGATTTCTCTTTGGGTGTGATGGGATTATTACTTTTGAAATATTTACTGTTGAAGTAGCTAATTGAATGAATTCTTTATGGTCGTCACTCAGATTATTGGATCATCTTAGGCTTAGGAATTATTCAGATTATTCTTAATAGCATAATGTATTGGCAGGACGCTGAAATATGACATCCAAAAAATATAGCTCCATCTTCGGAAGGACGTAGACGGAGATAAATCTCTTGATGAATCACTCCAAAATTGAAATTGATACGCTCACTGCCATTACGTAAGTTCTGAATAACTGAATCTCACACATCGATCGAAATTTCAAATTGACCTAAAAATGAGAAACAAGTAATCATAGAAGATGCTACTGTCAAAACGTGACAAAATCTATCCACTAAATTGATAATTTCTCACCTCAAAATATATACGGAATCCCCAATCCTTCTGAAAATAATTATTGTGAAACAACTTCAACTACATCTTTCAAACTATATCAAATTACAATATGATTTAGTTTGTAACTTGTAGTTAAAATTATAAAATCGTAGTAGAGAAGTTGTAGTTTACAGATCATTCGATTATGAGATATTGATCAAACTATCATTATATCAATTTACTGAATTTTATAACGTAGTTCTTTTGGCACGAATAATCAAAACTACTAATAATATATCATTATTACAGCACTGCATACCATCAACTGAGATTGAAGTACACTTTTCAAAGTTTTCAAGGCTCATCCGTTCAACTTTGTTAATCCTTCATTTTCTCGGAAACTCTCTTGTAACGACTCCCTTTCAAAGCTTACTAAAGTAGGCTATCCTACCTCAGCAAGACTTACATCATTATCCTCGGGTTGAATGTTTCCCTTTCATATCTTTTCAAAAAGATCGTGTATCCATTGTCTTGGTTTGATGTAACACGAATCCGTTTTCATGAAAGAGTATATCTCTTGAAAGAGATACAGAAAATTCACTCTTTTAATGAAAAAAGTCGGAAGAATCTTTTTGTGATTGAATTTTTTTTGAGATCTCGGTTGTGGATCATTAAATGAGACATTTCCATTATCATCTGTGCCTTACTGTTCTAGAACTCATTATCACGAGAAATAATTATTTTTTTTAGTAAGACTTTCGGTATTTCTGATAAAAAATTCTTCACTATCAAAGAATCTTTGCCACCCTCTAAAACAAATTCAAATTGAATCATCGTCAACGATTTCACTGACTTGAAAAAAATCAATATGAAAATCTTTCTCCAAAATCATGCAAAGTCTCAGCCATGATCAATCTCCATTAAACCCAATTCAAACCTCTAAAAAATTCTTTCCATCCATCAATCCTGCATCATCACCAACACACTCCATCACTTTCAAATTTCAAACAAAATTCATCTTCCATCTTACGTAGCATAGCAAAAACTCGACGCATTACCAATGCGCATCAAACTCTAATTAAATTCAACTGCCAAGTCCCATTATCTTCCACTCTTCCAACTGTCTATATGGGTTATTCCAACACTAGCTGAAAATTTGAAATTCTAGTTAAAACGCAGGAAGAAAGATTGTATAGTCATTCTAGTGTCAATAATGTAAGAATTTTTTTTGCACACTGCATATTATTATTTTTCCGACATTAGAATTTCATTTTATCTCGTTTCACTCAAAATACTATACAGTCACTTATATACCTATGTATGCAGAGAGATATACATATAATAATATACACTTTAGTTCCTTGAAAAATGTTCAAGTGCACCGCTCTCACGACGAAGGTGGTGGTCGCGTTGAGGCTTTTGTTTTAGGAGTTTCTCTTAGTCACTCGTGATTTCCCTTTCTTTTGAGGCTGCAAACTATATATATATATATGGGGGTTGACGAAGAAATGAGGGATGAAAGAGTATATGAGAGGGGTGAGACTGTGTTTAAGTTCTATTGTCGGTTTGAATTGCGCGCGCTTTGACGAAAGGATTGAAAGTGAAGCGGTGGCGATTATTATTTTGTTCTGAGGCGAGTAATTTTAGAATACTGGTCATGGGAAAATTTGAATGAGATACTGGATGAGATGAGAAATTGAGAGTGCAATTTCTTGTGTTCGTTTTGTCTAATGAGAGAGATTAGGATTCGGGTGATGGAACAATTTTGGAAATTGTTTGTGTTGGATAAATGAGATTATACGTTGACGTCGTTGTTAGCGAACTGAATACATCTCAGACGATGATCAAGGCAAGATTGAATAATTTGAAGGGTTTGAATTCATGATACCAAGATTTTTGGTTTGCAAATTTTATTTCGATGCAATATCACATCATGATGAGTTTATAGCGAGTCACAGGAAATTAAGACTTATATGAAGTTTCGTCATCTTCGTCATTCCGTGAGTTGAATATCTTGACATAAAAGGATCAAAAAATCTTCCTGATTTAACATCTTGCAAATGGACCCGGTAGTCTATCGTTTTGAGAAATTCGATTCGGATAACATACTAAAGAGTGATTTTGAGAAAATCTGCCATCATATTAAAAAATTGACCTTTGGATTAGATATCGTGGAAAAAATGAAAATGAAAATCAAGTACATGATTAAATCTGCTTTCACGGTGCGAATAGTGTGTTAAAAATATTTCGATTCGATGGGCGTACTTGATGGTCTTTGGAACGTTGAGATGCTTCACTCCCCGATCAAAACTGAAACGAATCAGGTGCCCAAGCACTTATGAAGCTTATATTTTCACATCAGCAAAATTTTTAATCTGCTTATGAAACCTCAGGATTTCAGTTCTAAAAATTTTTTAAAAACAACGTTCCAACTATACTCAGAGTTAATTCTACTTATCCTATTACACCAGTTGCTCACAATTGTTTCTTCAAAAGAAGGTCAAAACGAATCAGAACAGAGCTCGCACTAAGGATTTTTCGACGAATACCGAAATCTAACGAAAGCGCGTACTCTTCTATCCAAATAAATGCGATTTTTCCAACAGAAACCCTTGTAAATTTTCCAATAGCCCACATCACTCCTCTATCTCTTCAAAAAATCAAACTCTACCTCTAGCAAGCTCTGTATAACCTATCTCTTTGACAAAGGTGAATTCATCAATAATCAAATCACTATCCGAACTCCTATCGAAAAGTCAACTTTGTTCATCAGACAGACACACACACACACACACACCCACACACATACATCTACAGGGCCACTATAACCCACTTAGTATCAATCCAAATTCGTACCCAGGTGAGATTAAAAAAAAAATCGAGTTTCCGTTCGTCAAGCGTGTTCATTTATCTGTAATTAAATTTTTCGTGTCAAATTTGTCTGATGTTAGCTTATTTGTACTTGTTGTAGTGGATGTTGTTGATAGTATGGGCATACATAGCTGTCTCGATATATAGCTCAACGTTCGGTGGTGTTTATTTCAAAGTAAACATAGTCGAAGGGGTTCTCAGCTACTGTACAATAAACCTAAAAGCCCTCAAGCCTTGGAAATCTGCCACCCTGAGGGTTCACTGACCCATCATCTCGTTCATTTGTACTATATGTTCACACCATTCTGTGTATTTTAGTTGTAAGTGTGTTTGAAAGTGGGTGTGTGGAGGTGTGTGTAAGTGGGGGTGGTGGCAGCTGCATAACTTGCTAATTATACGACTAATTACATCATTAGGAATTGCGCGTAAGCCTCCTTCTCGCGGTGTTAAAACTATAGTTGGCTCAATCTCGTTCAGCTTCGATACCACTCAAAATCTTTTTCTCTCTTTTCTACTCCCCTGTATTTTACAAACCTCCCTCTCGCTCTATATTGCTTTCACGTGGAGTGAGGTTGTTATCGAATCGATCCGTACTTTAGCTATGCTTGAAAGTCCTCGTCTCATTTTCTTTCATCTGTTTTGATTCTTTCTTCTTTTTTCTAGTCAGAGAAATGAAATTAAATGTATTAATTAAAACTTGTGTTGGGTAACGGTAGCTTGCTGCTACCAAGTTTCCATACCGATAGAAGATTTTTATCGACTGAAGGTATCACGGTTTATTCAATAATTTTGAAGTTCTGCATTGTAGCTTGGGGTTGTAAGAAAATTTTTTTGATTGCTGTTTTTCATCCTTTCTACTTTTATATCAATCCAAATGAGTGTGAACAAGATAAAATTCAGATGTTCCACATTCGATTCGCAATTTGGCCCACGTATTTTTACGTAACGTCGCGTAAAATCATGTAGACAAAGTTTGAGAACCTGTTTCATTTTCACGGGTGAAATTGAAACAGGATTACGATAAAAATTACTAATAAAATTTGAAATATTGCATTCATTCATACTCGAAACTACTTTTACTAAGACCAAAATGGAGTGAGATCGTGAAAAATACTGAAATATTACTAGAGAAGCATCGGCGGGTCGTTGACTTGGGTTCTGTAATTCGCCAACGCCCCAACGCCCTCCTTTTCTCACAGTTGAATAATATCTCATTGTTATTCTTCAGATCCGTTCTGGCATTCGATACGATCCATTGAATTTCTTTTCACGGGTAACTTTTGTTCTCTCGTGCCTTTTGCAGCCCTCTCTTAGCTGTTCGTATCGTGACAAGGAAATGCAATTTTCTCTGTAAAAGTCGGCCGAGTAAGTTGTAAGATCAAAAGTGACGCAAACGAATGCGATCATTTTCCTATCTCTATATTTATCATCATACCTGAAGAAGAATGAGTTCCATCAGTTCGTGGACTCGAAATTTTGGATGATGAATTTTTAATTGCTTAATCGACTTCCACACTCATTTTCATATGTACTGCCTAGAGGTCCAATTCGATTGTCAAAAAAATGAATTCGACAAAATCATTTTCAGTTTTAATGATGTTATAATTTTTCATTCGAACGATAAGTCAAAAATTCTTGAAAATCTAATGATACACATCAATAAATTGAGTCTTAATTTCCTTAGTACAACAATTTTCCTCTAGATCTGAACTAATATTTCAGTACAAATCCTAAAAGAATACATCAACTCAAAAGTATTACATTAGTTCCCCAACCCTGAAACGAATGAATGCAACACTTCATTTAACTACCTAATTCGGAATGTCTAGAATATTGGAGGTGAGTAGCTGAACACGGTGCATTGAAAAAATCTGAAAAATAAAAATGAATCATATGGGCACACGGAACATACTGCAGAAGAGAATATTTTTCAAAGAAAATACTAAAAATTGAAAAAATTGACACCCTTTAATATTGATATCTTTTAAGTTTCATGGACCAGTGTTCAATATTTCAAACACCATAATATGTACAGGGGTTCGAGAATTGAATCTAAAGTGACCGTTTTAGATTGGCTTATACTTGAGTTGCTCAATCATAACAAAAGACCCATGGATTAATAAGTCACAATTTGAATTTCACGCCCTATACAGAATAGACTAGAACCTTCACTTGGTATTCAAATTCTCCTCAGTTTTGTTACGTCAGATACCTACGCTCCCAGGAATTTTCAAGAAACACGAATCAAAATTTAAACAGCAATTACTGAATAAACGAGTAACAAGGACAAAATGATGACCAAAGCAATAATTTTCACGCCTCAAGGAATTTGATATTCCACTTTCAATTCCCAATTCCATTACCATTTCCATTTCAACCCCTCCCTTCCCTATTTTCTCATTTCTGTAGGAATCTCTCGAATAAGCGCAGAATCCGCATCTCAACCTCATCCATGTAAAATACAACATAAACACTTCTGCTACCCCATCTATCCAAGCCACATCTTGCCTCCGGTCTATATACATCATACACACACACGCACACATGTGATGCAGGCTTGCATATCTAGTTGATCGCCTGAGGCTATGTAAAAGTGGGCCGCGGATTGAGGGCTCGAGTCTCACCTTATAACGACACTCTCCTTCTACATCTTCCCTTTTTTTTCCACCATCCCATCTTCTCTCTCTATTCACTTTGAACGCCGTGGTCTATCATAAATGTCAATCTGTTGTAGAATTTTGCAGCCTGATGGATTTAGAACCCATCTACAGCTGATTTTCGAAACATTTTTTTTTCTTCTTTGTAAATTCAGTAATGTGTGTATGTGTCGCATCAAATTCAAAATCTTCATAATTTCTATAATGAAATTCTTCCTCATTTATTAATTTGGAAAACACCGTTATGGGCAAATTTTTTGAATTCTAAAGATGGAATCACATGAATTTTCTTTGAGCTTGCATAACTTGTGCATAGCATTGAAGACTTATCTACTTCATCATCATGATATCACTTCAATCATGGAATGCAATAGCTAAGTATAAAATATAAATAGAGATTACTTTTGACATCCTCCAGAAAATCTCGTTGAGCCTGAATACTGATCAATTTCTACGCTTTCCTACTTCTAAAATCTAAACATTTTTGCTCGAACAAAATCACCAATATACATATTTGGATGATTCCACCAAAAAGTGAATTTTGGGGGCAAAATCGTCACCACGAGTGATTTATGTTAAAAAATTATTTCAGTCCCAGACGAGTTTCAGTAATTCGTAGCAGTTGATTTTGAATTGTTTAAGTATAAAAAAAAAAATAAAAAAAAAAAAAGAATATAGAGTTACGTATCTCAAAAATGAAGCCAGATAGAGATATGTCAAGTTTCAGGTGTTGCAGAGAGGGACGATTTTGACATTTCGCCTCAAAATATATCACCACGACTTGCCAACTGATCGTAGACTCTTTCCCGCATAGATTTGCTCTAATGCAAGCAATTACAACGAGAAAATGTATTTCACGAAGCAATATAACACGCCACTTAGGAGCTCGTCATTGGGATGGCATTGATCGAAAATTTTATTCACCATTATGAAAACTTGTTCATATTTATGGTGCGCTTGGATGAGGACTTGAGTTTTCGACTGATGCCGCAGATGTGTTGGATGATTCGGGTATCTAGATAATGACTATAGCACTTCCAAAGGCGTCATAGACGATTTCGGATTTTGCAAAATTGGTAAGTGTCGTGTCAGCAGTCTTGGTGCAAACTCATTATCAGAATGTCGGATACTCGTGTTCGAGACTCGCAAAAGGATATAAATGATGTTCTTTGAAGTATTACAAATTGAAGTGCATAGTTCTATATGGGGGTTTTTGATTTTGCATATGCGTATTGGCGAAGTCAAAAGTCGAAGTTGGGTTGCCTACAGGGGACAAAAAGGACATTTCGACCCTTTATCAAGCACTACAAAATACAGGAACGTTAGGATCATCTCAAAAACTATAAACATAGTGGGAGACCGACAGAATGCACCCTAAAAAATTGCTATAAGGTCTATTCCAAGACGTGGAAACATGGGGAAACTTGATACACGGAAAATCATACTTTCCGTGGAATCACCCACTTATGCACATACATCAATGTACCCTTCAAGTCTCTAGGGAGCAGTTTCTCGCGTAGAAAGGTCCGATTGGCGTATTCAAATCCCTCGGTCCAAGCATCCGGTTAGATTCAGCTCATAATATATAGATATATATACTTCCGCCGGCGTCTGAAATTGACAGTAGAAAACTCCGAGTTTAGTCAGACGAGATGTACGATACATCCATGCAGTCAAGGAAGAGAGACGAGCGAGAGACGAATCGGGAATTGTGTATGGCAAGAGTTAGAGTTGTATTTACATGAGTGTTATACGCGACCTGTCTGAATTTGAATTTTCACATAGTGTTGGTGAAAGGGATGGGGGGGGGGGGGTAAGAGGGACGAGGTTAAAATGGAAGGAGGGAACCGTGAGAGTTGGTTGGATACTGATGTTGGTGTTGTTTACGTTACGAGAAGATATTTACAAAATATATACGCAGGAGTTTGAGAAATTGTGCATAGGAAGAGGAGTGAGGTGTTGAAAATGTGGTAAGGTAGTTTGAAATGTTTTTGTTATAGGTTTTATTATGATTTTGGTGTGATCGACGCGTGTAGTGGAGCAGAGAGGTATCGTCGACGAGGGAGTTGTAATATGTATGTGCTCAAATCGAGATTGGAATTTTCACAAGTTCTCTTGGAAATATCTTTCGGATGTACTTTTGATTTCTATCATGATGAAATCAGAGAGTTGGAGTTCGACCGATCATTCTCGTTATTTTTTCACGTCCAGAAGGCCGAAAAAATTGAAATGTGTGTGCTAAAATAGTATTCCAATGTTGAAAAGATGTTCTCTGACGTTCCGTATTCATTCAAATGAATCCATCGAAATCTATCATAAAATATTGTTGTAACTTGCACGTATCCAGTTCCCCTACATTTATTCCAGGTTAAAAGGTATCAAATCATGCTAGTTTGCACTATGATTCTTTGTTTCCTATCAAATCCATTCAAAGAAAAACACACGTATCTAAAAAAATAATAACTCATCTCAAATTGTACGAATGGATTGGAATTACTATTCAAGAATGATTTCTACAAAAATTCTCATGTAAAATTGAACATCTGATAAAAATCAAATTCATAATCTTGAACAATCAATAATGTGAGCATCAATAATTACCATCAGAACTGTAAATAGGAGGTAATATAACAGAGTAACCCGATAGAACATCTTGGCGGTTACAAAGACCTCCTGTACAGATTCAAGATTGGCTCTGTTATAGAGAGAGAGGGTTGACCTCATCTGCATTATATTGCGGTTCTGCAGTAGTACGGGTACTCTATACCCTCATGCATACTCTGCGCGTTTTCGCTCTTGCATCTTCAAAGAGCTTTGATCTTGTCGATGATCTACTCCCTAATTACTCATGAAGTGCACTCGACCTCATCGACTATTATCAAATTCATATACCTATCAGTATTACACAATTTCTTTATTATCTCACAATTTCACTGAATTCAAGATGTTTATTGAATGTTTTTAGAACTGATCAATCTTTAATTTATTCTATCAGAGAATTTCTGTTCGAATTTTCATTACATTTTCCATAAAATTGAATCGATTGATTTATCCAACGAATTTTCCAACAGCATTTGAAATCTGAGTGCTTTGTGCAATTTTATAGATGAATTTTGCTATGGCTGAGTCTACATAGACGCGCTCACTCGGGGCGCGCGCGCTCTTTCTGTTTGCACTCTCCACCCAAACACCGGAGTAGGTACCAAAAATGGGATTTGAAAATCTTTTGACGAGTGTTCCCTTTCGATAGGAGTATCAGCATAGGTTTGTGAGATAAAAAACGCCCAGTTCATCGCGTACATCGACCAAAAAATTGATTTGCATCTAATAGAGATCGAAGAGTGAGAGACTTTGATGTCAAACGATGTGCCTAATATCACCACCCCCAACTTCTCAGGTTCCTCACTCACGGCTTATTCAACATTCTTCAACATTATTCTGGGGTTGCATTAAGACTTCCTCCAGAAATTGTGAAATAAGCGAAGGTGTCCGGAATTCTGGTTAAGAAGAATCGATGCATTCCATGTACACCAAAAATCAAATTTGTGTTCCAAGAGTCACTCCTCCGTCAATTTGGGACATCTTCGGGTGGTCTTAATCAGGATTTCATACACTTTAGCTCATTATACAGCTTCTGGAATAAATACCAATGTACAACCAAGATGATGCTGAATATTGCTGAATGTTTCACAAACTGGAGACCTGATGAAAAGTTGGGGGATGATGATATGAGACACAACCACGCGTCTCATTTTTCGATCTCTAATCGATGCGAATCAATTCTCTGGTCGATTTACGCAATAGTCTGGCCGTTTTTCACCTCACAAACTTGTGCTGATACTCAGTTTGAGAGGGAACACTTGTCAAAAAATTTTCGAATCCCATTTTCTGTACTTACTCTAGTGTTTAGGTGGAGAGTGCAAGCGGAGAGAGCGCGCGCGCGTCAAGAGTGAGCGCGTCTATGTAGACTCGGCCTATGGAAGCGAGAGAGTTGATGAAAATTGAAGCTCTTTATTATTGAATCACAGGTTCCTTACGAATTCTTACATTTCCAAAATTAACTGATTTGAGATCCTTCAAAAAATCGAAGCCCCGTGAATCGTGTTGAAATGTGTTTTAAATCCAATAAAATTAAATTTTTGACCTCGTATCCCTAGCCAAAGCAAATATCCAAGAATGTGATTTTCAAGTTGATCAGAGATCTTAGATTTAATCCATCACAATCAATTCTTTCACCTATTCATTTCGAATACATCGATAAGCTCTTAATAACCCTTAATCCATAATCCAACAATTTACACAAGACAATAATGTATGGACACTTCAACCAAACACTACAACAATATCATCTTTTCCATAACAACAAAAAACTCGATTCATCATCAACTCCTCAACAAAAATTCCTGAAAAAATCATGCATACATCAATTGCCGTCCCCCCAAATATTCTTATGTCAGAAAAAACATACATCATGAATTTTGTCAGTTCATCATGTCCAAATAAGATGCATGCAAGCAGAAATTTCTCAAGATCCCCGATATGACTGTGCGTTTGTCGACCTCTACATCCGAGCTTCCAAACTCAATCGATCATTTTTTTACGCGTGTTATATACTTATAAGACAACGACTTTGGCGCCTAAAGTCTGCCTCTTGCGACGCGTCTTTTCTACCTCTATCTTTGATTCCTCGTATATTTTTGGGGAGACAAATCGTTTCTTGGATATTTTGAGGTTATGCTCTGTAAAGGAAGCAGCTGTGAAGGGAAGGGGGGTGGGAGTGTGGTTAGTGGATGGATTTATAGATTTGCTTGATGACTTGTGAGGATTTGTGAGGATTTGATGCGTACGGTTTCCAAAAAGGGCTGAATTAATTTTGTTTGGATGGGCATATTTTGAATCTTTTCGAGTACTGTCATGGAGGTTTATTTATTTTTCCGAGTGTCACGGTGGACCAAATTTTCCCCAATTTTCATCAAAGGGCCCATCGACTTTGGTGTGAAGTGTTGATTGAGTATTTGTGTGTGATTTGTCGTTAAACTTGATTTTAAAAAACTTTGACCCTGGAGACTCTTCGCGAAACTCAGTTCTTTTCAGAGGATTTCCTTTCCCGTGATTTTTCAACAGTACCTACTATTGCAAACACTCGTATATTTGACCCCCAAAAACATGTGGAAGCACCTGTGTTTCTCGCTGAAAATTATCCCGTGCTCTGTTCTGAGCCAACATGACAAGATTCTTATCTACGCCAAGAGATATCTCAGGAAAATGAATTTTTCTAAATTTAAGAAAAATCCTAGCGTTTTGGAGCAATTTTGGTCTCGGATTCGATATTTGCGTCAAAAGATATGCAAAGAAATTGTAGTCCGGTCGATGTGACATTCCAACTCCAATATTTTGTTGTAAAGTGAAATCAAAACAAGAATATGAACAAGGGCTCATTTGTGCCTATCACAGTTCACTCATTCGTCATATCGCTTTTTTATAGTGCAGAGAATTCATTGAAAAAATCTCCCAAAGAGGAGAGGAAAGAGACAGAAGGAATGAATGAATAGTCGAACATACTTTTGCGATAGCAAAGTTGACACGATCTCACGCAACTTTCAAGTTTTATCTCGAATTCAAAAGGGGGAAAAATTTACCTCACTACGTGACGTATCAAAAGAGGAAAAAAATCAAGATTGCGATTCGTATGAAATTGAATTTTGTGCCTTAGGCTAGTACTGACAAAAAGTTTCAAAAGTATGTCACGAATTTTTTTCAAAAGGGTTGCATGTTGGAATTTTTGTTATGTGCGTGACGTAGCTTTAATTTACTCCAAACTGTGACAATGTTTTGAATTTCACCTCTCACTCCATTTTGGTACATTTTTTTCCACGTGACAGATCAATTCAGTACCATGGGAAAAAATAAAAACTAAACCCAGTTAGCCTAGAACTCAAGAAAAATTCAAGGTTTCCAAAGGGTCGTTCTTAGAATCGTGAAAAAATGGTTTTCCACACTACTAAGAGATCCGAGAAATCGTGGTAATATTATATCACAATATCAGTTATGATTCAGTTAACAATTTCGCAACCCCATATTTTACAAAATCCCAAGTCTGCAACACCTCTACGTACATCATAGTAGCTTTTAGAATTCCAAGAGAGTAAGAAAAAACAACAGAAAAGTTGAAAAAAAAACGGAAGAGAAGCTTAAATACTTGATACTTGATGCGTTCTCGGAATCAAGGACATTATTCAAAAGTTACTGCATCCTCTCAGAGCCATATAATACCCTACCAACGTACAAAACTCTTTAGTTATGCTAAAATTCTTATAATCCTCTTACCAAGCAGATACTTGAGCTCTTGAGCACCTTTGCGTCCTTTTGCGAACATCTAATGTAGGTCAACTTTCTCTCTTTCTCACCAAGACATGAGAAAATTGTCAAGTTGAGACGGCAATTCTGAGCTCGCGAATTTCAAGAATATTAATAAGTACGATGACGAGTAAAGATGGAAACTTTTTGGTATAATCGGATAATTTTGAATTCATGATTGATCATGGTTGCGTTGATCAGACTTCAAACAAATCTTATTTGACGAAATTGCATATGTATAGTTTTGGGAGTTGAAATAAGGTGGCGCTATTTTTGAGATATTTTTTTGAGTATGGAAACGAATAGCGAATTTTGATCGGGGTTGCAAAATTGATATTTGAATGGTTTTCATTGGGGAAGAGACAATATTGCATATTTATATTCAGAAACAAGTGAAGAAAAGGAGAATATGGGATTCTTTCCGATTCTACTTCGTCATTTTCAATTTATCTCAAAAGCGCAATAGTCCAATCATCAATTTCAATCCAGTTCTTCATGATGACCTTTTGAATCATCGCCTCGTAAATTGAAAACTTTGGTCGAACAATGAAGAGCCCTACAAAACAATCGCATAACTTCAATAGAATCTGAGCACAGAATCGCACACAAAAATCGATTTCAAATTTACAAAAAACTAAGTTATCTAGCTCATAATCCTCAAAGATCCCCAATTAGCTCATGAGCAGCCCAAAATAAATCGTAACCACCGTTAATGTAAAAAAAAAACTCCACCCCCAACGACCCAAGAAAAAAAAAATTCGTCAAGAGACAAAATAATCATCCGAAGTACCCTTGAAAATTTTCACAAGTCTCGCGGCCTCGTTTTTTCTAATACACTTACAGCTCCCGAGCGTAAAAATACCGTCTCTTATTCTCTCACATTTGATAGCATATCAGGGAGGAGTAAAAGGAGTCACTGGCATTTACTAGACGCGCCAATTTATCGATCGCCACTTAGTCACACTTAGATCTACATCTATATGTGTGAATACATACTCAACTTGGCCACTGTCTGATAATCGTATGTCTTTCAACCAACCCTTGTTTTTCTCGGACGCTTTGCTAGTTATTTACACAGGAAGTTAGCGCGAGGGATGGAAAATATGCTTTGTGTGTGTGTGTGTGTGTGTGTGTGTGTGTGTGTGTGTGTGTGTGTGTGTGTGTGTGTGTGTGTGTGTGTGTGTGTGTGTGTTAGTAAAGGAGAAGGAGGGAGGGTAAAGTGAGTGGTGTAGAAAAGGATGGTACACACTTAGGAAAAGAGCGGAAAAGCTGCAGTCCTGCTTCGCGTTCTCTAATTTTGCACGCGACCCCGTTACGTTCGTACTATATAGACGTTGAAAACGTGTTTTATTTCCTCTCTATTAATTTTCCCGTGATGTAGCGTTAATAATTCCAAAAAGTCGTTATTGTAGAATGAATTTTATTGTGGACGCATTAATTTTCAAACATCTTCCAATCATGCGAGTGCTGCGCAAAGTGAAATAAAACACATAAGATTCATCCAGAAACTCCCATAGCCTATCTACTATTGCTGAAAGTTTACAATTGGATTCTCACTTACCCTACGTATACTAATCGATATTATTGATTTTTGAAATTTTTTCATGAGTTTTTGAGATATGACAAACGTTAAAAGCGTTGCCGATTCTAGACGTTCAAGCGAATGAAAAATGACTTCAATGTCCGAGATATCTTGAAATTCGAGAATGCCGTCATCTGGCATGACTTAGGCCACTCCTTCGGCAATGATTCGATTTCTGATGTGAACGAAATAAGTTTGCGTGCGTGAGTCAACAATTTCGATTGTTATATGCGAGCATATTACTTAGAAAAGTGCGGTCTGCTTCATTATGTAGCAGTTTTTATAATTTGTTCTTTAATCCACTGGTGGTAATCCATCTATGTCACTAAAGAGGTTAGAAGAAACTTGAAAATAATACATAATAAGCTAAAGATTGTTTAATTTAGACCATCGGGAAGCCGAAATATCCCAAGCTTATAAAAAATTCATGCAATCTTATGAAAATAGGCCTATTATACATGATGGGTGAAAATTAGGCGCACAAGCTCTCAATAACTCAGAAGAAAAATCTTTATCTGTCAAACCTGAGACATGCAGCTTGGCTTTAGTTGGGTGAATTTAGACGTAACATAGGTCAATTTGCTGATCTTGAAATAAACTTCAAAATGCATTGAATTGCATGGAAAAAATATTGAAATGGGCCAAAATGATGTGCAAAATGGAATCAGTTGGGGCAAATTAAGCACACTTACCTTTCATCACTTTTCAACGTAAGCCGTTATATCAAGTACTAATCCCTCATACAAATTTTGCCTCACGGGCTGTGACATTACTGAGATAATCCAATAGAAATGAAAAAGCTACTTTATCCTACCGTGATCCCCGAACTGAAGCTTAGAATCAATCGTTCACTACGTTGACATCATCTAAACTTATGAACAAATTACCCTACACCGATTTTGAAGAGTTCACTCATGAACAATTCAAAGGGAAGCTTTTTACTTATCTCATGTAACGGGACCGTGACGACTGGCTCAATCATGCGAAACATGAACATTTAGATATAGTTCCGCGGCTAGCTGCTATTGCCCACTTCATCTCTTTCTCACTATGAAAGCAAAAGAAAGATGACAAAACTGGCACTCGCACTGGTGGTCATCTTTTCCACCTGGATAAAAAGATATAAACCATATGAATTCTATGATAATGTATAGAATCTACATTATGTTGTTTGATGAGTGAATATTCATCACATGCAACCTATCTTGTTGAATACTTTAGCAAATTCTATTTACGTTTTCCCTACTTTCGTACTCATAATATTATTTTAAGTTTTCTATCATTCAAATCCAAACTCTCAATATCCTATTCTGTATATCACTGTATAATTATAGAGAATCATTGACGTAACGTCCAATTTGGACACATGGGATTTATCCCCTGACCTCAATAAAATATCAATCAATCAATCAAGCTGTAGCTCAAGAATCTCTACGAATCTTGTGTCGATAAAAAGAAACTCCCCTTGAAATTGCAACTAAATAATTAACTCATGCTCACCACCCTAAACTCACATTCTCAAAGTAAGAGCTCGCCCATAGAATAACTGATGTCATATAGGGGTTTTGCGCTACAGAAAATCACGCTCAAACAGATCTATCTCGTTTATAAGAAAATTGATGGTTGAGTGCATTACCTTCGAGTATATGTTACACATTACACTACTGAACAAAAATGTATCAAAGTATATTAGTCGATTACACTTTATTTATGGAAATCAGTTTGAATTCTTGACCATCTCGGGGCTTATTACTTATTCCAATTCATTCAAAATTTTCGAAATTGCAAACAGATGTCGATGTGTCACATCATTAAAATATCCTGAAAAAAGTATCCCAGGGGCTATTCGTAAATTTTGTAAGGTTCCAGGATAGAAGTGAGATTTTCTCATTTTCTAACGCTATATAAGCTTACTTGGGTTATAAATTTTCTACCAAAAAAATCTCACGACTTGTAAGACTTGTCTAAAATCATCATAATATTCTTTATATAATTTGTGGATAATCCCTTATGAGAACAATTTTTCAATCTGAAGAACTCAATTATTGTAAATCTGCCAAAACTTGGAATACAATACATGATATTGTTACAACTCATCGCATCTGGTCAGAAAAATAATAAAAAATGTATGGGCATAGAGCTGAAAGTATTTATCTAATGTACTAGGCGATTCATCGAGTATACAACCAATGATGGGAAAAAATGAACTTTCATACAAAATTGCGCATACGAGAATGAATAAAAAAGTCTTACTGATTCGTATGGAGTAACTCTATATCTCAATGAATGCACGCGAGGAGATACAAAGTGGGTCGGGAAGATGGACGGTTTTGAAAAAAAAAAAAAAAAAAAAAAAACGAGGGAAAAGGCTCAGTTGCGCGTTGTATTCATGTGTAACGAGCTTTCCGTTTGCACGCGAGGCACGCGAGTAGGAAGAAATTCCTTTTCGAATGTTATTCAGAGGATAGGAAAAGGTCAAAGGGAATAAGATTCGAAGCAGCGTCTTATGGTCGAAAAGAGACATTCTTCGAGGATCGTGTGGACCCGATTTGTTATTCATGCCCGATTGAAAATCAAAGGATTCGCAATATTGGCCTTGGTCTTTGTTAAAAAAAAAAAAAAAAAAAGAATAAGAAAGGAAAGTACGAATTTACAGCGATTTTCCATTTGTCGAACGTATTTCTCACACTCAAAGTGCATGATGTTGAAAATCTATAAGATGTAAAACCGAGATTAAAATAAAAGGGGAAGGAGGGTGGGAGTCGAGAATTTTTCGATGTTAGTTTTGGTGCAAAGTGAGCGAGTGGAAATTTTCATCTTTACTGATTATGATTATTCATGAGGTTTCTATTGTTGAATCCATCTTCAAAATTATTGTGATTTGTAAAGTCAAATTAAATAACATCGTTTAGAAAATAGTTGAGAAATATTAAGAAGAAATGTGAATTTTTGAATAATTTGAGAAAAAGACGCACTTCACGGTTAATCCTAAAATTCGAAGGTAATGACAAACGAAGGGTTATGGCCATATGGAAAAAAGAATCATGAAAAATTTCTTCCTCGATAAATTCCTGATAATTTTGGATAAACTTCATATCAGTCTTCTGAGGCATTTGAAAATACAGGCTTAGGAAAACTCATTTTCAAAATTCGTTTTGAATGATACTTCCATATATTGACTGCAAAAATCTAATCTTGAAATCCTGACCATTATTTTGCGAATTCGACTTTTCATCAAGAAAGTCATGAGCACGAAGACAAAAAAATTTCATCTTGAAAATTACGCATCTATCGCCCTCCGCCCTTTTAATCAAGAAAAGTTTTCATCCGAAATTTTTTTGAGCTATTAGATAGAGATATTCTACAGCCTACCACCTAATATTTCTATCCATATCAAAAATCCCCTCTCCAACATTTAAAAAAAAACTAATCCAACGCTGATAAATGTCTAACCCGAGGGTTCAGTCCATAGTAATCCTTACTCCCTATCAAAAAAAAAATAAAAATAAAAACATATGAATGCGTTAAAAAAAGCACAAACAATAAACGTAATCCATGACCGTATATTTCCACATCCACACCTAACCAATCTACCAGATAATTTTCCCATTCACAACCACACTCCACACAGTTCTCTCTCTATGAAAATTCCAACAAAATCCATATTTTCCATCACCATCTCGTATGACCAGACATAGACATATCAGATAGAGTATGTATGTACATAATACACTCGGTACACGCAGCTTATACACCGTATTTTCAAAGAGTCGTTCAATCAAAGCTTGGTGACGCGATAACTGCATATAGCCACAAATATATGTGTATGTATGCAGTACACATGACTATATAGAAAGCATCCAAATAGACGAAACAATTGTATTGCCGTCGAAAGTTTCGAGTGATGTTGGAGGTCGAGTATGTATGTGATATGTACAGAGAAATGTGTACAGAGTACTATAGACATAGAATTCTGGATACTCGACGATTTTCACACCTTATGGCATGACTAAAATATTGCCTTGTATGAACACACAAAAATTTCAATTCATTTATACGTACAATATTTAGCTGTAGATTTTTTTGGTATTTTTATATAGCTTTCGGTACGATCGATAGTCATATGTGATATTTATTTAAGGATGCGCCTCAGAGTTTTTACTATTCAAAATTCACAGTCCCACATGAGGTTTAACACTTTTTTCTTGTTTTCAAATATAAAAAGTATGCCGCGCATTAAATTTACATTGCCTATCTTTCATCCCTATCCGTCTGGTCTATAGATCTGGTTTTTACATTGAGATTCGCGCTTCACTCGATCTCATCTAACGGTAAAGGCAGGAATATCATTGGCTCTTTGACTTTTTTTATAACTTCGTGTGACTCGCATGGAGCATTAAAAAATTGATGTATATCGTCAGGTACTTATTGTGTGAATGACTTTTGATACTGGATTTATGATTAAAGTATTTAGGATCATGGAATGATATAGGGTTATTCTCTGTTGCTTTTTTAACTCATTTATATCAAATCATGCGAGGAGAATAAATTGTAATTTAGATATACATCATTATTGCAGGTGGTCTTCTGAAATTTTATACACTGATCAACAAAACTTTGGGGCGTCGGTGTGAGACATTTACGAAAATACAATTCCTTTGTGTATTTTGGGAAGAGAAATTGATTCCATTGCCCATTGTTCTCCCAGATTTTGAATTTTTTTTCAATCACCAAAATAGTACATTTCGATACAAGGGTGGAAAAACTTTTTTTCGCGTCCGAGTGTTGGGTTTCCGGTCTGAGCCGTAGGCGAAGGTCGGAATCAACACGAGGATGTGAAAAATAAGTTTTACACCCGTGTATCAAATACTATTTTTCGACAAACTGTGAGAGAAAGTGGAAAATCAGTGCGGAAAAGTTACTTCCTCGCACAGTGTTTCAGAAAGTGATTTTCTTAAAAATAACATTTTTCGCGTTTCTTACGATTATTTTGAACTTATCAGCTTGATGTAGCTCTCGCATAATTGAACAAAAACTTGCCCAAACCATGATGTAAACGTATTTTGACCAGTTGAGCACGATGGCAGTGGTTTCAGAGGGCTAAAACGTGTCCAAAATGAGTGACAAGCTAGTTTTTCAATCTGCTGTCAAGAAAATTTGACCAATTTCACAATGAGTCTTGTAACGCTCACAAAATGTACCTGGGACATCCTTTTTGTGTTCACAAGCGTGCATTTTTTTTCGTTTCTATTTGTACAATAGGGAATGAATATTCGCAATAGCCCAAAAATATACGTGTCAAAGATTATTACTCGGTAAAATGGGTTTTGAGTATTTTCCAGGATAAACTCAAGCCCCCTCAAATGAGTGAAATCTCGAGTATTTGTACCTACGGGCCTCTAAAACTACTAAGATAGCATCCTTTTATTACCATAATACTATATTTGGAGTACCGGAGACCTATCCTTTGGTAATGTCAAGTAACTTCCAATGGATCATGAGAATGGTATCAACCATTTCTACATCGTCTCTCATCTCCGCTCACTTTGAATCCCACTCCCAAGCCTCAGAGAGATTTTCTGATACGAAAAAAGTCAATAGGTAGTTGTAAAATGACAAGAATGAGCGAAGTACAAAATTGACAATTTTTGTTTGTTTTATAAGGTAACTGTGCCTAACTTGCCCCCATTCCCTAATTTGCCTCATTCAAGTTCTCAAATGTATGCACCCGCAGACCCTGCCACGCATTTTTTCACGTTTGTAACGTCGAAATATGAGGAAATGAACATTCTGGACCTATCCTCTATGACCCGCGCATTTCTTAGAACAAAATAGTACATTTCGATACAAGGGTGGAAAAACAAGTTTTATACGTCCATACGTAGAAAACTGCATACGCGTCTCGTGCGGAAACATTTTTCCTTCGGGAAAACCAAGCTGGACGGTGCCATCGCCCACGTCCAGCTTGGTTTCCCGGAAGAAAAAATGTTCCCAGCATTCAACGCGTAATGTACTATTACCCCCGTGTATCGAATACTATTTTTTGACAAACTGTGAGAGAAAGTGGAAAATCAGTGCGGAAAAGTTACTTTCTAGCACAATGGGTCAAAAAAGTGGTTTTCGGTACTTTCGACTTATTTTTTGTTAGTCACTAAAAGCTATGCCAAACAAAATCGATGTGATCAATTCCAACGTACTTTAATTCATTTTCTTTGTCTTTGTCCTAACTTTAGAATGCTTTTTGCAGAATGGCAAAATTCGATTTTTAGCCAATTCTACGCCCATATTACGAGAAAAAGTGCAGTGTTCCTAATTTGCCCCCATAGTCTTTTCCCAAACTCATTCCTCACTCCATTCAAATACATCAATCTCACTCAAAAAATTGAAAGAAGGTGAAAAAAGCTACAAAGTGAGCTAAAGTACGTCTGATTTGGAGGTCTGGGAACCGAGATATCCCGATTATACGAAAAACCCGTATAATCTCATGAAAATAGGCCTCTTTTCCCTGTGGGGGCAAATTAGGAACACACTGTTGAAAATTCGCAAAAAACCTTCTTTCGCGAAAATCAAGATATCTCGGCTCCAGTTTGTTGAAATTAAACGGACTTCGGCTCATTTTGAAGGTCTTGAAACAAGCTTCAGAATCACCTAAAGTACGTTGAAAAATATGGAGATGAGTTAAAATGGCGAGCAAAACAAAAGTAATGGAGGCAAATTAGGCACACTTACCTTATTTTGAGAGCATCCATAAATGACTTGACGCTGGAATTTACCAACGTTGACCCCTCCCCTCCCCCTTGTCACGCCCAGCCCCTTTACTGAGCGTCACGTTTGGCTGGGTCCTCCTGCCCCCAAGAGTGTGACGTCATTTATGAATGCCCCCTTTTCCCACGAAGTAGAAGTATATAAGAGACTTCATAGTTGTGTTCACAGATTTTTGATGTACTCAAGTGGAGATGTTGAAAATATAGCTTCTCGGGTATGTCCACGTGAGTGGACACTTTTAATGAGTGCTAAGCCTACGTAGAAAACATACAGCGTTAGATATGATACCGTCTTGTGGCGACTGAGGGGACCAATTTCATAGTTCCACCAGTGCTTTGCGCTTAGGAAACTCGGCGTTAAGCTCATTGCGGCTAGGTTTTAGCTTACCACCTTTTCCCGAATAATAGCGATAATAGCCGTGAATTTTACGCAACCATTCTTTGGAATATCGTGAATAATTTTTCTCCTCTGTATCTATAAAGACGAAGAAAATGCGCCCTCGTGAGCTCGAAGAAGATGTTTTTGACCAATTTTTTGAGCATTTTGAGATTTATTGCAGAATTGATCTAATATTCCTCATAGCGACTTGAAAAATCAACTTGTTACTCGCGTCGAACGCTACCTAACCTTCTGAAACCACTATCATCGTGTTCAGCAGGTCGAAATACTTACGTAAGAAAACATGGTTCAAACAATGGGTATAGTTAACGATCGATTTAATGAGTCAAGGGTTGTTCTTCTAAAAGTGGCACTAAAGGTGCCACTTTTAGAAGAACAACCCTTGACTCATTAAATCGATCGTTAACTATACCCATTATTGTTAACATGAGTGACCAAATCCAAAACCATGGTTCAAACAATTTTTGTCTTGTCATGGGAGAACTTTGTGAAATTTTGATCAATTTGAAATGATTGCAAAAAACGTATAGAACGTTGTTTCCGTTAAGATCAAATTTTGGTGTTTTGAAAAAAAAATCTGACGTCTGGGGGCAAACCGGGCTGTGAGGTCGGTTTCCACGTCAGAAAATACAAAATAATCATAATTTGTCGAATGTATCATTTGATCCCAAAATTCCGTGATCAGTCTTATTTAAGAAGGCTCGCCTGGCATGGAAGGGCTGCTGTGAAATATGACTCGTACAAACATTACGAGATTTTGTAAATAGTTGAATTGAGGTCTAATGAAGCTTTTGACAAATTTTCAAGGTTCCGGATTCTATCGTTCAGAAAGTACAGGTCTCTTTCCTGACTCTTCTAAGACCCACAATAAACTTCCTAATTCAACTCATTTTTTTTATCGCCAAAGCATTGTAGCTGCGTCCTTAAAAAAACCCCCTGATTATCTTTCTTGCATTGTCATGACTACGGAAACAATTCCATCGAAAACTCGTGATTCAAATCATGCAAATTGCAGGAAAGTCTAGTTCCATCCATAAGACTACATGCAGAAAAGGCTAAAATAAGCCTTTCAATGATTTTAGTGCGAAGTACCCTAGATTTACAAAAGTGATCATACAATCGTTTGATGTTGACTCAAACAGCTCGTCCAAGTTTCAACGAAAATTTGCTGTTAATCCTGAACCAGAGGAAGTCTCTTGAATTATTTCTTCAACAATTTCCTTAAGCTTCAACTCACAGATACGAAAGCTCTGATGAGAGTTACTCTTATCACTAAATCTGAGGTGTTACCTTACCCCAAGAATGACCAAATCGCGTGTTTTCTTCGAATAAACATTCCCTACCTCCGATCGATATAAAACTTTACATGAAACGCGCGCATGCATTGAGACATTATAGAATCCCACGAGCGACCGCGAAAGCACAATCAACTATTTCACCAGTCACAATCCAGTAAACGATAATATCTCAATTTTAACCCGAAATTCCTCAATCTCGTTAACCAAACCAAATCAAAGCGATATAAAAAAGTCGAAATTTACTTCTGAAACTTGCGCTATATTCGATCGAATGCAAAGCGAGCAAATGAGTGAGAAAAGAGCAAAAAAGAGGAAGTTGATAAGACCGATGATGAAGTTGTAGTTTTTGCACTGGTAATGCCGGCGCCATGTAATTTCCATGATTTCCTTGCGTTGCAAATTTCCGATCTGGCGCGCGAGGAAATTGCAAAGGAGTGGCATCAGTGCCTCCCCAACACCTGCGTTTGTCCAACAGATTGATTCTACTCGAGCTAGATATATGTATGTCTGCGCTGCTTGAGTCGTAAAATTCTTCCATTTATAGTTCTTCTCACGCCCATTGAATGCTTCTTTTTTGATCATAGAGGATTGGACATTATTTTTTATGAGACAAAAAGGTTGAGGGAATTTTTCAGTCGTTCGAAACGATGATCAGTCGGATGTGATTTCAACATTACAAATGTATAGTTTGACTGGAAGCGTAATACAAATGAACCCTGGTAGAAATTATCAACATTGGAAATGTTCTCCGATGTACATTTCTCAAGGACTGAAAATGTTGTGGTGATATTCGGCCAAAAATTGGGCATTTCACGGGCATCAGTGTGTAAATATGACAATATTTGACCTAACCTCGAATATGTATTTTGAGCCAATAAAAGACCTACATAAATATCGTTGGAAGGTGAGTAATCCAAAACATATTCCGGGCATTTAATGGACATTTTATGAATTAATTTTTGTGTTGAATTGTTGTGATGGTCTTATAAACTAGAATATTCGCAAGATCCTTTCTTACGGTGTTTTTCGTTATCCTGAGGTCAAATTTCAAACTTGAATGATATTTCTTCTTGAGCTTTGATCAAGTGCATAATTTCACTACTGTTACATTTTTTAATAAGGTTATGATATTTTATGCAATTCTCCGATGTTTGGGTGCTCGTAAAATTGCATAAAATAGTATTTGCACGTCATTCTTGAGGTTCCTCGCTTCCGAGCAATTATTTCGCCTGCGGCTCGGGCCGAAAACCAATCGCTCCGAAGCGAGCTACAACCTCATGAACTTGGTGCAAAACATACTATTTCATTCGGAGTAAAAATCAATAGGGTAAAGATGAAATATATTCGATGATCGTGCTCTCCGACATTACCCTTTTGAGTTCAATGAACTGATCACTCGGAGGAAACATTCTATTTAGTCTATTTGAATGTATTCATAACAAAATGTCGAAGGCAAAGTATGAATATACTCAAGTTACAGATGATTACTGATGAAAAATTATTCACTAATGAATACAACTTTTTTTACTGTGTTTCAGGTGAGTTGAAAAGTGAGCAACCATCGCGAGTTGTAGCCTAGCTATGTGAGTTGATAATGAGATGCAATTATTTACAAAGTTCGTGAGGTTGAAATTCTCACGAGACATTATCTTCCCCTAGGGTAGTTTTGATGAGGATTGTAATCAATTCTGATGATAATATGTTAGACACAACCAGAGAACTTTATTAGATAAAAAGGAATGATATTTTGGGATAATTGATTACTGTAGCTAAGAATAGATCTATAGTCACCCGGTAGTTCATTTCTTCTTGTACGAACTATCCAGCAAATTGAATCCGAGATTCTAGATAAAAGAGGTTAATTTGATGTTTTGATATAGCTCACTAGTTTCCGCGTTCCCGAGTGATTATTTTTCCACGCTAACCAGGTGACTGAAGAATTTGATTTATTTTTCCACACGAATTTCCCTTTAAGGAAAATACTCATCTCATACAGAGTTATGTATTTTCGTTCCTCATATCCACCGCTCACTCGCGTTTTCTGCGAATCAAAAGTTTCTTCGATCATTATACATGAAGGATGAGAGGGATTGAAGGAGTTAAAGAAAAAGTTGTGCAAAGAAGGAGAAAAAAATCACTTCCGCAAAACGCGACGTCTCTACTGCACATGAATGCGGAATAAAACTCCTTATTCGTTGATGGATATTCTTCAGAATCCCGTTCTTTTCATCCGAATACGAGACATATCATTAAAAAAAATCCATCATATCATATCAAGGAAGAGAATCTCAAAGGGTTACATAATTTACGTCATGTCATGTTTATCAATTTCATAGTTGTAACAATGAAAAAAGACAATCATTACAATTTTTTCATGACTTACTCATTGAATTCGAGACGATTATTTGAGATCCCTCATGTAACTACACAATTATGAATTTCAATTGCATAACCTCATCCCTTGAACTCATCCATAACAATGGAGGACTATTTCTTCCTTTCTCCTCTTAAAAGTTGACCACATTCCCCAAGCACCAGCAAACCCAAGCTAAACCCACCCTCGCGTGTCTGCCAATTTTCTCGACGACAAAATAGTTTAAGAGATAGGGTGGAGGAAGGGGGAAAGGGTGGAAGTACTTGGCTAGCAGAACACGAGACTCGATCAGTCCAGTAAGTATCTCATCAGAGACAAGTCTGTCTCCGAAGAGAGGCACCTCTGAGCCACGATATCCCCTCGAGCTTACCCACACATAATACGGACTCTGCTGACCCACTTCACGTTCTCTTTCGCTCTCCCTATGGCTATGGCCAATCCCTCTGATTTTCCGCGACACTCGTAACTCGTTCTCTACTCACACACACACACACACACACACACACACACACACACACACACACACACACACACACACACACACACACACACACACACACACACACACTCACTTATAGACATAGCCGAACTAGCGACATTGCACAATTGATGCACATATCTTCAGTTGGTGAGCAAGCCATGCTTATATAGACCGTTAGGGTGTGTCCACAAATGAAGCGTACGCACTGCTCACGGCTCACAGCGCATACCACGGATCACGTGCGCTATGCGTTGCTCATCGGATTTTAGCTGACGAATGACATGGATTTCCCGGGAGACCATCTCTCGAAAACTGTTAGAGTGAAATTTTGACTCAAAGCTTGGAGTGATTCTCGGAATGACCGAGAATGACTCATGTTACAGTGAAAATCTGACTCATAGGGAGTGAAACCACAGAAATATTACATCGCTCTAAGATTGAGTCAATTTTCACTCCAAAAAGAGTGAAAATTGACTCCTCACATTGAGTGAAATAGATTTTTATAGGTTAGGGTATAATCCCAGAATGATTTGCGAGACTTTCATGAAGAAAGTAGAAAACTTCTGAAGTGTTGAATCACGCTGCTCTATCCGAGCTTCTCTCCGAAATACTTCTCGGATATATTTAAAAACTCGTATCGACCGTTCACAACCATCCATAGGCTTTCTTAAGTATAAAGTATCAAAGTTACATTTGGTCCAATGGTTGAGACACTTGCCTGGCAATCAAGAGGGTGCGGGTTCAAATCCCCATCTAGTCGAACATAAATGCCAAAATTTACGTTAAATACATTTTTCATAGAATATTAATAATTAGAATTGCCAGGAAATCAATTGGAATATGTGTGCACGCCTTAAATTAATTTTTTTATTGCAATATCTAGAATGTTGAAAGGTTTGGTTTTCAATTATTTGACTCAATCCTAAAGGTGATAATTGACTCACGTTGGAGTGAAATTTGACTCCAGATAGGAGTGATGAATCACTCCAGTTCGGTGCGCACGAAACTGACTCAAAGCTTTGAGTCAAATTTCACTCCAACGGGCTTAGAGAGATTACCCATTCTCGATCGCTAATCTCAAGTTCTGTATTGGATCCAGCCACCGCGGCTAAAATTCGATGAGCAGCGCATGGGGCACGTGAGCCATGCGCTGTGAACCGCGAACAGTGCGTACTCTCTAAACCCGTTGGAGTGAAATTTCACTCCAAGGGAGTGAAATTTTACTCAAAGCTATGAGTCAGTTTCGTGCGCACCGAACTGGAGTGATTCATCACTCCAAGTTGGAGTCAAATTTCACTCCAACGTGAGTCAATTATCACTCTTAGGATTGAGTCGAATGATTCAAAACCAAACTTTTCAACATTCTAGATATTGCAATAAAAAAATTAATTCACGGCGTGCACGCATATTTCAACTGATTTCTTGATAATTGTAATTATTAATATTCTATGAAAATTGTGCTCAACGTAAAATTTTGGCATTTGTGTTCGGCCCGATGGGGATTTGAACCCGCACCCTCTTAATTGCCAGGCAATTGTCTTAACCATTAGACCAAATGTGACTTTGATAAGTTACAGTCAAGAAAGGGTATGTACGGTTGTGAACGGTCGATACAAGTTTTTAAATATATCAGAAGTATTTCGGAGGTAAGCTCGGAATAGAGAAGCATGATTCAACACTTTAAACGTTTTCTACTTTCTTCATAAAAGTCCCGCAAGTTATTCTGGGATTATACCCTAACCTACAAAAATCCATTTCACTCAATGTGAGGAGTCAATTTTCACTCTTCTTGGAGTGAAAATTGACTCCAGCTTGGAGCAAATGTAATATTTCTGTGGTTTCACTCCCTATGAGTCAGATTTTTACTCCAACATGAATCATTCTCGGTCATTTCGAGAATCACTCCAAGCTCTGAGTCAAAATTTCACTCCAACAGTTTTAGAGAGTACGCTTCTATTGTGGGCACACCCTTAGGCTCGTTCTACATAGGATGCGCTCAGTGCGTGTGCGTTCGCGCATATGCTTGCGCTCAAAGCATCAAATGCAGAGAATTTCATGGAGCAGCCTCACTAGCCATTTCCTACTCAGAATTTCCCCAAGGGAAGAGTTAGTTGATGTCTGGTGGGCTCCGAGTGACATGATTGAGCCAAAAAATCAAGTTTCTTCGTGTTTTTCCCCAGTAAAATAGAGGTTGGCCACCCTAAGAATTACTCGCTCTTTCATTACCGGTTAAATACGCGACCCATGACATTGAATGACGGAGGTCTCCGGACGACATTTTTGGGTCAGAAACACGATTTTCTTCGTTTTTTTTTTCATGAGTAAATAGGATAAACCAGCAGTGGTGGTCCCGCCAGCCATTTCGGGGAAGAACCCAAGTTGAGCACCGTTTTCACAACTCAGTATCGGCATTGGTGACCACCCGTCTTACTTTGCGGAGACTGTACCTTTGTTTGGGATCAGGAACTAGGCAAGAGCAAGATGAGCAGTCACGAATCCGGATACTGAATCGCAAAAACGTTGCTCAACCTATATTTTTTTTCCAGAAAGGACCACGTGGCCACCGCTGATGTTGTTCTCTATTAATCATGAAAAAGCATGGAGGAACTTGATTTTGTTGATTTGATAATGTCACTCGAAGCCCACTAATCATCAACCAACTCTTAACTTGTGGAAATTCTGGGTAGGAAATGACTGGTGAGGCTGCTTTATGAAATTTCCTGCATCAAATGCTATGAGCGCAAGCGTATGCGCGTACGCTCACGCGCTGAGCGCATCCTATGTAGAACGAGCCTTACACTCTGGGTGCTGTAACCTCCTCTGCATTGTATCATACGGAGAACGTTATCCATTCACATTTCACACGTGATACACCCTGCACATACACGCACTATGCAGATTCGAATGAATAAGACGAGATGCCGGTTTATGAAGGACGTTCGCTTTTTCAAAAGGCCTTTTACTGCCGAGCTTAAAATGTGATATTTGAAACGAAGAGACGTTTCCGCTGAGATTGATGCTCGAGATAATGTCAAAGTCGGAGCGGAAGTTTTTGAATTTCGCGCGCAAAGCTTCCACTGCGTTTCATCGCTCGAGGAGTGAATTTTCTGTGTTGATTACATTGTACGATTAAGGCGATGCGGTCACCATGCAAGCTGAAAATCATTCCCAACTTTCTCTGACACTGTTGCGATTTGGGCTAAACGACGAGCGCACGAATATTTGTTATCATCTAACTTAGATTTGTCTGCTCTTCGTTAAGCCCAAATTGCAATAGAATCGGAGAAAGTTGGAAATGAAAATGTGCGTATATTATAGGTTAGGAGGTTCCCGCGGCCGAGTTATTCCCACTTTTCTCCGATTCTCTTGTGATTTGGGCTAAGCGACGGATTGAGGAATACAAGTTGGACAATAACAAGTATGCGACAACTCGTCTCACACTTTGAATCATCAAACTTTATATGGTAGGTGTATTTTCAAGGTCTATGGTCGTGGTGCAAGGTGACCGCATCGCCTTAAACCTAGGTATACCTATGTGGTCGTTTTTTATGTTTTCTAATGGGTGTTAAGGATTTTCGCGAGATTCCTGTTCAATTTTGAAGAAAAATTTGATTAGTAAGAATACAGGAAAAACAAAATTCGGGCGGTTTTCGACTTTCTCATCGTCAGCTCATATAATACAGAATTTTTTTGAAAGATATATGACTTCTGACAAATTGAGATTAGGCTAGGGTGATTTTTCTCCCAATAAACTTCTTCATGTCGAGGAGATGCGATATCGCGGTGGAAAACTCACAAAAGAGTCCTCCGCGATGAGTAAGTCGGATTTTTGAAAAGCACTGCATGGCGGAATGATGTGAATGAATTCAAGAAAGCTACTCTGCAAGATTACTTAGTCATGAAAAAGTTTTCAGCATGTCGATTCCAATCCGAATGCACTGCTCGTGCAACCATAATTTGTGAAAAGTCAAATGAAAAATCATACTAACATGAAAATTCATCAATAATAATGTAATATCTTGCTTGTAAGAGTCTGATCATTTTGAATCGAAACACTTTTTTAGCTCACGATACTGGAATGATTATCCGAACATTCTCCTTCTGAAAGTAGGAAATGGAAAAATGGAAAAGAAGTAGAAAGATTTTACGTAATGTGAAAAAAGGATCGAATCGGAGAAGTCAATCTCAGAGATCGAAGATTGAATTTTCAATCTTTTCAAGAATCTTCTACACGGTATTCACTCTTTCAAAGCTCGCAGAGTTCGCGTAAGGTCAACAACTTCGATTAAAGCACGCGTCAAAGCTCACGTGCCACTTTTGTAAGCTTTTCCGATTAAAATTCACAAGTTCACCTTCACCTACTTTTCCAACATACGTGCTCGAGATCTATCAAGCGCAGTAAGCTATAAGGAACTTGATATACACATCGAATACACGCAACACCTAACAAATTTCGATATTACTCTCGCGTCACTATTAAAAGTACAAGCTATTAGACTAGATGACATCGCAAGATTGCTCGATGATGCCCATACACTTTTCCATTCACTCCGATTACTAGAGCAGTAAATAAGAATCTAGCATGATTCAGATCAAATTTGAATTTCAAAGGCCTCACGCCTTGACAGATCTTTTCGAAGTCAGGTTGGATAAAGCACCTTACGATCGTGGAGGATGATACCTTCCCACTCCTATCATCTTTTATACTAATACAACCCATCTACATGAATACACACACAGACACACTCACTCACCCACTCACTCATGCACTTTCTCATTTGTTGGCACATCCTCTCTTGCACTTATTTGTTCACTTCGTTGCATTTTTCTCACTCACTCACCCACTCACCCACCCACCCACCCACCCACTCACACACTCACTCACGTACACACGCACACGCACACACGCTCACACACAACATACAAACACTTGTTGTGACTTTTTCATTCGACTACACAAGTCTAACTTCCCATTAATCGCATATTTTCATGATTTCCTCTTCACATACGCACCTACACACATACGTAATCACGCACAGTTGTGCACACGTACACTGTGAAAAATTTTTTCGAAAAACTTCGACCAACTGGTGGAAGTTTTCATTCAACCACTGGTTGAACGCAAAATTCAACCAATGTGGATTATCACAATATGTCCGTGAGCTTCCTGCACGAGCTGCATATCAGGTTACCTACGTAAGGGGGGAGGGGGGTGGTAGAGTATGGTGGATTATCCTATGGGTGGATAAGGATGGATGAGGGAGGGTGGACTGATGGATGATGGATCGATGGATGGATGATGGATGATGGATCGATGGATGGATGATGGATGGGGTCGATAAATGGATCGAGAAATGGATGGTGGGTGGGTGGATGGATGGATGAATGGGTGATGGGTCCATCCATCCATCCATCATCCACCCGTCCATCATGCTTCTATCATCCATCCAATCACCCATCCAACCTTCATCCCTCTTCTCCACTCATCCAACCATCACCCATCCATCCATCTATCCATCCATCCATCCGCCCATCCAACCATCACCCATCCATCCATCTATCCATCCATCCGCCCATCCACCCATCATCCATCCATTTATCCATCACGGGATATAATCCCTTGGATGAAAATTCAACCAGTTGGTTGAATGAAAAATTCAACCAGTGTGGTTAAAAATTCTACCAGCTGGTTGAAATGTTGGTTGAAAATCCAACCAATTTTTTACAGTGTAGATATTCACAAGACAAATCTAACTTTTCAATCACTGTTTTCCATGACCTCCCCCCCCCCCCCACACACACACACACACACACACACCTCACACATAAATACACTCTGTGGAGTTGGACGAACACAAGAGGGAATGAACATTCATCAGAGAGAGCTAGAGAGAGAACGTCTTGAAAGTATGTCGCCCTTCGGAAACGGAAATCAGCATCGGCAGTGCATCGGCCTCGGATGCCGCGGTGTCACACTATACGGACCACATACATACATATATACATCTTGTATAGAGAGCCTGTACGTGGCCTGATTGTCGCATGCTTGACCCCTTTAGTTTTTCCCCTCTACCTCGGTCACCCGCGCATTCGATCGATATATACGTAACACCCTCATATCCTCGCGCAGCATCAGCATCCACAAGCTCTCGATCACAATATATGTACCTGCTACGACAGTGCCTGTATAGCCGTTAAAAAGGTCCACGATCCGCTTTATCCTCTTGAACCTCATCGGCCTGCTTCGAGTCACTTCACTTTCGCTAACGTTCAACGGGAGAGAATCTGTGTCCATCATCGTAAATTGCGTAAGCCGTCAAATCTAACTGATCGAACAACCTGACTTAGGTCGTATCCACACATGAACGACACGCCATCATATCCTTGACACCTGATCTCAGTGCTAATTGGGAAACAGATGTTACTTCGCAAGCTCGCATGTGTATCTCAGATAAGGGTTTGTACACAGATGAAGGACATGTCATGCACTCGTCACACGCAATTTGACTCAACCTCCACGCAACGGCATGTATTTTGTTTCGTCAAGTGCATTGCGTCTTTATATTTCCTGGATATCTAAATAATTATCATATATAATTATTATTCATATAAAATCCATGCCGTTGCGTGAGGTTGAGTCACATTGCGTGTGGCGAGTGCATGGCATGTCCTTCATCTGTGGACACACCCTTATCTGGGACACACATGCGAGCTTGCGAAGTAACATCTGTTCTCCAATTAGCACTGAGCATTGCAGTTTTTATCAAAAATTTTCGATTCAACAAGCACTTACGGATGCCCAAAAATTGAAGAAAAGTCGGAAGGCACATTTGCTGATTGGAAATACACCAACGCGCGAGGTATCAAATGTCGTGTCAGGTCGTGGCACGACGTCGTGATGTGTGGTGGTGCATTGGTGGACGCAACCATAGAGTATATCTACAAATAAATGGCATAATTACCATTCCCTCGCTCCACGCCATTCCACACAACCTTTATGTGTATTTGTTAGGGTGTGTCCACAAATTAACAAAGTACATTGACCTCGCTGCATGTCACGCCACATGATCTCAATCAACGACTTGAGGTACTTGAAGTGCTCGTTTCGTGTTTTTTGATTGGAGGTTCTCCGTAATCGTTCTTCTTTCTTGAACTCGCGCTTCTCAAATGAAAAGACATCCTTATGGGAAATCATCATGCATTGCGTGTACGAGATTATGGCATGTCGTTCATGTGTGGATACACCCTCAGGGATCTGCACCTGTCGCTTTTTCCAATTTTCGACCATCCACGAGATCTTGTCGCATTCAAAAGTTATAAACAGAGTCCAACGTGCATTATTCCGATTGAAATGCATACTGTTGCGGTGAAGTTACAAAGATATGTCATATCGTCCATCGGTGGATACACCCGAACGAGCTCGTAAACGTAAAATTGTGCATAATAAACGTTTGTTTTCGTAAGGCAAGCGAAATTTGAGTTCGTACAAAGTGTATATCTAGCGGTGAAATCGAGTGTAAGATGGATATTCACCCTTGGGATGTAATTTATGTGGGAAAATTTTAGATTGGCAAAGATGAGCGATGGCAAGGGGGATGATGAGTATCAAGTGATTGAACTTGATTGAAGTCTAAACGGATGCCGTAAAGTTGTGTAGTATTCAGGCTTGATGGCTAAATTTGTCACGGGTCGTTGACCTGTTTCATTATTTACTCGGAGGATTTTGATGCACGAGCTTTCCTCTATTCCAATGGTGCTTAAATAGCAGCTGTCGTTTTACGGATCAAGTGTTAGATTCGAAGAAATGGCATTAAATTGATACAATTTGATTATGATTGTTGGTTATCGCCCGCTAAAATAGCGCTACTTTCCGTGTGGAAATAAAAAATTTGACGAAGATCTTAACTACCAATATTTTGTGAGCTTTCGTATCCATCAATATATCTGAATATTGATCTAAGTATCTGCAGTATTTTGATGGATCTTTTTTGCAGATTTTCCGAAAATGTAGTCGCGACGATTATCTCCGTTTGCGATATTGTTATGACTGAAATATGATTTTTTCGGTAAAAAGTATGACAACAGTTCTCTGAATGTCTAGAGATGAATCATTTTTTCATGAGTATCGATATGAGAGATAGAGTCGGATTCGCTTCCAAGCGCAATTCAAACATCTCGGATTTATTTCGTTCCACATCTCATTAAAATCATCTCAAAATGTATCATTCGAGTGAATGTTAACCCCGTAAAGATCTATGAATTTATCACTCATTCCTGATAAGAGGAAAAATGTCTCACGAAAAACACATTTTAAATGGCAAATAAAAGTACAAATTTCTGAAAAACTAGACGAATACCTATAACTATCCAAAAGGTAATAATATTCCCTATTAAGAGCATCAAAATTCACGAGGAAGCATTTGCAAGGCCACTTTGAGAGATCAAAGTACGTAAGATGAATGGATCTTACATGTACTTAGTGAGAGATGTTCTCGAGTCCATTAATATTGCGCCTCGCTCGGCGCAAGACCACGTTTCCGTTTTCAGGAAATTAGGTAGGTATAGTGTAGCAGAGCAATGAAGGCCAACTAGTTTCCGAAACTATCCTCCCTATTCTGAAGGATTCTCTTGGGCTGATGAATTGAGAATATGCCCATCTTGGCTAAATGGAGCCACTGACCCCAATTTAAGTATTCTTAATAGGTCTATTTCATTCTGAGTATCTGATTAGATCCTAAGAATAAGAAATCATCTCCGATCTGTCCATTCTCAAGTGAGTCATTGACCTCCAAGATATAACCAAAAGTATGATAAAATGCATGAACTAGATGACACATGGAAATTGCAATGATGATGCAAAATTTTGATGTCATTAAAAAAAACATAAAGCATGGTAAAAACTTCTATACCATGCAAAAATAATGCATCTAACCTATTAGAGATAGTCTAAACCCCTGAAACTGACCTTATCTGATAATAATCGTTAGAACTGCATGAGCTTCTATAGGTTACTGATCATCTACAAATGATCAAAACACGAGAGCAAATGCATAATTTCTCAGAGAGTGAAAAGTATCTCCCTAAACTAGAATATTGTAGCATTAACCTTCAGAGGACGGGGATGACCACTATAGTGGCTCACTAGTATAAAATTCATTATACAGTCATCATAAATGGAAATTTTCATGGAAATCGAATGTCATTCAATTAGGGGAAATCGCCGTCCTCTAAAGGTTACAAAAATTAGTATTCATGGAGTGGACAATTGTCTGACATGATCTGTAAATTTTTTTACAGAAAATTGTTCCTAAGCACGGAAAAATGGACTAGAAAGCGAAATAGGAAGTAGATCCTGTAGAACCTGCATGGCCAACCGGTTTGACCCTAACCCCACGAATATTTGATAAAAGTACGTACACTGACCTCTTAATAATGAAAAATTCATAAATTTTATTAAATTCATGATTGTGTATTCAATGTTGTTATCGTATTGTTGTGAGTTCAAATTATTCTCATCTGCACCTGTCGTGTTTTTGCATTTTAATCTTCATGACTTGGAATTGTGTGTTTTACAATATTTCGCAATGCATTCGGATGTCATGAGACTTTACCATCTTTTATACTTGCATTTTTCATACTTTGCATTTTTAGAACGTCTACCATTTTGACCAGAATATCTTTCCTTCTTTGAACCTTTCCTCACGATATCGGCTGATATTTGATCCAAGTGCTGAGTAAGACTGTACGCCACATTTTTGCAGTTGTAAGAGATATTTCTTTTCCCCCCAGAGGAAATTGATTTTGAAAAGTTAAAAGAAACTTGGACGTATGAAACGTGTTGTCACTGTGTAAGGAGTTCTCGAATGTAGTCGTTGACGTCAAAAGTATGTCACAAATTCGAAATTCAATGAAAACATTTCTGAAAGTATGGAAAAATTTTTCTACAAAATATACGCTCCAACATTTATTTTTAGTTTGCATGAATTCCAATTTGCTTGCTGTTGCTTCTTTCATTTTTAAACTTATTACAGATTGATTCATCCCTAATTCATGGAATAATAAAATGAAAAAGGTCGTTCCATAAATAAAAAAATTAACAGAATTTATTAGTAAGTAATTAATACTCAATCTTACAATATGCATGAACGCATGAATATTTCAATGATACTTGCTAGGTATCAAGCTTTCGCAATCTAAAGCTTTGACATACTCTGAAAATTGCTTCCGAATGTGGCTTTCGATTGAATTGGCCACTTCCGCCGATGACATCGCATCTCCGATGTAGAGAGACACACTCACATCTGATAGATAAGTGTGTGGATTGCAGGAGTAAGTTTTTGTCAACCCAGGAAATATCAAATCGATTTCTTGGACGTTTATTTGGCACTGATTCTTATCGTGTTTTAATACAATTACAGCTCTGAATATCATATTTTGGATATCAGCACATGCGGAACATGAAAATGGTATCCATTTGAACTGTAAGAATATTGAATTAATAATGAGAATGTGAATATTTGATCACTAATTTATCATGTCTATTTTATCGCTATCATTTTGCTATAAAATTATGGCCAAAAACTTTGATAGGTATTTGGTTGGGTTTACGATTTTGTTTCGTCAAAAATTTGTCTTTTCGTATAGTGGCCGTATTCTGAAATGCGATCAAATTTGTGGAATGGAAAGTGTGACGTGTACTTGGGTACATCGAATCTGAGAAACTATATCGGAAACTACTGTATCTGGTAAAAAGAATGTAAAATGTAGGTTGAATACTTCAAGGATCAAATAATCTCTTGAGATTGTAAAAATTGCCCCAAAATTTTGTAAAAATACAATGAACTCGACTAAGGTGCATTCCTGATATAAATGTTACCTCAGTCACATGAAAATTGGCCATAAATTAGACTATTTTTGGCCTGTTGTCATAAAAGTCCAAAAAAGTTATATTTTTGGCCTGTTTCCAGTCACAAGACGAAAATTGACCATTCCAAGGCAAAAATCCAATTACATACAGAATATACCCACCAGGGTAGATCAAAATTTCGTCGGCCATTTAACGCAAATCGAGTGAACTGAAAATGGAAGTGACTAAAGTTGACGCCTCAGTATTACATCATGAATATCTGATTATTCAAACAAACAGTTTCCCAAAATTTCATCAACACTATGCTAATAATAATGAATAGGGGTATTCTAGTATTATATGTACTTACCACTTCGAGATGTTTGTAAATGAGGTATCCCTTTGATGCCACAAAAGTAAAAGAGACAAGAGTTGAACCCTGACTGAATGATGTGTCGACGGAAACGTTGCCTTCCCTCTGCAAGCCGCTCAAGAATCTAGAAAACAATGGCTCCTTTGAGCTTCAAAGTGGAAACTTCACTCAAATCTCACTGTGCGATGCTATAAAATGTAATGAGTTCAGACTATAGTCTCTGAAGGTATTGTTCTTGTTCAAAGATTGAATGCATTTGAAATTGCTTTTTCCCTTCATTGTGCAAAGGATATAGTGTGATTGGAACAGTACGAATTTTTATCTACAGAAATATACTTTTGTCCCTGCATCAAATTATTCTGGAAGTCTTGTTTTAGTCGAATAAATGATCAATACTTACGTAAAGAAACCATTTGAAGCCAGTAACTTTTCATACTTGGTATCTGCAAGTTCTATTGTTGTATTCATCTCGTTATGGACATTTCCAGGAAATTTCTTTAATAGACTATCCACAGCATCTACCAAATGCTCCTGAAATCATCAGGGGCCGCACATGAATATCATGTAGTCACTCAAAAGAAGAGGAGGGGGGGGCAAAAATGCTCGCAAAAATGTCTGGAGTTCGGGAACATGATTTATGCACGGCCCGTTAGCCAATCAGGAAATGATACCGCGTAAAATCTTTTTTGTTCATCTATGAAGTTTTTCGGAACATCAAGTTATCATCAGGAAAACTTCATACGATCAACAAAAAAATTTTCGCGCGGGATATGTTGTATCAAAAGAGATAGTTGACAAAATCAATCCAATTTGCGTGAAATTGAACCTACTTTTCATCAATTAACCATGATTGAAAATGTCTCGCTTTAGTGTGTACATACACCGAGCATCAACATATTTGTTGCGACGCTCAAAATCTCAGTTCCTTCCATGTGTGCAATGGATCCCACCGGTGGGACCGAGACTCATTTAATAGGATTTTGATTATCACCACACACAAAAAAGGATTGGTATGTCCGAACGATGGGAACTGCCCAGCGAAGTTGTTAACTGATGAATTGATATAGGTTACATACAATAGGGATATCAAATACATCAAAATATTACGGTTTTTGACGTAGTATCCGCCAATACAGCACCAAATTTAAGTGGATTAGCTTGAGCTCTAGCCAAATCTTCCTCTTTTACAGGACCAATAGCTTGGCACAGCATCGAATTCAAGCATTTTAAAGCCGCTTCATCGGCTTGGCTCGTCAATAACCTGCGAATTCGACCAAAAAAAAATATAGCCAGTGAATAAATAATCAAACTACGATCGAAATAAGCAGATTCAAGCTCATCGTCTGAAAGTACGATGAAAGAGAGATTTCTATCTCAACAACTTGGAGGGATACAGGGAGGAGGGGAGGAGAAGGAGGAGTAAAGCATATTTTTCTTTTCGTAGTTGTAGCAGATCGGTTTTTAACGAGGTATCATCTCAAACGACAGATTGAAATTACTTTTGCGGAAATGAAATTGGGATACAGTCGTTTTATTTTTTATTGGGAGTTAACTGCGGTCATAAAGTTTTTCCTTGTAGCCAATTGAATTTGAAGTGATTTTAGATGCTTATCCGACGTGATTATTTCATTCAAGGGATGAAATTATAGAATGATTTATTTTCATTTTGGCCCATAATTTGTTTTTTTTACTCGTAACGAAAAATGAAAAGCTTGGATCGAGATCAACATTTACAACTTGGTCTGATCAATGAGCGATAGAATTCGCTACGAAGGAAGAATAAATCGGGATCTACCACTACTTCGAAAATAAAATTAAGCTCATTTTGGTTATTCTAGCATAATTAAAAGCGCCCAAATATCATTAATTCCAAGTGATACCAAATGAATATTCTCCTCAATTACGATATAAATGGTGCATATGCAAGTAGGTGGAACCAAACTGCAGCTCTGTCCAAAACCAAGGTTATATGCAGTCCAAGGAACTAATCGGGTTCCAATTTTCTCATATTTATTGAGAAAAGAATTCATTCAATGTAATGCATATCCTTTCATCTCTTACCTTCCTGTTAGTGTATCTGCCAGCTTAAATTGGCAATTCTCCAATCCCTTACTAATATTATTGGCATCCTGTCGAATGATAATAAAGAGATATTCAATGAGATACAGTTTCAATTTTACTGAAATATGTATTCTGAGTAAGCTAATTGTATTCAAATTTTCTCCATAAAAATCACTCTTCCGCCTGGAAATTTGAGATAATATAACGCATAGGCGAAAAATGAATACCTTATTGTTCTGAAAATGAATTTAAAGCTTTTATGAGGGGAGGGGGTATTTTATACGTGAAATTGTTTTGAGAAATCGAGAAAAAATGAATATTCTAACGTTAAAAAATCTATGCAAATACTCCGAAAAGACAGTAGTGGTATTCCAAAATTTTTTCATGAAACTTTTGAAAGAAGTTTACCTACCACGAGATTAGCAGAGCCAATAATTTCAGTCTCACTTCTCACAGGTGTGATTTCCTTTTGATTCCTTCGAAAACTAAACATACTACCTAAAAAACATCGGATCATACTATCAAGATTCTTGGGAATATTTAATTTCATAATAAAGTAGGCGACAGGTATATATATCATTCTTACTTCGTTTTTTATCCGATCGACTTTCGTAAGAGTATGAAGTATTGCCTAAGAATAGATTAACCGATGACATTTCAGGGTTTCTAAAAACTCTCAAATTACTCCTGTTATAATCAAATTTGATGTGAGCATCGTTCACTTTCAACATCCTCATCTCATTATCCTTAGTTACAGATACAAAATCAAAATTACTCGCCGGACAAACTGGAAATGAAATCATTCTATTCATAAATCTGGTTTAAAAAAATTCTTTCTTAAGAGAACTGTGGAAACTTACCTATAGAGTCAATCGAGGAGCTCGAGAACATTGTACAAAGAAACGATACATAGGAGCACAGAGCCATTTTAAACCAAATAATGAGAAAACGTTCACTGCACGCGTATAACTGATCTAATATCGCTAAAAATCGAGATTACTATGACCGAGAGCGTATCGCGATTTTCTCAATTTTGTCAGTCGTTGACGTTAATACGTGATTGAATAAACACAGGTGTGTGCGTGATTATATAAAAATATTCTTTCAAAAGCATAAATAAAATCATTGGAATGAAATGATCAATTGTATAAGTCAAATATTTTTGAGTTGGATGAATTATGTTCAACGGTAAATTTTGAATAAATTTAGCGCAAAATTTCATTGAGTTTTTTATCAATGCTGACGAAAATTCCGATATTTCTTCAACCAATAATCTTATTCTTCGCAGATAATATTTTAGTGGATATAATGATTTATCAAACATATACTTGAAAGCGAGTTATTGAGATCCTATGGAAGAATGATTTTTCATTCAATATATATCTCGAATTGAAACTGAATCCCTGCAATATCAATTTACTAAAGTACTTATTGTTGACAAAATAGTTGAGTAACGAGGGTGCAAAAGTACATTTCGATACAAGGGTGTGAAATAGTATTATACGCATAACGATGGCGAAAAACGTGCTTTACGCACGAGCGTGATGCTTTACGCTCGAGGAGCGCATCGACGAGTTCATTATACATTTCATTATACAGGAATTCATCATTAAGATTAATTATAAGATTCATTATAAAGAAAGGCGATGAAATTGTGGTCTAATGCAACAAGAGCAAACTAACCACAATTTGTGAGAAAATCAAAATTCAATCATTTATAATTAAAATCGTCCATCTGGTAAACATTCTTATGTCACACCATATACCATAATGTGAAATTTTTAGTGGCCGGGTATCCGTCGGTCGTCCGCAGAGCGCAGACATCAGCTACAAATAAGGGTGCGTCCACAAATGATGCATATCGAGATGATGCATTTGATATGGTGGCCATTTGATATTATACCTATGCAGTGCATACTGCGCATATATGCACTGCACTGCACACGTGCACACTTGCAGTTCATCCAATTTCAGCTGAAATCAGACGGAACTCGTCGAGTTCTGCTTTGGATCAGTAGCCGATAACAGAGCAAAGGCACAAACCGATTCAAATCAGAAATCCTCAAGTTAATGTGAGCCCTCCAGACCAACCTTTGCTCAAAAGTTCGATGAGCTGCACATGTGCACGTGTGCAGTGCGCAGTGTGCACCGCATTTGCATCATTTGTGGACATACCCTAATAACCCGTCTTGGACCTGGACCCAAAACGCAAGGTATTATTCTGTATTATTCTCAGATATTCTCATTTCGAGGTGTCCCCCGACTGTAGCGCACCTAGCGGATCATGTGTTGAAGCTCTTATACCCCTAATGCATAAGTATACCTATATCGATGGTGGTGCTATATATACTACGGGTATAAGAGCTTCAAAAATCGACCACTCGTAGGCTGGAATTTATAGTCGTTCTCCTTATCCGAAATCCTTACGACTTTCCTTATCCGACACCTTATGGCTGGTTTCTAACAACTTGTCGTGACATTATGTGCAGTATTAAATTATTTGGGACCGGCAGAACAGACTAAATGCAGTTATGGGCCAAAAAGTTATAAAATATGACACGCTCATCTATAATATGGAATTCCATTAATGAATTGAACGAAAAAATGCATAGATAGTCGCGACATGTTATTGAAAACCGTCCGTAAGGTGTAGCATAAGGGGAGCCGTAAGGATTTTGGATAAGGGCAAGGGTCACTATACCTCAGGAACGGGCCGCGCGGCGTGAAGTGTCAGTAGTTTTTGATGTCGTCTGCTGTGATTGTGGAACATGTGGAACCATATGATGGCGCAGTTTGCATCAGTTCGCAATTCTCTCATCAGTTGTGATTAATCATCAATTGATCTTATTATAATGTATCGTGGCTATCGAATTATTCCAGCGGTTATTACAGTCCATCCTCATGTCCCAATCACTGTACCACCTGATCCGGGCATGCTAATAGCTGTGAGAAACAACGATATCGAAACCGTGAGAAATTTCTTGAAAAATGGCTACGACTTCAACGTGATTACCAATCATCATTTTTGCCTACAATCAGCTATAGCTCAAGGTAATTTTGAGATGATTGAATTGCTCCTAAAATCTGGACCCAATCTTCATAACAAAGAACATTGGAGTCAATATCGTAGCACAATGCACGCTGCGATAAGTCAGAATGATCGTGAAACACGTTGGCAAATGATCATGATGCTCATGGATGCTGGATTGAGAATTGTCGACGAACATCGATGTTGTTATACTGGTAACACCGATACGTGTGTGCATCTTGCTGTTTCAAAGAATGATTTTGATTTGGTGCAACTTTTTATGGTCAACCATGGTTCAGAATTGAATTGTTTTGATAGTCATGGAAGGCACACACTTAGCAGAGCTTTGCAACTTGATACCGATGAATCTAGCATAAAGATTCTACTAAAACAGCTCATAGAAGCTGGCGCCAATGTTAATCTTGCGAATCAGTGTAGCAGTACTTGTTTGTACTTTGCGGCTGCTTTAAAAGACTGCAGCTGGGAATTGATCAAGGTTCTTCTTGATGCTGGAGCTCTACTTGATTGGGTTGACAACTACGGATACTCTCCACTTGCTGTTGCTGCAAAGCATGGTAACTACGAGTTGGTTCAAAGAATGATCGAAGCTGGGGCTGACATCAATATAAATCAGCGCTGCACTAATTCTCCTCTTGAAGTGAGTATGGAAGCTGTCTAAATTCTGATATCATTCTACTACAGAATACAGAGCGCATCAATCTATAGTTTTGAGATATCATTTGGTTTCCACTCATTCTTCCACAAAATGAGGTTAGATGTATGGATAGCTGCAATGTATGTTCGAAAGTATTTATTGATGTCAAGTAAGCATCTTTATATATGATCCATATCAGTCATAGGTTCTGATAATTCATTACTCCAATAGTTGGTTAAAACCAATCCTTCTTTCAAGAGCACAATAATATGCTTCAGCCCAGACTGTGGCGATAACAATTATGGAAATTAATAAGTTAATTTTCAATCTTGCAAACTTAGTTTTTCACTCCTTCCTACTGGTTAATTCAGAGCGAGTACACTCTTCTTCACTTGCTTTTATAGAAACACTGTTTTTCATCCAACCATTTTGATTTTGTAGCTCGCTATGAGACATCATCACAAGAACATTGTTGAAATACTCTTGGACAATGGAGCAGATGTTGGAGCACAAGATTACAATGGATGTAATATATTGTACTGTGCTGCAGACAATTTCAATGAAAGCAAAGTAACTGAATCGATTGAGATTTTAAAAATAGTCTTAAACCATGGTGCTAGCATAAATCGTTTCGATTATGGTGCCTATGTCCCATTTCAAGCTGTTCTTAGACATGCAAACCTAGAAATGATGAAATTATTCTTTGAGCGTGGCATTCAGTTGGAGGAATGTGGTGTCCAGTTTCCTCTCCATCTGGCAGCGATGAATATGAGTGGAAATATACTAGAATATCTACTCAAGAGTCTTCTCTATGATGTCGATGAAGTTGATGCAAGTGGCTCTACAGCATTATTCATCGCTATTGGTGCAAAGAACTTTGCATGCTTCAGATTACTGATTGAATGGGGCGCAGATGTCAATATTCCATTCAAAGCCGTCAGTAACGACCTTCTTGATGGATACAGAAGATCTGTATCTCACATGGTATCCTCAAATTCTAGCCAAAAATCTGGAACAACACCATTTATTGACGCATTGTATAGGCGTGAACCGTTATTCCTAGATTTACTCATATTAACAGGTGCTAACTTACCAAGGAATATTAACGAAAATACTCATGATTTCATTAGAGATATACTTAGTGATGATGATGTTTCTGAATGCTTGATCAAACAGATTACCTTACGCAAGAGCCAAGGATACTTAGATGCAGAACCAAATGGTGATAATTCATTTATGAAGATGTTGTTTGATGAAAATCCAGACTATTTAGAACTAATGCAAGAATGCTCCAGTGAAATAGAACTCCTGAAGACTAAACGCTTGTACGGCTGTCTTACATTGTACGATCTTCTCACGGGAGTAGATTTTACGCGACTCATCAACAATGGTGATTTAATTAAAACTTTCGAGTCTCTAAAGGTCATTGAAAGTTACCACTTCTATGGTAGTCTGATTGATTATCGGTATTCAATGACACAAACTAGACGGAAAGTTTTGGATCATGCCAAGACGAAACTGAAGAAATTACTTGGATCTCAGTTCAACACCTGTGACAGTCTCCTTCATGACATAATAACATATCTCCATATAAAAGACCTTTGTTCTCTGTGTAAAGTTTGACACTGGGGAAGGATTTTCTATCTCTGTTATTCGCAATAAGAATGTTTTTATGTTTGATCATTTAAAAAGAATCTGTAAATATAGAAATTAAGCATTTTATCATCGTTCATATTTTTCAGTCATATTTTATTTTGAATTCTTTGTTTATAGTAAGAAATAGTTTTCAACTGAATCATTGATATGTGTATCATGGATATGTATATCAATATGTCATCTGTTTTTAGACCTTTATTTCAAATAAATTATTTCTTAAGATATTGTTTGTAAAAATATTCCACAGAATCATACATCTAGCTCTGAAATGAATCTTTATTTGATTCATAATGAATCTTCGGACCAGTGTGGGAAGTGATCGATCATAGATCCTCGTGTGAAATGTGACTGATTACAAGACGAAACTTGTGGTTTTAATAACAATTGTGCTTTGAAGTTCATAATATTCATCTCTCGTTTCTTCGTGGTAAAATCTTTATGAAGGACTAACCCTTTTTTCCATAAAAATCTCAAAAAAACTAGTATTGCGCCAATTTCCAGAAAAATTATAAGTACTCGTGGTACATAAATTACAAACCCGCACGTTCTAGTAGTTCCCCTTTAGAGACACCCTGTCTGTAACATCTATGTACGACACTCGAAGAATTCTCTTCGGACATGTTACCCTCGAGCAAAGCCAAGTATACCAAGAGGTGTTTTACAAAAGTAGAGCGTTGGTTTCATTCTACAACAAAAAGAATTTCTCTGTAAAAGCCGACTATAGCAAAAGAAGAAGTACATCTAAGCTGGGTACGTGTCTCGATGTCTAAAACTTTACCGACACCGGAAACATCCGATATAGCAGCCAAAGCCACTATACTATTATACCACCGCTCGCGGACAGATCTCTGTGCGGGGTGTATGGTGCATCAGTGTCTCCGTTTGTGGTTTCGACATTCAATATATACTCTCTTACCAAAGTGACATGTCACCTGAAAGTGGGATAATGGAATCGATAGGGCAGTGACAGTCTTGTATGAATTCGAATCAAAATGAAAGAGCAGGTTCTTACTACATTTACTGGTGGTATTTTTATTGAAATTCGTGTATCATCTTTGACGTAAGCAAATGAATCGAAAAATTTGACCCTCTGGAAATAGTTATGTTTGAAATTTTGTTTAAAATTATCCTTACCTAAGGAAGGTCAGACTCATTTTATTAGGGATGGCCATAAGTTTGTCCCGATTGAGGTAATTACCGAAGCGGGACAGAGAAAAGTGACAACAATGATTACATCGACAATAGAAATTCTTGGGATTTCATTGAGGATACTTTCGACTAGCTTAGATAAGATATTGGCTTGTAGCTAACTGTACTTTCCATAAAATTTTTGTGAGAAATTTTTGAGATTATCAACGAGTCAGGAGTAGTCTTGATGTACAGTACCCTGCAAAAAAAAATGGAACACTGATACCTTCACTAAAACAGCCATTACTCCGACGCGTTTGGGTCTATATACGCCAATTTTTCAAAAAGCACTTGAAAGATGAGGAAAAAGTCTATCAAATTATGTGTTTTAAAAATTTTTTTGATCGAAATTTCGTGACTTTAATTGACACTCAAAATTGGAAAAATTCTCATTTCAATCAATCATCGATCATTTATCGGGAAATTACGATAGCGTAAAAATTCTTGCGAGATGTTGTAGCTCTTTTCAAGACCTTTGAAATCATCTTTTTATACATTACTCTACGGTTTCTTATACCCGAGTTACGAGCGATCTCGTACAAAGAATTTTGTACGGGTTGAGTGTAACAAAAATACGGAAAAGGTCATAATCTACGATTTTGACGTAAAATTTTCAGAATTCTATGAATTAATTGCCAGGTTCATTCCAAAAATTGGTCGAAAGGACTTCCGCCCACCTCAACTAAGAAAAACTCATGTCTCCATACTTTCGATACCCTCAACTCGTATGAAATTCTTTGTACGAGATCGCTCGTAACTCGGGTGTAAAAAATCGTAGAGCAACATTTCAAAAAAGGATTTTGAAGGTCTTGAAAAGAACTACAACATCCCGCAAGAATTTTTACGCTATCGTGATTTCCCGATAAATGATCGATGATTGATTGAAATGAGAATTTTTCCAATACTGAGTGTCAATTAAAGGCATGAGATTATGATCAAAAAAAATTTTAAAACACTTAATTTGATAGATTTTTTTCTCATCTTTCAAGTGCTTTTTGGAAAATTGGCGTAAACCCAAACGCGTCGGAGTAATGGCTGTTTTAGTGAAGGTATCCGTGTTCCATTTTTTTTTGGGTACTGTAATTACCATTAAATTCAAGATTTGGAAAACTATCAGAATAGTCATCACGCAATGTGATACAGTTTTATGCGAAAAAGAAAGAAATTTGATCAAAGGCAGAGTTATACTCAAAATTCATTCTCAAATTTCATTTCATTCATTATTCAAAGTTCCTACTTGATCATGGAATTCTGTTACAAATGATCATAATTATCCAACATGGGAAATCTGGAAAAATTTTGACACCAACTTTTCGAAACAAAATGCACAATAATCCAGAAGTAAATTTTTCGTCAATTCTTGATTAAAATCATCCAAAGAATTCACTCCATCTTGAAACAACAATCTCATACCTCCAGGTATGCCACAATCCCAAATCAGCAACTCAACTATCAATAATGCGAGTTCAAATCAAGCTTCAGTGCACAGCACCCATTTTGCATCTGAATTTCAAACCACAGCTCATCACACATCGCATCCCATCAGAGTAAAGCACACATGAATTCAAGTCTCGAATTTCAAGCTAATTAAGCTCATCTAGCTATACATAGAACACTCTCAGCTAATTGTCGATTTCAGCAGTCAATCGTGGAAGGTAATACACATACACATACATAATATAAAGACCAAATCCTGTGTGTCTACATCTCGGTATATTGCTCATGTCTAGCCAAAAGCTTTAGAGCCTCGAATGTCTTCTGTACTTACTCTTGAGCTTCACATTCACATAACCTAGCCTAAAGAGAAGCTCAGTGACGCGACAAGATCGACGACCTCGTTGCAGCCTTGACAAGAGTTGCTCCTGTGAGCGATTTTATAATCACATCCATCACGTATTGAATGTATGCATGTATGCGTGTGTATAGAGGGCGTAAGCGGACGGCTCGTCGTTGCCGCTACACGCGTGCGGCAACTCCGTGCCGTCGCATCAGATTCGTGCAGGCAGCCGAGCTAGCGACAGCTCGTGCTGCGGGAGGCCGTGTCCTCGTGGTCGCTCCGCGACGTTCGCTAACGACCAGGGTAGCCGTGGCGGACTGTGCCCGCGCACCCTTGGATAGTACAATTAATCTTTTGTATTCTCAGTTGTTATTTATAGTATTCAATATATATTCATAGTATTCTAGACCGGCAGTTATTCCTGACAAATCCCCTCACATTTCAGAAGTGGGATAGCCGCGTGTTCAAGTGTCTGTGTAAGAAAAAATTTTTTTTTCTCTCGTGACTTTGTGAAGCTTTGTGCTTGTTTGTTTTGTGCGTCGAAATGCATAATAACGACGATCGAGTAGTAGGCGGACGCCACAATAACCACCAGGAAGACGATGGCAGTTTGGCAGCTCTCGCTAGAGTTGCAGAGTTGGAGCGCAGTCTCCAGGCAGCGCATCGGCAAATTGAGCGCCAACAGGAACAGTTCCGGGCGGAGATCGAACAGCTTCAGGCGGGAAATCCAGCGCCGGCAGTCGATCTCTCAGGGGCGATTAATGCAATCAACATCACCATGCAGCGTGTGCTGCAGGTGCCGCTTGCGGAATCCAGGCGCGATCAGCCGCCAATTATTAACCCCAGCATGCATAGTGCTGTTCGCGATTTTTCTGGAAATGAAGGTCCGAGCAAAGCCGACGCTTGGCTTAAAGAGTTGGAGACCTTGAAGACCATCAACGGCTGGACGGATGCGATCGCGTTTTGTATCGCAAAATTGCACTTGAAAGGCTCTGCGTATACTTGGTTTTTGACGCGAGTTGATACAGTTACAGACTATGCTGCCTTCAAAGAGTCTTTCAAATCTATATTTGTTACCAAGCTCAGCAAAATAGAAAAATTGAAGGAGATGGGTGATCGTGTGCAGATGAAAGATGAGACTGTGCAAGATTATTTCTTGGAAAAAGTTTGGCTTTGCGACGGTCTCGATTTGAGTGTTGAAGAAATTCGAGATGAGGTTGCAGCCGGCTTGTGGCTCAAAGATCTGGCTAGCCACATTTTGGGCAGAAACTACGAGACCACTGACGCAATTCTTCAGGATTTGGTGAAAATAGAGAGATTAGACAAATCTCGGCGTGAGCGGTTTGCAGGCGTTGCAGCTGCAAAACAATCATCATCGGCGCAGATGGCAACCGGCGTGCCGATTTCCAACGGTTCGCGCAACCACAACAACACCGGCAGAGGCGGCAGCGTTTCGCTTCCGAGAAGCGGCGTGCCGAGTTCTTCGCATCATAACAACAGTAGCAGCAGTTCCAGTTCTACGAATTCTGCGGCAGATACGGCGATCAGAAGTGAATTTGTGAATAGTGATGCAGATGCAAGTGCGAGTTACGTGCGAAAGCCAGTTGTGTGTTACTTGTGTGGCGTAGAGGGGCATGTTGCGCCCGATTGCGAGTTGTATAAAAAACCGAAAGATGAAATGAAATTTGTTTCTGATGTAAATGGGGCGAAATCGGGTAGTAAATTTTACCGCGATGTATCTGTGTGTGGCATGAAATTGCGAGCGTTCGTCGATATGGGTGCAAGTGTATGCACGATTCGTATGACTGCAGCGCTTCGCGCGGGTTTGCGTATGAGTGGAGTTCCCAGAACTCTAGAAGCTTTTGGTAACGGAGAAGTAGTTTCTCATGGTATTGTTTCCGCCGAAACAGTTTTTGAAAATTTGAAACCGAAATTGTTAGAATTTTGTGTAGTATCCGATGAAGTTCAATCTTGGGATGTGTTCTTGGGAAGACCGTTTACAGAAGCCCTTGATTTGATGTATACGAGAATCGGTCACAATTTGATTTTTGCGAATGTTGACCCGAATACTTTTATTTCAGAAGAGTGCCGTGAATCTGAGTCTCCCACAATGTGTTTTATTGATGTCAAAAACGAAATGCCGAGTACGGAGAGAGACGTTGACCTCGAACCTTGTTATGATGAATGTGTGCTTCATTATGATTCAAATTTGATCAACGAAAAGGCCGCAGATCTTGTAGCGCGTCCATTCGAGAACGTTTTAGAAGCTTGTGAAATTGAAAATGATTTGATCTTAAAAATGGCGAAGAATGAAGAAATACCTGTGCGTAGTGATAATTGTGATGAGAATTTTTTAAATTTGTGCGAATTGATAATACCAGTAAAGGTCAACTGCTATCCTTTAGTTGATGTTGCGCTTATGAATAGAAGCCTTGAGTTTGAAAATTTTGTATTGCTAAATTCGAAAAACGTTGCAAACTTTGAAATTGATGTGAAAAATCTGAATCCCCGCGATTTGACTGATTTGATGGATAATGTGTATATGAGTGTAGAAAATGTGCTATTGAAAATATTGCGAAAGTGTCGTTTGCTTGATTTAATTCAAAATGTATTTGAATGGAAGTGTGATGCTGTATTTGAAAAGCGTGGAGTGGAGAAAATTGTAAAACTTGACTCGTTTAGTGTAGAAAAATTTGCGCGTGTGCGTATGAAAAACTTCTTTGAGCGTGTGTTAACCTCGCCAAAGAGAATTCGATTCAAACGTGTGTTGCCAGTGTTCAGAGGTGCACAGTGAAAGTGACCTGTTAATGCCTCAACGGCTATCAGTGATGATTTGTTACCCATAAAGCTCATGTAGCTCTCAGTGACATTTTTTTAAGTTGCGCCAGCGCTTAGTGAAGTGACAATGAAGTCAAACTTGATTGGACTTGATTTGATTTGAATTTGCGGATCGAAAATTTTTACATATCTTATGATAATTTTCTTTGTATTTAGGCTCAGTTGAGCGTTCTTCTTTATGCTTAAAATGGTTGATTACCTGCTAGAATTTTGAATTTTTTTTCTCTGTTCATTCATTTTACGTTTCGAGGACGAAACGTCGTTAGGATGGCCGAGTGTGAGCGATTTTATAATCACATCCATCACGTATTGAATGTATGCATGTATGCGTGTGTATAGAGGGCGTAAGCGGACGGCTCGTCGTTGCCGCTACACGCGTGCGGCAACTCCGTGCCGTCGCATCAGATTCGTGCAGGCAGCCGAGCTAGCGACAGCTCGTGCTGCGGGAGGCCGTGTCCTCGTGGTCGCTCCGCGACGTTCGCTAACGACCAGGGTAGCCGTGGCGGACTGTGCCCGCGCACCCTTGGATAGTACAATTAATCTTTTGTATTCTCAGTTGTTATTTATAGTATTCAATATATATTCATAGTATTCTAGACCGGCAGTTATTCCTGACAAATCCCCTCACACTCCATATATATATTTCTAACACTTGTTTATATATGGCAGTTGATGATGAGAGAGTATACAGGAAACAAACAGACAGCTTTGTTAACGAGTCAAACCGGAGCAGCTACCTTAGTTGCTGATGATGCCTGTATAATACTGTAGTTTGTGTTATAGCTTCAGAGGCGCAGTGAAATGAGAAAACAGACAGTTTTCATGCTTATTAGGATGTGGTATAGACTTTGTTTTAAGCGTGTAATTTATTCGTAGGCAGAAGCAGAATGATGGTATATATGAGTAGTCACGCAAAAATTTCGATGTTTGGGGGTTGAAAATGTGCCAATCCCTTACCTCATGTCAGGCAGAAATCGTACACAGAAACACAAAAAAATCCCTAACCTTGTGATGTTGATTCAATTTTCAGACGATTAGTCTGGTTTTAAGAATTTCTTCTTACTGTGCTTTTGAAGGCTTTAACATGTATTTTTCAAGTTTTTGAAACATATAAAGTACAAATTGACTCTTGCATGAATATATAAATATTTTCACTCATAGGTGCCATAGAACTAACCCGGATATAACGAGGTAGATTGGCACGGAAGATGACATTTAGAGCAGGATACAAAACCCTGACATTTTGGCACTAAAAAATTGATCTCACGGCTAAACGGTTTGAGCTACGGTCTTGAAATTCTGGAGTCCTGATTTGGCCACCAGATACTTTGGAAAAAATTGATTACGACTTCAGCGACTTCTGTATAGTCTTGCTTTTAAAGGTCGCACAAGTAGGGCACGAAAGTAAGCAGAAATTCAGCAAAAGTAGATTTTCGCGAAAAAATACTCCGCAAAAAAGTGAAAATAAACTTTTTTCGATACTTTGGGACAAATTGTGCCTGACGATGAGCTTGAAGGAAAATTTGGCGCGGACGGGCCTGGACTGAGACAAATTCACTTTTATAAAAGGCAACTGACAAGTAAAATTTTAGGCGAAATTGCGCCAAGGAATGTTCGTGTCTGCCATACACATACTGTCTTTTGGTAACTGTAACGGTGAGATTTGATACTACCATAATATTTGATGCGTTCACCCGCCCGAATCCTAAACCAGCCCTACCGCGGTACCCTACACTTGCGAAAGTCGGAAAAATGAAAAGCCATATGACATGGAACTGGCATTCTGACCCCTTTTTTCATGAAGAATTTTTTGGGCAACCTTGGATTAAAACATTAGCGATCGCGCCTAAAAGAGCACAACGAAAATACGTCCAAAAGTGACTCCCACGCTTTTTTTCTCAGGCATTTTAAGGATTTGTACAAGGTGAGCACACATCATTTCAAAGTTTCCACGAAAGTACGTATATATGGGTGATTTTAACGAAAATGGTATCTTTTGAAATAGAGAACGCTAAGAAAGTCCATTTTTGGCGGAGTCCACCATATACTTTTCAAAATAGAGATTTATAGAACGAAAAAAATTTCTTATTCTATTGATGGGATTGACCATTCGCATGCAGAGTCCTGTGATGGTTGAAGGGACAATTGAGTATTGATGGAGATGTCGATTTTCAAATCTTCAATTGAATGACTATTAAACGAAGAATTTCATGATAAATTGTGAGAACATTATTTCGAAGGATCAATTAATTTTGATAATTGGAGGTCGATGGACTTTTAAAATTCCGAAGATTTTCATCAGATCACCGAGCTGATCTGTCTCACAACATATCGACTCAGAAATGCGATAGAGCACGTCCATCATTTGCCAAAGTCTAAATCATCGCTACAAGTACACTTCAATTTTGTGTGAAGTGATCTATGGATTTTGCGGTGTACAAAAATGCTACTCATCAAGTTTTTGACTACTATTGAGTAGGTAGTCAAGAAAACGCAGATTTAGCGATGTGATTTACGCATAACTCACTTCAAACCCGAATCATACAAATTTTCCAAGATCCAACAGTATCTGGAAAATTTGAAATGATTCGAGGATGTAGTAAGAGAAGTGGAATAAATTTATGAAAAAAGTTTTATCAGATTCCACCTTCAAAGTATGAAAGTCTAGTCTCAGAAATATCCATGAACCATCATAAGTTTTCATTCACAGACTGCAAAAAGAACACACTACCTAGTCTACGCATGAACTCACAATTAGAAAAATCCAGCTTTATTTCATCAGTACACAAATGAATCACAAAATAATGAACAACAAAAAGACAAGTCCTGCATTCCAAAGCATAACTCTCTCAATACACCACCTACACTATTATTCATCTCTTCCTCATTTTCCATCCGCATTCTTCACCAATACATACACCAACATCGCAAAAAAACCCTTTGATCCTCTTTACGCGATGAAAAAAGAATCACACGCTCAGTAGTCGCTTTGAAAAAGAGCAAAGCCCTCAATACTCCATTGGAACAAAAAAAAAACACACTTGCAATCATCCTAACGTGTAAAAGCAAACTGAACCGAACACAATTCGTTCATCAAAATATACAGTTGATGTATTTATTTATCCATACATCGAAATATTTTTTACGATCAATGTATATGGGGTATTCCACATGGACCTAATGATGGACCAGAGAGTAGTATGCGTTCAGTACATGAATACTCATCGCAATTATACAGAGGCTTTGATAAAATGCACGAAATATAGGTGTACGCATTCATTAGTGTGAATAATTTACGCGAAATGCTCAACATTGTGTGACATCACTGAGTACGAAGAGAGAGAGAGATAGATAGATAGGAAGCCGTGGCTCGCATAAGCGTTATCCCTATGGAACGTATCGCGTGCTGAGAATTCCTCACTAATTGCACACTCTGCTGATATATATAGGTATATAAGTATGAATCTATCTCTTTGAAGGTGTGCGTACGACTTTGGGGATGCAAAAATCGAGTCACGCGCGAATTTACATTTGAGCATGATTTTTTTTCTTTTGTTGTAAAAAAGTGAGAGCGAGCGAGTAGACGGAATAAGGTAATGTGAACTGTATATATACTGTATTTTGTAGAAGTTGCTTTGAATGTGGAGCAAAAAGAATTTTTTTTAGCGTATCCAATTGGATTATGTTTATAGTCCGGTTGGTTAATGCGTTGTCAGACTCTCACTCATTAACTTCAGATGGGTTTAGAGGAAGATAATAATGGATAAAAATGTGTCCTCTTAATGAATACGCAGGATATTTTTTTCTTATTTTTCGTTTATTAATCTACTTTTTGTAATTTTTGAGGTTTTTGAAAGGTTACAAGCAGTGCGATATGTATTTTTTCAAAAATGTAAAATTGATTGAGTTCTTGATTAGGCTGATTTCACGTAAAAAATCAGATATTGATACTGATTTGGAAATACTGTTCCTAATTTCGGATCGCTTTCATCGAGGTGTGGCATATTTTTTTTCTCACAAAGAAATTATGGGGATGACATGTTTTTGTTACTTGTCCCGATTTTACATGATTAAAAATCATTAAACTCGTCTCATTGTTTCATCGAGATAATGGTAGATTGTGGCGCGAGGTGCATATGATCTTTTATAGTCGCCCGCAATGTGCTAAATTGTAACTGGGTGTGATTATAAGAAATTTTTCTAGATAATTATTTGATTTATCTTACATAGGAAAATCTTGGTACAGTAACATGATCAATTTTGACAATAATGTCTTGAACAGACTTCAACAAGTACAAAGAATATTCGATGATATCTCATAAAAATCATCTTTTTCAGATAAAACTCTTCTTCAAAATTCATTACAATGTAAAAATATGAAATGCAATTCGTCCAAATTGGATGAAATACTCAACACATTTTCTTCAAATTTCATTGCTTGTAAGAGTCCTTGCATATTCTTCACATCTCATTCCATACTTTTTCCACATCATAACACTTATTCAGTCGTCTACCATGTGCGAAATAGTACATCTTGCCCAGAGTTCATGAAAACTCGCTTCTGAGAGATTGGTTTTCGGCCTGAGCCGCAGGCGAAGGTTGAAATAATTGCTCGGAAGTAGGGAATCTCATGAACGAGGTGAGAATACTATTTTTACAATTTTGTAAGCACACAAACATCGGGAAATTGCAAAAAAAAACTGTTTTTTTTCAATCAAAGTCCATTTCGATTATATCCTATCATGATAGCTCTACACAAATGATGATTATGCGCCTCAGTAACAATAGCCAAATAATGTTCGGAACTCATTTTTTCCAGTATAACTATGACAAAAATTGTGATAGAATATTCCATTCAATGACTGCAATGATCGATCGGTTCGAACCAAATGTGAATAGTGCCATCGTGAAATTGTGATCATTCCACAAAATCAATCGATTCTCTTGACATTTTGTTTATTTCCGAACCGCTTGATAACCAACCGTTCACAATATTTGTAAATCAATATAGTAAACGAGTATAGATTCTGTCTGATAATCCTGATCGACAATTGAAATTGAATCTATGCACACAGAATTCCATCAACTGAAATGGAATAATCTACTAACCAAAATGAGTCTTCTAATTTAGTTCCATTCCAACGAGCTCTTTCAGTCAAGCTAATTAATGTATCTAACGCTACATTAGCCTGTGAAATGCTACATTAGTCATCTCTTACAGTAAAAAAAAAAAAAAAAGAAGAAGAACAGAGTAGTCCAACACATTATTTTATTCTTTCTCTTTTTAGCTGCGTAGACAAAAATTTTCTCTAGCCCGGAAAATGAATATGAATGTTCATGGGGACTTTTGGTACAAATCTTCGTGTGTAAGACAGAGACAGAAAGATATATGCTGATGTGAAATTGTAGCCACAGAGTCAAATATTTCCTCTCCATTCTTTCTACCCCTCTTTACACATTAAAATTCATTCTGCTCTTTGAAGAGGACATTTGTGGTTCCATTTGGATATTCGTTAAATGGTATGTGAATCGTATTACGTGAATTTTGAGATAGAGAGAATTTCATCTCTGTGATGAGACGACATTTCGTTCGTTTACTTTGATGATGAAAGAATTCTTGATTAGTCGCCTGGATCTGTGATGATTTTTATGGGAGATTTCTTTCCACTCATTATTATTCAAAATCAATTATAAAATTTAGCTCACTATCGCAGTTGAGAGGAGACTCTTGAAGGAAAATAATCAAAAGTACTTCGGTGTATCCCAGCTAGGAAAAAGATCGAATTGAGTTTTCAACACTGTAAAAATATTGTTTTTACCATCTCTGGATGAGTTTCAAGCTTTTGCAGAGGTTACGTAATGGCTCACTATTTGCTCAGGATCTCGTGTACTATACACGAGAGGAGAGTGATGGTTTTTGGAGCTTTGCACTAGAGTACCGCAGTTGAATGAAATCTTTCCAAGTTTGTTGAAGCAGAGGCTGAAATGGGGATATGGTACTTGAAATGTCTCGTCGTTTGATGACACGTTTGTGTGTGTGTGTGTGTGTGTGTGTGTGTGTGTGTGTGTGTGTGTGTGTGTGTGTGTGTGTGTGTGTGTGTGTGTGTGTGTGTGTGTGTGTGAAAAAGACAGGATTGAGAGCGAGGTAAAGTTATATGGGAAGTGAGGGTAAGAGAAGAGTATGGTCGAGGATGAAATTTATATTATGGATTTCATCATGTGAAGACGATGAGTTTTTATGAATATTCTGCAATTTGATCAACGGGAACAAAGAAAAATTTCCTTCTTCTTTGAATTTCCATAATTCAGCTCACTAGTTCATTCGAAATATAGTGTAGAAATGTGCTAAATGAAATAAGACAAGTGCAAATTGAATTCCTGGAATCAACATTTTGTCAAGCCTATGATAAAAAACGTATCACGTATATTCATAAACATTTCTATCGTTATTTCATCAAATACTTCTGAAACGAAACAGATATATAAGAATAATGCAATACGTGTGCGATGGGACCCACTTAAAAATTTTTGGCACAGAGAAAAGGACCAGCGAGACCCACCGATTGGTTCATGTCACGCTACAGCAAAGATGATAATAAAAACCCAACGAACTTCTATTTTGAATTCAACCGAAATTTCAAACACATGGTTAGATTTGTAAGTCATTTTAATTTGGTGATCTGCCACATCCCTCTCCGCTCAAAGTGCCGTGTCACGCATGCCTGGTGAGCTACGATTTATCTAATATTGATCAAATGAAACCAAATGGTTCGAGTGTACTGAATGAAGTTCATCATGACAACCATGCTCAAAAAAAAATTGATAAATATTGTATTTTTCTATTTGATTCCCTTTTGTGGTGGTTTTGGTCAGGGTTATACACATAGAATATCGTAAAGCATACAAGAACAACACTTTTTGGACCGGTCATGCAGAACATTATGCTGAAAAAAATCGCAATTTTTGGTATTTATGAGTTTTTTGGAGATGTATTTCTGGTCAAATTAGTTATATTCACACCACCAAAAAAGAAACCTGTAGACTCAAACTTGATGGAAATTTTAAGAAGTGTAAGATAAGATTATTACGATGGCGGTTCACTTTTACTTGAATCCAAAAACTTGTCTAGATCATGATTTGCAAGTAGTCTGAATAATTATAGACCCTCAGTAGAACTCAAGTAAGATATAAAATATTTGGACAGAACTCACCAACAAAATGTTATATCCTCCAACAGCATGAAGTATTGTCATAGAAGTGCGAGATCTAACATATTGTTAAACAAGTTTACTGTGGTGGGGCCCATTGGTGGGGCCCACATTTCTTCATTTGTCAATCTTTGCCAGATCAAATTTTTTCAAAAAATATCCCCAATAGCAAATTTAGTTTGCCAAGGACATGAATAATGAGCTAGAATAAAATTCTCTTCCATAAATTTGTTTCTATTGGAGAATGAAAGTCCAGATGATGACCCATCAAAAAATACGGAAAAATGCCGTCGCAGTGAATGTATAAAGGGTCCTGGAGAACCTTCCAAATTATCAGGGATCAACAAGCTACAACTAGCAGCTTATTTTTCAATTCTGGTAACTATTTTATCCTCGCAAAAGTTGAACAGTTCTCAACAAAAATGGATATAAAAAAGCAAAAGGTTTCCATCGCCGTACCAACCCGGAAAGTTTGAATTCACGCATCAAAAGTCGAGTAACGAGCTCATTGACGATTCGCGACACGACGAAGCTCTCGTACCCTCGATACGTCCATTCCATCTCAATCATACCATACATATATATCTCACCCTAACAGAGAACCTCTCACAAAGAGCCAGTTTCCATCATACAACTCAGTTTCACAAAGCTTCAAACTCTAAGCATCGCTAGTTCAGGACAATCACCCCGTCAAAGTATACCACCCATATCACATGCACCACCTCAAAATCGCTTTCTATCAAAGGGCCATATAACCCAAATACATTTTGAATGGAACCACCCATATAGATATTCCATACCCAATAATAAAACGCGAGAAATTGAAAAAAGAAAAGTCGTAGAAGTTGGTATGGTCGCACTGACAAAGGTTTCGATTATTTTTCCAACCAGACTTCCACACCTTTGCAAGAAAAAAAAAAAGAGTCCGGACATTGGTCCCGTGAGTTCTTACCTTACAAAGGGTCGGCTATAATTATTCTATGCCGGCCTCAGAGCCTTTTGAGACTTGACCCTATTAGAAATTGTATGGTATATATGGGGCGAGTGCTAGTGTTATCTGGGCTTGTGCTGAATTTTTAGACGAGGTAGGCTCTAATGATGAAGCCAAAGGGGACCCTTTTGAGTTTGCAGTTTTTTTTTCTTTTCTGGGGAGACCATTATTAGTGGAAGTTGATATTGCCGATAATTTACTTTGTGATAAAGCGATAGGATTGAATGTGTGTGTGAATTTTTTTTGTGAGAAAAGTGAGAAAATGTTGTCGACCCAGTTAGCGTTGGAAGTATTTTAACTCGCTTGCGAGAGGAGAAAACAATGGTTGTGATTTATTTGTTACAGAAGAGTGGGTGGTCTGGGGGGGGGGGGATACCTACCATTGAGCGAACTTTAAATTTATGATTCTCGGAGTGATTTGTGATGTGTGAGGTGCAGCCTCTGGACGTTGGATTGAAAATAAACTTTTCATCGGATGCTGCGTAGTGGAGAATTGTTCATAATTGAGCAATATTTTTGAAATTTATTACTGCGCTCATTCATATCTGATGTCAATCATGCGCAATGAAAGGCAATATTCATGAAAATTTGTAATTATGTCGTCGAACTTTTTTATTCGAAGGTCATTTGTTCAGTGACATGAATACTTGAGCTATTCAGATCCCATACTTGATCCAATTTAATTAATATATTTCATTCGGACACTGCATATTAGCATGAGAAAAGTATTTATTTAGTCTTTAATCTTATGGGGATGTAATGAAAGTGATCCTCTGCATCTGTTATACCGAGCGAGATCAGATATGTATTTTTCATATTTTTATACGTTAGAACATTCCACAGCGTATCCTAAAATTTGGAACAATCAAAATGGACGCAGAAACTCATTCGATGTATCCATTAATCAAGCAGTAATTTTACTGAGCTCAAATTATGATGAAATTTGTATTAATCAAATCATTTGCAACTTTCAGTCAATTTAGTAGTGGGTATCAAAAATTGCTTAAAAAATTGCTAAGTCAGATGACGGTCCACTGAAGTTTTACACAACTTTCGGTCTAAATAATTCATTTAATTCTTCATGCATACATTCATTCATTCATCCATCCATTCATTTATTTGTTCATTCATTCATTCATTCATTCATTCATTCATTCATTCATTCATTCATTCATTCATTCATTCATTCATTCACAAACCACGCACACACTTGATTAAAATTTCCAAAATATCACAATTAGATGCCTCAAACTAAATTTGAAATTGAGTTATCCGCCGTAGAGAAATTCTGACTCCATGAATATACATACAACCGATCCTGTGAATAATTAACAAGAATTTCAAATGCAACGTACAAAACCTTACCCTTAATTTCAAACTAATTCAAAAGCAATAAAACTTTTAGAAACTTCCAAACGTATACAAAAGCAGAATTGATTTAAACAGGATTCGTGGATGCTTTAGCAAAAAAGAATACAACTCTATTCGGATTACACAAAGCTCAGAGAGATGAGTTGGATATGCAGATGTACGATACACAAAGACGAAATTTATTCCGAGGGCGAGAGTCTGGCTTGATTTTTGTGAAAATTGAATACCATGTTAATTTTACGAGCCTATAAAGTGCAAATTCGTGAAAATTTGTGAGTGCGCCTCACGCCATACTTTATTGATTCATCAATACCATGGCTCATAATCACCAAAAACGCACTTCATCTCGTTTTTTTTTTTTTTTTTCGTGGAGGATGAAAATTCCATCCGCCGGTTATCGTGAAGCAATGTAAGTAATTCTTCTCAGTAACATAACTAATTATCAGCTCAGGTTTCCGTTTAAACTCATCTTTCATCAAAGCTGGTGTTGAATTTAAATATCTTAAATTCCTTTAAAACGGTTACAGGGGTTCACCAGGTGTGAGTTACCGGAACCTGCAAAACTTCATTAGTGATAATTTGTTATTCTATGTGACAGCTATAGGCTTCATCCTATTCTTATTATAAGATCGAAAAAAAAATTCATAAATTCACGCGAGCCTGAGAATTTCAGACTCGTCTATCGCACTTTCTGTGGAACGTCATCATTCAGCAGTCATTCATCATCTATAAATTTATATTAATCAGGATTTATATAAATCAGGTCTATCCTCGACCTGTTTATACCTTGCTCAGAGAAGCTCGCAAAACTAGCAAAATGCTAAATTACGCTCCCCCCGTAGTGAAAAACATGCTTGTTTTTATGCGCGAAACTTCCGAGTCTGATCTTATTCTGGTTCAAGACGCTGCTGATTTCAAAAATTTTCGACCTCGAATAATTCCACAGGATGCACAAGCAGCTTCAAATTCGGTGCGTGAGAATGGCATGGAAACAGCATGAAGGCAAGTGGGTCAGTCGGATCAAAGTAAATTGCTTGATCTAATTCATGTAGGTCATACAAATATTAATCGGTTGAACACACCTGCTCACTTTGCACTTTTAGAAGAGGTCTGTGATCGTACTGATTTCGATATCTTAGGTATATCAGAAACCTTTCTTTCAAATGGTGAGCCAGACTCGCACTTGAGTCTGGCTGGTTTCAAATTCTTCAGGACTGATCGGTATGGCAAAGAAGGTGGCGGTGTCGGACTATATGTCAGAGAAAGTTGGAAGGTTAAAATACTAGCTCAGTCCAGTAAGGTTTTTGAGAATAAACCTGAGTATTTGATAGCTGGCCTTATAAATTCTTTCGCAAAGATATTATGTGCAGTTGTCTACAGACGCCCTCCCGCCGCATATCCGGTTGAATTTTTTCACGTTTTAGCAACTTTTCTGCCCTTGTATGAACATGTTATTGTCATGGGCGATTTCAATATGGATGCTTCAACGGTGAATCCAAAATCGATTCATCTACATAACCACCTTGATTCTCTAAACTTGCACTTGGTTTCGACTGACCCCACGCATCATACCTTGAGGGATGGCATTTCCTCTCATTCATGTTTAGACCTTTTTATTGTAAATAATCTTAAGAACATAGTCAAATTCTCCAAGTCACTGTCACCATTCGTAGCTGGTCACGACTTCATTGAAATCTCCTTATCTATTCCTAGAAGTTCTGTAACTGTCAAAACCATTCAAACGCGTAGCTTGGCTAAGATTAATAGTGATGAGCTATCTAGCACTCTCTCAAAGAACTTTGCACCGCTCAGCCCCGTTCTTGTAAACATTATGTGCAATTCTCCCAGCAATTCGACAAAATCGGGCACGTGGACTGAGCGAATTCAAAGTGAACTTGATGAAATTCAGAACATGATAACTGGCGCTATCATCAATAGCTTTGACGTGGTGGCACCAGTTAAGTCACTTACTCTTTCGTCCAAGAAAAAACCATGGGTCACTCCGGATATTCGAGAGTTAATGAAAAGTCGAGATAAAGCTTATACAAAATTTAGAGTCTCTGGTTCTTCTGATGACAAACAATTATACAAACGATTGCGGTCCAGAGTATGTAATCTTTTGGATAGTGCAAAAAATGTTTACATCAAAAACTCTCTCACTAATGCCGGTAGTTTGAGTGCTAGATGGCAAGTCTTGAGAAAGCTAAATCTAAAAAAGCCTGTGGAATCTTCTCCATTCAAATTTTTCAATCGTGATGACCTGAATCTATATTATGCTTCGATTGTGAACAGAGCTGAGCCATTACTTCAAGTAGACCTACAGCAAATTCTTGATGCCACTCCTCTTGGAACGGATGATGAGCTTTTCAAATTTCGGCTAGTTACTACTGATGAAGTTCGCGCCATACTTCTTAAAGCTAACTCAAAAGGTTCTGGCATTGATGGCTTATCAGCTGAAATGCTTAGACTGTCATTGCCTCACGTTGTTTCACACTTGACTGATCTTTGTAATTATAGCCTTGAAAATTCTATTTTTCCCACTTTGTGGAAAAAAACTTTGCTCCGCCCTTTATTGAAATGTAAAGTACCATCCACACCCTCCGATACGAGACCTATTGCTCAGTTATCTGAGTTATCTAAGGTTCTCGAGCGCATAGTTCACAACCAGCTGTCCACGTATTTACTCGCAAATAATTTGTTATTTGAAAGGCAAGCAGCCTATAAATGTGGTCACAGCACCCAGACAGCTCTTCTTAGGGTCATGGATGATGTCAAACGAGCAATGGAGGATCGCAAGATTACTATTCTCATACTGTTTGATTTTTCAAAGGCATTCGACTCGATACCTCATAAGTTACTGCTTTGGAAACTTAGGAATTTCAAAGTATCTAACAGCGTTCTATGTTGGTTTTACTCATATTTAGCGGATAGGCTCCAAGCAGTAATTGACGAAGGCGGCAAAATATCAGATTTCTTGAGAGTAGCTTCAGGAGTACCACAGGGTAGTATTTTAGGTCCACTTCTTTTCGCTATTTATGTTAACGATTTGCCTAGTGTTCTGAAGTACTCTTCTTGTATCTTATTTGCTGATGATTCGCAAATTTACTTGCACTGTTATCTTAGTGACCTATTGACAGGTTTGGCAAAATTGAGTCATGATGCTCAAGCAATAGCTAACTATGCAGGACTGAATGCGCTGTCGCTAAATGAGGCTAAATCGAAAGTCATCATACTTGGAACAACTGAGCTTACTAGTCAAATTGATTATAATGCTATCCCAAAAATCAAAGTAAATGGAGTGGAACTTGAATACGTTTTCGAAACAAAAAATCTTGGGTTGATGCTGGATCAGAACCTCAACTGGTCATCACATACAAAGGCAGTAGTCTCAAAAGTTCACTCTAGCTTGTACTCTCTAAAATTCTACCGACACTCACTATCTAGATCTTTGCGACGTGAGTTAGTCCAATCCTTGATTTTCCCGCTGTTTGATTATGCTTCAGTAGTGTACGATAGTGTGAGTGAAACTAACAACTCCAAGCTTCAGGTTGCTCAAAATGCTTGTGTGAGATTTGTGGTCGGTGACTTGAGTAGAATCTCTCATATAACTCCTCATCGGCTAAGTTTAGGTTGGATGTCTGTTCGCCGGAGGCGCGAGTATTTTATGTGCAATTTAGCTTACAAGGTAATTGCTTCTGGCACACCCACTTATTTAGCAAATAGTTTTGTAAGACTTGATATAGACATTATCCTGAGAAGATCTGATCGAAATTTCAGAGAAGTGCTGGTATATCCTAAAGCCAATACTGTAGTGTGGGAAAATTCATTCAAAATCAAAGCGTGCAAGTTGTTAAACTCTTTGAAAGTCTCTGAATTTGAAGTAGAAAAACTGGAAGGCATGAAAAGATTTTTTCGTGAAGAGCTCTTAAAACGTGACGTTGACGATTGGAATGTCCGTGTTGTATGTGAAGGGCTGCCCTTTGAAGTAATCGACTCGAATCAATTTTTGATTAACTTATTTTCTTGATTATGAATTTTTCCATTCAATTGCTTAGTATTTTTTCTAGATATTCCACGTTAATTGCGATAGCAATACTGAAATAATGATCAGTGATACGTAAATAGGTATTAGAATTTCTTTTGAATTGCGATGCGATTAGGTTGTCAAATGAAACTGCCATAGGATTGTGAAGTGAAATGTAATGTGAAACTGTATGAGAGAAACGAAATCTAGTACTCTGCCTATAGCATTGTATTATCTATTCAATGTACATAGTATTTTTCGATTGTTATGTTTCTTAGATTAAGTATAATTTGTATTTTTGTTGTTGTTTTCGATCACACCAGACGGGGTTCTACCCCAAGGTGTAATAAAGTCCAATCAATCAATCAATCAATCTTACTGACTCTGATTTCTATAAAGCAAAACAAATGTGTTCTCCTTCAAAGAAGAGGGAACGATCTAAATCACTTAGATTATAAGATGAAAGAAATGGCCGAAGAAATCATAAAGTAAATTCGAAATTCTGTCAATGGAAATTTTACAAATCTGAAGAATATTCCAATCTTTTTCAATAATTTACAGTCGCTCAATGATGTCAATGCTTTGGTAAAAGAGGTGAAAACATCTTTTGGAAGTGTTACGTTACGTTCATTACCCTGTTCATTATTCAGTTACTCCGAAGAAAGAAAATCAATCTCTAAACATTTGTGATCATCCTTTTATAGTGCATCGAAAATATTTGTGAAAATTCTGGAAAATTCCTGCCAGGACAAAGAAAATCATGGACCGTTAATGAGAAATCAGCATGAGTTCGAGAAAGCAAAAGTTCTTCATAGCCCTATTTTTGCCAGTTTGAAGCCATATGTCGCTGCTCAGTAACATATCCTGATCGAAAAAACGACATTCACGATTCAAGGGGCAATTTTGCCGTGAACGAGTTGGGTGAAAAAGTATTTAATCGATGAATTGAATACTTAAAATTCACTCATATTTTAAACTCAAAGTCTCACACCGCGTTGTTGCTAAGGAGATATCATACGTTCATTGATATTCATGCTTGCAAGCATGAAATTCATATTAATCCTATTGCAAGGTGAGCGTGCCTGATATGCACCAACATTTTTTGTTTTTCTCATAATAGTTTCGCCTCATCTCAACATTTTTCCACGTGTTTTAGCTCAATTCAAAGCTTGTTCTGAAACTTTTGGAATGAGCTAAAATTCTTCTGAATACAACGAATTGAGCACAAAATATCTCAATTTTTGCAAAAAAAAATTTTCACATCGCGATCAAGAGAGTGTGTGCCTAATTTACGTCCACGTGGGGAGGAGGCCTACTTCCACGAGATTGGTAAGATACTTTTCGTAGAATCAGGATATTTCGGCTCCCAGATCTCCAAATAAGACGTACTTGAGCTCATTTTTCAGCTGTGTTACCTCCTTGCTTTCACTCCAAAGTTTTTGAAGTTAAATTCATAGATTTTGATGGAGTGAAGAACGAGTTTCAAAAAAAAACGAGGGCAAATTTGGTACTCTGCACTTTTTTTAGTAATATGACCGTAGAATGGGATAGAAATTGAATTTTGCAATTCTGCAAAGAACATAAGAACCGAAGGCAAATGAGCCGAAGAATGCTGAGATTTGTTGCATCAACATTTTTCGGCGTAACTTTTGATGACTTGGCAAAAAAGAAGTCAAAAGTACCGAAAACACTTTTTCTGTACCAAGAAATGCGCGGGTCATTTAGGATTTGTTTAAAACGTTCATTTTCTCATACTTCAACGTAATAAATATGAAAAAAATGCGCGGCAAGGTCTGCGGGTACGTACACTTGAGAACTTGATTGGGGGCATATTAAGAAATTGGGGCAAATTATTAGGCACCGTGACCTTGTAAAAAAACTCTCTTAGTTCATGTAGTTTTTCACAAATAAATGGATTAATAGATTTTCACCAGTACGCAGATGAAGTACATAATCCTTCATTCAACCTCGTTCTTCGTAAGAGAATTTTCAAATTTGAAGGTAGCCGATGCAACACTCGCAAAAGCTACAGAAAATTCAGCTCTCAATCAAGCTCGGAAACCCCTATAATTATACTGAAATACACATACCTCTCGCACCCGTTAAGCTCGATAAATTCCATACACTTCACGAATATATGCATAGGCCACGGGAATTCATTGGCTCGCGATACGTGCGTATAATACCGCAAGCATATATCCAACGACATGAAATATATGTATACGGGCATTTACGAAGCTACGCTAATTGACGCAGAGCAAAGCCATCATCCGTATATCGTATCGCGTACACACATTGTACACATTCCAAACATATATATCTATAGACAGAGGCTATTATGGACACTAGTTCAACCGAAAATGATGCATATATGCAGGTATATAGCGGTACATCAGTGGTTGACACTGATATGGTGATATGAGCATCGGTTGATATGAAGATCATCGATATCGAGTTTGTGCTTATTGTATGGAGTGTGTAATAGACTGATAGGTCTTGAGGAATGATCGTCTTGGGATTTCGGAGGGTGTAGGATTTGCAGGTCCATTAGGGACAATGATATTTTTTTTTTCAAGTCGATGATTTTTTGTTACTCTTTTCCATTCTTAGGAGGGTAGTTTTGAGAATGAGTACATTTTGAAACAAGGGTTGAAAAATAAGTTTTACACCCGTGTATCGAATACTATTTTATAACAAGCTGCGACAGAAAGTGGTAAAATCAGTGCGAAAAAGACACTTTACCGCACAGCATGTCAGAAAAGTCTTACTCTGACTGTTTATTGACCGCGTAGTTTGGGAATGACGCAAAAATTCAATTCTACAGTTTCCTTGTATGGGATGAAAGTAAGTTTCCTGAATGCCATGGAGGAATCGCAAAGTGAATCTTTTTCATCTTCGTTAGATGGCATGATGATAAAATTGGTGGCTTCAGCCACTTTCGCCGGATCTGAAAAAAATTTCTTTGCCAATTTTCATTTTGATTTCATTTTTAATATTCCATATCGTATCCAACAAATGTTGAAAAAATATCTACCTCATCTTTCCCTTATTCCAGTACCATTGAAGACATTTTAACACGTTCCTAGCTGCGTTGGGCTTTATCGGTAGGCCCTACGATTTTTCACAATTCAATCTCTACTGATTCATATTTCCTCGGAAAATATTCTCAATCAAAATTCCTCTTGATGGTTTAGTTTACTGAAGGCGTAAATAATACGTCGTGCAGAAGAGTTCACCTCCATAAAAATGCATCAATCGAAGATTGAGTATCAAGTTCTTGGCCAACCGAATAATGCAAAGAACTACCTTCGCAGTGAACGTGTTGAGAAAATTCAAATTTTGATCATCTGTACCAAAGGCATATTTGAATTCCCAACCCATAATCCAAACTACTCAATTCATTATTTCAAATTCTTTTGTTGACTTGTACGTGCATTCCACTCAGTCAATCATATCGGGGAATCACTATCAGCTGAGATTCAAGAACTCATTGAAGGAATTTCGGAAGCCACCGAGAAGGAAATTGAGAAATACATAGGGACAATACTTCCCATGTGTTTTCACAAGTTATTTATTTATTTATTTATTTTTTTGTAATAATTTCAGGATCCTACTCTTTGTATTAGTGTGCATTTAAAGATTATATTTCTATAAATATTTTTCTACAAATCTTACAGCATATAAAATCGATCAAATTGCTCCTGAATTGGATTTCAAACGTTAATTCAAGATGCTCACTGTGATATTTGAAACTTTTATTACTACAAATGGTATCGCCTTGATTTATATCATTCTACATATTCGATTCCGAACGAAAAACACTAATAGATTCCTATATTTGCCGCTTCAGCACTAGCTTTATTATACCTACACCCTGTCCAACATAATAATAAACCCTTATCCATAATCCAGAAGCTCGAGAATAATTCACATACATGATACTTTGAATATCCAAGAACGCCTTCAGTCAAGCCACAAATTCAGTAGTAAAGCTCGACGTATGATCAGCCACTCCATAAAGTTTACCCAATCCATATAACCCAATTTCACATGTCACCAATACCTCAGAGACTTCACCAAAATTCAAAAATTGGATATGTATGTACATTTGCAAGCCCACACCTTTATATCACAACAACCCCGAATGACTATAAATGAATCATTTCGTGACTTTAGTCGTAAACCCGTAGCGAAATATGTCCACTATACTACAGGGATCTACTATACCGACATTGAACCCACGCGTATCCCTCGACTCATTATAAATTGCGTGCAATATTCTGTATCTCTCTAGCGCTTCTGAAATTGCACAAGCTAAATTATAACGTATACATACAAACTCATCTCACATATATATATACTAATAAGAGTACAGCATGTTTCCACATGAGTAGCGCATGTAAACTCGTTAATGATGTATACGTGAGGGGCAATATATACTCTTGCCCGAGCTTGCATGAAAATTCATTAGTCGGTTACCTAATTATCGAAGCCGAAATTTCATCGGCTGTAGAGTAGGTATGGGTTAATGAAGTGGACGATTTTCATCAAGGTTGACTTTGTGAAAAAATTTTAATGAAATTGAAAAAAAAAAGAAGAAAACTGGTTGATGGGGTGGTTGATTAAAGCTACTGAAGACTGAATTGAGAATTCAGTTTATCTTAGAGTAGAAGATTGGGAATAGATTGCAACTTGAAAGATCAACAGTTGCAAATATATAGATAGGGGTAATATTGATGATGGGTGGAGCTTTGGCTGAATTAATCAAAGAGGCAATCGCTTTTCTACGATGCTGAGACTTGATATAACTGTATGTATTTGATGTTAGATTGACGTGGGTGTGTGAGTTTGACGTGTACTGCGATGAGGCTTGCGAATTTGGTCTTTGAGATCATGGAAATTTGGTGGTAAGAGGATTTGGAGAAGTGAGATTTGCAATTTATTCGAACTGAATGAGAATGGGTACCTTTTTCAAGGTCTCCGATTTGCCTCAACCATCTAATATCATAATACTTGCGATTATTCGGATTTCAAGAAAGTTTTGAAGAATGAGGTTATCTAGTTAGACAACTGATTCGGGGAAAAGTTCAGAGTAGACCTCACCATTTTTGACTCTATACATACAAAATGAACAAAATCTTATGTGTGGAGGCTCAAAAAAAATTGAAAAAAGAATTCCGCTAATCAGTCTGAGAAAATTTCAGCGTCTCGATTGTACTTTTGAATTTATGAATTTAATGTGTAAAAATGATATTGATTTGATTCCAGCAATAGATATGGCCAGAAAAAAGAAATTCTGTGATTTGTATTTTGTCGAAATTGTGAACTTTTTAGCGATATCCAGGAAGTAATTTCAGAGAAAAAAATTATTTCGTACAAAAATCGTTATTTAGGCATCGAGTAGACTTGATACTTAGATCCTGAGCATTTTATCGTGCTCCTGAGAGAAAAATCCTGATCGAATAGAACAAAAAAAGAATTCTATCCGTGATTGATCAAAACTCCTCCGACACAAATTTCTTCAAATAAATCCCTGGAGAAGGCAAAACCTGGAAATTGGGTTTTTCCTCAACGAGGTCCGGATTTGTATCCAAGATCAATATGATCCAAAGAATGATGGAAGGACCTGACATCGATGTCAAGTTACCTGCACTTAGGGGTGTAATTACTGACGTCGGGAGCAGATCTAGCATTAGTAACATATGGGTTTCATTTCATTGACGCGAGCATAATTGACGTATCTTTCTTCGCAGTCTGACATAGAATACTTATGTTAGTATCTGATCTTTTCACTCTCGCGTTCAATGGACATTTCACGACCCGGGAGAGCTAGAATCTCGATATTACCAACATTGCCCTATGCACTCAATGCTAAATCTGCTCTCTTCGTCGGTCGTCTTGAAAAATGCCGGTGTGTAGGCAAGCCGGCAACCACTTCAAATCCCTCTGTCTATCTCTGAAAACGAAATAACCTCATTCCCGAGCTCATAAATTTCTCTGTAAACTATCTTGGTTGTAATAAAAATTCCATGGTGAGGTTGAGAAACTGCCTACTCAATGCATATTTCCACACTTTCTGTAGTAATTTGCTCGAAGTAAAAATTCACTTGAATCGAGTGATGAACCATCAATTTTCTCTCGAATCACTGTGAAGAAAAAATCATCATTTGACAGACTTACTTGTCATCATCAAACGAAGTTCCAATAATCCCAAATCTAAAAATCCAATAAGAATACCCCACACCAACAAAATTGATAATACAAAACTCCCCATCTCATACATTTCAATGTGACCACTGAAAAATAAGAAAAACACGAAATCAGAAAAAACATCTTATTTTTTTCAGGGGGAAGCAGCTGATGGCTTTGGCGGTGGTGGTGGTGGTGGTGGCGGTGGTGGCAGTGGCGTGAGAGTGGTAGTGTGGTGGTGGTGCCACGGTGGTCAGATGCCATCGGCTGCCGTACTGCCACCGCTTTTGTGGTGGCTGTGGCTACTGCTTGTATTAGTAGCTAATACTGGTGGAGGCTCAGCTTCAAGCTGTGGCCTTGCAGAATTAGCCTGCAGAGCAGGTCATTGCGTGCCAGTAGATGCCTATTGTAACGGTGTTGACGATTGCGGAGACGGTAGTGACGAACCTGCACTTTGTACACCTTGTAATCGTACTTATCACGGACGTGAAGGTAGAACTTATAGGTAAGATTTATGTATTTTTCTGGTAGTATGTGGTGAGATATGTAAGTGTACATTTACCTGTTTTTTTAATACTTCGGAGGTGTGTCGTGGATGGTAAGAGTGTGATGGTTGAGAAGTGAATTTTCTTGAAGTGGCCGTGGCCATTTGGATAAGGCCCTGGCCCTCGACGTCGAAGGATTGGGTTCGAATCTCAACGGACAATAATGTGAATACTCATAAAAGTCTGTTTTTCATCATTCCAACCTAAAAAGGCCGCATTCAAATGCGGTTTTAGGGTTCTCATGATGAAAAATCATCATTGCTCTGTGCTCGCAGGCCCATTTCAGGCGCGGAGGACTTATTTCCCTCGCTTCGCTCGGAAAATAAACTGTCCTAGCACCCGAAATGGGCGTACGCGCCCAGGGCAATAATGTACTATTGGTAGCTTCGGTGGTTTGGAACCACATGAAGCTGTACGTCTCGCGAAAGAATCTCAAAAATAGATTGGAAATGCTTCAATGAAGAGAAACAACTTGGATTTTCTTGAGTAACCACGATATTATGGATGAGCTCCTGGCCTTCGAGGCAGAAGGCCTGGGTTCGAATCTCGTCTGTCACAAATATGAGTACTCAGAAATGCCTTCTCGATTACTTTGGTGTTTTGGGATCCAGCTTAGGGTAGTATTAGTGGTACTGATGTGTCAAGTGCCGAACATACCCGCGCTTTACTCCCTTCCGCCCGCGATATAGGTATAGTGAGTGCACGCAACAGACGACAACCTAACCCCGAAACCGCAGAAATGAGTGACACTTGAGATCAGATCTTCTTTTTTAGGCTCTGAATCGTCAATCTGATCACTGCTAAGTGTTTTTTTGTGCATTCTTACATCTGTGTATTCACTGCCATGAAAATCTGTGCGTTAGGTATCACTCTACTCGTGATTTTCCATAAGACGCCGTGTTAAACGGCTTTTACGAAAATGCTCATGACTTTTTTCCCCGACTCTGAAGGCTTCTGAAATTTCAACTGAAGCACTTTGAGACCCTAATCTACAACTTTGCCGACTTTCGTGATTTTCTGAGCGTCAATTCGAGTACCGCTAATACTACCTTAAATCTTAGTCCAGGCTGAACAACCTTGAAAAGTTGTAAAAATGCGTCGATGATAAGAATAAAACTTGAAAAGAATTTTTAAAAAACGCTTTTATTCACTTTCCAGAAAATGTTGTAATTTGCGAGAGGATTCTGTCCGGTGTGGTGCAGATAGAATTCGGTAGACCGATGTAAATCACGTGGGAGAAATTGTGCGACGTATATGAGGAACTATGGGGAAAACACGTGTGCTGGCAGCGAATATTGCAGCCAATAAGTAATTCGGTTTCTCGTATTAAAAAAATATGTCACCACTATTATGTAGCGAGTCAGACTCATCTTCGGATGCAGCAGACAGTGTAGGCAATTACAAACATTGTCTTTCGATCGCTGATATCGGTTCATCCTTCATCATACACGCATGCAAGTGATTACTCATAACCTGAGTACGCGCCAGCTCTTCCAAACACTAGATCCAACACATGGTCGCCACAAGGTACTTGAACTTATTAATTGGCACTGAGGAATAACGATGTGCAATGAAAGAATTTGGCATTCACTCAACTGCACAAGGAACAAGCGACCACAAAGAATCGGAAAATGCAAGTACTAAATGAGCTAAATGGCAGCGGCAACAGAAGACTGATGGTGCAAAGACGATAGCAGACGATAATAGAAATTTCGGTGACCCGGCCGGGGTGAGGTGCGGGCAAATTAAGAAAACATGCCGCAGCCTGCAAAAGTTTCATAAATCTGGGCGAGCTCGATGAGTGGCGACATTTCTGGTCGCACAGTGTAGAGTAGTATGCATTAGGGTCCCTACGTCGCACTTGAACGATAGATTACATATATATACAAAAATTCATGGCTGCATCCACGACGACATTCATTTGATACGGGCAGTGAGGTGGACGGAACGGTGAACTGCAGGGGATCTCATACATTTGATGAGGGCAGTAACGCGGACTGGACGGTGGACCGGATCTAAGATGTTTACTAGATGTTACTAGAGTAAGAACTATGAGCTCGGTGAAGTGCAATAAAAGCGTTTAATAATAATTAATAAAAAGAATTGATTTCTTTGAAGTCAACGTGGCTTCGTTGATAAGTTCTTGGCCTTCAATGCAGGACTTTAGGGTTCAAATCTCAGTGGCTACCAATGGGAATCTTCATAAGTGATTCAAAGCTGTACAAACTTCAACCGAATCAATTTTGAAGCTCAACAGCTCATGAAAAAAATTTCTTAACCAAATTCAAACGCTTGGATGACGGAAAGGCTCTTATTACACCTGCGGGTCGGGTTGGGTACTACTACTACCATTGTTCGAAACTATCATTTGTATATCATAAAGCTTCCATAATGGGTTGGAAGTAGTTATCTGTTACGCGCAATTGACCATGCACTTTTCACTGTGGAAACTCCTCGTAAAAGAAATTATTAAAAGAATTTTAGAAAATTCAGTCAACTCACATCTAAATTCATTAATACATATCTGAACTTGAAAGTATTTTCCTGAAATGTCATGCATTCTTATCTTGACCAAATCTGCATCAAATACGATTAACGCTCTTGCGTTCATCCAGACCGGTACAATATCATCCCAAAATATATCACCCTTTCAGTAAACAAAGCGTCGAAATTCGAAACCGCACCATTTTTCCTACCAAATTCAACAGGTGTCCCTACATGTTCGTAAACACTCACGCAAGATAACCCTCTATTCTCATCCATACAACAGCCTACCGTCATCCCAAAAAAATTTTCCCTCCTCATCCAAATCCAAAATCCACACTCCAGACAAGCCTACATTATTCCATCTAATTTCCACCCTTATCCATCCTCACAATTAACCTCTAGAAAATTATTTCACGATTTACTCTAAGGATACAAATATCCAAGCTTGTTCTACCTGTACATTATCAGGATATATATACCTTCTGATAGCATACTAAATAATCCAGTGGTATGTACACAATTTCACCCGTTTGTACGAAAACACAGTCCATACATAAAGGTTTAGTAACCCCTTGTACATATATACGGATTAGCTTGTTTGCGTACGCCTTGTACACATCACTTTGGTACGGGTATGGATATAGGATGAAACGAAAGCTCTCTTGTTGAGTAGCTCAATATTCATCAGTCTATCGTGCATGTAATACTCGTTCATTATTATTCGATGCAACTTTGCTGATGCTGTTGTTTCTGAGATATTGTTGTTCAAGTACTTGACAGATATGTGTTATGAAGTTACAGAGTGCGTAGCATTGAAAATGGGTAGAATATTGGAGAATAAAGAGCCTGCGGTTGTAAAATATTTATAGATGGGATGCTGCGTTTGGCATTTTACGAGATCTTGTCGATTTAGCTATGAGATACTTTTCAACATTTTTGGATATTCATTTGGGGTTAGTCTCGAGGGATCAAGGTTTTTCTCGTTCTTGAGAGCGATGGGAGTTGGAGGTATAAATTTTCTATTATACATCTCCAGTCTACGGTTTTATTCTGGTGCTCGTGAAATATTAGATATTTTGCCTCACAATAGAAGTTCTGAAGCTCAACAAAATGTCGATGATTGGATGTGCCAAAATATCTCATCTCATCTATCTTTCGGAATACTTTCATGTCCAATCTTGAAACTCAATTTTTGGTACATTTTGAGAATATAAGTTAATTCTTTAGTCACACTGACAACAAATCAGAGAATCTTGAATGGAGTCAGATGTTGGGCTGGATTCGGCGCGTACTGGAAATTCACCAAAATTTTCATAACTTTTGATGAATTCTTGTTTTTTTTCTTTTTTACCAAAATTGAACTCTTTGGGCTTAAATGTAATAGCAGTTCATGTAAACCGACAACGGCATCTTACTTTTTTTTAATGACACCATTTGTGTCGACAAAAAAGAAAAAAATTGAATCCAGCTACACGACTGAATCATTCAAATCCCACAAGATTTTTGATGATTATTAATGATTATCTCTGACTCGATACTCTCTACTCTATTTTGAAGATCAAATTCTCCAACATCAAAGATTTAGAATTGATCTTGGATTGTTCCAATCTTAACTTATGCAAAGAATCAAAAGGGGTCCGAGAAACTTTAAGGAACCAATCTGGCAAATTGCAATAGTCCTGGATGTCAATTCGCAAGCTCCACTCGAGAATCAAAAGTTGAGCTGGGGATTCACCTCCCAGTTTGTGAAAGTCGTATCTACAGTATATATCGTATCGCAGTTGGGAAATCACAAATGCTCCAAACACCTCTAGTACACTTAGTTTTCAAAAGCTATTTCTTGGATATTCACGATTCCCGAGATATTCTAAAAATCCAATTAATTCCAGCAAAACTCTGGAGCTTGGTCTTGCACTTTATCCCCATGTGTGTGTATGTGTGTTTATCTCACTAAACATGCCGGTTGATACTTCACGAGGTTGTAAGAATAATCATCCATATCCATTCTGAGAATTAGATTCACTACAAAAATGTCACTTGTTAGCAAATTGTCGAGATTCAGAAAATTTAAGGCCTACCCAGACCTCCATTGGCTACTTATTACGTTCATGAGATCATGTGTCATCCAAGGAAGAAATCGATCCTGGCGAGCAATCTACCGTGTAACTCATATCTCTTGATATCATAACAGGAATATATCACGAATTCTGCAATCTTTTGAAGTACAAATCGAAAAATAAACCAGAGTTGCATTCAGAAAACTAAAATAAAGCCAAGATGGAGTAGAACTAGGACGAATCTATCTTATGCACGACATTCTTGAAAGTTTTCAATTGTAACAAGAGTATCATGAATCGGAACGAGTATTCTTGCCAGAAAAGTTGAGAAATACGCATTTTGTACTGTCGTATGAGCGACTGCGACCACATAATTCGTCGCTTCAACTTCGCCATACGATGTAAATATACTATACACAACAGTAGAATTTATGAGGTCACTGTGCCATTTGGTTATTTTGCCAAAGGTACAACTCCATTCTCAACTTTTAATGGATCAAAGCTTTGAACGATAAACTTTATTGCAACTAGCAAAAAATATGGATATGTGTCATTCTCGAAACTTGGTGGATGTAATAAATTGAGGGTGTGGAGTTCATTGCTTTTGCTAAGACTTTTTTAGGATTGTGGCATATTTACCGTGACTATCGATTTTTGATGAAGTGATCGTGCGTCAAAAATGAGAATAATGAATAAAAAAGAATTGTGTGATTAGTGTTGATAACGCTGGCGATATGATGTAATTCCAGGCTAGATTTGCCGAGGCCAGCCGAGGGGAGGCTGCCTTTTCTGTGCCACTTGACCTTTACCGCCGGCGGTCAAGGTCATGGGGAGCTTGTTCAGCTGCTGTGGGACGCCTTCAGTATCGGCAGACTCGACCCAGACGCCGAAGACATCGGGTCCAGCTGTCCCGAGGGTAAGATTCTTATGCATTTTTTATTTCATGATCTCTACTTGACCAAGTAAATTGATTATCGTGTGTCCCTAGCGAAATGGAACTGTTATGGTACTTATTCCTTGGTCAACTTGGAAAATCTTCTGCTTTGACCAATGTTTGTTCAACCAGCGATTTGGTTCATCACAATTTCATGGAAATCTTTATCTTTCATTCATTCATTAGGATTTTGAATCTCGAAGTAAATCCATCAAAACGTCAAGAGACCCACAAGAAAACTCTGTAGATGCCTGCCGCAAAAGTCTGGGGACATTTTTTGCATTTCCGCTGAACACTTACCTGAATTCGATGTTTATTCGTATTTATCTGATCAAATCTTCATGCTATTAGACCCTATATGATGATGTTTCATAATTTGGGAGTAGATTGAATTGATCCGGCTTAAATAATTAGCGTGAGCGCTCATTGTCATTGAATGATATATTAAAAAGGGCTCAGATGACTTCAAATTCTCCTGAAATGACTAACTTGAACCATAATTGTACAGTTTTAACCAGTTATTTTATGATCTTAGGCGATAAATTGATAGAAAAAAAAAAATGACTCTAGTCAAAAGGCAAAAAAGCTCTGAACATGCTCAAGACCCACTTCTTATTCCTTGTCTGACCAAACCCGCACCTGTTCTACTGAATCTTTCAAAACTCGTATGAATCCATCTTCAAAACCTCTACCTACTCATTTCATCTCGAGCCATCAATCATATCCATGAAAACTGTTCATTAATCTCCAAACACCGACGCTCTTTCACTTGGAACCAAAACCAAAATTAATCTCTTTAAACAAAAAAGGAAAAAAAATTCAAACTTTCAGGCTCAATGCAGTTGGCTGAGTTGGGAAGGCCGTTCACGGGCGGCTCGTGGTGTGGACCGGGAGATGGCCACCCTGCGTACTATTCCGAGACGAGTACGGTAACCGCTTCAATTAGATTATTTGCAGCACCTGCGGATGTTCCATTCGAGTTTCGTTTACGTTATCGTTTCGTATCGAGGCTTGAGGCTATTGCAAGGCTTGGACCACCTAAAGCACCTCTTGAAAGAGGTTCTCCAGTACCTGGAACATACTGTTCTCGAGATTTTTATGAGTGCTATCACAAAACTTGCCGAGTGCAGAGTCCAAATTATCCTGGAGAGTATCCTCGTAATGCTAGCTGTCTCATTACTCTTCGACAGACTGAGGTGAGTGAACTTTTTCCATTGTCGTTGAGAATTTAGCGAATATGTATCAGTGTGATCAAATCTTTGTGGAATATTTGAGGAGTAATTTGGAGAAATGTGGTGATCAATTTTACTGATCGATTGGGATACCATGCCATCTGAATTTGACGGAATAGTACCCAATCGATTGTGTCACTTGGCGAAAGCTTGTGAGGTTTATGCAGCGAAGGACTCAGGATTGAATTTCGAATCTCATTTCATTCTATTTCTCCCTTCTTGCATGACCCAAGTTTACAAAAGTCCTCCATTTCAAATCATGACCACCATCAAAATCATCAGGGTTGCAATGTTTATGATACAGTTTTGTGATAAAAATGAGAGGAAACCACGAATGACAACTGAAACAAAACTCGAAAATCAATCTCAAGCACAAACCTGATCCGAAGTGAAGAGCAGTGATCTATTCAAAGATATTTCTTCACCAAATATATCTAGGATTTTTCTATTACAGTACTATGAGACTGCTTGCACAAGTTAGTCAATTTTGAAGACACTAGCTTACGATTGCTTTGCAACAAAAATTCATGAGGTTGTTGATCTGAGAATGGAAAACTTCCAATAAACTGATCAACGAAGTCACATCCCTCCGAAACTTGTATATGAGTGATTCTGGAGCAAGCTGGACAAAACCGTCACCAGGGGGGTCTGGGAAAAATCCGCAAAAATTTTTTTCCATTAGTACTATGTTGGAATAGTACGAAAAAATTTTTTTCAGATTTTTTCGGCCCCCCCTGTGGGCCCCAGGGCCCATGAAAGGGCCATTTTAGGCCCTTTTTTAGCCTATTCTAGGAAAATCATAGCTCCGACGCAATTCAATATTTTTCAACGTACTTGGGCGCATTTTTCTCGTCAAGACTAGTACTTTTGAGGAAAAAATTGTCCAAGGCCACTTAGTGAGCCTGACGACTTCTGCCACCTATTTATTGAGAGCAAATTTTAGCGATTTTTGGGCTTGCTTCAAAGTGATGTAGCTCCCACTAGACATGTGATAATCGACTTTTACAAGTAGTCATTTTAAAGGTCTTGAAAATACCTACAATTTGCCTACTTGTAAAAGTCAATTATCGCACTTTTTGTTGGAGCTACAGTCGATACAAGTTGAGCTATTTACGAAAAAGTCGAAAATTCAGGACTCGATTCCAAAAATATATCTGAATTTTTTTCCACCAAACTTATGCAAAAATGTTCTTTCAGACATCTACTTTTAGTAAAAAAAATTTGCGGAGGTTATTTTTTTTTATTTTTTTTGCCGAGCGTTACAAAATGCCGCATTTTGTGGTTTTAGCAAAAACAGCATCTTTGACCACGGTCACATATGCTCCCAGCTGGACTGATGTGCACCAATCTGTGTGAAAGTACTCCCCAAAGTACCCCTAAGTACGTGTAAGAAGTTGCGGGGACGAGCCTCCAGCCAGGAGCGAGCTGTAGGTTTTATTTACCGTGTCCAAAATAGGCATTATTTAGGCTATTCGAGCGTAAGCGACCGAGAGCATGATTTTACTTGTTCTGGCTTACAAGTGAGATAATGGGGTAAAATGAGAATCCAAACATACTTTTCCGACTCAAAATGACCATCTAAACACAATTCCGACGTCAGTTTTGCTCTAAATAGTCGTCCCTTTGTCCCTCAAGAACTTAGATTCTGTCGACGGGTTCTGACACCGTTGAGGCACTAGAAGACATTTTAGAGCTAAACTGACCCCGGAATTGTGTTTAGATGATCATTTTGAGTTGGAAAAGTATGTTTGGATCCTCATTCTACCCCATTATTTCATTTGTGAGTCAGAACGAGTAAAATCATGCTCTCAGTCGCGTACGCTCGAATAGCCAAAATGATGCCTATTTTTGACACGGTAAATAGAACCTACAGCTCGCTCCTGGGTGGAGGCTCGTCCCCGCAACTTCTTACACGTACTTGGGGGTACTTTGGGGAGTACTTTCACACAGATTGGTGCACATCAGTCCAGCTGGGAGCATATGTGACCGTGGTCAAAGATGCTGTTTTTGCTAAAACCACAAAATGCGGCATTTTGTAACGCTCGGCAAAAAAAATAAAAAAAAATAACCTCCGCCAAATTTTTTTTACTAAAAGTAGATGTCTGAAAGAACATTTTTGCATAAGTTTGGTGGAAAAAAATTCAGATATATTTTTGGAATCGAGTCCTGAATTTTCGACTTTTTCGTAAATAGCTCAACTTGTATCGACTGTAGCTCCAACAAAAAGTGCGATAATTGACTTTTACAAGTAGGCAAATTGTAGGTATTTTCAAGACCTTCAAAATGACTACTTGTAAAAGTCGATTATCACATGTCTAGTGGGAGCTACATCACTTTGAAGCAAGCCCAAAAATCGCTAAAATTTGCTCTCAATAAATAGGTGGCAGAAGTCGTCAGGCTCACTAAGTGGCCTTGGACAATTTTTTCCTCAAAAGTACTAGTCTTGACGAGAAAAATGCGCCCAAGTACGTTGAAAAATATTGAATTGCGTCGGAGCTATGATTTTCCTAGAATAGGCTAAAAAAGGGCCTAAAATGGCCCTTTCATGGGCCCTGGGGCCCACAGGGGGGGCCGAAAAAATCTGAAAAAAATTTTTTCGTACTATTTCAACATAGTACTAATGGAAAAAAATTTTTGCGGATTTTTCCCAGACCCCCCTGGTGACGGTTTTGTCCAGCTTGCTCCAGAATCACTCATATACAATCCAAGAGGGTCCGAAATGTGTAGATAACGGATCCTGCTGAAACGTTGGAATAGCCTGATTGTGGCTATAATAGATGATATTCAAAGTCTTGGAGTCTAATGCTAGAACACTTCTGAGCTACCGACTACAAAAATAGGTTTAATGACTAAAAAAAATCAGTAGTACAAATACGCGTTTGGTCAGGCGCCAAGGCAGTCCATGATTTTGGCTGAGGGTGTAGAGTACTGAAAGTCTCGAAGAATCCACGTTAAATTCCACTTGCCATTCTGAAATTTCAGATCCTCAATATCGAAGCCTCGGATTTGCCATTATAATCTAGAATCCTGTAACGTAATCAGATCTTGACTCGTGCAAAGAACAAGCATTCTACGTCAACCGCAATTCTCACCAAACCACATAATCCATGTAACGCTGGTGCACCTTAGATAAACAAGATCATACATTTAACTCAAGAGTTTCACACGAATTACCTTCTCACAACTCCGAACTACTAACTACCTTCAATCATAATCATGTACTTCCGCGATGTCTGACTGAATGTTGACTCGTACTACTGAAATTTCACTCAACCCCAAATATCCTCACCTCAAAAACCACTATCACCACCACAACCACCGCAAACATCAAAAGGTTCTAAATACGAATGACCCAGTCTCCCCCAAATACTAATCTAAATCTACCCCTTAATCATGCTGTGCTACATCTTTCAAGCCAAGACCATACACCATTTCTAAAAGCTAAAAGTTACAACCTGCAATTTAATCCCACAAAGCCCATCACATCTACTTTGTATGGATAAATCACTGCATTCTACGCTTGTGTTGGTATGTTTATATGTGATTTTCTTTATAGGTGCCGACCTGCAAGCACGCGATGATGTCGGTAAAATCAAGCGCTGGTTCAGTGCCGATAAATTCAAGCCTCAGCGTGTGGTCTGATTGCCCTGCTGAGAAAGACAGGCTAATTTTAAGGGATGGTTCGAAAATTGAGGATTCTGTTCTGCTTGTCTATTGTGGAGGGCCTTTACCGAGAATTACTGCTAGAGGATCGACTATGCTTGTTGAATTTCGAAGTTCTAGTATTGCATTGCCGCTGGGAGGTTCTACTCTGAAAGTTGAACTCGAAACTCAGGTCTGTAGAATAATGAAATTGATGATGATAAATGATGACGTTGCATGACTGTGTCTTCAAGAGATGTGCATTGGACGCGGTTCTCAAAAACTGATTTTGAGTCCCGAATAGCTCGATTTATAACACAAAACTTTCCATTAGAACATATGTATAGTTTCTGATAATCGTAAATTATGTTGAGGAAAACTTTGAAACAGTGACTCTTCGGCCGGTTAGGAATTAAAAATCACGTCTGCTGTCAAATTATGAAAGTATGGGAATTTATGAGGGACTTCATCTATTGGATTAAGGGTGTGTCCTTGGAAAGAAATTGAAAGTTTAAATGTCGGTGCACCGTGAATCAGAGTTGGGTTTTGATCCAAATTTTCGCCTATCGGCTTCCACGTTAATTCTCGTAATCTCACACCTCGCGTGAATTTTCAACATGTCCTCATGAAATGACTAGAATTCCATGTGATCGCGTCAAAATTGTTTCGTAAACGCCTTCTCCCCTTCTGATGGCGAGCATCAGCAACTATGAGATATTAAAGATTTCAATGCTTATCCATGAATTGATCATTTGATAATTCATAAATAAAATTAGTTTTTACTCAATCAAGCTTATCATATTTGTGTATAAGCTGGTCACTTACGCTTTACTATTTGCATTGATTAATTTTGAAAGTTTAGTATTTCCAATGGTATTGAATTGTTAGATTTGAAATTTCTTAGCTATGTAAATGTAGATACCTCAACAGAATAATCGAATTACTTGCACGGGTTTGTCTAGTCTACACATTTTCTCGTAGTAGGATTAGAATTTGTCAATTCAAGATAGTTCAAATGCTATCAAAATATTAGCCTACAAAATTCCATTTTACATATCATGAAGAACTAACATAGGATTTCAGTGCCCATTGTCTATGAAAATATTTTCCCAATGTAAGAAACTGTGAGCATAATCAGAAAATTCTGTATCGAATAGAAAAATTACCGATCCCCAAAAGTTGTACTACTGATTACATCGTTATGGACTCACTTCCACGCTCTAATTATTCAAAGCTCACTTTTGCCAATCCAAACTTTATACAAAATTCTCCTTAGTCTCAAAGCTCAAAATTCCATGAAACAAAGTACTTCACTGGAACAAAGAAAAACCAACAAATTAATTGCTCATCAAAAGTATACGGTATTGTATTATCAATAATTAAACTCCAAATTCTTCGTCACAGAAGAAAAGTTAACGTTCTCGGGTTCACAATTTTCACGAAAATTAATCATCTCCAGAGTATTTTGTAACGAGATCTCACGTCTCTATGGAGTGAAAATTGTACACCCTCTGAGCAGACACCAACTTTATAATTGCATTAGAAGCTACAACATCACGATGAGAACCTCGAGAGATATAAAAAAAATGGCAAAAGTAGCATGAGACATGAAATTCACGGGCTCTTTCTTTCATGAGGTCGAGAGATAAGTTTTGTCAAGTGTGTTGTTGGGCTATGTATAAAGTGATGATATAACCTTTGCTTAGCATGGCAAGTTTCTTTGATGCCTCTAGGTTTTTTTCCCATCCAAGAAAGTTTTTACTAGAAAAATAAGTCGGACGAAATTGATGTAGAGCCATTATCCGAGACATGTATTCTCTTTTTGTCTGTAAATTTCTTAAACCCTGTGATGATGTATTTTTCACAGATTCAATGAATAAACGTAAGATTTATGTGAAGATGTGCTTTTATAGTATGGGTATGAATGAGGTTCTTTTTCTATCGATTTAGGTGGTGTATGTTGATTCGGATGGGCTGGACTATGCTCAAACACCTCAGGGCTGTTATTTCTTCATAAATGGTACTACGAAACGGAGCGGGACTCTGAGAGCGCCGTTACATGCACTGCCACCGGGTACTAATTGTACTTGGAACGTCAAGGGCAATGTTGGTGATCGTATCTGGCTGTATTTTGCTTCTTATTCACAGGTGAATTTTCCTTACACATTCATTCCTCTTATTATTACTATGTGGTACTGTAGTGCAAGCCTTTAGATTTTGAGGCTTTGTTCTGGTTCATCATAAGGTGCAGGCTATTTTTTTGAGTAATTGTTCGAAGTACGGATTGACAATGACATATTTGATTTTGATCGAAATATTTTGAAACTAAATCACTGATCTTATCTGTAAGGAATAAATTATTTCACAAAAAAATTTAGACCTTTAACCCTTTCTACAAGGGCCAACTTTGGCAGATGTAAACATTGTTCTTTCAATCAGAAATCGTTATTTGAGTCATAATTAGGCGAAGAAGCCGCAATTGAGTGTTTTGAGAATTTCAGGTTCTCTACCTCTGGTAAGCGCACAAAAGTAGATATCGGTATAATTCCTGTGGGCCTTCAATCCTTGAGAGTCAAGTTTTTTCTCTGAATTTTTTCAGATTTCTCTACTCAAACACATCAGAGCTATTGCCATTTCTTTGTTACCCTGTATGTCTTCTTTTGTAGAAAGACATGAGCAGTATCAGACGATTCAAGTGCCAAAAATTAGCATAAAATGGTAGCTCGAAGGGTTGAAAGACGAATGAAATTTTCATTAATTGCAACAGCTATCATTTCTTCTAAATCCAAGAATTGATCATTTTGAAATGAGGAGTGCCATCGTGTCGTTGGGACAAACCACTGGCAAGAATCTTACTCAAATGTTTGTCACACCATCAACAGTTTCTTCAAATCTATTTTCTCGAAAACGGTTTTCCCGGAAGTCTGCATCGACAACGTTCCAAATCCATCCATCCAATTTTTTTCCTCCGAATCAAATTTTCCGAATACCCTTACATTTTTCATTCGTGTGGAAAATTTGAAAACCTCAAGAGACATTTTGATTCAAAGGTCACACCAAATGGGTGACAAATTATAAATAATGAAGAAAATTCGAGAGTTTAAAAATGATAATTTCCTCGTGGCATTCATGTAAGAGTTTTTTTAGATCAAACTATTACTGAACCAACCAGTCATTGTGGATACGATGGACTAATCTGAAATAATAATTCAGTGAACATCAATTTCTCATCTCATTGAGTGCCCAAATACATACAAAGCTGAGCCCCAATACCGTGAGATTAACATCCGAATCCATTTCACTTCCAACCCACTGAATTCTCTTCATGCAGAGAGTTTCAAATCATATCGTACGTCTCAAATCTCTATGCAGCCCTTTATCCCAAAGTTCTCTTTCTATATCTTTCTTTCGCTATACGACTGTCGATACATTTCCTATATCCTTTTTCATCGTTTTACGAAGCTGATTTATCGGAGTTACCTCATAAATCCATCCATTTCCCAAGCAGCCAACTGAATAAGCTTGTGAGGCTAGGCTCTCAAATCATCGTCGACTGAATAGAAGGCAGTAATTTTTGAGATTACCTGCTGCGAACAGGTATTGCGAGCTTGAAATTGAATGAATTGCTTCGGGTCTCTTGGATATGATACAAATCAATATCTGTTCGTGGAAGAGATTTCAAATTTCTTTTTCATCCTACAGAGTCACGGTAAGGCTGGATGGAGTTATTACACTGAATTCCATGATTGATGGCTTTGTATGGATTTGAAGTAGAGTCTCGGAGGGATCAAGGTTGTCGAATATTTTTAACATTATATCGTGTTTTTTCCGGGCAATTGGTCAGTAGATTCAATACACCTTCCTTTTACATCATTTTGCAAAAAAGATATGAGAACGTTACTCTCAGACTCTCATTTCTAATCATCTTAGAATCAAAACAAAATCATGAATCGTAATCGCCTATTTACTGAGTGATTTGATTCGTTGAGGGAACTTTATCGATTTTCATGAAAGAATTTGTGATTATCCTTTGAGAGCGTATTTGAAGAATCTGGAAGGATTCAAAAATATTTCCGTCAACACGAGGAAATGAAAAATAAAGAATCAATATCTTACGAAATAGCGTAAACCATCTACCATCAGAACAAGTATTCTAATGAAAGAAGATTCTTCCTGATGGTAGGAACAATTGAATCGTAAACGAGGAGGCATCAGGTCCTCAAATTCTTACACCAAAAAGATCAAAAAATCCTGCAATATGATCGTCGTTCGATAGGAAATTTGATTTGCAATAATTTTAAGACGATCAGTTACCCTGTTTTTGAGTTTTGTTGAATACCCTTACGAGGGTACTCAACAGAATTCAAAAGATTCAAACTCTGCAATTTTAGCTCATTTATTGTAATTTCGATCCGCAGATGATGCATTTTCAAACTTTATATATACGTACTTTTTTCATCGAAAAACTGTCCAATGTTTATATCCAACTCTAATGAATATGTCATCGCCTCTTGTTGCCCATTGATCGAAGTTAACAAAAAAAAATCACCTGATGACTTTGTGTCCCATACCATCCATCCAAAAATTTTTTCACTAAAATCGTTTACAATTCTTTGGTATTTATTTGCAGCGTGACCTTCACACACCAACCGAAAATAGCAACACTACAATTCAACAGCATCAACCAATAGATCCAGAAGTTGGTTGTACAGTTAAATTAACGTTATGGGATGGTGCTCCAATAACAGGACTTGCTCTAGCTGAACTTTGCGATGAGACACCTAGGTTATGTGCACATGCAGCTCTTCGAAATTCAACCCGTAGCACAAGGCCTTGTGGATCTGACGAAAGTTATTTAACTCTTGCGCCGAGTCTTACAATAAGAATGGAGACTATACTCGGCACTGCTCTCAATACCGTCAACTTTCACGTAAGTTTTTTTAATAAATCATATTCATTATTCAGTGTCTTTGATTAGATATTCGAGGAGTTCGATGACCTGGATAGCCACCTTTCTACACTGTAAAAAATTTGTGGGAAAAACTTCAACCTCTGGTTTGGGCCAAAAACCAACCAGCTGGTTGATTTTTGGCATCAACCACTGGTTGACTTCTTTCCCACAACGAATATATGAGGAAGAATGCGGCGCCCACGTGATTGGTCGACGTGGTCCTCGGGTGACACTTTTGGGTCAGTAAAACAAGTTTCATCATATTTTTTCCCCAACAAACGGGAATAAACATCAGCGTCGGTCACACGAGCATTTTCGGAAAAAAATCCAGGTTAAGCATCGTTTTTGCGATTCATTATCTGGATTGGTGACCGCCCGGGTGAGACTGGTCAGATGGGTATGGGGTTGTGGGCTTGCTTGATGGGTAAGCCAGCAGCCTCAACTGAGCGGTCACCAATCCGGATAATGAGTTACGAAAAAGATGCTTAACCTGAATTTTTTTCGAAAATGCTCGCGCGGCCTGCGCTGATCTTTATTCCTGTTTGTTGGTAAAAAAACATGATGAAACTTGTCTTTCCGACCCAAAAGAATTACCCGGGGACCATCATTGCCCAATCTCATGGGCCCGGTATAATACCCATATTGGCTGTGGGGAAAAAGTCAACCAGTGGTTAAATTTTCAATCACCTGGTTGAATTAGACAGCCAAACAGGTGGTTGATACCGATTTGGTGAAAAGTCAACCAATTTTCTACAGTGTACATTTAAAAGTTGTACGAATGGTTGATATGCAAAACTTAAATATCGTGAACATCGATATAAAGAAAATCTTTTTTGGTGAAGTGAGGTCGTGAAACATCTTGAATACTGCGTTAGCGTTGTTTTGTCATCTAATGTCTATGGTTGTTTTGATGAAACGGGTTACGGGTTACGGCAGGTGTATAAATGGAGAGAAGGGAATAGGTTTGCTATCGGCGCTAAAGAGCGCTAATGACTGATTTTTATCCCAATCCCTTGCTTGAGCTCAACAATTCTAGGGTCCCTATATAATTTTCAATGCTCGAATGACATTTCCCCAAACCAGATATGGATAATTCACAGGGATCAAACTTTTTCCAATTAGAAAATCCAATACCTCTCAAAAAGCATCAAATATAGCTGTAGACTTTTTTTGGATGTAGCTGAAAATTATTCATCGTAAAGATTTGACTTCAGTTGGAGAAATGAAGATCTCTGCAGACTAATAATTTGCGACCAAGAAATTAATTTTACCAATATTCCATTATCATACATTACTACACAAGTATTCTGAAGAATTAACAAAATTGTTACGCTAAATCTCTATGGATTTTAATCAATAAGCTTGTTGGAATTTGATGCTTGAAAATGATTACTTGTTCAACTACCAAAGATGATTATCATACGGGAATAATTTCGGTAATCGAATCGTCCTATACTAGGATTCTGCGATGAAGATTCCTGCATGATATTTTGTAGTCTATCGGACAGAATCGGATGGAGATTTGCCGAATCTCAAAAAATATTATGTAAGGGATTCACTAATACACTCACAAGGGGAGTCCAGAGTCTCCGGGTCCTGAAATCTCACCAAAATTTTTGTACAGTTTCGTACCACCTAGAATATGAAGAATCCAGAGTAACTCCGTCAAATGGGCTACCTGTTCAAAGTTACAGCCTATGACATTAGCATTGCCCATGTAGGCCCATGTTGAAGAGTGATGTATATAGATATACTAGCAATGTTGACGTCTCTGGCTGTAGCTCTGAACGGGAGGCCCATTTGACAGAGTTGCTTTGGGTTCTTCATATTCTAGGTGGTACGAAACTGTGAAAAAATTTTGATGAGATTTCAGGACTCGGAGACTCCGGACTCCCCTTGTCAGTAATGAATGAATTGGGAATATAATGAGAACAAATTGAGCTGCTGAATCAGATTGAACTATCTTTCACAAAACTCTCATTGATGGTTGTTGAAGATATTACTAAAAGGATGAACTTCAAAATCTTTTTTCATCCAAGACCCAATTCATCACAACGAGGGACAATATCCAAATAGTACAGTCCACACGCAATTCAGTCATTCCATGGTTAATAGCATTCTGTGATTACTTGCACCACGAAATTCATATCATTCCGACATAATGATTGATTTGGCTCTCGATCGTCAAAATGGTACTCCCGTATTAACTGTACACCACACACATGCGGATCATTCAGAATTCCAATCACCGTAATGCTCAATTTCAGTCAACAGCCTCGAAACGCAAATAGACATATATGTGTGTGTGTGTGTGTGTGTGTGTGTGTGTGTGTGTGTGTAACAGTTTTCAGACGGCTCATATCATTTTGGCTCTATTAAATATCTATTATCGTATTCGGCTGCCGTATAATACGAAATACATATCTAAAAGCCGCAATCTCCTTATCTGATGCGCTAGTATAATTGAGAGAGTGAAGCTTGATGTTGCCGTACAATAGCCTCGTGCAACTGAAATCAGTTTGCTTCGCGAAATGTCAAGTGCTTGGATATTTCCTTCTGATGTGCAGCATCATATTAACCTGACAATCGCATTTTGAAACCACGGTGAGATGAATGAATATGTGAGCGCGTGTGCGTATGTGTGTGTGTGTGTGTGTGAGAGAGAGAGAGAGGATATGGTCAGGAGGCGGTTGTTTGGATTGATTAAATTTGAGAGTTGTGGAATTGGATATGGCTAGAATTGTGGTTGTTGAGTTGATAGGGTATTAGGAATTTAGATCAGGTTGTGATTGTTTGAGAGATATTGGGATAATATGTTTGTGCTCTTTTGACGGTGGATTAATCAAACATAATGGCAATTTCTCATGCTGAAAGGCTAATGCATGTTCTGAATTGATGATCAAGAATTTTGAGTTTTGTTCACCTCTCAGGAGATGATGAATGAGACAATTTGGTCAAATCTAGCATCATCAGGAGGTCATCATACCACAAACACCCTGAAAAATGAAGTTTCCTTTCAGCTTTCATGAATCATACGATTGTGAGAGTAGTACATTTATGAGCTTCCATTTCTGGAAAAAAAAATATTTTCCAGAGTTTTCAGTGCCACCTTGATTTATGATGATTCTTACCGAATTTTTTTATTTCCAAATAACATCAAAAATTTTTTGTGCTCGTACTGATTTAATTTGCAGTCGCAAACGTTGTCATAGAAAAAATTACGATGAGCCCCTCTTCAGATGTATCAAAATGACCGTTATACTCTCGTCTCATTCTGCCACGCGATGAAATAAAATTTCAAAACTTCTCATCGTGTTCGACCAACAACTGAATATTATATCACTGATTTTTATGGAAATAAAATGGCATTTGTGCTGGTGTTATGGTGTTGAAAACTTCGAAATTCTTTGTGAACTTTTCAATATAATCTCTGGTCAAAACAAATCAAGGAGAAATAGTCTGACCACATAATTATTTCAGTCAATTAATTCAGTGGAAATTTTTTATAATTTCCTCTATCAATTGCAATAGAGAATAGAAATTCAGAAGGTACACCACAATGCAGGAGTCTAATAATCAAAAACCGAATGTTGAAACCCTCGAATAATAGTTTGCCTTGCCATAAATTATATCCAAGATTAAATTCGTTTCAACCAAATACTTATATAATTTTGAATATTCTTTCAATTCCGCAACATCTCTATTCAACTAATTTTCAAAAAATTTTGGACAACAATTTCCAAAGATCAACATAACCAGACCACAATAAATATCTTTTGACGACTGAGCAGCCCTCAAAACCGACCTCGAACTCGTCAACCGTTTTCAATCAACTGAACAACATAACAGAACGAATCTCACCAAAAATACTATCTAAAAAAAACTCTCAACCGAAACAACACCCTTCCCCCTCCTACAAAACCTTCAATATCGAAACAACCCATAGAGACCAAGGTGAACGATGCTCAAGAAAAAAAAAAAAAAAAAACAACAAAGTGATTCCCAGTGGAAAAATTCCAATCTGCCGACGCAAAGTTCAACGACCTTCCTCTCTCTCCCTCTCACCCTTTTCTTCTGTCTCTTTCTCCCAGACCAGATAGTCAGCGTTCAGTACTCGATTCGATATCCCTCCAAAAGAGCACCAATGTATATAGGTGCATATATATATATATGTATCTGAAGGATTGGGGAAGGGTATAGAATATCACTAGATGAGTGAGTAAGAGTGAGGGTAGGGGAATAGGTGGTGCATCGACCGAATTTGCCGAAAAGATACGATCGCTCAGCCAATCAAGAAGGCATCGCTCCCTGCGCGCTAACCCTGTCTCTCTCTTTCTCTCTCTTTTTCTTTCACAGTGGGATAGATTTTGGCATCCTGCCGAATATATATACTCATATCTAACATGTAATCGCATATGTATTATATGTATATATCTATGTGTGTATGTGTGTATGGTCTTGAAGTGAAAAGTCAAAAAAAGATACGTAGAATTTTGGCTGTTCTGAGTCAGTACACCCCATTCGAATAAGAAAGATGAGCGAATGTGGTTTGTAAAATTTTAAGAGTTTAACACGGTATTTCAGGATTTGCGCGCAATTTTCTTTGCTACAACGATGATGTTTTCGTGAGAATTGCGCGATGTAATGTGTTGTCGAGAATGGTTTTTGAGCCACGAATGTAGTGAAAGAAGATTCATTGTTATGAGGTTTTGCTGGATCAGCTTTTTTTTACTTTTATCTTCAGATTCCTATGTCTCTGAAGTACTTATGTATTTATCGAGACGTGTTTCTTATTCTGTCAAACGGGAGATAATTTATGGATTCAATGAAATTTGTGATGATTCTCTTGGAAAAAATTGATAAATCTTGCACATTTTGAGATTTTTGAATGAATAATTCAATATCGATATGAAAAACGTGGTCTTTGAAAAACTTCAAGATATCCTTTGGAGGCCTGACTATTTCCGTAAAGCTGTTATTTTCTCAGTCCTAGACAAATATTTTAAAAAGCAAAGAGGTATTTGTTATGTCTTACACTAAATGCTAGGGAGTGATAGTTGAGTAATGTGTCATTTTCTGTACAAATATTTCAAGTTTGACTCGAATTCAATTGAACAAATGAGTTCAGCAGATAAAGAAATCATGATAAAATTCCCCATTTACATCCACGTAGTGCTTTTCAATGCAAACATTCGATTTCAATTATCCGAGATTAAAGTAAAAAATGAATATTTCCATCGTTGAGCCAAGAGAAAACAATTTAATGGATTCAAGAGTAAACTCATCAATTGCTTTCTCAGAAAGTTTTGATCGAGTGAAAAACCTCACGAACGGATCCGCTCCTTTTGAACGCTAAAATAAATTCAGTAGTACGCGCAAACTCGTAATGAAACTATTCAAACTGCAAAGTGTTTTCAACCCAAGACGCGTAGATCGTAATTTGTCTCAAGACTGCTATATTTTCTTAAAGGGCTTCCGCGGAATTCCTAAATTCTTGTGAAAATGGGACGAATGAATCTGCATGCAGTTACTCGTATTGCCCCATGTATAACATGCAGTAGTAGGGTAGGAACGCACAAAATAACAAAGTAGATTCTCGGAAGTACCATTCGAAAGCTTGCCAAACGCAACGGGGAGTGTATACTAAACCTCTCTCTCGCAGTTTGAAATTAATTCTAGAGTATTTCAACAATCCTTGATCTCGTACACTATTCCTGGTACTAGAGTAGAAATTATTGGTACTATCGCTTGGATTTTAGTACTTTGAGTTCGTGGGAGTTCGTCAGATGTTGGCAGGGTTGAATAATAATAAAATTCTTGGAACTGATTAATCATTATTACAAGATACTTTAGTCGAAGCGTATTGTTTGAATGCTTTCTATGCCGTCGTTTTCTTTTCAAAGAAAATATGAATACTCGTGAAGAATTTTCATCAGATTTTACTTTCATCTCATGCTGGGATGCTAAATAAAGTACCCTAGAATCGATCCCTTTCAATTCTGGCCCTTTTTCTAAGTTTAAAAATGAAATCGTCTGTGTGAGTAGAAATTTATTCCAATTTTTGGCTAAAAACTGTCCAGTTGACTCCAATTTTGGCTAACATTTAGTTAACTGAACTGGCCAATTTTTAGCCCAGAGATGTAACAATGTTTAGACTAATTTTTAGCCAGTTCTGCTCTTGGCTAATTTTTGACCAATAATTGGCCAAAGTTTTGGAATCCGAAAGAAACGAATATTTGAAGTCCAAATGTAATGAACACTAAATGGACATAATTTAGGCAGTTTAGATATTCATTGACGACCATTTATTAATCAATTTCAGCGTGGAAATGGTTAAAATGTAGGCAACTTCGAAGCATTCACTAATCATCATAGAATTAGCAATGAGTGATCTAAGTCGTAAAGAAGCACTTGTCCTCGACTGGAACAGTAGTAGGGGCTATCAAAGGTTTTAGACTGTGAGACTTTACAAAAGATGTAAGTAAATTCGCGAGGAATCAGACACAATCTGGTGAAGGTCAAGACTCGTGCTTTAAACGTCACCTTGCCAAACTTGATGCGAGGAAGCTAATCCAGACATTGCACCACCTGGCGACCATCAGCACCCTTTCAAATGCACAAGAATCGGTTTGCTAATTCTTGGAGTCAATTTATGGACAAAAATTAGCCACATTAATATTTGTAAGACTTAACCTGAAATTCCGAATGTTAGTGTATCCGTTGTCATGTTGCAGCGTCTGCATGGTCAGTTGCTCTCGATGAGATTTGAGCGCGAGCTCACTCAAGGCAACTAATTCAACTAAATGTTTAATAAGACATCAGCGTAGCCTATATCTGAGTGAATAGGTAGAATTTGTGACTCCGGTGGTTGTCGCGGATTTCTAGCTATCAGTGCCCCGGACAATATCGGGGAGGTTGAGGTTGGCTATACATCATGTATTTCCATGGTGCATAATCAGGAGGACAAGATCGACACCTTTACCGGGTTGTCATTCCTTTATAAGTGTGTTTTGGTGATGGATTAGCTGGTTCTCTTTGTGCCTTTAGTGCTCATACCGCGACGCCGTGTTTCAGAACGTAGTCCGTGTTCGTGTTTGATACAAAAGCCACCCATGTAATGTCAGCAACTTGTGTGTCATGGAATTCAGTTGGTGTATTCACTACATTGTCATTGGTTCAAGCAACGAATAAAGTTATGTCATTTTTACATTGCACTTTATCCTGTCTTCACATTCGATCAGAATTGGACATAAAATGATGCTTGGATCAAATTTAGATTGTGTACAATAAATATCTATAAAATTACTTCGCATATTCTAAGTGGAAGCAAAATTTAGCCAATTTTTAGACATTTGATCCGAATCCCACCCCAAAAATCTTCAATCTATTTAATGTCGAATTGTTCGTCAAATTCATTCGATACAAGTTTCAATCACAATTACGGCATCCAAATTATAGCCATAAATTACCCATCAAAATTAGTCCAATTGTTTCGGTCATATTTTAGATTTGACTCCAATTCTCTTCGGCAAATTTCTACCAGGGAATTGACAAAAATATAGTGTAGTTTAATACGGGTTTGGACTGTAAATTGAATTTGTGGGTACCATCCTCTTCTCTGGTTATCATGGCCGACATTTTATGAATTTCAATGATATCAGCTTCTTCAGTGCATCGTCTATGTGATATATGACGTAAAGTCGCATGAATACATTAGCCAATATTCAGAGAAGGTACATGGGCATTATCGCACTAACTCACCCAGAACATGTGCTAGTTTTTTTTCGTCGAGCAAGCTCATCGGCAAGCTCCGAATCACTCTATTCAAATAATACTACGCGTATCCTACTCAAATACACTAGGCTCAAGGCTTTTAGGTCATTCCGTCCACTCATCTTTTTCATTTTTGAAGATCAAGGGCCAAAATCTCAGTTCCGTCAACTGTGATTTTTGAAGTTTCGCGTGCGTATACCCTCAGGTCCGGCGTCGGACTAACCAATTCAGTATGTATTCTCGAATTTCTTTCTCAAAATACGATATTGAACCAACTATCTTTCATATAGGTTTTATGACCAGTATGCTCAGTTTAATCCCCGAGTCATGTGCCTTGTCCTTGTTAAAGAATTTTCACTAAATATGAGACATTTTTTCAAAATAATAACAGCGCACCTCAAATTCACTCTGAATAACTTTGTAGCCCGAGAAAAGGCCTAGGATCGAAATTCCGAGTACCGCATGAACAGTTATAGCCGAAAATAAGCCATGTAATTAAGTAATGCCCGGTCTGCGCATACCATACTACCCCACTAAAAGTCAATTTATCTGGATGCAAACAATTTCTTTCATCGGTGAATGATGGGAATATTTTAAAATCTGCTATATCAACACCATTATTCTTGCGAGCAATTTCGAGAGCTATGTGTCAGGTCTGTGTTCTCAAAAGACGTTTACTGGGATATTTGATGAGACAAAAACACACAAAAATGAATCTATATTTCTCCATACATTTTATGCCACAGGAATCATTCTACACGTAAAAATGAATGAAATGATTCAGGGTTGGCATACGAAAGCTCAATTTTCAAGTTTTTAGGGCCAAAGCATGTGAGTTTCCACGATAATACTCACATAGTGGTTGGGAAAAATTGTTAGCCACACAAACCCACGATACCGCAGACTGCAGATACACTGATCATTAGTGGAGCTCGGTCAGCTGAGTGTTGATCACACTGATCAAAAAAATCTTGCTCCAAAAAATACTCAATGACCCATACTTAGGATTTTCGACTAACGATCTCATCACTTTTCAATTACAGGCTCGTTTCGAATTTGTCTCAACGCTGCAAGGTGGCGAATCATGGACACCCGACAACAAATCTTCACCCTGTTCTCGAATCTGGCGTCGAGTAAAATCTGGAATAGTAACCTCACCTCGAGACGTACGTTTATTCGGACGTGGTGGAGCTAAAAAACTTGAATGCAGATATCGAATTGAAGCAGCAGCTGGTGAACGAGTAAAATTAACGATTCACAACGTAAGCCTTGGAGAAGCTACATCTTGTGGAAGTGAACCGGATCCACATAGTGGCAGGCCTCGATGTGTAAAAGAATCCGGAAGTCGTGATGCTGGATTGACACTTTTTGAAGCTCCTTGGAAAGATGTTAGATTACCTAGAGCTTGTTTATGTGATAATACATCAGCTCTCTTGCCTTTGACTCATACTACTTCGGGTAGAGCTTTGGAAATGGTTTTTGTTGTGGACAAGATGACACCTGATGAAGATTTTGATGCGCTGTATTTCAATGCAAGTTTTGAACTTGTTAGGGCACCGGAGTGTCCTAGAAAGCAGCGACTACGAGGAGAGGGTGAGTTGAATGGCATTCGAATAAATCATAAGAATTTTTACTGTTTGGAAGTTCTAGATATGGAATTTGGTGGGATTGAGATGGTTGTAGAATTTCGTAACTGGAGGATAGAAAATTGAGAGTTACTATTGTACAGCTGACTGAAGTGTGATTTGTGTCAGAGCGAATAAGGATGTGGAGTATTGTAAACAGAGCATAGGATTGATGCACTATCGCTCCGAGACGCGCGCTTTTGAAATTCAAAACGGGCGATTGTGCGCGACCCGTGGCCACCGCATTCACTACAACTGGCGTACTGTGCAGCAGACGGCGAATCTTCGTAAGGGTCAAACTCGAAAACCATCGCTCAAATGTGGCAACAATAAGCAAGAAAGTTGTAGAACTTGTAAAAACGAAGAGTTTGAGTGGTCGTGAGCCTAAATCCGAGCAAATTTGAGCTAGTTGAGGCGATTTCGAGATTTGGCGTGCTTTTAGCATAGGCGTCGCAGCCGCCACTCAAGCCGCGGGCTCGCATCCATTCTTTCGAGCTCCGTGAATCTTTCAATATTGCTCTGATTGATCTCCAGAACAGCTCAAAATCTTCGTAATTAAATTTCCAACAACTCTGTCGCTTACTGTTAGCAGGTTCAAGCTACGGTTTTCTCCTAAATTCACGAAAACCCCGTCTGCGCCTATGCTGTGCCTCGCTGTGCACGCTCAATATCGTCATTGGCATGGCGCAGCATGGCGTCACCCTAGCAGGGTGTCTCGAAAGTCAGTCCCGTCCCTCTTGAAAGTCGAAAGTCGCTCCAGGTATCGAAAAACCCCGAAACACGTGACTCAAAAGTGTTTACACTTAACCGTACAAAACTCTTCTTGAGCGATCGCTTGTAGCTCGGGTCTAGAAATATTTTGAGTAATGTTTAGAGAAAAAATTCTCAAGGTTTTAGAAGGAGCTACAATATTCTGCAAGAATCTTCACGCTAGCATGATTCGTATATGAAAATTTTTTGAGTATTGAGCGTAGATTGAGCGTTGAGCCAAAAATGTGATCAAATTCATTTTCAGAATACATAACTTGATTGAACCTTCGCTCATCTTTCAAATGCTCTTCGCGAAATTATCTTATGCATCGGAGTAATGGCTGTTTTAGTGAAGGTTTCCGTGTTCCATTTTTTTCACTCAAGAATGTTAGCGTTGCCAGTATATCTATATATATTACCTTTTAACATGGGCCTATATGGGCAATGTTAATGTCATGGGCTGTAACTTTGAACAGGGGGCCTATTTGACGAAGTTACTCTGGATTCTTCATATTCTAGGTAATACAAAACTGTAAACAAATTTTGGACAAGATTGATGATCCAAAGGTCTGGTCCTCCCCTTGTTAGTAAAATCCCGATACCTCGAAAATTCATCGAGGAATCCGAAAACTCGACAATGTCGGTATCCGACATCCTCTTAAGGTCCAGAGCTACAGCCAAAAACATTAACATTGCTAGTATATGGGCATTTCTCTAATGTATTCTTGCGTGTTTCGCGAAAAAGTACCCAATTCACAGAGGTGCCCAACTTGACAAGTTTCATGGTACTAACGTCAAGTTAATCAGGAGAAAGTTCGCCCATTTCTATAATATGCTACACAGATTCAGAGTGAGAAAACCAACGTACGTTACCACTCCTTACACGCTCAATAACTGATGAAATATTTCAGCAATTCGGGTTTGCTATCCATATTCTAGACTGTGAACATGAAATCTCTTGAATTCTGATTCAATTGCGTGATTGTTGTGTAGCTGAACAGATAATTTTATTGAAGGTGAAGTATTACCAGCTAAGGAATTGAACATCCTATGGGCACTTGGAACGCAAGGTGTTGAAAACACAGTTCTCTGATATTGAAAGTTTAATGTATAACTTTCTCTTGATTAGCTTGACGTTAGTACAATGAAACTTGTCAAGTTGGGCACCTCTGTGAATTGGGTACTTTTTCGCGGAACACGCAAGAATACATTAGAGAAATGCCCATATACTAGCAATGTTAATGTTTTTGGCTGTAGCTCTGGTCCTGAAGCCAATTTGACGGAGTTACTCTGGATTTTTCATATACTGGGTGGTAAAAAAACTGTGAAAAAAATTGAGACAGGATTCGTGTTCCGGAGACAGGTCCGCCCTTGTAATTTGGGAGCATTCTTGCCTTCCGTCGACCATAACAACATAGAAACAAGACTGTATGTTGGACACTTACTTCGAAGCTCGAGACATGATAGCGCATCCTCGTCCTGATCATCTCGATTATGGGTTGCCGATGGAGCGACAGAGTTTGATAAACAAGAGGTCGTTGTTATTGACGGATTATCAGCATCCACAATTGTCTTTCAAGTGAATAATTAGGTCGATTCTCGGAAAATCTGATGCGTCAAGAAACTTTTAGATGGTGATCAGGTTCGATACTTTGTTGAGAATTGGCCTATGACATCGACTCTCGTCGTGGGTAGTGGGTAGTCAATGAGATGATTGACTATTCCATACTACCCGAGATCCACTCTCGATGTAGAATAATGCTTGGGAAACATAAAGTGAAGATCATACGGTGAAATGATAAGATTATACAACGTTTTGTTAATTTTCTCAACGCATGTGAAACATAAAATTCCATGAACATATATAAACATGGAATCCGTGGATTCCATTTTCATGTATGATTAGATATGAAATCGAGTTGGGGATTTGCTATTTGTATCCTGGGGAGAAGCGGTATACTAATTTACAGCTGGTGTGACATCGCTTGACGATATCCATCTAACATCGGTCAGAGAATTCATTCCCGGGGTCATTTTCAGGTTTTTGACGTTTGAAGCACTGGAGAGAGGTAATCCTCATTACATACCATTTTACGCAAAAAAATTCATTGCTCTGGAGTTGGAGACCGACCTCTGCAAGGAATTTTCATTAGTATACGATCAGTATCGTGACGTAGTTATGTTGAACATTTGACGTAGAACAGGTTCGATTCAATGTATCAAAACTTTCTGGAGTGGGAAATATTGTTCTAAGCAATTTTACATCTGTTCATATATGTTTCTCTTATACCACATATGTGTGTTTTGAAACGTTTCAATGATGACAGCTGTATCTCTGATGAGGAGGCCCATTGACAAAGATAAGTTCGATCAATCATGTTTGATCTGGTACGAGACTGTGGAAGGATTCTGAGATAGATTGGCAAAATAGACCCGGTGCTGGTCTTTTGCCGTACCTGGGATTTCGTCGTGCTTAAGTCGATCCAATCATTCATCTATCCTATCCTTCCATTCGCTTCAATAATCCCATCCATCCCGCCCATTCATACATCCATCGGATCCATCCATCCTATCCATAGAATCCATTCCATTCAACCATCGATTACATCCATCCCATTGAACCTATCCATCACATCCATCAATCCTATTCATCCATTCATTCATCAATCCTGAGCATTCCATTCATCTATCCATCCACCCAGACCATCTCCTCCATCCATCCATCCATCTAATTCATCCATCCGTGCATCTATTCAGCATTCCATCCATACATATATCCATGCTATTCATGCAACCCATCTATGCTATCAATCAATCCATCCAATCCTATCCATCAATTCATCCATCCACGCCATCCATTCATGACACTCATCACACCCATGCGATCCATTCCACCCTCACCATCCATCCATGCCATCCATCCCGTCCACCCCATCAATCTCATCCATCCACCTATTCATCCATCTTATCTATGGCGTGTATACATCCAACTGACCCATCTATCTATCCATCGCATATATCCCACGCATCACATCCATCGATCTCATCAATCCCGTTCCTCCATCCAATCCCTCTATCTCATCCATCCCATCCATCACATCCAGCCATCCGTCCATTCTATCTCTTTGAATCCATTCCATCCAAGCATCCTTGCCAATACTGGGATTTCGTCGTGCCAAAGTCCCGGGACTATGCGATGTTTGGTCCCGTGTTATCGATCTCCCGTGTGCAATGAACGGCTTTCCACACCACCCAAGTGGTACCGTTCTGGGCGCGTTTCTTTTATTTTTTGGTAACGGTTGAGGAGATCGCACCTGTCCGTGGCAGGAGCCCTATATACCTCACCCGTGCTCGTGAGGATCACCAGCCTCCAACCTCCTTAGGCTCACCCCCGAGCGGAGAATTCGGCGAGTTCCAGGTGGGTTCTCCCTTGGCTTTGGGTTGGACTGGAGATCACGAACCTGCGAACACATGGTGAGAGCCGCCAACCCGAACCAACTGCCCCGAGCCGTCGCCGTTCGATCGGAGACAAGGCAAGCCCTGTAGACGGATTACCACGCGAGCGCAACGCCTGGAACCGACCTTGACTAAATTCCTCACGTTCAGAGGCGACCCGTGACCGAAGATCCGACTCGACGGACCACGCCACCCCTCCGCAGGAGCGTGAGGTCCAGCCCGCCCCGCCGCCAAGAGAGCCTTTCCCCCTGGAGCCGCCGAAGTCCCCCGGTGGGTTTCCTGACCACGCCACCAGTCCAGCCACGGACTGGATTGATGACGTACCATCGTCGGCCCGCTTCTTTTCTTTTTGATGTGGGAGGACAAGATCGCCTGGAGCCATATGAAAAACCTCCCTTGGGACTCACCCATTACGTGGTGGTTTCCCTATACTCACCCACGCACTCACCCACGCACCAACCCACCCACGCGTCCATCAACCATCTTACCCACCCACATAACCAACGCTCAACACATCCATTTGTCCCTTTCTCCAGCGCCGAGAGGAGCGACCTCACCAGCCGGTCGCTCGGCGCAGACTGACTGCTGGCCGGCTTGCGCTCTCCCTTATATAGCCCCCACCTTACCCCCACTCCTCGACCAAAATTCACTAACAAGGGGAACACCAACCTTGTGGGTCCCGGATCTTGAAGAAACTTTGGGAATCTTCTTGTTTTGGTGAGAAATGAAGGTACCCAAAAGGATTTCGTCCAATGGGTCTCTTATCCCGAGATACAGCTATGGAGATTAGCATTGTCCGTATAGGCCCATGTTAAAATGACACATATGTAGATATACTGACAATGCCAACCCTCGTGGCTGTATCTCAGGATAGGAGGCCCATTGGACGAAACCCTCTTAGGTACCTTCATTTCTCACCAAAACAAGAAGATTCACAAAGTTTCGTCAAGATCCGGGACCCGCAAGGTTGGTGCTCCCCTCGTAAGTTCGAGCGGGAGACTAGCGGGAAAGTCATCGACTGACCGTGTCGAGCGGAGCTGTTCCTGGAACCCTCCTCCTTCTCCTCGGCCGAAAAAAGCCGACCTGACCCACAATTACTCGACATAGACCCAAAATTCAACATCCTCCAACTTCCCGCCTTTTCTTCCGACTCAGATATAAGATGAAAAGCATAGTTTATAGGTTCCAAAATGCATCTGTGCGGGCTTCGTGCGCTATTTTCGTTTTTAAAATTACCCAAAAAGTCGACTTTTTCATTTTTTAATTGATTTTTCACGGATGTAAGAACCATTGAAAAATCCTTTCAAGCACATATTTCGACGTATAAAGAGCTGAATTTCACGAAAAAAATACTTTCAAATCTCAAAAACGTCAACATAACCTCAAAAAAGTAGTTTTTTGCATAAAAACGTTTTTTCGGGTCTTCAGCCTAATTTTATCTCAAATTCAATATTTTTATCAGATTTCTCGTCAGATTTTACGTCGACAACCATGCTCAGAAAGTTGGGACTCGGATGGGATTCGCCGCTATGATTACAACCTTAGAAACAGGGTCATAAAAATAGTGCTGAATTACGTGGTTTTGGAGGGAGACTTATTCCACTGGACAACAAAACTGTGGGTTAGGGATAGTGCATTGACCAGACATTGACTTTTTCGTGTATTTTTTGACGTAGAAACCGAATCCGAAACCAGTTTTGTACCTAGCCATCAAGAATTCTTTCAAACCGTGAAATACTGAGCATCTACAGTACTGCGTTTTCAGCGTTTTTCGCAGATTTTGTAGATACATGATTTTGATGGTGCAACGTTGCAGCGGACTTCGAGCGTACTCGAACTATGATTTCTCACGTATTCTGATCTGCTGAACACGATGTCAGTACTCTAAGGAAGCTAGTATGCGTTCAAGACCAGTGGTAAGATGATCCTCCGAGTTGCTATCAGCGAAATTTCCCTGATTTTGCAATAAATCTCCAAACGCTCACGAACTCGACCAGGAAAATCCTTTCACAACTCACGAGGGCGTATTTTCTTCGTTTTCATGTATACAATGAGGAAGAAATTTTTGCGATAGCCCAAACATGCACTAGGTCATCGTACAGATTTCACAACGAAAAAGGCGTTTGAAGCATTTTTTTAGGTGAGCTCAAGCCTCCTCATGATGAGTCAAATTTCGAGTTCCCTTGTCTACCATATGTAACTCTTAGATCATTCAAATGATCCTTTTCAATCACACCCGAATGGTGTATCTAACCTCGGATGCTCAGATCCAGTTGCTTCCAGAATGGAACTATTGAAGTGCCCACATGAGCTTGGAATAGAATACGAAGTATAGATACCCGAAATTTGTGATATCGTGTCTTGGTAACAAAACAGAACTACGCAGAAAACAGTTTCTGAGGGCCGTAGGGAAAAATACTCAAGATGTGACTCATTACGAGGAAGCTTGAGCCTTTTTATCGCTTTTATTCTACTTCACCGTCTCCCCACTCGACGCTCGGACCACCCATTTCTTGCCCTTCTCCCCGATATTTGGTGTTTTTTCCTGGAAAAAGTTTGTGCACTGTTTGTCTGACTGGCCGTAGCGCGCATCTGTGTGAGCCATCCCCGGTGGACTCGCGTCGCTCGAAGCGGCCTTGTCGGTAATAGGCTGTGCACCGCGATTTTTCGTGGTCGCCCCCCCCCCCTCACGGCGGTTTCTAAGCTGGCGACTAATGCCAGCTAATGTTTGTAAGCAGTAAACTGAAGCAGTAAACTTACCCAGCAGACACAGCACGAGATGACATGAGAGGATAGGTATGAGAGCGAAAGAGAGTGAGAGAGAGAGAGAGAGAGAGAGAGAGAGAGAGAGAGAGAGAGAGAGAGAGAGAGAGAGAGAGAGAGAGAGAGAGAGAGAGAGAGAAAGAGAACCGACCTAGCTTCGATCCATAGGTTTATTCGACTATGCGGCTCGGAGCGCTCGGATCGGTCCGGTCTCGTCCATCACCGAACGCGCGTTCCGACAAAAGTTCGCTCGGAGCGCTTGGGAGCGCTCCGAACGCTCCGTCCAAGATTTTCAGCCGAGGAGACGGGAGGAATCGTCCACAGCATTAGAAACAGGCGGTCTCCCCTCTCCCCGGCTAGAAATCTTAGATGGAGCGTTCGGAGCGCTCCGAGCGAACTTTGTCCGAACGCGCGTTCGATGATGGACGAGACCGGACAGATCCGAGCGGTCGGAGCGAGCGCTCCGACCCGCATAATCGAATATACCTCATGAGTACACTGTAAAAAAAATTTATGTAAATTTACCACTCTCAGAGGGGGTAATTCTTGGATACCACTCTGGGAGTTGTGATTTTACAAGCGGCTTGTAAATTATTGCACCGTCCGACGGTAAATTTCATACAGCAGCGCCACCGCTTCGTCAGCTGAAATTTACCGTCGCGGTTGTAAATTTCTGTCTGCTGATTTTATTCTTTTTTCTCATTGAGCACAACAGAGTAGATAGAAGCTCGGATGAGAGTGTAATGTGAATATTGTGTACAAATATATCGAATTTATTAGATTATTTGATGACACGCATGATATAAACTTATTTTAGAATAGTTTGAGAGGAACACAGTTTTGTAAAAGATAACCGCAAAACCAAATCCTACTCCGGGCGGAACGACCGCACACAATGAAGTCACGAGACTTTACTTCAATCTTGAAATAATCAGAGCAGACCGGATTGCCCTGGACTGCTCGGGGATGTCGTCGGAGTCACAGACTCCCTCTGCAGCGGCAACCTCGCGATGCCGAAGAGAGGCGAGGGCAGTTTAGATGTTTACAGATTGAGTCTTCTGCTCGCGAGTCTTACTTTGCTCACTCGCGTCACGCACGCGCAGTGCATACTTCTGTGGGATGAAATTTACCACTCTGAGAGTGGTATCCAAGAATTACCCCCTCTGAGAGTGGTAAATTCACAAGCGCTTGTAAAATCACAAAAATTAGCTGAAATTTACAACTATCAGAGTTGGATATTTACCGACCTGTATTGTAAATTTACATTAATATTTTTTACAGTGTAGCGAATCACAGATCACATCCAAACCACGGAATCAAAACTTGGATCAAGTGATAATTTGAGCCACTATTGAACTTCAACGTTCGGTACATCAAAAATTACTTTCACTAAAAGAAAGGAAATAAAAAGGTTAAAAAATATTTTAGAGATCGCTTTTATGGGTGTGAAAATTATTGAGAGTAAAGTATTTAAAAAAAGAAGTTTGAAAAATATCAACTTTTTGAACACCACACACCGTAAAAGCGTGGGGTACCATAGAAGGGACATGCACCGCCTACTCTCCTCTTAGGCACCCCACGCTTTTAAGGTGTGTGGTGTTCAAAAAGTTGATATTTTTCAAACTTCTTTTCTTAAATACTTTACTCTCAATAATTTTCACATCCATAAAAGCGATCTCTAAAATATTTTTTAACCTTTTTATTATACGCTTTTATTCCTCTTCACTTCAGCCATTTTTCGTTCATGCGTTTCCGGTACATAGCTAGTCAGCATTAGGTAGCGGCGCAGGTAGCCCGTGCCTCGCTGTAAGAGCAAAAGAGAGAGAGCCTTTCGTCGTACACGTGCTTCCGGTACTGAGCTAGTCAGCGGGAGTGGAGTTTCAGGTTAGATATCGCTCTTGGTGATCTTCATGCCCGTAAGCTTCATCTCGCGTCTCTCTGTCTCTCTGTCTCTCTTTTTTTTTTTTTTTTTTTTTAGGTGGTTGTAGGGTGAATACGCTGCGACGTAGCCACAGAGAGGTTCCGGACGGACAATTACGCCTGGCCGATACTTCTCAAAGCTTCCGGGCTGGATTCCGCATCGATGCGGCCATCCGTACCAGATAAACCCTCTCTCCCTTCCCCTTTGGCGCTGGCCATCGGACAAGGGAGAGATCCACCAACTTACCAATCCGGACCCGGCACCGCGTGAGCATTACTTCAGGACCGGTGGCGTCTCGCGCTCAGGATCGAGCGTCCCTCTTCTCACGACTCGCAGGTGTTGTTTCTCCTCCTTCGATCTTCTTCCATCTCTTCATTCTTCTTTCTTCTTTCTTCGATCTTCTCTCTTCTTCCTTCCCTCTTCAGTCCATCATATTCCTCCTGGAACCATTTGGACCTCTTCTGTTTCAATCGGCAGAGTCACTGTAATTCGCCTGCTTCGAGGCGCCTTACTTCCCTCTCTTTCTCCTCTTTGCGGGTCATAACCAGCTTGATGTATCCGGTGAGTCTATCCCATGTCTCCTGGTTGCGGAGCAAGTACGGGACGAGATTCTCAGGTGTTAGTTGAGCACCCAGCCATTCATCCAGCTCGGCGCGCTCTCTCCAGGTGTCGCTGCACTTGAACAGGGCATGTTCGGCGTCATCCCATTCGTCCCCGCATGACTGACATGCTGGGGTCGTCCTCTTCTTGAACTCTCTCTGTCTCTCTCTCTCTCTCTCTCTCTCTTTTTTTTTTTTTTTTTTTTTTTTTAAGGTGGTTAGAGGGCAAAATCTGCCTCAGGATCCCTCGGATCCGTCCCCAGACACCGGACTGGTTCAGCTTACGCGGACTACGCATAGCCCACGCAGGCCATACCAGGCGGGACACGGGTTTGGGTGGGGCCCACCGAGAGGTGGGCCCGGCCGTGTAATATCCCTCTCCCCTCGATGTCCGATACCTAGGGCATCGGGCAATCAAGAAGGAGATCCACCTGCATCTACCATCTTATCCCGGAACCGCGTGAGCATTACTTCAGGATGAGCGGCATGTTTCGCGCTCGATTGCGAGCGTTCCTCTTCTCCATCTTCTCTCTTCGGCCACTTGTCGGCATCTTCTGTCTTCATTCTCCATTGTTCCCTCTCTTTCTTCTTTCTTCTCTCTTCTTCCTTCTTTCTTCCCTCTTCAGTGCATCAGATTCCTCCTGGAATCATTTGGGCCTCTTCTGTTTCAATCGGCAGAGTCACTGTGATTCGCCTACTTCGAGGCGCCTTACTTCCCTCTCTTTCTCCTCTTTGCGGGTCATCACCATCTTGATATATCCGGTGAGTCTATCCCATGTCTCCTGGTTGCGGAGCAAGTACGGGACGAGATTCTCGGGTGTTAGTTGAGCACCCAGCCATTCATCCAGCTCGGCGCGCTCTCTCCGGGTGTCGCTGCACTTGAACAGGGCATGTTCGGCGTCATCCCATTCATCCCCGCATGACTGACATGCTGGGGTCGTCCTCTTCTTGAACCTGGTTAGATAGGAACCGAAGCAACCATGATCGCTCAGTGCCTGCGTCGTCCAGTAGTCCATCTCTCCGTGGGTGCTCTCTCTCTCTCTCTCTCTCTCTCTCTCTCTCTCTCTCTTTTTTTTTTTTTTTTTTTAAGGTGGTTAGAGGGCAAAATCTGCCTCAGGATCCCTCGGATCCGTCCCCAGACACCGGACTGGTTCAGCTTACGCGGACTACGCATAGCCGACGCAGGCCATACCAGGCGGGACACGGGTTTGGGTGGGGCCCACCGAGAGATGGGCCCGGCCGTGTAATATCCCTCTCCCCCCGAATGTCCGATACCTAGGGCATCGGGCAATCAAGAAGGAGATCCACCTGCATCTACCATCTCATCCCGGAACCGCGTGAGCATTACTTCAGGATGAGCGGCATGTCTCGCGCTCGATTGCGAGCGTTCCTCTTCTCCATCTTCTCTCTTCGGCCACTTGTTGGCATCTTCTGTCTTCATTCTTCATTGTTCCCTCTCTTTCTTCTTTCTTCCCTCTTCTTTCTTCTTTCTTCCCTCTTCAGTGCATCAGATTCCTCCTGGAATCATTTGGGCCTCTTCTCTTTCAATCGGCAGAGTCACTGTAATTCGCCTGCTTCGAGGCGCCTTACTTCCCTCTCTTTCTCCTCTTTGCGGGTCATCACCAGCTTGATGTATCCGGTGAGTCTATCCCATGTCTCCTGGTTGCGGAGCAAGTACGGGACGAGATTCTCGGGTGTTAGTTGAGCACCCAGCCATTCATCCAGCTCGGCGCGCTCTCTCCGGGTGTCGCTGCACTTGAACAGGGCATGTTCGGCGTCATCCCATTCATCCCCGCATGACTGACATGCTGGGGTCGTCCTCTTCTTGAACCTGGTTAGATAGGAACCGAAGCAACCATGATCGCTCAGTGCCTGCGTCGTCCAGTAGTCCATCTCTCCGTGGGTGCTCTCTCTCTCTCTCTCTCTCTCTCTCTCTCTCTCTCTCTCTCTCTCTCTCTCTCTCTCTCTCTCTCTCTCTCTCTTTTTTTTTTTTAAGGTGGTTAGAGGGCAAAATCTGCCTCAGGATCCCTCGGATCCGTCCCCAGACACCGGACTGGTTCAGCTTACGCGGACTACGCATAGCCGACGCAGGCCATACCAGGCGGGACACGGGTTTGGGTGGGGCCCACCGAGAGATGGGCCCGGCCGTGTAATATCCCTCTCCCCTCGATGTCCGATACCTAGGGCATCGGGCAATCAAGAAGGAGATCCACCTGCATCTACCATCTCATCCCGGAACCGCGTGAGCATGACTTCAGGATGAGCGGCATGTCTCGCGCTCGATTGCGAGCGTTCCTCTTCTCCATCTTCTCTCTTCGGCCACTTGTCGGCATCTTCTGTCTTCATTCTTCATTGTTCCCTCTCTTTCTGCTTTCTTCCCTCTTCTTTCTTCTTTCTTCCCTCTTCAGTGCATCAGATTCCTCCTGGAATCATTTGGGCCTCTTCTCTTTCAATCGGCAGAGTCACTGTAATTCGCCTGCTTCGAGGCGCCTTACTTCCCTCTCTTTCTCCTCTTTGCGGGTCATCACCAGCTTGATGTATCCGGTGAGTCTATCCCATGTCTCCTGGTTGCGGAGCAAGTACGGGACGAGATTCTCAGGTGTTAGTTGAGCACCCAGCCATTCATCCAGCTCGGCGCGCTCTCTCCGGGTGTCGCTGCACTTGAACAGGGCATGTTCGGCGTCATCCCATTCGTCCCCGCATGACTGACATGCTGGGGTCGTCCTCTTCTTGAACCTGGTTAGATAGGAACCGAAGCAACCATGATCGCTCAGTGCCTGCGTCGTCCAGTAGTCCATCTCTCCGTGGGTGCGTTCCGCCCACTTGGCTACGTCACGGATCAGCCGGTGCGTCCATCTGCCGTTTGCAAATGGCGAATCCCACTCAGTTTGCCAATGCTCAAGGGTGGTTTCCTTCTCGTTGTCGCGGATGATCTCCTTCATCGTCGGAGTGAGTACTCGTTCGGCTCCGATCACTTTTCGGCGGGTCCAGATCCTCACTCGCTCCGCGACGAGCAAGTGGATGGGCGGAGTACTCGCCAATACGTAAGCCGCATCTCCTGACACAGTGCGGTAGGCACGGATACTCCTCAGGGCCGCTCTTCGGTGGACAGGCCCCATTCTCTTCTCGATGATGGTCTTCTCTACTCTCTTCCCCCACACGGGTGCACCGTACAGCATGATGGAGGTAGTGACGGTGTTGAGAAGTGCGCGCCTCTTTTCCTTGGGTCCTCCGATATTCGGCATAAGCCGCTGGAGCGCCGCACCGACCCTGCTCGCCTTCTGTCTCTCTCTCTCTCTCTCTCTCTCTTTCTCTCTCTCTCTCTCTCTCTCTCTCTCTCTCTCTCTCTCTCTCTCTCTCTCTCTCTCTCTCTCTCTCTCTCTCTCTCTCTCTCTCTCTCTCTCTCTCTCTCTCTCTCTCTCTCTCTCTCTCTCTCTCTCTCTCTCTCTCTCTCTTCTCTCTCTCTCTCTCTCTCTCTCTCTCTCTCTCTCTCTCTCTCTCTCTCTCTCTCTCTCTCTCTCTCTCTGGGCGCTGGTGAGTTTAGATCACACCTATTCCATATCGCTCCTCAGAGAACCACAATTCTAATACGAATATCACGTCCCTGAGTGGGATATTCTTACAGGGTGGACCTCTCCTGCAGGCTCTCATCTTTGGAGCATCAACTGCCTGGCTCCTTTATCGAGCCTGGGAGAGCTATCCATCTCTGAAAAATCAACTCTGGATACTCGACATTGCTGAAAGTGCCGACATTGCTGGCGCGCGGATTGATGCGACAGCGCATGCTCGCCCGAGCCTCATCTATCTTGCTTTCTGCTCTGGCAGGCGTCTGCTTGTTATTGTCTGCTGTGATGAGCGCGAGCCTGAACACCCGATATAGCTGACCCTGCATCTTGCTGCCATCAACGTCGTGCCGTATTACTCAGATGCAGTTTGGTGCATGTGTTGTGGAGTGATGTGCGACTGTGACAACTTTCAATTGCGGTAACTTTTCCAGTGTCTGAGCGTGCAGTGTCACATCATACCACATTCATAGCAGACCATTGCTGAGCCAGTAAATCTGCACAAAGTTTATGCTCCGCGCGCATGCGCACTGGGTGCCTGTTCAAAACTGCTCTCGACTATCTATCTCTCACACCAACACACACATCCACCGAATGCCTACGTGTGCAAAGTGCCAAAAACCCATAGCGGGAGAGTTTATACTATGTGAATCGGACAATTGTACACATACTTTCCACCCGGGTTGTGCTCGTGCATACGCGAGTTATCGCTTGGCCAAACCTTGTTGTGCGCTCACAATCACTGGGTCCAAACATTACCAGAAGAGTGTCGGTATGGACGGAACCGGGCAGAATCAATTACCTCCCGTAGTGGGAGCCTCACAGCAGCAGCAACAGCAGCAGCACCAGCTGGGTCCCCCCGGCACGTCACCCCTCACTACCACATTCGCCAGCGCTCATAACACAGCTGCTATTAGCACCAGCCCGGCTACACCTCTATACACTGGCATGCAGCAGCCACCAGAGCTTGATCCTGCACTTGCTTCTATCTCTGCTTTAATTGAACGGCAATTCAATGCATTCTCCATACGCCAAGAAGAACGGCTCCATGTGATGGAAACGAATTTTCAAACATCGATTGAAGCCTTGAATAAGCGGGTTGACGATTTGAGTGCCATTAACACCAAACTGGCAGAGCATGATCAACAAATCAGTAATTTGAGCGAGAAGATGGATCAAAATTTCTCCTCTATGCGTGATGAACTAAGAGTTATGCAGAACAAGGTTCTCCCATCTAATATACCAGCTACGAGCACCTCCAACGTCGTCTTCAAGGAAGAAGCAGAGATTATTGCATCTGGTATCCCAAATAGTATTGATAAAACCCCTTTTAACTTAATCAAATCCATTTTGATAGCGTTAAATCTAGCACACCTTGTTGGTGATATACTTGATGCGAGAGTTTTTCCACGAGAATCGTTGAAAAGAGGCAACAATGGTCCACCCACAGCTTCAACGAGCAGCCAATCGTCGAAAAGTATAGTTGTGAAATTCAAATCTGCGCAGATTCGGGATTATATTGTTTCAACTCGCATGGCCACCAGTAAATTCACTGCTGCTGAAGCTTTTGGAGAGGCATCTTCCAGCAAAATTTTCATTCGTCCTCTTTATCCAAAGCCTCTTTACGAATTATTGAAAAAAGCTAGAGCCAAAGCGACTGAACTCAAATATATGTCCCCGCGGATCATCGACTATACTATTTTCATGCGCAAAGATCTCAACTCGCCTCAGATTCCAATCAGATCTGATCTAGATCTTGCCACACTTCATTCCTGACAAATATAGTCAACAATTTTCACATCCGCCTCGCGATAACTCATCATTCAGGATTTCTCATGCAAATGTTAACAACATACTAACGCATTTTAATGAAATAGAATTATTTTTGTTTGATAATCCTAAGCACGTATTTGCAGTAACGGAGAGCAAGCTCTCTATGAAAGACACAGACACATCTGTGCACCTTCCAAACTATACTATTGTTCGCAATGATCGAGTAAATCGTGTTGGTGGTGGAGTTGCAGTATACATCCATCAAACATTACCATTCAAAGTTCTGGTTAAATCCGATAACTCTCGCATCAAGCAGCCCGAATATTTAATTGTCGAGATCATGGTGAGGAATATCCGCCTACTATTTGCTGTTCTGTACCGTCCTCCACATGGCCCTCTGCCAGTAGAGTTTTTCGATGTTCTGTCAAAATTTCTCCCAAAATATCAATTTATTGTCTTAACTGGGGACTTCAATGTAAATATGTGTGCAGTAGACTCAGAGTCTAAATTCATACGGAGGCACATAGAGACTCTTGCACTTGAGATAGTCAAATCAGATCCCACACACCATACGATAAATGCTCAGAGGCAACTTTCTCATACCTGGATTGATTTATTTATTGTGAACTCAACCTCTATTATTGATTCCTATCATAAATCTGACACCCCTTTCACTTTTGGCCACGATAGAATTGACCTTAATATTAAACTTCTACCCCCTAATCACCGGGAAAACACATTTGTCAAGCGTGATTTCAAGCACTTTGATCGATCAGAGTATCTGAGAGATGTTCACATTGGAATGACTATGATTGATGAAGGCATGTGTCTCGAGGAAAAGGTCCAAACTTTCACTGATTCGCTCAAATCCGCCTTAGACCACCACGCCCCCCTGCGTAAAGTCACCATTTCTGATTCGAAGAAGCCGTGGGTGAGTTATGATATTAGACAGCGTATGAAACAACGGGACCGCGTCTTCAAAAAAGCCAGAGAATTAGATTGTCCTGTTCTTAAAGAAAACTACCGCACCTTGCGTGCCGAGGTGAAATCTGATCTGAGTAAAGCGAAAAACAGCTACTACGCTAGTCAGATAAATGCAGCTAAAGATATGAACAAGCTTTGGAGTGCTCTCGACAGACTCGGTATGGTCAAAACGCGCCCCCCCCTCTCCATTCACCATTTTCTCACATAACGCTATGAACTCTCATTTTGCATCAATCTCCAGCATCCAATCATCAACTAACTCTCACAATCCATTCCTCGATTACATTTCACAGCATCGCCAATCTATCACACCATTCACGCTTAGAGAAACAACGCCAGACCAGATCTACTATGAAATGCTCGAAATTAAATCCAAGTCGTCTGGCATCGATGGTTTCACCATAAAAAACCTAATCACCTCATGTCCTGAAATTCTCGGGCCCCTCACAGATATTTGCAACTCATCAATTTCATCGGCATCCTATCCTTCGCTTTGGAAACGCACGCTCATCACGCCGATCCCGAAATCAGCTGGGTTGTCTGATGTATCTGATCTCAGGCCCATTGCTCGCATATCTGAGTGCTCAAAGATTCTTGAGAGGATTGCTGCCCAGCAACTCACACGGCACTTTGAAGAGAATCACCTACTCGATCCTCGCCAAGCTGGCTTTCGAACAGGCCATAGCACTCAGACTGCTCTATTGGGTGTTCTGGATGACGTGAGGCAGGCAATCGATAAATCTCAATATACTGTGCTTGTGCTTTTCGATTTTTCCAAAGCGTTTGATAGGATCCCACATAACATTCTCATCCAGAAATTGCGCTCCTACGAGATCGACAATCACACCATCAAATGGTTTCTTTCGTATCTAGCTGATAGGTGCCAAGCGGTAGTGGATGGGGGAGGTACAGTATCTGACTGGCTCAAAGTTACTGCAGGAGTTCCCCAAGGATCGGTGTTAGGTCCACTCCTTTTTTCGATCTTTATAAATGATCTACCTCAGGTTCTCAAGTATAGTCGTTACATGATCTACGCCGACGACACACAGATCTACAGGAGCTGCCAGCATTTCGAGATCCTTGACACGCTGAAAAAAGTTGAGACAGACGCTAATGCCATAAATCAATGGGCTATCGCCAACGGCCTCACACTAAATCTAAAGAAGACAAAAGTCATGATCATGGGCAGTAAGGAAAACCTGCGACTTCTCAACACAAACAATTTGCCGAAACTTCAAATTGATGGCACTCCTGTGGAATATGTGTCTGAGGTGAAAAACTTGGGAGTCTGGATAGCCAGTGACCTGAGTTGGAAAAAACAGGTGTCATCCATCTGCCAACAAGTCTTCGGTACATTGCGCCAACTCAGAACTCACCGACATGCACTCTCATTCTCAATTCGGAAAACCCTTGTTCAATCCCTTATCTTGCCTTTCTTCGATTATGCTTGCTTGGTGTTTCATGATCTTGATAAGGGGTTGAATCTTAGGCTTCAGAGAGCGCAGAATGCATGCACCCGCTTCGTTTTTGGTAACATCCCTTGGCGTGATCATATCACCCCCTACCGAAAACAGTTAGGATGGCTCACCGTTGAGTCACGTCGAGAGTACTTTCTGGCCAGTCAAACCTTCCAAATACTGAAGACCGGTATCCCACTGTACTTATCTTGTAACATCACTGAGATATGCAAGACCACTCTCCATAGATCCAAACGATTACAGACTGGTGACCTCGTTATTAAATCTGCCCGTACCAATGCATTCAAGAATTCATTTCAAATCTCAGCTGCTAAATCATGGAATGAGCTACCTAAAGTTCTTTCATCACTTCCTCGAGACACAACATCAATTGAAGCGTTCAAAAGTCATCTCCTCATATATTTATCTAGCCTTGATGAAGACGTTGAGACGTAATTGAAGATCTGTCTGGAATTTGTATATATATCCTCGTGATGAATACCTCACTACTTCTATTGATCTTATCATTATCATTTTTACATTGATCTCATCATGTTTATAATGCATACTATTTAACACAGAAATCTGTGATTCGCTCCAACGTTGGGTAAGGTCAAACCACATGTTAGTGGGATATAAGTAATGGAATCGACAACTCTAGTGAATCACTGTGATATATTTTACCTTTGATGTACGTCCTACTGTGTTTCAAATGCTTAGCATGTCTTGGTATCCTGACTAGTACTATGTATATATTCATTTTATTTTTGTACTGTGTAAATTATATATCCTTTATATTTCGTTTTGCCCCATGGGACTCAGTGCCCCCGGGCTAATAAAGTTAAATCAATCAATCAATCTCTCTCTCTCTCTCTCTCTCTCTCTCTCTCTCACTCACTCTGTCTCTCTCCTTCTATACCCTAACCCGAAATTGCATCACTGCTATAGATTCGTGAATAAAAGCGTATCGTAAAAACTCAATTTTTTACTAACCTTTTTTATTCAGATAATGCCCAGAACGTGTCTTCCAGAATAGTACATCCATATTGGTCCCATCTGCTCTTAGGCTATTGCAAATAACTTTCCCTGATTGTATACATAAATACGAGAAAATACGCCCCCGTGAGTTATAAAAGGATCTTCCTAATTGATTTCGTGAGCATTCGGAGATTTATTGCAGAATCAGCAAAATAGGTAAATTTTGCTGATAGCAACTCAAAAAACGAGCTTGTACATCGTTACGAACTCATGCTAGCCCTCTCAAAACCACTGCCATCGTGTTCAGCAGATCGTTTTGCGTAGGAAATATTTCGAGTACCCTCGAATCCCGCTGCAACGTTGCACCATCAAAATCATGTGTCTACAGAATCTGCAAAAAACGCTGAAAACGCAGTTCTGTAGATGCTCAGTATTTCAAGATTTAAAATATTCCTGATGGCTGGGTGCAAAACTGGTTTCGGATTCGGTTTCTACGTCAAAAAGTACACAAAAAAGTCATTGTCTGCACGGTGCTAGGGAGAGGTCGATAGGTCAAAATTGTCACCAAAAAATCTTTTCTTTGATTACAACTTACGATTGGCATTCGACTTGAAGGAGGGACCGGTAAATTAAAGAATGCCGAACATAAGTCGCCTACTCTGTGTTAAGTGCTTATAGCAGAGATATTTCGCGATCCGTGGTCGGTAGATGTGATATTTGCGGATCTTCCCCATTCACATCGACGAGACTTCACCCAACAGACCATACACCATACCTTATTAGGTATTTATCATTAGTATAGCGGCCAATAGAAGCGACGAAGATTTGACGCACATCAAGTTAGAGGATGCAGAATTTTTGGCTTGTGTCGAGCAACTGGGGGTCTAGCCGGCCTTTTTTGGGTCGAAGAGGAGGAGGAGGGTTCCAGGAACAGCTCCGCTCGACACGGTCCGTCAATGACTTTTCCGCGAGCCTCCCGCTCGATTTTAGGGAAATTTGATAGAGGAGTGGGGGTAAGGTGGGGGTGATATAAGGGAGAGCGCAAGCCAGCCAGCAGTCAGTCTGCGCCGAGCGACCGGCTGGTGAGGTCGCTCCTCTCGGCGCTGGAGAAAGGGACAAATGGATGTGTTGAGCGTTGGTTATGTGGGTGGGTAAGATGGTTGATGGACGCGTGGGTGGGTTGGTGCGTGGGTGAGTGCGTGGGTGAGTATAGGGAAACCACCACGTAATGGGTGAGTCCCAAGGGAGGTTTTTCATATGGCTCCAGGCGATCTTGTCCTCCCACATCAAAAAGAAAAGAAGCGGGCCGACGATGGTACGTCATCAATCCAGTCCGTGGCTGGACTGGTGGCGTGGTCAGGAAACCCACCGGGGGACTTCGGCGGCTCCAGGGGGAAAGGCTCTCTTGGCGGCGGGGCGGGCTGGACCTCACGCTCCTGCGGAGGGGTGGCGTGGTCCGTCGAGTCGGATCTTCGGTCACGGGTCGCCTCTGAACGTGAGGAATTTAGTCAAGGTCGGTTCCAGGCGTTGCGCTCGCGTGGTAATCCGTCTACAGGGCTTGCCTTGTCTCCGATCGAACGGCGACGGCTCGGGGCAGTTGGTTCGGGTTGGCGGCTCTCACCATGTGTTCGCAGGTTCGTGATCTCCAGTCCAACCCAAAGCCAAGGGAGAACCCACCTGGAACTCGCCGAATTCTCCGCTCGGGGGTGAGCCTAAGGAGGTTGGAGGCTGGTGATCCTCACGAGCACGGGTGAGGTATATAGGGCTCCTGCCACGGACAGGTGCGATCTCCTCAACCGTTACCAAAAAATAAAAGAAACGCGCCCAGAACGGTACCACTTGGGTGGTGTGGAAAGCCGTTCATTGCACACGGGAGATCGATAACACGGGACCAAACATCGCATAGTCCCGGGACTTTGGCACGACGAAATCCCAGTATTGGCAAGGATGCTTGGATGGAATGGATTCAAAGAGATAGAATGGACGGATGGCTGGATGTGATGGATGGGATGGATGAGATAGAGGGATTGGATGGAGGAACGGGATTGATGAGATCGATGGCTGTGATGCGTGGGATATATGGGATGGATAGATAGATGGGTCAGTTGGATGTATACACGCGATAGATAAGATGGATGAATAGGTGGATGGATGAGATTGATGGGGTGGACGAGATGGATGGCATGGATGGATGGTAAGGGTGGAATGGATCGCATGGGTGTGATGAGTGTCATGAATGGATGGCGTGGATGGATGAATTGATGGATAGGATTGGATGGATTGATTGATAGCATAGATGGGTTGCATGAATAGCACGTATAGATGCACGGATGGATGGATGAGATGGATGGTTGGATGGAGGAGATGGTCTGGGTGGATGGATGGATGAATGGAATGCTCAGGATTGATGAATGAATGGATGAATAGGATTGATGGATGTGATGGATAGTTGAATGGTATGGATTCTATGGATAGGATGGATGCATCCGATGGATGTATGAAATGGCGGGATGGATGGGATTATTGAAGCGAATGGTTGGATCGGATGGATGAATGATTGGATCGACTTAAGCACGACGAAATTCCAGTAACGGCAAAAGACCATCACCGGGTCTATTTTGCCCATCTATCCCAGAATCCTTTCACAGTCTCGTACCAGATCAAACATGATTGATCAAACTTATCTTCGTCAATGGGCCTCCTCATCAGAGATACAGCTGTCATCATTGGAACGTTTCAAAACACACATGTGTGGTACAAGAGAAACATATATGATCAGATGTAAAATTGCTTAGAACAATATTTCCCACTCCAGAAAGTTGTGATACATTAAATCGAACCTGTTCTACGTCAAATGTTCAACATAACTACGTCACGATACTGATTGTATACTAATAAAAATTCCTTGCAGAGATCGGTCTCCAACTCCAGAGCAGTGAATTTTTTCGCGTAAAATGGTACGTAATGAGGATTACCTCTCTCCAGTGCTTCAAACGTCAAAAACCTGGAAATGACCCCGAGAATGAATTCTCTGAACGATATTCGATGGATATCGTCAAGCGATGTCACACCAGCTGTAAATTAGTATACCGCTTCTCCCTAGGATACAAGTAGCAAATCCTCAACTCGATTACATATCTAATCATACATGAAAATGGAATCCACGGATTCCATGTTTATATATGTTCATGGAGTTTTATGTTTCACATGCGTTGAGAAAATTGAAAAGACGTTGTTTAATCTTATCATTTTATCGTATGATCTTCACTTCATATTTTCCAAGCATTATTCTACATCGAGAGTGGTTCTCGGGTAGTATGGAATAGTCAATCATCTCATTGACTACCCATTACCCACGACGAGAGTCGATGTCATAGGCCAATTCTTAACAAAGTATAGAACCTGATCACCATCTAAAAGTTTCTTGACGCATCAGATTTTCCGAGAATCGACCTAATTATTCACTTGGTGGACAACTGTGGATGCTGATAATCCGTCAATAACAACGACCTCTTGTTTATCAAACTCTGTCGCTCCATCGGCAACCCATAATCGAGATGATCAGGACGAGGATGCTCTATCATGTCTCGAGCTTCGAAGTAAGTGTCCAACATACAGTCTTGTTCTTATGTTGTTATGGTCGACGGAAGGCAAGAATGCGCCCAAATCACAAGGGGAGGGACAGGTCTCCGGAACACGAATCCTGTCCAAATTTTTTTCACAGTTTTTCATCACCCAGTATATAAAAAATTCAGAGAAACTCCGTCAAATGGGTTCAAGGGGACGTCGGAGTCCTATCAATATTGTAAAGTTACCGACATGATCGAGTTTTCGGATTTCTCGATGAATTTTTGAGATATCAAAAAACTAAAATGTAACGTCGATTCTATGAGCCATACAGAATCGGCGTTACTTACGAGGGGAGGACCTGACCTTCGGATCACCAATCCTTTCCAAAATTTTTTTACAGTCTTGTGTCACCTAGAATATGAAGAATCCAGAGTAACTTCGTCAAATGGGCCTTCTGTCCAGACCCATGTAAAAATAGGAACCCTGTGATCATATATGAACATGGAGTCCAAGGACCCTATGGCCATATATGAATATCTATGAAACAATTTTGGAATTCTTTACTCGTCCTCGAATGATTAATAATGGTCGAATCTTAACTTGATCTTGGAGGACTGGAATGATGTTTTAGAGGTAATACGAAAAGATCTTGTATCGTGTTTTATTGCTTGCAACGTTTCGTCAACTACATTGGTTGACCTCATCAGGCACTGTAGATTCAACAATAATATGAATAATCAGTCTTTTTTTTTCCACAGACACCATGAATTTTTTCTAAAACTAAATCCACACATTGGTAGTAAACACCTTGTATCACAAAGAAGCTATCGCATACTTAAAATTCATTAGAATATGAGTGTGTTAAACCCATATTCACGTCAGCTGTTACATTAAATTCGAGCGAGTGACTAGAGAAGGTAATGATGTGCAGAGTATAAGGCTGAACTCGGGATCGTGTAAGAGAGACAGAGAGATGGGACATATGACTGATAGGAAGAGAGTGAGAGGGAGAAGGAGAGTAAGAGGAAGAGGGAGAGTTAGAGAGCCCTGAAGAGGGGAGAAAGAAGAAAGAAGAGGGAAGAAAGAAGAAAGAGAGGGAACAATGAAGAATGAAGATAGAAGATGCCGACAAGTGGGCGAAGAGAGAAGATGGAGAAGAGGAACGCTCGCAATCGAGCGCGAAACATGCCGCTCATCCTGAAGTAATGCTCACGCGGTTCCGGGATAAGATGGTAGATGCAGGTGGATCTCCTTCTTGATTGCCCGATGCCCTAGGTATCGGACATCGAGGGGAGAGGGATATTACACGGCCGGACCCACCTCTCGGTGGGCCCCACCCAAACCCGTGTCCCGCCTGGTATGGCCTGCGTGGGCTATGCGTAGTCCGCGTAAGCTGAACCAGTCCGGTGTCTGGGGACGGATCCGAGGGATCCTGAGGCAGATTTCGCCCTCTAACCACCTTAAAAAGAAAAAAAAAGAAAGAGAGAGAGAGAGATAGATTGTAGATCTATATATATGAGAGTTTCCACGGAACTTTTAACTTTTGTGTTACTGCAGTGTTCCAGGAGTATTTTGAACTATTCGTCGTGCGCAGGAGTGGCATTTTATGGTATTTGGCATCGTTCAATATGAGCTACATTCTTTCTTGTTGGAACGCATCCTGATTTGTCAATAACAGACCGCAAAAGATGATTTTTGGGTAGTTTACAAACGTACCAACGCGATTTTTTGAATTGATAAGGCTGTAACTAAAATACCTATGCCTCAACTACTTCGGTGGAATGATATATCTATCTACTAATCTCATATTTTGAGAAAAGCTTTGATTCAGAGGTGTGCGCTGATTTGGCTATGATATTAGCTCTCATTCATCGATGTAACTGAGTATTGTGGGAAAACTTTCTCTTGCTATTGTTTACGAAATTAATGGAATACCTTGTGCAAAATGGGGAATTAAGCAATGAGTTTCCAAAGTTAAAAATAAGACAAATCGAATTCCATTTGGTTTGTGAGTGTGCGTTGATCCGGAAAAATTTTATAAAGCTTCAAAGCTCATAAAGTTATCGCGCCACTGGCTCTCGAAACGGTCATTTTTTGATGGCATACTCAGGAGACGTAAAGCACAGGATTGGAATGTTGTGCTCTTTTTTCTTCATCACAAAGAGGATATAACCGCACTGTTCTGAGTTACAATTGTCGATTGGTATTTCTGTGAGAAGCTGAGGAGAAATATTTGAATCCGGATGGTAAGCTAAATAAGCCGCTAAATGTGATGGTATCGCGATTTCCTTGATTTTTACATAGTATACGGCTGAAATATGAACAAAATAACACCACAGTGTATTATAGAAATTGAAATGAGACTTATAGCTCTTGACTCGATTTTGGAAATTTACATCGAATTTTGGAAAAATTAATGATAAAATTCATCTTAAAGTCAAGTTAGGCGGAACATAATCCCTATCAATCGACTAGACAATGTTTTGAATCGAATCTATTCGATTGAAGTTGATTCACGAATGTTTTAAGTGTGTAATTCCGTACATGTCATTCTGAACCAGATACCTCGGCTTGGAAGAGAGTGGCACCACTTTTTTCACATGTTTTCGAGGTCTAAGTATCACATGAAACCCATTTCAAACGTGTGCGATGAGAAAATTTTTTTTTTATTTCAGAGGGTCAATAGTTAAAAGTTCCATGGAAACTCTCATATGTGGAATAAAGCTCATTTTTTCTTTAAGGTGGTTAGAGGGCAAAATCTGCCTCAGGATCCCTCGGATCCGTCCCCAGACACCGGACTGGTTCAGCTTACGCGGACTACGCATAGCCCACGCAGGCCATACCAGGCGGGACACGGGTTTGGGTGGGGCCCACCGAGAGGTGGGCCCGGCCGTGTAATATCCCTCTCCCCTCGATGTCCGATACCTAGGGCATCGGGCAATCAAGAAGGGGATCCACCTGCATCTACCATCTCATTCCGGAACCGCGTGAGCATTACTTCAGGATGAGCGGCATGTTTCGCGCTCGATTGCGAGCGTTCCTCTTCTCCATCTTCTCTCTTCGGCCACTTGTCGGCATCTTCTATCTTCATTCTTCATTGTTCCCTCTCTTTCTTCTTTCTTCCCTCTTCTTTCTTCTTTCTCCCCTCTTCAGGGCTCTCTAACTCTCCCTCTTCCTCTTACTCTCCTTCTCCCTCTCACTCTCTTCCTATCAGTCATATGTCCCATCTCTCTGTCTCTCTTACACGATCCCGAGTTCAGCCTTATACTCTGCACATCATTACCTTCTCTAGTCACTCGCTCGAATTCAATGTAACAGCTGACGTGAATATGGGTTTAACACACTCATATTCTAATGAATTTTAAGTATGCGACAGCTTCTTTGTGATACAAGGTGTTTACTACTAATGTGTGGATTTAGTTTTAGAAAAAATTCATGGTGTCTGTGGAAAAAAAGACTGATTATTCATATTATTGTTGAATCTACAGTGCCTGATGAGGTCAACCAATGTAGTTGACGAAACGTTGCAAGCAATAAAACACGATACAAGATCTTTTCGTATTTATCTCTAAAACATCATTCCAGTCCTCCAAGATCAAGTTAAGATTCGACCATTATCTATGGAACAATTTTCGAAATTTTTTAAAATCCGAAAAGTTGTTGTGGTTGCATTTTCAGGGACTATTACATGAAAAAGTCATGATGCTGTTCTTGCATAACCGAGAAAATCTCCAAGAGTTCATTAGGTGATTGAATCAAAACGATCTGTGAATGATATCATTATATATCTCAATAGGAAAAAATTTCAATTTCCAACATTTAAAACGTTTGGCAAATTGGTGACCAATCTGCACAATTTGTTATATCTTCAGATCATCATTCTGAGAAATATTACATTTATGCAGGTTCGTCACCAATTGGCCAAACGTTTTTGATCTATTTGTTTCTATTGAGATATGTAATGAAACCACTTACAGATCGTTTTAATTTAATCACCTAATGAACTCTTGAAGATTTTCTCGGTTATGCAAGATCAGCATCATGACTTTTTCATGTAATATTCCCTGAAAATGCAACCATTTCATACATGTTCATATATGGTCATAGGGTCCTTGGATCCCCTGTTCATATATGATCATAGGGTTCCCGTTTTTACATGGATCCATTCAGAATTCCAATCGAATAATGAAATAGTCTTGGGCTTAGCAGATACTATCCAAGCTTAATACTATTGTTATACTCACCTCTTCAGTATTCAAATTATCCATGTCTACAAATGACAGAGGATATTTTTGTATTTTTGTTGAGCTTTCTCCGTAAAAAGAGGGTTTACTGCACTATATTCATTCCAAATTACTCAGATCGTATCTAGGCCTGGTTTGGACATCGGATCTCAAGAGATTGGGTATTTTTACGTCGAATATGCGTACTTTGATCATTTGGAGTACCGTCAAATTGGGTAACTTTGGTACAGCGGGTGCAACTTTGGTCACCCCTAAAAAATGACTTTCAGAGCTGCGTTCCGCAAGGTAAACGATTCTATCGCTCTGGAACCTATTCTCCCCTCTTGTCACACATATGAACAATGTGTTGAGCCCCCGTAGATCCCGTGTGAATGATTGTAGTCAATCATGGAAGTTTTTTCCACATAGGTGATTTAGCAGCGATACGCGAGTGGTCCAGTTAGTGTTCCTCGCAAGAACTGTTGCAAAACGAGCTATGGATGAATAATGCTACATTTCGACCACACATATCACCATATTGAAGAAACCGTCGTTACATTAGAGTATTTACAGCGTTTGGAATTTTAATGAATGAGAAACAGGGGAAAAAACATGAAAAAAGTGTATCAACGTTACCCCACTATAGGAAAGAAGCATGAGAATAGGGTAACTCCAGTACACATTTGTATGACAGCTTCTTTCCATCTCATCTTGAGTCGCGTGATGGTCTACGAGGTTTTAAAATGTTTCAAACAGCTTAAAATAAGACTTCTGAACGATTAAAATCAGTTCACTCGCATGGTGGTGGGTAGAGTTGAAATATTTTGTAAGTGTACCAAAGTTGCCCAGTCGGGGTCTAACTTTGGTATTTTTTTTTTTTTTTCAACTGCTGATAGCTCCAACTTAGACACATCAAATTGAACTTTGTAGCCCGTTAATCAGAAATTGAGTCTGTGAGCTTTCGATTGACCACTGATAGAAGTGGGTTTTGTCAATGTATGTTGAGATGCCGAGCCAAAGAAAATAAAAAGTAACAAAATCGTACCAAATCCACCTAATTTGACAGTAGTCAATTACAAAGCGAGAGACAAGAGTGAGTCATGAAGGAGATCGACTTCTTTGACAAATCAGCTAAAAAATGGAAAAATCGACTTTATTTTAAAAACCCTCTACTGATTATATTGATCCGTGTTTGAAAATTTTCCACTAATGATCCCGAGTGTGTCCCGAGTCTGTAAAAGATTAAAAATGACTGTATTTTTGTCTGGGACATTTTTCGATCCAACTTGACCTTGGTGAGATGAATGTAGATCAGTACGAGTCGACAGTAACCGCACCGCACCGTAATTCGAAGAGTAAGCGTTTTATCGGAAAATGTTCCAAATAAAGGTTGTTCATGATCACAGCAAAAACGACGTAGGGACCTCACTTTTGACCTTGGGGATCATTTCCGAAGTTATTCGAACCTCGTCAAGGTCAAGCCGGATCAAAAAACGTCTTCGACAGGATCTCAATAGTTTTCCACGCTTCCTTAGGATTCGAGAACGAAAGTACATATTTCCATTTAAATAATCGGGGTGACTTTTGAATGACCACGAAAATGACCTCCAAGGTCAATGAATAATTCTTTGACCGAATATTTCCCGATAAAACGCTCACTCTTAGAGCTGCGGTGATTTCTGTCCAACCACACTGACCTGCAATCTATCTTGCTGAATGAAGTCGGATCAAAAAATATTTGGAGCAAGACTCTCATAATATACGACGATCTTCCAGAATTCGAGGCCAAAGGGAGGTGTTTTTATTCGAAAAAATCGAGTTGACCTCCAAATCACCATGAAAATGAACTTTAAAGTCTAAACGAAGGTCGCCATTGGATGTGCGCCTCAAAAAAAGAAACACATGTTCCGAAGTTTGTCGCGAAAAACGGGGGGAAGGGTTACTTACTGTTCTGACACCCTGTATATTCTGTTTCGAACTCACTGTTTCGCGATGGAAGAATGCATTTCTCCTGGAAATTTTGTCTGTACAACAGAGTCCATGGATCTTGAAGGTTGTTCAACACATTCACTTTCTTCCATAAATCAGGGGCAATATTTCCGAACGGATTAAAGGTATGAGCGAGTATCTGATGCCTTGACACTTGACATAAATAAATTACAGATAAAATATCGAATTCCCAAAATAATCTCAATATTCTGTTGTCCGACTGACAGGCATAACTTTGATGAGTGTAGGCAACCAAGAAACGCGATCTATCTTTCTAAAATGTCGAGACCTTCAATATCATCAGAATTTCGGATAAGATTACTGGAGATTGAATGAATAGAATTACATCAGCTGCGGAATCGGCATTCGCTCGGTTGCGGGAATTGTTCAAGCTATCATCTTTTTGAGTTCTCGTGTTCACGTCTAATAAGGAGTCAGTGAACATCAATGTAACTGATGTTGAGATAGACGATATGAAGTGAGTTCCGATAAAGTCCTCGCCTCCAGAATCATCTCCCAATATCACATAATTCCTTCTTTTCAAAAAACATTGTTCGACTATGTTTTTCTGAGTAATTCAAAATCTAGAATTTGCACTTGACAAGGGCGGTTCGGGCAAGGGGTCGTTGGTAACATTCCCTTGGATTCCTCGTCACTGGTCACTTTTGGCACAACATGGACGTCAAGGAGGTTGAGGTCAAGGATGTGGTTGATGAGGTTGAGGTTGAGTGAATTCACACACAGAATGTTTACACAGATATGACACAGGAACCAAAGTGCGTAAAACAATTATGGAATGTTCACTAGGTCGCGGTGACGACGTTCCTGACGGCACCAGGATACGTCGGAGTAACGGAGCAGCGTGGCCACGGCTGGGCCGAGTGTCGTGGAGAGTGCGTCGCGACGGCGGTTCGAAAGTGGACTGTGTGTCGAGTGTTGCGTGCTCGCCCTTTTTATAGGCAGAGCGGATTGCGTGTTTGAGTAACGGCACGGAACGTTATTCCCGTATGTCAAGCATACGGAATAACGGTACCGTGCGCAGCTAACGTGAAAACGGTACCTTGAGTTTTTTCGTGTGGAAAAAGTATACGGAGTAACGGTATGTCGCGCAATTAACGCAAAACGGTACGTTGCGTTTTCTTGTAGAAAAAGTATAGGGAATAACTGTACGTCGCGCAACTAACGCGAAACGGTATGTTGCGTTTTTGTGAAGAAAAAGTATAGGAAGTAACGGTGCGTCGCGTAGCTAACGCGAAAACGGTATGTTGCGTTTTCGTGTATGAAATTGAATGGATCTACGATGCGTTGTGTGAATAACGGTACGTGGCGTTCGTCGTCGTAAATTACAGTGTCGTGTGTCATCTAAAGGGTGTCTCCTGAAACGCGACGTGGCGTTACCTCTGGTATTAGGTACAGTAACGCGACGTGGCGTTACCCTCGGTCAAGGGGTATTAACGCGATGTGGCGTTACACAAAGTGCTAACGCTAGGTTGCGTTAGTGATGTGAGTTTTTTCGTGATATGAATGTGATTTTGATTGAGCGCACGGGAAACAATGTGCTCGACGGAAAAATTAGATGTGTGCATGCACGCGTCAGGCGTCCGGGGTAGGCGAGTACATTGTTCTGTGCGTTGGTTGGTTGTAGTTGGCACTTGGTTCCTTGTCGATTTTTATTCGACAATCTTTATGGTATGCTACACAATTTTGTAAGATTGAAAATTCATTGATTGAAATCACATGAGTATCGAATCATGGTATCATCAAAAGTCAGTACAAGCTGGAAGTACAATAGCAAACAGTAAAGGAACGATTCCAAAAAATTAGAGTACACAGTTAAATTGTTGGTGAATCAAATTGCAGATGACGTGGTGGTCTGAGAGAAACTAGTCAGTATGAGTCGATGGGAGTATACGTGAGATGTTCCGGTGATTGGTCTGCCCGACCACGATGAACGATACCGGAGAATTAGTTGCGTTGGTGATTGATCTTGATGTGAGTTTGGCTGAAGTCTGGTGAATCTCACGTGAAGTAGATGCGTTGGAGCAGGATGAGAGTGACGGTAGTGATACCTCCATTTTAGACGAAGGTTCGATATGCGGCATGGAGAAGTTCGTCGAGGTGATGGTTCGAAGCAAGTGCATTTGCAGTTGACGATACGGCGGTACGTCAGGCAATCCAGTCTGCGGAGTTGGGCGTCCGGGGTGTGACCTCGTGGTCAGTAGATGCAATGAGATACATCTGAAGTTGGCGGTACATCACGACGTCAGACAATCCGGTCTGCGTAATTAGGCGTCCGGGGTGTGACCTTCTGGTCATCCGGTTGGTTTGTTGATCGGCTTCAACATGCCACTCATCCGAGTGGAATTGGCCGCCCTGGCTTCCAGGGTAGGCTGATATACGCGCACGACGCGACTTTGGTCAAATTACACTTGCTTGGCCTGCAGAGTATTTGAGTTGACCTTCCAGGCTTTCAGGATCAGTCGGGTAGTAAAAGAAATGTAACGTTGTTGCGTCCGCAGCAAATTAAGAAAGCAGTAGCTGTTGGTCTCCAGACATCCATCTTGGTCAGCTGTGCGTATCGATAATGAAGGTAATGTAGAAAATTTTTGCGAATGAGGGTCGTGAGGCATCTGGAGTAGCTAGTTCCAAAGTGCGACCTCGCAGTGTGACGATCTCGACCTTGAGGAGTAGCCAGGGTACTCAGTCGATTGAGGACCATCAATGTTGATTTTTATAACAAAGTATTCGATGAACCTGAACAAAACCGAGCCTCGTCCGGGGCTCTGGATTGGTTGGGACGATCCTTGTCGTCGTTGACCTGCGCGAGCCGGGTTTTGATGCTTCGCCGGGCTGCGGTTGATGATGTGGCAGATGCGTATCTATGTGACATAGATGCCACTAGTTGTTGATGAGTTTACCTGGACGATGATGAATCTCGTCTGAGACTTTGAATATATTGAAATGCTCCTCTTGGCCGTTGGCTCAAGCGAACCGGGCTTTAATGCTTCACCGAGTTGCAAGGAGCCATGTGGCAGAGAAGCGTCGTTTTTACGTAGAAATGGGCGCCACTGGGTGTTGATGAGCACTCCCAGAAGTGCTGAGCTGGACAGAATGTCTACGCCGTGGGAATGAGGTCCACAGGACGCAACGTCGCCGATGGTCTTCGTCGGCAGTCCAGAGACTGGGTGAATCCTCCTCTCCGTCCGGGATTGCGGTGACCATGCTTATTGCCGGCTTTTCACAGGGTCGTTGGTACGTCCATCCTCCAATGGAACTCGGGAGCGAAGCCGCTCCTGTGGCCCCACGTTGGGCGCCAAATTGACAAGGGCGGTTCGGGCAAGGGGTCGTTGGTAACATTCCCTTGGATTCCTCGTCACTGGTCACTTTTGGCACAACATGGACGTCAAGGAGGTTGAGGTCAAGGATGTGGTTGATGAGGTTGAGGTTGAGTGAATTCACACACAGAATGTTTACACAGATATGACACAGGAACCAAAGTGCGTAAAACAATTATGGAATGTTCACTAGGTCGCGGTGACGACGTTCCTGACGGCACCAGGATACGTCGGAGTAACGGAGCAGCGTGGCCACGGCTGGGCCGAGTGTCGTGGAGAGTGCGTCGCGACGGCGGTTCGAAAGTGGACTGTGTGTCGAGTGTTGCGTGCTCGCCCTTTTTATAGGCAGAGCGGATTGCGTGTTTGAGTAACGGCACGGAACGTTATTCCCGTATGTCAAGCATACGGAATAACGGTACCGTGCGCAGCTAACGTGAAAACGGTACCTTGAGTTTTTTCGTGTGGAAAAAGTATACGGAGTAACGGTATGTCGCGCAATTAACGCAAAACGGTACGTTGCGTTTTCTTGTAGAAAAAGTATAGGGAATAACTGTACGTCGCGCAACTAACGCGAAACGGTATGTTGCGTTTTTGTGAAGAAAAAGTATAGGAAGTAACGGTGCGTCGCGTAGCTAACGCGAAAACGGTATGTTGCGTTTTCGTGTATGAAATTGAATGGATCTACGATGCGTTGTGTGAATAACGGTACGTGGCGTTCGTCGTCGTAAATTACAGTGTCGTGTGTCATCTAAAGGGTGTCTCCTGAAACGCGACGTGGCGTTACCTCTGGTATTAGGTACAGTAACGCGACGTGGCGTTACCCTCGGTCAAGGGGTATTAACGCGATGTGGCGTTACACAAAGTGCTAACGCTAGGTTGCGTTAGTGATGTGAGTTTTTTCGTGATATGAATGTGATTTTGATTGAGCGCACGGGAAACAATGTGCTCGACGGAAAAATTAGATGTGTGCATGCACGCGTCACACTCCTTTCTTGTTCAATCATCCATTGATAAATTCACTGATAACGATGCTGTCTTGATGTTTTTTTCTCGAATCAAAAATCGATCCCCAGAAATCAATTTAATCCTCATTACGATGTCCAGAAGCCAAATGTAATTAATGAAGTTTTCCGTTCGCATACTGAACATAAAACTTCGATTTCTTTCTTGGATGAAATGAGTGTCTAGCGTGCAAATTGCAGGCTTCCCTAATTGTGCGAAATTCATACTTGCCTCTCAAGTACGAGAAGATATCAATTTCTAGATAAATTCTTTGTCGAGCTTTCATGAATACAGTAGCTATTCGATATACTGCAAACTGCGGATAGGAAGAAGGACCTAAGAGTCTTCCTTTAATTTGTACTTATCTACAAAAGTGACAAGCATCAATATATCTGTTCATTATTTTTCTAGAATGTATTAAAAATTTTTCATTTTCACCGCTATTTGCAAGAACTATCGATAACCACTGGCCTCACATAAAACTGATCCTTAATTTTCCAAGGATCACAAACCATCAGTATTCTTTGAATGGTACCTAATGATTAAAAATTCCGTGGTGTGACTCTTGAAACCCCTCACGTGAATACCAAGAAATGTTAAGTTAAGTCTATCAAAACCTCATGAATATTTGAGGTTTTGTTGGGGAGTCTTATCCCAGATAATGCAACGAATCATGATTACTGTGGGAGACAGATGGTTCTTAATAAATTCAAACCATGAATTTCTATGTAATAATTTTAATTCAAAATAACATGGTACATATAAAGGTGATTCAAGTCTGAACTGTCAATGAACAATTCACGTTTCTGCTTTCGTAAACTATTCATTCAATGATCAATATATGAAACCTGATCGTAGTCCAAGAGCACCTCGGAACTGTCGAGGACTCTGAACTGTTCGATGATAACGGCGTCTACGATGTCTTCTTGATGGTAATTTTGGAGAGCGGTAAAAGTGTGGTCGGATTCTTGATGGTATTACGTCGGATTCTCGGACTAGAGGAGGATAAACAAGTGCTGGTGATTGTTTGGAGGGAAGTTTTGTATGTGAATCGAATTCATTGGATCGAATAGATTGATTGTCTGGTTCGCTGTCTGATTCGACTGGTTTAATGACAGGATATCCAAGCTTAATTACTGTATGGTCAGCTAGTTCTATTAGAGGCCGTCCAAGTAAAATGATTGGATTGAGGTGCTCGACTGCTGGTTCGACATTTTCGATCGACGGATTGACGTATTTGTTTGGCGGGTTGAGATCTTCCGTTAATGAGTCAACGATCTGATCTATTAACTCTACTGGAGCGATTAAGGATTCAACGTGATCAATTAATGCATGGTTGATCTCTTTCACCGGCTCAAAAAGCTCCGCTATTGGGTCAGTCGGTAAAGAAGGTGCATGCGCATTTTCACTTGAATGATCCACATGCTCCGTCGACGAAGCTATAGGTTCGGATGATGAAACATTGTGGTCAGTTGGATAATCAGCGATTTGTTTTACTGGATCAATATTGGCTACAGGCTCTGTCGGTAAGGTAGGTTCGTGCACACGTTCGCTTGAATGCTCAATTCGCTCCGTTGACGAAACTAGAGGTACGACTGGTGTGTTAATGTTTTCCATTGGATTGACAACGATTTCTTTCGCTGGCTCAACATGCTTGTTAACCAAATCGGTCGGTAAAGTAGAAAAGTGTACACTTTCGTCAGACTTGCGCTCAATTGGTTCCGTTGATGGAGCAGTCGGTGTCACTGTCGAATCAACGTGGTAGGTTGACGAGTTAGCGATGATTTTTGTTGGCTCAACGAGCTCAGGTGTTATTTCAACAGGTTTAACTGAACGTTCCACGCCTTCGCTTGACTGCTCAACATGTTCCGTTGACAAAGCGATGGGTTCAATTGACGTAGCAGTCTGGTCGGCTGAGGTATGTACAAGTTCTACTGCTGATAATACTTGTTCCTTTGGGACATTGACTTGCTCGGTCGGTGGATCAACTGATTCCGTTGATGTATGAGCTAGTCCATTTGACGATTGAATGTGCTCCGTTGATGACTGTAGAGAACCTTCTGTTGACTCATCACCTTTGATTGGTTGATTCAACTGTCTGGCAGATAGATCTCTAGGTTCTCGAGATAGAACTGGACCCTCTTCCGAAGTGTTGAGTTCGTTTGTTGGAAAAACAAAGTCGCTGGGTGGGTTGATGCTGTTTATTGGCGAGCTTGGGATATCAGTTGATGCATCGATAGTATCTGTTGTATCGTCAATGGGATCCGATGATGAGGAGCTGATGTTTCCGGTTGACGGACTCACGGATTCTGTCGCGGAGCTAAGAGGTTTGACTTCGTCCTCAACGGTTTCACTTGGCGGGCTCCCACTATCAGGAGTTTTATTGTCCGATTTGTTTGAAGGATTACCTTGTCGATTTGGTGACGGATCGAGTATCTCAGCTGATAGACTGTTGGGCATGGTTGTCGTCTCTGTATTTTCTGAGTTAGCATCAATTGTACTCATTGACGGTTTGACGGGCTCAACCGACGAAGAAATAGTTGAAGGATTAGAAGAATCTACTGCATTGTCGGCATTCAACTGAATGGCTTCGGTTACTGTAGCGACCGTTTCTGTTGATGGGTTATCAACTCTGCTTGGTGAGCTTGACTGATCAACATTCTCTGGAAATGCATCAGTCGGCTTGACTGAAGAAGCATCTTTATCGGTTGACGCGTTGACTTGTTGTGTCGTGGTACCAGCGTCTTCTGCGTCATTATTAACCTTCTCAGTTGACGTGCTGATGCTGGTAATGGCCTTGTCAACCGCTTCGGTTGATGAATACTCGGGCTTACTTGACGAAGAGTTGACTTCGAATGATGGATCTACTGGAGCATTCGATGATTCTGGTCCATCTGTAGTAGGTTCATCTGAATCTTTTGGCGGTTGACTTCGCTCGGTTGACTTGCTAGCATTCGTTGACGGTTCGCTTGACGAATCAGCGTGCTCGGTTGATGAATGGATGTAGTCACTTGACACGACTGTTTGTTCAGTTGGCGAGCTAACTTGTTCCGTGGTTGAAGTTGACGGTTGAATATGTTCACTTGAAGTCTCCATATTGATGGAAGACGCATCAACACCTATACTTGACGGATCGGATTGCTTTGTTGATGGACTCGTGTACTCAACCGATTCAGTACTTTGCTGAGTACTCGATATACTTTGGTGTCCTTGGTTATCGATCTTGAGAGACTTTGATTTTCCATGTTCAACGGGTGTTGTCAATGCTATGTCTCTGTGATCTCTCAGGTAGTTCTCGGGTATACATTCTTTCTTGAATTGTAATTTCATCTTCTTAGGTGATATGTTGATGAAACAAGATAAATATAAGCAATACTCGGAATCATTTTTAAAAGCAATCATTTGAGTATCTCCATCGCCACGGTTACATGAGAACCTACCATGCCTTACAATCGATCTGTGTTCCTCTCCACTTTGATCAATTTTTATTGCGTGCAAACTTTGGCAACTACGCTCTTTAGGTCCTTCAGTACACTCGGTTATAAAAATTATTAAGCCATTATCAGGAGTATTGTGTACCTTGAGCACATTCGTACTGCTTGATAGACTGATAGTTTGATTCAAAATGATCCTATCATCTGAATTGAATTGCATACATTGATATCTGTCAGATCCGATAGCAGAACAGAATCCAAATCTTCCATGATCATTTGAAGTTGAGATATTGTGTTCAGGAACAGAGTAAACTCTCCTGGCACTTGTCCTAATCCCAAGACTGTCTATGTGCGATAACTCAAATTTGTTTGCGTTTCTTGATGAAGCAACAAAGTATTCCAATCCTTCATTCGTTAAGAGGGTTTCGACTTGATATCCAATTCTAGCTTTTATTGGAAAAGCTATCGGATTCCTGATTTTGTCACCTTTTTTATTGAAGCTGATCAAACAAAGTTTGTGGTAATCACATGCATTTGAATCCGATGTAACGATATCAAAACCATCTTCTGACGTTATCAAATGACCCAAATATTCATCATCAATATTTTCATACCAAATGGTGTGGCAAGTATTCATATCGATCAACATTAATTTGAAATAATTTTTCTTCGATTTTGTTTCGTAGTATTGAATAATTGCTCTATCATTGCCAATATGTTCAAGTGAGAAAGCACGAATATCCTCACCCTTCAGCTCTATAGGACACTTTTTCTTGGGTGGTTCCTTCTCATTGAGGGGTAATTTGTGCATTGCTATGTTGCATTTCAAAGAGGATGTGAAAACCCCTCTCCAGAAATTCCATAATTTCGAATTTCTTTCGCAGTATCCAAAAAGAACGGTACCATTGGGTCCAATTTTCTTATCCAGGAGTGTCACTGGATTTTCTTTGACAGCGAAATCCAAATCAGTATATCCATCTTCAAAGCCAGACGAGAGTGTACAGATATCTACTAAATAGATTACGGTACACAGAATGAGTGCTCTGTGGAAATACCCCATTTTGAGGTAGCTTTGGCTTATTGAAGGCCAATCTGTAATGAAATAATGACAGATTAAGCATTACATATGAGATAACAATTTCAAACTCGGGCTATAATTATCATGAAAAGAAAAGTCACGGGGATGCTTCTAAATGATGTTCAGTGCATATATAAGTTGATCATTCGGTCTCATCGATCTTGAAGGACGGTGGGGAACTAAATAAATTCCCAAAATTTCATGAAAGAAGTTTTGAGAATTTATTCAGTTCCCCACCGTCCTTCAAGATCGATGAGACCAAATAGTCAACTTATATATGAACCATCAAGGACGAAAAATCTACCAAATTACTCATAATGTTCAGTGCAAATCTCATTTAATTTTTATAGATGAAAAGGGGACAAGAAAAAGGCCTGTGCGCACTACAATTATTCAGGTTCTCATTTTCATGCTTCCATAAGCTAATGTTTGAGTCTGTGAGACCAAAATGTTTCCAACCATAAAATTAAGTGGAATTACCTGAATCAAGAGTTCTGGAAATTTTTCTGATCCGACCTCAGATTCAATGGCTCAATTTTACACGAAAACACTTGATACACAATTGAATTGCTCATCGGATTTCCCCTGAGGAGATCTACAACTTTTTTCTGGCAAATATATTGGAAATCGCTCAACAATGAAGTTCAGTGAGTAAGTTTTCTCAACACCAAATAACCGAAATCAATTTCTAACAGAATCAAAAACCCAACTTCGTGGCTAAATCATATGAATTCATAATTTGATGGAAATGTCTATTCAGAAGTCCATCAAGAGCCTTCATCAAGACAAAAGGAAGATAGTTCTCGAAAATTGTCCATTTTCAATACTCTACTATTTCGAACTAAAGATGTGCCTGGAATTACGTGAGACTATTGTCATGGTAATTAATTTGGTAAACAATTTCAAAAATCAAGCGAGAAGATAGTCAAGGGTTTAGAAATATAATCGTAGAAGTACTTACTCGTTGATCGTATCAGCGACCGTCGATCTAAAAGTTCTGAATGACAAGACGAAAGCTGAGGTTTCAGAATGCTTCTTGAAGCCAGTCATCACCTGATATTTGACCTCGGATCTTATCAATCTTGATGCAGTTGTTTTTTGTTTAAACATTGAATTAATTATTCCTCATACTCGGGTGTATTTCGAGTAAGCATAAATCGATGTCTAAACTGTTCAATAAAATAATTTATATTCCACATCGAAATCAAACATTTGGGATATTGATATGAAAGTTTGGAAAATATCATGAATAATCAGGCTGCACAGTCCAGGATATTTAATATAGACTAATAACAAGGTAAGGTTTGAATGGGAAAAATGTCATTTGTATAAAACATTCAGAGGCACCATCGAGATCCCCTGATAAAAGTTATGGAATCGAATTTCTTCAAAATTTTCATTACCTCAATTTCAAGAATCCATCTCACATTACTCTCTCAATTGTTCCCTTGAAAATGATGCTTTCAGAGAATGATTTAGAAGATTTTTATGTCTAAAACAGAGTTGACAAGCCACTGGTAACTTGTGTGTCACAAACTAATTGAAATATTATTCCATCACGAACTTCTTTTAATTTCCTCATTCCTTTGTATGGAATAAATTCTACCGGAGATCAAGCATTTATTTCTTACGAAACGAAAATTGGCTTATCTGTTCCTCGTCGAAAAATACGTAGTTATGCATATACTCTCTATTACAATTGAGGGGGTGGGTGGAAAAAGGGCGTAATTGCAAAACGGTCATTTTGAGAAAATCAATAAGAACTTGATAAAAATCGCTACAGACATAATTGGACGAGTTGACCTGACTTATTTCGAAGAAAATAACATTTTCGAAATAGCCCAACCCGAGCCGGGGGATGGAATTTGATTTTGAGCTCTTTTCAGCAATTTCAAAAAATGCAATTACGCCCTTTTTCCGAATACAGGGTCAAATTTCGGCCTTTCTTCCTCACAAAGAGTGGGATTAAATCTCGAGATCAAGTCCAATCGTCTCCAAATTTTTTGAGAGTGTTCCTGGGCATGTTTTGAAAGATATCTGATTGCTAGGGGGTGATTCGATTCATGCTCCACGGTTCTATGGACACGAGAAGCTTCCATCAGTCGGGTGAAAACGACGAGAAATTTTTTTCACTAGGGAAGGGTAAAAACACTCAATTTGAAGGTAAAACAACATGTTTTCATCGTTATATTAGGTGGAAAAGCGTTTCCAGGCTCTAGAGAATTTTTATAACATTTTTCCTCGGTAATTAGGCCCTTTTTCCAGATCCGCCCTTACTTACGCCCTGTTACAGAGTAATTACGCCCTTTTGAATCTTTTCAGTCAGCTACTTAAGACCTTTTTCCGAATCCTGTTGGGCTGAGCAAAAATTTAAGCCCTGCTTTTGAAATGTTATCACAGCAGTTACGCCCTTTTAACATCGTATCATAGCAGTTACGCCCTTCCAACATTCTATCATCGCACTTACGCCCTTTTATCTGCCAGACGGTTTTTGGGGTCTTGTCAAAAACGGATTTCGGGGGGTGGTAGCCCTTGATATAGAGGCTCAAAAAAAACCGATGTCCGGAAAAAGGTCATGATGGCGGTTACGCCCTTTTTCCACCCACCCCCTCAATTGTTACTTGACATTTCGAACTTCTCTTTTTCTAATATTAATATACTCTCTTGGTTATTTTGTTTTACTTATTTGGTTCTCAACTTTGTGATTGAGACATTCCTGAGTATATTATGAATACTTCTTCATACTATCTCGCACTATCATGGGAATTGAAATTCGTTACCTGTACCAGATAGGGTAGTGGGTAATACCCCTAAGATTAGTCTATTTGTCGGCCCCCGTCGGTGCCTTGGGAACGACAAATAGACCAATCTACGATCCATAATCTACATATAGATACATTGCAGAGTAAAACAATTAGTTAGATTCGACAGTAAGGCTTGCCACAAAATCAATTTCACACGCCTTCAAAAAGTGGAAAACATGCAATTTTTGAAATCCCCATGAGTTTTCACCAAATTTTGATCCTCTTGAAATTTTTGGATTAAGAAGATTTTTTAATATTTTCAAGCTGTTAGAGGTGACCCGTATATTACGTTACGCTGAAAATCGACATTTTGACCCACCCCCCTTCCGGTCACGCTAAACCCCTCAACCGAACTTCATTAATACATGATCTGTCGGGTTTGGCTGACCCCTCTCCTCCCTCGGGAGCGTGACATCATTTATGGATCGCCCCTTGGGTGGGAAATTCTCGGTCATTCCACTAGTGGAAATACGGAACAACATCGACTTGTACTATCTAACCTTAACTCATAGATTATTCATAATCTCCCTGGTACTCATTCCAATATTTCAAATTCTTGCATCTTCAAGAATTTTGAGAAATGATATCCTGATGGAATCAAGACGATATGGAAAAAGGCATCCAAATATTCATGCAAAAGACGAATCATACATGTTCGGGAACATAAGTGACGCAATGAATCAAAATTTTATTCTCAATTCATTAATTCAAAGTTTAAAAGTTGATGTGACCTCGATTGTTTCTCCTCTTCATTTATTGCATTAGGAAATTCACATCTGTACAAATCATTCGTGCAGAGTTACGCGTAATTTGAATGGCAATGCATGAGTGCAATGATCGTGCAAATCACGTGGATATTTAGGATTGATATTCTAGAAACGTGGCAATTTATTTGGTTTCGATCGATAATAAAATCTTTGCATTATGAGGTTAAATTTAGAGCTTCAGAAATAGATCGAGAGCTCGATCATTCTACAATCACCTCCAGATTGCGATAAAATAAATGAAAATGTTGATACTCATTGGATTTAACACTTGCATTCTCAACACTGATAATTTCATTGTTGTATTGAAGTATTATTGGAAAAAAGGACTTCTGAAATTGTGATTCAATCACGTATGATGATAGATTTTTTCGATGAGTTGTTGAAAATATATTTCGAGTTCGGAAGCAAAAGAAATACTACCGTAAAATCATTTTGAGGTGATTGAAAAGAGACTTTGGAACGGTATCGTAATAAAAATGTTCATCCTACTGATGACGCAAAATTCAATATTCATTTCCTCAGTTTGGCCATCGACTGCTGACGCACAATCTCTTTTAATTTTCTCTAAATAATTTCTGATATTGTGATATTTCATTAGAATATCAGAAAACTCGCAATTTTTTTTCTCCGTGCATGTGTCACTTTTTCCTCAACTGATTTGAATTTCTCTCGTGCTTCAGTGGATGATTCATTCGAACTTGAACCAGCTGCGGTATGAGTTATGAACAAAACATTTCTACCCTTGTCCCGGATTGCATGTGTTCAGCATACTAGGCAAATGAAATTTATACGTCCATACGTAGAAACAGCGTGTTTCTAGGCCTCCTCGCTTCGCGAGGAGACCTGGAAACAAGCTGTTTCTGCGTACAGACGTATAAAACTGCATACGCGTCTCGTGCGGAAACATTTTTCCTTCGGGAAAACGAAGCTGGACGGTGCCATCGCCCACGTCCAGCTCGGTTTCCCGAAGGGAAAAATGTTTCCAGCACTCGACGCGTAATGTACTATTTCAATATCTTGTGATATATCTTGGAGGGACCCTGCGGGAAAATCTGCTAAGATTCCAAAAATATTAACAATATCCGAAAATCATACTGACTTGCGAGTTGTCCTCCGAAAAAACATGTCAAATAACGGCTGAGGAAATTTTTCAATGTTTCATTTCCGAATTTGTGATTGCTTTGGCATTTTTTATTGAAAAGTCTTTATCGGGCTATATAAGTAGTTCCGCGCGAAACAGACCTACCAAAAAAGGTCATGTCTCAGATTTCTTCCTCAACTTTTTCATTCGATTTTAAGGTACAATATATGAACTTTTCACCACCTATGGGGCCCCAAAAAAATTCTCTATAGATATCTCCACCGTACATTACTCTATTGTTTTGAATTATTACCAACAAAAAAGTTTGAGTATTTTTTTCAATAAAATGCATATTGCTCAAATCCAATCCAAGATACGGAAATTCAATTTGCAGCATTCGAAAGGGCTTGAAAAAACTTATCGAAATCGGTCTGGTGAGTTAATTTTGAGGTTATTGTCGGTTTTAACAGGCAAAACGATGGAAAACACAAAAAAATCAATTTCTCAAAAAGCTAATTCTTTAGATTTTTGAAAATTTGATATTTGATGTAGAATTTTGTGTTCTTCGAGAAAAAAATAGTCACAGATTCCTTTTTTGCGATCTAAGACCTATTTTGGCTATTGTTGACAAATCCATTTTTCAGGCCTCTGGAAATCGTGTATCTTCTGCACATGCTCATGAATTTGGACTTCTGGAGCCAATTTCATTGTAGAGCCAAGAAAATTTCTTTCAAAATGACTATTTGGCGGAGTCAATTCCATGCATTTGAACCGTAGCTACAACGTATACCTAGAAGATGGACCCTCACTTCGAGTGTGGCAAGTAGGCAGGACGCTATCGGGCGCGGATTTCCTTCTGCTGTCTCCCGTACCCCCGATCCACCCCTTGGCAGTCATCGAGATTCAGTAATCTTTTGGTTGCTGTAACTCTGGTTCAAATGCATAGAATTGACTTCGCCAAGTGGTCATTCTGAAGAAAATTTTCTTGGCGTTCTAATTCACGGTGATCCTGAAGCCGGAAAAAGATGGACAGGAATGACGAAAAAAACTGAGCATGCTATCATTCTCTTTACAATTTTTCACCAAAGAATTCATTTTTACCAGAATCGGATCTGCTTCCACCTTATAATGCGGCAATGGATTGTATTTTCGCATTTGAACCAATGTAATTTCAGCCTAATTCCAGCCTTCGAGGGTCATCTCTTACGTTAAAGCCTCTAACTCCGACCCACTTAATTATTTTTCCACGTATGTTAACTCATTTTGTAGCTATGGACAAGAGCTTGAAAATAAGCCGAGGTACGTTGAGTTTTGAATCACCAGAGCTGATATACAATATGTTACAGAAGGTGTGTACATAGTGTAACCGGGGGGTAGAAAAATAAATGTAAACTTCATTCGTGCATTTCAAATTTTTCGTAAACCCTCGTGGTTGCGCGAGGTCCAGCCTCGCGTACGTGAAACTAAACAGCAGAAGATGACTAATTATTACACGTCTAGCGTTACACTCAAATGCCCTACTTTTCTGAAGAGTTACAAAAACCACGAGGGCTTACAAAAAATTTGAAATGCACGAATGAAGTTTACAATTTTTTTGCTACCCCCCGGTTACACTATGTACACACCTTCTGTAATATATTGTATGACATCTTCGAAGTGTATGAATCTCATTTTCCGAAAGCAGACTATCCTTCTTCTATGACGAATCGAGGCTTCTCGAGCCTCTAACTCCGGCGCAGCTCAGTATTTTCCAACGTACCTCAGCTCATTTCAAAACTCATTACAAAATCTTGACAATAAATTGTGGAGCATGAGTTTGAGAGTGTTAGGAGCAAGAAACTCTATTAGAATGGAGCATAGATGTCGTTTTCCAGAGAGAGGTTCAAGTCTTCTCGAGTTTGAAACTCCGGTGTAAAAACATATTTTCGAGACTATTTTTTCACTCAACTCATGCTCGTTTCCTAGTAGTTTGTGATTCAGTTCAAGGTGATCCGGACCGAACGAAAAAATAAGGATACATATGTACTAGAATCCCGAGCTCGAGGATGCTTGATTTTGTCACTGGAAAACGACATCTATGCTCCATGCTCATAGAGAATTTTGCTCTTAACTGACTCAAACTCAACGCACCACAACTCATTAGGAAGATTCTGTAATCAGTCTTGAAATGAGCTTAGGTACTTTGGAAAATACCAAGATGCGCCAGAGTTAGAAGCTCGAGAAGCTTCGATTCGTCATAGAAGAAGGATAGTGTGCTTTCGGAAAATGAGATTCATACTCTTCGAAGACGGCATATATTAGCTATGGTGATTCGAAACTCAACGTATCTCGGGTAATTTTCAAGCGCTTGTCCATATCTACAAAATGTGTTAAGATACGTTGAAGAATGAGTGAGTGGACCGGAGTTAGAGGCTTTGCCGTAAGAGATGACCCTCAAACGCTGGATTTAGGCTGAAATTACATTGGATTGAATGCGAATACACCATCCACTGCCGCATTATGAGGCGGAAGCAGATCAGATTTCTGTGAAAATGAATTCTTCAGTGAAAAATTGCAAGGAGAATGATAGCGTGCTCAGTTTTTTTCGTCATTTTTGTCCATCTTTTTCCGGTTTCAGGATCACACTGAATGGGATTGGTTTCAGAAGTCTCAATTCCTGGGCATGCGCAGAAAACAGACGATTTCCAAGTGCGTGGAAAATAGATGCTTGAAAGACTGATTGGGACGCAAAAAAGGAAGTTGGGGGCCATTTTTTCTGGAAGAACACAAATTTTTCCTTCATATATCAAATTTTCAAGGATCTAAAGAATTGGGTTTTTGAGAACTTAGTTTATATGTGTTTTCATCCTTTTGCCCGCTAAAACCACTCATATTCTCAAAACCGACTCCACAAGACAGATTTCAATAGGTTTTCTAAAAACCTTTTGAATGCCGCAAACTGCATCTCTGTATCTCTGAGAGGATTCGAGAAATATGCATTTTATTGAAAAAAAAATACCCCCGAACTTTTTTGTTGGAGATAATTCAAAAGGATAAAGTAATAAACGTTTGAGATACCTGGAAAATTTTTTGGGGCCCTATAGGTGGTGAAAACTTTATATTCTGTACCTTAGAATCGAATGAAACAGTACATTACGCGTCGAGTGCTGGAAACATTTTTTCCTTCGGGAAACCGATCTGGACGTGGGCGTAGGCAACGTCCAGCTTGGTTTTCTCGAAGGAAAAATGTTTCCGCACGAGACGCGTGCGCAGTTTTATACGTCTGTACGCAGCTTCTTTCCATCAGTCGTCCTCGCGTAGCATATAAAAGTTATGAAGAAAATCTGAGACATGACCCTTTTTCGTAGGTCTGTTTCGCGCGAAACTACTTAACTCGTATGCGAGGTATCGTTCCTAATTTTCTTCTCAATTGAATTTCTTGATGAAAATTCGACCCAACAAAAATTTGAAATTCACTGAAACTTGACAAGGGAACTGATAAGTCCTCTCCAATTTTTAACCTGAAAGTCCAATAATTCCTCAAGCCCAAACTGCTAAAAACTGATTGCACGAGCAACCATTGAACTCTGTTTTGAACCCCATACCACTCAACAATTGACATAGTTCTCTACATCTATGATACGTCAACTAACCAATCAAAATTCTAAATTTTTCAGGAGGAGAACTACGTTTCGTATCACCGCCACTATCTCGTCCCGATATATTCTGCGAGGGTCTACCGTGGCTTGTTGAAGCTCGAGATAACCGTTCACTTTTCGTTCTTACTTGGGGTTGGTTACTACCATTGGAACCTTCTACAGCTCAAGAACCCGAACAAACTGTCGTAAAATGTCCAACGAGCAACAGGTTGTTGTTATATTCAGGTTGGCCTCCACGATTACATAAAGTCGTTTGTCCAGCTGATCCAGGTGCCAGAGAATATACAGTTCACGTATTTTCTGAAGAATGGCTTGGCAATGGTGATCGGTCGATGGTGAGAAAAATATTTGGATTATTCTATGATGATTTATTCGTTCAGAGATATGCGTTTGGGAGTTTCAGTAAATTCCGGGTCGTGGGTTGTTATCTATTTGAGGTTATTTCTTGGGATTTTTTTTCATTCAAAGTTGAATTTTAGGGCATACAAGAGTTTATAATAAAATAGCATTCGATAAAAATTAGAATACATTCGTTGAAAATGTAGAATTTCTTCAGTCTTGAATTTCATCACAGTATCACAGCTCATGAAAGGAAGTATAACATTATGATAAAACGCCCGGCCAAAATTTGCACGTTCACATCCCGCGTTTCGGGTTACCTATACGTAGAGGGGGTGAAATATAGGTCATGGATAAGGTCGATGAGTGAATGGGTTGGTGAGTGGGTGAGCAGGTAGCCGGGTAGATGGGTTGATGGTCTGGTTCGGTCTGAAGTGTGTGGAACTAACGGTTTTCAACTATCTGGAACGATCTAACATGGATTTAGACTGGGCTTGTCCGGAACGGTCTGGTACGATTTGGGACGGTCTGTTACGGTATGGGATGGCTTGGAACGGTCTGGTATGATTTGTGACTGTCCGGGACAGCTGTGAATGGTCTGTTACAGTCTAATCCGAGCCGGCTGAAATAAAATACATGGCCATGTGGATTATGGGTGGAAGCGCGGGAGAATAGATGGTCGGGCGGATAAGTGGACAGGTTGATGAGTCGGTAGCTGGACAGTCTGGTGGATAGTTATAACTATTAGTGGCATTAGTTCAACAAAATACCAACTTTACGAACATTATGAAGGACCTCTTTTAAATACCACAAATTGATTATTACCCAGCATCTTTTTAATATCATTTTTGAGCTGAAGAGCATTTCAGGAGCCCCCAACTCAGCTAAAACATATCAAGAACGAATAACGAACTTATTAAAAACAAATTTTCAATCGACTCATATTTGATGATATTTTTTCCTGAAATAGATACCGAGATTCTCAACAAAAAAAAATACATCACTTTGATGACAATTTGCGAGCTGGTATATAAACGGGGTAGGCGGATGAGATTTTATGCATTTTTTCGTTATTTTTTGACATATTGAAAACCTCATAGGTCACCAAGCGACTCCAAACAATTGACATCGTGAATTATTCTTTATACTGCTTCGAACTTTTGAGAATCATCCGCAACCGTAGGATAATAGGTCTACCTTGGAATCACACTGTGATCTTATTTTATCCCATTTGTGTCTATCATTGGGACAAAGAGTTCAAATTCCTCAAAAATACACAATTCAATTTTCTCATGCGCAAAGACTCTTCTGGAATGGATTGAATTTGGAACATGGTCTATGAAAATTGAATGAACATTTTTGAATTCTTCATTCGTATCGGATGGTTATTAGACTATAGAATGGTTCATGCAGATGCTTTGTGCCTTGTTCAATGTTGCAGGATCGGTTTGCCATTATCTTGATTGGACATATCAATCAACAGCCTAATTAATCCTGTGTTCTGGCGCATCCAATCGAATGTGAATTTCCTGCTTGATTTGAGTATCCAATCATCCAACCGATTGTTGATTTACATTTTCGGTAAATAGCTATTTTACACTTTTCAGAATATCGAAAGTAAAAAATGACGAGCTCTTTTCACCAAACAATCACTTTTGATCCAATGAGAGGAAAACTGATTAGTAACTGTTAATAGCCAATTTCGAGACAACTCGTCTTAAGGAGGAACACGAAAATGTTGATGAAATAGGCTTTGAGACAGTTGGTTGATGAATTTTTGCTATTTTTCTGGAATAACCTTCATCTATCGTTGTAGAATGTTTGATGTATCACGAATATAAGGATTGTTTGCCATACATACGCCCGGCAACTAAAATCACACGCTCGATGGATATGATGTATTTCAACATGAAATTTTCTCTGATCTTAAAAAATAGAAACCACTCGTGGACAACTGTACTCATCAACTCCCGTAAATTTGAAAAAAAAAAAAATAACACGCATGGACCATGAAAACGTCCAATCTTTTCCTTTATTTATCCAGAAACGACTAAATTTTTCATTCGACCATTATTTCGCTCATCCATTGTCCAGGCAACGAGTTATAATATTGTACGACATATATACGTACAGGGCGTGCTACAACCGAGTGAAAGTTTCTTTTCAATTTTACTTGTATATATATCCATCCTGCTCTGGAAAGCTGTTGGCATGAAAAGGTCTCGTATCTATTCATTCCTCATTCTATGCTCGACCACAATACGTTTGTAGCAATGAATGTCTATATATTGTAAATCCATCCCATCTACTTGTTAAATGGATAGACTGCATTGCAGCGAATGAATGCAGAAACTCTTCTATTTGAAACCATGTGAGTTTGTATGTATGTACGTACGTATTTACTATGTTCGAGCGGCTTCAGGTGACAATTGTTCAACGCTCTTTTGCTTCGTTGATTCTGGTCGTAATTGATTTTAGCGAGATAGTTCCGGATTTACAGACTCGATATATCATATCATTGATTTTGGATATTCATGAGCTACAGCTTTCAGAGTCTTATAGGTCGATTTTAGTCCAAAAAACGTAAGTGTACCTGATTTGCCTAATTTTGTCTAATTTGCTCCTCCTACTCGAGTTTTCGGAAGAGAGCGAGCGAAAATCTTGCCACGCATTTATCTCAGGTCTGTCATGTTAGAATATGGAGAAGTAGGCACTTCGGAATGATCCAGCTCTGCGTTCTTTGAAACAAATATATTGTTCTTGAATCTACTCACTTTTTCTCCTCGGTCAGTAAAAATGACGCCGAAAAAGATTGGCTCAACCAATAGCAAGGCGCTTTAGCTCATTTTCATAATCTTTGACCTAACTTTGAAATGCTCCGTAGATAATTGCAAAATTTGATTCCGAACCAATTTTTAAAAAGAGTGTGGGTATGCCTAATAGCACTTTTCTAGATATGATTGCTTGGGGGAAACTTTGAAAAAGCTGCCAAATATAAGCTAAGGAACATCTCAATTAGACGCAGTAGAGCCAAGATATCCCGATTCTAGGAGAAACTCACGCTATCTTATAAAAATTGGCGTTTTATAACCGGTGGCGACAAATTAGGCACCCCCTTTTGACTATTCACGATATTTTTTTTTTTTTCTAGAATTGAGATAGCCCGGTTCCGATGATTTCAAACCAGGCACACTTTAGCTTATTTTGTAGGTCTTGAAACAAGCTTCAAAATGCGTCAAGCTGCACTGGAAAATATTGAGATGGGCTAAAATAATGAACATGCAAACCAGAAACAGCGTGAGGGCATTATTAGGCACACTTACAGTATACCGTTCAAAAGTTTTCGATGGGTGATCCCTCAAGTACCTTGACTTGCAACAGCGATAAGTCAAATTCTATGCGTTGTACGAGAATTTTTAAAAAAGCATCTTGAAGAGCAGAAAAAATACTAAATTGAAGTGGGTTTGAATGATTTTTATCGAATGTTCTTGAAAGTCTTATACACGCTGATGAAAAGATAGAAAATCTAAAAAAATTTTAGTTTCATTGAGACACATGCAGTTTTAATGCGAATGACGATACGGCAAGTCTGAAAAGAAGCATCTTGTAGAGAGGAAAAAATGCTATGAGTAACTATTTTTTGATTATTTTTTACGTGCCGCGAGTGAGAACGTACGAGCTGTCTAGATACTCAAAATGACTGTTCATCACCGGAAACGGCACAGAAGACGGTGAAAAACCATGATTTTGAGGATTTGGACTGCTCGCACGTCTTCATGCACGGGACGTAAAAAGTAATCAAAAAATAGCTCCACGTAGCATTATTTTCGCTCTACGAGATGCTTCTTTCAGAATTGCCGTATCTTCATTCGCATCAAAGCTGCAGGTGTCTCAATAAAAGTAAAAAATTTTTAAATTTCCTATTTTTTCATCAGCATATAGGACCTTCAAAAATATTCAATAAAAATCATCCAAACCCACTGAAAGTTAGTATTTTTTCTGTTCTTCAAGATGCTTTTTTGAAAATTCTCGTACAACGCATAAAATTCGACTTATAGCGCTGTTGCAAGTCAGGGTACTTGAGGGATCACCCATCGAGAACTTTTGAACGGTACTGAACACTTATTTTGTATCAGTATGCATGAGCACATGGCGCTTTGGCATGGAAGATTTGAACCTCAAAGGAGTGAAAATCATTTTTTCATGATACTTATAATACGCAGTAAATTTTGATATGAGCGCGGAAATATCTTAATTTCCACACACCGAGTGATATTTTTGGTCCAGAGACACAGGCAAGGATCAATCAGATGTTCATTATCATTTGAACGAACATCAATTTGCCCAATCGTCGGATACGATTTTTCAAGTCTGGGTGAAATACAAATTCGATAAATTGTGCAGAAATTTCACCTTCCTTCTCAGAAAGTTTATTCTATTTCCGACGGATTTTTTCAGTTTAAAACATATACACCTACTGAACTCTCATGCATTATCTCATCGGTCTGCAGTTCCAACGATTGCATGAGTGATCTGAAATAATAGCGGAAACGATTGATTGGTATTGAAAAATATTTTATTTTTTGTATCATAGTGGGATCAACTTCCCCGAACCAAATTTGCTCATCAATTTCAAAAAATTTGAACTTTTCGATGATAATCCGTATAGTTGTCGGCCTTTTTCAAAACGAGTTGAATCAATTTCAAAGGGTACACATACGTGGCTTTCCTTTGATGATATTGAACGAACAGTCAGCTAACGGTATTGACGCCTCGTCAATTACAAAGCGAAAATTCGCTATCACAATATGGCAGACCGATTACGACCAATTCATCATCCATAAAACGACTATGGATTCAGTCTCTTTGAAGTCTATATTCTGTGCACAATTTATAACTTTTTTTCGAAAATCCAACCCCGAAAGTTTCAAAGAAATTCGAAACTGAACGCGAGCCCCCAGAATCGTCCCAAATTTTCGAAAATTGTGCCTTTTTATTCCTCGAACAACCCACCAATACATGTTCAAATCTAAATAGCCCTTCAAAAAAATACGAATCTCAAAAACCGATACCCATCCTGAAACAGTCAAATTGCAAAGTAATTCATTTTCCGAATTACACCAGAGCGCAATTCCATCGAACAAGAGTCGGAAAAAAGTTGAAAAAAATGATAAAAAAGAAGGCCAAAGGCTTTTCCGAGAGCATCTGTCTGCCAAGCCAAGCTTCGTGTACTCTTGTCGTCGTTTGGTTGGTTGGTTGGTTGGTTTGGTCTCTAGGCCACTCGTCGTGTCCACGTTGCGGCCATTAGCGAAGCGAGTACGAAGGCACAAAAAAAAAGGAGCAAAGCATATACGCCTCTACCTCTGATGTGAAACTCTGATGCTTCACCCGCACTCGACAAGTTTTTAGCGTAGATTAAAGTTCCTGAGGCGGGTATCTGTACGTACACATGTATACTTGCATATTTACACATATGTTGTATTTACTCGATGCTTTGGGATGCGTTGAATGAAATATATTTTTGTACTTGAAATTTTTTTATTTGTGAAGATTGCTAAAGATGTGGATAGCTTTTATTGATTGGAATTTATTATTGCTGTTTGAGATTCGAAGGGTTTTTCATAGCGCAAGATATAAGGGGTTGCTTAGGAATGTAAGGAAAGGATTCGTTGTGGGGTCAGTATTTTGGGTTGGTTTTCGGTCAATTTATGTTCGACGAAATCTTGGAGAATTATGGAGTTTGCCTTTGGGTCGTGAAAATACGTTCTCAAGAGATTCAAAATTATGAGAAAAACTTCGTATACTCAATTCGCCAAATTAATTTCAATCTCGAAAAAATTGCATCATATTGCAAAATCAGTCAGAAATACTGCAAAACAATGTTCATAGCATCAGTTGTCCTGGTAACTTGGCTAAAACATACCTCAAGGCGAAGGCATTTTTTTAAATTAAAAAGATATTCTCCATAAGAGTATTCCTATCGAAGAAGGTACTGGAATGGAGAAATTGTGCATATGATTCTTATCGTCAAATGTGATATTCTGTTTCGAAAAAAGATTATTTGATCTGTAATTTTGACGTTAGATTAATTGAATTTTTCTCGGCACGTCCCAAATATATCTTGAAGAGTTTTATTGACGATCGAGTGATGAAAATACACTCTTATATCACCTTGAACATCTTTGCATCTGAACATACAAAATGTCTTATTGACGTCATAAATGTACTTGAGTCAATGGATACAAAAATATAAAATACAAACGGTATTGGTACACTTTGAACAATGTACTTTGTCTCTTCAAACTTACACTTTGGCAAGTTTGTTTTGATGAGAGTATCATACTTGTCAATGAAACAATAATGATAACTCAATAGAATTTGATCTAGTGTGAGAAATTCTTGTAAGATGTATTTTATGTAGTACATTTTTCCCGGAAACTTCATCTCACCATTTTGTAGCAATAAAATTGCGATTCTCGGGTCTCCGCAACGACAATAAAGATCCACTCTAGAATTTATTTTGCATCGTAATAGCTCACTCATCCGACGCTAATTGCAAGAAATTCAATACTTTCAGGTATCGCTGAGGGTAAATGGCCTCAAGACCTATCATAAATAAAATACAGAAATATTTTTGCAAAATACCTCTAATATATAAGTGACAATTTTTTTTGCGCATCGCGTTCCAATGAGGCCAATCGCTTTAAATCGATCTGAAGATTCTTTTCATGAAAAATACTCATAATTAGAAGCTGCAGTTTCTACCTGGAAAAAATTCTTCCGGCGCGTCTCAAGTTTTTTCTCCATCCGGGTTATAAAATTACGCGCTCCATTTCACCTTGAGCACAGAAAAAGACTCTGGCTAATATTAAACATAATAATCATTAACCTCGTCAAAATTCACCAACTCGGCGTAAAATCATCTCCTTTCTGTGAATCTGACTCCATTAATCTTGGTCAAAATTCAAAACAAATTCATCCTCAAATTCAAAAATTCGCAACGTACTACTACGTACTTCAAACAACAGAAGAAGAAAGAAAAGAAAAAAAATGACAAAATTCATCTTTTGTTCCAATGCATGTCCAACAAAGTATTATTATCGAGCGCAAAGCTTTTCACCAAGGGGCTAAACTTTTTTTCCACGCATAAGTAATCAAAAAGTCAACCAAAACTTTGCGGGAGTCAGATGGGAAGAAGAAGAATTCTATAGATATATTTTAGTTACGGGCGTTGGCCTGGTAAAGAAACGCAAACTTTACTCTCATGGCCATTCCGTACTTGCACAGCCGTACACGTTTACCCTATATACATATATCTATAGATACATTTGTCTATGTATGCATATATACATATATTCCTAGATGAGCCAGCAGATGCGCTTGGAAAGTGCGGACGTGCCACGCGCAGCATGAGTCTCTGAACTTGTGCGGATGAAGGTGCTTTAGAGAGAATTGCTTGTATTATACGTGTATGTCCGTACGCTCTCTGACCGGTTGACCTCATTTAAGATTCTAACTATTTAGGAAGCTTGTTGAGGTCGGAGTTGCATTGGTTGTAGAAATGATTGTTTATGAATTTTTGATAAGTTTTGCAGGGTATTACTAGGATATGATATCGTTAACGATGGATATTTTATATTTGATAAGGAGTGAGAGTTTGTAAAATAATGGTCTGACCATACACTGACCTTATCTACTTAGAATGAAATTTCCAGAGATGTGCCCTCGCACGAGTCACAATTATGAATTAGAAATTCTTCGAATGCCTGTCTGATACTGATTTTCGAATAATGGCCTAGATGTGGCAAGTATCGTGAGAAATCACCTCATCAGCCTTAAGGGGGTGTCAAAGTCGAATTTGTTCAATTGTGATCTTCAAAAGTTGATTGTGGGGGCAATATTCACTCAATCCACTCGATTCTTCTTTTAGGGTGTGTCCACAAGTGAAGCGCCCGCGCCGAGCCCCGGCGCGTGGCGCCGCTCCCGGCACCGGCGCTGGCGCGCGCCAGAAATTGTTTGTGTAAATTTATAGACACACGCGTTGACTCCTCTTTTCGGAGTTGTACTTAGCGATCGAGGTGGCCAAACTTCGGTTCTATACTCCGGATATAGTCGGTAACGTGGGGAATTTTTGAGCCTGCTCAGAGCGCGGTGCCAGCGCGGGTGCCGGGAGCGGCGCCGCGCGCCGGGGCTCGGCGCGGGCGCTTCACTTGTGGACACACCCTTAAACGATAGATCTGAAGACTTAGCAGGGTTTCTTGCAAGCACTTTTTTTATTTATCTCTTAGATTACGTGGGAAAAATTAAATAAGTAGCGATTTGGAGTGTCGGTAAAGTGCAGATTTCTCAATTCAATTGTAATCTTCAAAAGTTTATTGTGGAGGCTATATTCACTCAATTCACTCGTTTTTTTTCTCAACTGATAGATCTGAAGCTGTAGCAGGGCTTCTTGGGAGCACTTTTCTTATATATCTCGTAGATTTTGTAGAAATAATTAAATAAGTAAGGATTTGGAGTGTCGGTAAAAGTTGACTTTCACATGTCCTTAAAAGTGGAATTGATCATGAATTACATCTTGAATCTCAGATAACAGAATCCGTAAGTTTTTTTCTTTCGGTCTACGATGGAAGATTCAAAAATCCGTAGCAAAGTAGCCCATTGTAATATCTCGTAGTTTAGGAAAGAGCTTCCTAACATTACAGTCAAGAAAAAACGATCCTGACACGTTTCCAAGAAAAGTTTCGACGTAAAAGAATGTACCAAAGAAAATGGCAAAGTCCTACTTGACTCGAGTAGAGAGGAATTTTCTCAGATTGTATCAAGACGACAATCTCAAGGGAAATGACATCTCTTTTTCACGCTATTATGAAAGCAACGATGAATCTCAATTCTTTAGATCTCATACCGTGGCACTCATTTCAATTCTTCAAGAGATTTTTCCTAGCTGAAAAAACTCAAAAGTAACTTATTATTATCACATTAAAGTGTTTACTCAGATTGAAGATGCTGTGAGCTCCCTGAGAGTTTTCGTATGTCTCTATTTTCTTGTGAGAGGATTTGAATGAAAAATAATATCTGAGTGGTTGCTGACTGAAATTATGTAAATGCCTCCGTTTCTTTGTGAGAATGCCGATGAAATGTACAGCGTTACTTATCATCAAAATATATCCTCGATATGATTTCGGTCATTCATTGGTATTTGAAAATCTGTAGGCAATGTTGAGCTCGATTTAGTCATTACCATCATGAATGACAGGATAATTATTCAAACTGTGTAGAATTTCGGCGCCTAAAGTATGACGCTCCACTCAAAATTTGGATGGCAGATATAAACTAAAAATTTTCGTGGGGATCGGGATCATCTCATTTGATATGTTCATATTTGAACTGTGTTTGTCATTTTCAAATGAATCATATCAAGTCTCTTAAATTTTGGAAGCATATTCAGATTTCTTTTTATGATTAGGTTAGTCAAGACCATCCAGGAGTTCTCTAGCTCATCTAAAACACTCAACACTACTGTGACAGTTTTCCTATCTCACAATTATCAACTACACTTCTCCGGATCAACTGTCGACAATAACTCCTAGCCATGACTCTCAAACCTGGAGAATCCAAATACAACTAAAACAATAAAAAATTGAAAAATAATCTTTTCAACAGGATTACCCAGGTCCACCTCGTTCACCAGCTCTCCTACTAGATTTTGTAGCTCGTGAGCCTGGACAAGCAGCCGCTTCGTGGCTCGAAATTTCAAAAAGTCGAGCAGCCCTGAGGAGTCAATTGCGTTTGCTGCCAGAACGTGAAGCTGAAAATGGTAGCCTAGTGATGCGAGACTGCCCTCACAAATGTCCAGAGCTTGGAGCATGCATATCGTCAAGCCTTTGGTGCGATGGTCACGTTCATTGCCCCTCGGGTCATGACGAAGCCAATTGCGGAAGTGGAGCTAGATTGTTAAAACTTTTGCCTGCATCAGTTTGGCTTGTTGCCGCTTGTACCTCGATCGTCACTGCCTTTGCGTGCCTATTTACCATACTAATCAGCAGGTGAGCTTGATTTATCATCTGACGATTTTTGAGTATATTTTAGGGCTGTTTCATTTTTAAGGAATCAGAGATTATGATAATTCAAAGTTTAGGTCGTATGACCACTTCATTCTGTTCATTATATTTATCAAAATTTGCGACAACTTTTCCGGATATGTTCTGCTAGCTCGTTGCAGTTTGAATAAGTGGTTTTCAGTCCAGGATATTGCGACAAAACTCATTTAACCGTTAAATCACTACATTTACTTGGCCGAACATGTGTCCCACATTGGGGTCAAATTAATCCCAAGTAAAAAATGTCGATTTTTTATGAGTGCTTTCAACATCTCGCCTTGAATGCGACTCACAACACTGCTATAGTGGCAACAAAATGTGATTTTGGGGAAAAAAATCAATTCCAAATCAGATTTGATGTACTGGCACACGATGTCTCGCTGGGGTCAGGATGACCCCAAACAAAATTACTTTAAATTCTGAGCAATTGTATTGGAGAAACATTTTATCTGCACCAACTGATAGTTGGCAATTCAATCTGAAGATAAATGCAACGAAGCTGTCGATTTCAAGGATCCTAAAATCGTAAAAACATTTAAATAACCTCCTGGGGTCATTTGAACCCTGTGTCACTGTTGGGGTTGAATTCAAGACAGTTCAAGTCAGTTAAGATTGAATAATAAAGAATTGAGGGTCCCACTGAACGCGTTTAAGCCTGAATTGCTTGTGACGGAGAGTGATGAGTTTGGAAACCAATTTTAATAATTTATCCGAGTTCCTTCCTCAATTTCAGGTCAAAAGCGCGAGCCAAGAGACTGCAGTATGCAGGAACAACGAGTAAACCTAGACGAGCACCAACGGAAGAAACTTTGCTGAGTACAGCCTCCTGACAGCAACAACAGCCCGGCTACGTCGAGTACATTCACGTAGACCGGGAGACGACTGTCTAATTAAAAATTTTCCGTCCTCAATTATTGCGCAAGCGCTGCATCTTAGTCGTTACATCATTTTTATTATGTCCTTGCGACTTTTACTCTCGCTCTCTCCCTTGATTGTAATTTGTAATGCAGCCCTTCAGTGCGTATCATTCATTGATTTTGTTATTTTAGTTGAATACATGCAACTGAGAAAGAATTTCTTCAAATTGTCCTAAATCAAGTGACAAGTTTTCCTATGCCATGAGTATGAACTCTAAAATGAGAATGGACCTTAGCTATTCGATATGATCTAAGTGAGTCGTTTTTGCGTGAGGAAAATCGAAAAAAATTTTCTTGTCATTGATTACATTTTGTTGGATTTTCAATCAACCGGGTCTATTTGAATTCATTTGAAATGCTTACTACGCCCAAATTCTAAGCAATACTTGGCACGCCGCCGCATCACGAAGTCGGGTAAGTCGACGGTTGACGAAAATGGAAATTGCTACGCGATCAATTTTCGGGTAAGCTTACGGTCATTATCCCGAAAGAATAAGAATTATTCGCCGATGCAATTCGAAAGAAAGTGAAAGTTTCCATTTTTCCGCCATAAATTGTTCGTAAATGTTCGTTATTATTACGACTTTTTGTCTTTTTGTTGGTTTTTCCGTAATGAGTTGGAAAGGATAAGTTTTGTCAAGGAATGTGTAGAATAGTTTTTTGTAGGATTTTGAAAGATCTTTGAAATGAAGTGCTAACGTTTTTCAAAAAACTTAATCAACCCAAGCTAGTCGAAGAAACATGAAGGAATAATATATAGACTTTGTCATCCTGTAAATTTTCAAGAAATCTCCAAAAAACTATTCTGCTCATTTTTTCATAAAACTCAACCCTTTTGACTCATTAAAGAAAAACGAACAAAAATACTAAATCCGTGAGAACGACGAATATTTACATACGATTTATAATGGAATTATCAAGATATTGACTTTACTTCAAATTCCATCGACGGTTAATTTTCATTCTTTCGGGAAAATGACCGTGGGAGTACCTAAAAACTGATAGTGGAAGAATTTCTCATATTGGTAAACTTTTACCTTCCCTAACTTTTCAAGACAGCATCTTTGATTATCCACCATTTATTATTAAAAATATTCGTCCACATAAAAGAGCTCGTTTTGGAACTATTTGTTTCCAAACGAAGCAAGTCTACCATATATCAAAAATTGAAAAACGAGATGCTGTGGAAAATCTTATTTATTATACTAATGATTGGTTTACAGTTATTTTTTTTTCCTTTACATGAATTGTCGTTGATAAGATTTCTAACGATGGAAGATCTCAGAATACTAGTCATGATGATTTAGAATTTTGAATTATTCGATTTTTTTTCGAGTTATTGAAATCTGCTCTCTAGAACATCATGTTGTTGTCCACTTGTACAGACTTATATTTTTTAGAAATGATGATGATGAAGCTATACTTAAATCATTTTTGTACATATAGAATTTTGATTGTGAAAGTCGACTAGATCTGCCAGGTTTAGTCATTATTCTATTCAAAAAATGTATGAATGGATGATAATGAAAATTTACGAAAATGAGGAATATTACTGTAGAATTATTTCCAGTCTGGATGAGAATGATATTGAATCATCTACTTCATTAAAATCCTCAGGTGAATTTCCAACTTCGTTCCACTCTAATTGACTGCAGCAATGCGCACAAGTAAGAAAACTAAAAAAAAACATAATGATATTGATAGAGTATTAGAAACATTTTTGAATCAGAGATTTATATCAAAATGACTTTTTTAAGGCCATATAGATAGTAATACCGACCATAATGTAATCGTCAAAATGCTCATCTTGGAAATTCAATCTTCCAACACTAACGTTAAGATAGAATTATTATGAATAAAGAAACTTCGTGCGCGAAACATTGATTTAAGGATATCTTATATACTTACAGAAACTAGTCGAAATAAATTTAAGTGGACATGTGCCAATTGACTGCCACTCTTAAGATTCCTTCATCTCAGAATTTTTCATGCAAAGGAAAATCAACGTTTACTACATAAGTATTTAAGTTTGGAATCAATCGTGGGAGTGCATAACTAAGTACTTCGTAAAAAAAATAACCGCGGAAAGCATCTAGAAATATTTTATGCTCTATGAAAATATTATCAGACTCTGTACATAGATTGCCCTTACATCATATACTTGAATTTGAACACATCTGAGTTATTTTGTGAAAATTCTGTATTGCTCAGAATTAAACCTACGTCCTATATACCTAATAGATAGGAATTGTGAATCGTCAATGAACCGAAGAGAGTTGAAAAAAAAATACAAATTCCATGGAAAGTGGTGGCTAAAACTCAGGGAAATATTGTACATCTATTGTATTTTGCCGCATATGCCGTACGCGATGCATCTCACAATTAGAGCGTAAGAAAGAGTCATAAATGACTAGTATAAGATATAGTACAATTATTCAAAATAAATCAAACAGAATCTAAAAGAATAATCTACGCAGAGTGTCTGAAAGTGGTGTACATGGTGAGTCGGTGAATAAATAATTATTGAATATATTTAATGTTCCAAGAGTATTGAGAGTCTCATAGACATTATTATGAATGAATATATATGTAGATGAAAGAAATATGTTACTATCATAATAATCTATTCATTTACATAGATTATGCAAAAAGTTTCACGCCCTTGTGTGATGTCTATAGCTAATGTGGAATTCGTACTCAATTTTTGGAACTAACGAGTTTCAAAAATTGAGTGCGATAAAAATGTTGAAATTTGGTTTGAAAAATCGTATGAATGGGATAGTATTTTCAATATACTCCTCCAAATTGCGTGTATCATATTTCATATTCAGATGTAGAGCAAATCAAAAGTTTGGGGTTGAAGCAGATATGATGATTTTTCTTCTTCTTCTCCTCCTAAAATGCCATCTTTGAAAAGAATGGAAAAATAATTAAATCGCAGGAATTGAAAATTTTTTAAGATAAGTAGAAAACAAATGATGTGCAATGATTCTTTTTGCAAATGATTTTTGAGTGTAAGATGAGTCGTAGATTCAAGCAAATATGTTACGGAATTGTATTAAAGCTAACGAAAGAAGAAATGTTCATTCAGTTCGATATTTTTCAATGAGCTATTTGTGAATGAGACAGTTCTTTCAATTGTCAAGACTTACGTAGTCGGAATGTACTTTTTTATACTTGGTGAAAAAGTTAGCTTTTCCACTTTTGCGTAGCAGAAGTTACGTCTTTTGTCATTATCATCTTTCAGGCTCATTTCAACTAGCATCAATGACGCTCCATAGGCGTTAATGGATTTTGAGTGTAGAAGTGTACTTTGCGCACAGTTTATCGATTTTTACACCCTTTTTTTGAAACAATTCACCGTCAATTGCAGGGGTAACTTTGAACGGCCGGAATAACATTGGAACACCCGAAAAAAAATCTGCACATTTCTGGGGTCGGGGAAAGCAGGTTGCTCCGTGGTTCTAGAAAATAACCAATTGGCATGCGTGGATAATGTTTTGAACATACGTGGATGCCCCGATCGGCTGTTGTCTGCTCAGGTGTAACAAAATTTTCCGAAATGATAACTCTTAGGTGAAAATTTTTTTTTCTAAACAATGAGTCTCATTCGAGCACTTCAAGGCCAAATCCAAGCTGACGGCATTATAAGTGTTATTGAATCATATCAATTATTTGACGATTTCATTTGTTACATCGGTGTATCTTCACTTTAACTGAAATTTGTAGAGTGAAAACTGAAAAATAAGTATTTTTCTTGTAAACCGAGGTAACTTTGGAGCACTTGAATGGGAAAATGCATTCTTTTTCGAGGTATGGGGTAACTTTGAAACAGCCCAGATAACCGAAGAGAATTAGACTTTTTCGGATACCGGGCGGGGTAACTTTAGAACACTTGATGATTGAGCTTCAGGAAGCGTACAATAAGGTTCAAAAATCTTGTCCACGAGACCTACCATGACACATGGGAACCTCAATGACACTGGAGGTATAGTAAATCGGATATTCGATGTTTAGAATTAAATATAAATCCGTAAAGCAAACCAATCTCCAAAGATCCCACGTTCCAATTTTTCTGTTCCAAAATTAACCCAGTGGGGGTCTAACTTTGGAACACTACCTTGAACATCCATAGCTCCGACCAGAGACGTTCAAATAAACTGTAACACCCGTCAATCGAAACGCTGAAAATGTTAACTTTCAATTGACCCCCAGGGCCCAGACACAATGTTTTTTCGATGTACGCACAAGTTACAAAGGAATTAAGAGGAAAAATGCTCAAAAGTATTCCAAAATTACCCAGTTTGACGGTATCAAAAAGTATGGTTCGTCGAACGCGTGTAAAACCTATATCTCGCATCCTCGTGATGATTGCGAATCTCGCCTGCGGCTCGGGCCGGAAACCCATCACTTGTAAGCGAAAAAAAGTTCTCACACCCTTGTATCAAAACGTACTTTAGTTGAAAGATAAAGCGAGAATGAGGTTCGCTGTTTCACGAGGAAGGAAAATTTTTTTTTTCTTTTATTGAAAGAAAAGTGTTATTTTACGTAATTTTCTAAGCACCCAAACATCGAAAAATTGCATTAAACATTACCTCGTTGACGAGGTTCCTCACTTCCAAGCGATTATTTCGACCTTCGCCTGCGGCTCAGACCGAAAACCAATCACTCACAAACGAGCTACAACCTCATAAACTCGGCGCGAAACGGACTATTTGTCTCCTAACATGGAAATGGTTTCAAAATTATCGTATTCTCATCATCAATTTTTAGAAACCAGATTGCCAGATTTTGCACGAAAATTTATCCAACCAGAAGTATTGGTTTCGGATTACACACAGGCTCAGTCCGTTAAATTTTTCTCTTCATCAATCAATCGGTTGCAAAAAAATTTTGCTGATACACACACAAGTAAGCTAAAAGTATCGTCAGTGTAAAATTCAATCAAAGTTCATCGTTTCATCGATACCTAGCCCAGCTTTGGTGTTGAAAAAAAAATCTCTAGTGGAAAAACTGTGAAAATTCGTGCAACGGCAACCTCGTTCTCTCGAGTATAGACACATTTTGTTTGCTCACACACTTTTACGCTGCAACGCGCCGATATAAATAATACAGAAGCTCGTGAAAAAAAATCCACTCATCAAGGGGAGTATACTCTTTACTTGTTCAAGTGCTCGTGAAAAAAGTACGATTTACACACATACATATATATATAGAGAGGAAAAAAGACAAAAAAGTAAATCGTTCCAAGTTAATGGTGGGATCGATGAATACATAAGTAAATGCACTATATACACACGAGATCGAATACACACTTTGTACGAATGCACCATTAGTGTTTCATCGCAATCGATTTTAATCCAGTCAAAGTAGTTTTGTAGATTGACCTATTTACCTATATGAGACAAGAAGAAAGTATACGCATAAATAAGTGCGTTTGAGGTGGTAATTGACTTTTTTTTAAAAATCGAAGGTTGGAAGCCTTTGATTAGTTTGAGCCCGAGATGAGGTGAATATAACACTATATTGATGATTCTGAAACTGAAGAAATATTCAAAGTCAAGTTTGGAAGGAAATTTAGGTCACAATATTTCATTCTTGCTTGTATTGTGATAGTAAATTTTCATTGAATCACATCTGTAGGCAGAGGTCCATAATTTGCTGAGAGCATCAGTTGATTTTTCAAATTTTGTCTTAATCTTCTGATTTTTTGAAGAAATTTTGGAAAGTTGTGATGTTCCTTTTTTCGGATGACTGTGAAAGCGAGATTTATTGATAAATTTATTCTCAATGTTGCATATTTGCGTGAAGTATTAATCTACTACTGCCATGTTTATGAGTCTGTTATAAGGTATGATGAATTGAATTGAGAGATAACTCTTAGTATGTAAGCTCATTGTAATTGTTGCACACTGTTACAGAACAATTTAATCATTACGTTCTATTATTGTAACTTTTTAATACTCAAAATTTCATCCGAAATTCTAATAAAAATTAATATAAAATTATATTGAAAATTCTTTATTTCAAATTGCAATATGCAAAACTATTGGTTTATTGTAAATATTGAAACAACGCACTTAGAATAATGAGCGATGTGCAGCCATTTGGGGACATTTTTTTTGCAGATCTAAAAAGGTTCCATCGAGACCAGTGCAAAATTGAGCCCGAAAAGTCATAGAAAAATTTACCAAAACTAAAAATATTTTTCTCCAACTTTTTGGGCTCAATTTTGCATCGATCTCGATGGAACTTATCATTAAATTTGCAAAAAAATTCTCCGCACGTATCGCACGTTATACTACATTGTTTGGTTGTTTCAATATTTACAATAAATCAATTCGAGCGCAAGATGTCGCTGAAATACTAACGAGGTATGATAGGTGTCCCTTATGTGTCAAAATAAATCACACGGATCAATTTTGTGATTCACGATCGAAACTGGATACTTCAAACGCCTATATCGGTTGAAAAAGAGAATTCTCTCCTTGTCTACGTATGTTGTACAACGTGGAAGCATGAAAATTGATCTTTATTCGTTGATATCCGTGTAAGATACAAATTTATTTATAATTGTGAGGAGGAAATAAATTTCGATCAGAATGACTGTATGAATTCAAAAATTGAATTCCTCTGAATGATTGAAAGGTATTGAATAAAGGATTCAAGGAAATGGTGATTGACGGGCCGATTAATTTCCATAAAAGTTCAAGAACAGGATGTTTTTATTTTGACAAGTCTTTTTTACGTGTACTTGTACTTGTAAAATGTATATATTTACATAGCATGACGTCTTCAATCTTGGATTCTCGTTCATCACGAACTTGTATGATTTGTTTTACCTCGACTACTGGCATCAGTAGCTGAGGAATCATCATTTTGGGCTTCTTCGGTCACTTTATACAGCTTCACAACTTTGGTACTTTCGGTTGTGTTTAATTTGTGAATTTTGTAAACGTCGTCTTTGCGAGTATCTGCATCGTACATGAAACAAATTTTCAACACACTCGAGTATTATCATGATTATAGTCAATATTGGAAATTATCTTATTAATATCTTTGAGATGTAAGGTTGAGTCGATTAATCTTGGAGAGGCTGCGAAATTTTTCGACTGAAGCGATTTATTGGAAGAGTTTTGAAATTGCATGGAAGAAAAGTAATTTCTGGTATTCTGATTTACGAGAATACGTGCTAGTTTATACATCAGAGGTAAGTTTATGGTTGATTAACTAATCGTCAGAAAATTCTTCATAATGTGACTCATCGAAGCACTTGAGTTTCACACACCGAAGTTTATTAACGACAGAACGATACAATTCACTAACTGCCCCAAGATGCAATATTAGGTTTCATAAAAAATTTTCCAAAATCGAATTATGGGGTATGCTACGGGAGCCTTTATACAATAAGAATCCTGTCCTTAGAATTGTATCACTTCATATCTTTTGGATTGGCTATTAGTTAAAAAAATTTCCCTGTATGATTGATGAGATGAAAATGTCAGTTCGGCCATAAATCACCATTATTCTTCTATAACTCAAAATGCAATCGTTCTATCAAAAAATAGTAGCATTTTGTGGGACTTCCTAAGATCTACAAGAAAATGATTTGGTAATTCTTAGCATGATACATCCATTTCGAGTTTTTATACATAATCCTTGTTCCAAATTTCCTAAAATTCACTCTCTTTGTATAAAAAATCAAAAGTATTTATTTCACAATTCATACTCTTATAGCATCTTTCGTTATGCCGGAGGATTATCTAGAATACTATTTGTAGATCTTTGATAAATGTACGAAAAAGTGTCCATAATAATCTTTCAACGTTCCGAAATTCGCTAGAAATAAAAAATTTGTTCCACGATCAAATGACTGTAAAATTTGAAATATTCAAAACAAGTATGCCTCATAACTCGGAATGGATGCCTATCATTCGAGAAATCGTCTGGAGATCTTTTTTGTAGATTTCAAAAAGCCCTAAAAATTAATACTCAAAACATTTTCCGGCGCAATGAATATATTCTTCCAACGGTATTTTATGGCCAAATCATTATCTATCATCCCATATATTACTGATTTAGGGAAGAATAATTCTACTCGCCATTTGGATAGATGACTCGATACGATCTATATTGAAATGGATCTTTACCATGTAAGAGCTCCCAAAAACACTACATAAACAAATTTTGGAGACATTTTCATGACACCCATTAGACCTTCAGGCAAGGTGTGAACTGGAGCATATAGTAAGGATGAGATAAGACAGTGATTAATCCCACCTGGATTGAAACGTTGAAGATTTGCATCTTCAGTATTTCTTAAATTGTGTTTAAATATTTATCGAGCTCCTAAGTTTGCTTCTCCAAATTGGTAAAAGTTTTACGAAATGACAATATCAAATGTATAAAGGGTAGTAAGAGGATGGCTCATCATTGATATGATCAAAATACACTTCCGGTCAAAAGTTCGTGGACATACACCTCAAAAGAAAAAGTTTGATCACTCGACTGCTCGGATCTACTTGGACCAAAATGACTCTACATGGGCTCATTTTGTAGCTTTCCTCAAACAATTTGGGGATTCTTTGTGGACTCTTACCTCCGGCTCAACAGGATCGTCGAATCTTTGGAAAAATCCATGAAAATTGGGTCAAAACTCAAAAAACTTTTGCAGGTCAGACATGAGTCAATAGAACGGGGGGTTTCAAAGAGCATTTGAAAGTGGGAGTCAAGAGCTTGCAAAACCGTTCCTGAAAATCATTCTAGCTCGTTTCTGATTCAAGCTATAACTGTTTTGGTAGAGGAAGATTGATCGGGCTCACGGTGGCATTTCTCTGATTTCTCCTTAGTTCTTTCGTGTTGCTGGTGGTAGGAATCAAGATCATTGCTCATACCAGTGAGAAAATGAGTCCATTCATAATTTCTCGATGACTGATCTTTTTTTCGGGAAAAATCTTCCTCTACAAAAAGAGTCACAGCTCGCACCAGAAATAATCTAAAAAAACTCCCAAGAACGAATTTTGAAGCTCTTGACTTCTACTTTGAGATGCTCTTCGAATCATCTAAATCCATTAATTTTCGTCAGACTTGCAAAGGTTTGCGTATTAATCCGACTTTCATAAAATTTTACAAGGCTTCAGATTGATTTTGCAAGAATCTATCGAGCTGCACGGATTTAATTGTGAGGGGATCTTGGAATGCTTGAAAGAATCCACAAAATAAGCTGAAGTAGAGTCGTTTTGGACGAAGCAGATCCGAGCAATCGAGTGATCAAAATCGAAATTTTTTTTTCCATGCAGGTATACACAAACTTTCGACCGGTAGTGTACTAAAATGAGAAGAAAAACGTGGCTTTGGCTCGCAGTCATCCAGCGCCAGCATCATGGAATAATAAGAGTGAAATGACAATTGGAAACATTTTACACTTACCATTCGCATTCGGAGCTTTCCCAGAAGCAGAATTTATGATTCCAGACTCTATCAGGCTTACTGCAAGGGCCATTAACAGGAAAACAATTACCTGTCAAAAATCAAATAAACACATGATCCGTATAGATGCAAAGATATTTTTCATAATTCTTAAAAAAAATTTTGATAACTTTGACAAAAGTAAGACTTACATAGTTCATGGTGGAAATACGAATGAAAACCGGAAAGGTGAGCGGTGACGGAGCTGTACTGTTATACTATGATCTTCTTATCGATCTAGATGAACTGTGCCACATCAACTCATATATATATAATTCTGGAGAAAGTGAGAGGAAGGTAGATTAAGACCTTGGATACTTTCATTTTGTTCGTGAGTCGAGCTTATTTGAACTCGAAAAGATAACAAGCCCATAGATCTAAGAAATTTTCCAGCTCACATAATGTGCACTAAGAATATAGTCAATTCAAAATAGAATTGGAATACGACGGTATCTTTTGAATTTTTCGATTATATAAGAGGTTTCAATGCTGAATCAATATTGAATGTTGTGATCAAATTAAAACGTTTCAATTCCCAAGGTAATTCGTGGAACTATCGTATTATTATGCTGTAGAAAAGAAATAGAGAGTTCACTTGTTCAAGCAAACGCGCAAAAAATACAGTACATTGAGGAAATTACTTTTCAGATGTGAGCTTTTGAATTAGTGTGTTGCGGAACTGCATAATCTTCCATTACATATTATAACTATGAGCTTAGAGAGGTGATTCTGGAAAAAGGGCGAAACAGCCTGTTTTTCGGTGTAAATTGATGTCTAGACTGTGCAAAAGACCGAGTATGCTCACTCAAAACTATTCCCGTAGGTCTGGAATGATGGTGTCCAGTGCATCAAATTTTTAGATTGGACATATCTTACACTATTTGAAAATGATAGCTTAGGACATCAAAGTTAACAGTTTCCCGTGGAATCGCTCATTTGTGGCTTTGCTCAATCTTCATTGATCCTGGCAAGATGAAGACGTTCTAAAATGTAATAAGTATATAAAGGTTAAAAAGAATTTTTGAAAAACGCTTTTATTCACTGATCCAAACGGCGTGTCGGAGCTCGGCGTAGTGTATTAGAGATAGAATTTGAGAAACCGATAAAAAAGAATCGCGCAGAAAGGAATTGCACGGTACATAAGAAACTATCCGTACACTGGGCGGCCTATATGAGCCCTATGGGTGTCTCGTATTAGAATGTCACACACTCATCATTACGTGCAGCAGATACTGTAGTCAAGGACCTCCATTAAACATGCACCCTCTTGAGCTTTTTTGTGAGAGCAAAAGGCTTTCACCCGAGTGCAATCTTGTCCCATTTTGATTCGACTAGATTTCCCGGCGCGGTGCGATCGTTAATTTGAAGGAATTCGTCGAGCGGAGCAAAAATCTGTTGATTTTTTTGAAAAGTAATAAAAGATGCCACATTAAGAGGTATATATTACGGGTGTCCATTATTTCCCAAGTTTCTTACCCCTCACAACCTGATCATTTCGTAAGATGTTGCGATAAAAAGAATTTCGGGGACCTATCAGGTGCTGTTTAAGTGCTGTCTGAGCGTTCTTGTCTGAATTATGGCCTGAAAACAAATTTTGATTCATTAATCAGCATTTCTTGCATGGGTGCATGCTTAAGAACCCCTGAAAGCATTTTGAATCGATAGCCATTACAATTTCCTTTGAAATGACCACTTTTTGAAGTCAATTTGATGGTGTAGGACCAGAAAGGTACCAAAACCGTAAAATACGGTTCTCTTCAACGAGCCCAAGAAATGCGATCTCCTAGTTGAAGAGTTTTAAGGCGGCAAAAATGTGTATCTGGTGCATTTTTCAACGTAGGAACCAAATCCGCTCTCAATTTTACCTCCAATCATCAGGATTTCTTAGTAAACTCAAAAAGTCGACAGAACAATAAACGCGGTCGTTTTCAGTCACTTTTAAACTCCTTAGGTGGATAACATGCGAATGAGTTGGTCATCTCCAGTTCTACTGCATCAAATTGAGTCCTTCAGGTGGCCATTTTGAAAGAAATTGCATTTTCTATCGATTGAAAACACATTCAAGGCCATTGAAGGGAATGCACATGCAGGGAATGCGAATCTTCCATTTTAAATTTTTTTTAGAAGCAAAAACGTTGCAGGTGGGACAGCACTTGCCTAGGGCCCCGAAAATTTTTTTTCGCAATAACTCACCAAATGATTAGGTTTTGGGGGATGGCATGTGGGATCGGGGAAACTTGGGAAATAACGGACACCCTAGTATATATATTCAGCCAAGTCGATCCGAATTAATACGAGCTTGGTGAGATGTGTTTGAAGGTCAAAATGTCACATTCCGTAACACGCGTCGAGAAAACGTAACATTGATCTAGCGTCGGTCGCGCATGGACGATGGGCGCACTGTGGGGCTGAAGATCATTTGGACTAGCGATATCCCACCTGGAATAACCAGCACTCCAAGGTGACCTTGTAATGAATGGGAATCGAATAATCAAAAGGGTAGAAAATGTGCCAAATGGACAGATTTGGCCCCCAAAGTTAACACTTTTGGCGGAATCACCCAGATAAGCATTTGACTATCACAGAAAACACACTACCTTTTGACCGAGTTTTAGACGTTCAAGCTCTTGAACAATATCTCAATTTGATGGAAAATCTATTACTCCAGAATGAAATACAGATTCCACGAAATCCGTGATAGTAAGAAATTATTTAAAAGAAAAGAATTTAAAGCAACGAATTGGGCAAATACATGGATGACCAGATTAAGAAAGCAATTTTTGCATGGAGTAGTTGATTTCTCGATTGGGATTCCTTGCATAAATGAAGCAATGTACTTTAGGATATCAATGAAAGAAAGATTGATATTTGGAGATTAAGGGCCGATCGAGTGTAGGAATTTCTCTCCGTTTGATCTGTGCCTACACACACAAAGGGCATTGTAAAACATGTATGGGGACTTACAGATAATGAGATAAACAAAATCAAAGGTACATAAAAAAATTCTCCAGAAATATAATACTTCAACTTTTATCATGCAATTTTGTTTCATTACTTTAGAAACATATCCTGACAAAAAAAGGATACTAGAAGTAGACAACTAGGGAACGGAAAATTTGACAGCTGCATTGAAAAAGTGCACCTCACAAGATTTCACTAGAAATTCCCATTGACGTAATACTTTAATAGATTTGACAACGAAGAGTTCAAACTCAATAAAATACATTCGATTGGGACTCGACCATTTAAATGGTATATTATACATACTATGATATGAATATATTCATATCATAGTATGTACAGGCGCGTATTCGTATCCACTCGAAATCAATCGATTCCTTGTTAGAATGGGTTATTTGCTGAATAGCTACGAGCAAAATTTATTCAAGCTACTCGCAATCGAACAGCAGACTCATTATCGTCCCTGAAAGAAGCGATAGAAGCATGCAGTTTTTCATTTAAAGAGATTGGCACCCTTGTGCATAAGATTTTGATCAAAAAATAAAATTCTGCGGAGTACAAATTGATTGACCTATTGACTATAGACAGTCAGTTTTCTGATAATTACTCATTAGTATAAAATAATTATGTCAAGCATACTGCATCTTTTGAATTTACTCACAACCAGACTCAAATCGAACCACGTCAAGGAAACTCACTCAAGGCAAATTTTTCAATGCTTGACAGAATCTCACCGATACCCATTGTAAAAATAAAATTTGCATAAAGTTTTCGTGTAAAAAATTTGCTCCAGGTGAGGCTCGAACTCACAACCCCGGCATTGCTCACGAACACTGTCTTATAAGTACCGTGCGCTAACCAATTGCGCCACTGGAGCAGATGCGTGTCGGGCCGAAAATGTAACAGTTCACGACACTGACAGAAATGAGCTATTTAGAGGATCTCAAACCACTCAGAAAACGTATTTTCTTCAATTTTACAGCGAAATAACATGTTTTCTATCAAAGGGCAAAATTTCACGCTAGAATTCGATTGACAATTCGAAATTGAAGTAGATTTATTGAAAGATCATGAATCTTCACTATGGCTTTGATCAAATAATACTCTATCAATCGATTAAAAATCATGCATTTGATATGGACTTTGGATTCGAACTTCAAAATTCTTGGAAAACGAGACTAAATTTCTCAAAATTCCAGAAAACTTTGGAGAGAATTCTGAGATACCACCGTTTGCTGGTATAGGTGGGATTTCCTTCAAGTCAAAATTCACTGAATGAATTCTAAAAAATCCTGGAACCCTAGAATTCATTGTAATCGAGATATTGGGGAACTTTAGTGATTGTGGTCCGGAAAATTTTCGGCATCGAATATTGGTTTTCTAATGAGCGATAGAAAATTTTTACTCACACTAATCATCTGTCGGTATTAGACATGTCAATCAAAGAGGTTGCATGAGATATTGCAGAAATTCATCAATCGCTCTAATTATTGTTCATGTAACATTTCTTCCATAATAATAAAAGCAACTTGTAACTTACATTTTTGTGTTTATTCACTTGTCAAGTCCATGAATCCTGCGGAGTGTACGCATCCTGAGATGACAAGATCAGGAAAACGATAATTTCCAAGAAATTGATCACTTATTGCTACAATAGTGAGGTTATATATAGGTTCGTGGCAACGTCAACAAGGAAATCGCGTCGACTGCTAGAACTTCAATTCAGATCATCTAAAGTTTTCGCTGTTCTGTGTGATCTGTTTTCGGCCCCCAGATGATCATCGTTGTCTCAATTGGCGCAGCATCCCCTCAAATGATTTTCCTCGAATTGTAAGGGGAAGATAAAAATAAGTGAAATCAAGTGTAGTGCGTGATAATTTCTTACTTATAATGGATCACTCTAGGCCGATTGGTGAAGGTTGAACGAGCTGCTGTCTGTGGGTGTTACCTTTTTCAGGGCGAATTTTTCATCACGAATTAGTTTTTCTGAATACCTTTGAGGTGAGTTTTTCTCAATTAGTTCCCTCAAAGAACAGTGTATTACTGGAAGAAGTTGTTCAATTTCTCGTGCCTATCAGTTTCGTGACACCTAACCTTGAAGGTTGATAATTTCATCCCAGATAATTGAGTGAATCATCATGTTTCTTACAGAGTTGTCAATCTGCTCTGGTCTTTGCTCCCTTTACCTTGATTATTGACTCTTTTCCTGAATGTTCAAGAAAACAGTTCCTCAGTGTTTTTTGTTGTACGTTCTTCAGATTGCCATGTAAATTTTCCACTACTCTACCCTCACAATCATGTAAATAAAGTGTTGTTCTGGATCAGTCTCCAAACATTAGTCAAGTAAATGGATTCTCATTCCAACAGATATGATGAAGGATGAGTTGGTTCGACACATCTGGTTTTGCCAGCTTGGCCAAAACAGCTTTGAAAGAAGCACAGAAAACAATAGACAAGGCCTTAGACATAAAAGACGAAGATCCAAATAAACCAGCTGTGAAATCCACTGACAATTCGCCAGACTTTTTTGATTCCTGGGGTGTGGAAGGTGACGAGAGCAAACCTAGCACTAGTCAGAGACAACAAAATACCAGTATTTGGGGTAGTTTCACAGGATCATTCTTTGAGAATCCAAAAGACGACATGACTGCAGTAGTCAAGCGGCCAGAGTCTTTTACAGAATCTAATGAGAGCCTCGACAAGCTCCAATCATCTCTAGTTTCTTCAAAGTCTTTCCCTGACAGTCTATCAGATAAAACAGGGGATAAAAGCTCACCAGGTAGTGCCATTATTCAAACTATTATAGATCCAAATTTATCTCCAGCTACTTCGAAGTCTGCAAGTATCAAAGAAATACGTTGTGAATGTAAGTTCCATCCTTGATTTGTTGATCGACACAAAATCATTCCTTCTCTCAATTCTTTACTATCGTGCTCTTATTTACAGCAGCAAATAGTGAAGATCTGGAGAAGCAAAGTAGTTTCCCAATAACTCAAGATCAATCAATAGCATTGGATGATGTGAAAACAAGTGCCAAAATAGAGTCTGTTGAGGATAGGAGGCCAAGTATTTCAGAAGGTAGCGAAGTTAGTAAGAGAAATAGTGTTATTCGCAGGAAGAAGGAACAGAGTACCAGTCATGCTCTGAATCGTTTATCTATTCTCTCAGTTGAGAGCGACAGAAAGAGTTCTGAAAGTGTTGAAGTTCTGGGTTCACAATCAGATTGTACCTGCAGCCCAGATTCGGAAATAACTTCATTGAGTACCTCAGTTGGCCAGAAAGCTAATTCTGAATCTGTTGAAGTGTTACCAGATAGCTTAGTAACTTCACCAAGTTCTGTTGAAGTCTTGGCAGAATGGAAAAGTGACGAAAGTCCCTTTATGTCACCTATAGACGACAGAATATTTGAAACATCTATCACACCAACCCCTAGTGATCAGCTTGATGTCTCTTTTCTCAATGAGTCTTCCAATGAAGGAGGTATGCAATAAAATAATATGTTTATGATTACAATTTCGACGAAAATTCCATGAATGTTGTCTTCTCTAGAAGATATCAAAAGCTCTACGAGCACATTGGAAGGCTCGCGCACAAGCCTCGCTCGAGGTCGAGACATCGGTGCCTCGACGACGAGTTTGGACGACGCAAGTCTCGCTGATGACTCTTACGCATCCGCATCTGAAAGTACGCTTATGACCATCATGGAGAGCTTGCAAGCTATCAGTGATTCGGAATCCAGGCAAATGATGAGCACGAGTACGGGATCGCTAGACTTTCCACTAAATCTCAGCATTGAGTCGCTCAAAGATAAGCCTTCGTTGGTACGTCTCATCATTATTTTGTCATTTAATCATACACTTCGATCGTGAAAATTGAAAATGAATGTCCAAAGTGTTAATCTGACTTAGTGATTTGGTTTAGAAGAATCCATTATTGGATAAGCGTTCAGAACCATTTGAGCACTTCTTTCTTTGATTGTGTCACAGCTATCGTTTGAAAAGTCAATTCAATTTGTATTTGAATAGGTTTCGTTTACCAGGAAAGAAACTTTCCTTCATTATTTAAGGAACTAGAAGAACCATAAGTTCTTGAATCCATAAGCCACACGATGAACAACTTCATCATATTCTGTGCGTGATGGGTGTGATCTCAGAGCTGGTATTCATGCGTGAAAAACGGAATAATATAAACATCCATTATCAAATATGCAAATCGCCAATGGTCATCCATAAGATTGATAGATAGCATATCTGTTAGTGCAAACCCCACAATCATTCTAAGTGTCCTTAATCAACATATTGAATCTAATCAACGGGAACCTCTTCCCAACGAATCTCTTCCACGATGAAATATTCATCATACACTGCTTAAACTCAGAATTTTCAATAATCGGATTGACAACTTATCGCAGGCAAACCTGCATCTACCTTTGGAGGCGATAACGAAGCAACCTCATCGGAATGATCAGCAGCAAACGGAGACATTGGAAAGGCTCAAATCGTCAACAATCGAACCTGCAGAGGTGCCAGAACCAAGTTCGTCATCTTCAAAAAAGCTTAGTACAAGCTCATACGTGAAAACGATGCTAGCAGACGCTATGAGTGATGGACGTGAAGAAACGGAGCGGCATGCCGAAACCGTCCGCGACAACTCGCCGATATCTTCTGAAAGGTGAGTTCAAACAACTGGTGTACACGGAAATGATTTTATTCCCTCTTCGTAACATTTATCCACGGTCACATAGAAGATGTTGAGAAAATGAAATTTTTTCATCTGCTCAAACAAGTTTTATTATAATAGCAATTGTAACTAAATTATTGACAAAATGCCATAATTATTTTTTCATTGTCACCACCAATCACTACATTTTATTAAGGTACCATGAATTTACGAAAAAGAATTCCATTTCCCTGTGAGAGTAGAATTATTCTTTCTTACAGTCGGTCAGATTTGGTGAAGATCGGCTCCGACCAGACTAGCGGTCACACAAGCGGCGATGAGATGGAAACCACGACGTCTAGTGATATTGAAATTATATCTAGGTACAGGTATGCTCCCAACCATCTTCATCAATATCCTAGTTGTCCGAAAACTCACATCCTCAATTCTATCCCTCCATTTAATTAACTTCCATGCAACTATCCTCATTCCATCTTTCCTAGAACACGCGTCGAAGTAGTTTTGATGCAGAGTGCTTTCTGCAAACTGGAAAATTCAAATCGCAATCTATTCTGGACCGAATATCCAACTTCAAGAATGGAATGCTTGAAAATTTTTGCAAACACTCGCGTTATTGTCAAGCTATTGAGCTGCCTCTACGTCAAGTAAGACAACACATAAAATTTCTCTCTCTTAATCTTCTGGAAATAAAGATTTGTTAGCTACATCGTGTTTAATGACAAAACAACAAACTCTCTCTCGAACTCTAACTTTCCAAAAAAACTTACATTCTCTAAAAAAGTACAGAGTTAGTCAAAATCCATTTCTCTCGCTTCTACGTGGATATAATCATTGAAGATGAAAATCTTAGAAACAAAATATATTCTTACTCCCTTCCTCAAAACAATAGTTCATTCTCATTCTCTTCCTCAAAGCGACGAATAATATCTCAATTGAACCTAATCCCTTTCAAACATTCTATCAACAGTCCAAATGGTGACTCGAGTTCAACACAGTCTCGTCAGAGTCCAGCCAAGCACCAACAGCAACTCGTTCTCCAACAACAGCATGGTTCTAATCTGATGCGATGTCCTGATCTACTTACTAAAACTCTAAAACAGCGTGGACATTCGCGTGAGCTCAGTGAAATAAGCGTAGGTTCTGACGATGCCAACCTCGAAGTTGAGCGATTACTCAGGCGGGTGCGCGAAATGACAGAGATAATCGAGGCTCGTGAATCTAAACTCATTGAAGTTAGTCGCTCAAATATGGAGCTACACGAGCTCAATTCAAGTCTCAAGAAGTGAGTATTCGTAGAAAATCATATACTGACCCTTACTCTAGTTTGCTCTTGAATAAGTCCAAGTTTCACTATTATTTTAACTTGTTCACTGCGATGGGCCCCACCGGTGGGACCCACGATATCTCGTTTTTCAATCTTTGCCGATCTATATTTGTCCGAAAAATCTTCCAAGTAGGCATTCTCCTAGGCGTTTTAGTTTGTGAAGAGCATAAATAATGAGTCACAACAGGATCTTTTCCTATATACTTGCCTAAATCTGAGAATGAGGGTCGAGATGAAGACGAACCAAAAATTACGAAAAACTGCCTTCGCAGTGAACGTGTTAACAAAATTCAAATTCATGTGAAGATTATCTACACGATTCTCTGTAGTTGTGTAAGCGTAAAAGGTATCAAAGGCAGGGTCTATGTAAAAGCACCCCTGCCATATTCATTTTTAAAAGAGAATACTAGCCAAGTTGCCAAAAAATTTCTCAGAAATTGCAAATGATTTGGAGTAGGATGAGACACCCCTTGGGAAATATATTTTTTTTATCAGAGGTGATAGCCTACAATGATTGAATGAAGTTGCTGCTTGTTGAATCAATCGTGGAAGCATCCAGTGTTCAATTTATTGACAACCTTAATCAAAATGTTTGATTTAAATTTTAGGCAACTGGACAATAAGGAAAAACAGTCTGAACAGAGTCAAGATATTACCCAAATAACAGACGAGTACACGCAGCGATTGTCAGCTCTCGAGCGCAAATTTCAACAGGCGATACGCGAGCGGGACTCGCTTCGCAAAAGTCTCGATACTGCTAAACAGGAGGCTGCTACAAGACCTTCAAGTGTTGAGTTGAGCCGCATGAGTACCGAAAAGGATGAAATAATACGCGAACTTCGCGAAGAGGGTGAAAAACTTAGCAAACAGCAGCTACAACACAGTAATATTATCAAAAAACTGCGTGCCAAGGATAAGGAAAATGAAGCCCTCATCAAAAGTCAGAAGTAAGATACTGAAATGTCCCCTCACACTAGAAAAGAAAATTATCTATGGCTAACATTGCGTGATGAATGTATTTTACTTGCTGTTATATTGAACCGCGGTTTATACTCTATTTAATATGATTTTTTAGAGAACAGCTAGAGGAGCAAACGACAGAGCTTGAAAGACTGAAACGATCGTTACATGCCAAAGAAGAGGTCGAGCGAAGTCAAATAGAAGCGGTGCACACTCTCACAGCAAAGTGCAAAAAGCAAGAAAAAGAGATTCTGAGCCTACAGGAAAAGCTTGATCATGTCACGAATAAAATGGAAGCATACAAGAAAAGCTTCGATGCTGCAAAAACGTGAGAAATTATATTAGTCTCTTTTGAGAAACTCGTTTTAATACAAACTAAAATTGTTTCTCATGTTCGATGTACAGAGAACTTTTGGAGACCAAAGAGAAGTTGGGTGACACCGAAGCTCAATTAAAGGTAGCTTCAGAGAATGCAGGAGAGTCGCACCTATTACTCGTTCAAGTTGAGGATCTGAAGCTCAAGCTCAGGCGAACCGAAGAAACTCACGTCAAGTAATTCACACAAATTTTTATGTGTAACACACACAAGCACTTACTCACACCGGAGTCTGTATCTTAAATATTTGTGCCTTTGTATATTTAGGAAAGAAGAGAGCTCGAAGCAGGAGAAACTAGAATTATTAAAACGACTCGAATCAGCAGAATCTAGAAGCGAGGAGATGTCAGAATCAGCGTCACAGGCAACAAAACCACTTTTACGTCAGATTGAGCAGCTTCAAACGAGTCTAGCTAACAAAACTAGTTTCCACCTACGTCAAGAAGAATCCATGAACGAGCGCATCGCAGATCTTCAAAGTAAACTTGATGCCACAACAGAGAACAGCCGTTCGCTCAGTGAAGAAACTGCCAATCTCAAATCTAGGTGTTCGGTGCTTGAATCAAAACTCGTTTCCCGTGATAATGAGAAACGAAAACTCGAAGAACGCGTCGAAGGGCTTACTACTGAGAATAAGAAACTTGCTGATGAGAATAAAGTGTTGGTTTCTATATCTTTCTTATATTTTATTTATTTTATGAAAAATGTTTCTGTCGAAGGTAATAGCAATTGGTTTTGTCATATTGGTTTTTTTTTAAATTACAGACACAAGCAAGCTATGAAGATGTTGGAAGAAGCACATGCAAATGAAATTAAAGAATTGAAACGAGAAATTTCTTCATTGGAGAGTAAGGTCTCGATAGAGAAAGCTGCCGTCGAAGCTGAAAAACGCAAGACCCACGCAGCTCTCGAACAGCAACAAAGTACAGATGATGAACTTCGATTGAGTCCCACTTTGAGTATCGAAAGAGATTCTGTAAGCAGCGCAAATAGTATATGGCCAGCGGTACGACATTTTTATTTGAAATCTATATGCAACAAATTTAATTCAATGAGATTCATGTATTAATTTTAAATATCTAGTTCAACGATTCAGTATTCGATACGAGTTCTGGTAGGTTCCCCAATATCTATGGAACGAACTCGACGTCAATGATCGAGAATCTCCAAGCGCAGCTAAAACAACGTGATGGTGAGTACTGACTTTCATATTATCTAGATTCGATGAATGAGTTTTACAGTTATTGACTAGAGTGGAGTCAGGATCAATGGAGAATTGACGATTAAGTGATTTCTTTGGGTTCTCTTTGAAGTCAATATATTTATTATTCCTAAACTCTCGAAAATACTAACAATCAAATAAAACCTCAATCCATCGGTAATAATTTCTTGTTTCGTAAAAATTTCAGGAGAGGTTCAACAATTGCAATGGGATCTATCGCACCGAAATACAGAACGAGACGCTTTGAATATGGAGGTTTCCACTCTAACTTCAAAGGTCGAAGATCTGAGCGCATCACTTGCCGAAATGGAAACGATTAAAGAAAGCCTCAACGATATTCAAACCAAGTATGATGCTTTGCTACAAATGTATGGAGAAAAAGTTGAAGAAAATGAAGAGCTAAGGCTTGACCTTGACGACGTGAAAGAGATGTATAAAACACAAATTGATCAGTTACTTCAACGAGATCTCTAAGCAGATTCCACAATACTTTTTTGTAAATATTTGCATAAACGGAATGTGTCTCAGCGAGATCGTTATCCTGCTCCGTTAAGGTTTCCATTTTCAGTCCATTTTGCATCATTAGATAGTATTCGTGTCGTAATCGTAATCCTTCACAACGATGCAACTCGAATGTTCTAACCTATAGTACTTTAAAGGATTAACTCGAAAAGTGATAAAGTTATATGGATAGTGAATTTGTATATTTCGGTCGACTCTGCCTTGCTTAGAATGCGATGTTTTCTCGATGGAGTAAAACTTGCTCTCAGTTGCCATCGATAAGATGTAGGATAAGAAATTTCTCCTGTTCCACAAGGGTACCGGATCGTAACTAGACATTTTTGTTCGCCATTCAAAACGATGTTTATATCCGTCATAAATGATCCAAATATTTTGGATATTCTATTCAAAAGTCCGTAATCGTGGCAATTTTTTAAATCAATGTCGAGAAAATGGGGATGAAAGATACCATTGGCTCTGAAATGATATATTATAAGAGTTTCAAATTTTCTTGAAGGTACTACATAAAAGCTTTAGACTCACGTATATTTCCTATCTTCAAAATTATTCCAGGACTCCCTGTCTAAATTCTTCAAACAATTTTGTAAACTTTTTACTGGTTTGATCATCAAAGGTGTGGTAGTAGGTATGGTGAAATTGTGATTGTGTTACATTGTTTAATATTCTTCTTGTTATGATTTTTGTTGGACTTATGTTGAAGATTTGATTTTACTGGGTTGATGCAGTGTATATGCTTATGTGCAGTTCTTTGCCAAATCAAGTGAATAAATTGTTTTGTTGTAAGACGTCAGACTGTTGGTTCTTGATTCATCGAGATCATCTCTCCATCCTCAAAGAAGTCTTCTCAGACATGCTCGTTCCAATAAGAAAAAGCATGAGATTTCTGGATTATTCCTTTATAATTTAAAATTTTGAAAATATAAACGGAGGAGAAGTCAAGCTCACTTATTTTCTGTTTCAGTGATGCGAGCATTCACTTTCACTCATCCACTTGAAAGTCAGGAAATTAATTGGAAAATGCCACTTCGATTTAACGACGTTTATTTGAACATTCATTTACTCGCTATTCCAGATTTCGTCAGGATTATATTACTTCATCAAATGGAGGTTTACCATGAAATTATTGGGAGATAGGGACACTTGTTTAGAAAGCCTAATTATTATCGGTACATATAGATTTTTCTTGGATAGAGGATTCCAAAATCACTCCAATTTGGTGCCGATCGTCGAATTATTGTTGACTTTCAAGAAAATTCGTGGGGTCATTAATACAATCCTTCATAAAGAAACTTAATAATCATTCGAATCCTAATTGTTAATTTATTCTTGTAAGAGAGTCAATATTTCAATCATTATTTTTTAATTTTACTGGTCAAAAGTCGAAATGTTTTATTTTTGTTATAAGCGTTGAAATTGTCTCATCCAGTTGTCTATCGTAAAGTGACTCGAACTTTAAAGGAGATTTTTGTCATCGTGCAAATGAAAGCTAGCGTGATCAAATTATAAACCATGAAAGATTATTGACACTCACACATACAGTAAACTCTTACAACTACCAGTAAATCATTAAGATTCACTCGCTAGACAATCATTCTCGGTCGAAGTTGACGAACAAATCTCATTCTACAACACCCAATGGCCATGCATTAGTCTTTTTTCTATTTTAACAACTTAGGGAAGATCTGAAGAATGCAATGAATTTTTTCCGAGTTGCTGTTGAAAATATGGCGATGAAAAGTAGCAATAAATTGTCAGTAGAATAATTTTTTATGGCTTTCACGTATTTCTCAAGTTCCGAGATCGATGATAATGTTCGAGATAATCAACTTCTATTTTACTCTTTCGACCATACATTCTCACAGCAACTATTTTAAACGAATTTTCCCAGAAACCGTCATTGTCATCATAGTCGATAGAAATTTTCAGTAATTTATTGAAACGTTTATTGTTGTTAAAATTAAATCATTGACAAATAAAATTGAGAATGAACATAAAAAAATGAATAGTGTCATCAAGATACCTCTACTCAATTTCTCCAGTGAGTATGAGCCACTACGAAATTTTGCTGACAATGTGTCAATGGCTCGTCTTATGAAGAGAGGACTATCATTCACAAGCTCCTTCAAGAACAATATCGTCGAGTTGTTCGCTGTTGGGGGAAACTCGATTTGGTTCAACTTTCGACGAGGATATTTTTGGATGTTTGAATTCATCATAACTGTTGACATTTACGTGAATCGGAGCACATGTTGAAAATGTGTCCCCCGTCTCTTATCTCAAGGTTTAACTTCATTATTCTTCATTCTTATGCTCAAATTCAGCCCATCATAATTATTTTTCACGTAGAACAGCTCTTACCCTAACCACGGAATCGCAGTTTCTGACGCCAGGGTGTCTTGCTGGAATTATTGAACCCAAAAGAAAAATGACGGATTTCCTGATTTGTGGTACTAGTGTATGTAATTGAATATTTAGGAAAATGTTTAGACCAATGAACAACGGGAATGAGTGGAATCCAGAGGAATTTCTGAAACAAAAGCTATTGAAGATTATTATTCACAAATTCTGAAACATGCATCAATTATATAATAAACTTGGATACCATATGATGACTGGTTCGTTAGTAAGCTGTCATGGATTTTAAGGTAAACGAGAATTTCGATCGACAAATTCTGATCTCGAGACTGAGCATTGAAATTAATACTTAATATAGAGATAACGTGTGAAATTAAATGTCAAACGTAGACTTTAAATTTTTGATGTAGAACATACGTCATTAGGGCATAAATTCATCTGCGATTCCGGGGTCAGCACAAGCGCTAATTCTACATTTATGGGGCTGTTCTTCTGACCCTGCGAGAAACGACCGATTATTCGCGCATTATTTATGCCGATAGCCAGTTCTCGCTTCCTTCTTACATACTTTTCTTTTAACGCGTCTACTCCTCGCAGAGCGTTTTTGGCTCTCTTCCCTCTGATGCTGCTGTTGCCTACAATAGCGAAGTATGCGATGCGTGCGATGGCGCGCTTTTACTAACATACTCGCTTTCTGTTATTCATTTTATGAAGGCTTTGCGAGCGAGAGATAGAAAGAGAGTGATGTTGATTTTTTATCGACTCGGCGGCGAATTTTTCATCGTCACTGGTCAGACTTTGATGTGAAGAGATAAATCCAGAGCGGCGTCCCGATTAAGGAGGCGCCTTTCAAAGATGAAACCAATTCACACCCAGGGCGTCCAGCCCTCGTACAGCAGGGCTAAGTTTTCATTGCTCTGCGCTTCTCGTATCACGTATTCAACCTGTTCTGAAGTGGTGTATTTTCTAACAGGATTTGGATCACGACCTTCTAGCTTCATACGCACTCGACGCCATACGTTCAGCGCGTAGACGTTTCGTTCTTGCATTGCTGTAACAGTTGAAACGATAATTGTATGACTTTAGTGACTGATGCAAGATTTTGAGAGCAAAATTGCTACCAATAAGAAACTATATGAATAGGAAGAAGAAATTTTGATATGGATATAATTTTTCTGAGATGTACCTTTGCCAGTTGTTGGATCTCTTGCTAAAGGTACTCCTTTTCTAGGGCTGAGACTAACACTGTCCTGTCTAATGAGTTTTGCTTTATTGAATGCAAACTCTGTCACATCCTGCTCATTAATGGATTCGTTGGCAAATGACAGCAACTCGTCATAAAGCACAGGGGTCTTCAGTGCCAGTGTCTCCAACTCCATTTTCAAGACAGACGCCCTGGTAGGATCTAGATTTTCTGATTCCAATTCCTTCACCGTAGCCGATAAACTTTCTGTGCAGGATCTGTAGTTCGCTAGGAATTCCTGAAACGATATATTAATCCTTCAAATATTTGAAAATCTAAGTCATGTATTTTATCATCATATTGCTTAAAAATTATTAATCGTCACAAGACTTGGATAAGAGTTTTGTTTTAAATTGTCAGGCAATTGTGTGTACATACATTCAATCCAACGAAGGTCTCCTGCTTCGACATGCTTCGCAACAACAACCGTACATCATTCATGAGCTTGCGATGTTCAGCAACGATAGCCTGCAGCCCAGCAACTTGTTCACCAAGTGCTTGTTGTACGACTAAAAGCCCTTCCTGACGTTCTTGACTACGTTTTTGAGTATCAACGATTGCCTCAGAGATGAGTTTTTCAGTTTGCCTCAACCAACTTGCATCAATGCTGCTACTTTCAACTCCAAGCTGTAATAATTCTACAAGACTCTCCTCGATTGGCGATACAGTGATGGTTAAGCTCGCCGTTAGCATTGAACTTTCTTCCCAGCGCTTTACTGTTGAGAAATATGATGATGGGTGAACGAGGGTAGAATTTTGTATGAAAGAACATCAGGTGTTAATGGTTTTTAAGCAGAATGAAGGGATTGTCATTGCCATAACAAAGCTATCAAGCCGTAAGAATATTTGGAGCATCATAACTCTTCGTGATTCGATCAATCTTTGAAAATACGAGAATCACCAGTGAGACATCTTTGATATACTAACCAAGTTTAACGAAACTAGCATCGTTTGCGAGTCCTTCCTGGGTTCTCGTACGTAGCGCTTCATAGTGTAAGATAGAATTACACGTATTTACAACGATGGCTGCGAGATTTGCCTGACGAGTAAGCTTCTCGCAGCTGGTTATAACTGCGTTGTCGAATGCAGCCATGACTTCACCAAGAGCCGGGTTTGCACCAGCTGCCCATTTCAGCCTTTGTACCGCACTTGAGACGAGATTTTGCTGCTGTTCGCGAGCTTCGTTTACGCGAGATTGAAGTCCCGATAAACCTGCTGCGGTTTTGCGGAGTTCCAGCATGAATGTTGGACGATCTGAAAAAGAAAAATATCCATTGAAACCGCTCGAATAAGTAGCTACTATATGTCTGTAAAAGATAACATCGGCAAAAGATTCAACTAGAAAATTTGGAAAGTTTTGAGACTTACTGAGTGGATTTATAAGATTCAAATCAGAGTTGATGAAGAGATAATCCTCGTTAAGCCAGTGATGAGCAGTCAGTTGCAATTGCAGTCTTTGAACACCAAGTCGAGCGATGTCGACAGCTCGTTCAGCTGTTTTGGCACTTTGTTTTCTTCTCCAAGAGCTCTCCAGGTTACTGATGAGCGCACTTGCTTGTGATACACTAGCTCCACTGAATGTTGCTTTCTTTAGGCCTGTGTCAATTGCACTTCTGCATAGATCTGCAAGGGACACCTTTGACAGAGGAAAAATATCGATTGTTAACCTTCCAAATACTAAATATAATATAATATAAATTCTACAAGAATTTGAGCTTATAATCGACAAATTGCAATTGAAATGATTTTTATTTTTAAATGAAAAAAATTTCAATAAACGAGATTTAGTAGAAATGTGTACCTTGCTCTCAGCACCGATATCACGCTGTTCGATCTCATTCGTAACATTGAGGCCCACACGCTGTAGAAGATGACATAAGGCAATAGCCAAACTCTGTGAGGTCACGCCAATCAACTGACGTGACACAAAATCAGCAGTGAAGATCCTAATGGGTTTGTTAAGCACTTCATCACTGTAAACACCCAAAAGACCAACACCTTCATACACGCACGACTCTTCGCCACGGAATGCAGAGGCCATTTCTCGGCACATTGAAAAGAACTTCTGAATCGTGTGCAAACGTTTGATGAGAAATATGTCCTCCAATACCTTGAAAAATATGATACGAGATGATTGTGGTTTCAAACATTTTGAGAATCTCACATTTTTTAACGCGTACCTTTCGAGCATCTTCGTTGAGTATAGGTGAAGCAACGTCTTTACCATCGCGAATTTGATCGATTTTACGCCAACTAGGCGGCACATCCAAAGATCCAAGACTTGCAACAAGCGCATTTCCTTCCATTTCTAACTTTTCAAACAGACCGTTGAAACCCATGAGAAGCATCTGACCAGGTGTAAGCGTTTCATCTTGGTTTAAATCTTGCATCTCGGATGGTCTCGAAAGTAACGCATCAAATCCAACTCTAAGTGCTTCGACGACCGACTCCATTACGGCATTTGGACTTTCCATTTCCATTAAAGAATACCTGCAGGTGCGATATATCAATGTTATAAGTTCCAGTGTCGAATTTCAATCTCGAGACAGAATTAAGCAACAAACCTGAGTTGTAATTCGAGTTGCTCCAAGATATCCAACAAAGATAAACCGGTCGAATTAATGATCTCGTTTAGTTCATCTACCATTCGCATGACAGTTGGCTCTTCAGTGATGATTGTTTTCATAGCTTCAGGCAGTATTATAGTCATAAAGTTGTAATTAAGCTCTTGTAAACCCTTGTGGATTGAATCGGCGCTTTTGATGCACTTAATCACTGGACCGATCTTGGAATCCATGGATCTATGATTCTCAGGGATGAGCGATAAAAGCTCTGAGATAAGCGACGACATTAATCTCATTTCGTCAAGGAACCAGTCACCTTCGCGTGATGTCAAGTCTACTAGGCATTCACCGGCACATTTGGCAGCTCCTTCCATTATCAGATATCTAAAAGTTTGATCAATCAATAAGTATCCTCTCTTCCTCTTGCAGAGATTTTCATAAAATTTCTAAATGATATCCCTAATGTAAGATCTTTTAAATGAAGCTAGTAGCAAAACCATTGACGAGAGATGCAAAAATATAGTGTAAATCGAAGAATCACTCACTTTTTATTAAGTGCGCAGAGAGCAGTGATGTTGACACACTCAAGAGCTTTTTCCGTGCCCTTATCTCTCTTTGAAAAACCAACAATCTGTGACTTGACCTCTGCGTAAGCCTTATCAATTCTTCCAGTTGGATCAGGTAAACCTTCATTGGTCATCCTCTCAAAAGCTTTGGTCAATCTATCATTGGCATCGGTCAAAATTCCCTGAACCTACACATTCACAAAAGCAAAAACGTCATCTATCAGAAAATCCAAATCTCAAAAATGAGATACCCAATCATAAAAATTTCACCTGATAAGAAAAAGCAACAGTCCTCTGAACACGGGAATCGTTAGCCAGTACAGGTCCAAAATGAAATCCAAGTTGATTGAGAACCTCTTGGCACGTTTCAGGTGTATCACTTAAAACAAGTTTATCAGCCCAAGTATTGTAAAGAACTGTTCTATGCTGTCCAAGACTGCTTATAGGATACAAATTACAGATGGCAGAATATTGACTTAGGAGATCAAGGCAACCTCGTATGAGCATTGCCTGCTGACTGGCTAATTTTGTGAGCTCATTTTCTGACTGTTCGCATTGGACTATCATCTGAGATTGGCCTGCATTTTGTAAAAATTCTTTGACGAGATCAAATACAAGGTGTTGTTCGTCTAAAGCAGCGGTGCTGGTACTACCAAGCTCATTTAGCCAGAGGCTTAGTTGTGAGCCACGAACTGCGCTGAGGGCAATCTGTAACAACATAAACTTCAGTCTTAGTCTTTGTCATGATAATACGAAATTTGTAGACAAGAGGTATAGAGGAGAGTTGAATTTACAGACGGTAAACTTACATTATGCGTATTGATTTGTTTTTGGCACTCTTCTATACGTTCTTTGAGTCCAATTTTAGCTTTTTCCAGCACATCCTTGGCTCGTTTAAAAGCATTGTAACGCTTGACTAGTGAATAAAGTGTATGGTTGCGACCCATTGCTTGGGCTTCTTTTACTAACGCTAATTGGCGATGCCTATCTTGCAACGATTCTTGGCACTGACGAGAAGCTTCGCAGGCTTCGATCCACCTAAAAGGAAAAATCCATGTGAAATAATTCTTCGATAATGATTCGATTAAAATCGAACATCAACACCCTCATTCGCCATTTTCCTGAGTTTTGTGTGTCAACGAAAAAAAAAAAAAAAAAAAAAAAAAACAACAACAACAACAATAATGATGATGATTGGGAAACAAGTCACCTCCAAAAACAAATACAGTCCAATAAATAATATGATTTCTAACTCACCTGTTGAGAGTATCCTCAAGCAATGGAAAACTCTTGACAAGTTCTTCTCTATTAGCAAGCCATTCGGCTTTCATTTCAGCAATCCTGACGGCAAACATGGCAGTTGTAAGCTCAATTTCAAGCTGTTTACGCCCATTACCGGTACATCTAGCCCTCGCTTGACATGCCCCGTAAGTGGCAATTCCATTTTCGGCATCTGCTCTCCAGTCTACCAGAGGATCGTATACGAAAGCTTCCAATAGGGTTAGAAGAGTTTCACGGCCTCGACGCATTACTCTCAGAGTATGCTCGCAGGCTAAACGGAAGATACCCTGAAAATTTAAAATTTGAAATTAAATTCTGAAAGAAAAGTGAAATTTTTCTTATGTTGTTAAAATAAATTTGTTGTTCAGGATAGCAGAAGATTAATTGCAACGCATACTTTTGGCATAGGTTGAGGGAATTATGCATTAGTAAAACTTGATGTATCATCAGGTCATTTTTCAGATCAACAAAAAGATTCCAAGTACACCCAATTTGGATGTTGCCTCTTTGGTTCATTGTGAGATTACGGACCTGTAGTTTTCCAGTCTATGAGCAATTTGGGTAGATTTCATCTTATTATTATATTTTCTTGCGCTCTCTAATCTTTGAAAGAAGCTATGCCAACAAGAGAACTTCATTGAAGGGCTAAAATCGAGTTTTTTGAAGAAAAGATTGAGACAGCCTCATCTGTTATAGATAGCGCTTTTTACAATAGCTGCGAATAAATCATGATCGAAAATTTCTAGAAAAACCGTGGTGATTTGAAAAAATTACCCGTGATTTATAGACACAGTTTGGTCGTTATAATTGATAATAAAAATTATCCACGTGGAAATATTCAACACTCTATAATTGTAAAATATGTTCCGGTAGAACACATCTACGAAATCTTCAACTGAATAATATTTTGGTTTAAGAATGAGCAAGAAAATGACTTTCGCAAGATTCTTGCACCCACCAATATAACTTATTTCGGAATAAACATTACTCAATGGTGTATGATGTTAGGTACGGCCGGATTGCGAGGCACTTGGAATTGGAGCGAGATTTCTTGACAGAGCTTATGTTTCTCTGATTGTCTGGAGAACGTGCATCCGCTAAACTACAAAGCCATCGGATTATACAGGGGATGTATGTTCAGACAATCAGAACGACGGAAGCTCTGTCAACAAATCTTGCTCCAATATTCAAAAGCCTTTGTCCGTAACTACCATCATTTATTGAATTTTTGCCAGGGTATAATCCATAATATTACTCAACAATTTTATCTGAAAATCAAAAATTAAAGTTTTCAATTCGATATTTATCGAAAATGATAATAGATTTCCATTTCATCCACGTCAATAAGGCTAAAAGTTGGTCGGACCTTATCACTGTTATTTTGTTAATGAATTCAGATACACCATGTGTAATGTAAAAGTGACAAGGTCATTAAGACTTTGCGCGATCGTTTCACTTTTCTTTGGCAGATGATGATACTCCAGTGTATTAACGATTACAGTCGATAAAATGACAATAGAAAATGTGGCTAGCGATCAATGTTTTCATAAGTGGGCGACAAAACTGATAGTCAAGAAAGATCTATACGAGACGCTGATAAAACTAGTAACTTTTCAGGGTGATTGTCGTTCTCACGACTGGCTCATCTTCCATAGACCAAAAAATAAGTATTACAGAATAAGAGATGTTTTTTGCGCAAATTTATCCGACAATATCATAAATTCAATAGACATTGATTTTCACATTACAACTTTTGAAAGCAATTCTCATACATTTTTCATTCAAAAATTTCATCTCACCAGGAAGGCATTATGATTTTTCTTGGAAAAAAATTTACCCACAGAGCTCCACGGAGGAACCAAAGTTACTATACAAATCAAAATTTTGCGCAAAAGTAAACAACTATATAGCTAACTTAGTTTTATAAAAATAATAATTTCCATTTTTTCAAAGGCCATATGGGATCAAAAAAAAAAAAAAAAGAATAAACGGGAGTGCCCCAAGTTCAATTAAATCGAAAACTCATTGAGTTCTAAAAGCATACGAAGCCACGGCTCGTTTGAATCAATATCATCGGGCAACACGCATATGAATACATACAGAGTTAACCGCCACGCGTTTGCAATAATACCAGATGAAGAGTACATTAGAGGCCTCAGTTCAATTTTTGCACTCGTAAAGAGACGACATGCGATCGCAAAGTGCGAAACTTTCAAACGATTGTATTATTAGGGTGACGAGATATATATCGTAATAATAACTCGTTATGGAGACTTTGACAATGGACGAGTCGACAATTTCAAATACTAGTGATACAAACGTGATATTACAAAGGTACAATTCTGTTGAGGGGACAGTAATATTGACTAATTTTATGATGTCTGTGAGAGATGAGATCATGGGGAAGTTTTGACGGTTAATGAGTAATTTATTGATTGAGAAAAATTTTGTATTATTTTTCAAAGATGTAAAGGTGTTGAAATTCAAGGCAGAAAATTTTTTACTTGAAAATTTTCCTATAGTCGGGAAGTCTAGGATAGGACATTTTTTCTCGTTATAGTTTAAAGTTCTCATTTTGTATCGGTCAATGATAAATGTCACCGGGTATTTCCAAAAATTTCAAAAGGAGTAGAAGAGGAAGTAATTCTAACTATATTCAAAAAAATACTGTAAACAATCAGAAAGCAAAAAGTAGGTGTAACGAGCAAGCAGGTACCAATATATTCAAAAAAATTTGTTGCTTCAAGTTGAGAATGACGTTTTTCAAATTAAACATGATAGAATGCTCATTCTTCAATCATACAAATTGTTACAAACTTATCGAATATCATACATAAAATAAAAAATAGAAGTATTTTGCAAATTCAGAAGCGCAATTTTAAATAATTAAAACTTTACAAGAGTTGAATCGTTTTGGATCGAGCTATTACAGACCTATAAACCAAGTGAGATAATATTTATTCGTATTCATTTTGAAATGCCTCAGAAGCTTGTTGTAACAAGAATTAACTCTTCTTGATTTTCTTTGATAAATGACAGACTAATTGATTATGCAGAAGTTTATAGCCCGATGGTGTCAGACGCTATACTCTTAGGCGAGTTCAATTGCAAATCAAAATAAACTGTTAAAAAGTTATTGAGGAAATTGTATGATATATGAACTTGAAAACGAGAATGGGTTATCATTAAAGCTATATCTGTACCACGCTATTTGTGATAAATGTGAATAATCTTGATGGAAAATGATGAGATAGAACAACGAGGATTAGAATGTAGAAGATCATTCAATGAACAAGTATACGGTATAGCGAAAGAATGATAAATATGTTTTTAAAAACATAGAATATTTTTGACAAGTCACTTCAGTCACATTGGGATATTTGATATCGCTTAAAAACAGGAAGAAAAAAGTATACTAAATCATTATAATAATTTCACAGAAAACGTCTTTTCTGCAACACGTGTTGGATAGTGAGCGACTTCACGATACTGGTAGTGATATTGCTCGGTAATGTGTTGACAATACTTGCTGTAAGACTGAGCCGGCGTCTAAGAAAAGTGACTTCGAATCAGTTGGTTCTTAGTCTGGCTGTTTCGGATCTCGTTGTTGGGTTTGCCGTACTCTATCACCTATTTTTTTTCATCGACAATGCGCTCAATGAGAACAAGATCACGTGTGTACTCAGGTATGTTTTTATAGCAAATTTTATTGCTTCAAAATATTTTTTATAAGAGATTTTTGAGGATTATACTTGGAAGTTCGGTGAAGGTCAAAAATGAATGTGGGATAAATCGAGATGATACAGTGATCATTTACCGAAATATAATCAAGATTACGTAAATGAACAGAGCTGAAATGGTCAGAAGATATTATCAGTGAGTTAAGTGACCGCAGAATTGCAACTTTTTTTTGAACTCACAGGCATCTTTTCCATATAATGCCAGATACCTACTTCTTCAATGATGCAATCGAGTATTTTCAGTTATTAGATCTAAAAATTGACAAATTAAAATTTCGATCGCAAACCGAAAATGATAAGATCAAAGGCTCAAATGTTTTTGATCGAAATGAAACAATAATTTTCGTATTCTATTGTGAGATGAAATTGATGTAAATTTCTCAAAGGCTACAAATTATACTAGTGATAAATTATCATCAGATTTATTTTGCTGTTCTGTGGCTGTTACGCGAGTTTCTTCAACGTAACCACGATTGCATTAGACCGATACCTGGCTATAGTACATCCTCTAAAGTATCCAGAATATGTAACTTCGAGGGTAGTTTACGGAAGTATTGCTATCAACTGGGCTGCTGCAATATTTGTTTCAACGGTGCCTGCCTATTGGAACAACTATGCTAGAGCAAACAGTTGCGAAATTGATACCGTCATACCAAGGTTTGATTAATATTTTACCAACCATCCTCGTTTTAACTATTTTTCAAAAAAAAATTTTATTCAAAGTTCTTTTTGATATTTTACATGTTGTACGCTAACCAAAACAATTCGACCTATCGCAACAAAAAATTTACGAGTTTCTTGAATTTTTTTAGTTTCTACACGATTGCAATTTTGATGCCACTATTTTTGACGGTATGGATGAGTATTTTTGTGCTATACTGGAGAATTTGGAAAGAAGCAAAAACCCACGCGGAGAGATGCCACAGAAACGGTTTCATAAATATTGATTCTAGCCACAGGAAGAGTAACCAGGTAGGATGGTCTAAATGTAATACTTTTAGAGCACCACGTGAAAACCATCTGATACCAAAAATAAATTATTCTGACCCAATGCAAGAGAAGCATTGCGAATTCTTTCTTTTTCCTTTCTTCCACAAGAGATTTTACGAGCGTTTTGGGTAAACACGTTCGAAATCAGAATCATGTTAAAAGACAGGATTGCCTGTAGAAGGAGAATCATAAGAATTAAATCAATAGGCTTGAGAAGGAGTTCAATGAGATCCGTGATTTTATCCAAATTTCAAATGTACATATTCATAAGATACAACGAATTATATAATTAAAGCGAAATAACTTGAACAACTGAAATTTTTTAACAGAATGGATAGACTTTGAATGAAGTGATTCATTTTTCCTTGAAATTTTTCGAGAAAATATTACGACTTTTCACTATCTGAAAATTTAAATTCTTGAAAACAAAGTTCCAACATAATGAGAAATTGACAATAATGCCACCTAATAATTATGATTTAGGTAGTGTTGTTGATCCTGGGATGCTTCTCTCTATGTTGGTTACCCTACGTTTTCGTAGCTTTGACTCAAGTTACGACATCAGGTACAGCCAACAAACCCAGTCCTACATTGTATCACGTAATGTTTTCCGTGGCAATGTGTAATAGCGGAGTAAATCCACTGATCTATGCATGGAAAAATCCAAGCTTCCGAGTAGCTTTCCTTCAACTTCTCAAACTACGTTCACCAGATAGAGTATGTACAGACTCAAACTTTGAAGTTTATTTAAGAGGGCAACATAGAGAACTTGAAAGTCGAAAGAACGATAATAATTGTGGAACTACAAAGAATGAAGGAGTTACGGTTGAAGAACGGGATACACCGCTTTAAAATGAGAGCCGGAAGAAGAATGAAGAAGTCATGGAGTGAAAATGGAAGTGATATCTGTACACACATTGATAGACGTATTGGAGTGTTGGGTAAGTTGTGAATATGATGAAGGTATTTGATTAGAAAAAGACTTTCAAATTATAATTTTAATGCTTTTTCAGAAACAATAATCAAGGTGACGATGAGTTACGCTCGAAAAAATTTGATATCATGTTAATGTAACATGAATAGACGCTGCAGACGAAGCTGATCCTTCTAATAAATGTAAAAAGTCAGAAGAATCTTGGAGACGAATATTCCGAGACAGAATAATTTTTAAACAACTGCCATGTATGACTGAATCAAATATACAATTTTCGTATTGAATAACGTCTCTACTATTGAATAATCTCTCAATCAAAAACCAAGGATCTAGTTATCAACTCGAGTAGATCTCAGATGATTCTAGCCCCATGTCCAATCGGAAATACTCATTTAACATGTTATTCGCAATTTTTGAAAATTAATGTACCAAAAGGTTTGGAAAGACTTTCGAGTATCAAACAAGATATAAACGGAAAATTAATAAGCAACAGTCAAATCATAGATATACATTCTGAAAGCCTCTGGGAGTACGACGGGGCATCATAAAAAGCTCATAGAAGAGCCAAAAAAAGATACAGAAGCAAGTAAACTCACCTCGACACCAGTGACTCCAAGAGCTGTCTTGATATTGGGGGTCATGCGGAATGGCACTTTTTCGGGTACTCGCAAAGTTTTACCCTTTTCAAAGCAAACATTATAATCTATGTGCACAACCTCGCCAGTATTCAAATCCACGAGCACGTTATCGAGATGTCGATCTCCTAGACCGATTATGTATCCAATAATGGACATGACTGCGACTGAATAAGAATAATTTTTCGTTGCCTGCCACCAGCTACCTGCATTTATACTGTTACACCATATCTCCCTATTAAACAAAATCACAATAATAATTTCAATTCGAATATTACAAAAGTATCTGATTGAAAATCATAAGAAGTCACTCACTTGGCCAGTAAATCCTTGGGTGTCTCAGCCATGAGTTCTGCTAGCACTTGTTTCAAAATTGCCAAAGGCCACTCTTTTCTGTTATCCGTTGCGATACCACGTTCTTTAAGCAATGGTGTAAGCTTGCTGTAGAATAAATCAGATGGCCTAAGTACTGTACTGCTACCACTTTTGTTGCTCACAGCACTTTCACGCTGCTGCCATCGTTTATACAGGGCAAACAGCGGAGTCACGCCATCAACCCACTGAATCAATCCTGATCGAGGTCCTAAAGGTATTACAGAATAGTGTCGAGCACGGTAGACTTTACGAGCACCATTCTCACCGCTATCCTTCGACATCATGGTATTGCAGATACTCAAAAACTGCATTATACGTTCGTCAAGATGGAGATCTTCCAAACCCTTGAATAGATACGTGTAGACGTTTCCATCCGAGCCTCGGAATACAAGTTTTTTAGGACGCGTCTTTGTTGGCAGAATTTGTACGTTATTTTCCACGGACTGTATCATTACCATCCTGTATAAATGTAATAATTATTATAAATCGATCACATTCGTCATAGGTTTCCCCAATTTTTAGCTTTTGAAATACTAACTTTGTTGAGCAGATTCCAGGCATCGCGATTGACGTGTCCTTGAATTTGGCCAAAATTGGACTGATATCGGACATAAGTAAGGAGTATGCACTACGACGATGAACTCGCTGTGCAAGTCTAGATTCAAGCTGTTTGAGAGGTACGCCTGCTAATTGAGGCCTTGCTGGATTTTTTGGATTCTTTAGTTTGTCAATGACACGGTCTATTAGTGGGCCAAACTTTTCCTGCAATAAAGAATTTTTATCATCATCGTCAGATCGATTATAGACAAAATTTCTGATGAAAATCAATATGAATGTGTAATGCTTACTTGGAAATATTTTTCATGGGGCGTTTCCGCAGGAACTGAGGTCATGGCTAAGAGATTTTCTAGAATGAACACAATTGGTTTTACAATTATACGATGCTTCTCAGCAATCAGCCGATCCTTCTCTTCAGGTGTCAGCCAAATGTTGTCTTGGACTTTTTGTACTTCAAGTTCAAGCTGTTCAAATCGTTTGGTAACTTCAGAATGATGCTGGCACAGAGTTGCAAGCCACAGTTCATCCCACAACAACGTAATTCTTCGTAACTCTTTTACTAGAATTTTCACCTACAATCAGATGATACAAATGATTTCGGTCTCCTCAACATTGATGAGCAAAAGAGACGAACTAATGACGAATGAGTATCTCACCTGATCAACAGAGTCGGGAATGCGATTTGACAGACAATCAGTGAGCTGCTGGAAACAGGTATCCATAAATCCTTGATTAGCATCCTGTGGATAATCCTGCTCTTCTCCAATGAAATAGTCCACCTCATCGTTGTCCTTCTCAGCCCCAGAATTTTCAGCTTCAAAAGACTGACGATGACGACGTGACACGGCTCCCACAACAGCGGGAAAAGTTATAAGATGAGGTGAACTTTCGGCCACACGACTGAGTAACTCAGATACACGAGTTCGTACGTAACTCTCAGGATGGCTCAACCGTGAGAATAGCTGAGGTATTATTTCTTTCCACGGGCCTGTTGGCGTAGTAGATAGACCAGACTCTAGCACGTTTTGAAGCTCGGACGCATGTTTGACGACTAAACGAAGCAAACGAAGAGTCGCTGTTATTGTGTCGCAGTCATTTGCATTTTTGGCAGCTAAAAAATTTGATATAGTATTATCGATACTGAACTCAAATTGTCATAAATTTAATAAGGGAGTCGTACCTAGTTGTAAGTATTTGAAGTACGCATTCGCAGAAAGCTCGTAATAGTTGTAAATTCGAGCTTGCGCTTGGCGCCAAATATCGACTAGTGCTTCCAAGTGATCGTCATTCGCGCAGCTCAGGACTGGTATGCTGCGTAAAAGGTGTTCAATCGTCTCCGAAGTATTTATATCGCTAGTATCGATGTCACCTGTGGATGGAATGGAAGTTATCATGGTCGATGGGGACGATGAAAAATTAGTCAAAATCATATCAAACTAATAAGAGAAGAACTTCTAAGATATTGATCACCTCTCCTAAATTTCAAGACTAAAAAGTGATGAAAATTCTCGACAGAGTTATGGACAAGTCGATTGAGACAAGAAATATTTTCATCGATCAAAATGAGTTTTTCAAAAAATTAACCAACCTTCATCTTCGGGCACAACACGATTCTTCTGTCCAAGTACGGCAAATACAGAGTTCAAATCATCCTCGGCAACGTCACTCGGAAGTAAAGCTTGTATAGCTTCTCTATCGGTATCGGTAAGAAGCTCACTACTAGGATTGTCAACAATTTTTCGGCCCCACTTGTAGCACCAGGCGGCAAAATTTGACCAAGCATCGGGTAGATCCGGGCATTGATTAACTCCAAGTTGAACAAGCTTGCCGACTACAACGTCCGATGCGGGTATCATTTCGGTCGTTTTTCCGAATAGTTTATCCATTAAGCCGTCGTTATTCAAAGATTCGAAAGATAAAAGCTCTTGAAGCTGAGGGTTTTCTTCTAACTTTGTATCATGCTGGATCCATTTACCTACAATCAAGGTAATTTCTAAATATATGACTGAAACATGTGAGTATGAATAAATTTCAATTCTGAACAATCTAAAGAATGGTAAAATACGCAAATAGGGAGTTGCATATGGAATGATGTTTAATACAAACCTAGAGTGAGCAGAAGCTTAGTGCCCATTTCTCTGAGCTCTGGAGGTGCATCCTCACCCGCAGCAACAACACTTTTCGAAATTCCCAATGCTGTAATACAGCAAACTTTGAGCGCCTCGTCGGGTCTCTCCATATCGTGTAACAATTTTGAGGTCTCGCGGAAAGCTCTCGTGTTATCTTTGCTCCAAACAAGTCCTGATAGCTCTGCATTGATTTCTTCACTCCCCTTAACGACTCCATCGACAATAGTTGTGAGATCGGTGCCCATATTCGTAGCCGAGCCAAAATAGCGTCCAAGTTCACGTTGAGCTAATCCAAAATTGCCTTCGCGGCGAGCAGCTCTTGCTACATGCAGACGCAGTGATCCAACTTCGCTTGAACTTGAGTCGTTAAAACGGCCAAAGTAGTCAGACCACCAGAGAACCTGACTTAGTATACCTGTACGAAGTTCATCGCTCAGTTTCTCCGTTTGTGACAACTGTAGATTTAAAAAGCCAGTGTTACGATGAAAAAAATCGTGGTTCCAGAACAAAATGTGGGCAATTATATCTTGGATTGAAACGTAAAATAAAAAAATCGTTAATTGCTACATAAGCTAGATAAGTTATTAAGCGAATTGAAGTGTCAAATTATCAACGAACCTCAGACAACTGGAATGGGTTGGGATACTCCTGAGTGTCCACACCATTTAGTAGATTTTCCAACCCTGCAGCAGCGTACAGAACGAGAGTTGCATCATTTAAATACTCCGATGGCGTGTTTCTGAGACCTTCTTCCATTGCACAAGCAGCTACAGTACGACATTTTTCGATCTCCTTTCTAAAATCTGTAACCTCGTCACCAGCACGTAATTTGAGTGCGATACTCGTTAGAGTATTTGAACACTCGAGCATTCCACGAGAACAGCTCCATCCACCTTTACTCAAATCAGTCTGTTCAATAGATCGCCAGTCTGAGAGTTCTTCCAAAGAAAGTTGCTCGGCTTCGGCAAATTTACGCAAACAAGTAGCTTGATGAGCAGTTGTTTCTTCGCGACGTGGTGTCACTGGTTTATCGAGAATGAGAGAGTCTAATAGTTCAGATTCGCGAGTTTTCCACGATTCTAGAGCGCTCCAATTGTTTAGGCTACGATAGCAAAGTGATATTCGCTCCATGCAGAATGATACGACCTGGAAACAAGAGGAAGAATGAGAGGAATTCGTATTGAAAGTTTGTAATGAATTTTGAAGATGTCAGGAGTAAAAATATACCTGAGAATCTCCAGCATCGATTTTGGGCTTCGCCTCGGCAGAGTCTGCTTCGTCGTTTGTGCTGGGTGGAACCTGATCTTCGAGAATTTGACGATAATTCTCAGCTGCTGATTCGTATTTTCCTGATGCTTCCTCAACTGCTGCCTTCAACCACACGAATTTTCTCTCCTTTTCCTTAGCGTATTGATATAATCCTGAAATTATTCCGTTGATATTACTGATTACAATCATAATATGTAAGAAAATTTTTATTTTGATGTGATAATTAACAGTGATTACCTTGCAGCGCTTCAGCTTCACCAAGCATAACCATAGCTCGTGCTGTGCAAAGGACCGATCTTTCAAATTCTGCGCCTTGAGTATTTCCAGCAGCACTTAAGTCTTCGAGTAACCTCTGGCCATTCCGTAAGGCATTAGTTGCCAATCCTGCGTGAAGAGATACGACGCACAGCGCTAATCTGATTCGATTCAACCACTCTCTGCATGTGAATCTGCAATAAATTATTTGGATCCTCTTCATTATGGTTCTTATCGTCAACGTGTTTAAAATGTTGAAATTTCATTTTAAAAAACTAGCAATCTGCATAGAAAAAGTGCTTCTAAAATTATTCAGACTCGATTTTACGCTAATTTTTTAGAGAACGTAGTCGGGTGTAATAAGATTTGGTGGTAGAAACGAGCAATTGATAAAACTCACTTGTTTGTATGGAAAAAGGTGCGAACAGGTTTTGCAGGTGTCAACAAGGCAACAGCACATCCATCTGTAGCATTGTAAATGACACGCTCAAGATGCTCGAGAAATTCGACAAGCAGTCTGACTCTAGTATGTTCATTTTCTATCCCTCCGACACAATCTTCTTCACGCTTCTTGATAGACTTTACGCAATCTATTGTTTCTGCTGGGATGCAACCACTGATTTCACGAGCCAAATTTTTTAAAGCGCTTTCAATAGTCGTGAAGGTTTCTTGCGGTTTCCCTAAAGCTGTGCGAAGTTTATTGAGAACGCAGTGCTGAGCTGCTTCGATGCCACCCCAGAAGAACAAGAATGAACGATTCGAGTGCCCAAACTCTTGCATCCGTGCAGCAGTCTCGTTGTCTGAGCTAATAATTTGAACAAATTTTGATGAATGATTAAAAATTGAGGAAATTAGATATTAGAATTGTTGACAGTTGTGAGATACTAACATTGTGGGCCAGCAAAGAGAGAAAATTTCAGCCAAGCCAGAGGCGTCAAAGACGTTTTCTTGTAGCAGGTAAGACATGTAAGTTCTGAAGTGTCGAGGTAACATTTCTCCGCTGTTGCTTCGCATGTGTAGTCTTTGTGCTAATAATAGAGACTCAGACGAGTAGTCGCGAATGTTTCTAAATCTCTGAAATACATATTGAAACTCATAAGTTTCCCTCACGGGATGAGAGTAAAGGAATATTTCAAAAAAATGAGCTCATATCTACCTTGCTATCGAGAAGTAGACCAGCTCTGTTAAGCTTAGGAATTACGATGTTTAGAGGAATACTCAGCAAGAGTTGACCATACTTCTCGCGAACGTTTTTATCAGATGAGGTCAGATGCAAGATGGCCAGATCAACAATGCTATTGTAAACGTCTTCGCTCCAAGATACTTGCTTAGACTTGAGTAAACTTTCCAAGTTCTTACCAACCTTAAAATATCATGAAAAAATATATCTTCACTTTGAAACAATGATCCAAAAATTTTGATTGTCAAGATATTTAAACTCACTGCTAGACAGACTCTGTGATTCGTTGATGTACCACAAGTCAGTAGACTAGCAACAACAGATTGACATTCATCGGTCTTACTCAATACATTGACATAATTCTCGGCTTGAATGTAGATTTCATAGGTCCATTCCAGTAATATTACAAGAGTTTGTACAGGCATTTCTTTGCATTCAATTGTCTTGGAGATCAGATTGAGTATAATGGAAAGATGACCACTTGTTGGAGAGACTGTAGGCATATCTAAATTGCCTGGGAATATGTCCAAAGGCCGACATGAACTTGATCCGGTTATCAAACTAGAGCTTGGGACGAAATGGTTGTACCTGAAAAATTCACGAAAAAGAATTGTGAATAAAATATGAGGCCAATAAGGAGTGGCAGCGTGAAAATGAAACTTACTTTGAACAGTGGGTGTACAATAAAAATAGAATGTGGTATTGTAAAAGAGGGCTCTCAACAGAAAGTACAGGCTCGTGTGGTCTGAGCTTAACCGCGAGTAGCTCCAAAATACTTGGTTTCAATGCCCACATTCCTATTATTGAATTACTTGCATTGGCTGAAAAAAATATCATTGCTGGTTTCACTGCTCTAAGAATGGAACCATAAGAAAGAATTATTCAAAAATAAGTTTTACCGATGCCCGACAATGCTCGTAATAAAAATATGACGACTATTTCAGCATGTTTCCTCTCATAGAGCTGATCAGCAAAAGGATTTTCTGGGATTAAGGGCTCAGTTTCTGGTAGGATTGTCTTATATGCAATGTCAAGATCAGCAAGGATATAGCGGTAAGCTTCTTGCAAGAGTGGAATGTTCTTTAAATTCAGTAGACTGTGATAAACGTCAAGCACTGCATTTTGAATGACGCGACAATTTCTGAATCGCAACTTTGATAGAGTCGAGCCATTCCCTAGAAGTGTATGCACTATATCCAATGGCAAATTTGCAGAGACCTAAAATTTTTAATAAGTAATGTATTGCGAATAATAGTTAACAGATTTACAGATTTTGATTGGCAAAGAATTCATTAACATGGATTTCTGCACTAACCTCTTTTATCACTTTGGAGATGGTGTAAAGCATGGATACAATTGTATCATCCCAGAAAAGATCAACTTTTTGCAGCTGTATGTCAATGAATCTATACAACAGATCATGACTGGTCGAGATTCTGCTCTGAAGAAGCCCAATTAGTAGGCGAGTGCACTCATTAGCAACAACAACCAATTCTTCCTTCTCAACTGATGTATCGGAGTTCTTCTTCGTCCGTAAATCCATGGATTTCAAAAAGTTGATCAGGGATTCTTCTTTTTCTTTTGTCAATGTTGGTGTAGAATCTTTGTCAGAATTGTATTTGGGATTCTTTTTATCGTTTTTCGTGAGATTGAGTGATTTGATCAATTTTACAAGGTTTTCTTCGTTCACTTCATCATCTTTGTTCAAGCTTTTCAACAAAGAATCAATACTTTTCTGTGACAAATTCATATTCTTCATACATTGCGTTATACTGTCAGCGTTTTCCTGTAAATTTAAATCATCTTAAATATGGTAATATGCGGTCACGATTAATCGATGAACAAGTCTTGGGACAAAATTTCATCCACTAAGTACAAAGTATCCATACCTGCGACAATCCAATATCGTCATTGAACACATCAAGCCCATCGTCAATTTCAATAGCTTTCACTACAGTTTTCAACATTTTTGAAAGGCAATCCATCAAAAACGACCACTGTACAGCTGGTGTAACATTCGGACTTAGATGGTTTTCAATGCACTTTACAACAGTATTAAAGACCGCAATGAGCGACGTTATCCTCACTATGCAATCTTTTGGGCAAGTCACCGCATCTTCGTCGCCGGGTGAACTGCGACCCGATCCGGGAAGTGAAAGCTCTTCATCGTAACTTTCCATATCCTCGAGGAATTGACTCAGCAGAGTGAGAGTGAATTGTAGATCTAAGATCCAAAAGTTGCCAAGATGTTGTAGACTTCGACCCGCATACTCAATTACTGATCTCTGCTGCGTCGAGTCAATATGCCAGCCAACGAGGATGTCTACAGTATCACGAAAATGCTCACTGAAGCTTTCTGGATATAAATCGATCAGCTGAAGGATCGAATCCACTGTCGCGATCAATACGTCGGATCGATCAACATTCTCAAGGACAGACTGGAGTTGTGACATCAATGCCTGCAAAATTTTGTTTTAGTCGAGCTATTAGAATGTGCGAAGGAAGGTATTCATCGACATCAAGTCACAGGGAAAAAATGGAATCAATTCGTATGATGAGAAAATTCTTACCAGAGAGTGGTCTTGGAGTTTCGATTTTTCTGCATCGAGTTTCAAAGTCTCGCTAAACGATTTCATCAGTAAGCACTTCATATCGTCTTTTCGTTCTACAGAATATTTATTGAATATCCAGTCCATGAATCTAAAAGAGATGGGATATTATCAAAGTTGTTCTCAACGTTTTAGAGATTCTATACTACAGATTTGCATGCGCGTTCCATATTAGACTATTAAACGTTTATATTATTTATACGAACCTTTTGAAATCATGGTCAACAGCGTACCCAACGCGACCCAAGCACTTGGCTACTTCATTTTTTGCTTCAAGACTGGGACTATTATATAAAATGTCCGAAATGTTTTCACAAATTACATCTAAGTTTCTTCTGATATATTTATAGTTTTCTGGTGCCAGCATGCCTTCTTGCAATTGCTTGCAAAGGCCCAGAAAGTGATCATAGTCGTCTTCCCGGCTTAAACGTCTTAGAAGCTTTGAAATCCTTGAATCCTCTGGAAAATTAAATAAAACACATCATTGAAGACCCTGATTTCAATGACTTTCATAGAAAGTTCAATACAGCAGATTATTGATCCATCTCATTCAAGGACACTGGATTTACAATGGGATATTCACCATTTGCTCTCTTGTCATCATAATATTTGTTTTCCTGATTTTTCAGCGATTCTTGAAATTTCGTCCTTGAGGACTGATGCGAGTATCCGCCATCGTTAGAGTTGGGTTCGCGGTCGACAACCGTTTTCTTGAAGGCACGGCCTCTAGTACCGCCACCCCCACGTCCACGGTCACTGATGCCGCCGCGAACCATTCGAAACTCATTGCGAGGCTCAACAGTTGACCTGTGGGAATAAACATGATTAGCCAAAGAAAAATTATCAATGATTTGTCTTACACAGTACAATAGTAACCAAACAAGGTGAGATAAATCTGTAGATGGAGTAAGAATGTATTAACTTGTCCATACCTGGGTTTGCGGCTAAAAGTATGATCACCAGAGTAGTTATTTGAGTTGCGAGGGCAAATGAAGAGTGTCGTTTTTGGAACCCTAATTGTATCACTGTTGAGCTTTTTCACACTCCCGCTATCCTCTTTATCCTCTTCAATTTTACGCTCAAAAATCACAGTCTCGTCCAATTTGTTGGATACTTTTAGCTTAGTGCCAATACTTGTACTTCCACAGCTACTCATCACATTGCTCTGTGAGTGGATGTCATGATCCACACACCACACAGGCGTACAACGATTTTTTCACTTGATAAGTCACCTAGGTTAGAAACGATTTAATGAGGAATGAGCTTTCTTAGCTGTCAGAGACTTGTATCACGTATTTAAATCAATAATTAAGGTATTTGCGGGTGTCTGCAGTGGTTATAAATAAAAATTTGACAGGTAGATGAAGAACCAGTAAATAAATTCACGAATGGTAATTAGGTCACTTTCAATTGACATAGTAGATTTCATCACTAGCATAATCTCACTAATGAATGAGAATGAATGTAATATAAAGATCCCACACTGAATCTGTACAGCACCACAAAAATCTACATGGAAAATTCTTGAGCAACATCAAGGATGCAGGCAAAGCACCTGTGATGAATTGCAAAATATTAACCTACAATCAGGATGCAAATTACTTGATTACTTCAATTTTGTGTTATACAGTCTGTTTTGATAACTGAATCTTGAGAAAGATTAATGATTTAAAAATCACAGGCCAATGATGAATATTCTAGCAGTCACTTCTAAGAACATACAAAATAATTATCATTCCAATGACTATGGTTACATTAAGGATATGTCTTGACTTGATGAAAGATATCTAGCGCCTAGATTTAGGCACATAAATTGATATTTCAAGTCGTAGCTTTAATGTAAAATCAAAACATTCATCTTGGATATGAAGGCTCATGATCCAGAAACCCAATTCATTTTCAGCTGAATCTATTTATATCATTTACATGAACAGGGACTGGATCTGGTAACGATTCTTTCATCAAAGTTTGTATGATTGATCTGTTTACAAAGATGGATACTTGAGCAAATGTCAATGAGCATTTATTGTTTACAAAGACGATGAACATTCTAATTCATCTTTTGCTAGAGCAATGAGTATCATTCATGACTTTATCACTACTCCACGTAGTGAAGTTGAATATTTAGTAAGACCTCCACAAGAATTAGCTAGAATTGATTCAAAATTAATCAAAAAATGATTCTAATGCATAGAATGAAAATTAGCATCTGGACAGACACGTAGAAACAACAAGTAATCCGAAATGATGTTACAACTCACCAGTAAACACGGATAAATTTTTCACGCGGCAGAGTCCACAAGTACGAGTGCAATATTTCACAATACAGAAGAAAACGTGCGCAGGTAGTATAGCATCAATTCATCTGAGCCAGTTGTTTAGGTGTAGGCGTGAGATATTCGAAAAATGATGCTCGAGTGTCTTTTTTCCAAATGAGAATTTGTCCTTGTTATTCAGTAGAACTCGTGATGACTGAATATTGATGCTCGATGTGTGGGAAAAACACTTATCAAAAGTATCGTCACGCTTTTACGAGCATCAATTATAATGATATGCCCACAATGCCCACATGCACAAACCGTATATCATCAAAAGAAAAACGCGCGCACGCGTTAGTAAAAAGTGTTCTATGGCACGATAGAATTACTTTTTTAAGCCACGAGGCTATCACAAAGTCACAAGCCACACACGAACTACTGTAAATGTAAATAGCGTCTTATGCAAAACTTCAACATCCGCAACATTCCACCATTTTGAAAATTTTGCAAAACTACGGGAGTTTTGTGTAGAGGTCCTCGTAGGCGGGAATTTCGTCTGCTACTCCGTGCTTCGGTATTGGTTCATTTGGAACGGCATGAGGACTGACAGAAAATTTGAAATTTTAATCATATTTTAATCACATAATTTCAACCCTCATGGCAAAACTTCTTAATTAGCAATTATCCACGTGAGTGAATGGAAACTTTTAATGATCAGCTGGTAAAGCAAGATGTGAATGGAAAATAGGAAAGCTAAGTCATTCCACAAATAATTGTAAAAGTGGAAAGTGTTTCTGAGAATTATACTCAAGCTGTGCATTATCATCAAAATTTCTCAATATTCTACCTCTTTCGCACGAATAATCTTTGTTCCAAACAGCTATCAAACACTAATATCATCCATTTCAGCTCTTTATAGCTTTATTCAACTGTAAAACGGTGATCAGAGAGGATTAAGAATATGCAGTAAAAAATCTCGATTAACATACAGACAACTTTTATTCTTAAAAAACAGTGGAATTCAACTAATTATAGCGGTGTCTTTTCAAGTACAACGCAATTTTGTCTATAAGTGTCATGCTAACGACTCACTAATTTTCAATTAAACTTGGAGTGGTTTTTTAGAGAGTTTCTTTATACAAATGAGTAATTGTCTGAGTCAGTGACGCGGGCTTATGTTACATACGTTCTAAATATGACTTGTATTGAAAGAGGTATATGGTATAGAGCAATACTTTGACGTTTATGAGAATCTATAAGGATATAATTCAGTCCACAATCGGCTACGATGTCTGGAGTCGAATTTTGTTATTCCTCCATTTCCTAGAGTATTAATAAAGTACTTTGAAATAACGATTTCTCCCGGAAACTTATTCCGGATTCATTTCTGCTTTATAAAAGAAATGTAAGCACACAGAACGCATTTCAATGCAGATGATGGGAATCGGAATTTTTTCAAGTTCTTAGCTTCTTGCTGGCACCATTCTATTTAAGATGTTAAAATTGAGACTATCTACATACATCGAGATTACTGAAGTACTATCATCGGGATTACTTTCAAATGTTACACAGCGTTTTTCATACAATTTGAATCGGCTCTTCACACTTCAAAACTTTCATAACAAATCACAAAAATTCTGTCGAATCGCTAAAAATCCTTTACTTTCTGGCTCTTGCATTGCCCTGCCCTCTCTTCAGCTTCTTCAAAGCGCACTTGGCAGCGGTACACTTGGCTATTCTATAATTTCTACCAATTCCCTTGAAGGACCCTTTGCCAAACACATCTACAGTAACTCTGACTCTTCTCCCATCAGCAAGTTTTTCTGGCCTTCCAAATTTGGCTGTCTCCGGTTCCAACTCTAAAAGCTCTCGAATCGGTGACTTTGGCACATGAGAACTAAACAGCTCAATCTCAGCTTGCATTATTCTATGATACACTCTCCAAACGGCATCTAATGACATATCGCTATCAAGATAAATAGCCCCAGCTAACGACTCAAATACGTCACCCAAAGCTTTGGGAACTTCGACATCTTCTGCTTCCTCAAATTCTTCTTCACCAAGTAAGTAATACTCTTCGCTTATAGAGTGTCCATTTTCTTCTTGTATTCGAACAAATCGATCTATAACTCCATTGAGCCCGGGTGACAAGTGTCTAAAGTATTTATGAAATCCACAACGAACAGCTAGAGAGGCAAAAATTGTATTGTTTACGAGAGCAGAACGTAAATCGGTAAGAGCTCCTGGAGAATGTTGTCGAGGATCTTCGTAGAGGTGACGGGTGATCAGGTAGTCTAGAACAGCATCGCCGAGAAATTCTAGACGCTGATAGCAGTCGGTGAGTCGATTTGGCTGGTAAGATGCGTGAGTAAAAGCTTGAAGGAGATAACTGCGGTTGCGAAATCGGTAGCAGATTGAGCGTTCGAGGACGTCGTAGCCGTCGAGCATTAGATCCAACTCAAGGTAAGGATTTGGAACGTTGAGAAAGAGCGGCGATGGTGGCTCAGGAAGCTGTTTGTACCTGCGAACATTTTTCAAGAATTCGTTGTTATTTCTTCCATTTTCGAAGAGATATGAATGAAATTTGATTATAGCACTCCACGGGGACAAGGGATAATTTAGATTTCGTCTTTTAAAGAAAAGTATGCATCCATGTACAGCCCCATTAAACGAGATCAAAATGTCTGTGGTCAGTCAAACAATTCGCGTGGAAAGCTCTCTCGTAGAGATTGAGGTCTTCATTGTCGACGCATCATACTTTAATATATTTAGGGTTCTTTTGATGTTGGAACAAATTGGATTTTTGGAACAAAAAATATGTTTTTGGGTTTATGCACATAAAATCTAAGATGTCTTACCTAAGTTGTGTCCACATAATTTTACCATCAGAATCTATGCTTTTCTCGTACGGCAAGCTTCCAGAAGGCATGTTCTCGGGTTTCTTCTCCTGATACAACACGACCTTCTCAGTCGGCAGAACGTGAATTCCAAGCCAGCTCATAAAGAGTAAAGCTCCTCGAGGGCCGCAAGCTATCAAATAAGCTCCAATCAGCGCTTCTACACAATCTGCAATACTTTTATCTGGTATGCTATGTTGCGTAATCAAATTATAAGGTATAAAAGACGAGACTCTTTCGCTATCGAGGCAGCTTGACACAAGCTCATTCTTCAAAATTTCAAGCTTGTGCTCGGTTTCACGTACAAGCTTATCCACATCGACTGGTCCTGTAGTAACCAAAGGTGGTATATCAGCTTGACTCCACATTGCTGACGGTACTCCAGATTCAATAAGAGCCTGTTCAAGCTCCTTTGGCACGTAATAACATGGTGGTAACCAATTATCATGTGGTTCAAACTTGGTAGCGATCATGCTTTCACCAAGAGCTTTTTGCTTGCCAAGCTTGTAAAGATTGAGATTACTGACGTGTTTTGAACGTAAATGACTGAGTTTTCCTTCGTGACTTCGCTCATAAGTACAGAAAAGGTACGTTGTGATGGCATACTTGAGGAAACTGTCGCCAATGGTTTCCAAACGTTCAAGATTTATACCATCGTTGGCATTTGACATTGTTAGAGCTTGCAGAATTAGACTTGGGCTTGGGCCAGGGTGACCCTCAAGTTCTGGTTGATAATCGAAGCTAAATAAAGGTGGTCCAGTTTCGAAAGGTTCTAAGTCGGTTGGAGGTGGAGCGATGGGTTTGCGATGGATGGAAGAAAAGGTGTTGGCATCGCGGTTAGATATTTCTTGACGGAAATAGTCCGATACGACTCGTACATATTCTTCATGCTCGAAGTTGGTCTGTACTGAGCTTGGACTTGTGAAGCTTTTACGCTCAATTGTGACGGGAGTGTCAGCTGGAATGAAGCAGCCACTGCTTTCTATTAGATCGATGTTCTTCAGAACCTAGGAATTCAGAAGGATTTTTTAATGATAACACTATGATACTGCAGTAAAATTAAGCTCTGATACAAAAATGTACAAATCTACGCCAAATTCTGCAATTGATCACAAACAGTGCGAGACAATGTCGAGTAAAGGTCAATCCTTGTATCGCGAGATCCTATGTAAAAATCTAATGAATTAATGAAGCATGATCAACCATTTGGTGCAAGTCACCAATGATAATGTACTACCAAAGAACTCAATCGTCAGATTGCAGAAGATTATTGATCGGAGGAAAATTCTTCATGGTCTGGTCTTCTGATACTAATATTTTTACTGATATGCTTCTCTTTTACTCCCAAGGCAACAGGGTAGGAATCTTTGAGTATCCAATTGCAAATTAGAATTTAAGAAATTCAAATCAGTCAAGCATTGCAATACTCACTTGTTCCTCATGAGTTACTTTATGCCGTTCAAATTCCTCGCTATTTCCTCCAACAGAAAAATCCCATACCATCGACTCGGGCTTGTCTTGTTCGAAGATCAAATTAATCTTCTCGGTTGTCGGAGACTCGACAGCCTCGGCCACGTTGTCACTCGTGTATTCAATTTTGAGCCCGTCATTCCCATCGCTTTGACTTGTACTACTATCCATATCGTCGTCATCGTCATAACTGTATCCGTCATCGGAATCGTCGTCGTCATCATCGTCGAGCTCGGAATCATAAGTGGGTGAACCGTATCTCACGTTGCTACCCCACTGAAGTCCTGAATCCGATGCTCCAGGAGCCGTATTTAGCATTTCGTTTGACCACATACCGATTTCCATCTCGCATGAATCATCGACCATTTCATCATCATCGTCGTTGATTCCGTTGTATTTAGATGTATCGATTGTTTCGATATCGGGATCTTCGAGTGGTGGTAATTCGATATTTGATTCTTTGATGGGTGGTGCTTCGATTTCGGGTGTTGGTGGAGTTTCTTGCTTGCTAGCCTGAAATTTTCATCGGTAAAATACGAATTTCAACTCAATTTAGATCATCGATGCCAAATGAGGTGCGAGTTACGTGAATCAAGTTCAAATATCCCTGACTTTTTATCACCACGAAAGTGATTCAATCAAGCTCTTTTTGATCAAGAATAGAGTTCATGAAACCAATGAAATTATATTTGACCTGGCTGAAAATAACTCGGTGGGACCCCATGGGGCCCATAGGATGCCACGGGGTACCACAGAGTCCCATGGGTCCCCATGGGGCTTCGTGGGACCTGGCCCTGGGAAAATTTCCAATCTTAAAATTTGCGAAATTTGGCATCTCACCTGAGACGTGTAGCATACAAATTTCGATCGGATTCGATACTTTTTGGAGGTATAATTGCCGAAATTCATATGCTGCACGTCTCAGATACTAAATTTTGCAAATTTCAAGATTGAAAATTTTCCCAGGACCAGGTCCCACGAAGCCCCATGGAGTCCCACGGAATTATTTTCAGCAGGAAAGGTCTTCTCGTAGATAATGAGAAATAAATCAGCAAAAAGCAAACCATGTGACTTGAGCACACAAGAGGCATGGAAGAAAACTCATACCAACCTTATCTTCTTTGGTCCTCTTGAGCACGTCAGCTAAACTCCAGCCAAAATCAAGGGGTGGCCATTCAAAATCTTCTCGAAGTTCTTCTCGACCAAGATTGATTGCCGCAGCAACTTTGCAACGGATCTGATCGGCGAGCAACAAAGCGTTCACTCTATATAAAATACAAGGCAAGCATACGGCCTGTCTCCACAAGGAAGCAGGAAATGGATGGATTGCACACAGTTCAGCTATTAGGATTTGTTTTTGCTCTAGATTCTCACGCTTTGCACGCTTCGTCTCTTCGCTGCTTGTCGGCAGAGCTACACCTTTTCGATTTACGTATCTGCAAGAATCATTCTTATTTTATTAACAACTTCTAACATCGTCATTCGAAAAGATTTGGAGCAGTATTATTAACTCGAACTATGATTGAATTGAGGCTCAACCGACGCGATTGCATTTTAGAGAAAAATGCAATAATTGATGAAATATGAATGAATAAACGAGAAGCAGTACAATTTGAAAGAATTGAAAAGATGCTACAAAAATCATAAGACAAACCTCGGAGTCAAAAAGTTTAGTCGAGCAGACGTATGATCAACGTCAAGCAGGGGCTGTTCAAGATTCTGAATCTGTATACTGTACTTCTTCGAGTAGTATTCCTCGAATGTCTCGTAGTCAGCACCAGGAAATCTCGATTTTGGATTCAAATGCTCACAGATTTCGGCGACGTAAAAGTACTGTGGTTGATCTTGGTTGCGATACCATGGCATTATCACGGCATCATGATACAGATCGGGATCGAATTTAAAACTGCGTCTTTTTTCGTCAGGGACGTGAGAAGGAAGACTGTTGCGGCTCACGTAGATGCGTTCGAGAAAGTCCCAATCGACGATGACATTAGCTGGAGTTGTTGAGTCTCGTTTCACCGGCACAATCACGTACGAGTTGTCCGATGCGTTCGGGTCGAACATCATCAGATACTTTTGTAACCTTTGAACAGAGATTTTCTTCAATTTCTGGCATCAAATTTCCGAAAGTTGGAAGATTTTCCTGTCTCGCGTACATTACTCGAGAAAATACATAAAAATGTTGGAATGTGAGATGTTTTTAATTTTATACTAACTCTAATACTAATGAGCACATGAATCTTGTTTTTGCAATTTTCAGTACGATTCAACAGAAAAAGCTTTTCGATCAATGTAAATCGATCAAACGAAAATGCAAGGATATCTATCTCAATTATTTACTGAACATCAAAAGAAGGATATTCAAAATAATTCAATGATATAAACTAAACAATGGATTCCATCCTACCTGAGCACGTTTGTGAAGGTATAGTTCAGAAATGAAACAGATTTCTCAATCTGCATTTCATCAAGCACTACATCTTTAGCGCTGAGTTTGAGCTCAACCCGCACTTCTCCAGACCTCGTATAAATTGGAAAAGGGCAAACCTTGGGAATCGGCTTACTCGTTAAAACACCGAATCCAATATCTGATTCCTCGGGTGGATAAATTCTTCTTCCTCTTGTGTTCTGTTCCTCCGGTAATGGACAGCTTAATGCCATACTCACATGGTACAAGTAACAAGGAACTCCAGGTTCTGGTTTACAGTCGCTCAAAGATTTAGCAACTTTTTTGTAATAATACTGTCGCCTTTTTGTTGTTCCTGGTCTGACATCCGAAAGTTCGTCTCCAGGTAGCGGAGGTACTTCGGCATCCTCAGGTCTTGCTCGAAAATTTTCTTTTCCAACGGGCATAAGTTGTTCGTCAAGTTCACCGCATTGATGAAGCTCTACGCAAACTCGAAGAGCTACTGTGCGACGTGCTAAAGCTCGACTTGGCATGGGGTATGATGAGATCGGACGTTTGAGAGGTGAGTTGATCGGTAAACGCAAGCTGCAGATCCAGGAGGGGCCAATAAGGTCCAATTCGATTTTTGAAAGACGCCACTCTGCAGTCAATTTTGTGAATGTGTCACTAGGTAGTTTTGCACAATACCTGTAAGATATTTGATATTAGAGAGAATATTTTCTTCAGAAGCTACAATTTGTGAGCAAATGCATGTTTTGGTCAATTCTACATCATTAGACTTTAGCTTGTTCAGTAGTTGGATGTGAGAAATCTGAATTGAGGGTAGGTGAGAAAGAATGAAGATTGATAAGCTCACCTGTTCACTAGAGATATTGCAGAATTGAGAGATACTTTTGGAGCATCATCTTGCCCTAATGGTTTATATTCTACCATCAGAGGGTCATATACATCTGCTTTAGATTCTTCAACTTCTACAGCTTCTCTACTCGAACACTTTGACAGTAGTATCTCTTCAATGTAGTGGTAATGAGCTAGTTGTTTTTTAAATTCTTGAGATCTGCCTTCGGGCACTAATAAAACATGCAGTGCATCAGATGCTCTAGCTCTACTCTTGCATTGCACGTATGATTGATAACTTTTAGGAAAATCGAACCTCATAACAAAATTACATTTAGGAATGTCAATACCTTCCTCTAAGATTGCTGTAGATATCAGCAAATTACATTCATGGATTCTGAATTTTTTCAATACTTCTTCTTGCTTTCTATACTCTTGCTCTAAATCTTTGCCACAAACAATGTTATCAGTGCTCTTCTCACTGGTATAGAGTGGAGATAGAAAACGATAATCATTCTCACACTTGCTAAGCTCATTAACAAGATAAAATAAAACTTTTGCTGTGACAGCATTATCTACAAAGACAACACCACAAAGAACATTTGGATCAGTCAATCCACGATTATATCGGAATGTTCTGAACTTTCTGAAGCCTGCATCTGGCTTTTTAGAATATGGTTTAGAAAACTTATCACAATTGATTTGTTCACTTACAGGAGCACTACTGATATCTTGAGAACTATCAACAGTAGTCTGACTTTTATTTGGGGGTGTAAAAATCTTGAGTACATCTATTAGTCTACAAACTTTTGGAGTAGAAAACTTGAATATCTTCTCAGAGTCTGTCAAATCTCCAAAGATATCATCACAATATGCTCTTATTTTTACAAACAGGGTAGAGACAACAACTAGTAATAAGTAATGTCTATCATACGGTGTTTTGATTTTCAGCTTCTCTATCAGTTGCAGGAATATCAGAGCTGCTCTATCTGCGCCCCATAAACCCAAAGTTTCAAGTATATGTAAAAATTCTTCTATCATCTCAAATGGTTTCTCAGTCGGATTTGGAATTTTTTTGATGTCCTCAAGAAATTCCTCATCATAAATTTCTGTAGGATCATACCGGTGATCTTTGAGAAAACTTATTACAGAATTAGTCCACTCCCTCACATCATCTTCTGCCTTTTTTCTTTCTTCAATTTTGTACTCTAATAGATATTCCTTTGGTTTTGGGCTATATCTCAAGATAGATGTAAGATCACTAGCTGTTTCTATCTTGCACTGGAGCAAAGACTCGATTCTCTGAATTTCAAAACTCAATTCTCCAGGTTCTCTTGTCAAATTATACAATGGAACTGCAAAACCTATTACTTTAATATTGTTATTATCACAGGATCTAAGAATTTTCAGAATGCTATCTAACTTATCATTTGTAACTAGTTTGTGACACTTGTCTATCAACAATAAATTAATTTGATGTTGTTGAATTCTATTTGTGACCAGCAATTCATGGCAAATATTCACTGTTAGCACCAACACTTGAATATCCGTAAAAAACACGTTTGCGTCAAAATTCTTCGCATCAGTACACTGTAAAACTTTCAAATCTGTGAGCTGCTCAATGTGAACAGCTTTGATGGCACACAAACTTTCATCTTCGAAGAGATAGATTGTCCTTTTCCCTTTGCAAGCAAGACTTTTTCTATTATTTAGGGCTGCCTCTTGAATCAATTTTATTGCAATGAAAGTCTGCTCAGAACTCTTTCCGAGACAAATGATTATATTACTTTCTCTAGCTGAGTAAAAAAGTTCTACTTGATGTTCTCTTGGAGTGAATGATTTCGTATGGACATAATCGTTGAAAAAGAAAGCCATTATGATTGTATACTTCGGAATTGATTCACTTTTAAAGTTAGTCTAATTAATTAACGCGATGAGTTGATCACTTTTAACTTGATTGTATTCTTGAATTGCAACTTTTTATCGTAAACACAGCCCATGTTTCATCTTTGTGGGCAGAAGTTTGCGGTGTGTACAGCGGTGTAAACAAAGCAAATTCATTGGTTATGTTCAGTAATTTCGTCTGCTTCAAAATTCAGCATGAGCATTGCTTCTGCTGCGGCATTCGGCTAATAAGATGTTTCTCTTTTGCATCAGGTTGTTTGTTGTTTATTAACGATTTGGAAATGCATAGATACTGTGAATGCTTCTTGCTCCAATTTTATTTTAGTTTCATTACACGGGTATACGGTATGAAGTATGAGTGATGAGAAATGCAACCGTGCGTGCTTATTTGACTTATTTGTATATACGTGGAAAATTCGACAAATTCGATTCGATTTTGGTACTTATATGATGCAATTTACGTGTAAGGAGTGGTAATTTGAAGCTTTCATACTCAATACCTAGATGAAGGACAGTATTTTCGTATGAATCTTTCAATTTCTTGCTTGGTAAGCAGATTCAGTCATTTGTGTCTTCTTGATACTTTGGCTCATTTCTCACTTTTACAGCTATGTATAGGAAACATTCATCATTGTAATCCATACATAACTGCTCATTTTACAGGTTTTCATTGACAGGCACTCACCTTCAAAATTAGCCTCATCAAAGAAGTAAAAGTCTCCTTTTTTACCATGGTGTCAAAGTCTTCTCGTCCAATGACATTGTTTGAGGCTGTCATGTGGGGCACCTCAAAGCAAGTTCAAACTATACTTGAACAACGTGACCTCACATTTGATGACAACTGGACTGACTATGCTCTATTGATAATCGCTCTCAAACGGAAAAGGAAAGAAATTGTTAAGCTTTTGTTGAACAAAGGTTGCCGCACTCAAAAAGTGCCAAAAGCCAAAAATTGTGACACACCTTTTCATTATGCAGTCAAATTGAGTGATCTAGACATTGTTAAGATGTTATTGGATAGAAACACATCAATCAATGACAGAGATCAAAAAGGAGACACACCTTTAACTCATGCAATGAAGAATAACAGTCATCTGATTGTGGATTTGATTCTTAGTGCTTGTGCCCATGACACGAATGCTACTGATTCAGATAATCTTTCACACTTTCATGTAGCTTGTATGAGAAATCATTTGGATGCTGTAAAACAATATTTGAAACATGGTGTTGATGTGAATAGTCCTGTCAATCTAACTGCGAGAGGATGGCCTGGTTTTACAGCACTTCACTTTGCAGTAGACAATGAATGCATAGAAGTGGTGGAATTGCTTTTGGATCACAATGCTGATATCAGTATAAAGAATGCAGAACATATGACATCTCTCCATTTGGCTGTGAATAAGAAAAATGATGTAATTGTTAAGTTAATCCTATCATCTCATGAATGTCATAAGTCTAATCCAGTAGATAAAAATGGACTTTCACACTTCCACATAGCTTGTATGAAAAATCACTTTGAGGCAGCTAAAATGTTTCTGCAGAATGGAGTACAAGTCCAGGATGCAATTAACAATAATTCACCTGTTTGGCCTGGGTTTACTGCACTCCACTTTGCTGTGAAGGGTATGTTTTATTTCTTCTTACCCATCAATTGCTAAATTTTTAAAAATATTTTAATTTGTCACTCACATTGAATTTTTCCTTTCAGAGTCTACACTGAACAATGACAAATCAGGACCTCTTGTTGAGTTGCTCTTACTCAGTAAAGCAGATGTAAATGCTAAGGATGTCCAGGGGCAGACCCCATTGCACTTAGTTTGTGCGCAGACTGATGATCAGATTTATAGAATGATCCACACTGTTATCAAAATTGATAACTTGGCGACTCATACAGAAAGTAAATGGGATACATTTTGTGAAAAAATTTCAGAAAAAATGAATGAATTATCTCACTCTAATATTATCAAGTTACTCTTGAAGTACAAGAGCGATGTAAATGCCAAAAATAGTCATGGTGAGACACCACTGTTTTATCTCTACAAGAATGATCGCTCAAAAACTTCCAGCAGAGTAAAATTCGATGAATGCATTACTAAACCAGTCATCAAAGAATTCAATGCACAGCGTTTGAAGATTCTCAAAATATTACTAGATCATAATGCAGATGTGACATCACACAATGATACTGGTCAGACAATACTGCACTTCATAGCTAATGTTTTTAAGAAATATGATGACGATACAAAAGAAGAAGCTACTGAATTAATCTTGCAAAGAGGAGCTGATGCTGATGCAAGAACAAAATATGGTTCAACACCACTTCACATGGCTGCTAAAAATGGTCATGCTGCATTGATTGAGCTGTTACTCAAACACAAAGCCAATATCAATTCTTCTGAAGGATCTGATCAGTCAACTCCTCTACATTTAGCGACATCTTATCAACAAATACGAGCCATAAATGTTTTACTAAAATATAATGCAGATGTAACAGCAGTAAAATGTGGTGGAATGAATTTACTTCACCTAATGGCTCTTATGAATCCAGAAAATTCTGAGGATCCAGAATTCATAGAGTCGTACGAAAATACGATCAAGTCTTTCATGGAGCGCGGATGCGATGTGAACGCCCAAGATATAAATGGAAGGACGCCTTTGCATTTAGCAGCATGGGAACATAATAACGCTGCAACTTGGGCACTTATTCAACAGTTTGCTGATGTTAATGTTGAAGATTACAGTGGAGAGACGGTCCTCTCGTTTCCGTTGAATGCCCTTGATAGATGTCTGAATATTTATTGCATGTTCAGAGATTATATCAACGTATTGAAACTCGCCGGATTACACTTGAGTGACAAAGTAAAATCGAGTTATGCGAAGTTGTACGATACAGATCCGTTCAATTTAAATGACGATCTATTCCACCAGTGTAGAGAAGAAATCAAGAGGATGAAAGAGATCAAAATTAGTAACTATTCATCACTGTTTGACATCATATCCAAAGATTCAAATGAGATGGAAGTTTATGCTGGGAATGATGCGTTTCAAAACCTTTTAAATTCCGAAAGTTTTGATAAAAATTTCAACATCTACGGTAATTTATTGAAATCTCAATATCGCAAGGGCTTGACAAAAAAAGCTTTGCTAGAAAAGGCCAAAAGTGTTATAGAATTTATGATAGGGTTCGGCCTACCAGATTCATGCTGCTATCGGATATTCCGATTTTTAGATGACAAAAGTTTGAACAATCTGATCAAGGCAAAAACAGTCGTGCTACCTGATGTTAGAACTTACAAAAAATCAGCTCCACCCAGTCGAAGTGAGTGTGAATCGCTAGAAAGTGCGATTGCTTATTGTAAAAAACTATTTAGTAAGCAAATGGAAATGGATATAGCTTGAAAATTGTATACAGATTGAAATGGATAACTACCTCGATAACTAGACACGTAGGTATTGCGAACGAAGTCCACTTTTATTAGGAAGAATATAAAAATTTTTTGGACAAGGATCTCTCACAGTTCATTCTATTTAATAATATAAAATCATCATCTCATCATTTATTAGTCATGTACCTTGCCGGTGTAGATAAAAATCTGCCGAGCGCGATTTTTTTCATTATGAACATGAATATCTTATTCTGTTGCACTGCTCCACATTCATATTTTTTTAAAGTTCTTTACTGATGTATTTCCTGTAAATTCATTCAACATTTGTGTATTTATCTTTTTTTTTTTTTTTTTTTGGTACCTTGCCGATGAGCATCAATTATTTTTCATCATATTTCTTTTTTTCTTTTTACTGTTAGAACATTTTTTGTTTTTTTTTTCCTCAAGCGAGTCATTATTTTTTTTTCGCTCTTCTTCTCTTTGAGATCAATAAAAACTCTTTTCTAATTGTAAATATTCAAAGTGATGAATATAACTTATAATTATAATATTATATATCAGAATTGGGAAATTATTTTGTCCTTCTCAATTGTAACTTGGCTATCAAACATGTGTACAACGCACTACTTAGAAGTATGGTGGTACAAAGTTGTACTAAAGTCAAGGTGATATCGATTAGTTCTTTCAATATATGATACGGAATCTTAGATTTTTTCACAGAGCTTTTCTAAAAGGATCTTCTTTTAACAAACACTGACTAATACTCGAAAATCACTATAATGGCTCAAGTAAAAGTGAATTGCCCGTCAGCTTTAGAAAAAAGTAGGTCGTAACAAAGTAAATATATTAGAAAGAGACAGCTGACGAAGCGAGTCAAATTTTTAGATTACGTCTGCGATTGTTCATCGGGACGATTGGGGTAGGATTAAAAAATGCACCATTATTATTATTAGCCTTACTACTACTTATCTGCTTGTTTTTGCTGATTGTAGCTAGACCAACCGTATCGGCACGAGATCGATACATTTCGGGATTCATCTTTTCCAGAAAGATTCTCTCGGTGAGTGACTCGCCATTATAATGTTTACGTTCCGGAAGGCGTTGATCCTTGTGATTAGTGTTTGACTTAGCTTGATGTATTACACCATAATAATTAAACTCTTCAAGATTTTCTGAATCTTCGTCTGCAGGTATATTCTCCTTCTTGATGTTAACTTTGTGGTAAGGATCGCTAAGTTGAGGATTCTTCTCGAGGATGAGTTTTTTTATATTCTCTGTCAAGCGCTTGTTCTCATCAAGGCTTTTTAAGCAGTTTCGTTTAAGTTCAGCGTTTGCTTCGTCTTTGATTCTGATCTGCCTTTGGGATTCTTTCAACATTTGACACAATCTATTTTGCTGTATCAAAAGCACGTTCACGTAGGTTGCTGGGATTGACGATGTCAGATTTGACGATTCAGCTTTGGAGATACTGGTGGATAAGGGTTCAAGTGTAAATGCAGAGGTTGAACTTTCTGTTGATTGTCTTGCTGCTGCTTGTTGCTGTTCTCCTGTAGGGATTTGAAAGAAAGAGTTCAGATTCAATAGGAGCTACTGGACAAGCGATAAGCTACAGGATAAGCGAGATCGAGTTCTAAAAATTTTTATGGTTAAGTAGATGGAGTGTTGTCATTTTTAGCTGAGACTTTGGAATTTCCACTATTATACATCTGCGATGATCGAATAGAATCGCACAAGGGATAATTGCAGAATCGACCACTGACTTTTGTTGTTTCTTTGTCGTTGACAATTTAATCGAATTGCAACTTTACTTGTGAATGAATTTCGGTAACCATCAGATTAGTCATAATAATAAATGAGTATAAAAAGATCATTCAGATGATCAGGATATAAAAATATCCACGATGAAGTTACACATAATCGCACGTGTATATGATGGATGCAAGGATCCAAAATAGGAAACATTAATTGATTTCCTTGAAAATTTCGCATTCTAACAGGTTTTTTGTCATATCAGACTAGAAATCGAGACGAGTAAGTGTACCCAAGCTTTCCAATCCTAGTGGTATCACATGAGATTGTGATTTGTTTTATTTTGCATGTCAATTTTTAATCAATATTGAACATCTCACGGAGTCATCTGAGAATTTTAATTTACATGGAGTGAGAACCACAAGGTGAATTTGATAGGCAAGACATGAATACCGTAACTTTGTCTCTTCATCAGATTTTATAGTTTTAAACTGCGGGTTAACGATAGAAAATTGGAACTAGCCAGAATCATCATTTTACAGTTATGATATCGATCGATATAATAGAACGAGAGAGATCAGAGATTAATTGCAAAGTAAAAATAAATATTTCTCTCGATTCGTCGGTTGTCAAAATTGGCTCAATAGTATTAGGTTTCATATGCGCGTAAAAACCTCAAGTGGTTACTGAAATAATTTACTCTTATCAAACTTGGGTACACTCACCTCGACTCAAAAAAATTCGCAAATCTTATTTTCATCACTCGAAATAATCGACTCTTCATCCACTAGTAACTCATAGAACCTCTGCACCAGAGACGGAGCTAATTTCTCAGCAATGACAATCCCAACAAACGTCAAAAAGTATTTTCCAAAATTTCTCTTGAGGAAATTCCATTTGCACTCACTTAGAAGATTTGCATTGGCCCGTTTAAGATTTTCGTACTCCTCGGTAAGTTTCTTGTTTTCGCTGCTCGTCTCATCCATCTTTTTCTGCATCTCTTCGAGTCGTTTTTCCAAAAATGAAATTTTTATAGTCTTGGCACGAGTTTCACCTCTGAGGATACCCAATTCCTCATCAAGAGATGCTTTCTTAAGAGAAAATAAACGCATTTCCTCGCGAAGCTCGCCTAGACTATTTTTGCTGTATTCAAAATCATCGAGTTTCCTCTTTAAACGGTATACTTCAAGCTCAAGCTGATCTGTCTTGGAAGCTTTCTCTTGCGCTATGTCTAACTCGTCGCGGTAGTAGTTGAGACTTCTTGCTTCTGAGGCTGTTTTCAAAAATTAAAATTAGTAAATTAAAACTCTAATTAAATTTTGAGAGTGAAAATTCGAGTGGATGTGCGAGTTTGACGACAGAGTTGGCGTTAAATTAAAAAAGAGTTTTCCTTGCTTTCCATACTGAAATTAGATCAAATTTGAGCAATCTGTATGGCAAAACAGCCCATCAGTCATTCGCGAGGCTGTTCGCGAAAATTCGATGAAATTTCAAGTTCAGCAACGAGATCTTCGTGCATATGGTTTTTTGAATGATAATCAGAGTGACCTATTGCAGTTAAAAAAGAAGAAATATGTTGGTATAATACTATCTGTGCTGAAGCAACACGCAACGAGCTTTTTTACGTGGTCAACATAAAAAAGATAATCCCACGTAGAAGAGCACTTCTAAAATATATCGCTTGCATTGCCAGAGTGTGAAAATTAAAATTTTAAAATCGTGATAATCTGTACTCGTGATAGCGTGAGGATTTGAGAAAGACAGAATTACTGAATTAGTATCGACGTTGCGCAAACATCAAATAACAAGTGTTATGGGTACGTACATAGTTTGTCATTTTCTTTCTTGAGCTTTTCGATATCGACGCGGTATTGCTCAATCTTTTCTTCTCGATCGGTCAATTCATCAATTACACGTTCAAGCTCTTTACTTGTCGTCCTCAAATTTGCTTCGACTTCGTTAACTCTTTTATTGCCTCCTTTGCCATTTTGCAATTGAAGATGGTAGTCATTGCGCTCTCGATCCAAATTGCGAACTGCTTCGAAAAATTCATCCATACGCTTCGAATGCTCTTCTTCTGACTCGTTTGGATCTTTATTTAGCATTGATCTGCCTAAAACTAAGCCTGGCTCAATCTGGACCTAAAGATGAATAATTAGTGTACCGTTTGAGTTAGATAAAGATTTCCTTCGAGGAGTGTAAAATAATGGATGAGATGGTAGATTGCATCAGTAGGTAATTTCTTGGATTTTCTTTTGATTGAGGAGAATAGGAAGCAGGTGAGCCATACATAGAATTCAAAATTTTTCTATCGATTAGGAGCGTGCTATGTCGTAATCGGTTGTCTACAAAGCACGCTTCAGAGGGACACATGATTCGGGATGCTTTCAATTGGGCTATTCTACTGATGAGAAATAATGCAATACTCTAGTATGAATAATTCAACGATATCGCTTTTTCGTCAGTATTATACCGGGGTAACAATATTACACCATGACTGAACCTATGAGTAAAAAAATTTTATCATAAACTTCTCCAATCTATAACATTCCAAAGACAAAATCTACAAACGTTTCGTTTCGACTTAACAAACTGCGATTTTCTAATAACAAAAATTTCAAACCTCTATTATACATTGTGCGAGACCAAGCTGCACTTGCTTATCCAAATTTTGAATGCCTTCAATAAATTCGGCTTGTCTTTCACAGCTAACAGCGCATCCCAGCAACAAACTCAGCATTAATTTTATCTCTTTCGTATGTAATCTCGGCTCTCTTGCAAGTTTTGATACATCCGGTAGACGAACTAAAATACGATCAAGTTCCATGTCGTAGTAGCGTCTCAAAGCCATTAAAAATGTTTCGAGATTTTGAGATCGGATTGTGGTGACGCCACCCGAGGGTAAAATTGTTGTTGTAGTCATCAAATCGTCGGATGATGGTGTGTATGAACTGGGATAGCGTCTCGATGTGCTTGGGTTGAGACGAAGATCGCCAAATTTTGTGCGACATCTAAGAAAAGAGATTGGAAAATGTTAAAATTATCTTCTGTGTAATTTAGAGAGGGGAGGGGGGTGGGATTTGGTTGCAGTATCGTATCGATGGAAATCGGTATAGGCCTCACGGGTTGCATTGGTTTTTTCTCTCTAATAAGATTCTTAGCTTTGAAGAGGGCTAGCTGCGTGAATTTTTTTCATAATAGAAACTGAAGTGATAAGAAATAAACGTTTAAAATGGTAATATTGAAACTTACGTTTTGAGTAAAAGGTATTGAAGAAGAGGTCCGTCGATTATCTCTTCGTACGTAACCTTCTCATCGGTAACCGGATGCAGACAGCTCAAAAACTGAGTCAACAATCAATAGTCATCAGTCGTACAATTTTATTCATGCGGTTTGTAGAAATACGGATCATGCATAACTTATTCCTCATCTTACCCACTGTGCCAATGGTCCACTCAAAAATTCTTCGACGTCTGCTACATTTTCCTTCTCGGACATCTCGTGTGGCTTTATCAATTAGATTGACAATTTATCCCAGTAAGTTGAGTGTCGCTAAAAATGCTCCAATTTCCGTTGACGAATTCTGGACCCAAGCAGCGGCGCGGCGGTGCCAGCAGAGATTTCATCCGATCTCGAGGTCACTTAAGGCAACTCAAGGTCTCGAGTTTATAACCCTACCTGCATGGGCGAGCGTCAAGTGCAATAACTATAGTAATCAACTATCTCGTGAAGTGATGTGTACCGTGTACCCATCTAGTTTTGATATTACTTGTATGGCCAGGAACCCTAGCTCGCATCGAATATAATTATGGGCAGGTCATGTAATTGATGAATTCATGTGAGCTTGCATGAACCAACATGAACTTGCATGAACTCGAGCGGGTCACACACATCAGCGAACTCTAACCTAACGAGAGAACAATTTCATCATTTGAAGAGTTGTTCAAACCTAGCTTCTAGGGACCCTATTCAAACCCAATCGAAGGCTTGTTGGAAATTGTAACATTGATCTCCGTATGAATTTTTATTTCGGAGTGATTTGACATCATTATAAATATTTTTATTACCTGTATCATTTCAAGGTTCGGTGTGCTTCATCTAAATATCTTCAACTGTTTATTATTAGTATGATCAAGCAGGGCACAACATACCGCACGAAAACTTGTTGAGCGTTAGGTGATATGGTGATCTCTGCCACATGAATCATAAAATCAGTGATGTGATAGTGAGAATATATTTCCAGTTGTCAACACAATCAGTGATGTGATGGTGAAAATTTACTCAGTTGTCAGTTGTGCTTGCATGTGGCTCGATCATAAACCGGACAGGTTTATCCTATAACCTCGCATGCAGATACGGAAGTACGGAACGGATTCTGTCGTGGATTCTGTCATTCTTTTGGGCCACTTCCGGGCATTCCAAAATTCCGATTCTGAGTTTGAAAGTTATAACTTCGCGTCTTATACTGGAGATTTCAACGACGATTGATGACGAATGAATCTGCCGAAAACCAGGTAAGGAATGATTGAAAAATATCTCCCAATTCTGACAGGCCTGAATTCTGATTGTCATCAGTTATGCATTGTTATCTCGGTGGGTGTTCAATCTTTTCACCAAATTGAGACGAATATATTTACCCGTCTCTAGAACTAATGCCCACACTTTAAATTCCTTTTGGGAGGGGATTTTAATGTTAAGCAGGTATGGATCGACGAATTCCCACCCGAAGAGTTACTGGAAATATAGCCAATTGAGTTTGGCTGAAAATTCCAGCCCAAATAATAAGAACTCCGAAGCAATCGTAGAAAATAAACAATAAACTAGGTATGAATTTTGAGAGAATCAGTTTGTAATTTACGAAATTTCTCGTTGTATTCGATAGTGCTTTATTTGAATTTCCAATTGAAATTTCGAGTTATACGAACTTTGGAAGGAGAAATTCGCTAAAGACCTGATGCTTACGCGATTTCAAACAACCATAATGCTAAATACTGACAAAAAGGAGTATCAAATTGCACCGCATTTGGGTCAAATAAAATTTTCCTGTCAAGGATATCACTAATTGTTACGATGGCAAAGCTTCAGAGGCCTCGAATTGAAATCAGTTGATGACTCTGATATTCAATCGCATCGGTGCAATCAAACACACGGTTAAATAACAAGTTTTTCCATCCCAATTTGGACTGGAAAATATCCCCAGTACAACGCTTGGACTGAGATTTTAGTATCTTTTAAGGTAGATATCCACCCCAAAACGACTCGAGTGAAGGTTTCAGTAGCTCTTTTGACAGAAAATTCCACCCCAAGGAATTAAAAGTGTTTATTCGGTTATCTACTGGGATCTTGGGAAAAGAAACAAAAGAGCATTGTTTCTCGATAAGGGTCTTCACGGCTGTACAATCCCATATAGTCCGGGAGCTGGTGAACTTTTTTGTGTCACATTTAGTAAAATCTAGAATAGTATTTAAAACATTGTTCTCCGTCTCCCGATCCCAAAACCGGCGTCAGACGGCCTAGTTTTGGGGGGTTATTTTTTTATTGATTTTCAAAATAATTATTTTGACAGGTTTATGTGTCATAATCCGTAAAGGCTGAAACTTTCGAGGATGATAGTTTATGATTAGAAATGCCCCAAAATGGCCGTCAGACCGCTCCGGAGTGGGGGGATACGCGTCAGCACAATTTTGAAAATCGATATGCGATAAGATCGGGTGTCATATTTAGTAAAACTTGGGAATTTGTAGTATCGTAGATCTCATGCTTCTTAACAAGATTTCAGTCGTCAGACCACTCAATGGTGGGGGGTTTCCAAATCAGACGGCCCAAAAGGTGCCGGGTAAGGTCGCGGGAATAAGGGGTAAAAATATCAATAGAGGTCCGGAAAAATTCAGGCTTGCTCTTTCTACCACGAAGAATGGAATTCTTTTACTTTAGACAAAATCCTGTGCGAAACATAAGTTACAAAAATAATATAATTTTCCAAATTTCTTTGAAGGTATATTCCACGTATGAACATGTCCGAAAACATTTCTGCTAGTTATCCTTGTACATACACATCTTCGATATTTTTTTTAAATCTCGTATTCCAAAATTTGTTCAGTAAAAACAAATTCTGCTCGAATCTTTCGCGATTCGGACTGTCGATTAAATTTGTGATGCCACGCTCGCAATTACTCGCAAATGTGAACACGAGAAGGGTCTCCTGCGTCCCCGCTATACCATCGGTTCTGGAGCATACATCCACGAATCGCTCTCTATTCTTGATCACTTCATCGAGTGATGAAATCATTGATGAATTTGTGAATAATAAATCAATACTGTGCCAATTTATACTGATATTCAACTCCGACATGTTGTACTTCCCAATTACCCCTTCCAATTGATGATTTTTAATAACAGTCACGAGTCAAGCTGGCAGTTCATGATTTTCAGTGACACATTTTGCAAGCTTGGATAATTTTTTTCACAATTTCGACGGCTAATGAGAAATTCTGAATTAGGACGACCACGGAGATTCATGCTATGAATCATTAATTTTGATTCAAAAAAACGCTACCAAGAGACCTCACGATGAACCCATTTGACTTATACCAATCATTTTATAACCTCAATGTACAATACGAACTCTGGAACTATTTAAATGACTCAATGCTAATGCTATTGTGTCGATTGAGGCAATGCAGTCACCATGCAAGCTGGAAATCATTCCCATTTTCCTCCGATTCCCTTGCGATTCGGGCTAAACGATGAGTGCACAAATATTTGTTATCATCTAACTTGGATTTTTCCAGTCATCGTTGAGCCCAAATCGCAAGAAAATCGGAGAAAAATCGAAATGAAAATGAGCTTTTGCGCGATTAAGTTCTTTACACTCTTATCTGATTCTCTTGCAATTTGGGTGGAACAACGAAGTGTCGAACACAAAATGGGCAATAACAATGATTCGACAACTCGTGTGGAACCGATTCATCATTTAGTCGAGTAAGTAAGCTCCTGAATTCATTCACTAAGCGGCTTAACTCTTCTGAATCCTCCAATTTTGGACTGAAATGATAGTTGGCACATTCAATAATCAATATTGATAAGAATTTTTGCTCAAAAATTCGGGAAAGGCATGAATAAACAGTAAAAACATGCTTTTCCCAATTTTTTTCGGTTTTCTATCATAAATCGGAAAATGTCGGTTTTTTGGAAGAACTTGTACATAGGTAATTTGTAGATCTCTAAACGATCTACAAGATTGATCTGTACTTCCCCCCCCCCCCCGTAAAATGCATCCTTTTGGAGTTATTCTTCATCAAAGTTACAATCGAATTTGTTTATATAAATTCGCTAAAATTGTTTATAACGGGTCCGAATTATTTATCCTGGGTAATTGAGTCAATTTTGAAAACAAAGGGTCTCATAGTATTTTTGCCTAAGTTTCATCGATCTTAAGTAATGAAAAAAGCAAATTTTGCGACTTCTCACCCTCAATGCGGTGCTTTGTGACAGCACTACGACTTGGAAGTTGCGAAACCTGCTTTTTTCATTAATAGGAAACGATCAAACTTAGGGAAGAATACCGGGAGACCTTTTCTTTGTAATATTGGCTGTATTACTTAGGAAAAACAACTTGGACCCGTTATAAACAATTTGAGCGAATTCATTTAAACAAATTCGATCATAATCTAGAAGATATCTTGAGTCAGCCCAATAATCCTCCATGCAAATTTATTACCAATTTTCTTAGAGCCTGTTCTCTACTTGTCTGATGAACAGTATACAATCAGGTTTTTCACTCTTATATCAATTTTTTGTTTTTTCTTATATCTATAGATTCTATACTCCTACTCATCCCTTTCCCCTTGATTCTATCTTACATTTTCCATTTTCCTTTCCTTTATACCCTTCCTTCGGCTGGGTGACAGTTTACCAGTTGAGGACATCCATCCTCTCCACTATACCAACCAGTTTTAACCTTACCTACTGGTGTAATGGCTAAAGTCAAATCTGCTCAGTAGCAGAAAGATATGGCCAGAAAGTAAAAGAAGAAGAAGAAATTCGATCATAACTTTGATCAAGAATAACTCCAAAAGCATGCATTTTACGGAGGAACGTGTATGATCTGGTCTTGTAGATCGTTCAGAGATCTACAAATTACCCCTCTACAAGTTTTTCTAAAAAACCTATATTTTCTGATTGATAATGGAAAAACCGAAAAGAGGTCGGCGGAGAGCATGATTTTATATGATAAAATAACCTGGGGATTTCTTTAAAATCTCAACTTTTTTCAATCAACAAATTTTGGAATGAGAGATTTTAAGAATCATATGAAATATCATCGTAGATGCGCACAAGGATATTCAGCAGTAATGTTTTCAGACATTTTGATACGTGAAGTATACCTTCAAAGAAATTCGGAAAACTATATAATTTTTGTAGCTTATGTTTCGCACAGGATTTTGTCTAAATTAAAAGAATTCCATTCTTCGTGGTAGAAAGAGCAAGCCTGAATTTTTCCGGACCTCTATTGATATTTTTACCCCTTATTCCCGCGACCTTACCCGGCACCTTATGGGCCGTCTGATTTGGAAACCCCCCACCATTGAGTGGTCTGACGACTGAAATCTTGTTAAGAAGCATGAGATCTACGATACTACAAATTCCCAAGTTTTACTAAATATGACACCCGATCTTATCGCATATCGATTTTCAAAATTGTGCTGACGCGTATCCCCCCACTCTGGAGCGGTCTGACGGCCATTTTGGGGCATTTCTAATCATAAACTATCATCCTCGAAAGTTTCAGCCTTTACGGATTATGACACATAAACCTGTTAAAATAATTATTTTGAAAATCAATAAAAAAATAACCCCCCAAAACTAGACCGTCTGACGCCGGTTTTGGGATCGGGAGACGGAGAACAATGTTTTAAATACTATTCTAGATTTTACTAAATGTGACACAAAAAAAGTTCACCAGCTCCCGGACTAATATGATGTGCGGTGTTTTGGATTCCGGTAAATCTACAAGCAGCTGATGGTTGCTGTTGGAGCGCGTGACAGCGCTCCAAAGTTCGCTATTTTCCCGGAAAAGTGGAGTGTATTCAAATTATCAATGCACATTGGTAATGACATCATTAGACTGATGAAATGATTGTTTGAAGTCATGAGTTTTCTCAGCTTTTCCGTCAGCCAACATCCAGTAAGCCGTCTAATAGATGACCTATTCGTTCCCCGAGTCGATTATAGTTAATTCCTTGAGTACATCAGTAGAAATAAGTTCAATTATAGGTAATCTCTATTTGGATGACAGAGTTTTTATTTCATACTTCGATGTCATCTTAAAAAGTCTGCAGCCACTAAGCTTTCACTAATGATTACACAAGTGAAATGAGAATACTTATATTCAGTCGCAGTCGCCTTGAACAAAAGAAACTGCAGCATATAAAAAAACCCTGATAGTCGTGACTTTTCCCTTCTCTGATGTCGATCACTGGATAAAGTTTTATTCTTCTGTTATAACTTAGAACTTGAGCCGGATAGCATACCTACATACTTAGCTAATCAAAATTCCTCCACAGTACGAATCTTTTCTTCTTTATTCGAGAATATTTCGTAGCTCGAAAATAATCAATTTAATGATAGACAGCAAAGGATAGGCACACACATACATCTAGGTAAAATTTTGATTTTCGATAATGGCTGTCATGAATAATTCATCTGAAACTTGTACAAAGCTTTCATGTAAGCCATTGTTGATGAGTTTCGAACCGGTATCCACTTCTACTAATTAAAAAGAAAAATTACGATTGAAGGTGGAAGCAACACTTTTGGTAGGTTTTACTGATGGTCTTTGGGGGGGGGGGGGGGGGGTACAAATCGAGAGGATATGCAAGTCGGCCCTCTATCACACATTCATTCGCTTTGGAATTTTGGTACGGTTCGCGATTATTAGAGCTTTTCAAGCTTGGTTTTCAAGGATTTTTGGGTTAATCTACTCATATATTGGTCCCAATATTTAATTCATACTGATGTTCTCTCAAACTTGAAATATCTGAAAGACTATCAAGATGAGCAATCAAGTTTTGGTTTTATGCTCCAGTAAGACAGTACTTTTTCAAACTGTAAAATTTTGAGGTAAACTATCTGCACTTTCTATCGGACATTGCGTTATCTAATTTAGCTGCGATAGTACATTTTCGACACTACTCTGATGTGAAAACGTATAATCATAGATATTCCTCTATGTGATTATACTCACAGAAACATCAGCTAACTCAATTCTGAATGAACATATACGTCATACATCTTTGGTCGCAATTTAGATTGTGATGACATGTTTGTTTACTCGGTTCGAAGATTTTTCCACAATATTCGTCACGCGATTGTATATTTTGTTCTCTCGTCGATTTTTTTCATAGATTTTTTTTAGTTCATCGAAATTGGTTAATTCGGTTGCCTGTTCTGGAGAATGACGTTGAACGATTTATCTATTTTTCTAACATGACGAACATCACCGATTTCGTGTAGTACAAAAGTAAGTTATAAAATATGCTGAATGAGCGTGAACATTCCGCAGATCAATTTTTTTTTGAATGAGAATTTTTTAGGATCCTGCAAAGTTTGGGATATGAGCTTCAAAACGCAAGCACTTTGTTCAAAGGTTCCAGGTTGATTATGGCATAATCATATTTCACTCTATGGTTTACATTCGCTTAGGAATATTATGAGATATGGCCTCTTGATGAGATGAAATCTCTTTCACACGATAATAAAGTCGAATTTTTTCCTCCTAATGTGTCATCGAGGAAATTTATGATGTTCTTTGCGTTAATTGCTGGACCAGCATGGGAAAAAATCTTCTATTCACTTCCGTCGAAGTTTCTTCTATGTATCTAGCTATTCCTTCTTCGATAGCTCTTAACATTCCGGTTGTAAAAAGAAGATGATCAATTTTTTGTGAATCCAAATCCACAATTTCATTCAAAGATTTGCTGGTGAGTCTTGAACTTCTTTCCCTGCAATAAGATTACCAAAAAGAAATGAAATAGAATCCAATATAGGCTCCAAATTTGCGATATTTTTGCCTGTTTATGGTTAATAAGTTTCTCACCTTATTCTGAAGATTCTGACATCAGCATTTTGGATACTCGAAGTGAATATATTAAATCCACTTCTTAAATTGGCAGTCACATCGATCATTTCCAAGTCCAAAAATCCATAGTCTGTGTTATTCGAAATTGTCGCTGAGTAATCATAATGAGCTACCAGTTTAGGAATATTTATCACACCTCTCACGAATATTCGTGGTATCAAAATGGCGGCAAAATTTCCACCTCTGGTTAAATTTGAGAGGCCTGACAAGTTACCATTTGTAAGAATAAATTCCAACTGTCCTCGTCCGTCACTCTGTAAATATACAATCCAAAGCCATAACTTATTTGCAAGTGATACTCGTAAGAATCGTGATCGACAAAGCTATTTTTATGGATTTTAATACTGCTGATGGATTGTATAATTATTAAATATCTAATACCTTGGGAAAATTGAAATGATGCCAAATATTAACTCTTACCAAATCTACAGTTTCAGTTAAATTTGTCAAATTCTGCGTATCCTTATTTGAGTATCGTTCTATTCTGTGGAATAATTCTGTGTATCCGTCGACTACGTTGTTTAAATTTAGTTGAGCCCTGCAAAAAATGAAATAAGAATGGTTTACATATAAGTATAGCTGTACATGTTTTATTCACAAGTAATTAATAATTGAAGAATGAGCAGTCAATATTTTAGAATTTTACACGATCGGCATTCTCACTACTGTTGTGTATCCCTAATACTTTTTGATCATAGATTAAACATCGTTTTTGCTTCCAGTGATTCTATATTTGCGTTATTTCATAACTATTCAATTATGAGATGAAATGTCATTGCATACTCTGCGATATTTATTAGTTTCGATACTTTTTTTTACGTATTGCGCACACCTTAGATGACAGATGACTTCGAAACAATACTTGCATTTGTTATTGAACTTGAGCCTTTTTCTCTTTTTGTGACTTACGATGAAGTCCTTCCTTACTTCATTCTCAAAATTTTCTGAAAATTGTAACCACGAAAAAAAACTGCTCCACCTTGGAACTTTTTTATTCTCGGGTATAAGAACTCGCGTACTCTGAATAATAAAGCAGTTCATACAGGAGAAAAGTAGGTTATAGTATTTGAATATTTCGGTGAGTGGCGCGATCCGCTGATCCACAATATTTTGCGACAAGATCATGTTACCGTCAAATTGGGTAACTTTGGTACAGTGGGTGCAACTTTGGTACACCCCTGAAAAATGACTTTCAGACCTGTATTCGGCAAGGTGGATGATTCTATCGCTCTGAAACCTGTTCTCCCCACTTGGCACACACATTAACAATTCAGATCCCACGTGGATGATTGTAGTCATTTATTGAAACTTTCTCCAAAAAGGCTGATTTAGGAGCGATGCGCGAATGGTCCAGTTAGTGTACCTGGCAAAGAGTGTTCCGGAACGATCTACGGATGAATAATACTACTTGACCACATATATCACCATATTGAAGAAACCATCGTTACATTGGGGTATTTGAAGCATTCGGAATTTTAATGAATGGAAAACAGGGAAAAAACCCATGAAAAAGTGTACCAAAGTTACCCCACTCTAGGTAAGAAGCGTAAGGATAGGGTTACTTCAAAGCACCTTCCTACGACAGCTTCTTTTCATCTCACCTTGAGTCGAGTGATGGTCTACGAGGTTTTAGAATGTTTCAAACAGCTTCAAATAAGACTTCTGAACGATTAAAACTAATCCACTCTCATGGTAGTGGGTAGAATTGAGATATTTTGTAAGTATTCCCAAGTTGCTCAGTCGAGGTGTTACTTTGGTACACTTCTTCAACTGCTAATAGCTCCGGCTTAAACTCATCAAATTGAAGTTTGTAGCCCGTCAATCGAAAGCTGAAACTGTAAGCTTGAGATTGACCACTAATAGAAGTGGGTTATGTATGTTGAAATACCAAGCAAACAAAATAAAAAGTACCGAAATCGTACCAAATTTACCCAATTTGACGGTAATCATCAAGATTTTCGTTTCATTTTATTCCTTAGCAGTGGTCCAATGAAAATTGTGAACATTTCTCCATCATTTTTGTTCTATTTTGTTGCGGGAGCTGAGACGTGATAGAAATTGACTAAGCCATCAACGCGCGCACTCAAGAAACTTCATACTAGAAACGTCCTTAGAGAATTTCTTTATGAGAAGTCTAATCATTCAAGTATTCGATAGTTTCCGGTGTACAATTCGTAATCAGTTTTTGAATGAAATTGAGACAGCTCAGTTATTGATTCGAAAGAATTATACAAAATGTTTGTCATTGCTATTAGTTTCTGAATCTCTAAAGAGTCGATCGGGTTCAACATATAAAAATAGAATTTCATGAATTTTTCTCAAAATTTTCAATGTTTAATTTGTTGGTCGCGTGAACTTCGACTTTTTATCTTGTATATGAATGAGTAATCCCAAAGAATTATTACCATATTCATGTTTATAAATTCTTGATCCAGGATAACTTTGAGAGACGCTTAAAAATCGATCCTTTGGTAATCATTTCTCGGATGTGATTAATACGTTTATATCGTGATTTCGAGATACTTGATCGAAAAATATTAATAAATGTATAAAAAATCAATAATTGTGATTATTACTCGGTTTTGGAGGACTAACAAGGGAAACACAAACTTTGCGGGTCCTGGATCTTGCCAAGAATCTGATGGGACTCATATTGTTTTGATGAGAAATGGAGGTACCCAAAAGGGTTTTGTCCAATGGGCCTCCTATCCCGAGATATAGCCATGGAGTTTAGCATTGTCAGTATATCTATATGTACGATTTTTGACATGGTCCAATATGGCCAATGCTAATCTCCATTGCTGAATCTGGCGATAAAAGGCCCATTGGACAAAACTCTTTTGGGTATCTCTATTTCTCACCAAATCAATATGATTCCCAAAGTTTCGTCAGGATCCAGGATCCGCAAGATTGGTGCTCTCCTTGTAAGTTATAATTATAAAATGAGTAAATACACTCGTTGATATTGACAGAGATGAATTCTTGTTGAACAACTGGCGAGATACAAACTACTTTCCTTTACATGTCAAACGATGAAAAAGTAATTAGTATTGCAATACTGCAAAGTGATTGTGTTGATGTAAAATTGGGCCTGATGAGGTCGACTGAGGAAAGTCGATGAAATGTTGCAAGAATAAAAACTTATTTTCATAGGTACACACTGCCGGTCAAAAGTTTCAGGACACCCAAATATTTTTTTTCCAGTTTTGTAAGTAGATGGAACTACTAGGCTCTACTTGACCAAAAAGGACTTTATCAGGGCTCATTTTCAACGTTTTTTTACGTACTTTAAGATGGCATTATTCATTTTTATCAGTACCAATCAGGATCTTTCCAAGTTGAGATTGAAAAAATGGCGATTTCGATGACTTTTGGAAGAATCCCTGGCTTCGGTAGCTCAAATGTACAGAAATATTTTGGAATGAATCTTAGGAGACCTGAACGTACAAGTCTGAAGCTTTCAAATCCGTTTCCCAACATCCTTTTACGTTACTTCTACTCCGAGCTATGACATTTTCTCTGAAGAGAGTTTTTCCGAAAAAAGAAGCACCTTTACTAGTAAATGACGAAGAAATACACTATTTGGGAAATGTTCCAAAAGTTTCTCGTTCTCTTGATCATCATGATGTAGAAGACAGATACCAGGATCAGAGATTATATTCCCCTTAAAACGTATTACTCTATCTTTTTCGAATTTGAGTGTTAGTTTTTGCCAAAAATCTTTCTCCATAGAAGATGTCATAGCTCAAATTGGGAGTTACGTAGATAGGCATTCAAAAACGGATTTCAAAGCTCTGGACTTATAGTTTCAGGTCTGTTAAATTTCATTCTAAAATAATACCGTTACCTCTTTGGGCTACGGGAGCCAGAAGATTCTCCCAAAAATCATCGAAATGGGCAAGCTCAGATGGGAAAGATCCAGATTGGTACTGATGAAAATGAATGCCATTTCAAAGTACGTGAAAAAATCTTCAAAATGATCCCTCGTGAAGTCCTTTCCGGTCAAGTAGAGCCTAGTCGTTCTATTTACAAAGAATGGAAAATTATTTTTGGGTGTCCTGAAACTTTTGACCGGTCGAGTATAAAAGTGTGTTTTTTTTTACTCTTGATATATAAGCTAGTCCTCTAAGATCAAGAAGTATTTACAATTATTGAACAATTATGAACAAGAAATTAATAATCAGAATTTATATAATATCAAGTCTGATTGATTGATCAACACGAATTTTGAGATCTCAGGTCTACATTGACGGAACTATCGAATAAGACTGATATTATTTCTTCATATGTGCGAAACTATAAGTAGTTTTGCACATCTATGAAAGACATCGAAGAAGTCTTTGTGGGATATGCAATAATTCTGATGGTCTGAAAGTATTCAGATCACCTCGCAGATATCATCTTCGAGTCAACCACTAACTCTAGAATGAGCCAAAACACTGTAACATTCTGGGACACGAAAAATGATGGTGAAATTACCTTGTGTAATTGTATGAATACTCACCTTGCTATCAAAATCAAACAAGTTATGGGGAATCCCCGCAAAATAATGGTTAGCATAATGATATTACAAGGAAGTTATCACTCTCACAAAAACGCGCACAAAAATTCTCGACGATTTATACTTTTGTCAAGGAAAGTATATAGTGTCACTGTCACTTTTAATTTGGAAGAATTTGCTACAAATATATCCTCGTTGCTCATTATAAACTCTCAGATTTCACCGTGTCTTAGCATCGTTGGGAGAATTCCAGGATAGACTCTTCATCTGTTTACAAACTTGAGTGAATTGTATTGTTAAACAGTTTACGATAAAACATGAGCTTATTACATACTCAGAATTTGTCCATCTTATCGTGTTTTCATTCTTCCTTGTCGATAAAATTATACTTGTATAATGTGTGCAGACTTTTCCTGAATAAAAGCAACAGGGTGTACTTATAATAAAAATAAAAATGAGACAAATCCTGTTACATCTATATGTGGTCACTCTGATAATTAGAGAATATTTCCTTATTTGATTATCTTGATTGGCACTCGACACAACTAAATCGGGGATTATCCGTATGGACTTTGACTCACAATTTCTTGACTACATTTTTCTGAGATCCTAGAACGGAGAGTCGAAAGTTTGCTCAGGAGTGGCGTGGATTGTGTTCGACATTGAAAATTTCTTGATAAATTTCGAAGTACTACATCCACGAATATAATGAGCGCATACTTGAACGTGCGCACCCACATTTTTGGCTATCATCCATTCTCTTTAAAATATTTAAATAATGGTTACCGAGTAATGGTCCAGCATTGCTATCGTATTCGTTTCATGCTTATGCGCGATTATAAAGACGACGACGTGACAAATACCGAAAACACGATCTTTTTGCAAATGCAAAAGACCTCGGATTATTTACATCACAATTGCGCATGTTTTTTTAGTAATTATTTATTCATTATTCAGTTTGAATTTATGAATAATATATGAACTGTGACCCGGAAAAATTTTTCGAATGGGAGTATGAACCAAAATTGTCTGATCACAAGACTTATGTCTGTGATGATACACAGAGAGTCTCTTAAACCACTAGAAAACTTGTTGTAGTACTCTAAAAATGAAATTTTCAAGATCAGAGATGGATATCGTGGAACTTTTTGATTCTGAAATGTATTGAACCAAACATAAATCTAGAAAATGACATTATATAGGGCTACGCGCGGAATGCATGAAAAAACCTTAATGCACACAAAGCACAGTGATCCATTTGCCAATTAACACGTCCACTGCGATGGGCCCCACCGGTGGGGCCCACGATTTTTCAACTTTCAATCTTTACCGACTTATATTTTCTCAAAAGATATTCTCAATAGTCATTTTCTTTGACGTTTTAGTTTATGAAGGGTATAAATGATGAATCGTAATAGAATTCCCCCCAGTGCACTTGCATTAGTCCGACAATGAGGTCGTGATGATGACTAACCAAAAATTATGAAAAACTGCCTTCGCAGTGAACGTGTTACTCAAGCGATTCAGATTGAGTAAAGCTGAAGCGAGAATAAACTGAAATTTCCGTCTCATTTTTTTGATTCTTAGTCGTGTATCTGCGTTGCAACACCACATGCTATCAGACAGCAATTTTTCGCAATGGAACCTTTTTATTCCTCGCCTTAGATGGATGATTGACATTTTTAGTAAAGTCAGTGCACCCAACTTACCCCTTTTGAGCTATTTTCTCAACACCTCTGTCCGACCTCAAGAATTTTCAACGTACGTCAGCTCATTCTGAAGCTTATTTTAAGACTTCTGAAATAAGCTGCTGATGTATGTATAACCTAAGAGATGACGGTCACGGCGGTACAGTGAGGTTGTTGCGATTTTCATAGTCATGGTGCCGGTCTCGGAATAATTCTGCGGACATGGGACCGATTGGGATTCATTCAGAATGATCCAAAGAACAAACTAGGGGTGATTCAAGGCCGCAGAATTATTCTAAGACGGTCAGTCAACCTCGAAAGTGACGGTCACGGCAGTACAGTGAGCTTGTTGCCATGCTCAGAGTCATGGTGCTGGTCTCAGAATAATTCTACGAGAATGGGACCGATTAGGATTTATCTGGAATGATCCAAAGAACGAACGAGGTGAGTGTCAAGGCTGCAGAATTATTCTAAGTCGGTCAGTTAACCTCGAAAGCGACGGTCACGGCAGTACAGTGAGCTTATTGCCATTTTCGAAGTCATGGTGGTAGTCTCAGAATAATTCTGCGGACATGGGACCAAAAGGGGTTCATTTAGAATGATCCAAAGAACAAACTAGGAGCGAGTCAAGGCCGCAGAATCATTCTAAGACGGTCAGTCAACCTCGAAAGTGACTGTCACGGCAGTACAGTGAGCTTGTTGCCATGCTCAGAATCATGGTGCTGGTCTCAGAATAATTCTGCGAGAATGGGACCAATGAGGATTCATTTAAAATGTTCCAAAGAACAAATCAGGAGTATGTGGAAGCCGCAGAATTATTCCAAGACGGTCAGTTAACCTCAAAAGTGACGGTCACGGCAGTACAGTGAGCTTGCTGCGATTTTCAAAGTCATGATGCTGTTCTCAGAATAATTCTGCGAGCATGGGACGAATTAGGATTCATTTAGGATGATCCAAAGAACGAACCAGGAGTGTGTGGAAGCCGCAGAATTATTCTAAGACTGTGAGTTAACCTTAAAAGTGACGGTAACGGCAGTGCAGTGAGCTTGTTCCATTTTCAAAATCATGATGCTGTTCTCAGAATGATTCTGCGAGCATGGGACCAATTAGAATTCATTCAAGATGTTCCAAAGAACCAACCAGGAGTGTGTGGAAGCCGCAGAATTATTCTAAGACTGTCAGTTAACCTCAAAAGTGACGGCCGCGGCAGTACAGTGAGCTTATGGCCGTTTTGGAAGTCACGGTGGTAGTCTCAAAATAATTCTGCGGACATGGGACCGATTGGCATTCATTCTGAATGATCCAAAGAACAAACTAGGAGCGAGTCAAGGCCGCAGAATTATTCTAAGACAGCCAGTCAACCTCGAAAGTGACTGTCACGGCAGTACAGTGAGCTTGTTGCCATGCTCAGAGTCATGGTGCTGGTCTCAGAATGATTCTGCGAGCATGGGAACAATCAGGATTCATTCACGATGATCCAAAGAACAAACCAGGAGTGTGTGGAAGCCACAGAATTATTCTAAGACGGTCAGTTAACCTCGGAAACGACGGTCACGGCAGTACAGTGAGCTTGTTGCGATTTTCATAGTCATGATACTGTTCTCAGAATAATTCTGGGAGCATGGGACCAATTAGGATTCATTCAGAATGATCCAAAGAACGAACCAGGAGTGTGTGGAAGCCGCGGATTTATTCTAAGACGGCCAGTTAACCTCAAAAGTGACGGTCACGGCAGTACAGCGAGCTCGAGGCCATTTTCGAAGTCACGGTGGTAGTCTCAGAATAATTCTGCGGATATGGAACCAGTTGGGATTCATTCAGAGTTATTCTGAGAACAGCATCATGACTTTGGAAATGGGCACAAGCTCACTGTACTGCCGTGACCGTCTATTTTGAGGTTAACTGACAGTCTTAGAATAATTCTGCGGCTTCCACACACTCCTGGTTTGTTCTTTGGATCATCTTGAATGAATCTTAATTGTTCCCATGCTCGCAGAATTATTCTGAGACCAGCACCATGATTCTGAGCATGGCAACAAGCTCACTGTACTGCCGTGACTGTCACTTTCAAGGTTGACTGACCGTCTTAGAATAATTCTGCGGCCTTGACTCGCTTCTAGTTTGTTCTTTGGATCATTCTGGATGAATCCCAATTGGCCCCATGTCCGCAGAATTATTCTGAGACTACCACCGTGACTTCGAAAATGGCCATGAGCTCACTGTACTGCCGTGACCGTCGCTTTCGAGGTTGACTGACCGTCTTAGAATAATTCTGCGGCCTTAACTCGCTCCTAGTTTGTTCTTTGGATCATTCTGAATGAACCCCACTTGGTCCCATGTCCGCAGAATTATTCTGAGTCTAGCTACCACCAAGACTCCGGAAATGGCAATAAGCTCACTGTACTGCCGTGACCGTCACTTTTGAGGTTAACTGACCGTCTTAGAATAATTCTGCGGCTTCCACACACTTCTGGTTTGTTCTTTGGAACATCCTGAATGAATCCTGATTGGTCCTACAGTACCCTGCAAAAAAAATGGAACACGGATACTTTCACTCAAAGAGCCATTACTCCGACGCGTTTGGGTCTACGCCAATTTTCCAAAAAGGACTTGAAAGTTGAGAAAAAAATCTATCAAATTATATGTTTTAAAAAATTTTTTGATAGAAATTTTATGCCTTTAATTGACACTCAAATTTGGAAAAATTCTCATTTCAATCAATCATTGATCATTTATCGGGAAATCACGATAGCGTAAAAATTCTTGCGGGATGTTGTAGCTCTTTTCAAGACCTTCAAAATCATCCTTCCATACATTACTCTACGATTCTTCACACCCGAGTTACGAGCGATCTCGTACAAAGCATTTCATACGAGTTGAGGGTATTGAAAGTATGGAGACATGAGTTTTTCTTAGTTGAAGTGGGCGGAAGTCCTTTCGACCAATTTTTGGAATGAACCTGACAATTATTTCATAGAATTCTGAAGATTTTACGTCAAAGTGGTAGATTATGACCTTTTCCGTATTTTTGTTACCCTCAACTCGTACGAAATTCTTTGTACAAGATCGCTCGTAACTCGGGTATAAAAAACCGTAGAGTAATGTATAAAAAGAGGATTTTAAAGGTCTTGAAAAGAGCTACAACATCTCGCAAGGATTTTTACGCTATCGTGGTTTCCCGATAAATGATCGATGATCGATTGAAATGAGAATTTTTCCAATTTTGAGTGTCAGTTAAAGGCATGAAATATCGATCAAAAAAAAACTTAAAACACATAATTCGATAGATTTTTTTCTCATCTTTCAAGTGCTTTTTGAAAAATTAGCGTAAACCCAAACGCGTCGGAGTAATGGTTGTTTTAGTGAAGGTATCCGTGTTCCATTTTTTTTGCAGGGTACTGTATGTCCGCAAAATTATTCTGAGACTACCACCATGACTTTGAAAATGGGAACAAGCTCGCTATACCGGAATGACCGTCACTTTCGAGGTTGACCGACCGTCTTAGAATAATTCTGCGGCCTTAACTCGCTCCTTGTTTGTTCTTTGGAACATTCTGAATGAACCGCACTTGGTCCCATGTCCGCAGAATTATTCTGAGACTACCACCATGACTTCGAAAATGGCAATAAGCTCACTGTACTGCCGTGACCGTCTCTTTCGAGGTTATCTGACCAACTTAGAATAATTCTGCAGCCTTGACACTCACCTCGTTCGTCCTTTGGATCATCCCGGATAAATCCTGATTCGTCCCATGCTCGCAGAATTATTCTGAGACCAGCCCCATGACTCTGAGCATGGCAACAAGCTCACTGTACTGTCGTGACCGTCCCTTTCGAGGTTAACTGACCGACTTAGAATAATTCTGCGGCCTTGACTCGCTCCTAGTTTGTTCTTTGGATCATTCTAAATGAACCCCTTTTGGTCCCATGTCCGCAGAATTATTCTGAGACTACCACCATGACTTCGAAAATGGCAATAAGCTCACTGTACTGCCGTGACCGTCGCTTTCGAGGTTAACTGACCGACTTAGAATAATTCTGCAGCCTTGACACTCACCTCGTTCGTTCTCTGGATCATCCTGGATATTGGTCCCATGCTCGCAGAATTATTCTGAGACCAGCACCATGACTCTGAGCATGGCAACAAGCTCACTGTACTGCCGTGACCGTCACTTTCGAGGTTGACTGACCGTCTTAGAATAATTCTGCGGCCTCGACTCGCTCCTAGTTCGTTCTTTGGATCATCCTGAAGTACGTTAATCCGCCTATACCTATAGTCGTTACTCGGAGAATTTCCCTTGAGCGGACACTGGGGCCCCTGTAGCCCCGTGCTTTTCATCCACCCCTGGAGTGCCCGCCTTCATTACAAGATCCAATTCCCTCAAAAAATAGAACTTCCGGCCCTCTGGAGTCATGGAATACTTGAATCATGCCACGAGATCACGAGAACCCTATGTCCCAGGGCCCCCGAAAAATCGTATCCGTCCCTGGGTTTCACCTGCTAAGTCCACCTGCTAGCTTCAGCTTCATTGTATGTATGTTCAATTTTGACCCACTGGAGCCGACCTGATTGTGATTTTCACATAAAGTAAGTTTACCAAAGTGTGTAATCAACTTGCCCTTATCATTTAAAACAACGTAAAACAGAGATGAAGTGAATAAAATCGTCTTCATCCGATGTATCCCAGTGCAATTAGATTTAGAGTTTCACGCCGGCCCAGAACGCACTACTCTCGACTTATTTCGACGTAATAAAGATGTTCTGAGTGCCTTTGGGAATAATTATATGGAGGCATGGTTCGTATTATACTCCGTGGTCGGTCTTCTTATTTTAAAAATCATCTCCATGTTATTTACATTAAATATTACCAGATCAGAGTTTTGCAACTCTATGAAACGGCTTTTGAAACTTTAGGGACAAGAAGTCGAATGTGTGCTGCGGTACGTTGAGATTGATTGGACTAGAAGATTTTAGCACCGGTTTTACTGAACATTATTTCCTCGAGAATCTTTTAGATGTGCAAACAAGGAAAATATGTCACTTTAAATTATAATCACTTTAAATTCTCTGGAAATGACAGAATTGATTCGGGGTCGAACCAAGCTACTTATTCTCCCATGTTTTAACATAATAAACGTAAAAACATTTTTTTGAAAGGTCAACGTGAGCCCATTCCTGAGATCGGCTTATGAAGGCAAGTTGGGCAAACTTATATTGTAACATGCAAAAAATGGAACACGCGGAAGCCTTCACTCAAACAGCAATTATTCTGACCCCTTGGGTGTAGTACGGAAATTTTCCAAAATGCCTTTGAAAGATGAGGAAAAAATTTATCAAATTATGTAAGGTAAGTGTACCCAACTTGCCAAAAATATGCTGGTCTCAGAAATGGGCTCTTGTTGACCTTCCCGGAAATTTTTTTTACGTTTGTTTTGTGTTAATATATGAGCAAATGAGTGGTTGTTTAGATCAACTCCGGATCATTTCTGCGTTGCCCATCAGGAGATTTTAAGTGATTTTTCCATTTTTCGTGTTTGCACAGCTGAAGATATCAGCGAGCGAATTGTGCTCAGTATAGAGCCGGTGCCAAATTTTTTGAGTTTGACCAATCTAAACGTATCTTAGCGCATTCGATTTCTTGTCTTAAGAACTTCAAGATCCTGAGTAATTTTGTAGATTTTTCGCACTTGATGTTTAATATATAAGACCAAATAATCATCTCATAAACTTCAAGATCCGTTCCTTCGAGTTGCTTTCATGTGGATCCATTTTATGCGCAAAACACGGAGATGATTTGCAAAACAAGAAGGCCACCATTTGAGTGCATGTGCCCAACATGCCCCCATATGGTTATCTCGGTATGGCGCCTAGTAAAACTTATTCATTTACCACACAGAACATGTTCGTGGCGTCAGAATAGTTCGGAGATAGTGTTTTGGGACGGCGAAAAGCTCCAAAAGTGGTTGCACGTTGCAAGGCGGTGAAAATGGATAAAAACGATTCATCGCTGAATTTCATCGCTTTTTTCTGAAGAAATCAATAGGTACAGCTCAGCTTTAGATAATCTGAGACGTATTTTGACTTATTTCGAAGGTCTTGGAACAAGCTCCAAAATGAGCCAAAGTATACATGGGAAAATGTTGAGGGAAATCGGAGTAGTTGAGAAAATGGCTTATGGGGGCAAGTTGGGTGCTCCATTTTGTAAACTCTGAAATATTACCTTTTGGGAATCTTGAGAAAGCTCAACCCCTGTTGATCAAAGTCAGATACCCTTCAGCTCAGTTTGAAGGTCTTGAAACGAGCCTCAAAATATGGTAAAGTACATTGGAAACGGTCGAGGTATAGACCGGAATTGTTGAGAAAATGGCTTAATGGTGGCAAATCGGGTACACTCATCTTATTGTAATAGTATATTATGATACAAGGGCGCAAACGATGGTTTTCGCACTTCGAGTGACTTTTTTAGGCCCGAGCCGAAGGCGAGGGTCTAAATAGTCACGAGAAAGCGAAAACCATTGCGCCTGAGTATCATACTATGTTTTTTGATCTTTTGTGAGCAAATGAAAAGCGAAAAACGGTGCAAATGACTCATTTGCGCACAGACGATCAAAAAAATTATTTTTATCGAAATTTCTTGCCTGTAATCGACGCCTAGAATTCTAAAAATTTCCATTTCAATCACTCACCAGTGTGTCTACCGGTCCTTCTAGTCCTTACAATGTCCTTATTTGATTTGAAAAGTCCTTATGTCCTCAGAACGTCCTTATTTACACGGCTTACTAATTTGGAATACGGAAGCAAGAAATAGAATGTCTTGCAGAATAACTTCTCAAAGGAGTTGAGAAATAAGAAGAACAGGATGTCATCAGTGCCAATATGCGCGTGTATCCCATGTGCTACTAATAAAGATTGTTGTCAATGAGTGTATAGAATTTTAAAAATTGGTGTCGGTCATATTGGTAGAGATTTCAAGAGAGTTCTTGCGGGAAGAGTTTTCAGGAGGGATCGGAACAATTTCACAGGCAAAATGAGCGTTTTCATACATTTTTACTCGATTGGCTCGTATATTATAAGAATAAGTCGCACACACTAGCTGTAGATGGGGTTAGCGTAAAAATTCTTGCGAGATATTGTAGCTCTTTTCCAAGACCTTCAAAAACCTTTTTTTACTCTTTATGCTCTACGACTTTTTAGGACCGAGTTACAAGCAATCGCGCGAAAGGAATTTTGCACGGATTATAGGTATCAAAAATACAAAAAAAAAAAAAATTTACGATTTTGACGTAGAATCTGAATTTTATGAAATTATAGCCAGGCTCGTCCTTTACAGATTGTCCGGAAGGATTTCGCCCGCTTCAAGTCAGGAAAAACTCATGATTCCATACTTTTAATACCGTCAACCCGTGCGAAATTCTTTTCGCGCGATTGCTTACATAACTTGGGTCTGGAAAATGATTGAGCAATGTGTAAAATAAGATTTCAAGATTCTTGAGAATAGCTACAACATCCAGCTTCAGAAGAATCTTCACGCTAGCCTATAATTTGTTCGCTCATTTGCATAGAAATAAAGGGTGAGTAATTGAACTCAAAATTTTTAGTATTCTGGGCGTCGAGTATAGACAAGAAGTTTCGATTGAAATAATTTTCAAAATACATAATTTGATAAATTGTTTTCTCATATTTCAAACTCTGCTTGAAAAATTGCCGGAGACCCAAGAGCGTCGGGGTAATCGCTGTTTTAGTGAAGGTCTCGGTATTCTATATTTTTCACAGGGTAATGTACCTTTATTACTCAACGCAGTGCCTGATTTATGGCAAGCACGAATAGCATGCTTTATTAAATCATACAATTTAACTCTCAAAATTCATCAATAAAGATGAATAATATGAATATAGGGTATCAATTTTCACATCAATAAAATTTCAGAAAAATTCCGCGATGGGTGAAGAATTCAATGATTCTCAGAGCCATCCCTTATCAGAGTACTGAGGGAGTTTATTATAAAAAGCTTAATTTTTTTTCATTTGAAAGCCTTTTAAATTATACAAAAAAGTCTAACATTCCGCCAAATGCACCTCGGTTTATTGTCTTGATAATACTTGGGATCATCCTATTAATTCTCTTTTTCACTTCTTCTGTAAGAGTGATTGATGCATCTTGCGTGATTTTTGGCATTGAATTCACGATATCTCCTTTGAATAGTGTTGCAAACGAGTTCGATATGATTCCAGAGAATTTGGTCACTGGCTCTCTGGAAATTTTGAAAAATAAAGAATTATGAGATACATAGTCATCAAAAGAAACATAAGAAATGATTGTCTTACAGTAACAAATATCACGATGAATCACCAAATATATCAAGGAAACTTAATCGGTTGGTTAGTAATTTTGAAATCGTCTTTCATCTAGTTGCTTCAGTTTGGTTACTCTTCGAAATGAAAAAGTCGTAGCAAACTCCCGAAAAAATTGTTCAACTAGCGGTAATTTCTCTCGCATTCTGTGGTTGTTTATCTGTACAAAAAAATAATGGTGTCAACTTACTCATATTCGATAACCTCGACAACTGGATCAATCATTTCATTCAAAATAAACGGCTTCAGGAATATTTTCATATGTACTACAACATTGTTCACAGTAACATTCACTTGACCAGATCCTATAAGCATACTGTAATTATATTGTGCTTGCAATTGAGGAAAAGTTAGATTCCCTTCCACAAGAATTGGATCTTTGATGTTTTCTGGAGGAAGCGTAACGTTAAAGTGATCGGATGGACGAATAGTTGCATTTGCAACGCCGTACAGCGATCCATTTGTCAGTTGTACGCTCTGATAAAATGGCCAAATAACCTAGAACAATAATGAATTTGCGAGATTTATTCGACTGTTGCATTAGTATGATAATATCGCAACATACCCACGAGTTGTTGTTTTCTCCTGACAAAAAGCTCAAAGATATTTATTTGTCAACTTAGAATGTGAATTCGACCAATTTTTGTTAGAGCGCTACAAGCTATAAGATGTCGAATTCTCAGAAAGAGAAGTACGAGCAAATTGTAGTTTAGGTAAAATTATCCAACATGCCCACCCTTATTTATGGCTTAATGATATTTTCAAATGATCCTGAGTTCGTTTTGAAACATGTTTTGGGATTTCTGAAATGGACTAAGGTAAATTCAATTTCAATCAGTTGGAATCGAGCTACCTCAAGTTCCCAAAAAAGTGATTTTTTGCAAATTGGCATGACCAACTTATCCCCATTGTGTTGAAGATGTCTACAGTTCGCTTCATAATTTGTCAGATTATTTTGAAATTTCTACATGAATTCTTAGGAAATAGAATTTTAAGCAAGTTGGGTATATCTCTACGCGTTTCACAACTGATCTCCATTTTTTGCTCATAAAATTTTCTCAAATCCGAGTTTTGCAGCTCTGCAGAGAGCATTTTGAAGGTTTTGCGACAAGAAATTGAATGCGCGCTGAGGCCCTGATACGTACTAGTTGTTTGAACCAAACATTTTTGGCACTGATATTACTCAAAATGGAAAAAAATTTGCTCAAAAATTCACTATAAATTATCCAGGGAATGCATAATCAATTCAGAGTCGGTCATAATCACTCATTTTTCCATATTCTTACATGACAGATATGAAAAAAAAAAAAAAAAAATTGTGGGAAGGTCAACGAATGCCCATCCTTTTAATCGGCACATAGGGGCAAGTTGGGTACACTCACTTTATGTTATCTCAAATCTTGGAAATTTGAATTCAAAACCTCAGAGTATGATAAAAAATGAGCTTATACTGATGATAACACGAGAACCGCCTGTTCAACTTGCAATTTTCTAAGAAGTAAAGTTACAACTGTCCTAGGAATTGGTCAAATTGCATGTAATTTTGTACAATCGGTACACCTTCTATCTCTAAAAAATATCATTCGTTCGGTTACCTGAACATCCTTTTGAAGATTTTCGAGAGTGATAGTACGGAGATGCAGTCTATCCAACAACGCTGGCCAACTTTTTAAGTAACCTTTCACTACATTATCGATTGAGAAAGTTACACTGGAAATTGAAAAAATTGAGTAATGCTAGATGTATTCAGTGAAGTATTGTAATTGCCTTATATCCCGCTCTGTAGAGAAAATAATTAATACCACTGATTAAAGCACGATTCAGCTTACCCATTCGTTCCCAAAATTATTGTTAACAAAACTGCACTCGTCAACGATAAGTAACAATACAACATATTGAGCCGGTTATGTGATCAATCGCTTTAAATGTACTAATGAAGACTTTCGAAATTTTTGGGGACTGAGCTTTGCGGAGACATTTTTTCTGTTTTATACACTATTCTTTGGTGGATTTTACCACTCAGAAAGAAACAAACTACCTTCTTCAATGTATGAAGACTATCGATATCTTTCGATCATACCACAACAATACATTTAGTGGATTTAATTTAATTGAGCATAAAATGGAATTGATGAGTGACTGTTGACACTTTGATTCATGATAAGAAGTTTCTGATAATGATGAAAAATGAAAGCACATTCGACGAATATCGATTGTCATACTCGAGTCTACCGATGAAAACTTGATTTAGGTTTTTTTCATGATCAATAAGATATCTAGATTCTCATCAATATTCAATCTCCAAAAATTGAGACGTGTCCGATCAATTGTCCTAGAATACTTGTTCGGGAAAAAAAGTCCGTGAAAAAATCGACTATTGAGGGTAAAGTAGAATACCCTTTTCCTCCGTGACATGACATTGACTCTGTAGGTCCGTTTTTTCCTCAATTAGGTATGAGGCAAATCCACGAGTACACAGGCGTTAGAGAAAATAACCAAAATAATTCTTTCATGCTTTTATGACGCATTAAAAATTCTGGAAAAAAATTCACTGATATGGAAAGCGATACATTTCACGATACCGTTGAAACTTCCAATGAAAAAATTTATAATGGAGTTATGGTTGAAAAACGCCAAATTTGCCTTCGTGCGACAGGTTACTGTGGAAAAATTTACCTCACTATGAACGATCATGACATGACTGTTATTGCATCTAAAATTTTGTTGATTAATTTCAAACAACCTCGATAATGTGCTTCGTGAGTTACGATTTTCTGCGTTGACCTAAATGATTCATGAGCTATCCCGACAAATATGTAACAGAATTTTATCGCTCATGGATCTGCAGATAATCAATGAACCGTTCGAATGTACCAAAATTCATGACCGAAAAATGTCCGTGCGACAAGCAATTTCATCGATTTTTCACGTCGCTCATCTTCATGGAAATACTGTAAAATCCTTCTGAGGGTCAAAGTATTACAGAGTAGTATTTTTGAATCAGTATCTCTTGAGATTTATTCAGAGTAAACTTAGGGTGATGACAGACAACCCGCCACGACGCGATTCTCATGCCATTTGACGACACGATACCTCCCGACACGACACGTAATTCATTCCGATGAAGCCAGCCATCGATGGATTTGATAGAACCAGTCATGGGTTGTGAAAATGAATCCAATCCATCGATAATTGGGTTCACCAAAATGAATTATGTGTCGTGTCGAGTGGTGTCGTGCCGTGAAATGGCATGAGAATCGCGTCGTGGCGGCCCGGGTTGTCTATCATCACCCTTTATAGTTCGTTTTCTTACGAAAAACACCGTGCAAAAGTTCGTGCGGCTGTCGTGGAAATGCCCAATTGCAATAATACTGGACATCGAAATTTTGGGTCAGAAACAATGCCTAGGCAGGACAATGATTTTCTTGTGTAATTTTCGATGTAAAAACCGAATGTGACCCCAATTCGAATTTGAGAAACCGTTGAAGCGTCCCAGAAACGTGCTGAAAACGTTGAGATAACAAACATCTCGTAGACATTTTACGTTGCTCAAATTCTCCACCTACGGGATTTCCGACTATTTACGGGACGTTCTAAGGTTGCAATTGCACCAACGTTCCAGAAACGTTGAGGCAACATTCACTATTTGGTGGGATGAGATGAAAATGAAAAAAATACACATGACGGACAATAAAAATTTGTAGCCGAGAATTTTAATGTTGCTTCAAAGATTACGAGGTTGCACTCGTCATAAAATTTCTCTTCCTTGTAAGTAAGTATATTCGATCTATCCATTTTGCTCACTAGAGTCGTGCTGGATGTGTATCGTTGACCTGGAGTTAGCTCCCGAACTCGTGATGATCCCAGCCCTGGAAACCCATCACTCGGACGCGAAAAAAGTCCAAATACCCTCGTATCAAAATACACTATTTTGGTCAATTACGTGAGCATTTTGAGATTCATTGCAAAATTGTTCAATTTGCCGATACCAACTCAAAAAATCAGCTCATCACTCACTATGAACGCGCCCTATAAGCCTTTGAACATACTGCCATCGCGTTCAGCACGTCAAAATACGTAGAACACGATAGTCCCGATTTCATTACAAGGATGAGCCATCGATCAGATTTTCCAATTCACAGAACCAGCAGAAAACGTTGAAAGAATTTTTTGAGTGTGTTTTTAGCCGATTATATATACGTGAACTGGGAGGCATGTCAGATAGACTAGAAATATCGGATCGTAATCTACGTAATCGGAATTACCCGTCACGGTTGGTCGGAAAGCCGAAAAGGTTGAAGTTGCGTAAACATGGGATTTTCTTTTTGGGAATTTGGGAAAAAATCGATTTTTTCTAATTTTATTGTGTTTTTCTCGAAAATCTAGTTCTATTGCCGTTCATATAACGTTTCTTAGACTTTTATTAACTCCAAAAAGTTGTTGGTGTACACTTAATCGACGGAAAGAGTCTTTATCTCACAGAATGCATGTGATGCCAGAATTGGGATCGAATGGAATTGGATGGTTCAAATTCAATATTGAAGTTGCAGAAACAAACTTGTATGTATCAAGAATCCTGCAGATCTTCATTCCCAATCAATGTACATAATGCTTGCTCATTCTGGGCGGATCATCAAACATGTGATCCGTTGAATTCGCATATACATAGAACGGAACGATTTCTCTGAATACACGCCGAGAGTCACTCGGTGTTCGTATTTCTGCCAATATTCATGAATGTCGTAAAACGCTGACTCAAATGCTTGTGCTCGGTATTTTTCGAGCCTGTGTCCGATCATCTTGATGTCGAGCATCATGGGGTAAGCTTTATCAACAGCTCGGGTCATCAAGCTTTATGAAGCTCTACAATCGAGGATTCTGTCATCTCATAGGGCTTACTGAAATTCCCGATTTTGAGGAGTTGTTTCGGAAATCTCTCATGCAACTAACATATTGAACCTCAAGACTCGTGCCGAAACAAGCTTTCACTACCCAATTGAAAGTTGCTAGAACTTCCACGTAATTCCGTACAATGGCTATATATTCACTGTGAGATCTCTCAAAATTTGCAATTGATACCAGTTTCGATCCGTTACTCTGTCGGTCTAACAGGATATTTTTCTTTTTGCATTCGTCATAACGATCTCCACCTGGTGATAGCTGAAATATATTCATACATGCGATTTGTCGCCTGAACTTATTATAACAAAAATTCTTAAGAATATTATGCGATATTCAAACGAACCCATGAGTATAGAGAACCTTCGTCTGCTCCAAAATGGAAATTGATCCATACAAATCCATAGGGTTCCGATTATGACACTATATTTTGAAAGATTAGAACTTCCTGTTTCGGTTGAAAATACCCCAACAATTTCTCGGAGTTGATTGAAGTCTGAGAAACGAATACAAACGTGAGTAATTCTCAATTATCATGGAAAAACATGACAAAATTTAGAAAAATCAATTTTTCTTTGAAATCCCTCTACAGATTTTTTTGATTCTCACTGAAAAATGACCGCGAGAACGACCCAAAACATATCCAACAAGAAAATCTCATGTTTACGCACCTCTCACTTTTCCGGGTTTCCGACCCACGGTGCCGTATATTGATGTTTCGTCTGACATTTTCTGGCAAATCGTTGTTTGGCAATTTCTTCTGAGATTATTTGACTGAACAAATATGATAACGATTAAATCAAATGAAATCGGAAATGTAGCAATCCCAATATTAACTCGGAGTATATTTTGGATTACAGCTTTTATTAATCCTATTATTTACAACAATATTATAATTGATACTTGATCGTTGATTGTTTCAGTAAGAAGCTTACATTCACATAGCCGATCAATGCACTTAATTCACGAATCGTGGTACGAATAATAGTTTTTAAAAATCACATGATAACCAAAGAAACGACAATATTCCATAGAAAATCATCAAATTCTTCGCAAAATCCATGGATTATTTCGGGCGCAGCACATCAATTGCATATTTGATTATTATCTAAGCTTCATTTTTCGTTTTTCCATGAATCTCTTCACCAACTACTGATGTCACAATTTTTGCGAGTGTCGGTAAATCTCTGTTAACCCTTTTTTTGATCTCTTGAGTAATCTTATGCATTGCATCTTGCAAGATCTCTGGAAGTTTCACCCGTACCCGATCTTCAAATTTCGCCATAATTTTGTCAAATATGCTACCCGAGAAGGTGATCTCAACATCTCTGGAAGAAACATGAAAGTATCTCATAGTAAAATAGTATTCAAAGAGGGAATAGATAATTGGCTTAAGAAAGAAGAGAGAAAATCAACTTACCCATAAGAAATCATTTTTGATATCGGATCAACAGATTCTGTCTCAGATTCGGGTCTGACGTACATTTTGACTTCAACCGTTACTTCCATAATGGTGACATTTATCCTTCCAGAATTCATGAATGTTTCGTACGCATAATCGGCCTCTAATCGTGGAAACGTTAATTTTCCCAGTACGAGTAATGGATTTTGGGTTATGGCATAATATTCATCTTGTGGACGTATCTTTGCGTTTGCAATGCCGTAAAGCCTTCCATCTGACAAACTTATGTCGATGTCTTTGAAGAACACCTAAAAACATCAATACATTTCCATTGCATTTGAGAAAAATAAGTCGTATTATCATTTCCATGAACGAGCATGCATAGACGTTCATATAATGGGGCATACTGTACGTACAACAAAATTTTGGGTTCAGAATGTCACATTGTCCGTATCGTGGTTTCCTTGCGTATTTTCTGACGTTGAAAGCGAATCCGTGCCCCCGATAGATCCAGAACGTCAGGATTTTTATAAAACGACCAAAAATTTTTTATTCAGAGACTTTTTCAACGTAGACCGAGAATCGAGACGTACCTCAAAATAGAGCACGGGTTCGTGTTTAGAGGGACATTTTGCGTAGAGAAAGCATATTTGGATACCCGGCGCCAGCGAGAATTTTTTTATTGTAATTTTGAAACAGTAAGGTTTATCGCAAAAACAGTTGCTATAGCGTGTTTTTGGGATCGAATACTTGTTTTTGGAATAAACCTTGCTGTTCCAAAATTTCGAGGAACAAAATTCTCGCTTGCGCCAGATATCCAAATGCGCTTTTTTACGCAAAATATCCAAGATTTTGTCTACGTCAAAGAACGACTAAGAAAAGTATTCCTTGCGATTTAAATTTGCGGTTTTTGAGCGATTTGGGGCTATTATTCGGCTTCAGCGTAAAAGAATACGTAAGATAATCATGTCCGGTCAATGTGACATTGTGATCCAGAAATTTTGTTGTATACAGTTCTTTTGATCTCTTGATCAAGATACTGATTAACACGGTAATCCAAATTTAATGTTTTAGAATAAATGTAATATATCATTAATACCGTTACTGTCTCTTCGCGGTCACCGAGGGGAGCAGTGACAAGGTCAATCTCTTCAAGTAATTTCGGCCATGTGTACTGGTATTTTCTTGCTATTTCATCAATTCGATAACGAGTCCTGGAATTTTTATACGTTATGATTAAATCAATAAGAATTTGAAAAAACTAAGAACTTTGAGGAACGTTTTGAGAATTGGATTTCAAGCTAGTAAAAGCAAATTTCATCGAAATCCGTCAATCATCGTAAATACGGAACTAAACAAACTTTCTTCTGAACAAATAGAAATGAATGGATTTATTACAGACCTCAATCTGTGCATTGATAATAATGTTCAATGAGGGCTAAATCAATGTGTCGATCAAGTAGGAATTCTCCAATGGAATAATTATCTCAAAGATAAAGCGTTATCATAGAAAGTCAAGTACAAAATACATAGGCTCTTTCGATGTTTGTGCCAAGAAGTATAATTTGCGCTCAGCCCATATCTCCAATTTGATCAAAAAATACAGTTCAGATACACGAGTGTGAAACCTCTTTTTCGCATCCTCGTGCTGATTCCGACCCTCGCTTGCGGCTCGGGCCGGAAACCCATCGCTCGGATGCAGAAAAATAGTGTTTTCCACCCTTGTATCGAAATGTACTATTACATCCTTGTATCGAAATACGGAATGAGGAAAATTTTTGCATGAACGATGAAAAATATACAATAGTACATTTAGACCCAAGGGAGTAAAAATAGGTTTTACTCCAGTGCATCGAACTGTACTTTTTGATAAACTGTGAGTAAAAGTTGAGATAAACTGTGCGCAAAGTGCAATGCGTAAATTTTATGTACAGTGGATATCTAAATAGAGATGAATCATTCTCCATGAATTCCACGCAAATATTTCATCAATAACTTTTGGATGGAAATGGTTTTTCAGCATATTCTATATTGTGAGGCATATGTAAGATGGAAGTTTTATAATAGATTAGTGGGGAAATATGATGTTTCATACATATTTATTTTTATGTAAAGATCACAAATTGAGCAGTGCACATCCCTATCCAATCGATCGATTTTACTGACCAAATTGAGCGAAATCACTTACCCAGTGTATTCAATTGCTCCAACTGCTAAGACTATCAACGTCGCGCTGATGGAAGATAGATATCGACGGATATTCATGATGATGTGTATCAATGAAATTCTGCAAGAAGAAAATTCTTTTCTGCGGGGGTGACAAAGAACTGATATAAAAGCGGGTTTTATTCGAATTTATATCAAAATGATGAAAGGTTGGTGTGCTACCGATGTCGAGGATGAATGAATTTATCAAAAATGTTGTATTCCTAACTTTCTAAATATTCTTTACCACATCCTCAATGGAGGGGAACGAAGTGTAAATGCAAGTATGCCTGTAGCCGTAATTTTACTTCAAACTATGTTAAATGTTGTCCGACGATGCAATTATTCAATTCGTTAGTGAAAGAATCGATGATCTTCGTCCAGTACCAGTTGTTGGATTTTCATTCGCCCTCGACATCAGCAATTTAGTAATCTCGCGCATAATACACAATAAGGTGTATATGCAAGTATCATGAGTATCTATATAATTTAACGATAAAGTTTTTTTGTTGATCACACAACTGTAAACGCTTCTATTCATGTTCACTTCTCGTCTGCTGAACACGCATTTTTGTTGCTTTATGCTTGAGAGGTAAATATTTTGTAATTCATTATGTATTTGTAGTCTCTTTTCCATGTTTTTCATTTCAAAGAAATATCATGAAGATGATGAGTTGAGATGCTTTCAAGCTTGTAGACCCATGATACAATGGCGAACTTGATTTTGAAAATGTGAATAATACTAAAAAACATTCTTCCATCAAAATTGACTGCATTATTTAAAATGAAGTTTGGACCCAATTCTAGCAAATTCATTCAAACAAATTCGATTATGACGATATTTTAACCAAGATTGACTCCGAAACACGGTGCGCTTCTAGGACAAAAAAGTTTTACAAAAATGACGAAAAAATCTGAAAAAGCCATCTTTCTCGTTGAAACTCCTCGAACAAGATCCATTTTTCAGGTAAATCGTATCAGATCGTCTTCTTGAGTGATCATCATATTAAGAACCCACCATACATTGCTTCTCGAGTTTTTTTCGAAATTACTCAGAAAAGGTGAATGCTAGCGAAAAATGTGAAAAATAGTTTCTTCTAGATTTTTTGAAGATCTACAAGATGACGTAGTTGGATCAATCGAGAAAGTTAGCCTTTCTCCATGGTATTGAAGAAGATAGTGGGAAATAAATAAAAAATGCAAGGTTTTTTGCGTTTATTTTTCATGATAAGCAGTTCTCTCGAGGTCGTTTGAGGTCCTTCATGAGTCTAACTACAGAATCTTGTAGATCTTTGAAAAATCTATAAAATATCATTCTGGACATTTTTTGCTATGACCCATCTTTTCTGAGTAATTGCAAGAAAACCTTGAGCAAGCGAAGAAAACGGGAAGCCACCCAATTCCTCCATAAGCAATGTATGGTGAATTCTTGATTTGTCAATCACTCATAAAGACAATCTGATGAGATTTACCTGAAAAGTGGGTCTTGTTCGGGGAATTTTAACGAGAAAAATGACTTTTTCAGATTTTTTCGTCAGTTTTGTCAAACTTCTTCGTCCTAAAAGCGCACCGTGGAAAAGGGTGCGTTTTACCAGGAAAAGTGTTGAGATTACTCTTTTAGATCTTTTATTCAAGATCTGCAAAAAATTACTCTACAAATTTTCCCGAAAATTCGAATATTTTTCGATTTATTGCGGAAAACCTGGAAAAATGTAGAGAATGCTGGTTTTTATTGTTCATTTGCACCGAGCTCCAATTCTTAAACAATCATCTTTTTCAATAGCGGTTACTAACTTGCTTCCTATCATTTAAGCCAAAGCCACTTTCTCTTACCCGAAGCGTCTTGATTTAATCTACTAATTAATATATCTGTTACCGGCAAGAGTTCAAATCCGGCAAATTCGCGTAATGTTTAGGTGAGATAACCGAACTCCCCGGCAAAACCCGAAATAACTAGAAACATCCCCAGCATTCTGCAAAAAAGCGGAAAGGTCCCGGCAGTAGCAGAATTTGAATAAAATGTGATATGAGTTATGAATAATTCTTCGCGAAAGAGGAGCACGAATTGCAGACAATGTCTCAGATTGTTTTTTTAACCATTTTCATTTTGATTCTAGGATCCAGAACATGAACTTTGGATCCCCATGGGTCCCAGAAAATTTTTTCCATACCGGTGGGGAACATTTTTCTGTCAATGTTTGAAGAAGAGAACATCAACTTTTTTTTAGTAAAATCGGTGTAGTTCCGATCTGAAGCAAGATACAAACATGCAGTTGGTCGCATTCGGAAGGCCTCTAAAAAATCTACAGGAATTCATATTGACGAAATTTTTTTCGATGTTATATGGGCAAATAGGTGAGAAACAGGAAAATTTTCAGAAACCTATTCTTTCAAGAATCTGAAAATCTATATTTCACTGATTCCTGGTGGAGAGTATATCTTCCTTATTTATCTATCGGCATGATTTTCTGAAAAATATTTGAGTAACGGTGGGTCACTTTTGTAAAACAATTTTTTAAAACTTTTTTTGGATGTGCCTATAGTCTTTCTACTAAATACGAGAACTCAAATTTTGATGTAAATACACCGAAACGCCTTAATTTATCGATTCAGACATGATTGCTTACACTTGGGCATCTTATCTTAATTATAATGTCACAAATGTGAAATGGGGAACGTTTTACATCAAACCAAACTCACAGTGATGATATATCACGACGGCTAACTGTAAACTGATATAGCAAGAATATGCATGGGGGGCTATGGGTTTCGCTAATCGGTAATCGGAACAAACCCTCTTCTTAAGTTTTGTCAATATCTGCATAGAAACCTGGGGCTCTCTCGAATATAGTATAGACTCCATAAGTTGTGTATAGACTCTGGATAAAATTATCAGGCCCGAACCAACAGATGACTCTTTTCTTGGGTACCGTCAACATTTACGTTTCAAAGTATCAATTTTTGAAATCTCTTTTTAGACTAAGAAGTTGTACTTGAAACGACGCAGTGGAATAATTGGTTGATTCACAACTAACATTTCAACCAGCAGGTTGAATTTTCAACTACTTGCTCAAATTTGTAACTATTTTGGTTGAATTTTTAATAATTTTGGTTAAGGGTGTCTAGCAAACCCGAGAAACCTTGAAAACCTTGAAACAACCTAGAAAAAATCTAGCACCTGGAAGAACCTGGAAAATTTTCATTTCGAGCCTAAAAACCTGATATTTTTGTCTATTTTGACCCCAAACCTAGAAATCCCAAGCAAAAAGTTTCGATTTTCAGTACCAGCCAGAAGTTTGCTCCAATCGATAGATTTCAGCAAGAGGGACAAAATGGTTTTTGGGAATTAATGAGATGGAAAAAATTGTGTTGAAGAGAATACAATAGAACCTGTCTAAGTTGGACAGTTTAGTTCCGAAGAAAAGTGTCCAATATAGCGAGGTGTCCAACATACACGGACATGCCAAATAATCGACTCATCCTAACGTCAAGTCACTGAATGAATAAATCTAATATAAGCACTCATTCACTGGCAAATTAGTAGATGACAAATACTTGAGGATTGAAGATATATCCTTCGAATATCTGGAGTAAAAAATTGAACAATGCAATTCCCAATCATGTCGTCACTTAACCGTTCGTAATTTCAAATATCCAATAAATGAATCAAAATATCCGTAATATGTCCATTAATTATTATTGAGGAATCGATAGATAGTTGAGTCATACTTAAGAATTCCAGATATCATATTCGAACAACTGTAAAGAAAATTGAACAGTTCAATTATCAACCATGTCGTCTTGTTTCATCATCTTCATACAATTTTCTCAAAAGATGTCATTCTGCCAATTCTGGAAGCCTGCTTTCTTGACGCATTTCGAAACATTTTTTACGCCAGGTATGTGCGTACATCATATTATGAGATGGTCAGTAGGCAATACAGACTTATTCTGATAACTTGAGCTGGTGAACGTCCAAGTATGTGTCACATAATTTGAAATGTCTAACTTTGAAGGTTTTCATGCATTGAAATACTATTTCTGGATCCCTTGTGAGGGGTAAAACTTAGCGAGGTGTCCAACATATGGAGTGTCCAACATACAGAGAAAAATTCCCATTTGAACCAATGTAATTTTTTTCGGTTCCGATGAAAGGCGTACAACTTAATGAGGTGTCCAACATAGAGAGTGTCCAACTTTACAGGTTCTACTGTAGTGGATCGAATAGAAAAATGGATCGAAAATTTGCTGGACCAAAAGCAACCCTTTCCCTTTAGAAAAAGCAAGCTTGAAGATGAATTGAATAGAAAAAATCAAAAAACTGCATCGTTCTAAAATGTTTGACCCACATCAATAAAATGGGTTTCGAAATCTAATACCTTTGGTCTTAGAATATGTCCGCGATTTGTCATCTTTCAACTTTCACGGACTCATAATGACTTAAAAAATAATTCCAACAATGATCTATCATGTAGACTATTTTGTGGAGGGTATGAGAAATCAACGAAATGAATTTACCCCATACAAACTTGTTTGTCAGTATAAAAGTGTCCAGTTCATGACCGAAATTAAATTTTAAACCCGTGGTCTCTCGCGAACGTCTTGATTTCGATATCATCAATGAAAATTAGAAATCTCAAAACTCTGGATTTGATTAATTCTAGTTTGCAAATATTGAGTCATTTGACCTTATACAAAATAATTGATTGACTATATTTGACACTCGATATACATCATTCAATGTACTGGAACTGGTGACAAGGATATTTCATATGTAAGCGTTATTTTTACATAATTGACTGCTGTATACATGCTATAGCACTTCAGCTGAGCTGATATTATATCCTATTAACCAAATATTGAAACGGTGTAAGTGTCAGTTAGTTGATTGAGGCTCCAATTATTCTTCATGAATTAGTTGAAAGTTTGTAATTCACACTATCACGCGACTATGAACTCCTAAGGGTTCTCAAGGTCACGCATGAAATTTCTCTTGATATTATTTTCTCTGCTGTAAGAAGAGGTACATAATAACAACCCATTATGGATCACTCTGAGTCGAGAATTTCATACTTCGATTGATTAGATATACGCTCTTTGACAATTATTGAGAATGTTTTATTGACGTTAAATGAGGCCGTAACTTTTACATTCTGACGAAAGATTGACATGTCATTCTGAAGGATTGGTGATGCATGACTTATTTAATACAAAAAAAATTGTTGACTTGAATAATGACGTGATCAACATAGAGGAGATTATGAGTTTGGAGTCGCCATTTTTTGTGTCTGTGGAAACATTTCTCCGAATGAAATGGAAGAGTTTTTGAATGAGCGTGCGATGAACCTAATAGTTTTGTATTTCGGAATAAATTTGCTGCTGCCTTTTCAGTAGAATTGTAATTTTTCGTTGAACTAGAGTTGTGGATCCGTCTTCAATGAAAGCATTATTTAAAGCAAATTGGCTTGAACAAAAAAAGTTGATTCAGAAGTAAACACTGTTTTTTTTGGGAACAAGAGTAATAGCGTATTTTCACAAAACACCGTAATCGTGATATCTATAATATACCCCAATCCCGACTAATTTTTCAAATAAGGTGAGTGTACCCAACTTAACCCCGTTAAGCCCTTTTCTCAACAACTCTGATTATTTTTACTTCACTATTTTGGACCATCTCAATATTTTCCAACGTATCTTAAGTCATTCTGTGAGGTTTGAAACAAGCTTCAAAATGAGATGAGTTGGAAAATATTGAGATGGTCCAAAATAGTGAAGTAGAAAAAATCAGAGTTGTTGAGAAACGGGCTTAGTGGGGTCAAGTTGGGTACACTCACCTCACCGATAAATTTAAATGATGAAGAAATGCTTCGAGATATTTTGAAGAGTATAAGCTTCGAAATTGACTCACATCAGCCATTGATTAATATGTCTCGACAAAGCTGAAAAATGATCGATAATCTTTATGCTGTTTTTGAACAACAAACTTGAAAAAATTCTTCAGAATAATTGACTAACAATTTTGAAAAAAACAAACAATTGATCACGGCTTAAACTATTTGCGAGATTTAAAATCTATACTTCACTCGCATAAAAAGTCTTTTTATTGTACCAAATTCTTATCGTCAACCGGACTCATCAGAGAATCATGGCTTCCTTAGTACTCCTGATGGCTCATCTCATGTTTTGAGGGTAGTGATGAGCCAAATTAGGGACGACAGTTGTCAGATGAGAACAAAAAATGTGTGTACTCATTAATAAAAATTTCCTCTCACATTTTATCTTGCGCAGTCTTTATTAATTTGCTAACTAAAATTTATATATATTAAGAATTATTCATCAATTTTGAATATCTACTGATCATCTTCGACGTTTTTGATGAAAAATTTACACAGTGATTCTTTAGAATTCTTGTCACAAGAAAGTCCTAGTGTCGAACTTTGTACTAATTCTCCGGCAACTTTACCAACAAATTCAATCAAATTTTCACTGATTCTTTTTTCAACTTCTTTCATGATCGCAAGCACCTTTTCTTTATGAATGTTAAAAAGTATTTCCTGCATGTACTCTTTAAAGTCGTCATCTGCTATTTCATTGCCGTTAGCACCCAGTGTCCTGAAATAGAAAAAAAATATGATTCAGTAATTATGGTCACTTTGCGAAACGATTTAGAAAGAGATCGAATAGAAAAATCTTAAATCGAAAAAAAGTCTCACCCATTGTTGATCAACTCCCACTTAAGAATGACTTTTTCTGTAAATATAGGTTCAACCATGAGATCGATTTCAATTTTGACATTTTCATTGAAGGCATCTACGTTTCCTTTTTCCGGACCGGAAAATGATATCTTATTGTGTTCAACAAAATCATAGTTAGCTCTCAATTTGGGAAAGGTCAAGATGCCCAATATTTTTATGGGATATCCAGGCTCTGCATAAAAATGATCGCCCTCAGCAATCGTTATGTTTGAGAGTCCATAAAGTTTTCCTTGACTCAATTCTAATGTTGAGATTACGCCAAACTGTAAAGAAAATTAAGAAGAAGATGAGTTTTTAAACTTTCAAATACGTTATACTGTGTATCCATGAATCCTCGCGTGAATCGATATCTGTAAAATTCGAAGAATCTTGACACAAATCTATAACATATTCGGAAATAAGAAACTCTATCATATTGTGAGTTAAACCTTGAGTAAGAAATGCTAAAGGATAAAATTCATTCCTCTCAAATGTAAATTGACTTACAATCAGTGTCTAATTCTACAAGATGGTAGAAAAAAACTAATTAAAAAACTTCTGCGAGGCAGTTCATGACGATTTAAAATTTTCACTTATTCATTGGAGAATTTCGAAGGAACGAAAATATGAGATTAGATCTTCAGATTGCTCTGCGTGTCAAAAAATCATGGAAAAAATTTTGATTGATGGAATTCGTTCCATGATGCCCTTGAAAAAGTTGATAAAGCCCTCACTTTGTTCACTGGTTCAAGTTGCACAGGATCCAGGTTCAGATCTTTCACAATGGATGGTATATATTTTGTATATTTCTTCGCTGTATCATTGAAATAAACTCTCCATCTGGGAGTACAATTAAATTGAGTAAATAAGATATGCTGGTTATTAAATGGGTTATATATAAGTAGTCAAAATTAATATTTTTGTTATTCTGTGGGCAAAAACGGCTATTTAGACGCGAGTGTGCGTGCGTAAATAGCGGATTTGCGCATTATTTCGGATCAAGTGTGCGCCAAAATTTTTTGACGCACTGCTTTAATGCACTTCTGTGCGCCAATCAGTCATTTACGCACTGTTTAAACTTCGTTTTCGCAGTGGAATCATGTTATTGTCCGATCAATCTCTTCTCAGTAAAGAAGTGAATATTATGAATTGCTAGCTGTGGACGATTTAGAAAATAGTTCGGAGAATCGAGGATGCATGTCTATGTGTCGCTAAAAAAAGGGATATGAACCCTCCAATTACTCATTGTTTGGGATGAATTCATAGTAAAAATATTCAGTCGATCAATAGAGATAGAAATGTTCATAATCTTTCAGACGACCTTCTCAGATTCATGTAGATGATCAATCATCGCTATACAAATTCACATATGAAATATCAAAATTAGATCTTTTGATAGTTTCGAGCAACGTGGTAACACGCTATAACAACAAGACTTTTTCATGATACATTATTCAGAATTATTTTTCAGTCGGGGGGCTTCGCCCCCTGCACCCCCGCCCGCGCCGGGGGCTTCGCTCCCTGGACTCCCAACGGCCTTGGACCCACTCATGCTGGGAAAGGGGAACCAGGCCCGTCGACTCTTGGGGCGACGGCCAATTTTCGCATCGTCCACTGTTGTTAGGGTGGGTTACATTTTTGCTTACAGGAATAACAAAAAATATCGTAAGCGACTCGGGCGCCGACATTTCCGCACTCGTTGCGGCGACTCGTGCGCAAATATCTTTTGGCGCCCTTGTAGCTTAATATACTATCAATATGCCTATAAATATCTCATGATGACAAATAGGGTAATCTCATGGCTCTCCATATCACATTCCATGGGTGACAAAATTTTTAGACCCTAATCATATACCTATAGTCAATTTAAAAAGCGAGCCTTGGATATTGTGTATGTAAATTTGACTTTTATGCAAAATTTCTCAGCTTTCAAGCCATTCAATGATTTTTATAAATGCAACATAGTGATTTGAGCCATTTGTATCGAGATAAGTTGTTAGTTTCGTGAGACTCGATTCTGTCTCGTTCATGTTGAGAATACAATTTTTGGAACGATTGGTCAAGCTTGCTCATAACTATCATGCTACTCGCTACAGTATTAGACATGCCAGAAAATTGATATTTGTGATAATTCTATAGTTGTATACATCATAAAAATTTGAAAAAAATTCCAAAAATCTCTGGTAACCTAGACTCATGTTCCCACAACAATAAAATTTTTATATGCTAATATTTTCGGAGAAAGATGGGGAAGAACCCAACATTTTTGAATTTTGTAGTATTAATTGGCTGAATTTTGTGTCAAGGGACAGATTTTTCGGGGGCCGAAAGAGTCCAAAGTAGGCAGGTTGATGTTTTTCAGACTTATACTCAGGAGATCAAAAAATTGAAATTCTACTTTTGCAAGTCGTCAGTGTTCTAAACACGTTCGCTGCAAAGGCTAAAATCAACGATCTTTCCAAGGTGCAATGGGGCCCATCGGTGGACGTGGTCCTATAACTTGTTTAATTGGTCTTGATATTTTCATTATAAAAACTATTAACTATTACACATGTTGGATTTTCTATAGTAAGGCGATGCTAAGAAAAATCAATCGGAATAAGTCAGAGTACCACGATATTTATCGGTATTTTGAGGTTACTCACCCCATTGATGATACTATCATCATCGCAAAAACTGTGCTGGTGGCCAAAAAATTTCGTTGAAACATTTTCCAATGAGAATCTGTCCCTTAGGGGACTGCAATCTTGAGAAGAGTATTGAAGTGAATGATACTTTATTTCGATCATCACCCCAGTTCCACATCCGACATTATTGAAATCGTGTATATTTTGTATAAGTAATTGCACTCAATACAACCCAATCATTCACTAGTGGAAGTAATTATTTGCTCAGTGAAATGTGCTGTGAGTTTGTTGAGTTTTTTATGTGGATAGAGGCTCATTCAATCATTTTAACGACTATTGGTAATTTCTTCCTCAATCCGTCGACCTTGTTTCCACTAGCGAACCATACTCTGTCAGAGCCAACCAGTGAAACTCACAGATGGAAAACCAGTCCAGATCCGTTCATTTAACGGCTCTGGAATGGATAACCAGTAAAAATTGACTGGTTTCCAGTGAATTTCACTGGTTGACTTTTACAGAGTAGACATCACTCATCATATAGAATAGAGAAAAATATTATTCTATGAATTAATTTGAGAGATGTTAATAATTATACCTGGATAAATGTAAATGCCGGGTAACTTCCAGAGGGAGCATCACAAATATCTGAAAAATTCGAGGCATTCTTTATCATCTAAAAAAGATTGTAGTATACTAATCATCTTCTGAAACAAGAACCTCTTCATTCTTTAAGGAAAAAATCAAATTCGAAAATTTGCCGACTCTGACTTTGACTTTTGAGTTCGAAAATTGTATCTTGGTGTAAAGATTTCCACAATTTCTACACCATGGCACTCAATATTCTGAACCTTGGATTGTCATTCAGGAGGCCAGGATGAGTTGGTTTTTGAATGAAGGTGTATCAAAAGCCGGCTACTAAGGTAAATGTGCCTCCCCCCCCCCCTTTGAACCATTTTTTCAACAACTCTGGACCATCTCAATATTTTCCGACGTACCTTAGCTCATTTTGTAGGATTCGATAAAAGCTTGGAAATGAGCTAAGATACATTGAGAAATATTGGGATGGGCTAGATTAGTGAAGTAAATAGCCAGAGTTGTTGAGGAAGTGGCTCAGTCGGGGGCAAGTTGGGTGCACTCACCTTATTTCATCTAAAACTCCATGACCGAGTACTTCGAGTGTTGAGGATTTCTCAAATACCGAGTCTCATTTTATATTTTCATGTATCATATAGCATATTCGTAAGATCAGCCTCGCAACTATTTTTGCTTGGAATCGGCCCATATCTTGATCTTCGGCCCATATCTTGATCTCCATCGGTCTCATGTATCGAATCTAAGTCGAACGCAATCAGCTGTTGTCTCGAATCGTGTTTGTGGCCGTCTTCGCATCGGTCGTCAAGGACGTTTTTAGGGTTCGTTCACGAAATCGTTTCGGTATGGTAGAAAAAAAATGATAAATCTAGAAGTTTACAATCAAGGTCTCTGTGATACATCATTGAAATTCTGTGAAAGGCAAATGAAAACCATTTCCGTTCGGTTAAGACGTCATGAAAGGTCCAAGCGTAGGCTACAAATCATGGACGTAATAGATGGATGGCCCCTGCCAACAGGGTTAATCGACGTGCAAGGAAGTGGATCAACGTGCGCGCTCGTGTAGAGACCGCGCCCATTGTATTGTAACTCCGTTTTGGGCGCGCACATTCAAAACTCTTCTAGAGAGACCTCAAATTAACTCCTGACTTGTATCGGTAATTGTCACACTGATCTTTGGGTGCATTTGTCACAACAATCAATATTTTAGAACAGTTTATTCTGGGCTCTGATTGTTTTTATGCTGAGTAATACGACGTTTTTTTTAACCATTGTGTCTATAAAAGTATGTATCGTGTTGCGGTATTGTAGCATTTTGACGGACATAGCCAGTTTTTAGTACGAAAAGTTGGTTTGGGGAAAGACGCACTCCCTTAAAATTATGCATAGAATATTTCATTCGTTGTGCCACGAAAAATTGGATACGACTTTCATTTTGAATGAAATAGAGGTTGATGGTTGCCGCCAAAATTGGAATCATTGTACACCAAATCAGATACCCATCATCTCGATACCGGTTTGATTCTAATTTCCTAAATCAAAAAGAAAACATGATATCCCGCGCGCGATTCCGCGGAGAGTACGTCCTAGTGTATCCTTATTTCGCCATCAGAATAAACAAAATTGCTCAATACAAGTCATTGATAACGATGCCGTGTCTATGTATGTAGAAAAATGTTATTTATTATATAATGAGAACTCAGTCTGATGAAAGATCGTTTAGTAGCGTTGCTATGAGAGATTTTCCATGTCTGTGATACTATTACTGACTTGTTGTCATTTTCTCAATTTTGGACACCTATAGGATAACTCATTCTCTGGCCGAGTCTCTGGTCGAAGCTACTCCGAGAGTGGACTCAAGTCCTTAAATGATTTCGGTACGAGTGCGTGGTCGACATATTTTTTTACTTGCAAAAATTATACCAACCCTAGTAAAAATAAGTGCCTCATGATCATATATGAACATGTTCCCGACCAGACTGTGGTCATACATGACCGCCTATGACCATGAGGCCGGAGTCATAGGTCGTCATTGGTCTCCATACTTGATCCTAGGAATTCATGTTGGAAATGAAGCACTTCATTGCCAACTCGGAATGTTTCTCAATCCGAAACTTCGAAATAAGCCTCGAAATAAGCGCGCTTGGGGCCCCAACTGCTAGGCCTACATCCGATATTGAAAATTTCATGTAAAATCACTTGATTACAACACCCTACGGCCATGTACGAGTTGGCTTTGTGTACCTATGACTAACCATGGGGACATAATATTTTCTGAGGTCATAGATGGTCATAGATGACCACAGTTCGGCTGGGAACATGGTCATATATGATCATCAGGCACTTATTTTTACTAGGGAAGTATGAGCTAAGCTTTTAGTAACAAATTCGTGAGTAATATCGAATAAAAGATTTTTTACTATATCGACTCCTTCCTCTTGAAATTTTATTATTTTCTATGGTCTACTATAACTGATATGTGACTCAAAAGAGTGCAATATACCATTTATCCATGGCCGAGTCTACATAGACGCGCTCACTCGGGGCGCGCGCACTCTCTCCGCTCGCACTGTCCACCCAAACACCAGAGTAGGTACCGAAAATGGGATTTGAAAATCTTTCGACGAGTGTTCCCTCTCAAACTGAGTATCAGCGCGAGTTTAAGAGATGGAAAACGGCCAGTCTAATACGTAAATCAACCAAAAAATTGATTTGCATCTAATAGAGATCGAAGAGTGAGAGACTTTGATGTCGGCCGATGTGCCTAATATCACCACCCCCAACTTCTCAGGTTCCTAACTCGCAGGTCATTCAACAATATTCAACATTATTTTGGGTTTGGATTGAGACTTTCTTCAGAAACTGTGAAATAAGCAAAGGTGTGCAGAATTCTTGTTAAGAAGAATCGAGCTATTCCATGTGCATCAAAGATCGGATTTGTGTTACAAGAGTTACTCCTCCGTAAATTTGGGACATCTCGGGTGTTCTGAATCAGGATTTCATACATTTCAGCTCATTATTGAGATTCTGGAATGAGTACCAATGTATAACCAAGATAATGCTGAATACTGCTGAATGGTTTGCAAGTTGGACACCTGATGAAAAGTTGGGGGATGCTTATATGAGACACAACCACGCCTCTCATTTTTCGATCTCTATTCGATGCAAATCGATTTTTCGGTCGATTTACGCGATGAACTGGGCGTTTTTCATCTCACCTACTCGCGCTGATCCTCCGATTGTGAGAGAACACTCGTTAAAAGATTTTCAAATCCCATTTTTCGTACCTACTCCGGTGTTTGGGTAGAGAGTGCAAGCGGAGAGAGCGCGCGCGCCCCGAGTGAGCGCGTCTATGTAGACTTGGCCCATGCAAAAAACGCAATGACCAAAACACCTGACTGTTTGATGGCTATAAGGTTCCACAACAAAGCGGCTGATCACCTTGACATTTTTCACAGATACTCATCAATACTTGAACTAAATTTTTACCAAGTTCCAAAGAATTCTAGGTTTTCTTTAGGATAACTATACCTTGCAGACGGCTTTCTTGGGTGCGGGAGGAGATTTTGACTGGAAAATATTTCATCACAGAACTGCACGAGAAATCTCAAAGCAGGATCAGGGATGAAGTTGAAGAAAGCTAGGGAGAGACCGGTTATTGAGTAATTCCACGTGAAAGGAATGGTCGATTGTACATGGTGTTCCAAATTTCTTCCTCATAATTTTTTATCGATTCTATATCTCAAATTATGACAAAAAAACGGTCGCAAGGACCCAAAAAAAAATTTTGCGTAGCTGGTAAGCAAGTTGGTGAAATTTTTGATTTTTTTTGGTAAAAGAATTGCTGCCTTTTCCCACTAAAACTGCTATAGGTCTGAAACAAAATGAGTAGTTCTGTGGAAACTTTGAAATAATGTGTGCCTGATTCTACGAACCCTTTAACCGCTTGGGAAATGATTCGTACAAGTCATTTTCGACGTATTTTTTGGTGCTCTTTTTGGCGCAGTCATTATTTTGGCGATCCAGTGCCACCCAAAAAATTATCATCGAGAAAACGGTCGAAATGCCAGTTCCGTGCGTTGTGGTATTCCTTTTTTTCGGACTTTGTGGGTGTGAAGCGCCGCGGTGGGGCTCGTTTGAGATTCCTCCGGGCAGACACATCAGATATCATGTTATCAAGCATCAAACTCCACTAACGAGGAGCACCCAGGGGTTGTGGACCACGGATTTGGCTGAAACTTTAGGGGTAGTCTCTTTTTACCGTGAAAAGATGAAACCTCAAGCCGCACTTGCAAATGCCCAACCGTTTCCGAGCTGCAGCTCATAATATTAGCATTACGAGTATATCTATATATATCATTCTGGAACATTGGCCGATATGGGCAATGCTAATATTATAGGCTATAGCTTGAAAACGCTTGGGCGTTTGCAAATGCGGCGCTGGGTTTCACCTTTTGGCGATGGAAGGAGACTATCCCTAGAGTTTCAGCCAAATCCGTGGCCCACAACTCCTGGGTGCTCCTTGTAAGAGCCCAAAGACCACTTTTTGTGTGCATGACGAGCACGTACATTTTGTGGCGCAGTTTTACTTGAAATTTGACTCGCACAGTTTTCCTCGATAAAAGTAAATTTGCTTCATTCTATACACTTTTCCGCACCAACTTATTCTCAAAGAAAGTCGTCAGGCGCAACTTTTCCATGCCTCAGAATTTCGAAAAAAATTTATTTTTATACTTTGCGGAGCTCTTTCCCGCGAACATCTGGTTTTGCTAATTTTTTTGGTCAGTTCCGTGTGGTACTCGTGCGACCCTTAAGGCTAGTCCGGAGTCCCCGCAAAACCGCAACCGGATACGCACCGGCGTACTTTGAGGTTGCAGCTGCGTCCAATGATTCTGAGAGCGGTATTATTGTTTATACGCTTTTATTGGTACTGAATGTGCTATTCAGATACTAGGCCACCTGTGAAACCTTATAACACGATACCATGCCAAGTTTCATGGCATTTCATTCTTTAGGAATCGAGAAAAACTTGAAGGCAATTTTTTGGTGGGACAAAGCTCGTCCGCGACTATTCCGATTTATTCCTCAATGTCAAAATAGTTTTGGCCAATATCAGATACTAGACCATCTGTGGATTGGAATTTCCTGTCGAATGAGCCCTCCCACGCCCGAAAATTTTGAATCTAGCTCGCAAAAAACTTGAACTAGTGTGAGCATCGAGCAGGTATAACTTGCTCAGCAAGCCAAAGAACTACGATTTTCTGGAGATATAGAATGAATCCCCGGGTGTGGAACGACTCATTCGATGGGAAATATCATGGTGTTTCAGTTGCCATACTTCGTTTGGGTCGGAAATGTGAGGTTGAAATACTATGAGGCAATAAAGTGGTTCATAATCTTTCATCGCACATGCAGTACGACCAATGCGCCATCTATCGTGCAAAATATCCGGATTCTCTACGGACTAGCCTTAAACGCGAGATTACGGAGGCCCTAGTCAGTTTTTTTAAAGTATCCGATGGCCAAATGAAAATTCCAAAACCTCAAGACTGTAGCTTGAATCGTTTGGCTGTGAGACCAATTTTAGTGTCAAATGTCAGGTCCCGTGCGCCACTACCGTGTTATCCTTACGGTGCCGACGGGTGGAAATTTTTAAATCCGTGCGCGAGTTAAATTATACATTATATGTTTGAAAAAGTCGAAAAATACATATGTCAGAACCTTCCGAAGTGGGATTTGGGGTTGGCACATTTTCGGTCCCCAAATGTTATTGAAGTTTCAACGGAACTACTCAAATAAGATAACGGTATGCAGAATAGCGTATTCGAAAGCTGAGATAAAAAGCTATCAAAATATACCTTAGAATATTTTTTTTGAGGTAATTGGTCTTATATATGGGTAATTCCATGAAAATCACTATTTAATTTTTTTCTCAAAACCCCAATCTTAAAAAAGTTCTGAAAACACATAATTCGATGTAAAATTTGATGTTCTTCACGAAAAAAAATGTTTCAGTCTAGGTTCTGCACTCCCCAGTGAGTTTTGTGCAATTTTTTGCGATTCGATTTTTCGGACAATGAGAACTCGAGAATTTTCTGCACATGCGCGTAATTTTACAGAATTGAAATCTCGCGCAATCGATAGCCCGTGAAATTTGGTCCTTTAAAATGACCACTGGTGAAGTTCATTTTCATGTTTCTAGAGCTGAGCTATGACATTTGAAAGGGAACACAGAGAGTAGGGTAGTCTGCGGATTCCGCATCAGTCGTTTGCCAGAAAGTCTCAGACCAATGGCTCACAAGTTGATAGATTTGAGAGAGTAAATATTTTTGTTCCATAGGGACGCTTAGAACTCCGGTTCTACAGCACCCAAATGAACTTTACCGGTAGTCATTTTAAGGGAAATTTCACGGGCTATCGATTGCGCAAGATTACAGTTCCGTAAAATTGAGCGCATGCGCAGAAAGTTCTCGAGTTCTCATTGGCCGAAAAATCGAATCGCAAAAAACCGCTCAAAACTCACCGAGGAGTGCAGAACCTAGGCTGAAACATTTTTTCCCGTGAAGAACATCAAATTTCACATCGAATCATGTGTTTTCAGAATTCGAAAGATTGGGTTTTTGAGAAAAAAATTGAGTAGTGATTATCATGGATTCGCCCATATATAAGACCAATCACCTCAAAAAAAAAAAAAAAAAAAATTCAAAGGCATGTTTTGATAGCTTTTTGTCTCAGATTTCGAATGCGCTCATTCTTGTGTCATTATCTTATTTCGTTTCAGACCTACAGCAGTTTTAGTGGGAAAAAAGCAGCAACTCTTTCACCAAAAATAAGTCAAAAGCTTAAGCTTAATTCACCAACTTGCTTACTAGTTACGCAAAAAAAAAATTTTTAAGGGTCCTGGTGACCGTTTTTTTGTCATAATTTGAGGTATAGAATCGATAAAAAATTATGAGGAAGAGATTTGGAACACCATGTGCAATCGACCATTCCTTTCACGTGGAATTACTCTATTGTCAAACCTAATTTCATTCAAGCATGTCAGAGGACAACGTGGTCTCATAATTCAATCCAGAAGACGAGCAAAAAAATCTCCTATTTAGAAATAATCTGGTGTAAAATTGGTAGTGAATGATAATAGGAAAAATATTATTAGATGCGTTTCTCAGAGCTCAAAATGATATATTTCAGGAGATTTCACATATTATAGGATATCATTCCAATCTATACAATTCTAATTTCTTATTCGTTATAACAGTTACACTCCAGGAACTTCAGTACAGAAATTAGACTCTCAGAGTGGAGCCATGAACTTGAATACACGATTGCAATCCATATTGTACAATCTTTGATATCCAATCGCATTATCAGCTTGCAATTACTTGTTGTCACCTTTATACTTAGTCACGTGAAAATTGCACGGAGATTCACTTAATTTTTCATCGTCCAAATCGCAAGCCACAGCTACATCAAAATTCTTCAATAGTTCAGTCACTGCCATGGGTGAAAGTAATTTTACTGCTTTATCTAAATCCTCTGATTTTTCGTGAAGGATGAAGCTTGCAACATCCTTGACAGTACTTGTTGTTAATTTTTTAAAAAGGTCTTTCACAAAGTTTGGCATGAAATAGTTCATAAGCTCGTCCATGATTCCATCTTTAACGAGTTCTATTTCGCTGAAAAAAATACAAAAAAGTTGTTTAAATATATATCTAATCTCATGGTTTTATTTTTCGGAAAAGGATATTCGAAGTTCCTCGTAAAATGTCTAACTGTCTCAAATGTCATAGTTTTTAATCAATGATCTCGAAATCAAAGAATAAAGATCTTCTATATGGTACCAAAACCACGGTGAAAGTATATAGCATTTTTCTGAAATAAATTTCAATTCGATCCCTTGTATAACAGAAGAGATTGTGAGTGAAAATTGAGATTAACCATCCCGTTATTTTATCCTACCCTTGATTATATTATCGACTTACCCAAATTGATTGTCAGAAACGTCAACAATAATCTCCTGTGCAATCAAAGGATCTACAATTGCATCGATTGAGACGACCACATCTTTAATAGAGACATTGTAGTGTCCAAAATGGCCAACTTTTTTAAAATCTGCATACAGTTGAGGAAATTCTAAAACTCCTGATATCTTCATGGGATATTCGAGCTTTCCACAAAAATTATTTCCATCTCGTAAACGTATATTTGACATTCCTAAAACGGTTCCACCTTCTAATGTTGTACCAGCCACAACCTTTAACATAAAAATGTTTACATTAGAAGCATTAAATTTGGTTTTCATTCCCTAGGAACTTGTAAGTTCTTCACGTGGACGGCTCTGGATCAAAACGGTTTACTTTAGACTTTCAAAAACTGCTTTGATACTGTAATGACTGTATATTCATTAGTTAACAATTTTTGCAAGAATGTTTTTATGCAGTACAGAAAGAAATGTTGCTATTTCAAATTGTTCCGTGGGAATTGTTTTGGATAGCGATGGCCAATCAAATTGAAATACCTCAGTCATTTTTCAAGAATTTGAAATATTTCCATGTCATTTAGATCCGGAGTCATCCATATCACGAAAAAGTTTTCGATTATTCCAATAATGAAAAACATACGTATTTTGTGCAATGCTCTATCATCGTGCCAATTGATAGCAATATTTTGTGTATTTTTGGTTAAGAAGAAAGTACAGCTAGAACAAATTGGCAGAAAAGTTGGAAATCAAGTTGAATATGCGTTTTTGAATAATGCTCCTAATATTATAGTGAGGCTCGAAGACATGTTCACCATTGAATATAAGATGCATAATAATAATAATAATAATAATAATAATAATAATAATAGTCATCCTAGATAGATGTTCAAGATTTGAATTAGAATGCCACGATTGACCGTTCTATATGATTACAAATATTTCATGCAACCCTGATTACAATTTGACAACAATCTGGAGCAAGAATCGATTTTTGTTATCTGAAATCTAATCGTCAGTATTTTTTTTCGAGGATGTATCATACTCATGTGATAAACTAGGCTCAACGTATAATTTTACCGTGAATGCATTGTCATATCTGGACTAGCTATTGAGTGATTGAAATAGAAGCATTCATTTTGAAAAAAGAATTATTCCGTTTTTATCGGGGATTATTCTGCAGTTTCGTACAAGAACGTACATATCTACATTTTTGACAATTTCGAGTAATTGGTATCGTTGGATTCGCCACGAAAAACTGAATCAAATCGTTATCATCAGTATGTCACACTTAAGATTCACCGCGTAAAAAACGCCGATTAAAAATTCCGAATATGTCGCATCTACATGCAATTTAGGAGTAGGTTTTTCTTGCAAGAACGTACATAATTGCGTTTGCCACAAGAAATGCTGAGTCAACGACCCTGTTTTGAGCGAATTTTTCTCGCAAGAACGTACACAAGTACACTTGTGGACGTTCTTCTGTAAAACGACGGGTGGTCTCGATATGGTCAAGTTGAGTTACCTTACTTCTAAGTAAATCGCAAGTACATGTGGATGCTCTTGCCTGAAATATTCGGACGTAATGAGAGTTTCAGGCATGCACTACTTTTCATAAATAATGGATCATGTAGGGTCTCACTAAAACAGTGATAATTTTTGATATACTTCGTCGCACGGAAATTTTGAAAAAGGCATCTTGAAGATCACAAAAGTATCTATTGAATCATCTGTTTAAAACATTCGGTGCGTTCTTTTTGAGTGCTCGTAATCAACGATGATAATCTAAAAAATTTCTCCTTCAATTAAGGGGATCTCGGAGTCCTATCAATATTGTACAGTTACCGACATGATCGAGTTTTCGGATTTCTCGATGAATTTTTGAGATATCAAAAAACTCAAAAGTAACGCCGATTCTGTGAGCCATACAGAATCGGCGTTACTTAGTAAAATCCCGATACCTCGAAAATTCATCGAGAAATCCGAAAACTCGACAATGTCGGTATCCGACATCCTCTTAATCACCTACAACTTTGGCGGGAGTAATCGGATCACAAAAATTCTTAAAGGATCTTGAGAAATCTTTCCGAAACCTACAATTTCCTTTTTTTAAGTTCTCTCTACGAACTTTCCTATTCGAGTAACGAGCTTAGAAAGAAAATTTTGTATTACATGGACTGCTTACGGAGATACCGAAGCTGCCTACTATTTTATTTCCTCTTGCGTCATTCTGGTGCAAAAACTCATCAAAAAAATATCACGGCACTTAATTTTGACGTAAAATAATCTCGTCTTTCAGAATATTTGATCAGATTTTGCCTTTAATGTGATCTATGGAGACAAAACATGAAATTAATCAATTTTCCAATGAAACTCGAGAAATCGGGGTTGCCTCCAATCCAAGAAAAAATCCGATAAAATATTCTGAAAGATGAGATTATTTTACGTCAAAATGAAGTGCCAAGATATTTTTCTGATTAATTTTCGCACCAGAATGGCGCAAGAGGGAATAAAACAGGAGGCAGCTTCGGTATTTGTATATTATGTACCCGATCTTAACATTCCAATCACACATATCACGAAATTATAAGCTTTTTTCAATCCATATCAGATGGTAGATTCCATCATAATATTCAGCTTCTACGCCTTGAGAACAGAAATGCCTCACAAACGTACTGTAGGTACATTCTTGCAAGAAAGATCCGTCCAGATCTCGGTCTCGCATGAGACACTTCTGTCGCATGTACTTGTGTACAAAAATATCGGCGAAATCTAAGGTGTCAGACGTCGTATGTGCAGTATCTTGAAAAGTAGTCAATATATCGAGTTCATTTGATCAAAACTAGATTCAGGAGGCCCTATTTACCATGAGAACGTGTTGATTCCGACCAAAAACTCCTATGCTAAGACAATATCGCTCAAAAACTTTGTAGTCGATTTTCTCAATTTGACCAAAATGTAGATGTGTACGTTCTTGTAAGAAACTGCAGTATTGGCATCAGTGCTCGATCCTTTGAGTAATAATTTCTTATGAACCCTAAGAATTTACATATTCAAAAACAATAATAAATGTTTCTATGAGTATTCAATCATATGAAATACAAGTTAATTAATTATTATACATTACATATTCTTGGGTTCCGAGATCTAGTGGATCTAATTTCATCTGTTCTACCAACAGCTTCCAGTGTTCTTGATACTCCCTCAACATTTGATCAACGTATACTTTCCATCTAAAAAATTTTAATTGATTCATGCATGAACAATTCATCAAAAACCTGATGGCTTATCAAATTAACACGTTCGCTGCGACGGTGACAACCGGCATTCCGTCCCAGAATGCGAGAGAGTACAAACGCGTGATTTTGCACCTATAATAGTCAAACCTTTGGATTTGTGATCAGTTTAGTATGTATACATATACAAGAAATCTAAGCATTTTCGCGGGTCCCATCGGTGGGACCCGCAAAAATTTCTATCGCGCAATGGGGGATGGAAAAAAACTCACCCCGATGTTCCCGTAGTCATTATCACCACAATCACGCTGAAAAAGTAAACTTTTTGGAGAAGCATTTTGTCGGGGTCACAAAATTGCGATATGTGGAGTTTGGACTTTGAACTTTGAGTACAAACTACCAGTGAATTTCGTGTTACGGAATTTTTGAGTATATCTTATGAAGGCCATTTTTTACAGTATTGGTTTGGTTATTTATTACGTTTCATTTAGTAAATAGTGTTTTAATTATGAGGTGGATCGCATTATTTAGATTTCGAATCATAATAATAAGTCATATGGAAATCAAGATGAGATATCATTGTTGACAGTATATACTCCTAAAAAACTTGAGAGGTTAAGACTTCTTTATACACATGTTCATTCTAATTTTTTTTTTTTTTTTTCATGAATAATTTGCTTCTTAGAGCTTTTCTACAAATTCACTCATAACTTACCTCTGCAATACATACATTAGATTATGATTTTCACTCATACGATAATCGGTTGTCCAACTTTATCCAACGCGCTGACAAGAATTCGTGAAACTTTGCTTCTTGTTTGATACGTAGATGCACCTCATGGACTGTGAATAATATGTGGATTTACCTAAGAATTGGCCTAGAAGTTCCGTTTTTCAGCCCATTACGTCAAGTAAACATATTGATACATTTTCCACGAAATCATCTTCAAATTGTTCCAGTACCCGAGGTCACGTGAATACCGGTGAGGAATATTCGATAAAAAAAGTCAAATACTGCATTTGATCTATTGACGTTGGATTTTTGGAACGTTTACCAAGAGCTTTCTACATTTTATACTGTAATTGTATCATTTCCTTCGCCGTAATCAATTTCAATGATTTGAAGTTTTTGTTTTGAAAATTTACAAAAAGTACGATTGGTAGAATATCATCGAGCAAATGATGTCTCTTGGATGGTAGTTTTTTTTTTACATACGATTCCCAAAAGAATTTTAGTCGTTGAAAAATTCAAATTACAGTTCTGCTCATTTTTCAAATAGTGTCTAATTCTACTACTCAATATTTTATCACCTTTTACCGAGTCATCTCACCCATTGTCAGCGATACTCTTCACGGGTACGAGACGATTACCCTATAACAGTTTTACCTGTTATTTCATTTGGTAAGAAAGAATTTGAATTCATTAAACTTCTTGCGCCTACAAAATTGGCTGAGCAACTTCACCACTAAACTACCTCTCCCTTTAGATCGACATATTTTGTGCAGTAACCACTGAAGAAGAAATAGCATATTCTGAAGTTCATATATGCAGTCCGTATCAAAGTATGGTATTTTTGCACCGATCGAGATTCAAATAAAAGGACTTTTATCACGGTAAAAATTCGCCTAAGCAATCTTTGCATTCAATTTCAACTAATTTCACACGTGACGGTTTTCGCAAAGATTCTAAGATGTTTTTTTTTTTTTTTCGTACACTAAGCAATGTTTACTAACGTATGTAAAGAATTTATGTCTTGCATCGTCAGAGGCTAACAAATGCTATTTTTACTATCAACAACCCTCAGTATAGTTTTTTTCGTATGAGCATAAAAGTATTTCCGATTACGCGAATGCGGTCCTATAATATATACTAGTATATGGTCATTTTATTGTATGTATCAGATACGCTTCAATTTCTATAAAAATTGAGAACCACAAATCATTAGAACGACATTTTAGAGGGGGATAGTGATTTTTTCATTATTTTAACTGTACATTATATAAAAATCACAAAAATTTTGAATTTTTTTCAGCTATCATTTATTTCATGTGCATATAGATTATGATATCGGATGATTTAATCACCATCAGCCCTCAATCAATTCTTATCTCAACTCAATTAGAGAGAGACATTTATAAGTAGAGATTACAAGATTATTCTTTTTTATTTTGAATTTTATCTTAGCCATCATTCTTTGTTACATGAATGTCAATTAGAAACTCTTGATCGTTGTCTGTAAAGTAAGGATCAAGTTTCACACCAAAATTTTCAATTATTTCGGAAGCAACTTGTCGGGCTAGTCGAGGTAGAATATCAGTCACTCTGGGTTCAATTTCTTTCGTCATCTTAGCTGCAATAGCTTCTACAATCTTGATCTTTGCATTTCTAACTCGCTGCTCAAAGTCATTTTTCAATTCGGTCTTCATCTGATCAATGGAACACCCGTCCATGCTAAGTTTTGCCTCTCTGAAAATATTTTGAGATACGAGTGAGGAAGAATTCTGTCAATTCGATAGGTAGAAAAAAATCTATCTGCGTTGCATATTTTACAATGTCACAGCGAAAAATAGTTGATTATTCAGAACCATTGAGTATTTCAATGTTCCCTTAAATTACGTCAATATTCATCACTGAGCGAAGAAATTTGTCAGTAATTTTGTAAGAAGAATCAAAGACTGAATAGTTGACCTGATAATATGGCCATGATGATACTCTGCAAGTATGTTGTCTAGAAATAATATTACTTGTACCTCGAAATACTTTCTTATCATTCAATTTTCAGCCAACCTGAGGTCAAGTTTTTTCCAACTTTTTACCTATGAATCATCATTCGGTGCAGTATATTCATCGTGTGAAAATTTTCAACGTGAACAACAAAGTTGATCAACACTTGCTCAAAATATTACAAGAATGTTGATAAATTCGCTTCATCTCTTTTTACCCCTAATATGTTTTTCTAGCTTATTCACATAAGATGTACACTGCAATTTTCAACTCACTTGATCTGGTCATCTAGAACTTTTAATTCTATCTTCGATTTTAATGAGAAGAAGGGATCGAGTATGAGTTTAAATTTCATCACAGTATTCACATATGAGTAGCTTATGTCACAAACGAAATCCTTGTTGCTCTTGCTATCAAATCCAGACACCTGGTAAGAGCCATTTACTTCAGGTAAAAGTACTTCTCCTGATATGTCGATGGGATATTGAATTCCTAGGTACATGTTTCCATGTCTTTGAACATTTGAAAGTCCACGAAGAGATCCGTTGTAGCATTTTCCGTTTTTTGTCTCAAAAGCCTTTTCCTGCAATATGAAAACATTTGCAAAATTCACTTGTGTATTTTTTGTATACCTACCAGAGAGTTAAACTCTGTGAATCTTAACTGTTTTATCAAGTCAGAAGATCATAACCGTGACTAACATGGTCACATTATGATACTCTCGAAAGTGGTTTTACTCGCGATTTGGCGCTCTGTTTACTATGGGCACATAGATATTTTTTATTCTTGATTGATTTCCGAGTTCTTTCGAGAGTGTTATGGAGCCCAAAGAGTCTTGGAATAAATTGAAAGTGAAACCAAGCAGGTTCATCCATCGATTCCAGAATCTTCAGCAAATTTCAAAAGTGTAAACGAATATTGTTCTTGCGTCTGCGTGTTGGGTCATGAATACTTTTGAAAATTCTACACGGATTTGTCATTTCCATCGAAACTACCTGGCTCAAACAAGCCTGCCATGACTTTTTGACACCTCATTAGCCATAAGATCTATGCTTCGTTTTTGAGAAAAAAATGTATTGACGGATAACTTATTTTTAATTCGCACTGAGAAAAAAATTTTGGTCGTACGGCCATGCGTATTGTCGTACGACCAAAATGGTATTTGCTGCAGAACAATACCAATTTTGTTATCGCATCAATCTATCAGAGCGGTTTGGTGATCTGGTATTAGAGCCAGAATAGTTAAATATAACGCGTATACTTACAATGCCCCGTTACTTAATGGATTAACAGTCATATTACGGTTCTTTTGCTACAAAAGCTACCAATTTTTTGCACGGGATAGCACCGCAAAGGGACAAATATAATCCAACGATTTTTTAGGTTATTCGTGCCAGATTGGTTCAATAACAAAATTATTTTGCTCTGGTGACAATCCAGTATTGGTCTGACGGCAATACCACGTAACAATACAGTCGTATTGTTCAGACGGCAATATTTTATTCTCAGTGCGTTCTCGCCAAAAAAGGGTTTAAAATAGCTTTGTACCCTGATTCGTCTCAAACCCTATACCCAAGAAAAATTGCAAACAATTGCTAAAATTTGTACTCATCCAATGAACGTAATCCATGATGGGATCAACAATGATCAGGTTACCTTAAGTTAATCATTGCGAAAAGAGATGAAGTTGAAAATGAGGTTAGTGTGCCTAATATGCCCCCACTACTTTTGTTTTGCTCACAATTTTGGCCCACCTCAATATTTTCCAACGTCCTTTAGCTGATTTGAAAGCTTGTTTCAAGACCTTCAAAATGAGCTAAAGCACGTTTGATTTCAATGAATCGGAGCCGAGCTGTCTCAATTTTTGCAAAAAAAGGTTTTTTGCGAGTTTTTGACAGTGTGTTCCTCATATGCCCCCATGTGAAAAAGAGGCCTATTTCCATGAGATTCTACGGGTTTTTCGTGAAATCGGGATATCTTGGCTCCCAGACGGCCAAATGAGGTGTACTTTAGCTCATTTTGCAGCTTTTTTTACCCTCTTGTGAATTTTCATGGTTAAATTAATGTATTCTGATTGAGTGAAGAACGAGTTTGAAAAAAAACCACGGGGGCATACTAGGAACACTGGGCTTTTTCTAGTAATGTGAGCGTAGAATCGGTTAGAAGTCGAATTTTGCAATTCTGCATAGAGCATTTTGAAGTTGGGTCAAAGACAAAGAGAATGAGTTAAAGCACGTTGAAATTGATTCCATCAATTTTGTTTGGCATAACTTTTAGTGACTAACAAAAAAGAAGTCGGAAGTACCGAAATCAGTTTTTCTATTCTAAGAAAGGCCCGGGTCATCTAGGATCGGTCAAAAACGTTTATTTTCTCATATTTCAACGTGACAAACATGGAAAAAATGCGCGGCAAGGTCTGCGGATTTGTACATTCGAGAACTTGAGTGGGGGTATATTAAAATATGGGGGCGTATTAGGCACACTTACCTTATTATTCACAAAAGCATACAATTTGACTCCCAAAATCAGAAAGGACTTCTTACCTTGATGATTGCTGGTACATCAATTGTCTCATTCAATCCCAGTGCTTCAATCAGTTCACCAAACCCTTTGTTGTAGTAATCGAATACATCATTGATGATTATTCTCGACCTGGTCGAGGATTATTAATTAGTTCGACTAAAGAGTTCTCTGGGGGATTTCGGGATCTAGAAAATGTCTTTGCAGAGTAATTTGATCTTATTATTTCGTTATCATTCGTCTCGAAGAAAGTGTTGGAAATAGTTGTTTCAGCGTAGTTCACAAAAAGCGCGAGATATTCAATTCACGTGCATAAATATTGTAACTTTTGTAAGAACTGAAAATCAGAGTTGCCTCCGGAAGGTTGTTCAGTCATTTGGAGAAAATTGCACTCGTTATCATTTCGAACTGTGAAAACTGAAAATATTGACTCCGATAGAAGAAATTCCTTTCTTCAAATAAATCCTGGGATTTTGAGATTTTTCTTGAGCGTCCAATATTCGTTTCAGTGTAATTGTTTGAATTCATCATAGGTCTCGGTTCGCTAATATTTTCTCACTGACAACAACTGGGCCCCAATGTTTTTCATTTCCAATTCTGCTTACCTAACAGCCTCAGTGCCCTTGTTTTGGATAAAAATAAATCCGATCGTGCACAAAAAACAGAATAGTCTGGAACCCATCTTGGGATCGAAACGCAACTTTTTGATATCAAGGCAAACTAACTTCTAATGAAATCGTGAAAATTTACTGCAGACGTGACATAGTTACTTTATCGTGCTCTGAAAGAATTGATAGCTTGATAAAATTCGTTTATTGATAAATATTGATGAATCTCTAGAGCGCCTAATTACTTTAAGTAAATTAATATTTGACGAACAGACTTCCCATATTCAAACAACAGGTCAACTTATGAGGCATCACTAATACGATAACCTTGAATACGTTACTCTTATTTAACTATAATTGTACTTGTTAAATGGTTCTGCGAATTAATTACACTAATGAGGAAATGATATTTTGCTTTCAGTAAGAAGTTAATGATGCGTCGATCTGTTGCATCAACGATCTCTGAATTTTCTTCAAGTTGAATCATCCATTAAATTTTGAAGAGGGAAAAGAGTTTCACGCCGTTGCAATCCCTGATCAAAATTTCATGTATTCAAGCAGATTTTACCCAAATGCAAGCCTCTGGCAGAAAGAAAAATTGGTTCAAAATACGATTGAACGATGGTTTTAAAGTAATGATGTACGTGAAAGTGAATACTGATGGTTTATAAAAAATCCATTTATTAACATAAACTCATCTCAAATATTTACAAAATCTCATATATACAATATTTTGAACTAATTTCTACCAATTTTTCACATAATCTCTTGTCATTATAAGTACTAATTAACACAGCAATATTTTACAAATAATATTCACAACATTTTCTTATAATCTCACAATAAACCAAAATTTCATTCGAAATACAATATTCATCTTGATTAAAGAATTTGAGAAAGAGTGAATATGAAGTACGAGACACCTGGTCCCAATGCCAAAAAAGTACAATCTAGTACAGTCATAGAGTATGAGAAACGTTACTACGCCATGATGAAATCGAAGATATCAGAGAAAATTAACGACAGTTGATAACACAAAGTGTAGAATGCATCTTCTCAGAGAACAAAAGATAACTAAAACAAAACCATCAAACGTCTCTCGAGACTCTGAACAAAAAACAAGTCTTCAGTAGGCATGGCTAGTGGGATAATGCATATCCAAGTAGAATCCAATCCTAGACTCGGGCCTGTCGAATTCATCACTGGCCATGGATCCTCTTCCCTTGCTCTCTTCTTCGCTATCCTTGTCTCTTTCATCCCCATTGGATGACAGGTCCACGGTCTTGTTGGCAAACACATCAGCAATCTCCTTTGAAGTCTCGTGAAGTGTCTCCTCCAATTCCTCATAGAAGTCCTCGTCGTCATTCCTGTTACAGAAAGTCAAAAAGTCGACTGATTGTCTTGACCTGGGTTCCATCAATGGGTTTCCCATCTCGTCCCCGCTACTAAAGTCGACGGACTGTCGTGACCTTGGATCCAGGATAGAGTTGCGTCCTCCAAAACTGAACCTTTCTGGGTCAAAGTTTTTCAGAACGTCAGCTGGATTCCGGTTTCTATTCTGATTAGTCCTCTGGTTCTGTGGTAAGTCTGAACCTCTGCAGAACTCAAAGTCCGGAGCGGGCATGACAGGGTTAACCTCGATCCAAGAGTTCCTGCTTCGATTGAACATCTCTGAACCAGCTCTGCGCATCTTGAAGAATGTTGCTTTGACCAGATTTGTCGAAGTCTTCTTTTTTGGTTTGCAGCTTTCAACCCTCTTGTAGTAGTCCATGATCTTCTCCTCGAGCTTCTCTTTCTGCCTTGTCAGCTGATTCACCGTCTCCGAATTATGCATCTTCTGTTTGTGGTTATCTTCTCTTGCTTCTATGATCTGTTTCACTAGAGTTCTGTTCTGGTCAAGAAGAGTCTGGATGAAGGTCATGAGCTTTTGTTTCTCAACAAGTAGGTCTGAATTAGCTTTACTTATGTCCGCGCAGCAGTGGTAGTCGTCGTTCAACTTTTCGAACGAGTTCATGAACCTTGGAGGTGATCTTCTGTGTTCTTCTGGAGGCATCAATGTACTGGACATGACACCAGCTCTCCTCTCTTCTTCTAAGAAACTACAGGTGTTCTTGAGACTGGCTATAGAAGTGTTGAGTTGTTCAATCTCATTCTTGGAGTTTCTCAGTTGTTCCTTGAGTGAATCACGCTCTCGAGCCATCTGCTTGAACTCGGTATAGAGTCTGGAACGCATCTCGAAGTACTCGATCAAAGCCTTGATTCTGTTGCGTCGCCATTCCTGGTCTTGACTTGGGAAACCTGTAGGAGAACTAATAGGCGTCTTATCGTTGAGGAGTTGCACTAATTCTTTGAGGTTAGCTGACTCCTTGGATTCCTCATTACACTGGCGTTCGAGTTTCTCAACAAGCTTTTCGAGCCTTCCGATAACTGCAGCTGACGCCTCTAGACACTGATTCTTCTCATCAACAAGCTTGGACTCCTCTTCGTATAGACTTACAGCAGTATCTCTCTCGTTTCTCAATCGATTAATCTGCTCCTCCAGCTCATTGATCCGGCTCTCGGACTCCAACTCTTGATGAACTCTGTCGTCAACAGGATTGGCTAGTTTGGCGTTGAGTTCGTCGATTTTTTTGTTGGCTTCGCCCAGGCTCAGCTCCATCTCGTTAGCTCGCATCTGTGAGCTGCTCAAAAGACCTTTCAGCTGATTGTTCTCAACCATCATGGCGGCGATGCTCTGCTCCAGTGCTGCGATTCTAGCGCCACTGTCCGATGACTCCATGTGAGACTTCTCCAATTGCTCGTTTCTTTGAGCAAGCCGCCTCATATCTCCTTTCAGGGCCTCAATTGTTGAAGACATATACCATCGATTTTTCCTGGACTCTGGCATCTTTGATGGGCTGTCAGGGATGAATGAGTCGTTTGAGGTGTCCATGGAGCAGGTTCGGTGGGACTCGAACTCCATCTTCAAAGCCTGAGACTGGGTGCTGTTGGCCAGCTGCTCCAAGATGCTATCCGGAATGCAGGACGATGAGTCCGACCTGTCGAGCACCATGCGAATGGACTCGTTCATTGTGGTTCTTACTTGAGTTTCTGAAATAAAAATCATCATTATTAGTTGTGGGTTGTTACATGTAAAAAGTTTCGAGCAAACATTGGTTCCAGAGATGATTGAGATAACTCCGAATTATAAAGATAAAACATTTGCAGTGGGTTTTGTTAACAGCGTTAATGCGAAGATTGAAATTAAGCATGTGAAAATGTTGAGCGTAAGATATTAAGATTATTCAAATTTACCTAAAATGGCATTTTCGTCGGCCATTTCTTCATATTTCCTGCGCACATCCGAATTCTCAGCGACTAGATCACCAATCTGACTCTCCAACCTCTTGATATTCTTCTCCAATGTCGGAACTTTCTCTGCTCTTATTTTGTACTCGGCGAGTTCCTCTACGAGAGCGTCCTTACTTTGCATCAGGAGTTTGTTGACGGCGGTGAGCTCATTTACTCGAGTTTTGTAGTAGTCTATGTCTGCCAACTTCTCTTTCAATTTTGCAATCTCTTGCTCGAGTCGGTCTGCTCTCATCTTAGTCTCGTGAAAAATGTCGAGCTCATCCTCGTATGTTTTGATGCGTCGGTTTTCTTTTGCTATGAAAGAAGAATAATTTATCGTAAGGCTTTTGTCACAGTAATAGCATGGAGAAAAGGTCGAGACTTGATTTAAAACAGAATTTTTCTTTGATATCTCATTAGAACGAAGTTTGGCATATTTTCAAGGATCGGAATGATGTGGAATTTTCGCTCTTTCAAAAATGCAAGAAAACTGAATGCATTTTTTCGATGCCATTGTGCTTCTTCAAAGATGCAACAAGTTCTTGTTCAATTCACCAAAAAAACTCCTCCCGAATACAGTACCATCAATAAATACCTTATAAGTAAGAGCTTTTAGAGGACTCGATAAGTCATTTGCTAAAAAACCTCTGCTAAACCCCATGATATGCAGTTTGGATATGTGATATAATACTTAAGGTATTTGTTTTGATATAAACAGACGAATTCAATCAGAGGGAAATGATCAAAGATCATTCAAGCTCGCACACTGTTATTCGATGCACTAATGCAACCTTCAACACGAAGATTTCTCTAATTCCCATGATATCGACTACAAGTGATTGTGCATTCTCGATTGGTAATATGAGAATTCAATCTCAAACTATCACTCCAATTTCCATCGATCACAGTTGGAGGGATGAGATTAAAGATTTTAACATTTTATGATGATCGTGACGCACTCGAGAGATAGAATTAGTATCCAAGAGCTCTAAGAGTTGAAAATTCACAACACGATCAATTTTTGACATATCTTGAGATTCCATTTTCAGAAATTCTATCATTTCATTTCTGAGGGTATATCATTTCAGAGTGTCTAAGATACCATTCACGCGGAAAATATCCAATTTTGAAACTCATAGATCATTCTATGATTGGTAACTGTAAAAATTGACATTGTACGAGTGCGTGTTTACTCTTTCAAAAATTTCTAAATTTGAAAATTGTGAACTTAGAATTCAATGAAAATTACCACATGAAACGAAAAAATGTTTCCTCTCATCTACAAGATGGTTCGCTTACCTAAGACTTCGATCTCACTCCTCATCCTAAAGACCTCTTGCTTGGACAATTCAAGTTCCTCTCTCGTCTCGCAGAGGTCCTCTTGTTTCTCCTGAAGCTCAACCACCAAGTGCCTTAGCTTTGATCGGCAGTCATTTAGTTCAGCTTCGCACCTTCCAAGCTCCTCCTTCAAAGATTCGCTCTTACGATCAAGCATTGCCTTGACCTTGACACCTATCTGATCTTCAATCTCGAGTGTCGATGCCTCGTCCCCGAAATATTCTTTGGTGACGGATCGCAATTGTTCACGATAGAAATTGCGCTCGTAGTTGATTCTTCGGAGATGCTCGAAAGCCTTTTGAATATTAGTAGGATGGCCTGATGGTACGCCATCCTGGTCCTCGACGAACATCGATTCGCTTATCACAATGCCAGGGACGTGCAATACCTAGAAATAATAATGATTTCATTTTAGCTATCTTTATTCGCGAATGATGAGTTATAATTGTCTGTAATCGAGAAATAACGTAATACAATGATTTGCTTTGTACTGATATGAAAATGTTGCTCTTCTGAAGGAGTTTGTCCGGATTGGAAGAAAAAGATGGTCAAAATACTTATCAAGTGCAAACCGAGACCATCAATCGTCTCAAAATTGAAATTTACTCATTCATCCTAATACTCAAGAAAAGTCGAAGAGTTCTCAGGCTGCCAACAAAATGATGTATCGAACTGTTCAAAATTTACCTGCGTAATACACGATGCGATGCACTTTTGACTTTCCTCGTCGAGCTGCTGAATTCCACCAATGAAGCTGTCATTGTTTGGGCAGGTAACGGCACAACCCAACAGTAGCGAGAAAAGTAGTTCAGCTTCTTTAACGTGAAGCCTCGGCTCCTTTGCCAAATTTGCAACGTTGGGAGTCTGCAGAATTATTGCACAGCTCTCATCCTCGTAGTAGTGTCGTAGGTTCGACAGGATTCTATGGAGATTCCTAGAACGAGCAGCTGAATTTCGACCCGTGGGCAGTATCTCGTTTTCCACGACGGGTAGATCCCTGAAAATGAACAAGTATGATTTAGAATCGTTCCCTATACAGTATATGTCATGAGAATTTCAAAACTAGAGCATATATGAGATATTTGAATTCGAAATATTTCGATATCCAAAATGTATGCTATTAATCAGTAGAGAATTTTGCGGAAGATTTGGTGGATTGGTGGACTAGCCTTCGAGGATATAGTGAGATGGCTGCAATGATACTGGGGTAAACCCTTAATTACCTAGGTGGTAGACTTTAGACACGCAAAATTTTGATCGCATCTCAAAGTCGGAATTCATTTTTTGGGGATCTGGGACCTACATGTTATTTCATATTTTGGTATTATCTCGCGAATGGACAAAATTCAAAATACGAAAAAAAAATTTTTTTGAAAATATCACCAAAATGAGTACCTAAAATCTATCACCACCAAAAGTCAAAATTTTTATTTTGGACAATATTCTTTCAAATCAAATGACAATAGGGTGGCTCAGAGGTTACCATCAAACACTGAGAGACCAATAGCAAGGTCAGAGACAAAGTCTGAGATTATGAAGGATGCGAACTTTGGATAAATATATCCAGGAACTCGACCAAAATAACTTCTGGGTAACTATTCCACCTTATTCCACTTGCACACAGTAAAATATAATTTTTACATCATTTTGAATACAAAAAGCTCACAATTCCGTCTCACATTGAATATTTTGTGGAGTATCGGTGAACTGACACAAAAAAATACATGTCCTATAATAGGGGAAACACGCTGTAATGTGACATCCCTTACGCCATGATAAAACAACCCACAAATTTTTTCCTAATTTCGCTAGTTTCTAGAAGACCTTGCGCTACTCCGACACAATATTTTGAAGGTCATAGACCATATTTCAGTTAGTTAGATGAATAAACGAAGTCGTGTCGGAGGGGGGCACGTCACGACACGACGCCATGTAAAGGCATCCCTCTCTCATAACACCCAGTCCCACAGCATGCAAAAAGTTGCATTTATGTGAGAACACGGCACAGCAAATACTCCCGGAAAGCATATTACTTCCACCCGGCCCGGACACACTCATTAGTTATCACTGGGAAGCAGAAAGCCACGATTACCTCGCAGAACGCCGGCTACGAGACATTTTCGCATTTTGTTGGTAATGAGCTGTCTGCTGCTGCATGTGCGAGTAGGGACCCTAGCCGAGATCGGATCGGATAAAACATATTCACGCACACAAATTCCAGTCGAGACACGTACTAGAAAACGCCTGATATAATATAGATATATAGAAAATAAAAAGCGTTTTAATAATTAAAAAAAGCGGAGGAAATTTATCTCAAAATCCGTCAATCACTGCAAATCATTAAAAGTAGCACTTTACAAATCGAGAAATTTAGTGATCATTTACATAAATTGATGATTGGCGACATGCACAGACCAGAGCAAAAATAACCAGCACATCCCCATACAATCAAAGAAAAAACAGTCACGAATTGTGTTAATTTTTCTTTCATACGAGTGCCAGAGAAACGCCTCAACAATTTTATTCAAAACCTTGTGAAAAATGAGATTATATAACTTTTCAATATGTACATACTCCGACACCTGAATTTCACATTTCAAATATTGACTTGGCGTAGAAATTCGCTATAGCTGCAATAGAATCGATTTTCAAATTGGACAATGAATCGCGCTCAATCAGTAAATGCACCATTGTATTGTCGTTATTCCCAGCTCGAATTCAACATCAAATTCTATAAAGAAATTTCTTTGATCGAAAGTTTTGGTATAAAGTTACCGCGGCTCATGAACTGAACAATCGGAAATCGTCAAACTTCCCCGAACAACAAAATCATTCCGCAAGCGCTCGCGCGCATCGATCGAGCCTCTCACTTCCAAGTAGTACAGCATCTTTTTAGTCAGACAACAGATAAATGATACGTGCTCGTTTTGCACGTGCACCAAGTGAATAAAAAAATTCTCAAAGATTTCATAGCATTTCTATCTATGCGATCGAGTAAAAAATGCAAACACTATACGTCACGATAATGATCTACATCGATCGTTCTCTACACGTGAAATGAAAATTTTCTCTGGCGCACTATTTAGTCTCGTAATCAGAACACCACAAGATCGTAAAAAATCAAATAAAAATTTTGTACTCACATTTGCAGAAAGACGCTGTGCACGAGGGCCCCATCAACAAGATCTTCATATGTGATGGATTCCCTATCGCAGGGCTGCAAACAGCTTAAAAACCAGGTGACAAGAGGACCGTTCAAAAAATCTTCAACTTCGATCCGGCCCATCATCGTCGTCTTCGCCATCCTGGTCTCACACCAAAACACTCCTCGCCTCAACCCTTCTTTCTCTCACAAGAATGTTCTATCTAAACTTAGAAAAAGTTTGTACTCCAATCCACACTCAAAATGGAACACAACTTGGAAAAATTCTCAAAGAAACACAACAGCTCTTATAGTTAGCTCTGCGATGTTCTCTCGTCAAATTCTCGACACAGACTGCCAAAATATTAGCGAACAGTCGCGGAGATGAGCGCGACTCCGATTGCTCCGATCTTCTGCTCTGCGTCGTGATGGGCCTCATGCCCAAAACATCAGCTGCTACTCTGGTACTTGGAAGTAGAAGGGGAAACGCGAGTTTGGGGGTTAGTAAATAGTGGTGGAGGGGGGGGGGGTTAAAAGTGTACTATACTGTAAGGTGTTCAGAGTAAGGGTCGTAAATTTAGGCCGGAAAATTTGGCCAAGTCCAATATCGTAATCCGAAGGATTTGCAAACAGGTAACAGACCACGAAAACAGCGGGGCCCTAATTACCCTCTGAGCCTCGCTCTGGGCCTTGTAAATTTTGTATTCAGAGTCAGATTCTTGAGGTGTAATATATTTTGCAAGGGGTGTGTGTATCGGTGTATTAGAATATTATGTGCGCCCAGATGTTTGCTCATGATCGACTTTGTGAGACTTTGTGGATTCGAATGGGCGTCTTTTAGTCTGGCAGTGATGTACAATATATATATTACTTTGTGTTACAGTACGGGGGCGTTGTTCTGGAAGAGATTGGATGGGGCAACAAATTTTGCGCGACCGAGATTCTTATCGATGAGGATATTTGGAAAGAGAGTGTATTGAACTAGACACGATTTTCAATGAAAATTCTGCGAAGTGACTTTACGAGACGATTTGAGCTAAAAGCTGATTGCAAATTTGTATGAGGGATAAGGTGATTGTTTCTATCTGTGATAGATTTGGTTTATTACAGGTCGTGGGTTGCCGTTGTAGACATTATGGTGTGATGGATATTTTGAATTTAGTGTGCTAGAATTTACGTATTTTTTTATTGCTGGATGATTTTGCCACTCCGTGAAAGTGACGATTTGTCTTTGGCGCAATGGAATGAAATTAAGATGATTTTAATCGAATTATCACCAACGTGACATACTTCCAAGGACAAGTCAAGACAAACAAAATCCATTTTATTAAATTCTACACTGGTACTTTTTTCGATTATTTGGAAAGAAACTACGTGAGCCAGGCAAAGATTGTTAACAGAGCGGACTTTTTTACCCATAGCCCAATTTCGAAGATTACTCATTGAATGCACAGATTTTTAAACCTATAATGGTGATATGATTTCTACTTTCAAAAAAAATTATACAGCAACGATAGAAAATTCGCTGGATGGGAACCATTAGGCATTGCTCAATGGGTAATAATTAAGATCACGTGGTCGAGTTATCGATTCACAGTTTCCAAGACATAAATGCTACTTGACTTGCATTTTATCCTTTCAATATTCTCTGAAGACACAAATCAACAATTAAGCTATTGCGTAGAATGATATGTAGTATAAAAAATATTGAAAAACGTGACTCGTCAAGAACTTTGTTCCTAGGTTGGTTGATTGCACGGTAATCAATTTTATAGCATCAAGTTAATGTATACCCTACACGACCAATATTTGAAATTGTTTGAACAACTTCTGATTGATGTTACATATTTTGATTCGGTCATATCAAAAAAAGTCACAATAATTTTCAAGAGCATGACAGTTATTTCGAAGGACACGGTTTTCCACATCAGAGCAATCTAAATCTGAGATTGAGTCACGAGAGTAGTTTATGTATTATCTCCCCTTGGACTTTGCTGTTATCACCAACAGTAAATGCGTAAATTGATCTTTTGGATCAAATTCGTCATTGGAAAATTCCTCTTAACGTTTGCGGAAAGCTATCTTTGTCTGTTGGTCCAGAGCAAAAAAAACTGTTACCACGTATCACTCTCTTCAATAAGATGGAAAGGTAATTCTAGCAAAAATATCCTATAACATGAACCTGATGTTGAAGAATCGTATGTTTTTCTAGAGCTATTGGCTTTGAGAATTTGATATCCGAAATCACTTTTATGAAAAGTCGTGCGCGATTTTCATGGTCTTCCTGTTCTTTGCACCGTTTTTGAAGGAAAAATTCGATCTTCATAATGCCCAAGTCACGTTTTTGGAGTATGTTTGAACGATAATAATGCTGAATGAAAATGCTGCAGGGTTATGATAATTTGTTCCTAACCACCTAAAAATCTATCCCCATCTATCACCATACATTCATATTATTCATTACATTTCCATGCAATAATTTTCGTCATTCATGGAAATATTGTGATTTTTTTTTAAAGAATTCTTGTGATTATGCTATACTTCATGTTTTTTGGGAGTGTGTTCAAAACTTTCATAGAATATGAAGATCTTATTGACACCTCAAATTTTCGATTTTGAAAATCATCTTCATCAATGGTAGTCTATTTTTTCAGTTTATTGAACCGGATTATTGTAATTGAAACTCCACGGAGGCCTGTTTTATAAAAATTGATACAGATGTACGATGCAAGAAGAAGTTGATTTTTGCAATATTCGAAATTCAGGAGAGCCGATGCGAACACTTGAGTGTACGCGTTGTCAGAAATTATAACAAGATTTTTTGCACATAGGCACTCTTTCGGTCTCATATTTTTGTCCCACAATACAGATTCTATCATCCTGATGCAAGACTCAGTTGCTGATGTTCTCAGTCGTATTTGGCGCTACCGTCAACTGGGGTAACTTTGGGACACTTTCGAACTTTTATGTCAGCGTTTTTCGTGAAGCTCAGGGATGTTACGATAAAACCCGATGGTCAATCGAAAGCTTCAAATCTTAGCTTTTGTTTGACGTGAACTAGAGCTCGATTCAAGGATTCTATTCGAAGATACGATCATAGAAGCAAATACACTTTTTACAAAACCTGGGGTAGGGTAACTTTGGCACAACCCAAGTTTAACTCATGTTACTTTCGTTCTGAAATAGAGAATCGACCCTCTTTGTTCACGAATTAAAAGTAGAAGACGTTATCTTTCAATTGCTTTTTGGAACGTCCCGATCGGATGTTTCCACGCCGAGTAATGCTCATTTGAAATTAATGAGCTATTTGGACTAATTTCCAATTTCCATACGAATTTTGCCGAATCTCAGAAAATTGGTTCGAATAGCTGATTAATTTCTAATAAGCATTACTCGGCGTAGAAACATCCGATCGGGACGTTTCAAAAAGCAACTGAAAGCCAACGTTTTCGGCCTCCAATTTATGACCAGATAGGGTCGATTCTCTATTCCAGAACAAAAGTAACATGAGTTGAACTTGGAGCGTCTCAAAGTTACCCTACCCCAGGTTTTGTAAAAAGTGTTTTGCTTCTACGACCGTATCTTCGAATAGAATGCTCGAAATGAGCTCTAGTTTACGCCAATCGAAAGCTAAGATCTTCAGCTTTCGATTGGTCACGGGCTGAGGTGGGTTTTATCGTAACCTCCCCGAGCTCCACGAAAAACAATGATAAAAAAAGTCGAAAGTGTCCCAAAGTTATCGCAGTTGACGAAATGATCGAAAAAATGAAAAAAAGTTTAAAGGGATGCTCTGGCACAGACCTATAGAGCGTGCAAATAATGTCACGAGGCATCGAATGAGGCATTGACGCGAGGAATCGCGGTACCGATTATGGTTTTGGCTTATTACGAGAGTAGCAAATACACAAATATACGACAAATATACAGTGTTATAGTGGTGTTTCTGTTGGTCAGATATACATGTATAAGCTTCGTCAGCTCTTGAAAACGTGGGCATGATGAACAAGTCGTTATTCGGACACTTTTGGTTAAAAGCTGACGAGAGAGGTTTAAAAGCCCAATCCCAAAAGCTAATCCAGAGAAAAGTGGCTGCAGGTCGTGCTCTAGGAAACGAGCTTATGGCCAACGAGTCGAAAGGACAAACATACAACAAAGACACATAGAACTACATTCGTGATGTACTGTATTTAGAGGATCCGTTAACAAGTTATTGCTGTACTGCCTGCTCAGTTGCTAATGTTATATTATGAAGTCGAGTTGAAACTCGCGAGAATCGCCCGCGAGGCTTTCGAGATTTTACCTGGCGCAAACACAATGCGAGAGCTGCAATTGCAATTGTCTGTTGAAAGTATGAGCAGCTGCTCCTGTATTTAAATCTTCAGGTTGTTTTCCTCTTTCTCTGGGAACTTGTCGTATCCAGTGGCGAGTTTAGCGGGACATCCATGTTCATACTGAGTGTGACCAAATTTTTTATTTATAAAGTGGACATTGCCTTTTTGTTTATTTTTGAAAATAACTAGTCGAGTCATGAAAATTCTTCAAGAATCTGCAAAAAAAAAAAAAAAATCACGTTGAATTTTTGTACATGAAGTAAGTGTACTTGACATGCCACCCCCCTCCCTCCTCAAGATGTTTAGCAAATAGTTTTGCCCTTCTTCAATATTTTCCAAAGTGTTTTATTCAAAATTTTATTTCATTTGAAAGCTTGTTTTAAAGCCTGTAAAATAAGCTAAAACTAGTTCAATTTCAACCTCGATTTCAATCAACCAGAGCCGATCTATTACGATTCCCCCGAAAAGTTATTTTTTGCGAGTTCGCGAAAGTGTGCCCAACATGAACCCATTAAGCCATTTCTTAACAACTCTGGTCTACTTCAACATTTTTCAATGCACTTTAGCTAATTTTGAAGCTTGTTTTAAGACCGTCAAAACGAGCTGAGGTACGTCCAATTTAGATCAATTGGAGTCGAGCTGTCTTCATTTTTTCAAAGAGAGACGATGTAAACCGGCGATAGAGCACACAGAACCGTTTTTATCGGCATGCAACCACATTTGGAGCTTTTACTGTTGCAAAACATCATTCTCGACCTATTTGGCGCGATGAAGACGTTCTGAGTAGTAAAAAAGTCGTACTGCCCGACCCTTCGAGATAACTCATATATACCTGGTATGTTGGATACACTCCGATGTAAGCGCCTCCCTGCTTTACGAATCATCTTCGTGTGTTACTCAAGCTTCAGATCGGGCTTTTGCTACTTCCAAGGACAGATCTCCAAGGTGTTGAGACAAGAGATCAAATGCGTCATGGTACATTGAGATGGGCTGAACCAAACAATTTTAGCACTTGTTTTAGTGAACGCAATTTCCTTGGTGATTTCTCAGCTGTACAGGCGAAAGAAATGAAAAATTCACTCTGAATTCATACAGCATCTATAAATCGTTCGGGGTCAATCCAAATCACTATTTTCGTTATATCCTCATATAACAAACGTGAAAAAAATTTGCGGTAAAGTCAACAAGTGTCCATTTCTGAAATTGACATATGGGGTCATATTGGGTACAGGGAGCATGCTGGGTACATTTACGTTACATCAGAAGTAGCATGTCAGTATAGGGACAGACGAAAGTCACAAGTCGACGTCTGGCAGTGATTTTCAATGTCAAAGTTCAACTATCTGATAGACGATGGGAATTCTTGATAAAATCCATTGAGACTTGAACAATATTGAATATATAATAAACGCGTGTCGCATGGACGAAAAATTCCTGTTACTTCCTTGTCTCACATTGTCCTATGGTGGAATTTTTTTTTTTTTTTCGTCTATTTCCATTGAATGGGTGATTAGTGGTTTACAATAATCACCGATTTAATGAAAATAGATGAAAAAAAGTTGGATCAGTAAAACTTGTAAAAATTCTAAAGAGTCCATTGGTACAAAAAATGAATTGAACTCGGAATCGAATCACTCACCGAGTCCAAAAAGCGGATTGCTGAACAGGTTAGAGAGTTACCATCAAAATCAAAAAAATTTGCAAGATTCTCACTTTGCCGTTTTTATCTTATTTTTATCGCAATGATATGATCTGAATGTCAAAAATACGGTTCTAGCGTCTACAGTTTGTGATGGTGAAAATATGGGTTGAGACAGTTATTGCTCATCACAGAGCTGATGTGAATGATGATAGTAATCATTTAGCGATTGATCATGATATACATATGTAAGACGTTGCAGAGTTCTCAGTTGAATTTTACGAATAATATTAAACTGTCTCTTTGAGCATTCGAAATTTTGAGTTCGCTATCCAATAATGAATAGAAATTTAGCTTCAGAACGATCAATTTGACTCAGAACACACCTATTGGGACATCCAATCCAAAGAGTCTGAGTATGATAAAAAAAAAAAAATTATATTGCGGCCCATTCATGCATTAGATTGAAGTGAGTGTACTCAACATGCCTCCTGCACCTAACATGCCCTCATATGCCGATCTCAGAATTGGACATGCACTCGTTATCCTTCGCAGAATTTTTTCTACGTTTGTTATGTTGCAATATGAGAAATCATTCATTTCATTTAGACCGATCGCAGATGAATTCTGCATCTCCCAGAGAATATAAAGTGAGCTATTGCATTTTTCGTGTTTGCACACTTGAGAAATCGCCAGCGAAATTGCATTTAGCGTAACTGGTACCAAAAATTTTCACTTCAACCAATCTTAACGTACTTTCACTCATTTGAATCCTTTTTCCACGACCTTTGAAAATCCGATTTTTGGAGTTGCGAAACTTGGATTTGGAGTATTTTTTGAGTAGAATACGAAGATCGTACGCAAAAAATGGAGGTCAAAATAAGTGTTTACCTACCACGTCCTCCGTATGGTTATCTCGAAAGGGAGTATAGTACGACTTTTTTACCACTCGAAACGTGTTCATCACGTCAAAATTTGTCGGAAATGGTGTTTGGAATCTTCAAAAAGCTCCAAATGTGGTTGCACGCCGAAGAAACTTATTGTGTGCTCCGGTATGCTCTTTACCGCCGATCTACATCGTTTTTTGGGGGGGGGGGGGGAATGAAGACAGCTGGACTCCAATTGGTCAAAATTGGACGTACTTTGGCTCATTTTGAAGGCCCTAGAATAAGCTTCGAAATGAGCTCATGTACATCGAAAAATGTTGAAGTAGACAGAGTTGTTGAGGAATGGCTTGATCGGAGCATGTCGGGTACACACTTTCTCGAACTCGCAAAAAAATCACTCTTCAGGGAAATCGTCGGCTCTGGTTGATCAAATTCAAACTCATCACCTCAGCTCAATTTAAAAGTCTCGAAAGAAGCTTAAAAGTGCAATGAAGTACGTTCAAAAATATTGATGTGGGACAAAACTAATGGCAAAACGGTTTAAAGGGTGCATGTTGGGTATACTTACCTGATAACCGATCAAAGCCTATCAAATCGTTGAATAACTCCGGAAGTAATTTTGTACTCGTTTCAGGGTGGATCAGTAATTTTGTAGAATGTTCATAGTGACCTGACACTATAATACTTCATAAAACTTGCATCCTATATAATGACGATCTCAAAAATCTCAAATGTCATCCGATATAGTGATAAGGGATACCGCTCAATTTCATATCTCGATGATGAAAAATCAGTTGAACTTTGAACGCACCTTCGCATCAGACACATGCAGTTAAAATTGACTTAAAACCACTTCCATAGACACCGCTATCCCATAAAGCAATAAAAATTATACACTCACAGTAAGTAAAAGTCGAACCAAAAGTCACTCTAAACTATCATAAAAGTCGGTAAACGAGGAAAAGTCGCAACCCGAAAATTTGCCTCCTTCCCTCAAAGAGTCATCTTTTTCCATTCATACTCCACGAAGTCAGACTCTCAGATGCTCACTCCCTCGTATAATAATCGATATTAACAGCCTCTATGAATGACCCATAAACAACCTCGAACGCGCCGCTCGTTGACCTCAAACTTATTATAATATATATGTATATATTTTCGCATGGCCCCCCCCCCCAATATATTTTCACGCAAACGTCAAGTGGAGTGTACTTATTCAGTATCCAAAATCGAAACAATACATAAAGACCCTCGCTCGGGCTCTATGCTATACAAAAACATAATACTTTGCACTACTCTTAAAGTCACGTTTTTACGCTCTTTCAAAATCCAGCAAGTCGATTTTCTGTACATAACACTCGCTAAATATTAAAATTTCTTACCTGAGCCCGTCCAAGAGCGCGAAAATTGACGCGAAAGGTGTGTAGTGTAACCCCCCTCTCCCTTCTATCTTTTCATTTTAAAAGTAAGAGGCAATTAGTCGTTTTCCAAGCTGCAAGTTGCACGTGATATAATCCCCTTATTTATTCTCACACGCACAACAATCAAAATAGAGTCGTAAAATTTTCAAGACTCCTTGGAAAAGGTTCTCTACTAATACTAATTCGTTATTCTCTATTGTTAATATGATGAGCTAAAAGGCACGACGATGACAAACTTACAAAACTCAAATATGGAAGCTGACAGTAGTGCGCCCGCGTCCATCACAGCCTTTTAAGGATTTTGTCAATTGTCAATGTGATATATATTGTAAAATTGGGTTTGTGCCTTCTGTGTAAAGTGAATGAGTGAGCTATACACAATCTTTTGGATATGCCAGAAGGTATAATCCTACAGACTCGTGTATAATCCTCTCTTCGAAAGACTCTAAACGGTATATCTTCTTTTCATTCAATGGGGAAACGAAAATAGCAGGTTCGACTCGGTGCGCAAAATATATGCAGATATAATGATGAAAACACGTCACTCGAAGGCAGCTGCAAGATGCACTTGACTAGACTAGACTAGCATATTGTATACGAGACTAGTATGTACTAGTTATTATGGGTCCACGTGATCTGTGCGAGGGTGTATTTCGATAATGAGCTCATAAGCTCATTTTTTACTCGAATTTTGAGGATGCCTGCATTAAGGATGATTATTTTTTTGAGAATTAAATTGACTTCATTTTGATTTTAACTGAATATAAAGAAAGAATCAATTTTTTGAGACTCACTCTGATATCTGTATGGATGTTATTTTTTATTCATTTTTTGTTTTAGAATTTCAAGTAGTCATACTGACTATCGAAATATTGCAAGTTTGACAATAGTCGAAAAGGTTTATTACCTTATGTGATATTGTACGATATTTGTTGGATTCGAATAGTCTCCATTTTTCGTGATATCACTCAGCATTCAGTATCATTCTGATCTGTCTCAATAATTCATTAATACTAGCGCTATATTCTGACTCTCCTCTCACTTCTCTTGTAAATGTTTTCAATGAGTCCGAGGACCCTCGCATGCTTCTGTACCTCAAAAATATTTGTCAAATTATGGTCAATGATCAATTGATGGTATTGAAATAACGTTTTTTATAAAGTTCGTAAAGATGGCATTTCGTTGAACTGGTGCCGCTAATAGTTACATAACCATTCATCAGCCCGTCTGGCCATTAACTCATCAACCTGTCTATCCACCGGACCGACCAACAACTCATCCGGCCACCGAATGTCCTCCCGCCCCCCCCCCCCCAAGACCCACACGGCCAAATACTATACTTTATCAGGCCCAGCTCAGCCCAGTCCAACCTAGACTGATGTATAATTCCAGACCGACTCAGATCATTCCAAATCAGTCCAGACCATTTCAGACCGCCCCAGACCGTATAAGAACGTACCAGACTATATACACCAAACTGCCCTGGAGCATTACAGACGGTTATTTACAATTCCAGTTCGTATCAGACCGTCGTAGACCATTCCAGACCGATCCAGACCATCCTAGACCGTCCCAGAATATATATTACCGTTTTAGACCGTCTCAGACCATACTAGAACGCTCCAGATTCTACCTCTAGCCCGTGCCATAATATTCCAGACCGTCCAAGACCGTTCTAGATCGTATCAGAATGTTCCAGACCGTTTCAGACTATTCCAGACCCTACGAGACAATATTAAACCATCCTGGACCATTCCAGACCGCTACCGACAGTTACAGTTCGTACCAGACTGTCCTAGCCTATTCCAGACCGTTACAGCTCGTACTAGACCGTGCCAGACCATATTATACCGCCTCAGACTGAACCAGAACGTCCCAGATCGTACAATCTCATTCGAGATCATCTCAGAATGTACCAGAGTACCAAAACGTTCCAGACCATTCTAGGTCACTTCCAGGTCACGTTAGTGCGTACCAGACCATACCAAATCGTTATGGACAATTCTAGTTGGTATCAGCCTGCCCTAGACCACTCTAGACCGTAGCAGACCGTCCCAGACCGTGTCATATTGGTTTAGACCGTACCAAAATGCCTCAGATCGTACCAGCCCGTTCCGGATGGTTTAAGACCATCCCAGACTGTTCCGAACCATACCAGAACGTCCTAGACCGTGCCAGACCGTATCAGACCATACAAAACCGTCCTGGACCATTCCAGGCCGTTACTGACATTTCCAGCTCGTACCAGATCCTCCTAGACCATTCTAGACAGCACCAGACCGTTTCGGTGATTCAGAACCCACCTTAAACTGTAGGTCCCGCAGAATAACTTCGAAAAGAGATTGAAAATGCGTTAATAAAAAAAACAGACGGTTTCAGACCATCTCAGACCGTTCCAAACCGTTCCAGATCGTTCTAGATTGCTAAGAACACTTCAGACCAAAACAGACCATCCATCTACCCGACTGCGTACCCACCCACTCGTCAACCCATCCAACTATTGACTCATGCATTACTCATACACCTATACCGATTACATGTTATCCCTTCCACATATTTATAAGCAATCTAATAGAATAGAATAGCACAGAATAGTCTTTATTGGTCATAGACAAAAATCTGGATACATATAATATCATTCTCGGACATAGTGCCATTACCCTGTATCTGGATGGAAAAATTTTGAGCTAGCGTTTAATTATTATCATAAAATTCGTACAGTATGTTTCCTTTTTTGTTTCTTGTTTTAGATCAATTGAATAATTTATTGAACTCTTTCGGGCGTGTCATGAAAATGATCATTATTTTTGCTGTTTTCATGGTGATGTTTATGAGTCAGTGAACTCTCTGAAAGATTTATTTAAATGTAGGCGATGCTACATTAGAATTTTTCTTCACTATGTTGTTATTTGCGAGTATCATTCACTATCATAGGCTATCACTCACGATACTCACGGAGGACCAGACATTTTGATAGATTTAATTTATTTTCATATTTTTTCTTGCGGACTCGAGAATATCATATGTGATTGTTATTGCAGGATTTCCTTGCTTCGAACTATCAATGGATGATGAAATTCAGCCTCATACTTCCATTATCATGAGTACCATTATCGGAAACCCAGTTAAGTATGATTGATTTGAAGAAGGACTACCAAGTAGATTGCTATGAATTTCGTATTCTAAAATGAAAAAAAATTATTATAGAAAACATGATCATACAAAACAAATAATTCATTCGAATAAAAAAGATATATCGTGACATACTGAAGCTAGTGAAGTCAGACCCGCTCCAAAAAATCCAGCAGCAGAGAAATGTAATTGGTTTGTCATAAAATGTAATGTCGGTTCAAATTCCTGTAAATCAAATTGAAAATATTTGATCAACAAATCGGTACAAAACGATCGAGATTTTTTTATAATATACGATTGGCAAACTTACTTCGATATCAAAACCAATAGTCCTATGCCAGTCAAACATACGACGAGCCATTTTATTCGCCTAAAAATGATCATTCCTTTACTTCGAAAATTCACAAGGAATGATTAGAAAGTTTTGGTGAGCATATTTTCGATGTATATCGGGTCAATAAGTCTTGCTCCGTTGTGAGATCGCCTCTCAGATGATCGAAAAATTTTGAGGAGATACATTCTTTACAGTTTCGCAAAACAGTACATCAAAATTAATCGTGCGTGGAGATATCGTCTTGCTGAGTAATGATATAAACTTTTTGGTGACTTTTTGATGATGAACGGTTTTTGGAATATGAGAGGACTTCAAACATTGTTTGAATGGAAAATCAATCAAATTCTTTGCAACAAAAGAGAATTGAAGTCATGCTACTTTTTCATTAGTATCGACAGGGTCATATCATCTTACTATATAATTAGAAAATTGAGGTCAAAACTATGTTGACCCATCAAACGGTCATTAGGTTTAGCCGAAGGGAGAAAATTTTGGAAAATTGTTTTGGTTCATTTTAAGTATTATATCTCATACAACGACAAAGATATGAGAAATTTGCTAGCTTTTCAGCTTTGAGTAGTATGGAAGCTTTTCTCATAATGGCATGAACAATAGAATAGTGTATTTCGACACAATGGTAGCAAAATAGTTTTTAGCATAGGGCGACTAAAGCGCCACTTTTACTCCCGACTGGGAACATAAAATTGGCGTTTATTCGCCCTAATGCGAAAAAATAGCATACTTCCCTCGCTCGGCAGCCTGTTTTGAGGCACGGGGAATATTATTTCCCCTTGTTGCACCGTGCCCCAAAACAGCCTAGCCTCGCATCGGGAGTAATATAATATTCTACAACCTTTGACCGAGTTATTCTTCTCGCTAAACCGCGAGGGTGTCGAAGTCGACAAACCTTGCGCAAAAAACACATTTACGCACAGTGTATTAAAGATTGGCATTTGGTGAATCTGTCTTCTCGCGATAACAATGCTATTCCCTTAATTTGTTATCTGTTTTTTTTGCAGTCAACGTCTAAATTTCCTTATTTTTCTGTTAGTCGGACTACTTCTATAACTTTTGAATTTCGAATCAACTTTCAAATGAATCGAGCCATGCAAACAGTGAATGGATTTTCCGATCTTCGAACTAGTTATAGGAGTAAAGTATAAGAATAGAAAATTTGTCAGTATCCCACACATAACAAATTGCTCACCGTGCGCGATGGGAATTCCGACAAGGATGCCTTTTATCAAAAATAAAATGCGAAAATTTTATTTTGTCCGTTAGACTAACAACGAAAACCTACAATTTTTGTGATACACGTGCATGTATATAACGATCTATGTTATCGCTCAGCGTGGCTTTTATTTTTCAAAAGTTGAGGTACTCTTACCTCTTGCGACGTGTATTCACAGCATAAATGAATACTGCACAGTTGTATACAGAACATTACCATCCAAGAGAATTGAGCAAGGAATATTTTGAGACTCCATGTGTGACTGTTGAAGATGATCCAGAAAGACATGAAGTACGCATTGGTGAGAACGTGATAGAGTAAATTGGTAAATAGAAAAAACAGTTCAAAAGAATACATATCATTGAGAGATCTACTCATATCCATCAACTGTTGAAACGATGTCTCTATCTTCTGAAATCAAAATTCAAAAATATTTTGACTTGTCCCATTTGTTTGATCGCAGATTGTCGAGATTTATTCATGAATGATATAGGAATAATGCATGAAATATTTAGAAATGATCAGTTCTCCTTGTTCATAACCTTACCTTGATCATGATTATCGAGTTCGATTTGTGAATCTCATCCGATTGTTGGCGCACAAGTTGATTCAGATAAGCGAATCTCTGACCTAGTAAAGAAACTAGGCCACAAAATTTTGATACTGCAGCAAAGTGTCCGATGTACACAATCATGTAACTCATATTTTGTACGTAATGCTCTTCAAAGGCGATCATTCCATTACAATTAACACTCATCCAACCACATGCACCAATAAATATCCAACACCAGAGGTAATTTTTGGCTTGTCTCATTTGTTGTCTGTGTATTGGTGGTTTTCCTTTGGCTACTTCGTTTGGATTTGTGGCTTTCCCAAGTCCAAATGATTCGTCAAAGCTGATGATATTGTTCCACAAAGTGACGAATTTTTTACGTTTTATGATACTGGAAAGGAGTTCCATCACAGACACCGTACAATTTAAAATCGGCTAAAAGATTGGAAAGGATATCATGATCAAAAAATATCAGATTGATTTTCAAAGGTGTCAAAAGGGACACAAGTTTCTGCTTATTCTCTTATAATTCCTTCATTTTTGTAGACATTTCCGAAAATGGAAATTGATTTGCAAGGGTGTCAAGTGGTTGAAAGTGTCACAAATATTCAAGGAATAATTCATGCTTTAGCTTCATTTTTTGATCCGAGAGAAGAAGAATATTGGCTAAGATCACTTGTGCATGAGCAAACGTTTGAGATGTTCATTTTTCGAATCAAAGTTCTTATATAACGGCAGAATGAAATCTTGAATATATATCTATTTCGTCTACAACGAGATAAAATCTTGCAAGGTTCGCAAAAATCTTTGAATCCCCTAGGAATTTGTACTCTCTCAACCGCAGGAGTGCATAACATAATGAATCTTGTAATTGAGAAAAGACAGAAAAATTCGTGCCAAATATTAACCCTCTAGCAATCAAGGTATCAAGAACACGGAAATTATTATTATTTTCTACTCAAAATATCTCCATTCGACTCCTAGATGGGTGGCGTCACAAACCGCAATTTCCTCAAAATAGTCGGAAACATCATTTGTTTTAGTGGGTCCTGTAATAAGTTGACGACAAAAAAGATGACAAACATGGAAAAATGAAAATATTATGAAATTACTTGGTTAATCTCAATTTTCACTCGCTAGACAGCTTCTACCGATTTCTGAAATATGAAGTTACCGAGGGAGTTACTGCTCAAGGCCAAACGGGTTCTACAGGACCCATTTCGTGCTCAACTACATGCCTAAATATTTTTGACGCGAAAAAATAATTCCTATGCATGGATACAATACCTAGAAAGCCCATTTTTTTAATGGCTCAGCCCTTGAAAAATTCTTCGTTTTGAACCATTCTGACTCACGAATAATACATTCAAAGATGGTTCGAAGAAGATGTTCTAAATGGAATTGGTCGCTAGCATAAATTATTGACATCTCTACATGAATCGATTTAGACCGTATGAGCTATCAACCTGCATGCACAACTATTGCCGAAGTAGGCGTTGCCGTGAAACTATTGACAGTCTATACATTTTAAAATGAGGGTCCCACAAGACCTGCAAGGCGCTAGAGGCTTAATTCAATTTGAGGGAAAATAAAATGCAATTGCTTGTGAAGATAGGTGAGATTAGACTTTGAGTATTTATATTACATCTTTCGAAATTGGCCCGTCCTCTTATGTTCCAAATGATGATCTATTCGTGAATCGGCATTGAAGGACTAATTTTATTTCTCAAGAAACTCTTGTCTCGATGTCATGTAAGTATGCGCGCCTTTTTGACATCGAGATAAGATCAACTCAGCTGGTAGAGTGTCTTCCCTGGTGTGAAGAAAGCCTCCAGTTCAAATCTGGGTCCAGGCGACTTTTTTCTAACAATGACTGCCATACACAACTTTTTCATTAATTAAAACCTCCACAATCAAACTCCGATCGTTAATTCCTCAATTAATCGATCTCAAATTTGACATTGGTGGAGGGTTGAAAATAGTCCTTCAATGCCGATTCACGAATATGATATTTTTTGAGTATTCATGTCAATGCCGAACACTAGGACAGTTTGTTACTTGTACTGACAATGAGTAAAGCGAGGAAAACGAAAACCTCAACGTGCATAAGAGCCCAGAGCAGATATAATTTTTCATTAAGGCATGCAAGACTCGGAAATCGCGTTCTCATACGGCAGTTTTCGGTTGATATGACAATGTAAACTATCACTGCAGTCATAGTCTTAATGGTGAAATTTCGAGACATGACAAGAAGCTCAAAACCATTTTTTTCGTTTTTTTTGGAAAACTGTTGCACCTTGAAAATGTTTGTTCCGTCATGAAATATTATTTTGGGGAAAGATATACCGTGTTTCCAATAAACCGATCGTAATTTTTCCAAAAAATGAGAACATAATCACGCAAAGACCTCATGGAATACGAGATCCTTCATGAAAGACTGGGTTTTATGATGTGAAAAAAGTGTCAAGTATTGTATTAATTCGTTAGTGTGAAAAGAATGATAATTATTTGAAAGATTCTCATAACCTTTAATTTCTCGGTAATGTTGGCTATTGGTCTATCAGGATTATCCCCCCAACGTGCTAAAACACCGTACACTAGATAAACATACGATAACATCCAGAAAATCGAGTATAAGCAATTCATTTTTGAAGGCTGCAATTTTGATGGCCTCCTAGTGCTGAAAAAAGAATACGGAGCCAATCCGAAAAATCTGAGTATATAGTAAGCTGGGCTGATACTATCAAAGAGAGCAGAGTTTGAACCACGGCCTTCGACCAGTCTCCAAAAATTTGCCTCCTGCTCTCCCTCTGTGGCTATATTAAGCTGTTTAGTTTGCATAAATTCCGTCATCACTCGATTATGGAAGATACTTCGTTCCTCTGGACTCTGGATTTGTTAATTTTAAGAAAATTTTGATGGTCCTGTTTGATTTGATTTTCGAGAGACTATCTTCGAATTATTGTAAAAGGTCTGGGAAAGAATTTCCAGATCGGGTCTTTTCCACTTACTGGTTGAACTCAATGTTAGTTTTTACAATGAAGTTCTCTAGAGATCGATTTGGTTTTCAAAATTGTTGTGGAAAAATATTCGAAAGTCGGACATTATAGTTGTCGAGCTGTTTTCGACATCAAAAATTCATTGGCGGTATTTTTCTGTCATCAACAATGGTATCATCGCTTCCAATGAATGTTGAATGAGTAGTGCAAGTGTTGTTAGATATATTTTATCAGCCTTTTGAAAATGGGCATCGACGTTGGGAAAGAAATTTACGCCGTCAATGAGCATCTACCCAGGATCTGTTCAAATGAGTGTCGTTATTGTTGCATTTAGAGAGTAAATTCAATTATGAATAAATAGCACGAGGCTGCTCCTTGTTCTTTGTCGTTTTATGATCCTTGACCAAAAACGATCATGAATGTCATTTGAATTTCTCAGGGTGTGTTCGAATTCAATATTTAACCCCTAGAGCAATCTTCTTGAAAATTTGAGGGTTGTTCTAAGTTGATCAATGATGAGCCCAGTCCATTGGCAGTTTCATACTCTCAATACTCTCTCTTCCACGTCAAATTGATTACCTAAAATTCAGCTCAATTTTCAGACCACGAAATTGAAAAATGATCATTTTGAGAAAATCAATAAAAACTTGATAAAAACCGCCAGAGACATAATTGGACGAGTTGAGCTGACTTATTTCGAAGAGGATAGTATTCTCGAAACATCCCAACCCGAGCCAGGGGATAAAATTTGATTTTGAGCTTTTTTGAGCAATTTAAAAAACTGCAATTACGTGGAAAAAAGAGCGTAGCAGTACTGCGCAACTCCGTACTACGATGTTGGAGGTACGACCGTAGTACAATCGTACCTCTACGGGCATAATACACTACGGTCGTAGTCCTGCGGCCGTATTACTGTCGTACTACGCTCGTATCACGCCGTCGATTATGCTCATAACAATAGCGGCAATGCTATATATTTCCACTCATAGAAGCGTTGATGCCATCGAGTCGAGAGATGTTTCATCACGATCTCTTTAATTCATAACATCATCAATTATATTCTACTTAGGAACTCCTCAAGAAATACGTCAGAAAGCGTAAATTTCTGACGTCATTCCGTGCATGCCGAGAGAGCCGGATCTGTGTGATGTGTCTATGTTTGACGTTCCTTGCTCATGTCGCTCGTCGCTTTTACTCTTCTGCTAAGTGATGGGAACTTGACTTTGGGGCGTGCGATGGAGAAGATTCCGATAAATTACCGTGATTTGTAAAGTTGAAAGTGCTCAGTGACATGATTACAATGTTATATATGAATAAATTGGTCTGGAGCTGATTCTTTTCGCGCACCTGCTGCAGAAGTGAAGGTTAACCCACTCCACAGCAATGATATAAAAGTGATCGAGTGCTTTATATTGAATGTGACAAGTACACAAGCGACTTGCCGCTTGATTTTTCAAGATCTTGCGCTTCTATTACGGATCCACATCCTTAGCTACATACTACTCCCTTGCAGAGTGGTTAACCTAACTCTTGCAGGTACACGAAAAAGAGTCCCTGGAACTCCAGCTCGATTTAGCTAGAATAAAATGATATCACGAAGCATTTTCTACTTTCACAAATTACGGTGAGTTGCAATTTTCTCAATTTTGCGAATCAATGGTCGAGTTCTTATCTTTTAGCAGAAGAGTAACACGACAAGCGACGCGAAAAATCAAACACAAACACATACACAACAGATCTATGCCGGCTCTCTCGGCATGCGCGGGGTGGCGTCAGGAATTCACACTTTATATGCGTCAGGAATTCACACAATATAAGTAATAGCATTGCCGCCATTGTTATTTGTTATGAGCATAATCGACGGCGTAACACACGATCGTAGTACGACAGTAATACGGACAGGACTACGACCGTAGAAGTACGATCGTAATACGGTCGTACCTCCAACATGTCCAACATCGTAGGACGATGATGAGGTAGTAGCGCTACGGCCGTAATACGATCGTAGTACGCTCTTTTTTCCACCAAGGGCCCTTTTTCTGAATACCCTATGTAGTGTCAAATTTCGGTCATTCTCACTTACTAAAAGTAGAATAAAATCTCGAGATCGAGTCCAATCGTCTCCGAATTTTTTGAGTGTTTCTGGGCATGTTTTGAAAGATATCTGATTGTTCGGGGGTGGATCGATTCACGCCCCACGGTTCTATGGGCATGAAAAGCATTCATCGGTCGTGTGAAAATGACGAGAAATTATTTTCAGTAAGGAAGGGTTATAGCACTTAATTTGAAGGTAGAACTACATGTTTTGATCGTTATATTAGGTGAAAAAGCGTTTCCAGTCTCAGGAGAATTTTTATAAAATTTTGCCTCTGTAACTAGACAATTTTTCCAGATCCACCCCCACTTACGTCCCGTTACAGAGTAATTCCGCCCTTTCAAATCTTTTTAGTCCGTTACTTAAGCCCTTCTTCCAAATCCTGTTGGGTTGATCAAAGAGTTAAGCCCTTTTGAGATTTTTTGGCTGCAATTAGGCCCTTTCTGGAAAAAATGATCGTAGTTACGCTCTTTCAAAATTCTATCATAGCAGTTACGCCCTCTTGAAATTTTATCATAGCAGTTACGCCCTTTTCAAATTTTATCATAGCAGTTACGCCCTTTTCAAATCTTATCATAGCAGTTACGCCCTTTTGAAATTTCATCATAGCAGTTACGCCCTTTTGAAATTCCGTCATAGCAGTTACGCCTCTTTGAAGAATTTTACAGTTACGTCCTTTCTGCAATCAATGGTATCAGAAAAAAATTTGATCAAACAAGAAATCATTCAAAAATTCCTTACCAACTTAAAATTTACATTTGCTGATCTCTGAAACCCTAAATTGACAGAAATTCTTATATCCATCGGGGCCGAACTCGACACTCCCTAGCAGTTCATGTCACTCTGCTTTCGAAGATGCACAGAACTTGCGGGGCTTTGCATCTGTATTTTCTATGCGCCACGGCGAGATATTTGGAATAAGGGCATAAATGCAATAATTTTTCCGATAAAAGGTCGTATTTATCGTGATATTCGAAAAAGGGCGTAAGTGCAATCATTTTGACGATGAAAAGGACTCAAGCTCCATTACGCTCTTTTATCTGCCAGACAGTTTTTATTGAGGTCTTACGAAAAACGGATTTCGGGGGGTGGTAGATCTTGGTATAGGGGCTCAAAAAAAGCGATGTCCGGCAAAAGGGCATAGTGGTGATTACGCCATTCTTCCACCTACTCCCTCAGTTGTCAAATATTTTTCCCCAAGTATTTCTCGATCATTGTAAACAGATTGTTCAATTCGGAATTTTGATTGTGACTTCCATTCTTCTCAAAAAAAAAAGTTTCATCTCCCTTTCCATATCACTCAAAAACTCGTAGATATTTTCATCGTTCTCTTTGAAATTTTGAGGCATTGTTCAACGTCCTTGTGTACTGAACCCAGTTTTTCTTGAGTCATATTCACCTATTTATTATGAATCTAGGGACTTTTTTAGCTTGAATTTTGAATTTTTTTTTCTCATTTCTAATTAGCAATTCTTACTCCAGATCTCGAGAACGTTTCCACTAATCTGTATGAATTTCTCAGGGAAGACTCCTAATCATATAGCGATGCACTCAGTCAATTTTCAGCTCCACATATTACCAACCTTCTTAGATTGAGTTTGGTCAAAAACTCTAGCGCCCAAGCTTCGCAATATAAATCTACCGAGATTGTTTCCACGTAGTTTTTCATAATTCTAAAGATATTGGTTGTTACGGAATTTTGATTGACACTCCCATTTTGCAAGAAACTAATTCCAGAGCAATCACTCTCTTTTATTGTAAATAACTGTATACAGAACATTATCATACAAGACATTTGAATTAAGCGTATGACAAAATTCCATTCGTGGATAGCGTACATCAATCGGGCAAGTATAATAAAGTAACTATTGGAGATAACGTGATAGACGATATTGACGAGAATAGAAATAAACTCAACAAATATTTATTGTTTAGCAAAAAAGTAGCACCCACCAATTCGCTGTATAACGTTTCAATACTCTGTAAAGATAAGGATTTTATCAAAATTTTCCAATTCACTGTATATGAGTGATTCCGCGAAAAGTGTGATGTTCCATCTCCCAAATTCCATCAAGCTTATGTGACTCAAAATGTCCTTTAAGTCAATTTCTAGGAAATATTATTTCTATTGATGATGTGCAACTTCGTTAATGGTTTCTGAATCGATCTCAACCTCCCCGTATTTTGTAGTGCTTGATCAAGGGTCAAAATGGAATTTGTTTTCGAATGAAAAAGCAGCGTTTGGACAAAAAGCTAGCCTTTTGGTCAAACGGGTGAATCTCCCAGAAGGCTGCGACATATACACCCATCCAATCTTCGTAATAATTTTTTTTCATTTCGTTTTGATAGTTACGCAAAAATGTCCACCTATCTTTAAAAATTTACCAAAAAAGTGCAGGAGCCGACAAAGTGATGCTTAGTTACGGGGTGAAAAGAACTTGGGAATTTCAGGTTTCATGCACGAGTCCATTATAAAATTATCTTGGTAAATGTTTGCCTCGCTACTCAACAATTCCATCAATTTTTTACCTTCATAAGACCTTTTGTATTTCGCCGAACCTTCATCCTAGTTTGTTGACGCACAAGTTGATTCAAGTAGGCGAATCTCTGATCAAGTAACAAAGTTAGTCCACAAAATTTTGATACTGCAGCAAAGGGTCCTGCCAAAAACGCCAACAGATATCCAACATCAGAGGTACTGTTTGGCTTGCCTCATTTGTGGTCCATCTAAAGGTGGTTCACCTTCAACTATTTCTTCCAAGTCCATAAGATTGATCGAAGCTCATGATGCCATTCCAGAAAATGACAAATTCCTTGCGATTCATTATGCTGAACATCATTCCAAGACTGGCTCTTTGATAAAAAAAATATTCTCCGTGAAAGATAGTGTTCTGATACTTTTGACAAGCTTATTAATGTTCTGTCCATGGAGAAGTCTTTTCTACTCACATTTCCAGCAATCACAACAGAAGTTGGCCCATGAGAATGAGAGTAATAAAAAAAACTAGAACACTAGGACCGTATAACCTCAGAGTCTTAATTTTTTATGATGCTACTTTTTCGGTCTCGTACAACTTTCTACATCTCTGGAAGGGATTTCATTTGATAGTGTACAACACGTAGTGTACGCAATTTCCTCAAAAAAATCTAAATGTTGAAGCCAACTTGCTCGCACTAACACAGGGGATAAAGCTGTTTCAACATGAGAATATTCTCAAGGTACCATGACTGTGAACTAAAAAAAAATACAATAATCGCCGAAGATCACTATTTTTTCGATTCTTCTACATCAAACCGATATCAGCTAATTTTGTAGTTTGATTCCAGAATATTTCTGTAAAATCGTCGCGCTACCTATCATCTCGATAAGTCCAGAAACATCCGTCATGCATTTTAGCCTTACACGAATATTTTCGAGCATAAAGTTCTAGATAAGACACTATCAACTCTCGAACACTATGACCCATCAGGATCAGAGTATCGTTCATGGAATGAGCTCAGAGATTTGACGATGGGTGGAAGCTATTAGAGCCATGAGAAAAATTCATTGCCCGTGAAAACCGGACAAAACCCTTCTAAAACTGTTATATTTCACGATGTGACTGCATGGTTTTGAACCAGAACGATGTAAGACCATTGTAGATTATCAAAAAATCGCTTTGGCATTCTGATAGTACATTACGCGTCGAGTGCTGGGACATTTTTTCCTTCGGGAAACCGAGCTGGACGTGAGCGATGGCACGGTCCAGCTTGGTTTTCCCGAAGGAAAATTGGTTCCGCACGAGACGCATATGCAGTTTTATACGTATGGACGTGTAAAGACTGTACTATCGGTTTTTAGTTTTCGGTAACTTTGAGCCATTTTGCCAATAGTTTTGGCTCTTTTTGATATTTTGTGACGTACTTTCTTGCATTTTGAAGCTTGTTCCAAAACCTTTGAGATAAGCCAACGTGAGTTTGATTTTAACTAAGTTAGAGCCAACTATCGCGATTTTCTCAAAAAGTGATTTTTTGCGAGTCCGCGAAAGGGCGTACACAACATGTCCTCATTAAGCCATTTGCTCAACAACTCTGTTCTACACCAATATTTTTCAATGTACTCTGCCTCATTTGAAAGCTCGTTCCAAGACCTTCAAAATCAGCGATAAAGTGCCTAAAACTGTTTATATGGGCGGTCAACCCAAGCACGTTTGAAGCTTTCTGCCGATCCTAAACAATACATATTTCCGACTTATTTTGACGTGATAAACAAGATCGAGTGGTCGAAAAAGTTGTACTACACTCCCTTCCGAAATAAACACATGGGGGGGGCATGTTGGGTGCACACCAATTTTAGCCTCCATTATTACAAACGATCTCCGGATTTTGCACATAAAAAATCGTTCCAAATCCAAGTTTTTCCAATTCCCGAGTACGGATTTTAAACGTTTTGGAAAAAGAATTTGAATACGCTGAAGTACGTTGCCGAAAATTCTTGACACCTGTTTCACTAAAGCCAGTTTCGTTGGCGATTCCTTAGGTGTGCAAACATGAGGAAAAACAAAAGTTAACTTTGTATTTTCTGAAAGACGATGAAATCATCCGGAGTCGGTCCGAGTCATCAACTCTCTCATTTTTCTAACATAACAAACATAAAAAAATTTTCGCGAAGATCAACGAGGGCCCGATTTCTAAGATCGGTACATGGGGACAAGTTGGGTAGTTACCTCACTTCATTTGGAATAGGAACTCATTCGTAAGTTGGTAAAAATAGTTACTCCCAAAATTGATCACCGATAAAAATGTCCTCCACAACCTCAATGTCTTTTTCTGAAAATCTGAAATGGACTCATACCGCATAATTTGGTTTGGAGACATTTCTGCGTAAATTCGAACAAAGGGTCAACCTTAAATTTCTCTGGCACTTTTGCAATTGGTCCACCACATTTTCGTGCTTTTTCTCAATTAATCAAAAATATCATGGACAATAGTGATTATAAATACCACCTCTGCAACAACCTTATGACCACTTTACGGTTGCATGGTCAAAATCTATTTTCACACTTTCATCATCACGTGTATCATCATAATCAAAAACACAGCTAAGTATGATTTATTTGGAGAAGAATTGACAAGTAGATCGCGATGAATTTGATATTCTGAAATGAAATATTCACTTCAACTTATCATCACGGAGAAAATCAAGTGTCTTGAAAAATCGAGTAAAAATCAAAATAACTTGTGACGTACCGAACCTAGTGAAGCCACACCTGCTCCAAAAAATCCAGCGGCAGAGAAATGCAATCCGTTAGTCATGAAATGTAAATTTGGCTCAAATTCCTGCAAATAATATTTAGACCATTTGATCGCAGCCATCATCAAAGCTTCAATGAGAATCTATATCGAGATTTTTTTTATTGGAATACGATTAGCAAACTTACTTCGATATCGAATCCATTACTACTTCTTTGCCAGTCTAACATACATCGTGCCCTTTCATTTGCCTGAAAATGATGATGCTTATTATTATCATAAACTGTCTCCATGTAAATCGAGAAATGGCGTCAAATTTTTGGTAAAACCAATTAGTGTACGATTGTGGCACAAAAGGAAAAGATATTCCTAAATAAAATGTAATGAGAAAATCCTGAAGATACGGTGTCTCTGCAGGTTCTCAATCACTACCTGAAGATAATCTCATTAGTATAGAGCTCAAGGAAGTATTTAATCATGAGTGATGGTCCAACTTCTTTTCGAAAGCTCTTTGGAGTATGCGACGGAAGTCTAAAAGTTTCTTGAAATATGATAAATCGATCAAATTCCTCACAATTAAATCAGTGACAATCATGAGCAATAATTTGGAAATCTCCATCGATCAAAGTGATACCACCGTTTCGATTGACATGTCGAATGATAAAGTAAAAAGTTCAAACTGAAATAGTACATTAAGTAACAAGGGCGCAAAGTACTTTTACGCACGAGTTCCCGAAATGAGTGCGTAAAAGTGAACTTTGCGCACAGTTGTAACTTCTGCGACGTGAGCAAAGTGTTTTGCGCTGTGCGCAAAATAACTTTGCGCACAGTGCAGAAGACTTTGCGCACCGCGAAGCGTGCGCAAAGTTACAACTGTGCGCAAAGTTTCACTTTTACGCACGAGAATTTCGGGAACGAGGGCGGAAAAGTTGCGCCCGCGTTGCTTACTATACTTTTTGATATTGGTGCGGAAAGTTGTTCTCCGCGGTCTATCTCTTGGAAGGCGGGGGAAAGGGAGGGAGAGGACGGGGTCCAGGGACGGAGCCCCTGGTGGGGGTGCAGGGGGCGAAGCCCCCGCCGGGGGGTTCGGGGGGCGGAGCCCCCCGACTGAAAAAAAAGTTCTGAAAATGTATTATGAAAAAATCTTCATGACATATCATATTTTACCGCATCGCCAAAAAATTTTGATTTCAACTTTCAGAAGTACTAATAGAAGACAAATGTAAGATATGCAAGTACTCGCACTGAAAAAGTATTATCATCCATATCATATAAGAACTTCTCATCTTTATAGAAAGCTACACCACTAAATTTCATGGCAAAAATTTTGATCTCCGAGTCATCTGAATGTTTGTAAAATTTTTTGAGTTCTTGCAAATATGGAAAATTTCGACTGAAAAAAACGGATATATATTAGGAAAGAAATATTCAAAATTACTGGACAGGTATTAACAATTAAAGTTGAAACATTACATGAGTACGCTATGATTAAGATGAAATTTAGGAGTGAAATACACAAGAAACTTTCAACATTTTATCAATGAATTGGTGGAATTATTGAGTAATTAGAAAGTTTTGAATACAAAAATAAAAATTATCCTCCAGGGAATGGTTGGCATCAACCATAATTTGTCAATTACCCTAGAAAAGCTCACATTTACATTTGAGTCAATGCTTAATTATCTCAATCAATTATTAAACACAAATAATAGATTTAATGGTATTGAACATATACTTTCAACTAATGAGGTAGCATGTTTGAATGTTTGGGATTTGTTGAATACAAAAAAATTTCTCAACATTGTGGTACCACAAACATAAGCTCATTTTTCATCTCAAACAAAAATATATATATTTTATGAGTCACATAACACTCAGAATGATCATGAGTCAGTACAAGAGCTAGCGTTACTAGATTTCTAGCCATGACTAACGAAATGAAGTCATAATTGATTCCGATGAATGGAACTTTGACTTTAAATAGACTTGACTCTGGACTTATACGAACTCTTTGACACGATAGACTAAATAACTCTCATTCAATGAACTTTGCGCACGATTATGGCAACTTTGCGCACGATCGCGACAACTTTGCGCACGATTTCAAACTTTGCGCACTGAAAATCGTGCGTAAAAAAGAATTCGCTCAACTTTGCGCACCGCACACTCACCCGCAAAGTACTTTTTCGGCACAACTTTACGCACACAGTATCAAAAACTATATTTCTATCTATCTCACGTTCAGTAGGTTGGGCCAAGAAATGAGTGATTTCACAAATCTTTTTTATTGATGGTGGAAATTATTCAGGAATCGGTATCACATTTATTTGATTGCAAACAAAATAATAGCAAGGAAATGAAAACTTTGGATTTGAATATTGATATTTTTTCCAACTGTAGTGGAAAGAGAAGTTTGCAAGGTATTCTGTTTTCAGCAGTGCGTGTACTTTTATAAATTACAAACACATGCAAGAGTAATATTTTCTCAAATCTATACTCTTTCACGTCCAAAGTTTTCCGTCCCTTGGCACTATTTTGTTTGCAATAAACATCAATGTGATCTTGATTCCTGAATCATCTCCAGTCAGGATTTCACATTTTTCCAAATATGAAATTTCAAACAGTGAGTGGATTCATCGATCTTCGAGTTGATTAGGGAGTAAAAGTAGATAATTCATCGATTGACCCATTCGTTCAAAGTTTCTGACTCGGTGGGATGAAAATGTTGACAGAGATGCTCTTCGTCGTGAAAAATGAATTGAAAGGATTTTTTTTGTTCATTTGAAAATGACAGAAACTTCGACGAAAACCACCAGTTATATGGGCAGTTTTGTGAAAAGTTTGAAATAATGTGTGGTACTTTGTGCGAACCGAGGTGTGAACCTATCAACCCTTGAGGAAAAAGGATACAAGTAAATATGGATATATATAGTTTTTGGTGCTTTTTTCGGCACAATCGTTAGTTTTCTGATCCAGCGTTTCTCTAAAAAATTAACGTAGAAAGGGTCAAAGTGTCAGGTTTGCATTGTGAGGTTTTTCCTGTTTTAGTCTGTGGGAGTGTGAAGTGATATCGCGATGGGGCTTGTTCGAGATATGACCGGGCAAATACATCAGATATAAATTGAATATGAAATCCTACAGCTAAGACAACTTATAAACCATATTTTTGATGCACGGTGAGACGCGAGGCGAGCACGTAAATTTTGTGAGTGTTTAAAATTTCACTCACTCCATTCTCCTCTATAAAAGTGAACTTTCCTCATTCCAGGCCTTTTCGCCCCAATTTTTTCTAACAGTTCAGCGTAAGACTCAGTCAAACTTCCCGTGCCCCAAGAAAACGAGAAAAATTGATTCTTGGTTTTTGGACTTTACCGCGAAAATCTACTTTTGATAAATTTTTTTGTTCAGCTTCTGTGTCATATTGATGCGACCCTCACACGAAAGACCATAGATATCACATTTGGCTCTTTCGAAGTACCCATCTGATAATCAAATGCATGGTGTCTAAAACGTCAGGTTCTGTGCACTTATAATACAGTGTATCCGAATTATCCTCATGATACCGGTATAAAAATTTTTGCATTCGTGCGTGAGTCAATTCATACTCTTTATTTTTCAAAATGTTAAAAAAAAACATCTCAGAATCTCTCTATCTGATACGTGTTGTTGGTGCATTTCCGACGACCAAATATCGACATTTTCGCAGAGCTACTCATATGCCTGCGAATGAAATCGATTCCTCCTGCGAAGAAAAACTTTGCCCAAGGTATAAGCACGTCGAGTATTTTTTTTTTATTTTAGGAGGTATCGGAATAGGCTCTTCTGAATCTTTTTTCTCAATTTTTTACCTTTTGTGACGTGTATTCACAGCATAAGTGCAGACTACATAACTGTATACTAAACATGACCATCCAAGAGAATTGAGCGAGGAATATTTTGAAATTCCATGCGCCACGGTTGAAGAGTATCCAATAAGACATGAAATACATGTTGGTGACACTGTGGTAAAGTAAATTTGAGAAAATGAGAAATAGACCCAAAGAATATATTTCATTGAGAGATCGAGTCATATCCATCAACTGATTGTACGATGTCTCTATCTTCTGAAATAAAAATTATAACGTTAAAAATCTTACTCTATCGATCAAGTTACACTAGTGGTCAACTTGATCGAAGACCCTGCTGAAAATGATTTCGTGGGACCTGGCGCCCTGGGAAAATTTTTAATCTTGATATTTGCGAAATTCGGCATCTGAGACATGCAGCATACGAATTTTGACCATTATTCCCCCAAAAATTGTCGAATTTGGTCGAAATTTGTATGCTGCACGTCTCCGATGCCAAATTTCGCAAATATCAAGATTAAACATTTTCCCAGGGCCAGGACCCACGAAGCCCCATGGGTTCCCATGGGGTCCTATGGGTTTCCTCGCACGGAATTATTTTCAGCACGGGGCTAGGATATGTCAACCGAACAGTATTGTTTGATAACCCCACCTTGATCATAATTTTTGCGTTTGGGTCTAAAGTTTCATTCGATTGTTGACGCACAAGTTGATTCAAATAAACGAATCTCTGACCAAGGAGAATTACGAGTCCACAAAATTTTGATACTGCAGCAAAGTGTCCGACGTACACAATCATGTAACTCATGTTTTGTAAGTAATGCTCTTCAAAGGCGATCATTCCATTACAATTAACACTCATCCAACCACATGCACCAATAAATATCCAACACCAGAGGTAATTTTTGGCTTGTCTGATTTGTTGTTTGTATATTGGTGGTTTTCCTTTGGCTACTTCGTTTGGATTTGTGGCTTTCCCAAGTCCAAATGATTCGTCAAAGCTGATGATATTGTTCCACAAAGTGACGAATTTTTTACGTTTTATGATACTGGAAAGGAGTTCCATCACAGACACCGTACAATTCAAAATCGGCTAGAAGATTGGAAAAGTTGAATTAAATGATCTCATCAGACTGATTTCGAGGTCATAACTATAGTCCCTTTGAAATTAAATATAATTTTTACATTCTTCCTTTGCGATTTATTCCCATTTTTAGGATTATTTCAGGATTAGCTAGGTATTGATGTGCGATGCAAGACCTCGGAAAAATAATTTGCACCCGTGTATCGCACTTCTATTCCTCGAAAGAAAATAAGAAACTGATTAAAATCACACGCGCAAAGAGACGTTTGAGATTATATGGTTGTAGATTTTGATTATATCAGGTGTTGTATTGATGAAAAAATGGAATTTTGTAAAGGTAGCAAACTCTTTCCACGACAGAAATTGAAAGTTGAAAATTTGAAAAATCTGACGAGTCAAAAAATTGATTTTATCTAACTTTTGGTAGTCAATTGTTTCACGTCATATTTTGTACGATGAGATAAGAATAGCTCTACACTTGATCCCTCAAACTTATGAAATTGACTTTGGACTCTAAAATAATTTGTTGACTGGGTGAATACAATAGTAGATTATGTACCCGATTGCGGCACGAGGTGCATATGATTTTTTATGGTCACCGGGCCACATTGCGGGCCGTCTACGCGGCTGTCAAGGCCGCGTAGACGCGCGCAATGTGCTAGATTGTAGCCCGGCGACAATTTTATAATGAGAACTTTGAAAGCACATTTGAACGAGGATGCAGTTTCAGATTAAGATGATGATCTTAATCAAATTAAAGGCTATGATCTCTAAACGTGATAAGGGATGTTTTGGAAGTACAAAAATGTGGGAAAGAGTCGCCCTTTCGGAATGTGAATCAACCCGGCTTAAAAACTCTATGTTCACAAGGGCCATTTAACCTGGGCCTTATTTTTTTCGTTGCGTTTCGTTGCAATGAAATATTCAAATTCAAATTTCTCATAGAAAATGGTCTTATTTTTCACGACCATTTTCCGCGGCAAATGGATTTTTAAACTAATAATACTCATCAGTCGAATCGTTCACCTTGAGTTTCTCAGTCATGTTAGTAATTGGTGTTTCTGGATTATCCCCCCAACGAGCTAAAACGCCGTAGACCAGATAAACATACGATAACATCCAAAAAATCGAGTATAAACAATTCATTTTTGAAGGCTGCAATTTTGATGGCCTCCTAGTACTAAAAAAAGAATACGGAGCCAATCCGAAAAATCTGAGTATATAGTAAGCTGGACTGATACTATCAAAAAGAGCAGAGTTTGAACCACGGCCTTCGATCAGTCTCCAAAAATTTGCCTCCTGTCCTCCATTTGTGGCTATATTGAGCTGTTTAGTTTGCACAAATTCTGTCATCACTTGATTTTGGAAGATACTTCGTTCCTCTGGATTCTGGATTTGTTAATTTTAAGAAAATTTTCATGGTCCTGTTCGATTTAATTTTCGAGAGACTATATCTTCGAGTTATTGAAAAAGGTGTGAAAAAGAATGTCCAGATCGGGTCTTTTCCACTTACTGGTTGAACTCAATGTTAGTTTTTACAATGAAATTCTCTAAGGATCGATCTAGTATTCAAAATTGTTGTAGAAAAAAAATTTGAAAGTCGGACATGATGGTTATCTAGCTGTTTTCGACATCAAAAATTCAATGGCAGCACTTCATACCTGTCATCAAGAATGATATCATCACTTTCAATGAATGATGAATGAGTAGTGCACGTTGGGTTGGATATGATTCTATCAGCTATTTGAAAATGGGCATCGACGTTAGGAAAGAATTTTACATACACCCAGGATGAGTAATTGTTGTTATTGTTGCATCTAGAGATTGAATTTAATCGTCAGCGTACAGGATCTGCTCTCTGATCTTTGTGATTCTTATATACTTGACCCAAAAACGATTGCTTTGATTCTGATCATGAATGTCCACTGAACTTCTCAAGGTGTATTTGAATAGATACAATGATCATCTATCGTTATACAAGAATTTTATTTTGTCGAACTCTCAACAAATATAATCTATGACAAATCTGTAATGGAACTCATAATTCAACATATTCATGAATGGACTGTTGCGGGCGGATCTAGCATGATTCCAATAAGTGATCAGTGCCCTAATGGTGCGTATGCAACTCTTTATTCTGTGTATTGCATTGCAAATCTTCATATCATGGGAATACATTCTCTGTTCAAGAGATGTGAGGCTCCGCCTTCTCATGCCAGTGGCATTCCTAGTACAAGAATTGTATTCTGACGACGAATGCATAATTATCTCCATATCGATTGATATTCGACGATGCAGATACACTACCGGTCAAAAGTTCGTGTACACCTGAAAAACAGAATTTCAGTTTTGATCACTCGACTGTTCGAGTCCCCTCGGTCCAAATTGACTCTGTTTGGGCTCATTTTGTAGTTTTTTTAAAATTTAAACACTTTGAGAGCTATTTAGGATTTTTTCTGCGCAGCTCAATAGATTCTCGCAAAATCAATCCGAAACCTTGTAAAATTTTATACAAATCGGGTCCATACGCAAACCTCTGCAAGTCCGGCGGAAATTGATGGATTTAGATGATTCAAAAAGCACCTTAAAGAAGAAGATCAAAATCCGTTCTTGGAGAATATTCTAGGTTATTTCTGGACCGAGCTGTGTTTGTTTTGGTAAAGTGAAGTTTTTCTCGAAAAATGGACCAGTCATTGGGAAATCACGGATGGACTCAAATTTAAACTAAGAACTATGATCTTTATTCTTACCACCAGTAACACGAAAAAACTTGGAAGAAATCTGAGAAATACGTACCACCGTGAGCCCGATTTCTTCACCTTTTATGGATTTTGGTACTCATCCTCGAGATAAATCTTGCATTACAAAAACAGTCACAGTTCGGATCGGAAACAAGCTAGAATAATTTTTAAAAGCGGGGTTTCAAGCTCTCAACTTGCACTTTTAAATGCTTTTCGAATCACCCCGATCCATCAACTCATGTCTGACTTGCAGAAGTTTGAGTGTTGGCCCGATTTCCATGAAATTTTCTAAGGATTCGATTTAACCTATTGAATTCCTGTTGAGCCGGAGGAAAAACCCCACAAAGAGTCCTCAAAGTGCTTGGATGAAGCTACAAAATGAGCTCAAGTAGAGTCATTTTGGACCACGGAGATCCGAGAAGTCAAGTGATCAGAATCGAAAATTTTTTTTCAGGTGTACACAAACTTTTGACCGGTAGTGTATTTTCATTGGACGTAATTCAGGGAAATATCCCTAGAAAGCACTCCCGAAATACAAAATATCGTATAATGAAATATTTAGACAGAATGAGCCTATAATAATTGTGTGAAATATTCCGCTCTCTTTTTTTCTGGTTACGAAAATGCCCTACTCGGCGCTCCATTGGTATTTAATTTTCTGTCTCATTTTTCTAAATAATACAGAATTTTGACTTTATTTCAAGGTTTCAGAATCCGTTACATCATTCCTCCTTCAGTTCAAGTATTTGGTATTTGTAGAAGAATGACCAAATATGTTGTAGTGATTCTTGCAGTCTAAGAAAACAGAAATAAAATTCTATTTATTCACCAATAATGACTAAAATAATTCGAAATCAGGAGTGCCGTTTTACGCACCGAAAGAAGTGAGGCCAATCCTGCGATATAAAAACCACCCGCTGTCAACTGTAATTCATTGTTCATGAAATGAGCGGTTGACTCAAATTCCTGCAAGGCAATAGAAATAAAATCTGGAAACTTTTCATAAAACTTATATTCTAAAATAGATTATCAGAAAATAGTCTAATAGTCTAGTTGAACCAACTGTAAGCCATATATTATGATTTTAACTTTCTAGATTTCTTGGGAAGGATTGTAGTACTAATAATAATTCAGGGTTGTATTTACGTGAGGATTCGTATTCAGGTTGTGCCTTCGCCAATCGAGCATGAGAAAACCCATCTTCCTGGCATAAAAAAGATACGTTTCTTTTTTTTTTTTAGCACGAATAGGTAGTACCCAGCTAGGACGAAACGTTTCTAAAACGTACGAAATTTGGTTGCGGCGGCAATCTGGGAACCTTTCGTTGGGCGTTTCTGTGTCGTTGCAGGAACGTTGTGGTACCAGCGAAATGTCCGCAAGCGAATCGGTTCCCTTGAGTTTCACTAACCTTGTCGGAACGGTTCACCGATTAACTAACAAATTCGGACTTTTTATTTAAAAATTCAACTTTTGCGTAATCACCCCATGGCCTGCAGAATGGCCGTTTTTCCCACTCCCAAGTGTTAGGGCGTCTAGACAAAGTTCGGAGTGAGCCCAAAGATGAGTGTGAACAAACGATGCGCGAGCAACAATTTGTTCAACAATTTTTCATTTATTTAACAAAAATTTTCTAAGTTCGTTTTCGTTGCGATGAAACGTTTCGTTCTCGTGCCACGACGTTGCTGCATTGGTACAAAAACGCCCAACGAAAGATTCCCAGGTTCCTACCGCAACCAAATGTGGTACGTTTTAGAAACGTTTCGTCCTAGCTGGGTAACGTTTTCAAAATGCCTTACCTGGGTGTGATAGCAGTACATTCAATTTTTGATTTTATATCGGACTTACCTCATTCGAAGTGTATTCACAAGACATATGCATTGCAAATAACTGTATACAAAACATTATCATCCAAAACATTTGGATTAAGAATACCGCAAGATACCAGTCGTGGATAGCATATATCAGTTGAGCTAGTATGAAATAGCTATTGGAGATTATGTGATAGGCAAGGTTTGCGTGGAAAAGAAATAGACTCAACGAGTAAATATCGTTCAGCAAATAAGTCACGTCCATCAATTCGTTGTATGACGTCTCAATTCTCTGCAAAGATTGGATTTTCGTCAAAATTTTCAGTTCACTGTACACTCATGGAATCTTTATGATTATTTTTAAACTTCGGTAAAAATGTCCATTTATCAAATTTTATAAGCATACCAAAACAATTGCATGATCCGACAGAGTTGAGAAAAGAACTCGAAAATCTCAGGTTTGATGAACAGGTCCATAAGAAATATGCTTGGTAAATTTTTGCGTTGTTATTAAAAGATTTTACCTTCATAAGACCTTTTGTGTTCCGATGAGCCTTCATCTTAGTTTGTTGACGCACACGTTGATTCAAGTGAGCAAATCTCTGACCAAGTAAAAAAATTAGTCCACAAAATTTTGATACTGCGGCAAAGTGAACAACGTACACAATCATATAGCTCATGTTTTGGAGATATCTTTCATTGAAGGCGACCATGCCCCATTGATTAACAATTGTCCAACCAAAGACACCAACAAATATACAACACCAGAGGTAATTTTTGGCTTGTCTCATTTCTTCTCTGTATATTGGTGGTTTTTCTTTGGTTACTCCGATTGGATTTGTCACTTTTCCAAGTTCAAATGATTCGTCAAAGCTCATGATGCCATTCCAGACAATGACAAATTTCTTGCGATTGATTATGTTAGACATCATTCCCCCAATGCATGTCACGCAATTCAAGACTGGCTGTTTGAAAATAAAAGTATTCCTTGTCAAAAATGGTGTTCTGATACTTTTGACAAGCTCAATTTTCTCTGTCCATTAATAAAGATTTTGATTCTCACTCATCTTCATATCAGAACAGAAATAAGATAAGTCACAACATAAACTAGAGCGCTATATTATACACTACCGGTCAAAAGTCTGAGGACACCTTGGAATCAAACTGATGATTTTCAGAGTTGGATATCTCAGAGAGCTCTGCGTGGTCGCATTTCGTAGCTAATATCGAGCACTTTCGAATCTATTTTCTGTTTTTCCCGACCCGCGTATTATATCAGAGACACACGAGTCAGAAAAATTACTTATTTCGCAATTTTCCAGTCAAGGTACGAACGCTCGCAAATTTTGGAGAGATTGTTGGGTCACTATGAGACCAATGACATCTTTAAGCCCATGAAAAAAACCTTGAAAATCCGTTATTGAACGTCTCTCCAAGTGGTTCTGGCATTGAGATGTGACAGATTGTCTGCGGGTGTTTTTCTCTCAAAAAATCACACGGTTGATTAAAAAATGACGAGAAACAGCCCAGTCTAAGGTTGGTAGCCTTCATTTTCAAAAGATATTCCGGTGATATTGAGTCGAACTCTTGCAGTAATGAGGATCAGAAGCGCCAAAAAAGGGCTGTTTCTCATTATTTCTGAGTTATCGTGTGATTTTTTGAGAGAAAAACGCCCTCACTGAATCAGTTAGATCTCGAAACCATAACCACTTTGATGAGACGTTCAAAAATGGATCTTGAAGGTTTTTCCATGGGCTCGAAGATGTTTTTGATCTCATAGCGATCCAACAATCTCTCCAATATTTGCAGGCGTTCGTACCTTGGCTATAGAAAATTGCGAAAAAAGTAATTTTTTTGACTCGCCTGTCTTTGGTATAATACAGAGGGAAATACAGAAAATAGATTTGAAAGTGCTCGATATGAGCTATAAAATGCGACCACGCAGAGCTGTCTATAACCAATAGGTTCTGAGACATCCAACTCTGAAAATCATCAGCTTGTTTCCCAGGTGTATTCAGACTTTTGACTGATAATGTATATGATCTCAGTGCCCTAAACTTTTATAATACTTTTTTGGTATCGTACATTTTCCTAATACATCTCTGGAAGGGATTTCCTCAGATATGTACACCTTTCTTTTGAAAAACTTTCTGCTGAAGCTGAATTGATAGGTACACCAGCATTGCAGATGAAGATTTTTCAAATTGAGAATATTTTTCAGGTGCCATAATTGTGAACCAAAGAAAATTTCAATAACCGTTTATAACCACTTTTTTTTCTAACCCTTTCAGCACAGATGTCCATGATAATTATGGACATTTGTGCTGAATAACTATTATTATGATCACTCAGGGTTGTTAACTTCAATATTATTGCGAATCATTCCGATATCTACTTTCGCGCGCTTACAAGATTTGGAAAATACAGTTTCTTAAAATCTCTAATTTCAGTTTTTTAAATTGATTTTCAGCCAAACTTTGTTGTATATTTACAATTTTTGCTCCAAATAACATTTTTCGTCGAAAAGAAAAACTATCCCGTGTGTCGAAGCAAGAAGATCCATGCTGAAAGGGTCAATTGGAGCATTTCTGAATCTTATTCAAGATTGTTTTTCAATGCATAGAACCATGGAATTTGAGTTAATTTATCAATTTGCCATAGTATCCTATGTAAGCTACTTTCGTTCAAGAACTTTCAAGATTCAATGGTTCTCAAAAATTGGGCGAAAATCCTTCTAGTTTTGTTTCACGACGTGATGGGTCGCTCCGAACCAGAATGACATCAGTAAAAGCTCAATTCAGATTTGCAAAAAGTCGCTTTAGTACTTTGAAAGGCTATTTTACCAAAAAATCTACCTGGGGTGGTAGCTCATTTGGAAGTTGGAAAAAATAATTTCTTCAAAAATTGATAACCGTTGAAATGCCCTCCAAGATATCAAAGAGTTTTTGTGGAAATCTCAAATAATAGACTTATACCGTTCTAGTCCGTAACCATTTACGTGTATAAAATTGTCAATAGAAAGAAAGATGAGTCAACCTTTAATTTCTCCGTCATTGTTGCAATTGGCCTTGCCGGGTCGTCTCCCCAACGTGACAGAACGCCGTAAACTAGATAAAAGTACGTAAACATCCAGAAAATTGAATAAAAGCAATAGACTTTTGATGGTTGCAGTTTAGGAGGTGTGTTGTCCCTTGGAAATGCATAAGGGGCTGATCCAAATAGTCTGAGAATGTAATAAGCTGGTTTAATGCTATTGAATAAAGCTGAATGCAATCCACGAGCTCTGGTCAATTGCCAAAGATATAGGTTTTTGAATCTTGAGTCGAATTTTGACGTTGCTGTGTAAAAATAGCTGTTGTATGTAACTCCTTTTGTCTTTGGTGCTTGATGTGAACTCGATCCGGTCGAAAATTGATGAATTTCATCATACATCATTGCCGGTTCCATTACGATAGGTTTACGACCATGTTCACTGTTTTTTGAATACATCACTGTATTAGCGTTGGTTTTTCGAATTTACAAAATGCTGATCAGATAATGCATCGATCTGTGCGGTTGTAAACATTTTTTATCGTCGAGAACATGATTCTTATCGAGTTTGCCGATGCTAATTCCTGTTTTTTCAACTCGCAAAAACGATCTATCAGATTCTGAGTCCATACATTTTCTCTTCAAGATCTGTTGGTGGTTTATTTAGTATTAAGCTTATCACTATCACAATTTCAGGGCACAATGAAACAGCAATTTTACTGGGGTAGTCACCAATTATCCCTAGTCAAAATGGCCATCTTGCTCAAAATAAATGATAAATCTGGACAAAGCTGAAATATTTTAATCATTTCAATAAATTCTTGCGTTAAACATGAGTTCATCTTAGACGACGGCGTGACGAAAAATTTCAAAAAATAGATGTCTCTGAGCAAACGAACATTCTTTATTTAACTTGTAACAGGGAAATGAAGCAGCCACTAGAATCAATTGAGCACCTAGCTTTTGAGCATATAATATTTATTAACATGTAAAATTAATCCGTAAAAAAATCAGTAACAAACAACTTTTGCATAAGTATAAAAATAGATTCGATAGTATAGTGTTCAGATTCACCGCAGACACTTTGATGCACGGTATTAGATCATTCATTCAACCTTGATAGATGATAGCAGTATAAATATAAGTGTAACAAATATATCTTCTCAACTGTCTCACAGTATCAAATCATTCATTAACAAAATTTGGTGAACGTTTCTCAGCGAAAGCCTTCATACCTTCCTTCTGATCGGACTGCAAGGAAGAAAGTTAAAATGTCAGTTGAATTTCATGTATATTTGTACAAGAAAAAGTTATTATTGAAAAACTTACAGTAGCAAACGTTGCCCAGAATAATTTCTTTTCATAATCTAGACCCTGTTGCAGTGTTGTTTCGTAGGCTGAAAAATATAAAACACTCAGATATCATCCCTTTATGAATCAATTTCAATGGCACACTTAGTAAAAAATAAATATCTGTGACGTACCTTTATTGACAGCCTCTTTAGCCAAAGCTACTGTAACCTGCGAATGTTTGGCTATTCTATCGCCAAGTTTTACAGCTTCAGCTAAAAGTTGATCAGCAGGTACAACTTTGCTAACAAGACCTCGGGTTAGAGCTTCCTGAGCATCAAATTGATCACCCGTCAATACAATTTCCATAGCTTTACTTTTGCCAACTGCTCGAGTAAGCCTCTGAGTTCCACCAGCGCCTGGAATTGTGCCGATTGTTATCTCTGGCTGTCCGAATTTTGCCTTGTCGCCGGCGTATATTATGTCACACATCATTGCCAACTCGCAGCCGCCTCCAAGCTAGAATTTTTTTTAATTGAATGATTAGTAAAAGATTATTGATTATGGGTATGAAATTATTATGCGAGGAACGATAGTAACGGTATTGATTGAGAAGGTTGAGACGTAATCGATTTTGAGAGTTCATATTTTCAAAAGTGATTTTGATTTTTCGAAAACCAAAAGATAACACTTCTGGCCTAGCAACCTGACAATATCAAAAAATTATAGCCCTTGCAGATCAAGCATTGTGATAATTGTTTCGTTAAAAGGTAAAAATTCTCGTATTTTTTCACGATGCAAGGCTGTTAATCTCCATCGCGAATCAAGAGATTCATCATAACAAAAAAAACGAAACTATGTAATGGTATAGTGCGAGAATGTTATCCAGTTTTCATATCTGATCATAAATGCATAAATGAAGGTTTTTTGTTATCTAAATCTCCATCTCCTTCTTAAATTCATTTTCAAAACACGATCGTCCTGTGACTTGTTTTCCACTCTTTTTAAAGAGAAAAATCGATTCGGAGAAGGCTTCAGGGAGTTCATCAGATACTAGTATTGCTCGATTCTTGGCAATATTTATGATCAGAATCAATGAGATCGTTCATTTAAAAGCATTAAAAGAATACTTATACTTCGAGATTCTTCGCGAGATTCAAAATGAACTTTGTAGTATTCAATTTCATATAAATAAAGAGTCACCTTTCTTCTAACCTTCGATATCGGCCAAGAAGTTTTAAAGTGTATGTCGAAAGAAAAAAAATATCGCAAGTAAGAGCAAATGTCAATTCCAAAATTGATACAAAATAGCAACATTTGGTCGGTAAGATCTGTTGTAAACCGTTATGAACTAGTCAGTTTTGCAATCTCTACCATGTATAATGATTTGACAAACTTATGGAGAGAATTGAAATTGCTCGTAATCATCAGGATCTTTCATATATTAGGACCTGGTCAATAGTATTGGACTGTTTTAGTACTATCATATACTCAATTAAAAAAATTGCCCCATACACGGAAGCTTTTGCAATCAGTCGAACGGCAAGTTATCACGAGAAAAATGATGTGATGCACTATTCAAAAAATGATCTTCCTTATGAAATCTCACATTTTTGCTAAGATCTAAATTCATTAAATTCACAAGTTGTAAGATCAAATATTATATTCCAACAACGATCAATAATTATCATGAACTCACTGCGTATCCATTGACTGCCGCGATTGTAGGCTTCGTAGCTTCTGAAAGCCCATTCCAATGTTCAAGAAAATGTTTTTTAACGTTGTTTGAGAAATTATTGTTCATCATTTCCTTGATATCGGCACCTGCTGCAAATGCTTTTTCGCTACCGGTTAATACCATTGCTGATACTCCCTCATCTGCGTCGAGTTGTTCTACTGCATCGTTCAATTCGTCCATCAATTTTGAACACAGAGCATTGAGTGCTTTTGGTCGATTCAAAGTTATTAGTCCGACTTTATTACCTTCGCCTGTTTTTTCCACTTTGATAAACTCAAAAGTCGGCGAACCTGCAAAAATTGTATACAAATTTGTATGAATAGAAAACAGACTAAATGTAGTTTCAAATTGGTGAATTCGTCGTGCATAATTTATTTGCATGTTTTCTTATTGAATCTTGTCAACTCTGCATTTTATGAATGTGCAAGGAAACCCGTACTGATTGGAGGAAGAGGGGAATAATGGGTAAGATATGTGGGTAAGCCGATTGAGAGTGTGATTATGACTACGAAAGATAGGCCTCAGAAATGCATGATGGGTTCCACGTTTTCAAGGACCTAGAATTTATCGTTTGAATTTCGTGAAAGGTATAATAAACTACGAAGTTTTCAGAACTTGTTCGTGAAAATTGACGCTTTTCCGCAACTTGGACCAACACCATCACGATCTCAAGAACTTATAATTGAACAAACGTGAGCCAGTGATTTTTTCGTCCAAATTAGACTCAGACTAATTGGAATTCTAAATTATAATCCACTTTGCGTAAATCGAGAATTCTGCATTCAAATAATATGAAGAATGATAAGCGTTCCTGGTGACAAGCATATTATGTCGCCAGTTTACTATTTACACATTTAAACTATTCGTTCATTATTGAAGTAAATGCAAAGATGAGATTTCGATTAGAAGCATCGGATCGAAGAAAATCAAAAAACTTGTTGCCTTAGGATAATTAGATTAACATTTGTCGAACATATGCCCTGGCATCTAATTGGGCAATACTCAATTTTTGACAATTTTTTCAATTATGATCATACTTACTATCTCAAAAATAAAACTTACGAATGGCGCAAGAGATGTTTTTCTTGCGGTTGAGTTGCTTATCGGTTCACCAGCGCGACGAGATAATTGGTTCTCAAGAGACGAGTTTATTGGGATCTTTTAGAAATTTCTCATATCGATATCATTCTTCGTGTAAGTAATAACTCGAGGAGAGCATTAAAATATTTGATTTTACATCCAAAAATATTGTCGTGAGATAAATGCATTTATAAATGCATAAATGCATGGGGTGCATTTTCTTTATTCTTATCTACAGAAAAATAATAATTAGAAATTAAAATTGGGTATGAGAGACAGACTCATGATAATCCGAAAGGTAATAGTAATATCACATACGGGAGGGTATTACAATTTATAACGACGCTCTTATATTATTGTAGTAACAAGAAACGCGGTGAGGTGATCGACCAAGACCGGTCGTGTATGCGATGAATTAAAGATTAATCGGTATGAAGATAAAATCGTTCATGGATGACTACAGAATTCCATGTTCGAAATCCGTATTTAATAATCAGTCAGTGATTCTTCAAATAAAGTCTCAACGTAATTTGTTTTGGCCCATGTGATTGTTGTTGTACTACGTTCCGCAACAGGTGTAATACGATTCTCAAATATCTTATTGAATAAACAATCATCAGGTAATTCAAGTATCGAACAATTCACAAACGAGGATGACGCTTCAATTTGATAACGGATTCATCCACCGAATCCAATTACCTAGCCCCGGAAATCTTAAAATTGTCGCAAACACGTCGCAAATATAACCCCAATCACGACGAGGAGATGCAAGATTACAATATCAGAATGTAAAAAAAGTACTCACTGGAGTAGAATTTTGGTACACATGTGACATTTTTAACAAGGCTGGATGCTCGTACTGTGAAAATTCTGGCTAGCCCCGGGTTAACCATTTCGAAATACTTGTTTTCTTGATAAGTTTACGATACGTGAGTCGTGAACGTGATATGATTTACTCAGCGAAAGACCGGCTGCTACACCATGCCTTCGATTCGATGCCCATCCCATCATCATCGAATCATACACAATCAAAATAAGCGAGGGGGGAGGGGAGGGGGGTGGCGATAAGCCGGCTGCCAAATCGATAAAGTCGAATTCACATCTTTGTCGTTGTAACCAGTGCAAATCGACAGTACCTAATCAAATAATTTTAGTGAGTTAGAAAATTTATTTAGTGTCTTGTCGTAATAAACAATCATTTTGGAAAGTGATGATGATTCGAATCGATGAGTTTCTTGAAAGACAAGTTAAACCGCTTCAATCGTTCACCCCTCACTCAGAGGCAAATTTCGCTGTCTGCGACGTTCATTTTAATGAGCAATTGTTGAGTCCTATTATTTGAGTTCGAGAATTTTTTATTGGCCATGGAGGCAGCTGGCAAAATCTTGCCGGTCGAATGCATGGGGTCGGATAGATATGGCAGTTTGAAATTTCCTCATTTTCGAGCGTAACTCACATGTGAATTCAGCCTTTGGACTGCACTCTCGAGAAGGATTGCATCATTTATAGACTTTATAGCAGGATATTTTTAAAATAAATCTCGAAAAGTAGCCAATAAATCTTGAAAAATTCTACATATTATACATCTCATTGGTCTGCTAACAAGCAAAATACTATTATAAAGTCAATTATTTCAATAATTTATCGCTGTTTGTGTATAGCTGCAGAGTGGTTGGGTAGCTTGTGTGTTGTGCAGCCGGGTGTGAGGTGAGCCGTCGCGTGGGTTTTTGTGCAGTTTTCACCGATTCAATTATTGCTCCAAATCTTTTTCAACTCATGTAAGTATTTATCCTGTTTCTCTCTACCTTCTTATTCTCAAAACAGTGCTCGTAATCGTAATTACGCAGTCAGTAACTTATTGCACATTGAAATTTTATTCCAAATCTTCTGTTTTGGTATTACTTCGATAGAGTTGAAATCTAACCTAAATAGAACATGGCGTCTATGGATTTCGCATTGTGCTCCATGTAAACGGCGGCGTCGGCTCGTCCATCAGACCCTCATATCCTCAGAGCCATCAGAGCCTATTTTGAAAGACTAATCAAATTCCTTCAAGACAATCCCTTTCACATTCTCAACTAAAAACTTCCAACCTGAATTTCTGAGTTAACTGGAGCATGGTAAAGATTGCTTGCATTGTTATTCAATCCTCACTACCACCATTGAGCTTGTGATTAAGAAGCTCCACCTAATAAGACCTAATCAATATTAATCCATTGACCAAATGTTCAGAGTTTTGTTGATCATTTTGTACTGTGGGTAATCATAGTTAACTATCAAGCTCATAAGTCTATTTCTGTGTCCACCGATGTTTATTCCAAATTTAATGGAAAAACATATCCTTGTATGCCAATGTAACTAGGGAAATCACATTATCATTAGACTATGAGTTGCAATTCTATGGCAGATCTAGTGCAGCATTTTGATCATGGATATCTTTATTTCCAGGATTAGAAAAAACTAGAAGCTGAAGCAACTGTGTAGAGCGAATCTACACTGTAAGGCTATAAAGCAAATAATATTTCATCAGATAAATAACAATATCTCAGCCCCTACCATGACGGGTAAAATTGAAATGAGTTTGGATGACATCATCAAGCAAAACAGGTCCAACCGCAAGGCAAATCAGAAGAATAAACGCCAAGGTGGTGGTGGAGGAGCAAAAGGAAAAGCTGCTAGAAAACCTGCCGGAAAAGCAACTGGAAAACCCATGAGAAAACCCATGGGAGGAGGTGGAGGTGTTCAAAAACGTGGACCAGCTAATAATGCTGCTGTCAAAAAACCTGGTGGTGGAGTGAAACGCGGCCGTAATGTGGGTGGTATTTCAAGAAACAGGCCTAATTTTGGTGGTGGGCGCTCCATGCCTAGTCAAAAGCGAGATGCTTTCCTTGGAAGTGCACAGAGGCGTTTTGGATCCAGCTCTGAAGCTACCAAACTCATAGTTTCCAATCTTGATTTTGGAGTGACAGATTCAGATATTGTAGAGCTTTTTGGAGAATTTGGTCACCTCAAATCTGCTGGGGTTCACTATAATATGTCTGGTAGATCTATGGGATCAGCTGATTTGATCTATGAGAGAAGAGCAGATGCTATCAAGGTAACACATCAGTTATTTTTCATTTGTAGAGATCTGGCTCACCTAGCCAGTGTCCATTTCTTTTACAACTCTTTCGAGAAAGAATTGAATTGATAGTCATTGAAATGATCTAACTGTTTTATCCTCAGGCCATGAAGCAGTATAATGGTGTCCCACTAGATGGGCGTGAAATGAAAATCCAATTGGCAACTTCGGAGATTCCCGGCATGAATCCAATTCGCGGAGGGCCCCGTTTAGGCCAAAAACCCCAGCAGCGGAATCAGGGAGGTCAAACAAAGCGCAAGGGAGGTCCACAGCGAGGTTCGGCGCCTAACAAGAAAGGTAGTCCTCAAGGAAAGAAAGTTGGAGGACAGGGACAAAAGGGTAAGCCTGGTGGCAAGAAACCAAAGCCAGCTCCTCCTACCGCTGCTGAGCTTGATGCTCAGCTTGAAGAATATGTCAAGAGCAAAGTCACCAGTTCTGAGGGGGCATAAATTTTTCTCATGAATTTTGAATAGACTAAGAAAGCTCCAGTAATTCCATTTGTTTGCTGGAATGAGCTGAAATTGTTTCTAGTAATGAGCCGTTCTAATTAGCAAGTATTGATTGCGATTCACCAATTCTAAAGGATGATTTGAATCCTTATACCATTTTGTTTAAGTGACAATATTTTGTTCCATTTATGTGTTTTACAGTTGATTTTCATGCTCCTGTATTCTTTGTTAGATTTCGTATATAATGTAAAGATATCAGAACAACTTTGATGTATTCCTTGTAGAATTTCATGACATCAAAGTAGGATATAAACTGAAGATCAAAAGATAATGAGATACTGATTTTTATCAAGACTAATCGCAGTTTGGATCAGTAAAATGTGAAGTTTTCTATTGTAAATATTTGAAAAGAGGAAAAACCTCACAAGACTTGTGAGTTGATATAGTTTGAATAATTCCTTGAAAATGAAACTTGATCAATGGACTTCGAAACTGGTGTGTATTTTTCATCTTTGACTGCGAGAATTAAGTTTGGAAACTTTGATAACTACTTTTGTGTTCTGTGTAAATGAGTAATTCATGTCAAAAGGAGTTTTTGACCAATAAAGATGCAAGCTAAGTACCCTTGAGTAATTTTGTTCTTTAAACTTTTCCATCTTCCAATGAAATACAAAAATTTGCTTTAAGTATCGAGTGATGACTGCTAGGTACTATCTTAAAAAATGTGAAAAATGAATTTTTGTTTTTTTGGATTTATGTGTATAACAACAATGGATGTTCAGTTGATCGTGCATCGTGCTGCACCGTGTGCTGCATCGTCGCGGTCCGTAGACTCCGTAAGTATCGGATTGCGATTCGCGATATCCGTTGGCGATACGTCCAGTCACCGCGGCTCCGAACCGTAAATATTCGTTGGCAATACGGTAATACTGTACGTTAGTTCAATTCCTTCTCAAATGATTTTTTTGGATTTGAATAGTCGTCTCTATCAAAGAGCATACAATTGAGCACAAATTAATGTTAAAGAGTATGTTGGGAATCATCTTACACTTCGCCAATGAAATCGCAACATAGAAGAAGGACTGAGGAGGTTAGGAGGAATATTTCTGCAGAAGGATGAAGAAAACTTGAGAGAACCAAATTTTGCTACATTTTCCTCAGAAGTGTCAGAGAAAATGTCATTAAGTTCGACTTCTCCTCTATGGAGAGCAAAAACACTGCTGTCAAAGCAGACACAAGTGTTGTTCAGAATTTATTCGTCACAACAAGAAAAACCAGCTGAAAAACGTTACACAGATACTGTGTTGCTGCCAAAGACAAACTTTCAAGCAAGAATCAATGGAAAGAAGAGAGTTGAAATGGATCAATATTTACTTGATGTAAGAATTAAACTTTGTTTCTAGGATCTGATTGATGTGATATATTTTTCGTAAAAGAGCTCTGAGACTTTTTTATTTCCTACACTAAGTTTGTTCACTACCAGACTAGTTGTAATTAATTTATTATATTCCAGAAATGTGGCTTCTCCCATTTATATGAATGGCAAAGAGTTAATCTTGAGGGTCCTGATTTTGTACTTCACGATGGTCCCCCATACGCTAATGGAGAGCCACATATGGGGCATGTAATCAATAAGGTAAAAGCATTCCAAGCTGGTTGATGAATCAGTTTGTGTATTAAAACCAATAATCCATATCATACCGCAGTTTCTCTTGATTCACTTCACATGTGTACATATTACAGTAAATAAATTGTTGTGATTTCAGGTTCTCAAAGATATCACCATTAGAAGTAAAGTAATGAATGGCCAAAGAGTTCACTATGTACCTGGATGGGATTGTCATGGCTTGCCTATTGAGTTGAAAGCATTGGGTAGTCAAAAAAACTTATCTGAATTGACACCACTTCAAATACGTTCACAAGGTGACTCAAGTGTTTTACAATTTTAACTTGAGGAACTTGTTTCCCATCACTGTGAACATTCAGGTCATGTCATTCAATCCTCTCTGATTTCTAGCTAGAAAATTTGCTGAAGAGACAGTCACCAAACAACGACAAGTTTTTGCTTCTTGGGGTGTGATGGCTGACTGGAAAGACAGTGGTTGCTATCTAACTAATAATACATCATATGTAAAAAATCAGCTCCATCAGTTTTTGACTCTCTTCAAAAAGAATCTTGTCTATAGGGATTTCAAACCAGTACATTGGTCTCCCTCTTCAAGGTTTGTCTGATTAATGCAAGTGAATAATGGTATAAAATATCTCTTTTGATCATAACAAATCTTCCAGAACTGCTTTAGCAGAAGCAGAATTAGAATATAATAATGATCATCAAAGCAAATGTGCCACAGTACGAGTACATCTGGTGAGTCTTCCATCAAGATTGAGTGCATATGAGGGCAAAGCTGTTTATGGTCTGACATGGACAACAACTCCCTGGACTCTTGTAGCTAATCAAGCAATTGCTTACTCACTAGAAGCTAAATATTGCTTGGCTGAGGACAGTGAGAAAAATTTATATATTATCGCGACAGAATTACTTGAAAAAAATATTGAAAAAATTGGAGAGCTCAGCATTGTTACAAGTTTTTCAGGTAAAGAACCTTCTGCAATCCGTTATTTTCTCAGAAATTTAGAAGACTATTAGACTGTGGTCTACACATCTACAGATGTATCCTCTTACTCTATATCAGCTGCTGAATGATGAACCTTCACACTTTTTCAGGAAGTGATTTGGCTGGAACAGAATATTCTCATCCAATAACTGGCAATACAATGCCATTCTTACCTGGAAGTCATGTAAATACAGATCAAGGTACTGGATTGGTTCACACTGCTCCTGCCCATGGTCAAGAGGACTTCCTTGTAGCATTGGAAAACAAAATACCTGTGGTTGGTTATCATATATTGTGAATTTGACCAATGTACAAGTATTGATACTGTAATCAGTTAATTTTGTTTCCTAATCATTGCAGTTATCTCTCGTGAATGAGGAGGGCAAATACACAAGTGAAGCTGGATCTGACTTTGAAGGTTTGTCAGTTCTAAACCAGGGTACTGAAGCTGTGCTGACACGTTTGGCACAAAACGTTTTGCATACAGAAACGATAACACACAGTTATCCTTATGATTGGAGGACAAAAAAACCCATCATTGTTCGAGCAAGTCATCAGTGGTTTATAGATACAAATTCCATCAAAGAGAAAGCCTTGGTGAGAGAACATTCCAATTTTCCTTCCATGTCTCCTTATTACACCTGAGTGGTGTAAATTCCATCTAAATTATCTTTGCTTGTACACAATTATCTGTGGGGGACATTTAAATTTCTGTAAGTAGATCTGCGATAAGTCGAAAAATTTTCAATGGTTATTATTCTTTAGTGTAGCTTGATCAAACTGACGAAACCTTTGATCTCATACCTGAAAGAGTTTCGATATAACTGATTTTGTTCATTTGTAGGAGTGTGCAACAAAAGTAAATATGTATCCTGAACAACACAGAACGTCGTGGACCAATGCTTTATTAACGCAATTAAAACAAAGGCCTTATTGGTGTATTTCTCGTCAGAGGGTTTGGGGTACACCCATTCCAGTATTATATTACAAAGACTCCGGTGAAGTTTTCCTCACAGAGTATGTATCATAGCTTTCAGAAGTCTTGGTTGATCGTTAATTACAACAGGGAATCATAGATTTTTTTTCTTCTGCAGAGATTGGATCGCGAGGTTGTGTAAATTAATAGAGAAACACGGGAGTGACTGCTGGTGGGAGTTTTCCGTCGAAAAACTTTTAGGAAGAAAACTTCGCGCTGAGCTGAATCTGACCGGATCAGAATTGGAGAAAGGAAATGTACGCCTCTATCCGACAAGATAGTTTTTGGGGAACGGTATTTTTCGAGTTTTATTCAACTTTGATACATTTTTTAGGATATCTTAGACATATGGTTTGATAGTGGCGTATCTTGGTCGGCTGTTTTACCGGAGAAAAGAGCAAACATCTACATAGAAGGAATGGATCAATTCACCGGCTGGTTCCAGTCGTCACTTCTAACTTCTGTGGCTCTTCAGGGATGCGCTCCATACGAGTATGTCCGCAAACTTGATCGAGTGATTAGTCTTACCGGACGCTCATCTCTAATAATAATCCATACATTTTAATTTGCAGAGACGTGTTTGTCCACGGATTTGCTGTTGACAAGAACAATAACAAAATGTCAAAATCACTTGGTAATGTCGTAAATCCAGAAGAAATAATCAAAGGTGGCAAAAACTTGAACAAGAATCCTGCATATGGAGTTGATGTCATGAGGTATTATTGCTGTGAAGCTCATTGTTGTCTATATTTCATTAATATTACAAGTCCTTCTTGATTAGATTTATCTTTTCCAAATTAGATGGTGGGTGGCAAGTCACGCTACGCAGCACACACTTGTTCCGATGAAAGATAGTTTGTTACAAGGTAGCGCTGAGACAATCAATAAACTGCGCCTAGTATTTAAATTTCTCTTAGGCACTCTTAACACTTATTGTGAAACTAGAAAAAACACAATAGAGCCTCAATATCACTGTCTCGATGAATACATGCTGCATAAATTGTATCATTATCACAAAGAGGTATGTTCGAAAAATTCTCGAAATATTCATGTGTCAATCTCAAACTACGTTACATATCTTTCAGATTCAATCGTTTTATCAAAAATATCAGTATCACAATGTCAGCAAGGCGATCATCAATTTTATGACGAATGAAGTATCAGCACTATACTGCCATGTGATAAAAGATAGAATATATTGTGACAAAGTAGATTCACCGTTTAGATTAGGAGCTTTGGACGTCGTGGGTGAAGTTTTAACCACTACCACACGATCTATCGCACCAATACTCCCTCATTTAGCGGAAGAAGTTTGGCTTCATCACCCAGAGAATCTCGGTAAATCGCTATGAATATTAATGCGGTCGACATGAACGAATTCGAAGTATATTTTGTCTACTATCGTGATTGGCATTCTGGGAAAATATCCAATCATTGTTTTTTATGTGGATTTTCAGCTTCAGTACCAATTTTCCATACGAATTATAGAATACTAGAAAGCTGGAACAAACCCGAGGTGGAAAAATTTATTGAAAAGGCACTTGACGTGAAACAGCAAATTGACAAACTGAAAGATCAGAATTCTTGGCAACTCAGAGCAAATGTAAAGGCAAGTCCTCAGGACTGCGAATTATTGATGGTAAGATATGTTTGACTACTTGAGTAGTATTTACATTCCATTAGAGAATACCATAATATTCATTTTTTGAATCATTTCTCAGCACTTGCAAAAAGATGAAACGTCTTCAACATCAGAGCTGTGCGATATTTGTCAAGTGTCTTCAATCACTATCTTCAAAGATGATTCTTGTAGCGAGTTGAAAGTTGAACTTGAAAGCGTGGATCGGCAGCTATGTAAAAGGTGTAGAAGACATCAAGAGCCGGACGACGATGAACTTTGCGATCGATGTGCAGAAGTGATAAGTTCTTTATAAATCCTTTTACTCGATAAACTGGCCAAGATGTCGGATGCTCTGGCTGCGACTGACGTTTTATGAGTGTTACTAGAAGGTCTCATGACGGACCGTCTAATCCAGTGATTAATATAAGCGATTTGTTCTGCCGCATATGAATGCAGTACTCAATAATCTCATCGGATGGTTACTTGATGATAGTGCTATCTTTTCAATTCAATGAAGCAAATCTGTAGGATGGCGAAAAAATTAGAGATGAGAGAGCTTCAGTCTGAAAAATTTGTAATTACGTGAATGTAGTGCACCCCCAGCCCCAAATGAGGGGTCCTTGTAAATATTCGTGTATATATATGTAATAAACTTTGTTTTTTGTTACAATTTGCCAATTACTGTTGTCGACTCGAGTCACATCTTATCAATTTATACTTTCCGCTCAAATAGGAGGTCGAATGATGGGAAAAAATGAAACCTATTTTTATTCAATATCTTCCAAATCGTACTTGGTTTTGCTTGCCATTGCCGAGTCAATAAAAATCTTTGGAATTCGCAGACTTACCAACGAAAATTCTGTTTGCTACATTTAATAGGAGGAATATTCCTAAAACTCTTGTGTGTACTACAGAAAACCACATTCCCGAACTCTTGTTTAGAAATGAGGAAATCATCTGAAGCTTTCAAGATTCAAAATCTCGTTGGAAGAGACGTGAGATGTTATAAGGGAACGCCCATGATTCACGTAAGGAAAATTTTTTCTATCTTTTGACCCATCCCTCCCTTCTTGTTAGAGGGCTCGCAAAATCTCAGTAACCACCCCCCCTCCCCTCATTTTACGTTAGATAACCTAATTTTACCCAAGTCCAAATTGTGACCATAAAATTTTTAGAAAGAATATGCATCCATATATATACGAGTAGTTCCGCGCGAAACAAAATTACGAAAAAGGGTCATATCCCAAATTTTTTTCTTGACCTTTTCATTCGATTCTATGGTATAAAATGTGAACTTTTCACTATCCATGGGCCCCAAAAAAAATTTTTAGGTATGTCCAACGTGTACATCGCTTTGTTATTTTGATTTATCTCCGACAAAAAAGTTTGGGTACTTTTTTTGTAATAAAATGAATATCTCTCAAATCTGTGGGAAAATCCAGGATGCGGTTTGCAGCATTCGACAGGTCTTGAAAAAATCTATTGGAATCAGCCCTGTAGAGTTGATTTTGAGGTTTCGAGTGGTTTCGTCGGGCAAAAGAGTGAAAAACATAGAAGATTCAATTTCTCAAGAACCCAATATTTTAGAATCTTGGAAGTTTAATGATGTAAAATGTTGTGTTCTTTCAGAAAAAATTAGTCCCAAAATCCTTTTTTCATCACTCTAACCTAAAAATGCCACGTTTAAATAGGATTTTAGGGTTCTCGTAATGAAAAAATATATCCGCACCTCGCTTGCAAGCCCATTTTGGGCACTGGAGGACATGTCTGTCTCGCTTCGCTCGACAGACAAACTGTTCTAGTGCCCGAAATGGGCTACCGCGCTCAGTACGGAAATATACTATTTACGTTCTAAAGCCTTTTTTTGCTAATTACCACAATTATTGAAACCAACTTCATTGGAAAGCTGAGAGAATTTTCTTCAAAATGATCACTTGTCAAAGTCAATTCCATGCATGCATTTAAGCCAGAGTTGCAGCGTTTGAAAACCACTGAATCTCGATAGTTCCCCAGAGGTGGGTCAAAGGTTCAAGTAATCCGCGCTTGCCCCCATCCGATTGCGTCCACCGACTTGCCGCACTCGAGCTGAGGGTTTATATTTCATACGTTGCAGCTCCGGTCCCAGTTGATGGAACTGACGTGGTCATTTTGGAGTAAATTTTCTTGGCTTTCCAATGAAACCGTGGTCATTTTGGAGTAAATTTTCTTGGCTTTCTAATGAAACCGGTTTGCGGAATCCATATTCCTGCGCATGCACAGAAAACAGTCAATTTCCAAATGCTTGACAAATAAATTCGTAAAAAATAGCGGAAATGGGCCTATCAAAGCAAAAAAGGAATTCGGGACTCTTTTTCTCTGTAAGAAAACAACAGTTATAAAACCAACTCTACAGGGTTGTTTCTGATAGGTCTTTTTCAAGAACTTTCGAATGCCGCAAATCCTCGCTCAAACCGCATCTCTGTATCTCTGAACGGATTCGAGAAATATGAATTTTATTGAAAGACGTACCCAAACTTTTTTGTCGTAGATTATTCGAAAGAATAACGTAATATACATTTGAGATACCTCGAATAATTTTTTGGGGCCCCGTAGGTGGTGAAAAGTCCATATTTTGTACCATAGAATCGAATAAAAAAAGTCAAGAAAAAATTTCAAGGCATGACTCTTTTTCGTAGGTCTGATTCGCGCGGAACTACTTATATACACAAGTATCATCAAGGCAAGGACTACAAAATAAGACTTGTGGATAAAATAGGATGGTCAATTACTGATGAACATTTAATCTTTGTAAGCTTGAATAGGTAAAACAGATCGAAATAATTCAAAATCATTCAGTCATCGGAGTTAGCTATGAAGCATCTATGAAGTATTGAATTGATCAATTTAAATTTTCAATTAAATCTGTTTGAAAAATGATTCAAGCATTGTCTTGGAAGTATCTTAGAGTTCATATTCTTGAATATTGAAGCAGAAATTTTTTACAGAGTACACTACCGGGCAAATGTCTCAATACACCTGGAAATCAAACTGATGATCTTCAGAGCTGGATATCTCAGAACCTATTGGTCGTAGACAGCTCTGCGTGGTCGCATGTTTTTCCCGTCTCGCGCATTATATCGGAGGCACACGAGTCAGAAAAATTACTTATTTCGCAATTTTCCAGTCAAGGTACAAACGCCTGCAAATTTTGGAGAGATTGTTGGGTCACTATGAGACCAATGACATCTTCAAGACCATGAAAAGACCTTGAAAATCCGTTTATGAATGTCTCAAAGTGGTTCTGGTTTCGAGATTTAACTGATTCAGTGAGGGTCTTTTTCTCTCAAAAAATTCTTTGATAATTCAAAAATGACGAGAAACAGTCCTTTTGGGGCATCTGACCCTCATTTCTGCAAAAATTTGACTCAACATCGGGATAGCCATCGAACATGCAGGCTACCGACCTTTGAACTGGGCTGTTTCTCATCATTTTAGGGTTATCGTGTGATTTTTTTAGAGAAAAGCGCCCTCACTGATTAAACCAGATCTCGAAATCAAAACTACTTTGAGAGACGTTCAAAAATGGTACTTGAAGGTTTTTTCATGGGCTCGAAGATGCCATCAGTCTCATAGCGATCCAACAATCTCTCCAAAATTTGCAGGCGTTCGTACCTTGGCTATAAAAAATTGCGAAAAAAGTTATACTTTTGAATCGCTCGTCTCTGGTATAACACGCGAGACGGGAAAAACAGAGAATAGATTTGAAAGTGCTCGATATGAGCTACAAAATGCGACCACGCAGAGTTTTCTACGACCAATAGGTTCTGAGATATCCAGCTCTGAAGATCATCAGTTTGATTTCCAGGTGTATTGAGACTTTTGTCCGGTGGTGTAGTTGTACACTAAATACGTGAGCCAAGGAGACTTACCATTAAACTCTTTTTTTTGCCCACATCAAAATATTCGAAATTGATATTATTGTTTATAACTGCACTTTTTCTATCAAACAAAACAGACAAAAACGGTGATCTAAGCCTCCCTGAACAGAATCAGGCATGGTTTTCAAAGTTATCTACTCTAAAATCTAAATCATAGCACGGGTCGCGTGTTTTGCATTCTGCGCTTATGTATGAATAATTACTCATGCAAAAACGACGTGGTCCATCGTTTCCAGGCTCGGCCATGTGATTCGTCGGTACATAAACTTAGATCTCTCGCAGTCCCACCGTTTTCTGTTCTTTTGATTTTCCGCTGGACCCATTTTTATGGTCGTTTTGGAGCACTTTTCCCATATAAGCGCAATGTTAAAAATGTGCAAAAGAGCCAAATTGCGCCGACCAGTACTCAAAAACGGGATGGTCAAGCAAGCATTCTGAAATTTTGCACACGTACACTACCGGTCAAAAGTTTGTGCATACCTAAAAAAGTGAGCGAAATTGAAATTTTTTTTAGGTATGCACAAACTTTTGACCGGTAGTGTATTTTTCCATACTAGAACTATCTCTCTGCAGAATCTCGAAGAGTTTTCTTCAAAAGGAGTCGGGTTTTCGAATCAATTTTCATTGCTAGTTGAGAGATATGCAGTACAATGAAAATATTTTTCTTCCGGGAAGTAACAAGTGAATGGTTTGAAGGAATTTCGTGCTGTAGTGGGCTAAACTTGTGAGAATTCAAATAGATGTTAGAATAAGTTTATAAATCCCAAGCAATCACGTTTTTCACTTGTCTTTTGGTCACTAATATGAACGATATTAGAAAGGTAAACGATTTCCTCACTGTTCGATCAAATATCTATGCTTCAGCATAAGTGTTAGTTTTGTCTTTCACGAGTGTTTGCACCAACGTATATTTGAGCTTTAACAAACCACAGAACCGGAAGTATTCCTAGGAAATTATGTTGAGAGGAAAGGGGACCGTTTATTTTGTAATTCATTATGACGTCAAAAATTGTGAAATTAGAATGAAATTATGGAAATTCGCGGTACAGTCACTGACTGCAACCGATGATACGTTTCCACCAAATCAAGAATCTTTCAATACTGCTATCAATACCGTAATCAAATTTACCGAATCAACTTAATAATATAACTTGAATTAGACATTATCCTACGAAGAAACAATAAATTCTCCACTACAATTAGTGCTTTGATACGAGATTTCATGTGCATTACAGAAAATTTTTGTTGCAACTTTTGAACCTCGAAAATGATTTAAAAACGCTTCTCGTTGGACTTTTTCTAATAGACTAGGCTAAATCACCGCCATCGCTGGAAAAATCCGCCTGATGGAATTTTTTTACGGGATCCCCTCCAGAAGACCCTTCTAAATCCGAAAATCCATGTTGCCAGACGAAATTCTGGTGCAAAATTGTTTAAACTGAAATTGTTTAAACAAATTAGCAATATCAACTTTTTTGGTCCCAAAGCAACTTGGTGAGGTTATTAGGTTCATTTTAAAAAGAAAATCTCTCTTGTCATTTTTCTCTAAAAGTCGTTGTTTTCGAGCTGTGAGCGTTTCAAAGTTGGAAAAATGCGAAAATCGCGGTTTTCAGCGACCGCTTAGAGCACGAAAAACGTGAAAATCCCATGTTGCCAAAGCGGAAGAATGTTGATTGGGATGTCCTCAACAATATCTAATAGGAAAAGCCCATGTTTCCGAGCGATAACGCATTGTTTTTCCAATGTTAACAAAAGGTAGATTTGCGGGCTACAGCAACGGCGAGGAAGCAGACGACGCGACGCCGCGCCGCCACCGTTGAATCTCTATGGCTATATCGTGCGCAACTACCCATTGTTTACATTGAAAAAACAATGGGTTATCGCTCGGAAACATGAATTTTTGCTATTGGACATTGTTAAGGGCATCTCAATCAACATTCTTCCGCTTTGGCAACATGAGATTTTCACGTTTTTCGTACTCTAATCGGTCGCTGAAAACCGCGGTTTTCGCAATTTTTCAACTTTGAAACGCTCACAGCGGCACAGCTCGAAAACGATGACTTTTAGAATAAAATAATTAAAAAAAAATAATTTTAAAAATTCGCTTTTATGAACATAATAGCAACGCAAAATGTGAAAATAATCTTGAATCTCCTTTCTGCATCTGTAGCATAGATGTTGGCTAAGTTTACTGACTTACATGCTCCAAGATATTCATGATTTTAGGAATAAATATGATGCAAGCGTGGGTTATCAACTGGATTCATCAACAGTAGTCTTCATGATGTAACCCACGCTTTTATCATATTTATTCCTAAAATCATGAATTATCTTGGAGCAAGTAAGTCAGTAAACTTAGCCAACATCTATGCTACAGATGCAGAAAGGAGATTCAAGATTATTTTCACATTTTGCGTTGCTATTATGTTCATAAAAGCGAATTTTTAAAATTATTTTTTTTTAATTATTTTATTTTCATATTTTTAGTTCATATCTAATCATTTAAAATGGACCATGATTCCAAAAATTTAATATCAGGCAAAAGCTTTGGATAATCTTTGAAATTTCTCTGACTGATTATAATGAAGAGATGTATCCATTTCTGCATAAGTATTGGGATAAGAAGGGCTGTAGAGTACAAATGGATCAGTCAGGAGTAGAGCGATCAGCCACGGTTGATCCCAAATTATGCTTCTTGTCATGTACAGCAAACCGGTAACTTTGTAATGAATGCCAAGTTATTGGCAAATCAAATTCAGGAGGCTGTATATAGCTTATTGACAACATCAGTATATCTCTATCAATTAATATTCCATAATATTATACAAGTCAGAGCTCAATCATGAATAGGGATATCTGCTAATTCTAATCAGTCGAGCGATGCTTCATACTTGTAAGAAACTGAATAATTCTTGAGCCCTCTATGCCTGCTGATACCGCACTAATACTTTGGTATTAGTGTTGCAGAATTGTAAACATCTACACAGAAGCATTGGAGTGGTGGAATTTAGTTGAAAATGACTGCTAAATTTTTGTAATGGATGTGTCAATGGTAAAAATCATCCTCAGGAGTGTAAACGAACCAGCACTTGATACGCATGGAACTATTGCAACTGTTCACAACATAAATGGTCTATTCGATCACTAATCTGGAGTTCTGAACAATGGCATACTTAATTAACATTTAGGAGAGAGATTGACGTCAGTTACTAATCAAGTGACACACAGTGTCTCATGAAATACAATTCATCACTCTTTTAGCACTTGATCAGAACTATCGCTTGATTTTTCCACTGTATACTAAACTCGATTGCGTACTAGAAAATTTAGCTCCTCACAGCTGTATGACAAAATATAGAACCATCAATCACCTGTCAGTAATTCTACTAGTCTGAACATTTGTTTCAAATACTCTTCTCAATTGCTTTGACACTGTTCACAAATTTATCTACAAATTGATGAAGATGAGATTCATCGCAGGATAGATCAAGAACTGAAACACATTAATGAAATCACTTCATAACACAAAATATCTGCACTGAGCTGCAATCTGCAACAGCATCACATAACGCGGTTGAAGAATCATAGAGGTTATGGGTAGTGATTTTCGCAGGGCGGCGGGCGAGAGCATTGCTTTATGGCCCTTTATACCGTAATCACGGTAATCACTGATGATCATTTATTGAAGTACTATTACGTACTCATCATGCGCAAATTAGAGAGATAGCGAGGATCTCTCAGCATCTCCGGCTGATCGGCTAATATGTGCTATATATGTGCTCTGCTCACAGCTGAGCTCATCAGCTCATCTGTCTCTTTCTATATATACCCTGATGTTCTCTAAATGCTAATTATGCTCTCCCCTCGATCCTGCGCACAAAGCCGCGTTTGCGTTTACACAATGTTAAATCGCGCATCAGAGCATTCAGAGCCTCGACACTAACACAACTATACCAAAGTGTGTCAATGACACGCCTCACACAAAGTTCCCCGACAGAAATCTTGTCTCCGCGCGCCCGAGTGCAATAAAAGCGAATAAAATAAGTAAAGGTTAAAAAGAATTTTTAAAAAACGCTTTTATTCACTGATCCAAACGGCGTGTCGGAGCTCGGCGTAGTGTATTAGAGATAGAATTTGAGAAACCGATAAAAAAGAATCGCGCAGAAAGGAATTGCACGGTGAAACTATGCGTATAACACTGGACAGCCTATAAGCCCTATGGGTGTCTCGTATTAGAAGCATAGAGATGTTGTATCTCTATGATTAGAAGTCACACACTCATCATTACGTGCAGCAGATACTGTAGTCAAGGACAACCTCCCCCCCCCCCGCCCCCACCGCGTACGACCGCTAACGCTCAATTGTCTACCCTCCCTACTCACTTGATTGAAGTCGTCAATCATGGGGTCCCTAAGCGAACGAGAAACAGGAAGCCAAAATCTTGTTCCAGAAATGGGGAAAAAATACCAATGTCAGAACTATGGCCAAGGCGAAGTAGAATAAAAGCGTTTAAAAATGACAGGAGAGATTTTCTTTTTAAAATGTATCAAATAACCTTACAAAGTTGCTTTGGGACCAAAAAAGTTGATTTTGCTAATTTGTTTAAGCAATTTCAGTTTAAACAATTTTGCACCAGAATTTCGTCTGGCAACATGGATTTTCGGATTCAGAAGGGTCTTCTGGAGGGGATCCCGTAAAAAAATTCCATCAGACGGATTTTTCCAGCGATGGCAGTGATTTCGCCTAGTCTATAATGACTCACGCTGCGCAGAACCCCCTCTATTTGTTGTTTGACGTATTCCCAAGCCTTAATCTGTCCTCGGTCTATGCAAGCATGGTATTATTGTTTTGAATTGATGAAGGAATGATAACTTAGTTGCTTTGCTCAATTTCAAACATTTGAACCAATGATATTAAGAAACCCCGATTGTTCTAGACAGAAGGTCATGGCTTTGTTAAAAAACTGGCGAGCGAATATCGAGGGGTAATTTATTATATTTATTCAATACGGTAATGATTGAATTGTTCAAAATGATAACGTTTCCTTGCTCATTAGAGGGAGAAGATAAGAGTTTTGCGTGTTTTCACGGGGAATTTTTTTCTAATTACTCAGAAAATGAATCCTTTGATTCACACTTTAAATTCCACGGCAGAATTGTTTACAGATACACTTATAATTCCCATGAATTTCCGGTATTTTCAGTCAATTTATTTCACCACTTCCAAGTTACATGTTTGCGAGCGCGTTTGATACCCCTCATAACTGGTATGGAAATGATATGGAAATTTTGGAAGAATCAACATCATATTTGCGCACATTTTGAAGAAGAGATTGCTTACTATGACACTTCTAGAGTGGAAAATGGCATTCCCATTTCCGATTCTATGGAAAATCAACATCTGGGGCCTTATTCTGAAATGTTTTTCCTACGGAGGGGTGGAAAAAAAAATCTAGCGATTCCCATGTGTTGGGTGTATGTGAAGGTTTGAATAGGTTGCGCGGAAGTTGCAATTACGTTTGCCTTCGTATTTATACTAGGTAAAAGACGATGCCGATAGTTTTGAGGCTCGGGAATGAACTGGGAGTGATGAGATTTTTCGGTCATTGACCAGGATTTTGGTTTATAATTCAACACGTTCGCTGCGGCGGGGCCCACCGTTGGGCCCCGCGTGTCTTTTCTCCAGTGCTGAGAATTTTGGCCTTATGGGAAATAACATTGGGCGGGTCCCATCTCAGATCTCGGAACTAGGACCACTTTGAGAGACGTTCCAGAACGGATTTTCAAGGTTTTTTCATGGGCTCAAAGATGTCATTGGTCTCATAGTGACCCAACAATCTCTCCAAAATTTGCAGGCGTTCGTATACCTTGTCTGGAAAATCGCGAAATAGTAATTTTTCTGCCTAGTGTGTCTTTGGTATAATACGCGGGACGAGAGAAACAGAAAATAGATTTGAAAGTGCTTGATATGAGCTACAAAATGCGACCACGCAGATCTGTCTACGACCAACAGGTTCTGAGATATCCAGTTCTGATAAGATCATCAGTTTGATTCTCAGGTGTATTGAGACTTTCGACCGGTTGTGTGATGCCGGTAGTATTTACTACCTTGATTTCTGTTGACTTTATTAGGTACTCTAGAAAGATCCTATTGGCGCATTTGAGATATTCTATTAAAATATATTAGTAGACTCACTAGAATCTACTTGTCATCGTTCGACTAATATCACACTCTAGAATTTATTGACGAAACATAGCAAGTACATACATTTGACGAAGTGATTGTGTTTCAACATTCTTTGCAGAAGCTCCTTCAACCTTCCACGATTAATGTGAGAATAAGTTATCGATTTTGCTTTCTCTAAAGAGAAAGGTTTGTTTCCAACCCAACGAAAATGTGATCAAATTCCTTATTAAAACCAACATAGTCTTCAACAAAATTCCTTTTATCTAAAAAAGCTCTAGACTATTCTCGTCCTCTCGCCAAAATCTATCAATTGTAGGTAACACTTTTCCTCCTATAATGGCCTTCTAAATATGCCAGAGACTCATCTTTGCACCCTTTTGTCCGTGTTTGTTTGTGTGTGTGTATGTGTGTGTCGGTGTGTGTTGTTTTATACTGGACACGCTTTTTAAACGCTTTTATTCTACTTCGCCTTGGCCATAGTTCTGACACTGGTATTTTTTCCCCATTTCTGGAACAAGATTTTGGCTTCCTGTTTCTCGTTCGCTTAGGGACCCCATGATTGACGACTTCAATCAATTGAGTAGGGAGGGTAGACAATTGAGCGTTAGCGGTCGTACGCAATGGGGGCGGGGGGGGGGGAGGTTGTCCTTGACTACAGTATCTGCTGCACGTAATGATGAGTGTGTGACATTCTAATACGAGACACCCATAAGGCTTATACAGGCTGTCCAGTGTTATACGCATAGTTTCTTATGTACCGTGCAATTCCTTTCTGCGCGATTCTTTTTTATCGGTTTCTCAAATTCTATCTCTAATACACTACGCCGAGCTCCGACACGCCGTTTGGATCAGTGAATAAAAGCGTTTTTTAAAAATTCTTTTTAACCTTTACTTATTACTGTTCACCTTATCAACTGTTGGCTTTCTACAAGTTGTACAGAATGCAATTTCTGAGAGCCCAGTGACTTACAGCTTTCAGCTCCCAGTCGAATTTGATCCATGGGGCTTTTACAGGAAAAATGCTCAGATTTCGACTCTTAATACATGAATATCTTTTTCCAACACGGTCTCATCACGGATTGAGTCACCTAAACTAGGATTTTTTCTGCATGATCTATCGATTGGTTAATAACGAAATTTTATTCAATCTGTACAGATCTCAAATTTTCAGGGAAACCAAATTTTTCACCAAAAATTTTATTTCAATCTTTTTCAAACCCACTGCATCGAAATTTTGTCTAAACCAAACATTAGATATCATCGAAAAAACCTCAGACTAGATGGCCCAAATTGCTCTAAAAAGCTTTTTCTAAAGAATAACTCAAAAAATAATGGAAAATTTTTCTCGATATTAATTTTCCCCCGTACCTTTCTTTGTGACTCGTCTTTGTCAATTTTAATATCCTAAACTATGATTTTTGCTGCATGATGGATCGATTGTTAATATCGAAATTCTATTCAATCTGTACAAATGTCAAATTTTCGGAAAAATCAAAATTTTCACCAAAAATTTCAGTTTAACCCTTTTCAAACCCACTGAATCCAAATTCCGTCTCAACCAAACAATAGATATCATCCAAAAACTTCAGTCTAGATGGCCTAAATTTTTCTAAAAAGCTTCCTTGAAAGAATAAATCAAAGAATAGTAGAACATTTGAATTAATATTAATTTTATCCTCGTATCATCCTTCACGACTCATTTATCTCAATCTTAATGACCTAAAGACTTACTGAGCGCCATTCTGAATCGATTGGTTGATACGGAATTTTCATAAAATCCGTAAAACATTATTCAAATAAGATTCTTTCGCGAAAAGAAAATTTTCACCTATCAATCCAGTTTAATCATCTTTAAACCGACGGTATCGAAATTATCTCTCAACCAAACGATATAGATATTGTTGGAAAAACCTGCTCTCAGATGACCCAAATCTCTCTGAAATGCTTCCTCACAAGAATAACTCAAAATATAGGATACCGTTAAATTGAGTAACTTTGGTACACCTTGAAAAGTCTTGCACAACGCTGCGGGAACAACTCAGTTAGTTTTACAGCACTCCAATCAAATTTTGTTATCAATTCTGATACTACGGAATCCTATTTTTTGCTCCTGAAACCTGGGACAAGCTTTTCGAGGTTGTACCAAAGTTACCCAATTTGACGGTACTTTCTTACTAGCAGAATTGCTCCGCTCGCTGACGCTCGCTGCGACTAATTGTCTTTGGAGGGAGTTTGAATAGTCGGATCGTATTATTTTTCAAAACAAATATTTCATTTCGAATAAAATGAGAATTTCGTTCAAATGGCAACCATAATTAGTTACAGATGCACGCTGTAACTATTTTCGTAGATGAAGTTCAATTTTCATAAATTCTACGAAACTTTGGTCTCACTTTTCAAGGATTGATAGAGCTGCGCGAAAGAATATTAAATGGCTATAGAAAAACTTCTTTTATCATTATTTCATTCGTTACATTACATTCGTATATCCATCTCATACATCACAGCCTAATTCATTTTCATTGCATGTCACATCACATACCTATTTCATATTTCATTCCATTCTGTCCTTTCATATGATCTCATTTCCTTTCCTATATCTCCTGTCTATATCTTCTTCATCTCTTTCTTCACCTCCACCCAATCTCACCTCCATTCAATCTGATCATTTTCCATATCATTTTTCACTTCACCGCCATCTCAACTCCTCCTCAACGTCATTCCCACCACCTCATCACATTCATCATGAATGCTATTAGTCTATAACATCTCATCCCTTTCCCTCCTCTTTACCCATCCCATCTTACCTTCATTAAATCTCTTGATCTTTCATACCAACCTCCACTTTACCACCATCATATCTCCTTTCCTATATCATTCTCACCAGCTCATCACACATTCATCATTCATCATACATCCGCCAATAATCGCCTACTTGGAGGCGAATTCTTGTACGCAGGTAAGCCGCCTTCGGGTGCAGAGGTTGTGTCCGAATTCAAATCCAAGTAGGAGGGTGAGGCAATCATTCAATCCATAATATAATCATGCATCCATCTTAAACATCACAACTTATTACATCTTCATTGCACGTTGCATCTTATTTCTATCTCATACCATTCTCTCCATTCATATAATCCCATTTGCTTCCCTACTTCTTCTTCCTCTCTTTTCCTTCTCTTTTATCATTATTTCATTCGTTACATTACATTCGTATATCCATCTCATACATCACAGCCTAATTCATCTTCATTGCATGTCACATCAAATATCTATTTCATATTTCATTCCATTCTGTCCTTTCATATGATCTCATTCCCTTTCCTATATCTCCTGTCTATATCTTCTTCATCTCTTTCTTCACCTCCACCCAATCTCACCTCCATTCAATCTGATCATTTTCCATATCATTTTTCACTTCACCGCCATCTCAACTCCTCTTCAACGTCATTCCCACCACCTCATCACATTCATCATGAATGCTATTAGTCTATAACATCTCATCCCTTTCCCTCCTCTTTACCCATCCCATCTTACCTTCATTAAATCTCTTGATCTTTCATACCAACCTCCACTTTACCACCATCATATCTCCTTTCCTATATCATTCTCACCAGCTCATCACACATTCATCATTCATCATACATCCGCCAATAATCGCCTACTTGGAGGCGAATTCTTGTACGCAGGTAAGCCGCCTTCGGGTGCAGAGGTTGTGTCCGAATTCAAATCCAAGTAGGAGGGTGAGGCAATCATTCAATCCATAATATAATCATGCATCCATCTTAAACATCACAACTTATTACATCTTCATTGCACGTTGCATCTTATTTCTATCTCATACCATTCTCTCCATTCATATAATCCCATTTGCTTCCCTACTTCTTCCTCCTCTCTTTTCCTTCTCTTTTATCATTATTTCATTCGTTACATTACATTCGTATATCCATCTCATACATCACAGCCTAATTCATCTTCATTGCATGTCACATCAAATATCTATTTCATATTTCATTCCATTCTGTCCTTTCATATGATCTCATTCCCTTTCCTATATCTCCTGTCTATATCTTCTTCATCTCTTTCTTCACCTCCACCCAATCTCACCTCCATTCAATCTGATCATTTTCCATATCATTTTTCACTTCACCGCCATCTCAACTCCTCTTCAACGTCATTCCCACCACCTCATCACATTCATCATGAATGCTATTAGTCTATAACATCTCATCCCTTTCCCTCCCCTTTACCCATCCCATCTTACCTTCATTAAATCTCTTGATCTTTCATACCAACCTCCACTTTACCACCATCATATCTCCTTTCCTATATCATTCTCACCAGCTCATCACATATTCGTCATTCATCATACATCCGCCAATGATCGCCTACTTGGAGGCGAATTTTTGTACGCAGGTAAGCCGCCTTCGGGTGCAGAGGTTGTGTCCGAATTCAAATCCAAGTAGGAGGGTGAGGCAATCATTCAATCCATAATATAATCATGCATCCATCTTAAACATCACAACTTATGACATCTTCATTGTACATTGCATCTTATTCCTATTTCATTTCATTCTCTCCATTCATATAATCTCATTCCCATCCCTACTCCTTCTTCCTCTCTTTCCCTTCTCTTCTTCCATTATCATCACCATCATCATCATTCATTCTCTCTTTCATTCTCTCATCCATCACATCCCATTATCATCATCATCATCATCATCATCATCATCATCATCATCATCATTATCATTCATTCTCTCATTCATTCTCTCATCCATCACTTCCCATCATCATCATCATCATCATCATACATTCTCTCATTCATCACATTCCATCCACGGACGCAAACAGAGGGACCCAAGCTTCCATCGTTGGAACAATCCATTTTCTGCACTTGCGACATCATAATACCTATGTATGGTGAGCAAGTATAGAAAATGGTGCGAATTCGACGATGGCTCGAAGCGAAGGTTCAACAGACAGACTTTCGACAGAACTCTTACATCAATTCGAGCCAGACAAAGACAGCGGTACCCACAAAACGCATGGAAACATGGGAGTAGCCCGTATCCCTGTGTCCGACACCATACGAAAGTAAGGTGAGCGGATGCATCAAAAAGGGATATTGGTGCGAAAACATGATAACACGGCAAGGGTACAACGAACAGACTTTTGACAGCTTTACAAAATTTAACATCTGAATGGGGTAAAAAATCTCAACAAACAGGTGAAACGAAACAGGTAAAATAGAATAAGTAATATCCAAAGTGATAAAAAGTCCAAAATCAAAATAGGTAAAAAATATATAGAACAGGTAAAGTAGAACAGATGGAAAGAAACTGGTAAAATAGACCCTAGATAGAATTGTAATAAAAATCTAGAGGAAAATACGCGCAACTTTTTGATCTTATCGGGTTAGGTTAGTAAAATCTAGGGATATTTATCTCTGGATACAAATCAAGACAGGTAAAGTAAAGACGGCAGCGCGCAACTTTTGAGTCAGGTCAGGTTAGTAATAAATCTAGGGATATTTTTCTCTAGAGAAAAGTCAGGTCAGGTTAGGTTAAAACCGATCTAGGGGAAAAAATCTAGTGATTCCGGACACCAAACAGTCGTCACGCGACTTAATATAATGTAATGTAATAATTCGTCTTATGATTATTATCATTATAACGCCGTGAGAAAGCATTCTGCTAATTACTTTTAGCAGCGTTTTTCGGAGGGTCTTCGAAAAACGCTTCCCCCGATCGGGGTGCTACACAAAGCAGGGGCGGCTTTGGAACTTACGAATCTTTGCCTTTCTCATAGTTCGAGGTTAGAAAGTATACGCTGAAAGTTATTCGTACTTTTATCGAATTCTCTCGCGATTTGGGTGAAAGAACGATAAGACGAATATTTATAATCATCTAACTCGAGTTCGTCTTCTCGTCATCATGCCCAAATCGCAAGAGAATCGGATAAAAGTGCGAATTACAAAGTGCCTATATATTATAGGTTAGGAGGTGCCTGCGATCAAGTTATTCCCACTTTTCTCCACTTCTATTGCGATTTGGACCAAACGACGAGAAGACGAACTCAAATTGGATGGTGATAAGTATTCGTCTTCTACTCGTTTAGTCCAAATCGCAAGTGTATCGGACAAAAGTGCGAATAACTTTCAGCGTGCACAGTCCACGGTGACCGCATCGCCTTCAGTAGGTCTTTACAAAATGTTTGAGGAATAAAGTGACTTGCAGAGAACATTTGCGATGTGGACTACTTTGGGCATCGGTGCATATATGCGGAGGCCATATTTTACGACTGTTAGACATACATATAACCCAATCCATTCATTCCAAAAACAAAATTTCTCATGAACTTTTCACCACAGACATTTTTTTCAAAGCTCTCTTCTTCTAAAGGTAAATCCTTTTCTCGGGGAATTTCCTCGGTAATTTCCCAGAGAAAATTACCTGAGTTGTTATTCTCCAACTAATCGTTCTTGGTGCTACTCATTCAGTGCGATATACTCAGAGCCAAGTATCACTGAATCGCGATGATATTAGATTTTTGGCTCACATATATCTGAGTAAAACACTCACTGCTACGAATCATGCATGTGGAAAAATTAGGTGAAACTAGATTATGAAATACTAATGACTTTATTGGCAAATATTTATCGAAAGAATAATCATATTGGAATTTCATACATTGGAACAAAATTTTTATCCAAATAACTTTTGATGAACTGTTGATATATCAATAAATCATTTGTTTTGACATGAATATTTATCAGTGCAGTAATGTAGAGTCCTCTGACTTTGAAGTACATAACGCGGAACTTTTTTCCTCAGCTCGTAATTAAAACGAACGACTCGAGTGGTACATTATAGTTTTATCGAAGAAGTTAGAGTCAGTCTTCGTTTTACGATGGACTTTTTACAACTTTACTATCTTTCTTTCCTCTGTGCACTTACATGTTGTTGTACCAGCTTAGCCCAAAACAAGTGAGTTTCTTACGTTTGATGATTGATTTTTGATAGTCATCCAAACATTTTCGTCAATGCGATTTTTCCATGTAAATTTTTAGTGAATTTTTTTCTGATTATATCCAGTAAATGATATTTTTTCAAAAAATTTGTTCCAGACAATGGAAAAATGGTTGTATGGCACAATACTAGATTAGTCAAATGAATTGTCTCAGACTGATTCCAAGTAATGCAAGAGAATTCACATGAAAATTTCGGGTCACTTCAGCGATGGAATACATGATTCTGAGAACAAAACAAAGAGACGCGTACTTTTTATTTCGCTCGGATTTGCCCCCCTCCGGAGGTGTGCAGATTTTTCGATAAACGTCCCAGATTGAAATCGAGAATATATAATCAGGAAAAATTCAATAAATTCGAGGCCAATCAACCAATGTAACCATTTGGTTTTCAATTAATTTCATGAATTATGCAACACGACATCAAGAAAAATTGCGAGTAACTCAAAGAAATCAGGATTAAAACAAAAATGTACTTTTCATGACAATTGAGCAGAATTCAGTTTCTCAAAATGAATAATACATTCGATCTACAATTTGAAATATTCAGAATTGAAGTATATCGGACTTTCTACTTGAGATTTATTGCTTCTCTAAAAATTTCATTCTGATATCATAAAGTTGAAGAGGAAAAAAATCATCATTCATTATTTGATCCGAACATGATCAGTTAAATAAAAATAGCTCACCTTTCTACTGAGTGTATTATGATAAATTTTATTTGGCGTCGACATTCTAGATAAAAAATGTGAGTTGCGAAGGCAACATCTATGAATGTGAAACCATCAACGCTTCGGTATTGACCCTGTCTGCACGGAACGACTTTGGCACATGGAGGATTTTTTCTTCCAATCAGAGAAGTCAGAGTACGCTACTCTGTCTCGAATCATGCGAAAAAAGCTGCAGTTGGTTGTTCTGAAAACTTTATGTTTTTTACCTCTCGAAGGCTTGTGAAATCAAGTTTCGGTATAATTCCTGTGGAATTTCGATTTTTGTAGGCTGAATTATCATTCTAAATTTTCTCAGATTTTGTCATCCAACCATATCAAAGTTATTGCCATTCTACTGTTAGCGTGCATGTCACCTTTTGGGGACATTCATGTAGAAAGGGTTATAACCTCATCCATTTTTCATCCGAGCTTGCGACCTAATAAAAAGGATGTCATCATCTTTCATGTTTACAATCAGAAGTGTAGTATTCGAAGAATATCATAATCACCTTCTCGTTTCATAAATTTTATGCATTGATCCAGATCGAGTTATGCGAGACAATTTGAAATATATTCCTCCTTTGTAGCCCAGTTGGCACAGTTGCACTTGGTTCAATGATAGATGATCATTTGGAGCAGATCGGGCTAGTTATGCCAACACTAGATCTCGATCCAGCTAGACTACCAACTATCAAGGAGGTACTTCATAAATTATATTGATCATATTTATAGTCTGACTCTGAGGATATTTACTATTTAAGTGTGTTTACTTGGACTCAGATTAAATCAAGAGAGCGTAAGGGTGAACTGAACGTTTGAAGTTGATCCAACCCTGTTTGAGTCAATAATTTTGAGTCAGATAATTACACTGGTCAACAAAATTTTGGGGTCAGGATAATAAATTTATTGAAATATGATTCCTTTCATGTATTTTCAATGCAGAAGCCGTTTCCATGGCCTAAATTGCCCTCAGACGTCAGAATTTTTTTAACACGTTCGCTGCGACGCCGAAAATCACAGTTCCTTTTTTGTGAGCGACGGGTCCCACCGGTGGGACCCATTTAATGGGATTTTGATCACCGCTGCACACAAAAGAGGATGAGCGGGTCCCACCGGTGGGACCCGTCGCAGCGAACTTGTTAAATCGCCAAAAAGTGATTTTCTTGATTTTCCCGTTGTTTGTGATCATTTCCTTATATTTTTTTTTGACGAGTTGAACGCGGAGGCAGTGGTTTCAGAGGGCTAGGATGCGCCCAAAATGATTGAAAAGCTGATTTTTCGATCTGCTGTCAAAAAAATTAGACCAATTCGCAATAAATCTCGAAATGCCTACAAAATTGACGAGCTCACAAGGGCGCATTTCATCGACTTTTTATATATGTCGTAATCGGTTACTCAACTCCACCGATGACCTGAATGGGCTAGCTAGTAAAGCGAGGATTTTGAAAAAAACTTTTTCGTCTGTTAATTTTGGATTTGCACGCTCAATTATTGATGGCTGATTATGAATTTTGCGATCGTACAGAAACTCGAATTCACGGAAGTAGAAGCAGGATACTTTCAATTCCAATGTTTACCTCGACTTATTCTTTATATGTTCTGCTCCAAAATTTGTGATGAAAATTCTTTTACACGTAAATGCATACCTAACCCAGACGGTTGACCGGAATCCGTTCTGGAAATATCTCGAGTTTTCCTCAATCAAATCACGTGGGATTTCTTACGTATCAATAGAATGCATGTCAGAATTGCGCTATGGAGAGGAGTTCTATAAAAACGAAAATGGAATATTCAAAATGGGAGCAGACTTCGGCCTCGCCTTTGAACTATTTTACGCGTTTTTCCCACCCGAGAAGACCCGAGGAATAGAGCCGTCAGTCTGAACTTGGATGAGTCCCATCCTCATGTACGGAAGAAATTACCAAACCAATCGAATCGAAAGATCTACTAGTAACGATTTGAGACGAGAAAACTCTGAAAGTAAGAGAAGAAAAAATTTGACTCGTCGGTAAGTTTGGACCGACATACTCTGGGGCGTGAGGCCGCTATTCTCCCGTTTGGCCGTCGCAACTTTGATGATTTAAGATTACAATTGGTAAATGAATCGCGGGCCCTCAGAGGCGATCTGGAAAAGCGGTAGTTATTCAATATCCAACAAAATTTTTTTGGTCCTCCCAAACAAATGAAAAATTGCTGTCTCAATCGCGAGATCGTATAGTCAGCCGCCATGTTGAATAGCTTATAACGGTCCACCCCTCCATCAGTTTTGGAAATATCTCGAGTTTTACTCAACCAAATCACATGAGATTTTGCATGCATCAGTGCAATAAATGTCAAAATTGCGCCACGGAGAGAAAATTCATGAAAATGAAAATAAAGTATCCAAAATGGCGACAGACTAGGGCTCCGCCTTATTGAACCAATCTTTTTTTCACGAGAGTCTCTAAAACAACTAAAAAGTGTCTTTTTATTACCACGACACGATATCTGAAATACTGGAGACCTGCACTTGGGTAAAGTCAAAAGTGGCCTTCGATATATCATGGAAATGTGATCAATTATATCTACATTGTTTTCAATCTCAAGCCTATGTGGACACTCCGATGGTTTTATCCGTGCAAAGGCAATCGAATAAAAACATACAGCGCTAGATATACCATCTTGTGGTGATTGAAAGGAGCAATTCAGACAGTCTCAGAAGTGCTTTAGGCTTAGAACTTGAAACGTGGCTTATCACGGGTAGGCTTGAGCCTACCCCAGAAAAGGCTCAAAATGCATGTTCCGGGATAAGAGTCTGTACATTTGACGCGTCTGTCTTGGGCTATTGCGAATAATGTCTCTTCGATATATTCTTAAAAACGAAAGAACTACGTCCTCCTGAGCTTAGAAAAACTGTTTCCGGTTGATTTTGCAAGCATTATGAGATTTATTGCGTGATTGGTTCAATTTTCCTGATAGCAAATTGAAAAATCAACTTGTCACTTGTTTCGAACGCATCATAGCACCCTGAAACCACCGCCATCGTGTTCAATTGATCAAAAAATTTGGAAAAACTTGGTTTGGACAAGTTCTTGTCTTGTCATGAGAAAGCTATATCAAGCCAATCATTAAAATAATCGCAAAAAAATGCAAAAACACTGTTTTCAAGTAAATCAGTATTTGGCGATTTGGAGTATTCTGACGTCTGATCGGTTTCTGCGTCAGAAAATACACGAAGACCCGGCCCCACAATTGTGTTGACCAGTTTTATTGATTCCTCACAAGATATATTTCTGCACCCATACGTCACTGAACGAGTTTTTTCGGCGTTAGAATTCACTTATATGAATATCTTTAGATATTTCAAAACGTCAGTACCAGAAGTGGTATTTGAATTAGTTTTCATGCTTTGATAATTTTTTCATATGGGTTACAGCAGAAATAATGATGAAGACATTATTTTTAAGTCAAGTCGAGTATGACTCAAGATTTTTTCGTTCCATTCCCTGGAAATACGATGGACTTTGTAGACATCGATAATATCACAGACAGTCTATACTACTAATTTCACAAGACATATCTTGAATTCTCCAATTGATAAATGCATGCACCATTCTCGTATAATCGAGTTTATATATACCCTTGGGTATTAATATATTGTCCAATTCCAGGAATTCAATTTTTTCACTAACGCCTTAATCAGCCAAATTGAACTGAGCAACGGACTGCTATCGGGGCTCTCTAATATCACAGGAACCAGGGATTTCTTTTTTAAATTTGACGAGAAAAAGGACAACAAACCTTATGTATCTGGCACTATGTACTACAAAAAACTCCATGCAGCGTTTGACTACAAAGTAGGGATCAGGCCTGTTGGACAAGATTCGGGTACAATTAATCTAACCCTATTCAACGTCACTACTACAATCGATGGCCACGGTGAATCAATAGCCCCGCCATTTGAGTTACTCGATGCAAGCGTTCATGTTCTTGAAATTGGGTAAGTTTATAAAAAAAATCTATGAATCATGTTAAGATTCAAACATTTGTATCGTAAAAATGTGAAACACCATGGAATATTATGAAACTTTCTTCTATTTTTTTCAGTGCTATCACGGTTGACGATATGGCTAGTGACCACTATCTTCATTGGGTCAAGTCTACCATTGTGACTGCAATTGCTAACGATCTCAAAGAGAAAATGAGAGATGCCATTGAAAGATCTCTGAATGAATTGGCTAAAAATACAATTGAAAAATTAAACAATAATGGGTCGTTGGGGCGTGCGATTCCTGATTTGCTAAATCAATACGAAATAAAAACTCTTTGCGATGAGTACGAGTATCACGAGCTCAAGAGAAAACCAAGAACTGGTTGTGGCGGTAACTTTCTTGTGCGTAAGGTGGTATATCCTAGTGATACCACAGTCGGGCACTAGTGTATAGATATGTAAGTAATTTTAGATGTTGTACCTATCAAACGGATAGTTTTTTTTATCAAAAAAATCCTGATTGAATCCAGAATCCATAGCGAAATCCCTTCTCAATTTTGAAAATTTTTTCTTGAATTACACTTGCTGTCCGAGTTCACATAAGAATCTCAACTAAATTAAACAAAAACGTCAACATTGTCAGAATGAGGAAGCGGTTGTGATGAGTCTTTCTGCAAATGTTTTAGTAAAAACTACGATTCAATGAAATTCGAAGAGTTCACTTATTGATTTCGTTGAGAATTCTGCTTGATGATATACTCTCCTACGATGGAATTTACAAGGACGAATCAAAGTCGCATCTATGTTTCACATTTTCGCGCTTGTATTTGTGATGCACATCAGTTTTTGCTCGATTTTTTGACGGTCTTCCATTCGAGAATAGGAGTTTTTTGTAAATCGTACTAAATGAAGACAAACAATGAATCGACGACTGGTGCAAGAGAATTCATTGTCGACCAAGATATGACATACTTGATCATCAAGTTCAAAATTTTCCATTGGTTTCATTGATTTAGAATTCACCATTACAATTTGCGTTAAATCTTTCGTAAGTATATCTAGTAGTTTCAAATCAATAAACGTATCGTCAAGTATTATACAAATAACTCTATGGAATGTATTAATTTTTTTATAAATGGTACCCGAAAGTTAGTTACTTGGACACTGACCCAAGCTTCGGATGATCAAATAAGCTTGAAAAGGTTTAGAGAAGGGAGTTTCCTCGATAAAACGCTCGCAATGCACGCAATTCCGACCTCATAGTACAATATAGTTGTGTTACGAGCGGATATGAGTAGTATTGAGGAGCTGCGTGGAAACATTGAAATAATGTGTGCCTGCTTGTACGAACCCTAAGGCTAGTCCGGAGTCCCCGCAAAACTGCAACCAGACACGCACCGTCGTACTTTCAGGTTGCGGCTCCATCCAATGATTCTGAAAGCGGTATTATAGTTTATACGCTTTTATTGGTACTGAATGTGTTACTCAGATACTAGGCCACCTGTGAAATCTCATAACACGATACCATGCAAAGTTTAATGGCATTTCGTTCATTGGGAACCGAGAAAACATTGAAGGCAATTTTTTGGTGGGACAGAGTGCGTTCTCGGCTATTCCGATTTATTCCTCAATAACAAAAGTTTTGGCCAAAATCAGATACTAAGCCACCTGTGGATCGGAATTCCCTGTCGAATGAGCCCTCCCACGCCCGAAAATTCTGAATCTAGCTCGCAAAAACCTTGAACTAGTGTGAGCATCGAGCAGGTATAACTTGCTCAGCAAGCCAAAGAACTACGATTTTCTGGAGATATAGAACGAATCCCCGGGTGTGGAACAACTCATTCGATGGGAAATATCATGGTGTTTCGGTTGCCATATTTCGTTTGGGTCGGAAATGTGAGGTTGAAATACAATGAGGCAAAAAAGTGGTTCGTAATCTCCCATCCCTCATGCAGTACGATCAAAGCGCCATCTATCGCGCAAAATATCCGGATTCTCTACGGACTAGCCTTAAAATGCTGGGGAAAAAATTCGTACCGGTCAGTTTCGACGTATTTTTTGGTGCTCTTTTTGGTGCAATCGTCAGTTTTTCAATTCAGGGCTATTCAAAAGAATTATTATCATAAAAGAGGTCAAAATGTCAGGTCCGTGCCCTGTGGTTTTCCATTATTTCGACGTTTGCGAGTGTGAAGCGTAGCGGTGAGGCTCGTTTGAGATTCGGGCGGGCAAACTTATCAAGTACAATGTCATTGAGCTCTAAATCTCATTTCTATAAGAGCCCAAAGACTACTCTTTGCATGTGTGCGGAGCACTTACATTTTGTAGCGCAATTTTACTTAAAGTTGTATCCCCTTAGTTTCCCTCGATAAAAGCGAATTTGTCTCGTTCCAAGCCTTTCCGCACCAATTCAATCTCTAAGGAAATCGACAGGCGCAACTTTTCCATGCGTCAAAATTTCGAAGAAATAGTATATTTCCGTACTGAGCGCGGTAGCCCATTTTGGGCACTAGGACAGTTTGTCTGTCGAGCGAAGCGAAACAGACATCTCCTCCAGTGCCCAAAATGGGCTCGCAAGCGAGGTGCGGATATATTTTTTCATTACGAGAACCCTAAAATCCTATTTAAACGCGGCATTTTTAGGTTAGAGTAATGAAAAATTAATTTTCACACGCCGGGGAGTACTGTTCCGCGAAAATCTACTTTTGCTCTATTTTTTGGTCAGTTCCGTGTGGTACTGGTGCGACCCTTTAAATGCGAGATTACGGAGGCCCAAGTCAGTTTTTTCCAAAGTATCCGATGGCCAAATGAAAACCACAAAATCTCAAGACTGTAGCTCAGATCGGTCGGCCGTGAGATTAATTTTAGTGGCAAAATGTCACGTTTCCGTGTGCAGATCAAAATGTCAGGTTCCGTGCGCCACTGCCGTGTTATACGTGTTATCCTTATGGTACCGAGCGGTGGAAATTTTTAAATCCGTGCGCGAGTTGAATTATACATTATATGTTTAAAAAGTCGAAAAATACATGTCAGAACCTTGCGAAGTGGGATTTGGGGTTGGTACATTTTCGGCCTTCAAATATTAAGGTTTCAACGGAACTACTCATCATATCCGCCTTTGTATAATACTTTCTACATATTCATACTTACATTACACAAATGGTCTTTGATTATGGTGGGAATAAAATAATACCCGATTTTTCATGAGCGAAGTGATACAATACTTTGTGGTTTCGACAGGTATGAGGCTGAATTTTTTTCTTCACTTTGTGTTTAAAATTATCAAAACCGAGTGTTACATTATAATTTTTGTTGAAAATTAGGTTTTGTACTGGTTTTTGCAATTTATCTTTTGCAATCCTCCTTCCTTGTTCCTTTGAGCAACAATATATTGTATTAATTCAGTCCAGAAGAACCGACACTCTTACGCTCGATTCTTGTTTCACACCTATAATAAATACAATATTCTCAAGTATTAGTTTTTTTGGAAAAAAATCTTTGATTATTCGATCCCCACAACATTTGAGAACAGCACTGTACTGTAGAAAATTTTTATACCAGCTAATGAAAAATGTTTCATACCGCAAAATACTGGGCTGTTATAAATTATTTTAATTTTTTTTTCTGATGAAGATGATCACAATGATGAATCTTGCAACTCATTATTGGAGGGGGGGCGTGGGAGGTATTTTGTTCTCCGTTATATAGCTGATCCGAATATGTTCGCTGAATAAATCGAATATTCTCTGAAATTAATCAAAAGCTTGCTGCATGTTTCCTGTTCATGCAATACTTGACGAGTCTTAGAAGAGTCATCTGTTTTTTGTACACGTTATTACATTTTTTTTCATAATTCAAAGGGGTACACCAACCTTGTGGATCCTGGATCTTGACAAAAATTTGGGAACCTTCTTGTTTTGGTGAGGAGTGAAGGTACCCAAAAGGGTTTTGTCCAATGGGCCTCCTATCCCAAGATACAGCTATGAAGATTAGCATTGCCAATACAAGCCCACGTGGAAATCAAATATATATAGATATACTTACAATGCTAACCACCTCGACTGTATCTCAGAATAGGAGGCCCATTGGACGAAACCCTCTTGGGTACCTTCATTTTCCACCAAAACAAGAAGATTCCCGAAGTTTCGTCAAGATCTAGGACCCACAAGGTTGGTGCTCCCCTCGTCAGTAACCTCTTTGTATGTATGTATTTATAGCAAAATATATGAATGAATTTTTTGTAGTCCGGTTGGCTCAATCAACATTGAATCAATGGTTAGAAATCATTTGGAGCGTAGAGGCCAAGTTATGCAAACAATTTGATCGAGTTACAGAAAACTTGTTGAATGTGAGTGGTATTTCCTTCACAAAATTGACTAATACGATACCTACATTCAATCATTACTTAGGAGATGTTTCAAAAAATTTATGAGCTACTAGAAAATATTACTGCAGTTGACGTCCTATCGTTCTCGAAAGTATTGAATCTGTTCCAAATATGCAGATAGATCAAATTCTAAGCAATAGCTAGATCCTACATGGTCTTTTTTACATAAGAGAGCGTCCATAAATTACGTTAGGAAAAATTTTATAACCTAAGACCCTCCTCTCTCCTTCTAAGAAATTCAAATTAGGAGACCTTCCACCTCCCTAAAATCCTTACATCCTTCATGAACGTCAAGTTGGTCCAAATCTAGTTATTGGTCGATTTACATGTTCAAGTGATAAAAATGACTCGCAAAGAATATTCGCAATGTCAATCATTTTGGACATCAGTTGATTGAATGATTGATTGATGTTCTTCATCAGCTAAAAACAAAATTCATTATTACATATCACATTGAGAATGCTCATCTATATAAATTGGAGTTGTTGTCTTGTCGATCTTGAAGACCAAAGTCGTTCGTCCTTCAAGATCGACAAGACACCAACTCTAAATATTTATCATCAAGGACCAAAAATCCACAATATCTCTCATGCTCATCTATAGACATTCTCAAAATGTCAATACACATTAGAATTTGATCAAGGATAGCTTACTGTCTAAATTATCACAGATGTGACTAGTTCTTTCGGCGAGTAACAGTAAGTATCAAATTAACAACTCACAAATCTACAAATTTACATGCGAAGGCACATCTTACACCTGGTGGACATTTTACTCGATTATTTCAACCCAAACATAGAACTTTTGATGGCATTTTACCATAGACATTTCTTCCAAAGCTCCTTCTGTCAGAAGGAATTTTTTCATGGAATATTTTTCCAACACATAATTTTAATGCCCAAAAACTCTTTTTATGCTGCTCGTTTGGGGGGGACATACTCAGATGTATCACCGAATCCTGATGATTACAGATATTTGGCTCACATCTGAATACGAGAAAAGTTGAACTCATTTGCCTACTCTGACATGGATAGATCGTACAGAATTACTCACTACTCGAAATCATGCTTGTAAAAAAATTTGTGTTTGAAATTGAATTATGAAAATTTTGTGTTATCTAATGTCATTGGGGAATATTTTTTCAAAAGAGTTAATATTAGAACTTCATACATTGAAAAAGATGAATCGGGTAAGGTCGCCCCCAAAAATATTTGTCTACAAATAGTCTTCAATGTATAGTTGATATAACAAATACTTCATGTGTTTTAAGACGAATTTTTATCAGCGCAGACATGTGAAATATTACGATCCTGAAGTACATACCGTGGAATTTTCTACACAGTTTGTTAGTTAAAACGATCGTTTGGAGCGGTATACATTGAAGAAGTTTTATCGCTTTCGTTCTACGATGGACTTCTTACAATTCTACTACAATTTTTTTCTCTGTGTGCTAACATGTTGTTGTACCAGCTTAGCCCAAAACAAGTGAGTATCTTATGCTTGATTTTTACTTGTTGATATGAATCCTCACATTCTCGTTTCTGATTATAAGGTAAGTGTACCCAACTTGCCCTCATATGCCGATCTCGGGGATGGGCACTCTTTGGCCTCCCGGCAATTTTTTTTCACGTTTGTTATGTTGAAATATGAGAAAGTAAGTAGTTTGCATCGACCCCGAATCATTCCTACGTTCTCCAGAAAATCTGAAGCCATTTTTCTGTTTTTCGTGTTTGCTTAGCTAAGAAAGCACCGAGGGAATCGCGTTCAGTAAAACCAATGCCAAATTCTTTGAGTTCAACCAATTTCAACGTACCTTAGCGCATTCGATTCCTTGTTTCAAGACCTTTCAATCCATTCTTCAAAATTGCAAAATTTGAATATGGAGCTGTTTCATGTGCAAAATACGGAGACGATTCGTAAACAAGGATGCCAACATCGGAGTGTACCTAACATGCCCCCATATGTTTATCTCGAAAGGGCGTGCAGAGCGACTTTTTTGCTTTCTCTAAAGAGAAAGCTTTGTTTTCACCCCAGCAAAATTTTGATCAAATTTTCCACTAAAACCAATATTTTCTTCAACAAAATTCCGTTCATCTGAAAAAGTCTTAGACCATTCTCTTCCTCTCGCCAAAATCTATCAATTGTAGGTAACACTTTTCCTCCTAATGGCCTTCCAAATCCATCAGAGACTCATCTTTGCACCCCTTTGTCCGTGTGTGTGTGTGTGTGTGTGTTGTTTTCTATCGGACACGCTTTCTCTTTTACTGTTCACTATATCAATTTTTGGCTTTCTACAAGTTGTACAGAATCCAATTTCTGAGAGCCCAGTGACTTGGCAGCTTTCACCTCCCAGTCAAATTTGATCCATGAGGTTTTTAGAGCAAAACAGCTCAAATTTCGACTCTTAATACATAAATATCTTTTTCTCACACGGTCTCACCACGAATTGAGTCACCTAAACTATGGTTTTTTATGCATTATCTATCGATTGGTTAATACCGAAATTGTATAAAATCTTCACAGATCTCAGATTTTCGGAAAAATCAAAATTTCCACCAAAAATTTCATTTTGGCCCTTTTTAAACCCACTGCATCGAAATTCCGTCTAGAACAAACGATGGATATTGTTTAAAAAACCTCAGACTAGAAGGCCCAAATCTCTCTAAAAAGCTTCCTCTAAAGAATAACTCGAAAAATAATGGGAAATTTTTCTTAATATTCTTTTTTTCCTCGTACCTTCTTTTATGACTTATTTATCTCAATTTCAATGACCTAAAGACTTACTTATGCGCCATTCTGAATCGATTGGCTGATACGAAATTTTCATAAAATCCGTAAAACATTATTCAAATGAAGATTCTTTCGGGGAAAGGGAATTTTCACAAAGGACTCCAGTTTAATCATCTTTAAACCGACTATATCAAAATTTTCTCTCAATCAAACAATAGATATTGTTGGAAAAACCTCCTTTCAGATGACCCAAATCTCTCTGAAATGCTTCCTCGAAAGAAAAACTCAAAATATAGGGTACTTTCTTTTTCATTAAAATTATCATCATATAACGCCGTGAGAAAGCATTCTGCTAATCACTTTTAGCAGCGTATTTACCACTCACAACGTGTTTATCACGTCGAAACGAGTCAGAAATAGTGTTTTGAACCACTGAAAAGCTCCAAATGTGCGTGCACGGCGATAAGATCACTTTATCGCCGATTTCCATCATTTATTTCGGAAGAATTGCGACAGTTCGGCTCCAATTGATCCAAATTGGACGTACTTTAGTGCGTTTTGAAGGTCTTTAAACAAGCTTCAAAATGAGCTGAAGAACGTTGAAAATCGTTGAAGTAAACCAAAGTTATTAAGAAAAGAGCTTAATGGGGGCAAGTTGGGTACACACTTTTGTAAACTCTCAAAAATCACCTTTTGGGAGAATTCAAACAGTTTAGCTCCAGTTGATCCAAATTGAATGTACCTTAACTTATTTTGAAGGTCTTAAGACAAGCTTTAAAATGAGCTAAGGTACGTTGGAAAATATGGAAATGGGCCAAAGTTATTAAGAAAATGGCTTAATGGGGGCAAGTTGGGTATACTGACCTTATTCGATAACCGATCTTCTCTCAAATATTTTTTCCTAGTGATGGGAAAAGCTATGTATGGCACGATATTAGGCTATTAGGAGTCAGATAAATTGGCTATAAGATATTTTATTTCCTTCAATGGGGCCATGAAGCATTTAATTCTTTCATTGCTGCATTTCCAATTGCATATCCGGTGTAAATACGTTGATTTCCCTACAATTCCGAGTTCTGATAACCATAAAACATGGGACTTGCATTATACGCGTGAAAATATCCCAGCCGGTGGTCTCCGGAACATGCTTTTTCCAACTTGGTTTTCAAGTCATTAGTAATGTCTGGAAATATACATCAGAACTTCAATTTATCCAGAGCATGATGGCAAAGAGCACGCAAGAATGAATTCAAACGAAAAATACAGAACTTGCACGATATTTTTTGGCCTTTCATGATGAACTAGTTGATGGCAAATCCAATTTATTACTGAAAGATCTTAAATTTCATTTCCGGAGGCTGAATCTGAAACCTCTGCAGAAATTGAAGATTGTTTGTGATCGCAAACTCGGATATTTTCCCACGTTAGTTTCATCATGATAAAAAATAGACGAGTCTCAAATAATTCATCTGCTCTATTACTCTGGTATTTTTCTACTCAAGAATGAAACAAATGAAAAGATTTTTATAGGAAGAAATCCAACACTTTATCCACCTTCAGAGTATTGTAAAATTCTTTTCCAAGTTGTTAATTCTTCAAGAATAATATTTTCGTTCCTCCGTGGAAAATATACAGAATTGACGCATTACACCTTCTACTTGAGACTCGCTCCACTTAAAATTTTTCATATCACGAAATCAACCCGTTTAATGCAGATGTCCAGTAGACTGGATAAACGCAATTTCTAATATTTCGTGATAACTTTTGAGGGAAGCGTCGGAAAAATCTGAAAAAACGCAGTTATTTCTCTCAATACCTCCGGCTCATATTGACATATGGATCATTCCCTTTAACAGTTCCATTGAAGAGGGAAAAATGAGAATCGAAAAATTCTTAATTTTCAAAATTTGATGTTTTTTAACATTTTCACTATAGATTTCGATGTTCGAAACATTAGAATGTCATTCCCAAGTCCGGAAATTGTTTCTGGAGTGAGATGATCAAATAGAAGCATATCTAAGAAAAGTATAATTCATTATTTGATGCTAGTTTGATCAGTCGAATAAGAAACTTGACCTTCCTATTTAGTATGTCGAGAGATATGTTATTCGACATCGATTCTAAGTCAGAAAGGTGAGTTGCGAAGGCTAACTGGATGAATTTTAGGCCATCAACGCTTCGTTTCTAAAGGCTTCCTGAACTCTCATTTATGTTTTATCTGAGTTTTACGACCTACTGAAAAAGATCTGATCATCTTGGATGTCTCTAATCAGTAGTCAAGTGTTGAGAGAATTAAATAACCACCTTCTCTTATCATAGATTATACTCACAAATCCAGATTGAATTATTCAAAAAATTTTAATTGCATTCCTTGCTTGTAGTCCGGCTGGCTCAGTCGGACTTGATAGAATGATAAATGATCATTTGGAGCAGATCAGGAAGATTACGCCAACACTAAATCTCGACCCAGCAAGGCTACCAACTATAAAGGAGGTACTTGATGAAATAAATTGATCATATTTTTTGTCTGGCTTCGAAGTTATTTACTATTCAAGTCTCGGATATTCACTATTCAGTACTCTTCACTGAGACTCAGATCGAAACAATTGAGCGTAAGGGTTAAATGAGCATTTCAAGAAATTGATCCAACCTTTTTTTAGATCAATTAGCAGATTATACTCAAGTAATTATAGATTCCGTACAAAAGTCATGCCTGCATTCATATTCATACGGATCGAGTTTCTTTTCGTAAAAATTGACAATAAGAATGGCTTGAATAGGCATCTTGCATTGTTTTGACCCCCCAAAAAAAGGTTTCGCAAATTCGAGCAAATTGAGATGAGAAGGGTGCAATTGGAAAGAAATTCCCAAAAATTGTTTTCATCTTGAGCAAATTGTTTGAAAGTCAGACGATTGTGTCCCTATGACGTCACACGGTGCGAGTCATCTTACTGTCAAACAATTTGCGCAAGACAAAGAAAATTTTTGGGATTTTTCTTCGATTCCACAATACTTTTCTCGATTTGCTCAAATTTGTCGAAACTTTTTTCAAAAAATGCAAAATGCCTATTCAAATTTGATGTAATTATTTCTTGCAATCAGTGATGACTATCTATAGTCCGGGCGCTGGGAGGGGGCGGAGGTCTGAGTAGGCGACTTGTGTTCCAGATGGTTTGAAGATGTATTTTTTTGTATTTTGAGGCGCTGAATCGAATGCACGAGGTTCACAGCCCGTAAATCCCGGCGTTCTCTTAATCAAAAATTTTTAGTGCAAAATGATGGGTTTTTGCAAAAATTCCGAAGATATGCATTTGAACGAAAAATATTGATGGATTATAGTTGTAGAGCAAAAATTTTACTACAAAAAATGTCCCCATAAGTTTCCCAGAAAACCCAAGCCCAGAGCAGGAAATGCGCGAAAATGGGCGAGAATCGTTCCGCGCGTTCGACATGCATGGGCTCATGAGGTGGCCGACGCAGCTCTATAGTACAGTGGAATCCGGTTATAACGAGAATCCGGTTATAACGAGCAAATTTGGAAGATTTGGTTGGCCGCCATATAATGTATGTGCAAACAGGTCCGGCTATAACGATCCGGATATAACGAGAATCCGGTTATAACGAGCAAAAATTCTATCAATATTTGGTTTTGGCACCGGCTATACCGAGCAAATCAATGTTAACGTCGTACGATCCTGAGTTCGGGAGCCCAAGACTCGAGGTAAACACGAGTACCAATGCGAATACACATGCAGTATGATTCTAGTGAGCAAAATGGATAGATCGAATACAAGGAAGCGACATTTCATGACGAGTATGTTCTCGTAAACTCTAAAGCAACATTGAAATTTCTCAGTTACAATTTTTCATTCTCCATCACGTGTATTTGTTCATTTTTATCTTGCGGTTCTTTGAACTTATGACAAAATGCGAATTCCTGAATATTGTTTGTTCATACCATTAAGTGGATTAAATCATATTATTACATGACTCGGCCAATGCAAGCTAATTTTAATCAACGGATTTGTTGATTAAGTGATATAGATCGATATTGGATTAGTCCAATTCGATCTATGTACCTTCAAGGCTTCCGTCATTGTCACCCTGTCATCGTATTCTGAATGTTGATCATCATTAGTTATTTGAATTCTTGATAAAAGATACTTTACAAACTAAATATTAGTTGTTTTTCATTCATCGGGAGTAGTTATAACGAATTCATATGAATTGTAGCCGATAAATCGAAGCCCGGTTATAACGAGGTCCGGTTATAACGAGCATTTTTCTTCGGTCCCTTGGAGCTCGTTATAACCGGATTCTACTGTATACTAAACTTGTAGGCACGTAGACAGTACAAACCTCTCGCATGTCGACTTATTTATGTACTAGCGTTTTTGCCTACTCGCTACCGCTCGTTCGGCTAGTAAATGTTCTTGATAAGTTATAGGCACCAGAAATGCTTCCATAGTTCAATAATAAAAGTTGTGAAATAACGATTGCTGATCAGTTCAGGGTATCTAAAAAGAAAAAGGTTAGAATTGTCCACAAAATTGGTATCGGGTTAAATTATGCTGGCTAATGGCGGAGATATAACTCCAATTTGGAAATAATGAGTATTCAGGAATTTTATAGTTTCTTTTCAATTAGCTGAGCTGGTATTTCTTTGTCCAATCGATTAGGCTGAAAAACCTATCGTTACATGGCATATATCTAAAGGGTAAATCAAAGCGAGGTCTATTCAAATCATTGTGCGGTGTGCATAAGTTGACCTTTGATTCGGTCTAGTTCAGTCTAGTATGGTCTATTATGGTCTAGTTCGGTCCAATTCGGTCTAGTACAATCTACACTACCGGTCAAAAGTCTGAGGACACCTGGGAATCAGACTGATGATTTTCGGAGTTGGATATCTCAGAACCTGTTGGTCGTAGAGAGCTCTGCGTGGTTGCATTTCGTAGCTCATATCGAGCACTTTCAAATCTATTTTCAGTATTTTTCGTCCCGCGTATTATACCGGAGACACACGAGTCAGAAGAATGCCTTTTTTCGCAATTTTTCAGGCTAGGTACGAACGCCCGCCGATTTTGGAGAGATTGTTGGATCGCTACGAAACCTATGACATCTTCAAGCCCATGAAAAAACCTTTAAAATCCGTTTTTGAACGTCTCCCAAAGTGGTTCTGGTTCCGAGATATGACTGATTTTGCTAAGGGTGTTTGTATCTCAAAAAATCACACGGTAATCCAAAAATGACGAGAAACAGCCCGTTTTGAGGCATCTGACCCTCATTTCTGCAAGAGTTTGACTCAACATCGAAATTGCCAAAGGAAATCAAAACTACCGACCTTGAACTGGGCTGTTTCTCATCATTTTTGGATTATCGTGTGATTTTTTGAGAGACAAACACCCTCAGCGAAATCAGTCAGATCTCGAGTCCAAAACCACTTTGGGAGAAGTTCAAAAACGGATTTTGAAGGTTTTTTCATGGGCTTGAAGATGTCATAGGTTTCATAGCGATCCAACAATCTCTCCAAAATTGGCGGGCGTTCGTACCTTGCCTGAAAAATTGCAAAAAAATCCATCTTTCTAACTCGTGTGTCTCTGGTATAATACGCGGGACGGAAAATACAGAAAATAGATTTGAAAGTACTCGATACGAGCTACAAAATGCGACCACGCAGACCTCTCTACGACCAATAGGTTCTGAGATATCCAACTCTGAAAATCATCAGTTTGATTCCCAGGTGTCCTCAGACTTTTGACCGGTAGTGTAGGTCAGTCTACTTCGGTCTGGTTTGGTCTAATTAGGTCTAGTTCCGTCTACTTTGGCCTACTTTGGTCTAAACGGAATAGGACCGAACTAGACCGTAATGGATCATACTAGACTAAACTAGACCATATGAGCCCGAACTAGACCGAACGAGAACTAATCATCCTGAGTTAGACTTAATTAGACCGAAGTGGATCAAATTAGAACGAATTGGCCCGATATAGACCCGACCACACCGAGTTAGACAGAAGTAGACCGAACTAGACCGACCTAGATTGAAGTATATTGAATTGGACCAAACTAGATCGTAATTGACAATACTAGACTGAACTAGACCGAATTAGATCGAACTAGACCTAATTTAACCGAATTATACCTAACGAGGAGACTAGACCAAACTAGGCCGCAATAGACCAAACTAGATCGCACTGGACCAGAATAAACCTGAATAGCCCGAAAACCCGATATGGTCAAGGTCCAGTTTGGCCTAGTATACTAGACCGAGCTGGACCGAGCTAGACCGAGCTCACCGAGCTAGAACAAAGTAGATCGACCTGGCTTGAACTAGACTGAACCAGACCGGAATCGATACAGTTAGACCGTATTAGACCGTACCAGACTCAACTGAACCAAATTAGACTGAACTAAACCTAATTCAACTGAACTAGGCCGAATGAGACCTAATTACCCCGAACTAGACCGAGCAAGACCGAGCTGGACTTAATTAGACCAAACTAGACCGAGTTAGATCGAATTGGCCCAATCTAGACCAAACTGTATCGAATTAGACCGAATCAGGCCATTCTAGACCGAACTAGACTGAACTAGACAAAATCAGACCTAATTTGACCGAACTAGTGCGAACTATACCGAATTAGACCAAGCTGGTCCAAATTAGCTCAATTTGGATCAAACTAGATCGAACCACAATGTACTGGACCGAGCTAGACGGAGCTAGCCTTGATTGGACCGAACGAAACCAGATTAGATTGAATTGGACCGAACTAGACTCAACTACACCGAACTAGACCGAACGAGGCTCATTTAGAGTGAACTAGACCAAACAAGAACAAACTACATCGAACTACACCGGATTAGACCGACCTACACTAACCTAAACCTCCATCCATCCATCCAGGCGTTCAGTTACCCATCACTCATATACAGCCATCTATCATACCGAACTGGACCAAACTAGACCGAATTACAGAGGTATACGAGATGATTTGCACAATAGTTCAGCTCGATAGACCAACTCATCAGTTGAGTAATTGGTAACTTGATAATTGGTAACAATCAGTATTGGCAACAGTCTAAAGCCAACAGTCTATAGTCAACGGTCTATAATCATTATTCTGAAGTCAACTGCCTCAATCAACTGCCTGAGTTAACTGCCTTAGTAAATTGCCTAAGTAAACTGCCTTAGTAAACTGCCTTAGTAAACTGCCTAAGCAAACTGCCTAAGTAAACTGCCTAAGTGAATTGCCTAAGTAAACTGCCTTAGTAAATTGCCTAAGTAAACTGCCTTAGTAAACTGCCTAAGTAAACTGCCTAAGTAAACTGCCTAAGTAAATTGCCTAAGTAAACTGCCGTAGTAAATTGCCTAAGTAAACTGCCTTAGTAAACTGCCTAAGTAAACTGTCTAAGTAAACTGCCTAAGTAAACTGCCTAAGTCAACTGCTTAGGTCAACAATTGACAGACTCCTTCCACCGTGCATAATCAACCGTCAACTATCGACACACCAACCAACGCATCCACCCGACCACTTACACTCCCTTCCATCTATCTACCCACCCGAACACCTAACCAGCCACCCAACCACCAACTCACCCATCCACCCACCTATAACCCACCCACTCATGACCCATCCACCCACCCATCACACTTTACCCCTTCCGCATAGGCAACCCGATACGCAGTATGTGGACGGACAAATTTTGCCTGGCTCCTTAATTATTATAATTTTAGAATGGATCAAATTTCCTTCAAAATAATACAGGTTTGATTTCGTTAAATACGAAGCTCCTCGAGTGTGGAGCGAGAGAAAGAGAAAAAGTGCAGATTCTGAGACTAAAATCGTGTTTCAGCGCTGCGACTCGTGTCACTGTCGCACAGTGAGGCAAAACAGGTAATTTTGGGCACAAATCGTATCCTCTCGAATTTTTGACCAATTCACTTGATTCAAACGGGATTCTCTTCGTTTTTCCACCCTCCACCACATGATACTACAATATATTAAATCAATCCTAGGTTGAGAACTCCTATATGGTGGTTTTCTTCGGAAATGTTGCAGTGCCATGGGGTGGAGGATAAAATTACGAAGAGAAACCCGTTTAAATCAAGTGAATTGGCCAAGAATTTGCACGGATACGATTTGTTTCGCTCAACTGTGCGCCGGCTGTTTCGATCCGGGAATAGCGTTTCGACACCCTTATTCTTGTTTTTCTTGTTACACAGTCGAAGGGAACTGAGTTTGTCGGAATCAGACAGTGGCCATTTTGAAGGGAGTTTCATCCTCTTTAAGATGAATGAGGTCGACGTGGGAAAGATTCGCATCTGTCAAAGTGGTAGCAATTTTAGTGGTGCTGCGTCGGCCGCCTCATTATAAGCCCACGTCGAACGTAGAACAATTTTCACGAACTTCCCGCCCCTGGCTTGGGTTTTTCGGGAAATTTACCCAGCTAGCATCCTATATCCCGTGGGACGTCTTGTTTTTGCCTGATCTCAGGTGTCACGTGGGACGATGATTGAGACGTTTCCATAACATTTCGGGGAAATTTTTTGATGAGATGTCTTGCAAAGACGTCCCGAGAACGTTATATTAACGTGTCTGTGCGACGTTCCATTCGTAGCATCATGAGAACGTCCAAATGACATCGTTGACCGGGACGTTGCCGCGAAGCACATCCGAGAAACGTCCTATTTGGGAATTGGAACAAATTTTCTAACCTCAAAAATGGATGTCTCATCAGCTCTCACCTCAAACATGTCCCTCTGCGACCCGCACTGGGACGTTGTGAGGATATCCATTATAGGGCCAACGCCAGGATGTCCGCATCTCGGATGTCTGTAGTACATCCTACGTATGACAAATATTCTATAACATCAAAATTGGATGTCCCAGCTCTCACCACGAACATTATGTCCCGTTGCGACATCCCATCTACAGCTCGCCCAAAAGACATCCATGTCGAACCAAGGCCAGGATGTCCAGGGCAAGAAGAATTATTTCTGTGTGTGGGTTATCCTTTGGATATCTGATAATATGAGGCAAATTTTTAACTGTCAAGATCTGCATATTCAAGACTATTCAATCAAGACTATAGATTATAATGATTTAGAAAATTCGAGTGCATACACTTGATCAAAATTTTAGAAGCTTTTTATGGAACTCGTGGATTTCTCTTCATTATCAATCAATTTTTCATCTTTTGCACAGACTCTCTTTCTTTTAAATCCTCACTTGTTCTTTTATGAAATCTTACAGAATGAGAAACACGAATTTCTATTTTTGAAGTTCGAATATCGATTTTTATCCGTCTTCCGCCAATCAAGACCAGATGGAATTCACAATAAACTGATCTTTACATCTCAAGTTCTTAATGAGTTTGATGGTCATAAGTAGACGTTTCACTGCACCGTGCGTAGATGGTCTGATAGCTCAGCGCGCAAAGTTTCAGCCTTTCAACTTGAAAGTACCAGGTTCGTATCCCGCCGCTGGCACACAGAGAAGGTATTTCCTAATAAGTTTTCAAAATCCTTACGATTTCGATTTTTCTAGTTATCTGACCATATATGAATTAGATTGAATGCATTCCAATGTAGTATAGATATTATTGAATAATTCCTTGCTACGCTGTGGGAAAAGTGTCTTTTCCGCATTGATTTTCCACTTTCTCACACAGTTTGTCGAAAAATCCAGTTCGATACACGGGGGTGTAAAACCTACTTTTCGCATCTTCGTGTTGGTTCCGACCTTCCTCTACGGCTCAGGCCGGAAACCCATCACTCGGACGCGAAAAACAATTTTCGATCGACTGTGCGTAAAGCACTACTTTACGCACGGTAGTTTTCGTTTACTTTACGCCCAGTCGATCGAAAAACGTATTTCGATACTCGGGCGTGAAGTTTTTTGCTTTACTCGTGCTAATTTCGACCCTTGCCAGGGCTCGGGCCGAAAACAATCACTCGAAGAGCAAAACCAAACTTCCCTCCCTCGAATCGAAAAATACTATTTCGATATACTGTGCGTAAAAGTGCACTTTGGGTAGAGTTTGTCGACTTTTACTCACAGTTTATCAAAAAGTATAGTTAGATACACGGGCGTAAAACATATGATTCGCATCCTCGTGATGATTCCGACCCTCACTTGTGACTCGGTCCGGAAAACCATTACTCGGACGCGAATAAAATGTTTTACACCCTTGTATCGAAATGCACTATTTTTGCACAATTGTCAAGACTTTTATGGTCCGAGATATCCGCAAAATATTTGTCTCCAAGACGTTGCAGACATGTCGCAGAGACGTCTCCAATACATCTCTCAGGGGTGTCAAGGGAAGAGTATTAGGATGTCTCCTGAACGTCTCTCGAAGGTCTTTGGGCGTCTTTTGGGACGTCACAAATATTATTTGAGGCTGTTTGTCGCATGAGACGTCCCGGGACATCCGAGGGACGTCCAAAATGCTAGCTGGGTTATGAAGATTTTTTTTTGTAGAGAATTTTGTGCTCAACAACTTTGGCCCTCTTGAATCTCCCGTTAAAAAAGCATGTTTTCGGTGACTTTTGCAAAAAACTATGATTTTGACTAAATATTGATAATAACAAGAAACGCCGGGATTTATGAACTGTCAGCTTCGGGCGTTGAATTCAGCGCCTCAAAATACTTAGGAATACATCTCCAAACCTTCTGGAACACGAGTCGCTTACTTCGCGGATGCCCCCCCCCCCCCAGCGACCGGACTACTTATGAATTCCAACAGAAACATCGATAAGTAGATAATTCCCCATTTCAATTACTTATACCTCGGAATTATCATTCCGTTCCTTAGAAATACGATGGATCTAGTCGACATCGATAATATCACAGTCAGTCTATACTACTATTCCATACGGCTACATCTTCAATTTTCAAGTAATACTGATACATGCGTATACAACTGACACCCTTGAATATTAATATTGTTGAATTTCAGGAATTTGACATCACTACTAACGCTTTCATTAGTAAAATTGAACTGAGCAACGGACTGCTATCGGGGCTCTCTAACATCACAGAAACCAGGAATTTTTTATTTAAATTTGACGAGAAGAGGAATAATATACCTCAAATATCTGGAGCCATGTACTATAAAAAACTCAATGCAGCATTTGACTACAAATTTCGAGTCAGGTTCATTGGACAAGATTCGGGTAAAATCAATCTAACCATATTCAACGTCACTACTACAATTGATGGTCATGGTAATATTTACTTACCGTTCAAATTGCTCGATGCAAGCGTTCGTGTTGTTGATACTGGGTAAGTCCATACAAAATATGATAATCATGTCAAAATTTAAACCTTTGTATTGTGACAATTTAAGTCACTATAGATTATTATACAACTTTATTCTATTTTTTCAGTGCAATCACGGTTGACGATATGTCTAGTAACCATTATCTTCATCACTGGACCACGTCTGAAACTAAGAATGCCATTGCTAATGTTCTCAAAGAGGAGATGAAAAATGCTGCGGAGAGATCTTTGAATGAATTGATGAATCATACTATTGAAAAATTGAACAATGATGGGTCGTTGGTAGATACGGTTCCTAGTTTGCTGGCTCAATACGAAATGAAAAATCTTTGCGATGAGTACGAGTATAACGAGTTCAAGAGAGTACCAAAAACTGGTTGTGGCGGTAACTTTCTTGTTCGCAAAGTGGTAAATGCTAGTGATCTCACAGTTGGGCACTAGGGTAGAGATGTATAGCAGGCCTGATATGTAGGACACACTTAATAGAAGGAACCAGTTATGGATGTTGTATCTATCGAACGGTTGGTTTATACATTCGAATATCTTCATTTTCTTCAGAATTTGTAACGAAATTTATTCTCAAGTCGAAGAATTTTGTTGAATACCACTTGCTGTCTGAGTCTAAATGGAAATTCTAACTAGATCGATTAAAAAGGTCATATACAAGTTGAACATTTGGTCTTGTCGATCTTGAAGGACGGTGGGGAACTAAATAAATTCCCAAAATTTCATGATGGAAATTTTATTGCAACGTTTCGTCCACTAGGTTTTGTGGACCTCATCAGGCTTCAGGTTTGTTATTCTTTAGATCGTCATGATATTCTGGACGATCTTGTAATAGAGCACAGACATAACGTCTAGCTCCTGTCAATACAAGTAAACAGAGTGAGTTCCTCTGTTTACTTGTATTGACAGGAGCTAGACGTTATGTCTGTGCTCTATTACAAGATCGTCCAAAATATCATGACGATCTAAAGAATAACAAACCTGAAGCCTGATGAGGTCCACAATACCTAGTGGACGAAACGTTGCAATAAAATTTCCATCATGAAATTTTGGGAATTTATTTAGTTCCCCACCTTCCTTCAAGATCGACAAGACCAAATGTTCAACTTGTATATTAACCATCAAGGACGAAAAAAATCTACCAAAATCACTTATGATAAAAAGGTCATAATTATCAGGATGAGGACGCGGTTGTGACAAGTTTTTCTAGAAATATTTAAGTGAAAACCAAGATTTGATAAAATTCGAAGAGATTCACGAATGGATTCTGTTAAGAATCCTGATTTGATGATTTATACTCTCAGATCCAACTTATTAGTACGAATCAAAGTCGTTTCACTTTTTTGTGTATCTATATGAGTAGTTCCGTGGAAAAGTTGAAATAATATGTGCCTGCTTGTACGAACCCTAAAAATGCTTGGGGAAAGAATTGTAGAAGTCATTTTCGATGTATTTTTGGTGCTGTTTATGGCACAATCATTAATGTTCCGATCCAGGGTTGCCCAAAGAAATTATCATCGTAGAGGTGGTCAAAATGTCAGTTTCGTATAATGTGCTTCTTTTTTTTTTTCGGCATTTACGAGTGTAAAGCACCGCAGCGGGGCTCGTTTGGGATTCGGGCGGGCAAACTCATCAAATTAGATGGTATCGTGCACCAAATCCCATTGCTATAAAACACCGGAGAACAGTTTTTGTGTGTATGGCGAGCACGTACACTACCGGTCAAAAGTTTAAGCTCACCCAAAAAATTTTTTTTCGATTTTGTGCGTTGAACTACTCGGCTCTATGTGACCGTAGAGGACTCTTCTGGAGCTCATTTTGAAGGTTTTTGCACGTATTTTAAGATGGCATAGTTCATTTTTATCCGTACGGATCGGGATCTTTACAATTTGAGCTTGAAAAAGTGTCAATTTCAACGATTTTTGGGAGAATCTTTTGGCTCCTGCCAATTTGAGCCACATGAATGTTTCAATATGGGAGTTGTGGGATATGAAAGTACCAGTCTAGAGCTCCAAAATCCGTTCTTGAACGCCCCTCTACACTACTTCCAGTCCGAGCTATGACACTTTCTCTGAGGGAAGATTTTTCGGAAAAACTATAGCACTCCAATTCGAGAGAGATACAGAGACGCATTTTTATGAAGTATAATCATCATTTCTGTCATCTTTCATCAACATCTTGATTAAGAAAACGAGGAACCTTTGAAATATGCCCCAAAAAGTGAATTTTCTCGTCATTTTTGAATCCAGGTGCTAGTTTTTGCGAAAAATCTTCCCTCAGAGAAAGTGTCATAGCTCGGACTGGAAGTGGCGTAGAGGAACGTTCAAAAACGGATTCTGAAGCTCTAGACTGGTACTTTTGTATCCCTCAACTCCCATATTGAAACATTCATGTGGCTCAAATTGGCAGGAGCCAAAAGATTCTCTGAAAAATCGTTGAAATTAACTCTTTTCCAAGCTCAAATTGGAAAGATCACGATCCGTAAGGATAAAAATGAATAGTGCCATCTTGAAGTACGTGAAATAGTACATTACGCGTCGAGTGCTGGAAACATTTTTTCCTTCGGGAAACCGAGCTGGACGTGGGCTAAGGCACCGTCCAGCTTGGTTTTCCCGAAGGAAAAATGTTTCCGCACGAGACGCGTATGCAGTTTTATACGTCTGTACGCAGAAACAGCTTGTTTCCAGGCCTCCTCGCGTAGCGAGGAGGCCTAGAAACACGATGTTTCTACGTATGGACGTATAAAAACCTTTAAAATGAGCTCCAGAAGAGTCCTCTACGGTCAAATAGAGCCGAGTAATTCAACTCACAAAATTGAAAAAAAAATTTTTGGGTGAGCTTAAACTTTTGACCGGTAGTGTACATTTTGTGATGCAATTTCGACTAAAATATGACTCACTTCGTTCTCCTCGATAAAAGTGTGTTTGCCTCATTCCAGGCTTTTCCCCCACCAACTTTTTCTTGAAGTAAGTTGCAACTTTTTTATGCCCCTACGTATCGAAAAAAATTTATTTTCACACTTTGACGAGTACTATCTCGCAAAAATCTACTTTTGCTAAATTTTTTGATCAGTTCCATGTTTCACTAGTGCGACCCTCAAACGCGAGACTAAGAAGGCCCTAGTCAGGATTTTCAAAGTTTCTGGTAGCCAAATCAAAACCCCAAAACTTCAAGACCGTAGCTCAAACTGTTTGGCCGTCGGGTCAATTATAGTGCCAAATGTCAGGTTCCGTGCCCGCTACCGTATTATCTGTGTCATTCCAATATGGTACCGAGGTTCGACAAAAAGTACAAATTAGAATCTTAGGAAGTAAGAATTGGGGTTGGCACATTTTCGACTTTCAAATATCAAAGTTTCCGCGGAAACACTCATTATACGTGATGCACGCGATTTTTTTCTCGAGTTCGAGGGTAATCAACTCGAGAAGGAAGGGTCTTTGTAAATTTGCACAAAAGTTAAAGATGCATAATGAATCGGCGGCTGATCGAAGAGATCTTTATTGCTGATCAAGATATAACATACTCAATTATCAATTTGAAAATGTTCCATTCGATCCATAATTTATAATTTACCATTATGATTAGTGATTACATTATTCGTAAGTGTATACAGTAGTTTCGATCCAATAGACGGATCGCCTAATATTATGTAAACAACTTCATGGCATGTATTGAATTTCTTACAAGTTGTGCCCGAAACTTAGTTACTTGGACAATCATGCGAGCTTCGGATGATCAAAAAAGCTCGAAATGATTTAGGAAAGGGTAATTGCTTGCTGACACATTCGCAATGCGCGCAATTTCGGTTCGAAGAATAACATGTATTACCAGAGGATATGCCTTTGCATACATTCTACATATTCATAAATTACAAAAACTGGTCTTTGATATGTTGTGAATGAAATTGTTCCTGACCAATGTTATTTGATTAAGCTAATATTCTCTGGATCAATCCATGTTTCGGAAGAAATGTCTGAGCTCAATTTCCTCATATGGTGATTAAAGTTATTGAAATTCCATGTTATCCTACCATTGGATTTGAGTTCAATTAATGAAGGCTATGTAATTGATATTTTTTGAATGATCATACATCGAAATAGGGATGAATCTGTAAAATTAAGTATTATATATCGATTATGTAAATTGCCAATAGTATATTTGACCAATTCGTGCCCGCTTCGAATCTCAAGATTTTTTAATCGAAATTTTTTATACATCACAATGACTATATTAGGATTACTCTCACTAGGACGTGAGGAACGTGGTCCCGGTGTCCACCAGCTGTGATATGGGCTTATAAATCGAGGGTACCTTCACCTCTCTTGCATGAGAGGTCCTTTCAATTGGCTACGAATGAGAGGATTCAAATCTAAATCCAACTGTAAATACTTCGTTAGTAACGCGTTGTGAATAAAACGAGATATATATGTGAATTCGTTTCCCATATTCTTTCAGGTTCTCGAAGCGGACACACCAATTTTTAATCTAACAATTTGTTAATTCACTTCAGTTTGTCAATTTCATTTCTGAAAAATAAATAAAAGTCAGTCCTTCAAATTTTGGTTGATTCACTTCATCTCCCTGCGCGATACTCGCGAACGCGCGAGCACACGAATAATACATGAATTTTCATGAGCACTGAACTTCGTGATTTCGGAGGGTACGAGGCAAAATTTTTCCCATAGGTATAGCTCGTGGTTGAACCAACCAATACCGGGTTTTGTATTAAGGTAAGTGTACCCAACTTGCCTCTGTACCCAACTTGCCCCCATATGCCGATCTCAGGAATGGGCGCTCGTTGACCTTCCCGCAATTTTTTTTTTACGTTTGTTAAGTTAAAATATGAGAAAATACATAGTTTTCAACGACCCCGGATCATTTCTGCGTTCTCCAGAAAATATAAAGTGAGTTTTCCATTTTTCGTGTTTGCACGGCTAAGAAATCGAGGAGGAAATCGCGTTCACTAAAATCGGTGTCAATTTATTTTCATTCGACCAATCTTGACGTACCTTAGCGCATTCGATTCCTTGTCTCAATACCTTCAATATCCGCTCTTCAGAGTTGCAGAACTCTGATCTGGAGCGATTTTATGTACAGAACACGAAGATGGTTTGAGAACCAAGAAGGCCGACATCGGAGTGTACCCAACATGCCCCCATATGGTTATCTCGGAAAGGCGTGCAGTATGACTTTTTTTACCACTCTGAATGTGTTTATCACGTCAGAATAGGTCGGAAACGATGTCTTGGGCCAGCTCAAAGCTACAAATATCGCTGCACGGTGATCAAAACGGATCAAAGCGATTTTATTCACTTCATCGCCGATTTACATTGTTTTAAATGATGGGGGCAAGTTGGGTACACACTTTTGTAAACTCTCAAAAATCACCTTTTGGGAGAATTCAAACAGTTTGGCTCCACTCCATCCAAATTGGACGTTTCTTAGCTCATTTTAAAGGTCTTGAGACAAGCTTCAAAATGAGTTAAAGTACGTTTGAAAATATTGAGATTAGCCAGAATTATTAAGAAAATGGCTTAATGGGGGCAAGTTGGGTACACTGACCTTATAACATCATTCAGAGTTCTTATACAGGTTTCTGGAATTGATTGTCCCCAATCTGTCAGTGCCCAACAGTGGATCGCGAGGGCCGTGCAAGGAGGTCTTCAAGATCCATGTCAATGACTGATTTTGGAGTAAATGCTTCGATGGCTAGGTCGCAGGCTGGGCAGCAAGAACGTCAGTTGTCGACTGGGGTAGCAGTTGCAGCCCAGAACGCTCTCAGTCGTATTGGTGAGAGGATGAATTCACAAAAATATTATAGGATTGGAACTGGCATTGGTCGGTCGAATGACACATAACCGTTTCCGAAAATATTTGGTTATCAAAAATGGAATTCGAATCATCATATGACCACGCTGTGATTTAGATAAGATTGGAATGTAAAGTGCAGAAGTAATCTTTATCAATTATGATCATGCAATGGTGTGGAGCTAATATTTTAGTACTTAAGTAGTTGACTGAAAAGATTTGAGAGGGCATAATTACTCTGTAACAGGGCGTGAGTGAGGGCGGATCTGAAAAAAGAGCCTAATTACCGGGGAAAAATTTTACAAAAGTTCTCCTGAGCCCGGAAACGCTTTTTCCACCTAATATAACGATGAAAACATGTTGTTTTACCTTCAAATTGAGTGTTTTTACCCTTTCCTAGTGAAAAAATCTTTCGTCATTTTCACACGACTGATGGAAGCTTTTCGTGCCCATAGAACCGTGGGGCGTAAATCGATCCACCGCCGAACAATCAGATATCTTTCAAAACATGCCCAGAAACACTCAAAAAATTTGGAGACGATTGGACTCGATCTTGAGATTTTATTCTACTTTTAGTATAAGTGAGAAAGGCCGAAATTTGGCACTACAGGGTATCTGGAAAAAGGGCGTAATTGCATTTTTTTAAATTGCTCAAAAAAGCTCAAAACCAAATGTCATCCCCCGGCTCGGGTTGGGCTATTTCGAGAATGTTACTTTCCTCGAAATAAGTAAGGTCAACTCGTCCAATTATGTCTGTAGTGGTTTTTATTAAGTTTTTATTATAATTTCCTCAAAATGACCGTTTTGCAATTACGCCCTTTTTCCGTCCACACCCTCAAATGGAATTGTTTACATTGGATCCAAACAATTTTTTTTAAGACAGTTCAGCCAATTTTTGACGGAAAGTGTTTCTTGGGATTTTTCCAGATTTCCAGAGTCAAGCTCGTCGTTGTGACTCTAATCAATGGTATACAAATTTTAAGGAATTCCAACTCATAATCTTCATGATATTCCAAATATGAAATAAAATATGGAGAAAGGACTGTATGTACATTAGGATGTGCGTTATTTCCCAAACTTCGATTTTCCACAATACTATCGTGGATTTTGGGTCTTCGATATAAAAAAAAATAGGCAAAAACTCCTGCCGTGCCCTGCACGTCGTTTCCTGCTTTGCCGCTCGAACATTATTTTAACATTGAAAAGCCTATGCTGAGAATTTTTCCCTCCCAACCCTTCGCGTCTCTGGGATCGCTGTAATTTTTCATGGCTCCTTTCAAAGCTGAGAATGAATCAGAATACATCATTTTCATGTAAAATTTCACGAGAAACACGATGAAATTGTCAGTTTTGACTTCCAAAGTGACAGTTTCATCGTGTTCCTTGTGGAACTTTACGTGAAAATGATGTACTCTAGTGATTTTCCAGCTCTAAAAAGAGCCGTGAAGAATCACAGCGAGCTCAGATACACGGAGGGTTGGGATCGCAAAATTCTCAGCATAGGCTTTTCAATGTTAAAATAATGTTCGAGTGGCAAAGCAGGCTACGCCGTACAAGGCGTGGCAAAAGTTTTTGCTTATTTTTTCATACCAAAGATCGAAAATCCACCATGGTATAGTGAAAAATCAAAAGTTAGGAAATAACGCACACCCTAATGTACATACACGATAGATTAAACAATATTTACCTCTCAAGTATAAATCAACAAAAATGCGTGTTCAGCGGACGAGAAGTGAACACGAATAGAAGCGTTCACAGTTGTTCGATTGACCGAAAAAAATTTATTTAAAGTTAAATTATATAGATACTCATGGGACATGTAAATACACCTCAATCATTATGTGACAAATCATAAAATCGCGTGAGATTACTAAATTACCGATGTCGAAGGCGAGTGAAAATCCAATAACCGGTACTTCTAAACAGTAGAATGTTTGTAGCCACAACCATGCATCATTTCTACACATAATAAATAGATAAAATACGCAAGCATCAAAGTGATTTATTCTGCAAACTACATCACATGACTTATTGAATTCCATGGTTGATTAAATCCCAATCATTCTGGACGTAGATCATCGATTCTTTCACTAACGAATTAAATAATTGCACCGCCAGACAACATTCAACAAATTCTGAACTAATATAACGGCTATAGGCATACAAACATTTACACTTCGTTTCCCTACATTAAGTGTGTGGTAAACAATATTAAGAAAATGAAGAACACAACTTTTTTGATAAATTTATTCATCCTCGACATCGGTAGCACACCAATCTTTCATCATTTTGATATAAATTTGAACGAAGATCGCTTTTATATCAGTTCTTTGTCACTCCCGCGAAAACCCCATTCTTTCTTGCAAGATTTCATTGATATAAACCACCATGAATATCCGTGAAAATGTATCTTTCATCAGCGCGACGTTGATAGTCTTAGCAGTCGGAGCGATTGAATACACTGGGTAAGTGATTTCGCTCAATTTGGTTAGTAAAATTGATTAATTGGATAGGGATAAGCACTGCTCAATTTGTGATCTTTACATGAAAATAAATATGTATGAAACATCATAATTCCCCACTAATCGATCATGAAACTTCCATCTTACATATGCCTCACAATATAGAATATCCAGCAAAATCATTTCCATCCAAAAATTTGCGCATAGTACTTTGCGCACAATTCTCAACTTCTACTCACAGTTTATCAAAGAGTTCAGTTCGACACACTGGAGGAAAGCCCACTTTTACACCCTCATGTCGAAGTGTACTATTGTATATTGTTCATTCGAAAATTTTATTCGTTCCGTATTTCGATACGAGGGTGTAAGAACTCTTTTTCGCATCCGGGCGATGGGTTTCCGGTCCGAGCCACAGCCGAGGGTCAAAATCAGCACGAGGATGAGAAATGTAGGTTGCACAACCGTGTTATTAGACTGTGAGCAAATCGCAGTTCTACGTAGAGTCATCGGAAGGACCTACTTTTGTACTTGACTTTCCATGATTACGCTTTATCTCTGAAATTATTATTCCATGCGAGAATTTACAGTACCATCAGAATGGGTAACTTTGGTACAGTGGGTGCAACTTTGGTACATACCAAGTGACAAACATAAGTTGGCGGATTTTTTTTTGCTTCCGATTTTGGTTTGGGAAATGTTGGAAATCGTTTGAAATCCGTGCGGCAAGCACATTTCTAACGTGAAAATTCCTTGCAAAGCGATTGGCATGGTCAAAATTACGATATCTTTCTTCGTTGCGGAATTGTGAATGAATTTTCACAAGCATGTTTTGGCTATCTCGGCGAATATCGATCGGAGCGAAATTTCAAGCACACCATCAGAAAGATCGCGAAATTTTGAGTCGGAAATGGTTGTTTCCGACTTTGATATTTGCATTATTTCATGTAATTTAATCAACGAAAAAACTTTATGTGGGTTTTGTAACGCTTTCTGTAACGCTTGTAACGCCAGTATTGTTCATTTCGTGTTTCTGCACGTCTGCTCGTTTGCTGCTAGTGTGCCATGTGGGTGCAATGTGCGAGTTTATTTTAAACGACCAGGAACGAATAGGGACAGTGAATTCGAGTATAGCACATGAGTAATCTCTGCCGTGCGATTTATTGTTATAAAGTGATACACGGTCATTGAAAACTATAGGTAAGCCCGGAAAGGGGCTGGAGATCTTGCTCGCCTGGGCCCAATCAATTAGGATTGGGGCCCTGGGGTCATTTTGAGAATCAAATTTGAATGCCGTATGTGTCGAAGATTGCTCGTCGCATTTACGAATTGCAATCGAGCAAAAAAGCAGCCTGAGACGCGAGACGCGAGACGCTATGCGTACTTGATGGGGGTTATGGTTTGCGGGTATCTTCCGTTCGTGGCTGCTGAATTTTCTTATTCGATCCTAAATCGTGGATAGCGTAATCTCTTCCTCGAGATGCATTTTTTGTTGGCTACTAACGCGTCACTAACTATAGGGACCCTAGCTGGCACATGTCACGACATTGGACACAGCTGTTGTGGGTCTCGCGGGCCATTTACATTCTATATCAGGTATTTTTCAATAAAAAATGGACTTATACCGTTCTGGGCCCCAAATTTCTTCGATTTTTTTCCCGGACCGGAACGGTATAAGTCCATCATTTTTTTTGAAGTGGAATTATACCGTTCTGGATCGGGGAAAGTAAAGGAACTAGTCGACTTTCAGATCGTGAAATATTAAAAAATTGTCGATTTGAACCCTTTTGCTTTAAAAAACGTCGAAATACTGTGGACTTGAACCGTTTTTTGCGTTAAAAAGATGAAAAATTCTGGGGGGCCAGAATGGTATAAGTCCATGCTTTTTTCTCAAAATGTCGACCGGGAGCTTTTATTTCCCGGTGTTGGTGAAGATATTTACCAGTGTTCATGAATCATAATCGGTTTAGATCGACAGATCTCACCAAATATGTTACATTTGGAGTACTACGACCGTAATCGATTATATTTTTGAGATTGCAGTCCACAGGTGCGTATTGGAGGGTTTCAATCGAGAAGTATCCACCTATCCAGCCTGGGTCACACTCTTTAGTATTTGGGAAGTGGCAAAGTACGGAATTCTACTTGAAGAATCACAGACGGAGTTCATAGTGAAAAGCTCAGAATCAAAATTCTTCTATTTCAAAACATGGAGTTTGAACGAGTAATCAAACTCTATTCGACATAGCAGTCTGAAACAACTAATACTGATAAAGAGTATAATGCGATTCAAATTAAATGCAGGTTGCTCATTTCGAGGAGTATGATATTCTCACAACAATATCGACCGCAATGAGATTTATTTGTAACTGGCAGATAATCGATCGGTGCTCGGCGAGTGACGATCTGGTCCTGTTACGGTCATCAGCGAGTGTCGTCGATCTGGACCTGTATCGGTCCTCGGCGAGTGTCGATATGGTCCCGTATCGGTCCTGTACCGGTCCTCGGCGAGTGACGATCTGGTCCTGTATCGGTCATCGGCGAGTGTCGATCTGGTCCCGTATCGGTCCTGTACCGGTCCCCGGCGAGTGTCGATGTGGTCCAGTATAATAGCCATCGGCGAGTGTCGATGTCCCGTATCGGTCCTGTATCGATCCTCGGTGAGTGTCGACGTGGTCCCGTTACGGTCATCGGCGAGTGTCAATTTAGTCCCGTATCGGTGCTCGGCGAGTGACGATCTGGTCCTGGTACGGTCGTCGGCGAGTGTCGTCGATCTGGACCTGTATCGGTCCTCGGCGAGTGTCGATGTGGTCCTGTAACAGTTATCAGCGAGTGTCCATTTGGTCCCGTAACGGTCCTGTACCGGTCCTCGACGAATGTCGATGTGGTCCCGTAGCAGTCATCGGCGAGTGTCAATTTGGTCCCGTATCGGTACTCGGCGAGCATCGGCGAGTGTCGATCTGGTCCCGTATCGGTCCTCGGAGAGTGTCGATCTGGTCAGGTATCGGTCCTCTTCCGGTCCTCGGCGAGTGTCGATGTGGTCCCGGAACAGTCATCGGCGAGTGACGATGTGATCCTGTTACAGTCATCGGCGTGTGTCGATCTGGTCCTGTATCGGTCCCTGGCTAGTGTCGATGTGGTCCTGTAACAATTATCGACGAGTGTCCAGATCGCCGATAACTGTTACAGGACTCTTTGAATTATGTGTAGAATAATGAATTACACCATCACTTGAGGGCTGCCTTTTTTGATACACTAAGAGGAGGTATAGATGTGAGCAAGGTGAATTCAGTTTTTCACGTCATGATGTAATGCATAACTGCACAATCAAATTGAATCACAGATCAAGGTTTGAGGTTCACTGTTTTCTGATCAATTGATTAAAACTGTTGAGATGCTGAACTCAATAAGACACTTGATCACAAAAAAACTATCTCGGAGCTTGTGCTCTTGTTCTCTTTCTGCGCACCAAACCCCACATTCAACAATTCTTAGGTGGCAGTGGGGAATACACCAACAGCATCCGAATATCCTGGAATTTAAGCTGGATATGCTTGGATATGCTGCATTGTGATCCACTGTGCTGCTACATGTATGGCCCGCGAGACCCACAACAGCTGTGTCCAATGTCGTGACATGTGCCAGCTAGGGTCCCTATAGTTAGTGACGCGTTGGTAGCCAACAAAAAATGCATCTCGAGGAAGAGATTACGTTATCTACGATTTAGAATTAAATAAGAAAATTCAGGAGCCACGAACGGAAGATACACGCAAACCATAACCCCCATCAAGTACGCATAGCGTCTCGCGTCTCGCGTCTCAGGCTGCTTTTTTGCTCGATTGCAATTCGTAAATGCGACGAGCAATCTTCGACACATACGGCATTCAAATTTGATTCTCAAAATGACCCCAGGGCCCCAATCCTAATTGATTGGGCCCGGGCGAGCAAGATCTCCAGCCCCTTTCCGGGCTTACCTATAGTTTTCAATGACCGTGTATCACTTAATAACAATAAATCGCACGGCAGAGATTACTCATGTGCTATACTCGAATTCACTGCCCCTATTCGTTCCTGGTCGTTTAAAATAAACTCGCACATTGCACCCACATGGCACACTAGCAGCAAACGAGCAGACGTGCAGAAACACGAAATGAACAATACTGGCGTTACAAGCGTTACAGAAAGCGTTACAAAACCCACATAAAGTTTTTTCGTTGATTAAATTACATGAAATAATGCAAATATCAAAGTCGGAAACAACCATTTCCGACTCAAAATTTCGCGATCTTTCTGATGGTGTGCTTGAAATTTCGCTCCGATCGATATTCGCCGAGATAGCCAAAACATGCTTGTGAAAATTCATTCACAATTCCGCAACGAAGAAAGATATCGTAATTTTGACCACGCCAATCGCTTTGCAAGGAATTTTCACGTTAGAAATGTGCTTGCCGCACGGATTTCAAACGATTTCCAACATTTCCCAAACCAAAATCGGAAGCAAAAAAAATCCGCCAACTTATGTTTGTCACTTGGTACACCCCTGAAAAATGACTTCCAGAGCTGCGTTCGGCAAGGTAAACGATTCTATCGCTCTGAAGTCTATCCTCCCCTCTTGGCACACGCATAAACAATGTGTTGAGCCATCGTAGATTCCGCGTCGATGATTGTACTCGTTCATTGAAGCTTTTCCCGGAAAGGCTGATTTAGCAGCGATACGCGAGTGGTGCAGTTGGTGTACCTGGCAAGAAGTGTTCCGGAACGAACTACGGGTGAATAGCGGTATATTTCGACTACATTTGTCACTAAATTGAAGAAACCATCGTTACATTGGGGTATTTGAAGCATTTGGAATTTTAATGAATGAAAAACAGGGGCAAAAACCATGAAAAAGTTTACCAAAGTTACCCACTCTAGGTAAGAAGCGTGAGGATAGGGTAACTTCAAGGCACCTTTCTACGACAGCTTCTTTTCATCTCACCTTGAGTCGAGTGATGGTCTATGAGGTTTTAGAATGTTTCAAACAGCTTAAAATAAGACTTCTGAACGATTAAAACTAATCCACTCTCTTGGTAGTGGGTAGAATTGAGATATTTTGTAAGTATTCCCAAGTTGCCCAGTCGAGGTGTAACTTTGGTACACTTCTTCAACTGCTAATAGCTCCGGCTTAAACTCATGAAATTGAAGTTTGTAGCCCGTCAATCGAAAGCTGAAAGTGTAAGCTTGAGATTGGCCACTAATGGAGGTGGGTTTTGTCAATGTATGTTGATATGCCGAGCCAAAGAAAATAAAAAGTAACGAAATCGTACCAAATTTACCCAATTTGACGGTACTTTTCATAAATAATGGAACAAGTAGGGTCTCACTAAAGCATTGATATTTTCAATATACTTTGTTGTACGGGAATTTTGAGAAAAGTATCTTAAAGATCACAAAAAAATCTATCGATTCATGTGTTTAAAACATTCATTGCGTCCTTTTTGATCGCCCTTAGTCAACGATGAAAATCTAAAAAATTTCTCCTCCAATCAATCACCTACAAATTTGGCGGGAGCTATCTGATCACAACAATTTTCACACGATCTTGTGGATTTTTTCAAAATTTACAATTGCTTCTCTCTCAACCCGACTTTTTCTGTCCAAGTAACGAGTTTCGATAGAAAATTTTGTATTACATGGGCTGCTTATGGCGATACCGCGGCTGGCGCCTGTTTCGTTCGCCTTGCTCTATTCTTGGGCAAAAATTCATCAAAAAAATATCATGGCATTTCGATTCTGACGTGAAATACTCTTATCTGCCAGAATATTCCATCAGATTTTGTCTTGGATTGGAGGTAACGTCGATTTCTCAAGTTTTATTTCAAAAATTGATTAATTTCATGTTTTGTCCCCATAGATCACATTAAAGGCAAAATCTCATAGAATATTCTGAAAGATGAGATTATTTTACGTCAAAATCATGTGCCATGATATTTTTTTGATAAATTTTTGCGCTAAAATACAGCAAGGCGAGACGAAACAGGCGCCAGCCGCGATATTTCCATAAGCAGGCCATGTTGATACAAAATTTTCTTTCCAAGCTCATTTCTTGGACAGGAAAGGTCGCGGAGAGACCTTGAAAAGGAGGCAAATGTAGGTTTTGGAAAGATTTACAAGATCTCGTAGAATATTTTTTGATCGGATCACTCCCGCCGAAGTTGTAGGTGATTGATTGAAAGAGAAACTTTTTAGGTTTCCGTCGTTGATTACGGGCACTCAAGAAGGACGCAAGGAATGTTTGAACATATGGATCGATAGATTTTTTTGTGGTCTTCGAGATACTTTTTTCAAAATTTCCGTACAACAAAGTATATTGAATATATCAATGTTTTAATGAGACCCTATTTGTTCTATTATATTTATGAAAGGTACTGTATACTGAATCGACAAATTATAATCTAATTCTCATTGAACGTCATCAAAACTTGGATGGAGATCTGGAACAAATCCCCATATTCCTATATTTTCAGAAGGAAGTTTGTTCAGTTCAGTATTCACGATGCTTGACGGTCTTCGATGGAATTTGTTTTCACTAACTGCCAATCCAATTCTCAAAATGTTTCATGAAATTTTCAGTTTTCTTCGCTTTTTATCGATTTAAGGCGAGGCCGTAGTCTGCCGCTATATCGGATCAGCCCTAGTAACTTACGGTGGCACCCCTGCGACCACCATAGCTCAGTGATGATCAGCAGGCGTGTCACCACCAGCCCGCACAATCTAACCTTTGTAAACATACTGATTGTTGATGTATATGTATGTGTGAACACACACACACACAACAACACTGTTTACAAAGGTATATATATATATATATTTTATGTATTGTACCCCTCTCGCACACTAATATCAGAGGTCTTGACATTGTGCCCCTCTTACATACATTAGGGGCCTTGGAAATAATGTGTACCTATAGTGGAAACCACAGATGCAATTAGATGCAATTCAATTCACTTGATAATTTAATTTGAATGGACCAAAAGCCACTGAGCATGAACTTTTGAAAAATAAGTATTATCAGAAACCCCAAGTTTTTCAATTTTAGGAATACTTCAGAAAATACAAATTTATCAATTCTCAACTGATCCACAAGTTTGGATATGGAATCATCCCTCTGAAATACAGGGATCTTCGCAGACATGAATTGGACTCCAATTCAATATTCCAAGACTGACTTCATCTCTGGAAATGACCCGTATGCGTCATTTTGACCAAGTATACTAAGATATTGAAACTGGAACCTTGAATAGAATTATTACAATGATCAGAACTGGTTTAGAGGCCCAAACAAAACACTCACTGTCTGTATTTGTTCAGTTCATCTTGAGTACAATGAAATTCACATACTAACTCTCTAACCTCTTTTCACAAAACCTTTAGAACTCAACCAAATTTCAACGGATTCAAATAACTGAACATGAAATCATCCCTCTGAAATACAGGGATCTTAGCACACATGATATGAACTCCAATTCAATATTCCAAGACTGACTTTGTCTCTCAAAATGACCTGTATGCGCCATTTTCACCAAGTATTCTAGGATATTGAAACTGGAACTTTTGATAGAGAAACGTGAATGATCAGACATGGTTTGGAGGCCAATACAGAACACTTACACTCTGTATTTTATCAATACATCTTGAGGGCAATAAAATTTACAATATAATTTTCTAACTTTTGGTGACAAAATCTTTGGAACTCAACCAAGTTTCAACGAATTCAAATAACTGAACATGAAATCATCCCTCTGAAATACAGGGATCTTAGCAGACATGATATGAACTCCAATTCAATATTCCAAGACTGACTTTGTCTCTCAAAATGACCTGTATGCGCCATTTTCACCAAGTATTCTAGGATACTGAAACTGGATCCTTGATTAGAATCATCAAAATGATCAGAACTGGTTTAGAGGCCCAAACAAAACACTCACTGTCTGTATTTGTTCAGTTCATCTTGAGTACAATGAAAGTCACATACTACCTCTCTAACTTTTTTTCACAAAACCTTTAGAACTCAAGTAATTCCCAACGGATTCAGATAACTAAACATGAAATCATCCCTTTGGACAACAGAGATCTTAGCAGACATGATTTGAAGTCCAATTCAATATTGCAAAACTGACTTTGTCTCTCAAACTGACCCGGATTCGTTATTTTTACCAACTATTCTAGGTTATTGAAACTGGAACCTTGACTAGAATTATTAGAATAACTAGAACTGGTTTAGAGGCTCAAACAGAACAGTTACATTCAGTATTTGTTCAATACATGTTGAGGACAACAAAATTCATAAACTAACTTTCTAATTTTGGTTCACGAAACCCTTAGAACTCAAGTAATTCCCAACGGATTCAGATAACTGAACATGAAATTATCCCTCTGAAATGCAGGGATCTTATCAGACATGATTTGAACTCCAATTCAATATTCCAAGACTGACTTTATCTCTCAAAGTGACCCGGATACGTTATTTTCACCAAGTATTCTAGGATATTGAAACTGGAACCTTGACTAGAATCATTAGAATAACTAGAGCTGGTTTAGAGGCCCAAACAGAACAGTTACATTCAGTGTTTGTTCAATACATCTTGAGGACAACAAAATTCATGAGCTAACTTTCCAAATTTTCTTCACGAATCCTTTAGAACTCAAGTAATTCACAACGGATTCAGATAAGTGAACATGAAATTATCCCACTGAAATGCAGGGATCTTAGCAGACATGATTTGAACTCCAATTCAATATTCCAAGACTGACTTTATCACTCAAAGTGACCTGGATACGTTATTTATTCACCAAGTATTCTAGGGTATTGAACCTTGACATGACCTTGACTAGAATCATCAAAATGACCAGAACTGGTTTAGAGATCCAAACAAAACACTTACATTCTGTATTTGTTCAAGGGCTCGTGCATGCAAATTTGCAAAGATGATGTTGCACTGAGCTCTCTGCCAATATGCAAAAAGATGCATGTCGCAGCGGACGGCTATCAGATTCACCACCATGCCTCATCGCAGAAAACTCGCGCGACAAAGGACCCGGGTCCGGTCGATGATGACATATAATGTCATCAGCTGGGCCGTCGCTTTCCACCGGGAAGTCGCGGCTGACAAGTCTCACAACATATCTCATCCGCGATGACAACACACGGGAACGTGCATGATCGAAGCAGACGGTTTTGCTGCTGTCATCCCGCCTCGCGCCCGCTGATCAGTCTGACCACTTTGATGAAACGTAAAATGATGACTGTCATCGTGTATAACTCATCGCGCCGTTCTGGATTTATCTCAAGTTTTATAGAGAATTATCAACAAATAAGGGTCTTACTATCATCCACGAACTTTAGAGAATTGCGCTATGGAGTGAAAGTGAGCAAAAACGAGCTGATTACAAAATTATCGAATGAAGTATAACAGCATGCCTTACCACAGGAGCAGACGACATCTGTCCAGCGCTTATCATGGTAGTTTCTTTCTCTACTTTTCTGGGATTTTGCTCCATAGCGCAATTCTGACATGCATTTTGTTGACGCATACAAAATATGAAGGGATTTGGTTAAGTAAAACTCGAGATATTCACAGAACGGATTCGGTCAATCTCCCTAGCTTTTTCAAGATGGCCGCGGACTACGGCCTCGCCTTAATCATCACGAATAATTATTCCAGGACTCGTTATCGAATTGATGAAATAGCAAGAAAATACCAGTACACATGGCCAAAATTACTCCAAGCGATCGACCTCGTCACTGGTCCACTCAACGACCGCAAGGAGACAGTGACGGTAATGATATACATTTATTCTAATACATTGAATCTCGCTTTGAATCTGGATTATCGTGATAAACATCAATATCGCGAAGAAGACATCAACGAAACTGACGAAATATTTGGGTCAGAATGTCACATTGACGGGGCCACGTTATTCTTTTGTGATTTTTTCACGCTGGAGCCGGATCTTAGCCCCAAATTACTCCAGATCGTCAGCGTCTTTTTGTCCGCCCATTTCTTTTGAATCGCGAGAAATCATTTTTTTAGACATTTTTTGACGTAGAAGAGATCCTGACGTGGTAGCTCAATGCAGAGAACGGGATCGTGCTCAAAGGGAGACACTTTGCGTCGGAAAAGCATATTTGGACACCCAGTGTAGGCGAAAAATTTTTTTCATTGTAGTCTTGACACAGCAAGAATTATCGCCAAAACAGGCGTACTTGACCCCAAAAATACTTGAAAGTGACTGTTTTTGCGATAATCTTTGCTGTTTCAAAATTACAAGGGAAGAAATTCTTGCTGGTGCTGGGTATTCAAATATGTTTTTCTGACGCAGAATGTCCCTCTGGAGACGACTCCGTGTTCTGTTTCGAGCTACTACGTTAGGACTTTCATCTGCGTCGAAAAATCTCTAAAAAACTATTTCTGGTGATTTAACACGTTTGCTGCGACGGGTGCCACCAGTGGGACTCGCTCATCCTTTTCTGTGTGCGGCGGTGATCAAAATCCCATTAAATGATTCCCACCGCGGGGCCCATCGCACACAAGGGAGGAAATTTGATCTTCGTCGTCGCAGCGGACGGGTTGAAGAAAAACCCCAACTTTCTTGGTCAATTTGGGTCTTGGATTCGCTTTCAATGCCGGGAATTATGTAAGGAAATCATGTTCCAGTTAATGTGACGTTCTGAACCCAAAATTTTGTTGTACTACGCACAGTGCCATCCATTATATGAACGTCTATGCATGCTCGTTCATGGAAATGATAATACGACTTATTTTTCTCAAATGCAATGGAAATGTATTGATGTTTTTAGGTGTTCTTCAAAGACATCGACATAAATTTGTCAGATGGAAGGCTTTACGGCCTTGCAAACGCAAAGATACGTCCCCAAGATAAATATTATGCCATAACCCAGAATCCATTACTCGTACTGGGAAAAATAACATTTCCGCGGTTAGAGGCTGATTTTGCTTACGAAACATTCATGAATTCTGGAAGGATTAATGTCACCATCATGGAAGTAACGTCGGAAGTCAAAATTTACGTCAAACCCGAATCTCAGACAGAATCTGTTGAAGTTACATCAAAAATGATTTCCTATGGGTAAGTTGATTTTCTCTTCCCTTTTGAAAGCCAATTATCTATTCCCCTTTTTCATGTTCTTTTACCAAGAGATACTTTCATTTCTCTTTCAGAGATGTTGATATCACCTTCTCCGGTAGCATTCTTGATATATTAATGGCAAAATTTGAAGATCGGGTACGGGAGAAAATTCCAGAGACATTGCAAGATATAATGGATGAGATTACTCAAGAGATCGAAAAGAGGGTTAACGAAGATCTACCGACACTTGCACAAATCGTGACAGCAGTAGTAAGTGAAGAGATTCATGGAAAAGCAAAAAACTAGCTTATGAGCTACCTAACATATTCCATGGATTTTAAGAAGACTTGGATGATATTCTGCAGAATATTGTTATTTCTTTGGTTATCGCGTGATAAAAAAGAAACCTGTTCCTCATACCACGATTCATTAATTGAATACATTGATCTGCTATGCGAATGTAAGGTTCCTACTGACGCAATAAACGATCAAGTATCTCTTGTAATACTGCCGTAAATAATGGGTTAAATGAAAGCTGTAATCCAGAATATCCTTCAAATCAATATTGGGATTGTCGCTTCCCGATTTGATTTTATCTAATTCGTTATCATGTTGTCCAGTGAAATAATCTCAAAAGAAATTGTCCAAACAATGGTTCGCCTCAGAATGTCAGAAAAAACATCAATGTATGGTTAATTCTCAAGACTCGTACCGATTTCACACGCGGAAAAATTTGAAATCCAAATCCCATCGCCTAGCGATGCCTCAAATTTCTCTTGTTATCCGCAGGCTGATCGAGAAGATAGCATATCTCAAGAATTTTGATATCATTTTTCTGTGAAGATGAGTGTTAATACGGTTCTGTCTGACTATAAGTTGACATTTTGATCTTGAATTTTGATGTTTTTATTTTGACGAGAGAAATTTGAGGTTCACTCTCGTTGTGCAAAAATCAACTCCTCTAAAAGTCTAAAAGAGCTAGCTTTACGATCAGGCCTCTCAAAAATAGTTTGTAATCCACGAATTCGAAGAAAAACGAGGCAGCTATGTAGGGAGGTGATCCGTGTAATGGGTCTTGCACTAGAGTAAAATCGTTGAAAAATCATCTATCTTACTGAGTTATAACATACAAAGAATATTTTTTTGTGTCTTGTGAGTAACGCTTATTATAACGATAAGAAAACTCTCGATGATTGTTGCAATAATACTCAAGTTTCCCTCAATTCTTCGCCTGAATTGGCTTCAGAATATTCATATTGGGGATGATCAAGAAGAGTTGAACCGTATTTTTCAAAATCATTTGAACTTACACATTTGAATCCTCATTGCCCCCTCTAAACGCTAAAATGGCGCAATTTGACGGTATGCGCCCAGGGCCACACAATATTACTCATCTTCACGAAATATCTTGCACTGATGGATATCTCTAACCAAGAGCTTTATCGGAATGATCTCAAAAAATGTAGCACCGCACAAAGCGTTGTAACGTTCCTCCAATCTTTTCATTTTCATCATTCTCAAGTTCATCAAAAGATGGAGGTTTCTATGAGCTTCTATGTTGCCTACAATTTCACTCGATTCAAGAAGTGGGGTATAAAAAGTAGAAATATGATCATCTGAAACTGATAATATCCGTAATCTGCGTAATCTACGCGGATACAGCCCAAAAGAAATTTGCTTCGTTCTGGTATTTATTTAATCTGAGCTGTTTAGGATGCTCGGCTTCAAGAGGAGAAGATTCGGTAGTCGCAAACGCTTCTAACTTCCAAATCGAATACATTTCTAAATTATTAAAATGTTGAGTTGCATATCATCAAAGTCACAAGCTTGACCTTAAATTTTTTTTTTGAGATCCCCTTGCAGCCTTCTTGGCCTAGCACGGGGGGCCCCTTACCACCTTGGTGTGAAGAGTTATGCCCGAATTTTTCCTCTACTTGTGGATTCCAGCTTCCCCGGAGTGACCTACGCCATGGTTAGCAGCCATGGGATGCCTCTCTCCAATGCCGGTAAGGCCGACATTCCCTGTCTCACGAAGTAAGCCATCGGATCCGCTGTACCCTTAGCGTTCCCGGAGAGAGCCTCTTCATGGTTTGCAAGACCATGATTTGGTGAGACTCAAACTCCAATGCCGGTAAGGCCGACATTCCCCGCACCTCCCCGTGCACTTAGGAAGGCACGTCGGGTCGGCTTATCAACTCCCTACGTTACCCACCCTCCCCCTGCTTCGCATTCGCCCAAGGCCCGCTAAGTCGAACCTCGTGAAATGGGAAAACCCAGGATTTCTCTGAAGGATAATCCTGGGGAAAACGCCATCCCAAAGCAGGCGGGGTAAGATCGGTCCTTTTCCCGTCGAAAAAACCGCAGAAAAAATTTCCGAGTGACTTCGCCGGGAATCGAACCCACGACCCCTCGAGCAGTGTTGATTCCGAAGCCAGCACGCTATCGACTGAGCCAACACTGCTCATCTGCTTGACCTTAAATTAAATACCAACATTTATCAACATCTCGGATTGAAATGAAGAACCTGGTATTACTCTACTAGTAATAGTTACTGTGTAATGGGTGTTGTTGATTTTCTAGTCGTGATTTTGAGAGTCAGTGCGGTCGCACGCGTGAAGAGTTTTGAGTGATTATTCATGACTGAAATAGTACAAAGAATGTCAAAAGTATCATCCTTGCGTTTCAGTCCTTTCGAGAAATTGAAAAGATACCCTGGTCCGATGTGGTCAAAAATCAATCGTACTAAAGTTCAAGACATAGAATGAAGAGAACCGTTTCAAGAATGCAGTCAATATTTTGTCAAAAAGTCGAATCAATTACCATGAGAGTATTTCTAGTTCACTTACATAGATTTCTTCCTGGAAAAAACTTGAGCGCAATTTGACTGCCTGATCTTACGTGGGTTTGGAGCAAATGAGTAAATTCAAAGTTACCAGCAAAGGAGTTATCTCCCCGCAATTTGCTTCAAAAGAGCCAAAAAAATGATTTCTCAGGCTCTAAGAGCAAAAATTGATTCAACACACTTCTTTTATATCATTTTATGTAATGTTCTACGAACTTCTGAAGAGGAAAAACCGAGTCACCATTCGATTTATTTTCGCAACCAATTCTCGCACAGGAGTTGATCATGTCAGTGATTCATGAATTCAATCTGAAGCTGGGCACGTTCATTTGGGCCAGGGACTCAAATTTACGTATTTCTTCGACTAGAAACGAAATAGAGGTCTTTTGGGTTTCACAGCATCTATAAGTGAAAGAATAAATTCGTCAAACCATGTCAACCACTTTTGTAGTAGTCAGCACTTCCATTCATGAACAAGCACGTGCAACTGACGATACAAACATGACGGTGTACATCCAGATAAAGGTATTTGTATGCTGTAGGATACTTTTTTACGTGTGGTACTTTGGGAATCAGGCTTGACAAGCCAGACCCATGCGGCTGACTCTGTCCGGATGGTAAATTTGAGTCTCATGAATTTTTTTTATCCTATGAAATCGCGGTTGAAGCTCCGTGGAATCATGTCTTGATATTTTTTTGCTTCACTGACTTCATATTTATCAATCCTTCACTGACGCGATTGTTCGTGATTCGACCGGGTTGTGGCATTGGTGCAACCCGCGGCATATCCGAAGGTGACCGGGTCACTAGGGCTTTGAAGTGGCAGTAAGGCGGTGTCGAGATGTGAGTGGTGGTGTGTTGGCGGAGCGTTGGAAATAACTGACGATTGCGTTGGGTAGTGGCGGAAGATTAATGACCACAGAGAGCAACTGATGGGGTGCGTCTTCGTCCGTGTCGAGGAGAAGACTGACGCTTGGAGCCGAATTTTGCGGGGTTACATAGGGAATCCTACTAAAAAATGCACACGTGGTATTAAACATGCTAACGCACGTGCAATGGATAGTGTTATGGCACGTCCTAATTCAGGTATAAGAGCACGTTCCATAGCATGTGCTATTACAAGAGTGAAAGCGTGTACCATTATCGCATGGCTAATCCAGCAGAAGACATCTGTTGAAGTGTGTTTTGCTAATGTATCAATCTGTTTATTTACATTACCGAAAATTGATTGCTAAAACAACGAAGCGCTCCGTACTCTCCAAAATATTTGCCGGGATAGCAAAGCTAGTCAGATCGCTAGCTTAGCAGCAAATCGTTTTTTTAATCATTCATAAACTGTACTTGATCAACTGGACTACATCGACACCTAATTTTGCTTGTCTGTCGGGTCATCTATAATCGTGGATAGTTCAATTCATCGACTGTTTGGAATGCCTATGATCGAGCAATAAGGGAAGTCACACATTTGACCGAAAACACAACTTTTTGCTGACAATTTCACTTCAGCTGAATTTTTGAGATCTTGAGACAATTCAAAAAACATTTCTCTTCTTTTTCAAGCAAAAGCCAAATGTACTAACTCGATTTTTTTCAAAAGTCAAGGAGATGATCAATGGAATTGTAGAAAGCCGGATGAAAATTCATTTCGGAGCGCAATGAGAAAAAATCGGTACAAATCGTTGCAAGGAAGGCTCTGCAATAATCAAAATGCCTCTCGTATGATAGAAACTCGACCTGATTTCACTTTCCCGTGATACAGAGCTGTTACGAAAATTGTAAAATCCTCCCGCATTGATGGGTGAATATAGATCTTCCCATTGCGCTCCGACATACATTTTTATCTGGTCTTCTAGAAGTGTACAGGTCGTCCCTTTCTTTGCATAGGGGAAAAATCACGCGAAGAGCGTTCGAAGGCTGGTTGTAATATAATAAAAATTGTTTGAATCATCCCAATATCTCAAGTGTTCACCTAAAATGGCATTGTCAGCATAAAGTTGTGGATTCATGTCAATTTGCGATGGGACCCGCAAAATCGATCATCGTCATTCAGAAACATTCATCGTTAATTGTCACTAACAAGGAGAGGTCATGGTCTGTGGGTCGTGAATTCGGCTGAAACTCTGGGAATCGTCTCCTTTTGGTAGCAAAAGATGATATCCAAAACCGCTAACTTGAATGCGAAAACGTTTCAGAGCTATGGTCAATAACATTAGCATTGTTAGTATACCTATATATATCAACTCCCAACATGGGCCTATATGGGCAACGCTAATATCATAGGCTGTAGCTCCAAAACGTTTCAGCATTCAAGTAAGCGGTTTCGGATATCATCTTTTGGTGCCAAAATGAGACGATTTCCAGAGTTTCAACCGAATCCACGACCCACAGACCATGACCTCTCCTTGTAAGCATATTAAGAAGTCCAGATGACTTCATCAAATTAACTTCGTGTCTGACAATGCTCAACCGAAAACTTGAGCATTTGCCGTATGAGACGTGTCGAAAATCTCTTTCAATACTTGTATCATAGTTCATATCTTCGAACAAGTGTTCCATTCAACTTTATAATCTTTATATTCTGAGAAAATTGTATGGATGAGGTGGTCAGATCCCGAATTCTTTCCTTGTAGATCAGCTTCTTCACCCACGGTTTTTTTCAATTCTAGATTTTCCAGAGTTCCATACTTGATACAGATAGGATTCCTTCTCATACTAGTCAGCCTAACTCTTCACGTGCTCGATCGAAATATTGAGTATACATCACGTACGGACTTTTTATGGAGGAATAAGCTCAAGGTAGAGCAAGATGAGGTCGAAACGATGCGAGGTATTAATAAAATACTCTTGGAAAACATCCTGCCTGCTCACGTGGCTGACCACTTCCTCGAGGCTCGCGAAAATCAGGTACTGATATCGATCAATTTTTGGGCTTATTTCATGATCATTTGATCATAAATAATTCTTCATACATAATTACGCCAAGATTACTCAATCGGAGATATTCTGCAGCCAGAGTACCTATCAAGAATGGAATCAATTTCATTTGCAGAAACACGATTTGTATCACGAAACATACAATAGTATTGCCGTCATGTTTGCCTCAATACCGAATTACAAGGAATTTTACGACGAAACGGATATCAACAAACAAGAATTAGAATGTCTCAGGTTACTCAACGAAATAATATGTGACTTTGACAAGCTACTCCTGAAACCCAAATATTCCAGCATCGAAAAAATTAAGACTATAGGTAGCACTTACATGCTCGCCTGCGGTTTGAGTCCCGGAAAAGAGGATTCAGAAGGTCAGGTAAGCACACATGATTAGGTTTATAATGTTAAACTGATATCGGACCTTCTTCTAATCTGAAGATTATTATGATGTATTCTGTATCCTGTTATAGATCGATATGATGAAGCAACAGGAGCATAATGTTATAGTACTCGTCGAGTTCGCTATTTCTCTGATGACGCTCTTGGATCAAATCAATAGAGAATCATTCCAGCGATTCAAACTCAGGATAGGTGAGCAAATTCTTGATTAAAACTAAGAATATAACTAATCAATCTAAAACTCATAAGGAATGTCGAAATAGCATGTGAAAAACAAGTACATTCGAGTCCGTTTTACCAGCAGAGTAGTCCGTATTCCAGCACTTACGTTTGGAAAAATTTCATGCAATGTTGCGTATCGTTTCAAAATCAAGATAAAGTCCCATTGGTTAAATCCTTACTTTCACATAAAGTGACAAGTTTCATACTTTCGGAGGATGCATCCGTCAATACCGTCAACTGAGGTAACTTTGAGCAGCAGAGTTAACTTTGGGGCACTCGAGTAAAACTTCGTACATTTCCGCTATCGAAAAACCAGGTCCCTCTTCGGTTCTAGTGCGGCTTCTGCTCATTAGCGGCATGTGTGGGTAATGTCTTGCATCGATGTGAAAGCCCCTATCAGCTGTATGTTCCTCTATAACGAACTTTCCCGAAAAAATGATTAAGGATCGAAAGAAAATTTTTCCAAACAATTGGTGGCATTTGAGCACTTCCAGGCCGAATCCAAGGTAATGGCGCTAGATTTGAATGAACCATGCCGATAATTCGACGATTTCATCGTTACGTTGGTGTAATTCCACCCTGACTAAATTTTGTCAGGTAAAAATTGAAAAACTTGTGCTTTTCTTGCAAACCAGGGTGGATTTGAAAGACTTCAATGGGAAAATACATGCTTTTTCAGTATATGGGATAACTTTGGAACACCTCAAAAAATCGAAGAAAATCAGGCTTTTTCGGATACCGGGCGGAGTATCTTTGGAACACTTCATGATTGAGTTTCAGAGAATGCACAATAAAGTCCTTTCCATGAGATCTACCATGACACATGGGAGCCTCAATGACATTGGAGACATAAATCGGATTTCCAATGTTTGGGAATGAATGTGGAGCCGTGCGGCAAAAAAGTGTCAAAACTTCTCATTTTTCTCGTTTACTGTTCCAAAGTTACCCCAATGAGAGTCTAACTTTGGGACACTACTTTGAAAACACATAGTTCCGTCCAGGGACGTCCAAGTAGACTTCAAGACCCGTCAACCGAACGCTGGAATTGTAAATTTTCGATTGACCTTGAATAGATTGCACTTTTGCTGCAAGACTAAAGAGTTACGGAAGAATTTCAATAAAAAATGATCGAAATTGTTCCAAAGTTACGCCATATGACGGTGATCAAATCGTATTACCGTGAATTCATAGTTGAAATGACAACACATCCATAACTCTTCATTACAAGGATTCATCTATTCTTTGTTCCCTCTATTCTTCAGCCTCTACTTTGAACCTCTTCGGCACTCAGCCAAAAATTGATCAAGTTGAACGGCATCGAACTAATTGATCGAACAAAAATTAACCAAATTGAGAAGAAAAAGCGATTAAATCTGATATCCAATACAAATTACTAAACAGATCCATTATCACAGTTTTAAATCACGGTCCAGTGATCGCCGGAGTCGTGGGCGCGCAAAAACCGCAATACGACATCTGGGGAAATACGGTGAATGTGGCTTCGCGTATGGACAGCTGCGGCGAAATGGGTAGGATACAAGTTACCGAGGACACGGCCAAAATCCTGCAAAGTGCTGGTTATAAGCTCACATGTCGCGGGCCGACTTACGTCAAGGGAAAAGGACAGCTTACTACTTACTACGTCAACACTGCCTTTGATACCAAGGAGGGCAGCCACTAAAACAATCCAGACTGTTTTCGAATTTGTTGTCTATGCTGTTAAAAATCAAATTTCATCGTATCCAGTGTCAGATTAAGAATGATGCTTGTAAGAGTTTCTTCTGATCTTAAACCGAGAGAGTGTGTGGATCTGTATCAGGAAGTCTTCAAAGATTCGCAGAATCATCGGACAACCCTACATTGGTGGATGCGAGTTGCCGATGTTCGTATTTAAGATTAATTTTGAATAGTACGTATGTTCTCGAGACATCTAAGCTTCGAGAATTGACTACCTGTTGCTCTGATTGTGACAAATTTGACTGTTAGTGATTATCTCCATACTAGCTAGCAGTGCATGGAGAGCTACTGTACTCTCTCAACATGAATCAGCTATTTTAGCTGATTTGCAGCTAACGTGGACGGATTTTCACTGAATATCAGCTACAATAGCTGAATATCAGCTAAAATAGCTGATTTTCGGTCAAAATCCGTTCGTGTTAGCTGATTAATGTTGAGAGAGTACTTCATCGGAATTCTGTAAATAAAAATCAGGAATAATGGATCTAATGGCGTAAGCCCACCATCGAATTAGATAGCGGGATTTTAGTACGTCCCGGGAAGAAATCATCGAGGATATGATCGGAGAATACTTCATACAATTTTTTCAATGTTTGAGTGCTCTCAAAATGACAAGAAATAGTATGCGTACCTCAACCATGAGGTTCATCGCTTTTGAAATTGCTCAGAAGCGAGCTACAACATAATAAACTGACAAGGGGAGTCCGGAGTCTCCGGGTCCTGAAATCTCACCAAAATTTTTTTACAGTTTCGTACCACCTACAATATGAAGAACCCAAAGCAACTCTTTCAAATGGGCCTCCCGTTCAAAGCTACAGCCTATGACATTAGCATTGCCCATATAGACCCATGTTAAAAAGAGATATATATATATATATATATATATATATATATATACTGACAATGCTAACATTTTTGCTTGTAGCTCTGGACAGGAAGCCCATTTGGCGGAGTTACTCTGGTTCCTTCATATTCTAGGTGGTACGAAACTGAAAAAATTTCAGTGAGATTTCAAGACCCGGAGACTCCGGACTCTCCTTGTCAGTGCAAAATGTACCATCATCCGATACTTTGAGAACCAATATTTATTATTCAGCACACGAAAATGTAATACTTTTCACCATTACAAAAGCATTTCTACATTAGTACATTGCCTTCTGAAACATTCAGAGGACTTGAAGTAAGAGAGAAAATATCTTCGACTAATAATTCCCAGGAAAATTTGTTGTCAAGTCTCATACGCTGGCATTCCGTAGTATAATGACATGTAACGCCATTGAATGAACACAATACATAGTAATAAGTGCATGCCATGATCCTGTCAAAATAAGATACGAAAAATGATTCTGTCAAAATTATCATTACAATGGGGTACTTGGACATTTTTGGCAAAAATAACCATTGAACGAAGTCGCACTTGAAGAATCGTAATAACACTCTGTTTGAAATATTTTTTGACGTTTTTTATTATCACAGAATAGGTCTAAAATTCTTTTCGCCACTCACAGCTTATTCGGGAATATAAGATCCCTCAAAAAAAAGTTCTAGAATCTATAACTAGAAATATTGAGGGGGAAGAATCGAAGTAAGTATCAAAATTGGAACAAATTGTCACAAACGGCTCTGTTATATGCCCCCATCTTTTCTGATATACAGAATCGATGAAAATGACTCGAACGAAAACCAGAGCCAACTTTTTATTAATTCATTGAATTCAAATGAAATATGCTTCTTGATATTATTTCTACCATTTTGTTCATGAACTCAATCGAAACCATCGTCACAGTTGAAAACTTTGAGCTTAACTTTCTACATCCCCGAAACATCAAACGGAATCAGTAAGAACAATCGTCCATGAGTAAATATTCATCATAGATGGACGTCAATACTTATCATTATATCATGTATTCATGTATTGCACTTAAAACGCCAGGGAGCTCGAATAATCAAAAATATTCATCAGTGCTCATCGAAATATGAACACATGCAGCACGCCTTGCCTGATTTGAGTGAGTATATCGATTGATGGACACCACTTGTGAAGAATGCACTAGCCCTGCTAGTAGATCTTAGGTCAAGTTATCTTGCCACGGTGTTACTGAAACACATTTTCATCAATCTCAGGAGACCCCTTAGCAGTGTTTTCTGTGGATGGTAAATTTTGATTTCGAAAGCAATATCCAATCATAACGAAGATCCCCTACGTCGGAGTTTAACAGAATAATGATATTTTCGAATTTTATCGTCATTTCTCGTTGATACTGGTCAACCAAATAATGGGGACAGAATTAGAGATTCCCGGGCTATGATTCCTTCTTATTTTCATGTAGAGTCCGAATCTGCGACGCCCTCCCCCTTCTCCCCAGATGCCAGACTTTTTTCAAATTTGAGTACTGCATTCTTCGTGTTTTTTGCAATAGTCTACAAGATTCTCCGTATCCTGGTCTGCTGAACACGGTGGCAGTATTTTTACAGGGCAAGGACGCGTTCAAAACAAATAATAAACTTAGCACTTTGGGTTGGTTTTGCATAATTTTCTCGATTTCACTATAGATATTAACAAACTCAGAAAATGGACCAAGAACACCGTGTTTGAGTATATCAAGGGCGTAATTTCTCTATCTTCATGTTCACATCGAATGTCATTCATTTGCAATCACCGAAAACAAGTAGACTACACGGGTATTAACCCTAACATTTCGTTGTGAGCAATTGGATACCGTGCTTACCCGTAATGAAGCAAATTTAATGTTAGTTAGCTCAAAGTGCCTCTAAAGCTAAGGAAATTGCTCATTTTCCTTAAGATGGTAGTACGATATATTGTTCCTTGCGGGCTCAAAGAAATAACTCTGATCGGTGAAGCATTAGCATTTTGAGGTCAAGTGCAAAACTGGTCAAATCTAGGTGATAGCAATTCAACCAATAGCGAGGTTTCATACGCGTGTGCTACTCGTTTGAAAATTCACTCATCAAAACAGCCAAATATTAGAGCTCCCGTAGAATTACCCATCCATGATTTGGAGATGAGACATGACAGTTATATTCATACAAAATCATCAACAGAACATCCGCTCTTTCATATCATGAGAAATAAGACTGACATAGCACTTCTGTGATGAATTCCAGTGAATTCCAGAATTTTTAAAATCGAAGGGTTCTAGGTACGGGAGATATCCCATACACCATAATTGATGAGATGATATGAATTGAACTCTGATTGTAGAATGCATATCGATGAATCACAGGCACTTGACAAGAACGAGATGAGTCGCGGAAAAGTACCCGCGTAAAAATCTGAACGATTGGCAATATATTAGCAATATATTGGCAATGTAAATTGGCGATATATCTGCAATATATTGCCAAAGTATTGCCAATTGCAATTGGCAATATATTGCCAATATTTCGGCAAAGATCATGCTGCATTATATTGCCAATATATTGCGTATTTTTGACCAAAAAATTATATTTTTACGCTCACGCATTCGCGTTGACTGATTGATTTTTTTCATACATAATCGTGGACTAAAGCGTTGATTGACTACTCAGGATTTAAGGTTTGAATTTTTTGTCATTTATTTTCAAGACTGATTCTTCAGGGATTTGGTAACAACATGGATCTGGAAAGTATCCAAGTTCGCTGCACTATTAATGATACAAATTGACACGCGCCTTGTAAGTCTGATGATGAAGAAGAAGAGTTTTCAAGCAGGAATATTAGACCTCGTAAGATTGTGTACAGTTCTATGAAAACGTTGAAGCAAGGCAAATTGGACATTGAATCGGGATACAGTCAAAACGAAAACCTCATTTAAATTGAGCTACAGCAAATTATCACTAAAAACATGTTAGAAAAAGTAGGCGGCAACTGTATGCGATTGCGCAGATGATGGTGCATATTCATCTCGTGAAAATTCCACGGAGCGATTTTGATGAACGTCGTCGCACAATCGCCGTCTTCGATGAGAAGTAACGCTCCAAAGTTGAAAGGGTAAATATGGGGGGATTATTGAATTTTAGCTCCACCGCAGCGATGTCCGTGGAATCTTGCACGCGATGCAGAGTGTGCAGATATTCAGCCAGATGATGAACACACAAATTTTGTTGACGGTAAAATCCTCATCAATCGGCGCACAGAGTCACATCCTCCAACCTGTGGAGAAAAATCATTCCACAAAGAATCAATGGGCCCACAATAAGCTTCAATGAAATATCCCGGCACGAGTTGCTCAAATTTTGATCGACGATTTCTAGTGAGGTTTCAAATGAACGATTTTGACGCACGCCTCGACACAAGGGAGGTTATGAAAACAGCAATGCGTTGTGTTTGATCTAACTATTATATATGAGATGAAGCGTTTTAAAAAAATCACTTATCTGATGGCCAGTTCGTCGTTACAAGCCGCAATCAGGCATGCGAGTTTTCGTTCCCTGCGTAGATTTTCCCTTAATCAGCTGGCAATAGCGAGTCAAGAATCTTAATCGAGTTCTCATTTTGTCAACATCGAGCAGACTGAAGTATTGATTTCTGTAGGCAACGTGGTTGATAACCACCACTCTCATACAAAATAACTTCAGTCCGCTCGATGTTTACAAAATGAAAACTCGATCAAGATTCTTGACCCGCTATTGCCAGCTGATTGAGGGAAAATCTACGCAGGAGACGAAAACTCGCATGCCTGATTGCGGCTTGTAACGACGAACTGGCCATCAGATAAGTGATTTTTTTAAAACGCTTCATCTCATATATAATAGTTAGATCAAACACAACGCATTGCTGTTTTCATAACCTCCCTTGTGTCGAGGCGTGCGTCAAAATCGTTCATTTGAAATCTCACTAGAAATCGTCAATCAAAATTTGAGCAACTCGTGCCGGGATATTTCATTGAAGCTTTTTTTTTTTCTTTCATTAAGCAAAGAAGTCTTACAAAGAGCTTATAATGCTATTACAAAGTTTTGACTAATTCTAGAAATATAAATATTCAGATACTCATGTTACATTCTGCAAAGAATTTGCATACCTTTTTACAGGCTTCTATTTGCGGTTTCTCAATCAATAACTCTATTTTCAAAGGTAACTGAAATTTTAATCGAAAAAGTTCTCTCAGCAACGTTTTCCTAGGATCATTATACAACTCACATTGCCAAATTACATGATTCAGATCTTCATCACTCTGTCCACATTCGCATAGGGAGCTATTTACAATATTGACTCTGGCTAAAGATGCTGCGAGATTGTAGTGCCCAGATCTGCAGCGATTAATAGTGACAACTTCTCGTCGGTCAAGTTTGACATTGTTAAACCACGGTTTTTTCAAGGTATTGTAAAACTGTTCAAAGTATGAGATACCTTTTATAGATCCAGTTTTTTCAATTTCATTTAGCGTATTTTCGGTACTTTCATGTCTGAATGATTGGAAGTAGTCCGTGTAAGGTATTTTAGTTGGCAATGCTAGCTCATCATTGGCAGCATTTTTAGCCAGATTGTCTACTTCTTCATTCCCTCTTATTCCTATGTGAGACGGGATCCACACGAATTTTACAGTGATCAGTGGGTTGTCTCATTTGAACTGATTATATTTTTCTTTGATTCTCATAACGCAGGGACTAATTCGCTTACTTAGCTTAACTGATTCAAGACTTTTTAGTACTCTTCGAGAGTCACAGAATACAATATAACTGTGCCGAGGGTTGTCTATAATAATATCGAGAGCATTTTCGAGGGCGATACATTCAGCTGTGAATATGGAAGCAGTTTTTCGTATAGTTTTTGTGATCGTTATTTGGAGTTCTGGGCATATGCAAGCTGACCCTACATTTGGGGCGTCTTGCATCTTGCTTCCATCGGTGTAAATAGTATAGGAACTATTAGATGCGATGTAATTACTAAGCATTGAATCCGGATTTCGAACTGTTCGGAGATGTTGCCCAACGTGAAAGTCTGCTTCAATGCTCGTGGAAGAAGTCTGATAATCAGAGGAGAATATATTGGATGTGTCCATGGAGTCATAATGATTCTCAATAACATCAACTATGCATGTATTAATTATTTCCATTTTCTTGTGTAACGGTTCTGATCTCAATAATTTTGCTCGATAATTGAATATGAGGGTTATCGTTAAAGACATTGCATCTCCTTAATAATTTTGGATATGAAACAACTGCAGAGAAATCTGGTTCGTTCCTCTAGAAGAGGGAGTTTCGATTCAGCTTGTAACAGATTGAGAGGAGTACTTACGCGATATCCTAGTGCTTTGCGTATACCGGCATATTGTATTTTCTCTATACGTTCAATGAGATCTTTTCGTGACGGAAAGTAGACAAAAATTCCATATTCAACAACAGAGCGAACATAGCTTTTATAGAGCGTAAGGAGCGTCTGGGGGTCAGACCCCCACCACGTTCCACATAAGTATTTTACAATATTGAGAGCTCTGCTACTCTTTTCTTTGACATGGTTGATGTGTGGGGTAAATGTAAAATTATAATCAAAAATGACTCCCAGGAATTTGACAGTGTTACTTGACTTGATTTCATGATTGTTGACGATGATAGAGGTTTCTCCCGCGCGAATACCTTTGTTATTGAAATGTACAAGGACAGTTTTGCGAGAACAGAGCTCAAGTCCAATTTTGTAGAGGTTTTCATTCACCATGTTTACTGCTCTCTCAACAACATTCCTGCATTTATGAAATGGGGAGAACTTGGAGTAAAGGCAAATGTCATCAGCAAACTGAGAAGACTGAATACTTTTAGGGATGCCTTTGAGTATATCTTTTACATATATGATATGGAGTAGCGGACTCAAAACTCCACCCTGTGGCACCCCCTTGCCGCAAGCTCTGTAGCTGTCGCCAAGTATGTTCGTGAAAATTTATCTTTCGTGGGTTAAAAACTTGATAAATCTTACAACTTTTTCTGAACATCCGATTTCGGAGAGTTTGTCTATCAGTATGCTGCTATCTACATTGTTGAAAGCACCCGAGACATCTAGAAACGCAGCTAATAGATCACTTCGTCTAGAAAGAGCTTCATTGATATTGATCCCCAGATTGAATAAATTGTTGCTTGTCGATTTGCCTGCTCTAAATCCGGTTTGGTCATCTGGGAGAATTTCATTATGTTCACACCACCATTGCAGCCTAGATTTAACGAGAATTTCGAAGAGTTTGCACAAACATCGAGTCAGAGCTATCGGGCGAAAACCGGAACCATCGGGTTTGTCAATAAAATGCACATAAGTATCTTTCCAGCACTCAGGGTAGGAGTGAGTTCGGAACATTTCATTAAAGATATCTGATAGCAAAAGATGGTACTTGATAGGAAGTTTTTTAATGACTTCATAGTCAATGCCATCCATGCCTAGAGACGAGTTGTCTCTTTTGCCAAAAAGTGCGGTGTTAAATTCATAAAAGTCAAACGGTTCATCAAAAAAGTCATTTTGAGGGCATTCGGGTATCGAACTTGGGTCAGTGTTCACCCACGGTGGACAGATTTTATCGAGCGATTCTATAGTTATGTCTGTTTGCAAATTCTCTGAGGTGTGATTTTTCCTAATTTTGATCCACTTATTTTTGAGTATTTTACATTTATTCCGCACATATGATCTATCGCGTTGGAATGTGACTGTTGCAGCGAATGCTCGAAAGTGCTCTCGCTTAGCTTTTTTGAAGACTTTTTTCGCTTGAGCCGCTACTTTTTGATACTGTATAAAGTCAACAAGTAACTTAGAAAATTTCCATTTTAAGAACGAGGCTCTCCTCAGTCTTTTTATTTTATCACAATCAAGATTCCACCAAGGAGCTGGGTTGCTGTGTTTAGTAGGCCTATAATTAAGGTTTCTGAACTTTGGAGTATTGTTTTTCATTGCGCTCGTGATTATTTCTGTAAACATCTCATATTTGACACTAGAATTTGACTGATCGTATTCAAGGCTCAAGAATCGTTCATACTCTGCATCCAGCTCCTTGTTGAAGTTTTTCCAGTCTGTTCTCATTGATTTAAGCTTAAGTGTTTTTTTGGAATAATAATTTATAGCAGTTTCAAGTTCAAAATTTATCGGAAAATGATCAGATCCAAATGCTTCATCTTTGACTGAATATGGAATAGCGTCTACTAAGTTTGTTGTACTGAGCAGGAGATCTAGATTAGAAAATTTATTTCTCCGAAAATCGGCTCTGGTATATGTGCAGTCATTATGTATGTGTAAATCATGGTCACTGATACTCTGAGCAAATCTTGCACCATTGGTGTCAGTATAACGACAATTCCAAAGTTGATTATGTGCATTGAAGTCACCTATAAGAATAGTGCGTGAGCTGTGATCAACATTTCCTACAATCGTGTTCCATTGCAACTGCGATAAATTTCTTTTTCCAGGTGGCCTATAGCAAACAATGATATTGAAATGAGGTTCGACCGAATTGAAAGATATACCACATATTTCGACTCGGTCATCAGGTGACTTCAAATTTGGGATTTCGCGGAATGCTAAATGTTTCTTTATCATGATACAAATACCTCCACCTCGTCGATTATCTCTATCCTTACGGTAGCACACATAGCCTGCAGGTACGTCGATGACGTCAGCGTCAGTCAACCAGGATTCAACACAGATGAAAACGTCGATATCTTGTAGTAGTAGAGGAAGATCTCTCATTCGTTCCTTGATGCTTCTTGCATTCCAGAACGGGAATTTCACATTAGAATGGTGTCTGACGTTTTGATCCATTGTTCAACTAAAGTTAGGCAGAAGATCCCTTTTCACTCTCTGTTTCAGACTTGGAGACCGCTGATGGAGCCGAGTCCGCCTGCTTGTTGATTTTATTTCTCATCCTTGTAAGTCTTGACTCCATGCGTCGGCTCGCAAGTAGCGGATAGACTTTTTCAATCATATCCAACATTTGATTTGGTTCATGATGTAGCTTCTTTATGTCATTAATCAAGTCAGTGCTAGCATGCGTCTTGATGATCATTTGACAAAAGTCGTCGTAAGATACGGTGGGATTTTGAGTGCCATCGAAGGCATTTTTTGCAGGCAGTAGAGATTCTTCAACAAACTTCTCATAGTCATGAGGTTTTTCTGTCTTAACTTTTTTGTGAGCACGACCACGATCTCTTGCGCGAGTATGAGGAGGCCGCGGCTTCAACATTGGGTCAGTCTGCAAATCAGTTGCCGTATCTTGGGATGTAGTAGAAGATAAAGCTCGCTTGTTTGTTTGATTTCCTTGAGGTTCGGGCTGTTCTTGGAGAGGCTCATGTGTTTGTAAACAGCTCTCGTCATTATTCGTAGGAAGCTCGTTTCGGCTGTCTAATATCCCAGGTGAATTGTCACCGGATGCCGTTGACTCATTGGTTTGTGTACAGTTTTTAGCTACACTATAAAAAATATTAATGTAAATTTACAATACAGGTCGGTAAATATCCAACTCTGATAGTTGTGAATTTCAGCTAATTTTTGTGAGTTTACAAGCGCTTGTGAATTTACCACTCTCAGAGGGGGTAATTCTTGGATACCACTCTCAGAGTGGTAAATTTCATCCCACAGAAGTATGCACTGCGCGTGCGTGACGCGAGTAAGCAGAGTAAGCTGAGTTAGACTCGCGAGCAGAAGACTCAATCTGTAAACATCTAAACTGCCCTCGCCTCTCTTCGGCATCGCGAGGTTGCCGCTGCAGAGGGAGTCTGTGACTCCGACGACATCCCCGAGCAGTCCAGGGCAATCCGGTCTGCTCTGATTATTTCAAAATTGAAGTAAAGTCTCGTGACTTCATTGTGTGCGGTCGTTCCGCCCGGGGTAGGATTTGGTTTTGAGGTTATCTTTTACAAAACTGTGTTCCTCTCAAACTATTCTAAAATAAGTTGATATCATGCAAGTCATCAAATAATCTAATAAATTCGATATATTTGTACACAACATTCACATTACACTCTCATCCGAGCTTCTATCTACTCTGTTGTGCTCAATGAGAAAAAAAAATAAAATCAGCAGACAGAAATTTACAACCGCGAAGGTAAATTTCAGCTGACGAAGCGGTGGCGCTGCTGTATGAAATTTACCGTCGGACGGTGAAATAATTTACAAGCCGCTTGTAAAATCACAACTCCCAGAGTGGTATCCAAGAATTACCCCCTCTGAGAGTGGTAAATTTACATAAATTTTTTTTACAGTGTATATGGCCTGTTCCTTTGCAAATGAAGCAGGTAGTCGAGTCTGTAGATAGATAAGTCCAATAGGTGATCCCATCGTGTACAATTTGTAGAGTTTCTGGCAATTCAACTTCATCTTCTTCACTAATATAAAATTGACGGCGGAAAGAGACGATGTGCGATCTACCAGGCTTTGAAAGATTCGCTCGGATGTTACTAATCGATGATAGCACTTTAATTCCAATATCGCTAAGAGCTCTAATAAAGACTTCATCAGAAACTGATAGATGCACATTAGATATAATCACTCTTTTGTGGTCATTTATCAGTGGTTTGATTGGAAGAAGGAATTCCTTCACTTGTACTTTCTTTTTCTTCAGTAACCCATTCTGCACTTGACACATAAATACACACTCTTCCACCAGAAATCTTTGATATTCCACGAACTTCACTCAAAGCTATCAACGTTTCTAGACCGTCTAAATAGTCGTCGTTGGTAAGACCTTCTTTGGAATCGATGATAATTGCATGCTCCCGTTTTGGTCTGAGAGTATTGGCGTATACTTTTGCAAAAGTTGGCTTCGATGTTTGCGCTGGGATAACTTGATTATTGACATTGGTTGAAGAAGACGCATGCCCCCTGTTATCAGAAGACATCGCGAACTTTGTGTGCTGCAGATTTATTACAGCACACTTAGTTTAGAGCCGCAGAACGGCTCACCCGGTTTTTGTAATACACTCGCGTACAATCAGTGCTTGCGAGTTGCCATGAAACACGTCTGCTCGCGGCGAACGCTCGATCGAGACTGTCATTGAAGCTCATTGTGGGCCCACTGATTCTTTGTGGAATGATTTTTCTCCACAGGTTGGAGGATGTGACTCTGTGCGCCGATTGATGAGGATTTTACCGTCAACGAAATTTGTGTGTTCATCATCTGGCTGAATATCTGCACACTCTGCATCGCGTGCAAGATTCCACGGAAATCGCTGCGGTGGAGCTAACCCATATTTACCCTTTCAACTTTGGAGCGTTTCTTCTCATCGAAGACGGCGATTGTGCGACGACGTTCATCAAAATCGCTCCGTGGAATTTTCACGAGATGAATATGCACCATCATCTGCGCAATCGCATACAGTTGCCGCCTACTTTTTCTAACATGTTTTTAGTGATAATTTGCTGTAGCTCAATTTAAATGAGGTTTTCGTTTTGACTGTATCCCGATTCAATGTCCAATTTGCCGTGCTTCAACGTTTTCATAGAACTGTACACAATCTTACGAGGTCTAATATTCCTGCTTGAAAACTCTTCTTCTTCATCATCAGACTTGCAAGGCGCGTGTCAATTTGTATCATTAATAGTGCAGCGAACTTGGATATTTTCCAGATCCATGTTGTTACCAAATCCCTGAAGAATCAGTCTTGAAAATAAATGACAAAAAATTCAAACCTTAAATCCTGAGTAGTCTATCAACGCTTTAGTTCACGATTAGGTATGAAAAAAATCAATCAGTCAACGCGAATGCGTGAGCGTAAAAATATAATTTTTTGGTCAAAAATACGCAATATATTGGCAATACAATGCAGCATGATCTTTGCTGAAATATTGGCAATATATTGCCAATTGCAATTGGCAATACTTCGACAATATATTGCGGATATATCGCCAATTTACATTGCCAATATATTGCGGATATATCGCCAATTTACATTGCCAATATATTGCCTATATATTGCCAATCGTTCAGATTTTTATGCGGCTAGTTTTGTGCTACAAGATCTGAAGCACGTATTATTATTTTGACTGATAGAAACCAATCCAGAAACGTCTCTCACATCAACTCTGAAGAAGTGATCAAACGTTAATTCATGAATAGTCAGATGATATTCTTATATCAACTAAGTAACCTTTCACGCTGTTTTGACACATTTGATAGCATGCACATGTTCAGTATCTGCCATTTTTTGCCACAAATGATACATTTTCCGGTGGTTCCATGACATTTCACAGCTGTTAGGCTACCCATGGCCTCAATCTCTCATTAAAAATCAGATTTGGTATCCACATTGTATGACTACCATTTTCAATAGTTTTTCTTCACCTCCGGGCATGCGGAAGCCCGTATTGAGCTTTTTTGATATGTGGAAAAGTGTCTGGGGTGAATTATATTCCCACACAGACGCTCTCTCGCGCCTCATCCACCAAGAAATCCAATCTGTCAGCATCTAGATATCTGCATTATATACCCTGTGGTATTTCTGATCGATTCAAGCGAGGATAAGTTATTGATCCACGTTTTTCGAGTTCTGGTTCAAGCTCATGTCATATTGAGGAAATTACGTCGCATTTTGCGAGCTCTCCTGTCCATGAAAGTTATCCACCCTTGAAAGTCCTCGACTGAATGATTTTCCGCATGGAAGTATCTCGAGATGAGGAAGCTTCACACAGCGAGAAATCAAAACAAAGTTTCGGTTGCTAGTAGTAATTATCTAAAAGCATAGGCGCTCAATACCAAGGATTCCCCTTAATTTCTCGCTGTGCGTCGATGTTCATCATGTGATTCTATGGGATTGTCAGAATTCGATGAAATGAGCTAGAATTATTGTATAACAAAAAGAATGCCACAAGAAGTCTACGTTGGCAATTCTAAACGACTTTGGAACAACCTGAAAGATGATCTGAGAAAGCTACATGAATCTCATATGCTAAATTCTTACGAGGTCAATCGCCCACATACTTCTGACCATTGTAGAAGGGATTACGATCCTGGTATAATGTTGTTTTCACTCGATATCCGGGAACTACAAGGAAAGTCGTGTGATGGAGCCGAAAAACCCCGATTCCTAACTTGTGCATGCTATCATTACATTCAAGAGACTTATTTTATAACTGAATCGTTGATCTTCGCTTAAAAGACGTTGATTCGTGGAAAGATTTTTTCAAAGCAAACATATCACCCGCGATTGATTATCCGTTACGCATGAAAGATGTCAAGCAATGGAATACATTTCAATTCAAAGCACCACCAACACGCACCTCTGATCTACTGAAGTGGTTACTCTTTTCAGAGGACCACAAGAAACTTGTCAAAGTATCAGAGTAAGGAGAATGTATACCGGAGGCAATTTTCACACCACCTTTGTACACCTTTTTGATCATAGATGTTGATAAAATGTCAATAACTTTATAGGAAAATTCTGTGAAATTGGACTGTTACACGGTGAGGCAATCATGGAGAATCTGTTAAATAAGATTGTCGAGATGCATGAGATCGACATGGAGACAGATATTTATGGCAAGTTCTACAAGATTCTATCGGAAATGGTAGGAATCGGTTGCAGCCAACCAACTTTTGCAAGAGTTTCGATATTCACATCCACTTTGGTATTGTTTGGAACTGCTTTCTATTATGTCGTACGTTGATAAAAATGGATGCATCTTCAGCCGATGAATAATCAATATTCACTCTCACGTAGAGTATTCTATTCCACAGCTACTCTCCGTGATTGAATCTTGGGGTCACGACTACAGTGCCGTGATTGAGAGCTCAATTTTCTTGTTACTCCTTGCATGTTTCTTAACTTGTTACTCAATCCAGTACAATAATGTTCCGAAGGTAAAACGACAAATATATCAACGCCTCTAAGGAAGAGTGACCCATCGTTGCTCACGATTGACGAGGACCATCACCGTTTGCATGAATTGATGAAAATTAACACTTCTTTCTTGGCGGGTGACTAACGCATTCCTCTTAATAGTGAAGGGAGTGAAACCTCTTTTCTACGCTCTTTGAAAGTATTCGAGTGGAATTTTATTCAAAGCGAGTCGTTTTCCGACTCGAAGTTTGAGTGTCAGCGTCGCAACCCGGCTCCGAGTGATTTTTTGCTCGAAGACCGAGGGAAAATTTCATTTGAAGCGAGTTGTATTTTCACTCGATCCTCGAGTTGCTTATAATTTACAGTATGGGAAAACTAACCATTTATTAATTGTTGAACAGTATTAAAACTGAAATTCTAAATAAGAACAATCCTGCATAAGAAAAAGATGAAAAAAAAACACTTTCAACAAAGTTTAGCATTAATCCATAATTGGTTGTCGCTGGGGTTTGAACCAGGTTTCCTTCTGATTCCTTCGCTGTCCAAACTTGCACCAACCATTTAACCAACTGAGTCATGAAAGTTATTGTCAAATTAGACTCAATAACGAAGATGAGGGCCTTCATGGCATCTAATCTTGAGTTTTCCGACAGAAGTGATTAACTGTAACTCTAAGTAAGACTATTTTTCACTTTTGTCTTGAAGTAGACTATGAATGAATGATCTTTCGTGTAACATGGATTTAAAATCTCAAATGAGGCTACAAATCTGTTTGTTAAATGGACATGAATATGATGGGTGAGCATGGGTGATGGAGATATCGTACCCACTCGCGATTCATACAAAAACCCATTTGAGAATAAATAGCACCATCGTTAGACTTGCCAGTTATAAACATGCGTGTCCGGATGAACTGATTGAATGATCAGCATGGCTAAATCGCGTGGTGCGCGATCTGGTCTGAGTTCAAGTAAAAGAAGAAAAAAGAATAATAAAGTGATCGTCTCATCGAAAGTAAACGAAGGCGCTAATATTTTCATTCGTCCTGCTGGTGCTTCGCCCGCTGCTGCTTCTACTTCGGTTGGTGATACTCCGTGACGGGCCAATTGATTTAAAGGGGAAAATTATTCCATGTACGAATCGAAAACAGAATCAAATAATGTTGACGACACTTGTAAGGTTTCCTTTCAATCAGGGATTCCTCGTATATTGGGGAGAGCAGAGGGGCGCACACCGAGTCTTAAATATTTGCACTGTACACATATCGTAATGGGCTAACGCGAGCGCGGGTCGATCGTGCATCGCGGGTAGCCCGCTCTACCGCGCGTGCGGTCGCGACGGTTCGAACGAAGGGTATTAAAAGCTTAAAGAAGACTTGAAGAAGAGATGACTCCTCTAAACTTACGCGGGCGTGCTTACATACTCGCGAGCGCGGGTAAAAAATCCGGGATAGCAAGCCTAATGTAGAAAGGCTAGTGATCGCTGACTCGAATGGGCTGGAGCTCGCGGAACGGGGGGGTCGATCGCGAACACTATTGAGCCGAGTAGGTCGTACCTGTCTCGACCGTTGCGGGTGGCACAGGTGTTGGCGAAAGGCATGAAAGTTTGAGGATCCGCGAAGGCTGAGCCGATCAACTCCAGGCCTTCTTCAACGGTTGCGAAAGCGTGTACTTTTGGAGTCCCTGATTTCCTGGACGGGCCGGAAGGGCCAAAGTATAAGCTAACGATATACTCAAGTTTTACTACTTTATGGAATTTTGTTTACCTGAAGCAGAACGGCAGTTTGCATTCGTTGAACGGTTGCGAAAGCGTGTACTTTTGGAGTCCCTGATTTCCTGGACGGGCCGGAAGGGCCAAAGTATAAGCTGACGATATACTCAAGTTTTACTGCTTTATGAAATTTTGTTTACCTGAAGCAGAACGGCAGTTTGAATCCGTCACGTACGCCCTGCTCCAAGGCAAGTCCAAAATTTCCACCAGCAAGATGCTGCATTTCATATCTTATTCCTATTGCGCACTAGTTGCGGCTTGTTAAGTAAAATTATACGCGTGATTTGATAAAAGTAGCTTCATAAAAATCAAGAGTGCGTATAGTTGCGCACGTCAAATATTGGCTATTCACGAATTTAATACCAATATATTGGATAGAATAAAAAACGGAGAAATTGAAGGGTCCTGTTTAAATCGATTCACACATTTAGATTCGATTCAAGAACGTCATAGTGAGAATATCACAATAATGATGTTGATTGAGGTTGTGACGGCCGATTTTTTCTCGATTATCGCGTTATTATGATGACTCGATCGATCGAAAGACCAAAATTCACTCGGAGGGCGAGTGACTCTCCTCAATTTTCAAGGAGGTTCAATAACTTCCTGATTTCTGGATGATGATCAATTGGATGTCAAATAATCGATCGAAAATTTTTCATTCGTCGACTAAAAGAATTTCTACAGAAGCATTCAAGTCATTCTCGCTTTACAAAGGCTGATTGGCTGATCTTTGTGCATATCCTTGGAAAATATTCCCTCCTTCTCTTATAGCCGACTTAGAGTAGAAGAAGGAGGAGGAGAGAAATATGTCTCCATCCGAGTATGAGTAAAAACCTTTGAAAATCTCAATCAAATTGGAAACCCACATATTTCACGTAAATATTGAAATTGTCATGCACAAGCGTTGCATGAATTTAAATCATTGACTTCGGATTTGACTCAATTCTCCAGTTTTCAAGATGATCTTCGTTCCTTGATGGTCACCCTCAATGATATTTTATAAAAACTAGATAGTCTTTTGACCCTACACCATACGGGTGGTTGAACCATGCGCGTGGCTAGCCGTTCGGCTGGATTCGGCGAGTGACTCGAGATTCAGAGATGATTATAACTCGAATACTTTTAGAGAGACACTCGTCACAATGTTGTACCGGATCATTATATTTAACGTAATATAATGAGGTCAATGTGCCCAATATGGTCTCACTCATCAGTATCTCAACTGACCCGCACCCGGAAAACATTCTGATTAATTCTCATAGTTTGTGATATTAATGGTCATGAGAAATGATCACTTTCAATTAATCCTAATTGTTCTCTGTCTTTCATAGAAGATATGTATTAGTTTTGTTTCGTCTGATCATTTCGTTAGCTGCTTTCCGGGTATATGGGGCACGTATTAGTTTTCATCCATTTCAATCCTCTAAAACAACACAATTTGGGTCTTTCTTTAAACAAAATTCATATTTCTCGAATCCGTTTGGAGATACAGAGGCGCGGCTTGCGCCATCCGGAAGGCTTTGAAAAAACCTGTTGAAATCAATCCTGTGAAATTCGATTTTGAGATTGAGGACGACTCCAGTGAGCAAGAGAATGAAAGAAAACGGAAATATCAATTTCTCAGAAAGCCATCTTTTCTATTCCTCGAAAATTATGATATTCCATGTAAAATATTATGTTCATGCAGGAAAAATTAGTCTCTAACATTTTTTTGCGTTTTGAGGCCTGTTTTTGCTATCTTCTGCAAATCTATTCTCTGGGCAATCAAAAGTCGTCTGTTTTCTGCACATGCGCAGGAATTTGGATTCCTGGAACCAATTTCATCTCAAAGCCAAGGAAGTTTCCTTCAAAATGACTACTTGGCGAAGTCAATTCCATGCATTAGGACAAGAGCAACAACGTCCAGAAGACCACTGGATCTCAGGAGGTATGTCGGGGGTACCGGAGAAAGTGATAGAGTATATCCGCGCAGGACGGCGTATGCCTACACTGTGAAGAATTGATATAGTTAGTATTTCAAGCCCTGCTTGGAAGTCTACAACCACTGTGGTTGAAATATCGGATCAGCAATGAATTTCAAGCCCGTGGTTGGAGCGATATTTCAAGCTCGTGGTTGAAATTAAGTAACGTGCCTGATTGTCTATCTTACTGTATTCCAGCATATATAAAATTTCATACCAACTCAAAATCTCTACATCTATTTTGGCACCCAGTGGTCCCGCGGACATCAACATTTAGCTATGTGATTCGATATTTCGGTATATCTTTGAACTGCGAGGCAACCACTCAAATTTGCCCAGAAATCATAGCCAATGAGCAGGGTGGTAAGGGTGCGTGTCACTGATTTACTGAAGGAATTGCACATGAGTTGACTACGTTTAGATATACCACTACATCCAACATGAACTGTATGCTTGAGCGAGGAATTTCATGGATGTCTTTCAATTTTTCCTCCACTGTCTTCCCTAACATCCACAAACTTCCTCTCTCAAGCATCCAATTTATGTTGTAGGTCGTGTTGCATACGTTGAATTGGGTTGAAGGGAAAGTTGTGTATCTGTATGTCAAATGATTTTCCGCTCGATATCCTATAGGGAGTGGACACACTTGCCGGGTTGCCGTCAAACAGGCGTTTTTTCCTTCAAGATGGCCGCCTCAGGGTATAGATTTAGCACTGGGTGCATAGGGCCGTGTTCATAATATTGAGTTTCTACCTATCCCCGGTCATTAAATGCCCATCGGACGCAATAATGAGTAGACCAGATTCAAGCATAAATGCCCTATGCCAGACTGAGTGAGCTTAGCCGTGAATAATACAAAAGCCCTTACCCTACCAATGCTGAATCTAGATCCAATGGTAGCCATTTTACGCCTGTGTGCAAGCAACCCGCCAACCATGTCCAATCCCCCTATACTATTCTATTGATTGGGCACTGAATATCGAAGAAGTTGCTAGATGTATTTCGATAGTGATCTCAAGAGTTCCATCGATGTTCTTTATATCCGAAAAACTATTGTCATCGTCAGTATTTTGCCCTAGACGCGAGGAATCTAAGAGAGGGCATAGTATCCGATTGTTTTTATTATATGTTCCAAAGTTCTTACACCCTCATAATGATTATCGTAGATTTCTCGCTTGCATATCCTATCAAAGCTACAAAGAATCAATATTCTCGGTCTTCCACATTCAATTACAGTTATTGAGTTTCACTCATGTTGGCTGAATTTCAACCGCGCTTTCTTGTATTCAACCTGTTGGGATATAATTCAGTACACGAGCGAATAATTGATAATCTTCTTCATTCGTTCTTCTCGTAAGATAACTCGTAGTCAAGTGAAGAGCTAAACAAACATGTCGTTCAGACTTATTCATAAAAGAAACATATAACGTATATTCTAACACAACCAAAGTGGCTGAAAATTTTTGTTGAAATTCATGCACGTTTTCACAGTGTATGCTCTGCACCCAAACTGAGGGTTCATCTTCCATACGTTGTAGCTCCGGTCCCAGTTGATGGAATTGACTTTGCAAAGTGGTCATTTATAGGAATTTTTCTTGGCGTTTCAAAGTAATTGGTTTCAGGGATTGGATCCAAATCCCTGCGTGTGCGCAGTAGACAGACGGTTTTGAATCGCCTAGTATGTGTATTCGCAGAAAATAGCAAAAACGGGCCTCAAAACACAAAAAAAGTTCGGAACTACTTCTCTCTGAATGAACACAACATTTTACATCAAATTATATTTTTACCAAAATTTTCGAGGAATAAAGAGAAAGGCTTTTTGAGAATTTTGACGCGTGTATACACACATCTATTCTTTCCGTCGATCACATTGTTCCCCGTGTATATCAATTAAAATCATACTCACTAGAACTCTAAATCGCGCGCGTTGCGCGCGGATGGTTACGATGACTTCAAATTCTGGAACATACGACAAGAGGCTATTGTGTTCGAAAAAAAAATTATGCAGGTATATATGGTACCAGAAAGAAGCAAATATGATATAGTAAAAGAAAATGGAATGGAAATGTCATCCGACTATATTTTTATTTATATACAAGTTGAACCTTTGGTCTCATCGATCTTGAAGGACGGTGGGGAACTAAAGATCGATGAGACCAAAGGTTCAACTTGTATATTAACCATCAAGGACGAAAAAATCTACCAAAATCACTTATGATATATTTTTATTTATCTAACATGGCTCAAAATCGAAATTTATGGATTGCTGGTTCAAAAATTCATGACTGTCTGAGGGATTTTTCGAATGATCTCAAAAAACTATTCAATCTACGAATTGCGCGCGCTGCGCGCGCATGGTTCACCCACCCGTATGGTGTAGGGTCAAAAAATTATCTAGTTTTTATAAAATATCATTGAGGGTGACCATCAAGGAACGAAGATCATCTTGAGAACTGGAGAATTGAGCTCAAATCCGAAGTCAATGATTTAAATTTATGCAACGCTTGTGCATGACAATTTCAATATTTACGTGAAATATGTGGATTTCCAATTTGATTGAGATTTTCAAAGGTTTTTACTCATACTCGGATGAAGACATATTTCTCTCCTCCTCCTTCTTCTACTCTAAGTCGGCTATAAAAGAGGAGGAAATATTTTTCAAGGATATGCACAAAGATCAGCCAATCAGCCTTTGTAAAGCAAGAATGACTTGGATGCTTCTGTAGAAATTCTTTTAGTCGACGAATGAAAAATTTTCGATCGATTATTTGACATCCAATTGATCATCATCCAGAAATCAGGAAGTTATTGAACCTCCTACAATTTGAAAAGATACATTATTCACAAATAAACATTTTCTCAATCCATTCGGTCCAAATCAGAGCCATCTACCAAGTGAAGAGTTGTTTTACGCATTAGAACTTGAATCCAGAAATGAGAAAGTTATTGCACCTCCTATAATTCTAAAAAATACATTATTCACAAATAAATGATTCCTCAATCCTTTCGGTCAAATTCAGTGCCATCCACCATTTGAAGAGTTGTTTTACGCATGAGAACTTGAACAATTATATTCACGAATTAAAAACTTTCTTAAAAATGATGTAAGGATATTCAACATTCACAAAGAGAATTTTAGTTGATCTACCTCTATCACAAAATTTTTTACATGCAATTTGAGAATCATGTTGAAACATTCATTATTCACGAAAAAAAATTCTAGTGAATCTGGCCCAAACAAAAAACAGTATAGATGCAACTTCGAAGTTTGTATGAGTCATTTTGAAAATTTAGATAAGCGTTCCTGAGATCTCTCCGATCGTTGAAGAACGATGAATTAAATATCAGAAAATCAATTTTCAAATGATTACCATTAACCTCATTGTTACACGGGATATCCGATATTTCAGTTGTCGGTCAAGCAGCAATCTACTTTCCTATCATTCATTCAGGAGCGATCCGCGATTAAACATGCAGGTGTAATAAAACCCGATATGATGCGCAGGCGTGACGATCATCTGCTCAATGTTGACAACGAAGCAGACAGAACTGGATAGAACGCTACAGTGCATGAGTTCACATGCTTGAAACTCATCGTTACTTTTCTTTCGATAAATTGGAAATAATCCACAGATATAATAGTTCGGCTATGCCGATCGTATAATTGAATACTTTCAACTATATTGATCCACCTGTAAATACATTCAAATATTACAGTGTCATTAATCCACAGCAACACACATCGAGACGACTCGTAAGTGGCGCGCGAAATCTCGATCGAAACGCCTCGAATCTCGAATATCGAAGTTATCCATTGATAATATGAGATATCATTTTCAAATATTTGTAACGTAAATTCCACATGTAGCGACTCTTAGCGTTACGTAACGCACCGGATCATCACGTAACGTTCCCTCTCGATACGTAACGCAATTCTGCGTTACGTAACGCCCCCTACTGTTACGTAACGGCGCTTGCTATTACATCACACGAGTAACGCTGCTTATCGTTACCACAGAAACTGCCTATAAAAACCCGAGCTGTCCAAGCTCTAGACACAGTCTACTTTCGAATTGCCGTCGCGACGCATACTCCACGACATTTGGCCCAGCCATGGCCACGCTGCTCCGTTACTCCGACGTATCCTGGTGCCGTCAGGAATGTCCTGGTGATCATCACACTGCGAGGTCACCATCTGGAACTAGCTACTCCAGGTTGCCTCACGACCCTCATTCGCAAACATTTTCTACATTTCCTTCATTATCGATACGCACAGCTGACCAAGACGAATGTCTGGAGATCAACAGCTGCTGCTTTCTAAGTTTGCTGTGGACGCATAACAAACTTGGATCCTCATCATGCCGTACGAACTTCAATGGTCCGACCCACCAATCCTGGAAGCCAGGACGGCCGATGTCAACACCCTGGAACTCAGGCGAGTGTGAATTATGCCAAGAAGTTTCGTACCGCAGCTCTGCCTACTCTGGGAATCAGGAAGGCCAATTCTACTCGGACGAGTGGCATGCTCAAGCCCATATTCTAATCAATCGGATGACCACGAGGTCACACCCCGGACGCCCAAGTCTGCAGACTGAATTGCCTTCCGTACCGCTGTACCGTCAACTGAAAATGCACCTGCTGTAAACCATCATCTCGGCGAACTCCTCTGAGCCACATATGTAGACTTTCATCCAAAATGGAGTTACAACTATTGCTACGCTCATCCGGCTCCAACGCATCTACTTTGCGTGAGATTCACCAGACTTCAGCCAAGTTCACATCAAGATCAATCATCAACGCAACAAATTCTCCGGTTTCATCCATCGTGGTCTGGAAGATCACACATCAAATCATCTCACGTGTGTGTCTACCGAATCATACTAACTATCTTGTCTCAGACCGTCACATCATTTTCAACTCAAGTCATTGACAAGGGAACTTACTTACTCTGATATTGCGCAATTGTACTCCCATTTCTCACCATTGTATTTCGTTTTCCTGTTTACTCTTCCTGAACCATATAACAATATTCATTTGAATTCAACCAACCAATCTACGATCATACAAAGTCATGTATCATATCGCTATTCATTGTCGAATAAAGGTCGACAAGGAACCAAGTGCTAAGAAAAACCGATAAACACACAAAACAATGTACTCGCCTACCCCGGACGCTTGACGCGTGCATACACACATCTATTCTTTCCGTCAATCACATTGTTTCCCGTGTATATCAATTAAAACCATACTCATATCATTTTCAAACATTTGTAACGTAAATTTTACATGTCACGACTCTTAACGTTACGTAACGCACCGGACCATTACGTAACGTTCCCTCTCGACACGTAACGCAATTCTGCGTTACGTAACGCCCCCTACCGTTACGTAACGGCGCTTGCCATTACATCACACGAGTAACGCTGCTTATCGTTACCACTGAAACCGCCTATAAAAACCCGAGCTGTCCAAGCTCTAGAGACAATCTACTTTCGAATTGCCGTCGCGACGCATACTCCACGACATTTGGCCCAGTCATGGCCACGCTGCTCCGTTACTCCGACGTATCTTGGTGCCGTCAGGAATGTCGTCACCGTGACCTCGTGGCACTTTCAGACTCATAATCAGTGTTTCGCACTTTGGTTCCTGTGTCGGCATGGTGTGAAAATATTGTGTGTGAATTCACTCAACCTAAACTTGATCAACCTCATCCGCACGACGAACCTCAACATCCTCATCGCCCGAGTTGTGCCGAACGAGACCAGTGACAAAGGATCCCTAGGGGGCACCACCAACGTCCCCACTTCCATCATACCTAGCCCCCCCCCCCCTTTGTGAATTTAATATTTTTCATTCTCTTGCCCATTGAAGCCGCCGATGACTTCAGAATCAATTTTACAAGACTGATTTCGATAGGATTTACAAACACATTTCGAATGCCGCAAACTGCATCTTTGTAACTCTGAACGGATCTGAGAAATATGAATGTTATTGGAAAAAAGACCCAAATTTTGTTCTTGGAGATGATTGAAAGGATAAATAAAAATGTGCAGCACATACCCGGAAAGTTTTCATGGGGTACCATAAAAATCAAAATCTTTCAGAATGATGAAAATGCACCATCAAATTACTACGAAAAAATGCAGTTGCCGAGCAGGTACCATACAAGGCAAGACAACTGATGCTCATACTTTGAAAGTGATATAAAATGGCATTCGATGGCATTGCTCAAAGACCTGGTCTGATGAGCTGTGTATATAGTTCAACTTGCTGTACAATGACTAAGCTCGGTATTGATATTTATTTTTGATTATTAAACGATTGTCTCGTATTGATTCATGAAAACAAGAACAATATACCAATAGTTGATGATTTGCATGGTCCAGATCTTGAGCCGGTTTTATCTACTTATGTAGTCCCGTTACGAAATCATCATCATTGCTGATAATGATTTCGTGACACGGTATGAGATAATGTGAATTGCATACATACTTGTGGGCTAATAAGAGTGTAATGAAGATGAAGATATTGAGCGTCTCTGCTACTATCCGTCGTGACTCTGGCCGCCCGCCTAGCCAATGCCAGAGATGCTTCAGCTATCGTCATCGCTCACGTCAATGTTGGCCCAGCATCGATGGCAGTGGATCGCGATCGCTCCTACGCCGACTTCCTTCCTTCATCTCAAAACCGCAAGGTGTTCGTGTGTATGTAGATCTTTCGAGTGAGTCATTCCACCACCTACTTTTGCAACAGTCTATATTTCCCTGAGTGTAAAGGTTTTGGTGTATTTTTGTAGTATGACTGAATTCTCTCACCAACATCTGGAGCAGTTGATCATTAGCACATCCTTCGCTACATTTAAGAATGTTCCAAATACAATGATAATGTGAGATCATGTGGTGGTGCGGGTTCAGTAGTAAAATAAATCCAGGAAACCTTGGTGTAAACCACCTTCTAAGGATACGAGCGACGTGACGTGGCGTGTCGCGCAAGCTGCAGTTGCTGCTGATGTGTGCTCGCGAATAAGCAAACTAACCTTGAACAATACAGGAATACACATTCTGTGCAACTGTGAGAGTCGTATGAATAGACATCTCTGAAATTATAACAAAATTCTAAACAAAGACCTTCGATCTTTCTACTCCACATAATAATGCACGAATCTTTCAATCGAATCACTTTCTTGAACTCATTTCGCTTTGGAATCCAGATCAGAGCACGTTCGAGAAGAGCACAACTGGGGCTCCAGTATGACCCAGTGCCAAATCGCGTTTCTACTCACCACCTTACCGAGAACATCAGTCCTTCCGTGTCAATGAGTTATTATTTGTCATGCAAGAGAGGATGCGTTAGAATTCGTCTCATTGAGGAGTAAATTTTCGTTTCCGGAACGTACAGGGATGAGAGTTAATCCTTGTCCCGCTAATGGAAGTCAATCATGGTCAATGTAACAAGATAAGTGAATCTTTGTCCGGAAAAAAGATGAGTAACTCTTCATTGGAGGCACTGATATAATGTTTAATGATGAGAGTCAATGCATGCCATGGGTTGCATTTCTCCGTCACCAACGTTGATTGATACCTCTTCCCGTGGACAGATCAGAAGAATCAATTTTGAAGTAACAAAATTCTGGCAGTCGCTCCCCAACAAAGAAGAGAGGGAAGTATTCCTCCAATACTCCAGGCTGGGTTACCTTATAGGGACAGGAAGTTCAGGTAATAGTCCCAAGTCATGATTTTTCCAACCCGCAAATGAGCTTGGAAATATTCTACGTGAGTCATGGTTTACGATCATTATGTGATTTCCGTAATTGTTCTGTGCCCAGAACACGTATAGAGTAACGACAATCGCAATTGATGGATCCATATGATGAGAATGGAAGCACCGATCGAGAGTGTTCGTTTTCTCGTTTGACTCTTCCTCCCCACTGTCCAGGACGCCCATAAACCACGACGTCCATAAGGATGTCAATATACAATGGCACTCTGTTAACTTGAAACTGCATAGTCTATAGATAAAACGTCGACTTAGCAGAAATCTAATCACCAAGATTTCAGGTTATTGAATTCGCTTCAAAATAATTCTCGAGTTTCGTTTAGAAAAAATTTTTCAGAAAACATCAGTTTTTTCTTTCTCTCCGAAGACTTTGAATGATACAAAAAAGATTTCAAGGCGATGCAGTTACCATGCACGCTGGAAGTTATTCGTACTTCTGTCCGATTACCAATTTGGGCTAAGCGACGAGAGAATGAACACCCGTTATCAATTCACTTGAATCTGTCTTCTGGTCGTTTAGCCCAAATTGCAAGAGAATCGCAGAAGAGAGCGAATCACAATGTGCCTATGTTGTGGGCTAGAAGGTGCCTGCGCTCAAGTATTTCGTTCTTTTCTCCAATTCTTTTGCAATTTGAGTTAGAGATGAGAAGATTCATTCAAGTGAGACAATAAAACGTATTCGCCTCTTCGTCATTCAGCCCAAATTGCATACTGGTCATGATGAGAGGAATGGCATTACTAACTTGCCAATTGTTCAGGAGAGCTCACTAGATAATAGAATGATTAGTATGCAAACGTCTTTAATCAAGTGGGCTTTTTGGTAAACTATTTTAAATGATGTCTGATTTCATTCAAAGTATGAGTGATTCTAAGAATGATGTGGAGCAAACATTGAAAAATGAGCTCGTTGATGTAAAAACCTCAATCATTATTATCCAAGAAAGTGTTGCTGAGTTTGAGGATAGAATAAAAAAAGTGGAAATTACAGTTGACACTCTCGAGATTGATGAGGTAGATCTTGATGGATGCTCATCCGATATTATCAATATCGGAGAAAATCCGACACAGTTAGAATCTCGATCCTCAAATATGAGTACTAACTTTCTACTTCTGTCTCAAACTCTCTTCGGTGGTTACATCCTCAAAGAATGTACTCTAAAGTAGCTGGGAAGTATGAGAGACAGAGAAATATCGTTTTGCTCAACGTACCTGATGGGTAATCTATTTAAGATGATGATGGTACAGTCAGTAAGTACTTCTTAAAAATTTTCTTCGACTAATTTATGTCACTTATGACTTCAACCAAGCTTTGTGTGCACTGAGGAATGAGCCCGAACTTCCTAAGCCTATTAGAGTGGCTTCTGACTTGACTGAGAATCAGAGGAAATGCATGGCAGAACTACGTTGTAAGCTGCAATATCATAACAAACGCTCCTCTAACAATCCTATGACTATAAAATTCCTCAACAACGCTCCTGAACCAGTTGATATTTCGAAAATTGGCCCAAAAAACTCTCAAGGGAATCAAACTCCAAATAGATTACAATATAATATCAGAATGCCGGGGGCATAAACAGTGAATTGACAACTCTTAGATATTCATGGCACAGTCTCTCTGCCAAAACTAGACATCCTCATCCTCACTAAGACGTAGCTTTCTGACGTCAAAAATATAGAGCTTGGCCTCAATTGTTTTAGTGTATACATTATATACAAGAAGTCCTTCACCAGTTCCTCTAAGATAGGTGGAGGTGTTTTGATTGCAGTTAAAGATGACTAATCATCTGAACCAATCATGCCAGGTTCCAACAACGCCGACCATGTCTTCGTTCAGGTTCCTTTGAATATAATTCAGTTTACAATTGGTTGCATCTAGACTCTCGCTGGCTCAACTAGTGACGAATACTAGGATCTCATGAAGTCAAATACGGAAATTGCCAGGGCCCATCCTTCCAATGAATTATTCCCATTCGGTGATCACAATCTTAGGAATGTGCAATGGATGGGTGTTGATACAGTCAGTGCACAACCCACTGATTATGCGGTAACTTGAGTGCGGGGTGCTGCTTATTTTGTGCTTCCTGATCTGTCAGTGTTGGACCTATGTAAATGTTATCCTGGTCAACATACTGAAGCATATAGCTTAGATTTCCTTACTCGACCAGGGATCTTGTACCACAAGGTGCTGATTTTGAAACCTTGCTTGTTGCAGACCAACATCATGTACCTGCTATATTTCCCAGTGATTTCGGGAATTGTACTGATGAATCTAAGAATTCTGATAGGTTGTTTGATAGAAAAATTTTCAAAGCTGACTATCATGCGATCAACGCAACTCTGTGTAGAGATACAGTACCTTCCGAAATCAATGGATCATGCACGGTCTCACTAAATCCATGATAACTTCGAATGCCTATATTGTATGGAAATTTTAAAAGAAAGGATCTCAAAGATCACAGAAAAATCTATCAATTCATGTGATTCAAATATTTTTCAAGTGCTTTTTGAGTGCCCATAATCGACATTGAAAATCTAAAAAAATTCTTATTCAGTGTATCACCTACAACTCTGACGGTAAAGGTCGGATCACAAAAATTCTCACGGGATTTCGTAGATCGTTCAGAAATCTAAAAATTTGGTTCTCTGTAAAATTTTCGTACGACCCTTCCCGTCATACTTACGAGCTCCGAAAGAAAACTTTGTATTAACATAGGGTGCTTATGGAGATGCCGAAGCTGGTACCTATTTCGTTTCGTCTTGCTCAATTCTAGTGCGACAACTCATCGAAAAAATATCACGCCACATGATTTTGGCGTAGAATAACCTCATCTTTCAGGATATTATATCAGATTTTGTCTCAAATATAATATGGACGGCCAAAACATGAAATAAATCAATTTTCACAACGAAACTTGGAAAATAGTTGTCACCTCAAATCTGAGACAAAATCTGATACATTTCTCTGAAAGATGAGATAATTTCACGTCAAAATCATGTGGCGTGATATTTTTTTTATGAGTTATCGCACTAGAGTAAAGCAAGACGAAACGAAATAGGTACCAGCTTCGGCGTCTCCATAAGCACCCTATGTTTGGTACACGATCATGCATGACGGCATACCGCTACTAGTGCACGATCATGCATGACCGCGTACAGAAAATGGTGGTATGTAGTCATGCATGTATCATGCATGAATTATGCATGACCATGCACAATACAATGTTGCAAATCGTTTGAGATTAGGTACTGATTTCGGTGTATGGAGAAAGCTAACGATTTGAAAATTTGGAATGTGACAGAGAAAAATCTACCATTTTGCGTTTTCATCGCTATTTGATTCCAATACTACGAATCACTCGAAAACTCTGACGATATCAAACAATTGACCGGTATTCCAGAAAGATAATTCATCTCCCTCACGGTGGCCTTGAACCACGTTCATGTTTGGTCGACATACCAAGACCTAAAATTCCTGTGCAATGTGTTTCTGTGCACTTAGATGATCATTTCTTGACTGAGCCGTAACGAGAAAATTAAAAGAAGGGTGGTTTTTTTGGTGTTTTCCTGTCGTAATTCCTCTATAACTCGAAAGAGACATAGGTCATCGAAAAATATGGGGGGTATAAATTTGTAGATTTTCAAAATATCTACAAAAATTGTTCGCATAGTTTTTCTCGTACAACGTATCCTGTTGGCGATATTTGAGGAGTTATGGGATTGAAACCGTGAAAAATATGGATCTCGGGCGGAAAATTCTTGGTTGCGGAAACAGGAAGCCTCATATAAGAAAATGTGTTGATACCTTTTTGTTCATCTTTCAAAGATCTATGGTTCAAAGACTGGTTGCTCCACACATTTTCGAATAAATTGTATTCTCCATGAGTTGTGGGGTCGAAACCGTGAAAATCATGGGTCTGGGGCGGGAATCCCCCAATTACAAAAACAGGTGGCCGTAACCAAGAAAATGTGTAGAGACCTTTACTGTTCATCTTTCAGGAATGCACCAAAAAATGCTGTATACACATTTTTTGATGAAACGAAGTTCTCATGAGTTATGGGATCGAAACCGTGAAAAATATGGATCTTGGACAAAAATGTCTTGGTTGCGGAAATAGAAAGCCTAATATGAGTAAATGTGTGGACACCTTTTTTGTTCATCTTTCCAAAATCTAGAAAAGTTCTTCAACACATGCCAACAAACGTGTATCTTGACAACCGTATACCCACATTATTACTGGATGCATGATAGCTCCTTAACTTTAATAGAACATGTTCTATCGAGAATGTGCACTGTGAACAATTTGTGGGAAAAACTTCAACCAGTGGTAGCAGTTTTTCCCTCAACCACTGGTTTGGGCCAAAAATCAACCAGCTGGTTGATTTTTGGCGTCAACCACTGGTTGACCTTTTCCCACAACGAATATATAAGGATCAATGCGGCACCCACGATATTGGTCGAAGGTGGTCTCCGGGTAACACTTTTGAGTCGGAAGAACAAGTTTCAGGTTTTTTCACAAACAAAGAGGAATAAACATCAGCGCCAGTCGAATACACGTCGTGAGGCTGGAGGGATGAATAGATGGACGGATGGGGTGGGAGGGTAGATAGGATGGATGGATGGAATGGAACGGAATGGGATTGAATGAAATGTAATGGAATAGGATGGAACGGACTGGAATGGAACGGAATGGGATTAAATGAAATGTAATGGAATAGGATGGAACGGACTGGAATGGAATGGACCGGAATGGAACGGCGTGAAATGTAATGGAACGGAGTTGAGTGGAACGGAATGGAATAGGATGGCACGGAATGGATGGGAATGAAACGGCGTGGAATGGAATGGAACGAAGTGGAATAGAACGGAATGGAATAGGATGGAAGGGACCGGAATAGAACGGAACGAAATGGAACGGGACGAAATGGCATGGAATGGAGTGCAATGGAACGGAATGAAAGGGAACTTAACGGCATGGAATTGAATTGTATGTTTCATTCCTTCCCGTTCTATTCCACGCCATTCCATTCCCTTCCATTGCGTTTCGGTACGTTCCATTGCACTCCGTTCCATTCTGGTCCATTTCATTCCATTCCCCACCGTTTCATTCTGAGTGGTTCCATTCCGGCCCGTTCCATCCTATTCCATCCCGTTCTATTCCATTCCGTTCCATTCCATCATCCATCTATCCTCCGACCCCATCCGTGTATCTATCCATCCCTCCAGCCTTACGACGTGTATTCGACTCCTGCAGGACAGGCAACCCGCTTTGTCGTCTAAACGCGACCGGTGCTAATGATTATCCCTCTTTGTTTGTGATAAAACATGACGAAACTCGTTTTCCGACTCAAAAGTGTCACCGGGAGACCACCATCGACCAATATAGTGGGCTCCGCATTCATCCTTATATATTCGCTGTGGGGAAAAAGTCAACCAGTGGTGGAATTTTCAACCGGTGGTTGAATTCCACCCAGCTGGTCGATTTCGACAATCAACCACTAGTTGCCGATTCTGGTGGAAAGTCAACCGATTTTTTACAGTGTGTGGAGCAATTTTTTGTAGGTCTTTGAAAAGAACAAAAGAAGTTCAGTGCCTTCTTCTCGTAAAACGTATCCTGTTTGTAATATTTGTAGATTTTTCGTGTAGACTCATACTTACTTCACCAATATTAGAGTTGTAAGTATGGATGTCGACAAAGAATCCTCAAATGTGGCAAACATGCGTTTTACGAGAAAAAGTCACTGAATCTTTTTTGTTAGTTTTTGGGGAGCCTACAAATGTTACCGTGCATATTTTTTGTAAAACATGTGTGATTGGAGTTATGGAGTTGAAATAATTTTAGAGAAAAATTTTCGAGAATCATCCTCAAATATCTCCAACAGGATACGTTGTACGAGAAAAACTATGCGAACAATTTTTGTAGATATTTTGAAAATCTACAAATTTATACGCCACATATTTTTCGATAGCATGTGTTCCTCTCAGGTTATAGAGGCATTACGACAGGAAAACACCAAAAAACCACCCTTCTCTTAACTTTTTCGTAACGGCCCAGTCAAGAAATGATCATCTAAGTGCACAGAAACACATTGCACAGGAATTTCAGGTCTTGGTATGTCGACCAAATATGAACGTGGTTCAAGACCACCGTGAGGGAGATGAATTATCTTTCTGGAATACCGGTCAATTTTTTGACATCGTTTGAGCCTTCAAATGGCGGAGCCATTTTAATCATCAGAGTTTTCGAGTGATTCGTAGTATTGGAATCAAATAGCGATGAAAACGCAAAATGGTAGATTTCTCTCTGTCACATTCCAAATTTTCAAATCGTGAGCTTTCTCCATACACCGAAATTAGTACCTAATCCCAAATGATTCACAACATTGTATTGTGCATGGTCATGCATAATTCATGCATGATACATGCATGACTACATACCACCATTTTCTGTACGCGGTCATGCATGATCGTGCACTAGTAGCGGTATGCCGTCATGCGTGATCATGCACCAAACATTTTTTCACGGGTAATATAATACATAATTATACATACATTATATAATCATACAGTTGCCGCAGCTTATTATGAGTCTTTGCCAAAGATCATGGTTCAACCAAAAGTGTGCCAACTCAGTCTAACAATTTTCTGACGACTCTCAACTATACTTAGTTCCAATTTCAAACTTTTGAATCAGGCAAGATATTGCAAGTTCATGAATGACCTTCGGTTATACAAACAGACTAAAATCTTAAAAAGCTGATGTACACAGAAAGTTATAAGATGAAGTGTGAAAAAATTCTGTCAGATCCTACGGTGATATGCCTAGATTATAAGAAAGGGGCTGCTTAATGGGCATGCCCTGTTACTGATCTCAAAAGTTACTTGGCAATGATGATATTAAAGAATTCAATCTACGAGTTCATACAAAAGGGACTTGATCGAGTTTACGAACCAGTTGGCATTCTCAAAAATCACTTGTTATTTAAGTTGACGAATAAGTGGAATGAGAGAACTGATGATTGGAACGGGAAGTAACAAAATAAAATGAATGAAAGTAAAACAAATAACTGTATCATAGCCTCATGATTGAATAATATTGAGAGGTAAAAAATGATCCTTCCCATTCCATGTAATAGTAATTTCCAGATCCTCCCTTGGAACTCTCCAACAAATGATCAATGATGCTGAAAACATCACCACCTTAAAGATCATTAGTTATGAAAGCGTGGGGTGGCCAAGGAGTTACATATGAATTTGAAGGTGGCAATGTTCTCGCAATCTTTGATCATTTGTTCCAAATGAGAATCTGGAGAATACTGTTACGGGCAGGGAGGATCATTTGTAATTTCTCAATATTGTTCAATCATGAAGCTATAATACAATCATTTGTTCAACTTTTATTCATATTCCACATTTTAGTTAGTTGAATTATTTAAAAAAAAACTTATTGCTTAATAGTAGTTGTGTAATCTTACATGGACTGGGAAGAACACTTTTAAGTTCTCAATGTTGCTCAATCATGAACCTATGATACAATCATTTGTTTTACTTATATTTATTGATCACTTTTTAGTGAGTTGTATCAAATACAAAATCTCATCGTTTATTAGTAGTTGTGTGATCTTGGGGTTTATTGTTAAATCATGAACCTATGATACAATCATTGGTTTTACTTTTATTTATCTTTCACTCTTTAGTGAGCTGAATTTTGTACAAAAAAACTCATCGTTTAATAAAAGTTGTGTAATTTTGAGGGTTTCCTTGGCGATCTCAGTTAATATAGCACTAAACGCGGAAAATATAACTAGAAGACAGCAAGCACGGAAACAATACCTCAACAGACGAAAGCATGGCTGCAGCCAACGAAAAAATAAGGGTGCCGAAACATGCTAATTAATAACAAAAACAAGGGAAACAAGAGGGGGAGCACTCGTGATATAAAGTAGCGTATGCGGCTTGTGCTGGCCACTGCGTTTTTTCCGCGGACCTCGTGCTGGACGTCGGCAGCACTCGCCGCGTAAAATATACTACAGTAGAATCCGGTTATAACGAGTCCGGTTATAACGAGTATCCGGTTATAACGAGCAAATTTTGAAGATTTGGTTGGCCGCCATATAATGTATGTACAAACAGGTCCGGCTATAACGATCCGGATATAACGAGAATTCGGTTATAACGAGCAAAAATTCTGGCGAAATTTGGATTTTGGCTCCGGCTATACCGAGCAAATTGATGTAAACGCTGTGTGACTCTGAGATCGGGAGCTTAATACTCGAGGTAAACACGAGTATCAATGCGAATACAGATCCAGTACGATTCTCGTGAGCAAAATGGATAGATCGAATACGAGGAAGAGAAAAGCATTCACAATACAAGATAAAGTATCAATCATACGAGCGTTGGAGCAAGGACAAAAAAATGCCGAACTTTGTAAAATTTACGGCGTGAACAGCTCAACAATTTCCACAATTCTCAAAGAGAAAGAGAAGATCTTAACGGTATATCAAAATGGTGCAAGTGATGTGAAAAAAACGCGAATGTGTGATGAGCCTGAGATTGATAAGGCCTTATTCGAGTGGTTTAAAGTGCAAAGAGATCAAAATATTCCGATCAATGGCCCAATTTTAAAATGTCAAGCTGAAAAGTTTGCAGCTCAGTTGAAGATCTATTTCTTCTGTTGTACCGATTCATGGATCAATCGATTTAGGGCTAGACATAACATTGTTCTAGGCACAATTTCAGGCGAGGCTAATAGTGTGGATTCTGCGACTGTCAACGACTGGTTAGAATATGAATGGAAAGAGTTGCGAAAGAAGTACAAGAAAGAAGATGTGTGGAATATTGACGAGTGTGCTTTGTTCTTCAATCTCATGCCTGATAAGACATTTCGTCTACGAGGAGAAAAATGCACCGGTGGCAAGCTCTCGAAAGAACGCCTTACCGTATTGGTTGGAGCCAATTTAACAGGAACTGAGAAAAGGCAACTCTTCGTAATTGGAAAATCTAAGAATCCCCGATGCTTCAAGAATGTTAAAAAACTGCCTGTAAAGTATGATGCGAATAAAACAGCGTGGATGACCTCTTCGCTGTTCGAAGCAGAAATTCGAAAATGGGACGCAAATCTGAGACGGAAAAACCGGAAAATTTTGGTTCTTGTTGATAACTGTTCAGCCCACTGTAGGATTTACGGGCTAACTAACATCGAACTGGTTTTTTTTCCACCCCAAGTAACATCTGTCCTACAGCCTATGGATCAAGGCGTAATTAGGAGCTTCAAGTCACACTGTAGAAAAAAATTGGTTCTGAAATTCATCGATGATCGTGCAAAAGGCATCACTGCTTTAAAAATATCTTTATTGGAAGCTATCATATCCATGGCTGAATCTTGGGATGCAGTTACAGCAGAAACTATTCAAAATTGTTTTAAGAAAGCAAGAATAACCTACGACGGTAATTATATCATCTTGACTTTATTGTAAATCACCCATTCTTTGTGTAAGAAATTTGCATCATTTACCACCAAAACCATTATTTCAGACATGGATGAGGGAATTACAAGCACAGATGCTATCGAGCCATTGTCGACATGGATCGCTTCGAATTCCCTCAATGTAAACATCCCAAACATCGACGAGTATGTTTCTATTGATGATCAACTGGTCGTCGCTTGTGTACCTTCTGATGCTGATATTGTGAATGATATTCAATCAAACCAAGAAGCTAGTGATGAATCAGATGAAGAAGATGTATTGGACTCGATACCGCCTGTTTCTCATTCAGAAGCATTGCGTGCTCTAGAATCTTTGAATAATTATTATCTAACCAATGAAAATGTTGATGATGAGTTCTTCCATTATTACTGTCAGTTGAAAAGTTTCGTGCAGAAGAATGCTATTCGAGCAACAAAACAGTCGTTGATCACTGATTTTATGACAAGTGCAACCTCGTAAACTTTGACGCCAATCGAAATTTCTCAGCTAAAACTTTTTTATTTTCCATCATGTGTATTTGTTCGTTTTTATCTTTCGATTTTTTAAATTTATGACAAATGCAAATTAATAAACATTGTATGTCCATGCCATTGGGTGGAGTAATGCACATCTACATCATTGTCGTCCTGTCAGCGTATTCTGAATGTTAATTGTCATTAGTTATTTGAATTCTTGATAAAAGAGACTTTACGAACTCGAGATTAGTTTTTTTTTTCATTTATCAGGGGTAGTTATAACGAAATCATATGAATTTGAGCCGATAAATAGGGAGTCCGGTTATAACGAGGTCCGGTTATAACGAGCATTTTCCTTCGGTCCCTTGAAGCTCGTTATAACCGGATTCTACTGTATTTTAGATTTCCAAGATCGATTACGGTCACTTAAGAAGCACTTGAAAAGTATTTGAAACGCATGAATCGATAGATTGTTTGTGATTTTCAAGATCCTTTTTTCAAATTCCCATACGATGAAGGGATTCGGAGTTATCATGGATTTAGCGAGTTCATGCATGATCCATTAATTTTGGAAGGTACTGTAGATTCAGAGAATCACTCTGATGATGATAACAATGAAACTGTTAAGTCCCTCTATGACCTTCTGAATAATTGTATTGATGAACATGTTCCTCTTTGTGAGAATCCAGCTACAAATGAATATCTCATTTGATTGAAGAAAGCTCTCATTCGCCTCATAGATGATAAAATGTCTGCCCACACTAATTAGAAGCACAGTAACGACCCTCATGACTATATCATATCCGAGAAACTTCAGTCAAAGAGTATTCGTTTGCCTGAAGTTTTCCATCAGAGATACTTAGATGGTTTTCAAGATAATTAATAATATAATCTGCCTGCAGCGTCCGGTGGAACCAGATTTTTATAGTATATATATGGCTATCATCGGGATAGTTTACCCGGACATGTGAGTTCCGTGCATACCTCTTTATGGCTCTATAGGCCACGAAAATCAACGTAGCGCTTTCATCTCGGGGATTTCGTTTGATGCAGTGATATTACTTTGGAAAAAATTGCTACAATATATGCAGGTGACTATTTAGTGTGCTAAAAGGATATGCACGGAACTGACCCAAAACCCCCATAATACGCCTAAAATCACGTGGCTAGGGATCACGTCACGCGTTTTGGACTTGAAACCTATGAGAGATAGTTGGTTCTATACCATACTTTGATGGAAAAATGCGAGCATAATTATTTGCCTCGCTACAGCAAGTCTGCAAGCACAAAACTACCCCTTCGACAAATGAGAATCGTGCACGGAACTGACATTTCGACCCTTAATCTTTAAAAGTAAAATATGCTGCTAAAAGTGATTAGCAGAATGCTTTCTCACGGCGTTATATGGTAATCAAAATACCCTATATTTTGAGTTTTTATTTCAAGGAAGCATTTCAGAGAGATCTAGGGTATCTAAAAGTAGGTTTTTCCAACAATATCTATCGTTTGGTTGAGAGAAAATTTTGATACAGTCGGTTTAAAGATGATTATACTGGAGTTCTTTGTGAAAATTTCCTTTCCCCGAACAAATCTTCATTTGACACGATGGTCCTGAACCTAGTCTAGCCTCCGCTGACGACAGCAAGTGGGATTTTTGTTGGATATGGTTCGAGACATCTGTGGGATCACAACCCACTGAGAGTCAAAATCGCCACTTGGGTCGTTTTTAACCCTTAGCTGGCGCCGCTCCGCCAAACAACATAGCTGGCTGACTGGGGTTCAACGCACCCCAGTCAAAAATTCGATGCTGTAGTTATTATATTGAATATTTAGACTTGAAAATTTTTTAGCTTCTTGAATATGTTATTCATGAGCCAATATAGCCAGATAATCTCCAAGGTCAAATAAAAAATTCCAAAAAATACAAATGTCCAAAAAATGCAAAAAATCATCTTTTTCACAAAAAAAATTGTGAACGGCGCAATTTTCATCCAAATGAGCTGAAAATTTACCTGAGTCATCTCAAGATGAGGCCAATTCAAGGAAAAATAGCGCGAGGGTACATCTTGAAAAAAAGGTATTTATTCCGACATATTTCGACGAATGAATTGAGAATTTTTATTCTCACCTAATATGCCGGAATGAAGACCTCCATTGAAAGATTGGCCACTGGACTATGCTTTTCTCATATCTACTTGATCTTGAGATGACTCAGGTGAATTTTCAGCTCATTCCATTGAAAATTGTGTCCTCTAGAATATTTTCAGTGGAAAGGCCTTTTTTTGCAATTTTTTGCAATAATTTATTATTCCATTCAAAATGCACTAAAAAATAGCGCGCATAGCTGGCGCTCTGGGGTGTGTTGAATCCCACGCCCATTTTGCTTGGCTGTTGCGGAGCGACACGCGCGCCAAAACTGGCGCTATGTGCACGGTCAGTAAGTGGCACATCTTGACTACCAACAAATGTCGTTTGAGACACATATGAGAAGAAGGTGGCCTTACATGGAAGAATATGTTCATATGTTTCTTGTTCCTTTTTTGAAGATCTACGAATATCTAATGTACATATTTTTCGATGAAATGAGTTCCCTTCGAGTTATGGGCTCGAAACCGTGAAAAATGACAGAATGACAGATATAATATGAGTCTCAGATGAAATACGTTTATTACGGGAACGGAAGATCTTGCATCGAAAAATGTGTTGCTAGCTTTTTGATTCATTTTTCAGAGATCTCCAAAAAATTACTGTACACATTTTTCGATAAAATGCATTCCCTTTGAGTTGTAGGGTCAGAACCGTGGAAAATGACAGATAAAATACGAGTTTCAATAGTCGTCCCTCTGCCCCTTAAGAACTTAGATTTTTCGACAGGTTCTGACACCGTTGAGGCACTAGACGACATTCCAGAGCTAAACTGACCTCGGATTTCAGTTCAGAAGGTCATTTTGAGTCGGAAAAGTATGTTTGGATCCTCATTCTAGCCCATTATCTCATTTGTAAGCCAGAACAAGTAAAATCACACTCTCGGTCGCCTACGCTCGAATAGCCAAAATGATGCCTATTTTTGACACGGTAAATAGAACCTACAGCTTGCTCCTGGCTCGAGGCTCGTCCCTACAACTTCTTATACGTACTAGGGGATACTTCGGGGAATACTTTCACACAGATTGGTGCACATCAGTCCAGATGGGAGCATATGTGACCGTGGTCAAAGATGCCGTTTTTCAATCCCAAGCAGGTAAAGTGCCCCCCTATCTACTAGCCGTCACGAGTGACTACCTGCGGAACAGGACCCTCGTGTACGACACCGACGAGGGACAAGAGATTCGGGTACTGTCCGCTGGAATCGGACAGGGATCGGTCTCCGGGCCGTTCAACTGGAACACCCAGTATGACAGCTTACTGTCTATCGAACTGCCAGAAGGAGTGATAATAGTGGCTTTCGCGGACGACGCGGGACTCATAGTATGGGCTGACAACGAGGAACTCTTGGGTAGACGCGCGAACGAAGGGCTAGCCCGAGTCTACGAGTGGATGATTAGCAGGCTTCTGGAGCTTGCTGTCAAGAAGTGCGAAGCAATCGTGGTCACAAGGCGTAGGAAGTTTGACCTACCCCGGTTTCATATCAACGGGCAAGAGATTCCACGGAAGACAGAGCTGAAATACCTCGGTGTATGGCTCGACGACAAGTGGTCGTTCAAGAAGCACATCCAGGAAGCCGCCCAGAAGGCGAGCAAGGTCGGTGCGGCGCTCCAGCGGCTTATGCCGAATATCGGAGGACCCAAGGAAAAGAGGCGCGCACTTCTCAACACCGTCACTACCTCCATCATGCTGTACGGTGCACCCGTGTGGGGGAAGAGAGTAGAGAAGACCATCATCGAGAAGAGAATGGGGCCTGTCCACCGAAGAGCGGCCCTGAGGAGTATCCGTGCCTACCGCACTGTGTCAGGAGATGCGGCTTACGTATTGGCGAGTACACCGCCCATCCACTTGCTCGTCGCGGAGCGAGTGAGGATCTGGGACCGCCAGAAAGTGATCGGAGCCGAACGAGTACTCACTCCGACGATGAAGGAGATCATCCGCGACAAGGAGAAGGAAACCACCCTTGAGCATTGGCAAACTGAGTGGGATTCGCCATTTGCGAACGGCAGATGGACGCACCGGCTGATCCGTGACGTAGCCAAGTGGGCGGAACGCACCCACGGAGAGATGGACTACTGGACGACGCAGGCACTGAGCGATCATGGTTGCTTCGGTTCCTATCTAACCAGGTTCAAGAAGAGGACGACCCCAGCATGTCAGTCATGCGGGGACGAATGGGATGACGCCGAACATGCCCTGTTCAAGTGCAGCGACACCCGGAGAGAGCGCGCCGAGCTGGATGAATGGCTGGGTGCTCAACTAACACCTGAGAATCTCGTCCCGTACTTACTCCGCAACCAGGAGACATGGGATAGACTCACCGGATACATCAAGCTGGTGATGACCCGCAAAGAGGAGAAAGGGAGGGAAGTAAGGCGCCTCAAAGCAGGCGAATCACAGTGACTCTGCCGATTGAAACAGAAGAGGCCCAAATGATTCCAGGAGGAATCTGATGCACTGAAGAGGGAAGAAAGAAGAAAGAAGAGAGAAGTAAGAAGAAACAGAGGGAACAATGAAGAGTGAAGATAGAAGATGCCGACAAGTGGCCGAAGAGAAAAGATGGAGAAGAGGAACGCTCGCAATCGAGCGCGAGACATGCCGCTCATCCTGAAGTAATGCTCACGCGGTTCCGGGATGAGATGGTAGATGCAGGTGGATCTCCTTCTTGATTGCCCGATGCCCTAGGTATCGGACATCGAGGGGAGAGGGATATTACACGGCCGGGCCCACCTCTCGGTGGGCCCCACCCAAACCCGTGTCCCGCCTGGTAAAAAAAAAAAAAAAAAGAGAGAGAGAGAGAGAGAGAGAGAGAGAGAGAGAGAGAGAGAGCAATTCAAGGCTGTACTCACAAATGTATATTCTCTATCGGCCGCGTCGTCCGCGAAAGCCACTATTATCACTCCTTCGGGCTCTCACTCCTTCGGGCTCTCTCTCTCTCTCTCTCTAATTTTGCTAAATTCTGATCTGAAACCAAGACATGTGGTACTTATATAGGTGAGGTAGTGTACAACTTCGATGATTTTAGTGTGCCGCGTACTCTGAGATACATGGTGGATATTCGACATGCACGAGAATTGTATGAATATTCTGTATACTCAAAATCGATCTGCTAATAGATGTATCAGGTTGATATCTTATATATATGCATTTCAAAGTCTCTCCATGATTCATTCCACAGAACTTTGGGATTAACGTATAGGAATTGATTAATATTCATCAAACTCGTAGTGATTTGGGTCAGTGTATCGTTATGTATGTATTTAGTTTGACGTATAATTGGATAAGTTGAGTTCAGTCTACATTTTTGGGCATAAGACGCAACAATCGGACCATAGCGATGCTCCTATCCCCGGAAAAACATTTTTCCAGCACAAGAATGCAGATTCCTCGAGCTATGAGTGTGGAATCGCAAGAAATTCTTTCTTCATTGAAAAGTACGTAAAAAATGCCAACTTTTCCAGCTGAGATAAAATATGGTTTCCGTTTGAATTTTTCTCGCAATCGGCGGTTCAAAGGGGCAAGATGCCAATTTTCCATTTTTTTGGCCCACAGCTCGAGTTCAAAGCGTTCTGTCGAAAAAATGATGGGGAACAAAGTTGTGTATTATTTAAATATCTTTCAGACGTATTTTCGATATTTTTCATAAGGTAAGTGTACCCAACTTGCCTCTGTACCCAACTTGCCCCCATATGCCGATCTCGGGGATGGGCACTCCTTGGCCCCCCGGCAAGTTTTTTTTACGTTTGTTATGTTGAAATATGGGAAAGTAAGTAGTTTGCGTCGACCCCGAATCATTTTTGCGTTCTCCAGAAAATCCAAAGTGATTTTTCTATTTTTCGTGATAGCTTAGCTAAGAAAGCAGCGAGAAACCACCTTCAGTAAAATCGTTGCCAAATTCTTTGAGTTCAACCAATTTTGACGTACTTCAGCGCATTCGATTCCTTGTTTCAAGACCTTCAAAATCCATTTTTCAAAATTGCAGAATTTGAATATGGAGCTGTTTTATGTGCAAAACACGGAGACGATTTGTAAACAAGGATGCCAACATCGGAGTGTACCTAACATGCCCCCATATGTTTATCTCGAAGGAGCGTGCAGTACGACTTTTTTTACCACTCGGAACGTGTTTATCAGGTCAAAATAGGTCAGAAATAGTGTTTCGAACCAACGAAAAGCTCCAAATGTGCGTGCACGGCGATAAAAACACTTTATCGCCGATTTCCATCATCTATTTCAGAAGAATTGAGACAGTTCGGCTCCAATTGATCCAAATTGGACGTAGTTTAATGCATTTTAAAGGTTTTTAAACAAGCTTCAAAATGAGCTAAAACACGTTGAAAATCGTTGAAGTAAACCAAAGTTATTAAGAAAAAGGCTTAATGGAGGCAAGTTGGGTACACACTTTTGTAAACTCTCAAAAATCACCTTTTGGGAGAATTAAAACAGTTTGGCTCCAGTTGGTTCAAATTGAATGAACCTTGACTTATTTTGAAGGTCTCAAGACAAGCTTTAAAATGAGCTAAGGTACGATGGAAAATATGGGGATGGGCCAGTGTTATTAAGAAAATGGCTTAATGGGGGCAAGTTGGGTACACTTACCTTATTTCTGGATATTTAGCACATACCAGATGAAAGCTTAGAATAAGGCCAACATTTTTTGTTCCCTACACTTTTGCGTTCAACCCCACCCAGTCCGAGTATTCACGCTCATGAGTCAGAAAAATCGATAAACTTAACTATAATGATGGTTTTTGGGCACGAGGCCACCATTCCCCGAGTACGAAAATACCCAGAGAAATTGTATTTTTTGATGTAGAATAATATACCATTCGCCCATCTTGGGACGTTGGGCGGTTTCGGAGAACGATGCAGAAATGTATCGTACAAGTGTTTTTTAAATGGGGGGAACTTTTGCTCGCCAAATCGCTCCAAGTGGATTTAATGCAGATAAAAAAGGCATGCATACTCGGACACCCAAAACGAGTATCTGACGTGATTTACAGCCAAATCCGTTCGGGTCTGATCCCACCTTATCTGCAACAGCTCCTTTGGAGTAACATAGGAGGGAAAATGAAAAAAAAATTTATTCAAGATTGGGAACACCAATCGGAATCCTGTATTAACCAATCTGTTTAGAATGATCGAGGAATACTTGGACAACAATGAGTGACATTTTATATTGAGAATAGCAGGTGCTAGGACATTTGGACCAACGGGGTCTCAAAATGGTATTAAAACTTGAGCAATCAGTTGAACGTGGAAGAAGGAGTAATGAGAGTATGGAACTGTGAGTAGACTGGAATCATCACTGATCGATTGAGAATAAACCCTCAGAATTTCAAGAAGATTGATCCAGGGGCTCAGGAGAGATCGCGTGATAAAGGGAAAACAACCTACAAACACACGCACGTACGGACATGATCGAGGTGTTTGTCAAAATAATTCACGAAAAGCGTTGTACATGAGAAGGGGAAAGTATAGGGGAGAGTATAGGAAAGTATAGTATTCGATAGATTTTTGTGGATAGAACAAGATGATTGAGGTAGATTTTTGATAAAAGTCAAACTAGGGGATAGAAAATGAGAAAATCGAAAAAATTCCAAGCAAAAATTTCCGCACCGATACGATACTTCCTTTTCGAGAAAGCAACAAAATGACCATCTGGTACGAGTGACGGTAAATGAAGCACACTCTTTCGCGAGCAAGAAGTTCAAATAGCTCAGCTTTGATGAAGCAAATTAGTCTCATTCTATTCCTCAGGGTTCAGAGTTACGAGCTTCGAAAAAAACCAAACGGAGCGAGAAAGTATGAGAATAAGTGAAAAAAAAGTAATTTTAAAAATTCGCTTCTATGAACATAATAGCAACGCAAAATGTGAAAATAATCTTGAATCTCCTTTCTGCATCTAGCATAGATGTTGGCTAAGTTTACTGACTTACATGCTCCAAGATATTCATAATTTTAGGAATAAATATGATAAAAGCGTGGGTTATCAAATGGATTCATCAACAGTAGTCTTCATGATGTAACCCACGCTTTTATCATATCTATTCCTAAAATCATGAATATCTTGGAGCATGTAAGTCAGTAAACTTAGCCAACATCTATGCTAGATGCAGAAAGGAGATTCAAGATTATTTTCACATTCTGCGTTGCTATTATGTTCATAAAAGCGAATTTTTAAAATTACTTTTTTAAATTATTTTATTTTCACGTTTTTAGTTCATATCTAATCATTTAAAATGGACCATGATTCAAAAAATTTAATATCAGGCAAAAGCTTTGGATAATCTTTGAAATTTCTCTGGCTGATTATAATGAAGAGATGTATCCATTTCTGCATAAGTATTGGGATAAGAAGGGCTGTAGAGTACAAATGGATCAGTAAGGAGTAGAGCGATCAGCCATGGTTGATCCCAAATTATGCTTCTTGTCATGTACAGCGAACCGGTAACTTTGTAATGAATGCCAAGTTATTGACAAATCAAATTCGGGAGGCTGTATATAGCTTATTGACAACATTAGTATATCTCTATCAATTAGTATTCCATAACATTTTACAAGTCAGATGCTTCTTGCTTGTAAGAAACTGAATGATCCTTGAGCCCTCTATGCTGTTACCGCACTAATATTTCGGTATTAGTGTTGCAGAATTGTTAACATCTACACAGAAAGCATTGGAGTGGTGGAACTTAGTTGAAAATGACTGCTAAATTCTTGTAATGGATGTGTCAGTGCTAGAAAGCATCCTTAGGAGTATAAACAAGCGAGCACTTGGTACGCATGGAACTATTGCAACTGTTCACAACATAAATGGTCTATTCCGTCACTAATCTGGAGTTCTGAACAATGGCATACCTAATTAACATTTAGGAGAGAGATTGATGTCAGTTACTAATCAAGTGACACGGAGTGTCTCATGAAATACAATTCATCACTCTTTTAGCACTTTATTAAAACTATCGCTTGATTTTTCCACTGTATACAAAACTTGATTGCGTACTAGAAAATTAAGCTCCCCACAGCTATATGACAAAATATAGAACCATCAATCACCTGTCAGTAATTCTACTGGTCTGACCATTTGTTTCTAATACTCTTCTCAATCATCTGCTTTGACACTGTTCACAAATTCATCTACAAATTGATGAAGATGGGATTCATAGCAGGATAGGTCAAGCACTGAAACACATTAATGAAATCACTTCATAACACAAAATATCTGCACTGAGCTGCAATCTGCAACAGCATCACATGACGTGGTGAAGAATCGTAGAGGTTATGGGTATGTAATTTCCGCAGGCCGGCGGGTGAGAGCATTGCTTTATGGCCCTTTATACCGTAATCACGGTAATCACTGATGATCATTTATTGAAGTACTATTACGTATTCATCATGCGCAAATTAGAGAGATAGCGAGGATCTCTCAGCATCTCCGGCTGATCGGCTGATGTGCTATATATGTGCTCTGCTCACAGCTGCTACATGCTCACAGCTGTGAGATGTGACAGCTCATCAGCCAGCTCATCTCTGTCTCTTTCTATATATATATACCTGTTCTCTAATGCTAGTGCTCTCCCCTCGATCCTGCGCACACATTCAGAGCCTCGACACCAACACAACTATACCAAAGTGTGTCAATGACACGCTCACACAAGGTTCCCCGACAGAAATCTTGTCTCCGCGCGCCCGAGTGCAATAAAAGCGAATAATAAAAATGGCCGAAGTTACAAGAAGAAGATGAAACAACAGGGGCAGGTTAGACTACTCATCTCACTATCTCGCGACCTTGTGATGATCCTGATCCATGCTCACAGCTCGGGCTGGAAACTCATAACTCAGATGTGTTTCTCTAGGAAGTTATCATGTTGATATTGTTTCCCATCAATAATAACATTACTTTCAGTATATCTACTCGTCCTAGGATTTGGTTCGAGTGTATTCTCAATGACGGATGGGTTCTTAACTTTTCTAGTCTCTTCAGAAAATTCTTCGAGCTCGCAGAATACTTTCTTCCAGATTTCCTATAATATCGTCAACAAGAAACAAGATCATCTTCTCGGCTCCTTACATCTGAGTATTATCTATTCTCTGTACGTGACTTTGATAGCTTCAGCTGTGATGAAAAGTGTAGTAATTTTGGCATTCGGCTGTGGGATTTCTTCACTTCTAAGGTGAGTCAAGAGCTGAACAACACTGAATCGGATTTCGAAGATGAGAAATCGTCACACGCGTTGTAAATTTTCTACTGAGAATAACTTCCAAGGATATACAGTTATCTCCTTTCCCTACTCTTCGACTGAGATGAATCGGTGATGCGGAATCCACCTTGAAAAAGAAGTCTGTGCGTCTCACCTGTTTGCCTTTGTCATTAAATTGTATGAGTACCGGTGGTTTCGTCCCGGCAAAGCTACTGCTCGAAGCCGGGTCTCGCGAATATAGGCCTCCGAAACAGAATATCTCGATTTAGATCCCGGACAGACAATGTGAATTCTTGAACTGTTTCTTAGTTCGTTTTGGTTCTTCGTCACCTCGCTATGACTGTATATGTAGGGTGTTCCTTATTTTCCAAACTGCGATATTCCACGATACGATCGTGGGTTTCCATTCTTTGAACCAAAAAAATGAGAGAAAACTTATGCCGCACCCGGCGCGTTGAATCCCCAGCTGCCGTACGTATACCATTTCCAACATCGAGAACCCCAGACTGAAAAATTTTCCCTCTCAACCTTCCGTGTCTCTGAATTGCTGTGAATTATCGTAGCTCGTCTCAGACCATGGAAAATATCCAGCTGCACCATTTCGACGTAAAATTTCACGGGGAGCACGATGAATTCATTAATTTTGAGTGATCATTAATTTAAAAGGATCCCGGCGTGATATCAGTGATTTATAATATCACACCGGTGTCACCACAAATCTCAAGACTGAAGGTTTCATCGTGTTTCCCGTAAAATTTTATGTCAAAATGGTGTATCTGGGTATTTTCCATGGTCCAAGAGGAGCTATGAAAATTCACGGCGATCTCAGAGACACGGAGGGTTGGGAGGGAAAATTCTTCACTCTCGGGTTCTCGATGTTAGAAATGGTATACGTAGGACAGCTGGGGATTCAACGCACCGGGTGCAGCAGAAGTTTCCTCCCATTTTTTTGGTTCAAAGAATGGAAGTCCACGATCGTATCATGGAATATCGAAATTTGGGAAATGAGGAACACCCTTCTGTACATGTCACGATCAGAGTGACCTGAAAAGAAGTTTAACAATGCGTTCATGAGAGAAAACAAACAAAAATTGTTCACAGGCGATTGGATTGGAGAAACTCGACATCAGGAATTGCAGCTGTCCACGCCACCTACGCGACACACTCGAACACCATCAGAAATTACAGTATCCGCATCAAATTCTGCAGATTCTACATCATAATTATTCGTTATTAAATTCCGGTCGTCCCCGCACCGAAAATTGCTATGTGGAAAGCAAAGTTCACTGCCAAAGAACTAAATTTTACTGCGAATGCCTGCAGAAACTGTTTTGCTCCGATATCAGTGAGCGTCCGCGACGAACTTGTTACATCCGCAGAATCCGCAGTAAAAATTAGTGCACCCTCACCAAAAAGTCTCGCGGTTCGAAAGCAGATTATGGAGTGGTGGACTGCGCATGCATTTCTTCCGCTCTGCGCCTCTGCGCTCTACTTTTAGCGGCGATGCAGCGCAACGAGCTCACATACACATGCCATGCATGATATATTGCCATTGCACAGAGCAACAGAATTTTATTATTCTCATTGGCAATCAATCTTTTCGAGAGCTCAAATCTTATGAGAGGTTCGCCAATACCCTTGCGAGAGAACAATAATTATGGCATTCATCGTTAAAATCGCGACTTTCAATGCATCTACGTTACGCGTTGATTCGCCAAAAGTCGGCTTCCACTATAGATAGCCATGAAATTCTGTATGCATCTCGTGACAAGAACACGTTGATGAAAAAAACTCATTTTGGGCAACTCACTACATAATATGCAGGATGTTTTAAAAGTAGTGTAGTTCCTTTCACAGACTTAGAGAATTTTCTATTCCTAATCAAACCCCGTTGGAATCACAATTCTCCATTAGTTCTATCTCATACAACAGTCGATTGAAAATGAGCATTAGCATTTAGAACGCGATTTTGAGTTTATTTGGCGTCACCGATTGTCACCAAAACATAAATATTAATGTCACTGAAATGTCACCTCCGGGGGTTATTTTGTTCTCGCGTTTATCGGCACCACGTGGTGATGGTTGAGGTTAGCAAGCATGCGTATCATCGTTTGCACTTCTCGTGCTAGCTTCAATTTTACTCGCGTAATTTAGTTTTTATCGATGTTGGTGAAAATTGTGAGTGACTGCCGCTGCTGTTTTTCATCACGCTCGATGCTGTACTATGACAATCTTTTTGATATCAACACGAGATGCTAATGATTATCCCGTAGGTGTGTCCTGGAGGTTTCGGAGGGGTCCCGTTTTTTTATCTCATTATTTAGTGAATTTATCAAATCATAAACTAGCAGCTGGTGCACATAAAATCGCGATGTCTTGCTGATGTGTCGAGTGAGAAATGAATTGAGTGACTTTTGCAAGCATGCAAAACGTATACTTCTAAAACAAAGCTCATCGTGAACACATGAACTTTTCTGAACCGAGTGCGCGTTTATTTATAATGATCAAGACCAGTTGAATCTCAATTATTCTGATAATTCATTCAGAAACACACTGTCTCGTTTCACTTGACGAGGCATTTTACATGACTCCAATCGTCCTCGGTTTTGTTCAAATGACAAGAAAGACTGAAGGAGAGACAGATCTGCGCAGCATCCGCATCAGCGCCGATTTGGTCCCGAAACGGTCCTCATCTAGTGTCATAATGGTATCACATGAGCCCCCGCGACAAAATCTACACTGAATTCTTCATTTTATTTGAGAAAATTTAGAGAAGCTATCACAATCGCTCTTTCAGACTTTCGGTGAGATGAATTGTAAACTCGCGCGCTCCCTCCCACGAGTTATTCAGTGGCGATTTCCACTGCGGGACTTATGTGGTACCATTATGACACTCGATGAGGACCGTTTCGGGACCAAATCGGCACTGATGCGGATGTTGCACAAATACATCTCTTCGATCAGTTACATCGCATTCTCTATAATTTTGTACTTTTTGTAAGCTGTACTATTGGAATGAGACGACTAATCGTCCTTGTAGACTATTCGTAGGAAGACATGAGATTTTGCTTTTACTTCTTTTTTCAGTGTAGATTTTGTCGCGGGGACTCATGTGGTACCATTGTGACACTCGATGAGGACCTTCACGGAACCAAATCGACACTTAAGCGGACGCTGCGCAGATCTATCTCTACTTTTTATACGGATGCGCCATTGGAATGAGGCGACTGATCGCCCTCGTAGACTATCAGTAGGAAGATATACGAGTTTGCCTGTATTTTCTCGAATAGAATGAAGAATTCAGTGTAGATTTTGTCGCGGGGGCTCATGTGGTACCATTATGACACTAGATGAGGACCGTTTCGGGACCAAATCGACGCTGATGCGGATGCTGCGCAGATCTGTCTCTCTTTTGGTCTTTGTTGTCATTTAAACAAGACCGAGGATGATTGGAGTCATGTAAAATGCCTCGTCAAGTGAAACGAGACAGTGTGTTTCTGAATGAATTATCAGAATAATTGAGATTCAACTGGTCTTGATCATTATAAATAAACGCGCACTCGGTTCAGAAAAGCTCATGTGTTTACGATGAGCTTTGTTTTAGAAGTATACGTTTTGCATGCTTGCAAAAGTCAATCAATTCATTTCTCACTCGACACATCAGCAAGACATCGCGATTTTATGTGCGTCAGCTGCTAGTTTATGATTTGATAAATTCACTAAATAATGAGATACAGAAACGGGACCCCTCCGAAACCTCCAGGACACACCTACAGGATAATCATTAGCATCTCGTGTTGATATCAAAAAGATTGTCATAGTACAGCATCGAGCGTGATCAAAAACAGCAGCGGCAGTCACTCACAATTTTCACCAACATCGATAAAAACTAAATTACGCGAGTAAAATTGAAGCTAGCACAAGAAGTGCAAACGATGCATGCTTACTAACCTCAACCATCACCACGTGGTGCCGATAAACATGAAAACAAAATAGCCCCCGGAGGTGACATTTCAGTGACATTAATATTTATGTTCTGGTGACAATCGGTGACGCCAAATAAACTCAAAATCGCGTTCTAAAATGCTCATTTTCAATCGACTGTTGTATGAGATAGAACTAATGGAAAATTGTGATTCCAACGGGGTTTGATTAGGAATAGAAAATTCTCTAAGCCTGTAAAAGGAAATACACTATTTTTGAAACACCCTGTATACTATTGTAGTGTTGTGATGGAGCTAGTTGTGGCTTCTCAAAATCAACCTGTTTGACTGACCCAACACCATGAGCAATAAGGTAATGCGTGCAAGCTGCTCACAGAGAGTGACAGTAGTGCTGTCAATCCGTCAAGCGCCTAGTTAATTTCGTTTCTCTAGATATGAGTTACAGTTTCGAGATGCCTGCATGTTGTGAGCTGAATATGCTTGTTATTCTCCTAAATAACTGCATCTCAAAGCTGATATTTTACACCAACTCTCCTCGGCCATGACCTGCAAATCCTTGTCACTGTTCTGAATGAATCTTTACATCAAACTTACCATGATAAAATAAGTTGATGCTGTGTAACGGGAAGATTTGACTGTTGTGTGCATGGTAACGTGGCTCAGAATTCCGAGCCAAATTTTGTTTCACAGTGGAGTTGGCGTTTAATTGGTCAATACTTTTTTACATCTTGAGATGAAGATCCAATATTGTGATATTTAGATAGTTCTAGAGCACATATTTCTAAGAACAAGTGGTACTTGAAAGTGTTGTCTTGTTGTAGACATGATGGCATGGCTTTTTGTGTTGAGGTCACTTGTGAAGTGGCTACTCTTCTCTGAGTTGAACATAAAAGTGATTGACATGATTTTGAATTAATATGATGGCGCAGAATGACTTCATCATATTGAATATTGAAGGTGAAAACTTCTTTACCGACAGTGTGGCAGGGGAAAATCCAAGCTGGGTGCGCACAATTTGGAACGTTACGTTCACGCGTAACGAACCTACCATCCCACCCTCACACCAACCCAGCCCAGCCAGCTCACACACCCACTCACCCATTGATCAATTCTTCCATTCAGCCATACACCTATCCATCCATCTACTCATCCACCCATCCACCCGTCTACCCATCCACCCGGCGACCCATCTACGCATCCACCCATCCACCCATCCGTCCACTCATACACCCATCCACTCATCCACGCATCCACCTATCTACCCATAGAACCGTCCACCCATCATATCCACCATCCAATCCATCCATCCATCCATTCATTGTCCAATTCATCCATCCACCCATTGACCCATCCATCCATCTACCCATCGACCCATCCACCCATCCATCCCCCATCCCCGCATCCACCCATCCGTCCATCCGTCATCTAATACCTCCATCCACCCATCCATCCATCATCCAAAGCATCCATCTGTCCCTCCATCCATCATCCAATTGATCATTCCACCCAACTACCCATCAACCCATCCACCCTAAATCCATCCATCGTTCAACCCATCCATCGAATAATCCAAACATCCACGAATCCACCCACCCATGCACCTACCCACCCATTCATCCCTTCACTAACCCGTTATCCAATCTATCCATCCATCCATTCATCCACCCATCCATCCACAGTCGAATTCATCCATCCACTCCTCGACCGATCCATCCACCCATAAACCTATCCACTCATCCCCGCATCCATACATCCAGCTATCCACCCATTCATCCACCCATCCACGCATGCACCTATCGAACCATCCATCAATCCGTCCATCCATTATCCAGTCCATCGATCCATATTCAATCCAACTATCCACCAATTCACCCACCCATCCACCCATCCATCCATTCATCATCCAATCCAACCATCCAATATCCAATCGATTCATCCATCCATCCATCATTCAACCCACCCATCCACCGATCTACCCATGCCCCCATCCATCCATCGACACATCCACGCGTCCACCTATCCACGCATCCACCCATCCACTATCCATCCATCTCCATCCATCCACTATCCAATCCATCGAACCGTATTCAATCCATCCATCCATCCATCGACCCATCCAACCATCTACCAATTCAGCCACCCATGCACCCATCCATCCATCGACGCAGCTACCCACCCACCGGTACGAAACCATCCATCCATCTATCCACCATTTAATTCATCAATTCATCCATCTATCCATCCATCATCCAACCCACCCATCGACCCATCCATCGATCTACCCATCAACCCATCCACCCATCCCCCCATCCACACATGCAGCTATCCACCCATTCATCCACCCATCCACGCATCCACCTATCGAACCATTCATCCATTCGTCCATCCATCATCCAATCCCTCCATCCACCCATTCATCCATCATCCGTCCATCCATCCATTCATCATCCAAAGCATCCATCCGTCCATCCATCCATCATCCAATGGATCATTCCACCTATCGACCCATCCACCCATCCACCCATCCACGCATCCACCCATCCACCATCCATCCATCTCCATCCATCCACCATCCAATTCATTGATCCATATTCAATACATCCATCCATCGACTCATCCAACCATCCACCAATTTACCCACCCATCCACCCATCCATCCATCTACCATCCAATCCATCCATCTATCCATCCATCCTTCCACACATGCACCCACCCACCCATACAAAACCATCCATCCATCTATCCACCACTCAATTCATCCATCCATCCATCCATCCATCCATCCATCCATCCATCTATCCATCCTTCATCCAATCTATCCATCCATCCATCTACCATCCAATTCATCCATCCATCCATCGACTCATCCACCCATCAACCCATCAACCCTTCCATCCATCCACCCATCCACGCATCCACAAATCCACACATCCACGCAGCCCCATTTTTGTGGAAAATGCATCAAAGAATGATGAAACCATTGGTGGAGCGTTCAGTATATTCCAATTCTGACTTTCGTTATCACATTCTAACACTTAATTGCATGCAATCTTCATACTTGAACCACTGTGCTTGCTAACAGGCTTTTAGCCGTATACCTTCGATTTCCACCGCTGTGACACTTTTTGAAGCCGGAAGTCAAAAGTTTCAGAGATATGGGCAAATCTCACGAAGTATGCGGTTTGGCCGAACAGGCCTATTTTCACGTTGTCAGAAGAACAGTCGCGTTTTTTCCGCTGCTCGCATTAGATCATTTCGGAGATCTACTCATATTTACAGTTCTTCATCATTCAGAAGTCTATTGCTTGCTTTAGAAAGGTACTGGGAGACGCTTTTTCATGGCAAAATCGCAGTTTTTGACCGAACAGGGCCATAATTCTCTCACGCCTTAGCTCGCGACGGGCGGGGCGGTTGACCGATCGGTCTGAAATTTGGATACATGATGGATGATGATGTGAAGGAACGCATACTTTTCGCCCGAGGCTGTGCCTATCAATGCGTCAAAGTGGAGATGATTTGTTGGAGCGAACTCCGATTTTACTTTTTTTCCTGTATTGCTCTTCTAATGGATGCAGCACTCGAGGCGGTGAATATTTCATATCTGTGGAAACGACATCTTATTCTACATCCAAAAACCTACAAATCTAGCCCAGGAACGATAGTGTGCTCGATTCCGCATGACGATGCGGCTTAAAATGAGGAAAATTATTCTTTGCGTAAATGGGGTCAAAAACCCATTTTTCGTGTAGCACACGAAAATTTCGATTTCGTTGGGATTGAAATCACGGGTAAACTAAGTTTCACACTTCAAAGAATGACTATGAGAATCGCTCCTACTACGGACTCATCTCGGTCGTGATGCGAGGCTTGAAAGGATTGACAAATGACGAAAATGAGCGTTTTGGCGGCTGAGGCACATCTTCATTTTGTACCACAGACCTTCAGATGATACTGTGAACTATCAAACTCATCTTCTTTCCTCTATTCCAACCGAGGATGCCATATATTCACATACACATGTGCCAACTGGAAATACGGAAATACGAGACTCCCATCCAAATACATGGGGGAATCTTCTGTTCCCTCACAAATCCACGGCGGAGCTCCAAAGTGATTTACGCAAGCATTTTATCATTGTTTGAGCATTACTTGGACCAAAGAGAAGTCCATGGGGAGTGTGCTGCCGTTCTGAAAATTCTCATAACTTCAAAGTCGAAATTGCATAGTTCCTGAGATTTGCTCTTATCCTCATTCTTAATCCTCATATCTCAACATTACCAACTCGCTCCCTGCGGCCACCCATAAAAAGCGTCGATCCGATCACGACTCCTCACCACTATGACCTGGATGTTAATCGCGCACTCTTGCTACGGCTATTTTCTATGCCTACACCCCTCAGCTAGTTCTTAGCAAGATTCGGAGATTAATTTCCTCGATTTTTGAGGATGTGAGCCATGACCATCATCGAACTATACAAGAACTTTCCTAACTGCCCGAATTCAAACGCCGCATACTATCTAGCACGTGTCGTTGTTGTGGACAACCTCATACCCTCCGATTCGTTGATATTTAATTCATTAATCTTAGAAAAACGGTACATTTTCCAGCTTTAAGCCCATTGAACTTTTTGTTCAGAATTTTTTGCTTTGCACCATATTCCTTTCTCGACACAATTCACTGCAGCCCAAAATCCTATCTTTCGGTGCGAGGTCCTTTCATCCGCGACAAAGTGACACAGAGAGAATTTAGGATACGCTGTGAGCATTTTGAATAAATGTCTCATTTTTAGTGACAATCTCATAACAAGATTGTGGCACATGGCTTCGAGACTAAACTACGAGTTCTGGACCTGAAATCTAAGGCAAATGTTTGGTTCAATATTTTACTTCGAAAAAGAAATTCGAGCATACCCTTAGCGACTCTTACTCCGACGCTGGCGCTGGAGGTATATGTCGATCTGCAAATGTAACAATGCCCGGAACTGACATTTCGACCCTCAATCTTCGAAAATGATAAAGAGGAGCTAACGGATCGATCTGAAAATGTATTCCCAAAGGTATTTCAACAGAATACATGAAGGGAAATTTGAACGGAAGATATGGGGCTTGCTCGTCAAAATGAAAGGTCGTAAGACGTTCCGGGTAAGATATCGCGACAATGCCCATATAAATGTTCCCGTCATTATATTCGTGAATAGCGTAGCAGACAGAGCACATCATTTTTTTGCATGCCACCAAATGAATCCGAGGCCCTCTCCGCTCAATCCGAGCCTCAAAAATAGCAAAATTTGTATAAGATTTCAATTGCTATAAACATTCCAAAATTCTTCTCAAGCTTCAGAACGATGAATTGAACGTTTGAGTATCGAGATACTCTACAGAGAAAATCATCCATACTCATGAGAATTCGTGAACGAGTCTTTCAGTTTCTCTCGCAAGCGGTCAAATCTAACCTCTTTTGATTTTCATTCAGGGTGTCTAGCGGAAGGGGTCAAAGAAATTCAAAGACAATTCAGGGACAATTCAAGGTTACATTTTCAGAACTCAAGGACACTTCTCCTAAGTCCAATACAAAGTTGAACCCTATATAAAAATCGTATGCAATGCTCAATTCATTCAGCTCTATAATTGTAAGACATTCGAGATATGATAAATGATGATTGTTGTGGCGTGCGCATCCGCACTCATATTTTTGATAAATAATATTGGCAACTTGATTCGACCTTTAGCAAAATGAATGAGTGGAATAGTAACAGAAACTTCGAGCAAACAACTTTCAGAAATCCCAGAAATATGAATCACGTGCAATGCGTAAACTCATAAATTTATGTGAGGTTCGCAAATATGCAAATATGCGAAGCAATAATTCGGCAAATCACAACACATTTTCACGTGAAGAATGAACTAATAAAATCACCATCTGTTTTGTGTGAAGCAATAAGTCGTCAAATCAGGAGTTGAAAAGAAGAAAATTCGTAAAGATGCGAATTTTGAGAAAAAACACCATAAACTCATACGAATCATGTCGTAAAGCAATAATTCATCTCATTCGGATCAAAAGCAGTGAGTCACATAAAATCCGCAAATAAGCAAATTTGAGGAAACATCATTAAGCCATGCAAATCATCTCATAAAATAATAATTTGTCTCATTCACGAATTAGTCACGTAGTTTGCGCATTCGCAAACTTGCTAAACTCATTATAGTGGAGCACGCCATGAATTCAGAGTCATATTTCAAATCAGATTGGCGAATTGACGAATTCGCACAACTGCGAGTTCGTCCACGCCTATATAAGTCCGAGCCCTCCTGGCTCATCATCTTCAGTCTGATACGGACGTTCGTTCACGTCAAAACCGCAACTCAAAGTCGCATCGCCCGGCCCGTCGGCACTCTGCCCCGACGGCCCCCGGCCCAACGTAGTCCGGTCATTTGATACCGCGCCGACTATTTGGCGCCACCCAGCTCTGACGCCGAGCCTGTGGGAAGTCGTACACGGTCGTGCCCCGGTCTTCGCGATGGTCGCGCTCCGTTCAAATCAGTTACATTAGTGTAGTGCAACATGGACGAATGTGTGTGTGTTCTTTGTGTTCCGAGCATCGGTAGTCGCGGCATCATTTGATCTCAAATCGATTAGCCTCATTCGAATCCTCGTGCCCACTCCTGCTCCCACGGAACCTTCGCATAAGAAATAATTCTCAAATCATTCAGTGATCAGTGTCAACTCATTCACGGAGTGCCTATCCGTTATTTTTTCACAATCATTACAACGAAACGGAACGACCCTTCAAGCGTTCATAGAGCACAGTGCAGCAAGATTCCGTGCGGTATGTGCGAAGCCCGGAAGCTTGCGCGTTTGGGAGCTTTGATGGCTGCTCCATCAAGCTATTCGGCCGCCCGGCCTTCGAGTCAAGCTAAGCCATCCCCCGGCACTCCGCGCCGCCAATAAAATCATTGCCTTATTTTCATACATCGCAAACACAATCTAAGCACGAACCATGAATCAACGACGAACCACCCGTTCTCGTCATCATTGACAGATGCATGAGAAAAATTCGCCACTCGACACTCCCTCTGCATAAGTCGGGTATTGTCAGTTGTGTGATAATGCCTTTAGAAACAACTTTTTACAATTAGCGAGTTTGTTTTGGAAAAATGTCCCTAATCCATTTGCTATAACGATGCCAAAGTCATCTAAATGCACGGTCAATTTCTTCGCAATGTTACTACAGTAGGTCTCACTGAATATTATAGTGATCACATCGAGCGAAGTGGATTTGAGTCTCATGAGCGAGTGATTCTCATAGCCGACTTTCATATATTATCATCGTATACATTGTTACGACCATACTTTTGGTTCCAAAGTGGATAATTTTTCATCAGTTCAACGCAAAACGATTTGAAATTTTGAAATCCGAAAATCTCGCAAAACTTTTGCGAGACTCCCAAAATTTCAAGGACAATTCAAGAACTTCGAGGACTCGAAGGACACACGTTGAGTTTCGAGGACAATTCAAGAACTTCAAGGACATCAAGGACCGTTAGATACCCTCTTATAGAAGTTCCAAAAGTTTGATCATGATTAAATTCTACGTGAGGTGTGTGTGAGAGAGAGAGAACGCGCATTACATAGTAATATAAGACATAAACTAATCACGTTCGTGCTAATATTGATATAACTGATGTAAGCCTGCGATGATAAACTATGAACACTCCACCGAGCTTCATAAAATGCCATCTATTATACATTATTAATTCAATAAGTCCAATCCGGCGTTGATCATAACAAACCCCCATCGTCCCACCAATCTACTAAGGTGAGTGTGCCTAATACGCCCCTACTCAAGTTCTCAGATGTAGGAATCCGCAGACCTTGCCGTGCATTTTTTTCATGTTCGTTACGTTGAAGTATGGGAATACCAACATTTTGGACCGATCATAAATGTAACACGCATTTCTTAGAACAAAAAAGTGGTTTTTTGGACTTTAAACTTCTGTTTTGTTAGTTACTAAAAGCTATGCCAAACAAAATTGATGTCATCAAATCCAACGTGCTTCAAGCTATTTTCTTTGTTTTTGTTCCAACTTCAAAAAGCCTTTTACGGAATTGCAAATTTCGATTTCTAGCCGATTCTACGCCGACATTACTGAAAAAGTGCAGTGTTCCTAATATGCCCCCACCCCTTTTTTCCGCATATAGAGGGCCCTGCGCAATGCCGCAAGTACTATCAGTACTTTTTTGTCGAGATAACATTATTTGTAGGTATATTCAGCAATATTCAGCTGCACGGAGCCTTCAAAATGCACCAAATCTCGCAAAATATGCTAAAAATAGATTGTTCATGTTAATTGTAAGGTTATGTCGATACCTCCCACGAAGACTATCACGTACGCTAACGCCCGGCGAAAAGAAACACTTGCGCGATATCGTCCGACGAAAGGTATCATTTGCGCTTATGCCCGACGAAGACTAACACATAGGGCTTATGCCCGTCGAAGAGTAACACATAGCGTCTGCCCCCGGCGAAGAGTAACACCTAGCCCTTACGCCCAGAGAAAGGTATTCTTTGAGTCTCGGGGCAATTCGAATTGCTCGTTACAATTTGTGATTCTTTCCTAATCGAAAATTGAGAATTTTGACACATTTCTAAACTCAGGAAAGATTCCAAATTTTGCCGAGGAATTTATCGAAGGCAGTTAAATCCGCAAATGCTCGGAAGCTCGGACCAAAGATTCCATCGGGGGAAGTATTCAATCCTAAAATCCAGGAAGGCAACCAAATTCCCAAATACCTGGATACTCGAACTAAAATGAGTTATTTTGAAAAAATAATAGTCCCAAAACCTAGGAAGACAACCAAATCCACAAATAACCGGATGCTCGGGCCAATAATTTTGCCAGGTGATGAATGAATCCCAAAATTAAAGTAACGAAAGGAATACACGCATACCATCACCCATCTTGTAGTGTCAACGGCTATTTTTTCAGAATGCATTTGAAGAATGAGAAAAAAATCTTTAGAACTCAGTTTCTTGAGATGGAGTAAATGTTACGTCAAAGTCGTGGATTATGAATTTCATTCCTCTCGTAACTCGGGTGTACAAAATCGTCAAGCCATATTTGGCGAAGAGATCTTATATGTCCTGGGAAGGGCTATAATACAAGGTCCCGCAAAAATGTCTACACTATCACAATTTCCATTATTCGAATCGATGTAAAGCATGATTTATATCGATCCGATAGTGCACTAAATAGTGCACGAAATAAGAATGTAAAAAAGTACACACACGCTGATCCAATGCACAACGTATTTCAAAGGAGAAATAATCCGGTCGATTACGTCTAAGATTTGATAAACTGTATTGTATAATTTTCTCGGGGTAATGAATTCATATTCCAATTTGCGATAACACAATGAAAGACGATTCAGAGTTTTAGGATCTGCGCCTAGCCACTACAAGTGATACTTTTCGCCGGGATAAGGGCTATGTGATACTCTTCGTCGGAGCCAAGTTGTATGTGATACTCTTCGACGGGCATAAGCGCTAGCCGCTAGGTGATACTTTTTGCCGGTGACACGCGTATGTGTTACTTTTCGCGGGGCGTTGCGTACGTGTTACTCTTCGTCGGACGTTATGAAAGTGTTTTTCTTCGTAGGACGTATCGATGTGCACTCTAAATCATTGAGAATACCTTAGAATATGACGATTTGTCCATTTAATATATTACCTTTGTGTTCTGGAACCGAAATCGCTTTTCCAGAGCTCCAGAATCGCGAAATATCTATGGAGGCATATTAGGAACCCATTGTCGAAATGTCGCAAAAAAATCTTTTTCCGCAAAAATCAAGATAGCTCGGCTCCAATCCCTTGATATCAAATGTCCTTCAGCTCATTTTGAAGATCTTGAAACCATCTTCAAAACGAGCTAAAATACGTTGAATAATATTGAAACGAACCCAAACTATGAGCAAAACAAATGTAGTGGGGGCACAGTAGGCACACTTATCTCATTATCTAGACTATAATACAGAATAAATATATGTAAATTTAGATTTTCCTCTCACCCACGTGCAGTATGAAAATATACCGATACCGTAACATTTTTTTATTCAATAGTCAGCAAAATCTGCTGCATCCGGTATAAAATCTGACATTCCAAAGTAGAAAAATTAATGCAGTGGCAGTGAAATTTACAGCTTGAACAGCAATGAGGAAAGAAAAACAGTGCGTCCCACAGTTAGCGGATTTCTGTAAAATCGCTTCAGTATCTGCAAATTTCCATGCCGAAAATCTCTCAGTGTACGGTCGTGTATTCATCTGGATGATACTTATGAACGACAAATTCAGTTTCAGATTCAGAAATATTGTCACTTGTGAGACAAAATCTCAATTTTCTCCACGTAATCAGTATAGACTCGCAAACTTGGGAGATACCGTAGCACTACACAATCAAGGAATAGGGTTTGTATATATTGTACTCATTGGTGGTATTTCAAACGTATCGAATCCTTGTTATACAATTTTTCCAGAATAAGTGATCTGGTGGAGCAAATTTATTGTCTAATTTTCTTGATAATTGAGGGTGGTTCGATTATCATGCTGGCACTATTATACATTTACGTGAGATTTAGATGATCAGCAATAAATAGCATCAGACAATTGAGACCGTGGACATAATTACCTGAGATCTAATTTTCCAGATTCTATACGCGGATGCAATTTTGTTCAAGAAAATTGTATTTGGTGGCTTAGTACTCGGGATGTGTGGTCTTTTATTTATAATCAATGCCGCGGGCCAGATATTACTCAATTTCAGTGAAGGATTTTATGACGCTATGTAAGTTATGCACAGATAATTATCATTATTATTAACATTTCATAACATGAAAGACTTCATCCCTCATTTACAATAACCCATTTATAAATTTTTATTAGAAGTTGTTCCAATTGGAATCTTGCCTCACCGAAAGACCGCAAGTGTATTCAATTGATCACATTGAGAGCGCAACATCCACTCCAATTGACCGCTGGTAAGATATCAGTAGTACGTTTATCGTCTTTCGTCCAGGTAAGCAGAAGTGGTTGCTATAGGTTACAAAAATTCTAAACAAAATGTGTTGACGGTTGTATGAACCTATTTTTAGATCATGAAGTTATCGTGCAGTTACTTTACTGCTGTATCATCCATGACTTTCCAGAGAGATTGAATGTGTTCATTCAAGCTCAGATTTCTAACTCATATTCAAGCTGTTTTTGTGATATGAGATATCTGTGAAATTAGAGGCAACCCACTCCAGAAGGGGTCGAGATCGACCAATTGACGATTTTCTAAAACAATCTCAGACGTAAGAAGGTTGATGATCTGCCAACCGGTTCAAACTTTGGTAAATCTATCCGATTTGCGTAACAAATTTGATAGTCCTCAACTATTGTAAGTGCCGCAAGAGATGGAGAATAATTCCTTCTCATGCCTGTCACGAGATTATCCATCCAACTAATTCTTCTGAGATATCAAAAATGGAACTCGAATGTGACCTTGAGACCCTGAATATACCCTTAAGCGCCCGCATTTGAAAACAAAAACGTGGATCAATGAATGAAATAATCATCGTTTCATTTTATTTGAGTGTAACTTTGTTGACTTCTAACATGGAATCGTTCTGAATATGAGTTGACTGAGCTAAAACATCACACCTCACGTCAGTGGCGAATGGAGTTAGGACATCCGATTCCGAAGTAGTAGTTTCACTCCAACAACCCTATGGAGTTGAATAGATATTTTAAAGCACTGTACGCTCTTCTGTAAACAGATTGACATCTGCCGCGAAGGCCAGCCTGCACCCTTACTATATGGTAGCACGAATACACTGTCAAAGTTGTGAATAAAAACATGAATAAAACAGCAACATCATGTGGATGCGTCAATGTACCTTCCATATATTGCATTGAACGCGAGATCAGTCAAGAATCTCTTAACAGTAAATCATGTACATATAACCGCATATTCTGCATATTCATAATCACCCTAACAATTGAACGCGTGAGAGCATGTTTTTATGATCTTCAGTATAGGTTTGCTCAGAAGTCATCTACTTTGATAAACAAGAATCACAACAATTCCACTTCTCAAAATGCAGAAGAACGAAGTGAAGTGCTCTTCAGGTTTCTGCGAATCCATTTCGATTAAGTGATTCCTTGAAAGTTTTGGCTACAGTCCATAAAATCGATTATGGATATCCAACAATAGAATATCGAACTTGACCCATGACCAAAGATAGTTTTCAAACGAAGTAACCAATCCATCATCTTATTCCATGGAAGACATGCAAGAAGACTACCCAAACATCCAAAGAGAGTTCCAAAGTAGCTACAATGGCTAATTAACCATTTTTTACTCCTTCCCGTTTACTAAGACCGCACAGTAAGATGAAACATTGCCACAAGTCAAAATTCTTGAGATCCCAAAATTCGTAGGATCGCTAGTAGATACAAAAATCTCCTTACTGGGTGCTGTGAGATGATGCCTCGAGAGGATGTCCAAGTCCTATCAATATTCAAATCTGCCTAGTTTTCAGATCTTTCAATGAATTTCTGGGATGTAGCAAATTTGGAAATGAAAGCGGACTTTTTGGATTGCTATATCAAAAGTTTACTGAAATATTCGAGATCTCGACAATGTCGATATCCAACATTCTCTTGAGCTCCAATAGGAGACTCGAAGGTCAATGGATAGTTAGTTGGAATCGCCTCTTTCCCATTTGATTTTCGAGCAAATACTACTGTCCAGAAGAATCTCGTGTATGAGGATCACGTATGCAGATGGAACTGCGGAATCAGTCTTCTGACACAAAAACAAATTATATCTGAAATGGCGTGCCTCATTTGGCAAGCATCGTCAAAATACAGCCCATAACAATAACATAGTGCACAATGGAGAGTAATGAGAAGAATGATGAGTGACTTCGCCGAAACTGCCAACTACGGGAGTGGAAAATGACCTCCACATAATATTCTCTACTTATCGATCTACAGTGAAACCTGTGTACATTGGACACCTTCGGTGCAAGAGAAAAGTGTCCAATGTAGGCAGGTGGCCAATGTACCCAACACCGGCTGGAAAGTCACGACAAATCATGTAAACACGATGAATATGGATTATTTTTAATATGTTGTCATCAGAATTCGTCATACATATATAAACCTTTGTTGATGCTTGAAATTATCGTCGACAATACAGTAATACTTCACACTGGTTTAAAAAAATTGCTAATTTTTGATTGAACTGGACATTTATGGGAAAATAGTTCTTTTTCATACTCGATATTAACGTTGTACAAATCACTCATACATTGAGGTAAATGGACGGATGCAAATTTCATAAACTCTTTCAGATGCAATTGAGCTTCTTCATAGCTAGGTACACTTGTCACATTCTCTAGAGATGAATCTTCACTATCACTGTCATCAGAACGAACATTCCTGCTTGAACTACCAGCCAATACACTCTCTAAGATTGCGTCTGGCGAACTAAGTGATTCTTCGTGAACTTGCAAGTGATCATCACAACCCACAATTTCTTGCGCCGAACAGATGTCTTCTCGTAACTCCGCAGGCAATGCTTCTATTATCGGGCCTAGGACATCACTAGCCGATCTCACATTTCCATCTGCTTCCAAGCCATCGTTATTCAATTCTTGTGCAAATCCAGCTCGTTTAAAACACTTCAAAATTGTTGTGGAAGACACCTCGTTCCATGCCGCAGCAATCCACCTCACAGCATGATAAACTGAGATGGACTTGATGAAGTTTGTTCTCTCGATACCTGTTTCCAGCTTACTGACAATGTGTTGTAGCATCAGCTTCCTATAGTTCAATTTTACATTCTGAATAATACCTTGATCAAGAGGCTGCACTTCTGAAGTCAAGTTTGGAGGCAAAAATTCTATTTTCACATTACTGAAAGACATGGAGCATTTGTGGCTCGATGCATTATCAACAAAAATGATTATCTTCCTTCCAGCAAGTTTCATTTTTATGTTTACAATTTTAGCCCATTCTGTGAAATAAATCGAAGTCATCCAAGCTTTCTGGTTTGATTTCCATATTACAGGTAAATTGTTTATATCAACACGATTTTCACGAAACGCACGAGGGTATGCGGAGTTACCAATCACAAAGGGTTTCAATTTTTCTCCGGTTGCGCTGCAACAAAACAATACACTCAGTCTCTCTTTGGCTAATTTCCCCCCCTTGCAAGGGTCATCTTTTGCAACATAACTTTTGCGCAAAAGTTGCCTATAGTTGATAGCTCCTTCGTCGCCATTGAATATATCACAGAGTTCGTACCCTTCCGTTTTTTCTGGGAGTTTTGACTTCCAATCCGTTGCAGCTTGCAAATCGGCATCGGCTGACTGTCCAGAAAGAGTGCAGTATTGCATGTTGTTTCTGGTCAAAAAACTTTGAAGCCACCCGTTACTCGCATGGAAGTTATCAATATTCAATGATTCTGCCACTCTCAAAGCTTTAGTTTGAAGCAGAGGCCCTGATACTGGAATATTAGCTGCACGACACTTCGCGAAGAATTCAAACATTGCAATGTTGATACGTTCATTTTCAGTTTGTCGCAACTTTCGTTTCCTTTCACCATCACAATTTTCATTCCACAACCGCAAAACTTTTTCACTGCCATCAGCTATATTCCCGACTGTTGATTTTGAAATTGAGAACTGTTCGGCAATTTTCCGATGACTCTGACCTTTGCTGAGTGCATCAAGCACTTCTTTTTTCTTCTCGATGGTCAACTCGTTGTATTTTCTCTTTTTGCCACGATTCATTATATTTGATCAAAACAAAAACACCAACGAAATAACGACGTTACTTGGAATGATGCTCGAAATTACACACGCTATAAATGTACGAGCGACAAGCAAATCACATGAGCGATGAGCAATAAACACGGCAATGTGAAATTGTAAACGCGTCAATGGACAGAGTTAGATACTGCGATGAGAGGGAAAGAGTGAGTAGACGAACGAGAAGGATAGTGTGAAGTCAGAAAACCGAATAGCTGTGTGAGTGAGATGTGACAAGGAAAATGTACACTGCTCACGAATATCAAATGTATATAATTCTAAGATTGGCCAATGTACACAGTGAAAATTACTTGTTCGGTGCACGTTCATGGTGTCCAGAGTAGGCAGGTGGCCAATGTACAGAGGTGGCCAATGTACACGGATAATTTTACATAAGAAACAATGGGCTGAAATCCGGTGCAGCGGAAAAGTGTCCAAAGTCGACAGGTGGCCAATGTACCAAGGTGGCCAATGTAACAGGTTTTACTGTACTTGATTTCCATGCATTCCTGGGTCAATTAAAATGGTAAGTACGTATGTTAGCTGGAATCTGGATCATCACAGCTGAAGAGGGATTACCCGGTAGATTTTTTCACTCCAAAATGTGACTTTTTCTATGAGTTTATACAAGAGTAATTGTAACAATTACTGCAAGTTTTTCAGATACCTCTGACTCAAACGCTGCACAGTTCCTGTTTATTATGAGATATCGAGCTCGGGGTTTCTCGGGGTTCGGCCTACATCTCGAAAGTATCTACTCAAGTAAGACCCATTCGAGTCAATGAAAAGTATTGATGAATCAAATGCCAAGCGAGAATCGGTGCTCCTATTACTGCATTTGATTCATTATTACATAATACATCTTCGTTGTGATGTAACGCATATGAAGAAGAGCAGAACCCCAAATCGTTGTAAAAGAAATCAGATACTCTCCAAATGAATTTCACTGGGATCCCCCTTTTTCACTCGATTCGAGTGATTTTTTCAATGAGGTTACTGCTATTCTTCCAGCAATTCGGGTAAAGTGAGACCACATTCGATTGCGGTCGAACACATTCAAAGAGTACCCATGAAATTCAACACACGAAGAATATCTTGTTTCACAGCTTTCCCGGAAAGATGAATATATCGTTTTTTGGATACTACTCGAGTGGTAAACTCACGTGCTAATTAAGCCTGAACATAATTCAAGTTGGTTATCAGATTGAAAACCCATTAATTCCCAAAATATAGTTTTTTTCATAAAAAACAAATCAAATGACAATTGTCCCACAAAAATCTTGAGCTCGTGTTTGATGCAAAGATGGACATGCTCTCCTGGATGATAATCATCGAGAGAAGCACAGTTATTAATTAAATAACTCAAAAAGAAAGGGTCAAGTTGGGTACGTTGATATCAATCATCCTCAGCCTCGAATCCGGATCGTTTGGTAATTTAAGTTGAAATGATAAAAACGGGTGCATATATTGGTGTAGAGTCTGGTATATGACAAGTGCTTGATGTGGAGTTCCTCAACTTCCATTTACACTCTGTCAATCGATAATCATCGATCGATCGTGCTCTTTCTGAGGGATTTCAAGAACTCTCATTCTTCTTAGTCATCAAAACATGATATCGGGATTATAATATCAATAAGTGTCGTTTCGCTGTCACGAAGCGTCTAGACGCGTCTCTAGATACGCGCGATTTCCAACGCCCGAGGGTATTCCATAATCAACAGTATTTCTGCAACTTCAAGGATTAATGCGAACGATGTAATATACTACAAATGCGATGCAATCCTAATATCACTGCATATTTATTGATTCGAATTCAATAGCTCGATATAGTGAGAAATCAATATTTCGATCATCAATTTCGTGAGATTAGCCAGATAAACCTTCACAACCAAGACTGAAAATGGAATATGGAAAATTCGGTAATACAAGGGGTCCCATAGTTATACGTATGACTGTTTTCTCGAGGAAGCACTGTGAGAAATGAGCATTTTTTAGACGAGCGTGACGTGAGTAATCACGCGCCGAACCTCGACTAACAATAAGTGCAAGCGAACTTCTCGAAAAAAGTAAGTCGGCGAGTCCGGGTGAGGAAAAAGGTGGTCGTGGTCCAGAGGATGGGACACTTGGCGTCTACGAAGGTCGTAGCTCCGTATCTACACTGTTTCCATTCATAGGATTGATCGATCACACTTTCACAAGTCTATCGATTTCCCATAAATTCCCAATGAAATTCAAACTCACCTAAGCCTGGTTTGCTCCGAAATTCCACCGGACTGAAAATTCATAAATAAGCAGCCATCGTAAGGATATGTGGTCCAGAATTCTTAACTAAACAGCACGTCACGGATCGTTTTACCCGGATAGATAGCACTTGTTTCCGTTAAACGTGTCGATGAAAACGAGTAAGTCTTCTCTCTCAGCATCAATCAGTTAATATATAGCTGAAATATCAGCTATTTCTCCCATGGATCGTCAAACTGCTGATCAAATCAACAAACACTAAGATCTCGCTTAAATCAATGATTCTGGTGAAAAAACTCCACAAATCCAGGTTCTCATATCGACATGAACACATTAACGACTTTTCCAGACCGAATCACGACGAACTAGGGCGTAATCATTCGATATCTACTCATTTCGTGCCACGAGAGGCCCTATATAGCTGATTATAATCAGCTATAAATCAGTGATTGTAGCTGAAAATCAGCTAATGTAGCTGAAATTCAGCTACAGTATTCGTGTCAGTAGAAAACCGTCGACTGAAATATCAGCTTATGATAGCTGATTCAGTCAGTTAACATAGATGGAATCTCAGCTAATATAGCTGGAATCTCAGATAACTTTTCCAGGACTAGTTTTGCCTTACATTTTCGTTACGAAATGAAAATCAATTTGAAACATTGAAATTTCGCAAATGAACCTCATTTCATTCATGCTTCTTTTTAAATCGATCTTTCTTTCGATCCAGGTGGCCCACTTTCGATGTAGGTGGCCCTGTTTTCGATACAGGTGGCTCACTTTCGATCTAGGTGGCCCGCTTTCGATCTAGGTGGCCCACTTTCGATACAGGTGGCTCACTTACGATACAGGTGGCCCATTTTCGATCCACGTAGCCCACTTTCGATCTAGGTGGCTCACTTTCGAGACAGGTGGCTCACTTGCGATACAGGTAGCCCACTTTCGATCCAGGTAGCCCACTTTCGATCTAGGTAGCGCATTCTCGATGCAGGTGGTTCACTTGCTATACAGGTGGCCCACTTACGATCCAGGTAGCCCACTTTCGATCTAGGTGGCCACTTTCGATACAGGTGGCTCACTCACGATACAGGTGGCCCACTTTCGATCTAGGTGGCCCACTTTCGATCAAGGTGGCCCACTTTCGATCCAGGTAGCCCACTTTCGATCTAGGTGGCCCACTTTCGATCAAGGTGGCCCACTTTCAATCCAGGTAGCCCACTTTCGATCTAGGTGGCCCACTTTCGATCTAGGTGGCCACTTTCGATACATGTGGCTCACTCACGATACAGGTGGCCCACTTTCGATCCAGGTGGCCCACTTTCGATCTAGGTAGCGCACTCTCGATACAGGTGGTTTACTTACGATTCAGGTGGCCCACTTTCGATCTAGGTGGCCCACTCTCGATACAGGTGGCTCACTTACGATACAGGTGGCCCACTTTCGATCCAGGTGGCCCACTTTCGATCTAGGTGGCCCACTTTCGATCTAGGTGGCGCACTCTCGATACGGGTGGTTCACTCACGATACAGGTGGTTCACTTTCGATACAGGTGGCTCACTTACGATACAGGGCGCCCACTTCCGATCCAGGTGTCCCACTTTTGATCCAGGTGGCCCACTTTCGATCTAGGTGGTGCACTCTCGATACAGGTGGTTCACTTACGATCCAGCTGGCCCACTTTCGATCTAGGTGGCCCACTTTCGATCTAGGTGGCCCACTCTCGATACAGGTGGCTCACTCACGGTTCAGGTGGCCCACTTTCGATCCAGGTGGCCCACTTTCGATCTAGGTGGCCCACTCTCGATACAGGTGGCTCACTTACGGTACAGGTGGCCCACTTTCGATCCAGGTGGCCCACTTTCGATCCAGGTGGCCCACCTCCGATCCAGGTGTCCCACTTTCGATCCAGGTGGCCCACTTTCGATCTAGGTGGCCCACTCTCGATACAGGTGGTTTACTTTCGATCCAGGTGGCCCACTCTCGATACAGGTGGTTTACTTTCGATCCAGGTGGCCCACTTTCGATCTAGGTGGCCCACTCTCGATACAGGTGGCTCACTTACGGTACAGGTGGCCCACTTTCGATCCAGGTGTCCCACTCTTGATCCAGGTGGCCCACTTTCGATCTAGGTGGTGCACTCTCGATACAGGTGGTTCACTTTCGATACAGGTGGCTCACTTACGATACAGGTGGCCCACTTTCGATCCAGGTGGCCCACTCCCGATCCAGGTGTCCCACTTTTGATCCAGGTGGCCCACTTTCGATCTAGGTGGTGCACTCTCGATACAGGTGGTTCACTTACGATCCAGGTGGCCCACTTTCGATCTAGGTGGCCCACTCTCGATACAGGTGGCTCACTCACGGTACAGCTGGCCCACTTTCGATCCAGGTGGCCCACTTTCGATCTAGGTGGCCCACTCTCGATACAGGTGGCTCACTTACGGTACAGGTGGCCCACTTTCGATCCAGGTGGCCCACTCTCGATCCAGGTGGCCCACCTCCGATCCAGGTGTCCCACTTTTGATCCAGGTGGCCCACTTTCGATCTAGGTGGCCCACTCTCGAGACAGGTGGTTTACTTCCGATCCAGGTGGCCCACTTTCGATCTAGGTGGCCCACTCTCGATACAGGTGGCTCACTTACGGTACAGGTGGCCCACTTTCGATCCAGGTGTCCCACTTTTGATCCAGGTGGCCCACTTTCGATCTAGGTGGTGCACTCTCGATACAGGTGGTTCACTTACGATCCAGGTGGCCCACTTTCGATCTAGGTGGCCCACTCTCGATACAGGTGGCTCACTCACGGTGCAGGTGGCCCACTTTCGATCCAGGTGGCCCACTTTCGATCTAGGTGGCCCACTCTCGATACAGGTGGCTCACTTACGGTACAGGTGGCCCACTTTCGATCCAGGTGGCCCACCTCCGATCCAGGTGTCCCACTTTTGATCCAGGTGGCCCACTTTCGATCTAGGTGGCCCACTCTCGATACAGGTGGTTTACTTTCGATCCAGGTGGCCCACTTTCGATCTAGGTGGCCCACTCTCGATACAGGTGGCTCACTTACGGTACAGGTGGCCCACTTTCGATCCAGGTGGCCCACTTTCGGTCTAGGTGGCCCACTCTCGATACAGGTGGCTCACTTACGGTACAGGTGGCCCACTTTCGATCCAGGTGGCCCACTTCCGATCCAGGTGTCCCACTTTCGATCTAGGTGGCCCACTCTCGATACAGGTGGCTCACTTACGGTACAGGTGGCCCACTTTCGATCCAAGTGGCCCACTTTCGATCCAGGTGGCCCACTTCCGATCCAGGTGTCCCACTTTTGATCCAGGTGGCCCACTTTCGATCTAGGTGGCCCACTTCCGATCTAGGTGGCCCACTCTCGATACAGGTGGCTCACTTACGAAACAGTCGGCCCACTTTCGATCCAGGTGGCCCACTTTCGATCTAGGTGGCCCACTCTCGATACAGGTGGCTCACTTACGGTACAGGTGGCCCACTTTCGATCCAGGTGTCCCACTTTTGATCCAGGTGGCCCACTTTCGATCTAGGTGGTGCACTCTCGATACAGGTGGTTCACTTTCGATACAGGTGGCTCACTTACGATACAGGTGGCCCACTTTCGATCCAGGTGGCCCACTTCCGATCCAGGTGTCCCACTTTTGATCCACGTGGCCCACTTTCGATCTAGGTGGTGCACTCTCGATACAGGTGGTTCACTTACGATCCAGGTGGCCCACTTTCGATCTAGGTGGCCCACTCTCGATACAGGTGGCTCACTCACGGTACAGGTGGCCCACTTTCGATCCAGGTGGCCCACTTTCGATCTAGTTGGCCCACTCTCGATACAGGTGGCTCACTTACGGTACAGGTGGCCCTCTTTCGATCCAGGTGGCCCACTTTTGATCCAGGTGGCCCACTTTCGATCTTGGTGGCCCACTTCCGATCTAGGTGGCCCACTCTCGATACAGGTGGCTCACTTACGAAACAGGTGGCCCACTTTCGATCCAGGTGGCCCACTTTCGATCTAGGTGGCCCACTCTCGATACAGGTGGCTCACTTACGGTACAGGTGGCCCACTTTCGATCCAGGTGTCCCACTTTTGATCCAGGTGGCCCACTTTCGATCTAGGTGGTGCACTCTCGATACAGGTGGTTCACTTTCGATACAGGTGGCTCACTTACGATACAGGTGGCCCACTTTCGATCCAGGTGGCCCACTTCCGATCCAGGTGTCCCACTTTTGATCCACGTGGCCCACTTCCGATCTAGGTGGTGCACTCTCGATACGGGTGGTTCACTTACGATCCAGGTGGCCCACTTTCGATCTAGGTGGCCCACTCTCGATACAGGTGGCTCACTCACGGTACAGGTGGCCCACTTTCGATCCAGGTGGCCCACTTTCGATCTAGTTGGCCCACTCTCGATACAGGTGGCTCACTTACGGTACAGGTGGCCCTCTTCCGATCCAGGTGGCCCACTTTCGATCCAGGTGGCCCACTTCCGATCCAGGTGTCCCACTTTTGATCCAGGTGGCCCACTTTCGATCTAGGTGGTCCACTCTCGATACAGGTGGTTTACTTTCGATCCAGGTGGCCCACTTTCGAAACAGGTGGCTCACTTACGATCTAGGTGGCCCACTTTCGGTCTGGGTGACCCACTTTCGATACAGGTGGCCCACTTTCGATGCAGGTGCCCCGCTTTAGACGCACTTCTTGGGACTTAGAAATCGTATGATCAAATGGATCCCACTGTACTGCACGAACGATTCTAGAATATCAGAGCCGAAAATTCATCACGTGACACCCAGTGCGCAGGGAAAAACACTCCCGAACGGTATATATCATCGTTCATCACCCTCTGTATTAGCTGATTCAATCAGTGAAAATCCGTTCACGTTAGCTGACGAAATCAGCTATCACTAGCTGATTCTCAACTACCCTAGCTGATTTGCGCTGAGAGAGTTGATATCACACAAGGTGAGAGAGATTTTGAGCCTCGGTGAGCGTAGTTCTCGTCTTGTATTGGAAAAATTGTGAAAATTGACTGTACCGCGAGCTATTGATGAAATTTATCACCATGTTGCTGGTAGGATTTTGTATTTTCGTGCCTTAAAATCAAGTTACCGCAGGTACAAAGAGTGATCCGTAGGACTGTGAATGAAATATTGCAAGACATCCGAAAAATGTGCAGAATCCCTACACAAAATCTCTGTGTTGTGCGAAGCAACAAAAAAGATATTGAAAACCCGGGTCTCCCAGGGAATGACTCTTTTGAACTCCCACTAGGATGCATAACGGGACTGATATCACTGAAAACAAAATCGAGCTAAATTTACCCGACTCCAAAGCAGCAACAAAAAGCCATGCGAGCCAGGTAGCGATCTGGTCACGAGTCAAGCAGAATTTGCTTGGCTCTCCGGCTGTTGAAGCGGGAGTCTGCGCAGTAATTCTTACCCGTTCACGCGCGAGTCAGAACAAGCTGCAGCGATGCAAAACGACTGCGGCTGCATCATTTGGATAGCTCTCAAAAACATGCACGTACGAGCCGGCTCGCAAACGTGTTCATAACTCAGATGAAGTTGTTTATGAGTTGAATCTCGGTGATAGCATTTTGATAGTGAATTTTTGGGAAGAAAAAACATGGACCAATCTACTCGGGAACGCCTCGTCGCCTGGAATCTGGGTCAATTCGTGGAGAGATTTGAGACTGAGTACGAGATAACCTCTACATCTGTGAGATGGAGACCGCCCCTGTTTTCAACAACACGTTGAGTTGTTGTTTATTGAAATCTCGTCTCTCTGCCTCTATAGCTCTGATTATCTTCTGCAACTCTCACCTATGATCCCACATATATCACGAGCATACCCTGAAATGTAGTTATAGTTTTGGTGAACTGGATTGTAGAGTTGAACCAGTGTGTCTGAAGTGAGTTTTTTTTCTTCACCTGTAGAAGCAGGCATAGATGAAGAGACATTCCAAGAGATTGATGATTGCATGCTGGAGTTACTTTTCGATGCAAAAGAAGAATGTGGGCATCTGAAGAGATTCAAAAGTCGTTTAGCACAGATGCGCAATAGTCAAAAGAATAACAGTCCAAAAAAGAGCAAAGATGCGAATATCAGTCAAGAAAATAGTCAAAAAAATGACAGTCCAAAAAAGAACAAATATGCGAATATCAGTCAAGAAAATAGTCAAAAGAATAACAGTCCAAAAAAGAGCAAAGATGCAAATATCAGTCAAGAAAATAGTCATGAAGTTGCCAATGAAGATGAAAACTTAGAGAATATCTATCCAGAAAGTGGTTGTAGAAGTCTGAATAGAGAAGGAAGTTTACTTGATTTACCTATTATTCATAGTAATGAGCCAGCAATTATTGCTGTTGGACACTCGTCACAACCACTAGTGGAGATAATTAACCATCAGCATGTACCGCCTAATGCATCTGTTGCTTCACCTAGTGATACTGCAATCGACACTGCATCATCTTCTAATGACACACCAATGGAATCTCTGAACAATGATCAAAATCTATGGGAATTGACTCCTCCTAATGGTATGCGTAGTTTATCATTTATCCCTTTGTGGCCATGTGCATGCATTTTATGTTACTCATTTCTCTTCAATGAGTTTCTAAATGAAAATACTCAGATTGAGAGAGTATCCCAAAATTCAAATCATGAACCTCAAATTTTATCCCAACAGCTGAAAAAGTTAGTCTCAAACATCTACTGAACACTACTTATGAAGGTTTCAAGATACGAAAACCATTAGAAGAAGGGACTCTAGAGACTCGTATGATTTGTAATCTATTAATCACGCATGAATTCAACGGGACAAAGAAATTCAGGTATACATTATGTTCTCCTATAAAATCTTGACTCAAATATTTACATTGCCTGAACAAGTTCAGCTGTCCCAAGGAATTTCTGTGCTAACTTTGACATTTGCTTGAGGAAGAAAGGTGCATGAGTGTCATTCGCTTCTACTCAATCCATTTCTTTATAAAAACCATAAAGAAGCTATGCAGAATCTGAATGGAATACACCTTAGCCGTGTTATTATTTTGATTAGAATATGGTTGACTTCAGGATCATCGTACTACTACTATTGAATTTCAAAACTATTCCTAAGGCTTTTCTTCCACTCTCTGACTTGAACTATGCATTGGAAAGTATCTGACCATGGACAAATTCATTCATACATTTTCTACTTCTGATCTGCCCATGAATTTACTTTTGTGAATGCACAGGTATATACCTTATTTCCGCACTGTTACACCTTCAAGTCAATTGATATTCACCTTTTCATGTGGAAAGCTTTGAAAAACTATTTTGGCTTACATGTGTGTCATCATTCACTTACAGTATTGTCAAAGAGAGATTTGAAGAGTGGACTGAGGAAATAGCTGACACCCTCATCGTCCCAGGCAAAACAAAAGCACAAGTGAAGGCTATATTCTACCACGCATTCAAAAAAGCAACGGAAACAAAGAAATCTGTGGACACTGGTGGGTCTGTCTATGAAAAGTATTTAAATGAACGGAAATGGCTCATCAGTAGAGGAATAATAACAAAAGCGCAGGTGTTGAGCGAAGGTGAGTTCTTCCTGCTACAACTCTTGAATTTGTTAGAACTCCAGCGAATCTTCCTTTTGGGCTCAACTGTATTGGAAGTTATACTGTGTTGTATATGTCATATTCACATGGGCCGAAACATTGTTGCGATGGCTAGCAGAAAATTATGAACCGTGGAGTCTTATGATCAAAAATTGGGATGATTCTTACTTGATCAGATTACCTCAAAAAGACTACAAGGAACATTCCATCCTATACAAAGGATTGAGGACAAGTACGATAGGGCATCGTTTGTGGTCACATGATTACACATCCAAGAATGGGACTCCTCCCAACTTCAAGATTGCATTTGAAATTTCGACTCCACTTATAGTTAGCCTTGCTAAGGAGAAGAAAAAACTTGACGCAGCTGACAATCAACTCATTGCATCCAACCAGAGTTACATAGCTGCTCTTCGGTGTCTCGTCAGATTTCTGGCAAAAATTGTCACAAAAAGAGACTCGGACGGTGTAGTATTGAACAAGTTTGGGCACTCTGCCACCGATATCCTCAGATCTTTCTTTTGTCACTGGCAACTATTGCTGGATTTGAGGAGTTCAAAGCGAAACGTTATGAATATAGTCTTGCAGATAAACGACCGATTGGTCCATTTGTAACATTTGTAGGTAATTTGTCTCGAGATGGACTAGCAAATATTCAGGGTGCCCCAGAGATATTTGCGTTTGTGACCATAAATGCTATTGATTTTGTTGTAGAATCAAATAGTCTCCTAGATGGTTTCGACTACTGTTATCAATCATTTTCGGCCTTAGGCATCCCATATACTGGTGAATGCAATTTGGTCTGGGTTTTCTTGCAACGCCGAATTTATAAAAATAATTTAGAGGATATTCGGGATCTTTACCGAAGCGCCGATAAGTTCATCGAAACCTTGGATCAAAAACGATCTTCAGATCTTTTATAATTCTATATTTGATTTGGCACTCCAAAGATTGTTAACTGAGTTCCTACGACTAATTGTGATTTGACCCTCAAGTTGTCCATACATTGACAAAATGACGCCATCAGAGGAGTTTGAAAAAGAGATTGTTACTTCAACATTGAGTTTATATAATAATACACTAGTCCCACGCGCAGTCGTGCAGTTATTTCTTGAAACGCTGTTGCAGTTTAGCAAAGAAACATTCTTCAGATACGTTCTAAGACAATGCGAGTCAAACTCGAGTTGTGATAAGTCAACTCTAATTAATGTTAAGTGTGTCGCTGATACTTTCGCTAGAACTATGAGCAAGTATGACACAGAGTACAAGAGATTCAATATGTATAAAGAGAAGGGGTTGTTGAAGATGCCCCAAGATTTTTTACTGCAGAAGCCCGATGGCAAACAAGCAGTAATTCAACATTTGTCCTTAAAAGGGACGCTGAAGTCCTTACTCGAAATCCCAGGGGCTTTTCAATTACTCATGTCCTACACAAACGAGGTCACTTGTGAGTCAGACATTGTTTATAATCTCATGCAAGGCGAATTCTGGAAGAATTTATCGCGTGACTTCGGAGATCGCATAGTGATACCTCTCGTTATCTCGAATGATGATTTTCATGTGGCAATGCTTTTGGTTCGAATGCGTGGAAAACTCTTTTAGGAGACGTGTTTATCCATCTCCCTGGCTTTCCGCCACAGCTTTCATCCAAACTCGACAATATCTTTCTGGCTGAGCTATTTTATACAAAAGATAAGAAGGAGTTCGGGAATAGACAAATCTTCGCGCCTGTCATCCGCGAATTGATAGACTTAGAAAGAAATGGACTTACTATCAATTTGCCCGACCGAGATGAACACGTGTATTTTTGCCCTTGTTTATTTACTGGTGACAATAAGGCTTCAAACGAGGATCAAGGCTTTGTCCCGTATTTTATTTGTGGAAGACCATGTAGTATATGTCGAGCTACTGTGGAAGAAATGAAAACGATTTTCCAAGAGGATCAAAATTTACTTAGAACCGAAGAAAATTATGAAGCTGATTGTCGACTTAAAAATCCATCTGAAACTGGAGTGGTTGAGTTATGCTGTTTCAGTGAGTGGGACAATTACAGTGCTATAAATAATTCTGTTCTGGATTTGATACATGACGAATTTGAGGGTAGAGCTAGCTATTTACTGACGAACGTGTGCAATGACCTGATCCACAAACAACAAATTTTCGACCTTGATTATTTGAATGCGAGGATTGAAACATTCAACGAAAACACTACTCCTCTGTCAAACAAAGTTCCCGTCATAAAGAAAGCTCATATCACGGGTAACAATAAATTGAAAATGTCATCAGCTGAAATGATAAATTTTACAAGATCTTTTGGCTTGATAGTTGGTGAGAAAATGAGACATTTCGAGGGCGAAAATGAAACTTGGGAATTGTACACGATTTATAGAGGAATTATTGATATATTACTATCGCCTCGAAATGTCGAACGTCATTACATGAAATTGGAAATGTTGATTCCAGAATTCCTTTCCTTATACATCAAACTCTTTGGCCACTTGAAGTACAAATTCCATCTCTTGATACACGTATTGAGAATTTTGAGGAAATATGGTCCTCTCATCCATTATTGGGCCATGAGGATGGAGTCCAAGCAACGTGAATTGAAAGCGGTTGCTACTTGTTCAAGTAACACACAAAATATCTTGAAAACCATAAGCTTGCGTTCTCAGTTGAAACCAGCTCACTTCAAAGCAACCGGAAGCTTACAAATCCCTGACATTGAAGTAAACGCCTATGATTATATTGATCCTCGATTAAGACAAGCATACTTCTCTGATGTACCAGCACACATCGTTATCTCATCGACGAACAATGTCGTTTTTAGAGGGACTACATTTGAATTGGGGATGATGTGCGTGATTGAGATGGGTGATTACGATTTGTTGGTGTTTGGGTTGATTGAAGATATATTCATCGTACAGCAAGAGGTATTCACTCTTTTTCAGCCTCATACAAATTACTATTTCGACAAAACTGTTTATTTTTATCTAGTTATTGCTCGGCAAAGCCACGTGGTCAAAAATGTCAAAAACCTGCCAGATATCCATCCATGCATCTTTACTAAAATTGATGAATATCTGTATGTCACGCCAAAATATGTACTATAAACTGAAAAGTACATAATGTTGATTAATTACTCTTAATTTGAATTGTGAAATATAATCATTTCCTAGCTAATAATAGTCTTCTTATGAATTTCATTGGTTGCCTACCCCGTCTATTGATTACAATATCCTAAAAGTCATCACGGTAAAATTTCTCATCTCGTGGAACCCCATTGAAAATAAGGTGAGTGTGTCCAACTTGCCCCCATTGAACCATTTCTCAACAACTTTGGCTGATCTCAATATTTCTGAAAGTTTCCCAACTCATTGTAAAGTTTGCGTTAAGACCTTTTGAATCAGCTAAAGTACGTGTAATTTAAATTAACTGGAGTTGAGATGTTCCAATTCTTCCAATAAGTTATTTTTGAGAGGGTACAAAAGTGTGTAACCAACTTGCCCCTATCATTCAAAACTCTGTGAGTCAGCGATAAAGTGCATAAAATTGTTTCCATCCGTTTTCATCGCTGTGTAACCACATTTGGAGAATTTTGTCGGTCCCGACCACTACTTCTTACCTATTTTGACGCGATAAACACGTTCTGAGCAGTGAAAAAATTCGTATTTTCACGCCCTTTCGAGATAACCATATAAGGGTATAATAGTAGCCACTCTTCGATGTTGGCCTTGTTGTTTTACAAAGCATTTCCGTATTGTACTCATGGAATAGCTTTAGATCCGAGTTTGGCTCTTCTGGAAAACGTATTACGGAGGTCTTGAAAACAGCACCAAATGCATTAAAGAACGTTGAGATTGGTGGGCTTGCAAAAATTTGGCACTGTTTTTACTGAACGCAATTTCCTCGGTGATTTTTTAGCTGCGTAAACATGAAAAATGAAAAAATCAATTCAAATTTTCTGAGAAACGCAGAAATGAGTCAGAGCCGATCCAAACAACTCATTTTCTCATGTTTTAACATAAAACAAATGTAAAATAAATTATCGGGATGGTCGGCGATTGCCCATGCTTGAGATTGGCAGATGGGCGCGAGTTGAGTACACTAACTCATATTGCACAAATATGCGATCAATATTTCTGTATATAGAAGCCCAGTGGTGATGTTATTCAATTATATTTAATAATATAATAACCCATGGCCTGTCGGCTGTACCTTTCGAATACTTCTTCGACATTTTACAGTATTTGATCGCATTGCAATTGAAATATATTGCATGAGATGATCTGGAAGCCATGCTGATTATACTATTATGATATATATACTTGGGTACCAAGTGAATTCTGCTTGGCTACCCAAGCTCGCGCGGCGTGACCTACACTTACCTTGCCACTCGAGCCTAAACTGCTTGGCTCTCAAGCAGAAACTGCCGGAGTCTCAAGCTCTTTCTGTTTTACTTTTTTCTCAGTGATAAGCATCTGATGATTATCTTGATAGAATAAGCACTCTGAATGTGTGAAGTACGCTTACAAAAGACCACGGTAAACAGGGCATCTTGGGATCATATCATGAGCTGAAGTTGGCTAGAAGTTTTTACTTCGTTTGCTGCTAATTGCAACTGTTTAAACATAGTTGTTTCAATAAGTTTCAGTGGGTCTTATAGACAAAACGAGTTCATTTTATCTTGTCAGATGGTTGCTATTCCATGTCACGAAGTGCATCAATTATGGAGAAATCACCTATATATCATGGACGACTCTTGCTATGTGATCACAACAGCCAAATCCGGCTAGACATCAATTCGATAATTTAACTTCATAACAAACGGAATGGGGAGTAGTTATCTCTATTCGTATCATTGTTCTTCAACGTTTATAGAAAAGTCACCTTCCTGTCAGCTCGATCGAAGCCGTGGCCACAATTAGAGACCGCAGAGTTTACATTCTGCATTTCGATCGATCAAATAAATTTTTCATCAGAACCCTTCTTGAATCTGTAATAATCATCATCGGCTATCCAGACTCATCAATAATACGTGGTTGAATCGACAGCATAGTAATGCCATGAGGTGAAGAGCGATCTAGTGAAAAAACACAATCGACCAGTGCCCATTGGAATGTGGAAAAGTCCAAATCGTTCAATCTCACAACCTGTGTTAATCGATCTATTGGAAACTAAACAAGTTCAGAAGAGGGAGAATCAGGTTTGAACCAATCTTTGGTGGCTATGAGATTGTCAATATTCTACTGACTTTTTACTGTAATTCAAATGTCAATTGCATCATTATGATTGTGGTTCGTAGTCTTACTCCTGATTGAAGAATCTCTTACGTTCAATATATCCGTTTCGAGAAGACAGATATGTTCTTTGACTGGTCGAGGCTTCGAAGTAGTACAGCTGATGCACAAGCGTGAAATTAGATGACAGATCAGTTCTTTGAACACAACAACTGAAATATCTGAATTCGTTACGTTGAAAAACATTAATTGTTCCTCACTTATGAATGAACCTATCTGGGGGAATAAGAATCTCGACCCATTGAGAAACACATTTCGAAGCTAATCTAAGATTCTGTACGTGATTGGACTTTTGTTATTTTTCAAAGATGCGTGTGATCATGAATTTGATTTGTAAGTCTCAAATCATTCAATAAGTTACGTACGCAACTCAAGTTCAACTGATGAAAGGATCAGGCAACTCTTATGCCTTTCTGGAGCTTTAGTGCGAGATTGTTGCCAAGATGATTATCATTGGACTCAGCTAACTACGAGTCATTTATTGTAATATCGCCAACTTTCGGATCACGGGTTACAGATTATTTTATAACTTCAGGTACATGTGATATATGATGGAAGAAAATAGAAACCATAGTTTTTAGGCCCTGGATGTGATTTTTCACGTGTATAGAATCAGTGAAGAAGAATATTACAAATACATATCTCGGAGTGGAAAAAATGAAGTTTCTGAATGAAATACTCGCCGAATCGGAAAATGTCAACATAACCTCGAAGAAGTAGTTACCTCGAATAAAAAACATTTTAAGGACCTTGGCATCCACTTCGACTCAAATCTTGTATCCTCATTGGCTTTCTCAAATTTTACATCAAGAATTGTTAAAAGTATATTGAAATCGATTATTCTTGGTGGATACTGAGATTGGGATCTTTTCAGGATGGGTTGCTTTGCATAATGTTCTAAGAATAATCATAAAAAAAGTGGCTTGATTCGTGCTTCCGCGTGGATAGCATCTGCGTACAGTACCTGCGATCGAGGAATACGATTTGGCTGAACATGTTTTTTCACGTATTTTTCGATGGAGAAACCGAATCTGCAGCCTGATTCGTTCCAATACTCCAGAATCTTCCTTTTTTCAAGGGAATCATCTTTGCTCACTCTTTTAATATTTTTGAGATGTTGACATTTCCCGATTCTACCAGTATCTTATTCAGGGAAATCAGCTTTGTTTACGTTGAAATTGGTATTAGGGAGATCCTTTCTAACGGACCATGCACGCGCAAAAATGAATCAAAGAATGAAATAATCGATTTTTTGGAAATTTTGAGAACAAAAATTGGTCGCCAAACCTGCACGTATCACTTCCGGGGCCTAACAATTGTGCTTCCTACATCACGAATGTATAATATGTACCAAATCTATAAGAACAATCTGTGACTCACGACTCAGAAGTTGGCGATACTATAATGAATGACTCCTACATGAATGACTTATCATTCATAGTCAAAAGGATTTTCCGGTCGTGACTCATTTGTCAAAACTGTTTTGTCCCCCATACGTATCGTACTGCCCATCTCTCGACACCTACGGTTGAATAACAATGATTAATTATTATTACAGTGGAAACTCTCTAACTCAAAACTATCTAACTTGAAAAAATACATGGTAAACTGATAACCCCCTAAGCCGAAAAAAAATGTCGCCGGCAAAAACTCCCTAAGTCGAAAATTTTATCGATTCTCGCCTATGGTTCGAGCAAAAAACTCCCCATCTCGAAATTCCCTGTTTAGCAAGTCTCGAATTCATTATTATGAACGTACCAATGATCCATCGACGGTCACAACGGCACAATCAAAGCGATAACTTCGCACTCTAACTGTAGCGGAGAAATTCAAAAATATAGAAGAACCCAAATCATCAAATTCTACTGAACAAGATATTGCATTGAAGCTCAGCATTCCAAACATCATATTTGAAGGAGCTGGAGGGACCGAGAAGAAGATATTTTCGAAATCATGTGCGTAAAGTTAGTGCGTAAGGAACATTTTTCCGTGCGTAAAGAAATTTTTGCGCACGGAATGCGTAAAGACCTGTGCGTGAAGTCACCAACAGTGCGTAAGGTATGTCTTTACACACCGCTACGTATCTTTACGCACTGCCGTATTTTCTTTCTAGCCTGATATTCTACAACATCTCTTGAAGTTTCTGTGTTGTTTAGCAAAATGATCTCTGTCTTAATTCTAGTAGAATCGGAGTGCTCCAATCGTTTATTTGAATCTGCCCAAAGCAAGTGTTAATGATTTCTTTCACTCGATAGAATGAATACTTATGAGCTCTCTGAATTGTTATTCTCAATCTTACTCTCTTGATAAGTCCATACGATTGAAATATCTTGGTCGGCCATCGAATTGAACATGGAAATAGTTCACTTCGGTGGATTATGAATTTAATTGAGTTCAATACAATATATACGACTGAGAGTTTTTTGGAGTGCTTCCACCGTGGTTTCGGTGGTTTGAAATCTACCTTGGACCGTACGTCCAAAGGAAATGTAAATTCACTCTTCGGATACTTCGCCTCAACAAAGAGTGTCGGTGATGTATTCATATTCGTTTATAAGAAAGAATCCATAGGTTCTCTTCTTTCGAAATCGCTTTCTATCCCGTGTATTCAGAACATTATTATTATCATTATAATCGTCCAAGTTCTTTCTATTGAACCATAGGAATAGCATATTATTCCATCAACCCGTTGATTTATTTTTGCCCGTCCTTGACGATATTAATAAGACTCTATAATAATTTTCCTCGAAATTCAGAATTGATAATATCTTATGAACTTACATACTTCGGATCTTGTCCACTATTAGTACTTTTGAGAATTGAGATCGATATTTTCAAACTATGCGGTAACATATGATATATCAAACAAAAGATCTTTTTCTGATACATTTTCAGAATTTTTTTTCAGTCGGGGGGCGGACCCCCGGCGGGGGCTTCGCCCCTTGCACCCCCACCCGGGGCTGCCACCCCTGGACCCCGCTCTATTCCATCTTGCCCCACCAGCCCCGATCACGATTTGATTACTGGCGTATGGGGTGACTGACAGAATACTAACTTTCCGCACAAAATTTCGAAAAATATCGTACCCAACTCTGTCGAAAGGTTTCCGCACTCGCAAAAACTTTACACACGAGATGTGAATCTCTACGCACTGTTGAGATACTTTACGCACTCGTGTGTAAAGATTTTCACTCGTGCGTAAATCCAACTTTTCGACATCGTTGCGTAATATACTATTTCAGCTTCGTCTAGGTTGAAGAATGCTTTCGATCGTATGAAATTACAATCTTCATAACATCAAGCAAGAATGAATGATTCTATGTGATAACTGTGATTGAAAGTATTTGAAGTATTTTCCAAAGTCTATTTGATCTAATATGTCACGACTTGACGAGTTGGCTGGAGTAGATTAATTTTAGAATAGACTTTACCGAGGACACCATATATCGAGTGTCATTCCGAAGAACTCCTTATCTCGAAAAACTCCATAACTCGAATTTTTGGCCGGGTTTCTTGAAATTCGAGTTGGAGAGTTCCTATTGTATGAATAATTTTTCTGCTCTGTAGAACGCGCCCTTGCAATTGCCGTGTTCCCAAATTATGCAGAAAGTAAGAGTTTTTGCCCACCCCCTCCCTCCCTCTAGTCGAGAAAGAGAGAAAGAGGATAGAACCCAACGCGACACGCAGTCAAAATCAAACGCAATCGAAACCGGTCATACGTATTGAAAACACGGTGCAAAAGCGACGATTTTTCAGGACCTATTCCATATCAGTACAAACTATACTGTCCTCCTGAACTCTTGTATGGGACGTGTCGGAAACTGGCAGGCTTATGGCGAGATGTTAACACAGTTCCCCATATCAGAAGAGTGTGACTTGAGCATGATGGATCCTAATTGACCAGCACTATTTGATCGCCAAATGGTTTCTCGTTATCTAGTAGAGACTGTAGGGTATTTTAAATACCCTAACCGCTTGAATCATCCCCCCTTTCATGAAGAATGGGCGTTGTCTACAGTAGGGGTCAAAAATTTTAGCTCACCCAAAATTTTTTTTTTAATTTTGAGAGTTGAACTACTCGATTCTATTTGACCTTGGAGGGCTCATCGAAAACTTATGGACAACAATTTCCAGTGTGGAAAAACTCATAGGAAGCAAGAGATTTCCGAGGATACGGGTATTTTCTTTTTCCAAGACGAGTATTTCTGTACCACGAGCATGTCTCCACGTGCAGTAGAAGAGGCGTACTGGGGTGCTTGGTTCCAGCGTGTTTATCAATAATCTTGGAGAATTGGAGGCTGGAGGAGTTTTTCTCAGCGCGAATTCATATGGAGGAGTTTTTGAAGTATCGATCCCTCTTTATTCGGTGCCAGGATCACTCATCTTAGGCGCCGCTGGACCTGATTCCGCGACCCGTGTGAAGCTGCGCGAGACTCATTCAATCAAAAGAAGACAGACGCGACACAAGCCTATATTTCCCACACGCACGGGATCAGCTGATCTTCGATGACTCTATTTGGAGCACGAGATCACGAGACTTCTGCCCATGTGAATACTTATCGCAATAGCTGGATAAGATAGTGGATCGTGGCACAAAATCCAAACTAGTGTTCATGAGATGCAATGTTAGAGTGCGAATTTTGACTTCAATATGCTCCTAAAATCACTGCTTACTCCAGATATCACAGGAGAATGAGAAATCAACTTCACTTACTACGATCTCTCGGAGGGATACTGTTATTAAGGGATATATGCGCTGAGGACTTCATAAAAGAGATCGTCCAATGATTTGCAAGACCCTGACGGTGTTGGCCCAGCCTCACAAAGAGATGATTGTTCGCCAGACTATTCTTATTGTGATTCAAGAAAACCGTGACACAAATTTGAAAGAGAAACTAGAAAGCTCTATTTACCTGAAAACTAATCAAAACCAATAAAAATCAGATTTAAAATTGGAATGACTGGACAAGTCTAACGCGGGAGCGAGTTGAATCGTAAGTGAGCCGATCCTTAGATTTTGCAACGAAGAAAAAACAATGATTTGGTTGTCATGACAACTCAAACTCAACGATAGTTGAATGGCCATGAGTAGCCATGCGCCCATGGTCTGCCTCCACGCATTCCATGACGCGGTCTCCACTATTATCGATCGAAATCGGTGGGGAGCCGCGATTCCAAGAATCACGTGCACGCGACTGGAAAAGGTGCAACCTCTAGTTGCACCTCTTATGAGAATTCAACTTATAACACGGTGCTCAAATTGCACAAAAATAGAGGCAATCCCCTATTTCAATGATTTCAAAAAGTTACTTATTGAGTGTCCATTTTCTCCAACATGATTCCACAAATTATAGAAAATTCATTAGATTCCATCGATAAATGATTCAATCATAAATTATTAACAAATTTACAATAAGTTTCACAATTCTTACACAATTTTGACAAATTCATCGTGTTTTCAGAATAGTGAGTTCACACTTAAATTCAGTCGGGAACATTCTTCCCCATGAACAAAATTTACGCGTTTTGTACACTTCTGAAACGAATAAATTCTCTACTAGGTCGTACCTGTCCATCGGAACCAGGAAATACACGTAAAATACTACCTCTTTCCATTCATTACGTGGCAATTGATCATCACGTACTAAAACAAGCTCGTTTACTCTAAGTCGGCCATCTAAATTGAACCATTTCTTACGAGGCACAAGAGTGGGTAAATATTCTTTGAGTCATTTTTCCCAAAATAAATCTGTATAATATTGGGCCAAACGCCATTGTTTTCTCGAACATACGGTATTCTTGTCATATTCTATTAAACGTAATGTGCCTGATGATCCTCCGATCAAAAATTGATTTGGTGTTAGAGCTTCTTCGTCTTGCGGATCAAGAGAGACGTGAGTGAGAGGTCTTGAGTTCAGAGTGTGTTCAATTTCTACTATAATAGCTCGGAGCATTTCTCCAAACATTGATCAATCCTTGAGGACGGCGCGCAGAGATTTTTTTACAGATCGAATAAGTCTCTCCCAAGCGCCACTCATATGGGAGGCGGTGGGAGGGTTAAATTTCCATTTGAATTCATTCTTCAGAGCAAATTTTGATCGTAGATTCTGATCTGATCTTAAGGGAGCTAAGATGAGTTCCTGACTTGCACCCTTGAGATTAGTTCCGTTACCGCTAATCATTTTTTGGGGGAAACCCCTTCTAGCCGCAAATCTCTGGATAGCCATGATAGCTGAGTCGGTGGTCAAGCTGTGTGCTAGTTCTATGTGAAGTGCTCTAGTTGTGGGGCAAGTAAGTAAAGCACCCTACCGTTTTTCATGACTTCGACCTATTTTTACGATCATTGGTCCGAAATAGTGTAAGCCGGTGAAAGTAAATGGTCGTAATTTAAACCCGAGTCGGACATCAGGGATATTTCCCATTTTGGGAGCACAAGGATGTCCCCTAAGAGATTTACAAATTACACAGTCATGTACTATTGTGCGCAAGCCTTGGCGGAGACCAACTACCCACTATTGCTGCCTTATTTCATTCAAAACAGTGCTGTGCTTGTGATAATAACGTTCGTGATAAGATTGAATTAGCATTTTCACTACAGGATTTTTTGCATGTAATATAGGAGGCATAAATCTTTGATTTGAACCCGGTACAAACTCGACGCGGCCTTTCACGCGTAGAATTTCATTTTTGTCAGGAATCGGATTCAAAGAAACGACGCAGCTAGTTTTTGGTAGTTCTCTAGACATTTGTAGAAGGCGAATCTCTTCTTGGGAGAATTGACTTTGAATTTCCTTGAACCACAGTGATTCAGTTTTCCACACGTAATTGATTTTCACTGACTATATCGTCGTATAATCATTTTTCAGCGGCTTTTAGAACAAAGTAAGTGCTTTCAATCAGTTTGTCCCACGATAAAAATCTTTGGAAATCTGGTAAATGAGGTGACTTTTGAAAGACATCGATCATTGCACAAGTGAGACGATTTTCTACATTACTCTCAACCGTTTCCGAAAATTTTGACTGATTAATTGGCCAGTTTGACTCATCTTCGACCAGAAACGCAGGACCTTTACACCATTTACTGTCTTTGTTTAAAGAGTCGGGCAATTATCGCGTGGCATCATCAGCAGAGTTTAATTCGGAAGGTATATACCTCCATTCGGAATTTTTTGTGTGCTCACTAATCTCCCCGAGACGATTCATTACAAAAGGTTTGTATGGACTAGGATCTGACTTCAACCATCTTGAAACTGTGTGAGAATCTGACTAGAGAACGCGTTTGTTGATGTGGAAATCATGTTCTGTTTCAATCACTTGTGCTAGTCGAACTCCCAATAACGCAGCTTGAAATTCTAATCGAGGGATTGTGGGAGCTTCAAGCGGAACAACTCTACTTTTGGCCATGATAAAAGAAGACATGAATATCTCCACTCTTGAAGGTTAACCTTCAATTACCGACTGCAGCGTAGGCTTCGTTGCTAGCATCACAGAATACGTGTAAATCTGCAGTTTCAATCATTTCATTTACAATTTGATAAAAACGAGGGATTTGACATTTTTCTACAAGAGATAGATAGTGCAACCGATTTTCTGAGGGTAGTTTATCGTCCCATTCAATGCCAGATTTCCAAACTCTTTGCATTAGAATTCATGCTTGGATAGTGAAAGACAATAACACGCCTAGAGCATCAAAGATGGAGATGATAACGCTAAGGAATTCTCTTTTACTCGGAACCTTAGAGCCATCAAGTAGCTCCGGAGCTAGTTTGTGATCACAGAATTTGAAATTCAAAACGTGATCAGTGGACCAGTTTGGACACAAAACACGTTCTTCGTTATCTTTACTCTTTGGAAAATTCAAAGATTGATTCGGATTTTCAACCGTAACTCTCAATACGCTTGGCACATCACTTGCCCAACCGTGCATGACCCAATCAGCATTTTTATTCATTTCGATCACCGAACGGATTTGATTCTCGGCCTCCTCCTCATTATCAAAGCTATCCAGATAGTCGTCCATATAAGTATTTTTCTGTGAACTTTTTGCTGATTCCGGGAATTTCTCAATGAATCCTTGCACGTTACGATTTTTTATGTACAATGCCGTACACGGAGAAGACGTTGAACCAAACAATAGTCGATTCATGACACATTAAGATGGTTCACGCAAGCGGTCTCTACCTCTCCTGCGCGTCGTAGTCTTCAAGACGGATTCGGATTTTCAAAAACATATCTTTCAAGTCTCCCATGATCGCGACTCGACGTTGACGAAATCTCATTAAACTTCTATCAAAGATTCGAGTCAGTCAGGCCCTTGTAACAAAAGTGAATTGAAACTCACGCCATCAATTTCTAATGCAGCATTGAACACTCATCTTAGCTTGCCAGGCTTATTGAAATTCTTAACACCAAAGTGAGATAAATACCGAATTCGACCTTCTGATTCTCTATGTCCAGTTTGATCAAAATTCTGTTCAAAAAGGCGATTCATTTCTCTATAGTACATTTCGGCATAAACTGGATATTTATCAAGTTTTTCCTCTAGTGTAAGAAGCCTGCGTAAAGCAAATGGTCGACTGTTCGGAATATAAACTTCATCTTCTTTCCACAAAAGACCACTTCCCATGCTCCATTTACATGACGACTAGTTTGCTCAAGAATTTAGAGGGCACGCGCATTTTTTGGGTTCGTCCTTGGCTTGGTACCAATTCCAATTGACTCTGGGGAAGAATACTCTTTCATCTTTTCTTCTAGATTATCGCTCTTAGATTTATTAACTGCCGAAATGTTCATGCAAATATCTTCTGGAAATTGTGATGACTCCGAATTAGAATTTTTACTGTGCAAGGACCAACCCAAAAGACAGCGTGACAGTGATATATCTCTATCATTGAATTCTACAATTTCACGAGTTACTATGAGCTTCGCATCATTTTGACCAACCAATAAATCTGGTCTCGTTTTGTATGGGGGAACTCTGATGTTTGGAAAATTTTCACAATATTGAGAGTTCAAAAGTGACACATTGTGATGGTAATGAAAGATCTTTCACAATTAAAACGTCTTCGAGAGAGAAAATTTCAGAGCCACACTGAATTTTCAACTCCTCCTTCTTCTCAGAAATTGAAGCAATTGGTTCTGTTTGACTGACTCCGCGCAGCTCCATGTTAACACTAGTTCTCTTCACTCGAATTTTATTTGCCAATTTTCTACTCATGACAGTGACTGTCGATCCTTCGTCAAGAAGAGCGCACGTAAATTCAGAGGAAGTGATTGGGCTGCTTGGTTGTCAGGCTCGTTCTGATGCGAGTAGCGCTCGCTGCGCTCACCTTGGATTCCTGCCACCGCAGAATCGGGAGCTGCCCTGTTGGACCTCCAGGAGCTGCTCGTCGTGGAGATTTTCTTCTCGCCATGCTCTTTCTTCGTCTCGATTTCTTGAGGTTTTATCGTGGCAGGATCGCCAAAATGTTCGCCAGACTATTCTTATTGCGATTCAAAGAAACCGTTACACAAATTTGAAAGAGGAACTAGAAAGCTTTACTAACTTGAAAACTAATCAAAACCAATAAAAATCAGATTTAAAATTGGAATGATTGGACACGTCTGACGCGGAAGCGAGTTGAATCGTAAGTGAGCTGATCCTTAGATTTTGCAACGACGAAAAAACAATGCTTTGATTATCATGACAACCCAAACTTAACGATAGTTGAATGGTCATGAGTAGCCATGCGCCCATAGTCTGCCTCTACGCATTCCATGACACGTTCTCCACTATTATCGATCGAAATCGGTGAGGAGCGCGATGCGGCCCCGCGATTCCAAGAATCACGTCGACGCGGCTGGAAAACCTCTAGCTGCATCTCTTATGAGAATTCAACTCATAACACGGTGATCAAATTGTGCAGAAACAGAGGCATTCCTCTGTTTTAATGATTTTAAAAAGTTACTTATTGAGTGTCCTATTTTCCCAACAATATTCCACAAATTATAGAAAATTCATTAGATTCCGTCAATGAATAATTCAATCATAAATTAGTAACAAATCGACAATAATTTTCACAATATTTACACAATTTTGACAAATTCATCATGTTTCCAGAAAGTTCATACTTAAATTTAATCGGGAACAATGATGAATTAGATATGATTTTCATATGTTTGCAGGATCCTACGTGGCTCATCATGTGAGGCACAGAACGAATGAATTCGATCACATTTCAAATCGATCCCATGATGATCTTAGAATAATCAAAATGTTCATTATTTGACCTGTATCCTGGTATGTTGTCATTCAACGGGTGCAAGGAGGGCACCTCCTTCTCAGATCGATGGCACTCGCGGTCACGATAGGAAAATAAGAAAGTTGACGCTCTGTATATGCATAGCTCGAACAGAATTCTTGATGAGAACCCTTCTGTAATTTCGAATAATTGCTACCAGTCATCGAAATTCATTAATAATACATAGCTGAGTCGGTATAGAATCGCAATACCGATAATAGGGGATGAGAGAATGGGGGAAAAATAGAATCGACAAGTGCCCCTTCAAATGTGAATCATTCAATTCGACAACTTGTGACAATAAAACCTTTGAAGAGTGAACAATTTACGGTAGGTCGGAGAACCAAAAAAGTAAAAGGTGCGTGAATCTCAGATACTCTGATCGAATATGTTTCAAGGCGTCCTCGTAGTCATTTTTCAATAGAAATAAAAGAAATCGGTGGAGGGATTTTGAGAAAAGATCTAATTTTCTGAATCTTATCGCGTTTTCTCTCTTAACTTTCCCAAGTGAAATTCCATCTCACTCGGTGAAGAGTCAAATTGATAAATCAATAATCTCACTCGGATGCAGAGTGAGACGTTCGAATAAAATTTTAGGTTATGTTTTGCCGCTGTTACGATTTAAGGGTCCTTGAAATCTGTTTATCCGCTGAGTTATAAGACTCAGAAGACGGGTGAAGAAACAGCCAATAACAAACAAACGGTGGTTCAGCTTTATTGATGTTTATTCAGAGTAAGTATAAAACCCGAGAGAGAGACTAACTCGTAACTCTAAGACTCTAGGAAAATCTACGAGGCCACCAATGGCTGCTGATACTCGTGATGTTAACTCTGTGACGGTTCGTGTACGACTGTGAATCTAGAAACTCCTTCTGGCAGAATCCCTCTGTATTTATACTCTTTCGCAGGCTGAGACTTCTCTTCATTCTCTTCCAAGAGAGGGGTTGAACAGGTTAGAGCTTGCAGCGGCTCGAGGCTTGTGCCTGCCTCTCGCTCGAGGTTGGTCATCTTCATGCGGTAGCCGTTACGGCCAGGTATGAGCCGTAACACGTCCGTTTGGTAGCCTTGTTGCTCTCCGGAGCAACCGACGTAAGCTATGATAAAGTCATATCTCGAATCTTTTTGTTCTCATCTAATTTCACTAGTCCAAAATTTTTTTTTTTTGACATTTTGCTGATTTGTGGAGCTAATATTCTAATTTCTTTATTATGATTGGGTAATCATGATCCTCTCTTCCCAATAGTACATATTCAAGTGTTTTCTTGGTTCTTCTTGTATATCTGTATCTCTAAGATCTGATCTTGGTAGTTATTTCTTATGTTATGTATGTTCCATTATTAGGTTTCGTGGTTCAATTATGATAAGATAGGATTATTGAGGTCTCTCTCTCTCGCCTGGTCTCAATATTTGTCGATGCAGCGGTGGTCCATCTATTGGTCAGCGTATTCATAGTCCTCCATTTGAGCTTCTCTGTCCAGAGGGCAATGCCTTTTGACTCGCACCAGTGGTTCTGGTATTGGTTACTCCTCTGGTTTCGCTGTTACTGCGAGTTGATCAAGATTCGGGAATCCAATTCCCCTTCCACTCGGCTGGACCGCATATGTAATCGGTTGAATGTTGATAGTCTCTGGCTGGCGAGACCATGCTACTCTGGGATGTTCTACGTCTTGATCTCTCGATGATGTCTCTGAAACTTGTCTTCCAGTGATTAGCCAAAGGGACCCCCCAGACAAAGGACTCTCCAAATTATCAGTATTATTACTGCGATGATGAATGAGGTTGTAGCGGAATACGTAAGCGTGTTCTGAAGTAATTCAAATTTCCCCGATATCAATCTGAGTTGACTCATTCCCCGCACTTTGTTTATGATCTCTTTTAGTTCTTCTCCTCTGTCGAGTGCATTCAGGGATGATCTTCCGCGCAACTTCATATGTGGTGCTAATTCTGTTTCATCGATCGAGTCTTTCAAGAATCCTGTCATTTTTCTTCCCATTACTGATGATAGGTCTGGTTCTGCCTCGTCAAAGATATTAATTTGCGATGATGTAGTGATCTGTCGCGAGGCTATTAGTTTCACGTTCCCAGTTCGTGCTGAACAGCCCGATGGTAGGTGAACGATGCCCATGCCTTCCAGCGTGGATCTTTTCTCATTACCTTGTGCGCAATTAACGTATAAATTATCGGCTCCCATGGACGAGTAAATCCATGTATTTTCCTTCCCCAATCTAGTCCAGAATGTTTCCTGAAACCTTGCGACCTTCAGTTCACAGTTTGAAAAGTTTTCCATGTCCTTGTGAACCCCAAGTTTGATTTCGCACGGGGAATTCTCATCAATTGTCCGGACTGGTTCATTACTTTTACAAATGTATGCCCTGTGTAACCGTTTACATTTACTTAGACTGTCCATTGTCATTGGGATATAGCTCTCTGCGTCTATATTTAATGCCGCGTATTCTGTGCTTGGCCATAGATAGATGAAAATCTAGCTGTTGGTCTGTTTCACAGGGACTGCTATAGCTTTGAATAGGTCATACTCGGTGTACTCCAAGAGCGGAATTTTCACGTAGTATATGAGTTGTGGGTACGAAAATACTATCGATAGATCTATTATCTTCATCCAGTGTAATTGACTCGAACAAGGGTCAGGCTGGATGAGAAGTAAATCAAATCAACTGAACAAATTTTGATTGCAAGTATAATTTGTGACTCTAAATTTTAAGTATTCTTCACAAATTTTATGACAATATAGCTTAGGCTCTACAAGGTTAAGTATATTGTACACGCACCGTAATATTGTGCTGACAAATGCTGCTCGCCCTGCGTGAGCGCGCCTTTTTGATCCCTCGGTCAAAATAGCCCCCTCTTGAGGGACTCGCTCGCTCAGAATCAGCGATAAGGCCGTCCACTCATAAGCGTGGGGCTGAACTTACGCGGTTTTGAACGACGCGCCGAGATTCACGCATGCGTTTACAGTCACCCGCAATTCAATTCAATTCAACGCAATTCAGGTCATAGAATGGTTGCTCGCAATATTTGAAGCGCTTAACTTCAAATTTTTCTGCAACTATTTATGACCCAAAATTCAACAGATACTTGGTTCGAGAAAATCGCAACCTCGTGAGGCCCGCGATTTTCTCTTCCGCACGAACTGCTGATAGATAGATGATTAGGTTTTGGTAGGTTGGCCAAAGGGTGACTGTTGGTAGGGTGGACAAACATGTCGCGAATCTCGAATCAAATGGAAATCATTCATCATTTGCCGTTTTCGACAGTTTTCACAAAACTCAAGACCAATCAAATTAGGCCCTCGCTGATTCTTTCACATGAGAAAATCAAATTCTTTAAACATACCCATAATCGAATGACTCCAGCATCCATGACATACATATTCAATTTACAATGGTTTTCCTAGTGCTCATTTCAATCAGTTTGGTTCGATATTTTGCGCACGTGCGCGCCGTGAACAATCTAGAGTATGCTCTCTCTCTCTCTCTCTCTGGATTTTGCCGATTTCTTCCCTTACAAACATTGAATACTCGGCGATAACGACGACCAACCTTTTCATCCACCACACACACACTCTTTTCGTACTTATGTTACAAAGAGATCCGCTGATCTCACTCTACGGGACAATATCTAGCCAAGTTACAATTTTGATCTCTCTCGCACTCACTCTGACGATCGATTTTACTCGCGTTACTTTTTTATCAAGCCGATAATGCCGCGCATTTCCGCAGAAATTTGCCACTCTCAAAACACGCTTGAACCCGCCCGGCATATCGTGTATCATTGTAGAACATAGCCATTTCTCTTAAGAGCATAGTCGGAGCGCGATATATATATATATATGCACAGGCCTGTATACGCAGAGATTCATTTATTCCGTCACATCACACTCACACTACCTAAATACCTATAGCGCGGTCCTGCGGTTCCGATACGTTCTCTCTCTCTTTTCTCTTTCATCATCGCCGGCCGATTCTCGCATTTGACTCTGATTCACGACGCTCGGGTTTGCTACGGATTGTTAGCTTATGGAATGACTTCGAGTCCGTAACAATTCTCCCCCCCCCCCGTGCGGAATTAATTAATTTCGCACCTCATCAACTCCCAGGAGCTTGATCAATTTCCGCGTGGGCCTGATGAACGTTCCGTTTGGTGTCTGTATCTCCGCGACCCTAACCTGTTGATCGGTGCTTGATGGAAAGATCCGAGAGATGGTCCCTCGACGCCAGGCGTTCCGCGGAGCTTGCAAGTCCATTATTTGCACAACATCCCCCACCTCCATGGGTTCTTCTGGCACGATCCAAGTTTTACGCGGAATCATGTTTGGCAGGTACTCGCGAATCCATCGTTTCCAAAACAAACCCGCGTACACTTGTGTCAATTTGTATTGTTTATGCAGGTTCACGTCTCTAAGTTCGTAATAACCGAGGATAACATCTCCCGAAGAGGTTCCAATCAGAAAATGATTCGGCGTCTGCGCTTCTGAGTCTCGCGGATCGAGGAACACATGTGTGAGAGGTCGCGAATTCACGGTGTGCGCGATTTCTTTGAACGTGGTCAACAAAACTCCTGGACGCGGAGCCTGATTGCATCCTTCTTCATGCACTGAATACAAAGTGCGGCCGCCGGGAAACGATCCGGCGACCTCTTGATCAAGAGTCTGACACGCTGTTGACTGAGCTAGTCCGGCCGCACCAAGCGGTGGTCCTTATATGCGATACACTTGAAGTGCGGGCGCCTGTGTAGCTTGCGCCCGTAACATCGCTCGTTCGTTAGTAATGGATCAATGTCAGAGATTAGAGGGGAGATGACCAGCGCAATGCTTTTGCTGCGAACCACTTCTATCGCGAGAATACGGTGGCGCACCAAGCGGCCCTCTTGCGAAGCGCACCCAAACTCGCCGAAGACGGGGGTGGGAGTGATGCGACGAGTGAGTAGAGTTTAGAGAGCACAGCTGCATAGGTATTTATCGTATACTTATGAATAATGAGCCTTTCGGCAGGGTATTTCACCCATATATCTATACTTGCCGCCCGGTCCGCAGGTACACCCACGGCTATTCTCTTTTGACTCCCTCACTTTTGCTTCACTTGTTATACGAAGTACTATTTCGATCTCAAAACGATGGCGTAGTCAGTTTTTCAAAAGAAAAATAACTAATCTGCATTTTCTTGCTAAAATGCCTCAGAACTCGGAATTCCGAAAGATCACAGAAATAATTCCTTGTTCAGATAAAAGAATTACACCGGATTAGTGGACCAAATATTCCAAGAATCAGGTGGGTGAATGAAAAGGCCGAGACGTACGTGCACGAAAATAATTCCATATATATAATTTTGAATGAGAGGACGTATAAGAATGACATTGATATTGCACGAGTGGATCGTAATAGTGCACGAGAGCACACATCAGATCGGATACATCGCGATTTTCTGTACGTCTATAACGACGTCTATAAGTTACCCGATAATAACCATTCGAATTTTCAGAATCAGTTCTCACTTTTTTCTAAAAATCAATGTAATATAGTCAAATCATGTAAAATCAACTCGCGTCTTACAAATTATAAGATTTTTGAATAAAAATCAATGATGATATCTAACTTATTCGATTTATAAAATGAACGTTTCACTTATTTTTCACATTGTCCAATTTTCTCCGTTTCCCGGAATGCTTGTCTCCATTATCGTCATTCGCTTTTCTTTTCCTCTTCTTTGGCACTTCAATACCTGCACTTCTACTTCCGTACAATCTCTCGTGATTCAGCCGTCGACACGTTGCATGAATTTTCACTAACAGTAATGACTTTAGCGCCTCCAGCCTATGTGTATAACAGCCATGATTTCTATCAAACCATTCTGGGTATTTTTGTGTCGTGAAATGTTCGACTTGCTTCGTGAATTGTTGTAGGAGTCTGGTTTGGAAAAAGATCGGTCCATGCAATTGACTATATGCCTTCAGTTGGCCAAGAACTATTTTGGCAAAATTTCCGTCGGCCTTAGAAGAAATCCCACGTCCGGGACTTTTTCGAGAGGAGAGGATTCTAGAGCCTTGCGAGGATAGAGAACATTCTCTCGGGGCTGATCTTCGGGTTGAGGAAGATTTCTAGATAACTGAGCTTGCGACTGAAGGATGTTTCCCGTCGTTGTATCTCGTTGGTGATCAATGCTTTTTTGAAGGTCGTCGTGGGAATACTCCCTCAGACGCGTGTACAGCTCATTTTCTTTATTTTGCTCAGACATTCCTTTTACCCAAGTAGAAATGCACTGTTGACATTTGGTTTTCTGATAGAGCAGAGTTCGCCTGGCCACGTAGCCAGCCGTATACACTACGCTGTTTTGTTCGTACATATTCGTGCTTTCGAAATCAGGAACGTTACTGCTATCCATGGGCTCGAATCTGTCCATCATCATCGCAGCATCCAGCAACTCTAGCAAATCCTGAATTTCTTCACCTTGACACTCCGGAACTGAAAAAAACAGTGAATCTGTGTTTGAGAATCCTTGGATACCATCGCATTGATCTAACTGCAGCAATGGTGGAGCTTCGCTGCAATTGGTGTTCCTCACTCCACCCCCCTCAATGTCGTCTGTACAGAGTATGTGCCGAGTAGTTAGCCGACATTTTCGGCTAGATGGATTAGAATCATTTCCTCCTCGGCGCCGGTACTCCGCGAAAGTGTGTTCCACAGAATCTTGATTGGTGAGACCAGTTGCGAGAGCAAAACCAAGCCACTGTTTATCGACATACAATTGGAGTACAGCTCGGACTGTTAGCTGTAGTCCTTTTATGCAAGGTGGCTTCTTTCTATCCGGCCCAACAGTCCAACCAGTGACGAAATCTACGAAAGATTCCAATTTACTTTGAATTTCAGGGTTTTCTCTCGACAATGGTCGTTTTTGTTCATCCTGAGTTCTCAAATCGTATGAGTTCATCGCATCTATGACCCCATCCATACGTTGCACGAGATTAGCCGATTGAATCTATGTACTGGAATTCAATACACCTGATTCACCAGCTGTTCTCATAGCAACGTAGACTCTAGTGCTCAATAACTGGAATGCAAGGGTCACTTTCATCTCATCGAAATTATTAGGATTAAAATGATTGAATGAAATGTGAGATAACTGGTTTGATGTGTCGAGGCTCATGTCCACCTGCCAAGTGTGTAATGAGTCATTGAAGTGAATGATAATATTTCCTTCTTGATCTTGAAAATAACCGTGTGACCTCAATTGTGACAAGAACCTTTTCATAAGGTGAGACCAATCATAAATGGCAAAATGTTTAATGTCGTCTAAGTAGAAGAATGGTTTTCCTGGTGTCACTCCTAGCAAAGTAAATAAATTTTGGTTATTTTGTCCTTGATCACGAATTATTAGTCTCACATCTGCGCCTATTTTTCGAAGCTCTCTCAAAATATGGTATATGATGAGCAGAAGCTGTTGACCTGTTGCACCGTTCCCATTCAGGCCATAAGCCAGTAACTGGCGCCAAGGAAATTCTGCATTTATACTAACGAGAGTGAATAGAATCATGTGTTTTGCAAATTCCGACGATCGGATACCGAATCCCATGTCGGTGCAGCCTTCGACCCTGTCGTGCTTACGCGAATATTCTAGGAGAGCTCGAATTGACATTTCATCAAACTTGAGTGCGCAGATGCGTTGTTCCGGTGGAAGTTTTGCCAGGTGCCATCTCAAAATTTCTAAAACTGTTGGGTTCAATCCAGGTAAAATATCATACTCGGCAAACCACTTTCTCACAGATGACGGTGATGGAAAGATGACCCCTTTTTTCTCAAAAAGTTGTAGGTCGATGCAGAGTAGAAATTCATCTGTTTGGCCAATTTTCTTTCCGCAACTGAGTATGGTGTGCGTAATTTTCTAAACTGCATCCGAACTAGAGTCTCTGATGTTTCCGACAAGTCTTCGTTTCCCAGGAAGTCATCGAGAGAAATATCTTTATTCAACCTCTCTTTCGCCAGCTTGATTTGTGCAAGTCGAGCTCTCGATCTCTCTATCTTGACTTTCTTCCGACAAACTTTCAGTTTAATCTGTAAAGAGCGCCTCTGACTCCTCAATTTTTTGATAGTCAGTCTCAGATTACGAAGTTGTATTTGATGCTTTTGCTTGTCAGTGATCTGCTCCTATACTTTCGTCGCATCAGCTGCTTCTACTATTTCGGAGGAGTCTTCATTTCCCGAGACTGGAGGCTGAGGGACAAAGTTCATATAAGATACGTCGGAATCTTGCTCTTCGGTCACGCGTAGTAAATCTTTCCCTGATGAGTAAGTTCTGACAGCATCAGACTTATGGACTGTTAAAACAGTTGTATCATCCTGATTATTGACAACGGTCGATAGATCCAGTGACGATGCCTCTTCCTCAGGTTGCTCGAGAATCGTTTCGAGCACTTGCCTCTGTATCCTAGTAACATTTCCCGTTAATCCATCGCCTTCATTCTTCTGAGCATCACGTATTAGCTGCTGTTGATCTTCAGATCCCCAATGTTTAGGATTTGCTCCAGGTCGCAATCGTTCTTTCCCAGCCGCATTCTGAATCAAGTCGTTGCAGTCAGAATGCTTTTCGCAGAGCCCATATGATGGCAACGACTTTCTTGAACGTCCCTTGATCCATACACTTCCTACCGAGAAATCGAATAATTTCATGCAAGTGATTTCGAGAAAATGATCATATTCTGCGAAATGCATCATAGCAAAAAAGATTTCGGACTCACCTGAATTTTCAACCCATATATCTTGCCGTTTTTCTTCTTGCGGAAACCTGAAGAGTTGAATGCCGTGAGGGCTGTTACAGCATCGGTAACAGCATCCTTTTTTCCAATCGCTCATCTTCCTTCCTTTCCAGTCCTATAATATTTTACGCATAATATTATTCATTGATGAACGATTCTTGATTTGTGAATCGTGATCGCCGTCTCATCCTAATCGGAAATATGATTCGATCTTACACAATATTTGCTCTTGCCAGAAATAATCCTAGAGAAATCACGACAAAACTGAATACTGAAATTGAAATACCGTATTAAAGAAGTTTCTATCCTAAGAATTGAGGACATTCTGTCCTGCAATGTCCGGCAATCATAAGAATTCGTACTATTGACCCTCTCATTCTTGAGAATGATATGATAATTTGACTATAGCGAAAAACAACTGCATTCTTATCAACTCACCGTCAACAAAATCCACCGCTAAATTGACTTGCGACGCCCCTCCTTTCACTCCTTTCCTGTAAACTTCATGCTGATTGAAAGGCGAGTAAATTATATATATAGCCATACATTCGAATATCCGTAGTATGAACATTGCTTTCGTGGACTCTATTAATTATTTAACCGAGTCTGAGAGATCCATTAATGAATCAATCGTTACAAATGAGGCATTTCTCTGTTATCGCACACATATTTTGAATGTTTCATTCGATCATAAACATATCCAACCGTCTGAAACAGTGGAGCCTTACTTATATTTTGTGTATGGCGACAAATACCAACATATGAGTCTACTCACCGTCCAAATCCATCAAAATCGTCGGAACTTGCGCATGATCAATCTTTCTTCTCATCTAATAAACTATTTTTTCGGCAGTAAAGCAGCTAATTAACACATATCACACAAATCACAATTCCCACTTAGGTTAATTTTCAAGTAACGGGCAAAACGAACGAAAACAAGCAAATCACACTCAGAATAACATGACAAACTGCCGATTGCGCGAATGAGACTGATTCAATGACGAGACAGTTTCAAGCAAAATAAAGCCTGGACACACGTAAGCTGTGATTGTATCGAATATAATTCTGTACTAATACACACATTTAATAACACTCACTTGAAAAACTAGGCTTGTATTGAACATCGGGGGACAGAAATATCACCAAATTTTTCGACCATTTTTGCCCACTGGTTTGCGGCCCCTTCGCCCGATTGCCTAACCCATTCGAAATTTTGTTTAAAACAATGGAAAGTACCCCCAAAACAATTTGCAGACCGACCCATCAAATTCTGTGCGACCAGCTACATTTTTTCGGGTCGAAAATCTGAATTTTCTTGCTAACATGCCCCAGAACTCGAAAAATATCGATAATTTCGAAAGATCACAGGAACACTTCCTTGATCAGAATCAAAATTTACATCGGATTAGAGAACGAACATTTCTCAATTCAAATTAGACATATATATAATTATACAAATTTCCGGGATTTTGTCCACTAACCCGATGTAAAATTCCTATCTGAATAAGGAAGTATGCTTGTGATTTTTTTGGAAGTATCAATATTTTTCGAGTTCTGAGGCATTTAAGCAAGGAAATCCAGATTTTTTTTTTTGAAAAACTGACAACACCATCTTTTTGAATTCGAAAAAATACTTAACAATCCAGATCTTCAGCCCTTCATGATTTTTCAGGCCAGACTTCAAAATTAGGTCGGGACCTCCCCTTAACAAAATATCACCGATCAATTGCAATTTTCAATTCAAAGTCAGTGTCATTTTCTCCAAAGAATTAACTCAAAGTGATTGCTCAGAGCCACTTTGAGTTAATCCAACTTCATGCGGGTACCAATTCACAAAGGGGCCGGAGGAATTAGAAAAATGCTGGAATCATCGATCGTTTGCTGCTCTGCGATCAGCCTTTTTTGACGTAAAAATCGAGATTGGGAAACGGTTGATTGTTGTTTGCGACAATGAGTCAGTTATCACAAATCCAAAGAGAATTCGCTCAAGTTGGGAACAAAAATGTACTCAAAGCGTAGATTAGAAGATTAGAAGAGAATCAGCCACCCAATCATCCTCAACAGCCGGGTTGCAAGGCTATCGCATGCCCGTAATTTGATCTCAAACTGCAACATCTTTCACTTCAACTTTTAACAAATATACTTCGTATAACAAGTTCACTTTTGCTGCACTTGTCTACAGACAAGCGCAGCAAAAGTCAGAGAGTCAAAGAGAATGGCCGTGGGTATACCTGCGGACCGAGCCGCAGGTATAGATACATAAATACCTATGCAGCTGTGCTCTCTAAACTCTACTCACTCGTCGCATCACTTCCACCCCCCGTCTTTAGCGAGTTTGGGTGCTCTGCGCAAGAGGGCCGCTTGGTGCGCCACCGTATTCTTGCGATAAAAGTGGTTCGCACCTAAAGCATTGCGCTGACCATCTCCCCTCTGATCTCTGTCAATGCGTAGCTTACAAAGAGGGAACTGATAGGGTTCTTGCAATATTCGTTAAATAACTGAACGACGAAACTTCAATATCCTCTTACATGAATTTTGAAAATATACAGCCCAATATCAAATCACATTACATATTGTCAAAGAATCCATCAACTCTATTAATATAGAAGCAATGACTTGTTAACGAGGAAATGGGGGTTTCACTTTTATTATTTTTTAAGTCGGAACAACAGCTAGTTTTCATATTTTCATTTTCACATGCACCACGCATCAAGTTTCACGGTGCATCATTCCCATAAGACGGCGATATGGAACCACAAGTCTCAACAGCAGCAGTAGCCGAGTGGAGAAGCAGCCCGATTTATGAGTATGGCAACCTCACTTCGATTCCCCGCACTTCCACATTTACAAAAATATCGAAGTTATCATGCCATTTTGGTCGGGGTGATTTGTTTCGTAACTTTCTGATGATCAATAATAATTCATCAATCCCATAACCTGCCACGTATTAATTGAATGAAAATATTGAATTTCAGTTGAATAACATTTGGACTCACTCGGGTTCCCCTAAAAATCTCTTTTTTTTGCGAGTGAAAGTCACTCGGATGGTAGTTGCCACGACTTCACTCCGAAATCCGAGTGAGATCTCACTCGGAAAATTGAAGAGCGATAACATATTCCAAAAGATGAAATTCCCACGTCGAATACGTACATCCCAAAATTTTTTTAGTGTCGATTAAAGTCTGAGAAACAAATACGAATGGCAACAGAACTGGATTATTACTTGGAAAAACGCAATAAAATGCGGAAAATTGATCTTTTTTGAATTCCTCGACAGATTCTTCTGATTAGAGATAGATAATGACCATGTGAACACCCTGAAACATATCTGACAAGAAAATCCCATGTTTACGCAGTTTTCACTTTTTTGACTTTCCGATGTACCGTGAAGCTGAGAAGGGGAGATAACAAGGTATGAAACGATCTCTGGTTGCGAGGAGACTGTCAATACTCTTGAGATTCTGTCCCACAACTTAGATCTTCATCGTGCTATATAGAGATCAGTATTCAATCTCTTCTGTGATAAAACAATCTTCTGCAACGAATTCGAGAGTCTTCTCGGAACAGATCCTTTGTCTAGCTAGGGGACCGGAGATCAAAATGAATACATATGGAAGAGTCTACAGAACTTTTAACGTCTGATATGCTGAAAGATAGAATTTTTTCCATTCATGGATGCATCTGGAAGTAATCTTGCTGGTTACTACAACCAGTTAAATGAGTGTGAAAATCCGTAACCGCTGATTTGGAAGGATGTTATTTCTTTCATTGATAAAGACCACCTTGAGCCGTCTGATAAACACCGAGCGCACTCAATCGAGTCTAGATCTCCGCACGCACAACACGCACAAGCAAATCCGAATACAGGTACACATTGTATCTCACTATTTCTCTGTTTTTTGACCATGAACGATAAGCGCGAGCACTCAACTTCCTCCTATTCGCGCTATATGGCACCCCCGTCCATGTTCTAGGGGACTGACTATGAAGCTTCCAAAATTGAGTCTGTGGTGACAATTCTAGAAAGATGGCGCTTGCTTCACTGTAACCCTGTCGTTCTGAGGTTGATATCAACGATTCCAACTCTTCAAAAGCGCTCCCATAACATTGCTCACATAAGAGTCTCATTGATACAATCTTCGTAATGTTTTCCATTCAACTAACATTTCATGTCAAGACACAAATACTATGATATACAACGTGATTGTAAAGTACTCGACCAGCCGAAAAATCCCAAAACTCCGGCGCGTTGTGAGTTTTGAAAAATTTTCTCGAAGTTATTCGAGTCGATTTGGAAATTCGCGTTGATGTTGAAGATTATCAGATTGTTGTGATCAGATGGATCAGAAGAGGGATCAGAGGGATCAGTCGCGCGAGGATCACATGGGATCAGCAAAGGGATCAGTTTGTTTTCCTGCCACAGACGTGGTCCGAGGTTATGTGTCGGTGCATCAGTCTCAGTATTCGCAGCCCGAGAAGGTGGTTGTCGAATTTAGTGGCGGTGTAGATGGTGAATTGTGCGCGGACAATGCTGCCGAGCACAAGACAGAGAGGTATGGTGGGATTGCTTTTATGCAGTCAGAGATATTGAACGCCCGAACCCAAATAATGCCCGAACGTAGCATGAGCAACGTGTGGTGAATGTATCTTTTCACATTGCTAACGTCGCACCGTGAGCATATCGACCCCGTCAAGCGCGTATAGCCGCATGACGGAATGGGGCAACTACTATACCCCTATCTAACGCACGGCCGGGCCTAGCAAGAGCGTACGTGTGTTGAGCGAACCTTTACAATGCTAATGTCTAATAGGTCACCTCACCTAGAAATAGCCCATCTTACTACCGCACATTCAACGGCAAAAACGAACCGCGGTTGGAAAGAGCTGAGGTAAGTGTCAGCTGAAAAGGCGTGCAAAAAGGAAGGTGGATTACCGAGGCAAAAGATCTTGTGGTCTGAAGGTCTAAACGCGTAGACTTGAGAAGCCATCTAATGATAATGATGATGATGTTTTAAGGGGTCGTACAAGCAGGCACACATCATTTCAAAATTACCACGAGGCACTCATATACGATTTCATCCACCTGCCTCTTGCCTCCCGTGACTGCCTCACGTATAACTGAAGATAGACTCTTGTATGGCTTATCTGATGAATTCTTGCTTCATCCATAATCCACCACGACCAGCTGAGAATTCATTTTCATTCTCACGCCGTCGAAACTCTTGGAACTGAGGGTCAAAGACAATCAGATCTGAGGTTATCAAATGTCCCATCCGACTTCATCTTGATATTTACTCATGATTAGTTGGATTTTGAGGTGAAAAATATTTTAGCACACATCCTCAAAGAGGAATTTCATTTTTTGCATGCACGACCATCTATTGATAGGCATTGACAATTTTCAGGAATATCGAAGTAAAAATTGATGAGGAAGAGAGTTTCTTTGAATCAGGAACTTGCATGAAAAAATATTCGCCTTGCTTTTGATCTGAATCTGATTATTAGGGAGAGTGTACACTATCTACAAGAGTTTCGGCTGGAAATATGCCGTCTACATTCAAGAATTCGCGATTAAAATCGTTGCAAAATCGTGATTATTAGATTCGCGCTCAAACGATTTTGATTGGTCGGACAATCGTGACGTCACGGTTGCCGGGGTGCCAATGGAATCTCTCAGGCTCTAATCCCATGTTAATTTGCTTCGTCTGCTGCGGAGGCTCGGCCGCGCGTCGTCCGCTTCATCCACCGCACGACGTTTGAGGTTAGACTTGATTTCGGGATCCGCATGATGACAAGTCTCGCAAGTCGGCAATAACTATTACTCCGTGATCTCTGTGATTTTTATCTACTCGGAGAGTGTTATTTATCAGTAGATTTGGTGCGTTGATGATGTTATTCGTTTCAGACGTCATTGTAAACATGACACACAGATACAACACATGCACGCGGGTGCTCGTCCACGCTCAGTCATGTCGCTCGGCTTTTTCCAGAGCGTTTGAATCGTTGCAAATATTGAACGATTCAAAATAATTTATTACTCGCAGTCCGTGCATATAGAAATTTCGGGAGAATAATTACTTCATAAGTCGTACCTGGTCTATCTGTTGGAATTAAAATTGAAAAACATGCAAGTTCTTTATTGGATAGCATTTTGTGTCTCGTTGCTCCCAAAGAAAAGGTCATTCAATATTTTCAAGCAGGATTAGATAAGTTGACAATCGACGTTATAAAAGCACTGAATGAACAAAAGTTACTTGGGAAAATCCCCGAAACATTGGCTGATCAATATGACCTTGAATCTGATTGTCGAAATTCTGAAGAAGATGGAGTGGGTGTCACTTTGTATACGTGTCAGATTTATTTCAGACGTGAATAAGTTTATGGTTCTACCACATTTAGAATCTAGCTGATGATTGAATGTTCGACAACAACTGGAAACTGTATTCGCGAAAGAGGATTTTCTTCCGATCTTGCTTTTATCTCAGTGATTTGGCATTATATATATTCTGATTTTCTATTCATGGGAAATCAATCAGATGTTGTAGCATTTCCCAGAATTATGTGATAGGAGGAAAGTTTACTATGAGAGGAAATGCAATGCTGATGAGTTGAATTGTCCAAGCATGGTCAATTTTCAATATTGAAAAAAATTCCGTCTAGATATTGGTTCCATGGAAGCTGAAACTTTGTTCTAGGTGGAGTTGTGCCTTAGAAAGATATTACAAAATTCCTCAAGGCAGTTAGGGAGCTTTGAAATGTCTTCGATAGGCCATCACTTGAGATTTATTTAAAAATAAAAATAGGTACTTTTTTCAATGTCAACGGACCGAATTTGAAATAGATCTTCGACAGGAGATCCTGAGTTGAGCAGATCTACATTATCCAAATTGATTGATATCTTTTTGACGATTGCAAAGGTGTGCATTAGTCAAAGTGATCGAGTTTACGAGGGCCACATACGTTGTATCCCAAGAAAGAGAAAAGTTGTGTTGATTCAAGAGTCGGAATAATTGATATTAGAGCTTTTATCATAATAATTGGTACGAAGAAACATCCTGGGAATCAAAAACTATCTTACAGGAATTGACCGCGTCGATCTGAATTTATATATAAAACCCCTCCATTTTTTATATTGCAGCTACCACTGTGGATAACAAATGATGCTTGCGAATCGCGTACATCAAAAATTCCTCGGCCTTTGACTCTGATATTTTTTAACATTAAGTAACTAGTATTCCATGTTTCCGACATCAGTAAGTGGTTTTGAAATGCTAGTATCGAATTTCAAAGTAAACGGGCTAATTTTAGGAGAAGAAAGAGGAAAGAAATAGGTTTAATCATCAATTCCAAGTGATTGGATAGCGTCAAAGGAATTAACATTCAAGTTAAGTTTCCTAACTATTCTGATTAAATCATGAATATAACTGGATCATACAAATGAATTAACGACTGCTGTTGTAATATATAAAAGATAAGAGACGGAGTTTGCATATCTTCAGTCAAATGTTCTCAGCTTGGAATCTTATTCCGAAATAAAATTTTTCGATGCGAATTCAGATTAGCATCATGATGACGCATTCTTGGTGTAATTTAATTGTTTTTCTTGTCCTCGCAATTTTCAATCTTGGATTCAATACAGCTGAGGAGTAAGTATTATCCTAGATTTGTGAGATGACAATTATGGACAATGTGAAGGATTTTTTGGCGAGATATCTTCATTCTTTACCAAAATTGTGACTAGGTCAATTGAAATTGAGAACGGAAATGAATTTTACGTAAATTTTCACGCGGAAACGTACTATTAGGACATTTTTAACGATGCCAAAAGGCTGAGAGGCAGAGCAAATACTGACAAAAAATTACTAAAATTACATAGGATCAATCCGAGGATCAATCTCATGATACGGAGCGCTATAGGCGTGATATTTCGTGCGCCTTCTCATCCAGCATCCTAGTATCGCTGAACATTCCCAATAAATACGTTCCACGAAGAATATTTGACGTAGAATTTGATCTCGCTCTTAATTTTGACATATTTAATTACCATTTTGGTCTGGGACTAAAATACCCTGCCTATAGGGACTACTAACACATGTAGGGGTTTCTCCAGCGCTCTGGGGGACGCAAAATTTCTCATACCTTTTCGACAGAAACTCTAGTGTCAAAAAGGTCCTCCTCTTCAATTTTGCTGCAAAAGGTCTCAATTCACCTCTAAAACGCAAAAGCGCATATCTGGGTATTATTTAATTCATGGATCAGCCCCGCTGTTTCCCTGGAATAGATGGTGTTTTGGGTTCAGATTCGTGTTTAGGAGCTCAAGATACGTCAGAAATGACTTCCACCCTTTCTGATAAGAGAATTTCTTCCATTTCGGGGGGCCTGTGCTATTATAGCTAATCAGCTGAACCTTAGATTTTGGATAGGTTGATGCTAAGAGAATTTTGTCTGCAATCATCAGCTTTACCTGAATTACATTTTCCACTGAAAGATCTGCCAAGGTCAACCACTACATTAGATGAAGTTCATAGTCGTCCATGGACGGCAGCAATTCATAGTGACATATGAATCTATTTCGATTCTCTGATTGTAGTTGATTCAATTCCCCAATGCATCATGAATTCACAATCGGACTAATCTGAAGAATTTTCATATTTAATTTTCACATTTGTGTTTTCTTTTTGTATCCATAGACTCATAAAGGAGGCGACTCATCTGAGAGTTGCTTCCATATTTAAGTAGGTAAATGGCTGGTTAGAACAATATTCGAAAAATCTTCCGAGTAGATAGCCGTTTGGTTAAGATAGCTCTATTTCAGAGGGTCAATTCGATTGTTAAGAATTGAAAATGGGCTCATTCTATTATAGCTTGCAAATGTCCATCTACAGCCCCACTTTTGGGTCATGTCATCATATGCTCATCTATATGCCATAGATCACTGCTGTGCAAAGGCTCATTAAAAAAGCACGGGGGACTTATTTCCCTCGCTTTGCTCGGAAATGAACTATCCTAGCGCCCGGACTGGGCGTACGCGCTCAGGGTCATAATGTCTATTATTCCTCGTGACCAGAAGTAAGGGCAGGATTATGCATGCGAGACATTCAAGTCAAACAAAATTCGAGATGACCGTGGAATGAACCATTCGTTTTTGAAATATCGATATAAGTATTACGTATTCATGTTAATCACGAAATACTACCACACTCGTGATACACGGAAACGACAGACCACTAATTAACATCAGAGACTACTTGAATGATGAATTGACCATGAAGTATCCCATACTGTTGAGATTCATTAAAGATTGATCGATTAAATTTTCAAGCCTCCCTATACTCGAAGATATCAAGGATAAGCCGCCATTTCGACTCTACGTTGATGATTTCTTCCAAGATATAAGAAAATACCTACCGACAGTTTTCCTGATGATGAAGGCGGATCCTGCAGCCATTATAGATAGCAACATGACTCTGAACCAAGTGAGTTCAATAAAAATCTCAATTAACCAATTTCGAGGCTCTGGGTGCAATATTTCATTTTGCGATTGTAGAGAATAAAGAAATATATCTTGTAGCTGATTCTAGACCGAGTTACAACTCGGTCTCGGATCAGCTACAATCTCGAATCCTACAGGATTGGTTCAACGCAGAAACGATGCCATGTATTTTTGTTGATATGACTGAGTCTCTAATATTATTGCGAATTCTTAAGGAAATTTCATGAATATAGCAGGCGAGGGATTCATTCTATCAGTATCGAGAAGTACCATTGGGCCTTCTGTTATTTTACTATTAATTTCATTGGATTATTCTTGGGTCAGCTATGTACCAACGTGATTCTATCCAAGATCGTTCACGTTATTACAATGTGTATTTATAAGATAACCAGGGACAGCGTTGGCCTTTGGAAGTTCGCATGCAACACTGCGACTATATTCGGAATGCTTTGATACGACTATTTGGTGATGAATATCTGAGATCCAATACATCACAATAAAACCCATAGCTCAAAAATTTTCAAGCTGTATAATTTGTTCCCCGTAAAGTGCAAATTTCTTCAATTTGAAAAACTGCACATTTTGAGATGAATGAGCAGGAATTGATTACAGAGTCAGCCCGAAAATGGTGAAGTTGGAAGCTAGTTGTGAAACCGCTCTATGGAAAACTAACTTCATTTCAAACCCGTAAAAATGGCCAAAGTGAGAAGATAACCTTGGTAAAGTCCGTGTCAGAACAATTGAATTTTTCAAACATCGCGAATTTGTCCACGCGTTTGTCTCACATGTACATCAGTCTCCAATATACACTTACAGAGTATTTGCATAATCACCTGGTGTATAGATTACAGAATATTGGATCCTGATTATCAGCAAATAGTTCTATTTGTGACTCATTCATAACTTCATGCTTCAAATGGTCAGAATTTCCATTCAAGTTAATCAGAAGCCGTATAAACAGTCCTAGCCCATTTTTGATAGTTATTTACAAGTGAGAGCGCTTTGAACATAAACATCGTCGATCAGTATTTTATAATTCGATAATACCTGCGCTGTCCCATAAGATAGCTCGCTTAACCTCAAAAATATTAATGCTGATAGTTTAATTCAGGAGTGGCACGGACTCGAGTAGAAGAGTACCGGTGGTACTGCCATAGAGATATTACTCATAGAGGAGGGAAGAGGTGGGCCTCTCTGTAAGTGGGCTTTTCTCTACGAAAGAGAGAGAGGAAAGACAAGGAGTCCTCTTTTTTTCTCTCTCGCACCTGCGCGGCGCATTGCGCAGTCGACACTAAGACACATAGGCGCGTCGGAGAGGGGATAGTGTTGACAGTTCACTTCTTGAGATGAAACTTGGCACTTTTATCCCCTCTCCAACATGCCTATGTGCCTTGGTCTCGGCTGCGCGATGCGCCGCGCAGGTGCGAGAGAGAAAGGAAGAGGACTCCTCGTCTTTTCTCTCTCTCTTTCGCGGAGAAACGTATAGGCTGCGCTTCCCTCCTCTATCTGTAATATCTCTATGGGTACTGCCCCACTAGGGAGTCTATGCTTTTACGGCCTCATCCCACGTGTGGTGGTACGGCCTCAACGGAAAGGTTCTCCTGGCCTTGCCCCTCCCCCTCCTTCCTCATGGTGGTCCGGCCTCAAGCAGCCCCATGATTGTATGGCCTCAAGCAAATCTCATGAGATGTCATGGTCTCAAATCTGTGAATCCTGTGGCCTCTGATCTGGATTATTGACTCCGCAATTATGCGTGTGTAGGGTTCCACATCATCGCCAGGTGGCATTTTTCCACTCAAACATCCAAGAAACGTGCGTACGCAACGATCCAAGTCGATACAGGCAAGTATCATATGAAATAGTTCCAGACGCCACCGCTAGGTGGAGACTGGTTTACCTCGGATGCGAATGAATTGAAACCTATACCTCACATAATTCGAGAAAAATTCATGCCCATCCCACCCCGCAAGGGAGATCTTCGGATCTTGGGAGAGTAACGACTCCCCGGCCCCAGTTCCGCAAGGAGGATCCTCAGTTGATCCTGGGAGACAGACGCACTCCCCGGCCCCAGTCCTCCGGCAAGGGAGATCTTAGTATCTCGGGAGCACACGACAACTCCCCCGCCCCCAGTCTTCAGCCCCAGCACCCATGTGTGTGCTTTTAACCACCTCGTCCGCCTCAGTGCGTATGAGCCCTGAGTGGCATCTTGGACCACTTCAGGGCTCCCGCTTCTTCGCAAGCCTCCCTGTATCTTTCATCTTTTCTCTCCTCTCTGTTCCTTCCTTCCTTCTTCTGGGACTATAACCTTCGGGTTGGCGCCCTCCGGGGAGGGGTTTTATCCGGTAGGTACCCGAGTCTTCTCGGGTGAATCCGACACTACCCACACTCTTGTGGGTGTCTATGAAGATATCCCCTTCCCGGCCAACCAGAAAAAAAAAATGCCCATCCCATCCGCAAGGGAGATCTTCGGATCTTGGGAGAGTAACGACTCCCCGGCCCCAGTTAACCGCAAGGAGGATCCTAAGTTGATCCTGGAAGACAGACGCACTCCCCGGCCCCAGTCCTCCGGCAAGGGAGATCTTGGTATCTCGGGAGCACACGACAACTCCCCCGACCCCAGTCTTCAGCCCCAGCACCCATGTGTGTGCCTTCACCATCTCGTCCGCCTCAGTGCGTATGAGCCCTGAGTGGCATCTTGGACCATTTCAGGGCTCCCGCTTCTTCGCAAGCCCCCCTGTATCTTTCATCTTTACTCTACTCTCTGTTCCTTCCTTCCTTCTTCTGGGACTATAACCTTCGGGTTGGCGCCCTCCGGGGAGGGGTTTTAGTCGGTAAGTGCCTGAGTTTTCTCGGGTGAATCCGACACTACCCACACACTTGTGGGTGTCTATGAAGATTTCCCCTTCCCGGCCTACAAAAAAAACCCAGTTAATCGCAAGGAGGATCCTTAGTTGATCCTGGGAGACAGACGCACTCCCCGGCCCCAGTCCTCTGGCAAGGGAGATCTTAGTATCTCGGAAACACTAGACAACTCCCCCGCCCCCAGTCTTCAGTCCCAGCACCCATGTGCTGGGACCACCTCGTAACCCGGGTCATCTCGCACGCCTCAGTGCGTATGAGCCCTGAGAGTGGCATCTTGGTTCACTTCAGCGCTCCCGCTTCTTCGCAAGCCCCCCTGGATCTTTCACCTTCCCTCTACTCTCTGTTCCTTTCCTCCTTCTTCTGGGGCTATAACCTTCGGGTTGGCGCCCTCCGGGCACACTCTTGTTGGACGCACTCTCGAGGATGTCTTTGAAGATTCCCCTCTCCCGGCCGACCAAAAACAAATAAAAACTAAAAAATATATGCCCACCCTCACCTCCAAAAAATCTCTCTCTCGACTGGACACTGACCTGCGATGGGAGAACACGACATTGATTATTTATAATGCCGATGTGCTAGTGCTCATGATTATTCAAAATTCAATTTCAGGCTTCACGATTATTGAAAGGGAGGTGTTCCGCGCGTGAGTGAAAATCTCTATAGCATGACATAAAATCAGCTAGGTAGGGTAATATGCGGGTATGAGAATGATATTGCGCTGCCGATGAGTGAGAACGAGATGCTGCGATGGTGTGCTCGTGGGCCGCGTTGCTAGAGAATCCGCAATGGAGGGGTCGCACTGGGCTAAATTTAGAGTATGAGAGAGTGTGCCTCAAAATCATTGCTGCGGATGACGAGTCTTCTTGGTCGAGTGGATTTGACGCTCGCATTGAAATCTTGCGGTCCTAGTTCGATCTTCGGGCAAGCCACAATTTGCAAGTTGATATTTTTCATTGATGAATTTCACCGCCTCTTCGCAGAATTCGATCACGGATGTTTGCGGCGCGTACGTCTCGGAATATGGAACGTTCTCAAAAGAGCGCCGCTGGATTTGTGTGATGGTTTTCAAGTCAGCCCAGTAACAGCTTCAGAATGAGTTGCGATAATGAAATGCAATAGTACACCAACTTTGATTGTACGGAAATGTCTGTGCGCGGACGGTATGACGGTAGAAATTTTTTAAGGATAAGAAAAATAGACATAATAAATGTAAAGCAGTCAGCGCAAGAATCCACCAGTTAAAATCCGAAATTTCAACAGGTTGAAGATAATGCGACGCCACAATTACTGCTTCGAATGGTTTTTGACAGCTTGTAATGAAGTATGAAAGTTTGGCAACTCGGAACAAAACAGAAATTTTCTGCTTCCAATGATCGAAATTGACGGCTTCTATGTGAGTAGGCATTGTCAACGAATATAACTACTCAGCTTGATTGATCGAACAAAACAGTAAAGTGCCCAACCCCGCAGTGCACGCCCAGCCTCAGCCTCAGCCCGTACTTATCAGCTAAGTACATCAGCAATTCGCGAGATTATGCGCAACGGAAAATTGCAGGAACTTCGTAGACATTCAAATTTCCTTGAGCATTACTCGCACGTTCCAAGTTTTGACTTTTCTACGAAGAGATGGGTTGCGCATCGCACTGCAGCGTGCATGGGCGACTTTCCCCAGCGGAAAAGTCATCAATTGGTTGAAATGAAATAGTTATTGGGAAGTGACATCCATGTTAAATTCTGGGGGCATGCAATAGTTCACGACTCGCCGCAGATGGCGCTGTCTAGTAACAAGCCCGTGTTAATCTCGGGGCATGCGGCCGCCATGTTTGACCTTGATGTCACATCCCAATAGGCACTTGCGTGGTACGGCTTCACAGCTTGAATCGCCATCTCAATTTTGAGCCACAGCATCAGAGTGGCGCCACGTACTCGTCAACTCTTATCTTTGACTCCTGCTGATCCCGCTCGATGACAAAGAGAGGACTTTCTTATCGCTAAGTTATAAAAATCCCGGCCCTCGTGGGCGCGAGCCGATTCACCGTCATCGGCTTGTTCTGACTACACCAATGTAAGCACTGCTCCTTGTAATCGTCATCTCTGTATATCTTCATATAATTTTCATCTGCTATTTACCTGTGCTATTTTTGATTGTGACATGCTTTGATTGTGACATCGTTTTTTTGTGATCAAAATTTGTAATGAATTTGTACAACACTTTTATCTCATTTTCAATTATATCACTATGAGATTTTTGGCCAAGCCCTCTGTTTGGTCTTTTTTGCCTTGGGTTTTCACCCAAAATACTTGACTTTTTATTTGAAAATTCACTTCTTCATCGCCGAAAAATAATCCCACTATCTCACTCCAAAACCCAGCCTAAATGTAGTTATTTTTGTTGCGAATTCGTAACAGGAGGTATACGGACATGGAAGGAGAAGAGGGTTTGCCTTGTTACAAGACGTCAAGGGAGCGTACGATGGAGAAGCGTCTCCCTCTTCATCTTGAATATATGCGGAATAATCTGCCTCCCGCTTCAGGGTCTGTCTCAAAAGTGCTTCCTCTCTCCAGTTGGCCATTCGCTTCACGATCAGCTCGCGCACCTTCAATCTCCACTCAAAGAGAGTCCTTAGCTCCGTCGGCGGCTCAACGAGGGAAGGGATCTCGTATTTACCGGAGAAAAAGTCATCCGGGTCGATTTACCCGATATCCTTTGGAGCCGGCTTCGGAGCTTTAACTGGAGGTGGCAGAGGCACCTTAAACTGAGCTGATGGGGACTCTTGCGGGTAATGGCTACAGGCTGGTATGTTTGGTCGAAATCCGCTAGCGGTATAAGCTCATCCATAGCGCTGCAATCTGCGTTACGAATTTGCGTATCCATTCGGTATCGCGATTGTGGCGCCACGGATAAGCTTATCCCGCCAGCGGATTTCGACTAAAAATACCAGCCTAAGGGATTTGAGCCGGAGCAATTGCTGCTGGAGCACACGCCTGAGAGGGAAGTTAGACCGGGAGCTAGCTGACATTTTTTGGTAGTTATTCCTACCAGGACAGGTCATTAACTAATAAGTCATTTGTGGTGCGGAGAGGACGACTATGCAGTGACAGACGGGTGAGCCGTTCCGTTTTTGTGCGATTAATAAACAAACATGTCGGATAATTCGATATTTCAGAATCATTTTCTACAGAGTAATCCAACAATATTTCGTCGATTCAGTTGAAAAAAAGTCATCGCTGACCAGTTGGCATACTCATTTGACGATTCCTAGTGCCTGCCATACTCGATCGAAAATGTCAAAATTTTCAAATATTTAGAATCTATTTCTACAGTATGGCACTTTGATATTCGGATAGATTATCGGAAAAAAATCCATCGAAAAAGCATCGCCATACTGATAGAGCGATTCTAAATCAATCAAAATCGCGATCAAAGTTGCGTAAAATGCATCAAATTCTACTGCTCCGCTGCGCCATCTCTTGATCAACACTTGAGTCGCTTGGCCACGTGAAAATTCAATGCATTTTACGCAACTTTGATCGCGGTTTTGATTGATTCAGAATCGCCCTATCAGTATGGCGATGCTTTTTCGATGGATTTTTTTCCGATAATCTATCCGAATATCAAAGTGCCATACTGTAGAAATAGATTCTAAATATTTGAAAATTTTGACGTTTTCGATCGAGTATGGCAGGCACTAGGATTCGTCAAATGAGTATGCCAACTGGTCAGCGATGACTTTTTTTCAACTGAATCGACGAAATATTGTTGGATTACTCTGTAGAAAATGATTCTGAAATATCGAATTATCCGACATGTTTGTTTATTAATCGCACAAAAACGGAACCGCTCACCCGTCTGTCACTGCGTAGTCGTCATCTGCGCACCACCAATGACTTATTAGTTAATGGCCTGTCCTGGTAGGAATAACTACCAAAAAATGTCAGCTAGCTCCCGGTCTAAGTGGAAGCCCTTCTGAGACAGACCCTGGAGCGGGCGGCAGATTAATCCGCATATATTTATTTTGAAAAGGGAGGCGCTTGCCCATCCTACGCTCCTCTGACGTCTCGTAACAGGGCAGACTTTCTTCTTCTCCCATGTCCGTATAACTCCGTTTGGATAATCGTGGAGCCTGAAATTGAATTTCGAATAATCATGACCTGTTGCACTTATAAATATTCAATGTCGTGCTCACCTCCATCGCAGGTCAGTGTCCGGGCGAGAGAGAGATTTTTTGGAGGTGGGGATAGGCGTAGATTTTTCTCCAAGAATGTACACTGAGAACCGTGAATACTTCACCGCACGATGCGATAGTACCTGTGACTATCCATATCGTAAGACCAAGCTGGAAGATACTCACACTACCTCATACGATACGTATAGTCTGCTGCACTATCCCAAACTCTCGAGATAGTAATGGTTACTATCTCGCGTCGCCGGGGACTGGAATATATTTGGCCATATGAATATATGATTCCTGATGAGAAATTTTTTCATGCAGAATTTAGGTTGCTGCTATATGGAAGAATCAGAATTGAATTAAAAAAATTTAGCTGCTTGTAGCTTGGTTCCATCCCTGAAATTTCTAGAATCTGAAGATAATTCTTTCCAATACAAGAATTGGCTTGTTGGTTTGCAAGCCAATCCCCAAATTTCAAGGTTATAGTTCCTGCGTAACCATCCAAGTGTCTTCGGATGAATTCAAAATTCTGTTCCTTGAAGATGTTTCTACCTCCTGTTCATCGGTTGAGATTGTTAATTCATAAATTAATATATTCTGTCATGTCTCTGAGCTATGGCAGCAATAGTCTACATGACATTAGTTTGTGGCGGAGGAAATGCATGCCCCACCTTGTATGTTATTCTTCGACACAAGACCTGAAAACTTTTCTGCATTTGCTGAATGTGACCAGCGCTGAATGTGACAGATCTTGAACTGCTTGATTCTTATGGAACACAGAACCCAGAAGCCTGTGGTTCTTGGTGTAGCACTCGCATATCTTGGTTATAATTATTTTTAAGGAAAAAAATTGTCTGACAATGTAAGGGAAGAAATTGCAATTGAATAATTTCGCCATCTCAATTTGCTCTTTCAAAGTTTCACATGCCCTCATTCAGATATTTTTAAATGTTCACTTTAGTATATTTTTGACAACATCTCCAAGCGTCATCAAGATTTTTATCTTTGATTTGGGTTGAACTTAGTGAAAGAGTTATCATTCAACACAAATCAAATGAGCCTAGTGTGAATGAAAAACAAGAATCTTGATGACACTTGGAGATAATGTCAACAAGATACAACAAAGTGAGCTCCCAAAATCTCTGAACAAAATTTATGTATAACTTGGAATGACAAGATTATCGAATTTGAACTCCTCTCCTTTGTTGTAGATAATGTTTATATGAAACTGATTAATTATTACAAGTAAGATATGCGAATGTAACCCCAAGAACCACACGCATTCGGATTATCTTAATTGAGAACCAAGCAGCTCAAGGTCTGTCATATTGAGTATGAGCAGATCAATCTATGAATATTTCTAGCACTCAAGTCGAAAGAGAGCATATGAAGTGTGGGCTGTATTTCCTTCGTCACAGGTCAATACTGTCTGGACTATCATTCTTATAGCTCAGAAGGATGACAGAATAATTCTATCCATCAAATAAAAATCACAACTGATGCATATTGGTACAAACATCCCCAGGAAAGAGAATCTTGAGTCCATGCGAAGTCACTTGGCTGGTTACGCAGGACCTATAACCTACAAGCTAATTCTATCAAGTCATGATCTTGCTTCCATAGAAGGGACAATGTACTTTTTTGCATCAGATTTCATTCTCCAAAGATGGAATATGCTAGCAAATTCCATTTTCATTTCCAAATTTATCAAATAAAGTGAGATGTGGTGTGAATCGTTCTCCATGTTATTCAAATGGGACTGATGATATACCACAGCAGACGATCCGTAGTGCCATCCCCACTTCTCATGTACTTGACTGAACTTTCGGATAGTAGCCATTACTATCTCGGTGAGTCGGCGGTACAACCGGATCGTTCGAAGGACTATTTTTCAGCGTCGCATGAACGATATATGGAATCGTTGAGACAACGAACAAAATATAGTCAGGTGTACGATTCATGGCTCTCAGTGTAAGGTATAGGTTTCAACTCATTTGCATACGAGGTAAACCCGGAGGCGTTCGGAACTGTTCTAAACGATACTTTCCTGTATCGACTTCGATCGTTGCGTACACACTTTTTCTTGGATGTTTGAGTGGAGAAATGCCATCTGGTGGTGATGTGGAACACTACTCACGCATAATTGCGGAGTCAATAATCCACATCGCAAGCCACAGGATTCACAGATTGGAGACCATGACATCATGGGATATGCTCGAGGCCATACCATCATCGGGCTGCTTGAGGCCGGACCACCATTCTCTGTTTTCGAGGCCAGCAGAACCTTTCCGTTGAGGCCATACCACTATACTTGGGATGAGGCCATACAAGCATAGCCTTTCCATTGAGGCCGTACCACCGGTACTCCTCTACTCAAAGGTTTTACTGTGCTGAGTTGACATCCGAATACATCCCTCTGCGAATGGATCAAAATAAACCTCTTCGCGAAGTTCGATCAGAATCTGTTTGGTAGATATTCTACCTAGATTACATTTCTGAGAGCGTTTTCCAGCCTCAAAACAGTGCGAAATGTTATATTATCAATATAAAATCAACCCAACCACAGGCAACGGAGTGCGATGTGTAACCAGGTGCGGATAATTTTTCTACAAATTTTAAGAAAGTCCCATGAAGAAAAGTGCAAAATTGAGCTCATAAAGTTGCACGTATGTATCTCACTATTTTCAAAAATTTTCCTGCAACTTCATGAATTCAATTTTGTACTTTCCTGTTATGGGACTTCTTCGAATTTTGTGAAAAGTTTATCCGAACCTGGGTACATATCGCACTCCATTCTCTGTAGTATGGTTGATTCTATATTCACCATAAAACAATTTTGGACGCAAAATTGCGATTCGATCGCTGTTCTTGCGGGAATTCTGGGTGTGCCTGCAGCTGGCTACCCGTTCCGCACCTCTCTTGCAAGCGTACAGAAACGCACACATTCCATATATGAGGAACTCCTCTACCTCCGCACTCCGCGTCCAGGGCAACCGCCTCCAACCTTAGCCCTGCTGATGAGTCCGGGTTACAATGTACCCACTTGCAGGCGTTGGACGAAACGCATGTAGAGCTTTCCGCTCATTTTTTCTAGTAGTGGCATATCAAAGAGCCCCACTTTCTGAAGTTGGAGAGTGCCATTGAGTCGGTTCAGGTTCATTAGAATCATCAGCGCGGATTCTGGAGGTGCTGTAACTTAGCATCTGTTGATGATTAGGATTCTTAAAGAATAAGAAAAAAAAGTATACATCACATCCAGCTTTTCTGGATAGGTGACCACGCAAGGGGTGTTCTTTCTATCGTTTTACTAGGGCTAATAAGTTCTTCACCTACATCCGCTTATTACTGTATCTTCCATCACGTCAATAGTGTTCTCAAAATCAAAAATAAAAAAACGGATACCGCGGAAATTCCCCAATCGTTTATTATCCAATTTTTTTCAAAACGCCTTTTAATGCCTTCTTCTATATTTCAGAATATTGGACCTCTTGAAATCAAAGTTGAGAGTATTATGACGGAAGGAACTTTATATGGTTTATCAAACGTTTCAAGAACTGAAAACTCTAGCTTGAACATGAATCACGGCCAGATGTCAAGCTTCGCTTACGTTTATCATGATCAACTAAAAGTCCATTTTAACAAATACGTTGCCACAAGTTTAGGAATTGAAGATCGGGGTAACATGGATTTGCTCTTCCTGGATGTAAAATCTGCTGTGAGCTCCAATTATACACTGAGCAATTTCGAAGTAACAAACTTGAAAATATATGTCCTCGATGTTGGGTGAGTAAAATTCACTTGGTTCTTAACCTTTCAAACCAGTCAGAGGCATTACTCGTAGAGGCAAGAAATGAGAACATATTCATCTAGGGGAAATGTTTTCTTGCTTTGAAAGTGGAAGCAAAGATTCGTTTGCATTTTCCTTATAAGGTAAGTGGACCCAATTTGCCCCCATTTAGCCATATTTCCAATAACGTACTTCAGCTTGTTTTGAAGCTTGTTCTAAGACCTCATAATTGAGCTGAATCACGTCTGATTTCAATTGATTGAAGCCGAACTGTCTTAAGGCGATACGGTCACCGTGCAATCCGGAAATTATATCTCATTTAGATGTAACAAGAGTAATTCCACGCGAAAAAATTCGACAGAAAAGAGTCATGTCTCGGGCTGTTTTCTTGTCTTTTGCATTCGATTCCATAATGGTACGAAATATGAACTTTTCATTACTCCATGGGGCCCCACAAAACTGTCCAGATATCTGGAAAGTATTCCAATTCATCCTTTATATCATCTCCATCAAAAAATGTATTTCCTTCTTTCAATAAAATTCATAATCCTCGATTCCATTGGAGATACGGAGATGTGGTTTGCGGTATTCGAAAGGTCTTGAAGAACCCTATTGAAATCGGTATCGTAGAGTTGATTTTGAGGTTGTGGGCGGTAATCGAGTAAAAGAGTGAAAAGCTCAAGAATATCAATATCTCCAGAAGCCATATTTCTACACCCCTGAAAACTTGCTAAATGACGTAAAATGTCGCGTTCTTTCGAAAAAACGGTCCTGGGATTTTTTTGCATTTTTGGGCCTATTTTTGCTTTTAACCTAAATCTATCCTTCAGGCGATGGGAAATCGTCTGTTTTCTGAGCATGCGCAGGAATTTGAACTCCTGAAACCGATTTCTTTGGAAAGTCAAAAAAATGTTCTTGAAAATGACCACATGCCAGAGTCAATCTCATCAATTGGGACTGGATCTGCAACGTATGAAAGATTAAACCTCAGCTTGAGTGCGGCAGGTAGGCAGACGCAAGTGTCCTCATCATTGTCTTCGGTGTCTCTGAACCACCTCCGGATATTTATCAAGATTCAGTGGTCTTCTGGACGTTATAGCTGTGGTTGAAATTCATAGAATTGACTTCGCCAAGTGGTCATTTTGAAGAAGATTTTCTCGGCTTTCCATTGGAATTGGTTTTAGGGATTCCAAATTCCTGCGCATGCGTAGAAAACAGACCATTTTCAATCGTTAGAAATAAAGATCTGCGAAAAATAGCAAAAATAGGCCTGTGACGTGGTGAGTCTCGGGCCCCTTGCCCGCGCCTCACCCCGCCCCATGACGGTTCACCGGCGACGGCTCCGCGAACCGCGCAACACCCGTGCGCTGCTCGATGTCCGTCGCAGGTGCACCGTCAGCGTTTCTGACGGCGCATCGCGCCTTCCCCCTGGGGGTCTATTCTAAATACTGGTCGTGGCCGCGTGACCACTAAAACTGGCCGCATGACCAGCACGAAGTGGCGCCGATAGCGTCCACGCGCGAAAAAAGCTACGGCGTTCATCCGGCAACGTCTCTCGGGCTTCTGCTACGCACTGATTCGAAATTTGTCATCTGAAAATGAGTCCGAGGAGCTGCAGGATAATTATTATTCTTACTAAACCGCAAAGTGACAGTTTTTCATTCCAATGTGAGGTTATATGCTGGTTCTCTCTCTCTGTAACCTCACAATGAATTTTCTGTCTAAATCGGTGCAGATGAAGTGCAATTGTAAAATTTGTGATGATGTGCCTCAAGTCTCAATGAGAATTTGGGCAAAATTTCTTTCACAGGTTCTCATTATCATGCTGGAGATTCCTCAACCTAGAGAAGAAAATTGTGTTGTGGGCCAGCTCAAGGAGGTTTCAAAGGCTCTGTGGAAAGAGTTTTTGGCTTCTATGATGCTGGTTAACAAACCAATTCTACCTCACCATCCCTCAAAAGTTGATCATGAATTTGGCGTAGAGTCAAAAAGTCATTGCTCTACCTCAATCTGAATCCATCAATCGTTAAGTTTGATAGGTTCATTCATTCTTTATGAATCTAATCCATCTCCTTTATTCAGAAAATGTGATGGAGTGGAAAGTTTGATGATGCTGAAAGTTAATGGGACTTGGTCATAGCGTGCTTGGGTTCTCAATATAATTATGCCTTGGGTTACTATTTTATGATCCTGATATCGTTCCACACTCAGATTCTGGTATGAGAAGAGTGGCAAATTTATATTATTATGTCTGCACATCATTCGGCAATCCAGTTTCACTCACAATCAAACATAGCCCTCTAATGGAATCTCTCATAAGAGCGGCTAATGAAATTGTGTAGGGATTTCCCAACAATCGTAAGGTTGGTCTGAATGTGATAGGTGAATGTAACTTTGAGACCGATCCAATCTACTTGCATTTCCTGATCTCAAGTCATATTACTCAAAACTGATTTGGATTTGAATTTCACATCCATCCATCATAATCAGTATGGATATTAGAGGTGAGTTCTTCCTACTAATGTGAACTATTTTCTGGGAAGCATGAGATTCAATCAACAATGATAGCTATATCAACATATGCAAGGATATTGTAGATTTATAGAGTGTGAACTATGAGATATATGCAAGACCATTTAGGAATTACATTGATATTATTTCCAAACTAATGTTTGCTCGCCCTGTACCAACAAATGTTGTAAGAACTCATTACATCCAGGCGAAGAAGAAATTTGCTGGAAAACTTACACACAATTTCATTGGCCACTGTTATAAGAGATTACACGAGAGAGCTATGTTTGATCACATTTTCTGAATGAAGGAGATGGATTAGATTCATAAAGAATGAATGAACCTATCAAACTTAACGATTGATGGATTCAGATTGAGGTAGAGCAATGACTTTTTGACTCTACGCCAAATTCATGATCAACTTTTGAGGGATGGTGAGGTAGAATTGGTTTGTTAACCAGCATCATAGAAGCCAAAAACTCTTTCCACAGAGCCTTTGAAACCTCCTTGAGCTGGCCCACAACACAATTTTCTTCTCTAGGTTGAGGAATCTCCAGCATGATAATGAGAACCTGTGAAAGAAATTTTGCCCAAATTCTCATTGAGACTTGAGGCACATCATCACAAATTTTACAATTGCACTTCATCTGCACCGATTTAGACAGAAAATTCATTGTGAGGTTACAGAGAGAGAACCAGCATATAACCTCACATTGGAATGAAAAACTGTCACTTTGCGGTTTAGTAAGAATAATAATTATCCTGCAGCTCCTCGGACTCATTTTCAGATGACAAATTTCGAATCAGTGCGTAGCAGAAGCCCGAGAGACGTTGCCGGATGAACGCCGTAGCTTTTTTCGCGCGTGGACGCTATCGGCGCCACTTCGTGCTGGTCATGCGGCCAGTTTTAGTGGTCACGCGGCCACGACCAGTATTTAGAATAGACCCCCTGAGGCACTAGTTTGCGGTGCGACCCGTCGTCGTGGACGACGAGCCGCGCAGCGGGCAGACCGCTCTGACCAACCTTAACACTCACTTCACTCTCTCTCGAGCCCTCAAATTATCCTTCTGATTAAAAGTCCATCTATTACATATTTATTCGTGTTCCTTCCGGAAACCCGTTACCCACGTCACAGGCCTTAGGACTGAAACAATGTCTGTACCATTACACGTAATTTTACATCATATATTAAATTCTTAGTGAATAAAAAACATGGCTTTCGGAGATATTAATACCTTTTTTTTACTCTTTCACTTGATAAAACCGCCCATAACCTCAAGACCAACTGCACAAGACTGATTTAAATAGGTTTTTTCAAGACCTTTTGGAATGCGCAAATTGCATTTTTGTACCTCAGAAGAGATTTGAGAAATATGAATTTTATTGACAAAGAGACCCAATTTTTTATGATGAAGATAATTCGGAAGAATCAATCAAAATGCGTCCCCGATATTCGGAAAATTCTTAGGGAACCCCATAAGTATTGAAAAATTCGTATACTGTACTATGGAATCAAATGAAGAAGTTGAGAGAACCGTCTGAGCCATGATCCGTGTTGGGTACACCCCAAATTTCCAACCAATACCCGTACTTAGCTCATAAGATCGTTTTAGATTAGAGATTTGCAGCTCTAAAGAAAGGATTTTGGAGGTCTTGATTGAAGAAATTGAATGCGCTAAAGTACGTTGAGACTGGTGGAGCCAGAAAATTTTGGCACCAATTCTACTGAATGCAATTTCTTAGCTGTGCGAATACGAAAGGTGAAAAGAGCACCTCAAATTCTTCGGGACACAGAAATTATTCGGGATCGGTCAGAATGATTTATTTTCTCTGAATTTTGGTTTCTTATGAAATTACGTGGGTACTCTGGACAACTTATCCTTATTTATTTTGGCTGAATTGCCAGCGTTTCGCCGACCTCCATGTCGGCCTCTTCAGAGCATTTTAATTCTACAGGAACATTGCCGCTTGTCAAATACATTATAAGGATAAAAGACTGCATGGCAAAATGGTACGCCACACAGATCCGAGGTGCAACAGACTGCAGACTTGCTGGTCTTCGGGAGTTATTGACCAACAATGTGCCTATCACCACCAAAGATCAGCGGGTCTGCAGTCTGCTGCGCCTTGGACCTGTGTGGCCATTTTGCCATGCAGTCTTTTATCCTTATAATGTATTTGACAAGTGGCAATGTTCTTGGATATATGTCGTACTAAAGTTAAGATCATAGAGATATTATACCAATATTGGTATATAATCTCTTTGGTTAAGATGCTCTGAAGAGGCCGACATCGAGGCCGGTGAAACGTTGGCAATTTAGCCAAAATAAATCAAGCTAGTGTAGAGTACTTTCCATATAAAACCAAAATTCTTCGATCCGCCTGGACACAAAGAAGCAATCTCCAGAACTTCATCTTCTTGCATTTTAACATGCGAGACGTAAATAGAGTTTGAGGGAAGGTCAACGGGTGTCCATTCCTGGGATCGGTGTATGGGGTCAAGTTGGGTACAGAGGCAAGTTGGGTACACTTACCGGACATCTAGAGGTAAAATAAATGTATGATGGACCAGATCAAACCATAAAACCGTTGATGGGCTGTTGATATTGACAATTTTAATTGAGATGGACTTCCGAAAGAAGTTCTGACAATTGTTGATGACTCTTTAATGAAAATTCATATATTTCTAGGTCCATCCAGATTACAATGAACAGTGATAAATATATTATTGGATTGGATAAGGTTATCAATGTTGTACTACCGTCATTCAAAGAAAGATGTATCCATCTAATGCAAAAAGGTATCGATGCTGTGGCTGAAGCTTCTTTACAACTTGTGAATGAGCAGAAATTGCTTGCCAAAATACCGACTGATTTATTAATGCCTTACGAAATTAAACCAGTTTGCCGAGAGAACCAAGAAAACAAAACCACAAGCATTTTACCACGAGATGATTGCGATCTTCATTTTAAACGAAAAACAGTCTAAACGTATGAATCAGTATGATACGATGTTAATGATAGATATAAGTAGATATAGATGTATATGGGTGTTATCGCGAAAACTTACGTAGAACGTGTAATGACCTTACATTTTGATGAGCAAGCTCCATACCACTCGAATTATTCTACACGTGTTTTATTGAAATAAACTTGATATTGAAGTTCCAGGTCGACCCGTCATCGTTTTTATTGTCAAAGATTCAGTGTCGAAATGTCAGTTTCAGGTACTATTATATCCGCAGTTACACGCATATTCTTAGTGCCGGCATCGAAGTGGTCGTTGCAGTGGGTGTTCTCGAATTTTTCCTCTAAAATACAATATTGAATCAACTATTTTCCATAAGTTTTATGAACAGAATGCTTAGTTTAGTCCCCGAGCCAAATGCTTCATTCTCATTATGGTACTTTCACTATAAATGAGAAATTTTTTAAAAATGCTCACAGCGTATCTTAAATTTACTTTAGGTCGCTTGTCAAAGAATTATGTTAAAAATCAAATGCCAGCGCTAGACAAAAGGACCAGAATCAAATTTCTCATTGCTGCGTGTACATACATTTGGAGCCGAAAACTAGCAATGGAATTAACTTATGTCAAATCCATGTATACCATGTTACTATACCAAAACTCAATTTATCTGGGTGCGAAAAATTTTCTCCACTAGAATATGATGGAAATCGACAAAATTGCACGGAAAAGTTTTTACCTCAACTCAATGATCTCTGAGTGCTATTTTAATGGCAAAATGTCAGGTCCATGTACCCAAGAGCCGTTTTCTGGGTTCATTCAAAACACACACGAAAATGAAACTGTACTCCAACATACGTTTATGACGAATCATCATTTTATACGCATAAATGAATAAAAAAAATCGGCGCAGACACGCGGGCGAGAATTTTGAAGTTTGAAAGTCGCTCGGGAAATAAACTGACCGAAAGTTTGAACTGAGAGTCCACGCTCGAGGCAATGATGTGTTATTTTGTACTAAGTGAACTTTGCGCACAGTTGTAACTTCTGCGACGTGAGCAAAGTTTCACTTTTACGCACGAAAATTTCGGGAACGAGAGCGGAAAAGTTGCGCCCGTATTGCTTACTATACTTTTCGATACACTGTACGTAAAAATGCACTTTGCGCACAGTTTGTCGACTTTTACTCGCAGTTTATCGAAAAGTATAGTTCGATACACGGCCGTTAAACCTATTATTCGCATCCTCGTGATGATTCCGACCCTCGCCTGCGGCTCGGGCCGGAAACCCATTACTCGGATGCGAATAAAATGTTTTACGCCCTTGTATCGAAATGTACTGTTTTGATATTGGTGCGGAAAGTTGTTCCCCGCGGTCTATACCCTGAAGGTCGGGGGGGGGGGAGCAAGGGAGCGGGCCGGGTCCAGGGGCGGAGCCCCTGGTGGGGGTGTAGGGGGCGAAGCCCCCGCGCCCCCCGACTGTAAAAAAACTCTGAAAAAGTATCATGAAAAAATCTCCCCATAATAAATCATATTTTATCGCATCGCTGAAAAATTTTGATTCCAACTTTCAGAAGTACTAATAGTAGACCAATATAAGATATGCGAGTACTCCCACCAAAGGAGTATTACCATCAGTATCAAACGAGAAGTTTGTATGATGGGAAAATTCATTTTAAAGAAAGCTTTATCATCAAATTTTCGTGTCAAAAGATTTTGAGTCCTTTGAATATTTGGCAACAGAATCTTATTGTCAAACATTAGGACAAAACTCGTGGATGTAGAATTTTTTGAGTTTTCGCAAACATGGACCATTCTGACTGGAAAATATGGATATATTAGGAAAGAAATATTCAGAATTACCGAACAGGGATTAACAATCAAAGTTGAAACACTATATCAGTACGCTGTCACTTGGATAGAATTTGGAAGTGAAATACCCAAGAAACTTTCAAAATTTCATTGACAAATGGGTGAAAGTTTTGAGTAATCAGAAAGTTTCGAATGAAAAATGAGAACTATTCTCCAGGGAATGGTCGACATCAACCATATCGTGTTGATTATCCTAGAAAAGCTCACATTTCCATCTGAGTCAGTACTTACAAGGGGGACCCTCGAAGTGCGGGTCACCAAATCTTACCAAACTTTTTTCACAGTCTCGTACCACAAAGAATATGAAGAATCCAGAGTAATCCGTCAAATGGGCTCCGTCAAATGGGCTCCCTGTTCAGAAGTACAAGTAAAAATGTTAGCATTGTCAATATATCTATATACAGTAGAACCTCTCTTAGCGGCCACCTCTCAAAAGCGGCCACCTCCCTTAGCGGCCGAAAATTCAAGGTCCCGGCAGAATTGTATTGAGTCTTATGGACGTGAAACCTCCCAATAGCAGCCCCTCTGTATAGTGGCCACCTCTTCTAACGGCCGGGTTTTCTCAGTCCCGAGAGTACCTTTCATATGTAAATTGAACCTCCGAAAAGCGGCCACCATATTTCAATGGTATTTCCAATATTCCTGTTGTTTTGTTACTATACTATTTATATCAATTCCATATGACGATAGAGGTTCTGATGAGGATTGTAACATGTAAAGACATTCTGCATATTGTCCCAATCAGAGAGTGATAAAGATGAGAATGGAGATGTAGCAGAGGAGGATCAAAAACCAAAACCAACCTCGGAAGATGGTCTGAGTGAGGCTCTGAGCCATATGAATGAATAGGAAGAGTTTTATGTGAACCGCAATCACCTCGATGGATGGACATCGATATGTGATTTGTAATTGAAATTGGATGATGATTTGATGAAAAGGACTCAAATACAAACCTTAATCTCGAATTTTTTCATGACAAATAGCGTTCAAAGTTTCTAATAGATAAATAACGAATTTATACTTCATTCATGATTGCATATGACATCGGATATAGTAGTATATTCGATATTTCTCTATGTTTCTGAGGCTCTGTAACTTGCTTTGATTCGATGGAATCATCTCACTGATTATTGTTTACTTCAGATATTGAGCTGATATGAAAAGTATTGACTTTTAGGAACGAGTCTTTTCCCTGTCGGAACTATTGAAACCTCCCAAAAACGGCCACCTCCCTCAACGGCCAATTTTTCCCGGTCCCGCAGGGTGGCCGCTAAGAGAGGTTTTACTGTATATCAATTTTTGACATGGGCCTATATGGGCAATGCTAATTTCATAGGCTGTAATTTCTGATAGAAGGCCCATTTGACGGAGTTACTCTGGATTCTTCATATTCTAGGTGGCACACGACTATGGAAAAAGTCTGGTGAGCTTTGGTGACCCGCACTTCGTGGGCCCCCCTTGTTAGTTATTTTAATCAATTATTAGACACGAACAATAGATTCTATGGTATTGTACATATACTCCCATTTTATGAGGCATCATGTTTGAATGTTTGAGCTTTGTTGAGTCCGAAAAGCTTTCCTACATTGTGGTAACACAAGCAACTTTGCATCCTAATAAGCGAACTTTGCGCTCGATTATGGCAACTTTGCGCACGATTTCAAACTTTGCGCACTGAAAATCGTGCGTAAAAAAGAATTCGCTCAACTTTGCGCACCGCACACTCACCCGCAAAGTAACTTTTCGGCACAACTTTACGCACACAATATCGAAATAGTACATTACGCGTCGAGTGCTGGAAACATTTTTACCTTCGGGAAACTAAGCTGGACGTGGGCGATGGCACCGTCCAGCTTGGTTTTCCCGAAGGAAAAATGTTTCCGCACGAGACGCGTATGCAGTTTTATACGTCTGTACGCAGAAACACGCTGTTTCTACGTATGGACGTATAAAGAGTATTTTGGATCAAGTTTTCGAGGAGATTTGCAAAGTTCTTCCTGGACGAGGATGTAAAAAGTACTCAAATACGATCAGCATATTTCTACACAAATTTCACCCCACACCTAGTTTGCTCACTAATTTTTTCCTCAATAGTTTACATTTGAAATAGTGGAAAACCCAAGTGAATGTTCCCCTTCGGGTTCCTATCAGTTAGATGAGACAGACGTTCGTTGAAATTTTTAATACATATGTATTTCATACGAGAATTTTTCTTCAATTTTGGAATTCTTTACTCGTCCTCGAATGATTAATAATGGTCGAATCTTAACTTGATCTTGGAGGACTGGAATGATGTTTTAGAGATAAACACGAAAAGATCTTGTATCGTGTTTTATTGCTTGCAACGTTTCGTCAACTACATTGGTTGACCTCATCAGGCACTTGTATCACAAAGAAACTATCGCATACTTAAAATTAATTAGAATATGAGTTTAACACACTCATATTCTAATTAATTTTAAGTATACGATAGTTTCTTTGTGATACAAGTGCCTGATGAGGTCAACCAATGTAGTTGACGAAACGTTGCAAGCAATAAAACACGATACAAGATCTTTTCGTGTTTATCTCTAAAACATCATTTCAGTCCTCCAAGATCAAGTTAAGATTCGACCATTATTTCATACGAGATTGTTTATCATTGTCTCTGTAAAGTGATAGTGAAAACGATTAAATGAGATGTAAAAAATTTTGTATTCGATAATCGACGAAGGATTTCAAAAAGCCTTTCAAAGGTTCTTCAAACTATCGTGAGGAAATTAAAGAAGGATATCTTTGATATCAATGAAGTGTATGTTTCCAGAATTCTAATGATATCCAAATTCTCATTTCAAAAATGACGATTCGTCGGGATAAGATTTACAGCATCTTGTTTTGGTTGACATCGCACAGCCAGAAATCAACGCAAAATTTTGGTCGTCAGAAGCAATCTAAAAGCATTGGCGCTAAATACCAAGAATTTGCCCTGATCTGCATAGCTTATTTGTTGTAGATTCCACGTTCTTGTCCAAGCTTATCAAGAATAGACGAAAAAATTGATTTTTGTCCAACAACGCTTGTAATATAGGCCTAGTGTTAAATAGTATACTCCCATACGTAAAGCATCCTTGCTACTCGAGGACACCCGGAAACAAGCTGTTTCTGTGTACAGACGTATAAAACTGCACGCGCGTCTCGTGCGGAAACATTTTTCCTTCGGGAAAACTAAGCTTGACGTTTCCTTCGTCCGCGTCCAGCCCAGCTTCCTTGAAGGAAAAAATGTTTCCAACACTGGACGCGTAATGTACTATTTCGTCATGGTTTTCTCCTCAAAAGAATTTGTCCATTCATTTTGAAATGTCGTGTTGCAAAGTAAGCTGAATCATCTGAAATACGAAATTCAGAAGAGAACGGTTCCATATCATTTGAGGGTCTCGAATATTTCATCAAAGCTCTGCATCAAGGATTCCCTTATTCAAAAGGCTCGAAGAGGATTAGGCTGGTACAAAGAAAATGTAACACGGGCTAAAAATGTTTGGAGACAAAATGAAGTTGGGCGTAACAAGAATCGCAATCCCGCAAGTTACTTATTAGAGTAGATGTCGCAAGATAATTGGTCTTGAGTTAAATTACCGAGATTCGGGAATCGATTATTTGAAGCTAAAAAGAAGAAAGTTCAAATTATTGACATGGAGGTACTGGGAATAGTAAGAAAATCTACGATTTTCACTGTAAGAAGGAATTTTTGAAATCAGACTGATCTATATGCGGTTATAGTCATCAGACTGATGACTATAATTGAAAATGAACCACAATGGTCACAATCGTTAATGAATGAATTCCAAACAGCTGATAAAATATATGCCTCGTCTGTTCAAATAATAATTCATCATTATATCTACACATGACTGAGCACATGACGCTTTTATGATCAATATCAAACTACCAGCTTTAGAATATCCTAGTTCCAACGATCGACTGAGAGAAGAATATAGAATTTCGACTGAAATATTTAAGAGGATTATTTTTTAAATTCATTTTAGAGGTTACGGAGCACTTTGGAGAATATTTTAAAACAATGAACTACACTTAGAAAAAAAATTGAACGATTTTGAAGAAAATTTTTCTGATTTGAATAAATATACTTTCATATCCTCCTAGGCAAACATTTATTCAAAATGAATGATCGCATTTCTTCGGAATGAATAAATATTCATCAAATAATATTTGATGAAATCTGATGATGATCTTATCGTAAGTAACTCATTTGAACGATTTGCGATGCTCAAATGAATAACTAATATTCGAAATGAATAAATATTCCTTCAGAACGATGAAATAAACTTCATTTCAAAGAAAAATTCATTCCTATGGAATATCATCGATAACTAAAAGCAAAATCTATTTCACATGGTTTGTTAGCCAACCATGGAAAGATTGTTCACATCAGATAAATATTTATTCAAATTACTCCTTCGAGTTGGGGGATCAATAATTATTACTATTATTAACAATTGTCGATAATTCCATTCTTATGTAGACCCTCCAATTTTTCCACTGTACGAGTACTAAATCTCAAACTATTCGTTTTCACCAAGATTACGAAAGATTTTTCAAAATATAGAACTGACTTCGAGTGACATGTATTTAACGTGTTAAAAATTTCATCGATGGAGTCATACAGGCCTTCGCCATCTCCAAATTTACTCTACGACTGTTTTAGAGATCTAGAGTTGTTTTTTCAGGTGGTTCATTATCAATGTCTCGAGGGAGAAATAGTAGTAACTATTGTCTCTAACTTTTGATAATTTTTGAACAGTTACAGTTGGCTATCCATGAGATTGGAAATATCTAGGAGCTTATTCACTCGAATGACTTTATCACGAGATCTCACAATAATACTTTGCAAGATGAGTTTAGAGAAATTTTTTGCTGTTTTCTTACTCTTAATATTTTCTCCAGATCCCAGTGTTCAGCAGTAAGTATACATTAAATAAATCGAGTCGAGTTGCTTGTATAAAAAAAAAAGTTGTGGGTCGAAGATAGCATGCGAACTTTGCATGTCAACACTTCGTTCTTGAAAAGTGTTTTTGTTATTTGGCTTGTTAAATCACTTCAGACAGAGTTCACAGTCATTATATGTATGTAATTTATTGTAACAGTAATATACTATATTATTACTCATATTGCATACTGATATTGCAGAATCGAAACAATAGGAGTAAATCTCGATGAGATAGTAGGTGATAACTTAAATTTGATACAAAAAGCCATCGAGAAGACGCATGTAGATCCTGCTTGGGTCAAGTTAGCGGAAAATGACTTCAAAGTGGTAAGCTAGTTTATTCTATGAGAATTCCCGCAGAATAATTGGAATCAGAAAAAGTGATTAAATAACATAACTTAAGAGCTTATTTCGAGATAACCCCGAACATTCCTGACGAAGAAATCATACCCAAGATAATTCCATGAGGAGCTGATATTTCAATATTTAAGTATTCAAAGATTTTCTCACTAAAAAACTCAAGTGTATAAAAATAGACTATTTCAAGTTTTGAGAATTAGTGTGACTCTCTGAGAACAAATATCATGTCTGATTATAAAAGTGGGCTTAAAACAACAAAGCTGCGCATGAAGACATTTGTGATGAGCAATCTAAGTTTGAGTGAATGTATTGAGTCTATACCAAGAGCAAAAGATTTTTTTTTCTTTATTTTATTGAGGAAAGTCGAACGGGCACAGGGGCCCTATATACATCGAAATCATGAATGATATTCATGGACAATATTCAAATTATTCGCTAAATGCTGATAAATTGAGAAAATTTCAAAAACCGTGAATCTAAAGAAAAATGGTGATATACCGTAACATAATAATGAATAAACAAGAGAGGAAAAAAACTAAACGAAACGCAGCTAGGTTACAATGTATGATGAAAAACAGAATTTTTCACCAACCACTTAAAATGAGGGTTTTCTGAATTCTGAACAACGCTGTATTAAATTGTGGATTCCATTTTTCTATTAATCATTTTCGATCCGCTCACTAAAAGTGTACACATATCATGTGAAGACGCCCGAAAATCGATGTTTCTGATCACTTTACGTGGATACATCAGTAAAATCTGAGAAAATTCTCGAAAATCTATGACCATACCAGTAATGTCTTCCGACGATAACAAAGTCTCGACATACTTCTCCTTTGTAAACAAATGGAATGAATCGATATACAATTTTGCTATTTTCCGACATAGTGCAACTAGTTACTAACTTTCTCCGTATCGAAAAATTTATTGGAAGACAGGAAGGAGGAGTCAGAGTGAGCGGATTGAAAATTCATTTATGAATGCGAATCAATGATTCGAATCTTCTCATGAGCAATAGTTCACCTACTCACGATTTTTTGGAACCCGAAGTGACAAAATGGTTATTTATTTCGTACCCTGCTTTGAGTCCGCCAGGAACATGTAAATTCCTCGTGAAATTCTTTTGATTGATCAAATGATATGACAAAAACTTGGGTTGATCTTGAAAATTCGAAGAAACGAGCATTGATACTTTGAATTGGTTCCGTTAGATAGCCAATATAGACATTTACAGTTTCAGGCTTGGGTTCTGAAACACTGAAATTACCGAAGAAGATTTTTATGAAAATATGCATAGGGTCCAGTCGAGATTTGAACACGGGCCTTTTGCCTTGAAGTCCAGAATTTTATCCACGAAGCCATGGAGGTTTCTTACGGTATACTTCTTTTCAAAATCGATCTTTTGGATTCTTTTTCTCGTTAACTCTCTTGGGTCTTTCTTTTCAAGCTTTGGAATACTGGATGAATCATGTACGTCCTAGGATTTAAGAGTACATTCATTTTTTTATAATTCACGTTTTATCACAACTTGGATCACGAGGTACAGAAGAAAAAGATAATTCTTGACTACGCAATAATCATCAGTTTTATTACGATTACACATGTTCACAAAATAAAAAAAATCTCCTGATCAGAAAAGGTAGAGGTCATTTCTGACGTATTTTGAGCTGATGAACACGAATTCGAATTCAGAACAACAGCTTCCCCATGGCCGCTTCCGAGTTATGGCCATATTTATGATTAACAAAAATACTAAGGTACGAGTTCTTTTTATCATCAAGTTTTACGTCGACAACAAATTTTTTCAAAATTTTTGTACCCCCTAGGAAGCTAGAAAACCTTATAGATGAGCTTAAATTCCCTAGGCGGGATATTTTTATCCTACACCAAAATGGTTACCAGGAAGGTCAAAACTAAGGGCGGGATCGGACTCTGCGTCAATTTTACATCAAAAACGTATGTTTTTGGGAATTTTCAGCGATGCTGGGGAGCTGAAAGAAAACGCGAGCGAAAGATTACTCATTCCGAGCTCCGGATCAGCCGAGGGATCAGCGTGCTGATGGGTGATTTCAGTGATTTTCTCGGTGATTTTTGCTCTGACTCTCATTTCTGGTTCTTAGCAGTGCTGAACATTTTTGAAAAATACGTTTTTGACGTAAAGTTTGATGCAAAATTCGATCCCACCCTTAGTTTTGACATACCTGGTCACCATTTTCGTGTAGGATGAAATTACCCTGCCTAGGGAAACTTAAGGGTTTTTCTAGCTTCCTAGGGGGTGAAAAAATTTTGAAAAAATACATTTTATACACACTGTGCGGAAGTGTCCCTTCTGCACTGATTTTCCACTTTCTCGCACAGTTTGTCGAAAAACACAGTTTGATACACGGGTGTAGAACCTATTTTTCGCATCCTCGTGTCGATTCCGACCTTCGCCTATGGCTCATGCCGGAAACCCATCATTTGGACGCCAAAAAAAAGTTTTTCCACCCATATATCAAAATGTACTATTCGACGTAAAATTTAATGACAAAACCGATCCCGTCATGAGTTTTGCTCCAAAGAGTCGCAATTTGCCTTTACAACGCAAAAACTCATAACTTAGCTTTTTTGTTACTCATGAATATGGCCATAACTTGGAAACGGACAGGAGAAGGTGATGTTCTGAGTTTGGATTCGTGTTCAGCAGCTCAAAATACGTCAGAAATGGCTTTCACCTTTTCTGATCAGAAATTTTTTTTTATTTTGTGAGCCTGTGTTATCATTGGTTTCACCTGTGACACAGCATATCTATAGTTGTACAATAGTATGATGATCTTTAATTTTGCAATGAGTCTGGGAGATTTTTTGCAAAGACTTTTACCTATTGTATCGTCAAACCTGTCAAGAAGTATGGCAGATTGATATGGAATATCAAATTTATATAATATCTATTCGAATTGCCAATGAGAATTCATGCCGTCCAATTAATCAGTGAACAATTTGAATTTCAGCCAGCCGAATGGTCATCATATTCAGTAAAGATGAGGATGAAAAATGGTCATTTCTTTGGTCTCTCTAATGTGACCAGCGTGGAAAATGTTACTATGGATTTTTTGAAAGGCAAACTCCGGATATCTGGAGTTCTTCAATATGATAAATTAAGAGGCAACTTCAACTATACTGCAACATCAGCCCTGGAATCATTCAAAGATCATGGCACGATCGATTACATTTTCAGAAATGTCACAGTTTCTGTCACTTCTTACTTTCGCTTTGAAGCGAAGAGACTTTTCAACCCCCACGCTAAATTACTTGGAATAGGGTGAGCGTTCTTGATACACTATACTCTTACGATGGTACAGGTATGAGAATAGCCAAGAGAACAACCTTTATGCGATTGCCATTTTTTCAGATCAATCGAATTCATTAGGATTAGCAAGCAAGGTTACAACTATACGACCACCTATGAAAATCTTCAAGAACTTGATTACCGTGACGGGATTACAAATGGCCTTGAGGCCATAATGAATAAATTGATGAAAGTTTCAGTGAAAAGGATGAATAAGAACTCGGTGCTCAGTAATGCAGCTGTTGATCAACTATCGCATTACAATCTACTCAATACCTGTGACGATTCTCTAACGAATAAGACCACGAGCGAAGCAAATACACATTGTCACTTTTTTATGAGTCGGAAAGATGAAACTGGAAATTAAATTCACTACTTATGCATCATAACTATTCCCTATCATTTCTTCCATCGAAGGAATTACATATTTTTTCGAAATTTTTATGGAGTTGATCTTGACACAAAGATGAATTTGATACTTACGATTACATATCGTCAAATGACGAGGCAGACCAAAATGGATTTATCTTGAACGATGTAGATACACCTCGTCTCAAGGTGCAATAGGTGTCAAAAAATGCCTGCGGAATCCGAATTCGTGGTGCTTTTCGGGAGTTCTTACACATCAAGAATTCGTTTTTACCTAAATCGTATCGGTTCATATTTTTAAATGGCTAGTAAATTGATTCATCTCTATATAATTAACATGGGACGGAAAATGTCAGTTGAACTGTAAAACAGCGTATTTCTTCTATAACTCGAAAAATATCCGTTTCATAGGAAAACGTGTAGAATAACTTCTTGTAGGTCTTTCGAAGATCCAGTAAAAAGATCCTACGGAAAGGCCTACGGGCCACACCTTCCGCATGCTAGCAGATAACCCATTCTCATCCATTTCATACACGCCCCGTATGCATTTCATGTCATGCATGTACCACACTGTATGCCATGCACATGCCGCACTGCATGCCCTTGACTAGGTGAATTTTTACAGTACAAAAATTTACCACAGTGGTTGGAGCGTCACAAAACTCCACGGTGTTGATTAAGGGTTCATATCCAAGTTGGCACACACATGAGTCATTTTTTCTTATATCACCATTTTTTGGGTCGAGGGTCATGGATTTTTTGTAATTTATGGGCGCATGTTGCATATGGTGGGAGAAGATGACAAGCGCACTTTCTAGGCCCCGAAAGTCATCAATGCGAGTTTGACCCGCTATTCCCGTAATTAAGAATTGTAGAATAATCAATTTCCCACGTTTTTGATCGATTCTTCACTAGAATCGGACCCCTTAAAGAAGTTGAAGAAGGCCAAAGGTGGCCCACTCCTGGGACACGGGTGTGTCACTATACAGGTAGAGGTCCAAGAGGAGGCGCACCATTGCGACATTACGACACCTAGAATTTTATCATTATTCTTTCAATTGCATTGAAGCTCACGAAAAAATTAAGCTTGTTCGACAAATAGTTTTTCATCCGATGATTCACTAGGAAACGATATAACTACTCTATGAGGGACAGAATTCCAAATGTAAACACGATACCTATGAAAAAGGTGTCGCTTCATCGGCAGTTTTACCTCATCGTAGAATATAATAAACGACTCTCCATATGTATTTAGCGGCACAGGGGCAATATATTCATCTGTGGAATGCATACCCTTATGAAAAAAGTTACCCCTCTAGCTAACCTAGGTTACGAACCTAGGTAATTACCGAGTGATGTAGACCTAGGTTACGAACTATGAAAATTATATAATTACGACGTTTTGTATCCAGCCTTAAGAGTGCTCTCTACCTTTTGAAAAGCGATGGTGGGCGCCTCTAGCGGTCAAATTGGTATATTGACAATGACAATTTCCAAAAACGAAGAGGAAGGAAACCAATAGTACCGCTCCCTGCGGACTATTTTTCTTCAAATTTTAAAAAAAGTTTCATCGAGATCGGTGCAAAATTGAGCTCAAAAATTTGCAGATACATTTGTTCAGTGTTGCTGAATTGTATCTGCAAATTTTTGAGCTGAACTTTGTACCGATCTCGATGAAACTTTTTTTATTATTTGAAGAAAAATAATCCGCAGGGAGCGGTACTATTGGTTTCCTTCATCTTTGTTTTTAAAAATTGTTATTGGCAATATACCGATTTGACCGCTAGAGGAGCCACCACCGCTTTTCCAGAGGTAGAGAGCACTCTTAAGCATACCTATGCAACTTGAGTGGTGAATTTTGAGGGGGTATTTTGTTATAATCAGACCCACTCCAGCCGAGCTGAATTTCACTGAGTTGGTTTCGGTGGGTGATCTTACACGTTTTCGGTCCCGCTTACCAAACGGAATTTCTACCCAGCTAGGGAGTATGAAAGACTTGTATAGGCTTTTTAGCTGCAATCGGTAGATTTACAGTACCGAGATCTAGATGATTGCTGAAGAATTACTTACCTATGATCCAACTGGGTAGAAACTTACATGATATTTTTTGATACGTGAAAAAATACAGATTATGCCCACGTCACTTAGCTATGCAGGTTGTGGGTGGTTTTTTAGCCCGTCTTGGCTGGGCAAAATATGAGGTTTTAATACCCTTTCTGGCATCTACCTATGGACATTATATTTCGGGAGGCCTACCTACGTAAGATTTTCGTTTCGAAAACCGGGGTAAAAAATTATTTGGGTAAATATTTTGAAAATTCTGAATCGAATTTTATCCAATGACAGGCTCATTCGATCAGAAAATTCAATTTATACATCTTCAGATTTCAAATTTGAACTTTGGTGCTCAACACGCACTCACTCGGGATCGAACCTGGGATTTGGCTTGGGATTTGGCCCTTTGGTTTACAAGTCGAGGACCGTATCCACTAGCTCAGAGTCCTGTAACACAGGCCGTGCGCTAATGACGATCTTTGTGAATCATTCCTAGAGCCGGTGGAATCAGAAGTACTTGCGAGCAATCGTGAAAATTTGGAGGCAAAAGTCTATGAGTGCTTTGGTGGAGGTCTGCCGAATCAATTGCACGTATGTGATGAAGTCACGTTTCGCGGAGTGAGATATGCATAGGATGTGTTGGTTTATTTTGGAAAATAAGAAGAAACTGCCTCTCCCAATTCAATGAATAGGTCGATGATCAGAAACCGTCTTGGAAAAGACCAACTCGTTGTAGGTGGCAAACTTTTTACCCGAGAGGGAACCAATCGTAGTGGTACAGTGCGGTGGAAGCACGTCGATCATTATAAAACCAAGTGGTACCGGAGTACAGCACCTACTCATGAAATAGATTTCGTCAGTATTGGCAATCACAATTATCTCGTGGCTTCTTGGGTGCAACCTTGTATCGGGAGTCATCCATCATTGGATGAAAACCACGGTGATCTGGAAGATAACGACAGAGAATGGACAAATCATAGTGCTCCAGTGAAACGGGGAGGGTGACATGATTACTCTTTCAAATATTCACCGAAATTTCATTCCGAACAAGCACACTTGTGGATATACGGAACCAACATTCAGCAGCCCCCTGTTTGATGCATAGAGTACCTATTCTAGTGCTCGAGAACATGATTCTGAGTCTGGATCATGTCACACCGAAAGATCTCTTGATCCGGGATCATATTATACTCATTCGGATATTTCATCAGGTCCTTATCACAGCGATGCATCATTTGATTCGGACTCATACTACAGCAATCGATCATTTGATTCGGATATTGACTCAGGATCATCTAACACTAATCCGTACGATACGGTTCACGACGCTTCTACTCAGAAACTGACAGAATAGGTTCACGATAATCGTGGACTAGACTTCAACAGACGCTTGACAAATGAGTACGAGTGGGGGAGATCTGGAAGACTTGGGTTGCCGCCGCCTACATCAACGGAATTTCCATTGCCTCAGGCAGATAAGCGGGAGACTCTGCGCTTCATCGGTCACTCGGTTGAAAGAGATATGAGGCCTAGAAAATCATGGGATGGAGTTGCCTGTCGAACAATCAGATGATTGGGACTACCATCGTACGGAACCTAAACCCAAAAAATCAAGTGATGTTGCACGGATAAGATTGGACGGACTAAAATATGCCGAAACCCGGATTTAAGTTAAGGACTAGTTGATCTTCAGCCATGTGCTCTCCCACTGAGCTACTCTGGCTGACACACACTCACACACACACAACAGCCGATCAAACCTCAGATTCCGATAGCCAATGCATTGAGCAATATGCAGGTCACCCCTATTAGGAGGTATGATGATATCTAGTGAATGATCTGGTATGACCGTAGATTTAGAGTGAATGACAGAATATGACTGAAAGAGATGTTTGATAGATGAGGTAGGAGAATCAAACGAAATGAAAAAATGGCTCATGATATGATTGTGCATATAGAGAAGATGTTCGCCATCGCAGATGGGTGACAAATGAGGCAAGATGGATTACTTCGTGGGTGTGTACTATGAATGAAGAAGATGACGAAAGAGATGAAATTGAGAGGACAATAGTGATACAAGTGTAAGGAGCTGCCATAGACTAGGCAGAATCACCACTATTGCTGGATAAGCGGGACCCCTCTGGAAGACCTTTTTGAATCCAAAAATCCACGTTTGCAGATGGATTTCCAATGCAAATTTGTTCAAAATGAAATTGTTCAAGTACATTGTCAATTCTTTGGGGTCAAATGCAATTCTTCATATTTAATCGGTTCATGTTGAGCAGAAAATCTCTTTTGTCATTTTTCTCTTAAAGTCATTGTTTTTGAGGCGTTAGCGTTTCAAAGTTAATAAAAAGGTTGAAAAATATTTTAGATATTGCTTTTATGGGTGTGAAAATTATTGAGAGTAAAGTATTTAAAAAAAGAAGTTTGAAAAATATCAACTTTTCGAACACCACACACCTTAAAAGCGTGGGGTGCCTAAGAGGGGAGTATGCGGTGCATGTCTCTTCTGTAGTACCCCACGCTTTTACGGTGTGTGGTGTTCGAAAAGTTGATATTTTTCAAACTTCTTTTTTTAAATACTTTACTCTCAATAATTTTCACACCCATAAAAGCGATATCTAAAATATTTTTTAACCTTTTTATTTCCTTTCTTTTGAGAAAGTAATTTTTGATGTCGCACCGAACGTTGAAGTTCAATCGTGGCTCAAATTATCACTTGATCCAAGTTTTGATCGCTACTCATGAGGTTTATTCGATTATGCGGGTCGGAGCGCTCCGACCGCTCGGATCTGTCCGGTCTCGTCCATCACCGAACGCGCGTTCGGACAAAGTTCGCTCGGAGCGCTCCGAACGCTCCATCTAAGATTTCTAGCCGGGGAGAGGGGAGACAGCCTGTTTCTAATGCTGTGGATGATTCCTCCCCTCTCCTCGGCTGAAAATCTTGGACGGAGCGTTCGGAGCGCTCCCAAGCGCTCCGAGCGAACTTTTGACCGAACGCGCGTTCGGTGATGGACGAGACCGGACCGATCCGAGCGCTCCGAGCGCTCCGAGCCGCATAATCGAATAAACCTATGGATCGAAGCTAGGTCTCTCTCTCTCTCACTCTCTTTCGCTCTCATACCTATCCTCTCATGTCATCTCGTGCTGTGTCTGCTGGGTAAGTTTACTGCTTCAGTTTACTGCTTACAAACATTAGCTGGCATTAGTCGCCAGCTTAGAAACCGCCGTGAGGGGGGGGGGGGGGGCGGGGCGACCACGAAAAATCGCGGTGCACAGCCTATTACCGACAAGGCCGCTTCGAGCGACGCGAGTCCACCGGGGATGGCTCACACAGATGCGCGCTAGGACCAGTCAGACAAACAGTGCACAAACTTTTTCCAGGAAAAAACACCAAATATCGGGGAGAAGGGCAAGAAATGGGTGGTCCGAGCGTCGAGTGGGGAGACGGTGAAGTAGAATAAAAGCGATAAAAAATTGCGAGAATTCCGATTCTTAGCGACCGGTTAAAGTACGGAAATCGTGAAATTCTCATGAAAATATTGACAAAACCATCGGTTTTCACTCAAAAACGTCAATTTCTGCTATTCGATATTGTTGAGGAAGTCCCAATTAACAACTTCCCGCTCTGGTAACATGGGATTTTCACATTATTCGTTCTCTAATCGGTCAATGAAAATCGGAATTTTGTCGTTCCTTCTACTTTTTAACGCTAACTCCTCGAAATCAATGACCTTCAGAGAAAAATAACGAGAAAGATCTCCTGTTTGAAACAAGCCGGATAATTATAGGCGAATTGCTTTCGGACCGAAAAAATTGGTATTGGCGATTAGCTTAAGCAATTTCATTTTAAACAATTTTGCATTCAAATTTCGTCTGGCAACATTGATTCTTGGATTCAGAAGGGGAACTCGCAAAAAATTTCATGGGAGTAATTTTTCAGCGATGGCGGTGATTTTTATACGATTTTATTCTACTTCACCGAGCTGTTGTTTCCCCCAAATCCTAATTTGGTGTTACTATACCGGCTTCCGGTTTTGCGGATGATTTAGTGGAATTAGTACGTGTGCGAGATTGCCCACCGGAAAAGACTGCCTACTCATCGCGTCAATTGACGAATCTATACTCGAATCATAATCAGTGCAATATGATGCAATGCTTGATTTTGCCTAATACTGTCTGCTCTGCATTCAATCATGAGTGTGAATCGCGACAGAATGATGGCACCACACTCAAATACGATGGATACCCATTTATATTCGCCACCCAATAGCGTGCGCATCTTCGCTATAGCTATAGTTATACTATATTGAGACTGTGTTGTGCAATGAGCAATTTTTTAATGGCAATTTCCAAAAGTTTTTCTCCATTGTACCATGTCAAATTTTACAACGTTTCTTGACGCAGTTAATAAAAGCGTATCTTAAAAATTCTTTTCAACTTTTTATTCGTAGTTTTGAGGCAGTCCTGGGGGCACTCACCCTCCTATCTCGAGATGAATTTAGATGCAGCTCCAGCACATTGAGGCGTGCTACATGCGTGCAAAGTTTCATTTCCAAGAAGGCGGTCATCGGCGTGTGCGATGAGTATATATGTTCATTTTATTATGAGCATGATAATAGAAATCTCAATGAGAATCGAAATGTAAATAAAGAAGGATGTCCAACAATCGAATAGAATGTACGAATGGAGATAATAAAATAAATGCTGAGGCTAATTGGTAAATAGGAAGGTTACGGCATTAAGAATCAAATACCAAATAATGATGTGAAATCATGCAATGAGACGTAGCAAATAGTCGGAAATGATCAATTAAAATGTGAAGATGTTTTCATGTTTGAAATGAATGATCGGAAATAATCGATTGGAAAGGTCAAATGTGTCTGTGTAGTAAGTAAAGGGAGGAAATGACCAGAAATAATTACTTGAGAAGTCGAAAACTGTTTCCGAGGAGTGTGAACGAATGAATTAGTCGATAAGGTGTTCAAAGAGATCAGTGCAATGATGCGAAAATTGCCTCTGGATGAAGAATTTAATGAGTTTACAACGGATGAAAGAGTGTACGATAAGTTTGTATTTCACATGTGATGCATAAATGGCCCAGAATGCCTGTATTTAAATGATTTTTTTGGAAGGGATGTGTGAGATGGCTTTCGTTATCGGTGGATCAAAGTTTATTACTTATCACTTGATCAAAGAACAATGATCGCTTCGACCAGCAGTTGATACTCAAATAATTATTCGAGATGATCGCTCAATCGGAGTCATTCTGTGTGATGTTGGTGATATATTATGGTGCTATGATTAGCAATGGTAAGGTGGAATTTATAATTAATTCACTCAAATATGATTTAATCTAGTGACAAGAATTGAAAAAATCAGATCAGTGAGTTTTTGTGTATAGAACATGAAGAGGAAAGTGACGATGACGTCACATTTTGCAACTGCAATACGAACATGAGCTTCTATTTTTTACTTCAATCTCATCTCAACTGAAAAATCTTATATATTCCTTATTTTTATTCTTTATTCGTTATATGCAGCACTCAAAATGTTATTCAACGTCTACATCTAATATTCTGAGAATGACTTTGAGTAATTTTACAATAGAACTGAGATTCAAGGAATCTGATGGAAGCGCATCTTTCTGAATGCATCCTGTTAAATCCAGACAAACTATATGGCCTTCGGTAGCCTCTTGGCCAATCAATTGAGAAAATATATCAGAGGAATTTTTAGACTCTGGCTCCATCAAATTAAATACCTAAGCCACATAGTTCGTATTCAAAGAGTCATATTGGGAATCTCATTATTACTCGAAAAAATGCTGATTACTCAAATGCTGCTGTAATTAGAATCAAGAATTTATTTTGACGATCACCTTGATCTAAATTTTTTCGAACAAATATGTATAATGGAGAACCTGTTATCTAAATTTCAAAACTTTGCAGTTGTGTGCGCAGGTTACCACATATCTCCGAACTTCTTCGATGGAATGTTTCAAGTAAGCCCAAAATACATCAATGAAAGTACAAATCTTATCCATCACGATGAGAACAACTACAAAATTCAAAATGTCGAAGACGATGATCCAATATTAGTCAGCCGCAAAGAGTGGGGAGCTCTAAATCCAAAAAGAGCACCAGGAAATCTAACAATAAGCCCACCAAAATGGGTTGTTTTCAGTCACACTGCTACACCACCATGTTTTATTGAGAAAGATTGCTTAGTCCAAGTAAAACTTATACAAAAACTTTGTGTTGAGTCTAAAGGATGGGGTAATGTTGGATTCAATTTTCTCGTCGGTGGTGATGGTAATGTTTATGAAGGACTTGGTTGGGGTGTCGAAGGAGCCAGAACAAAACCTTTTAATCCTAAAAGTCTTGGAATTGCATTGATTGGTGATTTTCAAAATATGAGACCGACGGATGCGCAACTTGATGCTACAAAAAAATTTTTAGAGTATGCGGTTGAGCAGAATCAGCTTGATCCAAATTATAAAATTATTGTTCAGAGACAGGTTATTGTGACCAATAGCCCTGGAAGAATGGCGTATCAGATTATTAGGACTTGGGATCGGTGGACGCCATTATGAGGTTTAATAAAATTATGTTCTATGTGCTGTGTAATATTTTTCCTGTATCTATTTGTACAAACGATCTATACACCTTAGATTTTCCTTGAATTCTGAGGACTTTCCGAGTATTTTTTGGGGACTGAAAATATCTGGTCCAGTCACGGATTTATCTTGAGAAATAGATAATTCGAGATAATTGTACATTTTCACTACCTGGTTATGGCGAGAGGACTGTAGTCCATAGGCCAAATGCGTGAAGAAGAAGAAGAGGAAGATAATTGTACATTTGATACAGATTTGCTAGATTTATAAAATGGAAACTTCAATAAAAGTCCTTATAAAAAATTTGATTGAGGTGACGTAGATGAAATGGAAACGGCATTTCTCATCATTAACTATAGATAGAGAGGTTTCCTGATTAGCAAATCTGAACAGATTGTTTGCAGTATGAGGAAACCAAAATGTGTTATCGCGGAAACGTATGTGGTTAGGTTGGTTTTGAGGATAACCGTATCGTCACTGAGTTGCCTGCATATAAGCGTTTTCAAATGTCCACGGAACGCAAAGATCAGGCTGAATAAACAATGTCATCAGCAATGAAAGAAAAAGCTAAGTACTTTACCAGTCCTAAGTCTGCCCCTCAACGCAACTACTCATAAGCCTGTGTGCAGGCAACCCGACAATGATCTGAGATCTCTGGTGGAAATTAATCCATAGTATCTTTTTCCCGTATATTGCGTCTAATAGAATGATTCTATTCTGGAGAAAAATGCAAAAAAATATATCGACCTTTTTTTCATTAACGTAGTAAAATCATTACTATGTTCCATTCCTGAAGATACGTACGTAGTTCGGACTTGACACGAAATTCGGCCTCGGAATCAATAGGAACCATTTATTGGGTCTATGCCATACATTGATGGAAAAATGCGAGCGTAATTTTCAGAATCTACAATTGAGCCCTCATTCTTCGAATCTTAAAAAGATTGGGTGACTACGGATAAGCCTGAAATTTGAGAGGCAGACAAATTCGGATGGTGTGCTCTGGAACTCGCTCGTTGAAATGAAGGGCCATTATACATATGAACCATGTAAGTTTCCGCGATAATACCCATGTGCGAATTTTATTCAGATGAATTAGATCGATGAAGCAAAATCGATAAACGCTGGATGAAAACTTGAGAAAAATTCTTGTAAAGTGTGAATAAGAATAACGCTCATATCTAAAAGGCTACCGTAGTCAATATATGAGAAATGAACGCGGTCGATTAACGGATATGAAGTTTTGTTTAAGACAACAACGTTTCATATCTAGTTTCATATCTTCTTCAGGTCACAAACACATGGTATGAGATTCGGTAACCCAAACATGAATGATACATGTGGAACGAACCTTTGGACTCGTTAATCCAGGGGGCGGCTCACTAGGGAGTAGTCGTGGCTAATGTCGGCTAATACGGCTAGTTTTGCGGCAGATGCGCGCTACTGCGAGAGACCCACCACAGGTGCAAGTAGAGAGAAGTAGCCAAGAGTAGCCTCGCTGAGATTTGAAAGAGTAGCATTTGTGGGACCATGTTCTACTCCAAACTACTTTACCGCCGCTGGAAGCTACTTCTGGCTACTGCTGAGCTCGTGTTGCGGACTCAACAAGCGACCAACGGTAGTCAAATAGTAGCTCGAAGTAGCTCTAGGGGTCCGTACAGGGTGAGGGAGTAGCGCTATCCTGCTCTGGGATCCAATGCCAGCTAATATCGGCTACTTCTAACTACTCTCACCCAGTACGGACCACTCGTGGCTACTTCGAGCTGCTATTTGACTACTGTTGGTCGCTTGTTGGGACCGCAACACGAGCTCTAAAGTAGCCAGAAGTAGCTTCCAGCGATGGTAAAGTAGTTTGGAGTAGAAAATGGCGCCACAAATGCTACTCTTTCAAATCTCAGCGAGGCCACTCTTGGCTACTTCTGTCTACTTGCACCTGTGGTGGATCTCTCACATTAGCGCGCATTTGACGTAAAACTAGCCGTAATAACCGGCATTGGCCACGGCTACTCCCCAGTAAGCTGCCCCTTGCACTAATCAGCCGTAATAATCCCGCATTGATTGAAAACGAGTGATAGAAGCAGAATGGGCCTCGGAATGGGCGAATGTGAAAAATTAATTCAATAGTTGAATTGGTCATTCAAGCGAAATTTATTCTCATATCAAACATTTCGTACAGAGATTTCCTAGATTTTTGGGAAAAAAATAATTTTGTGTGATAAAATTTTCGTACATACGTAGGCAATAGTTGTTAAGCCGTTTCCAGCCAACTACTATTAAATTTAGGAGAAGAATCGTCCAGAACTAGAAAAGCCATGCCCCGTTAACCTCTTCGTGCAATGACCTTCTTTCTGTTCTCTTAGACCTTTGTTTTCTACTAGATTCTGTAGTGCGGATTGTGAGAGTTATTTTGAGTACAAACACGATATGATAAAATCATGCCATATGAGAGTTATGGCAGCATGAACTTTTCAAGGTCAAAAACGAATGAGGCACTAGCAACGAGATTTTTATGATGAACTTCATAGAAAATCATCAATTTGGATGAAAAAACATAGCGCGACTAGTATCCTTATCCTATCATCAAAATTCAGTGAGTTATAACGGTCAAAAAATGAATCGTTTCAAAGTGCATGATCAAGTGAGATGCTTCATCATAATCATTAGCTATAATGCATAACTAAGGATGAGACTATGCTCAACAAAATCATGGAATTTCCTACACTTTGGGCCAAGGAAGATAATGCATGAAGTATTTTTCCTCCAGAATCAAGGAGAGTTAGAGGAACCCGATCGAAAGATGTGTCCACATATGTGGACAAATGGGGGAAGAGGTTAATCAAGAAAAATCCGACATTATGCAAATAGGTTCATAACCTTTTTCAGATGTACTCAATGCAAATTACTTAGATTTTTCACATTAGCCAATATTATATTAATGAAGTGTTCACAAAACGATGATGCTCAATATTTTGCAGTTTCAAACTCCAATACAGACAAAATATGGAAGAATGTGGATTTCCAAACAAAATCGTATATCCAAAAACATGAACTATTTTTTTCCTTTCTTCATTCGACCGAATAAACTCCACCTTATATTCACTTGCTACGAGATGTCAAATTGAATCGAAGACCCTCGGCGAGTAGACAACAACAAATAATAATACGTAAAATTCTGCGTTAACACAAAAGTATTCACATCTATAAAAATAATAATATCACACATTTTTTTCATGTTCCTCGTTGTTCTCGATCTGGGCTCGAAATACCATCATTTTATCGAGAACGAGAGCTAGTTTTTTTACATTCCCATTCATAACTTCTGTTTCTTGATCCAATTCTTCTGAAGAATTTTTTGGTTTCTCATCAATTATTTCGGCTTCTAGCTTGGAAGCTTCAGAGGAATCCAGAACTTCGGACTGAGCATCTGAATCTCCATTTTCAGTAATCTGAAAAATAAATCACAATAGATAGTTGAACCCTGAATTATTATCATTTCACAGAAACTGTTACTCAGAAATGAGTTATGCCGAGAACTACGCTCAACATTGAATAATAATTTTTAATGTATAAATTTTTGGATATTCCACAAGAGGAACAAGCTTTTCGATTGATTCCATCATACGGTAGTTCAAAGTACAAAAATTAATGATATTATACCCCACAAAGTCTGTACAGTTGCAATTATGGTCTCAACAAATTCTACCTTGGATCAGCACGAATTCGTTTTCATCAGTATATCTCTACCTCAAATGAAATTTGTCCAAAACCATCCCAATGGGTCATAATGATCTCACTGAAGAACAAAATTTGGGGGTCGGAAGATCCCCTTTGAAAGAGTATGATTTTCTTATCTATTTTGCACTGTAGAATCCGAATCCAACTTTCGTATTGCCCCTACACGTCATGATTTTCTCCAAATTGCAAAAAACTAAAAAAACCGACCCTCCATGAAACGGCATTTGAACTTTTTTTTGCTAGTTTTGTAAATTTATTGCCACGGTGAAGCATCCTCTGAGTGGGCGAGAAGCGTATCGGAACTACTATTTCCTACGTATATTGACCTCCTGAACACGATGTCAGTGGTAGTCGATTGCTAGATTGCAAATGACTTACCCTCATTGTATGTATAAAAACAAAAAAAAAAACGCACCCTCATGCGCTCAAAAAGGACTTTGCGGTCAATTTTGTGAGCATTTTGAAATTTATTTTGAAATTGGTGAAATTTTGCTGATAGCAAGTCGAAGAATCAGCTTGTCACTCATTTCGGACGTATTCTAGCCCTCTGAAACCACCGCTATTGCCTTCACCAGGTCACAATACGTAAAAAATCATAACTTTGATACGTTCCTGATCCATTATAAGGACGAGTGACCAGATTTTTGAGTTTAAAATTTAGTAAAAAAAAAAAAAAAAACGCTAAAAACGTCACTTTGATGTAATCAATTTTTGTGATTGAAAAAAATTCTGACGTGTACGGGCAAAATGGAGGTCGGATCCGAAATTTACGGTGGAAAATAAATTAAAAAAATTATACTCTCCCAGTGGGGAATACTTATCTGTCCCCAAATTATATTTCTCAGTGTTTTGTATTGATAAGTCCACTTACTACAGATTCGGATCTGTTTTTGAGATCAGACCGTTTTAGGGTATCGCTGAGTTCGTTGTGAAGTCTCGTACTGATCGGTTGAAAATCGTCACTAGCATCGGTTTCATCAACCGGAGTTGGAGCCGGAGTGACTGGTGTAGAAGCTACACTACTCGCCCTTGAGCTAGGTCTACTTGGTGGCAAAAAATGTAACCTTGTCGGAGTTCTTGGAGCACCTTCATATGCGGCTATCGTTAATGCTACTTTTCCTGAATGTCTCAGCTGTTCTGGTTCCAAAGATACTGATCTGTGAATATATATTTTGTCAAATAATTTGCGTAGTTATTTATGCATCAAATGAAGTTTCGTGGCCAAGAGTGTTTGATGTTCTGATGACGAGCTGAGAACTTGATTGAAATGAAGTATCAAAAGTAAATACTGTAATCTCATGTTGGACCAGGTTAATCTGGTTGTGGATAAACGGTGTTCATTTGAGGCGTTATTTACGTACGTTTAAAAATTTAAAAATAAGAAGTCGTGCACAAGGACAGTAATTGAGAGCTCAATTCTGATAATAATATATTGATGCTTGGGGGAACCATCTCATCAAACGTGAAGTGAATAATCATATGAGTAATCAAGGATGTTCTCGTTCTTAGTCTCAGTGAAAAAATCCCACAATACTTCTTATTAAAACTGAGAATTTTTGTATTCTCGGGACACATTCAATGACATTATATTTAGCCTTTCATCTTGGAATAAATTTTGGCCAAAGTATTACTGTAATGGATTCATTGGAGTTACATTATTTTTATCACTATATAGTTGCATCACACCACTGATAGAACAAGTAGTTTCACACGGTTCAGACGAAATGAAGAAAAAACAAAAAATTTTCACGGGAGTTTTGTATTTTCCTAGTTAAAATATTCATATATACGTCAGAACCCTGATGAGTCTTATTAATTTTCTCCAAGTTTTTTGTGAGTCTTTGGATGATTTTTTATACCTAAAGTCTGATAGTACAAGCTATAAAAGTTGCCAGAATGATCTTATACGTATAAATCTAAGTCGAATTTCAACGACCAGCAGAAGGAAACCAACATGATCTAAAAAAAAAAAAAAAAAATAATAAAAAAATCCAAAATGGTTGTATGAGAGAAGTTTACGTTGAAAGAGGTGCGTTGGACAAAAATTTGAAACTTTTTCAATAAATGAATAATCCATAGGATTGAGATCTGAGGATTTCGAGGGGTTGAATTGGCGCCATTTGATATAGCGGAAGCTGAACATGAGTAGTGTAAAATGAAAATTCTATTCTCAATGACTTGAAGCAGACCTGCGCATTTTCCATCGCTTTTGTATATTATGTTGATGAAATAAACTAGCAGATGTTGTTGTGGTAGAAATTTTATGATAAATAATCATCAAAGAAACAGTTGGCAAATCATTTGAATCGTGTGCAGCTGCCGACATATTGAAAGGCGCCAAAGCAAACAGCCGAATCTTCGATGGTAATGCGTCCAAAATATTCAGACTTCTTTTTCTATGTCTGTTCACGTAGAAATTCCCAAAATATATTTTTTACGGGTATCATATCAGCTCACTATCGCCACGCTCAATGTATCTTATGATATTGTAAAATTCCACAAACCTATTGTAAAATGTAGGTGGATGAATCGGTTTGCTGATCAAATCAATTCCATTTTGATTAAATTTTTTAACACTGCCGTTTCTCAAATTTGGTGGACACATGGGTTTCTCCACACGATCTGTTACTAATTCTGATTTTCGTCTTTCGGATATCATTGATTGTGGCCGAATTGATTTGTTGTCATCATCATTCGTAATACTGTTGCTATACCTCGAATTAAAAAATTTATGTCCACGAGGTAATGTGTTGTAAGCCGAGGTTGATACGTCTAGAGAATTTGGCCTATTTCTCAATATTGGCTCGTCGGGTGAACTGAATAGGCCATTTGTTGAGATTTTGCTTATTTTTGGCTGATTTTTTGCCTGAAAGTAATTATAAAATAAATTTTAATCAAAATATTTGGATATTATCGGATTTTCATTATGTGAGGTGCAAAGATGTCAATAGGAGAATTTCGATGTTTTTAATCGCCAAGAAGTGACAGACGTTCAAAATTATAAAGCTTGAAATATTTTGCACGGCGCTACATTCATTTGGCACAAATTCAAATTCTATTCTCTGTGAATACATTGTTGATGATCGAATGTAGATTGAGGATTCTCATGGGTAACAGAAAGTGACAATTATTGCTGAATTGATCAAATGTGACCGTTACAAAGACAATGCCAAGCACAATATTCATGGCAAAACGGTGATTTGAGATTTATCAAACAAAATTCAATAATTAGAACTCGAAACAATTACCTCAATTTCCTTCTAACGGATAATCACGATATTCTTACCATTCACAATCTCGACAATCTCTAATAGTCTAGATCAGAAATCTAGATTCTAAGTTTTATCAACATTTAGTCCAAGGTATATCATCAGATTTGTTATCAATTTTACTGAGGTAATACATCGATGACTTACATCGTATGATCCAATGGAAAAGAGGATTTCCTTTTTTTCATTCATGTTGATTATTATATTCATACACCATGAACCAAATTTTCACTTATCTATGGTTCACATATCCTTGTGAAATCAGTTCTTCATGAGTTCATTCTTTCGTTGCTGTAGATTCCTGAAAAAGTATAAAATTATTAAATCGAATCGTTTTTATTCTATTTTTTCTGACCGAGTTATAGTGACGAACGAACACAATAACAAATCCTACTATACTCCTTTGTAACCAGTATGATTGTCTTTACAGAAATTATGAGAGTGTGTCCAATTTTTTCTTCCAATTATTCGCAAGAAGTCAGAAATGTTCATTAATGTATGGTTCTAAAGTCATCTCTATTAGATTACAATTACTGTAATTATGCTTTAATTACGGTCTTGGCGTGACTCTGTTTGTTTCTCAAAACGCTTATTATTGACTGTTTCGAGTCTCTCATTTCGTTTCTGTTTCTTCATTTGTATTTAGACATGACAGAGATTGTCGAATTGGTGATGATTTTTTTTAGAAGTGTTCGGTTCAAAAAATATTTCGAAAATAAATTTTGATTCAGAATAACCACAATCAAAAACGTAAATTGGCGAGATATTCAATGTCAATCTCAATTTAAATCATCACTAAATTTGCTTATAATGACATAAATTCTGGAAAAAAATGTCGATGATCTGATTCTGTAATTTGCACTGAATTACTTGGTAGATAGAAACAGCCAACCGAATGGTCAAAGTTTTCTCCCTTAATTTTTCATAATGGTGTACGTACTTTCTCTGCCGATTTATCTTTCGCGTCTAGAAATTGAGGAGTAATGTTGAGTGTTCTATACATTCATCTAATTGAATACCGAGATTTAGATTTTGATGATTTCCATACCGATAAATTTGTCAATTCAACGAAAACTCTTTTCTCGATAAAATTTTCGCGAACTCGTATCTCTCTTTTTTTTTATGATAGCATCAAAGTTAACGAATTCCTCAAGAAGAAAAACACGTGACTAACATCTTCCAAAATGAAATCTTATGATGTTCCAAGAATTTTGAAGAATTGAAAGAAAAAAATCACAGGAAATACTCGTAAACAAGAATCATTCGCCAATGAAAAAAATTGAGTAGCCGCACACAATACATGAACTGACTAGATTGATAATACCACCTTCGTCCCCAATCATTTTTTTTACACAATCACTTTTCACTCAAATCAAAAATAAGCAATAATCTGCAAAATTCTCTTCTCAAAGGAACTTTTTATACCTCAAAAAAATTCTGTACTTGGCTACATCAGAGTTGGAACAGTTGATACTTGAACTGAAAGGCAGATGATTCTCGACTGGCATAGGTATACATTATAGTTTGTTACAGTAGTTGAGAAGGTATGATATTTTTTTCTTGTGAAGGTGGAGGATCTTACTGGTACATCCTGGGAAGATACTATGAGATATATAAGAAAGAGAGATGTACAATGCCAGTGTGAGAAAAAAAATGAGCGAGGATGTTCTTATGCTGTGTATTGCGAATTGTATATAGTAGGTACATACATGTGCTCCTGAACAGAGTTATAAGAGCAAAATTATGTAAGAGGCATTCATTTCTTGGCCTTATGTTGCTGTTTTGCGATGGGAAAACTCATACTAGTTAGGTATTTTACATTTGGATGACTTAGGTGATGTGGGTAATTTCTTTTTACTTCAATCTTATTCTTTTTTATTGATAAAGTCTGTAAGCTGGTGATTGATTAATAGAATTTTGAATTTTAGGTACTGGTGTGTCTATCTGTGTATTTTCCCGATGCTAATTTTTAAGAAGATTTTATTCGATCGAAATTAGGGAATTTTTGAAAATTGTGAAATTTGAAACTAGTTGTAAGTTACGTTTAAACTAATTAGACGAATTCCATAGTGAGAATCGACAAATTATCGTGATTAGTACAGATTTTTAGTTTCCTAATTGGGATAGTAAGAATTATAAACGAAGGATGAGAATTTTTTGAATGAGAAATGGACAGTTAGAATCTTGGTTATGAGCATTGAATTTTCAAGTGCACATATGCTTGAGATCATCGAATGGAGAGAATCCAAATGTCGTTCACAAAAGATCTTTAAGGGTGCATCATTATCGGCAAAACTGATAATTTCTATGAAAAATTAGACTACTGAAATTATTTGCTGTTCATAAACTGTGAATGATCATACACTAAATTATGTCTCATAAAATTTTCATCACGACATAAAGTTAATATTTCGGATATTTATTGATAAATCTCTGCGGGGACAATCAAAATTTTTTCACAATAATTAGGAGCGCAAAACTACATGAGCGATTATTTCTATCTCGTCTGATTACTTTCCTTTGAAAATATGTGTCACTCTGAATTGTAGTGCATGGTCGAATGCCTAAAAAAGTTTTTTATGAAATACAAAATTTGACGAACTGAGCAATAATCTGGGTAAAATCAAGAAGTTTTACCGTCGAAATTTGGAGCTCAATTCATTTGCAAAAAACTGACGTGATTAAGAACAAAACAGGTCCCAGTCAAGTTAAAACACAACTAAATTGTGACAAATTATATTATTTAAATTTTGCACAGTATGCATGCACTATTCAGAATCTGTATATTTTATGCGACTCGGTATATTTTCGATGTTTTCCTCAGTTTTAACATTATCACGGAGTCCTTGACAAAACTACTACTCAAATCTCCATTCTTAAAAAAAAATAATATTCAATAAACTCGAGTAAAATCCAGATGCCTCTTGCATCTTCAATTTTTTTTAAAGCACCGAAATACATCACAAAAATATTCGATCATTTCAAAAACTCACCCGGCTACTACACTAATTTTAAATCAAAACCAGTCATCGTTCCGAGATATTACAGAATCATAGCGACGTCATCTCAAACATTAAACTTTTTTTTTAATTCATGAATCTCTCTGAAACTTAAGTTTTGAAACTCGACTCTCAGTTATACTCATTAACTAATGTTTTGACAGACGATCACGAAGCGCAAAACGTGAGACTCATTATAATAATAATACCTTCAAATAGTGAGAATGAAAAAATTTTACGCTTTGCAAGCATTTTGTTGCTGCTGTATACACAGAAATTTTAATTGAATATTTTATTTTTAAGAAAATAATGTAATAGGTAAAAATCGTGAAGAGGAAGATAACGAATCGACATCTAAAATTTTTTTCCAAAGTCAATTTGAGTGATATATAAAATCTACGTATATAAGTGAAGAGATAATAGTAATGTTGTTATATCGTGATAATTTTGATAAGAGGCTTAATTGCTTCGTCATCTATTGTATATACCTTGCGGCGGGTAACATATGAATAAACGTCATGCATCACGTGCTATAATTTACGCCGAACAAACAAAACTTCGATTCTCTCAATGTGAATTTTTTTACACTATTCATTCACTGTATACTCTTTTATTCCTGATTGATTAATTTTCTTTGTAAAATATCATCATTATTCTCGAGAAGAAAAACAGCAAACAACAACAACTTGATCATCACTCGCGATTTCGTAAGGACACAGTTATTTATTCTTTTTTTTTGCCAGAAAGCCAAGATCACGGTTACTTATTATTGCGTCACTTCCATAAATTACATCACGCGCATCATCACATTATCGTCGACATTCCTTTAAAAATCAAAGCGAAAGGCTTATCTGTATAAAACACTCTCCGATAAGCGTTGGCAATTTTACATCAAAATATATTAAAAAATAATTTTTTTTCACACTTTTTAAAATACAAACTTACACTGTTTTACTGAAAATGAAATTTCTAAATCCTTCGTTTAGAAATTTGTAAATACATAAGAATCATACGTAAAGGTACGGATTTTTTAGAAAAACTAGATTTTGTACGGTTGAGGATGCGTATATTACGCGACGAAGAGAGGTGGCGGTTGACTGTCGAGAGAAAAGCCGCAGTCTCTCCTTCTGACTGTCGTCGGAGAGTAGGTGGCCTTATCGTTTGACTACAGGTGTGCAAAAGTCTATATATAGATATAACTTATAGTTTATATGAATGTGTGAGTTAGCAGACAGGTATAATATGAAGGAGTATATTAGAGATAACGCGACGGGCACGTGCTCTCAGCGCGATTGTAAAAATTATTTTTTTCTTTCCAGTTTGCAGTAGATATGTTTTGTGCTTGGTTTTCGCATGGTTATGCATGATAACATCTTTAGGGAATGTGAAAGAGTTATTTTGAGATGAAATTTGTGACTAGTGAAAGTGTCAACGAGAATAAGGATCTATGAGTTGTTTAAAATGTTCATAATAAGAAGGAAATTTACGTGTACCTAACATGCCGCCAATCGTTGACCTTCCCTCGAATTTTTTTCACGTTTTTTATGTTAAAATATGAGAAAATGAGTGGTTTTGTGTGACCCCAAATGATTTTTGCGTGTCTCAGGAAATTTAGAGCGAGGTTTCCATTCCAAATTGCGTTGAATAATACCAGTGCCAACATGTTTGGTTCAACCGATATTGACGTGTATGTACTTTGGCGCATTGAATTCCTTCTTTCAAGACCTTCAGAATCCGTTTTTTTGGAGTTGTAAGCCTTTGACTTGGAGCAATTATATGAACAAAATAAGGAGATCATTCGCAAAGATGAACGCTAAAATGGGTGTATACCCAACATGCCCCCCCCCCCCCCATGTGGTTATCTCTAAAGGGAGCGCAATGCGACTTTTCCACCACTCGGATCATACTTTTTACGTTAAAATTAGTCGCAATGGTACATTTCGATACGAGGGTGAGAATGTTGGTTTCCGCACAATGAGTAATATTTTCCGACCGGAACTGGAGACGAGGGTCGGAATCACCACGAGGATGCGGAAACCACCCTGTCCGAGTGGGGAATATCATTGTTTCATCTGCTGTATGGTAATGAAAATCAAAAAACCGTGCAGAAAAGTCACATTGCTGCACAGAAGATGGAAATAGTACATTTCGATACAAGGGTGGAAAAACTTTTTTTCGCGTCCGAGTGTTGGGTTTCCGGCCTGAGCCGTAGGCAAAGGTCGGAATCAACACGAGGATGCGAAGAATAAGTTTTGCACTCGTTATCGAATATTATCGAATATCGAATATTTTTGACAAACTGTGAGAGAAAGTGGAAAATTAGTGCGAAAAAGTTACTTTCTCGCACAGTGTGCCAAAAAATAGTATTCGAACCTCGGGTGGGGTGATTTCCGCATTCTCAAGATAAATTCGGCCCTCGCCTTCGGCTCTGGCTGGAAAATATTACTCGTGCGGAAACCGACATTCTCACCCTCGTATCGAAATGTACTATTTCATCCATTTTATCGTCGATTCATATTTCTTGGGTACACTGCTCGCGGAATCGCGAAATATCACTTCTTCAGGAAATCGTGATAGCTTGGCTCTGGTTGTTCAGATTAAACTCACCTTAGCTCATTTTGAACGTCCCAAAATAAGCCCAAAAACGAAGCTTGTTTTTGGGATTTTCAAAATGAGCTATAACAGATTCAGAAAGATTGGAGTAAGCCAATAGGCAAAATAGCTTACGGTGGGGTGGGGGGCACGTTCACCTCCCTGAATTAAGTTGTTTGTGTTGGAATGAGTTCAGGTGACACTTGGAAATCATGAATTCGATTCTTAAAAATCAAATCTTCAGGTTAATCAGCTAGATTCTGAAAAATCAGTCAGTAAAATTTCACCTATATGGAAGGAAGACGAGACCAAATGAGTATTTCTGATGTAGGAAACGTTTTACATACATTCATGAAATGAATGGAGCTCTATATATTGTCAGTATATTTCAAGAAAATCGCTAACCAGTTGGATGAAAGCTGCTCACTATTTCAAAGGGAGAAATATTCAGCGAGAAATCTCATAGTAATCTTCTGGAATCCTGCACGAAATATCTCAAAATATTCCGTAGCAAAATTTTTGGGGTGTAGTTCAAGAAAATTTAGTCGCAATTGCAAGATTTGAGTGTAATGCGGAATATTTGATGATACTCATGTATACATTTTCCAAGAATGATCTTCTGATGTATAGTTTGTGAATATTTCTTGAAATGTCAAATAAAACTTCAACTATAATAATTTCTCTGCAAGCTTCCTGATGCAACTTTCAGCCTTTTTTCATGAAACCTTTCAGAAAGATATATCGTGAGACATATCTCTTTTGAGTGAAACTTTCAGAATTATTTTTCTTTACAATTTCAGAATTCTGGTGTAAAGTCTCAGAAAAATGTTCGAAAAAAACACCACTGACACTAATGATTCACCACAGCTTTGGAGTAGTCAACTGTAGAAATTTTTATTTTATTGTTACCCGAATCCACGATAGCTCGATTCCAAAAGGTACTTACTTGGGACACCAATATCTTCACACGAGTTCGCACCAATGCTGCATGTTTTCCATCTTATGTCAAAATTTTTTCGAGTTTGGAAAAGTTATTGTGAACGATTGTAATAGCTTCCAGTAGTTTCTGGTTTTTCGTCTTTGTGTGATGAGAACATGAAATCGATCATCAATCATGTAAGTGCTGAGAATGACTCATATGAAAAAGCTGTACATGATTCGAGCAAGTAACGAGTTCAATCAAATTTGGAATGTCATACGTTTCCAAATTGTGTCTTTAGAAGTTGTAGCTAGTTTCAAAGTAAATGGACGAAGTTATCATGATTATATTTTGATTACTGAGTCATATGTCAACGTGAAAATCTTATTTCAATGGGAATATTAGCAGCCTATCTAACAAGGTGAAAGTCGAAAAGTAGTATCGAATAGATCTGCCTCTTGTACCCAACATGCCTTCATGCCGATCTCAGGAATAGGCACTCGTTGACCTTCCAACGATATCTTCTAATGTTCACTATTTTGGAGTATGGGGCAATGAGTCATTTGGACCGATTCCGAATAATTTCTGCGAGTCCCAGAAAATTTAAAGTGATTTTTGCATTTTTGTTTTTGCGCACCTAAGAAATCGCCGAGCACGTGATGTTCAGTGAAACTGGTGGAAATTTTTTTTAACGCATTGGAGTTTTCCTTCAAGACCTCCGAAAAAATTATATTCCTTGATTTGCAAAAATTGCATTTGAAGCGATTTTATGAGCAAAATACGGAGATCGTTCGCAAAATACCAAGGCCAACATCGGAGTGAACCCAACACTGTGAAAAATTTATTCGAAAAACTTCAACCAACTGGTCTTATTCTACCAATGGTTGAATGAAAAATTCAATCAGTGGTTAGGTGGAAACCTCAACTAGTTGATTCGATCAAAACTTCAACCACACTGAATATTTGACAGGTGTGAGCATGGTTATGATTCTGCGACTTTCGAGAAAGAGAGGTCTCCGGACGACATTTTTGGAGAAGATTTTTCATGTTCCCTTGTGGACGAATAGGAAAAAAATCAGCTAAGTAGGTGACTAAGCAGGCTTTTTCGTTGAAAACTCTAGGTTAAGCAACATTTCCGCGATTCAGTATCCAGATTGGTGACCGCTCGACTGGGGTTGCCGATTTTAATCTCAGACAAGTTATAGGCTCTGCAAACTATGACGGGAGGTCACCCCTCCAGATACTGAATTGCAAAAACGTTTATTAACCTGAATTTGAGACAAGAAAGGCTCGCTTGGTGAAAACCGACATTTTTTTCCCATACGTTTTTAAGAAAACACGAGAAAACTGGTTCTTCTGACCCAAAATGTCACGAAGTGTTATTTACGCGACCTAGGCGTGGCAGACCCGGCCGTTCGATCACCCATCCGGATACAATTACCACCGTAAAGTTGCTTAACCTGAATTTCCGATCAACATGACTCTGAATTCGATCTCTCGGTCGAAAATTCAATCTAGTTGAATAAAAATTTCAACCAACTGGTTGAAAACTCAACCAATTTTGACAGTGAACTTGTGGTTATCTCGAAAGGGTGTGCAGTAGGCCTTTTCTTAAGACTCAAATCGCGTTTTTCACGTCCGAGTAGGTCCGGAAATATTTCGAATAAACAAAAAGCTCTAAATATGGTTGCATCAACATCCCTACAATGACGATTCCTTGCACTTCATCACCGATCAACATTGTTTTAAAGGATGGAGGCATGCTTGGTACACACTTTCGCGAACTCGTAAAAAATTACTTTTTGAGAATATAGTAATAGCTCAGCTCTTGTTGGTCAGAATCAAATTTACTTCAGCTCATTTTAGAGGTCTTGGAACAAGCTTTGAAATAAGTTAAAGCACGTTGAAAAATATTGAAGTTGGCCACAACTATGGGCAAAACAGCTAAAGGGGAAGGGGAATGTTGGGCAAACTTACCTGATGTACACTCATAGGGAATTTAATAGAAGACGTGGTCAGACTCTGGCGGCATGAATTACTCACCCACAGGGATACTGATTGAGAATCTATGATACATATCCAAAATGTCTCATTTGAAAGTTGTGCTCTGAATAATGAATGCATGTGACATCTGGGAGAGTAAAAAATATTCATCGTCCAGAGTGTTACAAGATTTCGCCTAAGTACCTAAAAAATCTTTCAACATCGCGGTTCAAATTAAAAAAAATTGTATTTATCATACACTGTAAACAATCTTTCCGAAAAACTTCAACCAGTTGGTTGAATGAAAAATTCAACCAATGTGGAAATATCACAATCTGTCCGTGCGGTTCCTGCATATCAGGTTGTCTACCTGAGAGGAGTAGAATATGATGGATGGTCATATGGGTAGATAAGGATGAATGGAAGGGTGGACTAATGGATGATGGGTCGATGGTCGATGGATGGATGATGGATGGGGTCGACGAATTGATCGAAGAATGGATGGTGGGTGAATAGATGGGGTCGACGAATGGATCGAGAATTGTATGGTGGGTGGACGGATGGATGTATGGGTGGAGTGATGAATGGTGGGTGGATAATGCATGAACGGATGCATGATGAATAGATGGTCGATGGACATTCCATCGACCATCCATCCATCCATCACGGAATATAATTGCTTGGTTGAAAATTCAACCAGTGTGGTTGAAATGTTGGTTGAAAATTCAACAAATTTTTTACAGTGTACAAAAGATCAACGCACCGAGTGATGGTATAAAAATTGTTCATATACCCACCAGGCACGCGTGCAAGCACGTAATCATGAGATTCTAGATAACTATATCGTTCATTTAGTTGATCGTTTTTATCTGAAAATTGATAAAATCTAGCCGAGCACAATGAGGATGAGTGGAAATTTTCTTAGAAATGATAGAATCATGACTATATCGATAACCTTGCTCAGAAAAGTATCCATCCACAATACATACGACAAACGATTAATCCAAAGCGTTTTTCTGATTTTGAATCAATTCCTTATTGGTTCTTTAAAAATTTGAGCTAGTTGGTCCATAAAGTATGTATAGGTGTGCAAGTTTGCACCTGTGGGATACATCTTTCTTCAATTCAGTATGCAGGTTGACTGTGTTGTAGAAGACCTTAGTCTTTCTTGAATCAGACAGAAAATACGGATGCAACTGAAATGGGATGAAGATTATTTCACAAGTTTTGTAGGTCAAAGCTCAGATTAGAATTTGATGTGAGACCAAATAATGGTGAATTACCAAGCAAAAGGTTCCCGCACAATCAAAAGCCAGTACATTTTTTTTACTGTGTAAATTTTCGCATGATTTCCAATTGATAGAGTATTTTACGGGAAAATTTTCGTAGGAACTGAATACTTTCGTCTGTGAAGTAGAAGAATTGGTTCTGAATTTTTCAAAACGAATTATCTGATCTTCAGAGATAGATTGAAAATCATTTTGAAGAAATTCATAGATTTCATCGTCGTTTGTAATCGTGCGCATCTGATGAGTGATTGCGATTTCTTCGGGTGTTGCTGACAATGTTAAAAGTCCGTTATTCACTCCTTTTTTTCAAAATTATGTAGAAGATAAAACACATTTTCTATTGACTACTGTACACAGAATTCAATGTAGCCAAAATAATATTCTTTCATTTTGGTTCGCAGCCATCCATCAGAGCTTGGGCCAAATCTAGTAAGGATTCATGAATGAAGCTTATTTGGGTAGTTGAATTTGAAGATCAGATATCAATTCATGCCTGCACTTTTGAAATAATTTGCTGAATGAATATGTGGGTTTTCCGATAAAATTCTGATTCGACCCAGTGGATGGATTCTATGTTCATGGAATGATTCAGATGGCAAGTGAATCTCGAAGTGAATTGAATAATGAAATTTTTTGACCGAGCAAGCTAATTCGCTTTACTTTTGGTATCAAAACGTCAGAATTCTCAAGCCACAATCTACTTTAATCTTTCAATTTTAGTAATTCCTTGTGACTAGGTTTAATGTCTCGAAAATGTATCATGATTAAGTGCTGATTATATGGGAATTTAGCGACGTTACAGACACAAAAACCTGTGCTTAGTAATTTTATTTTCTTCTGAAACACCATAAAGCCATAGCTCAATCATGTTACAGATTTATGATAATGTAATGGGTATATGTACGTGCTGTTCAATAAATCATTATTTGCAATTGCACACACTACACTCAGTAATTTCTACACAATACATAATAAGCTGACGCAGTTGACCATTGAATATTTTTTCCCATCCAATAGATCATCCACAATTTCGATGGTTTTTTAAAATTTAGATCATTCATCATGAGTGTTGAGGTTACTTAGATACTATCTTTCTTTAATAAATAATATAAAAAGGCTCGCATGTGGAAAGGTTTATAATACACTGTGTAAGGGTATCAAAGTATAAAAAGAGTCTTTTTATAAAGTCTTATGACATACTTTTGGCTGAGTTTCCAAACATCAATTCATCTCGTAGAAACGTTGTAATGTTGCTTAAAAAACGTAAAAATCTGCTAGCTCAAAGCTGTTTTCGATCGCAGATTTGTAAGTTTTCAAAAATTTTTTGAAATTGTTTTTCAAAGATATCGATATTATCCAAGTAAGTCAGTCATTGGAGATGTTCCCTTGATTAAAAAGCATATAAAGTCTTGTTAAATTGACTCGTTGCTCGAAGGATACACTCTCTATATGTTATTATCTAAGATTTAAATTACAACAACACTTACTTGCTACCGACTGAGTTTGATAATATTAATATCTGATCAGACTTTATTTCTTCGCGATCATACTTAGATTCATCCGAAGATTTTTTTCACGCTGCTCAGATTCACTCATTTTTAAGAAAGTTGTCAAGGTCTAGGATATTATATTACACTAGCGAGAAAAATTCTCTACATAATAAAATGATTGTATAATGTTGACGAAGGCTGGAATTGACAGTGAATATCGGTTTAGTTTTTTGATTGGGTAAGTTTTATAGAAATCGTTGTATAAGGTTAGGAAAAGTACGAGAAAAAAGTTGAAAAATTCTGTCAGAAGATACATTCTCATAAAATGTTGATAAATATCTAAATGGATCGACCATTTCATGAATAACACTTTTTAATATCGAAACTTTTTTCGTATGGAGTTCTGTAACCCATTCTATGCCTTCAACAATCGTTCTATAAAATATATTCAGAGTAAGATTATTAGGCTCAGTCAGTGAATAGTTGAATAATTTTCAAATCCAGCAAGAGCGTACGGTGTATGTGTTATGAATATAGGCGCAAGAAACGAGTCATTCAGATCGCACGACACTCATTTTCACAATACAAAAGCTTCCGATAGATGCACTTATATATTCTATCGGTTTTTTAACAGCGTTTTCTACATATTAAATCTACATTGGAGCTATGATACACGAGATACTATAATTTTTTTCCCTTATCGTAAATTTATATTCTAAATTATATCTATTTTAATAGCGTAACGAGCGTTATATATTCACGAATTCTGAGTGAACGATACATTGAGTCACAGGACTGATCCATTTCCTGCAATGATTTTTTACACAAAGATGGCATTGTTTGTCCTTTTTGAAGACTCTTGAATCAGTGATTTATCGATTACTGACTTCTGGATTTACTCGAATTGTAACTTTGTTGTTGAGGGTGTTGGCCAAATTATCGACGTTGTTCTGCGCGGCAACGACGATTTGGCCATTTTCTTGGCTGCTTGGCTTGATAGACTCGTCAGCAGAGATGATCTGAGGGTCGGATTCCTGTGTTGAGATTGATAAATATTAATAGCATCATCGTTCAAATGGCGATAGCATTTTGAATTCAAGATAGGTTTTACATCACTAAAGAATACTTAGATATAGGTTTCGGGTATTTATATGTCCTGAATGAATTTCATTTTTACTACTTCTAATCTTTTCGAAAGTACCATAGAAAAGTGTGAATCGAAGTATATGAGTGTATCCACAAATGAAGTGCGTGCACCGCGCACGGGCTCAAGCGCCACTGCTCACCAAGACGACCCGGCTTGTGCGTTCCCCACGTTTCTGGCTGATCCAAAAAGCATCAGCACTCAAGATTAGCGACCAAGAACAATATATATCGTATCATTTTGGCACAATAGAATATAGAATCCCTGGTTTAGTAAATTTGAGAAAATATATATATATATATATATATATATATATATATATATATGAGTGATTCTGGAGCAAGCTGGACAAAACCGTCACCAGGGGGGTCTGGGAAAAATCCGCAAAAATTTTTTCCATTAATACTATGTTGAAATAGTACGAAAAATTTTTTTTCAGATTTTTTCGGCCCCCCCTGTGGGCCCCAGGGCCCATGAAAGGGCCATTTTAGGCCCTTTTTTAGCCTATTCTAGGAAAATCATAGCTCCGACGCAATTCAATATTTTTCAACGTACTTGGGCGCATTTTTCTCGTCAAGACTAGTACTTTTGAAAAAGAAATTGTCCAAGGCCACTTAGTGAGCCTGACGACTTCTGCCACCTATTTATTGAGAGCAAATTTTAGCGATTTTTGGGCTTGCTTCAAAGTGATGTAGCTCCCACTAGACATGTGATAATCGACTTTTACAAGTAGTCATTTTGAAGGTCTTGAAAATACCTACAATTTGCCTACTTGTAAAAGTCAATTATCGCACTTTTTGTTGGAGCTACAGTCGATACAAGTTGAGCTATTTACGAAAAAGTCGAAAATTCAGGACTCGATTCCAAAAATATATCTTAATTTTTTTTCACCAAACTTGTGCGAAAATGTTCTTTCAGACATCTACTTTTAGTAAAAAAAATTTGGCGGAGGTTATTTTTTTTTATTTTTTTTGCCGAGCGTTACAAAATGCCGCATTTCGTGGTTTTAGCAAAAACAGCATCTTTGACCACGGTCACATATGCTCCCATCTGGACTGATGTGCACCAATCTGTGTGAAAGTACTCCCCAAAGTACCCCCAAGTACGTGTAAGAAGTTGCGGGGACGAGCCTCCACCCAGGAGCGAGCTGTAGGTTCTATTTACCGTGTCAAAAATAGGCATTATTTTGGCTATTCGAGCGTAAGCGACTGAGAGCATGATTTTACTCGTTCTGGCTTACAAATGAGATAATGAGGTAGAATGAGGATCCAAACATACTTTTCCGACTCAAAATGACCATCTAAACACAATTCCGAGGTCAGTTTTGCTCTAAATAGTCGTCCCTTTGTCCCTCAAGAACTTAGATTCTGTCGACGGGTTCTGACACCGTTGAGGCACTAGAAGACATTTTAGAGCTAAACTGATCTCGGAATTGTGTTTAGATGGTCATTTTGAGTCGGAAAAGTATGTTTGGATCCTCATTCTACCCCATTATCTCATTTGTGAGCCAGAACGAGTAAAATCATGCTCTCGGTCGCTTACGCTCGAATAGCCTAAATAAAGCCTATTTTGGACTCGGTAAATAGAACCTACAGCTCGCTTCTGGCTGGAGGCTCGTCCCCGCAACTTCTTACACGTACTTGGGGGTACTTTGGGGAGTACTTTCACACAGATTGGTGCACATCAGTCCAGATGGGAGCATATGTGACCGTGGTCAAAGATGCTGTTTTTGCTAAAACCACGAAATGCGGCATTTTGTAACGCTCGGCAAAAAAAAATAAAAAAAAATAACCTCCGCCAAATTTTTTTTACTAAAAGTAGATGTCTGAAAGAACATTTTCGCACAAGTTTGGTGAAAAAAAATAAAGATATATTTTTGGAATCGAGTCCTGAATTTTCGACTTTTTCGTAAATAGCTCAACTTGTATCGACTGTAGCTCCAACAAAAAGTGCGATAATTGACTTTACAAGTAGGCAAATTGTAGGTATTTTCAAGACCTTCAAAATGACTACTTGTAAAAATCGATTATCACATGTCTAGTGGGAGCCACATCACTTTGAAGCAAGCCCAAAAATCGCTAAAATTTGCTCTCAATAAATAGGTGGCAGAAGTCGTCAGGCTCACTAAGTGGCCTTGGACAATTTTTTTTTCAAAAGTACTAGTCTTGACGAGAAAAATGCGGCCAAGTACGTTGAAAAATATTGAATTGCGTCGGAGCTATGATTTTCCTAGAATAGGCTAAAAAAGGGCCTAAAATGGCCCTTTCATGGGCCCTGGGGACCACAGGGAGGGCCGAAAAAATCTGAAAAAAATTTTTTCGTACTATTTCAACATAGTACTAATGGAAAAAAATTTTTGCAGATTTTTCCCAGACCCCCCTGGTGACGGTTTTGTCCAGCTTGCTCCAGAATCACTCATATATATATATATATATATATATATATATCTGCTGAGCCCCATAAGTCATGTGGCCGTGGGTTTTGCCGGACCGGAATCTCTTCGTTGGTAAAAGAATTATGCGAATTGAATGCATGACTTTTGATAGCCGAAAATCATATCTATAGACCATTTGATCTTCGTCTATCTACAGACGATGCCGTAGCAGACTAGACCGATATCTTGTTACAGTCGAGATGGATCAACCGTATAGCTAATATATATTCCGTGTTTTTGCAAAAATATTGAAATCAGAGACGTACTTTCAATGCATACACACACATCTTCAACTCACTCATTGCATCAGATTATTTGGCGAATTGCTCATCTCGATTTCTATTTTAGATCAGCCATGACGTTGGGAACGTCCAAGCCGGCTTGCTCTGGTGAGCAGCGCATGCACTTCATATGTGGACACACCCTAAGGGTATTCGCACCGAACTAAGTTCGCAGTTCCAAGAATCCCATGAAGGATGGAAGGGTGAGCACATTATATTGCATCTTAATAGTTTCAATCTGGGACCTTTCAATTTCAAAATTTCAAGGGACATGGTTTCAATGCAAAAAATATCTTGCCAAATCAACAGCTAACTTGCCAGTGAAACTTAATTTATGAATGTAAATTGTAAATAAAATGAAATAAGTAGCTTAGCAAATCATGCAGCGACCTAAGATATATTGCAAACATGAGAGGAAAGTTTCATTCCCCCTGCTCTATTTTGACTTTATACGGTGGCCTACGTCCGCCATTCTAATCTTCCCAGAGCCCTCTGCGACTCCATTTTGAGTCAACTGTTGATCGCGACTCACCGGCTTTTCGGTCAGCGAACACCTTGCACCCGATCTTCTAATCGTTGCTACATGATGCTGTTGCTGATCCAATTGCCTCGAAGAATTGTAAGTACCAAATCTGATGGCGACTTTGGAAACACCGCCATTTGCACACGAGCTACTACTCGTCGTCTGCTTCGGTTGCTGTTGTTGTTGCTGTTGCGCGGGAGGAAAATATGTAGATGGTGGTTTAGGAGCTCGCTGTGGCGTTCCATTTTTCAATTTGAACGACTCAATGCTCTGCATTTCGACGGCCTCATCATTGATACGGGGCTTTAATTTGTCTTCGTTGCGCGATGACGGCCTTGCTTGCGTCGAGCTCTGAAAACGCCATTTTGTGATCGGGCACCGTATGGTGGCGCCAAACGTCCAGTTAGGAAAGGTTCGTAATTTTATGTCGGAGAGCAATGGAATAATTTTATTTGGAGGTAGGTTTTGGTTATTCGTCATTTTTTAATGCCGATATTAGTGGGAAACCGAAGACCAGCACCAAACTCAAGTTTTAGGTCCAGTCACTCTGTATATTTAGTGAGATGTTGATGAAGGTTAGATGAGTACAAATCCAGTTTGAAATTCTTGCCCCATGATAGTCGAATAAGAAATCTCGACTATTCTTCATTCCAAATGATTGTGAATATGAACCATCTTTTTTCCAAACCAGATTATCACGAATGAAATATGTCCCCAAGGGCTATATCAAGCGCCAAATATCGGTCTGCAAGCGCGCAAGGTTTTGCAAAAGTAATTAGGAGTGAAGAGTGAGCTGAGATCTATGCAGGGAATAAATAATATGAGCAAATTAAGTAGCGAAGCATTTTGCAAAAGTAATTGTGAAGAATGTATACATTTTATGTCAAGCAGAATATTTCGGGGAAGATTTTAAAGTTTCTGTGTTAAGTATTTTCAGAAGAATAAGTCCGCTGTTCACTTAAAGCTTACAACATGAGGATGTGGGCTCAAAAAATATCACCAAAAAGGTCACGTTTTGGAAAGTATTGAGGTATCTGTCAAATTTCTTCACAGATAATTCTAGCATAAGAAAACCCCTCAGATTCTATTAGCTTTGAATGACATTTCATAATGAGCTCTGAAGAGCACTCCACAAAAGGTTTTTGATACTGAGAAAAAATTTTGACCGAGATGAACCCAACAACCTCATCTTGTGGTACGTATGTATCTCACCTGATCTCCATTTTGTTCTGCGGACTGAGAACGCTGTTGGGCATTGCTAAACATCCTCTGGTGAGCTCGTTTGAATTCTTCCATGAGCTGTAAAGTGAACCATCTTCAGAATTTTATCTTGTTGAAGCTAGATTCTAAGGTCATTAAGGCTTGTCCTAAGGAGGTTAGGTTGCGTCCCGCTTATTGTCATAGATTCGAGATTTGAGCGTTATTATGGTGATGTATAGTATAGTGGTTGTATTACAGTACATTGAAACGATTTCGTGTTATCAGAAAGATAGATCTTTTGCCGTAGGATGAGCTCTTACTGAGTTCGGAACCGACTATATCGGTCGCTTGAGAGTAAAATTATCTTTGAATAAATGTGTGGTTGCGTTACGATTTTTTATGATTAGTTAGAATGACAAGTTAGGGGAACGAAAGAGTGAAGAAGCAGCTAGCTGACGGATGACTCTCATACGGCGCTGCGGATTGCAAATTACAAGCGTCATAGTAAACTATCGACAAGTAGCGAAAAATCTCTAAATTTCACACTCAATGATGTAGTCATTGAAAAAGAAGCAGACATTGCGAAAGAAATGCTGTCAAGATGAATAAAAGAATGTCAACAGTCATAAATTATGATCGCACAACTTTCCTACCTTATCATGAGTAACTTTCTGATCTTGGTTTCTCAGAGTCTCGGGATTTTGGGGCTTCCGTGGCTCCAATTTGTCCTGATTTTGCTGGTTGGCATCTTGACCATTGGCTGCATTCATACTCCGCTATAAAATGAAAAATGTCAGTCCGATTCGAGCTGATCGTATTGAAATCATTATCATGTATAGCTACGTGACAAACGGAACTGACCACTGGTATCTTGATGCCATGCAGAAATACATTCAGAAGTAAACTGTTGATAGTTTTATTGGTACTTCAAGCTGAGGCATTGCCCCACGTGTTACTCATGAACGAAACTGTGCATCTCAACTCCTTAATGTTATTCTTCACATGATGGACCATGAATATGTTAGTCGTTAAGAGATTTCAAAAAGCCCGATCAAACAAGAAATTTAGGGTAAAATTTTGTGTTAAACTAGAAAAAGCCAATATGGCGTCGTTAGGAATCCAATGTCATGTTCAACTAAGAGGTAACATAGCGACTTCTTATCATTGGAATTCCAATTTTCATTTTCTGTGATCTAGATAGTTTTCTCAAGAAACTTTGAAGTAAACAAAAAATTTTAGACCAGTTGTTCTGTACTTGAGCTATTCGTCCTCGAATATTTCTATAACATGTCCTGAAAGTCAACTTTGAATTGCCACTTTTTGGTATGACATCTGTTTCGGGGTTTTTTCTTTGCACGAGTTTCCATCAACGTGTCATACGAGACCCAGATCTCACCTGTTTAGCCCTCCTCTGTAATTCTTGAGCAATAGCCGAACCAAGATCTATCGTAGGAGCAACTGGTACTAGAGGTGGTGGTGGTGGAGCAATCGGAACCTTAACTGGCAATGGAGCTGTTTGTAGTTGTTGTTTTTGCTGCCTAGATATCGTTCCTGTACCACTGACGATTGGCACGACGGAACAAGTTGTAATATTTGAAGGGCTTTTAGAAGATGCACCTGCAGCAGCTGCAGCTGCTATGGCTGAAGCAAAAGCACCAGCGCTACTCGGTTCGCTCGATGAACCGGTTGACGAAGTCGATAAGGAAGAACTCGTTGAAGCACCGCAGTCTTTGCCACCGCATGATGATTCCAGGCTAGATTCAGTTTCTGTGGAACCTGTACTGCCCATTGACATTGTGCTGCCCATTTGCATGCCCATTGCGTTCATCGGTTTCGAATCTGGAAGATAAGAGATGGAGGTTAGGTTAGGTAGTCTTTGAAGGTTGTGTAGATGAGGTTAGAGTGTTTATGAAACCAGAGGTTCTTTGATTCAGAAAGAATTCTAGATGGTACGGTCTCTTGTCACTGAATCTGTGCTGAAAAACAAATAGATCGATTCAAGTAGTTTACTAGTTTCAAAGCTTCTATCATAGGAGATGATCATCTCATCCGTGCTCCGTAGGCTGGAATAACCAGTTTGCTTCAGACGTGTTCTCTGTTCATTGTTTCCAAGAAATGATGAGAAAAATCAACTACCCCCGAGGGCAGCTTTACTATGATATAGAGGTGTAGTAGTTTGCTCCTTGGCTCAAGAATCGGGAGGCGAAATTCTAACTTTAAAAAACCGTACTTATTTGAACTTCAAAGTTTCTTAGAGTCGAGATCCGAGGATACGTGATATAGCAACATAACGCGATTCTCAAGGTCCTGAACTGCGAGGAAGTCTCGATGGTAGACTATGATTTCTTCTAGATCATGTATTTGAAAAAAGAAACAGGCAGTAGCGAGAGCAGTAGGTAAACTTCCGGTTTCAAATGGTAGATCAATTCACTGCCAATACGACGTCATATAAATCAGAACTATGAAAACTCTTGGTCAGATATTTCACACATCAAACTTCATTAGTGAAGAATCATGAAAATTGAGAGAAGAATATATGAAAAATCGTAGAATGTGAAGAGTAAGAGAGAGGATCATGAGACGCTTTTCGTGGAATAAATCACAGAGATTCTCGTCCAGTTTAACGGATGTAAGCAGTAATCATCGCAAACAGGCATCTCAGTGCAAGTCGAGTGGAATTTCAGTACACACAAACGATCTTTACTGACCGATTGCTATATAATTAAAGTTGAAAACCTGCCGTACATCTTTCGTCATGGATACACATACGAGAAACTCGCTCAGCGAGGTGAATTTATCGAGGCCACGACCTCGAACCCTTTGCTCAAAGGGTCACTTGTATGAACTCAATGGTATCCTTTCTTGTTGTTTCCAAGAGTTTATGAATTTATATGTGAGTGATGATAGGTGAGGGTTATTTTTAGACGAATGAGTGAGTTGCTAATTTTATAGTTATCCGGTGGTCGAGGAACTCAGTGGGCAGGAAGTAGATTCTAAAAATGGTAATTCACTATCCTTCGTTGGAATGGGAAGGAACTTATGATATAAAATGCTTGTTTTCATCAAAACATCATCATAATCAGGGCTATTGCTGGGCTGAATCCTTTTTCTTTGAAGTTACCATTTATGTAGGCATACATACTCATTGCAAGTATGGTCATTGCATGCATAACTAATGAGACACTCATAATTCATCCTCAAAGACAGTTGGTTCAGTAAAGGATTCCGTTTAAATGAAAATTCGTGAAAGGTTCGATACTGTTCTCGATTTTCTCCCAGATTCTTCCTAAACACTCATCATAGATGTATTTTAATCTAATTTCTTGCAGCAAAAAAAAATACTTACCCGATGACCATTTGCAGGGCATTGGAGGTGGCAAAATAGGAGGTGCTGGTGGGCAAGGTTGATGTACTTCAACTGTCGTAACCGTTTTTCTGTCTTTATCGTTTGTGAGTCGTTGCTGTTGCTGTTGTTGTTGCTGTTGTTGCGAGCCCATGAGTACGACGCTTCCCGACATTGCACCCATGCCGTTGATCTGATCCGTTTGTCCGTTTGACTGCGGAAAAATCAATAAATATAAAATTTAGCGCCCAAAATTGCGATGCCATTCCTCAGTGTGATCGATGTCTACTGTTGGTGCGATCAACGTTTTAGGTAGTTTATGAGAACATGAATACGATTTTTATTTTGTCATCAATGCACTTATCATCACATCGGTATTCTGTACTTTATAATCACTTCCACGAATATTTGATTTTCATGAGAAAACATATCCCCAATCCCCATAAAAAATTACCTCGACTGGCTTGATCGATGATCAAACTCAGAAAAATGCAGTGCCTCGAGCAATCGGAAAAGAAACGCACAGAAACAAAGAACATGAAAATAATGTTGACTTGGAAAAGTTGATTCACCAATGACAACATTCTTCCATTGGCAATGTTTTTTATTTTCGATTGTAGTAATCAAACCTTTATCACATCAAAATTCATCGATCGTGGTTATCCTAAAGTTAAGGCTCAATTGATCGTGAAAAAATTCCGGAAAAAACGAAAATGATCAAAAAGTAGTCTCACCTTAGCCGTTGAATCGTCACCTCGAAGATCGTATTCTCTAATTCCGTGCTCGCGTCTATACTCGGCCCTTCGGTCAATCTCGTCACGTGGATTTGCATCAAAATCGTGGCACTCATAATCGCGAGGTGCAACTGGATCGTAAAGTGGTTCCTCATCGTAGTCATCATCGTAACTTCGTGAATTTGGCATTCTTCGATAGTGTTGTTGTTGCTGATACTGTTGATGATTTTGTGGCACACATTGAGGTCCGTAATTCTGTCCAGGACTTATCCGGATAACCGTTGTGTTGTTTGGCTTTCGAACCCAGTCCTGATGCTACAATTTCCCCAGAAGGATGAAATTTTCTGATTTTTACATGTGGTATGATTTTATTTGCCAAAGAAAATTCAGGAAGCGAACCTATTGTACAGAAGTAAGGTATTGTATAACTGAAGCTGAGAGAATATTTTTAACAGAAATACTTTCACCTGTAAAGACTGAGGTAAATCAAATTCTCTTACAAAAGTAGACGCACTTCTATCGTACTTACATCTATAGAAAAACGGCTCAAATTCTACTTAAGGTTCTGTTCACCGAACAGAGTACGAGTCAAATCGTAAAATTTTCTGCTTGTTAAAAATTTAAGTGCAAGCGCGAGTTCCAATTTTTAGAATTGCAACTGTAACCAGTCAGCTAGAGCTTTCTCTGACATTTTTCATACGTAAGATGTGCTATGAGGATGCATGCAGAAGAATAACTTACGCGTCACGTCAAATAAAATTTGAAAATGAAAGCGTAACAAAAGTGTTACGTGTTATATATTTCAAGCAAACTTACCTGTTCTATATGATTCCAGTCTGATGGTCCTGTACCATTTGGCGGACAGCAATTACTGTAAGGAAGAATTTTAAATTCAAATAGAATGACTTGTGGACGATTATGGAGACTTATATTTATGGCATTTGTAGGGAAATTTTTGCGGGTAAACTTGAGACAAATTTAGAATTCTTGTTCTCACTCAAAACTATAATAAATTCCTTCCTCTTACTCTTCCTGTAATGACGGTCTTTCTCTAAGAGCAAGTATTTTGCGGTTTTTTAGAATACTCTCTGTCTACTCTGCCCCAATCTAATCCTCTAAGAGTAATGATTCACAAAAGTTATCCACGATATGTCATGAATTAAAAGTCGCAAAAAGCGTGTGCCTCTCACAATTTCAGAAATTTTCTGACATTCATCTGTCATTTATTAGCTTGGATCGTCTTTTCAGCTAACTGGCATTCATCTGCTATAATCATCACATCAAGATAAGTATGCTTCTTCATCGAACTCACGAAACTGCGATTATTAAGTATCCAATTTTCCATTCAGCTGACTCGACCACAAATGCATAATTGTGGTTGAATCAGTCATTTACCAGTAACTACGTTTCTGCCCATCCATTAGAATTTACCTCAATTTTAAGACATATTTTCGTATTTATGAATTGGTTTACTATTAATTTACCCCGAATTTAATTCATGATTTCATAAAATTTTCGCTTTTTTGAGACTATTCATCCCACAAGCGGAAAAAATCTTTTTACAAAAATTAGCACCAGTTTCAGAACCATCCCATACTTTTGATTCGAAAACATCTACGTGTTTCTGTAAAATTGAGCCTCTAAAAAAATCAAAAGCTAATTCATTGAATTTTGAGGTACTGAGATACTATGTTAATAAATCTTACCCTAAATTGCGATTGCAAGTAGAATTCTGCTGTAGCCTGTGCTGTGGTGAAGCCAAATGTTGAGGAGGTGGACTGGGACCAGATCCTTCGGAATCATATCCACTTGGAGGTCTAGGTGGTTGACCCCAAAGAGCCTCAGGACAATCGTACACGTGATTTGCGATAGGACGACTTACGACAAGATCCAATACTGAGGCACTACGCATTACCTCAATTGCCCTTTCGAAGGGTAAGTCTGTGAGACTGTGACCATTGCACCAGATTATTACATCACCTGCTTTTAGGCCTGCCGCTCTCGCTGGACCGCCTTCCCTTGCACCCTAAGAATATAGTTTTTTTTTTTTTTCAATTTCAGATAGACTTTTTGATAATTTTTTGGTCTATCGAAATCTTGTAATCTTTCTTAAAATAAGTGGTTTGGTTTGAGCTCTCGAGTGGGCTGAAATTTTTATGTGATCTCAATTAAATTTTTCAAAGAGACTTTTGAAACCGTTTAGCATGAAGTTGCTTCAAATCGATTGTACATATATTTATATAATATATTTGAAAAATTAAGCCAGTTGGCATTAAATTCGATTTTTACAGTGAGAAAATTCATCTGCATTTAGTAATTACCCGTCATAGAGATTTTTTCAATCATCTGGAGTTTATCGACAAGAATCTTGTATTATGGCATTAGATTAAAATGAGTTCTACTCGCAGGAATCAAGGATCCTCAAAGATCCAGTTCTACATCAACTTGTTGATCCCAGAAATCGATTTTGATCCATGTTCATTCGAAACATTCTGTTGAAAAGACCATAATTGACTCAATTTAAACGTCACTCATCAAATTAAAGCAGAACACTCGACAGGACATGTTACAATACAAGATCATTCACAGAGAATATCTGATATTAATTGACCTGGTTAGACAGTATTAAATGTCAATAGAGGACATAAATCAATTTAATTACGAGCGTAATTGTGAAAAAGTAGGCAACGATGAAAAAGTTATTACCTGCACTGTGAGACCTGGCACTATCCCTCTACAGACACCACAGCCAAGACTACCTTTTTCTCCCACGATAAGTCGAATTCTTATTTCGTTTGTCACAGCGTCACCGTATTGTAACTGTTTTTGTTGCTGTTGCACCATATGCCACGTTACTGGATCATTTGGATTGCTGCGTAGAGTAAAAAAAAAAACAGTTATGTGAGAAAGAATGAAAATGAGGGAACGTGATGGATGCAACACAAAATACATCAAAATTTTTGGAGAATGTGTGTAAAATAGTTTGAATAATGGGATGGAGACTCACTCTTTGACTGGTATCATTCCCACACCTGAAAAATATCCAAAGGAATTTCATGAAATCTATGAATTTGACACCAAAATCAATTATATTCAAGGTATACGTACTTCTGATTTTGAGAACGAGAACTTGCTGATTTTTTGCAAGAAGCGCAACTTCTTGGTGAACAGCGTCTTCGACTGGATACCCATTGACCCGAAGTATTTGATCTCCAATCTAGAGAAGATTATGTGTTTTGTGATTCTTTATTATAATCAGAATAAAGTGCCACAAGATGTAATAATGCAATGCTTTTTTGTCATTCCTGGAGAGTATCAATAGGAATATTCGACCGGTTTTAGATGAGTTTTTGAACCAGAAAACTAAAGATTTTTTCATTCAATCAAAAGTTTGCCAAACCTTGGAGATTTTGATGAAATTGTGAGGCATTTTCATCGATTAGAATGATCATGGAACAAAAAATTCTTAATCAATATCTGAAGATTTCAAATCAATAATTGTTGTCCGAAGTCCTCACAATAGATTTTCAGGAATGGAACACACCCTGGGAAGTGTTTTTAGTCTTTCTGGACTTGAAATTTTTGAGCAATCAGTTTTAATCATATGTTCAATTCTGCCTATTACCTCTCGGAGAGATTTTACTGAGGGTTTTCTTTATCAGAAGTTTAAAATTTAGTCAATTGACCATGATAGAATTTTGCAAGAAACTCTACGATTCGACAAAACTACCAATTTTTAGCAAAAATGTTGATTATGATATCCGTTCAATATAGCAAAACAATTTCTATTTCATTGAACAGTCCATTAGATTTTCACGTCACTCACGTACATACATCACTCCCAATGCATCTCAAAACACGTCAATTAATCCTTCACTTCGTATCCAAAAAAAAAAAAAAAAACAAATCTCAAGTCACTCAATCAACCACTCAAAAAATGAATAGGAAAAAAAAGATGCTCAACCGTATGTCTCAGAATTTTAATAATATACTCACCCTTAGCCCATTTCGATGTGCTTCGCCTCCAGGTACGACGTCACTCACATAAAATCCAGCTGCATATTCACGTCCACCTCTCAAAGAAAATCCAAAGCCTTGAGCACCTCGCCTTCTCAATTTTACATTTCTTGTAACTCCGATTACTGCCATTCTGGCGCCTCCAACAGCACCACCACCACCAGTACCATTATTACTCGAAGTAATACCGATACCAGAATTTATTTGTCCAGATGATACTGGCAAACCATTGCCATTGGCAATTCCTGTAGTTGAACTTGTCATAATACCGGTTGAAGATGTTGTTGATGAAGTCATGGATGAGGCACAAGCGCTAAGGCCTGAACTATTCGTTGTCGATGCCCCGCCAGCCCTGAAATTTTAAAATTGAAATCTATGGTTAGTTTTGGAGGATGAATTTTTTCAGAAGTTTGATTGATTAACTGTTGAGGGATGATTGAATTTGGGGTTGATTTAGAGGTGATTTTTTTCTCTTGGGTTTGGGGATCAGATTTTAAATTTTCATGGAAATTCTTTGCGTTGATGATGATATTTGAGGGGAAGAATAACAGAATTTTTTTCTTAATTCATCAGCCTAAAATAATTTCTTAAGGGAGTCGATACGAAAATCACACATCAAATAATCCGTGTGATCGTTATTTTACAATCAACGAAAGCCCGCCAAGCTCAAAATCCGTAAGCAATTCGAAATTTGATTTTAACTGATTCTGTTCTTGAAGAGTCGAAGATTTTGAATTCGATTCATATTTGTCTATTTTCAAAATTGATTCCAGAAACTCTATAGAGGATACAAATATCCTCGGCTCAATTTGCAAAAAATTGGCATGAATTTTGGTCATCATATATTTTTTTGAGTATTTTTTCAATCGACACATGCTGATCTCGATGCTGTTTTTATAGAAATTCGCTAATTACTCAGTGTCGGGTGTTCATACCAATCAGGTTTTTTTTCGGGAGCTAATTCCTTGGGTTTTTCATACGGATACGACGCTGATTCCACAGAACATTCTTCACTAAAGAGATGACGAATTTGTATGAGTAGGAATTGACCTGTATTCAGTGCAATATCAATTGAGCCTGTTGAGGGATTCAGAGAGTTTCTAACCCTTAGAGGACAGGGATAGACACTATATTGGCTACCCAAGGTGTACACTGTACAAGGGATTTAGGCGCTTCAAAAACCAAGGGATATAGGGGGGTTTTGGGAATCTCTAAGTCTGATTATGAAGTCAGCAAGACTTCGATTTCGTCAGGAAGTGCCTCTGACTGAGCTACCCACATCGAGGTGTAAAAAGGTATTACTCACATAATACTGCTAAGTTGGTTCAGAGTTCTTACTCGGGAGTTTTGAGAGTCTCTGAGACTGACAATGGAGTCGCCAAGCTTCAACCCAGTATCAAGGGGTGCCTCAACCTATTCAGAGACAGAACTCTTGACGAACATAATTCACGTAAAATGAATATCAAGTGCAAAAAATGCCAATTTTGACCTTAAAATAGTATATTTCGATACAAGGGTTTAAAAACATTTTTTCGCGCCCGAGTGACGGGTTTTTGGCCTGAACCGCGCGCGAGGATCGGAACCACCTCGAGTATGTGAAAAATAGGTTTTACGCCCGTGTATCGATATATGATTTTTGACTAGGGCCAGTCAAGAGGAGAGCCGGATATTTCACCCAATAGATGGCGCTTCGATTAGCCTATGCATGCGATCGGATAAAATTAGTGATTATTTTTGCTCCCAGCATTTAACCCTCTCATTTTCGTCTTAGAATGAATAATTTCGGCGAAGCATCATAGAATTTCCAATTAAATGAGTCATTTCACGTCGGAAGATATGCATTCTTTCTCAAGAGTATCATAATTCTTTAGCTTGCTGAGCGAGGTATCCTGCTCGATGCTGACACCCATTTACGCTTTTTGTGAACTGGATTTCGAATTTTCGGACGTGCGAGGGCTCATTCGACAGGAAATTCCAATCCACAGCTGGCCTAGTATCTGATTTTGGCCAAAACTGTTTTGTTATTGAGTAATAAATCGAAATAGGCGAGGACGCGCTCTGTCCCACCAAAAAAATTAGCTTCGAGCTTCTCTCGATTCCTAATGAACGAAATTTCATGAAACTTTGCATGGTATCGTGTTATGAGATTTCACAGGTAGCCTAGTATCTGAGTGACACATTTAGTACCAATAAAAGCGTATAAACAATAATACCGTTCTCAGAATCATTGGATGCAGCTGCAACCTCAAAGTACGCCGGTGCGTGTCGGGTTGCGGTTGAGGCGGAGACTCTGAACCTGTGAGTAAGAACCTACAAAATGTGCAAAAAGTACGGTTTCACGCACAATGTATCAAAAATGCAATTTCCGCAGCCAAGCTCAACTTGGGAACTTTCTCATACTCTGAGCATCATGAAACATCGCAATACTAACTCGGAGGCTATAATGAAAAAGAAAGGAAAAAAAATTCCACCATATCATTTACACCGTACACGACGGGAATGATCGGTATTGCGGCTCGCCACGTGACTTTGGACCGACAAAATTCATGACGCAGTCCATCATACATGACTGTTTCTATGAAAATCAAGGGTCATTTAGTTACGAAATATCCCCGCTCTCTGAAGGCCATGCATTGGGGCAAAGATATGTTGCTACACAATTAATCCCATATGAGCTTTTATTCGCCGAAAAAAGGAAATATATATAAGAACCAAGCAATTTTCAGAGATCACAGTTATTGCAATTTTTGGTAATATTTACATTGTAGAAGAGCCGGAGGCACACTTTCATTTGTACGGGCTACGAACAAAAAATGACATCAACACCTTGATAAAAGTATACACCTAAAAAAAGTTTCAAGCTTCCGGAACTCGAGATATCATCACTCAAAGCTTTCAAGTATATCCTATACACGAGAAGCTCGATCAAAGAGATTATCACACTAGGCAGTTCAGATTATTTCATCGCAAAATGCTGAGAGAGCGGACGTAGATACTTGTGAAAAGTACCCGACTCAACGACTCTAGAAGTCAACTGAAATATAATAGAAAACTCGTGGTGAATTTGAAGAGTTTATAAAAAGTTTGATGACTATGGTAGATGATTTTTTTCTTCAAAATTAGTGAGAGTAAATTAAATGTGGATAATTGACATTGTTGATGGCCATCTTTCTAGGTATTCAAATTGAGCTGTGGCTTTGGGAGATCTTTTTCCTTTGAAAGTTTGTAAAAGTATGATTATAAGTGTTGTTTACTAATTGAGCGTCTCTAATTCGAAAAGAAAAATTTCACGAAAGAAAGTATTGAGAGAGTGCAGGGTAATAATCACTCATCCCAAATTCCACTCATTTACATCAGGGTAATTGTTAGAAAAAATTTTCATCCTCCTTTCTCTATCTAAACCGAATGCAACTTTCCTCGCTCAATTACCAAAAAAGTGAAGCTCAACCACACCGAAAAATATGTATAACAATACTACCTATAATTCAGGTAGGCATACGCAAATTCATCATAATCTACTTCAAAGAATCTGAGCATATGACTAAAAAATCCACCATAAGTCATTTGGAATTAGATAATTTGTAGTCAGGTAGTAATTACTCATAATGTAATAAGCGTCGAAAACGTCGGAGTTCAGCGTCTGGAAAATGGCTCGTTCAACGCTTCAGGAAGCGCTATAAAGAGAAAGAGCCTCCTTGTATTATAATGTAACGAATTCTTTCTAAGCTCGCACGCCTTTCCTTGCACAGGTGTTATTACGAAATCGTGTTCAAAGGCATGTATATAATACTTGTATATAGGAGAAATGTGCATTTAACATCATCGTGAAATTTGTTCATTTTGAGGTTTTGTGTTGTTATGATTTATTGAGGATACGACTGCAGTCACCAGCTTCAATATTCTTACTTGATGTTGAGATAGACAAATTTTTTATAACACACTATCGGTCAATAGTTAGTAAACACCTAAGAATGAAAAGTCCAAAATAAAAAAAATCGATACATGCAGCCTCGTTGGCCCGAACTAACTTTGACTCAGCTCATTCCGAGGGTCATACTTTAGCTTTTTTCAAGTACTTTAAGGACTTTTCGTGGAATTTCCCCTGCAAGACAACAGGATGACAGTAGGACGAGTTTAATCCTTGGGAAAATCCATAAAAATTGGATCAACACTCAGACTTCTGCAAGTCAGACTTGACTCGGTGGATCGAGATGATTCGAAGAATATTCGAAGTGAGAAGTCAAGAGCTTTGAAATCTGTTTTTGAAAATTATTTTAGTTTATTTCTAATCCGAGCTGTGACTGATTTCGTAAAGGGAGATTTTTCTCGAAGAATAGACCAGTCATTGATAAATCATGAAAGAATTCATATTTAAAGTGATATGAGCGCTTTTCTTGATTCCTTCACTAACAATACGGATGAACTTTTAGAAAAACCACAGAAATATCACCGTGAGTCCGATTATCCCAACTTCCATGAATTTTGGGACCCTTTCTTGAGAGACATCTTCCTTCACAAGAACATTCACAGCTTGGACCAAAAACAACCCAGAATGACTTTCAAAAACGAACTTGAAAGCTCTTCCGTCCTCCCTTCAAATACCCTTCGAATCATGTCGATCCACCGAGTCATGTCTGACTTGCAGAGATCTGAGTGTTGATCCAATTTTCATAGATTTTTCCAAGGATTCAACTCGTCTTACCGACATATTGTTGTCCTGCAGGGAAAAATCTACGGAAAGTCCTTAAAAAAAAGTACTTGAAAAAAGCTAGAGAATGATCTAAGTCAAAAATAGTTCGGACCAACGAGGCCACGGAAATTGAATTTTCTCATTTGGACTTTGCGTTTTCAGGTTTTCACAAACTATTGACCAGTAAAGTAGATTATTCCACGATTATTCCACGATTTTTCGACTTTTGGTACAATTTATCATTCTTTTCATTCAATTTTTCTCCAAATTTTTCTCAAAATAGTATGCCCTTTGATATTAGTACAATTTGATTCGTCAGTTCTACTAAATCGTGTTCAAGAATTCTAAAGCCAAGGTGATAAAATTCCAACAATATCTTATTTCATTTTTTTTGTGATGATCTTGACGGTCAGTTTGAGTTCTGTTCAAAGTTATAATAAGAATGAAAATATTTAAGCTGAAAAATTTGCATCGCCAGAAATCATGATCTAATTCAATTTTTCACTCATCCTTCTAGATAAGAAAGAAGTCGTTCATTATCCAGTCCTGATGACGAAAAATTAGTTAAAATAAGTTTGCAGGATTCAGTTATAGTTCGATGAAGATCATCAGTGAGTGGAAAAAATAAATATCCTTGACTATGGAATCCACGAATAAAACTATCAATTCTTTCTTTATTCAACAAAAATTTTAGAAAATTGTGATCATCAACTATTTAAAATGTCTATTATTTAGCATCTTAATCGAGCAAAACGTCGAATTCAAACGTCGAATTAAATGACTTAACACTTTTTCCCAGACAGGTAACAAAAGCTTTTAAACAGTAAGAGCTCCCTCGTCACATCGCGAAATCTATCTTACATCACGTTATAATCTCGACAATCGACACGCTATTCTATTCGATAATTACAGTGTATTCGAAACGCTATACTCGATTCAAATAACACGACCGATCAATCTATAGTCATCTAAGAAAATTTTGTATCGGATACCTGTAAATCATATACCTTGGATTTTACCATAATCACAGAAAATTTAATTATTATCTACTGGAAATTAAAAAATCTATGCTCACTTTTTTATCGTTTGCGAGCTCGATTTTCATAAGATTCGTCCGCTAACACGTGTAGAAATGATTCCTTATATTCCACGTGTAATGACTCACTTTTATCAAATAAGAAAAAATCTCACAGTGACGAACGGCTGATTTGGCTGTTAAATGCGTCTGATTATCCGGAAATACTTTTCATGGTTGATGATTATCATTTTCGAGCGGTCAAGTTGGTTATGTATAATAAAGATAGTAATAGACAGTCATGGCTACTTGAATTACCAGAATTTTTCTTTCAAGGTAATTGAGTATAAAACTCGTTCCTAATATATAGATAGTACAGATGGTTTTTTTTATCCTGCTGGCTCGATCATACTTCGTGATTACTATATAATTAGTTATTTTGCTTGATTGTTATCCGTTCTAGACTCGAAATTGAATTTGTGGATTTTTGTCAAACGATTTGATGACTCATGGAATTGTAGATGTCGACCACAATAATGACATATTCTCGGCAAAATGTCACAAATTCGAATTTGTTGATTTCGTGTATAATAGCGACGATTTTTTCGGAATCCAGAATGATGAAATCAAGTATTTTCGGAGGGCGAATATCATATGTATTATGTGATAATTATTCATAAAGTGTGATGATAAGATTTTTATACGTGGCCTAAACCAAACCAATGACCTTTAATATATTTATCATCAAATTTATTCACAATTAGAACCATATTATTCTGCATTAAAAATTATTCAGCAAATTATCGAAAATAGCCAGAGAAAATTCAACTTCGCAAAATTGCACAAAATTACTATCGTCTAAAATGTAACAATTCCTCATCCTTTGCTCATTTCAGTATAACGTAAGTTCCCCAATGAAAAATTTTCCCTCAAAATTACGCAACGTGTATTAAAATTGTCTACAACAAAAATCTATAACCAATTACCTTTAGAAGAAATACTGTCTAAACAAATAAATTCAAAATCTTAAATTCTCATAAATTCAAGCTCTCACTTTCATTTTAAACACCGCACATCAATTTTCTCAAAGTAAATGTACGTATAACGGATGCGAGCGCCTACACTTATGAAAATTGGACAAAATATATTGAGCATTGTGCGTTGAAAGATGATTGATATATTGCCTGTTTTCAAAGCATCACGTATAACCTGATACATCACGCAAACTCTTCCTTTCAACATATTATAAAGGCCATAGAGCTTTCTCTCTTCCTTAGAGTAAAATCGAATCTCATTTGTTTGAAAGTTACTTCCTCCAGCGTTAGAATTAAGATTTGGGAAAATTTGACGAGACGGCTGAATGGAATATTTTATATTACACACTTGAAAATTGAGATTTTCAGTATATTGAGTATTGCATGTGGCGAAGGTAACTCAAGATAACTCAAGTATCGATGAAAGATCGGGTTAGAATTCAGATTTGACTGGTACATGACGAGGATGGTGAAGATTTTCGAAATTCTAAATATTCTGGATAATCTGTGTGATCAAATGATCGACTACAGAATTGCTTTTAATATCGCCAATTTCATATCTCGTATCAACCATGATGTGATTCTTAGGTGAAAAATTGTGAAAATCAGCTGATTTACGATATTTTCAACAAATCTCGTTTCATATTTTCTTCTTTCTTATGATTTTATATTGAGTTCACACCCGTAATCTATTATTTTTCTTGTATTAACATAGATTTTTCGGTATTTTTCCATATTTCTCCAAAGCAAGACAAGATTACCAACTAGCAACTATTTGAAAACCAATACTTTATAAATAACAGTCCTTTAATAAAAAAACACAGTGAATGAATTAATACAAAAAGTTATGTGTGTCAGTGTAACCGCGAGTTATGATATATATATTAGCACTTGAATCAAGTATCCAGGTAAAACTCGACGTGAAGTAAAGTAATGAGTGGGAGAATCCGAAAATGTATCAATCACACATAATAGTGAAGTGATTTAGGAGATTTCAAATTCAAGTGTAATGATCGAGATTTGATCCGTTTATATCTTATTCTGATTGTGAATTTGGATCGCGGTAAAATGCATAAATTACCTAGATAAAGTCACAAACTACACGGTCCGATTTGAAAAAGATGTATCCATACCATTTTGCAAACTCGACATGAAACGAATATGCTCGTAAATATATCCACGATTCGATCAATTTTTTCCGGATTTTTCTCTTGTATTTGCGAGAATTCCTGCTCAAAGTGTCCAAATTAAAATAATAATTCTTGGATACACGACTCATTTTTTCTTCGCTTTTATTTAACTCGCCTTCCTAGCGACTTCGTCCGTTCTACCAATCAGAGCGCAGAATACAGAAGGTATTTGTATGTCCGCAACTTATCCTGGCTGAGAAAGCGAAACGGCCGGGTATCTTTTTGGTCTACTGGGCGTCATCTCATCTTGCCCTTCATATGAATAGCCCAGGAGCACGAATCACTTCGATCGACTATCTTTGCATGCGAGGTGGACTGGACTCGTTTTTCGACTAGCCGCCGCTGTTCTTCCCCTCTCCATCCCTCTCTTACGATTCAACCCCAGTGAACACAAAGTGAACTTATAGTTAACTAAAAGTCCACTTTTTGAGTTATCGCATGTCATCGCCGATAAGTTCGAAGTTGACTTATAGTACACTCTAAGTCAACTGTAGTTGACCGTAAACTTATCGCAATCAAGATATCGCGCAAGCGATATCGCATTTGCGAAAACATTGCGATGACTTATCGGAAGGCTGAAATCGCTGGTATGGAATACCTAAATTTCTTCACAATTTCCAAAAATCATTGTTTTTACAAGCAGAAGTCATGGAATTCTATGAATAAGGTTAATTTTATTTCCAATCATAGCCCAGTCGATATTGAAAGATTCAGGATGAACAATCATGGAACTTGACAAAACCATACACCATATAGCGAATCAAATCTTGCAAACTATAATTACGAATTAACATTGTTATCACATTATAAACTCATTACAAGAAGGAATATGATTAAGTCTACTCAACTATTTCTACTAGATATTTGAATAGTTCTTATAGCTGAACTACCAACACGACTGACTATACTACGAAATAGGTTAGGAAACGCTTCTTAGTTCATGATTACAAACAGAGTTTAATTATAACGAGAACTTATTGAAGAGATAGGAGGTGAGGATTTTATACTCAAGTAGAGTCTCCGAAGATGATGATCGATGCTCGTGCTCACTGTATTATAGCTGGTGAACATTGTCGAGACCGCGTGGAGGTTGGAGCTCGGAGCACGACGTAATTGTCCGGAAGAGAAAATTCACGGGACACAATTCTTGACGACGATCTCGATGGAGTCGTTCACTAGCTGCCGCGGAAGAGCTGATGATGTGAATCATAGTCGTAGCCTGGCGGAGATCTAACCGAGATATACGAGAAATGATGAATTCGATGCATGCATATGCATTGCACGACGCGGAACCCGCCTTTTCTGCCTCTGCGATCATTGAAAGTCAACTAAAAGTACACTTATGCGCGAGAACTTTTCTAATCGCGCGGGAGAAGAAGAGCGTTGACTTATAGTCAACTTATAGTTAACGTCCAAGCGATATCGCTGGCGAGATCTCTTTGCGATGAAAAAGCGATATCGCGAAACTTATCGCGCGATGACTGGTGTTCACTGGGTTGTCCAAACAAGCCTCCAATCGCGGCCGACTTGTCCATAACGAAACACACTGCGGTCGTCTGCTGTCACTGTCCACTTGTCCACAAAGACATATCATTCACATATCTAACCCCAAATCTTACTAGTTGCTGCTTAGATCTGCTTGGTCGTCTGATAGATACAACAACTGGCCTATAATTTCAATTCAAAAAATTCCAAACCACACTTTTATGCAGGTTCATAAATTTTACAAACAAGGATCCCACCCCATATAATCAAGCATTGGTTTACGTGTGCCATTTCAAGTTTACGAGGAGTATGGAATACACTTTTGGGATTTTAAGACTGTTTTTGTTAATCAATATACAAAACTTGGTGTTCTTGTCTTCTCAAATCTAAGTCCCTGAGTGATAAATGTGGTAGTTTGTATGATTTAGTTCAAGCGCTGCTCTAGAGCCTTATAATACAGAGCTCGGATGCACTCATCATTACAAAGGAATTGGCCAGGTACAAATTTTATTCTGGGTTATCGCATTGATAGAATGATTTCAGCTCTAAAATATATTCTTACTGTCAAGATCTTTCAAAACCAGATTCAATTGACTTTAGAAGATCTAAGCGCTCTTGATTGATTGATGATACTAAAAATATGTGCGCCTGTTCTTGTGAAGAATAACTGTTTCGAACAGAGGGCTGATTGATTTCTGCCTTTGCTAGTGATTGGATGAGACAAAAGAGTGGAAGTTTGGCACATTTGAAGTGCTCACTTGATAATTTTAAAAAGAAAACATATTCAATATCACTGAGATCTGAAATCAATTTCATCTACTGTGCTTTTTTTGTGTTGTGTTGACAGACTGATTTGATGGACTCAAATACTGTTTTGTTCTGAGATTCTATTGAACAATATATTTGCTGCTCTTCATAAATATTATGTGCGTAGGAGACAATGAAAGCAACGCTCACAATAATTCCTTTAGCTTTACTGTGAGGATGACTTTTTTCACAGAGAGATTGCTATTTAAAATTACCAAATCACAGCAATTATATAATGATAACAAAATCAAGTCGAAAGCTACAGAGGGATATCAAGAAGTCCAGGTCCAATTAGATTCTCTCATGACTAATAACCTTGAGGGATGCAACTTGGTCTTGACTAAAAAGAAAGAAATAAAATTGGTAAAAAAAAAACTTTTTAAGCTTCGCTTAATCAAGAAGGTTGTATTTAAAAAAAACGACTCAAAATGTGACAATAATTTCATTCCCTCCTGGCTCCACCGCATGTTTAAAGGAACCTCATATATTTCAAAATCATCCTAATCATCATTACATTCTATTTTGTACTACATTCCATAAAAGCGTGAGGTGCCTTATCAAAAATGAGACCCATGCAACCAACTTGTAGCACTCAACAAATCTCAAATATTTTTTATTGATAAAATGCCTCATTAATGCTCAATACAACTCCAATATACTGCGAAATTTCGATTGAAGCACCTCACGCTTTTATGGAATGTAGTACAAAATAGAATGTAATGATGATTAGGATGATTTTGAAATATATGAGGTTCCTTTAAACATGCGGTGGAGCCAGGAGGGAATGAAATTATTGTCACATTTTGAGTCGTTTTTTTTAAATACAACCTTCTTGATTAAGCGAAGCTTAAAAAGTTTTTTTTTTACCAATTTTATTGTAAACCTACTCTACACGTGGAATTTTTGAAATACCTCGGTAATCCATTCATGAGCTACACGTCCGATACTCAATTCTGTGATCTGAATTTTCATCACGATGAAACAAACTAGCGTAATAAGTACATATAAATTCATGTAAGTATTGCGAAACAGAAAATAAGGTTAAAATTAACTAATACTCTCTTTTATCGTTTTCAAATTTCTCGTCACGAACTTTTAACACTGTTGCAGTCAATTCTCGTCCCAATCTCTATGTATACACACTCAAAGCCGTTACGGCAATTATTATCGGTCACAGAAAGAACACACACGTGCTTTTCTGCTGCTGCTTCTGATGCATTTCACTGACGGCATATTGGCATCATCACTACTAGTAGGTCATCGTGCCATTGCCTCCTCTCACTTAAAAACCGTTTCCGTTAAGTCTCATATGGTACGTGTAAATCGCGAATTTGAGATTGATCTTTTCTTTTTTTTCTATTCGGAGCGCTTATTTCAAATTTACTTTCTTTCAAAAATGATTTTTATTCTATAGATAATATCACGTGTAGCTTGATTCAGTTAAAAATTCTAGAGACCTAACAATTGTTAGGTAGTATGATGTGATGGTACATTTATTCAATATTGATATTTGAAAAAATTTCCTTGTCCATAAATTTGATGACTATTTTTCGGTGGAAATTGAGATAACACCTTAATTTTATTTGGGTTTTTACCTCTAAAATTCAAAACTATTGCAGGAATTCTGATTTTTTTCTTATGATATTGTTGTGAGGTTGATCGCGTTTTTGATGCTCAGAATTGATAAATATAAAGAGGGCTTGTAACAAAATAGATACATTATTTATTTCGTGCAATTTCATTGATTTGTTCTTGCTGGAACGTACTCAAGGGCGAACTATCATGACCACATCCTCATTCATAAACATGAAAATTATTATTAATCAGAGTTGCGGTTCTTGTATGAACTATTCATGCAAATTAGACTCAAAATAGTATACTAAGCTACAAGGGCGCCAAAAGATATTTGCGTACGAGCCGCCGCAACGAGTGTGCAACTCACAGTTTCGTCTTTTAGGCAGTGCGTAGATGATTTTTGGCGCACTGCGTAAATGGGGGAACTGTGCGCAAACAAAACGTTTGTACACGAGTGCGGGGACAAGTGCGGAAATGTCGGCGCCCGAGTCGCTTACGATATTTTTTGTTATTTCTGTGAGCAAAAATGTAACCCGCCCTACCAAAAGTGGACGCTGCGAAAATTGACCGTCGTCCCAAGAGTTGACGGGCCTGGTTCCCCTTTCCCAGCATGAGTGGGTCCAAGGCCGCGACCCCTGGTGGGGGTTCAGGGGGCGAAGCCCCAGCGGGGGTGCAGGGGGCGGAGCCCCTCGACTGGAAAAAAATTCTGAAAAATGTATCAGTAAAAAGTCTTAACGTGTTATACCACGTTGCTCGAAACTATTGTCAGCTATCACAAGATCTAATTTTGATATTTCGTATGTAAATTTGTGTAGCGATGATTGATCATCTGCATGAATCTGAGAAGGTAGTCTGAAAGATTATGAACATTTATGCAATTCTCCGATGTGTGGGTGCTCGTAAAATTGTATAAAATAGTATTTGCACCTCGTTCTTGAGGTTCCCCGCTTTTGAGCGATTATTTCGACCCTCGCCTGCGGCTCGGGCCGAAAACCAATCGCTCGGAAGCGAGCTACAACCTCATGAACTTGGTACAAAACATACTATTCTATCTCTATCGATCGACTGAATATTTTTACTATGAATTCATCCAAAACAACGTGTAATTGGAGGGTTCATATCCCTTTTTTCAGCGACACATAGACATGCATGCTCGATTCTCCGAACTATTTTCTAAATCGTCCACAGCTAGCAATTCATAATATTCACTTCTTTACTGAGAAGAGATTGATCGGACAAGTGCATTAAAGTAGTGCGTCAAGAAATTTTGGCGCACACTTGATCCGAAATAATGCGCAAATCCGCTATTTACGCACGCACACTCGCGTCTAAATAGCCATTTTTGCGCACAGAATAACAAAAGAATTCAACGGAATTCAGAGTAAATTTTGTTACAAACCCTGATAATGAAATACGTTTATTTACATTCAGCGAAGATATACACAACAATTTCTGACCACTACTCCGCATCAATCCAATTCTTTCCCCCCAAAAATTTTCATCGACCAATTCCTATTTTTTGGTAGTTTTCCATTCTCTGAATTTTTTTCTATTCTTCACAAGCATTCTGGCTACTCAAGCTTGATAATCTTAGAGTTTTGCATAAAGAAAAATTCTAATTCAGTTGTCAAATAAGATCTACAAGATCATCGATCGTGCATCAGTACAGTACATAACATCGTTTGAGGCTGATCTATATTAGACATAATGGCTTATAATTAGGCTACATGTTACCTGTATGCACATAAATAATGCATTGATTCTGTTTTATACTGGCCCGCCTATATCGACTTACATGGTACGAATTGATCTCATGTTTTATTATAATAAGTTGTATAACAAAGATGTAATACGACAAGCGCCACACAGTTAGTGATTAGAAAATTTTATATGGCCGATAGGATAGATTATTATTATTATTATTACTATAGGCGGAGAATCACAGGCATTTGAATTTTTAATTCGACATGTATATACTAGTGAAAGTCACTAATACTATATATACTACTGCAAAACGGCAGATGATATCTATCGGGCGTTTAATCACGACACATGGTTTGATGATAATTCATTGATCAGTTTGGAATCGTAGATGAATTATGAGGGTATTAGAGGAATTTGGTTATGTACCTACGATTTGTGAGTGTGTGTGTGTGTGTGTTTGTTGAATAGAAGGATTAGATAGGCACTCTGGCGCTTTGGAGATTTTAAGATTATCCGGTGTGTAAGACAGTATTTTTTGATGTTTGAGTATCCCTAGATGATAATTTGGCTTAGGATTCGGTCGAAGTGTTTGCAAATTATGAGCTCTGAGTACCATTTAAAAATGTGGAGAGAAACGAGTTAGAAATTCATGTAAATTAATAAATATGAAATGGCAACCATTAGCGGTTTTGATATCTGAAAAACTTCACCAAGTGTTAGGGTAGAGAATCATTTCACCAAATTATCTCGTTACTCGTGCAACAAAATTTTATTTCTTAAAAAAACAATCTCGTCTACCGAAGGTATTTATGAAATTGTGCTGGAATTCTTGCTTGTCACTATTCTTTCGACCAATGAAAGTTTCATATGAAACCTTTATTTTGTACTTTTTGTTCGTTTTGTCTTATTGTAACTGATTCTTTCGATGCTGACTATTTCAAGATCTGGCATCGAAATAACGAATACAGGTTAGGGTTTTCTGTAGAGATACAAGTTCTGCTGAAAATACATGTATGTTCATTGTGGGTGGGTGATATCCCAAAAATCAGAGAATCGCATGAATTTTCACTTCGTATCATCAAGTATTTATAGTCTTGATTTGATTCGCTTCTTTGGAGTTTCCGATTGGGCGCAATGCACGCAGAATCTCATAAAAAATTCTCGAATGTCAGTTATTTGTCCCGTCTTGTAAAGTGTCATGTTGAGATTTCTCACAAATTCAATTATTTATGAATATTCTAGGCGAGCATTTTTAGTCAAAGTAGTGCTATTCACACAACTGAGAACCTTTATAGACTCAAATCCGATTAAGAACTGAGGAAACGTGGAATAGTGATCGTTCAGTGACGAGTCATTTTTACCAATTTGAAAATTCGTCCGAACGCTTTTCTGCAAGTGGTCTGGAAGCTAAGAGACCGTTGATAGACCTCATTAACTGTGCAAAATAGTTAGGTATGACATGAAACAAGATGATTGGATATTGAGATGCATGAAATATTGATTTAGGTGTACAAAATTCGACATATTGTCCATGGGCCCTGCAGGACCTACCAGGGGCCGTATGTTCTAAATTTGCCGGCATAGGTGGCGCTCTGTCGCTAGCCTCTAAAATTTGCCGCTGTTGTTACAGTTTGCCCGGCGCGGTTTGGCGTATTTGCGTTGCCGATGGCATTCGTTATAAAAAATGAGGCAAAACGCGACGGCAAACTGCAATAACAGTGGAAAATCTCACAGGTTACCGACAGAGCGCCACAATTTAGAATGCGGCCCCAGGCGCCTATGGGTTAATTCTTCGAGTCTAAGAAGTGAAAAAAGTTATACCATTAATTTCACTACGGAGCCTGCAAACTTCTGCTTTCAAACGCTAAAAAACAGCCAAAAAACTCGTTTTTGAATTCTAATTTTCGTAAAATCCCTAATAACTGCAACTCCGATCAGTTACTCAATCTGATAAAGAATAAGCTTAGTTTGAATCTAAAGTCACCATACGCAACTCCATCTCACAACTTGTAACACGCTGCATCCATAAGTTTCAACATATGTAATACGGTTTCCTCAAACCTCAAATCCTCCAGTGTATCACTATAAAAAAATAATAATACAACGGTTTAAGCCAACCGCAAAATATACCCTTTCTAAATGTTAAAAGCATTTCAAGCTATGCTCTGCCTCAGGGACGAGAGAAATACTCTTGAACCGTAAAATCGGAGCAAGCTCTGATTGAGTGCGTGCGAGTATAAAATACAGTAACCATATGAGTTGCTGTTTCTGTATCTGGAGTAAAAGAGCTTTGCGGTGTGACGTATAGATATATAACATGTTCGAGAGTTGAGATAACGGAGTTTATATAGAAGTAAGTATGCTCCAGAAAACTGGTCACGCATAGGTCATCGAGACTTGCATTGAGATTAGGATTGCGAAGTGGAATGATTTTGGAATTTAGCGAGTGATTTTTAGTGGATTTTTGGAGATTTTTGAGTTCATACTGAAAAATTCTTAAAACTTGAATCACATTCATAATCACTTTCCATTTGAAGGTAATTTTTGAACCATATAAAATTGACTTAAAACCCATACATAAAATTGGAAATTTAGCCATGTGAAATTTCGTGGACTTGGGTAACTTTGGAACACTCGAGTAAAACTTCATATATCTCCGCTACCTGAAAACCAGGTTCCTCTCCGGTTCTAGTACCACTCTTGATGATTAGTGACATGTTTGAGAAATTTTTTGCATCGGTGTGGAAGCCTCGATAGCTGTGTGTAGTTTATAACAAACTTTGTTAGAAATAGGATTTTGAACCAGAAAAAATGACTCCAATCAATCATTATCGTTCGAGCACTTGCAGACCGGATTGAAAGTAATGGCGATAGATTTGACCAAATCATGTCAATGCCTTGACAATTTCATCGTTACATTGGTGTATTTCCACCCCAACTCAATTTTGTAGTGTGGAGACTAAAAAATTCGTCTTCTTCTCGCTAACCGAGGTCACTTTGGAACACTTGAATGAAAAAATACATGCTTTTTTGACGAATGGGATAACTTTGAAATAGCCCAGGTAACCGAAGAGAATCAGGCTTTTTCGGTACCGGGCGGGGTAACTTTGAAACACTTCATGATTGAGCTTCAGGAAGCGCACAATGAGGACCAAACGTTTTTTTCCGAGATCTACAATGATACACGAGAGCCTCAATAGAATAACACAGAAGGCATAGTGAATTGGATTTTCAATATTTAGAAATGAATATAGAGCTGTACAGCGAATTTTTTTCGAAAGTCCTCACGTTTCAGTTTTACCGTTCCAAAATAATCCCCATGCGGTCTAACTCTGGAACACTACTTTGAACATCTATAACTCCGACCAGGGATGTCCAAATAGACTTTAACACCCGCCAATCGAAAGCTGGAACTGTAAAATTTCGATTGACCATAGATACATTTCACTCTTCCTGTAAGACTTTAAAATAAGATGAATTTCAATAAAAAATCGTCAAAAGTGTTCCAAAGGTACTCCGTTTGACCGCATGATACAGATTATTACGTAAAAACTACGATGCCATGATTGTTTTGATCAAACATGTAAGAATGCGCCAATGATCTACGTACAAACTCTATCAACGTACAAAAATATAGTCAAGTTATTGAAGCTGGTATTGAAAATCTTGGAACGATAATCACAAATTTTAACTTGTAGCATATAGGTAAACATTTCTGAGACATCCTTTTTGGTGTCATACACGGAAGTGAAGGATATTTGAATTTCATGCCTTTGAGATAACACGAGATGAGTATTCATCCTAATACCTGAAATTTGGCAAAAACATATAGACTCAAAGAAATTTAGGTGAGTCCGGTTTCTGAATTAATTGGATTCATGTGGTTTGCGGGGAATATAGGCTATAATCCTTACAAATGTGTCCTTCAAGGCGCCTAGCTAATTTATTTTGTTTAGGTTACATCCGTATTCAGTGGCGAAATTCATGCAAAAATCAACATATTCATAACTCGTGACGTCGTTAATCGAAGCTTTAGTGATTGTAAGGAATATTTCCAAATTTTGAGATATTCTTTATTGGTCATCATTCAAATCATCTGTTCAGAATGTCTACGTAAGTGTATAGTGACTAACAAGTACTTTGATGTATTCGTGCCGATTTCTGCATTTTTATCCTGAAAACGCCTTGAAATATCAATGAAAAGGAATCTAAAATTCTGATATACTTCTCATTCTCATAACAATTTTGCATGGCTAACATGAATGATATGCAGACTTTCAAGAAATTTGCTGCCTTGGGCCGTTTCTTATCATGAAGAAGTATTATTTCAATTTTTCGAGTAAATAAAATTCATCGATCTAGCTAGAAAAACCCATCGGTAAAAGTGCCCCAGGTGATGATTTAATTCAAACGGAACGGTCTGAAATTTTTCTCAATCTCTCCAAAACGCTAAGTTCCGGGCCAAACAATAAAAAATAAAAAAATATCAAATTCTTACAGAATTCCAAAACAAAAATAACAATTACTAGTATCAAAATCAGTGAAAATTCGAATATAACATATGATCAGCTCACACCAACTCCTCTCTTCTCAATCTCATTTTTTGTCCACTTTCACTCATTTCACAATGACTCATCCAATAATATCGGTCCCGAAAGAGAAATCATCCAATTAATCGTCTCGAGCATCGATTCTCATCCATTCGTGATCCATACCAAAACATTCAAAAACTCACGCACGAAAGAGAAGCCAACAACATCACCTTTCACTGACCTCATCATCATCATCATCATCATCATCATCTCCATCAGAATCTCCATCAAAATCTCCAAAAGACTTTCTGAAATGGTTATACACAAGACACAAGTTCGTCGACCTCCATCATTATGTAGCCATAACTGATACAGACACACCTGATGCATGAGAGAGCGTCTGCTATACAATGGCGGCGCCCATAATGGGGGTCGAGGTTACGTTTTTTTTTTTCGCCACAACGAAAATCAGGGTCAATGCAATTTTCATTCGAGTCTTGGTGCTTTGTATACTTTATTCGAAAGTGAATCTCATGTTGCGTGTAGATATATGTAGGGTTATGTTTGGAGTGTGATAGATAATAATTATTGGGTGCAGGTTAGGGTAGGGTGGACAATGGAGAGGTTAGAATTGAGTGTAAAAGCATTGTTTGGAAGCTATTTCTGGAGGTGAACTTGTGACACGCGAGAGGTTTGCAGTGTAGGTGTGCGATATCCGGATGTATAACATACATGTATGTTGGTGTGAGGTGAGTGAAGCTTCCGTTTTCTCTTGGTTTATGATATCGGAGAGTTTTGTCATGTGTGTATTGTATGATTTCTTTGTTAGATCGATGAAATTATTGAGTGCGAGTCTGCATTGGACTTTTGACATAGTTGTGAGAGTTTGTTGAATTGAATTTAGTGAGTAACTGATTTTTGATTATCCCCACTTGATGTATACGCTATGCTTTGTGTAAGGAAAAAGTTTTCGATTGGGGAATCTCTTACATTTTGTAATGAATGTACTGTTTTCGAGGCATAATGATTCCATGATTTATTAGTTATGGAATCCAACTTTCTGGGACCAATTCTGCGAGGAACAACCTTTATCAGAATTATGTAGATATACATTATCACTACATTATCTCAACATAATCATTTTTTGAAAAGAAAGTTGAGTAAAAGCTTCATGCTTACAAGAGATGGAAATTTTGAGATGAGAGATATCTACTAAGGTGCATTTGAATTAAGAATCATTTTTTGCTCTCAATGTGTAATATGTCACTTCTCAAGTAGTTCCAATCTTTCGGGTTGAATCGGTTGAATGGTTCTCTGAGAACAATTTCGAATACATCATGAAATAAACATTGAGTTTTCTAATTCCTCGTCGTCTAAAACAGATTCACGAATTGGAATGATTCATTTGGAATCAGGGAAAAATGGTTAATTGTACTGTGATATTCAATTTGTTTGGAAAACTATCTGAAATCACCCGAACCATTCTCTTGCCAACAAAGAATCATTCAAAGTAAAAAGGGTCGAAAATGCATAAAATGTGAAAACTACTGCTGATAATATCCCAAAATTGATAGTTTCGTACGTAAATCATTCATGATAATAGAATAACAGCGTGAATGAAGGAATTGCAAGAGGTCAAAGAGCCAGAAAAAGTATAGAGCCAGAAGTAGAAATACTCTCTCAGCATTAATCAGCTAAAATATAGCTGAAATATCAGCTATTACTCCCATGGGTCGTCAAACTGCTGATCAAATCAGCAAACGCTAAAATCACGCTCAAATCGATAACTTTGGCGAAAAAACTCCACAAATCCGGGTCCCAGTATCGTCATGAACATATTAACGACAATTCCAGGCCAAATCACGTCGAAATGAGGTGTTTTGGTTTGATAGTTACTCAATTTGTGTCACGAGAGGTCCTATATAGCTGATAACAATCAGCTATAAATCAGTGATTGTAGCTGAAATTCAGCTTATGTAGCTGAAATTCAGCTACAGTAGCTATTCGTGTCAGTAAAAAACCGTTCACTGAAAAATCAGCTTATAATAGCTGATTCAGTCAGCTAACATAGCTGGAATCTCAGCTAATATAGCTGATTTTTCAGCTAAACGATATTCGAATTCGTGTTGTGCCGTATACACTATACAGTGTCGTGATCAGCATTGGATTGAAGGAGATATGATGACAGGGAGCCTAATATGACAACATAAGTATATGTAGATCGAGAGATCTTTATTTCTCAGGAGGTGAGGTTGTGGCCGTTGTCGGTTTTTGTCATGAGGCTATAGCGAAAAACACCTGCTTAGCCTGGCCCGCTTCAACAACAGGTGGCCCGCTTTAACAACAAATGGCCCGATTTACCAGCATGTGGCCCACTTTAACAGCATGTGGCTCACTTTAACAGCACGTGGCCCACTTTAACAGCAGGTGGCCCGATTAACCAGCATGTGGCCCACTTTAACAGCACGTGGCCCGATTTACCAGCATGTGGCCCACTTTAACAGCAGGTGGCCCGATTTACCAGCATGTGGCCCACTTTAACAACACGTGGCCCACTTTAACAGCATGTGGCTCACTTTAACAACACGTGGCCCACTTTAACAGCAGGTGGCCCGATTTACCAGCATGTGGCCCACTTTAACAGCACGTGGCCCACTTCAACAGCAGGTGGCCCGATTTACCAGCATGTGGCCCACTTTAACAACACGTGGCCCACTTTAACAGCATGTGGCCCGATTTACCAGCATGTGGCCCACTTTAACAGCACGTGGCCCACTTTAACAGCAGGTGGCCCGATTTACCAGCATGTGGCCCACTTTAACAACACGTGGCCCACTTTAACAGCATGTGGCTCACTTTAACAACACGTGGCCCACTTTAACAGCAGGTGGCCCGATTTACCAGCATGTGGCCCACTTTAACAGCACGTGGCCCACTTTAACAGCAGGTGGACCGATTTACCAGCATGTGGCCCACATTAAGCCTTACTTCCCGATGTCGGAAAATTTTTCTGACAAGAAATATATCAATAACTTGTAAAAAATTTTCCCGAAAAATTTCAACCAGCTGGGTGAATTTCTGATTCAACCCAATGAGTTTTTCAAAAACGTCATAAGTACAAAAATGAAATTTTTTCTTACTTTCCCTTAAATGGAAGCAAGTAGAAAATCTATTTTCGAGCGGATGTGTTCCTGGGTTTTTCAGAGGTTTTTCAGAATTTTGTCAATCGAAATTCATCACAATTGTCGGTTTTTAGCCATGTCAACTGTAGACGAAAAAATAAGTAAAGGGATTAACAGCAAGTGGCCCACTTCAACAGCAGGTGAACCACTTTAACAACAGGTGGCCCGCTTTAACAGCAGGTGGCCCGCTTTAACAGCACGTGGCCCACTTTAGTGACATCATTTGGGACGTGGAAATTGGATAATCAAGTTAATCTGACTGCACTAAACGAACTATTATGTATATCAGAGCCAAAAATTTTTACGAGGCGCACAAAGCACGAGGAAAATCATCCCCTAACGGTGTATATCAATGCATATCACCCCCCGTGATAGCTGATTCAATCAGTGAAAATCCGTTCACGTTAGCTGACGAAATCAGCTATTACGAGCTGATTTTCAGCTACCCTAGCTGATTGATGCTGAGAGAGTACACTACCAGTATAATCATACAATTTACTTGGAAATTAGTTACTGCGTAAGCGCAACATTCACACTGGAATTAATAAGACTTGTAAAATATTTCGTGCAGGTGCATGTTTTTGAATTTATAGCAATACTAGTAAGAAGTCTGGAAATTCTCGATATAATAGTTCACATTATTAGGTCAACAAGATTTGATGAAAAAATTCAACAGATATGTAAGGCAATTTACACCCAAGATCGGCTTTGCTTTCAATCCAATTAAATAATCAACAACTGCGAACTTTTTAGTCTACTTTGCCGCGAAATTCAAATGTAGACCCCAATTCACGTGTATATAAATTCGTTCCGGGTTCTCGGACACTTGGACTCACTCGAACTGTATAATCTATAGTCTAACCTGGTGATACAACTTTTCTCAATGACGTCTATAGAATTTACCGATTCGAACGAACGTAATCCGTTCGATATATGAATAATTTTCGCGCCTAAGCGTTACATCGATACAGCAACTGTGTTTCCAATATCTCACGTTTCGATACAACAATAGACTGTGCACCGCCGAGGTGTTTTAAAAAAGAAATACTATCGGTAACCCACAAAACTTTCAGAAAATTATTTTTGGAAAAAATAACCGGTTTCAATCGATCCTGATTGTTTAGACACTCGATGGAAAGAAAATTTACTCATAATTTTTTTCCAGGGAAATTCTGCGAGCCAAATATCTTTTCACCTCCACATAAAATATAACTTTTCCCTTTACACATTTTATCGGAGGCAGATTTTATATCTATGCTCAAATCATCAGGAACGAGGAAGTATACAAACAACGAAGAAAATTGTATAAGTCCTCTGAGAGTTCCGTTTCGTCCTCTTACAATCTTCCTTGACTGCATAATTGCCCAAACGATGCGTTTTGCAACCTGTTGTCTACAGCCCATACAATATATATATATACAGATTCTTACAATCTTACATATACATATAATCCCACAAGTTGTTGCGTTTTATACAATGTACCGTGGAAAATAGCATATATAGAATCTTGAAAGAGGCGCGCGCGAGGTAAGCATTTTTCAAATCTAGCGTGTAATGCGTTGAACTGTGTTACGTGATGGTTTGGTGTTGAGGCTTTTTCTTGTGATGGCGCGCAGATTTTACGAGCTTAGTAAATGCCGTTTTCTACCTGAGGCTGTATACTATACCTTCATACGATGCGTCGACGAGGTGCGTAACGAATTCTAAATATTTATGGGTGAGCTCAAGTTTACATACGAGTATTATTGATTGAGTGGATATATAAAGAGATGGTTTGTATTGAGGATGTGGGGTTTGATTTTCAGAGCTTTGATTTTCATCTGATGAACAATTGATTGTCTGGGCGAAGAGCACAGGTGAATCAACATGAGAGTGGTGGTTAGATCAAACTTCTACTGGAAATTGTTTTATAAGTTCATTGATGCATGGATTTGGTTCATTGATAACGTTTCTTTGATGATCTTTGTTGGATTCATGAAACTTCCGAGCTATTGACATTCTCTAAGTCTTGCGCAATCATAATGATATTAGTGTATAGCTCAATGAGATGGTGGAGATTAATCATGTGTTTGTTTATGTCAGTTTGACGGGTCATCCGTGAATTTGTCATTGGTTGAGAAGAAAATAAGATCATCTCAGTTTAAGTATGTATTTCAACCAGGACTCTGGCTACTCTATCAATTCTTCATATACAAGGATCGTCTCCATGATATGAATACTGTTCTATTGGAATACGAAATAATGGTCATTTAGTGGCTAGTGATCATTTTACCGAGAAGTTGTTGGATTCCTGTAAATGTTTGTGAAAAATCTCTTCTCGGAAAAGATACTCTATTGCTGAGGGATGGTGCCTTCAATGACTAAAATCGAAGCCTTTCGAATAAGGTAAGTGTCCGAGTGTATGGCACAGTGTACGTATCCATGGAACACTTGATGAAAATCGATTTTTCCTGGAAATCTATTACACTTCGACATTGGGTAATAAGTTCGAGGTAAACTATTGATATTGGCGAACTATCTCGAAAAAGATTCACAATCCTAGAACAATTATTCAATTTAATAATTGAGTTTGAAGCTGATCATCGCTTCCGTACGCGGCCTACTGCTCGCTCCGACCCTTCATCAAGCATGAAAATGCCCGATGAACTATCCTTAGTACATAGAGCAATTAATTGTTATCCATGCAGAAATGCCTGAAAATGGTTGATAAGACGTCATTCATCGTATATCTGATCGATTTGAGCTTCATTCCAGTGAGATTTTTTTAATATAACGGTGTTTCATTTCACGTACCGCGGGCCGTGAGATGTCCGTAGTAATGGGACAGCTAGAGCGGTGTCTCATTTCTCAGGTGCATTTGTACCCAGCAAATGGGACACTTTTTACGAGGGTTTTTGCAATGTTTGGATGATATTCTTGAACAAAAAAGTGTTTGAACAAGCTTTGGACCAATTATGAAGCCAGAGTTAGGTCGATAACTTATTATAACAAGCTAATATGATCATGATCTATGTCTGCCCTCATAACCTCAAAATCACCAAGATCTGCATGGAAGACTTGTGTTGTGTACATTTTTTTGTCAGCTATGGATACAGCCACATAAGTCCAAACTAGTGGCAATAAATATATTTCTTCAAAAGCAGGAAATGCAAGGATCAAAGTTTGTGAGAGTGCGAACACTAGATTGGCTGTTTTGGCCTTCGACGGAGGATGTGTTTTTGATGCACCAATGCCACACATGCTTCAGCTTTTTGTCCAGGACATTCCAGTGCAAATAAAGTGAATAAGTAATATACTAGAGATCATATGATCTCTTCCATTGTGAGGTTCAATTACCCTCTGATATTTCTGAGTCAAGCAATTGAAGTTCTTAGATTCATGTCACAGCATGAAAAAGTTTTGCGGTCTCTGCCCCAAGTTAATCCCTGTGCATATGAAATCTCTGAATTCAGTAATATTTCTAATTCATGAGTATTTTGTCTTAATTATGGAAGTGCTTGTTGCAAGAGACTCATTCTAAACAAAAGGATTTATGGATATTCTTTGTTGTTATAGAGCGAAGCCTTCTGGTATGAGAAGTACTGCTCATGCATTCTGAGATTTGCTGAGTTATTCAATGAATTAGTCACTGGAATTTTATTCATAAGCAAAAGTAGGTATCTTTTCACCACAATAACCTTCTAGGATTTTTTGAATTTGATATGTTGATGTTGTCAAGATATTTCAGTCATAACATACAAGTTTCAACCTTATTTGTACGCCAAACACCCAATGAAGCTTTACGCTCTTGCTACTTATGCTGAGACCTTTGTGATGCATCAATTGAAGAGACCATGAACTTTTAAACATTTAAAAAGGAGAAGAAAAACTTTTAAACATAGTGAGCAGAGATCACTCTCTCTGAACCAATTTTCTGTATAGGTATCTCAGAAATAATGGAATTTGAGGCACTGAATACTCTGAAACTGATTTTTTACGAGTGATTATTTCAAATATCATTCCATCTGAAGAATGATCTTTACCAAAAACATTTTTCAAAAGCTTTATTTCAAGTTTGTAGAGTAATTTATCACTGAAATTCAAAGGGTTAATTTTTCAAGCTGTGCATAAATCTGAACCATACCAATATCAATTTTGGGATAAAATTGCAATGTGAGATGGAAACGTATCAATAACAATCAGACTATTATGAATGGAAAAATATTTGTCGCAGAAACAGATCTCTGAGCATGTCACTAGTCTTTTATGTGAAGAATGTATATTCTACATGCATCACTCAATAACTTAGAAATATCCATAATTTTGTTCTAAAAGTTCTCTGTATATACAATTGGTTGGAATTTGAGTAAGTTGACCTCTTTATCCAACTTTCTAAGATAAGTTCCTCGAAAAACACAAATGGTAACCAGAAAATAAGTGGCCAAAACTGTTTCCCATACGCTCACAATGGACTCTTATGAGGCGAAAAGCACTTGGCTGACTTATTTCCCTATTCTTAGATTCCCGCTCAGATTCTCCGGGAAACTTGTGAGGACCGTTATTGGAGAAAATTTTGTACTCTACAACTTCCATTTCCTTAGTTTTTGTGTGTAAATGTCTATTTTTTCGAATATTTTCGAAAATCTGTAATTTTACACTTAAAGTTGTTCATAACAATGAAACGTCAATCTTTAGACGTTAACGACCACGCTCAATCGATTCAGCGGCTCGAATTACATTGGAAATAGGTGTGAAACTCTTAGAAAAGCATCACAAACACTCAAATGCTTGGTATTTTTGGTGTCCCATGATACGGACATCGGGCGTGGGACAGCACGTACATGGGTCGAGCATTCTGTCCCATAATCGGGACCTGCTCTCTGACGCTACTTTTAATTAATATAAAATTAATCTCAACTTTTCTAAACATAATATTTGATTTATTTGAATCTTTGTGACACTTCTCAACCATATCAAAAGGAAAACTGGCATATTTTAAGAACCCTTGTCAAAAAATCGATTAATTGTCTCGTGCCTCCAGGTTGAGGTGTGCCATACAAGGGACAGTTACCTTATAACGTAAGAATTTCTTATAGTATGTATCCAAAGAGCCGTTGCCAATACAGTATCTCTGTAAGGTATGGGAATATATTACAGGAGTACCATTCAAGGATATTTTCGATGACCGTGGATGAGCATAACCACTGAATATAAGTGGATGAACATTGAAAAAAGTGCGGAGAAATGAATGAGCAGAAATCCTGCAGAACTACCGATGAAGTACTGCACAAGTACCGGTAAGATACCATTGAGGCATTGCTAGAGTACTGACGGAAGACAACTTGAATATCGCGAAGAAACCGTTGGGAGTTTGTTATAGCGATCCCGCAGTGACGCAAAAGTGTTGACCAGATGTAGCAGAGATCTTAATAGTGTTTTGATGGAGTACCTCAGAGGTACAGATGATTTACCATCAAATGACTCCGAGAGTAATGATCAAGAACAACATTAGTACCGTGAAGCTTAGATCTGGCTATAGCTATTCTTCAGTGATACAAAAACCCTTATCAGACGCGTCACATATCCTGACATAGTACTGATGAAGTCCGGGGGAAATACGGGGAAGATACCTTCGAGTCACAGCAAGGGTACCGATGGGAAAGAATACGAAGCTAACCGTTTTGAGTGATGAAGTAAAACCCCCATCAGATGCAGCTGAGATCTTACCAGAGTACCGATGAAGTACCGGGGAAGTACGGGAAGAGAACATTGAGTCAGGGCAAGGGTATTGATACAATTAACATGAAGCAACTATTTTGGGGATCGCTCTAGCAATCCCGCTGTCTTGAAAAAGCCCTCGCCCGATGCAGCAGAGATCTTTGTCAAGTACTGATAAAGTACCGAGGAAGTACGGAGAAGCTACCCATACCAGACGAGCTGAGACCCTTCTGAAGTACTGATGAAGTATGGGGAAGTTACCATTGAGTTATTGCGAGGGTACTGATGACAAAGAACCAAGTATCGCGAAGCTAAAGACTGCATCATGCTACAGCAGCCCAGCAGGGATAAAAAATCTCATTTGATGTAGCTGAGATCTTACCAAAGTACTGGTGAAGTACCGGGGAAGTACGGGAAGATAAGAAACTACTGTTTTGGGGTTTGCTCTAGCAATCTTGCAGTAGTACAACAATTCTCACGAGATGCAGCTTAGATTCGTATTGATTACTCACCGGGGAAGTACGGGGAAGATAAGATTGAGTTACGGCAAGGGTATTGATACAAACAATACGAAGCAACTATTTTGGGGATCACTCTAGCAATCCCGCTGTCTTAGAAAAGCCCTCGCCCGATGCAGCAGAGATCTTTGTTTAGTACTGGTAAAGTACCGGGGAAGCACGGAGAAGATGCCATTGAGTCATGGCAAGGGTAATGATGGAAAACAACATAAAGCCATTGTTTTGTGGGTTGCTGCAGCAATCCTGCTGTGATGCGAAAACCCTTACCAGACGAGCTGAGATCCTCCTGAAGTACTGATGAAGTACGGGGAAGTTACCATTGAGTTATCGCGAGGGTACTAATGACAAAGAACCAAGTATCGCAAAGCTAAAGACTGCATCATGCTACAGCAGCTGAGCTTTGTAGAAGGAAATCCTCATCAGAGGCAGCTGAGATCTTACCAAAGTATTGATGAAGTACCGGGGAAGTACGGGAAGGTACCATTGAGTCACGGTAACGGTACCAATGAAAAATAACATGGAACCACCGTTTTAAGAGTTGCTCTAGCAATCCTGCAGTGGTACAAAGACCTGCACCAGATACAGCTTAGATTCGTATTGATTACTCGCCGGGAAAGTACGGGGATGATACGATTGAATCACGGGAAGGGCATTGATGGGAAAAATATGAAACTACCGTTTCGGAGATTCCTATAGCAATCCGGAAGTGATACAAAGGCCCTTACAAGATGCAGCAGAGATCTTCCTGAAGTACTGATGAAGTACCGGGGAAGTGCGGGGAAGATAAGATTGAGTCACGGCAAGGGTATTGATACAAACAATACGAAGCAACTATGTTGGGGATCGCTCTAACAATCCCGCTGTCTTGAAAAAGTCTTCGCCCGATGCAGTAGAGATTTTTGTTTAGTTCTGGTAAAGTACCGGGGAGTACGGGGAAGTCACCATTGAGTTATCGCGAGGGTACTAATGACAAAGAACCAAGTATCGCGAAGCTAAAGACTGCATCATGCTATAGCAGCTGAGCTTTGTAGAAGGAAATCCTCATCAGAGGCAGCTGAGATCTTACCAAAGTATTGATGAAGTACCGGGAAAGTACGGGAAGGTACCATTGAGTCACGGTAACGGTACCAATGAAAAATAACATGGAACCACCGTTTTAAGAGTTGCTCTAGCAATCCTGCAGTGGTACAAAGACCTGCACCAGATACAGCTTAGATTCGTATTGATTACTCGCCGGGAAAGTACGGGGATGATACGATTGAATCACGGGAAGGGCATTGATGGGAAAAATATGAAACTACCGTTTCGGAGATTCCTATAGCAATCCGGAAGTGATACAAAGGCCCTTACAAGATGCAGCAGAGATCTTCCTGAAGTACTGATGAAGTACCGGGGAAGTGCGGGGAAGATAAGATTGAGTCACGGCAAGGGTATTGATACAAACAATACGAAGCAACTATGTTGGGGATCGCTCTAACAATCCCGCTGTCTTGAAAAAGTCTTCGCCCGATGCAGTAGAGATTTTTGTTTAGTTCTGGTAAAGTACCGGGGAGTACGGGGAAGTCACCATTGAGTTATCGCGAGGGTACTAATGACAAAGAACCAAGTATCGCGAAGCTAAAGACTGCATCATGCTACAGCAGCTGAGCTTTGTAGAAGGAAATCCTCATCAGAGGCAGCTGAGATCTTACCAAAGTATTGATGAAGTACCGGGAAAGTACGGGAAGGTACCATTGAGTCACGGTAACGGTACCAATGAAAAATAACATGGAACCACCGTTTTAAGAGTTGCTCTAGCAATCCTGCAGTGGTACAAAGACCTGCACCAGATACAGCTTAGATTCGTATTGATTACTCGCCGGGAAAGTACGGGGATGATACGATTGAATCACGGGAAGGGCATTGATGGGAAAAATATGAAACTACCGTTTCGGAGATTCCTATAGCAATCCGGAAGTGATACAAAGGCCCTTACAAGATGCAGCAGAGATCTTCCTGAAGTACTGATGAAGTACCGGGGAAGTGCGGGGAAGATAAGATTGAGTCACGGCAAGGGTATTGATACAAACAATACGAAGCAACTATGTTGGGGATCGCTCTAACAATCCCGCTGTCTTGAAAAAGTCTTCGCCCGATGCAGTAGAGATTTTTGTTTAGTTCTGGTAAAGTACCGGGGAGTACGGGGAAGTCACCATTGAGTTATCGCGAGGGTACTAATGACAAAGAACCAAGTATCGCGAAGCTAAAGACTGCATCATGCTACAGCAGCTGAGCTTTGTAGAAGGAAATCCTCATCAGAGGCAGCTGAGATCTTACCAAAGTATTGATGAAGTACCGGGAAAGTACGGGAAGGTACCATTGAGTCACGGTAACGGTACCAATGAAAAATAACATGGAACCACCGTTTTAAGAGTTGCTCTAGCAATCCTGCAGTGGTACAAAGACCTGCACCAGATACAGCTTAGATTCGTATTGATTACTCGCCGGGAAAGTACGGGGATGATACGATTGAATCACGGGAAGGGCATTGATGGAAAAAAATATGGAGCTACCGTTTCGGAGATTCCTGTAGCAATCCGAGAGTGATGTCCTCACCAGACGCAGCAGAGATTTTCCTCAAGTACTGATCAAGTACCGGGGAAGTACGGAGAAGATAACATTGAGTCACGGCAAGGGTATTCATACAAACATCATAAGCATTGCGAAGCAACTGAGTGAGTGCATCTTGCTGCAGCAGCACAATAGTGACATAGAAACCTTCACCAGATGCAGCAAGTAGCCCACCAAAGTACTGATGAAGTACCGCGGAAGTACTTACAAGATCTTTGTGAAGCACTGTGAACTAAGAGAGTGCTGTTGAGAAACAATATAGTGTCGGCGTTATTGGCGCTTGCTGTAGCAATTTTGCAGAGATACCAAAGCCCAGATAAGATGCGGCAGATATAACAAAAGTATTATTGAAGTACCGCGAAAGTACATGTGAGATACTATTGGATCACTGCATAAGTCCTGATCTGAAATCACATGAGATTTACAGAGCAATCGTTTGGGGATTATCATAGAAGTTATGCTACAAAAGTGTTGATCGGATGCGGCAAATGTCTCACCAAAGTACGGTTCGAATGCTTACTAAATCATTCTCCATGTTCTGGCATTCCAGAGATTCTAGTCGGAGTTTCGTTAAAGTATACTCCCTAATAATCCTTCACCATTACGAATTACCAAAGTATGATTCTGATGGCATCTACTTATCTGCTCTTACAGAAACTATGTATCTCAAAGATAGCCTCTCAACTTCCAATATTGGTAAATCGACAGAAAAATTCTCTTCACCGTACTTTCAACTCGTATAACTGCAATAATTGAAAAAATCTGTAATCTGTAAGTCAGATTGTGCGAATGGAAAAAACCTTGCCTTGAATCATAAATTTCCACGCTAATTTTACAAACCGTGGAGAATTAGAATTCAACTCTCACAAGTAACTTTTCCAGACATCATAACATATATAATCCCAAGCTCAGGTATAATATATAGACACAAAAAATTACGCAAATTCTTAGTAGATATCCATACGCAAGAGAATACCGTAAACTTCTCTAGCAAATGATCATTACCATTCTCTCACGTGGTAAAAATATTGAATTTCCGTTCTGGGTAAGTTTGAAGCATCTAGACTATGCCATCGGCCAAACGTTGCAAACTCGTAAAATCGTCAGAAATCACTCGGACCATCTAACAAGAGTACAATCATCTAAAAGTGAAGTACTTCTTGAGACACAGAAGCCTATTATAATAACTATACACGATGAAACTAGAAAATTTCTACAAAAGTTCATCGCCCGAGAGCATCGTAAGGAGAACGCTATATATCGTTAAATTTTCTCTCAACATAGTATAGTGCATATAAGTACATATAAGAGTGAATCGATATTGTGAACAATTTATGAGCTGCATTCTTTCGTCGACTATACTTTACATATATTGCGCGTGAAAAGAAAATTTCAAAGCCTTGGGTTAATCGATATATATCTGCTCAGTTTGAAACGAGTGAATTTTTGTTATAGAGCCTTTGTGATGTGTGTATATTACAACGTAAGTAACGAGTCTTCCTCGAAAGTGAAAAAACAAACGATAATAATAATGATGAATTTTCAAACGACTGTGGCATCTATAGTTGTGTGTGTATGGTGTACCATGTATAGAAATTTGATCGACGCGTGAGATTTCACTTTTCTCCACGGGCGGACAATTTTTTCTCTCCAGAATTATAGCGTTAGACAAGTTTTATGGGAAAATTACATGGAGTAGATGGTACGAGACTTATTATTGGTAAATTAGATTGTTTTTGAGAGAAACTGAGATTTCTGTTATAGAGTATTTTTATAGGAAATTACTGTTATGGGATGATGATTAGGATTTTATGGTTACCGGAAAATTTGACGGTCAATTTGTTGAATTTTTTGTCATCTTGGATGAAATTGGGTTTCTGATAGATAAACTTTCGAATTTTCACGCGTCGATCATACAAAATTGTACATCCATTGAGAAGAGGTTAGTTCAATTCAGTCGTAGATTAGTTTGAATATAATTTATAGTTAAAAATTGGATCCATCATTGTCATGACAAAGCACAAAACTCTCACGTGCATGCTTCAATTTTTCTAAGATTCAATTCTAATACTGTCACAAATGAAGGTTTCGGAATGTATTTCTACTTGAGATGGAAAAACTCTTGTTATTTTATGATACCTTATTATAATACACGATCTGATTAAATACTCTGAGATTTATTTGAATGCTTCATTAACAATGTGCCATGGTGTAGTAAGTTTTGAACTTAATAGTTCTGTAGAAATGTATTTCAAGGTTTACCAATCCGGTTATCCGATGGCCTTGAGATCGATTTCCTTCTCAGAGCATGATTTTGATCAGATGTATTTTATAGTAGAACAATATTTCATGGATTTTGATGCCATACAAATTCAAATTTCATGTTCGATCTCATTATCATGTAAAACATATCGTTCCACGGATAGTTTATTTGTGCATTCATGGAATCAACAAAAAACCAGACATTCTCTGATACTCGTTGGAATTTTTTTGGGTCCTCAAGAAAATTCTAATTCTACAACAATGAAGATGATCTCGAAGATGATATTATGCGCTACAAAGCTATGCTAGAAGCTTATTCACATCGTCAATGCGTGTACTACGAAAATTCAGAATACATCGACTTTTAATCCACCAGTCATCATTATTCATCGAATTCTTATCGGTCGTACAATACGAATACAATAAATAAAGAAAGATGATTTTGGAAAGGGAGCGAAGAGAATCGCTACAAACATAACCAATAAAAATCATTCCCAAATTCAAAATTACACGAGAAATTAAACATCCAGACTCTGCACCAAAAGTGCAATCATAGCCATAGAAAACTTTCAATCAAACTTTCCTCGAATCTGCGATACATCTACTACCTCATTCTATCACACGACCTACACCATATTATTTTCACCTATACCTACAAACACACACACAAACACGACATCGTGTATGCACCTGTTTTAAAGTATGTCACGCTCTCATCAAATGTCTCTCTATCCAATCTCTCTTCTATACCTAATATCTATAGCCTAGCATACCATAATAAGATCCTATGATCATCGCAAAATACTCACACATACATAGACATGTGTATAAACACACATATAGAAATTGTCCTTTACAATGACGCCAAGGCCGTGTAATAGCCTCCATCCAGACAAAATCTCATAGGTCGTCTTTTTCAGTATATACATATATATATATATATATATATACAGATAGCAGTTCAGCAGGTTGTGTCTTTCACTTTAGGATTGTGCATGATGTTGGTAGTATTAGTGGAAGTATTCGCGAAAGCTTGATTTGGCAGAATGTGTGTCAGCGGGTCGGTGACTCTCGTCGTATGAGATTCAAGCATGTTTTATATATACCTGATTTGTTACCTATGGGGACCTCATTATTATATAGTATGTGTATATTGTATAGATTGTGGTTTTATGAAGAAATTAGTTTTGAATTTTGATTCTGTAAGCTGATGGCATTCAGTGAAACGTATTTTTGAATTCTGTGCTGGGAAATTGAGTAATTTTTTTTGGGTATAGCCTGGTAACGTGGATGGATTGGGAGATTGAAAGGTCCCAATTGCTTTGACTTGCGGATGATTGTTCAGAAGATAAAGTTGTCCGAAATTTGATCTGACATTGGAATATCCGAACTTGGTTTGAAATAATAAGGGATAGTTTAAGCCAAGTTAAAGTGATGAAAAATAATTTATAGGTTGGTATAATTGTCCCCGTCCAAGGACTGCTCATTACTCTTCAAATTTTGGAACTCTTGGACTGTTCTTGACAAACTTATGAGCATGAGTAGCGAGGTATTGCGGATTAGGTTCTTACAACCTCCCGTTGACCCCCGAAGGTCACCTTTTTCTACTCTTTCAGAAGCTGAGTTAAAAGATGGTGGTTCCCATTTGAAAACTCTAAGTTGGCCTCACTAGGGCGAATTGAGGGAATTTGCGAATAATTGGGAGGGGGGGGGGGGGTAGTTGCTCTGAACTTTCACTTGATGTTTAATATCTTCTGTATATGCAACACTCTTTCACTAGACGTCATTCTGGGGAGATCTGAGGAGGACGGGGAGGGGGGTACTTTTTGAACATACTGTATCGAACTTTTCATACTTTGTACACGGGAAAACTAAGTAAGTCTAGTATCTTACATGTTCCCACTCAAGTTTGACATTTTCGCAAAAGACAATTCGAGAGTCTTGAGATTTTAAACAACCTTAGACTATTGCACAAGTACAAATTTGAATGCAATGACGATTTTGATCGGCGGGACAAGGTACATACCTGATATTCGTCTACATGGGTGGAATTCGACCAATAGATTGATTTTGGTATCGGTAAAGAAATTAAATTTAACATACTTGCAGAACCAAATAATCTCTGAAAACGGTTGATACAGTCTGTCGATATTCCACATATTGAGATCGTGGAAGAGCATCATTCTATTCATAACGAGTTTACAAAATACGCAACAATAATCACAGTTTGACATTGATTTCACATCATTTAACCGCTGTTGATGACTTCCTCATCGATCGCAAATTAATTATAAATCGTACCTACAATTTAATAACATAGTTATGAGATTGCGGTTAGGAAACCAATGCACATCATGGAAATAATGGTGACGGAAAACGAGACTTCCCATAACAATTTCATATATCTTTTATACACGGCCGATACTCAAGATATACAATTCATTGTGTGCATATGAATAAGCTCGCATAAATTTCTCGCGCGATTTCCTTAAAGATAATATTATCATACAAACCGGTGTCTGCCTATAGGAAAATTTTTCTTGTTGTCTAGTGCCCTGGTAATACACTTGTGTCTATTATAATTTGTATAAAATCGGTCTTCGTTCATTCATTCATTCAAACGATCCTTGTAACCTTGTTTTCCTGTAATATGCTCTTATGATGTGTGAGCAATTTTGTACTCAAGTTGTAGCATGCTTTTGATACGATAATGATTGTCTAAATCGATTTGAGGTGTGGCATTGTATGAAAAATGAGACAACAATTTTACTTGGCATAGTTTTTGATTGTATTCTCGTTAAGTTTATGTACCATCTCACTTTGGTTCCATGGTCTTGGTTTTCGACTTTTTTTTGAACTTTAAACTGAAGGTAAATGGTTATGTATGGAATGGATGTTTTGTGTGAAGATTTCGAAAGGAGATAGAGTATTTTTAGATTTTGTCAAGGGAATAGGATGAGTGTAGGATGAAGTGGTGTAGTGATAATCTCATGATTTAGAGCAGATAAAAAGATGGAAAGATTATGTGACTGGTGATTTGACAAATAGTCAATGGATTGGCAAAAGTCGGTTTCGGGAATTCACTACTTTTAGAAAAGATCATTCGCCTCGTTATTTGCGTTTCAATGCCACAATATTATTGGGAATTTTTTACTTTATGAGATTTTCTGATGAACGTTTTTCTGCGAAATTGAATCTCAGAAAGCTTCACGGTAGTTTGCGAAAACACTCATATAAGTAAGAATGATTTCTTATAATATGGCATGAATTATTGTGAGACAGAATTTGAAAGATGGTATAATTCTTATCACCTCTTGTTTCTCATCCCTTCTCCATTGTCAAAGTTCAACTAATAATTCTTCGTCAGTTACGAATTTCAACCAACCAAATGATCAAAACAGCTCAAGAAATTTCACTATTAACAAGTAAGTATCATCCTCTTTGCAAATCAAACATTTTCACTCAAGTCCAACATTCCGTGTCAAAAACTCAAGTTTTCAAGTCCAAGCGCCGAGGGCATACACTCATAGTGATGATCCACATACAGATATAAGGGTGCGTCCACAAATGATGCATGTGCATGATATGCATGCATACGCACTGCACATGTGCACATGTGTAGCTCATCGAAGTTGAGCAAAAATTGAAGGGCTCGCATCAGAGAACTTCTGATATGAATCGGGTTTTGTCTTTGCTGCGTTACCGGCTGATCCAAAACAGATCTAGACGAGTACCATCTAGATTTGGCTGAAATTTGATGAGCTGCATATGTGCACATGTGCAGTGCGTATGCATGCATATCATGCACATGCATCATTTGGGGATGAACCGTAATAGACAGCCATAAAGACCAGCCATGGGCGCAGTCACTGTACATATGGGCATTTCCACGTAACTACAGATTTGAGATTGAAAACGAAAAATAAAATTTGAATAGGCATACAATGGAATAAAAATTTTGAGAACATGGTGTTATGTCAGGATTACGATTCTCCTCATTATGCCCTTGAACTTTTGATTCTCGAATGGTATGTGGATAAATTATCTTGAAAGAAAAAAAAAACACATTCTGAAAGTCCGTGCAACACGCATCGAGGAGGAAAATGAACCAGCTTTTGAATGACAATATTGATGATACATTGAGGCAAAGTTGTACTAAAATTCTGAAAAAACATACCATAGATACTCACCAGTTATCTGCTTTGCACTTGAATATTCTTTCAGAATGTTATGATGATGAACTACAAAGTTGTGAGCAGTTATATGTCAAAAAATGCAGTACGAAAATTCGTGCAACATGCGTGGAAATGGCCCTATACATTTTGACTGCTCTTTGAGAAGCTGCAAGTAAATAGTGTCAGCTTCATACACACACGCTAGTAATGACTATATATATATATATATATATATAGATATTTCCAAGGCAACCGGTTATTCCTTGCCAGATAACGAGTGATAACGAGCAAACCGGGCATACCATTCAGACGTACACCAAAGAGAAAGCTTTGTTCTTTCCTTTTAACCATCTCTAGCTATGAACATTAATACACTATATCTAGAGTATTGAGTATTGTATTGTTGTATCTATAGATATATATATGGATAAGTACTATTTTCTGATGATTTTGCACTGAGTAGAGGTTATAAGAGAAAGAGTGAGAGAGATAAAAGGAAGAGACCTCTCTAAGGCCACGGCCTATAATACTCGATTACGTTACGTACGCTCGATCGGTTAGATTGGATGAGGTGGAGAAAGGGGGGGGGGAGAAGGTTGGATTATAACTGTGCTTTGCTATGGTAACTATGCGATGGTTGTGTAGTCCTTTTATATTATTTTATATATCAGCTGACTGCGTGAGTATTATCCATTGTGCGAGTGTCTAGATTATCCTGGTGCAAGGTATTATCTTTTCTGTTAGTTTGTTTTTGTGTGTTTCAAGATTCTGATATGAGCAAAAAGTTCTGTTAGATTGCTTTGCAGCTTCCGGTATTATTGTGTCTATTTGGTTCTTTTTTGTATTTGAAGGGTGTAGGTTTCGAGAGAACCGCAAGTGTACTATTCAAAGAATTTTGGTACTCTTGAGTTTATTGATAGGTACGTTGGAGTACTCCTCAGGAAGTCAGAAAAAATATTCTGGGGTTCCTGATAGACCATTTGTCAGATATGTCGGTATGTTTGAGGTTATGGCAATCTATGGTTATAAATCATACTGACCTGTATAGGGGTCTTGAACAAAAAAATTAATATGCTTGATGTCGATGGAAGATTTGAGGACAAAAGAAGTAGTCCATCACTTAGCTGTCCTGAGTAACATTCAAGAGAATTACATGGACGATCTCATGTTAGGAAGTCATCTGAAACTTCTAAGGATGAATCAAAACAGGGAAATGGTGGTTGCATAGATAAGATTTCTTAGTCATGACCGTTGTTAGGCATTATATTTCATAAATATATCGTTAGTTTGAGAGTTGTCATTTAATGATAATAAATACACATTGATTCCCAAAACATCTCCAGTGACCTTGAGGAAAGTAATCAGTTAGTACTTTTTAAGCCACCGGATAAAATGTATGTCTCTACGGTACTGGTATGTTTCATAGTATAGGCCTTTTGAGATGCCCAGATAAAGACGAAACGTTTCTGAAACGTACAAAATTTGGTTGCGGTAGAAACCTGGGAAGCGTTTGTTGGTCGTCTTCGCGAAACATTCCCCCAGAGTTTGACTAACACTGTCGGAACGTTTCACCAATAAACAAACAAATCCAGCTTGTTGATTTAAAAATTCAATTTTTTCAGAATCAGATCAGGCCTCACAAAACGGCCGTCTATTCCACTCCCAAGTGTTGGAGCATTCCAGACAACGTCCAGAGTGACTCCAATGATGAGTGTGAACCGATGATGCGCAGATAACAATTTGTTTAACAAAATCTCATTTATTTGAGGAAAATTTTCCAATTTCTCACTCGTTGCGATGAAAAGTACCGACAACGTTGGTGAAACTCAGGGCGAACGTTCTATCTGTGGACATTCCGACGCTGTCATAACGTTCCAGTAACGTTACAAAGATGCCCGACAACGACAAACGGCTCCCAGGTTTCCGCCGCAACCAAATAGGTATCGTATGTTTCAGAAACGTTTCGTCCTAGCTGGTTGATTTCTCAAAGTTACCAAATTCGTGCTATTGAGTGAATTACTAAATCATAAGGAATTTGCAATATCCATAGCTCATCAGCATGATCTTCTTTCTTAGATTTTGACATCCTATGAATTATCAATGAATCATCATTATTTGATTCAATTATACAAACATTTCTTAGGCAGTGAGATAACCATGATGAGTATGAATGGGTTGACCTTGGAACAGTACCGAAGATAATCAAACCTGCATCAATAGTGGATCGGTCATTATACACTGAACAAAATAACACTGTGTACTTTAATCATAGTTCACCAGATCCAACCATAAACACCAAGCTACATAACCCCACTCGCCTCTGGCTAAGCTTATGAAATAAATTTCAATTCCAAACATAACCACTAATACACGAGATTCTTTCCAGATTGGTATTTATACAAATATAACGATTGCAGGAAAACCGAGAGGAAAGCTATCTTGTCTCATCTCATGCAAATCGTTTGCAATATTTCTCTCACTCTCTCAATCTTTTACTCCAATCCTGTATATGTTAAGAGCAGGTAAGATCATTGCTCTCAAGACTACCAACATACCATCGTCATATCACTTATAGGAAGAAGACGATCAGAGAGACATATAGGACATAAATGGAACGAGGAGACAACTCGATATACATCCGGTTAGAATACCATGTGTAAGTAAGTTTACGCGCACGCAATGGAAACTCACTCCATTAGAAATCTCTATAGTATCCTTTTTTCAGAGAGACTGTGTAGTTGCAGCGGTTACTTAGTCTGTCACATAGCAAAAACTATTTAGTAAGTTAGTTAGTGAATGTATGTATGTGTTTGAGGAATTGTGAGGAGGGGGAGGGGAGGGAGAAGACAGTGTGAAAGAGTAGAGAGAAAAGGATTTGACGCCGGAAAAGAAAACGCGAGCGCAAGTATCGTTACTTGGAATATTCTTTACACTGGAACATGGAGAAGTGACTTCTGTTGAAGATTCTGATGACGGTGATGTGACGAGGTTTCACGAGATGTCGATTTCTTTGAGAGGTGAGATGTTGTCGGAATGTTGATTATGGAAAAGGGGGATTAGGGATTGTGAGAGAGGTTATGTTAGTGAGGTTAGGTTAGTTTATGAATATGTTTGTTCAGATAAGGGGAAGGTTCAAGTATGTGGATTTGTTGTTTGAGTTTTTGAATAACTGGGGACTGGATAAACAAGCCCATGAAAATTTTTTGAAGAATATTATAAAAAAATTGAATGCTCGTGACAGCCCACCATTGATAAGTTCATGAAACTTCCAAGAAGATATTCTTGTATATTTTGATTAGAATTCTCCATGGTTTTGTGCCTAACTTTCGAAGTAGCTTTACATAACTTTCTGAATTAAGATGTATAAGATTTAGTTCAATCGTTGAAATGTAACTATTGAAGGTTATGGATGAATGAATCCATGACTCAACCGATTCGCTTGCTATTCATCGACCAAAAGACGTGTAATTATAAGACTTGACTTCAAGGTTAACCGACCACATGAGTATATTTATTGTACTCACAAATATGTGCCCCAACATGTGCCACTAATTCAAAATATTTATCAATCAATTTTCACACGTATAAATCAGACAAAAATTGACATAAGCACAAATTACACATGTAGCATCTTTGTAGAAACCTAGGGTTTGCAATCGGATTACGAAATCACAAAGCCAACCGCACATATAATGAGAAAGTTTACATGTCTCTCTCTTGTGATGCATAATAACAAACTCGCACGTTATATTACGCATTTAATAGTCGCGCAGACGCGTGTTAATACGAAATGACAACACGTTTTCAAATATAGTTGTCTGCAACGCATCTTACATTTAAATCTTAATATTGCACTCCCTGTGGTATAATTTAACACGTAATTCATTCACAAAGGTGACAATCGTTTTCGTAATTGGCTTGCTTTACTCATAAATCTTGTACTGAATTTTCTACATTTTCTATGATAATATTATTTTATAGTTCTATAAGATGAAAAAATTATGCTTTCATGAGATTTCTCAATGCACTCATCACGATTTCAAAGACTATTATCAATTACACCATGATATTCAATTGCATAGTGATCAAGGTGATAGAAAATGATTAGACGGTAATGTCGATATCTCTTTCAATATAAGTTCTCAGTATATTGAATATGACTCAGATTACACCTGTGCTTTAATTTAAAAATCGAATGAACAAGGTATATAGTATGGGTAGTAGTAGTTTAAGAGATATATTATTTGAATCATCGCACATATCTTTTATGATGCCTTCTTTGAATCATCTGTAAGGCTTCTACTTTTTCTTTCTATCTTTGCTTCTATACATCTTTTCTGAATGAATTTTGTGCAGGATCATTCGCAATAATTAACCTCTCCGAAATCTCGAGTCATCTTTGCAAACCTTACCTCACGTCTTCTATATACTCACTTGAAATATTTGATGAATGGGAGGATATTTCATCAACATGTTTTGATAGACCGTCTTTCATTGACTGTAAGAGTCTCTTAGTGTTCAAATCAATTGTTAAAGTGTAACCAGTGGAGGCATGTATATTTTATCCATGGAGGATTAGTCATTTAGAGAAATACATTTTTCATGAAGTTTTTTTCGATTGATTCTTTGATAGAAAGAGACACTGACAATTTTTTTTTTTTTTTCTACTAAGCAACCATCCTTTTTTATTGAAAAAATTCAGGATAAGTTAAAATTGAAACACTGAATTTCCTGGTTTGATTTACTCAACAACCTTATATAACGAATGATCATATCATATATGAATAAATCAGGATCAATGGATGGACATCGAATAGAAAGATTATTGAAAAACTGGAACTAGTTTCATGAGTCATTTTTGCTCAGGCTTACACTTTTCTTTGTCGCAAGTACTCATTTTTCACGATATTCCTTCTCTGAACTGCATCAACTGCAGTTTTTATGATTCTTTTTTTCTTCATTTATCTAAAGACGCTTTTTGGAGCACACGAGAAATATTTAACGCCCATATTTTTGATTATGATTCATCGATTAAAACTTTTTGTTGTTATATCTTGATAAACTCCATTGATGGTCATCAATTTAGTCAGATTTCAATCCCATCAGCACATATAGGGTATATAAAAACATTTATTTTACAAGAATGCAGCGAAACATCTCAAGAAGTTGAAAAAAATACTTGAGTATCAAAGAATTGAGCCTCTTTAGAAAACACGTGTATGGAAATAACATTCTCAAAGTTTGTTAGAAGTATAATAAGCAAAAAATTCCAAATCGGTTATTTTGGTATTTTTGAATCCATTCTGACCCAGATAACATAATTCATTCGGAAAGAAAAAAAAAATTTGAATAGCCAAAATAATTCCATGCTGCAATGCACTCATGGGCAGAATTCAAAATCACCCTAACAGAAGATTTCTATGAACTATTTACAATAATTATTCTTTGTCAATGACTCTCAACATCTTTTGAAATATTTAAGACCCAAATGTTCTCCAAAATGGAACATTCTCACCCTTCACCACACAATCTCTATAAATATACCCCAAAAAAGTTAATTTTCCAAAGGATAACAACCTCTCACCTAATATCTCCATTACTAAGAATCTTATTACAGAGAAAGTTACAATAACTGTTGAGTAATAATGTACCCAGATATATCACGTACAATATGAGAATACAAAACGGATTCAATTATATACCAGATTGACTATATATCATAGAATCGATTGGACGAAAGTTTCAACGTATATTTACAATCTATATGTATAAGTATAGGCAAGAACTTGAAACGTATTATAAAAAAGAGAAATGAGAAAGGTGCATATCGGCATGTGCCATTACCCACTTTGTCGTCAAAAAAAAAAAACCACACCTATTTAGTCAGTTAGTATATGAGTCAGTCATTCAATTTTAGTTGCATAGATGGTGTGATGGAACAAATGGAAATAGAGAGTTGTTGTGGGCATTTTCAAGAAATGAGGGAAATCGGACCTACATTTTCTAATACAGTCTTGAAGAAGAAGAAAAAGAGGAAATGAGACAAGAAGAAACCGGTCCACTTGTAAGTATTGCAGGATCTTTCTAAAACTCTCTCAACATGCCATAGTCGAAGCTTATTTTAGACGATAGGAGAGACGATTTCACGCGTGAAAAACATTTTGCTATGGGCTACTTTCAGGTCATACCGTTCACTTGATATCTCCGTTTTTTTTTTGTTGTTTGTTACTTCAATGGAAATTTTTGAAGTGGAGACTGATGTTTTCAATTTTTAAAACAGTAAGCTAAAAATTTAAAAAAAATTTGTGGTAAAATTATCTGAGTGATGATTATTAGTCGGGTGACCTAACCAATCTGTCTCGGAATTGCTATTCGATAATGGATTTTCCAACTTTTTGAGATAGGAATTTTAGAGCTTTTTGAAAAATCTGATATTACAGACCGCAAAATTTCAAAATTAGTAGAGCAATTCGAATACGATCAAGTTAGGTTACACCTTTCAGAGTAGTGATCAAATTTTTTCACAACTTAGCCATCCTAACCTCAAAGACTAACATTCCTTCGATTTATGTAATAATGATGAAGAATACACCGTGAAATATCCATTTTATTGTAGCTAATTTTGGTATCAGTGTGTGAGTGTGAACTGTAGGAAGTCAATTTACGATCACCACGTGTTCGCTGTCTATGTAACGGATAAACAGTCATTTTTTTCTAAATATGAGAGAATGATTTAGCACGATGAAGTTGTTTCGATATGAGATACAAGATACCCGGACATGTCGATTCGATTTATCGATCCGTTATATCTCTGTCGAATTCAAACTTACGTATTTGTTATGTATGTACGTGATTTACACATTCGTCATTGTAAATCACGGAATATAGACTATGGTCGAATAAATTATATCGAAAGCTCAATTAGTTCATAGTTGAAGTTTGCTATCATTTTTTATAATCAATAAGTATAAATTTCAATTTTTTAGATTTATGGATTGTTTCGTAGTCTCAAAGTTTTTTGATGATTTCGGGAAAAATTATCGAATGATGTTGGCAGCTCTTTGTGAATGGTTAAAAATTCGTTTGATCATAAAAAGTCCCGAAGAAAACTTGGTGGCGCCTCAGTTTTTGTTAATTTTATCTATACGAGAGTATTGTTACCCAAGACATAATGAGTCACGACTGCTCACGATATAATGATGCATGAATTCAATTTTCACTGAAATAGTCGAACGATTAGTGGCTCGTAAGAGGAGTCGTTTGGGTTTTCAGACTTTATGATAAGCACGAGGCTTAATTTTTATAATATTTTCCGGGAAACAATCAATTTTGTTGAGTAATTGAATCAGTTTTCTTCAGTTCAATGAAGATAAAAGTTCATGATGAATTTTGTATTTGCGAGGACGCTACACAGAAATTTGATATTTATAAAATAAAATATTCAAAAAATCCATAAAATAAGAACTTTTGAATTGGTTCGGTAACTTGGTAACTTTTATACACCAAGCAAACCGAATCACTCTCCGATTGATACACGAATAATACATACAAATCAGAGCAAATGGATGGAAATCAACTACATTCATTAAAGTTTGAATCAAATAAAACTCTTCGCTACGCAGAGTGGCAAAAAGTTATCAATTCAATCAGAGCTCCGTCGCATGTCTGCGTACTCGTTTGATTGAAAGAATAAAAAAATTCAACTTGCTACAGTTGGCAGATTCAACATCCAAGAACACTGTGCACAAATCTCATATCGTCTTTTAGTAGAGCAACATAACCTCCAATTTGATGCTCCATGCAGATTTGGGTCGTAAATACTACACTGCTGAAGGATCAATTGCTTTCTTAAGGCCAGTCCGTAGTGCTTACACTTGCTCACTACTCCATAGATGGCGCCACGGTGATTTGCATAGCGTGATTCCAACAATATTTAATTTTTAAATAGTTGCAAACACTTTTTGGACCAAATTATTGAGTCAGCGCGCTTCCCAATAAAATTTCCAATCATTTGAGCTTGGTCGCGTCTCAAAACTCGCGATATATTTTGCGAGATTTGGAAAATGGCAAAGTGCATGACAGCGTGGTTCCTACGATGCGGCAGCGACAGCTCAAGATTGCGGTTTTCCAAATCCTGCAAAATATACCACGAATTTTGAGACGCATCAAAGCTCAAATGATTGGAAATTTTATTGGGAAGCGCGCTGACTCAATGACTTTATCCGAAAAGTGTTTGCAATTATTTAAAAATTAGATATTGTTTGAAAACCTGCATGTACTCCGGTGCGTGTCTGGTTGCAGTATTGCGGGGACTACGGACTGGCCTTAACATATGCACAATGCACAAGTGTCTATCTGGGTGCATGATTTTTTGTTTTTATTTTGTTTAGGGAAGAGTCCACCTGGATGACTACATTCAACTTGTGTCATTCAACCTGATGTTTGACCTTGGAAGATTGGTTCGATGGCTCGCAAGATTGATACTGAATTGAGAGTGTGGCAACCAATATGCAGATTTTTGCATAATTCAGACTCTTATGACGATTTTGAGATGTTTGTATATTCAACTAATTCTATGATATTCATCAACAGCTCATTGATTTTCGAGACCTTTTGATAGCTTTCAGTTGATTTTTGCACTTCTTACGAGTTTTTGAAAATTTTTAAAGTTGTTTTGGAAGATAGAATACCACCATCGCAACTCACACCTGCTTCCTATAATCGAACTTTTGGATAGAGAATATTTTCCAAAATTATGATGCAGGAGATTTTCATTGGACACAATCATATTATCATGCGACGATGCTTGATTTTTTCATTATCAATTTTGCTATCATTAGATTGAATTATCAAAAGTCAAAGTGAATTGGTTTGCTTTTGATAGCATTCAAATATATTTGATAAAATTTAGACGTACTACCACACGAGGTAAAAAACGAATTTTGTATGCAATCTCTTAAGATTCATGCTTGCTGTCACTGCTGACGAATATAACCTGATTGTTCTTGCCTCGTGGCACTTCATGAGTACAGAAATCATCCTCTGACCTTCTATCAATCCCCAGGTGGATCCTCACAATTTTGTTTCCTATTTCGCCCATCTTTATATTTCCATGCCTCAATATTTCTCTCCTCTTTCTTTTGGAATAATTTATCCTCGCCCTGAATGATTTGTTCTTTTCAGAGGTCATCAGATATCGGACATTGCGAAATTTCCAAAAATCTTCATAAACACCCGAGATGGCATGTTTTTTTTCATCATCAGATAACATGTTTATTGATAATGACGCTGATTCTCGGAAACTTAAAGAATCTACGTTACTCTCCAGATCTTCATAATATTCCAAAAATTTATCAGAAAATTCTTATAATTTATGCGATCGAGATGGGATTTCGTATTCTTTTGGGAAAACTAATCATATCCCATTTTTTTCAAATAATGGAAATCGCTACTCATTTTTACCCCTGTTTCGAACACAGATTGGACAAGAACTGTGTAAAAACTTTCCACAACCTCTTATCAGCCGTATATAATGCATGCTAACATAACCTCTTCGTCTTCAATCGCCAAACACGATTTCACTCGCCAACATCAGATTTTCAGAGCAAACAAGCGTTATAGGTGTACAATTATCGCCTAATCCAGCATAGATTAGCCCAGCTCACCAACATTCCACAAACTTTCAAGTAGATCAAATACAAAAAAGCTTCGAATCTCGTTACATAATAAGTATGGACCACATTATCTACACATATTCACGGCACTGAGCGCACACTTACTAGACAAACATACACCTGAATTTTACATGTATATTCCAGAAGATTCCCATTCACCTGTGCTAAAATATTCCCCTTAAGAAACTCAACATACAACTTACATAGACAAAGATAATAGCGCGGTTAAAGAGGAGACTCTCATCTCATCTCTTTGATGGTGCTGGTGCAGTTAATATGGCAGCAGTGGCAGCGCGGGAATTTTGAAATACTTTCACAGCTGATGCTGAACATGAAAAGGCATACACATCAGGTGGAATTCTCATATGACGCCTTGTGAAATACTTGCAAAAGACTTATAAGTAACCAGTTTCAAGAGAAGCTGAGATGAACAATCGGGTGATATGATGGGATATGTCCATATACATGCACAAGAGAAAAAGTTGAAGTATATAATCGATTAAGGTGTTGGGTCGATTCCTGCGTGTGAATAGTGAAGAACTTTGATTGATAGAGAGCCTCGAGGTAAGTAAGTATACTCACATCCTACGTGCTCGTCATGGATTTTGAATTTTTTTTTTTTTTTTTCTTAAATATGCCGGTGTAGGATAAAGTGACTGATGTTGAGAATTTTGATGAGGAGAGATCGTTTAGTTAGGAATTTTGATTTTTATATATTTATTTTTTTTTTCTCTTGAGAAGTTTGTGGAATTTTGAATTGATTTTCAGATGATGAATATGCGAGACTTAGCGTGGCTATGGAAAAGTGAATCAGATGAGAATGTAGACGTTGGATGAGTTCTTTAGAGCGTAAATCTTCAGGATCTTGAAAACCTTTATTATTCTGACATCTCTTCAAAAATCTTTGGGACACACTTCATAACAGCTCTCAAAGTAATCCAAATGTAATACAAAAGTATATCTCGATCGCTTGTTCATGAATGAGATTGGTAAAAATTATGAAAAAACGACAGAATAATGGAATATTAAATCGTACTTCTGCCATCTAATCACGACTATGGCACATAAATTGGAGTTGAATCATAATAATGACAAAAAAAGGTTTGGAAATTTTCAAAATTTGGCTTCAAAGTCAATTTTTGGTTCAGCTTGCATTCCGTAATGATGGAAATATTCTCATACTTATCTTAGAAGAACAAACGACATAAAAATATCGCTTTGACATTCTGGTACAAATTCATTCCAGTGTAACAAATGTTTCTAAATTGATTACTTTATGGGTACAATCGTTCAGAATTCCCATCAAGGCAGTTATCGTGAACTTATAAAATTTTGGAAGCACGGATACAATGAAAATTAGAATTCTTCAACCAAGTTTGACACAATTGTCCAGATTAAAAAAAATTACAAATTCTTATTTAGCATAGTATAGAGGACCAAACCCAATATGTATGTAAGTATGTTACATACATCCGATTAATGCAATATTTGCAATTGCTCATCGTGGATAATATATGAACCGACGTATACTCGAACGTCACTCTATACTCAAACAAGCTGTCTCATTACGAAAGACAAAAGCCACTTCATGAGCCCGTGCCCATCCCCATATCTCGTAAAACCATCATCTTATAAGAATGAGCCTCTCCTCTTAACCCACAAAAAAAACCTCGACGCCATCGTTTATTTACCTTACGTAACATAGAAACGAACATACCTTGTAATGTAAGTATGTCTTCCTCAATCTTCGATAAACACTTGAAATTATTGAGTATTACTCATAATATTGCTAAACATTATCAAGCATCTCTTCTAAAGGAAAATATTTTGAATTTCGATAGGATTGGCTTCCGATTTGGAAATTTTAATACCAATCAAAAAGATTATGAAACTTCAGAAAACATTCGAGAATAGAGACTGGCTCTTGAAACATTTATGATTTTGTGGATATCCACAATTTTTGTGATTCATTTTAAAAATAGGAAATCAGCAACATATTTTGATACGGTACACATATTATGTAGTGACTATTATGTATTCTTCACAAAACTTTCTCAAATAACTTCGTCGTCTTTGACAGAAAAACAAGCTTACGGAGAAATTTCGAGTCCTGGGTATGTTTGGAAGGAAAATTGTTTGGTTACGATTTGGAACTATAAAATTCTGTTTATAATGAAAAATGATGAAAGATGGTAGGCTCGAAAATTTAATTTTTCAAAAATCTCTTCAATGATGGACAAATCAAAAATAAAATTTTGCAAGTGCTCGCTCCAAAATGGAAAGAGACCATCTTTAATTTACTATAAAAATTTCACTTTGTACATAACTTCCTATCTTGCAGACAAACACCGTGCAAAATATTCATCAGTAAGAAGAGTTTAAACACAATACACAAGATTTTAGCGTTCAAGAAATTGAACTCGCATATCCTGTGCTTACAGCTATGATAGACTTACATAAATGGAGATTCTCATGGAAGTTAGTAATTACTCACAAGCAAGTATATAATAAGTGAAGGGTTGTTTTGTCGATAAGCAAGGCAAGATTAAGTTCTCTATCTCTGTCTTTCTCTCTTATAGTCCCACGTCATAACGAGACTCTTTCATATTTTTTGTTTTTTTATGGAAGAACAGGTTGGAGAGTCGTGCACTTGTCCATGTGTGAAGAAATTTTACAATATGTGTATGGAGATGGTATATATCAGTGATGCCAATAATCGAACCTGAATATATATATATACATACATGTGTGTGCGTATATGGAAAAAGGTTTGGTATGTATGTTTTCTCACGAGTTGGGTGATAGTGATCGATACGGTATTTTGAGAGAATGTGATGATGAGGTTTTAATATGTATTTTGTTAGAAAATTCTGATTCAACGTGGCTTTTTGTGAATCATTTCATCCCTAGATATTTCTGACAAGGTGATCTAGAACTTGTCGTATTTATTGAAATTTTTTAGCGATGATCCCAAATATGACTTTTTCTGAATTTCGTTTCATTTCGTTTTTTATGCGCCTTGTCATAATAACAAAAATTTATCTGAATTTAACTGAATAGAAAAACATCTGAATCATGAAAATTTTCCGCAATAAATTTGAGTGGAAATAACAGGTAATAAAATGTATTGAAAATCTAAAATCAGTCATGGGTTTTCCCCGGAACCATTTATATCCTTCTATATTCGTGAACGATACAATTCAAGATCATTGAGATCATTGAGTTCTTTGTGAGAAAAATTTTAAGTACAGAATTTTATTATCGTTGATTTTTAGAGGTGTGGAAAATTGAAAACACGTAAATCACTCACATTTCCTATTCAAATTATCTTATTGAAAAATTCGACGCATAATAAATGCTATAAAAGTTGTATAGTAGCAAGCATTAGTCGCGTCCTTGAGACAACTTCAAAAGTATTTAATAACACAGATAACGAGCTTCTCATCACCTCTTCTATTTTGAATTCATTTCTGTTTGATAAAATCTCGTTGCATCCTCAGGAAAAAAAGAAAAAAAATAGAAACGCGATTCACCGATGAATTGCAGCAAATTACTAAAATTTAAAATATTCCTGCAGATGTTCTATACGAGTCAGCGGCTCATATAAACTCTCATTCTATCGCACATTTCGTTCATTAGTGAATTTAATTCACGCGCCTGCAATTCGTACGAGTGATCGAGTCACGTTTTTCGTACAATTTTTCTAAAAAGTCTACGAGCTTCTCGATCTCTACGGAATTCTGAGGTTAACTCGCGATTGCTCGTACATAATTATGAGGCTATAAAAATTGCTCTGGCTTATTAGAGATGAGATTCTGTGGTGCAAATTATCTTGAGAATCATTAATTAATGAAATGGAGCTGGATTTTGCAGCCTTTTTGTGCCTTAAGTTGTAAAAAAATTTGAAGAATTAAAAAATTGGTGATGCGATGTAGTTTGTGGAGAAAAGCTAACGTAATTCATTCCTTTGTAAGCAATCCAATTTGAATGGTTAACTTTAGTAAATGATGGAAAGTCGAAGGTTTTACTATACATTTTTGAGATGCATGACAACAGAGACTTCAAATATCAGCAGTCTAAATTCGCTATAATTTTGTGAAATTTGTTGATGTTGGAAAGTCACAAGAACGATCACAAAAAATGAGTCTAGGGGTACATTTATGCTTCAAATCAAGTATTAATTCAGTTATTGCTTCCAGAAATGTAAAACGACAGCTAATATTTGATACCGAAAGCTATCAACTTCTCCATTTGTTCATTGAACATTGATAATCAAAATCAAATTGTAGAATTGATTTCATGCACTGATAATCGAATAAAAAATTTGTGATTTACAAACTCAACTCTTGCTCTTTAGTGATCAGAAAAATATCGCTTGATATCCGACCGTAAGAAGTCAGTTTTCACATTCTGACGACGATTTGAATCCCTTGTATCCGTTATGGACCAAAAAACAACAGACACAGCATTGAGAAGTGACATTTTGAACCGTTGCAGCAGTTAGTGTATTTCGAAACAAAGACGTACAGTACTTCATCAAAAAATGCGAGCAAAGGATGTTTTTCTGGACCGGGAAAAATACGAAAATCAGAATGAATATGAGGATGCAGAAACCAGATTTCACGTCGACCGCTATTTTTTATCACTCGTGGATAAGAATTCAAAGTAAAAATTATTCTGCAAATCTCATTTCGATGTTCTGAAAATCAACGATACTTGTGGAATGCTACTCAAAAGACGCATTTTATCCCAAACTTTTAATTTTTCCTAACACCTAATAGAATACCGTTCAAATTTTTAGGTAACGTAACCAACCTCAAAACCCTTCAATCGAAAATAGCAATTTCTTCATCATCCGTCGATAGTAATCATCTATAGCGGTATCATCAAATCGAATCAAACAATCAAAAAAATTTCATAAAAATTCCCAATAAAAAAATCATCATCTCTCATAACACATCACGCAATACGAGAAACATACGCAAGATGGTATAATAACGGTAACTATACATATATGAAAGATGCACTATAATGCAATAGAACCCCGAGAATTAAATTTTTTCGCAGTACGACTCGCGGGTCACGATTCGTAATAAACAAAACCTAAAAGAGAGCCTCGTGCGAAATTTGCACGCTATAAATCTTCACATATATATAAAGAAAGACAGCAAAAGGCGGGTTAGATATTAATAAGATACATGGGTCTCTGCGAGAAAATTTACCAAGATGGAAAATAAAAGAAAATGACGAAAAATTTTCTCGCGCGCATGAGGACTTGCAACGTTTCATCGTCGTTTTTCGTCGTATATCGTTGTGCAATTCGTGACTTTTTGTCTACTATAGTGTATTGCACACGGAGTAATCATAAGAGAAGTCTTGAGACTTTGCCACTCTTGTTCTCACGCGCAATATTTTGCTATTTGAGTGAATTTTGCTCTGTGAAGGTAAATAATTGGGTATACTAGCGTGAGGAGTGAGAGATTTATTTGGAGTATGAGATGTGCGCATGCGTAGGTGTGAATTTATTCTTCGAAGAATCCATTCGAAATTTCTTTTTATCGTTATTTGAATTATTTAAACAAAATTAAGACGAAAACTGATCGTTCATTGAAATCTGATTCAATTTTATTGTCTTAATGAATATTTTTAGGTCAACCTTCTTCAGAGGTAAAATCTTTGTCAATTGAGCCTTTCCCTGTTATTCATGACGCGTTCAAATGCCTCATCTCAACTATTACTACTTGAAACCAATGGTAAATGAATTTTTGGCAATTTTCCGATGTTTGAGTGCTGACAAAATTGCATAAAATAGCATTCGCGCCTCGATCATGAGGTTCCCCGCTTCCGAGCAATTATTTCGACCCTCGCCTGCGGCTCGGGCCGAAAACCAATCGCTCAGAAGCGAGCTACAACCTCATAATCTCGGTGCGAAATCTATACTATTGGGCGAAACTCTGAGGCTTTTTTCATCTTGTTCTGGAAAATGATCATTTTTTCCTGGGAATTATTTCACTAAACAATGCGGGATGAGTGAGTAGATGGGTAAAGTTGACCCAAAAATTGAGAAAATACATGATTTGTGGACAGCCCCTTAATTTGGATTTGATTGATTCTTGATCCCTCGTTTACACAAACCACGTTATATTTGGATCCTAATAACCATATTATTAATCTATCAATCAATATAGACCATATGAAATATCTTGTTACAGAATGAGGTAGCCCAGATACTTATTGGACGAGTCAATAGAATGTACTTTTGGTTACCAAAGTACTTCGTAGAATATTGCAAAAGTTGATTAACTTAATGCCCTCAAAATAAGCGATTTCACATTTTGATGACATTTTTATGGTACAAATATCATAAATTTGTCAAAACCTTTGGTAACTACTTGAAAAAAGCCAAGATTCGGGATCCATAATGTATGTTGAAAGGCAGAAAATTATTCGAAATTATTACATAGTTGCCACACAGCTCACCGGATTTTGATGAGCTTCGAGAGCAATTTTTCCACAGTACAAATTTTTTATGAGCCACCCATGGATTTACCGTACCTAATATGAATTTTCACTCGTTGCACAGCAACTTCTTGCCCCACTCGTCCACGGCGTATCTCAATAAAATATCCCATGTATTGTAGAACTCACCTGCAACAGAAAAATCAAACAGCACAATTAAAAATCACATATATCTCAGAACGAACTCCATCTTCATCGACACAAATCACAATTACCTACACAAATACTCCAATCAAGTGTATCCCACAACCGATCGTCCAATTAACCAAAAATTCACTATAACCCAGTCAACGTACATTTCAGTACAGTAACATCTTCTCAGAATAACCTCCATGCCAACTAAATCTGAAATGGTCATCTCTACACTCAGAATCTTTCGCAAAACTCGTAAAAATGTATGTAAAAGTGTACTAGAAGCTACGATCCCCATGAAAATTCTTACCTCTCATACGTACATACATACATACATACGTACTGGATAAATGTCTATCCAAAGGAATGTGTGAATAACACGCATAGGGTAGTTGTCCTTAAAAAGAAATAAAAAAAAAAAAAATATCTGCAAGGACTCGTCTACGTCCGTATATTATAACAAGCGCGTCTTTGTCGCGAGAGTTGCAACGACGACGTCGTTCGTTGGTTAGTATAATAGCTTCAACGCATTCCTGATTTTGAACGAGCTTTTGTAAGATAGATGCGAAATTGAGCTGTGAGGGGGTATCTCGTAAGACATTTGGTGTGTGGATAGGATATAGTTGCGATGATGTTGGGTAATTGAGTAAGATACGTAGTTGTTGTTGGTAACTTTTCAAAAGGAGCAATTTGAATTTCGCGGTACTCGTTTATTCTGTATTTCTAGTATGTATATGATGAGTTTGTGGTTTGCTGTTTGTTCACTTCTTAGTTTCTATGTATTTTTTGTTGCACACAGGGGCTTTGGAAAATTCTGCCTTGGTATTACTGAAATGTGTCTTTATTGAGATAGCGAATTAAAAGAAAAATCATTTAACTGAATTTTTGCAAGATTCAGATTTTACGCAAGAGTATGTTATCTTTGAGAAGTGGGTGAAAATATTTAGTCGATGAATAAGTTTAACAAATATTATATTGGATTCTTGAATGCTCAAACCAATCATGATTTGGAAGGCTTATATAAGAATGAAGTATTGGACAATTTAAAACGTCGCTCTTGGAATTCGTACAAATGGAAGTCAACTGACAAAAATTTTGGAATTCGATGAGAATGAAAAAATAGATTCAGAATTGTTTATCGATCTTGGAATTTATAAGAATAAGACTCGTCTGTCAAATATTCCGAAAACGCATTTGAATATTGAATAAGAATAATCACATCAGAAGACTCTCAGTGGTACTTTTCAATTTTCAATACGGGGACTGTTTTTGTAATTTTTCTCAAAATGTTCAATTGATTATTTACCAAATGAATTTCGGGTTGTATACACCAGGTACTTGAAAGAATGCTGTAAACGAGTTCAAACTTTTCTTGAATATGGTCCCGAAGAACTTTTTTCATTGTGTTAAACAATGAAACTTCACATGGCGGGGATTTATGAATTTACAATATTCATGTGTTTTACGAGTATCCACTCAGCGCCTACAATCAAGGATTTTGAAATAAGTAAAAAAAATACCGGATGAATTCCTTACCGGTACGAAGAATGATCGAATCCTGATTGAAATCTAATTAAAATTCTTGAAAACTCAGATCACTGTACGGAATAATGTGTTAACAGTTTTGCCATTTACACTTTTATGAATGCAAAAGATCAGGATAAAAATTCTTAGTGCTCTTATACGAAACCGTTTCAACGTGAACACAAGCTTTTTTCCAACCACAAGTGTAAACAGGAAGTAGATTGATTCGCACTTCGCGGTGGTCTATCCCCATACCTCACGAATAGACTGTACAATTTATTTCAAGTTCAGAAGCGCGGGAAAATTCAAAAAACCTTGCAGTAGCAAAGACTACTCGCAACGTTTGTAAACAGAAGAAAAAAAAGAAACTGGTCGAAGATGATTGAAGATGGTATACTTGCTCGGTGGGAAATTTTGAAAAAGTGTCTAGTAAAGAGCTTGTAGAATTATCGCAAAGCTGCACGAGCACATTCTTGGATGGATTGGTTTCTTAGAGATCGATTGCGAAGAGGATGTCCTTTCGTGATGATGCTTGTAGGGATACGGGAAATTGAAAAGGATTGCATTGATGTGAAGTATTTTTTGGAGATTCTTGAGATTTTGGGTAAGTAATCGATTGAATCAGTTATTGACCTTTGAGTAAATCAAAAAATGAGCTAATTTATTGAGTGGTAACTTTGTTCATGTGGCTTGTCGGTCAAATTAGAAGAGGCACTAGTTTTTGAGGTAAAATATGTAATTGATTCATCGGGAATCTTTGTTGTGCAATTTTGTCTACGCGATGGAAATTTTTCTTAGCGCAACTCTTCCGGGAGGTAAAGATAACATGATTAATTTCCTGGATAAAGAAAACCAATTAAAATGTTAATTCATTAGTGCAAATTATATCGATAAGGTAGATCTCATCGATATTTTGACTCTATCGCTCGATTTGATGAAATATATTTAATGAATGAATTTATCGTTCTTTCGAGCCACTTATAATCGTCGCGCTCAGGCGGCGATCACAGTTTGACAAATGTCAAACTGCGACCTTCGAGGCTCCACTTTCATAGTGGCTGCATCACGAAGGGATTTTTTATTTTTTTTTTTTTTGGATTTTTTAATTTTTTGTTGAAAGATTGACCAAGAGATGAAAAAATTCTTCCTCGGGCGGGACTTGAACCTCGCAATCTCCGGTACTCCGGACCGGCGCCTTAACCAATTAGACCACCGAGGCGATTGCGTATTCACTCGCTCGGGGAAGCCTTCTCTCATCTCTTGTGCCAATCTTTCGATGCGGTCAGTCAAGGAACCATGACCATTCGAATATGCAAATTATATCGATAAGGTAGATCTCATCGATATTTTGACTCTATCGCTCGATTTGATGAAATATATTTAATGAATGAATTTATCGTTCTTTCGAGCCACTTATAATCGTCGCGCTCAGGCGGCGATCACAGTTTGACAAATGTCAAACTGCGACCTTCGAGGCTCCACTTTCATAGTGGCTGCATCACGAAGGGATTTTTTATTTTTATTTTTTTTTTTTTTTTTTTTTTTTTGGATTTTTTAATTTTTTGTTGAAAGATTGACCAAGAGATGAAAAAATTCTTCCTCGGGCGGGACTTGAACCTCGCAATCTCCGGTACTCCGGACCGGCGCCTTAACCAATTAGACCACCGAGGCGATTGCGTATTCACTCGCTCGGGGAAGCCTTCTCTCATCTCTTGTGCCAATCTTTCGATGCGGTCAAATTAAAAAATCCAAAAAAAAAATAAAAAATCCCTTCGCGATTGCGTATTCACTCACTCGGGGAAGCCTTCTCTCATCTCTTGTGCCAATCTTTCGATGCGGTCAAATTAAAAAATCCAAAAAAAAAATAAAAAATCCCTTCGTGATGCAGCCACTATGAAAGTGGAGCCTCGAAGGTCGCAGTTTGACATTTGTCAAACTGTGATCGCCGCCTGAGCGCGACGATTATAAGTGGCTCGAAAGAACGATAAATTCATTCATTAAATATATTTCATCAAATCGAGCGATAGAGTCAAAATATCGATGAGATCTACCTTATCGATATAATTTGCATATTCGAATGGTCATGGTTCCTTGACTGACCGCATCGAAAGATTGGCACAAGAGATGAGAGAAGGCTTCCCCGAGCGAGTGAATACGCAATCGCCTCGGTGGTCTAATTGGTTAAGGCGCCGGTCCGGAGTACCGGAGATTGCGAGGTTCAAGTCCCGCCCGAGGAAGAATTTTTTCATCTCTTGGTCAATCTTTCAACAAAAAATTAAAAAATCCAAAAAAAAAAATAAAAAATCCCTTCGTGATGCAGCCACTATGAAAGTGGAGCCTCGAAGGTCGCAGTTTGACATTTGTCAAACTGTGATCGCCGCCTGAGCGCGACGATTATAAGTGGCTCGAAAGAACGATAAATTCATTCATTAAATATGTTAATTCATTAGGATTTAACCTCACTTCTTTATGCTACAACGAATTTTTGTTCATTTAAAAACCGTTTCACTAAGATGACACTTCATGATACCTCAGAAAAAGTTCAGAAACGATCGTACAATTGAGCGCACATCAATTTGCATGCAAATAATTGTCCTTCTCGGCTGATATAAAAAATGTGAGCTAAATATACTCTAAATATACTCTCTTGATTGATGATGAATCGTACAGAGAAAAACAAAAAGATTTGTAATCACCGTAGATGATAGCGAATCTGAGATAGTTTTTCCATTTAGTGAAGATGTGGCATTTTTGTGAAGTGAGGAAGAATTTTTTCTCAATTTTCAAAAAAAAAGCATTGCCCTCGGGAAATTCAGGAACATGTTGCCTCTTGTACCGAGCGTTTGTGAGACTGTACCCTAGAGAACATAATTGGGGATCGAAAATATCTTTAGCCTCTTGGATTTTCGATTTTTGATATTCTTTTCACTAATTTTTCACATTTTCTCATGTTTATTGCAATTTTTCCAGACCCAGGAGGGCTCTGTGAAGAATTCACAAAAATCGAGCACTCTACAGCAAATTCAAAACCACCCTCCCGAAATTTTCCTGCGAATCGAAGTAAACAGGAAACAAGGTATACCTCACTCGAGGCGCCAACCTATTGATTTTATCAAAGCCCTCCACAAGCCGTGAATTCAGTCTATGCTTCATGGCGACTCCCGCACGCTATCGTTTCCACCGAATCGGGTGACTTGCGTGAGTTACCCCTGTTTTCAAGATGATCGCGTTTTTGGCTACGATTTATGTTCGGTCAACGAACCGATTTCTACGCTTTTCTGCACGATTCCACACACGATATTGCGTGTTACCTTTTTTCCAGATAATACTTTACTTTGGGCATTGCTTTGTTACAAAATTATTTCATCGGTATATTTGGATTGCCTGAATGAATATTGTCTAGAGGCATCACTAGCGAAAATCACATCCAAATCTTGTACTTTCGTTTTGGGAAGAAATTTGCAAGAATTCTCAAATGAAACCTGTTCTGATATTGTTTTCAACGTCATTAATTTGTATTCATTAGAGTTAGAGAACGGATCTTTAGCGAATGGAATTAAAATCATAAGATTTCTTTTTTGACTCTTATCTCAAGTAGTAATCAATTGAAAATCATTAAATTCAAAATCCATCAGTAAAATTTGATTACGACAGTGACTAGTGCGTCTCAAAATAATGGTAACAAGTACAACTTCTCTTAACTTTCATTGGCCGTCTAAAAATTGAAAGAATCAAATTTCCTTACAAGAACACACCAGAACAAACTCACTTCTTACAATACAAATAGAAAGAAGGTCCAAAAACTTCAAGATTCCGTCGGTAGATTCAAATGATAAGAGAATATCCATCACGATTGAGTCCTATCATCTACTGAAATAGATTGACGAACCACGAAATCAAATCCGCCCCTTGATAACAACACAGCACAAATGAATAATCATTGCCATCAAGTTATGCTTTTACTAGACGAATCTCAACAACATAATTCTTAAGATTGAGGAGAACATCCTCAAACACTGTACACATCAGCCTACGTACTTTCCCTAATCGTCGCAAGGTAAATACAGCTCGTAATACAAAGAAGTAGATTTACTCTTAGATGAATTCAGAGAAGAAAAAAATTTATACCCCGTCTAATTTGTCACGGAGCACTCAAGACCATACTCGTAGCCCAGCCTCGAGTGTCGCAGTACTCAACTCCTTCAGGGCTAATGACGTGTTTGTTTCTGATATACCTGTATATATATAGCTTACCTCCTCAACTTACAAGTATGAAAAAAAGAGGTGTGACGAGAGGTACAAGTATATTACTCTCACGCATTCATAATATGCACACATGTGAAAAAACTACTCTCGTAGTTTTTTGTTGTGAGTATCATTACTCTTTTCGTCAGTGAAACTAATCATTCCTCATACTTATCACAGTTACTCTACTCTAGATATTCAATTTGAACATATTCGTCTGGCATTAGCCATGTACCAGACATCAAATGAATAATATTAAGTTTATTGAATACTATAACTCGTTAGAAAGGTGCAGGTGCATCCGTAAGAGTGTATGTTGATGAGGTTAGGAATTTAATGCGCAGGCGTGGCATTCTCCCGCCAAAATTTAAATCTCCCGCGCGTTCGTATACTATTTATATTCCATGCAGTACTTTTGCATGCGGCCTTTCGACCGTGAACACTTGTAAGTACAAGAAGGACCGTTACGGGCGGATCGGATGTTTATCTTATGCACCGCACGTTCCGGCGAGCGTTCCGGCAAATGTCCGTCCCTCCAAAGTAGTTGCACATCTCGAAAGAGAAAAGAAATTTCGTCTGCCTCAGGGAATGTAAGTAATCTCGAATTCGTGATCTCTTATATACTGACTTGTTGATGTCATGCTGTTTCGTTGATTTTTATTGGGCTTCTGTATTTGTATGAGATTATAAAACTCGGTCTGAGACTAATAGCGGATTTTACCTTGAGAATTGTATTTTGATGATATTGAGCTCTCAAGCCATGCAAATTGATTGCAAGAAACTTCCTAGAACTAGTTTATCAATCTTTCTTTTCTTCTGATCCTATATGTAAATTACTTAAACTCATTCAACATCATCTCTTTAAATCTGTCATGACGACTTCTTGTAACATCACATGAGTGCGAATAATGATTGGAGTTTCGTTATTGACTAGCTCATGAATATATTGACATTGATTTATGATGCATCTTTGGAAAAATCATTTGTGAGATCGTAATTTTTTTTTTTTTGTGAACTGCGTCGATCATGGCATTTATCCAATTTTGTAGTAAAACTGTAGAATTTTATCTGGCAAAATCGGAACTGCTGTTGTGGGATTATAGCTTGGGCTCTGCTGTTCACACTTCTTCTTCGATATTCTAGGCGAATCTGAATTGAGTGAGGGCGGTATCAGCTGCGAGAATTACGCTTTCAAAATTTTCATTTGAATTCAAATTTCATGATTTAGGAAGTTTTCGTTCGACGACAAGAATTTCGACTATTCCCACTAACACTTCAATGCTTGGTAATCCAGGCAATACTAAAACACTTTTGTGCGAAAACTGCCAAGGTCGTTATTCAAATGAGACTTCCACAGATGGCATAAAAAGTTTTGCTGATTCATTGTATTTTTTCATCATTTTTTGGGGTAAGGTATCGATCACGACCAGAACAGGGCTTGATACAGAACTAGTAGAAAGCATATTCCATCTGCAAGCCAAATAATTTTGCCACACGGTCCACAGAGATAAAACCATTCTCTAAAAGGATCAAATCCTGATCCATTACAAAAGCTCCAAAATTCCATAATCTCATACCAAATAAAACCATTTTGATCTTAAGTATCTTCTAAAGCACATAAATCGTTTCAGGGATTGACTCAGCCACCAACCGCGTAATCCTTTTACCTCAACTGATTTTTCACACCATTGTGATTCATTCTCACATTGATATTCCAAACACACGAATCTTCATTTCAAGATCACAAATCTCGTAAGAGCAACGTATAAGTAATCACAACTCAGGTAACTGTTCGATCTCCAATGATAAAAGTGACCCTCTAAAATACTCTTGCTCGATTTACACGCAACACATGTCCTCTGCGAATTTATATGCGAAAAAAAATAACACCCTCGTGGTCCATATTACACACTTGGATATAGTAGGATGAACATCTGATTTCTACCAAACTTTCACCCGGAAGTTTTATCTCAGAAAGATCGCATTCTCTACTCTAAAGGGACACTATGAATTTAAACGAATGCCTTTTGGCCTGTCAATTAATACCGAGGACGATACTCGAGATATATGTTGGTTTGGTATCAGTTCTCTGTTGTCGTATGTGTCTTGTTGGAGAAAATTGTGTTGAAATTGTCTGTCGAGGAAGAGAGAAGATACAATGTAGAGTTGTCGTGATACTCAAGAGATTGTCTGAGCTCTTTTGCAAGATCTTGTATGTAGCCAGGTAAGTATATAAACCATGTTTCACGTGTAAGATTGGTGCTTCGGTATGTCTTTTTTTTTTATACACGTAATTGAATTCCTGATGGAATTTTTCGTCATTGTTTGACTAGAGTCGATTCTTTAATCGAAATAATTGTGTTCTGTTGATCTTTCTGAGTAACATCTTGGAAATGTGGATTCGATAGACGATTATTTGGTACTTGATTGGGACGAAGCCCTTTTCGTTACAATCACTCAAGACAGCTCTTTCGCACCTTTATTTCAGTGAACTATTGAACCAATTTTTACAAAACTTTGCACAAATGCTATAGCCACATTCAAGGGTTCACATTTCCAGAATTATGCAGATTCATTGGCTCGAAGCTGATTAATAAATATGAGCGAATATATACATTATATAATTAGCATAGGTTTGTGGTGTTACTGTCCGTGTTTTGATCTCACACGACCAGGTGGCGACGAGTTATTCTCACTTCCAGAATATTGTACTGCATAAACGGAACTCAATTTGATACAATGACTAAAAAAGTCCTGAAGGTACGACTTTGCTTCGCCCTGTTTTGTCCTCAAGCACGGACACATCCAGGTAGTTTAGTACTTTATGACACTGAACGTGGACGGGTAGTTTTGTTATAAGTCCTTCGTAACAAAACTACCCGTCCGCACGCAGTGTCATACAATATTTTATGTTACGATTGCTCAAAAATCATATTCAAGTTGCGATTTTTGGGCACTAGTAACATAAATTAGTTTTACATACACGTGCGTCACGTGTGAATCTTGAATTTTACTGGCATTGATAGGGAAGGAAATCAAATTTTTTTTTTAGTTACAGGGGGAAAGATATTCCGATTATTATAATTCTGTTGATATTGTATAAATGTGAGTGTTATCGTCAAAAATTTTGAATTCGATGCAATGACCTCACGATTTCCCAACAAGTGAACTCAAAAGATGTTTGAAGCTTCCCCCCTTGTTTCCCAAGGGAATTACAATTACCCGGGATACTAGATTCCCAATTGAGTTTTTGATCATCCTTATTCCAATTAATTGAAGGATGAGGATTAAAATATCAGTTGAACTCTTTCTGTATTCTCAAAACATTAAATATTTCCTGATGTACCAGAATAACATCTTATCCTTCTCTATATTCTGTTACAATGAACTCTAAAGTGCAATGACCACAAGATAAAACGACTAATAACAATATCGCAATGATAGCTTCAGCTAGTCGATCTTATCATCGATAACATGTAATCGAAATTGAAATTAAACCCTTCATGTATCTCACATACTAGCCTCTTGTAATGTGTATTCATTCAATATTATACAGCTTCTGATGAGGAAGCAAGGACGCAAGATGGGGTATTATAACAGTACTTGGGCGTGTTTCGCATCTACGCGTGTATAAATATATATATATATATGTTTATATGTATAATAGCGGAAGCTGGACGCGAACTCGCCCCGCAGATAATTAGATGCGGCATTAAATCGCTTGTACACCGTTGAACATCCGCGATATTATTGTATAACCTTCGTCGCCTTGGTTTATAGCTGTTTCTGTACCTTTAGTAGCTTTTTTGGATGAATTGGAAATAGTTATGTCTCGGTGAATTACGTTTTCAAAATTCCCGCCTTTAATTTTGGGTCCAAATAAATTCTGAATCTAATCTTTCAGGGAGATTTGTGGGAATGCTGGTTTTTGTCAAAGCCTGACTGAAGTATTTTGGATCAAGAGTTACGAAGAAGACTATGGATTTCAGCTCTCAGAGTCTGGATGTAGAATCTTCTTCATCAAACTGAACACGTTTCTTTTCTGGTAATGCAATATCTGTTACCGCGAAGGATAAAGTAAAATTTCTTCCATATTTTAATAATTTACAAGGGGAGGTCTAACCTTGAGGAACTCGGATCTTTATGAAACTCTGGGAATCATCTTGTTTAGGTGACAAATGAAGGTATCTCCAAGGGTTAAGTCCAATGAACTTCCCATCCCGAGATACAGCTATCGAGGTTAGCATTGTTTTGTTAGTATATCTATATATGTGTCTTTTCAACATGGGCCTATAAAGGACAATGCTAACCTTTATAGCTGTATCTCGGGACAGGAGGCCCATTGGACTTAAGTCTTGGAGATGCCTTCATTTGTCACCTAAACAAGATGATTCCCAGAGTTTCATCAAAATCCGTGTTCCACAAGGTTGGACCTCCCCTTGTTAGTTAGATTTGACTCGAGTATGAGGTCTGCATTCAAGAATTTCAAATTGAATTATATTACCGCATCTCCAATAGAGTCATTGGATTCTACATTTGTAAGACGATGTATGAATGATGATCTATCTGAATAATTCTCAGAAGTTCACAAATCAAAATCTAGCACTTCAATGACCATTCGTATAAGCGACTTCTAAATTCAAATAAAATTATAACCTCAACACAAAAACTATTCTAAGAGTACACAGAGACCATCATTAATGTGACGCGCATTTATCAAGAAACAATAAAAAAATTCAACCAAGTGAAAAACCGATTCTCGCAAATGAAAGCCAGTCTCTCTTCATGGATGAAAATAGTCATATATAGCATCAAGCCACGCGATGAAGCCGTAAAACGTTTTCGAATAATACACGAAGGCGGCAATATCAACCTTACGCTTGGTGAGCTGAGGCATCTAAAGTAATGATCGTCTGAGTTTGCAATTACCGCGTGCATCAGGTACACATCACCATAATATACATACATACATACATACATCATTTTGCTTCTGTTATTTTCTCGACAATTGTCTTTCTATATAGCTTTTACCACGAAACTCAAGTCTGGAGAAAAGGAGAGAAAGAGAGGCAGAAACCAATGCTTTTCCTTGCAGCAAATCGACTCATTTGCCGCTTGAGAATCTCATCCTTTCTAAAGATGATACCCTTTCGCCGCCATACTAAGTATACACTGTTGAGCTTCTATGAGGCCGCGACCTATGTGATGCTTGATCGCGTAAATATGCACATGTGTAGTAGTGTCTTTGTTTGTTTGTGTGTGTATACGCAAATGCTTGATGTTAGAGAAGAGTTTACTGTCGTTGTTGTTGTTTCAGAGTGATTTAGGATTGGAAAGGCTGCCGATTGGGAGATTCAACCTGTTCGCATGTGGGGAAAGTGTTTTCCTAACCTCTATGAATGTACGGCTATATTTTTTTTGGTATTTGGAGTTTTAGAGTAGAGTGCAAGGTAGCATGTATTATAAGTACGATTGTACATACTGCATACATAGAAGGGTACACACATACGTGTGATTGCAGAGTTATGTCATTATGGAAGATTGAATAGAGTTGATTCCATGTTTGGTAGATCGGAAAATGCATTTAAACTGTTCTTGTAGGAATTGATGGAATAGCATAAAATCTTATAGGATGTACTCTTGGGAGTCTGAATTGTCCAGCTTCGAGATATACTGTCTCACCGTATCTCACTCGCACTCATATATAGGTTATGGTATACTATGACCTAAGGATTTGAGCGAGTTACATAGATCTCAAAGCTTGGACAATTCAGACTACTCTCGAGTGTACATCATATGGATGGTAACATATAGGTTCATTTCGGCTCTCTGGAGGAAGAATTCAATTTTTTGGTGGCTCACTGAACCGAAAACAACATTTCAGGATAACTATTATTTTGGGCCCATGCATATGGGTTACTTTAATATCAGAGGCATTCACATCCTTTTTGAGAAAGGATTTGTCATGAGTCCAAATGATCATGAGGATAGCAATAAACGAAATCACGGAAGGAAAACTATGGGGATATGCCACCGTTTTAGTTGGCAAACATAGCTTTTAACGATTTATCTGACAGTTTGCTAGTTTCGATAATCAATTCATCATATTCCAACAGAATAATTTTTGCTCTCATAATTTGAATGAGAGTCGATGGAACATATCAATGTTGCATTATACGCGTTCGGCAATCTCGGAAAAACTTTAACACTTGAGCATTTCTAACTCGCAGTTCGTAACAAAGCATCATTATTCACGTAGTTATCCTAATATCCATTCCATGACATCAGGTTCCCCCTAGATGTCATCACAGTCTACCGTATTATCACCCTGCAATAAATACTTTTCTTATTTAAAATAAAATTTTCAAATCAGACTACTCTTGACCCAGTCATTTCTGTAATCCTTTAGGGGGACGGAGGGAGGGGGAGAATTTTACATACTATCAAAACGAGTTTTGTGGTGGCACTATAGAGAGGTTATGTGGGGACAAATACATGTTGTGTGGTGGTGTTGGGGATTAGAATTGGTGAGAGAGGATTTCGAATGGCTTTGATATGGTAATCGATGGTGTTATTTGCATATACAAACTTTTTTGGCTTGCGAATTGATAGGTATATGAAATATGGAGGTAGAACAGCGTTATTGGAGTGGATTGGAAAACAATTTGCCAAGAGGAGTTGAGTGTAGTATGAATATCAACCTCGCGAAATACATCCCAAGAGAGAAATTTAAGAATTCAAACCCATGCATAACTATAACCTATATATATGTATTTGATCGTCTTTTGAATTCAAATTTTTTCGACAATTTTTCTGTAAAAACCAATTAATGATTGAACTTTCTCGCGAGTTTGTTCTTCTTCTGGCCTTTCCGTTTTGAAGACAAGACGGACAAGTAAACTACGCTACCAGACAGTTATTTGATAAGTTTCTGTTCACACCTTTGTATGGCAACTCTTCGTACATATCAATAAGGTACATAACGGTGCGTCTATTGACACTCGACTGCGTGAATCAGCTAATGAAAAGAACAACCGTTCATGTAATATATCTTCATTCGTCAGTCCAGATGGACTATTAAAGTATTGTAAACACAAAAAAAAAAAGGTTCATAAAATTCTTTGAGCTACTTTGCCACATTTTCCGGGTCAAACATGATAACAATAGGATTTCCTAACCTCTCATTCATCTTTTTTGGCTATCTGGACCGGAAGTCAATAACGTTTTCACAATAGTTAAGATGCGGACTAAATCTTACTCTGACCCTGCAACGTTTATCGATTAAGAAAACTAACTCAACTATCTGGGAAATTTATCACTAATTCAAAACCATGTTTTCGCTTGTAAATTTTTTTTGTACAAAGTTGAGGAAAGGAAGCTAACAGAGATTTTATAGTAATTCTATGTAACGCAGTCAAAACCTGATGCACCGAAGCAATTCAATTTCAAGGTAAACTCGAACGGAGGCTGTTAAACCTGCCACTCTGACTTGTAGCTCTATTTGTTTTTTTTTTTCCTGTACAATCAGCAGGTTTCACGTAACCGGTGTCACTCTACAGTCTTCTCCATTAGAGTGTAAATCCCAAGTGAGTTCACTCCTAGAAGACTATGTAACAGAACATCTTCTCTGACGCCTGATCAGTGCTTTACTCATTTTACCTTTTGTGTACAATCTATTATTCTGCGCATGCGCCTTTTGACGGACTGGTGAAAAGATAGAGATACCATTCTGCTTGTTATCTTAGAGGTTGGACGTGATGTTTCGAATACGAAAATTATTGTCTTTGATAATGTCGAATGTGGGATTGAGAATTCAGTCAGAAAAGGATCTCTTGCGTCAACTGTATGCATTCCATTTCGTATTTCGTCAGATGATATCATAGGTGTGTATTTTTCATAAGCTTTGATCAGAATTATCGAGATGTGAGTAGAAACTGCCTTTAGAGTTTACATTCTGAGATAGGGGAATGATATTCTCATCATTTATAAACAAAATGCAATCCAGTATGTGAGTTTTTATGAATATTTTTCACATGTATCATGCATAATGACGAAGTGAATGTTATCATTTTCTCGCACACTTGTCAGGATACGTGATTTTGGTCCAAAGTGTCTTCATTTAACACATTTAATTTCTCAATCAAACATCTACTCTCTCCGTCGGAATCAGTGAAAATCGCTCCCAATTCACTGATTTGCAGTGATTTTCACTGAAAATCAGTGCATATGCACTGCAAATCAGTGAGCGGAAGCGATTTTCACTGATTCCGGCGGAGAGAGTAACTTTTCACTGTGAAATATAATTCAGAAATTTTTCAGGGAAGTTTCTCGCTGAATTCGAATTAGCACCCAGCGCTTAATGGACAACTATGTCGTCATTAGAAGTGATGGGCATTTACACTTTTGACTAAAATTGAGGCCTTTTTATTTGGAGTCTTGGGATTTGATGATTTCGTGTGTTGGTACTAATCTACATCACTGAGAAGGTGGATTTGTTCGATTCAATCCAAAGTTAACTCACTGGTCGATGTTATTTCATTTTTTCTAGTTTCATTTTCATAATATTCGTCCGACACGGGAAGAATGTCTCATCTAAATCATTCCCAAAAGTAGCTACGAGTATGTATCAATTACAATATCTTCACGCAGTTGGAAAACATTTAGGAATGACTGTTATTCATCTTGTGAAACACTCTAGAATATTCTGAGTTTTCTTGATGAACATGACTTTGAATCAAAAGTAAATGACTCGGTTTTTATGAAAGATTCATAAAATTTTCTCAGCCACTGAAGACAAAATGAAAAATTCATCTAAACAAACATGATAAAAACTGCACCTGACACTTTGAAGAATGAGCTATGTTGTGAATTTTTTCTACGATCGGAACAAGTGTTCATAGTCCTTCAACATTATGTATTCCATCAAATATCTGGAAATCATATACCTTCGAAAAAATTCGTCCACGATTAAGGAAAACCAAGAAGAAATCAAATAACTTTCAATCTGACTTACACCATTAGAGAAAAGGAGAACAGAAAGAGAGTCAAGATCATCAATGCAACGGATTTGAACCAAAGGGCCGATTGTCCGTCTGCATCGAAGCGTAAAACAATCTACACAATATCCGCACCTGCAACCAAGAATCGAAAGCCATAGTTTACGCGTATTTAGGCCAAGAGGCGTTTGGCCCACTTTTTCTCGAACGATAGAGTCGCTGAGACTGCGGAACATCGAGATACCCAACACATACCTGTGTATATATGTGAGATCCGAGGTGTGCTCAAGAGCCAAAGGCTTGACTATTACACACGATATCAAAGTGTGTAAAGTACCGCATGAGAAGACTATGTGCGGATTTTCCGTACCCAAGGCATTGTCATCTAAGTACTTAGATGCACTTGAGAGTCTAACACCTATATTTGATTGTACGTTGTCTACGTGGGTTATACACTCATTGCAGGTGTAAGGGATGAGAATTTTGTATGGTAATGGGTTGTGGTATATTGAAGCAGGAATTAGTGAGGTACAAGTTCCCTGGTGGGCAAAATTTGAATTTTGATTGACGGTTCTACCGAGGAGTATTTTGTGTCTTACTTGAAAGGTATGGGCATTCCACCGAAACCTATTGAGTTTGTAACAAGTTTGATTGAAATTTCGTGGTGCATATTTTTGCCATAGCTTCGAGACCTTGAGTTATTTTAATTTACGTAGCACCTACGTAGGGTCCCACGAAATTCTATGGCACTATAGTGAATTTGTAAAAGTTAGTAAGAGTTTTGCTACATGTTTGCCCAATGAGAATCTAAGAATTATACTTTGAATGGTATCTCGTGAAGAGTTTGTCAATAAGAGACAATAATAGCTCATCTCATGAAGAAGTTCAAGATTCAAATTAAGTTAAATGATTTTTTAAGCAACGATTAAGAAGTCAATGGAATTCCATGAACTGTCTTTGGATCCATGAAAATCATTGATCTGATTTTAAAAACCTTCAACAGTAATATTTAGGTAGAAGAATGTGAAATAGTGCATTTCGATACGAGGGTGGGAATGTTGGTTTCCGAACAACGAGTGATATTTTCCGGCCCAAGCCGAAGGTGAGGGTCGGAATTATCACGAAAATGCGTAAACGACCTAATCCGAGTGTCGAATATTATTGATCCATCGTCTGCACGGGGAACCAAATCAAGAATTCCGTGCGGAAAAGTCATTTCCCGTACAGAAAATGGAAAACCTTATTCCGCATCCCAGGAATGATTGTTACTCCTAAGTATTAAGTAGTACTTTTTGATGAACTGTGAGTAAAAGTTGATGAAGTGTGCGTAAAGTGAACTTTCACGCACAGTATATCAAGGAAATGTTCCCGAGAAACCATGGAAAAAACTGACACAAATACCGACTTCCGCCGTTTCCATGTGTCGATAAGTCATTTCTTCTATCATGGGCATAAAAATTGTATTTTCCCCATTTCTCTCAGCTGATGACGATGAATGAATTGTGCCATCCTAATGAGACGGTTTCCAACTTTTCTCCAACAATAGATTCTCTTATATTTGCATCCAAATTTCAAAGAATAATCATTTCAATTTCGTGCAATCTTCACTCACTCCGTTAGCCAATTTCTCAAAAGTCACAGATTCCAAATAGTTACAGGAAATGAATTACTTGATCAAAAATATAGATGTACAAAAATATAACCGAATAAGATGGTGAGTTTGAAAATATTTCGATCGAAAAAAAAGGCTTGTCACGATGAAACGAAAATATCTTGATACGAATTTCTGACGACTTTTTCATAGTCATGCTGACAGCATCTTATTCTATAATGGATCCGTCAAAAGGCAAAATGCAGACAACGAAGGTAGTTTGACATCATGATAATCAGCGATGAGTTCATCAAGAGCTGTACAGGTATAGTACCCAAATCAATATTCGACTCCAGCGTACTGTCAATCTCGCCAAATATCTCGAGACGAAGGAAATGACGTTTTCCTTCTTGGTGTTCGGTAATCATATTGAGGGTGACTTCCTGCAATATCGAGTTTCCAAAGATACGAAATTACCAGCTCAGTTTCATTGATATCGATTTGAAACTGATACGATATTGACGTGACGGATACTCGAGAGTTTGCAGGATATAATTACGATATTAGTCGAGGATATTTGTCTAATTAATACTGTTTTTATTGTAAAGATGATTCGACAATTTTTTCACCCTCATAGAATAATCGAAAAGGGAAGAGACATTCCAGAATTCGATTGTTTGATAACAATCTGTCATTTGTTACAGATCAGTTTGAAATTTTATATATTTCGGAATTTCTAGACTTTTGGTAAACATCGAGCAGTGGAAGGATGATGCTACATTCAATCGAACAAGTGATTCTTGGCGAGATAATCGTATTGCCTTGAAATAAATTCCTTGAAATGATACTAATCCTGGTAAAATCCATCATAATAATGAATTTGATCCAGAATTGTCTCAAATTACAATCCCTGATAATATGACGAAAGATATATATATATATCATTTTGACTATAAGAAATTGTGATGATTAGTACGCTACCGAAACAAATATTTCGAGGGGTTACGAGTAATTATGAGTCAATCATCAATCCTCAATGATTGAATCCAGTTCTACATGTATATCATTCTTTATATAGACGTTTTTGCTCTTAGATTACAAAATCCTTCAGATAATTCGAATAAATCTGACAATGCATTCTAAGCCTCATGAAACAACTGAAATGCAGGTTGAAATGGCGCGAGTAATAATTGTTGGCAGCGAATTCTGAATTTTAATGAGTAAATCGAAATTAGGGTCATAAAAATCATTTATAGCTGAGTAAAAGCTGAGAAGAAATGACCAAATGTAATAACAGATATCCGCGAAATGACTCGAAGCAAGAATTTATACAGTCCAACATCATTTACGGTATTTTATTTACGAGTCTTGAGCAATTTTGCGCTCTCGATGACCAATCTTACGAGACGATTGACATTCTAATACTTGCCATTGTTTTTTATACTGTGGGAATTATATCTGTTGCGTAGGAATTTTCACAGATTGTAATATCATAATCAACACGTTGTGATGTTATTTAGATTGTAATGATAGGTTAGGATTCAAAATTTTATTGCTTCGACTTTAACCACCGAGAAAAAGTGTTGAAAGAAAGGATTTAGCATAATTATTAGAGCTAAGCATTTGTTGAGATCATGCATCTGCGCAAGCTCAAGTTACAGCCTTTTGGGGAGACATCAGTAACCTTTTCAATAAATTACAACGGGAGTAACACTGTTGTGGAAGATTATGGGAAAAGCATTGGTGAGAGGCTAGTAGAATTTACTAATTACACCGGCACATAAAAAAAAGAAGTATCTGTACTTTTGACCAGACCCACTTTTCTTAATGTATTTAGGCACGCTGAATCCGAATCCGAGGTCGGTTAGGCCCGGCTACGTCTTGTTTTTGAGAAAATCGTGAAAAATTCGGTGGAAATCGTGAAAATAGCGCAGAATAGCATGATTTTCTCGAAAACAAAAGGTAGTCGGGCCAAATCGACCTCGGATTCGGATTCAGCGTGCCAAAATACATATAGAAAAGTAGGTCTGGTCAAAAGTACAGATATCTTTTTTTTTGTGCCGGTGTTATTCAAATGATTACAGGCTGGATTGAATTGGTTTTGGTCAAAAGTTCAAACGGTACTGGTTCGATGTTGTTGTTCTAAACATACTAGCTCCATATCTCAGCCAATCAGTTGTTCCACATGAACGTACTGAAATCATGGGAAAATGTTTATCTAACGATGTTACTGTAAATTTGAAACAAATTCATTTTCCTAAAATAAAATTAAAACTGTCACTGGTCGTTAAATTTCAAATTCTCAGAAAATATTTTATAATGAAGTTTAAGAAATATTATGATTCGATGTTGACTCGTAGATTTGTTCATTGGAACAAAAAAAAAGTTCACAAATACCGTATCTGAACGCGCCATCTCCAAAAAATTCGCAACGCAAAATTGTATAGTGGTACAAGGCGAGTTCTGGGTCTCCCCGTTCAGAGCCTCACCATGCATAAACAGAGTGCGGCGGGACGACGACGATAACGATCGGTCTGATTCGACGAGCCATAGTGGAGCCTCTGGGGTCTCCGCCCCCGTTATATATTTTATACACGCACACCCAATCACCTTTATTTTGATACACTTTTACATCTATACATCACATATATATATATGATATGTGAGGGTGTACGGAACTCTGTGATATCGCGATGTGTACAGATGTGTATTTTTTTTGTTTTTTTTTTGTTTTTTCGAGTCGAAAGAAAATTCACGAGTGTAAAAACAATACGAGCTAGATATACTGGAACTTAGATTGAGCGTCAAAACACTCGAGGTAGCCACGTAGTGTGAAAACTTGTTCAGGGCTCTTGTGTTGAGCTTTTTCAGTTTTCAGAAGAGCACGCACAGAGTGTGCGCTTCTTTTTTTGAGGGAGACAAATTGGATGCCATCGTCGTAATTGGATAGAATGACTTGAATTTTTGTTCAGAATGTAGCCTTGAAGTTATTTGGATGAGAATCGGTGAACAGAATACTTGCCTTCATTTCGGATTTCTTCATTGTATATGATCAGAACTCATGAAAGAATTTCTCACTGGAATTTGAGATGCTTGTCTTGAATTGACTTTACTGTTTATTTCCAAGTTGATTGAATTAACAATAACAAGTCACATTGATCTCTTACCCAAATTTTGAAGATGATTTTCTCGATTTCGTTGGAGTTTCACAGAATTATATGTCAATTATTGGGCTATTAGAAAATCATTGGGGGTGAACTTGTTTTGAAACGCCGCCATTTTGGCCTCGCGTATTTCGTATAAAAATGTTTTGAGATTCGGCCATATTGAATTTTTCTGCCATCTAAAATAACACCGAGGTCTACTCCCAATTGCAATACCAGTCCAAAATTCATGCTCAATCAATAAAATCAAGGCAGTTTCATACACACGATGCGAAAAACACTTTACATAATATTACCTATGAATCAGCCTCAAAGCTTATAAGAATGACTGAAAAATGGATCATCCAAGAGTTTCCGTTAGCTAAGCCCCAGACTAATATCACACTATATACATATATGACATGGCTCAGATGTGTGACTCTTCATTATTCGAATATTGCAGTGAGAAGTGGTGCATGCTTTACGAGCCTCTGTTTCATACGCAATAATTCAGATGTAATGCAATGCTAGAATCTTTTCTTTAACTATACTTATCCTGATGCGAAATTGCAACTTTTTTCGCATGCTGAGCACATATATGTATGCAATACTAAGTCACAAGCATATATGATATGATACTACTCTTTGCATCGTGCTATATGGATGCATGCTGGTCTATACTTGGCGCCATATAGGCACACGAACAATGACCGAGCGTTATTTCTTGCGTTCCCGGAAAGTTACTCAAATACGGAGACACATATAACGAGTGATACATCTGTTGGATTATTTATAAGTGTATTGTGTATTTAGGAATTGATGCAGAGACAAATGGTTCATTTCGTTTGCATTTCAAGTGAAGCAATTGTTTTTATATCTGACTCGGATATCATAACAATGTAGACGCAATAATTGTAGATTAAGCCTGAAAGATGGCTAGTCCATGTGCCTGACATTTTTAGGTATTTTGAAGTACCTTTACCTTAATGATAATAATTTTTGTATTCGGGCTTGAATCTAAGTTTGAACTAGCCAGAATTTTCAGAATCTGTAAACTAGAGAGCTTGAAATAGTTCAGTCTCACTACTCTAAGCCACCACGGAAATTTGAACGAATTTTATCCCCCAGAAATAGTCAAACGTGTTCGCTAGCAGTCGACAGAATGGATAAAATTATATAAACCATCACATACATATAAAATAGAGTGTCGATGTAAGCACAGTTAAAAATGCTTACCGCGCCAAAAATAGCGAAAATACGCAATAAAAGTCAGAACTCTGGGACCCTGTATTAAGTAATTTCATCAAGTCATGTAGGGCGACTCTCTACAGCACTGAAATTTCGCATTCACCCTCGTTATTTCGCTTGCGTCTGCTCCCAAAACACACGAATGAATGCACCCTCGCTTCCTGAAATGCATACACGCACACACACTTACAAATACACACACACACAAAGATACGTGCACTTGAGTGCATAAGTGTATAGAAACAGACGAGCTCGTAATATAATGAGGCGCTCTAGAGCCGCATATGACATATAACGACACTACGCAGCTGAGCTAATGGAATTGGGTGAAGTCTTCATTTCTCCATGACATATGCGATATTATACTCTTACATTTCACATTTTTGATCAGCCAATTTCACGTTTATCGTTTGTTTACTTTAACAGTGTTTAAAAATACATGATTACGATTAGAATTTTGTTGAGAGGTTTTGTGTGTTTCCTCAAGCATCATTTGATTCATACAATAACTAGCGCATAACCTCAAAACTGAAAAAGATAGCTAGTTATTGTAGTAATGGATAACTGATGAAAATTTGAGGTTGAATGAGTGTACGTGAGAGAAAGTCCATTGTAAGCATGATTGAAGTTTGGAAGATTGAATAGAGAAGTCGATGAACTCTGGGAAGCTTACTCATGAAAAACACCTAACACTGTATAGGGTGCAAGCTATGGGCAAGTTGTGTGCTTTGTTTGATTGACTTTGTTATGACTTTTCACCGTACCACCTCTCATAACCTATAAGCTTGCTCTGTGGCTCAATTCAAAACTTTGTTAACCAAGTGCAATTATGACATTCATAAGTTTCTTGCGGGAGCAAATTTTCCTCCATCAAACCGAAAGTAATAACAATTATTAGTTTCTCGAGACTCATCGGCTTATTATACAAATAGACTCAAAAACAATTGGTTGATACACAACAACATCTAACCTTTGTAATTGTTGGTATGAAACTGATGTTGTGAGGAACTAGAAATCTATCAATTACTTATTATGATGAACAAGATAATTGTGGATATGATTATTGAGTACTTATAAAAGGTAAATGCCGCGCCGTACATTTTTTCATATCGAGTGACCGCGATGTCACTTGGCTCGGATGTTTGTTCAAAATATGCCATATATGAATGAATAGAACGGATGTAACGGTATACTATTTGTGTATCATTTCAACGCTTCGTTGACTTTCACGCTCGTGATCCATAATGCATTAGCAGTCATTATGGTCTCATCACATTTTACATTAACGTCGAGTGCTATCACATATCCGTAGCTATTTTCTATAAGTCTCGAAAGATGATGGATAATTTTCTCATTGTCCTAACACACTCTTACACTTTTACTTTCACTCAACAGAGTGTATATATACAGTGCGTATCACCAAGTTCATCATAACCTCTAACCACACATATGACCTAACTTATTAAGTCTTCAAGGAAATAGCTAGTGCTCCTGAGCCTGAAACATAAAAGATGATGCTCTCGAATTTTCAATTCCGAACGATATTGGTTAGGTTAGAGGGCGCTACCGCAGTAAACCCCAGCGCGGACGTCGTAGAGAGATACATAACCTATGTAAAAACGAACCAAAGTTATACCCTGAAGGAATGCTATGTAAGATTCGATAGAAACAGCTTGGCAGAGAATTCAAGAGAGACTCTTGGGTGTAGATTTATTCAGACTAGAAAGTAGTATTGTAAAAATCAATACAGACTACAGAGTAACTGCGGCAAAGGGAAGATTTTCCGCTTTCCAGACGTGCCCGAGTTTTTTTCAATGTTTTTCTACGCTTGGGTATATGTACGAGTTGCATAATTGGAGAGACTCTGTGGAATTTTCAAGCTCGGCAGACTGTTTTCATCCATTTGATAATTGGATGCAGTTTTTCGTATTGCGGACGGTGAAAGCGCGGTGAAGAGTTTCAAGAGGGGTTGAAAGTGAGATCGTTAGTTTTGAATTTTTGTTCATTTAGTCTAGCTTTGTGGTGGTATTCTGAGCTGCTGGTACTGGTTTGACTTGATGAATCCAAACTGTGGTGTGATGGGAAATATTTATGAAAATTGAGATATCTAAATTTAGGTGAGGGTTTGAATGGTCTTCTTCGAGGCTTCAATTAATTGAGCGTTCATTTGAAATGGGCTGTTGGTTTTGATGGCTGTGATAAATCAGAATACCAGGCAATTCTTGATTAGATATTGAGAAACTTGATCAATAAGAGATCATAAAAATCCATTCAAGTTCACAAAGAGCGGTCATTAATGAACGTTGAAAAATTTTACTCGCCGTAGTATTCACAGTTTTTCTTATTGTTATGTCATTCAATATGGTTGATGACTGCAGTAGCATAAAATGTAATAATTATAGCTACTGTGACGTCAACATTTGAAATTGAGATCTCCTGTGGTTACTTCGTTTGATCGGTCGTTTTAACACAATTCAAGTTCATTTTGACGATACTTCTAAGTCCAACCAAACCATCGCTATTGGACCACTTCATTTTTATCCTAAAATAAATCCCCATCAGAGCTATGAGCGATATTTATTCACACTGGTATAACTCTGAATACCTATTGATGATTACTTTGTTATTATGAAAGACGCGTTATTATAGTATCCCATCCGAGATTTTAGCATCTTTCGCTTTCAATCAGTACACATGTGCAACCAGATACTTGACTCAACACTATTCAGACAAATTAGAAGATACGGAAATTCATTCCCCTGTCCAATTGTTCCTGAAGAGATGTATTCATAAATGATCAAGTATCCATTCTTTTTTTTTTGTTCATAACATAATTCATGGCATCATTCAGCGCAATACATTCTGCCGTAAATACTGAGGCTTGTTTGTCTACACTCTGCATACTACTATAATTATCACCAAGTACAGCTGATCCGCTATGCGGTTGGTCGTTCAATTTACAATCAATCAAATTCAATTTACAATCAATCAAAGTCGGTCAATGAAAAAGAATAATTTTCCTGTAGAGTTTTTTTGGATACCATCACACATTGGAGTCAGAGGAAATGAGGAAGTCGACAAATTGGCAAAACAAGCTACAAGTAGAGAGTTCACTGATATCCACATGATCCCTTTCACCGATATGTATGAATATTTCAAACATCTTGCGTTTGAGAAGACCCAAGAAGAACTCAGGCTTAAAGGTTTGAAAGATGGTAAATATTATTTCTCTAATTACTATGAAAAGTCAAAATCGCCTTGGTTTGCAAATAAGAAGATCTCAAGAGAGTTGATAACCACTGTCAATCGTATAAGAGCTAACCACTACAATTTAGCATCATCTCTGTCGAGAGTAAAAATTATTAATTCGCCTAATTGCAAATGTAATCAAGAAATCGAAGATATAGAGCACGTTTTGTGGAGATGTAATATGTACGAGAAAGAAAGATCTGAACTTTTATCCTCCCTAAGAAGAATTAATGTAGAACTCCCTTTCAACACTGATTTAATTGTATCTAAACCGAATATAACTGCTTGTAGAACAATTATGAAATTTTTGAACGATTGTCACTTGTGCATCTAGTTCTTATTTGAGAGTGCAAATGCGCCCAATTGATATGTTGATGATTCACTGATGTATTTTTTCTGCTTCAGCCAAATAGACCTGCACAAGGTTTGAAAGGCTTAATAAAAAAAAAAAAAAAAAAAGTATCCATTCTCATCTATCCAATGTAAATTCTTCAAAATATCACATGAACCTCATGTCGATATCGTGTACCAAAATTCCCAGATAACCTACGTTCTTTTTAGTCAATCAATAGAGTCTCATGTGAATTCAATCAAACCTAACCTGTTAAACATAATCACAAGGTACATTGCATACGAATCGAACACGAGAGCTCGTGTAATTGAGAATACGACTTCGTAATGACATTACCACTCCTATAACTACTACACGAAGTAAACTGTATACCCATATATCTATGTAGATAAAACAAGGAGTCAAGATTGAACCGTCGAGTACCCAGAAATACAGTATTACATCGGCCTTTATCGTTGGCTGCATGAAAGCGTCAGGTGCAGTTTCATCGTCACCGCATCAGCCTTTCTCAATTCTCCGATGTCACTGCGGTAACGACCCTAATTCAATATAGATATATATTTTTGTAGGTATACATTAGATTCAATGCCGAATTCTGTAATTTGATTTTACCGGATAATAGAAGCTAAGCCCGATAGTGAAGATAATATAGTTGTCTTTTGGTTGTGGAATGTTTGGCGCCAGGCTAATTAGCTCGTAGCTTCCGTGTGTTTAGGAAAATTTTACGTGGTTTTGTATGGCTTTTTTTTTATTATATTCTTAATGTGTATTGTATAAACATTGTACATACATGATACCAGATATTTGATATCTTGAAATCTGGCGATGTTTTGTTTATCTTACAACGCATTCGTAATTGGAGAATTTTGCTCGTATAGTGGACAATAGCTCGAATGAGGAATTTCACGCGGAAGAGGTACTTATACATACTCTGATACCATGTGAAAATTTCTGCTTAGAGATTTCTCTCATTGGATATTTTTCTTAAATAAAATCGTCTTTCATAGTGAATTTAACGTAACCTTAGTCGTTGAATGGAGCGTTGAATGATAAAAATTAATGGTAAACAAAAATTCTGGATTCTCAAAAGGTTATATATATTCTGGAATGTCGATGATAAATGAGACTTTTAAACGAGACTGGCACGGCGAAGAGTGCAATGAGCTTTCGATTATACAACTGTTCGTCTTTCTTTATTCCTCCTTTTGTCTTTATTTCTTCGACATTCTTCTTTATGGCTGTTGGAGTTGAAGACATTTCTCATTCTTCGATTTCAAAGCATTGAGTTTTGTAAGCACTGGATATATAGCTTCAGGAATCAAAGAGCAATCGATAGCGTCGACTGAAATATTGATAAAGTATGGAAAAGATATTCAAATTTTACTATTTTGACCATTTTTTTTTTTGTAGGATTCGAATCAGGAATGAATTTCGAATTCGTGAAATTTTGCGTAATTTAAATGCACATTATCGGACAACCGAATGCGTCCCCAAAAATATTCTTAAAATATCGACATCCAACTGGAATTATTGTTTCGTTTCGTGTTCAACCGGTTTTCGAATCACTTCTGCGACGAAATACGTTCAATCGGCAAATTTTGAAAGGTGTCAGTCATCCATGATCTTACATGTCGATTGATTCTTTATCAATAAATGTGCAAAGCATAACTTCATGAAAGATTCACATAGTCGAAGTATTTTTTTTTTTTTAAATACGGGAGAATATGAAAAACTTCACTCACAAGAAATTACTACTTCCCCATTTCAATCAGAACCAACTCGGATTCTGCAAAATTTAAATCAACCTCGAGACAATCTTTCTCAATGGAAACCATAATCATCATCATGGTCTACTAGAAATCCATCTCAACTGCCACCTCAGTTTCTCGAAACATCATTATACCTCCTGCTTCTATACAATGTATCTCTAGATCGTCACGATTTTAACCAAGAATCTTACTCTACACAACTCTGTATTACTATTTCGATTTCATACTTGAAACTATTATATCGTCGACTCGTCTGCTTCATCCAGTTTACTCAGAAAGTACATAACATCACAGCCCTCTGATGTTTCTTGTGGATGAAAGTAAAACCGGCACAGCGGAGGCGTTGACGAGGCCGCCCTGTATTATACATCTACAGACACTGACTATCATACAGAATATACATATATATATATATATAAACTATGTAGATATAGGTTTGAAGAGAGCCGGATATGAGAGAGCTAGCCGCGGTCAATGGCTGCAACGCAGTGCAGTACACTCTTCTTGGTGTATTATATATCCAATGCAGAGAACTGGCCATCGCATAACGTTATATATATAGATACTTGTGGTATGAGGTACGTACAGGTTAATGTTCGGTTGCTGACTTGGAATTTCCTTTATTTTCTATGTTAGAAGTTAAGAATGAGGAAGAGAGGGTGACTTTGCTACAATGGTGATGAGAATTTTTGAGGTTAGGAAGGTTGTAGGAATGTGGTGTACAGGTTAGGTTGTACCCGATGATGGATGATTTTTGAAGGGATTGAGATTTTGAAGTGGGTTAAGTTTCCTTTACTTTTCGCGATAGAACATGAGAATGGCTATGAAAAAAAAGGTTAGGTTGCACCCGTTGATATCTGATCTTTGTCAATACTGCATGAGATGATTTTGGAGTAAATTGTAAGCTTTCATGTACTGCCTGTGGTAGGATTTGTGAATGAGGAAGAGCAGGGCGTGGTTACTACGATGATCGAATGAGTTTTGAGCCTCGGGAATGGTATGTTGTAGAGGTTAGGTTGCACCTATGGATGTATGATTTTTGATGGAATTGAGATTTTGGAGTAGATTGAGTTTCTTACACTCTCTATGACAAATCGTAAGAATGAAGAACAGTGGCATGAAGGTGCTACGACGGTGAAGCATATTTTGAGGTTAGGAGAATGCTCTATGGAGTATAGGTTATTGAGAGGTTAGGAGATGGTATCGTGTGTAGTTTCAAGTTGCAAACGATAGTGCATGATTTTTGTCAGGACTGAGGTTGCAGAGGATAATTTGGTAGAACCTTTCCATCTCTGATGAAGGAGGGTTTTAAGTAGAAAAAGTCGAGTACGGTAAGACAAGAGAGGCAGTCTGAATTGCATGTAGGAGGTTGAGCATTTCGAATTGTGTATACTCGTGCCGCGGTATAATTGACTAATGACTTTGAATTTAAATTCACATAGTAAGAAACATCGGAGACACCGATTGAATGTTTTTGAATGTATTTATGCCAATCAGCAACATTGCAAACCTGATGAAAATTTAATCTGTCCATGGGTTAATCCAAACTGAAATTACTCCTCTGAATCCATATTCGCTCATTCATGATGAATCGATGACTGATTGGAGTGATAAAGATCAATTATAGAGTTTGGATTAATAATATTGAATTTCAGTGAATACAAAAATCGATTCTTGCGTTAAAGTTCCTAGCTGTTGTGATGCTCGGGTTGATATCAATGAACTTGTCGATAGAAGTAATTTGATAAAAAATACAAAGAATGATAATACTGATCATACGATGACAAAGATTTTTATGGGTTATTAGTATTTTTGAATCATACGGAGTCAGAAGAAAATCTAGGTTCTTCAGTTATCACGAAGAATCTCGACATCAAATTGACATAAATGAACAGTTTTGACATTCCATAGCTTGTTTATCAGATCATGTTACCCTTGGCTCCTCTTGAATTTTCACCAGAAAGCAAAGATGTGTGCATGAATTTTTTATCCTAAAGTTTCATAAAACAAAAAATCAAACCCAAAAACCCTGTATTATCATCACTAGATTTTCCTCCAACTTGAATCCAAAAAAATACATTGCTTCTTATAAGGTAAGTGTACCCAACTTGCCCCCATTAAGCCATTTTCTTAATAACTTTGGCCCATCTCCATATTTTCCAACGTACCTTAGCTCATTTTAAAGCTTGTCTTAAGACCTTTGGAATGAGCTAAGATACGTCCAATTTGAATATAGTGGAGCCGAGCTGTTTGAATTCTCCCAAAAGGTGATTTTTGAGAGTTTACAAAAGTGTGTACCCAACTTGCCCCTATCATTTAAAACAATGTAAATCGGCGATGAAATGCGAAAAATGGCTTTAATCCGTTTTGATCACCGCGCAGCGGCATTTGTAGCTTTTAGCTGGCCCAAGACATCGTTTCCGACCTATTTTGACGTGATAAACACATTCTGAGTAGTAAAAAAAGCCATACTGCACGCCTTTCCGAGATAACCATATGGGGGCATGTTGGGTACACTCCGATGTCGGCCTTCTTGTTTTACAAATCATCTCCGTGTCCTGTACATAAAATCGCTTAAAATCAGAGTTTTTCAACTCTGAAAAGCGGATTTTGAAGGTCTTGAGACAAGGAATTGAATGCGCTGAGGTACGTCAAGATTGGTCGGATAAAAATGAATTGGCACCGGTTTTAGTGAACGCGATTTCCTCGGTGATTTCTTAGCCGTGCAAACACGAAAAATGGAAAACTCACTTTATATTTTCTGGAGAACGCACAAATGATCCGGGGTCGATGAAAACTACTTATTTTCCCATATTTTAACATAACAAACGTAAAAAAAAATTGCGGGAAGGTCAACGAGCGCCCATTCCTGAGATCGGCATATGGGGGCAAGTTGGGTACAGAGGCAAGTTGGGTACACTTACCTTACTCAGAAAAATAATAGAAATATTTCATAAATTGACCTCTGAGTTCATTGAACACTGATTTCACCGGAATCTCGTTACATAACTCTGAAAACACTCTGTGAAACAAAACACGAACTAATCCAAAGAGAAATCTCAGCAACTGTAATCAAATGATGGAAGCGACTCCTCAGTCTTCCTCCGCACGATTACACATTATAATAACAAAACCACGAACATTCAAGTATTTTGATTGAATCTCAAAGAATCTTTTAAGACGAGAATGAAATGATGAATGCTCACGATCGTAATCACTCCATAATCGAACTTCCAACTTCTCATCTATTCACTCACACATGGATTCGAATTGTAACTTTCCCTTCGCTACCATCCATACGTCACACATCATTTTATATTTGGGATAAAATTTTCAAATAGAGAATCTTTCACGGATATTTCGAACATTCATCTCTGAGCAGATAATTTTCCAATATTTATTTAGTATTTCAATACTGAAGTAACGGATGATTTATTGAATCTCGGTAACAATTCGAAGTCAATTTTAACTTTATGAAGGTTATATCGTAAAACGGTCTAGTCAACGGTTTTCATTGGAAGAGCTTTGCTTGATGGAACGTCTTATTCCATTCAATTAACGATCTCCAATGTTCGCTATAAGATTTTCAAGTGTCTTCCGTAGTGGATGACATGGTGTTTGTGGTTTGTTGTATCGATCGTTTGAGAGGTTAAACAACTCTTCGAACTAGTTCTTTGAGAAGATTATTTCTAGGCAAAGCTCGTTAGCTCGATCGTGGGAATTTTTATTGGGGCTTCTCTTGTGTATAGACTACTCTTGCATTTTTTTTGCTTCTTGTAATATATGTGTCACTTTGGAATTGCCTTGATTAAAGTATCTCTGAGTGCTTCGTTTTTATGGAAATTTGAAGTGTTTTTGATTTTTCAGTAGATCTTGTAGAAAGAACCATGAATCTGTTCGAAATTTTGGCTTGTTTTTGATTCATAAAATGTCTTGGAGCTATAAAAATGACCCTTGGCATTCTTTTGAGTTTCACTCTATCTTTTTTGAAGCAGAAAATGACAGAACTCGATGTCTTTTGATCTGATCTGATCTTGATTCATAAATGTTGAGAACCTGATGCTGGAAACCTAATGATGAACTAGCGTTTTTGCCTTACTCGCTACCGCTCGTTCGGCTTGTAGTTGTTCTTGATAAGTCATAGGCACCAGAAATGCTTCTATAGTTCAATAAGAATAGTTGTAAAATAATGATTGCTGATCAATTCAAGGTGTCTAAAAAAAGTTTTAAAATAGTTCGCAAAATTGGTATTATATCAAATTATACTGGGTAATTGTGGAGATATAACTTCAAGTAAGCAACAATGAATATTGCGGAATTGCATAGTTTCTTTTCAATTAGCTGAGCTGGTTTATCTTTGATGAATCGATTAGGCTGAAAAACTTCCGTTACATGGCGTGAATGTAAAGGGTTAATCAAAGCGATGTCAATTCAATTCATTGTGCAGTGTGCATAAGTTGACCGTTGATCTCCGGACTTGGTGCATATAAGAGCAACTACAAACTAGAACAAATTAGGCCAAACTACACCGAACTAGACCAACCTGATTGGACCAAACCAAACCGAATTAGATCGACCTAGATTGTACTAGACCTAATTGGACCGAACTAGATCGTATTAGACCATACTAGACTGAACTAGACCGAATTAGACCGGAGTAGGCCGAACAAGACTTAATCACCCCAAACTAGACCGAGCTAGACTTAATTAGACCGAACTTAACTGATATAGATCGAATTGGCCCGATCTAGACCCAACTACGCCGAGCTAGATCGAAAAGGACCAAATTAGACCGACCTAGATAAAAGTAGACCGAATTGGACGTAACTACGCCGTATTTGACAATATTAGACTGAAATAGACCGAATTAGACCTTCTCTCATTGCTCGAGATTTTCAAAGTGGTGGAAGAGCAATGAGAGTTTATCACTGACACGCGGCTCAAGTGGCCGAATGTTCGATGGTCAGAACGTCCTTATATACGAAAGTTCATCTTCGTTGAGCGCTTGCGAGAGAGGTGATTTTAACCGGCTATTTCTATTTGATTTCTCACCATTTTTACTTTTGGCAGGTCTTCGGCCTTCCGCCGGAGATATATATATATATATATATATAATTAATTATGACACTCGATCGATATGATCGGATATCGTATTTATCACTCGCGGGAATTTCAAATTATGGAAGTATATTTGATCGGTCTTTGCGAGTTAAAGTCAGCTGGTATTTCTGAAATTGATTGAGAGTGGAGAAAAATCCATTCTCGATTGATGCCAAAAATTTCAGCAGTACCAGCTGACTTTAACTCGCAAAGACCGATCAAATATACTTCTTTAATTCGAACTAGACCTAATTTAACAGAACTAGACCGAACGCGACCTAATTACCCCGAACCAGACCGAGCTCGACCGAGCTAGACTCACTTCGACCGAAGTCGACCGAATTAGACTAAACCTAACCTAATCAGAAAGGAATAGACCACATGAGAATAGGTTAGACCGAATTTGACTCAATAACGCCAATCTGGACCAAACCAGACCGGACTATACCATTTCAGCCCGGTACTTCCCACCCCCATCCCCGTCCCCATTATCATCCCCAACCATCCATCCACTCATTAGTCCACCCATTCATTCATCCATGCACCCCCCCCCTACCCACCGTGTTGTGGTTTGGTGATTTTATGTAGTAATCTCTCTTTGACATTCATTAAAATAAAATATTCTGATAGTAAACCTAACGAAATTGTTGCAAAGCGTTGCAAGCAATAACTGGGTGCTTACTTTTTGAAGTTACCAAATGAGAATTTCAAGTATGCCAACATCCTATTCTTTCGTCTCATTCCATCACCAGCGTTGCGAGAAATCAGTCAGTCCCCTGTATAAAACAGCTACACTTTACAAAAGTAATGAATGCGCACACATTGCATGTAATATCAATCAATAAAGAACGCACGAACCATCCGAAGCCAATAGAATCTGGCATTTAAAGATATTTGACTTTGAGAATACTTATATTGTAGAGCTGTCATCAATGAATGACCTATTTCCACTATGTTTTCTTAGCATGAGAGCTTGTGGGCAATACCAAAGTCTGTAACTCTAAAGCCATTGAGCATCCAACTGTACACCTTCAGATATCGTCTTTGGGGGTTGGATGAGACTGTTCACCAAAACCAGAGACCTACATCTCGTGCACCCCTGGTTAGCTCCAATCGATATAAGTTTCGCAAAAAATTTACGTTATTTTTGTGCCTCCACGCTACTTCTCTGTACCATTGCCATAATCCATAACCCATCACTCACCAACCTACCCATGACCCATACGGCCACCCGACCACGGACCCACCCACCCATCTACCCACTCATCCACCCACCCATGATATTTCAGTCCTTCCACATAGGCAACCAGATACGAGGGATCCGGACGAACAAAATTTAGACTGGCGCTTAATTATTGGAAAAAAAAATTCGATGATGCAATTACATTGCAATGCCTAGGGGAGTATCCAAAATAACACACGACGTAACCAGTGAATGAATCGAACAATCTTTCACGTAACTCCAAATCGAACAATCTGCTATAACTTCTCATAACTCAATTCCTCACGACTCAATTCCTCATAACACATTCCCACCAATTCACCAACCCATGTCCCACACGGCCACTGTTCCACCTACCCATGACCCATACGACCACCCGATCACAGACCCACTCATCGAACCATCACCCACGGATTCACCAACCTGCCCATGACCCATACGGCCACCCAATCACCGAATAAAACCCAACCGAACCAAACTAGAGCAAACTACACCGGATGAGGCCTAGGTGTAATTAGACCTAATTCCAGCATTTCTATTCCCATGACTATGCCTCATTTCTGATAATTCATTCCTCATCACTCGAATTCCTCATAACTCGACTTCCTCATAACTCGAGTTCCTCATAACTCGAGTTCCTCATGACTCGAGTTCCTCATGACTCGAGTTCCTCATGACTCGAGTTCCTCATAACCCGAGTTCCTCATGACTCGAGTTCCTCATGACTCGAGTTCCTCATAACTCGAGTTCCTCATGACTCGAGTTCCCCATGACTCGAGTTCCTCATAACTCGAGTTCCTCATGACTCGAGTTCCTCACAACTCGAGCTCCTCATAACTCTTGACTCGTTCTTCAGAGGTGTTTATACATAATTCTCCATAATTCGTGCCTCATACCTCATAGCAATCCATCCATCCATCCATCGACTCACCCACCCACCACCCCACCCAACCATCCACCCACCCATTACACTTCACCCCTTCCGAAAAGGCGACCCGATGTGCGGCATGTGGACGGACAAATTTTGCCTGGCTCCTTAATTGTTATAATTCTCAAAGATTCAAATCTTTACATCGATCGAGCTCAATCTGGAAATATCATGGGTAACTCGTTGGAAATAGGTACTTTGATTTGACTCTTGATCACATTGAGCATCGATTCAATGGAATTTTGATCGAAAGAATGTCCAGAACCATATGGTTAGAATAATTATAAAGAGAGCATTCGTCCATTACTTTTAGGCTGATGACTTCTGAGTGTATCTTTGATCAAATCACGGGATAACCATGGGAATGTACTCTTCCAATTCTGGACATTCTGGATCACAACGTTTGCAGTCATAGTTTGTCTTCTTTCAACTCAATTCTGGATTTGGTTGAGGGCTCATCCAAAAAATGGTGTGTAAATTCAGAAGCCTCAATTTGAATAGCTACTCCTATAATTTTTACAAAATAAGAATAGGTTGTAATCTTGATGCTCTTTCGTGAATTCAAATTGACTAATGATTATCTCGTGGTATTTGATTCCACATCTCATCAGCTTATATTGATCGCTGCATAAAAAGAAGTATTCGAAGCATTCAAATTTTCAAAAATTCAAATTTCCCGCGTCGTCGTAGGCACCTTGCAAGCTCCAAAAAACTTTTTTTTCATTTTCAGAAATCTTTTATGGTGCACCTTGCACAGCTGTCCTATCCCCACGCGGGCCTTCTACCCTGTCAACCCACACCCCTCTCACCCACCCACAACTTCACCATATCATCTCTATCGAAGAAATCATCAAATCTAAGCCTACCCCATGGCAAACACCAAAAAATTGTATCAATCAAAAAAAAAAAAAATGAATCGAGTCATCCAGACTAGAGTACAGAAATAAGTCCGTATCTCGCCGGGCTCGAGTAAGCATCATATCACAACCCGGCAATAGCGGAGGGTTGCCGCCGCGACTACGCCCGTATCGATCGCCACTACCACACGGAAACCATCACATATGTATACCGCTCAGCGTCCCTTGAAACCCCCACAACACTTCAATCCTCAAGACGTCCCCTTACCCACTACAAAAAAGAAATCAAGATTCATCTTTTGCACAGTGACCCTGTCACCTACACCCCCCCCCCCCCCATACACTAGACGGTAGATGAATTTTTTTTTCAAAAGGAGGTTTTGTAGAAAAGGCACGTGGTGAATTAGACACGAGGTTAATCATAGCTGAAAATTCTGCAGCCAAATGTAGTATAATACAGGTCTCAGAAATGTGAGTGTGTACACTTGCCGGAGGCCCTTTTCAATTCATGTCTCAGTGAATCGTCTTTGCACTATCTATACGTATATAGTGTAAGGTGTATTATAAAAGAGCAAAACTTGAATGAAGGTGTACTGTATGTAAGTTACGCGTGCTGTGCTTGACCGCCGACGACGAGAAAGACGTTGACCTCCTCGAGGACGTCTCATAGATAGTGTTCATACTAGCCCTATATATTACAGGTGTGATGAAGAGCTTTTAAAGGTTTTTGCTTATCTCTAGTAAAAGTGGTAATAGTAGTAGTAGTAGAAAGCTATTTTCATTTTTTCGACGGTTTCAAACGCATAAATTATATCTCAAGATTGTGGAGAGTATGTTCAATGTGCTTTTTGCATTCCAGTATGAAGAAGTGAGTCCAAGTTTTTTTTTTTTGAGTCTTCGATAATACGTTATCTATTGCTCGTAACTCTTGAAGACGATGGGTGGTATCCCGCTCTCAAACTACTATTTTTCACCCTCGCAATCGATTTATGCTCCCCATTCAAATGTACAACCTTACTCACAAAACCTTTCACACTTTATCAGGACCATAGTTAACGATTCAAATTCAAATATTTGAGAATTCTAAATCTTCGAATACCTTCGTAAATCGATTCAAATTTACCATTCAACACACGAACAACCTTCCACACGCTACTACCACCATAAACAATTATCCAAATTCAAATATGTCAGGATTCTAAATTTTCGAACACCCACAAAACACATTCAAATTCAAAACTATCAATATCAATATGTGAGCTTTTTTAACGTACCGGTGCACGTAGGCCGCGGTAGACATGTTACTATCCATGAGGTAGATCCATCCAGACTTTTATAATAATTCCTCTTTTTCTTAAAAAAAAAAAAAAAAACACTAAGATGAAGTATCCTTCACTCGCGCACAGTAGACCAAAAAAAAAAAGATATCAAGTGATACACTCGCGAAAAAGTCCGCCCCCGAAACGGATCGATATAAAGTAACGCAGCCAGCTAGTAGCGCCCGATCGTACAGCGGCTTCGAGGCACTATAATACTGCAGAAAAGCCGGGTTGGAATATATGGAATTGCACTGGGTTATATGTATGTATAACTATACTTTTTATAAGTTTGTATATAGAATGTATACGATGCGAACGACTCGGGATTCACCGAGAGACTGTTAGGTCGTTGTTTTCAAGAGTCCTGTGTATAGAAGTAGTCTCCTTTCGCCGGGTGGAGGTGCGCTGAGCTGAGTGTACTTCCGAGAGATATGGTGAATCAGGTGGTGGGGGTTTTGACGCGCGCGCACTTGATTGCGGATGATAGCAGTGATGGGGTTGTGTTGTGGATATTTTTTTTTGCAGGACTTTTGGTTCAGAAACTCCACTTGATATCAAAGGATTTTTGAATATTAATTATCATTCTTTTAGTCACGGTTCGTGCATCGATGGAACACCGGAAAGCTCAGTCCGATGGTACCGAAAAAAAGGTTTATTCCCGAGAATCGCTGGAAATTCGTTGTGTCATCTCATTTATTCTTTATGAGAAATAAAACAGAAATTCTTGCAAAAGACTGAGAATAAGAGATCGGGTTAGGTAAAACAAAAGCCTCGAAGTTTTATCAAAAACACAATGTGTGTTTATTTTTTCCATTCAAATCAGAGTTTTCATGAGGTGATTCGATCTATTTGGTGTATGAATGTTATGAGATACATTTTTCTTAAGTGTTTTGATTTTTTGAGGATAACCGGCAGCTTCAAGCTATAGGATGAATTATAGACTCAAGATATGAACTTAGGAATAAGGCAAAAGACCAGGAAGAATTGTGGAAAAAAGTTGAAATCGGGAGCTGATGACTCGTTTTGTTCGGATTCATGCTTCTGGGATCACCATAATCGTTTGCAAAAACGTTACAACAGTGATTAGTAGATGATGTCTCGAAAAATTCGTGTTTCGATTTGAATATACTATCCATAAAAGTACTAATTAGGATAGAAAAAACTTTTTAAAAGGCACTGTTCCTGCATTTCTGATTAGAATTGAGGTGAGTGGGAAGAGAGCATAACTGCTATTGCGCCCTTCTCCCCCCCCCCCCAACTGTTTTTTGAACCTCTGTATCAAGACCTACCACCCTCCGAAATCCATTTCTCGATTGACCCCGGAAACCACCTAATAGCAAAAAGGGCTTAAGCGACATTACACCCTTTCATCGGCAAAATATCGCGACATGTTGAGTGGAAAATAGAGGCGCGAGGCCCCGAGAAGGCAAAAGCAAAGTGACGCCCACTGATGGGGTGTGTTGAGTTCGCCCTCGATCGATGATAACATTTTTGTCAATGACGGGTTCAGGATCAGTGAAAGAAAATTTCAAGTTGGTCAGGTACTTACGATTTATTTCTTGGTTAATCAACCATTTTTTCTAATATACAAATCATTTCATGAATATCAACCTCTAAGAGATTGGAATATTTCGATATTTCAAACGAGAGTATTGTGGAACGATAGCCAGAAATCTAAGAATTCGGATAAATAATACCCCATGAATGAAAAGTTCTAGGATTTTCCTGGAAAATTCCTAAATAAAGTCAGTTTTGGAGGTTAGGCTGATGACTACTTCTACAATTTTTGAAGAAATTATGATTTAAGTGTCAGAATTCAATCTCGAAATGATTTTGTTAAATATATAAACATTTAATTACTTTTTGGAACTCGATCTGTCTGGAAACGTCGGGCAATGAAGATGTCTTCTAAGGCCGGTGATGGATTTCGAGCACTTTCTCTGGCAACTGTGGAAGTTTGCATCCGAGTTAGAAAAATACATTGAATTTTTTTCGCACGAATTTTTCAACTCTTCAATGACCTAGCATTGCATTCCATAATCGATTTCCCTGGGACCAGTATGCATTATGAATCTTTCACGTGGTTCTATGAGAAAATGTCTACACTGTAGAAAATTGGTTGAATTTTCAACCAACATTCCAACCAGCTGGTTGAATTTTTCATTCAACCAACTGGTTGAATTTTCATCCAAGCAATTATATCCCGTGATGGATGGATGGATGGATGGATGGATGATGGGTGGATGGGCGGATGGATGGATAGATGGATAGATGGATGGATGGTGATGGGTGGATGGATGGGTAAATAGATGGATTGATGGATGATTGATGGTTGGATGAGTGGAGAAGAGTGATGAAGGGTGGATGGGTGATTGGATGGATGATAGATGCATGATGGACGGGTGGATGATGGATGGATGGATGGACCCATCACCCATTCATCCATCCATCCACACGCCATCCATCACTCCATCAATACATCCATCCATCCACCCGCCATCCATTCTTCGATCCATTCATCGACCCCATTCATCATTCATCCATCGATCCATCATCCATCAGTCCATCCATCCTTATGCACCCATAGGACCATCCACCATATTCTACCGTCCACACGTAGGCAACCTGATATGCAGGAACCGCACGGACAGATTGTGATATTTCCACATTGGTTGAATATTCAACCAAACTGGTTGAATTTTTCATTCAACCGGTTGCTTGAAGTTTTTCAAAGCAATTTTTTAAAGTGTAGGAAGGTTAGACAATCTGTAAGGAATCAAGTTAGTTTGAAATTCTTGTTGAAAAGACTATGCAGACCGACCATCATTATCTATCATTTCCGACCTCTTGGATTGAATATCTTTTTGGATTCAATGGCGATGACTCTTTAGTCTAAAGATAACACTGGAGCAACAAGTGATTACATTTGACTTTTACGAGAGACGAACATGTTTTCCTGAGAAAAGATTTCTGTAAATTTTGCCATGACTGTTCTGGGTATTGGTCAATATCTTCGTAGTGATCCAATAACACTATTAAACATCCGAGTTTTCTTATCATTCCAATACTCTCTCGACCGGGAAAAGCGCAAGTTCTCACTTGGTACCGGGTAACATTTTTTGAAACGATTTTTCATACCTGAATTGGATAACTAGTGCGCTTGCTTTCCTCCTACTCTCATTCAATGATACATTTGTTTTCTTGCCATTTTGGGCAAAACTACTGATGAATACTCAATCATCTGACGAGAAACATCTTGAATAATTATATAGAGTCGTATATAAAAAAAATAACAGCAAGGGCCTAACCGCACGGTTAGAATAAAAGCAGATATGTAAAAACTGCTCAGCTGCCATCATAGGTTGCAGAAAAGGCAAAGTTACAGTCAAAAAATTTAGTAGAGCGTAACTGTCATGATGGAATCTCAAAAGGGCTCAACTAACATTATTCAATTCATAAAGAGCCTTAGAGCAGCAGAAACTTTTTAAAAGGGCGTAACTGTTATGATCGAATTTGAAAGTGCTTTACGACTATCATTGATCTCAAAAAAGGCTTAATTTCTACGAGGACTTGGAAAAAGGGCTGAAGTTGCTGACAGAAAAAATTCAAAAAGGCGTAAATACTCTGCGAAGGGGCGTAAATGAGGGCGGGTCTGGATCAAGGGCCTAATTACCGGAGAATTTTTTTTTTAATTCTTCTGAGACTAAGAACGCTGTTTCACCAAAAGTTACGATGGAAACATGTTCTTCCACCCTCGAATGGAATGTTTTTACCCTTCTCTAGTCAAAATAAGTGCTGATCACTTTCAAACTACTGATGGAAGCTCCTCGTGCGTATAGGACCGTAACATACCCATAGACTCTCTCGTAATATTTGAAGACGATTGACCTTAATATCGAGATTTTATACCACCATTTGTGAGGAAGGTGAGCCGGAATCGGACCCTGTATTCAAGAAAAGGGCGTAACTTCACTTTTGCAATCGTTGGAATAAGCTCAAAATCAGATTTCATCCACCTAATAGCAGGGCTGGGATGTTTCGAGAATGCTATCTTCTTCGAAATAAGTCAGCTCAACTCGTCAAATTATGTCTCTAGCGGTTTCTATCAAGTTTTTATTGATTTTTTCAAAATGACCGTTTTGCAGTTACAACCTTTTTCTAACCACCCCCTCAATTACAGGACTCTTGCTTCGTTCCAAGACCTCGAAGAATGTTGCGGAAATTTCTCATTATTTTCAGCTATAAATCAGTGGATGCCGACTGATGCTAATCAATCATCGAGGAGAATCTTTACTCAGAACTTTTTCCAACGTTTTGTAATTTTTTTTACGGTGAGAAAAACAAGAAACAAACTCCTGTGAAACAGCAGCTTGTACTTGCTCAGTAGCCAGTAGAGTTTCTTATCATTCTTCAGATTTTTTAGAAAAGTTCATTAGAGATTTAATTTTTATGTAGTAAAAGGTCTAGAATATATGATATAACATGCAGTCCGAAATCTTCAAATATTAAGCCTCAATGGCCGAAATATGCAACTGTGATTTTCTCAAGAATACATCCCAGGGGCCGTACTATAAATTTGCGGGTATAGGTGGCGCTTGCCGCTAATCTGTCAATTTGCCGCTATCCGCAAAAAAGTCAGTTTGCCGTCTGCAGTTCGCCGGGTTTGTTGTGTTTTGCGCTGCCGTGTCAATAGTGTTTGCCGTAAAAAATTGCGTTTGACGGATTTTGTTTCACGTGTTTCGCATTACAGGATTTTCAGGAAAAAGTTTGCTACTTAGGCCTTGAACATATCCTAAAAGTGTAGGTTTACCCAGGAGTTAGCAAATTACGGTGAGAAGATGTTGCTTACCTTATTATTTGAAGATAAATTACCTGCTTGTTCCGTTTCTTGCTGCGACCTCGTGCACACCATAACCTCAAAGTTGTATGGATGGTTCTTGTTTGCTCACTCAAAATTGATTATATTGTTCCCGTCGTCGATGTAACCTTCAATAAACGCTTAGGTCCTCTTGATTGATATCGTCCATTCGGCCTTCCCCCAGCTGCAAAATAAACAGTCGGGGGAAGGCCGTGCATTTTGCGAATATTTCTACGGCACCGCAAAACGCAGACGGCATTACACGGCAAACTGACTTTTTTGCGGATAGCGGCAAATTGACAGGTTAGCGGCAAGCGCCACCTATACCCGCAAATTTATAATACGGCCCCAGAAGAACCGGAATACACCAATTTATCCCGTTGAAACTTGTTATCATCAAAATATGTTTTTATAGAGAAAAGATTTCCACTAAAATCGGTCGGAAGCTAATTTCGGGGGATGTTAATGGGGCATATTTGTAATTTGGTATGATTGTAGGTTGGATATAATTAATCTCCTCATCGTCAATTCTTTCTCTCTATCTGCAGTTTATCAGCTTTCCCGAGAAATTCTCGCTCATGTTGAAGTCACAAGCCGAACAGAATAAGAAATTCCGAAACCGAAATTACCCAATTTGACGGTAATACATTCGTTCAAGGATTCTTGAGACTCAAAATTTCGAGACGAGAGCGTAGATTCAGCACTTTAATCGAAAACATCACAAGAAGCTCATCATTGAATCATGTAACTACTCAAATGCCGAGACAGTTTGATGGCCTTGATGAGCATCAGCACAGTTGGCGATCTGTTTGTCTAAAGGTGGAATTTTATCACAAAAATGCACGTCCTTTTATAGGGTTTGCTTAAATCATAATTTGAGTTTGGGAGCAGTGCAGAAAAATGTATAATAGTATAGAAAATTTTCGTAGCTGTAAGGTTTATAAGTGAGCGACGATCGGCTTTTAGGCTGGGAATTCGAGCATTTTTGGTTTACAGAGCACATTTATTTGAAATTCAATTTATGAATCAGGACTCATCGGTACCCAGATGCCTTAAATTCAGCCAATTAGAAAAACCTATGAAATTATGAAAAGGATGAAATTCGATTCGATGTGGTTCAGTTTGAACTGATCGAAATCTTGACAGTTACCGTTGTTCTCGAATATTTATTACATCGTTCGAGATGTGAATGGGTTCCAGATTTTTCATACCCCTCTACGAAAACAATGACGTGGATGCACCCCAAATACTTGCATATGAGAAAGTAATTGAGAAACTTCATTTCCGTCTCCTTCTGAATCCGAAAGTCTGTCTATTTGACTCATTTTGAGTAACTGATCATGTGAATCTACTCTGTTGGGTCTCGAATACATAATTGGCTTCTTCACAAAGTTGTAAACTTGAACATGAAATTTTGTCACTTGACTGTTATAGATGTCGTTGAGCCCTCCCGAACTATAAAATTATGTGCAACCATCATTTAACATCATGATTTACTGAAGAGTTATGCCAGCTCAAATGGGAATCAGCTTCAGAAACTAACTTAAACCGCAAATCCTCCAATTTTTCTTCTCGCGACAAGTGCCCCTAAAGTATCGCAACCGAGTGAGCACTTGTGCATGAACGAGAAAGAACAAACAGTGCTGCAGGCTTCTAACGAGCGTACTTTCAAAATAAAATTAAAGAATTTTGGTTGAAGATATTTTCAGGATCCTTGAGACTTCCATTTTTGTCCCGGGTCGTTCTAATCACCGATGGTTCTCATCTTTTTTCATGTCAAGCGAGTTTTTTACTAGAAAATGGCGCATGCATGTAAAAATTATATTAGCGAAAATTGCTTTTCTGAGTTTTGGAAATGTTTCTCTCTACGATAGAATTTTTGATCTGAGCATCCAAGTAATGGCGAGCAGGGATGGGAAGTTCGGTATTGCTATAACTGTAGAAGATTATGCGTGAGCATAGTCCTTACGCTTTTTTCTTGAGAAGTGATGCAAGAGTACAAGCCACATTGAACTTTACACTTCTGAATGTACATTTTTTTCCGATTAAATTAATCCTAGTGGTGCGTCAAACCACCTTAATTCAATCACCAAGTTAACAACAGGCCTGTTATCTCGATAAGAGTATTGGATAAACCATTTACAGTGGACATCAAATTACTCATCAAATTAGTGAGAGTCTTGCAACTCTAGTTAGTCCGGTTTATGAATCAAAAATTTATGGTGGCCTATGACCTACGTGTATCTTGGAGAATGTTAATTTACTCATTTTTCTAGAGAAGCACTTTGGAAAATTCCATCCTCCATCACTTTTTTAAATTGAACTTTGGGGTTTCTTGGAGGTTTGGATTGTGCTTTTATCTTGTTGGAATATTGCTAAAACGAATTTCAAGGACAAAAAAAGCCGACGCAGAGCTCCAGAGCAGCAGTTCAAGGTATAAGATGGATAGATGGGGCAGCGCTGAATGAGCGCCGCTGATGATTGGGGGTTATCTCAGGTTTTGGCCATTGTAAATGGATCAGAGCTATGACGGACCTCTGCTATACATCATATGCATTTGTAATAATCAAATAGAATAGAAACTGCATCTGCATCAATTGCACGTCGAAAATCTTGCGAATAGATCATCTTTATAAAGACATGCGAGCGCCACTCATGAATCAGTGCATATGCACTGATCCATGCTTCAGCATACATTGCTCCCACAAAACAGTGCTCGCGCACTGATAGTCAGTCAGCTCCCACTGATTGGGGCGGAGAGAGTACACTGTAAAAAAAAAAATTCGACAAAATCGCTAAGCCCAGCGTAGGAAATGGAAGCGACCTACGCTGGGCGGAGTGAATTTGCTACGGCTATGTAAATTCGCTAACCGAGGCTTAGCGATTTTACTCCGTCAGGTGGAGCCCATCCCAACTTTTTTAGGTTATGGACGACTCTATTTTTACTCGACTGGACTCGTTTACGCGGTTGTCCAGGAGTCCTTGTACGTGCAGGGCACTGCTGTGTTAATATTTCATACTCGGATGATACTCCGAAAGTAATTGGAGGGCTCGTGAAGACGTACGAAGATAGTCCAATCGCAAAGTACCGATGTTTGATAGTAGGTAAGCTACAAGGAGGCGAGCCCGCCTCCTTGTAGTATCCTACGCGTGTTGGGAGGCGAGCTCGCCTCCTTGTAGTATCCTACAATGTATAAGAGTGTGCTCGGATCCTTGTAGTATCTTGGGTGTGTATAAGAAAGTGCCTCGAATTCCGAGAGGCAAAATCGGAATCGACCACCAGTGACCGGCATCCCTTTTGGAATTTCGAATGCATACCCAAGTTTCTACACAGAAATAGTCGAGCTCATCGCTCGGGAGAAAAATTAAGCACAACATGCATCGGTTTCTTGTCCCTTTAACTCGCTTCTCACGGTGCACCTTCCTATGACGCGGATGATCGGTCTGTTTCATCCTGATGCCGCAGTGGCGAGACACGTGCACCCTCCTACAGCGTTTAGGGTTCGCATAATCCCAGCGGCTATTTAAACATCTGGAGAAGGTAGAATGATGCAGCATCAGATGCACTCACATCTTTCGGAGGCAGTATTGTAAAAGATGTACCTTCTTAAAATAGGGATTGCCACTTGGGAATAACCCTCTGAATATTTCTTCCGATGCATTCAAAAGTCTTTAAAAGCAGTCAAAGTGGTATTATTTTAGGACCATGCAGTCCATCGCCCCAGACTATTGTGATTGTATCGCATATGCTGCCTGCGGATGCGGCTCAATAATTTTTGATGAGTCAATGGGAAAATTCCTTCTTAGGCCGAAAACTTTGCAAATGTCATATAAACATCAGGTCTCGACCTTGAGGAGAAGCTTTACTATTCCGGGGAAAATGCACAGACCCTCCTGTATTATATGTGCCATGAATATTATTCTGGCAGCTGTGAGAAAATCTAGCTCCAGGGATCAAAGGGTCCTATTCCGAGCTTAAGATAAAGAGTGGTACATATATTTTCTTAGGCACAGTGAACGCCGTTGCAACTCAGACGGAGGTCACAAGGGTCCTTTTTCAAGGAGCTTCATTGATGAGTCGGGTGGCTAATACCACCGTGCGAACCAATTCAGATCCGTGGGATCCTCTCTAGGAGGGAAACTTCTTTCTCACGCTTGAAACATATAGACTTTTCAGAAAAATCAAGTATCTGGCGGAGAATTCAAATTTGGCCGTTTTTCCGAATCCCCCACCCCATCGTTAGAATTTCCAATATTCCCCTCGAAGATGGGTCAGGATGACCATTGTCCAAAGTCGCTTCTGATTGGCCCTCCCCAAATTTGGGGGTAGAAGAGTTTTTGAGCGAGGGCGTGGATTCAACCATGGAATAGCGCCTTTATAAGTTGATGCACGAGCCACTCTTGGAGTCAGTCTCACAACCTGGAGTTCACAAGTTTGTTCGTGGTCCGTGTATCATCTCTTGGCCGTCGGCGAGTACTCCAGCTTCCCTATTGACGAGTCCTGTGCGGGTCTCCATCTCCATCATCATCATCTTCTAGAAGCCACTGAGGGCCCCAGTCTCTCTCTTCCAAGGCTCTCCACATCGAGGAATCTCTCACTCCTCTCTATCTAATCACAGTGAGTAGTAACTTATTCATATATAAGTTTTTCTTCCACATTTATTTGATTCAAATTGCGGATTATTGTTCATCAAATTTCGGCGCGTGAGACTAGGAGTCAACAAGAAGGCTCGTCTAGCATAATCGGTCAATTATTTTATTCAACTCGCGGGTTATTTGTAAAAATTTCTGGGTGCGTTATACCAGGAGTCCATGAGTGAATAGGAGGCTCGTCTCAGCATGATTTGTATCCATAATATCTCCTCTCGTTCTCGCTGTATAGCAGTTATGTTGCTGAAAGACCATCTATTCGCTCATAGGCTCCTAATACATCGCGCAAATTTTACACTAGCAATTCCGTATTATGTTGATAGTTAAGGAATAGAGTCTAATTGTTGTCCAATTTATTCGTAGATTTCATGGAACCTACAACCCGAGAGTTGAATAACCAGGAAAAAGAGGCCCTAGGGGTCTCTATTTTTTGCCGAGCGTTCCTGCTTATATTGCAAGAGCCGGCGGGGTCACCCTTGCCGGCTTACCAGCCGCCACCACCTCCACCAAGACCTTCACCGGAAGTGATCGAGATACCGGGGACACCACCCCAGTATTTCATTAATAGTAGGTGGACATCACCTGAGTTGACCGAGTTAGGTCGGCTCGGGTGGTATATACCTCCACCGAGTCCGAAGCTGATAGATCTCTCCTCCCCGCCGCCAGCGAAGCGCCAAAGGACGTCATCGCCAGCGGTGATCGACCTCACCGAAGGATCACCACCGCTGACTTCTATCAGCGGAATTGATACTCCGTTCAGCCCGGACGGGGTCATAAGTATCGCTGACACGCCCCAGAAAATTCGGCCTCTAGCCCCGTGTTGCCGTCGGCTGGACTTCGACGAGTTATAGAATATCAAATGAGCGGATACGTAACCCTCCACATAAATGTGCATCATGGGTTACTATCGGGTGGATCAATGACGATCCATCCAAATATCACATCTTTAATGGTGAGTTTTTTCTTCTTATCTCAGAATACATAATATATATGACATTTATACTCAAATAATATTCTTCTTTTTCAGTCCTGGGAGATGAATAACCTCATTTCGGAGGTTTCTGAAAAAATGGACAGAATTGCAATTAAAAAAGTTGAGTGTGAGCCAGAGCTCCACATTTATGAGGATATAGATCCTCTGGTTCCCCAATCAGTGATGGAAAAACTTTGGCCTCCTGTAGGGGACCATTTATCTGAGGAAGAGATACGAGAAATTGAGAGGATCATCTTCCAAAGTTTGGAGCCAGCGCCTATCAAAGGCAAAGCATGGAGAATGCTTTGTCAGGAGAAGAAAAAGACGAAGAAGAAAACTGCCCTCGGCAGATTTAAAAAAATATTGAAGAAGGATAGTAATAAGGAAAATATTTCGCCACTTCGGAAGAAGCTTGGCGAATTTTTGAATTTCCAGTAGAGTCATATGTAAGTCTTAGGAATAATGTTCTCATTTCCATCATCTCTATTTTTTATCATCAAAATAATTTGAAATGTATTTGAATATATATAAGTACCATTCATAAAATATTCCATTCATAACTTATATTTACCTACATATATACATTCGCTGTATTTAGTATAATTATGATACTATATACTCATACACATATTAGTTTTGATGTTATATTATAGGTGCATGTATGGAATATTAATATATTGATTATATGTTAAAAAATGATCCATGGAATCATGAAAGCCATATCTCAATCAAAAAATATCTTCAAATATCAATATTATAGGGAATCTGAGTATGTATTGATAATATGTTCAATTTAAAGAAACTATTTCATTAAAACTCGATTTACGATAATCAAGTCTTATCCTTACAATCCCATCCAATCCACCATCTCAAACTATCGATTCAAAGAAAAAACTATAGAATGACGGAATTTCAAATCAATTACGTAAAAGTATACAAATCTAAAGTTCCAAGTTTCCAGTAAAAGTACTGATGCACATGCACTTAAACATTAAAAATTTGTATTACTTCCCATTTATGCATTCATTCAGTAAATTGGTTGAATATAATACTTGAATCAACGTATAATATGCATTTTATATTTATTGCAAATGTATAGTTCGAATAACAAACTCGTTGGCTGCCGCTGAGTATTAAGATCCCATGATCGAATAGGAGTTTTACCGAGAGGAAGAGAGAGAGAGCTCTCATCCTATGGCATACCGCAGACGTTACCTTCTACGATCTCATGCTATCCTAATACTCAGTATGCCTCTACGCATCTTATTTTCGTTGCTATTTATATTGTTATTCGAAATTTTGCGACGGAACAGTGAGTTCATACTATAGTATACATAGAATATATATATATATAGCAATTGGGATCATGAATAATTGAGATCGAACATTTTCAAATATTGAACGGGATCCACATTGATCCCGATCGGTAGCTTGGTGCAGACGTTACCTTCTGCGATCTCATGCTCTCCTAATCCTTGCTGTGCCTCTACGCATCTTGTTTCCGCTGCTATTTATATTGTTATTCGAAATTTTGCGGCGGAACACCGAGTTTATACTATAGTATATATAGAATATATATATATGCAAAAAAAAAAAAAAAAAAAAAAAAAAAAAAAAAAAAAAAAAAAAAAAAAAAAAAAAAAAAAAAAAAAAAAAAAAAAAAAAAGCATATATAGGATGAGATATATCTATAGCTTGCTGCAGACGTTACCTCCAGCAATGTCATACTCTCCTAATACTCAGTGCGTGCGCTTCCGCGCTCAATATTTTCGCGAGCCCTCATCCTATGGCATACTACAGACGTTACCCTATGCGATCTTATGCTCTCCTAATACTTGGTGTGCCTCTACGCATCTTGTTTTCGTTGCTATTCATATTGTTATTCAAAATTTTGCGACGGAATGTCGAGTTTATACTAGAGTATATATGTATTCTATCATATTATATACATATATATGTATATGTATAATATATTATATATATATATATATATATATAGGATGGAATATATCTATAGCTTGCTGCAGACGTTACCTCCAGCAATGTCATACTCTCCTAATACTCAGTGCGCTTCCGCGCTCAATATTTTCGCGAGCCCTCATCCTATGGCATACTACAGACGTTACCTTATGCGATCTTATGCTCTCCTAATACTTGGTGTGCCTCTACGCATCTTGTTTTCGTTGCTATTCATATTGTTATTCAAAATTTTGCGACGGAATGTCGAGTTTATACTAGAGTATATATGTATTCTATCATATTACATACATATATATGTATATGTATAATATATTATATATATATATATATATTATATATATATATATATATATATATATATATATATATAGGATGGAATATATTTATAGCTTGCTGCAGACGTTACCCCCAGCAATCTCATACTCTCCTAATACTCAGTGAGCTTCCGCGCTCAATATTTTCGCGAGCCCTCATCCTATGGCATACTACAGACGTTACCTTCTACGATCTCATGCTATCCTAATACTCAGTATGCCTCTACGCATCTTATTTTCGTTGCTATTTATATTGTTATTCGAAATTTTGCGACGGAACACCGAGTTTATACTATAGTATATATAGAATATCATATATATATATATGGATCGTGAAAGATTGAGATCGAACATTTTCAAATATTGAACGGGATCCACATTGATCCCGATCGCTAGCTTGGTGCTGATGTTACCTCCGGCAACCTTATACTCTCCTAATACCCAGTGTGCTTCCACGCACCGCGGTTTTTGTTATTATTCATGATATTGTTTAAATTTTGTATCGGAATACTTAGTTAATACTATATATAGAACAATTAGGTCATATGAAACTCAGAACCAGAAGTTTTGAGGTATCAAAAGGGTTAATTTAGGAAATTAGCTATACATAGTCAAGATTGCGTCATCCATTTGAGCAGGTCGCTGATCCGCTGCAAACGGGACCGTTTCATTGATCCTGAGGTTATAGTCCACCTCATCCTCCCCCTCATGGGTTTCTAAGAAATTTCGTCTCTTCAGGAACCAACCCCGAAGGCTATAAGCGTTTTTTACTGCACACACCCCATCCTCTCGGAGTGTGTGGTGGTGGCATGATATTCGTTGTTCCGCAATCAGTTCTCGTAATGGAGGGCAACGTATATCCTCCATGTTGATAACCAATCTGGAATCAGATATGATGTGGATCCCAATCAATCTACATACAGAAGTGGGGTATGAAAAACTTACTTTCCGGGAAGTATTTCCTCGATCCACTTCCTCTTTTCCACCCCTTTAACGTAAATCTTCGAGGCACATCTCAAATTATCATGTAGAATTCGTACGTAACAACCTGGAGCAATTGAGCCAGAATTCCAAGAAATGCCCAAGAATCTCTCCAACCATTGATTGTATTTCCGTTCTTGAGGGAGCAACTTAGCCCACTTACACGGGGCTTTGAACAGACATATTGTTGGTAAGAACGTTTTTTCGAGTGGGACAATGGCCAGTTCTTTGAGTTGGAATAGGTTGGTGGATCTCCGAAAGCCTTGAATGTCAACAAAAAAATCCATTTCGGACTCGAACTGACCTCCCCAGTTGCTCGAACTCAACTGATCCGAAATGCGTCTAGCTAACTGTTAAATCATATAACCGGAAATCTCTTAGGAATTTGTGATGGGAAAGAACGGTCGATGAGCCCCCCCCCCCCCTTCTTCCCGGAACTACAAGTGATGTTGATATTTCCACTTCTTTTGGTGGATGAATATTTTAAAAGTTTCTTTCGAGAATTCGTAGACGCAGCATCCTCAATGTGGGTATAAGAGCCGCTGTGGTCCGTAGCTCGACAGTCCAGTGCTTAGCATCGCGGAGGTAGGAGTCTCCAACACACAGGTCGTATGTGTTGGGGCGATAGACTGACTTGAAGGCTTATGAGGGTGTAAAACAGTTGATAGGCGGTCGTGAGTAGCTTGCAGACTCGGTTGATCTATCAAGGGGTTTGATTGAGCCCCCCCCCCCCCCCGCTGACCGGTCTTGCAAAGCAAGATGGAGTCACTAGAACTTTACGAAGTGAATATATGGATGCTGATGCACTCTCTCCAGACGTATGCTCACGATGCTCCATCGAGTTTGATCCAGCGCTGGCTAGATACATGCTCACTCATGGTTGAAAGTATCCAGAAATTAGCCATTTCAGGGAAATTAACAAGACATGAGAAACAAAAATATCAGACATGCCTCTCAAAGCTTGCAAATATCAAAAATAGACTCGCACATATATATGAGTCAAAATCGAGAAAATTTGGGGGAGGGTTAGAACAACAACCTGACCCACCATCAGTACAATGGGATGATATCTCTTCAGTTTTTGAAAATCGTATCAGCTCCGGTGTCATAAGCAACTTACTCCACAAAGACATCAAACAATTCCTGGAAGATGCTCGAGTATTATTCGAGGAAAAAATCAATGCTGCCTTAGAATCGTTCTCTTCATTGAAAGTAAATGTCGAACTTTCAGCAGAATATGTGGTATTGAAAGATGACGCTGAAACAATCGATGTAAAATATTTTAATACTGCGAATCAACCCATTTTCGAATCTACTGAGCTGAAAGAGTGGTATGATGATTACGTCATTGAACCGATTCTCCATCAGATAGAAGAATTTGAAGGCAAAGGTTCTGGATGGAGTCTGAGAGAGATTTTAAGTTTGATTGTCAATATGAACCACTATCAACCTATACATGGGAGCTCACACCTACCATTACCAGCGCCTATACAGAAAAAACAGGCATGCGTCAATGTAATGAGTCGGGATGAAGAATGTTTCAAATGGGCCATCCTGTCCGCTCTACACCCCGCAGAGAGTAATCCCCAACGAATCGGCAGTTATAAGCCGTATGCGAACGAGCTCAACTTCCGAGGTATCGATTTCCCAGTAACACTCAAGCAAGTGCGGAAGTTTGAGAAACAGAATGATGTGTCGGTCAATGTTTTCTTACTAAAGAAACGGAACAACTCTTACTCAGTCTGTACAGCTCATTTGACTAATTCACACAAAAATAGGCACGTGAATCTATTACTCATTCAAGATCATTATATCGATGAAGAAGAAAGTATAGATGAGGGGCAGCATGCTGATCAACCTCCCAAATATCATTATTTATGGATCAAAGACTTATCCAAGCTATTGAGAAGTCAAGTGACACGATTCAAAGGACGAATACATATCTGCGATCGATGTTTACATTATTTCCTGACAGAGAGGCAGCTGATTGATCATCGCATAGATTGTATTCAATTGAGTAGATGTAAAATCCAATTACCCAGTATAGAAAATAGTAAACTATTCTTCAAAAATTATAAAAATCGTGAAAAAGTCCCGTATATTTTATACGTAGACTTTGAAGCCATACTAAAACCTTCGACCATTCGAGGCACTCTGCAGAATCATCAGGCCCTCAGTGTTGGGTACTACTTGAAAAATAGCTTCGATGATACAAAATCATATTATAAGAGCTATCGGCAAGAAGTGGAGCATGATGGTTGTTTAGGGATATTAACACCAGCCCAATGGTTCGTGAAAGAGCTCAAGAAGATAGCTTTTGAGTTGGATGCACTCTATAAGAATCCTAAGCCCATGATTTTTACGGACGAAGATGAAAGAGACTTTGAGTTGGCTAAAAAATGTCACATTTGTCAAAAAGCCTTTACGCAAGCAGACAAAAGGGTTCGCGATCATTGTCATTTGACAGGTAACGCTCCACTCCATTTTTCTGTATTTATCTATTAATGATGTAATAAAATCAAGTTTCGATTCAATTCCAGGCCTTTTCAGAGGGGCTAGCCATTCCAGATGCAATCTTTCATATCAGTCCTCAAGATATATTCCCACCTTGTTCCACGGATTATCTAATTATGATTCGCACCTCATTATCTCAGAACTCGCTTCAGATGAAATTCTGAAAGGGCGTGTATCAGTTCTCGCAGAGAACAAAGATCGCTACATCAGTTTCACAAAATACGTTGATGGAACTGTCATAAACTTCAGATTCTTAGATTCTTTCCGTTTCCTGTCATCATCTCTAGAAAAGTTGGCCAGCTATCTACCTCATCATACCATCACGAGAAAAACCTTCCAAGCTGACGGACTGACTGGTGATCAAATCAAACTCCTCACGAAGAAAGGAGTCTATCCTTACGACTATACTAGTTCTTTTGAGAAATTGAACGAAACACAGCTACCAGATAAGCAAGATTTCTATAGTAAATTGAATGAATGTTCGATAACTGATGAAGATTATGCGCATGCTCAAGAAGTATGGGAAAAACTCAACATACAAACACTTGGGGAGTATTCAGATATTTACTTAAAAACTGATGTACTACTGCTGGCAGATGTTTATGAAAATTTCCGATCGAACTGTATGGTAGCATATGGGCTCGATCCAGCACACTATTATACCACACCTGGTTTCAGTTGGGACTGTGCTCTCAAAATAACTGGAGTACAACTGGATTTGATAACAGATATTGATATGCTTTATATGGTGGAGAAAGGTGAGATATACTTATGACTATCTACAGACGAAAATATGATCAACGTTCTTTCGACATCCTAATTCCATGATTCAGGTATCCGCGGTGGGATCAGCATGACTGCCAACAGATATGGCAAGGCCAACAACCCATTCATGAAGGAAGGCTATGATCCAACTCAACAACAACATTATTTAATCTACCTAGACTGTGTGAATCTCTACGGGTGGGCTATGACTCAGCACCTCCCCGTAGGCGATCTCAAATTTGTAGAAAATATTCAGGAAAAAGATCCAGATTTTTATGCTGTAGCGGATGATAGTCCAATCGGCTACATATTGGAGGTTGATTTGGAATACCCCAGATCAATTCATGATGAGCATCGGGATCTACCTTTCTGCCCGGAACACAGAGCGCCCCCAGGCTCTAAACAAAAGAAATTGCTCACGACTTTATATGATAAGGAACGCTATGTCATTCATTACAGAGCACTGAAACAGGCTCGTGAACATGGTCTCAGAGTCAAAAAGATCCATAGAGCTATTCAATTCAAGCAAAGTCCATGGCTGAAGTCTTATGTGGATTATAACACACAGAAACGAGCTGAAGCCCAGAACGAGTTTGATAAGGCGTTCTTTAAGGTAAGTCAGGAATGCTTTGTTCACCAATCAGGAATGATCCCAACACTTTTTGATTTTATAGCTCCTGACAAACTCAACGTTCGGCAAGACGATGGAAGATGAGAGGAAGCGGATAAATGTGAGGCTGGTGAATAAATGGTTCGGTAGATACGGCGCCGAAGCTCAGATTGCTAGCCCCGATTTCCATAGCGTGTCGATCATTTCAAATGACCTCGTTGCCATACAGAAACTCAAAACTGAGATTACTATCCAAAAACCTCGACATATTGGGCTCAGCGTTTTGGACGTTTCAAAGGTTCATATGTATGATTTTTATTACTCAAAAATGAAGCGATGGCTTGGGTCAAGATGCAAGCTACTCTACATTGATACTGACGGAATCGTCCTGGACTGTGATCAAGTCAATGTTTATGATGTAATGAAGAATCACTCAGAATACTTTGATACATCAGATTATAAGGATGATAATCCTTTCGGATTGGAGCGAAAGAATAAGAAAATTGTAGGTCTTTTCAAAGATGAATGCAATGGTGAAATTATGACAGAATTTATTGGTCTTCGCAGTAAAATGTACAGTCTTCTCATACAAAATAAATCACCCGTACTCAAGGCAAAAGGAGTCAAAACGGGTGTCGTGAAGAGGTCATTGACCTTCGAAGATTACAGGGGTTGTCTTTTTCAAGGCAATGTCTTGCGACGTTACCAAAACACGATTCGTTCCAGAAATCATCAAATTCACACGGAGCGTCATGAGAAAATTGCTCTGAGTCCATACGATGACAAGCGCTATCTGATTCCTGGAGAAACTGATACTCTCCCGTGGGGACACAAAGACATACCCACTGAAATTCCGAGAAATCCTCCCGTTGAAGAAGGGTTTCCCCCTCGAGGAATGGATCAAGGGGAACCGATCCAAACAGCTGTTGATATCGAAGTTGATACGCAGAAACAGCAAAATACTGCGGATCTCATGGACTTCTTCATGGACGAGGATTTGCTCAAGGAATTCGGAGAACCTTTCCAATTTGGAGGGGCTGAGGTCAATGAGCAGCATCAGAGATCTGATGAAACGAACTATGATTTGGAAGATATTTTCCTGGATGTGGAACTGCAGAGAGAATTCGAAGAACCTTTCCAAGGCGGAGTGGGGAGAGGTCTACAAAACGGCGGTACCTCTGAGCAGGAGCTCATTCGAGTCCAAGTTGAGCTAGAGAGCGGAGTTCCCCCTGCCAAAAGAATTCGTTCATAGATTTCAATCTCGTAAGTATAACCATGTATTACCTAAGATCTCGTCCGTGAGTATGTATGCTCTTTCTTAATTATAGATTGATAGAACTTTCATTCATTTCCAGAAAATGGATCTTGACAAATTGAATGAGATAGCCAGTACCACAGAAGAGAAAAAACGCTGGAAGGAGCTGGATAAGGGTGCAACCTACCAAGTGGTTGAAATAAGAAAACTTAAAACAACATACGGCCCGCGTATGCTTTTTATCATTGAGGAAATGAATGGGAAATTCCAGATTTGGCTCCCCAAACGAACCTCAGATGCCTTATACGATGATAATCTAATGTTTGAATACTTATCAGCAAAAGCCAATAAGTTGGAGCTGAATATCTTAAACTTAGGTGATAGCAAATTCAAATTTGTATAACATGTGTTCGAAAATAAAGAGATAGAGGAAGCCTAATGGAGGGAGAGATACTGAATGACTCATGATTTTCATACTCAAGGAAATTTTTTTTCCAAGTATACTAATCATAAGTATTTCACTGGCTGATCTCTACTGGGAAAGAGCGCAGGTGGGGGCTTTTTTCCCTTCCTCAAATTATAACTGATCTTTGTCTATCCATGAATTGTGTGAACTATCAAATCCCAACCACTTAACATAGACTTGATTACCACGTTTTTTCAAAACTTTTTCAACCAAGTATATATCAGGATACTTAACTTTCAAAAGCTCTTGCTCATAGAAACCTCCGGCTACTGGTTGATTCTGATAATCATGCAAATGATATGTGATTGGTTTTGTTTTCCGAATTTCTCGAACTGTAAATATTTCCGTTGTCCAGTTAGGCGTGTAACCTTTCTCAAATACGTGTTTGAGCTTGCTCACTCTAACTTTATCACCAACTTTGAATTTGGGAGGTTTCAAGACTCTATTATCTACAGGAAAATTCCTCAAAACTTGTGCTTCATTTTCGGGAGTAACATCTTTGGGCCTCATAGATGTTTTGCGATGTTTTCTTCCATTATATGAAGAAAGGAGTTCTGGAAGTATTTTTATCCACTCATAATTCCCCTGGAGACTGAATGCTAAATACATGTTTTGCTTAAGTGTGCGATTGAAACGCTCCACTATTCCAGCTTTCTTGTTGCTATAAGTTGAGTACAGATTTATTCCATAATGATCCATAAGATCTCGAAAAGTCTTGTTATAAAATTCTTTGCCCTCATCAGTCTGTAGGTTTTTGGGGGCTCGTCCTTGTTGGAATATAGAAGCCATTGCTTTTGTAACGTCAGTGCCAGTCTTTGATTTTACTGGAACAGCCCAAGCATACTTGGAAAAATTATCTATAACAGTTAGCAGATATCTAAAACCTTTATTCTCTCTCGAGAAGGGTTGCATCTCCACGAGGTCGGCTTGCCAGGTTTCATCCAGACCGCGGATATCATATTCTCTCCGCGGGTAGTTTCGACGAGCTGGCTTATGCAGTTCCTCCACCACAGCTCGCTTATTGACCATTATTCTAGTTTATCGAAAGATCTTAGACTTCAAAATTTCCTTGAAAATTTCTGCCGAGCCACTTGTATTGGTATTTGTATCCGCTTTAGATTCAATGATACTCAGTAACTCATCAGTGCTTCTTTGGAGTCCTGCTTGTAATAAATCAATCGTTGATCTGATATGCTGAACGTCGTTTTTCAATTTTTCCGTAGCCTCTCTTAATTTCCGGGTTCTTGATTCTATAAGGTCTTGAAGAGTTCTCAAATTCACCGCATCATGATCGCTGATGGGAGCCGCTACATGACACAACCTTTTATCCTCTAGGTCAAACTGCGCATCCGCAGTCAGCTTGAATCCGAATCCAGGTGGACCTCGAGCTCCCTCAGCCCGAATCACTCTCAAAGTACGTCCGAACACATCAACGCTCATTGTGATACTGACACTGTCTACCAGAACTAGTTCAATATATAGCCCGCCTCTCTAAGCTCTTCAATAATTGAATGAATCTCATTGTCATGATTTCGGTTACCAGCAGATCGTTCAGCAACAAGTAATTGAAGGCGATCAACTAGTTCGTTAGGGTCATCCCAATAAACATAATCTTTCCTCCTACCAATCTGTGCAAATTTATATTGAGGTAATAATCCGGCTCCAGATTTTTTATTCGTCAGTATGAACCCCCCACTTTCTTCCGAAAATAGTGGTTTGATGATATCATGGAATTTTCTGCTCGTGGAACCTCGGAGCGTCTCACTCGCCTGATGCTTCTTCCTATGCGCACTCGTTGCTTGCAGAATCTGACCATAATATTTCTTATCCTCTTCTGTGATTAAACTTATGTTTGGCTGTTTCTTCCAAAGTAGTTCGAGGAGTCCAATCGTAGCCGGATAAGATATATTATGCACTATTATGTCCTTATCTATCTGAATTTCTGAATTACCGAGCATGTATCGGCCCCCTTCTACGTATACTCCATATATTTTATCAATATCATCAGGATTTTTCACGTATGGAGATTTTGATGCAGATTTAGGCTCAGGTTCGCTGTCCGTCTCTATCTCGCTCTCTGATGAGTCGAGTAATGGAGTCGTTTCATAACTTGTCTCAGTCGCTAATGGAAAGTTGTCAGATTCCCCTGAAGACTCAGCTCCAAGAAATTGAATTGATGTCGGTCTTTTGCGGATTTTTGGTCGAGACTTTGATGCATTCTTACGATTGGGTGAGGGGGGTTGTGGTTTACTATTTTGAGCAATTATTTTCTCCAAGGGTTCTACGATTGGTTTAAATGTGTCATCCAACACTTTCTGCTGGTCCGACTTCTCTGATCTTAATAAATCATATTTATGCTTCACAGCTCTCCTTGCTCTTTCGAGCTGTTTGAGTATATTTTCTTCCCTTTTCAGTTCAGACATGTTGATTGGTTGAACCGTAAAAAGAGACTGATAGAGAAAATTATGAATTTGATATATTTATAGCAAAAGAATCAAAACCTTTTCTATATCGACCATTATTGATATTTCTATCTTTGTCAATAACAATGAAGCCATGCTTATCATTCCAGCAAGCGGAACATAAATCTTTGAATGTTTGAAAAGACATATCAGTATTGACGTGATTATCGTAGATGTGCTTCAGATTTTTCTCGTCTTGTCTGAACAAAACCAATAGATTAACATTATCTCGTACAAGGTGTTTTGGCGTCTGGGCGTACGATTGGACGAGACTGATCACATCCACGCTTTTGTGTCTGCCCATGCAAAAGAAAGCTTTAACATTATCTTGCTTTTCGCAAGCTATATCATCAAAAATCATCACTGAATTTGGGCGCGCGTTTTCTGGTGATATGACATCCTCGTGCTCGCTGAAAGGGAAATATTGTAGGCCCTCGATAGGTTCAAGTACATCTTTCAGAAATTGATATTTTGGCTGATTTAGTGATTTAGAATAAACGTAGACGTTTTCAAATCTCAGACCGTTTTCATGGATTAGAAGTGCTAAGAGGCTATTTGTTTTGCCGCAGTTAGATGGACCACAGAAGACCGCCCTAATCGTATCGGGAAGTAAATCGCCGTGACGCCTAGTCTTCCGCTCTTCTTGCACTATGCTATCGAAATTCAACACTGGCAATTTCGTAGAACTTGATGAAAAATCCATCTTTCTGATTCGGATTCCGGCATCACACTGATCCTGCTGATATATAAGAGGTCCATTATATAGCTCTCCAATCAGTCGGTTCGAGACATCCGTAGAGTGATGATCATTCACGTTCAGCGTAGGAAGAAAACGAAAGTTGGTCATGGTATATTGAACGGAATCATCAATCGACTCCCCATTGAACTTCATTTACCAGGCTATCAATTCTGCGGTCCTGGAACAAAATTAGCTAAGCGTTTGGCTCGAGGTGATCGAGGGATCGATAAATTGGACTCCGCGTGCAGAGAACACGATATATTGTATTCGAAGAATCGAGAAGACCTTGAGGCCCGACATCGTGCGGATAAAATACTCCAGGAAAAGGCTTGGGCAAGAGTTCTTGCTAAAGATTCTGGTATTCGTGAAAAAGCAGCAGCTTGGGCTGTCACTAACGCCATGAAGCTGAAGACGAGGTTTGGGATGGGAATCAAGAAAAAAGTTAAGAAGAATAAGAAGGGAGGTGTAAAAAAGAGAAAGAGTAAGGGGGTCTCGACGCTAGCCAAGGTTGTCAAAGCTGCTAAAGCACCAATCCAGAATAAATCAGCTGCTGAAGCTATAAAGACAGCTCTGAGGAGAGCGCGAGCAGCTGTCAAAACGAGTGGAGGACGCTCAGGAGTCAAAATTCCTAGAATACTACCAATTCCTAGAAAAACTGGAGGTTTCTTACCCTACCTAATCCCCCTCTTTTCCGGACTCAGCGCTACCGGAGCTTTAGCTGGGGGAGCTGCGGGAGTTGTGAAAGCAATCAATCAGGCAAAATCTGCGCAACGGCAACTGGAGGAGGCTCATCGGCATAATAAGACTATGGAGGCAATCGCAATAGGCAAAGGCCTATATCTCAAACCTTACAAGACGGGGTTTGGACTCTATCTCAAACCTTACGTGGGCAACGGATTGAGAAAAAAAAAAAGTTCGAAGTAAATTTACCCAAAAGACCATTATCCAACTTTGATATTCTCAAGTACGCTAAGGAAATGGGAATACCACATTTCCGTGGTGTTTTCATGCGCAATGAGCTACCACCTAGGCCGCACTATGAGGAAAGAATGGTTATTAACCTCGATGATTCTGATAATCCTGGGACCCATTGGGTAGCCTTCAAGAAGAAAGGGGATGACGTTGTATACTTTGACAGTTATGGTGACCTCCAACCTCCGATTGATGTCATGTTATATCTTGGGGTTGACAAGGTCAAGTACAATACTAACAGATATCAGCAATTCAATACTTATAATTGTGGTCACTTGTGCTTGAAATTTTTATGCGATGAGTTGTAATAGGCTATATAATGAGCAGCCATCTCAGGATTCCCTCATTCTACTCCAAACTGTCATGGACACCACAACTTTACTCTTTTCAGGAACATCTTCCATACTTGAAGTTATATATGATCCTATAATAGAGTTGAAGCCAAATACCCCATACGTCTGCGCTTTGGCTGACTTTCTGTCTTCCTATTCCTTCCCTAACATTGATGAAAGTAATAACAAGCTATACGTTGCTGATAAAGAGATTGTCATACCAACTGGTAGCTACGAGATTTCTGATATTGAAAAATACTTGATTGACGAACTGCTAAAACACAAAATAACGTTTAGATTGAAGCCTAACAATAATACGCTCTGCAGCGTAATTAGATGCAGCGCTGAAATTGATTTCACAAAGAAAGACTCGATTGGTTCATTACTTGGTTTCTCGCCTCAAATTCTCAAGGCTAACACATGGTACACTTCTGATACGCCTGTGAAGATTCTGAAAACTAATGCGCTGAGAATTGAGTGTAATATTATTACTGGTGTTTACATAAACAATCGGAGAGCCCATACGCTTCATAATTTTTTCCCAACCGTAGGTCCAGGTCATAAAATTAATGAAGTCCCTTCACAGCGAATCTATCATTCAGTTGCTGTGAGGGACGAGGTGAAATACATTCAGCTCAAAATAGTGGATCAAGACGATAACTTGGTTGACTTCCGAGGTGAACCAATCACAATCAGAATCCATCTCTGCTCTAACGAATTCCGCAATGGGAATTAATTATCATAATCAAAGCTATAAAAGCAATAGACCATGTCAAAACTCAGTCAGTCGTCATCGTGCTCCCAGAGTGCTAACACGTCATCGGATCGAATTCCTGAAGAGTCTCGGGTTTCGAGTAAGTCCTGGTGGAAAATAACATTCAATCTATTTTGCTGTTCTAAAAAAGATGGGAGACGTTCTCGATATTCAATCTTCCGTCGTTTTCGATGATGATATCTCGCACTATGAAGTGCATGCTCATCAGCCAATCACTGGACCACACTTTAACAACAATGATGAGATTCGTATATCCATCCAACATCAGGATCTATGCGTCCTTCCATCCAAGAGTTCAATCCGCGTTTCTGGACGCTTGACTACCGATGATAATGCTCCTACGCAACATACTAAGTTTGTTAATAATGGAGTTGCCCATATGTTTGAGGAGGTTAGATTAGAAATCAATGGCATTGAGATAGATAAGTGCAAGAATGTAGGGATAACCTCTCTGATGAAAGGTTGGGTTTCACTCACGCCAAAGGAACATTTAGAAAATGCAGGGTGGACTGGTATTGATGAAACTGAGAGTATTGTCGACGATAATGGCAACTTTGATGTTCTCATTCCTCTCAAATCGATATTAGGTTTTGCCGAAGATTATAGGAAAGTTATCATCAACACCAAACATGAGTTGATACTTCGTCGGGCCCACACTGATGATAATGCAATCAATTCAACGATTTATCATACTGGGACACCCCCAGTTGGGAACTGGGAGAAATGGAAGATTAACTTGACTCGACTTGAATGGCACATGCCTTATGTGACTCCATCCAACGAGTGTAAAATTAGACTCCTAAATCAGCTGCAGAAAGGTAAATCCATCACAATGCCTTTCCGCTCATGGGAACTTTTCGAATACCCTTTACTCCCACGAACCTCGAACCAAGTTTGGACGGTTAAGACATCTAATCAGTTAGAAAAACCACGTTTTGTTATTCTAGGATTTCAGACTGGTCGTAAAGGTGTTAAAAACAAGGATGCGAGTCAGTTTGATCACTGTAATATCAAAAATATCAAACTATTCCTCAACTCCCAGTATTATCCCTACGGAAATCTTAATCTAGACATAAGCTCAAACCAGTACGCTCCACTATACGATATGTATCAAAATTTCCAGAACGTATATTACGACAAATATGATGATTCTGAGCCATTGTTGAGTAGGAGAGAGTTCATAGAAAAATTGCCACTTATTGTTATAGATTGCTCAAAACAGAACGAGTCTTTGAAAAATGCTCCAGTAGATGTGAGATTGGAATTCGAAGCAAAGGATAATTTCCCCGAAAATACAACAGCGTACTGCTTAATTATACATGATCGAATTGTGGAGTATAACCCCATGAGTGGGGATGTCCGCAAAGTCGTGTAGAGTCTTCATTCACGGTACGGTTCACTCCACATATAAACCATAGTTGGATCAATGCGATTTCATTTGCGCCCAACATGGCGTATGTTGTGGACCTGCAAGGTTTTAAACAGCCCGTGAATGACTACCTGTTGAAAGAGTTGGCCATATCTGCTCTTAGTGACAATTCGAAACCATTAGTCTTCCTTTTCAAGGAACCGTTTCCACTAAAAAGACTATCTCAAAAATATGTCCAACAAAATCTATGGCTTGAGCATCAGCATCATGGGATCCCATGGTATTCAGGCAATATTCCATTTACTGAGATTGGAAATGTCCTTCGAGGGGCTCTACAGGACGCTGACGAAGTGATTGTTAAGGGTTCAATCAATCAACAATGGTTGAGCCGTTTTGGTTTCAATGTGCGAGATATCACAGAATCTGGCTACCTAGGTGTAAATGCACTGTACAATCAAAAACATGTAACAGTATGTCCACATCATACCAAGTCACGCAAACCAGTTTGCGCGGCTCACAATGTTGAGCTCATGAAAAAACTTCTGAAGAAACATATGGTTACTACATATGAAACTATGGAAATTGAAACTTGATGTGTTCGTTAACTCCTTAGGGAAACGGGCACATATGCGAGGTACTTTCTTATACACACCCAAGATACTACAAGGATCCGAGCACACTCTTATACATTGTAGGATACTACAAGGAGGCGAGCTCGCCTCCCAACACGCGTAGGATACTACAAGGATCCGAGCACACTCTTATACATTGTAGGATACTACAAGGAGGCGGGCTCGCCTCCCAACACGCGTAGGATACTACAAGGAGGCGGGCTCGCCTCCTTGTAGCTTACCTACTTTTGATGCTTTCTCAATTTCAATAAGTTCACCACGCTGTCTTGCGTGAATTCGCTTTAGCGATTTTGCATCGCTCAGCGGAGGTAACAGAGCGACCTACGCTGAGCGTCGTGATTTTACGAACTATTAGTAAATTTGCTAATCCGTTAGCGATTTCACTAGCGGGAAGGTATCAAAATTACGAACTTCTGACACTAAATTTACCAACCATATACGTGACCGTCTCATAACGTTTAAGGCGATACGGTCACCATGCAAGCTGAAAATCATTCCCAACTTTCTACGATTCTGTTGCGATTTGGGCTAAACGACGAGCGCACAAATATTTGTTATCATCTAACTTAGATTTGTCTGCTCTTCGTAAAGCCCAAAATGCAATAGAATCGGAGAAAGTTGGGAATGAAAATGTGCGTATATTATAGGTTAGGAGGTTCCCGCGGCCGAGTTATTCCCACTTTTCTCCGATTCTCTTATGATTTGGGCTAAGCGACGGATTGAGGAATACAATTTGGACAATAATAAGTATCCGACAACTCGTCTCACACTTTGAATCATCAAACTTTTTATGTAAGGTGTATTTTCAAGGCCCATGGTCACGGTGCACGGTGACCGCATCGCCTTAACGCCATTTACGACTCGTTCACAATCTGCCCGGATTCTTCTACACATTCCCCCAGACTTTTTCCTAGAGTTTTCGCTAAATTATTTCCAAGACTTCTTCCAAGACTTTCCGCCAGACTTTTCCTAAGACTTTTTTTTGTGACTTTAAGATTGTGAATGAAAGTTTGGTTAGAAGTCTTGGTGAGTTTTATATATACAGACCTTAGAGCAAGACTTTTGCAAGACTTTCAGCAAGACTCTCAACAAGACAATTTCTTCCTCGGGGTTGCAACTTACCCGGGCCGCAATGTGTCACTTTCGGCTCCTCGCGAGAGCAGGTACGTAATACTCTATTTCATGTGAAGTATTATTCTAAGTTCCATCGTCCCGCGTACGGACCGCATCGACATTGAAATGGAAAAGACACAATCCGGAATATGGCTGCAATTCATGGTTCCTATCTTTGATTGAGAATTCTCATGATATTGTTTTCGATACATGTACTCAATGTCATGGTCTGGTGATGTTATCTGATTAGATTGATTTCACAGCATATTATTCTATTCAGGGCATAACATGTTCAGTGTAGTTTCAAAAAACGTGATAGCATCAAAAATAAGAAATGGTCAATTTTCCTGTGAACAAACTAATGCTCTTTTTACGAATAGATCATTGGGATATGAATTACGCTCGTTCAGAAAGGTTAAGCAAGATTTTAGTATTTCTAATTGGATTCACTGCTCTACTACGAATAGATTAATACGTTATTGGAATCACATGCCCTCAGAATTGAGAGACTTATATTCGCTGATTCACTTCAAAGATTTTATTCTTGCAGCCTTTGCATCTACGAACCTATATTTCACGTTAACAGCTAACATTGAATAACCGTTTTTCGCACATAGATCGGAATATCCTTGCATCGCCAATGTATATCTTTATTTCAACACTAGCGTTTTTGCCTTACTCGCTACCGCTCGTTCGGCTTGTAAATGTTCTTGATAAGTCATAGGCACCAGAAATGCTTCTATAGTTCAATAAGAATAGTTGTAAAATAATGATTGCTGATCAATTCAAGGTGTCTAAAAAAAGTTTTAAAATAGTTCGCAAAATTGGTATTATGTCAAATTATACTGGCTAATGGTGGAGATATAACTTCAAGTGAGCAACAATGAATATTGCGGAATTGCATAGTTTCTTTTCAATTAGCTGAGCTGGTATATCTTTGATCAATCGATTAGGCTGAAAAACTTCCGTTACATGGCGTGAATGTAAAGGGTTAATCAAAGCGATGTCAATTCAATTCATTGTGCAGTGTGCATAAGTTGACCGTTGATCTCCGGACTTGGTGCATATGAGAGCAACTACAAACTAGACCAAATTAGGCCAAACTAGACCGAACTAGAGACCTGATTGGACCAAACCAAACCGAATTAGACCGACCTAGATTGTACTAGACCTAATTGAACAGAACTAGATCGTATTAGACCATACTAGACTGAACTAGACCGAATTAGACCGGAGTAGGCCGAACGAGACTTAATCACCCCAAACTAGACCGAGCTAGACTTAATTAAACCGAACTGAACTGATGTAGATTCAATTGGCCCGATCTAAACCCAACTACACCGAGCTAGATCGAAAAGGACCAAATTAGACCGACCTAGATAAAAGTAGACCGAATTGGACGGAACTACGCCGTATTTGACAATACTAGACTGAAATAGACCGAATTAGACCTTCTCTCATTGCTCGACCTTTTCAAAGTGGTGGAAGAGCAATGAGAGTTTACCACTGACACGCGGCTCGAGTGGCCGAATGTTCGATGGTTAGAACGTCCTTATATACGAAAGTTCATCTTCGTTAAGCGCTTGCCAGAAAGGTGATTTTAACCCGCTATTTCTATTTGATTTCTCACCATTTTTACTTTTGGCAGGTCTTCGGCCTTCTGCCGGAGATATATATAGTTAATTATGACACTCGATCGATATGATCGGATATCGTATTTATCACTCGCGGGAATTTCAAATTATGGAAGTATATTTGATCGGTCTTTGCGAGTTAAAGTCAGATGGTATTTCTGAAATCGATCGAGAGTGGCGAAAAATCCATTCTCGATTGATGCCAAAAATTTCAGCAGTACCAGCTCACTTTAACTCGCAAAGACCGATCAAATATATTTCCATAATTCGAACTAGACCTAATTTAACAGAACTAGACGGAACGAGACCTAATTACCCCGAACCAGACCGAGCTAGACCGAGCTAGACTCACTTAGACCGAAGTCGACCGAATTAGACTAAAACTAATCTAATCAGAAAGGAATAGACCGCATGAGAATAGGTTAGACCGAATTTGACTCAATAACGCCAAACTGGACCAAACCAGACCGGACTATACCATCTCCATCTAGATATGAAAAAATGATCACTAAGGATATTTCTCTCTCCAGCAATGAACAATATCTATACCTTTATTACCCATCTCGTTTGACTCAATCAATACACTAATTTCAAAATGGTTATTTGTATCCAAAAATGTAATTCTACTCAAACAGACAACCATTAGAATCTGATAGACAGTGAAAACTTGAGTGACTTTCACTGAAACTCTAGGAATGTTCACAGAAATTCCAGTGAAAGTTTCACTGAAACTTTTGCGATTTTCACTGGAATTCCAATGAAAGTTTCACTGAAACTCCAGCGATTTTCACTGAAATTTCAGTGAAATTTTCGGCGAATCTTTAGTGGAATTTCCACTAATATTTTAGTGAAATTTTCACTAGATTTTTAGTGAAATTTCCACTGATTTTTAGTGAATTTCTCACTGGAATTCTAGTGAAATTTTCACTGATTTTTAGTGAAATCATCACTGATTTTTCAGTGAAATTTTCACTGAACTTTTAGTGAAATTTCCACTGGAATTCAGTGAAACGTATCACTTGAACTTTAGTGATTTCTACTCCATCCATCCACCAACCCACCCACCTGACCACTGACCCCCACTCACCCACCAACCCACCCACCCACGACCCCACCATGACCCATCCACCCACCCATCACACTTCACCCCTTCCGCATAGGCGATCCGATACGCAGTATGTGGACGGACAAATTTTGCCTGGCTCCTTAATTATTATAATTATTTTTAGGATTGATTTTTGCTTTTATATTTTCGTAATTCATTGCAAAAGGCCAGCATTGCCCGTATATGTGAATAAATGAAAATAAAATAAATGAAAAAACTCCCTAACTCGAATTTTTTGTCGGGTTTCTTCACATTCGAGTTAGAGAGTGTCTATGGTAATAGACAATACCGTTTAAAATTGAATGTGATCGGTCAATATTTTCACACCTGCTGTACTTCCATTAATCTTGGATACGAAGGCATTGCTGGAATCATTTACACCCGGAGGGGATTTGAAGACGACAGTGTTTTCGAGGATGGATATGTTTCAATCACTGATTATGAACTAATAAATGCTTAGTATGGTTCCGAACCTCAACGTGATCGTAGGATGGAACATGATGCGGGGTTCATTGATGTGAGTCTTAGGCCATACTACGAAATTCAGGAAACCGAGTTTTTTTTATTTCAATTCATTCCGTGGAATCTCCACTTACTATTCAAATATTTCTTCTATTTTGCATGAATTAGTTCAGCCATAAGCTGAAAAATTGAGACTATGCTGATTCCGAAAAAAAAATTTTATTTGAAATTTTATTGTCCAAGCACTACTGACGTATCGTGAATACTCAATGTCATGTAATCGCGTTCTGGAGAAGTTTCAAAGACAACTATTATTCCATTATTTTGATTGGAAACACACGGCTTCTTCGTGAGATTATCGATAGATGGTTTCCTGAATGAGTTTCAACCTTCCTCACTAATTTTTACAGATAATCAGAAATTTTTAGAGGTAGGCCGTGCACAGAATGCATACATTTCCGAGTGAAGCATGAGACACGCCTCTTGTGGATCAACTTCTCTATTTTCGAAAAATGAATCCGGTGGCTTATTTCCTGTTTTGTGTTTTTCTGGAACACGTTTATTCAGAAGAAACAACCACTATTCCTGCTGACGGTGAGTATTATGCAGGATTTGCGTTATTTCTTGATGATAAGATAATTTTCCAAGTGAATCATTTCGACTCGAATGCATCGAGGTCTTTGGGCTCGATAAACATATTTCTTTGAAATTTCTAATTCTATACAATATATACTGATATCTTCAAAACCTTAGAAAATGTCACTGTCACAACGGATATTTGAGTAGCTAATTAACTAGCCAACTCATTCCTTCTGGCGCGTATGTCTATGTATGGAATATGGTTGGCTATTTGACGATAGACTCCTATTCCAAGCTCGTTGCTCCAATTGAATCGAATGAAATATATTAATTCCCCTCTCATCAAATGGTCATCTCTATTACTGATTCGAAGTTTTTTCTGGGCACCTCCAATCGGGTCCCTAAATTAAAAGATAGAATGGTCCGGTCAAACGAGAGGATCGTATGACAACATGGAATGCAGTTGATTACATACATCTCACTTGTAACCTTCGCCCTGAAGGATTCTCCTATCTATCCTGACAAACTTGTCTCTTCAATGTCAATATATCCGTGATATTCTAAACTTTCAATTGGTGACAATCTGGTAAAATTTCAATCGTACCATTCATCTGATTTTCTTTTCAAAATACTCAATATATTGTTACAGTAACTCACGAAATCAAAGAAGAACCATTGAGCCCAAAATATGAGCACGTGACCGTCGATCTGGTGTGCTACCAATTGAAAGCAGAGAAAGTTGAAGATTGTTGGGATTCAAATATCAAAGATTTTCTGCAAGAAGATCTGCCACGTACGTAGATTCCTTAAGATCGTCATATCCTTGATAGAAATTGATTAAAATGGCAAATAACTTGTTTGTGTTTGTGAGTCTTTTTCAAAGTAATTAGATTTTTTCATAACAGGTATGATTGAGATTAGCAATTACTGACCTGCTCTGCCGATCTGGTATCTTTTTAACGACATCCAAATTTCATGTGATTGCGAATACTTTCCGGACGATTGTGTGTGAGTAACAGCAGTGCTCAATACATTTTTACTTACTCACTTAATCCTTTGATCTTTGATAACCAACATTAACGAACTTGAACACATTCGATTCATCGACTCAAATCCTTTGGAGTTCTTTTATTTGAGTTGCAAAATTCCTGTGATCAAGAGCTACATAAGCAGAATACGGAGATGATTTGTAAAACATAAGAGCCAATATTTGAATGTACTCAGCATGCCTCCATGTGCTCAACTCGGAACACCGAATGAGTCAGTATGACTCTTTTCACTATTCAGAATTTGTCTGTTACGTTAGTATGAGCCGAAAATCTGTGGTTGCACAAAGATAAAGACGATGCTATGCACTTCATCGATGATTTACATTGTTTCAAAGAATGGAGGAGTGTTAGGTACTTTTTATTGCAAACTCTCGAGAAATCACTTTTTTGGGAAATTGTGATAGTTTGGTTCTGGTTGGTCAAAATCATAAGTATCTCAACTCATTTTGAAGGTCTTGGAACAAGCTTCAAGATTAGTTAATGTACGTGACAAAATATTGGAGTGGGTCAAAACTATTGGATAAACAGCAGAAACGGGGAGGGGCACATTGGGTATGCTTACCCTATCGTGAATTTTGAGATGAAGCAGAATCAAACGTTCGGGAACTATGTGGTCACCGAGTTCAATCACTCAAATTTTTCGGGAAGTATCTTCAATTATTTAGAAATTGGACGCCATTGAAATTTTGCCACGTCGATGTAACAGAGCAGCCCGGACTTGATTTGAAATGCTCCAACGAAATCCACACTGTAAAAAAAAAAAATTCGACAAAATCGCTAAGCTCAGCGTAGGAAATGGAAGCGACCTACGCTGGGCGGAGTGAATTTGCTACGGCTATGTAAATTCGCTGACCGGGGTTTAGCGATTTTACTCCGTCAGGTGGAGCCCATCCCAACTTTTTTAGGTTATGGACGACTCTATTTTTACTCGACTGGACTCGTTTACGCGGTTGTCCAGGAGTCCTTGTACGTGCAGGGCACTGCTGTGTTAATATTTCATACTCGGATGATACTCCGAAAGTAATTGGAGGGCTCGTGAAGACGTACGAAGATAGTCCAATCGCAAAGTACCGATGTTTGATGCTTTCTCAATTTCAATAAGTTCACCATGCTGTCTTGGGTGAATTCGCTAATCTCAGATTAGCGATTTCGCTTCGCTCAGCGGAGGTAACAGAGCGACCTACGCTGAGCGTCGTGATTTTACGAACTATTAGTAAATTTGCTAATCCGTTAGCGATTTCACTAGAAGGCGGAAGGTAGCAGGAATACGAACTTCTGATATTAAATTTACCAACAACTGGTAAAATCATCGAAAGTTTTTTTCACAGTACATAAAAACTGCTATGGATGACGAGAGATTAGAGTTGGTGAACCATATTTTTCGAGTGGGATTGAGTGTCTTCTTGATTCTCATGAATTGTAGTCCAATCTGGTCTTTTTGGGTTTTCAGAAGATTTGTCAACAAAACAGGATCAACAGAGTCAACATGATGAGACAGAGCGCGATAGTCACCAACTCTCTGAAGACATTTCGTGTGACTTCACCAACAACAAGCTTAATCAGAAAGGTAATTCTGACAAAAGTGAGGAAAAGTGCAAAGGGCGTGAAGTTTATTCTTGTGAGCTTTGCGGCATGATCTTCAAATACCGCATAAACTTTTACAATCATAAAAAATCCCATGAAAGCAGAAAATCCTTATTATGCAAGATCTGCCAGAAAACATTCGGGACAGTAAGTTCGTTGAATAGGCACTCGAGAAGGCATACCAATGACTTTGCTTTTTCGTGTTTAATATGTAACAAGAAGTTCAAAGCGAAAGACAACTTGAACGATCACGTGAGAAGATTCCACATGAACAGTGAACGTCATCTATGCCACCTGTGTGATAAAATTTTCACATCGAAGTCCAACTTGAACTTCCACATTAAAATGCATACAGGCAAGAATGCCGTTAAATGTCCAATTTGTAGTTATACTGTCCATTCAAAATATTACCTTGCTACACATATGAAAATGCATGAAGGAAAACAGCCATCTTGTTGGAAGTGCAATAAAAAATTTAATCAGAATGAAGAACTTTCGGCGCATGTCGAATCAGATTGCGGAGGAAAGCGTTTATACATTTGTTTTGTGTGTAACAAAGAGTATATATCGAGGCATGGTTTGTATAGACACCGCAAGAATAATCATCAAGGAATTTCTCTTGGTACCGGGTCAGCTCCAACAATGGCAGGTGAGTATACCCAATATAAAGGTTTTGTTGATGAAGAAGCATACGGCAAAAACAATAACTGAGGAGTCACGAGATTCGGCGCGATTCCTGATCCCAAAACCAAGAATACCGTCAACCGGAGTAACTTTGGAACGCGGGGGGTAACTTTGGAACAACCCATGAAAAAGTTGTTATCACGCACAGTTGGCTAGGCAAATGATCCTGAGACTTCAATACCGATTTCTCCTACTTGGGACACGCATGAACAATCTTTTGCACTGGCGTGAGGGCCTCGAACAGCTTTTGATCAGTTTATAAGCTGACTTCTTCAAAAGTGCGTTTTTTACCCAAATAACAGTCTCTCGGAAAAAGTGGTTTGGTTCGGACTTTACCAGGTCGAATCCAAGGTAGCGGAGCGAGATTTCACTTGACTGTACACTTATCTGGACGAATTCATTGTTACATTGGAGTATTTTCACGAAGTTTCAATTTTGTATAGTAAAAACTGAAAAATACGTAATTTTTGCCTGAAACTGGGGTATTTTTGGAACACTCCTTCATGTACTCTGAATTATCTCCCAATTTCTATATTATCATCAAATTCGACTTACTTGAGTAGTCGTTGATGAGAGCTTCAAAATGAGCCAAAGAACGTCTTATTTTGACCCATGGAAGCCGAGTTATTATGGCAGTTCTTGTCAGAAACCGACTGTGAAGTTATTACCCTCCTCGAGTGTTAGCCGCGACTGGGACAGTGAGCTATGCTGAAGGCGTCTATGCTCAATTATAGAAGTTCAATTCAACCAAATGGACTTTTATAATAGGTCAATGGAAAGCTAAGACACTCAGCTTTGGATTACTGATGGTGAAAATCGATGGCATGACCTAGTTTATGAATCAATTGATGAAAAAATAATGATAACAATTTCTATTCCAAAGCTACCCCAGTCCATGTTCAACTTTGGAACACGACTTTCAGAGCTCATTGCTCCAACCAGATATGTCCAAATGGACCTTATAAACACCGCAATCGAAAGCTGAAACTGTAAGCTCTCGATTGACCACAGATACAAGCCACTTCTGATGTAATGAGTACAAGTTTCGCGAGGTTGAAGAAAAAAAAAGGCAATTTTTGTTCCAAATTTACCCCGGTTGACGGTACCCAATTCTCGAATCTATATCACTGAAACGTTCTTCGTTCATCCACTGACTTCACAATCATTCATAGAAATTTCATGTATTATGAACCCTAGAATCACTAATAATGTAGAAATTCCGTAAATGTGTGTAACCTTGCCTCAAAAAGCAGCGAGGATCATAGTTGCTCCTTAAAAAAAATCATCCTCGCCAGGAACTGAGTTAAATGGTCCGAATCGATTCCTTTTTAGATTTTTAAAAAATGAAGAATTCATCGATGGCGTTTCCAATATCTTAATCCCCAATCTGGGAGAAGTAGTCCCCAGTCCTGCAAGAGAGCACAGATTTTCCAACCTGATGTAAATTGATGGTCTTTCTGTGGCTCCAGTATTCCATTCGGATTGTATGAATCGATTCTGGGCTTATATGACTAAGAACTTTCCAAAAACACTGACTGGATTATATCTCCATATCATTCGTCTTATAAGCTCATATGAGCTTTGAACCAATGTAAACATTGTTGCAGAAGTCGATACAAATCAAATGACGAATAATCCAGTGGAGTGTCAAGTGACACATACATCAACCATGAAGATAGAAATTTTGAAAGAAGAGGGCCCAATAGAAAATCTAGTAGAATACCTAGATTTGAAACAGCCAAAAAAAGAGTTGGATGGTGCCGAAGATGAGATCATTGTACAAGACCTCGTAACATACCAAATAAAAGAGGAAACACCTCATTATCCTTCACGTATCAAAGAAGAACCTTTAGATGCGTTGGGAATGCCGGCATGCTCATCAGGGATACAAAAAGGTATTGTCAGAAAAGACTAGCAGAAATCCATGTATTTCGATAATCTGTGTGTGTCACGTGCACATTATATTGATCATCTTACTGGGTCATATCGCTTTTGGAGAAGGGTATCATCCTTGCACGAATATCCATCAAATTTGAACTGGAATCGAATGAACAATTGAAATTTTTCTTGATTCACGAATAGCAATGTCTATTACAGAGATGACCGACGATACACAAAGTAGTACCCAAGGAAGAATGATACTAGAGAGTATTGGTAATTGTGATTCGGAAATTGATATCAAAGATGAGTTAGATACTGTCAAACATGAACAAGAGATGAGTGGATACGCACTATATTTACAAGGCTGTGAGGATCAAAACAGGATAGAATATTCAGAATGACTTCCGTGGAGAGCCAAATTTATCAACCTCATCAGATGAAGTCCAAATAATCGTCACATCTTCCAATAGAAATATGATGCGTTAACTTCTACATGAAAAGATTTTGAGATTTTTGTAAACAAAGTTCAGCGTGCACAGTTACCGTATCGCTCAAGTTGTCAAGATGAGCCAGGTACACATTGACAACGAGTAGTATGTCGAAAACTTATACTTGAAGTCCAGAATAAGCTTGAAAGAGACGTTTCAAAACTAGAACAAGCAAAGATAATCAATCTTTTGAGTTCTGCGCCAATTTGACGAACCATGAGGATTATCACTACACCATCATTTGAGTATTTTACAGAAAGTCTTAACAAGTTCATCAAAAATACGATTCCGACGTCTGGGTTGTTGAATAATTTCAGATCTACATCAAACGAGTTTTGAGCTTGCACACCCACGATCTGACGAACTTCAAATTTCCGAATTACCGCCATTGCACACATATGAATTCCGACTTTGAATAATTGTAAATTCTGGCAATCCACATTTTGAGAGTTCCAAATTTTCATTAATAATTCATTTACCCATTTGAAATTAATTGAAGTTCAAGACGAGTTTCTCCAATATTTGTACTTATGATTTTGAATCAGATTCTGTGATCCGGGCCTCTGTCTGTTGTGGTCGGGTCGGACTAGACCCGGAGGCGCGCGAACCAGACAGGTTTTGCTGTACCGTCAAATTGGTCAAATTGGGTAACTTTGGTGCAGTGGGTGCAACTTTGATACACCCCTGAAAAATGACTCTCAAAGCTGCATTCGGCAAGGTGAATGATTCTATCGCTCTGAAACCTATCCTCCTTCTTGGCACACGCATAAACAATGTGTTGAGCCACCGGAGATCTCGCGTGGATGGTTAAAGTTGTTTATAGAAGCTTTTTCCAAAATGGCTGATTCAGCAGCGATACGCGAGTGGTCCAGTTAGTATACCTGGCAAGTATTGTTCCAGAACGAACTACGGGTGTGTGATGCTACATTTCGACCACATATATCACCATATTGAAGAAACCATCGTTACATTGGGGTATTTGAAGCATTTGGAATTTTAATGAATAAAAAATCGGGAAAAAACCATAAAAGAATCGTACCAAAGTCACCCCACTCTACGTAAGAAGCATTATGGCAGGGTAACTTTGGTTCAATTCTGTATCGCAGCTTCTTTTCAACTCATTTTGAGTCGAGTGATGGCCTATGAGGTCTTAAAATGTTTTAAATACCTAGCTCAGAACATGAAAAATGAATGTTCAAAATTGATTCCTCCGCATGGTGGGGGGTAAGATTGAAATTTTTTGTAAGTGTACCAAAGTTGCCCCATCGGGTTCCAACTTTGGTACACTTCTTCAACTGCTAACAGTTCCTGCTTAGACACATCAAATTGAACTTTGTAGCCCGTCAATCGAAAACTGAGACTGTAAGCTTTCGATTGGCTATTCATAGGAGTGGGTTTTGTCAATGTATGTTGAGATGCCGAGCCAAAGAAAATAGAAAGTAACGAAATCGTACCAAATTTACCCAATTTGACGGTATTTCATAAAATTCATGTTTATGTCGTTCTGAATCCAAATTATTATTCTTATGAGTACTTGATCCTGTAAATCTACTCTGGTGGGTCTCTCAAATACATAATGGGCTCCTTCACATAAGAGTTGTAAACTTGAACTTGGAGTGTTATCACTTGACTGTTATAGATTCCATTGTGCCTCTCCAGACTGTGAAATTATGTGCAGTCATCATTTTACATTATGATTCAATAGAAAAGTTATACCAGCTCAAACGGGAATCAGCTTGAGAAACTAAACCACAACTTTCCGTATCCATTTCCATGACGAGTGACCCTGAATAGCGGCAACCAAATGAGCATTAGTGTACGTACTAGGAAGAAGAAACAGCGCTAACAGCATCAAACGGGCGTATTTTTGGAATCAAATTGAAGGATTGTGGGTATAGATATTTTCAGAATTCTTAAATCTCTCGTCCCTGGCCCGGGTCGTTCCCATCACTGATGATTTCTACAATTCTTCATGTAAAGCTTGTCTTAAGACCTTGAAAATAAGTCAAGGTACGTTCAATTTAAACCAACTGGAGCGAAACTGTTTTAATTCTCCCAAAAGGTGATTTTTGAAAGCTTACAAAAGTGTGTACCCAACTTGCCCCCATTAAGCCTTTTTCTTAATAACTTTGATTTACTTCAACAATTTTCAACGTACTTTAGATCATTTTGAAGCTTGTTTAAAGACCTTCAGAATGCATTAAGTTACGTCCAATTTGGATCAATTGGAGCCGAACTATCTCAATTCTTCCGAAACAAATGATGTAAATCGGCGATGAAGTGTTTTTATCGCCGTGCACGCACATTTGGAGCTTTTTGGTGGTTCGAAACACTATTTCTGACCCATTTTGACGTGATAAACACGTTCTGAGTGGTAAAAGAAGTCGTTCTGCACGCCCTTTTGAGATAAACATATGGGGCCATGTTAGCTACACTCCGATGTTGGCATCCTTGTTTACAAATCGTCTCCGTGTTTTGCACATAAAACAGCTCCATATTCAAATTTTGCAATTTTGAAAAATGGATTTTGAAGGTCTTGAAACAAGGAATCGAATGCGCTAAGGTACGTCAAAATTGGTTCAACTCAAAGAATTTGGCACCGATTTTACTGAAGGCGATTCCCTCGGTGCTTTCTTAGCTAAGCAATCACGAAAAATAGAAAAATCACTTTAGATTTTCTGAAGAACGCAGGAATGATTCGGGGTCGACGCAAACTATTTACTTTCTCATATTTCAACATAACAAACTGACGATAACCTAATCTTCATTAAATTATCATTTTATGTAATTTTTTAATCAATTTTCACCCAATCGTGCCGTTTTCATCGCATGTGTGCATGTATGTTACGAATGTAGAAATTTTCACAAAAGAAAAAGTAATCGAAACGTACGCCGCTTGAGCGTACAACTCGTGACCAAAACATCGTTACGAGAATTACAATCGCAATATATGCCATTCGTACGGTCTTGCAACGTACGGATGGCAAACAGTAAAAAGCCGTACGCCCATCAGGCGTACGGCAGCTCAAAGGCGTTTCTAAGATATAAATTAGTCGTAACTCACCGCGAAAAACGTACGCCCATCAGGCGTACGAAACTAAGTGTCAAGTTTGTGTTTTAACCGCGTACGCCCATCAGGCGTACACATTTTGAGCCTACCATTGGTTTTATTTAGTAGCCATAATTCAATCCAAATAACGTACGTTCGATCAGCATACGATCAAAAAAATCGTACGCTCATCGACCGTACTCAGGGTATTAATAAATCACGTGATGGCCATCAGCGGCATATATGCGTACGCTCTTCACCCGTACGCATGTTTCCATGCAAGTTTCTACATACGATTCGTACGCCGTTCCGGCGTACAATTAGATACGACATTCAATCGTACGCTTCCCAGGCGTACGGTTTCTATTTCACCTTGCCTATATAAGAACGACGAAAAAAGAATCAGTTTCAGTTTTTACCCGAGACCAGTAGAGGCGGAACTCTCGCCGTCTAAGTTTTTTTTGTGTGTGTTTTTTTTCAGCCTCACGTGCGCCCGCACGTCGAGGCTGGACGGGTAGCCGGTATGGCCGTGGCATTGCGCCGCGGTGACGATCACGGCGGATAACTTAAGTTACGTTAGTGTGCGTGGGTGATGTGTGTTTTATATACAATCATTGTGCGAGGTAGTGGCCCTGACATCCCTAGCATAAAAACTATGAGTTTTTATCATTCAAAAAATACCCCTACCACCCCCACACATCCTGTTATCCGTCACCGCCTCCCGGTGCACCCGTCAATTTGTCGCCCAACGTCCGGGCCCCGGAAGACCTCGTCTTCCGCCAGCATCCCCATATGCTGGTTACTGACGACCCTGAAGAGTGAAACCATGCAGACGACCCTCCTCTGGACTTCCGAGTTGGCCAAGAGGAGGAACGAAGACTCGGTGGCGCCCTACTCAACATGAATCAACCCTGGAATGTACTTCAACCAAGGGATGGCGACTAGGACGGCGTGGATAGGGTATGCTGATGACCTTATCACCTGGGATAGCCGCTACGAGGAAAACGCACGAGCCCCGGTGAAAAGAAAAAGCCCAGGCGAGTCCGTGAGTAATCAACCAGGGAGAAGTAACCCTCGCGGGGCCGACGAACATCAAGCTCCGGACAGGAAAAGAATTAAAGTCCTTGAAAGCACTGGCAACCTGGTGAATGCAGAAAGCCCGGAAACCACTGTGAATAAAAGACTCGACCTCTTGTTGACCGTACGGTCCTACAGCGTACGGAAAAGCAGGGAAACTCGCCCTATAAAAGCACAGCAGTGCTCGTTCGAATCATCATTTAGTCTTCAAGCGTGGACACGCGAAGAGAACAGAATGGACAACGTTGCCCAAATCCAGAAGTCGCCTTCAAGACCTCGGCGCTGGCTCGCCGGAGCTCCTGGAGGATGGTGGCCGAGTGACTCGGAGGACACCACCTCGGACGAGGACGACATCGGGACAGCGACTATCCGTCTGCCAATCAAGAAGCGGGAACTACATTGGAGCTCGCGCACTAGCGCTGGTGCCTCAAGCGACTTCTCTGTAGGATGCGAGCCGCAGCCCTGTTTCTCGCGCCAAGGCGACGACACGCCCCGAGAAATCTGGCCCGAGCTGCCTCAAGGCCCATCATATCCTGACTTCAACAACATCGAAAACAATCTCGACCTGGACCGCAGTCTTGGCTCCTTATCGACAATAGCGCTCGCCTCCGACGGAGAGGAACGCGAGGAGCCATCCTCGTCGTCATCCGCATATGGCTCTGGCTCGGAAGAGGGAGTCCCCATCACGACAGTGGCGACAACCGTCCGAGGGCCTTCTCGCACCCCCGCTATGCCCTCGCAGTGGGGAGAGGGAAAAGCTGCCCCCGCCGCTCATCGAAACCGACGCACGAGAAAAGAGCGCGCTGCACGGAACGCAAAATGGAGCGCCTCAGTCACGCTGCACACCGCGCCTGTTATAATTGATCTCATCTCATCGTCGGATGACGAAGCCGCTTGCTCCAAAAGTGATCTGCGTTCGAGTGAGAACAAAGTTAGACAAAGTGTCGCCGAGTCAAGTGTTAGTGCAATCAGTGTGCAGTGCGCAAATCACGGTGACGTGGAACATAGTGCCCGTGATCCTTGTGTGCTTAGCGAACAAACAATGCCCATCGACGTACAGGTCTACCGTGCCCTGTGCCAGACGTACGAAGAGACACTCCACCCTGTCGATGGCGAAGCCCTCATCGACTACGTGAAAGGCTTCGTGAATCTGGACAAGGAAGCCCTCCGCCTACGCAAGTATCGGCTGCGGAAGAAATTGGAGAGGGAGCAGGAGCAGCGAGAAAACGAGGGCGACGAAGAGGCTCCGGTGACCGCGGAGCGCGCCACTCGACCCCGAACGACTAAGAGGCAAAGCAGGGCCACGTCTCGGCCACGTCAGCAGGCCAAGAGGACGAAGAAAGCGCGAGGGAATGGATCAACGCCAACGGCTGGACTCGCAAGTGCACCACAGCCGACCACCTCGGTCCAGCAAGAGAACATCGCGTCGACGAGCAATAGCACCACCGTCGAGGAGGTTGAAACAGGCACCACCGTCGAGGAAGTTGAAGCAGTATTGGCGAGTAGCTTTACAACACAATCGCTCAGCGTCACAGTCGGCCCAAGCGACCATTCCGCTCCGATTCTGCCGATGCCGGCGGACATCGCTCGAGCGACCACGTCCACTCCGCTGCACCCCGCATACGGTCCTTCAGACGCCATGCTCGCATCGACAACTCACGCCGTTTTCGAGTACACCATCTCGTCGGCCACCATCGCTGCAAGCCCATCCCTGAACCTGCATTTCTCGAGGTTCCTAGAGGATATCACTCCTCTGCCGAGCCCGGCGGCCACGTTCCGGACGCAAGGCATCGAAGAACTCCGTAACGAACTTTCGCCGATGGGTCTAATGGACCTAGACGACGTTATGAATAGCTCACTCCAGATACCACCGACGCCGGCCACCCCCGAGCATCTGCGACGTACAGCAACTACCGAAGCACCACCATCGACGTTCCGAGCTCATATGATGTCCCCCGTGCCTGACGAACCGAACCCGACAATCCGGATGCGCATCGTGCGAGAGCACACCAACGCCGTCCCAACAGTGGAGCAGCAGTCGACAGAAGCCGTAACGTATTTCAATGAAAATTCAAAGATTTCAATAAACGTCAGGGTTAACGCCTCTTTTCAAGTATGCTGAATGATGAGTGAAAATCGCTTATAAAATTCGGGGCCGATTGACGATAACCTAATCTTCATTAAATTATCATTTTATGTAATTTTTTAATCAATTTTCACCCAATCGTGCCGTTTTCATCGCATGTGTGCATGTATGTTACGAATGTAGAAATTTTCACAAAAGAAAAAGTAATCGAAACGTACGCCGCTTGAGCGTACAACTCGTGACCAAAACATCGTTACGAGAATTACAATCGCAATATATGCCATTCGTACGGTCTTGCAACGTACGGATGGCAAACAGTAAAAAGCCGTACGCCCATCAGGCGTACGGCAGCTCAAAGGCGTTTCTAAGATATAAATTAGTCGTAACTCACCGCGAAAAACGTACGCCCATCAGGCGTACGAAACTAAGTGTCAAGTTTGTGTTTTAACCGCGTACGCCCATCAGGCGTACACATTTTGAGCCTACCATTGGTTTTATTTAGTAGCCATAATTCAATCCAAATAACGTACGTTCGATCAGCATACGATCAAAAAAATCGTACGCTCATCGACCGTACTCAGGGTATTAATAAATCACGTGATGGCCATCAGCGGCATATATGCGTACGCTCTTCACCCGTACGCATGTTTCCATGCAAGTTTCTACATACGATTCGTACGCCGTTCCGGCGTACAATTAGATACGACATTCAATCGTACGCTTCCCAGGCGTACGGTTTCTATTTCACCTTGCCTATATAAGAACGACGAAAAAAGAATCAGTTTCAGTTTTTACCCGAGACCAGTAGAGGCGGAACTCTCGCCGTCTAAGTTTTTTTTGTGTGTGTTTTTTTTCAGCCTCACGTGCGCCCGCACGTCGAGGCTGGACGGGTAGCCGGTATGGCCGTGGCATTGCGCCGCGGTGACGATCACGGCGGATAACTTAAGTTACGTTAGTGTGCGTGGGTGATGTGTGTTTTATATACAATCATTGTGCGAGGTAGTGGCCCTGACATCCCTAGCATAAAAACTATGAGTTTTTATCATTCAAAAAATACCCCTACCACCCCCACACATCCTGTTATCCGTCACCGCCTCCCGGTGCACCCGTCAAAACGTTAAAAAAAATTGCCAGGAGGCCAAGGAGTGCCCATCCCCGAGATCGGCATATGGGGGCAAGTTGGGTACAGAAGCAAGTTGGGTACACTTACCTTAGATCAGTGATTCCGCCAAAAGTGGGATTTTCCGTGTTCCATGGTCCTCCTAGTTTCTAAGAGTCGGGATGTGCAGTGTAGCAGTTTTCTGGGGTGTATTTTATTGGTGCGCAAGACGTTGATAGTTTTTGAGACGATCGTTACGTTCCTGTATTTTTTCATAGTGCTCGATAAAGGGTTGAAATGTCCATTCCGTCCCCTGTAGTAAACTGAACTTGGACTTTTGAATTTATCACGACGCATATGCAGAGTCAAAAACCCCTCCATGTAGCTATGCACTTCAATTTGTAATACTTCAAATAACATAATCCACCACTTTGCGAATCAAAATTAAACCCTCAGCTCGCGCACAGCTATCCGACATTTTGAAGACGGATTTGCACCGAAACTGCTTGCAGGGCACTTATAAGGTCGGCAAAGTCCTCAATTGTCCCTTGAGCCTAAAAAACTAATGAGGTTGTCGTTGAAATACCCAAATACACCTAATCCACGCGCAACAGTAACCGAAAATTCGCAGTCAGGCACACCACATAAACGTGTTTTCAGAATGGCCTGTAACATTTCCTGTCCTTTCCGTCTCCATGTTGTGCTCCTTGCTTAAGCGTTGCATCGTTTTGTCGAACACATTTTCTTGAAGTATTTGTTCGCATGAAAGCAAATATATGCGGAAAAGAGTCTATGATTGGTTATCGAGCCGGGGGAATAATTTCAGCGACGAAATGTTCTTTCCGTACCTGTCCTTTCCGCCCCCCCCCTCTGCGACCCCTTAAACTCGACATATCTTTGTCAGGCTTCAATTTTGAGCTACGTAGCTCTAGGTAATTCTTTTTTGTGCCAAAACAAGTAGAAACCAACTGCTACGAGACACCGGAACTCGTCTGGGACTGAAATAATTTTTTGGCCCTAACCACTCCGACCGACGATTTTGGCCCCAAAAAATCCCTATTGCGGCCGAATCATTCCATGTATATGACTAAAAATTGTCATCCATGGTTGTCTTCTAGAAATTGGGGATAATTCTATTCTTTACAAAATTTTGGTCCGAAGAATCTAGTTATTCGGGGCTTGTTCGCTTTCGTTCATTTTGGGGTAATGTTCTCTCTAAGATGAGATTTTTGGTCCAAGTATCCGAGTAATTGCGGATTTGATATAGTTAAAGCTGCAAAAGATCATGCGTGACGTATAGTCTTTCCACTTAAATATTATAATCGACGAGTACTGCGAAAGTATGAAAGAGATTGAAATTCACCCTACTGAACATCAATTTGTTCCGATTCAACTTATCCTAATCACGTCAAGCCATCACAGTTCTACCACCAAGTTAACAACAGGTTCGGTTGTTATGATAAAAGTATTGCACAAATCATTCGAGGAAGTTATCAAGTCACTAGTTTTGTTCTTTCACTCTTTGGCGAATCAAACGTGGTTATTATCTGCTTGTGTGAAGTATCAGAAGTGGCAAACGTTGAATATACTCGAGAATTGATGAAACCTTGGGGTATCAACGATCATTAATCTAAATGTTCAGTCCTGTTGAGTCTACACGTTATTGTATCAGAAGAAGTTAGTTTATTCAGGTGAGTGTACAGACAATGACACGGTACAGAGTAATAGCTGAATGAAAGGAAGATAAAACAAGTAAGTTTTGCGGGATCTACTATTCCTCATTACATTTCCCCTCCATCCTTTTGTAAATTCACTCACTTGTAGCCTCAAGAAGTGGGTCCACGTAGATCGTCAAATTATTATCGTGCAGAATTAATATAAGGTACTTTAATGACGCATCAGTATTCTAAACTCCATGAAGTGACATTTTTTCGCACGTAAAATGCGGGCCGTCATCTAATTTTTTTCGTTGTAATTTGATGGTTACGTAAATTTGATGATCGGTTGATATTCATAGATGGATAACTTGAGAGATTTCAACTCATTCTACAGATAATCGAAGATTTTGGAATTCAGGGCGTGCAAAACAAAATCGCCAAAACATTTATATGGAGCACTGGATATGCTGCTTTTTAATTAATTAAGGAATGAAGCTGTCGGTTCATTTTTGGGTCTGGATTTTGCTGAAAAATGTTCTCGCCCAAGAAGCAACTACTTCTCTTCCTAGAGGTACGTACATAAATCTAAATGATGTGCCATTCGACAATGGAATTCGATTCTAGCCGAATCATTTCAATTTGAATACCTGAAAGATGTCGGTTCCTCGCTTCTTCAAAGAAATTCTTCTTCAAATTGTGCTTCAATTAAAATTATACACTTTGATACAAAGGTGTAAAAACTTTTTTTCTACTTCTGATGTATGTGTTTTTGGCCCAAGCCGCAACCAGGGGCCTGCGATCCAAATAGTTGAAACCCATTGGTCCTTTTATGATCAAGGGGTGTTTCCACTGTTAATTTTAATGTTGGCTGAAGACAGATCGCGTTGGATTCCAAAATTATAACGCTAGAGTTTTCACAACGTAGATTTGAACTATTCCACCATTACGAATTTTCGTTCATAACGATCAAAGATAAACCTTTCGAACTTGATATTAAAGAATGACATATTTGGAAGAAACATTCTCTGTGTTTTTGATTATAACTAAGAAATCCAAAACTCTTGAGTAGTCGATTTCACATGAAATTTCAATCGGTTCGGCTCATCTGGTTTTCATATTCTGAGTACCACGAATACTGTTACAGAGAATTATGGAATTGAAGAAGAGTCATTGAGCCCAGAATGTGAGTACTCGGCCATAGATCTCGTATGCTACGAAGTAAAATGGCGAAAAAGTGAAGACTGTTGTGATCGCGATAGCAAGGTTGCTCCTGACGAAGATCTACCACGTACGTAAATTTTTGTTGATATTCTTGGAGATGCTTTATAATACTAGAGAAGAGTTCAATGGCCAATACACTTCATGGAATTGTTTAGATGGAAACACAAAATGGAAAAAAAATTTTTATTGTGTGGTTGACAAAAGTACACATGTTCGACTCTAATCGTTCATCTAAACACGGATTGTATATATGCCCGTTCTGCTCCACTAATTCAGAATACTTTTTATATGCCGAAAACTTGTTTTTCTCAGAGGTCTTTTGACGTAGACAAGAATTGTAACATCGTTATTCAAAATGGAGCATGGGATCATAATCAGACAGTTGTTTGCGCCGGAAAAGTTTATTGGAATACCCCGCGCATGGGAGAATTTTTTTCTTCGTATTTTATGAATAAGACGGATGTTTGCAAGGAAGGGAATCGCCATCTTCCAAAATGGTTCCGATCGTGTGACTAGAATGATTTACGCCACCCAGAATATCTTGACCCCAGATTTTGATGTACGATTGTCTGAAGTTTTGGAATCCGGGGTCAAAATCAGTGCCAGGTGTAGGCTCAATGAACAGTACGAGTTACTCATATGGACATATCAGTGATTCCGTCGAAAGTGGGATTTTCCGTGTTCCAAGTTTCCCCAAGTTTCTAAGAGGTGGAATGTGCATTGTAGCGGTTTGCTAGGGTGTATTTTATTGGTGTACAATCATGTTGATAGTAATTGAGACGATGCTAACGCCCCCGTATTTTGTAGCGCTTCATAAAGGGCCGAAATGTCCATTCCGCTCCGTGTAGGCAACCCAACTTCGACTCTTGCATTCACAGCAACGCCTAAGCAGAGTCGAGAACCCCTTTATGTAGATATGCATTTCAATTCGTAATACTTCGAATAACATAATCCACCACTTTGAAAATCCAAATTAAACCCTCAGCTTGCGCACAGCCATCCGATATTCTGAAGACGGGTTTGCACCAAAACTGCTTGCCCAGCACCAATTATCTCTGTAAAGTTCCGAATTGTCCATTAAGCCTTTCTAACCAATGAAGTTATCATCAAGAAACCCAAATTTCTTTCTTGATTTGATGAAAAGTCTTTCAAGGGATCCGCGACATTAGCCGAAAACTCGAATCCACAGCCGAATGCACCATATGAACGTGTTTTCATCGTGGCGTCCAAAATTTTCTATCAATCCCCTCCCCATGTTGTGCTCCTCCCCAACGCGCTATATGGCTTTCTAAAACACATTTTCTTTGTGCATTTGGTGGAATTAGGGAAAATCTATGCGGAAAAGAGTCTACGATTAGTTGACGAGCAGTGCCAATACTTTTTGGAGCGAAATGTCAATTCCGTCTCTGTCAATTCCGTCCCCTTTGCGACTCCTTGAGCTACACATGTCTTCGTCTGACTTCACTTTTGAAATACGCAGCTCAAGATACTTCTCTTTTAGGCCCAAACGAGTGAGAATCAACTGCAACGACCCACCAAAACTCGTCTGGCGCTGAAATAATTTTTCCACCAAAATCACACCTGGTGACGACTTTGGCTCCAAAAAATTCCACTTTCAGCGGAATCACCCATTTAGATTTTTCTGACAGTTGAAAAACTAATAACCAGGTTTGAAAAATGATTACAGTGAATCGAGTCCACATCTGTCTTCAATTTTGACCACAAGTTCTAAAGGTTCGAGCTATTATTTCACATGTAGATCTGTGGTTTAGATATTTTTGGTGAAGGGAATATCATTCCGGTTATATCGGAACCATTTTGCAAGTACGTGTCTTTGATCTTCAATGAATAATCTCCCATTTCTACTATGATCTTCGTTGTTTAAAATTTACGTGGAAGAATTGCCACTTGTGCGGGGTATAGAACTATCTTCCGGCTCATAACGACCGTCTAGGCCCGATCCTGTGCTTTGTTTTGAGTTACCAAGTCTGGAGTTTTTTCCACGTCAAGAAAGCCTTTACAATATAGGACCCTTGCGTCTAGCAAGATTATGACGTAGTGGGGCAAAACAGGCTAGTCGAACATATGTGCTCTTGTACACCGTGCGATATACCTGCACTGTGAAAAATTTGTGGTGAAAATTTCAATCAATTGGTTGAATTTTCCCCCTCAACCAGTGGTTGATAGGGGCCATCCATAAACTACGTAGACCGCTTTTAATTATTTTTGACCCCCCCTCCCCCCCTAGTCAATCGTAGTTTTTTGTCCAATCAGACTCCTCTCCCCCCAAAAAACTACGTAGCTTTTCCAAAAATGATGAATATTTTATCCTATCAAAACGAACCAAAGATCCTGAAATTGATCTATCTCACGCTGTGCATCATCTGGGAACGATTTGTCTGATTTCAAGGAGTGCCACAGTTTATTGCATCCATCCTGTAATTTCTGTTTTGAAGGTTCATCTAAATAAAACTCTCAGTATGTGTCGTAGATGTCGTATATAATGGCTTTGGAACTTCCATGTCGATTCACTATATATCACAGACAACGAGAGAAATCACTATTTATGCTGCACCTTATAAAACCAATTACACTTGCACTTCGCGACGAATATTGCTTCAATCATTTGTAAATCTTGAAGATTCGTATCACGAATATAACAGGTCACCTGGATCATGATCCATGATGAAAATCGTAACACGCGCACACACACACACACACACACACACACACACACACACACACACACACTTGAGTCTGGCAGATGATACGGTTCAAGGCCTGGTTCAAGATATATTATACAGGTAGAAAGAGAAGGAGGTGAAGAGCGCGGGCACTTCGTTGAGCGCGCAATTAAAAAATATGAGTCTACGTAGCAATGCCGATGCCCCCCCTCCCCCGTAGTCCAACGTAGTTTTTTTTATTAAATTTTTGACTCCCCCCCTCCCTGTCCGCCTACGTAGTTTATGGACGGCCCCATACCGATAATCAACCAATTGATTGATTCTCCGCGGCAACCACTGGTTGATCACCAAATCCGACCACTGGTTCAATATTCTTCAACTGCGAATATGGGAGTGAATGTGGGATCCATGAGATTGGTAGGGTGGTGGTGCCCGGACGACATTTTTGGGGTATATGAACAAGTTTCTTCGTGTTTTTTTCGTGAACGAATAGGAATAAATAAAAGCCGAGAGCCTCTTCGGAAGAAATTCAGGCTAAGCAACGTTTTCCCGTTTCAGGATTCAGGTTGTTGATCGCTCGGCTGGGGCTACTAACAATTAGCTCGCGCAAGTAAATTCGTTGACTCTTTCATTATGAGCTTAATATGGGACCCATGAGATTGATGAATGGTTGTGCCCGGATGGCATTTTTGGATCAAGGAAACAAGTTTCTTTACGTTTTTCTGGGAACCAATATAAATAATTTAGAACGTCAGCGTCAAGCGCCTTTTTGGTTTGAGAATCCTGTTTGAGCAACTTTCGGCAATGTAGTATCCGGATTGATGATTGCTCGGATGGGGCTCCTAAACGTAGCAGTTCCATCTGAGCGGTCACCAATCCGGATACTGGTGCGTCAAAAGTTGCTTAACCTGGAATTTCTCCGAAAAAGCACGCGCAGCCGGCGCTGGTGTTTATTTCTTTTTGTTAAGGCCAGGCCGTAGTCCGCCGCCATATTGAATGTAGCCCTGAATCCGTTCGGAGGATAAGTTGAATTTTACTCGACGAAATGACTTGGAATTTTACATACATCTATAAAATGCATGTCTCAATCGCGCTACGAAGCCAAATATGTCAATTCCACTCAAAAAAGTATCCAAACGAGATGAACACAAATGTCGTCTGCTAGAGAGCGGCAACCTACGACGGCTCGAGTAAACCTCATCTGGACACTTTCTTCCAGTGAAATTGACATATTTGAATTCGTAGCGTGATTTAGACATGCATCCTATACATGCATGTGAAATCCCAAGTCATTTGGTCGAGTAAAATTCGACTTATCCTCCGAACGAAGTTACGTCTATTTAGCGGACTACGGCCTCACCTTACTGAACAAAGATGGAGAAACCTGTTCTCTGACCCAAAAATGTCGTCCGATCACCACCGTTGACCAATCCCATGAATCCCATTTTCACTCTCATATTCGCTGTGGTAAAATTGTCAACCAGGGGTTATATTTGGTGATCAACCAATGGCTGACCAATTTGGTTGGAAGTCAACCAATTCTCTTACAGTGTGTGTAACCATTGCATAGAAAAAGAGGGAGATCAAGATTATAAAGATCAATCTCATTCATTTTATAAGAGATTGGAAAATTCTCAGGCATGTTTTGCATGTATTGTATTCTGATTTCATACTCTTGGACTTTCAGTTGATTTGTCGATCAAACGGAAATATAAAGATCAAGATGATACAGGGGAAAACAGTTTACCATCTCCTAAGGCTTCCCCTGGCGAGTCATCCTACAAGAACTTCAAAAATGGGGTTGATTCTGATGAACATGGCGCGAAGAGCAAAAGTCAAAAAACTTGTCTTTGTGAAATTTGCGGAATGCTTATACAGCACAAATCAAACTTTCACGAGCATAGGGCGAAACACTCTGATGAGATACGACTCTTGTGTGATTATTGCGAACAAAACATCAAAACCCAACGAGATTTGTCGCAGCATTTGAAACTACACAAGAACAAGGGCTTCTTGTCGTGCAAAATTTGCCAGAAAACATTCAAGACAAAATATAAGTTGAATAGACATATGGGGACTCACTCCAACGAATTCCCTTTTTCGTGTCCGATGTGTAGCAAGAAGTTTAAAGTAAGAGAGAGTGTAAGTCAACACATACGAACTGTACACTCAAATAATGGACCCCATCAGTGTCAAGTTTGTGATAAAATTCTATCATCAAAGTACAGCTTGTATTTTCACATGAGAACGCATGCAGACAAGAACCCCGTGAAATGTTCAGTTTGCCACAAGTGTCTTACTTCAAAATATGGACTTGCCAAACATATGGAAATCCATGAGAAGAAACCAATATCGTGCCGAAAGTGCAACAGAAGTTTCAGTCAGGATTTTGAGTTGTTTCAGCATACTGCATATGACTGCGGGAAGAAAGGTCCATATGTTTGCTTGGTTTGTGGCAATGAATACATATACAGGAGCAATTTGCAGAGGCATTTGATTATGAAAAATCATGGAGGAATTCCTTCTGGTTCTGAAATGGCTTCAAGGATAACAGGTAAGAGGATCTTTTCTTTCTCGTGTTCTTATGAGAGGAGTCATTTTTATATCAAACCTTACGAGGCACGATACGTTTGAACGTCAGGATAGTCAAAGATACAGAACATGGAAACCCCGAGTTGAAATCCCTCCGCGATCCGTTTCTAGGAATCCTCACGGTCATCCTTCCGGAAGAATCAAAATCACGCCTCGATGGAATTTGAGGTAAAATCACTTGGTTGATTTCTCTATTATGAATAGTACGTAAAAGTTTATCTTTTCCACGGTTTTTTTGTCTTTTCCCTGATTTTGCTTAATAGGTCGGTAAAGAGAAGTTTCATCGAAAACTGTGTAGGGTAGTTTTTTGGTTATTCTCCAAAGATCTTCAAGACAGTGTGCTTTAAAGTACTCGTAAACGAGAGAAAACTACCGGGAAATTCTCAGATGGTAGTTGAATCGCAGGAACACATACATTCCCGTCATAATTTTTCTAAATCCTTCAAAATACCTACGGTGGATTGAGTTTCTGATAGATGTGATCAGATCATTTTGTAGATTTTCCAAAATCCTACAAAAAACTATTCAACACGTGCTTCAATAAATCTCATCCCTCCCCGACCCATTATGGAAGAACTACGGACGAGGCAGAAAACTGTGAAAAAACAAATTCATACATATCATTGATACTAGGAGAATCGATAAACTGACTTTAGTTCAGATGTCATCAGCGGATGATTTTGATTCTCTCAGAGAATCGATCGTGGAGTCTCCTAGAAATCAATCATGCAAGAATGTTCCATAATCCTCAATTTTCGACTTTCCCAACGCTCCTACGCAGCGCGGGTATGGGCTTTGAAAATTGGCGAGAATATTGTAAATACTTTGAAGTCAATGATAAAATTCCAAACCCAACACCTGTTTTATTGATTTTTAAGCTTATTCGATCACTTTCCTGCAGATAGTTCTCTGGAAAAAGATTGAAAGAATATCCTCGGAACAACGCAACATTTGACGTAATTTTTCATCCTAAAGTCAAGAAATCTACTCCCTAAATCTGATCAAATAAGCTGTTAACTTATCCACCAATCAGTATTGTGATGTATTACACATGTGGAACTTGATATAGGATATGAAAAGAATCCACATGTTAAAACATTGAAGTGAACTTCATGGAAGAAAAGCTGGACTAGAGATTCTTCTTAATCAATAGTAGTATTTAATGAACCTGAAAGGATATTTCCAGTAAAAATCGTGAAGAGATAATACAAATCGGTTCCTCACACATTTTCCTCGACGAAGGATAGGCCCAGGTCCCATAGATAACATCAGTTTTCTTTCGAATTCAGTGATCCTGGAATTAAGTTCAAAGTATATTTATGTGACAAGTGGGTAGAGCAGGTCGTCTCTTCGGGGTTAAGAGATTTTATCAAGAATTTTTGACCCAGTCTCGTTGACACGTGACTGCATTATCTTTAATTTGTAATATCATCATATTAGTCTCATCAGGCGGATCCTGATTAATCTACACGTTTTTGCAGAATCTGATCTGGATCAAATGATGGATGATCGAGGAACATGTCAAATAGCACAGCAATTACCAATAGGAACAGAAAATTTGGTAGATGAGGTTTCGGTAGAAAATCTGGGACAATATGAGGAAATGAAGCAGCCCGAAGAAGACTTTGAAGACATCAACGATGCGATATGCATTCAAAATTTTGTGCGATACCAGCCAAAAGGGGAAACGTCCAACGCCCATCTCCATCTCAGCCAAGTATCTCTCGATGCATTGGGAATGCCCGCATGCTCTTCAGGAACACAAAATGGTAATGTCACATTCGAGTCACAGAGGTACACTGTAAGAATTTGGTTGCCTCTCCACCAAATCCATGAACCATCTGGTTCATTAATCGACTAAAAATCCAAAAGTTCAATCACTGCACACGTACCAATTCCAACCTCCGGGTGAAGAGCTTACTTCTTTGAATATGGTTATGAATATGCGACCCATGAGATGGATAGTTCGGGTATTATTTTTAACAAGATCCACAGCTTAATCCACGGTTACCGCAAGAAATGAACCAGCTGGTGAAATCCTGGAGTCAACCAGTGGTTGTGGTTAGAATTGATTGCAGTTTTTCCACGATTCTTTTTACATAACACATGAAAGTATTTGAGCAATTGCAATGCAACACGCATTAATTATATGATTAACACAATCGAATTACATATGTTTATAGATTTCTCAGATTTCCATTGCCTTTAAAGGAGTGAAGAATTTTTGGATGAATCACTCAATATTTTATTATACTAAATGGATTATGGAGATTTGACTCAGGTTTTGCAATAATCTTTTTTATTTTAGAGGTAGCTCGTCCTGCAGAAACCAGGATTGAAACAAGGGCAGTGTTGGGGAGCATCGACACTTGTGATTCAGAAATTGATATCAAGGAAGCGCTGGATATTGTTCAGCAAGAAGAAGAAACGAGTGAGAACACATTGTACTTGCAACACTGCAAGGGCCAAAATGAGATGGAGTATTCAGAATGATACACACGATTTATCGTGGATCATCATGTGGTGATGATTGGATTAGATCTCGTCGAATATATCCCCCAAAATGTACTAAATGTTTGATAGCTTATTGCAGGAAACTGCAAGAAATTATGTCATAGACTACTACCATTGGGCATCAATCAACTCACCTGTGCCACTTGGAAAATGTGTAAATCGATCGAAAGCTATAATGATCACTTCAAATATTTACACTTTCTGGAGATGAATATTCCTGGGAAACAAAAACATTTGGTCTTTCCATAAAAGGCGTAGAACCCACGCATGAGAAACTTCCGACAAGACCTGGTGATTATCATGGACAATACAATTCATGGATCCTTAATCATCCATCCCGATTCTCTGTATGTGTATCATTGAGTTTGTGAACCACCATAGGCATCGTAAAAAATGCATGCTCATTTTGTGATCAAGTAACTAAATATTCCTCTCCATGTTACATGATTGATATGAGGCTTTGACGTGGGCATACCCCCACATTTATTTTTGCTCACCGCGAATATATAATTTTCCATCACTACATTCGTACGCTCTTCCAGCGTACGCTCGGCATAGATCTTTTATTAACTTCTCCAGGAATTTGTTGCAGAACTTTTGTAACTGGTGCGCCCCATTATTTTATCGTGAAAGTAACGCTTCTCCAACGGTAGGAGTTGAGTTGAGCCCGCGGTGAGAAAAGACTGATAGTTGAGCCCGCAAAACCGATATATCGAGAGTGAGTTGAGCCCGCTCAATAATCCCCCGTTCTTCTTGGAGAAAAGTTCAACGAGCGTATTCAGCTCGGTATTCAGTCAACAAATCACGAGAGTATTGCTCACGTACTTGCTCTACTCGCTGGGCGGCGATTTTGAATGTTGCTCAGTCGTACACGGAAAAACTGTAAGTTGTACAGGACGACTAGAGCGCGAGTCGTTTTTTCCGACTAGCAGGTAGTGGGCAGAGACGACATCGATAATCCGCAAAGGGCACGAGTCAGGTACGCTCCCGCGACTCTTCGCTAGTCGAACAGGCCGACTAGCGAAGACGGTTAGAGCGACCATGCGATTGGTAAGGGCGCGATAATTTGCAATTGCTCATATCTTTTCCGACCAAGACTTCTCGACTTATGGTAGCTCTAAGTAACCGCTTCGCTAGTCGGCCTGTTCGACTAGCGAAGAGTCGCGGGAGCGTACCTGACTCGTGCCCTTTGCGGATTATCGATGTCCTCTCTGCACACTACCTGCTTGTCGGAGAAGACGACGAGCTCTAGTCGTCCTGTGCGACTTACAGTTTTTCCGTGTATGCACACAGCTCTAATTAGATCTCGAATTAATACAATACTTTGCGGTACTTTATGTACCCTGTGACTTGTGGTAAAATCACCGTTGAATAAACTATTTAGTCAGTACAATATGCGTTCTAGAATAGTTGAAAATCTCAAACGTCTGTGCTCTGAGGTACGAGTCGTACTTGGTCATGGCATTTTCACCAATTGTTCCAACTTTCTTTACCAATAAATAAAATTGACAATATTTCCATTTTGATGATTTTTTTTCACTTGTAATGGAATATTTCTTTGTACATTTATATTCAAGACTCGTGATGGATGGACATCGCATAGTAACTGATACAGTTTGTAAACTTGCCAGTTTGAAAATTCGAACATCGAAGGAGGTTTGGATTTTCTCGGAAGGGTAGCGGGCTCAACTAAGAATTTTTCATCGGGTCAAAACTGACCGCGGGCTCAACTAGTATACGGTCTCTGAGGTAAAGTAGGTAGGTTGTAAAGTTTTCCAAGAAAAAGGCATTCAAAATACTTTGTAACTCGACAGTCACATTACATCAACACAGAAGTAACGTTTATCCAACGTACAGACCAAGCCATAAAGTTTTCCAGGAAAAATACCAAAACCCCTTGTAACTGGACAACCCTATTACAACGACGAGAATGTAACGCTCCCCCACCGTACGCGGCAGATCGTAAATTCACTCTCATAAATCTTCAAATTAGTAAACTCAGCAAGCGTACGCCGCTCCGACGTACGCATCGCGGACGCGGTGTACGGTTCTCACGCATTACATTCCTGCCAAAGTAATGCGCCACTCCCATTGTACGGGTACGCTTCTCAACATGGGTATATAAGGCCGCGCTTTCCAAGCTCAGATCATCAGTCTTCTCCAGCTGTCGCGACGCTGTCTCCACGACACTCGGTCCAGCCGTGGCCTCGACGCATCCGACTCAACGTTCCCCGCCGTGACCGTACCAAGTTACCCCGGTGGCATAAGTGACCAAGTGTGCATAGTGTTTGTGTTTTGCACCTCGAGTACCGAGTCGCAATTGTGTTTTGAAACTCTGAGAACTATTCGAGTGCCTAACCCCGTTCCTACCCCGACGACGACGTGGGCACGCCCACGCACCTTAACCGGACGAATGGACCGTCCCAGCCAACGACAGGGACGTCCCAAGACCTACGCACCCCGCTCCAAAGAGGACGAGACTTCTACGGACTCCTACAGGCCAAACGCTTGGCGCTGCTCGGAGCGTTGAGAGCCGAGGCCTCAACTCAACAAGACAAGACTGCTCAAAACCCAACTATCTCGTCTCCAGCCAGCGAGACGCGGGAGTGAAATTATTTTCATTCTCATTGACGAGGTTTCCCGCAAGCGGAATTCCGAGCCCCGTCAGCTTTCTTAGCACGATCGCTCCAAAGATTTCATTCTTGAGCGGTTATGTTGAAAAATTTTCATGTCAAGATATATATAGTAATGAAAGAGATGGTGAAATACTCAAGTTTAGTAGAAATCACAGAGATAATTGTACGTGTTGTAATAAACTGTTCACACGAGTCTCCCATAATATTTTGCGAAACTGTTACTCGATATGTTTTTCTTGATTTCATGACTCTCAAGAGCTGAAATTTATAATTAGATCTGAGATGAAGTTAAGGGCATGTGAAAGCCAACGGACATTACGAATACACCCAATCATCTACTTTTCACACGAGCTAAATGTAATTACTCAAAAAAGGAGTCTAAGACAAGTGGGGATAAAGACCAGAACTTTCATTTGAAAAATGAATCGAGTGGATTGGATGAGAATTGCGATTACAGAGTTCATTCTGCCTAGAAATTCTTCACGAGTACGAACGCCACCGCGATAATTCTCACTTAATCGACTCAAATATTTTCTTGAACGATAGATCTGACCCTAATCTCCACTCGTCTGGTACTATTTTTTCGAGATTGACTTCAAGATAGAAAATGATGAAATTCATAGATTGTTTTGGGACCTATCAGAACCATGGTTCGGGCTGAGTCGTAAGGTTGGGTTAGGTTCTCCACTGACCACACAGCTGCTGTTATTGTTGTGGTGTACGAGGGACCGTATACCGTATGGTATTTTGACGTGCAAGCTAGATCCTGTAGAGACGTGAGCCTGTCATTTAGGCTTACTAGGTCAAAGTAGTCCATCCATGTAAGAAGATCTTTTGAAAGAAGAGTTCAAGTGATGTTGACAATGCTGTTTCTTGGAAGTATCATTCATTTTGATGCATACCTCGAGAAGCAATTAAGGTCCAGTGTATCATGCGGGTCACAGTAGGTGTAATTTTTTGCCTTGAATTGACAACATGATTTGAACTTTGGATAACAGATTATGAGGCATTGGTTTCTTGTTGACATCCAGGGATAAACACTCACGGGTATGAAACTGTCTTCCGATTGGACCAAGCTCCCGATGTTTTGAGTATCTGTTCGTCTAAGGTAGTTCTTTCCATAATAAGGATGATTGATATTTCTCAGAATCCTCCTGTTGAGTGAAGAACTCTGGATCATTCCTGAGCTATCTAGTTCAAGTTCCCAATTAGAATTTCTCAAGTTACTTGGTGAAAATACCGAGACCGAGTGAAGTTCAGAGCAAAAATGAATTATTTAATATTGCAGTGAACTCCAAACAGAATTTGCTAGAATCTCTGTATTTCACAGGGATGATTCCAAATGTATTTGTTGGAATCGATCGAGAATTGACTTGAGCTGTGGTATTCTTGGGACCAAGAGTTGGAAAGTTGGATAATAAAAACCAGATTCTTGGTATGGTATTTGATAAATCCAGAATATTATCAACTTATGTTGACCTTTGAGTAATTCTTGATGATTCTGATTATTCTATTCAAGGTTCCAATTAGAGCATCCCAAAATTAATTGGTCAAATTGGCATGCCCGGGTAACTTAGAGAGCAAAAGTCAATAGGATGAGCTCCATTTTGTATCTGATGGCATCCAGTCTCTTCTAGGGGTGCATTTATATTGAATCGTTGGAAACCGTTGAAAGTTGGCTGAACCGTGGAAATATTGCGAACAAGAGTTGAAATGTTAAGTCAAAAATGTCATGACCCCACTCTCTCAGCATGAATCAGTCAGATCTAACTGACAATCAGTCCATATACACTGATCGGGTCAGTAAAATGGGATCAATTTTTACTGAATGAATCAGTGTATATAGACTGATTCATCAGTCATTCTGTTCCTATTCCACTGATTCATATGTGGTTTACATTCTGAATATTTGTACCGTCATACTCCAGTTTCCTGTATTAAAATCAGACCTGATACCAAGGGCTGCGTGCATGAATATGCAGCCTCCATGTCTCATTCAAAATATCAACTCGAGAGAATCATCACTTTGAGTGTGAATGATGTTCCATAAGTAGAAATGGATGATTCTGTCATTGATACTATGATGATAAAATTTTTTATGCATTCAGCAAGTCAAATCAAATATCTTTTGTATGTACCTGGCTTCATCTGTGTAGAAAAGTGCTTTTAGAAACCAATATTATCCCAGATCAGATAAATAACTTCAAATACCTCAGGATATCATGAAATTCAGGCTGTTGGAGGAAAGTTTTGTCATCTAACCAATCATTCTCAAGCCAGGGAACTTTCATTACAAACTGCACCTCTGATTAAGTCACTTGCAATATGCTGACTTGATTCATGAGAACACAAAGTACATTGTATGTGGTGCTAGTAGAGTTAAATGTCTTATCAAAACTATTTATGCACAATTATTGTAAACTTTGACATGTCTTAAGGAGCATTTCTAGGGAAGTTGAGCTTGTGTTTACTGTCTCAAGCAGTCAAATGTAATTGTGCCATTATGATAGTGGATTGTTTTTGTAATTTCTCAGTCTGTGTGATGAGCGTCCAAGTGCTGTATGAATCTGACTCAAAAACAATCTCCTATCCAATATAATTCATCTCTTTAGGGCACCATCTTCTCCAACAAATAATATATCTTCTCTAACAAATAATACTTCATCTGAAGATGAAATTGTTTGATTTGCCATGACTAATTTACATGATTATCCTCTCAAAAATGCATTTGAGGCCGCTCTACAGCTAGAAAATTCCAATCAGAGTCCAGCAGCGATTGTGATGACTGGGTATAGTGATGTATCAGTACTTGTCGCAAGTTAGAGGTTATGGTGCGAGATAGTTCCAATATACGGTTTGGGGTTTCATATTGCTGTTAATATAGCATGTCCTGTCTTTTGCCATCACTAATTGACGAAATTTCAACAGGGCAGAGGATTTGAAGGCGCTTGGCGTCTATAAATGCCAGAAAAAGTTCGTTAGCGGCACTAATGTATCAGTACTCATCACGATTTGGAGGTTACTATGCAAAATCGTTGAAATATATTGTTTGAGGTCTTATAATGCTGTGATTATAGCATGTTTGGTCTTTTGCCATGCTCTCTCAGCATGAATCAGTCAGATCTAACTGACAATCAGTCCATATACACTGATCGGGTCAGTAAAGTGGGATCAATTTTTACTGAATGAATCAGTGTATATAGACTGATTCATCAGTAATTCTGTTCCTATTTTACTGATTCACATGTGGTTTACATTCTGGATATTTGTACCATCATACTCCACCTTGCTGTATTAAAATCAGAACTAACATTGAAATCATCACTTTGAGTGTTAATGATGTTCCATAAGCAAAAATGGATGATTACGTGATTGATACTGTAATGATGAGATTTTTAATGCATTCAGCAAAACAAATCAAACATATTTTGTATGTACCTGGCTACATCTGTGTAGAAAAGTTCTTCTAAAAACCAATATTATCCCAGATCAGATAAGTAACTTCAAATACCTCAGGCCAGATTATGAAATTCAGAGTGTTGGAAGAAAGTCTTGTTATCTAACCAATCATTCTCAAGCCAAGGAATATTCATCATAAAGTGCACCTCTTATTGAGTCACTTGCAAATATGCTGACTTGATTCATGAGGACACAAGGTACATTGAATCCTTCCCCCTCAATTCACTTTTTTCAAAAGTATAACTTGGCGAGTATGAGTTTGTTCCTCAAAATTTATTGATTTTCTATCAGGTTTTCACAGTAAAAATGATGATTGATTCAATTCAGCTGTATTACATAGTTTCAACTCTTGAAAGAAATGAAATCAGAGGAACTATGTCGAGTATTTCTGTAAGTTTGAGAGACCAATTGGTTAACCATTTTCCGGGCAAAATACTTATGGCATTGTTTCAACTCGTGAAAGGAATGAAATGAATAAGAAACCATGTCGAGAGTTTTTCGAACAAGTTTGATTGTATAAGGTGATGGATTTCGGAAATTTTGCACGGTCTTCCTTATTCGTTGATTATTAAAACCAGAACTTGAATGAGGAAAATTGAAGAAGTCAAGTATAGTTGATTAAAGAATCACGCTAATTATTCTCGAAACTGTAGATTTTTCTTTGAAAATGTGGAGCGAATAATCACTCGTCGCTCTTATATGATAGTTCATATAATACATGAGAGAGCAACGAGTGATTATTCGCTCCATATTTTCAAAGAAAAATCTACAGTTTCGAGAATAATTAGCGTGATTCTTTAATCAACTATACTTGACTTCTTCAATTTTCCTCATTCAAGTTCTGGTTTTAATAATCAACGAATAAGAAAGACCGTGCAAAATTGCCGAAATCTATCACCTTATACAATCAAACTTGTTCGAAAAACTCTCGACATGGTTTCTTATTCATTTCATTCCTTTCACGAGTTGAAACAATGCCATAAGTATTTTGCCCGGAAAATGGTTAACCAATTGGTCTCTCAAACTTACAGAAATACTCGACATAGTTCCTTTGATTTCATTTCTTTCAAGAGTTGAAACTATGTAATACAGCTGAATTGAATCAATCATCATTTTTACTGTGAAAACCTGATAGAAAATCAATAAATTTTGAGGAACAAACTCATACTCGCCAAGTTATACTTTTGAAAAAAGTGAATTGAGGGGGAAGGATCTAATTTCTTTCTTATGAAAATCAAAATGAAGAAATCAACTTCCTCATCTGATCACAGCTTTTGAGAATCTGTTAATCACATATCCCTCTAGAATATGAATAATTATTTCACTCAGATCATCTTTTTGATCAAGTTGACTTGGAGCGGCTCTTGATTTACTTGAGAAATTCTTCAATATTATTCCACCCAAGTATTGATTCTATATTTTTAAACGAGACATTTCTCTTTATCTCATTCTAGATCTTACCTCATTTATAAGAATTCAGAAAATTTCCTTATCACAATCATAAAATCAATGCTTGAGCAGTATTAGACATTCCTTATTCAGAGAAAAAGTTGGGATGTTACGATTGTGATTAAAAATCTCCTGGTTTCTCATTGTTCAGGATATGTTCTAGAACCAGAAGATTAACATATCCCTGGTTACAAACATGATATCAATATTTGGAGTGAAATAGTATTGAGGAATAATACAAGAGGAGCAAAAGCCGCTCCAAGTCAACTTTAGTGACAAGAAAATTTGAGTGACATAGGTTTTGCTACCCTATATAAATATTTGATTCCCTGATAGTCAAAAGTTGTGAGCAGAATTTCAAGCTTCAACTCCTATAAAGTCCAGAAACCCATATTCCCATCTTATGGAGCGCTTGAATATCTTCTTTACATCACATCTTCACTCATGATTTATAACACATGATTTCAAACTTTCTTGGAGCAGCAATAACTCTGCTAGATATTTTTAGTAGTACTACATGGACCCATGAGTTGTATGTATGATTGTGACGATGAAAGAGTTATTGATCTGGATCTGAAAGATTGTGGAAGTGTGTGGTAGTTCTATCAAATGCGCTTGACCACTTGCCAATATTCCTTGTCACATACCAGCTCTCAAACTTCTTACTTGATGACACCAATGAACAAAACTCAAAATCAGCCCAGAAGCAGTCAAAATAATAAAATGTTTTGTCTGGTCCTCACAGCGATATCGACTCTGGATTGTAATATCAATAGACCAAGAGTAAAGTAATGCCCGCTCAATCCCTATTCATTTAGATTATTCAGTGTATGCATGTAATCAATCACTGAAACTTCCCATCCAACTTTTGACTGAATGTTTGGAGAAAAAAACATTGAAAGCAATATCACAAGTATTAACGCAGATGAAGTGACTCATTGGACTACAAAGCCATATCCTCATGTCCTTTGCAAATGCTCTCTGAGTTTTCTGAAGAGATTTAGTACTGCATCACATACAAAACTTCAAAGTTGCATCTATAAACTAATCTGATGGGGCAAAGAATCCCAGCATACATCTTGCACAGGTTTTCTCAAAATACCGCGTTTAAGAATACCTTACTCTCAATAGCTCCTTTTGCCATGGAAAAATACACATTTTGCATCTATTTTGTCCAAACAAGATAATAATGCATGCACTAATTGAGATTGCGGCACCGCGATGCATGGCGATGTAAACAAAGCAGACGGATCTTCTCTCTCTCTTCTCTCTCTCTCTCACTCTCACTCGCTCGTCGACAACTCTCGAATCGAAGCTGCATTCGAGGTCTAAACAAATCGAATGGATAATTTTTTTGAGGTGGTGAAAATTGGCGAAGCGAAATAAAAGTCCCAGCGGTCAGAATCGGAAAATTGATGACACTAATAGTGAGTCCGTATTAAAACAGGGCTGAATAGAGAGGCAGGAGATGTTTGTGCACCCGGGTGGTTGAAATAAGTAAGGTGGGAAAAATGTGTGAGGTTAGAAAACCCCCAATTCAAAGTATATAAGGCACAGCGCCTCGCTCGATTTTTTGTCTGCTCATACTCGCCAGCGAGGCGCTATCGCGCCTCTTGATATGGTGCTAGTAGAGGTAAATGTCTTATCAAAACTACTTATGCACAATTGTAAACTTTTACATGTCTTAAGGTACATTTCTAGGGAAGTTGAGCTTGTGTTTACTATCTCAAGCAGTCGAATGTAATTGTGCCATTATGATTGTAGATTGTTCTTGTAATTTCTCACTCTGTGTGATAAGCCTCCAAGTGCACTATGAATCTGACACAAAAACAATCTCCTATCCAATATAATTCGTCTCTTTAGGGCACCATCTTCTACAGCAAATAATATATGTTTTAGATGGAATCGTTTGATTTGCCATGACTAATTAACATGATTATGCTCTCAAAAATGCATTTGAAGCTGCTCTACAGCTAGAAAATTACAATCAGAGTCGAGCAGCGATTGTGATGACACTAGGTATAGTGATGTATCAGTACTTGTCGCAAGTTAGACGTTATGGTGCGAGATAGCTCCAATATACGGTTTGGGGTTTCACATTGCTGTTAATATAGCATGTTCTGTCTTTTGCCATCACTAATTTACAAAATATCAACAAAGTAGACTATTTAATGGCGTTTGGCGTCTATAAATGCCAGAAAAAGTTCGTTAGCGGCACTGATATATCAGTACTCATCACGATTCGGAGGTCACAGCGCTGAATCGTTCAAATATATTGTTTGAGGTCTTATAATGTTGTGATTATAGCATGTTCGGTCTTTTGCCATGACTAATTGACGGAATTTCAATAGGGTAGAGGATTTGAAGACGCTTGGCGTCTATAATTGCCAGAAAAAGTTCGTTAGCGGCACTGATGTATCAGTACTCATCACGATTTGGAGGTTACAGCGCTAAATCGTTCAAATATATTGTTCGAGGTCTTATAATGCTGTGACTATAGCATGTTTGGTCTTTTGCCATGACTAACTGACGAAATTTCAACAGGGTAGAACATTTGACGGCGCTTGGCGTCTTTAGATACCAGTCAAATTCGGGTACCGGTACTGATGCACTTATGCTTCATGCTACTGACCGAATCAGTCCATATGCACTGAAGATCAGTAAGTCGATTTGGGATCAACTATAACTGATGAATCATCGTATATGGAATGATTTAATCAGTTAATTCATCAGTTAGAAGTGGTGAAGATGGATATCTGGCATAAAATTCAAATAATCTTCGCTATCAAAAGTCTGTATGATTGGCAACATGTTTTCATTGATATTCTATGCGGAAGGGGGGAGATTGGAGTAACCAGTCAACCGCATGGGCTTGGAAAAGTTTGACTGATTAAATCAGTGAGATTTATAATACTGATAAAATCTTTGAGAATCTAACTGATTCATGCTGAGAGAGTGGCTAATTGACGAAATTTCAGCAGAGTAGAACGTTTGAAGGCGTTTGGCATCTATAAATGCCAGTCAACTTCGGGTACCGGTACTGATGCATTAATGCTTCATGCTACTGGCCGAATCAGTCCATATGCACTGAAGATCAGTTAGTCGATTTGGGATCAACTATAACTGATGAATCATTGTATATGGAATAATTGAATCAGTTAATCCACCAGTTAAAACTGGTGCAGATGGATATCTGGCATAAAATTAAAGTAATCATCGCTATTGAAGGTCTGTGTGATTGGCAACATGTTTTCATTAGTATTCTGTGCCGAAGGGGGGACATTGGAGTAACCAGTCAACCGCATGGGCTTGGAAAAGTTTGACTGATTGAATCAGTGAGATTTATGACACTGATTGAATCTTTGAGAATCTAACTGATTCATGCTGAGAGAGCAGGGATGTTTTGATGAAATCCAAAATCTCATCATTATGTATCGGCCTCTGAATCATTTTCGATCGATCTTACCATCCTATCAAAGGTACTAGCCAGAGAATCCCAAAAATACCTGGTCAAACTGGCGCATCCGAGTGACTTTGAGAGCAGAAGTATATTCTTGAGTAATGGAAGGAGCTCTGAATTGTGTCTGCTGACATCCTAGTAACTTCTAGGGGTGCTCTCACATTAACTGTTGAAATTCGTTGAGGATCGACTGAACCATGAAATTTTCATGACCACGAGTTGAAAAGATAAATAGTAAATTTTATGATTCCAGGTATTTTTTGGCAGAATCCACAATCTTATCCTCATCTGTGGGCCTCCGAATCATGCTTGATCACTCTCACCATTGAATTCGAGGTTTCAACCTGGATATCCCAAAATACTTGGTCAGGATAGCTTGCCTGAATAACTTTCAGAGCTAAATTCGATACTTGGATTCGCAATGAGCTTCAAATCACTTTTAATTATAGATTCTTGTATTTCAAAACAGTGATCTTATCTTCGTTCCCAAGCATGTCAAGAGTGTATGCGTTACAGTGATGTCCATGAATGAGCTTCTAATTCCATTCACCAATTTCTTTTCATTCTTCATCATCCATGGAGTATGTATCCCAAGATTTTCAACCAAGTCATCCTTGTGAAGATGCTCAGCACAAAATTAAAAGACTGTTCTCGAGGGAAATCAACACCGCTGACAGTCCGAATAGAATCTTTGTTATGAACAGTTTCACTATGACACTGAAATTTTCTAGGTATAGCAATAAAATGAATGCATTACTCATGGCCAATGAGAAGCAGCTGGATACTATCAGTTGGTGGTGCATCAGTTGACGATAATATAATCCTTTTCTTGTAAAAATAGCACAATGTATGTAAATGACGATGTGCACGGGGCTAAATTTTGAGGAATTAGTTGTCAAGAATTGTGTCAATGTAAACATCACTCCATTCAAAATGAAAATACGTAGTCCAAAAATGTGTACCCCAACAGAGTACAAGAACTTCCATGAGTGGAAGTGGTGGTGCATTGGAAATGATACATGAAAATTTACTTCAATATGGATCATTCTGAAGCTTAAATCGGCGGAATTTTCAATAGCCCCAAATTATTTTTTTGGTTAGTACTACCCATGTAAAAACGGGAACCCTATGATCATATATGAACAGGGTGTCCAAGGATCCTATGACCGTATATGAATATCTATGAAATGGTTGCATTTTCAGGGAATATTCAGGAAAAAGTCATGATGTTGATCTTGCATAACCGAGAAAATCTCCAAGAGTTCATTCAGTAATTGAATCAAAACGATCTGTAAGTGATATCATTCTCCTACTAGAAAAAAAAAATTTCAATTTCCAACATTTAAAACGTTTGGCAAATTGGTGACCAATCTGCACCATTTGTTATATCTTCAGATCATCATTTTGAGAAATATTACATTTATGCACGTTCGTCACCAATTGACCAAACGTTTTTCATCTTGGAAATTAAAATTTTTTTCTCTAGTAGGAGAATGATATCATTTACAGATCGTTTTGATTCAATTACTGAATGAACTCTTGGAGATTTTCTTGGTTATGCAAGATCAGCATCGTGGCTTTTAGATGTAATATTCCTTGAAAATGCAACCACAACAACTTTTCGGATTTTAAAAAATTTCGAAAATTGTTTGATAGATGTTCATATATGGTCATAGGGTCCTTGGACCCCATGTTCGTATATGATCACAGGGTTCCCATTTCTACATGGGTCTGGACAGAAGGCCAATTTGACGGAGTTACTCTGGGTTCTTCATATTCTAGGTGACACAAGACTGTAAAAAAATTTTGGAAAGGATTGGTTATCCGAAGGTCAGGTCCTCCCCTCGTAAGTAACGCCGATTTTGTATGGCTCACAGAATTGGCGTTACTTTTAAACGCTTTTATTGCACTTCACCGAGTTGCTAGTTCGGCAGCTGCCCGACTAGTGAATTTTTTAAAATAGGGACACTATACAATTTCGTCATTTCTGTCCAATCATGATGCACATTTTTTTGTTAGCTCCTCCCACAAGATATACGTCGTTTGCTCGTACGCGTTAGGGCCAAACAATATTGCTGAAACGAGTGTGTAAAGTAAACGTAAGTGTGTGGTTTAATACTTTGTGCTTGTCTCCCGGTGTATTTTTTTTCTCAGCGTATAAGTTGCCTAATATTCTGGCTTTATCGTAGATGACATGGTTAGCAATGTGCGATCGTAAACATTTCCACGAATTCTAACGTGAGAGGGAGAGAGATGGCATAATTTTGGTGTCTCTCTCACACATTGAGAAGGTGCTAGCGCCATCTGCTTTGGGAAGATCGTATTTTGTCGATAGGAAGTATGTTTACGCAGGTACGTGGCATGCGTTAAGAAATAAATACGTCAAACGTCAATGATCGAAGAGCGCGAGTATTTGAATCCTATGCAGACACGCGAGCGCGGCCGTGTACTTCATTGCCCATATGAGAGGTTCTACAGAACTTTTGACATTAGGCGTATTGCACGCTATCTCTGAACCTTCAAAAGATTATCAAAGTGTCGGAGTTGATTTGAATAGGTTCGAGGGCCTCGGAATGTGTACTCTATTCGCTGTTCTGTCAAAAGAATCTGTTTATCCACAGCACGGCCCGCAACCCTCATTCTTTGGGTATCTCTTAGCGTACTCGCGCCGTTTTTTGATTTCTTCAGCCTGCTGCAAAAATAACATTGCTCAAAGAATTCTGCCAAAATTCAGTGACATTTTAGGCACTCTATATATTGAGAAAAGATTGGTTTCAGACGCGTGCCTTCAACGTGGCCTTCATAAACAAACGGCGAAGTCGCGTAACCGTGTTTTCACGAAAAGTTGAGATCTCCCGTACTGAGCTTATAAAAAAAATAACATTTGCGATAGTTACATGATCGAAACGGATTTCAATAGCTTGGAACAACACCAATAATATCCCGTTTGGTTTGCGTGCGTGCGACCAATTGCGTTTAAATGATAGCATCAAGAAGATGGGTCAGTTCATGCGCCCACTCGACTCAAAATGGTCAAATTTCCACGGCACGACGGGGAGAAGGGGGGCACGCTCCTGGAATGTTTTGCCCATTTTTTTCCACCTATTTTTGAACAATATCCCATAGTTCTCATGTCCTGATATGGAATGTTATTTGAGTGAGAAGCATTACAAGAATTGTATCGAAGGGAACGATGTGATCGAGCCCGTCTCAGCACTTCTACGAGGTTGCCAATCGCTCATATTATCTTGGAAACAGATTGATCACACCAGAGAACCCATTCTACCTTCAAATGCCACCATAGACTTTATTCAAAAATTTTACGGTCAATTGAAGAATTACGGACGAGGCGCCAGATCTTGAGCAGAAGGAATTTCAGAGCTCCGGCTTGTCGTACAGGCTCATCAAACATAGACACAGCATTACGCTGTAGATGTGTATGTTTGTGCTCACCGGTAAACATTGTAGAGAATTTTGGACGACTGTGTACGGCAGGGGGGGGGGGCTTGTAGTTATTCGCGCAACTAGTTGTTTCCTGATTCTGAGCTCTACTATCAATATCGGTTTCGGGCATTTGACGACAACTCTGTGCAAATCGACTATTATAACCATCTTGAAGGATTTTGAAATAAGATACATGGGAAATAGCTTGCGTGGTGCTAGATCGTCGATTGTGACAGGATATTCAATATTATTGATTCATGGGGAATAGTGAAAACAATGCTCGAGTCAAGAGGGAAAAATCGAGACTTAAACGAGAGGAGCAAGAGGAGCAATTGGAGAAGAAAAAAGAAAAAGAATAGCATTTGCCATATCTGCTTAAAATATGGAGCTCTACCTCGTGATTATCACTACTCTCGCCATCAGCACCACCCATATACTGTCGATCGAAAAGCACTCTGGGACGTTAGTATTCAAATATATATATATATATATATATATATTACCACGATCCCGAATCATACAAAGACGCGTTGAAATGATTCTAGTTTCCAGAGCCATTTTCCTTGAATACCCCTCGTGGTGTAATAACGAGCTGGCGAGGCAGAAAAATCGTTGCTCTTCAGTCAGAATTACTCAAAAATCTGACCGATAACCACATCTAGCAGTGCGCGAATGATCCGATGGGTTTACATTCGACTAAGAGTATCTAAAAGTCCTTTGGACGTCTGTGAACGTTTTTGGTTGGTACAGAAATAACATTCCCCCAAATTAGTGGGCACGCACTTTTCCACTCCTTTTTGAGGTTCTAGTTACCACTCAAATTGATTCCAGACGCGTGCCATGAAAAAAAAATTTCATTCTGCAGTAACCCAAATGTCAAAAGTTCTGTAGAACCTCTCATATGAGAACATGGAGCACGCATGCATCAACCCAATTTTTTTTTTTTTTTTTTTTGGTGGTTCATGACCCGAGAAACAAAGTTGCAATTCGGTTTTTTCTTGCAAGTTCGGAGAGTACTTGCTTTCAATCATTCAAAATCAGTACGTCTGACGACTGAATCGGAGTGCACGGACAGTAAGTATCGCGCGAAAATCTGAATTTCAGAATAATTCGAACTATTTGAATGTCTGGCGCATATACGAGCAAACGCCTTTTGTCCAACTTTCTGTATTCAGGCCAGTTTTGATTTGTTGCCTCGGGTCGGGTAAAATCACGTATTTCTGATCACTCGTAGCTCGTAATAATTAGGCCTGGGGGGTTGATTTTGACAAAAAAATGATTAAATAAACGAACAACTAACTAGGCAAGATATAACTGAGTACATCAAATAGTTATCTATGTTTCTAAAGTATGATGACAGTTAACTATATGGTACATTTTAATGGTGAAAATGAAAAATGGTTGACACAACTTTTGATTTCGGTGTTCGATTGCTAAAAAATAGCTTCTACACGTTGTCACGAGAAGTGAAAGCGTGGGGCGCAAAAATATTCAAACAAACCATTACGAGACCAAGTATTTCATTTCATTAGTTCGTTGAAACCTTCATATATAGCTCACTATTTTCGAGGTATATGATACCTCCTGTGTATACACAGGAGGTATCATATTTGTTCAGAAAATGAAGATGCTTGATAACTTGTGTGCCTGGACCAGAATATATTACCAAGTTTCTTAACAACCTTATTACAACAATTATATAATCTCAACTGCTTGGGATAAAGATGCCCCACGCCTTTAGTTTTTGTGATAAGAAGTGGAAGTCAATTTTTAGCAAGCGAACACCGAAATCACAAGTTGTGTCAACCATTTTTCATTTCCACCATCAAAATATATCATATAGATAAGTGTCATCATACTTTCGAACATAGTTAACTATTTGATGTGCCAAGTTATATCTTGCATAGTCAGGTTTTGTTCGTTGTCAAGTGAATAAAAGCGTTTTTTAAAAGTTTTCTTTCACCAATTTTATTAGTTTAATGACATCTCAAAAATTCATCGGGAAATCCGAAAACTCGATCATGTCGGTAACTGTACAATATTGATAGGACTCCGACGTCCTCTTGAGCCCATTTGACGGAGTTTCTCTGAATATTTCATATACCGGATGATAAAAAACCTGTGAAAAAAATTTGGACAGGATTCGTGATCCGGAGACCTGGCCCTCCCCTTGTGATTTAGGAGCATTCTTGCCTTCCGTCGACCATAACAACATAAGAACAAGACTGTATGTTGAACACTTACTTCGAAGCTCGAGACATGATAGCGCATCCTCGTCCTGATCATCTCGATTATGGGTTGACGATGGAGCGACAGAGTTTGATAAACAAGAGGTCGTCGTTATTGACGGACTATCAGCATCCACAATTGTCTTTCAAGTAAATAATTAGGTCGATTCTCGGAAAATCTGATGCGTCAAGAAACTTTTGAATGGTGAACAGGTTCTATACTTTGTCAAGAATTGCCCTATGACATCGACTCTCATCGTGGGTAATGGCAGTCAATGAGATGATTGACTATTCCATACTACCCGAGATCCACTCTCGAAGTAGAATAATGCTTGGAAAGTATGAAGTGAAGATCATACGGGAAAACGATAAGATTATACAACGTTTTTTCAATTTTCTCAACGCATGTGAAACATAAAATTCCATGAACATATATAAACATGGAATCCGTGGATTCCATTTTCATGTATGATTAGATATGAAAGCGAGTTGGGGATTTGCTACTTGTATCCTAGGGAGAAGTGGTATACTAATTTACAGCTGGTGTAACATCGATTGACGATATCCATCGATCATCGTTCAGAGGATTCATTCTCGGGGTCATTTTCAGGTTTTTGACGTTTGAAGCACTGGAGAGGTAATCCTCATTACATACCATTTTACGCAAAAAAATTCACTGCTCTGGAGTTGGAGACCGACCTCTGCAAGGAATTTTCATTAGTATACGATCAGTAACGTGACGTAGTTATGTTGAACATTTGACGTAGAACAGGTTCGATTCAATGTATCACAACTTTCTGGACTGAGATTATTGTTCTAAGCAATATTGTTGCACAATTACATTGTTCTAAGCAATTTTACATCTGATCATATATGTTTCTCTTATACCACACATGTGTGTTCTGAAACGGTCCAATGATGACAGCTGTATCTCTGATGAGGGGGCCCATTGACAAGGATAAGTTCGATCAATCATGTTTGATCTGGTACGAGACTGTGAAAGGATTCTGGGATAGATTGGCAAAATAGACCCGGTGATGGTCTTTTGCCGTTACTGGAATTTCGTCGTGCTTAAGTCGATCCAATCATTCATCCATCCGATCCTTCCATTCGCTTCAACAATCCCATCCATCCCGCCCATTCATACATCCATCGGATCCATCCATCCTATCCATGGAATCCATTCCATTCAACCATCGTTTACATCCATCCCATTGAACCTATCCATCACATCCATCAATCCTATTCATCCATTCATTCATCAATCCTGAGCATTCCATTCATCCATCCATCCACCCAGACCTTCTCCTCCATCTATCCATCCATCTCATCCATCCATCCGTGCATCTATTCAGCATTCCATCCATACATCTATCCATGCTATTCATGCAACTCATCTATGCTATCCATCAATCCATCCGGTCCTATCCATCAATTCATCCATCCACGCCATCCATTCATGACACTCATCACACCCATGCGATCCATTCCACCCTTACCATCCATCCATGCCATTCATCCCGTCCACCCCATCAATCTCATCCATCTACCTATTCATCCATCTTATCTATCGCGTGTATACATCCAACTGACCCATCTATCTATCCATCCCATATATCCCACGCATCACATCCATCGATCTCATCAATCCCGTTCCTCCACCCAATCCCTCTATCTCATCCGTCCATCCATCACATCCATCTCATCCATCCATCCCATCCATCACACCCAGCCACCCGTCCATTTTATCTATCCAATCCATCCCATCCAAGCATCCTTGCCAATACTGGGATTTCGTCGTGCCAAAGTCCCGGGACTATGCGATGTTTGGTCCCGTGTTATCGAACTCCCGTGTGCAGTGAACGGCTTTCCACACCACCCGTGAGGTACCGTTCTGGGCGCGTTTCTTTTATTTTTTGGTAACGGTTGAGGAGATCGCACCCGTCCGTGGCAGGAGCCCTATATACCTCACCCGTGCTCGTGAGGATCACCAGCCTCCAACCTCCTTAGGCTCACCCCCGAGCGGAGAATTCGGCGAGTTCCAGGTGGGTTCTCCCTTGGCTTTAGGTTGGACTGGAGATCACGAACCTGCGAAGACATGGTGAGAGCCGCCAACCCGAACCAACTGCCCCGAGCCGTCGCCGTTCGATCGGAGACAAGACAAGCCCTGTAGACGGATTACAACGCGAGCGCAACGCCTGGAACCGACCTTGACTAAATTCCTCACGTTCAGAGGCGACCCGTGACCGAAGATCCGACTCGACGGACCGCGCCACCCCTCCGCAGGAACGTGAGGTCCAGCCGCCCCGCCACCAAGAGAGCTTTTTCCCCTGGAGCCGCCGAAGTCCCCCGGTGGGTTTCCTGACCACGCCACCAGTCCAGCCACGGACTGGACTGATGACGTACCACCGTCGGCCCGCTTCTTTTCTTTTTGATGTGGGAGGAAAAGATCGCCTGGAGCCATATGAAAAACCTCCCTTGGGACTCACCCATTACGTAGTGTTTTCTTCATACATCCGTCCATCCATCCATCCATCCTTCCATCCATCGATCCATCCATCCATCCATCCGTCTGCATCCGTCCATCCCCCGGTGGGTTTCCTGACCACGCCACCAGTCCAGCCACGGACTGGACTGATGACGTACCACCGTCGGCCCGCTTCTTTTCTTTTTGATGTGGAAGGAAAAGATCGCCAGGAGCCATATGAAAAACCTTCCTCGGGGCTCACCCGTGTTTGAGTGTTCCTTCTACATCCACCCACGAACCAATCCACTCACGCATCCATCAACCATCTCACCCACCCACACAACCAACACTCAACACATCCATTCGTCCCTTTCTCCAGCGTCGAGAGGAGCGGCCTCACTGGTCGGTCGCTCGGCGCAGACTGACTGCTGGCCGGCTTGCGCTCTCCCTTATATCACCCCCACCTTACCCCCACTCCTCTATCAAATTTCCCTAAAATCGAGCGGGAGGCTCGCGGAAAAGTCATTGACGGACCGTGTCGAGCGGAGCTGTTCCTGGAACCCTCCTCCTCCTCTTCGACCCAAAAAAGGCCGGCTAGACCCCCAGTTGCTTGACACAGGCCAAAAATTCAGCATCTTTTAACTTGGGTGCGTCGAATCTTCATCGCTTCTATTGGCCGCTGTACTAATGATAAATACCGAATAAGGTATGGTGCATGGTCTGTTGGGTGAAGTCTCGTCGATGTGAATGGGGAAGATCCGCAAATATCACATCTACCGACCACGGATCTCAAAATACCTCTGCTATAAGCACCTAACACAGAGTAGGCGACTTATGTTCGGCATTCTTTAATTTACCGGTCCCTCCTTCAAGTCGGATGCCAATCGTAAAATGTGATCAAGGAAAAGATTTTTTGGTGACAACTTTGTTCAACCAATCGTCCTCTCCCTAGCACCGTGCAGACAATGACTTTTTTGTGTACTCTTCGACGTAGAAACCGAATCCGAAACCAGTTTCGCACCCAGCCATCAGGAATATTTTAAATCATGAAATACTGAGCATCTACAGAACTTCGTTTTCAGCGTTTTTTGCAGATTCTGTAGACACATGATTTTGACGGTGCAACGTTGCAGCGGGATTCGAGGGTACTCAAACTATGATTTCCCACGCAAAACGATCTGCTGAAGACTATGGAAGTGGTTTTAGAGGGCTAGCATGCGTTCGAAACGATGTACAAGCTGGTTTTTTGAGTTGCTATCAGCAAAATTTACCTGATTTTTCAATAAATCTCCGAATGCTCACGAAATCAACCAGGAAGATCCTTTTATAACTCACGAGGGCGTATTCTCTCGTATTCATGTATACAATTAGGGAAAGTTATTCGCGATAGCCTAAGAGCAGATGGGACCAATATGGATGTACTATTCTGAAAGACGCGTTCTGGGCAGTATCTGAAAAAAGCTCAAGCTTCCTCGTAATGAGTCACATCTTGAGTATTTTTCCCTGCGGCCCTCAGAAACTGTTTTCTGCGTGGTTCTGTTTCGTTACCATGACACGATATCTGAAATTTCGGGTATCTATACTTTGTATCCTATTCCAAGCTTATGTGGGCACTTCGAAAGTTCCATGCCGAAAGCAACTGGATCTAAGCATCCGGGGTTAGATACACCATTCGGGTGTGATTGAGAAGGATCATTTGAATGATCTAAGAGTTGCATACGGTAGACAAGGGAACTCGAAATTTGACTCATCATGAGGAGGCTTGAGCTCACCTAAAAAAATGCTTCAAACGCCTTTTTTGTTGTGAAATCTGTACGATGACCTCGTGTATGTTTTGGGCTATTGCAATAATTTCTTCCTCATTGTATACATAAAAACGAAGAAAATACGCCCTCGTGAAATGTGAAAGGATGTTCCTGGTCGAGTTCGTGAGCGTTTGGAGATTTATTGCAAAATCAGGGAAATTTCGCTGATAGCAACTCGGAGGATCATCTTACCACTGGTCTTGAACGCATACTAGCTTTCTTAGAGTACTGACATCGTGTTCAGCAGATCAGAATACGTGAGAAATCATAGTTCGAGTACGCTCGAAGTCCGCTGCAACGTTGCACCATCAAAATCATGTATCTACAAAATCTGCGAAAAACGCTGGAAACGCAGTTCTGTAGATGCTCAGTATTTCACGATTTGAAAGAATTCCTGATGGCTAGGTACAAAACTGGTTTCGGATTCGGTTCCTACGTCAAATAAATTGGTAAAAACGAGTTTTAAACATCGCTTTGACTGATACTAGAATATTTGACTAAAAAAACCAATAGATCAAAAATACTCTGTGCATACGACATCTCCTTCGATTTGAATCGTTTTCAATTTAATTATGTTTAAAATCACACAGTTAGTCTCCGAGATAGTCTCTCTAATACAGCACATATTACGAATGTTGAAGAAATAAAGCGTGGAGTTTTGCACGGGGCATTCGCGAATTTGTGTACGCATTGCAGGCGCATTGTGACAACCGACCGTGAAAAAGTTCGGCGCACTAACCGCGATCGAAACGATTTGAAACGTTTCTGATGCCACCGCGCGCCTAGGAAAGCATATGATATGATATGTGCATTCCTTGTCCTCTTACTACTTGCGACGATGCATCAGGTTTTGACAAGTTCGGTAGGGGGCGGGGCGACCACGAAGAATCGCGGTGTACAGCCAATCCAACCCAGATTCAACGTAGAGAGGGTAGAGACCCTACCTGATCGCTCACACGGACACAAGTTTCGTCACCAACACAAGCCACCGTACAAGATTTTTCTAGGAAAATTGCCGAAAATCGCGGAGTAGGATGAGAAATAGGTGGTCCGAGCGTCGAGTGGGGAGACATGGAAGTAGAATAAAAGCGATGAAAAATACACGAAAAAGTCAATGTCTGGTCAATGCACTATCCCTAACCCACAGTTTTGTTGTCCAGTGGAATAAGTCTCCCTCCAAAACCAGGTAATTCAGCACTATTTTTATGACCCTGTTTCTAAGGTTGTAATCATAGCGGCGAATCCCATCTGAGTCCCAACTTTTTGAGCATGGTTTTCGACGTAAAATTTGACGAGAAATCCGATAAAAATATTGAATTTGAGATAAAATTAGGCTGAAGACCCGAAAAAACGTTTTCATGCCAAAAAACTACTTTTTTGAGGTTGTGTTGACGTTTTTCAGATTTGAAAGTATTTTTTTGGTGAATTTCAGCTTTTTTTACGTCGAAATATGTGCTTGAAAGGGATTTTTCAATGGTTCTTACATCCATTAAAAATCAAAAAAAATGAAAAAGTCGACTTTTTAGGTAATTTTAAAAACGAAAATAGCGCACGAAGCCCGCACGGATGGATTTTGGAACCTATAAACTATGCTTTTCATCTCATCTCTGAGTCGAAAGAAAAGACAGGGAGTTAGAGGATGTTGAATTTTGGGTCTATGTCGAGCAATTGTGGGTCAGGTTGGCTTTTTTTCGGCCGAGGAGAAGGAGGAGGGTTCCAGGAACAGCTCCGCTCGACACGGTCAGTCGATGACTTTCCCGCTAGTCTCCCGCTCGAACTTAGTGAATTTCGGTCGAGGAGTGGGGGTAAGGTGGGGGTGATATAAGGGAGAGCGCAAGCCGGCCAGCAGTCAGTCTGCGCCGAGCGACCGACCAGTGAGGCCGCTCCTCTCGACGCTGGAGAAAGGGACGAATGGATGTGTTGAGTGTTGGTTGTGTGGGTGGGTGAGATGGTTGATGGATGCGTGAGTGGATTGGTTCGTGGGTGGATGTAGAAGGAACACTCAAACACGGGTGAGCCCCGAGGAAGGTTTTTCATATGGCTCCTGGCGATCTTTTCCTTCCACATCAAAAAGAAAAGAAGCGGGCCGACGGTGGTACGTCATCAGTCCAGTCCGTGGCTGGACTGGTGGCGTGGTCAGGAAACCCACCGGGGGATGGACGGATGCAGACGGATGGATGGATGGATGGATGGATCGATGGATGGATGGATGTATGGAGAAAACACTACGTATTGGGTGAGTCCCAAGGGAGGTTTTTCATATGGCTCCAGGCGATCTTTTCCTCCCACATCAAAAAGAAAAGAAGCGGGCCGACGGTGGTACGTCATCAGTCCAGTCCGTGGCTGGACTGGTGGCGTGGTCAGGAAACCCACCGGGGGACTTCGGCGGCTCCAGGGGAAAAAGCTCTCTTGGTGGCGGGGCGGCTGGACCTCACGTTCCTGCGGAGGGGTGGCGCGGTCCGTCGAGTCGGATCTTCGGTCACGGGTCGCCTCTGAACGTGAGGAATTTAGTCAAGGTCGGTTCCAGGCGTTGCGCTCGCGTTGTAATCCGTCTACAGGGCTTGTCTTGTCTCCGATCGAACGGCGACGGCTCGGGGCAGTTGGTTCGGGTTGGCGGCTCTCACCATGTCTTCGCAGGTTCGTGATCTCCAGTCCAACCTAAAGCCAAGGGAGAACCCACCTGGAACTCGCCGAATTCTCCGCTCGGGGGTGAGCCTAAGGAGGTTGGAGGCTGGTGATCCTCACGAGCACGGGTGAGGTATATAGGGCTCCTGCCACGGACGGGTGCGATCTCCTCAACCGTTACCAAAAAATAAAAGAAACGCGCCCAGAACGGTACCTCTCGGGTGGTGTGGAAAGCCGTTCATTGCACACGTGAGTTCGATAACACGGGACCAAACATCGCATAGTCCCGGGACTTTGGCACGACGAAATCCCAGTATTGGCAAGGATGCTTGGATGGGATGGATTGGATAGATAAAATGGACGGATGGCTGGGTGTGATGGATGGGATGGATGGATGAGATGGATGTGATGGATGGGATGGATGGACGGATGAGATAGATGGATTGGATGGAGGATCGGGATTGATGTGATCGATGGATGTGATGCGTGGGATATATGGGATGGATACACGCGATAGATAAGATGGATGAATAGGTGGATGGATGAGATTGATGGGGTGGACAGGATGAATGGCACGGATAGATGGTAAGGGTGGAATGGATCGCATGGGTGTGATGAGTGTCATGAATGGATGGCGTGGATGGACGAATTGATGGATAGGATGGGATGGATTGATGCATAGCATAGATGGGTTGCATGAATAGCATGGATAGATGTATGGATGGGAACAACGGATGTGATGTATGGATGGAATGCTGAATAGATGCACGGATGGATGGATGAGATGGATGGATGGATGGAGGAGATGGTCTGGGTGGATGGATGGATGAATGGAATGCTCAGGATTGATGAATGAATGGATGAATAGGATTGATGGATGTGATGGATAGGTTCAATGAAATGGATGTAATCGATGGTTGAATGGAATGGATTCTATGGATAGGATGGATGGATCCGATGGATGGATGAATGGGTGGGATGGATGGGATTATTAAAGCGAATGGAAGGATCGGATTGATGAATGATTGGATCGACTTAAGCACGACGAAATTCCAGTAACGGCAAAAGACCATCACCGGGTCTATTTTGCCAATCTATCCCAGAATCCTTTCACAGTCTCGTACCAGATCAAACATGATTGATCGAACTTATCTTCGTCAATGGGCCCCCTCATCAGAGATACAGCTGTCATCATTGGACCGTTTCAGAACACACATGTGTGGTATAAGAGAAACATATATGATCAGATGTAAAATTGCTTAGAACAATATTTCTCAGTCCAGAAAGTTGTGATACATTGAATCGAACCTGTTCTACGTCAAATTTTCAACATAACTACGTCACGATACTGATCGTATACTAATGAAAATTCCTTGCAGAGGTTGGTCTCCAACTCCAGAGCAGTGAATTTTTTTGCGTAAAATGGTATGTAATGAGGATTACCTCTCTCCAGTGCTTCAAACGTCAAAAACCGGAAAATGACCCCGGGAATGAATTCTCTGACCGATGTTCGATGGATATCGTCAGGTGATGTCACACCAGATGCAAATTAGTATACCGCTTCTCCCTAGGATACAAATGGCAAATCCCCAACTCGATTTCATATCTAATCATACATGAAAATGGAATCCACGGATTCCATGTTTATATATGTTCATGGAATTTTATGTTTCACATGCGTTGAGAAAATTGAAAAAACGTTGTATAATCTTATCATTTTACCGTATGATCTTCAGTTTATATTTCCCAAGCATTATCCTACATCGAGAGTGGATCTCGGGTAGTATGGAATATTCAATCATCTCATTGACTACCCATTACCCCAATGAGAGTCCATGTCATAGGCCAATTCTTGATAAAGTATAGAACCTGATCACCATCTAAAAGTTTCTTGACGCATCAGATTTTCCGAGAATCGACCTAATTATTTACTTGAAAGACAATTGTGGATGCTGATAGTCCGTCAATAACGACGACCTCTTGTTTATCAAACTCTGTCGCTCCATCGTCAACCCATAATCGAGATGATCAGGACGAGGATGCGCTATCATGTCTCGAGCTTCGAAGTAAGTGTCCAACATACAGTCTTGTTCTTATGTTGTTATGGTCGACGGAAGGCAAGAATGCGCCCAACTTACAAGGGGAGGACCAGGTCTCCGAAACACGAATCCTGTCCAAATTTTTTTCACAGTTTTTTATCACTCAGTTCATGAAAAATTCAGAGAAACTCCGTCAAATGGGCTCAACGGGACGTCGGAGTCTTATCAATATTGTACAGTTATCGACATGATCTAGTTTTCGGATTCCTCAATGAATTTTCGAGATATCAAAAAACTAAAAAGTAACGCCGATTCTGTGAGCCATACAGAATCGGCGTTATTTACGAGGGGAGGACCTGACCTTTGGATCACCAATCCTTTCCAAAATTTTTTTACAGTCTTGTGTCACCTAGAATATGAAGAATCCAGAGTAACTCCGTCAAATGGGCCTTCTGATAGTTTTTGGTAGTTTGTTTGGTTAGTACTTTGGTTTTTTTGTTTAGTGTAGAGATATGGTGGGAAAAAATCTTTCCAGATTTTTATGTGACCCTGGACGGGCCCTATAAATTTTCTATGGCTCATTTTTGGTGAGTTTCTTGTTCATTTTTCACTATTCTGGATGACTTGCAGCTCAGACGCGAAGGCATCTTTTCGAGCCTACTTGAGCGCATTTTTTCTGTTATAACATACACTTTTGATAAGAGGTTTCATGATCTAGCGAGCTGCAATTCGCACATCTCAGAACAATGTTTCCATCCAAAACTCTTGATGATTACCCGATTCACCTCATATTTTCATCCAAGCACTCAAACATTCTTCGGTAAGCCAAGATTTACTGTTCGGGTAGCAGTCGGAGTGACACTCTTCAAAAACCTTTTTTTCGTCACTCTAACCTGAAAATTTCTTGTTTAAATGGGATTTTAGGGTTCTTGTACTTGAAAAATATATCCGCACTTCGCTTGCATGCCCATTTTGGGCACTGGAGGATATGTCTATCTCGCTTCGCCCGACAGACAAACTGTCCTAGTGCCCAAAATGGGCTACCGCGCTCAGTACGGGAATACACTATTTACTACTGTACTGCTCCGATCACGAGAAAGGTTATTTGCCATGAATGATGGCGGAATAGTTGTGAGAGTACATTTCCACGCCAAACTCTTTCTCGTGGGACTAGATATTGCCAAGTAATCCCTGTATGGTTAAAAGATTTGATTTAATTCCTCATTGATGGAGCATCTTCGTCATAGAATGATAATTCTCTTCACGGCGGTACAGATCAGTGATTATATTTATTTGCTTTTATATTGGCTTGGAGCTCCATCGGTCCGATAGATAACTTGTGAGATCCACGGGAATAGTTTCTCAACTTCAACTATCACTATCTCTTGAAATAACTAGACGGTTGGAGAATGGTATTTCATATGATCACTTATGACACAGAAACTCAATACCTCTAATTCATCACTACCCTCACGCTCATAGTACATCATGACCGGGTGTGGAGTCACTTGTACATTGTTGAAATAGGAATCTCGCGTGGTATCTTGGCCCATAATTGCATAATTCTCAGCAAAATCCATAATCATCAGTGCTACATGGTACGGGGGATTTTGTTTTGGTCAAGAGAATCTCTTCCGTGTTTCTGTGATGTACTGGTGCTCAGTTAATTTCCTCAAATCTGAATGCAAACTCCCAAAGAATACCTCCTCAGTTACTTTTTCAAGAGTGACTCTTTTCATCGTGCCACCGTCATTGGGATCGTTGCTCATATCGACGGATTCCCATTTCACGTAAGAAATGTTAGGCTGGTCCCAAGGATCGGGTTCTCAACCCAAAGAGATGGAATCCACCAGTCACAAACTTTCCACGATGCGCTCGCTGGAGCATGCGATTTTGGGCCTCATGGTGCACTTTCCACACTTGGGGCTCCGATGAGGATAGCTGAAGCGTCTTCCACGCTGGTTAGCCCGTGAGGGCACTGGTAAGTTTTGAATTTCCTGATAATAATATCTTTAGGGGCGTAGCAGTGAGGCCTACTCCCAAGGCGGAGTTTTGCACTCCCTTGGCGGTGAAAACCCCAGTCTGAGTGAGCTTTAAGCAGCTGGTTTTGTGTCGTTGTAACCCTTGACTGCTGTGAGGGGTCACAACGACACATGCTGTCACTAATTGTGAACCGTGGGTTTCTATACCGACCCACACACGGTGTAGTGAACAACAGCACAAGCGTTTTCAGAGAATAGTTTTATTGCCTATAACTGGTACAAACCCGACAGCCTAGTACTCAAGGGCCAAATGATTTCTGATGAGCGTCACAGCGCGTCATGTATATAACTGTGAGATGTCTAAGCCGAGTAGCAGTGCAATGCAGGCCTCATTTCGAAGGGACGTTATTTTTTGTAGTAGTTTTTAGGTTATTATATATAAACAAATGTTAGGAAACAGACGGTGAAAGCTCAGAGTCATTATACGAAACGAGAATCTATGTCATGAAATTAGGAGATTCTAAAATCTATGGTATGAGGTGAGTTTGTCTTATCCAATAGATGATGATTCCGATAAGTGGAGAACGAGTGAAACTGAGAGTGGGCCTCGAAATAGTATATGAGCCATTTCGGAGCATTCCACCCAATGCTTGAACCACGGGGGTCTGGGAAAAATTCTAAAAAAGTTTTTCCCGTTGGAACCATGTAGATATAGTACAAAAAAATCTTTTTTGAACTTTTTCAAAGATCCTCGTGGGCCTTAGGGCCCATGAAAGGTCCACTTTGGGCCCCTTCTTAGTCTATTGCCAAAAAACCATAGCTCTGACTGGGCTCAACTTATTTGACGTACTTGATTGCGATTTTTTCACTGAGAATGGTACTTCCAAGGGATAAATCGCCCAAGGCCAATAATTGAGCCTAGCAACTTCGAGCAGCTATTTGCTGAGAGTGGATCTGTGCGGTTTTTTGGCATACTTCAAAGTGATCTAGCTTCTCTTGGAATGTAATAATCGAGTTTTATCAGTGGTGATTGTCGAGGTCTCCAAAAAACCTACCATTAGGTTCCTCGTAAAAGTCATCGATTGGACTGTTGACAGGAGTTACAGTCACAAGTTGAGCAGTTTTGTGCAAATGCCAAACTTTGAGCTCAATTTAAAAAAATCGTTTTTTTCTTTCGAGCCCAAACCTGTGCGAATATGTTTTTCGATACAAAAACTACCAATTAGGACAATAATCTGGGTGGGCCATTCAATTCTCGATTTTATTCAGCCACTTTAAAATACCCTATTTTGAATTTTGCTAAAAATGACCTCACAGGTCTGGCTCACATATGCTTCCATCTGAACTAATGTGCACCAGTATGTGTGGAACCACTTTCCAATGTACCCTTGAATATGTGTAAAAAGTCTTGAAGTCGATCCTCAAGCTAGATGGGAGCCGAGGGTTCTATTTTACGAATTAAAATGAGAATTATTTTATCTATTTAGGCGCAAGCAAGCGTGAGGGGTATCTCATTAGTTCTAGTTCACAAACGAGGTGAGCGGGTAAAATAGTGATACAAACACGTCTTCCCGACTCAACATGGCTATCTTAACATGTTATAATGTACAGTTTAGCTCTTAATCCTCGTCTGAAGCCACGCCATGGGAATACATGTAACTAAAGTGCTTTTTCGTCTGAAGCAACTATCAACGTTTTAGAGCAAAACTGACCATGGGAACGTGTTCAGGTGGCTATTTTGAGTTGAAAAAACGTATTTTTTCCTTTTTTTAGTCACTCATTTCATTTGTGAGCTTAAATGAGTGGAATACCCCTCATGCTCGCCTGCGCCAAAATAGACGAAATAACGCACATTTTCAACACGTAAAATAGAGCCTCCAGCTTGCATCTAGCTCAAAGTTCGCTTCCGGAAGTTTCATACATATTTGGATAGATAGATAGCCTTTATTTGCTCAGAGGCAAAATAACAAAAGTACAAATAAAATTACAAATAAATAAAGCTGGAGGGGACAGTCAATGTCTCCCCATTTGTATATACATTACTAAGATTTCTTTGTGTTATTCGGTAAGAATTTGGTCAAGGCCATATTCAGTCTTACATTTTATCACAGACATGATACGTCATGTACACATTTTCAGTAATACACAGTATTACACAGTATAAAACACAGTGATCACAATGATTCAAGGAAACATGGAATATAAATCAGAAAATTCATAGAATTTCATAAAAAGGGGCTCATTGTGACGTTTGTGGGATGATTGGGAGATCTTGGGAATCAAGCTTGAGCAAATGGAGTTTTAGTGAGAACTTGAATGATGACAGTAACGGCAGATGGCGTATAAGTAGCGGGAGAGAGTTCCAGAGTCTGGCGCACTGGATTTGAAATGAGTCCTCGGTTGACTTGAGTAGGACTCTGAGGATCTTCAATTCTCTAGCATCATCCCGACTCGTGGGACTGCGCTGATTTTCAATGAACATTGCGGCTGAGTAATCGGGCTCTTTCATCTTTAAAATTTTTTGGAGGTATATTAGAGAGCAATTCCACACAGATTGGTGCTAGTTCAAATGGAAGCATATGCCAGCCATACCTGTGAGGTCATTTTGAGCAAAAAGTCAGAATGAGGTGTCTTGAATTGACTGAATAGAATTGAGAATTGAATATCCCAACCAGAACACCGTTCTAATTCGTAGTATTTGTATCAAAATACATATTTGCACTGATTCGGGTCGATGAAAAAAAAACGGTTCTTTCCAATTCAACTCAAAATTCGGGATTTTACGAAAGTGCTCAACTTGTACCGACTGTAACTCCTAGGAAAAGTTCCGATACTCGACTCTTACTAAGTAATGATCAAATTGTAGGTTTCCCCAAGACCTTCAAAAGAACCACTGGAAAAAGTCGATTATCACAATGTCTAAGAGAGTCTAGATTACTTTGAAGCAGGCCCAAAATCGCTAAAATTCGCTCTCAGGGAATAGCTCCTAGAAGTTGCTAGGCTCGGTTATCGGCCTCGGACGATTCCATTCTTGAGAAGAATAGTGTCAATAGAGAAAACACGCACAAGTACGCCCAAAAAAGTTGAGTCTAGTGGGAGCTATGATTCTCTGGAGGTAGGCTAAAGAGGGTCCTAAAATAGACCTTTCATGGGCCATAGGGCCCACGGGAGCCTTCAAAAGATCAGAAAAGGAATATTTTTTGTATTATATCAACATAGCCCTAATAGAAAAAAATTCTTTCGGATTCCTCCCCAGACCCTCCTGGTGCAAGCGTTCGGCGAGATGTTTTGAAATGGCCTATATACATTCGTAATATTGATGGTCGCGCAACCTTATAAAAATGTGACAAAAATGTAGATAAAGAGGACACGTCTTCAACAAAATCTGCAATTCTAATTTCACCTCCTGTGAACCTTCGGGTCCTTATGACGCCGGTGTTCCATCCATTATGGAGACACCCTTCAAGATAAGACACCCTTATGAAGCACAAGATGAGATAAAACATCTTTCTCAAATATAGCACACCGTCGATTCCAAATAGGTAAAATACCAAATATATTTCGATCATCTTTTTGTAGTCAATCCCCTAAGATAGACCCTTTCATCCATGCCTGAAAAGCTATGAGGCCTATCTCAAAACAGACAAAATATGGTAATAATACTCATCTCTTACTGTAAGCTTGTGTGACTCAGTAAGAAAGACTTATTAGGTCCAATTTTATCCTCGGTAATACACGACCATTTGATCAATGCACATAAAGAGGTGTTTCATGATCAAGAATTCGAAGGAAGGTGAGTGTACCCAATACGCTCGCCTCAAAGCATTTTGCCAATAGTTTTGGCCCGCTTTAATATTTTCCTACGCACTTCGTCGCATATTCAAGCATGTCCCAAGAACTCTGATTTATAAATCAGGTAGTCTAATCTCAACTGAACAGAACCAAGTCAATACAAATTTTCCTGAAAGTTATTTTCTGCGAATTTGCAAAAGGGTGTACGTACCCAACATACCCCATTAAGCTATTTCCTTAACAACTCTGGTCTACAATATCTTTCAATTACTCTCAGCTTATTTTAAGGTTTTTTCCAAAACCTTTGGAACAGACTGAAGAACGTCTAATTTTGATCAACTGAAGCCGAGCTATACCAATTTTTCCAAAGAAAATCGATCTGAATCATTGGTACGGAAGCATGGAATCATCCATATCTATTTCTATTGCTGGAAACCACATTTGGAATTCTTTACCAGCTCAAAACACTATATTAGACCTATTTTGACGCGATGAGCACGCTCTAACGTGGTATTGCACGCCTTTTCAAGATAACCGCATGGGGAAATGTTGGATACACATCAATGTTAGCTTCCATGTTTCGCAGATGATCACAGAAATTTGCTTATGAAGTCACTCCAAATCCGATTCTTGCAAGTTCGAGTGGAGGAATCTAAAGGTTTTGGAAGAACGAGCCGAATGCGCTAAATTGTGTTGAGGTTGGCTGGACCAGAAACTTTTGTCACTGGTTTTACTAAACTGAATTTCGTTGTCGATTTTTTAGCTGTCCAAAAGAAAGAATGGAAAACTCACTACAAATCAATTGGGCCACGCAGAAATCATCCGGGTCGGTCCAGATCATTATCTTGCTCATATTCTAAGCTAACAGATTTAAAACAAATTTGCGGAAGATCAACGAGTACCTATTCCTGAAATCGATATATGGGGGCATTTTGGGTACAGGGGGCATGTTGGGTACACTCACCTTATTGTGCGGTATGAAAGGGAAAAATTCTTTTATTTCTACTCATATTCTGCAGAATCGCGTGCTTACATTACCGTTAAAGGGAACACAACAATACAAGATTATCGAGAGGTTGATCAGTACTACCAGTAATTCAGTTTGATCTCATAAATTATCTTTTCAAATACGTAGGCAAGGAATCCAAGCGAGCAACCCCAGAGCAAAACATGAAAGCCCAAATTCACCGATGCTTGACGATCTCGTATTCTATTATTTTCTGAAGCATACGCCAGATACGGTTTCTCACACTCATTATAAAATTCAATGAAACCTCCTTGTGCTAACCTCATCAAGAGGTAATCAATTCTTCGTCGGAGTGGAAGGTCTTCTCTGAACATGAATGTATTACTTCTTTCCAGTAAATCATGGACTGATATCTGTACAGATGATTGATGGATTTCATGGTATTTAAAATCTGTCTTATCGTACAAGCAAACTACACGATCTCCTTGCAGCAATCGATCAGCGCATTCATTCAAATACTTTGGAATATTGTATTTATCACGTAATCCGTGACTATTTATAGCATCCCTCAGTGAAGCCATTCCATAAATTGGATACTTGGAAGTGATCAAATCGCCAATGGATTTGATTCCATCAGATGTTACAGGAACAGTTTCCAACGAACTCAACCGACATTGAATGAAACAGCTTATGAGTAATGTTGTTATTGAAATTGTGGAAATCAAGACTTTTTGAGAAACTTTTGAAGGGCTCAGTGATGGAGCTGATGTGCCGAGAAACAGTCTGAGGGATCCCATAATGGCTTGTATTAACGATTTATGGAAGACGTTTCTCAACATCAAAGTACACAAGCTCCAAGTTATGAACAAAATCATCCAGGATTGTGCATCCAGGATCACAGACAGTTTAGTCTTCTTGAATTTCTTGATTGAAACAGCTTGAACAGTTTCGGTACCAAAAGGATAAGCTTGCAGTTTCCAATATTCTCTTAACATAAAAAAGTTCATCCATATGTCAGTTTCACCATCTAGAATATCCTTGAGGGGCCCTAACGGAGTGCTAAATTCATCGATCCAGTTTATCGAATCGTACATCTTGACCGTTACAGTTATATTGAGATGTTCCAATGCAGCGCTCATTATCCTAAAAGCTGTTCCACTGAATCTTCTCCATCCTTCCCTCTCAGTATGATAGCGATCAACTATCTCATCTTTTGATAAGACTATTTTGAAATTGTTTCCACTGAAACTTTTCAGTTTATCAAAATAAATGTGATCGCATAGCCCGTCATCTGCAATTATGAATTATCAGATTCAGATTCTTACAATAACATAGCAGGTTATCACTGAAACATTCATGGTGTAATGTAAGACTCAAAAATTTTGATAATCACAATGATCAGTTGAGGTTTCATCACTTGCCATTGGATAAAACATGCCAAACCCTCAAGATCCAATTTCTGATAACCTTGGATTAGGTTTAACGCGATTGTGAGGTACAGAAATGATACTATATATGATGAATATATAAAAATACAGTTTTATCATATTGAGTATGATGATTCAAATTGATGAGAGAGAATCAGTAGTTCTCAAGTTTGTGATGAGAAAATTGTTTCCAAATGTGAAAGTCAGTGACACGTTTAATTCAAAACCTGGACCTGTCACTGAGAATAATGACTTTCCGAAGCAAATTAATTTAGTGGATATCGATAGAAGAAGTATTTCAAACTCACCTGTCATTAATGATTTACCCTCATTATTTGAAAGATTTTCAACCTCCAATAAGGTCCATGATCTTTCATGAGCATCGTCTGGAGAAACTTTCCTCCAAAGATTGGTAGCCATATTCGCGAAAGGATTGAAAGTGTACAAAGTGAGGCGATCCCTCAAATTTAGACATAAATAGACACAAGATATTACATTGAAAGAGTAGGTAATCTCAAAAATTTCTTCAACATTTCTGCAACTACTATCCATATCGTTGTTGACTATTAAAAAGCGAGCCTCGGAATTCCACCACACAGATTCTTTTAATTTCATCAAAATATTGAGCAATACATTCACATGTGGAATGAATAAAATAAAAGCAGATTTAGGCCGATCTCTTTCTCTAAAATCAACGCCATTCAAACCGTAACTTTTTTTTATGCCTCCATACTTATCGAATGTTGCATTGGATGAAAATAAAATTGAGGTTGCGTGTGTAAGAATTTGCAAATATGGATGTACAAAGTTCACATTTTTCGATTGATCTATGAATACGATGCTATCTATTTGGTTCGAAAAGCACCGTTCTAGAAATTCATCCTGTGAGAAAAATGCCAGAATCTATTTCAATAGTACGAATAATATGAGCTCCAGCTGACTTTTGAGTCATACTATACCATGAACGAGTTTGTGTTGATATGTTCCGTTGAATTTGTCGAGTCCAGACCCTGCATATATTGGACAGTTTCCAGTACATGCATTTCCCATAAGCACATGAGTGATAAAAAGTCCAAGACGCGCTTCATTCTAAATTACTACTCGTCATCACTCGCAGCTCGTAGGACTGATATTCCCTCGTCCTTTGGAAAAAATTCCAGACATTGCTTCTCCTTTAGTCTCAGTTTGAGTTTGTCGTATTGGCGGAACAAGATCTTATCGAACATATTCTTCGAAAAACACGTAATGTTTGCATGCTCGTTGAAAAAAAAGGCGGGGAATAATATCGCAAATTAGCCCCAGAAATCGATAGAATTACTGGTACACGTTGAAAATTAGGCTAATCGATCGAAATCCATCCATCACTTCTGATATTTGAGTCCTCTAGAGGTTAATGGTGTCAAGAACAAAAAACAATTATCTTCACATGTAGAAATGAACTTTATGCAAAACACACTCTCGATGAAGCATAATTGGTCCCCAGAATAATTTTTTTTGTGGACTCGGATTATCAATTCTGATTCCGTGTCAACCATGAATTCTGAACGACCCCAGGCATTTTCTGGACTAAGTTCAGTTTACATACTTATTTTGTGAGTAATTAGCTCAGCGATTAATATAATTATTCCGCTAATCCATCCTAACGCTAAAATTTGTTTGCCCAAGATAAATCCTATAGATACATCTTCCTCTTTGTGATATTGTTTCCATTTCAGAATATGAAGAGTTTCACGTTGATCAAACAATTTGATGATGCCTCCTTCGCTCAATCTTCTCAATTTTCGACTGATTTCGGAAATAAGAGGGGAATCATCCTTCATTAGGAATGTATTCCATCTTTCCAGAAGATTACACATTGACACATGTAGTTTGTATGCTGAATTGTGCTGGCTCTTGAAAGTTCCCTGTTCAAATGCACAAGCCAAGAATTCACCATTCATGAGTTTTTTGAAGCACTGATCTATATGCGCAATGGCATGAAACCGTTCCAGTAATGGTTTCTCGGGGATAATATCTCTGAGAGTAGCTGGTCCGTGAATAGGAAGTTCAGATTCTATCAAATCTCTGACGTTCTCAATCGGTTTCATCATAACTGGAACTATTCTAATAGCACTTAATCGGCTGTGAATGAAGCAGCTGATGAGGAAGAAAGATGTCAGTAGGATGAATAGAATTATTCTCTGGGATGCCTTCGATGGTTCCTTGAGAATCGTTGAGGAATTTGCAAGAAACATCCCAAATGATTGAAAGATAGCATCACTCTTGGATAATGTGAAGAAAAATTTCAAGCTTGTTGCACCAACCAACCAGATAAAAATTAGAAGAGACCATGGTTCAGGATCTAAAATTGCCGAAAAATTCAATTTTGCTAAGCCTCTGTTACTCAAAATTCTAATTTTTTTCGTATCAAAAGGATACGTTTGCAATTTCCATATCCCACGAAGCATGAGTGAGTTCATCCACATGTCAGCAGTACCATTTATCATATCTTTGAATGGACCAAGAGGTTCATGGTATCTGCTCATATAAACTATCGTTTCATATCGCTTGACAATGAGGGTTACATTCATGTGGTCCAGAACCGTGCTGAGAGTTTTAAATTCTGTTCCTTCAAATCGGTCCCAGCCATTCCTAGTCCAATAGTATCGATGATTGATCGAATCACTTGTTAGAACGGCCTTGAGAGGATAGCCACCTAGATTTCTTGACTTGGTGAAGAAAACAGTCTCACATAGTGAAGTACCTAAATTGTAGTCAAATATAATTTATTGACTTCATCAGTGTGAAACATATCTATTTGATGAATTGGTCTTAAAAATCGTTTTTGCTATATTTATAGCCACGTATATGGATGAAAAACTCCTCTCGATGTTAACAAGAGCAATCGTTACACAGTAAAGTGATGAAAGCTCAATTCGAAGAACAAATTTAATAGAATCTTTGAAATCATCTATCATGAAAATTTTTTTCCAGGGGTTAAAGTTGCTGTGAGTTGAGCAATATGAGAATAGTACTTCACAGTCAAACAACAAAAAAGGTTTTCTTGACCTGGTGTTCTCACTCCGTTGTCGTCTTATTCACGTAGTCACTGAGTCTGAATTCAAGGTCCGTTCCGTTTTAGCACGCCAGGATTTTGACCTGACCTAAAACAACCACGATTTCATGTAATAATTACAATCGGAAGATCTGCTGCAGATTTCTCTGCATTTTTTCGGTCGCTCAGCTCAAGTCTGAAGCTCATTGGTTCTTAGCACTACTGATCTCATATAACCTTAAGACATTTGATTTGGTGGAAAACTCAGGAATCAAGATTTTCATCAGACTCTAAGAATCGCGATCGAATGAAAATGTTGCAAGCTATTGAGTCACTTGTTTCACATAATCTCTCGATACTTGATGCAACAGAAAGTTTTGAATTCAAAATTTTATGGAAATCACCTTAACCCTCAATAAATGGTTCTTAACTTGGAATATGCGATTTCGAACTCCGGTGATTCGTAGGAGTTTCCATCTTCGTCCTTATCATTTCAAGATTATATCAAAGAGCTGGCTCACTGAACTTATATAGACTCTGGATTTGAATTTACTGTACAAAAAAAGAACCAGATTGGTGTGATAATCAGCTTCAAAGATTTCTATCAAATCATGGTTCTTTGAGGTTATGTCGGAATCAACTCGATGAAGTCCAAGAGATCTCAAACTTGAATTCAGCCGACCTCAAAAATTGAAGGCTGATGTGGCCTGCTAATCAGGTTTGGACAATTCGATAAGAACCTGACTTGATCTCGAATTCGGACTCGGTGACCCTGAAAAGATGAAGTTACTCCCCTCAGAGTATTTCCTGGAACTACATTTCATAATGTAACCCCGAATAACTTGGACACTTTGGATCAGGATGAAACTCTTTTTTCGTACGACAAGATAGATCTGTATAGGCAAAAGGATTGAGATTGCATAATTCGACGCCTCCTGTCAAGAACATGCTGTTTCAAAAGTCAATTCTAGAAGATGCTATCTCGTATACTATTAACATGGCAGATAGCATCTTCTAGAATTGACTTTTGAGTTAACCTCTTCTTGATAGGAGGCGTCGAATTCTAATTATTCACTTGTATCAACTCCGATACGCATACAATGATGATGTGGAAACTTCGTCTAATTACTTTCACTGTTAAGACCCATTATTTCTACCTTAATCTTGTATATATCCTAAAATTCCTGGACGTAGAATTGTTATCTTTGAAGATGTACTCACGAAATTCATGGGGAATACTTGTAGGTGTCATGTGATACATAGTCCAGGACTCATCCTTAATATCTTCAACTTGGATTTGGGTCCACACTTTGGGAGCAAAACTCCCATACGGATTGAAAGCGTAGATATTAGAAAAATTCGTCGCATCACCACAAACAAAAATTGAAGAAAACAAACTGAAACTCCACATAAGTCGTAAAATTTTCTTTGCTCTTCGACATCCATGGCTATTGTCCTGACTTATCACCAAGAATAAAGATTCATGATTCCAACATCTAGAATCTTTCAAATTTTTCAGTACTTTGAACAAAACGATCTCTGACGAGGTGAAGATTGTTATGCTGTTCGCAGGATTATCCCTGGTTCGAAAAACTGTACCATTCAATCCGTGATTGATCGTGATACCTTCGTGGTTCTTAAAATTGTAAGTACTTTTGAGTATAGTAAAGGGAACTGAGGTTATTGACTCAGGGTGGAATTTAGGTTGATTTGATCTCTGTGTCTGGTCTATGAAAATGAAATTCCCCATTGGCTTGGTGAAACATTGGGTAAATATACCCTCCTGCGGAAAAGTTTATTTACATTTCAAGGTACTGAATCAGCTCCTGTAAATAATTGAACTCACTATTATTGGATCGACACGCGATACACTGCTATGAATTTGTAGATTCATCCCAACTGAGTATCCTGACTGAACAAATATCAGTCCAAGAATCATGATATGATGGAAAAGCCGAACGAAAATCATGTTGTTGATTGATACGAATGCATCTAGAAGATTCTTGGAAATTCCTGTATTCTTCGTCATTTATATCATCACTTGGATTTAATCAAACAATATTTATGAGGAACTTGGATATACATGAATATGATTACTCCAACTAGGATACGACTCGATGGTCGCTGTGTGACAGGGAAGGAATTTACCGTATTTTGATCGAGAAATTGATGCGATGGCTTGGGTCAGTCTAATATTCAATCACATCCTGAATTCTGCAGTTTTGATTGATATCATCATACAACTCCTAGTTATTCGGGCTCAATTTTTTCAGGACACAAAGACACATAAGAAATTAGCATAATAGTTATGGACTGAAGATTACTTCATATTGATAAGGAACGAGTCACTTCTCGTATTGTAATGACATTATCGACCAACTGTTCTCACAATTGCATCAAAGTGGTGAGAAATTACTTCGTGTGCTATAGAGGTGTGATCGATTCATGTACTTCAATCGATTGCAGTGCTCATGTTACGCTACGCTCAAGGGTGATATCCATGAATAACAGAGTGCTGATATTTATTTTACCTTACAATTGGAAGTCATCAAAAGTGGATTATTGATCGATTTTGAATATGCAAGATGACCTTTTTTGAGCGCATGATCATAATTTTGAAAAAAATCAGACGACTCCCATGTGAACTCAGGAACCTTCGACTAAGAAATCATTGGAGACTCATACTTTCGAAAAAAATTGGAGCAACCAGAATTCTTTCGGACATACTTTGTCATGCTGCTCCTAGTTGTTGGCTTTTCTATAGTATTAAACAATTTCTGTCTTTAACACTAAGAAGCGAGGTTCGGAGTGAGCGGGTTAAAGGTGAGATGAGCAGGATCCTACTATTCCTACTAGATGCCGTTTATTCTACCTACATGAAAGCATCAATGTCATAAAATGTTACCACAATTATTATCTATATAATCAAACGCGCATCGAGAACGGCTCAAAGATGGCGTTCGATATATTTTCTAATTTCTCCGTTGGAAGCAATAAAAGCCCTTGTCACAGTTTTTAGTATTTTCACGCGATCCCCCCCCCCCCCAATTCTATTCCTACGCCTTGATACGAAGTTTTCTACCGAAGCCACGGCGGCCGTTATTGGAAAAAGCTGGGAATAGGTGTTTTTCTGACGATTTCCATTTTTCTACCCTCGATAACTCGACGGGAACGCATTGTATCAAAAAATATATTCAGCAATTGTTTGTAGATCTTGAAAAGATGAACGAGAAAGGTCTTACACATTTTTTCACATAAGGCCTCCAGTTTCCGTAGTGAACGTATTTCCGTCCAAGATCCATATTTTTCACGTTATTGGCCCTATAAATCCAAAGGGATACATTTTATCGGAAAATGTGTAACGTAGCGTTTTGTAGACCTTCGAAAAATGAACGAAAAAGGTCCACGCACAATTTCTCATTTGAGGTCTCCTGTTCCCGTAATTGATGTACTCTCGTCCAAGGCCCATCTTTTTTTTTATAACAGTCGAAATCGACGGAAATGGAGACAAAGTATATATCTTGGCCGAGAATATGCCATTCACGGAAACAGGAGGCTTTGAATGGAAAAATGTGTAGATTTCTTTTGTTCATTTTTCGAAGATCTACGAAATGTTACTTCACACATTTTTCGATAAAATGTATTCCTTTGGATTTATGGGACCGAGGTCGCGAAGAATATAATTCTCGGACGAGAATATGTTAACTACCGAAGTTGGAGTCTTTCTGAGAGAAAATAGGCGGAGACTTTCTTGTTGATCTTTTTAAGATCCACCAAAAGTTGCCTCACGTGTGTTCCAATAAAATGCGTTTTCATTGAGTTATCGCGGGTAGAAAAGTGAAATCTGACAGAAAAAAAGTTATTCCCGACTTTTTTCAAAAACGGTTCAAGTGGCGATTTTGATTAGCTGGAGTATTCTCCCAGAAGACTCCAAAACATGTTCCACAATAATGCCGTGGGTGGTCTATATCACGAATTCAGACTCGCTTCTATAGACCTGATACAAATGCTACATCTATGTTCGTTCTTCATAGCCTGAGTTGTTAGTGATTCTGTAATGATTCGTCGATACAAGTCTTGTAACTATCAGGAGGAAATTTACAAATGAAAAGTGGATATGTCAAATAAGTATTGGTAATATTTGGTTAGATGTTAATTTTATTAATCACGCATTTTCAACCTATTCCTGAAGTAATCGAAACCTACCTTTTAAAAATTCATATTGGCACCTGGTAAAATTCAGACCTCGATCTCATGCATTGGAGTCGAGAACTTGATCTCGACTCCAATGCTTGGAAAAGCCACGGTGGCTTTTATTCTGATGAAATTGACCATTTGGAAAGAATTTTTAGAAGTTGTTCTGAATGTCGTCATTGTGATTGCGTAGATTCGGAGAGTGGTCAGAGATCAAACAAAAAACAGCACTCTTTCATTTAGAAAATTCCTCCAAGATTCGTCAACACCCTACCATTCCCAACAATTCTGGCACGAATATTATAATTGTATTGGATAGAGGTAGCCATCAGAGATTAAGTTGGCATATACCAATAATTGCCAGCGAATGGCATATAGTCGGTGTTTATGGGTAGCATGATTTAACTGGGGAAATCTCTCTTTGCCTCCCCCCTCTCGCGTCACCTGCAAGGGCCGTTGAGGAGTTACGTGAAGTTGGCCCGCTACTTTGAGATGGATATATCAAAAAATCAAGCAAAAAATCCTGAATCTAATGGTGCAACTCTTTTAATTTGAATAATTTGACCATTTGAGCAATGAATTTTCAAAGTGCTAAAATATCACCCCCCACCAAATCACAATAAACGCTCATTACCCCGCAAATATATGCAGTAGGAAAACCCGGGGGGAGTCAATTTGAAGCTCTTAATTTGACCATATCGATTCAATCATCAGAACTTATCACTATTCACGCTAAATTGTTTAAACAGACTGGGAGAAGTCGCCATGTATGAGGTGTAGGCCAGCAGAGGAGAGGCAGCGAAGGAGGAGCACACATATTCCGCATGGTCCCCACCAGTCGGCACCTGCCTATACCTTATACATGGGGACTCCTTCCAGCCTGTTTAAACAATTTAGTGTGAATAGTGATAAGTTCTGATGATTGAATCGATATGGTCAAATTAAGAGCTTCAATTTGAGTCTGCGTAAGTTTTCCCACTGCATATATTCGTGGAGTTATGAGCATTTATTGTGTTTTGGTGGGGGGTGATGTCTCAGCATTTTGAACATTCATTGCTCAAATGGTCAAATTGTTCAAATAAAAAGAGTTGCACCATTGAATTCGAGATTTTTTGCTTGATTTTTTGATATATTCATCTCAAAGTGGCGGGCCAACTTCACGTAACTCCGTTGAGGCACCTCAGTGTCTCAGCCCTGGAATCTGACGAGCTCTCGGACTCACAACGGGAGGACCAGACCTTTGGATCACCAATCTTGTCCGAAATTCTTTTACAGTTTTGTATTACCTAGAATATGAAGAATCCAGAGTAACTCCGTCAAATGGGCCGTCGTCCCCTTGTCAGTCAGCGCCCGCCGGAGCGTGGAGACCGCACATCTCCATCCGGTGCTCGGGCCTGGGTGAGTCTAGGGCTAGGGACTAGCATTGGAATCGTCTCTGGACGATAACAATACGAGCCTGAACGACTCATTCAGCAACCTGAGGGCCCCCCTGGGCTCCAAGGAAGCCTAGAAGAGTCCCAAACCCCCCACCGAGGGCTGGATTTTGGCTTTGTGTGGGGGCCGAGCCCGGAATTTGGTAGTCGGGGAGGGGGAGAGGGGTGAGTGCTGGATCACTTTTCGAGTTCGGTGGTGGCCATCCTCCAAACGGACGCGGTGGTAAGGCGTATCCTTGCCCCGCGCTCATAGGGGCAACCGGGGTTAAGCCGAAAGGCGGGTATCCGGTACATAAGAACTAATATACCTATTCTCATTCTCCCTTCGCGTCAAAAAATCTGTAGATCTTTATTGTGAATCTCCTCTTGATACACTATCCAACTTCCCCTGAAATAGTGTTGACAGGAATCATCAAATGTCTCAGTTCTCACGGAAGAATTCGGGTCCACATTTTCAGTGCGATATCAGGAGATGAGCAATCGGCTCCTCGTCTAAATTATTCTCAAACAAAATTAAATGGCCAAATCAAACAAATTTATTTTGATCAAGTGAAGTTGTTTCCATTTTGGAAAGAAGTAAAAAACACTCATGTTATGAGTTGATATCCAAAGCCATAAAGTAAGCATTCGAAGTTATGTAAGTTTGAATTAGTTTAGGGCGCGGTAATCTCACTCACAGTAGGTTCGAGAATTTACGAGTCATGATAATGAAATATTCAGCTTGTTATCATAGAGAAAAAGAATCCTTACAACTTCAAACGGAATCGCTGACATTCAAATGTCTTAGTAATTTAGAAGACTATGCAAAGCTTCAATAGGATAGTCGATGAATGACTCAAAGCTTTAATTTCTCGCCAATGGAGTAGACGGGATATCTTCTTCTGGTAAAGAATGAGTGTACCATTGTTACTATTGAGTATTTTGGAGGAACGCAAAGAAGAACTCATTAGGGATTCGTTTGATAGCAAAATCTGCGACATGCAACATTGAGAATGAGTTTTATTCCTGATTGAGCGATAACTTCATCGTTTATTTTAACAGTCACGAGGATCCAAATCTCAGAAACGGCAGAAGAACATCATATCAATTAAAAAAATTCCCACACCATGGACCAATTCATGGTTAAACTGTTTGATATTTTCGGAATAGATACTGACGAGAATTCGTATGGTCGTCACAATGAACTGTTCTTGAGATTGACAGGACTGTGGCCTTATCAACCTAAATCTACGAGGAATGTGATTTATTACAGTATTCAACTCTTGACGATTTCTTATATCACACCAATTGTGAGTACTGCCAGACAATCACATAATTTTCTCAATCTTTATCCTACAGTTGTCATTCATCCACCAGGTTCTATTCCTCATTCAAATATGGGGCAAAGATTACGATAAAATGATGGAGAATCTAAGCGTCTTGGGTTGTTTTATATCATTTTCAGTTTGTTATTGGATCACCCACTCCAGTACTACGCAAGTATGTAAATTCAAGTACTAAAAGAGACGAAAAATTGTGCATGGAGAAGGGTACGCCATATTTTATTCCTCTGAGCCAAATAAGTTGACCATGGTCTTCGAATACGACCTCAACACAAATCACTTTCAACTAATTTCACAATGGAACAGTGTTCTATGACGGAAGAAGTCGATTTTCTACGATAAGATGTACACTACAGGTCAAAAGTTTGAGCACACCCAAAAACTTTTTCTTCAATTTTGTGAGTTGAACTACTCGGCTTTATTTGACCATAGAGGACGCTTTCATGGCTCATTTTGAAGGGGTTTTCACGTACTTTAACGTCGGATATGGCGCAGTTTTATCGGCGAAATCGGAGAATAGTCGTGAGACATGGGAGTACCCGAAGTGCTCCTATTCGTCTTTTCTGACTTTGCTCTCGACTCTTGAGGATTCACGCAATAGATCGAAATCTTCCCGGAAAAAGTGGGGTGGAAGATATTAAATAAGCCGAAAAATATCAAATTTGAATGTCTAATCGCGAGAATATTGTGTTTTTACGAAATTTATATGAGAACATAAGATTCACTCCTTTCTTGGGCTGCAGACTTTCAAAACATGATGAAGGCATGTTAGGCCTTAGGGCCAGCCTTCCGCGAAGCCAAGAAAAAACCTTTCAACGAGTCAAAATTGACTCGTTGATCAGCCGTTTTCAAGAAATTTATTGATTGAAATTATATGACGAGTGATAAAGCCATCATGGATAAGAAACCTTCCATTTTCCATGGCACTTGAACCTAAGAATTGCAACTTTGGACATCATTTCTAGGTCCACCCTCTATGGAGGGGTTATAAGACTGCGTGTACATGGTTAGTTTTATCACGAAACGCTTATAGAACTCAATCCGCTCGTGCCATATCCGCTTCGAGCAAAACTACTCAAATTTACGTACAGTATCATAAAATACCAGTTCCGGGAAATTGGAATGGCTTAGCTCTGGTTGGTGGAAGTTGAGCTCATTTTTGTATCATAACCTATTCTGAAGGTTTTGAGGCAAACTTTGAAATTAGCTCAGGCACGTTGAAAAATATTAGCGTAGACCAAAGCTGTTAGCAAAACGGCTTGAGAGGGGGGGGGGGCACTTTGAGTACACTGTCTCTAAATCCCAAATAACGGCGATGAGGGAGCTGGTTCATGATTCCACAGGAATTTGCCTAAGATAATCATTCTCTTATCATAGTTAAGAATGTTGCATCTGGCCACACGAAGAGTTTGGCAGGATATTTCTGATGACGAAGAAACAAAATACGTCCTAAGATCTTCGATGGCAGGTTATCTCATAACCTTCGCATTTTCAGGTATCATTCATTCAATATAACGTGTCCTTTAAGTGAGAATTAGCGAGACTTGAATTTCAACAAAATATGAATTTTCTAAGAAGTTCATGGTACCGTCAAATGGGGTAACTCTGAAACACTTTTGAACACTTTTGATTGGACTTCCTCCGTAACTTTAACCTCTTCTTATCTGTGTACACACACGTGGATACATGTTTGAGTCAGCTCTGTGGGCTGAGTTTTGAAGATTCCTCAAAAATTCTGGTGCGATCCCTTTCTTTGGTTCGAATTGATAAATACCAGATTGTTTCTACACCAAAAACCTGATTTATAATTGCTCTCACGTGCAAATCAATCAGATCGAAAAATCTGTTTTTCGAAAGAAGCCGAAAATTATTCTCAGTAGTTGGGGATGAGGTTTTCAAATCGAATTGGAAGGTCATCATGTATTTCTGAGGCAAAAGAAACTATAGCCATAAGACCGACCGCGAAAAGTAAAGGCATATAGAGTTGCCGTGTGTGTAAACTCTGTCCACACACGTGTACGCCAGGCTCACGCGGTATACTTGTGTTATGAAAAACACGAGTGTGAACAAGTGGTGGACAATACCTCTTGCCTCAAAAATGTATGACGAATTGTTAGACTGACTCTCATATCTCATTCCCAAGTATTGAGAATGACAACTAGCTTTCTTAAGAAATTTGATTTTTGTCTGTGTTATAGCAATCATACTCTTGGTATAGAAATTCTGAGATATTCATTTTCCTGGATCAGAAAAAGTCAACGTACACAAATTCGAGTCAGAAACCGGTGATCTTTAAAATCAATTATTGATATTTTCATTCCCCGTTGGCCTGATGTCCATCTATGTGGACATAGCCGAAACCCTTACGCAATGGTTGTTTTGTCATAACTCTGTTACTGGAAACACTTTTCGGCACTCCCCCGACTAGAATTCACCAAAAAATTTTTTTCAATAGACGGGAAATAGGTGCCGTTCAGAAGAGGTTCGAGTTTTACTGTAAATGTGCAATGTATCCGTGGTCAATCGGAAATTTGCAGTTCCAGCTTTCAATTGACGGGTTTTGAAGTCCATTTGGACATCCGTGGTCGGAGGTATGGGTGTCCGAAACAGTGTTCTAAAGTTATATATATAATACCCCCATTTGGGTAGCTTTGTAACAGTAAAAGTGAAAGTGAGAACTTTCAACATTGTTTTGCTGTACAACTTTGAATTCATTCCTAAACATCGGAAATCCGATTTACTATGCCTTCGGTGTCATTGAGGCTTTCATGTGTCATGCGGCAAAGACTTCTGAACCTCGAAGTGCGCTTTTTGGAGCTCAATCATCAAGTATTCCAAAGTTACCCCTGCTGTTCAAATATGCCTCAGTTGACGGTATCAGAATTGAACAACATTGGACATCAAGTTTCATGTTGTTTTTTCAGTATATTCACTGGTTTACATTCGATTACCGTTGAAGTTTGGGCCCAGTTTTTGCCACTTGTGAAGCTAAGATTTTTATTGACTGGATTCTCGTTCCTTCCACGTTATGCCATTTCGATCTTCAGTCTGATATTTCTTGAATATTTTGACAGTCTCTCAAAATTCACGAGGCCTGTTAATTCTTTCATGACCCATATTCTAGAATGCTTAACGAAAGAAGAACGAGAATCGTGGGATTTTGTCAAGATTGTTCTGCACGAAGATACATCAACAAACTTCAAGTACTTTTTATTATAATGCGGATTTCTCCGTAGAAGCTGCGCAAAAAGAGCCATCTTCATGATAGTATTATCACAATTCTGCATTGTTGCAGGAACAGAAATGGATAAGATTTCCATGATTCGGAATCGATTTTCTGAATACCATGTATCCGCAAAGTTTACTTCAACGAAATCGATGGTGCTTTATTCTTCAGGTTATCTGATGCTTTTTTGGCTCTTATCGAACGTGTTGCCAGTCAGTGCCTTGCTGATGGATGGATTCTTACCATCATCGAATGGTTCAAGGACACATGTAATCATCGTGTACGGAGACTACATATTCTTCGAGCAGCACGACCACTATTACATCACCTCATTCCACTTCAGCGCTGCTGCTCTTGCGATTTTTGTACCATTGTCTGGGGTTAGCAGCATATTTATCATCACTATGCAAAATACACGTGGTTTCTTCATCTTGACGAGGTAGAACAAAATATTCATTCAGTATTAGAGCCTTTTTACAGGTGGAACATGAGTCAAGCGTGATCTTTCTCATTTAGTGGTTTTGCATATTTTAATTCGTTTATCGTGATTGTTCGCAAAAATATACAGGGTGACACAACATTTGTGATGACATTCAAACGAAGCTATACTGCGGCGTTAGCGATGAGGTCCTGGCCTTCAACGAAGAAGGCCAGACTTCGAATCTCAGGTGGCTCCAAGTTAGAATCTATATGATCGTAGATTTAATAGCTTCGGTGGTTTGGAATACACCTGACACTGTGGATGCCGAAAAATAATTTCGAAATGAGGGTCAGAATACAACTATATTAGACATGTGTAAGGAGTAGAAAGAATTTTCTTTAGGTGAGGCCCCGATCTGTCGCCATATTCAATTTTCCGGAAAGATGGGAATGAGTAAGAGTAAAAGAAAACGCTTTTATGAACTATATCAAGGAACTTTGTCAACCTTGGCATGATATTAAGGAGATAAAATTTGGTAGAACGGCAAGTATCATCTGGAAAAAAAGTGCGAAGTTTGTTAGAGAACGCGGTGCTTGGAGGAGAACGATCTATGGGTGTCGTATCTCGTATTCGAATTTCGGCGCCAACGAGACGGGTGATAAGAGCTGCTCACTCCAGTTGCATCGATATCGATCTCCTCATATCCTCCCTAGCTTACGCTGGCTCATGCGCCCGAGCCCCGAACCCACCCAAACCTACACGAACACGTGTTCACAGATATGTGATGTGATCGAGTACGAAAATTCGGGAGACAGTATATTATATACGAGCCAAGTATGAGCTCAGTGAAGCGTAATATGAGCGCCCATTGATAAGCTTCAGTCGATCAGAGTCATCAGATACTGACTGACGTAACAGCATGTAAATATAACCTTATAGATCTGACAATTGCGTCGATAAAGTCACTTGCGACTGCTGACAAGACCAAGGTAGTTCCTGAGATTTCCCCAGAACTTACATGTTCATAACTGTGATTGGCTGATTTGAAGTGCCGCTCATGAACATGATTGGCTGTTGGCGGTGGACCGGAAGCAAAAAATTGATGCACCACCAGATATAGTTACAAAGCCCTATACCGAGTCGAAGTGCAATAAAAGCGTTTAAGAATGGAAGAAAAACTCCCATTTCCGTGAAATGTTTACTTCATATCGCAATCCTGATATGCATTTCTTTGATGCATAAAAAATTTGATGTCGGTTGTGGTGGAGGGCTTGCGAAATAATAACACCTGTGTGCACAACTCAACTTGGTACGTATAATCGAAACTTTGGCAAATAATGTTGATGCGACACAGCACTAAGTGTGAGCATGGCTGCGGTTGACGGTCAATACAAGGAGAGAAGTGATGACGGTAGATTCTTGACGGGACGTGGCTGTAGAGAGAGGGAACGTACCATGTACAGAGCCGTGCCAATAAAACTCGAATGGTTCTAACCAGAGGGTATTAAAAAAAGTGATAGATCATACTCATGCAAATATATCGATTCAATATATGATTGATATGATCATCCTCATAAACTATGAACTCGATTATTCCACCCACTGCCTTCGGTGAAGAAGAGAACAAGATGAAAAGGGATTTCATCTTAAACTCCCAATTTGAGAAATGGAATAACATCATCGGAGTCCCGATTGGAACTCGTTTTGGTGGAAAAAATCAGAAGATTATTCATTACATCAAAATATTGATGAGGCAAAATGAATTGAGATAAAAATCGAGAACTTCATCGAAAATGGAAAGCTACGGGTTCGACTTTACAGATGTTTGAATCTGGGGAGTCAATGAATGAACTCTAGATTCTATGGGTTCTCACAACACATTATTTTCTCTACTTCGGGAACATACATTCTGACAAGTTTGTGGATTGGTCGTTGTAATTCAGCGGTCGCACTACAAAGAGTAATAACTATGGCGCGCTTATCTCGACCAGAACGCACTCGGACCATCTGAGCCGAAGGTCAACAACCAGCTGGAGTTTGCTCATACTTGATTAAGACTGGATAGTCTACTTTGAGATTCGATGATGATAACGCCCACTTCCGCCGTTTCTACAGCGTCTGGAGGTATTCAGTTGATCAGCATTTCCAAAAGTCTTGTTGAGGATGCTGCCCCAGAAGCCAACGCTCACGTGGTGGTATGCGTTTCTTCGTTAGATCTGATTATGGAACAATGTACGAAACCGATTGGATCAGCTAATGTGCAGTTGTGGGGGCTTGACATAAAGGAATTCATCAGCCAGTGAGTTAATGAGGCGAAAATAAAAAAACTGCTACCACCTGGTATTGTAGCGTTGACAGTTTCCTGTGTTTTCTCCTACAATTTGGTCACGATGATTCTTGACTGATTTAATTGCGGCTTCTCAAATACCTCCAAAGTGAGGCGAGGCTGAAGTAATGGAATGTCAACTAGTCTAACGTTTAGCCAGAAACGTGACTATCTCGTTGAGTGCTGAGAGGGTCCGGAGAAGAGCTCGTCCAACTCACGAGCAGCACCATAGGGATTTGGGGTTCATCTAAATGAGCATCCGAGCAATGATCTTTACGTGAAATCATCCTGATGGAAACACCTCTGAAGCCAGAAGGCGCGTAGTCCAAGATGACTTCAAGGTGCTTGCCACAAGTACATATACAGACAAAGAAGGTATGTACAGTGCCCGCCAAAATAAATGGAAGACGGATTCTTTCACTGAAACAGCGACTACTCCAACGTCCTTAGGTCTACGGCAATTTTCTTGAGAGCATTTAGAAGATGAGAGAAGAAGCTATTCGCTCATATCCTCCGAGAACTTTCTTAACCCAAAATTCATGGTTTTAATTGGCTTCGAAAAGTGAAAAATTTTTCATTTAAGTCAATCATCGACTATTCAGCGGAAAATCACGATAGCGCAAAAACGCTCAAGGGATAAAGTAGCTCTTGCAAAGACCTTCAAAATTGTCCTTCCCTACCTCGCTCTACAATTTTCACACCTGAGTCACGAGTGATGAAGTGAGAGCAAATTTTTACGTGTTGAGGGTAGCGGGAATATCAAAAAATGCACGGGACACAATTTTCACGTAGAATATTCTAAATTCCATGGATTATGGGTCCGTCATGTTTCAAAATGCGCTCAAAACGACCTCACACAGATTTGAGAAGAAAAACCGTATACCCTCATATCAGCAGTACCCGCGATCCGCACCAACTTCTCTTTGCCCCCGGTGAAAATGGGAGGCCAACCGAGCGGCAGGTTGGTGTCCGAGAATGATCTTCTCGAAAGCATAGAAAAACAGAAGTGCAGACAATCAGCAAGGCAAAGTCTCACGATGCTGAAAGATTCGCGCAGAAGAATATTTGACAGCGAAACAGTTTTCCTTCGAATTTTTTTCCTTCTTCGGTCATGATTTTTTTGATCATCATTCATTCATTCGGAAGATTCTCTCTTGCACAATTTTTTCCCCCTCCCCCGAATTCATTCTGAAGCAAAAAATTCACTCTCGAGGTTTTGTTAGTGTAGAATCAGGCTGTAAGGACCGCGAAGACAATTTGCAAGACACCATCCTATGGTGCGGAGGAATCATAGGCAACAACGGGATATTCTCCAAATAACTTTTCTCACGGCGAAGGTATTCCAAATTCACCCTCCAAATGCAAAATATTCTAATATTCTGAAGACGTAGCATCATATGATTCTGGCCCACTGTCTGATTTATAATTTCTTCAGTTGTCTTTTTAGATTCAATAACCCTTTACACTAACCCAGCCATGAATCACTACGACATCGAACTCATCCACAGAGGAGTGGCATTTTAAGTAATGATGATATCCTTGTAGATAGATAGTTTATTTACAAGTACAGATTGATACAATCTTTTGACATGCCCCCCTTATCATTAAACTTATTCTTATTCACATTTGAACCTCATTCCTACAGACATTGGCAGGCTTTGATCTACTGTATTCGTATTCTCTGGCATACGATATAACGGAAGCGTATAGAAACAAGGAAAAATAATCGACTCAACTATTCATTGGTTATTTCTGCTTTTGATTTGGCTAGTCGCTCAGATTCCCTGCAGAATTGTCATATTTCGGGTATGACTTTGGCGTTGAAAATCTGTCTTAGTTTGGTTTTGATATCTGTCTGCTCAGCTAACCCCCTCGTTTCGACTTGACTTACTATTTTTCTGTTAATCTTTTCTTTGGCCTCTTTGCAAACCCATACATGTTCCAAATCTTCCTGGCCCTCCTCGCATAGCCTACACGCCATATTTTTGAATCCTTTCTTCCCTGTTTTGCCTTTGTTCCCGCATTTCATTCTTGCCTATCGTTCCCTGTCCTCCCTGCTTATTTGCTTATCTTACCAGTATTTTTCTCTCCCCATTTGTCTTCTCAGATGCTTGTAGTCGTCCCAGTATTGCGAGCTATCTTTTTTGTTCCAGTTTAGTTGTAACTCTTGTTCGATCCTTGTTTTGATCCATCTCTCTTGCTTGCCCTCAATTTTTCCCTCATTCTTGTCCTCGAACATTTTTTGTATGATTTCCCCGTTTCCCACGTCTGTCATAGCTGTCTCTAGTGATTTTTCCCACTTTGAAGGATTTCTATTGATTATCCCTCTTAACTCTTCTCTGAAACATACGTAAGGCCATCTTTCCCTGTCCATTTCTTTTAGTTTCACGAGATAGTTCCCGCCCTTTTTCTCGATTCTATTTCCATGCTGACCCTCCCTAATTCCATCATCCAGATGTAGCTAGGCGTGTTGTTGCTTATACCCATCGCCATCTTCACATACTCATTTCGTATCCTTTCTATCTCCTCTCCACTTCCCCATCCCCATACCTCTGACGCTTATAAACAGCTTGGTTTGACTATAGTATCTAGTAGGTAGAGACGCTTGTCTAGACTGCCTATCCGTGCTCTCTTCCATACCCCCCATACTGAATTGTTTGTCTTTTCCACTTTCATGGACATTTTGCCTGTGTGTACTCTCCCCGAGTTTGTATTGGATAGCCAGTAACCCGGGTATTCATATTCCCAAACGACTCCCAATTTTTCCCCTTCATGGGACCATTCTTCTCCCTCCCCTAATCTCTCACCGTTTTCGCAAACCATTACTCTTATTTTTTGGTGTTCACTTTGAGATGATTTTTTCTCTCGTACGACGCAAGATCTTTGAACATACTTTGCAAGCCCTCTTTCATATCGGCTATCATCACTATGTCATCTGCGAACTGTAGGCAGAAGATTTCGACCCCTCAAACAACTGTACCCCCTTCGTTCTTCTTCACCCATACCTCTTCGACGTCCTCAATGTACAGATTGAATAATGGTGGACTCAGTGGACAGCCTTGTCTTACTCCCCTGTTTGTTTCCAATTCATCCGAGAGACCTTCTCCAGCTATGACTGCATTAGTTGTTTCTCTGTGGATATTCTAGGTCATTTTTAGCATCTTTCCCCGTATCCTTAGCTCTGTTAGCTTCTCCACCATGATTCTCCTATCTACTGTGTCGAAAGCAGTTCTGAAATCGATCAAACCTAAGTAAATCTTGCCCCCGTTATTCTTCAATTCACTCGCTATGATACTATTTAGAACGAAAATGTGGTCTTGAGTGCCTCTTTCTCCTCTGAACCCTACTTAGCTCTCTTCAATTATTTGGTTGTGTTCTACCCATTCTTTAATTTTCGTCGCCATTATGCTCGTTAGGAGCTTATACATCACATCCAAAAGAACGACACCCCGTAATTTGCTTCATCATCTTCATCCCCTGATTTATGGATTGGACAGATTCTAGCTTTCTCCCATCATTTGATAAGTTTCCCCCTCTCGAATGTTCCTGTAATGGTTTGTGTGAGTTCAGTTACTCAAGCCTTCGTCAGTCGTTTCAGAAATTTCACCGCGATTCCGTCCTCGCCCGCTGCTTTTCCAGTCCACATTTTGAAAAAAGCTCTAATTTCTGCGAAGTCTATCCTCCTGTCTGATTCTTCATTTACCTGATCGGTTTCCTCTATTTCCCTTTCTGCTTCTGTACCCGGTAGCGCATTGTATCTGCTCCTGTGGTCTTCCCTCCCTCCACCTAACAGTGTCCTGAAATGATTCACCCACGCTTCTTTCCTCATTCTCTCCTCTCCTCTCTTTTTATTGTTTTCTGCATATGCCTATGGCTTTCAAAAAATCACTGAGTTTCTTGCATTTCTCATAGAATTTCTTTGTGTTCCCTAAGCCTACCATTATCCCAAGTTTGAAGAGATTTCCATACAATTCTTCTTTGTGCCTTCATGTCTTTGGAATTTTGTATCGGATCGCCACTTTGAAACTTTTTTGGAGCAACTTTGACCTCCATTCCTAGCTCCTCTGCTGCTTCCCACACTTTTTTGAGAATTTTCCATCTTTTCCCTATGTCTGTTTCACCCTCAACGATCCTCCCTTCTTTCTTGCTCAGTAATTTTTTCTATTCTGATCTTCAACTTCCATCCCACCTCAGTTTGGACTGTACGTTGGACTCCTGCTCTATTCCTCATTGTTCGTTTGAAATTCTGTTCCCCCCTCTTAAACTGAATGTTACTGGTAGATGGTCTGACTCAATTCTCGGTACGACTTTGAGATAATCCACTGTATCCTGCAATTGCAGAAGTGAATCGAGGACAGAGTTTCCTCCGTCTCCTATGAAAGTTAACCCCTCTTTTTCATCCCCAAGCACTGCACCGTTCCTGACACTCAGTCCAAATTGCTCATAGAAATCCAGTAGTTCCATTCCCTTGCTGTTCAAGGGTGTCAGAGTAATTGCTTTTTCAGCGGAGGGGTCCATGTTCCATCCGTTTCGGCGGGTACTGTAGTTTTTGTACGCTTTGTGACCTTGCCTAGGTGTTGAGCCTAGCAAAAACGAGCCCGCGTAATCAACTTCAATCCTGGAAAATTGACGAGATCCCTGAACACGGCAAGGTTATTGCTGGACCATAAGTTGGTAGGCAGGTGACGCTTGGTACTTGATGCAAATTTTGCATTGGTGAATAGCGCGTTTGATAGCTTAGCAACCCCCGACGATCCAGAACTCAAGCCGAAGTGTAACAAAAAACGACTTGACTCCCAACGTGCAAAGTCATGGCATAGACTCATTATTCCAGAGAGAGGGTGGTCGAATGGAAGGATGATTGGATGTTTTTGATTGGCAGGGAGATCCAAAATCTCCAATCTCCCGCTCACTCGGCGTATCCTAGTGACGACGGTTGGCACGAGCTTGAGCAACTCATCGACCCTCAGTAAGGAATCAAAGTTTTATCACTCTAGAGTAGACAGAGTGTTAAATGGAAACATCCAGGTTAATTTCGCATGCTCTCCTCCTCCACGAGGAAGGAAGTTGGTGCTATTGCTTGACACTTGAGCCTATGGCTGGGCCTATATCAAAACAGGCTGTTCATTGAGGTCAAGTACATCAGGATCTATTCTCGACAAGTAAAGAAAAATCCAGGCAGTGACATTGATCAACCTCAAGTGAAATAACACTCAACAAGTCGCTAGTCGCTAAATGGGGTCAAAATACTACCAAATACAGGAAGGGTATTCACGATGTTTACAGAGGGTACAGAATTGCACCAAGGCTACGAATTTCTCGATTTCTAGGCGAGAGGTTATGAGTAAATTCACTCAGAGGCAGGCAAACTACACCACCCTGGCCCATTCTACCTATGGGATGGGTTACATATTCCGTAAACAACCACGTCTGCCCCAGTCACCACGATTTTGCTTTAACTCGACATATTATTACTTCACATCAAGAAGCGAGGTCATAATCTTAGCACAACGGTTTGCTATGGATGCTGGTCATCAAAATGGAAGATAAATTAAATTGTGTGACCAAACATGGCAATTGACATTGGAGAATAGATCTCGTTCATGAGCTCAGCGAAAAGAAGCCCAGCACAAAGCTCCCGTCTTGCATTTTTCTCGGTGCCATCGGTGGATTCAAAGAGAATCTAGCCGAGCTTGATTTTAGTCGCAACAAGTTGATCAGAAGAGCTCATTATCGACTAACAAGATATGTACAGCTGCTCCTAGCAACAATTCTCCACGACTCGTACTTGACAAGTTGGGATCAGCCAACTGCAATGTAGCGATATGGTTCGATGCGTATGCTCGTCCCCTGATTTGGAGTAGATAAGTGGTAACCTGCTTGATGACGAGCGCTTGGAGTCAAGTCACGTACGATGAGTCAAGGGTTGGTTAGATAGTGAACTCTGACACCCTTTTGGCATATGACTACTTATTACTCAATGCCTGCACAGGTATGAGACACGTTTTTTGAGCAATCCTAGTTGTTGACATTATGGATAGTAGACACAGAAATGGATATTCCTGGACACACGGGCCAACGTCACCTGTCATGCAGAAATTACTACGCGCACCTAAGCTGTTGCCAACAATACCATATTGAAACGAAATATTTACAGAATCGGTACCGGTATATCTGCCTGAGCTATATTCTGACGTGGCTGCCTACTCCAGCTTCGCGTACGGCAAGAATGATCTCACGCTGGAACGATTAATCCACCACATATCCATTAATCTACGGACTTGTACACTCAAATAGAATGACTTGTTTGGAATGCAAGTCATGACAGGCTATTAGGTTTACGATGAGTTTACTCAATCAGGAACTGCATCCATCAATTCGCCACTGGGGATATCAAAAGGGAATCCACAGTGGAATGAACCAATAGAGTGTAATTCCTTAGATTGTAATATACCCATGCTGGAGTCACCAGTCACGTCGGCAATAATTTGGTTTTAGTTCAAATTTTACAAGAACGAGAAAAAATGCAGAGGCCTCGCTCGGTGTTTAGACATATATCCCGTGGATTCAAAATTTATATCGCAATTTATATCGAACTTTATATTTGAATCTTGTCAGAGATTTCACGTGAATCTATCCATAGAATGCAGATCAGATTTTTATTATGTGGATTGAGTATCAGAGGGGTTTTCAACTGGGATTTTACCACAAATGCTCATGATAAACTTGTTCATCCGTTTGATCCACAAGATCCAATCCTCAATATGCTAAAATAGAAATCTTTCAGTCGAAGGATTGAGAAACTCGTCATAATGGAAGAAAATCTCGCTGGCAAGCACCAGAAAATTAGCCGTGGACACGTCAGACACCACGATTTAGCAAATGTAGTTCATCTGCATGTTCAAACCACTGAGTATGATATTATTTCATGTTGAAATCGTTCAATCCAATTATTGATATTAAAGCATCTGTAATCTTCATTCTAGATTATGTGCCTTATTAGAAAAAATATTCCATCTCGTGATTTTGACGATGGCTTCACTTGCAGTGAGCGTATTATCCATGGCATATTACTACGTAACTGAGATCTGATAATCAAAATGATTTTTGTAAAATCGGGTGATTAGACTTTTGAATTTCAGGTATTACGAGGAACCGCCCCTCTGATGAAGAAATGTCTTGCAGCTGCCCTCATTCCATGCATGTATATTGTACTCTTGATAATGAATTTATTGGGGCAAGATGTCATCAACTCAAGCGAAGCCGTGTTTGATTCTGTGTAAGAACATTATGAATGCCCTACGCCCTTAATATGGGAGTTTGGGATTTGATTGATCGCAGTGCTCCTTTTCTAGATTTTTGAGCGATTGGTATCAAGCTTGTCCAAAAGATCGGAAAATCTTATTATTCCTGATGCGAAGATCGTTAAAAATATCTTATCTGACGGCTGGCAAGATTTCCATCCTCTCGCTGGAATCTTTTGTAAGGGTACGTGAACAATTTTGCCTGATCCTCTCAAATCACGCAATTCTTTGCCAAATTTTGCTAAATATTCAATCAAATTGATTATAGCTCATCAAATTATCAACCAGCTACTTCACTGCTTTGGTTTCCATGAGCTACATGACTGAAGGATAGCGTCATTGTGAGTGAGACGATCACCAGCAGTTTTGTATCATAGTGAAGCAGAATATATCATTGTACCTAATACAAATCAGAAACACCATTACATAATCCGTGGGCTGAGGAAATCCACTACATAATCTCAACATGTCGTTGCTCCCGACGGAGAACTCAACATGTAAATTTATACACGAAGCTTCATGCATTAATATTGGTGACATGTGCTAGTCTTCATGTGGAGATTCACATGTTGAGTTTTTTACCGGGGTGACGATGCATAGGCATAAGGGGAGCGTCAATATATGATTAGAGCTATAACACGAAAATCTGAGTCATAATAACAATAGAATATTTAGCTCGTTATTATGGGTGAAAGATTTTCTATACAACGTCAAACAGAATTCCTAACGTAAAAATGTCTCGAAGATCTATGAGAGGTGGCAAGACTTCTGCAACAGCCATTGAATAATTTAAAGTTCCCATTCTTTGTCTTCTTTCTTTTTCTTTCTTCTTTTACTCTCTGGCCATATCTTTCTGCTACTAAGCAGATTTGACTTTAGCCATTACACCAGTAGGTAAGGTTACAGCTGGTTGGTATAGTGGAGAGGACGATTCTTTGTCAAAGAAAGATGAATTTTACTTCTTCCTGATAAAGAAGACCAGTGCGGATGTACCCATGAACAATTCCGAGCAAATATATGAAGGAATTCGTCGTCGATGATTCAGATCTTGGCGATGGACAAATTTGTGAGTGCAACGAACCATCGTCTAGGGATCTTGTTTTTGGGTGTCCAATCATCTCATCATTTTCAATTTTGAAATCTCCCTGGATCCATCACTCATTGACGATCAAACGAAATTCAGGCCTCACTGATCGAATTTTCAATCAACTAAATGTATCAGTCGGAACAGAGTTATGGAGGAGACAGATACATTCTGATTGATTCAACCATTTGGAACAAATTCCTTTGACTGTCACTGGCAAGGGCGATGAGTTTTAAGGTTCAAGTCCGCTCTTCTAAATGGGAAGAATATTACAAACCACGATTTGCATCTAAAAATCGAATATATCATTCCTCATCATATCACCATCATCGTCGTTGGAAAAATGTTGAAAATCCTCTCATGTCGAATGATTAATTATCGAAGTATATAAACTGAGATGGTCAACTGAAATGACATTTCATCGATGATTGGTATTAGAAAAAAGAAACTGACGTGTCTGACATATCGCAGTCTATGTATTCCATAATCCATAACCCCAGTGTTTCAGAAGATGAGTTGGATTTAATGAATAATACAGATGTTATAATATACGTTTCCTATAGAATCATGAATTGAACTGAAATCTCATTCTTCACTTGATTGATTCCTACATCAGATGAGGAGATGAGAATAAATCAATCCCAAGAACAATTATGGCTCCACAGTTCAATTATACCAAAAAATATACAAGAGTATGGAACAGAAGCTGAGAAATAGGACAATCAATAGTTTTGCAAAGAAGTGAGATTGAAATGTGTGAAACAATCAATGTGGTTCTGAACTTCAGGAATACAGGGTATCCGAAAAGTAAGTAGCCCCCTTGTCCATTCAGCAATGGTTGGGGATTGCCAATAACCCCACAAGACATGTCCCCTCGTTTTGAGGGGACATACCATGGTGACCTTGGTTTTGACTTTGGAGGTCATTTGCAAGGTCATTTGGAGGCCAAGTCGCTTTCTTGATGGGAACATCTACTCTCGACATCTGATTCTGAGAAAGCGTGGAAAATTATAAAACTGTTGTCTGAAACATTTTTCGATCCGACTTGACCTTGGTAACGTGGTAATGGAGGTCAATACGGGTAGACAATAATAACCTTAGCTCGGAGAGTAGCGATTTTATTGAAAAATGTTTGGGTCAGATATTGTCTATGATCACAATTAGAATAAGGTAGTGACCTTAGTCCTGACCTTGGTGGTCATTCTCAAGGTCATCGAGTTCTGAAAAGGGTGAAAAATGATAAATATCCAGTGTGGAACCTCTTGATAAATTTGAATTTGGGTGAATGGAAGTCATTCGGACCTTGCCAAGGTCAAGTCAGATCAATAAGTGTTATAAACAAGATACTCATGATTTGTATTCTCTTCCGGGATTCGAGGTCAAAAGTATTGCTGTATCTATTTTTGAAAAATCGAGCTGGCTTCCAGGTGACCTTGGAAATGACCTCCAAGGCCAGGACCAAGGTCACTAGCTCATCTTAGTTGTGACCATGAACAATTGCTATCCCTTGAAACGGTTACTCTCAGAGCTGTGGTGGTTACCGTCCACCTGTATCAACCTCAATTCACCTCGCCAAGGTCAAGTCGGATCAAAAAATGTTTGAGACAAAAGTTCCATAACTTTACACGGTCTTTCAGAATCCAAGATCAGAAGTAGGTGTTTCAATCACAAAGAATCGAGTTGACTACCGAATGACCTTGAATATGAACTTCAAGATCACCGTCGTGTGACCCCCTCGAAATGAAGGGACACGTGTTCGGGGGGTTTCCCGATACCCAACCGTTCCCGAGAAAACAAAGAGGAGTACTCACTAATCAGACACCCTATATATATGAGTTATAAATGTTAGAAACAATGGTTCACAAAATTTTCCGATATGAATGATTGTTACTGGATCCAAATTTCAGTCAAATCCAGTCGAAGTCATTCTTTTTACGAATTGGAAGAAAGGGAAGTCGAACGATGATAGAAGGAATTAGGTTTAGTCAGCCCATCTGTATGGGAGAATAGATTAGCAATCGCAGTAAGAATAAATAGAATGCTATGAATTAAATCAATCAAACATCAGGATCATTGGCACCATGCATCATGACTATCTATGATCATTGGTTGCAATTGAAGAACACCAGTCAAAAATAAACTTTGGTCATAATCAAAGTAATGATCGAATAATCAATGAATCTAACAAACATTTATTGAGTGCTCAACAGCGCGTGATCAATTTGTTTCAAAACTGTCAGTGAATTTGTTTCAGAAGTTTTTCAAGCTGCCTTTGGATTTACATATTTGTTGATAGTTAAATTATGAACTGTACAATTTTGAAACAATACAAAAGATGATTCAATATCCAGACTCTGATAGTATTCATCATAAATACTATTGCTGGGTTGCTTATCATTCGAGCATAAAATTTCGCTTCTCTTCTTTCGATTACCAACCAGCTGATTTTCAGGAGTTTCATTCGTACTGTCGCTCAATGGTTCCAAAGACTTCTGAAAAATATCCTGGATCTACAAACTCTTCGCTTCCACGGAAGGAATCATTTTGAACTGCAGTCAAAATGTTCGAAGGATTTGGATGAGTTGATCTTTTGCTTGTAGTCTCATTTTCAGAATTGGCTGTCACAATGGTTGATACTAATGGGGATGTAACACTTGTGGTGCTACTGCCTTGTTTGAAAGTATCTGATGCTAGTGAATTTACCACACTCAAACTACCAGATGTAACCGTGGAAGTAACTCTTCTCTTGGAAGTACTTGATAACACTTCATGTGCTGAAATCAATTTACGACCAGATTGATTCAAATTCGATTCAGAGATAGTAGGTTTAGTTGAACTTCTTGCATTTGCTGTACGAAGGGACGTCTTAAACTTGAACATTTTTGCAGGTACTAATCGAGGCTGAGGGGACGAGTTCGACAATCGAACAGCAATGAGTGATTCATTCGCACTGACAATTTCCTCAAAATTCCGGTTTCTGTTATGGTCAGAATATTCTATGTAGCCTTGGGGGAGGGGGGGGGGGTAGTATCAGACAGCCAGCCACCAAGAGCTTTCACAGCTGCTAAATTGGCACCTGAATTGAATAAAAAAGTCGTAGCAATTTTTCTATAGCTGTGCATGCAGCTGATCTATCTATCGAATTCATTCCGTCTGCGGAATGACGTTCCAAATGTATGCACCTCAACCAGATTCAGACCTCTGCCCCTCCTGCATGCAATCTCTCGAATCGACGCTCTAAAGTACTCATTGTTCATCATTGCATCCTCCCTAATCAATTAAAAAATTTGTGGCACTCCTTGTCGGCTTAAATTCCTACCCAGTTTGAAGACCAGAATTAGGGATATACTTCTGAGAGACAAGGTAGGAGCATGGCGCAAAAAAGCTATGAGGGACAGACTTGGAATCAATCCACTCCTTGACAGAAGTACATTTGATGAGCTGCTGAGACAATGAAGTCACCCTGTCCCTGTATCATAGATTGCGGCTTCATACGCATTTCTTTTGGTAGATATATCACTTGGGCCTGAGCAAGATTCAATTAATCAGATAAATTTATTGGTATATCAGAAAATAAAAACCGCTCCAACAATGAGTCTGGAATAGACGAATACAATTCGACATAATTTTTGATATTTCCATCAATTGTCATCATAATACTTGCAATTATATCATCTCAATGCTACATCTTTGCGTAAGAAAGTTCATGAATGTGTTATGGAACTCTGTTAAATTTCTATCAGGATCACAAATAGTTATACCCCCATGGTCTCGATGAACCATCTATCTATCTATCTATTCTTGGTGGCACGAGACTATGGAAAAAATTTGGTGAGATTTGGTGACCCGGTCCCGCCGAAATTCCTTTGTAAGGTGAATGACTTATTTTTCGGGGAGCAGTGGAATCCTCTCACGCCATATATAGTACATTATGCACCGGTGCAAGCTTAGCTGTTTTGGGGCATGGGTATCATTTTTTCCCGAGAGTAACGAGGGGATTGATTCCCAGTGCGCCAAAAGGCCCGCGGAACTAGGTGCATATACTGTTTTTCGGTATCGGGGTGACTAAACGCTCGTATTCTGATTCGAGCCGGGAAGAAGAATGTCGGTTTAGTCGCATTATACCAAAAAATTGACATTTAACTCCATGAAGCAAGAACTCAAAGCTCGAAAATAGCTTAGAGTACAAAAATTCCACTCACGGTGGAATGTAGCGTTTACTATGAGGATGAGCCATAATTATAAAATATTCAGCTTGTTATTGTAGAAAAAGGGATTAGTACAACTCCAAACGGAATTTCTGAAACCGATGCTTTCACGAAACTAAAAGATTCAGCAAGACTTCAATGCCTTCGTCAATGAATAATTTGAAATCTCAATTTCTTGCCAAAGGAGGAAAAAGTTTATTTTTCACTAGTGGAAAACGAATTTTCCTTTGTTTTTATGGAGTATTCTGAAGAATCACAAAGGAGAACTCACCAGAAAAAGATTTTGGTGGCAAAATCTGCGATATGCAACGTTGAAAATGAGTTTCATTCCTGATTGAACGATAACTTCATCGTTTATTTTGACAGTCACGAGAATCAACATTTCAGAAACGACAGAAGAATATTATATCGATGAAATATTCCCACATCATGGACCAATTCATGGTCAAACTGTTTGATATTTTCGAAATAGATACTGACGAGAATTTGTATGGTCGTCACAATGAACTGCTCTTGAGATTGACAGGACTGTGGCCTTATCAACCTGAATCTACAAGAAATTTGATATATTACAGTATTCAGCTCTTGAACATATCATACATCACACCACTTGTGAGTTCCGTTGGAGAATTGCATGTTTTTTCTCGGTTTTTACCCAGTGTTTGTCATTTATCCTTCAGGTCCTATTCCTCATCCAGATATGGGGCAAGGATTACGATAAGATGATCGAGAATCTGAGCGTGGTGGGTTGTTTTGTAACATTTTCAACTTGTTATTGGATTACCCACTCTAATACTAAGCAAGTATGTCAAACCAAATACTAATACAGATGAAAAAATTTGCATGGGGAATAACACGCCGTATTTTACCCCTCTGAGCCGACCAAATTGACCATGATCTTCGACTACGACTTCAACAGAAATCACTCTCAACTAATTTCACATGGAAAAGTGTTCTGTGACGGAAAAAGTCGATTGAACGGTCCTAACAATTGTAATGCAATTTTCTATGATATACGGAGTATCACAGTTACAACTAAATTATAGGGTCACACGTAGTAGCGACAGTTAATGCCATAATTTCTATGAAAATTATGTCATATCAACATTCGATACAAGTGGTCATGGTACCCATCAAGAGCTCCCGCAAAGAGTGGATGTCAATCGATTTTTCGGACACAGTCATTTTTGAGGTCCACTTCTCCAAGAAAATTGATCATATCTCGGCGACCGCCTGAAATGAAGGAAATTCTCGAGCACCCGGTACTGGGTGGTATTTCGAACAGTCCTGAGCCGGGTGGTGCAAGAAAATAATTTTTGTGTCCCCCAAGTTTTATGAAGAATCCGATTGAAATTAGCGTATCGGGGACATACCATTCATACCAGTTTGCGCATCGCGCATATCATTTTGGACATAACACTACCTGTCAAAAGTTTTAGGACACCCAGCAAATTTTTCATCAACTTTGTGAATCGAACTACTTGTCCTTAATTGACCGGAAAGGACTTCATCAGAACTCGTTTCAAAGATCTCTTTATGTATCTTGGAATGGCGGATTTCGTTTTCATTTACACGAATCCGGATTTTTTCTATCCTAGCTTGAGGAAGTATCAATTTTGACAAATTTCATCGCACCTCAGTGCATTTAGTTCTTATTATCAAGCTTTGCGAGATGCTCCTTTCACTTTGATGAGCAGAGTCGAGAAACTCAGATCTAGAGCTATTTCATCAGCTAAGAATGAGTCTACACGGGGTCGTACCCAACTTGCCCCTATTTCACTCTCCTGGTTTTTCCCTCACTTCTTCAAAATTCACACAATAGCTCAAAATCTTCCTGAAAGTGAGTGAGAGAAGCTGTAAGATGAGCGAAGAAAATCCGAATTTGGATATCTAGAAGCGAAATAATCGTGATCCTAAGAAAATTTCATAAAAACACGTTGATTTCTCTCTCTTAGGCTGCAGACTTTTCATACATGATGGAGGCATATTGAGTACACTCTCGCGCAAACTTGCAAAAAATCCTATTTCTTTTATCAGAACTTCAATCGAAAAATCGCAACTTTGGATATAATTCATAAGTTCTTCGGCGATAAAGTGGTTACGAGACTGCATGCAGATGGTTACAAAAGACTCATAGCACTCAAACCGCTCGTACCATACTACTTCGCTAAAACAAATCAAATCGACACGCAAATCTACATGCAGTTTGATGAAATACTATTTTAGGGGCATTGGAATGGCTAAGCTCGGGGTGAAGAAGATTGAACCTACTTTTGTACTGTAGCTCATTTTGAAGGTTATGATACAAATTTCAAAATGAGCTATGAGGTACATTGTGGAGTATCGACGTAGGCCAAACTTGTTGGCAAAACGGATTAAGGGGGAAGCGGGGGACACGTTGAGTACATTTACTTCGCGTCCCAAATACTTAACAAGGATGAGATGACAGGCTCACGGTTTCATGGAATTGTTGCCTAAGATGATCTTTTCTTTATCATAGTTCAGAATGTTATATCTGGCTACACGAAGAGTTTGGCAAGATATTTCTGACGCAGAAGCAGAATACGCCCTAAGATCTTCAAGAGCAGGTTATCTTATAAACTTCGCATTTGCAGGTATTATTCATTGAATACATCATGATCTATAACGAAGAAGCGAGACCTGATATCCGACAAGAATAGATTTTCCATAAGAAGTTCGTGTTATTCCAATTGAACAACAGTGCTCATCAGGTTTCATTTTGTCTTTGCAACATATTGACTGGTTCAGATTCGGCAACCATTGAACTCTGAGCACAGAGGCTAAGACAATAACGCTACCTCTTTTTTAATTCTTACGCGAGTAATTCCATGTCAATTCAGCAAGGTTTTCTCCGACCATTTTACTATCCCTCCTATAGGTTTTTTCCCGTTTCATAGTGTTGAAAGAAGATAGTTCCAATAGTCTATAGGGCCAAAAAGATTTTTCTTCATCGCCCAGGTCTATATGAGTGGTTTTGCCCAAAATCAAAGATTTGAAATTGCCTCGATAATTTGCATATAACTTTTGACTATCCTCACCAATCACCCCTGTGAACCTGGCCCGCCAAATTGGACCAAAATATGCTTGTGGTAGGCCGGAATTTGCTGAATTTGCTTGTCCAAGTCTCGAATTTTGGTCCGGCTGCGTTTTTGAGTTATGAGCCCTCAAAGTAGCCCAATTCCACCCCCACTCCTCCTTCCGTGCATTTACAGAAGTGCCCAGATCTCCGCGAATTTAGCTGCTGGAGGGACGCACGCGGGCTCAAATTGAAGCTTGAATTTTGGGCCATCGCAAGCAAATATAGAAAAATCGAAGTAATTACGTTGAAGTACCAAAAAACTGCTCGCAGTGTCCCCGTGTATAAGCATACGGGCGGGTGGTCGGCGGAGAGGGGACAGTCGAGGGAGAAGAGGAGAAGCCCCGCGCAGACGCATCATCGTTCGAAAAAACTTGTCTGCTGCCAGTGGTGGTACTAGTTTTAAAAAAAATGGCCGCAAATGACATCTAGTGAGAAAGGCTGGTGGTGGGGGTGACATCTGGTAACATCCACAAGGGAGAGGGGAGCCAGCGGCGCGATGTCATTTTGCCCGTGCGCAGCTAACTTCACGCAATAACAAGCGCCGAGACGTCTGCTTTGGCTTGGCGTATGCTTGTATTGCTGCTGCAAAACTTCCATCATGTCAAATAATTCGTCTCCAAACACTCGGGCTTGCATTTTCAGAAATCTCCAACAAAATTGCGTTGATTTTTACGTTGACATTGCGTTGACATTTTTAGAGCTCTTGCAGAATAATTATTTGTATAAAACATGAAAAATCTTGAACAGAAACGTATGGGAATCACACAGTTCCACTTATAAGTAGTTAATGCACTACAATTTGGTAAAATCCATCAAGAACTTTCTGAGTAAGTCTTTAATCATGATAGCTTTTCAAAAATCAAATGATATATTACAAATAGATCCCAAGCCACTCTCTTAACAAATGCAATTCATCTTATTGATGATTACACTGAATCAGGCATTATCCAAGCATATGATTTAATATAAAAGGTGATATTCTGAACTAAGTGTTTGAAACAGAATCGCATGTTCATTGTATTATCTAGAATATCGAGCATTTTTTTCATATCCTTAACTCTTTCTGACAGTTTATACATGTTTTCAATTGATTTTGATAGTTCTTCACACCTTGCCATGAGTTGGTACACTGACTTGATGTTGTGATCAGGGGCTTCACAAGTCTTGCACACTGCGTCACAATCAGTAATAGATTTCCAAGCATCAAACAGTCAGAGCAGATGCACTACGCAGTATGGCAGCAAGATTTTCACTGGTAGAGTCGACTGATGTAGCTATTTTTCTTGCTTCATTCTCAAGTTTATTCAAAGTAGGATGGTCTAAAATAGGCAAATAAGAATTTCACGGGTTTTTCTTGAGAAATTTGATAGAAGTTTGTTTCATAATATTTTTGAACTTATGAGGTTTAATGATCATAGATTTGGATGGATGTACCTAGGTTTGTAATTTCGTTGACACTCTATGAAGAACACAAGTCATATTAGATCACAAACCCATGCTTGCAGCGGTTCAGCGCTGATGGCACCTATGGATCTTTACATTGCAGCTTATGCTATTTCAATTTCACCCCTTGACGTTCGTGATACGAAGAACTTTTATAAAATCTTGTTTGCACTGAAGTGTCTTGGGTAAAACCTAAGTAGACAATCTGCGGTAAAAAGATGAGGGGGGTGTTCAATATAGTATTTAATGGAAAAAATATATTCAGGCGAGTATATGATTCACACAAACCACTATTCAAAATATACAATTTATTATTCCAAAGCACGTGAATTTGACGATAGACTAGCATTTTTACATTCAAAGTTGAGAACTTGCTCAGAATTTCGTATTGGGTTCAATATATCAGTTTGGGTATTATCACAATCTGAATCACCAGTGTATATTGTTGTGCAAAAGCATGTAGGCTTACAATTACAAATGTCATTGACAGAGAAATATTCATCACATATGTTCAATTCTAAAAGAAGATGATATCACAACATTGTTCAATAATTAAATTTTTGGAAGAGTATTCAGTCTTACATTGTAAGTTAAAATATCTCATCAGCTCATCTATGATCCACTGTTCTTCATTGGTTTTCTGGTTAATACGCGAAGAATTCTAATTATAATTAATGCACGAAATTGCGATATTCCAACACCCAACTGAGCATTTGTTCAGTTAACACACGCTATTACAAGTCTCGCAATCCACTCCACGGCCACTATAACGAGAACAATTTGTCAACTACGATCACATGCCCATGCGATTGCTCCATAATCTTTATACAAATGGATTCAACAAAACGAAGACATCCATCAATGTATTGCAACACTATACCAATCTGCACGCAGTCTCATACGCTATTCTAGAGCACAAGCATCTATGACCACTACAGCCAAAATTGCTATTATAATACACCACTTCTTGCATTTTTGGTGATTTGAGGTACACTCGTTTTTTGGGTCAGTTCACTACTTATCTTTGGCTGGGAGCACTGTACTCTTGTACAGTTCGGGAAAGTGATATAAAGATACAAAACAAGCCTGACAGGTGTATAAGAATCAAAAAGATATATGATTCCAAGTATTTTGGTGATTTTTGGGAGAGGTCTCGAGCTTGCCCAGCTTATTGCACCAGGAATCACCTAAAGTTTTATAATTATATCACATCATTGTATCTCTTCATCAGTTTGAAGATTTCTGTAAGATGAACATTCTAGGTGTATGAGGATCAAAAAAATATATGATTCTAAGTATTTTGGTGATTTTTGGGGAGAGGTCTCTGGATCATGCGAAAGTGATTAAATTACTCGTAATTTTGTAATGATAAAAGAGTGAGGAAGAGAGACAAACGTAGAGAGCTTCACTACTGATGAACATATATACGAAGATAGAGACAGTGATACATTCAGGCCTGGATACATTATTCTGAGTTCAATACTATCTTCATGACGATCGAGCGTCATAAAATACCAATATCAGTATCAATTTAATGATTAGTCTTAGCATTATAAATAGAGATTACTCAAATCGACACGAGCACTGGAGAACAGTATTCCCGCGCGTAAATATTGGGAACACTTTTTTGCAAATGTGCATAATAAATACTTAAGATAAGGATGCTCCTAAGATTATATAGTTACACTTAAATCAATAATAATCTGATGCATCTAGTCTATAGGAATAAATCGTTTTCAAAAAAATCTACCTACACAAGAAACTATTATTATTACATTTTTCTCTCTTATCGAAGCTATATGCACATACTTTGGTTTCTCTGGCCGCATTACTTAACGGTATATGTACAATAACGAAGTTATACTTCGCCTAACGACAATTACAACTTGTTCTGAGATTGTTCATTGATGAGTTCCTCAATACTCTTCGAAATAGTCGAGGATACATTAGATGTCGTCAAAATCAATTGAGCTTAGAGAATTTGCCTCGTTCATTCGCTGAAAACTGTCTGGATCCATCATTCATCTTACAAGGTCGTTCTTGCATTATATCTCGTAGCCTCACAAGAATTTATATTTCATTGCTCTCATTTTATCATGACTCCTGAATCATGTAAGAATAACCAGACCTGGGATAACGTTTGTGCATGAGACTCTAGCAATTCTAGAGTTGTGCGATGGCACAACCCAAAAGAATCTGAGTTATTGAACCAATCGTCACTTCCAAAACAACGAAATTCACGTGGATGGTGATATCCAAACCAGTAGCATTGAAGCCCTCGCTTCACTCGGAAAGTTTATTGCTGTCCGTAAAGTTGACGATGACACCGTTACCAGCATCGACCCAATCCTCGGAAAAAAGTTTTTCACGTAAAACTCCGGGATTTTTCGATCGTTGACCATCGCTATCGGTAAGATCTTCAATCATGCCGATTCGTCTAGCATCTTCGACCGAATCAGGAAGTACTTTGCGCAGAGTTTCGGGGAAGGTGAGCGCTAGTAAACCCGCGCAGATGCAGACTGAGCTTATCAAGAATCGCGGCAGATGCTGAAATTTAAACACGCGTTATATAATTTTATTGTGCTTGTTTTGGAGTTTCCAATTTTCTGATTTCTAATTATTTCTGATTCTCAGAATGAGAGAATGGGAAGGTTACCTCGTTAATTTGAGACTTCACCTTTAGGTGACGGAAAAGCTTTCGACACGAGGGAAAATCAATGACTACCTTTATTTGCAAACTGACAAAAAATTTTGGGATTACAAATTTGGAATATTTTGATTTTCACCATTTAATACCAACATAAAAATTAAAAAAAAAAAATAAAAATAAGAGGAATAAATCCAAGTTTCTTTGACTGTAATGTTTGTTTGATATGTCGAGCCTTCTTAAATGAATGAGCATGAATTTGCATTATTGCACTGCCGTATCATCGTTATAATCTAATTGCATGAAGATGATCCTCGTAATAATTGTGACAAGAGTTTCAACCGCAATTCTAAAGTCCGGCCTAGACAATAATTGGGGGTTCTCGCCGTTCATAATCACTATTTTGGAAAAATACAGTTCATCTAGTTCATTTTTCCGTATCGCGAACCCTCTAACGAATCGTATTGATGAAGTTCATCTTAAGTCATTAGCTTTCTACTACTTGCTGGAAATTTTGATGCCAAACCGTCGAATATTATGGGACAAGATCCATTCTTCCGATCAAATATCCCAAATTTCGCGTGAATTTGCCTCAAAACATGAAAATATCTATTTCTCCGGAAAGTTCCAGAGAAAATTGTGGTCTGGTCAAAAACATCTAAGGAAGTGAAAACAACATCAGAGTGGTCGATTATAGAAATATCTTAAAAAATTTAGTATATCAAAGCTCAAAAGTACGCGATGGATAAACGCTCCAAGACACCGTAACTTGAAAGAACGATAAGACAGGTTCTTTGCGTCGCGCAGCAATTTCGAGAAATGCATTTTGGAGAGAAGAGGGTCATCAGAACTCAGAACTGCGGGAAAACTGAACCTTTTTGGGCGCATTTTTCTCAAAAACAAAGGTTCAGTGAAAAACATTGTCCCAGGTTGAACACTCTAATAAGCTCTAACAATGAAAAATTGAAGCCACTAATTTTTAGGAATTTCTTGGTCATCTCTGGGTTTTACCAACTTCTATGAAGAAGATTATGATCGACTCCTGCAGCCTATTATTGAGAGAATCTTATCAAAACCTTCGATTGCACGACTAGTAATTTTCGATCATTACATCTGATGTAAAATCTACAGCAGTTCAAATTTGAACATTTTTCGCACGAGTAATAGCGTGTTTTTGGATTTTCCCAATTTTCCACTGACTTCACTGGTCTATCCTTGTCATCTACCTGAAAGTTATGCTATGGTTTTCCAGAAAGAATCGCTATTTCGTGAGATTTGAGCAGATTTGAATAAGATGCATAGGTTTGGCAATCCGTTCGGTGGGTGCGTAATTGTTCGAATATGAAACTCATCTCCGATGGCGCTCTCTGAGTGGTTGCGTTACTGAGAATGTGGAAGCAGTATACGCAGAATTCAGACATATCTTCAGAACTATTGATGATGAGGTTGGCATAGGCGACCCTTGCGGCATTAGGGTTGAACTTTGTATTGAACGGTAAGCGCTTAGCTTCCTTGTCCATGTGCTCAATAGCAAGGATCCCACAGTTGAAGCTATCGGATTGATACTTCCGGCGATCTTTTCGTAACCGGAATTTCCAACTGTGTATCTTTGTTAAAGAGTTCTCAACTCCGTACGCCCTGCACGAGGTGATGAAACGCTGAAAATGAAACTGTACAAAGTTCATGGTCAGTCGCATTGTTCTCTCATCTCCCTTGAACGAATCCATGAGCGAGTACTCATGCTCATCCAAATTAATAATGAGCAAGAGCCAATGGTTCCCCCCATAGAAGAATGGCATCAAAATTTTCCCTTTTTCTGGTAACTTCATATCGAACCACCCCCTGGGCGGGTCCTTGTCATTGAAGAAGGCATGGGTATCTGTTGTTTTCATGAATACAGCCTCCTTCCACCCCCTTTCAAGTATAGAGGCGATTGCATCAATGACATCTCCGTTGAGCCACTCCCCTGAGCATAAGGTCTGGAAATCGTCTGACATCAGGTTAAGTATTTCCTGAACGAATCCATTATTTCGCCATATACTTGCTACAGCATACGTCCTCTGAGCCAACTTTCTAGTAACGGGATCTACGTATGGTAACTTCGTGAAATAGAATTCGTAGTTATTGAATAAACCATTATCTAAAGTTTGTGGTTGAACTGTTCGCAAATCGCGACGTCGCCTTGCATTGTAAGGGTGACACCTGCTACGATACGAGGAAGATGATGTTTTTTCACGCGGTCGATTCTCGCATTGATTCATTGAATGCGACACACTGGGAGTATGGCTGGCTGCTGCGTGTGGAATAATGATGACTTGTTCTGTTACCGGTGAGCTGATGTCCATTTCTTCGCAAAACCCATGCGGTTGCGTGTCGACAGTGGCGTTCCCAAGAGTTTGATTCAATCCTTCGTCTGGAATTCGGCGTATCGATTCTGATGAATCATCCACTCTCTCAATCATCAACGAGTTCGCGAATTCACGATAAAAATCAGTCAATCGGCAAGGGTGACTTATTTCTTCACGGTTGACTATGTCTCCTTGCGTCGCTGGAGGAATGACATCCAAATCTGAGTGCGATTCGAGACTCTCAATGCCATTCATTAGAACATCAGATCTTGGGCTACCTGGAATGATTTCTTGGAAACCCTCCCCAAGACTGGGTTCAATCAGGTTTAACATTTCTTCTTCCTTGACCCCAAGTGCACCGCAACTTAATGAGTTGGAAGCACCGTCATCAATCTTCAGCAGATTATCGAGATTTTTCATCCTCTCGTTCAACGATTGCCTAAATTTTTCCTCTTTTCTGCACTCATCCAAGTATTCTTCTCCAATGTTAGTATTTTTGTATTGACTGTGATCATCAATAAATCGTTCGTCAACGATATCGTCATTGAGATTGATGGCCATGCGCCGGAACATCTCTTGAGTTGGCTGAAATTCCAGAAGTCCACCCACATATATTATGTAATCAGCACTAAGCATGACTCCACGTGTCACTTTGAATCTCTGCTTAGCTTTTGATTTGGGTTTCTCTAGCCTCAATTTGCTCCATACCCTTTCTGGCCCAGCATTAGAGTTTGGTGTGCTCAACGCGTGTAAAGCAAACTGTCCCACATTCTTGAATTTGGGGCAGCCGAACGCATCTTTGAAATCCACGATTTTCTTCCAGAAAGTGGATGGATCACTTTCTTGAGAAATATTTTCAGGAAACTCATATGAGAAAAGAGCTGCCCACTCCTCATTGATGTCATGAACATGAGTGTTGTCATTTTGTCGGATGAGCAATGGCAGTTGCTGAACAAGTTGATTGAGATTAGGAGATTGCCCATGGTGAAATTCCTCGTCGAGCGCGTTCTGTGGGAGGAGGCATTGCAAATTCACAAACGAATCATCATTACTGAGGTGAAATCGTTTCTTGAAAGATTCACATAGTGCTATCAAAAATATTTGACATTGTGAGTAAAAGGATTCCTTTCTTTCACCTTGTAAAAGCTCATCGATTTCATCTTTCAGCTCTTGATTGATGAAAATTTTGTCAGCTGGTTTCAAATTACTCTCATCTGTTGGATCGAGCTGAGATAAATCACAATTTTCAATACTCTCTTTCTTGATATAAATGCTCAACAAACTTGAGTACAAATTCCTGATAATATGATTCTTCTCGGGTATGAGTGGTTTTACAGCTTGCAAATGCTTGTTGACGAGATATACTCGTGAAAATACCTCAACCAGGAAGTGAAGGTAAACTTTATTGATGGGATCAGAGAAAAACTCGTATAACACGCATTCATCTGAACCTGAATGACTTTTGTTCGTTATCTCATTTCCAAAATATACTTTTAGGGAGTTGTATCTGGAATAAATCCTGAATATAGATAGAAAATACGTCAGCCAGCGGATATCATAATTGACCAAAATTGCAAGGGGATCGAGTTGTGATTTTATTTGTAGCACTTCCCACCGGTCCGACCTATTGTCACTGCCGTGCATATAATTATAAATGAGATTTGGGAGGATCTGGAACATATGTGGCATAGTTCTCAAAGCGTCTCGGGCACACAAATGTTCGAGATGGCAAGCGCGTGGTACTATTCGGATTCCTGGAATCCTTTTCATTAGCCCTTGACTTATTGATTTTCTAATTCCTACCATAAGATTACAGTTATCACAGCCAAAACAAATCATATTCTTGAGAGGTATTCCATGCTTTTCGAAGGGCTCCAAGATTTTGCGAAGAAACGTATCTGTGTCAGCCTTTTGATTTTCATCGGAATCAAACAGTTTGATTATATCAAATAAAACTTCTCTGATTTCACCAGTCACTGGATCAGCAAATCTTACTAATAAACACACTGATTTAGTATTTGAGCTATCTGTGTGGTCGTCAATCTCGAGTGCGAAGGGTGTTACTCGAAGTATATCTGCAATGTTCTCTACATGGCAAGGCGCTATCACATTTACGGCTATCTTCGTCGCTTTGTGCCGATCCAAAAACACCCTCTGCATCACAGCCGAATCGAATAGTGTATGTTTTACGAATGGAACCAGTTTTTCGAGTAGCAAGAATGATAAATTCTGGCCAACTATTAATCCTACGAATTTTATTTCTGTCATGACCTTCTGGTAGTCCATTTCATCGCAAGGGTCTAGCTCTCCCGTGTTGATCCTGTGTTTTTTCGATGTATCGTGATACGACAAAGTTTTGTACACCGCTTGAAGATCACATCGACAAAAGGTACATGTGACACGAGTTTTTTCGTTGTTCGTGTACACCATCCATTTGGCAAATTCTTCCTCTTCAGACGCACTCAGTCTATTTTTTTTCAGGTAAGGCGTTAAATTAAACCCAAATGGTTGGTCTAAGGTACATGCTTGATCGAGAAGAACGTAATCCAGTGATTTGTCAAATGTTACTGGCGATTCATCAAGACTAACAATCTCTAATCCGGGCTCGTCGTTGCAGTTGTATGATGTATCATTAAGTGAGTCAGGAAGTAATGACATTTCATTATGTTCAAGATTCGGATGTTCAATGGGCTGGGTGTCGTCCAAGCACGCGGTTTTTTCAGCAGCTTCAGGGGCAAAACATCCCAAAATATCTCCCGATAAATCTGCTTCGTTATGTGGCACTGATCGTCTTGTCGGATCTGGATAAGCCACAATTCGCCGCGGATGTTTTTTAGCATGTTCCTTCAATGTTGATAACATCGGCCCAAAAAAGATTTTGCACAGCTTGCAAAAGGGGCGTTTATTGTCATGAGGGTCTCTTGTCAACCACTCGGTGAGTTTTGGATGTTTCTCCCATTGTACCCGGTACTGTCGCGACATACCTTGTTCAGAGTAGGTGTATCCGGCGAAAAATCTAAGGATAGAAATGAGCAATTTGCCTTAGGGAGGGGAAAAATGTGGGTCACGAGTATGGGTGGATGCTGAGAATGATAATTTTCCGGGGTAACGAAATAGATCGCGGTGAGTCGAAAAATTGACATTATCGGCCTGTACTCGGGTGACTGATCGATATCAGATTAGAGCCAAATTCCTAAATCTTTCGATCATTTTGGATACTTTCTTTTTAAAATATCAAAAAGCACAACATGGATCAAAAGCTCCACACTCACATCGAAGTTCATTGCACTACAATACGAAAAATGATAGAATTCTGGAATTATTTACTTTCTCAAAGACACGATAAAAAAATTTCCGAATTTTTTTCGGACCTTAGTACACAAATCAAAATTATGTTTTCAATTTTTTTTTAGCAAACTTTCCGTTAAATTTTCTCACATTCAAATCGTTATAGCTCCAAAATAACGTTATCTAGAGGGACGCGCTTCAGCGCATCTGAAAAGTGAGCAAAAAACCTATCAAAAACCACTTTGAAATTCTGGTTTTCATAGAACCTCGATTTTATACGGAGGATTCCGTGTAAATCATCTTTAATTTTTTATCTCAGAAAGATATTTTTTGGAAAGATTTGAAAGTATACACTGTTATGTAAAAAGTTGTGTTCTCTACGGATAAAATATTTTTACTTTTCAATTTTGGGTTTTCTGTTTTCTGGGCTCTTTTTGAATTTCAATGATAGAAAACCTCAATTTTTCTTACTTACGGGGCGATGTAATCAGCAGTGGATTGCAGTCACTATGCGGAAGCCAACAATCCAACGATCCACGAAAATCTCGCCAAAAATTGGCTTTGGCAAGTAGAAAATGGAAACACAGAATCACATGAAACACTCTTTCAGAAAGATGCTCTCAAGGCGAAGACTCACTACGAAATGAGTCGCAAAATTTTCGACAAGCCGCAAAAAGCCCTTGCCGATCGTGGGGGTAGAAAATACAACGTAACATAAGCATTGTGCTGTGTCGAAAAGTAATTCGAGCGTTGGCGTATGGTTTTTCCAGAGTTTCCCCAAGTTTCCCCAGCAGTAATTGCTTTATGACCCTTTAGATTGAAAGCGTGCCCCGGCGACGGATTATCGCGGCGCGGCGGAACGCAACCGATTTGCTCGGGCGCAGCAGGTCCTCCATCGTCTCACCTGGCGGCTGCCGCCGACGACGCCAGCGTCGGACGATTTATAGAGTGTAAAAGTCATCATGTCCTGTCACTACTATTTGGGATACGATTACCACTGGCCACAATACATCATGGTTGTTATATGAGAGGAGGAATGTAGTATCTACAATACCGGTCAAAATGTTGTGTACACCTCGAAAAAAAATCTATTTTGATCACTTCGTGACTGCTCTGATCTCCTTAATCGAAGATGGCTCTACTTTAGCTCATCTTGTAGCTTTTTCCAAAATATCTTTTTCTAATTTTGTCGCGCGGCTCGATAGATTCTTGCATAATCTATCTGAACCTTGATATAAAATTTTATAAAAATCCGGCCAATGCGCAAGTCTGACGGAAATCAATGGATAGAGATGATTCAAAGAACTTCTGAAAAGAATTGTCAAGACCATTGGAATTCGTTTTTGGACGTTATTCTAGATTATTGGAGTTCTGAAAACCGTCACAGTTCGGATCAGAAGTAACCTAGAATGAAGTCTACTCTCGTACTCGCTCATGGATTCGTTCAAGGGAGATGAGAGAACAATGCGACTGACCATGAACTTTGTACAGTTTCATTTCCAGCGTTTCATCACCTCGTGCGGGGCGTACGGAGTTGAGAACTCTTTAACAAAGATACACAGTTGGAAATTCCGGTTACGAAAAGATCGCCGGAAGTATCAATCCGATAGCTTCAACTGTGGGATCCTTGCTATTGAGCACATGGACAAGGAAGCTAAGCGCTTACCGTTCAATACAAAGTTCAACCCTAATGCCGCAAGGGTCGCCTATGCCAACCTCATCATCAATAGTTCTGAAGATATGTCTGAATTCTGCGTATACTGCTTCCACATTCTCAGTAACGCAACCACTCAGAGAGCGCCATCGGAGATGAGTTTCATATTCGAACAATTACGCACCCACCGAACGGATTGCCAAACCTATGCATCTTATTCAAATCTGCTCAAATCTCACGAAATAGCGATTCTTTCTGGAAAACCATAGCATAACTTTCAGGTAGATGACAAGGATAGACCAGTGAAGTCAGTGGAAAATTGGGAAAATCCAAAAACACGCTATTACTCGTGCGAAAAATGTTCAAATTTGAACTGCTGTAGATTTTACATCAGATGTAATGATCGAAAATTACTAGTCGTGCAATCGAAGGTTTTGATAAGATTCTCTCAATAATAGGCTGCAGGAGTCGATCATAATCTTCTTCATAGAAGTTGGTAAAACCCAGAGATGACCAAGAAATTCCTAAAAATTAGTGGCTTCAATTTTTCATTGTTAGAGCTTATTAGAGTGTTCAACCTGGGACAATGTTTTTCACTGAACCTTTGTTTTTGAGAAAAATGCGCCCAAAAAGGTTCAGTTTTCCCGCAGTTCTGAGTTCTGATGACCCTCTTCTCTCCAAAATGCATTTCTCGAAATTGCTGCGCGACGCAAAGAACCTGTCTTATCGTTCTTTCAAGTTACGGTGTCTTGGAGCGTTTATCCATCGCGTACTTTTGAGCTTTGATATACTAAATTTTTTAAGATATTTCTATAATCGACCACTCTGATGTTGTTTTCACTTCCTTAGATGTTTTTGACCAGACCACAATTTTCTCTGGAACTTTCCGGAGAAATAGATATTTTCATGTTTTGAGGCAAATTCACGCGAAATTTGGGATATTTGATCGGAAGAATGGATCTTGTCCCATAATATTCGACGGTTTGGCATCAAAATTTCCAGCAAGTAGTAGAAAGCTAATGACTTAAGATGAACTTCATCAATACGATTCGTTAGAGGGTTCGCGATACGGAAAAATGAACTAGATGAACTGTATTTTTCCAAAATAGTGATTATGAACGGCGAGAACCCCCAATTATTGTCTAGGCCGGACTTTAGAATTGCGGTTGAAACTCTTGTCACAATTATTACGAGGATCATCTTCATGCAATTAGATTATAACGATGATACGGCAGTGCAATAATGCAAATTCATGCTCATTCATTTAAGAAGGCTCGACATATCAAACAAACATTACAGTCAAAGAAACTTGGATTTATTCCTCTTATTTTTATTTTTTTTTTTAATTTTTATGTTGGTATTAAATGGTGAAAATCAAAATATTCCAAATTTGTAATCCCAAAATTTTTTGTCAGTTTGCAAATAAAGGTAGTCATTGATTTTCCCTCGTGTCGAAAGCTTTTCCGTCACCTAAAGGTGAAGTCTCAAATTAACGAGGTAACCTTCCCATTCTCTCATTCTGAGAATCAGAAATAATTAGAAATCAGAAAATTGGAAACTCCAAAACAAGCACAATAAAATTATATAACGCGTGTTTAAATTTCAGCATCTGCCGCGATTCTTGATAAGCTCAGTCTGCATCTGCGCGGGTTTACTAGCGCTCACCTTCCCCGAAACTCTGCGCAAAGTACTTCCTGATTCGGTCGAAGATGCTAGACGAATCGGCATGATTGAAGATCTTACCGATAGCGATGGTCAACGATCGAAAAATCCCGGAGTTTTACGTGAAAAACTTTTTTCCGAGGATTGGGTCGATGCTGGTAACGGTGTCATCGTCAACTTTACGGACAGCAATAAACTTTCCGAGTGAAGCGAGGGCTTCAATGCTACTGGTTTGGATATCACCATCCACGTGAATTTCGTTGTTTTGGAAGTGACGATTGGTTCAATAACTCAGATTCTTTTGGGTTGTGCCATCGCACAACTCTAGAATTGCTAGAGTCTCATGCACAAACGTTATCCCAGGTCTGGTTATTCTTACATGATTCAGGAGTCATGATAAAATGAGAGCAATGAAATATAAATTCTTGTGAGGCTACGAGATATAATGCAAGAACGACCTTGTAAGATGAATGATGGATCCAGACAGTTTTCAGCGAATGAACGAGGCAAATTCTCTAAGCTCAATTGATTTTGACGACATCTAATGTATCCTCGACTATTTCGAAGAGTATTGAGGAACTCATCAATGAACAATCTCAGAACAAGTTGTAATTGTCGTTAGGCGAAGTATAACTTCGTTATTGTACATATACCGTTAAGTAATGCGGCCAGAGAAACCAAAGTATGTGCATATAGCTTCGATAAGAGAGAAAAATGTAATAATAATAGTTTCTTGTGTAGGTAGATTTTTTTGAAAACGATTTATTCCTATAGACTAGATGCATCAGATTATTATTGATTTAAGTGTAACTATATAATCTTAGGAGCATCCTTATCTTAAGTATTTATTATGCACATTTGCAAAAAAGTGTTCCCAATATTTACGCGCGGGAATACTGTTCTCCAGTGCTCGTGTCGATTTGAGTAATCTCTATTTATAATGCTAAGACTAATCATTAAATTGATACTGATATTGGTATTTTATGACGCTCGATCGTCATGAAGATAGTATTGAACTCAGAATAATGTATCCAGGCCTGAATGTATCACTGTCTCTATCTTCGTATATATGTTCATCAGTAGTGAAGCTCTCTACGTTTGTCTCTCTTCCTCACTCTTTTATCATTACAAAATTACGAGTAATTTAATCACTTTCGCATGATCCAGAGACCTCTCCCCAAAAATCACCAAAATACTTAGAATCATATATTTTTTTGATCCTCATACACCTAGAATGTTCATCTTACAGAAATCTTCAAACTGATGAAGAGATACAATGATGTGATATAATTATAAAACTTTAGGTGATTCCTGGTGCAATAAGCTGGGCAAGCTCGAGACCTCTCCCAAAAATCACCAAAATACTTGGAATCATATATCTTTTTGATTCTTATACACCTGTCAGGCTTGTTTTGTATCTTTATATCACTTTCCCGAACTGTACAAGAGTACAGTGCTCCCAGCCAAAGATAAGTAGTGAACTGACCCAAAAAACGAGTGTACCTCAAATCACCAAAAATGCAAGAAGTGGTGTATTATAATAGCAATTTTGGCTGTAGTGGTCATAGATGCTTGTGCTCTAGAATAGCGTATGAGACTGCGTGCAGATTGGTATAGTGTTGCAATACATTGATGGATGTCTTCGTTTTGTTGAATCCATTTGTATAAAGATTATGGAGCAATCGCATGGGCATGTGATCGTAGTTGACAAATTGTTCTCGTTATAGTGGCCGTGGAGTGGATTGCGAGACTTGTAATAGCGTGTGTTAACTGAACAAATGCTCAGTTGGGTGTTGGAATATCGCAATTTCGTGCATTAATTATAATTAGAATTCTTCGCGTATTAACCAGAAAACCAATGAAGAACAGTGGATCATAGATGAGCTGATGAGATATTTTAACTTACAATGTAAGACTGAATACTCTTCCAAAAATTTAATTATTGAACAATGTTGTGATATCATCTTCTTTTAGAATTGAACATATGTGATGAATATTTCTCTGTCAATGACATTTGTAATTGTAAGCCTACATGCTTTTGCACAACAATATACACTGGTGATTCAGATTGTGATAATACCCAAACTGATATATTGAACCCAATACGAAATTCTGAGCAAGTTCTCAACTTTGAATGTAAAAATGCTAGTCTATCGTCAAATTCACGTGCTTTGGAATAATAAATTGTATATTTTGAATAGTGGTTTGTGTGAATCATATACTCGCCTGAATATATTTTTTCCATTAAATACTATATTGAACACCCCCCTCATCTTTTTACCGCAGATTGTCTACTTAGGTTTTACCCAAGACACTTCAGTGCAAACAAGATTTTATAAAAGTTCTTCGTATCACGAACGTCAAGGGGTGAAATTGAAATAGCATAAGCTGCAATGTAAAGATCCATAGGTGCCATCAGCGCTGAACCGCTGCAAGCATGGGTTTGTGATCTAATATGACTTGTGTTCTTCATAGAGTGTCAACGAAATTACAAACCTAGGTACATCCATCCAAATCTATGATCATTAAACCTCATAAGTTCAAAAATATTATGAAACAAACTTCTATCAAATTTCTCAAGAAAAACCCGTGAAATTCTTATTTGCCTATTTTAGACCATCCTACTTTGAATAAACTTGAGAATGAAGCAAGAAAAATAGCTACATCAGTCGACTCTACCAGTGAAAATCTTGCTGCCATACTGCGTAGTGCATCTGCTCTGACTGTTTGATGCTTGGAAATCTATTACTGATTGTGACGCAGTGTGCAAGACTTGTGAAGCCCCTGATCACAACATCAAGTCAGTGTACCAACTCATGGCAAGGTGTGAAGAACTATCAAAATCAATTGAAAACATGTATAAACTGTCAGAAAGAGTTAAGGATATGAAAAAAATGCTCGATATTCTAGATAATACAATGAACATGCGATTCTGTTTCAAACACTTAGTTCAGAATATCACCTTTTATATTAAATCATATGCTTGGATAATGCCTGATTCAGTGTAATCATCAATAAGATGAATTGCATTTGTTAAGAGAGTGGCTTGGGATCTATTTGTAATATATCATTTGATTTTTGAAAAGCTATCATGATTAAAGACTTACTCAGAAAGTTCTTGATGGATTTTACCAAATTGTAGTGCATTAACTACTTATAAGTGGAACTGTGTGATTCCCATACGTTTCTGTTCAAGATTTTTCATGTTTTATACAAATAATTATTCTGCAAGAGCTCTAAAAATGTCAACGCAATGTCAACGTAAAAATCAACGCAATTTTGTTGGAGATTTCTGAAAATGCAAGCCCGAGTGTTTGGAGACGAATTATTTGACATGATGGAAGTTTTGCAGCAGCAATACAAGCATACGCCAAGCCAAAGCAGACGTCTCGGCGCTTGTTATTGCGTGAAGTTAGCTGCGCACGGGCAAAATGACATCGCGCCGCTGGCTCCCCTCTCCCTTGTGGATGTTACCAGATGTCACCCCCACCACCAGCCTTTCTCACTAGATGTCATTTGCGGCCATTTTTTTTAAAACTAGTACCACCACTGGCAGCAGACAAGTTTTTTCGAACGATGATGCGTCTGCGCGGGGCTTCTCCTCTTCTCCCTCGACTGTCCCCTCTCCGCCGACCACCCGCCCGTATGCTTATACACGGGGACACTGCGAGCAGTTTTTTGGTACTTCAACGTAATTACTTCGATTTTTCTATATTTGCTTGCGATGGCCCAAAATTCAAGCTTCAATTTGAGCCCGCGTGCGTCCCTCCAGCAGCTAAATTCGCGGAGATCTGGGCACTTCTGTAAATGCACGGAAGGAGGAGTGGGGGTGGAATTGGGCTACTTTGAGGGCTCATAACTCAAAAACGCAGCCGGACCAAAATTCGAGACTTGGACAAGCAAATTCAGCAAATTCCGGCCTACCACAAGCATATTTTGGTCCAATTTGGCGGGCCAGGTTCACAGGGGTTCACCAATCGCGTTTTGGCTTACGGCATCCGAAAGAAGGGTCAAAAACCTATCGATTTATTACCTGCAAAGCCTTCTAAAAGTAAATTATGAAGATATAATATAGATATGATATATCCGATCATATCGATCGAGTGTCAAAATTAATTACATATACCTTCTAAAAGTAGTTCTGGCCCTTGCCAGACTCAAAATAACCTTGATTCACGGTGTAGCCCATATCTTTTTTGACCCCCCCCCAAAAAAAAAATTTTTTTTATTTCTTTTTCAATTGATATTGTTCTAACCTACCCGTAAAACAATTGGAATATTTTTTCTGGAATATGGCTCCTCTGGAATTTTTTTGTGTGAGAATGTCAAAAAAAGTAGAAAACGATTTTTCATGAAGACGGGACTCCTTGCAGAGCTCTGAATTCATTTTCATCCTGTTTGCCAAGTCATTGTACTACATCGAGAATGTATTTTTCGCAATTTTCCGATGTTATAAAAAATTGCGAAAGATAACTTTCGCGCCTCGCACATGAGGTTCCCCGCTTCCGAGTAATTATTTCAACCCTCGCCTCCGCCTCGGACCGAAATCCGATCGCTCAGAAACGAGCTTTCTTCCTTTCTTTCAAATATATTGGCCTTGTCTTCTGCTCCTAATGGGCAGGTATGGCTTAGGCCATTTCGTGTAGAAGCGAGCTACAACCTAATGAACTCGGTGCGAAATATACTATTTTAAAAATCATTTGAGTCATTAAGAGTCAAACCTTGAAAAAGTATTTCCTAGGCACTTTTATGAACAGAAGCCTCCGCAGCACACCCACTAGATTTTGATGACCTGAAACTATCTTGAAACGATAGCCCTTGAAATTTCCTTCAAAATGACTCATTGTAGAAGTGTGTTTGATGCACTAGGAGTGGATTTGTAGCCACTCGAATCAAAACAAGAATGTCAAGAATGAAATCTGTGAGCCCTGCGTAGCCTTCTCATAATTTCAAGGACTCTTTGGCAGTTGCGTACCACATCATTTGACGGAATCAATTTTGGCAATAGGTTTTTTGGAAGGAAATTGACTCAGCTTTCGATTCGGAATGGTATTGAGAGCATAGAGCTGGACCCATGGGCAGGAGATCCACCATTATGGAAGAGAAACAGAACTGTTAACTAAATATCGTTTGTTAAACGCGAATCATCTGCCCATGGGTCCAGCTCTATGCTCTCAATACCATTCCGAATCGAAAGCTGAGTCAATTTCCTTCCAAAAAACCTATTGCCAAAGTCGATTCCGTCGAATGATATGGTACGCAACTGCTAAAGAGTCTTCGAAGTTATGAGAAGGCCACGTAGGGCTCACAGATTTGATTCTTGACATTCTTGTTTTGATTCGAGTGGTTACAAATCCACTCCTAGTGCATCAAACAGACTTCTACAATGAGTTATGCTGAAGGAAATTCCAGGGGCTATCGTTTCAAAATAGTTTCAGATCACCACAATCTAGTGGGTATACTGGGGATGCTATTTTCTATCCATAGAAGTGCCTTGGTAATACTTTTTCAAGGTTTTGACGACTTTTAATGACTCAAATAATTCTTAAAAAATACATCTCCAATGTGCAATGACATGGCAAACACGATGAAAATAAATTCAGAGCTCTGCAAGGAGTCCCGTCTTCATGAAAAATCATTTTCTACTTTTTTGACATTTTCACACACAAAGAAAATTCCAGAGAAGCCATATCTCAGAAGAAATACTCCAATTTTTTTTTGCTTGTAGTTTAGAACAATATCAATCGAAAAAAATTTTTTAAAATTTTTCCTTGGGGGGGGGGGGGGGGGGGGATGGGGAGTCAAAGAATATGTGAGCTACACCGTGAATCCAAGATTATTTTGAGTCTGGCAAGGACCAGAACGACTTTTAGAAGGCTCTGCAGGTGATAAATCGATAGGTTCTCGACCCTTCTTCCGGATGCCGTATGCCGAATCGCGATTGGTGAGGATAGTCAAAAGTTATATGCAAATTACTGAGACAATGTTTTAAATCTTTGATTTATGACAAAACCACTCCATAGACGTAGGTCATGCAAGAAAATTTTTTTGGCCCTATAGACTGTTGGAACTATCTTCTATCAACACTATGAAACGGGAAAAAACCTATGGAGGGATAAAAAAAATGGTCGGAGCAAACCTTGCTGAATTGACGTGGAATTACTCACGCAAGGACTGTCACTAATGAAAATTGCATTATTACAGACTGGTTTTTCACTTCCTCCGCATTTTGCACCCTCGATCTCTAGCCCGATGAGCCCTGAATATCTTCAGTCTATCAAAATTCGCCGACCTTTCAATTCCTCATTATTCTCATTCTAGAATTTGAATTACTGAAGAAAATCGAGAATCGCGGAATACTGTCAGAATTATTTCGCACGAAGTTATAATAGCAAAGTACTTCTTCTTATGATAATGAAGGAGCTACCTTCATGATAGCATCATCAGAATTTGGCGTTGTTGCAGAGGGAAAATGGAAAAGATTTCTGTGAACAGAAATTGAACTGTTAATCAAGATGTATTCGCAAGGTTTACATTAACAAAATCAATGTTTCTTCATTTTCCAGCGTATCTGCTGCTTTTTTGGTTGTCGTCAATCGGGTTGCCACTTAGTGACATGTTGGGCAATGGATTATTCTTATCATCGAACAATTCAGGGACACATCTAATCATCGTGTACGGAGACTACATATTTTTCGAGCAGCGGGATCACTATTATATCACCTCCTTGCACTTTAGCGCTGCTCTATTCGCGACTTTTGTAGCATTGTCGGGTGTCAGCAGCATATTCACCATCACCATGAAACATACATGTGGTTTCTTTATTTTGACAAGGTAAGATGAAACATTGATTCAGTATTTCAGCCTTTTCACAGATGAAACATAAGTCGAGCGTGATCATTCTGATCAGGTGGTTTCGCATCAAGGATTTTGCAACATACAGGGTAATACAAAATTTGTAAAAAATTCTAAAGGGAGCCATCGCCGTGTCGTCAGCTATGAGGTCCTAGCCTTTGAGTCAAGAGAGAAGGCCTGTATGCGAATCTCAGCTGTCAACAATTTCAATTCACAAAAGTGAAGATTTTGTGGCTTCGGTGGTTAAGAACGCACCCGAAATCGTAGATCTCGTAGAATAATCACGGAAAAAGGGTCAGAATATGATAGTAGATAGTACATTTCGGTACAAGGATGAAAAACTTTCTTTCGCGTTCGAGTAAAAGTTTTTCGACCCGAGCCTCGATCAGCGAGGGTCGGATCCATCTCAAGGATGCAAAAAATAGGTTCTACTCCCGCGTAACAAACTAGACTTCTCAATGAACTTCGAGTGGAAGTCGACGAACAGTGCGGAGATTCCAATCCTCGGACGTGGAAATGAGAAGTTTTTACATTCTTGTATCGGAATGTACTATTTTTGAATGGTTGTAGCGAAAAGTAAAGTCTGGAAAAATCGTGAAAAACTTCCGAGTCATCGAAAAATGTGACACCTTAGAAATCACAACTGAATCCCCTCCCTCAATACTCACTGAAGCTGGTGCCACAGTTGTTAATCCGAGCAGAACATCCAAAAATTACGATCGCTGCGATCGCGATGACCAAATAATAAGGCAAGTGTGCCTAATATGCCCCCACTACTTTTTTTTTCTCATAATTTTGGCTCACCTCAATATTTTCCAACGTACTTTAGCTTATTTTAAAGCTGGTTTCAAGACCTTCAAAATGAGCTAGAGTACGCTTGATTTCAATAAATTAGAGCTGAGCTATCTCAATTTTTGCAAAAAAAGATTTTTCGCGAGTTTTTGACAGTGTGTTCCTAATATGCCCCCACGTGGAAAAGAGGCCTATTTTCATGAGATTATATGGGTTTTCCGTAAAATCGGGATATCTCGGCTCACAGACCCACAAATAAAGCTGTGTACTTTAGCTCATTTTGCAGCTTTTTTACCCCCTCTCGGATTTCTTGAGTGAGAATGATGTATTCTGATGGAGTGAACAACGAGTTTGAAAAAAAAACCATGGGGGCATATTAGGAACACTGGACTTTTCTCAGTAATGTGAGCGTAGAATCGGTTAGAACTCGAATCTTGCAATTCTGCAGAAAGCATTTGAAATTTGTGACAAAGACAAAGAAAATGAGTTAAAGCACGTTGAAATCGATTCCATCAATTTCGTTTGGCATAACTTTTAGCGACTAACAAAAAAGAAGTCGAAAGTAGCGAAACCAGTCTTTTTGTTCTAAGAAACGCGCGGGTCATTTAGGGTCGTTACAAAACGTTTATTTTCTCATATTCCGATGTAACAAACATGAAAAAAATGCGCGGCAAGGTCTGCGGGTGCACACATTCGAGAACTTGAGTGGAGGCATACTAGGGAATGGGGGCATATTAGGCACACTTACCTTATATAATTCGCCCTGGCAATCACAGCGCTCTTCATCCGTGGATGCTACGCTCGGATTAACGACTATGTATCCTGTTTTGAAGTGAAGTAAGTGGAAAGTCTTGAACCTGTGATGTAAGCGTTATTTATCTACTTTTGACAGGCTTAAATAGTAAAAAAAGTTTTCTTGGGCGAAGCCAGAGTCTGGCGCCATGTTGGATTTTTTCTTCCATATGGGAATCCATTCAATAGCTCAATCCCCTTTGGCATTTTGTTGATCGCCTACAAAATTCCACAAGATTAAATTCAGTAATACTCGGGACATTCCCAGAACGGGTTCCGACTATCTTCCTATTGGACCCTATAGGCTTCAATATTCTCTTATAGCTGCCTACGCCGGCCTAGTACTCAGCAAAAATTATCTCACGCTGCTAAAACAATTGATTAACACATATCATCAACAAATACTCAACCACGGACCTGTAAACTGAAGTGGCACGGCGGGTCGGAAAGGCGGAAAGCGAATTGGCTTAATGGGGGCAAGTTGGGTACACTGACCTTATATAGAACCTTGCGAGAGATTTGGCGTAATTCTGCACATAAGATTTTAAACAGATTCTCCTAATGTGGAATAAATATCAGAAGGCTTATCAACTGAGACTTCTACAAAAAATATTCATGATGAACTCCTCTATCTAATCAGTTCACGAGATCCGTTTCACAATATCCTAAAATAGAAACTTTTCAGTCGGAGGATTGAAAAACTCATCACACTGGAAGAAAATGTTGCGGATAAGCACCGAAAGAACAGCCGTGGATACATCAGACGTCACGATTTGAAAAATGTAGTACATTTGCATATCCAAACTACCGAGTATGATATTACCTCATTATGTTGAAATGGTTTTATGCAATCGTTGGTATATTAACTTGCGTGATCTTCGTTCTAGATTGTGTGAATCATTAGAAAAAATATTCTCTCTCGTGACTTTGTCGATAGCTTCAATTGCAGTAGGCGTATTATCTATGGCATATTACTACGTAAGTGAGATCTGATAATCAAAATGATTTTTGGAAACCTGTGTGATTAGACTTCTATGAACTGTAGGTACTAAGAGGAACTGGTCCTGTGACGAAGAAGTGTGTTGCAGCTGCCCTTATTCCATGTATGTATACGTTACTCTTGATAATGAATTTATTTGGACAAGATGTCATCAACTCAAGTGAAGCCGTGTTCGATTCTATGTAAGAACATCATTTCTTAAGCCTTTGGAATAGAAATTTTGGATCTGGTTAACAGCAGCCATTTTCATTCCAGATATATGTGCGATTGGTATCGAGCTCATCCAAAAGATCGTGAAATCTTGTTATTACTAATGCAAAGATCGCTAAAAATATCTTATTTGACGGCTGGTAAGATTTCTATTTTCTCACTGGAATCTTTTGTGCGAGTACGTAAACAATTTTCCTGGTTTCATCCAATCAGAAAGTCATCTATCGAATTTTGCTGAATATTTAACTCATTCGATTCTAGCTCATCAAACTATCAACCAGCTATTTCACTGCTTTGGTTTCTATGAGCTCCATGGCCGAAATGTAGCAGGATTATGAGCGAAACCATCACTTACAGTTTGTTTCTTTATAGTAACCCAAAATATGTTATTGTACCTTACACGAATCAAAAACACCATTGCATCATTCGTTGGTTAAGGGAATCCGCTATTCAATGCCAACGTATACTAGGAAGAAGAGTGTATTAACATAGAAATAGTGAATACACACGAAAATCAGAACCTTTATCACAATAAACTATTTTTCGGCACACTGGCATGAAAAGCCTGTTGTTTCCGCTCCAATCCGAGGGCAGAAAATGTCTCAATGCTGCCCAGGCCACAGGCCAGGGCCCAGGAATTGAGTGAGCATGCGCAGTAGCCCTCGGGTCACTACATTGCATGCTCCGACGTTTTCTAACCTGTACGGTGGAGCGGCATTTTTCCCCGATAACCTGTCGGAAAGCATAGAATTTTGATACAAGTGTCACCGAAAAACAGTGTACGCATCTCGGGACACAAGAACCCCTCACGCCCGCGGGTATGTCGCCCTCACGTACCGGCCCGTGCGCCAACCTATCCAGGCCGCCATGGGTCACTTTCGTACCTCCTTGTCGCGTAATGTCCGTCATCATAGGCGAAAGATTTTCTATACAACTCCAAACAGAATTCCTATCATGAGAGTGTCTCGATTATAATCGGAAGTGGCAAGACTTCGACGGTAGTCACTGAAAAATTCTAGATTACAATTTTTCGCTAGAGGAGGAGGAATGTGGTTTTTTTCTTGTTGAGGAAGCCAGTGCTGTTGAATGCATAAAGAATTCCGAGGGAATATCCAAAGGTACTCATCAAAAACAGATATTGATGATGGAAAAATTTGTGGGTGCACCGAATCATTGTCCAGGAATTTTGTTTTCGATTGACTGATTATCTTATCATCTTTTATTTCTAACTCCACGCTGATCCATCACTCACAGACAGACAAGAAAATTGCAATAAATCAATATTTCCAACGTAAATGGCACTCATATATTCCACATGACTCAATCGATTCCACAATATTTTATCCCAATTACCATTCATACAACTGTGTCATCCACTTTGAGTCCTTGGCTGACATGTCCAAAAATCTATCCAGACAGTACTATCAGAACTTGTTGACTGATTCAAATATTTCCTTATAAATACAGCTTGAGACTCATTAAACTTCACATTTATCAGTAGGATTCATTGGAGCATCAGCTGCACAATTGAATACATTGGCGAATTCCTTAGAATTTGAAACAGCGCCTATGACTCTGTATTCATTCGGTGTCAGAGATAAGAAATTTCGTTCTGAGATGTACTCAGGCGATGCAGATTCACAGTATCTCTGTAAATTTTGTACCCAGTTCATTAGTTGTTCCCATTGTGTTACAAAAATATTCCTGTGCACGATAAATTCGTATAAAAATTACTCACCATTGCGTATGATACAAAGAACAGCTGATCGTCTGTAAGATTTCCAAGTTCAGGAAGATTTCCAGTTTCATCGTTCCGTTCGGTACTTTTGAAGGCATCGTAAGCAACTTTAAGTCCAATATTGTCGTAAATGTTTTCGCTCAAATTCCACGACTCGCTCTGCAAAACAGGTACAAATTTATTCTAGTTTTGATAAATTTAGACTAGATTTTCAGAATTTGACGATCTACTCACCGTATAGTTCGTATATTGTGATGTGAAACAATCTGTTATTGCTTGATAAGGTTCACGTATTTCATAGGAAACTGAGTACCATGGTCGCAAATAAGAATCTGTATCAACTAAACTCATTTACATTATTTAAGGTTAGTTTTGATACATGTTTTTCTTTATTGGGGGGATTAAACTATTTCTACTCCTCATATGGCGAAGTTTGTGTAAAATCAAGAGTGTTTAGGTGTTAATTAAGCTCATGCTCTGAAACCTCCACAATATTGTGTACTAATAGTAACTAGATAATATTTTGAATCGAACCTTCTTTCTCCATGGTTTGCGCCATCAATTGACCAAAGGTAGGAGCAATGTAACCGTAAGTCACCGCTCTAAAAATGTAAAGTTATTATCACCGAATAAAATATTTCTGTGAATCATTCATGAGAATAATCAATTATCAAAAACGTTCTCTATCACATGAATGTAATACTAATGACTCACGATGGTATAGATGCGCCTATTACAGGAACTGTCAGTTGTCCAGCAGAAACAGCTAAATGAGAAATTCGAGAATTATGATTCCGTAGTTCTCAAATTACAAATATAAAAAATGGTGGGATACTTGATAGTTTGACATCAGACTGATTGCAACGCCTGATATTGCATGGCGTACATCAACATAAAAAATTAATCTAACAACCTAAGCTAAACCTAATTTATTTTCGGCTAATCTCAAAGCAAAACACAAAACATGAGCACACGATAGTCATCTTGAGCGCGAGATATTGGGATAAATACGGGGTATCTATAGAGTATGCATCCTTTTTTTCCTTGGTTTTTCTGGAAAAAGTTGAAATCACGAGAATCCCTATAAACCGTGTCCCCTTGTTTGACTAAATCTCCGATGGTGATATTAGTTTCGATCTTGGAGTTCACTTTCAGGGTCATGAGGAGATCAACAGGATTTTTTTGGATAGGAACGCCTACTTCTGTCCTCAAATTCTGGAAGAACGTAAAAATATCACAAAACTTTTACTTGTAATGGTATTTGATCCGATTCAATCTTGTCAACATGTGAAGGGAAGTCAATGTCGATGTCCTGCTGAGAAACTTTCAAGATGGCAGTTGACTGTAATCCAAAGAAAATGAGGCCGTGACCTTGGCTCTGACCTGAGAAAGCATATTTGGGTACTGAAGGTGAAAACCCCGAGTTGACCTGTGGATATTCTTGAAAATGACCTACATTGTTGAGATATAGGTCACGACCCCACTTGTGTTTCAATCACAAACCTTGGCAAATTTTTTAACGGTATTATTCCTTCTGAGGGTACAAAGGTTACCATTTAGAATCAACCTCTACTCATCATGCCAGGATCAGGTCAAATGAAAAAATATTTCATGTATAAAGTACATGGTTTCCACATTCTTCCAGAATCATAGACCGGAAGTATAAGTGTTTCTGTCTAAAACAATCGAAATTAACCTCTACGCAGAACGAGATTTTGAAAGTAACATTCAAGGTCGTAACAAAGGTCATCGAAGCAACGCGTTGCTGAGATCATTGAGTGCTAGCTTGGCCGATCATCAAAGTTAAGTAACGTTGGGTATGATAAGTACTTGGATGGGTGACCACCTGTCACGGTTCAATCAACCCCGACTTGCTGAATTTTGTGATCGATTAGTTGACACTTAAACCTCCACGGTGGTCCTGAACCAAGTCTATCCTCCGCTGACGACAGCAAGTGGGATTCTTGTTAGATATGGTTCGGGACATCTGTGGCATCACATCCTACGAAGAATCAAAATCGCCACTTGGGCCGTTTTTAAAAAAGGCGAAAAAACGTGTTTTTTCGATGATTTCCCCTTTTTCTCCCTCAAAAACTCGAAAGGAACGCATTTTATTGAAAAATATGTAGAGCAACTTTTTGTAGAACTCAAAACGATGAACAAAGGAGGTTGCCACACATTTTTCCGTATAAGACCTCCTGTTCCTGTCATGAACGTATTTCGTCTGAGACTCGTATTTTATCTATCTATATCTTATTGGCTTGACTCGATCTCGGAGGACAATGGGGAATCGTGCAATGATGTTACCGCAACGATATATTGCAAATCAGTATATTTGCTACGTTTCGTCAACTATTTTTGTTGACCTCATCAGGCTTGATGGATAATTCTTTTTTAAAAAAGTTACATTGTATAAAACGTCTTTAATTTCGTAGACTAATGTTTGTAGTCTACTTGTCTGATGTATGACAAGTAGACTACAAACATTAGTCTACGAAATTAAAGACGTTTTATACAATGTAACTTTTTTAAAAAAGAATTATCCATCAAGCCTGATGAGGTCAACAAAAATAGTTGACGAAACGTAGCAAATATACTGATTTGCAATATATCGTTGCGGTAACATCATTGCACGATTCCCCATTGTCCTCCGAGATCGAGTCAAGCCAATAAGATATATTTATTTAAAAAAGGGGACGATTCAAGAAACTGTGATAATTCGTATTTTATCTGTCATTTTTCACGGTTTCGACCCCATAACTCGAAAGGAACACATTTCATCGAAAAATATGTACATTTAATATTTGTAGATCTTCAAAGGATGGACAAGCAACATATGTACATATTCTTTCATGTAAGGCCTCCTATTTCTAATACAAATCTCAGACAAAAATACGTTTATTACGGGAACGAACGACCTTGTATCGAAGAATGTGTGCAGGCCTTTTTGATTTATTTTTCGAAGGTCTACAAGAAATTACTGTACACTTTTTTCGATAAAATGCGGTCCCTTTGAGTTATGGGGTCAAAACCATGGAAAATGATGGATGAAATACGAGTTTCAGACGAAAATACGTTTATTACAGGATCAGGAGGTCTTATATGGGAAAATGTGTGAGGACCTTTTTTGTTCATCGTTTTAAGTTCTACAAAAAGTTGCTCTACATATTTTTCGATAAAATGCGTCCCTTTCGAGTTTTTGAGGGTGAAAAAGGGGAAATCATCGAAAAAACACGTTTTTCGCCTTTTTTAAAGAACGGCCCAAGTGGCGATTTTGATTCTTAGTAGGTTGTGATCCCACAGATTTCCCGAACCATATCCAACAAGAATCCTACTTGCTGTCGTCAGCGGAGGGTAGACTTGGTTCAGGACCACCGTGCCTCAGCAACGTGAGCAGGAGGCACGAAATATTACAGTCACTAGGTGTTCATGTTCACAAAAAGGGGCACGAGCACCGTAAGGGTAGACATGACAAACGTGCTGAATTCTCCGGAGCAGGTTTTCTCCCTTCAGAAGTTTTCTCTTACTCCACGGGCATGACTCCCGGACAAATGCGTAGAAAATTAGGTTAGGGCAAAAGGATGAATCTCAAACAGCCCACGATAATAACGCAAAAGGTTCAACTTCAGAGATCCGTTGAGAACACACGAGAAAAAAAAAACCAAGGTCATCGGACGTCTCCTTTGAGTTAAGAGGACGAGTGTTTCAGATCTTCACGGGAAATTCAACAATTTCCAAAGTAACAGGAACAGATTCTTGTTTTATGGATAATCTGTATGTATCAGATCGAGTTTCTGCTGCAAATTTCACGCGACCAATTGAATTCGATGAAATTATCTCGACAATGGTAGGAATTTTGGGTGGAATATTATTCTAGAGTCAGAATATCAGGCATACATTTTGAGCTGTAATTTTAGGCACTTGGATTCGAATTGAAAACTTTCGTAGCTACTCCGGATACGAGAAAATGCAACCCATTTTCTTCCTTTACGGATGGGATTTCGTCGATTATTCATCTTATTTTCCTCAGAATCAATTAATCTCAACAGATACGCGAAATGCTCGTACAACGATCAAAAATCCTTACCAAGTACATTGCGAGACAGGTCATAGATAGTTGTGGCCCAAAGCGGATCCACTCGAACCCTGCAAAAGCAATATCAAACAATTTTATTTTCGATATTTCTCATGGAGCTGTGATGTCTACAACTTGCAATTCGCGAACGAATGTTATTATCATTACATCAAAGTTATGAATGTTGTATATCATAGAATTATGAATTCAGTGTGCGAAACTCCAAAAATTGAGGTATGTACAGAAACTCACCATTTAGAATGTTTTCGTTTGTTTCTCAGCTTTTTCAGATCGCGTTTCAACTCAAATTTCCTTATTTGCTGCATATTCTCAAAATAATTTTCCGTGGGCTCCAGCTTCATAGGGACGAAATATCGCTTTCAAATAGACATTTTCAAACCTAAGGTTCTCAGATGAGACCCGAATAACACAAACTCACCTCATCATAGGAATGCTCAAGAAAGTCTTTTCTCATCAAGAACCACGAATTTCCTATCCTCAGCTTCAAATCATGTAATTTTGCAATTGAAAAGTCCTTCGTTTCTTCGTCTACCCATGACGAATGTTCTATTTCGTTCATCATCTCATTTCGCAGTTCATTTGCAATTGTATCCACCTAAAAACATCAAAATAATTTTTGTTGGAATATCCAACTATGGGTTGTAGATTTAAATCTTCGTGATGTATCCCCGATTAACTATTATGAAAGAGGAGTATCATGGTAGTTTGAAGATAATTTCTACTGAAATTGAGGATAAATTTTCTAACCATTTTCTTCGTACTCTCTGAAAAATGACGTCTGACAAATTCATGTCTGTATCCCATTCCAAGTCTCATACTATCCTTACACTCCTCCCATCTATAAAGATCACAAATCATTGCAGTCGGATGAAAGAAATGATTCGAATATTTTATCATTCAAACCTCTCTTGAAGCATCACGTCTTCTGAATCTACAGTCAAACTGATGAGAAGATCCCTCATTTCATCGTTCAGGTACTCCAAAGACAGTGAAACAAACCTCCAATAAACATAGTTTACTGTAACATAAAGATGAGATGAGCTATTAAAGTGTGTGTTTTGAATATTTGAATCAGGGATTACTATTTTATGTCCAACAATTATTACCTAGGACTCGATTTGGAGTCTTTTCGAGTAAATTTGATAGCTCATGAAGGTAAGATACATTTTCGATCTCCATTTCCTCAGTATCATCGATCGATACATTTTCTATATCTTCGAAGAGATTTTTTAAGAGCTGTAGCCAATTAATCTGCAAATGATAACTTCTTATCAAATTCAGAACAGATTTGAGCTTACGAATATTCATATTGAAGTAGAGGATAGATAGATCAGAACAATGAAAGATGATTCCACTAATTATCGAAAATTTAACAAGGCTTCACGGTAATCAAAAAGGTATAATTGGGTTTATTTGAGAAATTTTCGTCACTGTGATAATTTTGGATTAGTACTTTCCCACAGCATTTTACAGGGGCTCATTCGGACTCCCTGTGTTTCATCTTAATAGAAAAAGTCCCAAATGCTTCAAAATACACCAAAATTGTTACAGAAATGTGTCGTTATCTGAGTTGTGGCTCACATTTGGTGAGCTATGCATGAGCCGTGCGCCAGCGTACGCTCGGCATACGCCGGCGCACGGCTCATGTGCTTGATTTGTGGACACACCCTAAGTCGATGAGACGACGGCCAGTGGTTAGGACACTGGTGGCTTCCATGAAGAAGGCCCCGAGTTTGAGTCTCCGCGGTTTAATCTATCGACTTTCCATAAATTTCCACGTGACATTGGAACTCTCACAAAAATCTTCAATTGAGAAATGTGCTCACTTTAGCTGTAGACTTCATATCTTCTTTTTCATAAAATTTCTGTAACTCTTCAATTGTGAAATAAGTTGGTGATGATTCAGAGTTTTCATCCTCATTTTCTGGGAATTTTATCTGAAATACAACTCAAAATTATTGAGTTGAAGAAAAAATTCAATTAAAAGATGTGATGAATAGTGTTTACCGCTCTCAGCCTCTTTTCAAAAGCCACAATGTCTTCAATGTCATTCATCACATTTTCTTCCGGTATACTTTTGTTAGAAGATTTGATAAATGACGAGACTACATCCTTCACAAATTCAGTGTATTCTGCCAATACAGTCTCATTTTCACCATCCACCATTAACTCATCAAATAAAGTTTCAGAAGGCCTTTCCAACTGAAAAATTTGCCAATATTTATCTGGATTATAGATTTTTCCTGATTCATTCAATAACTCTAGTCATTTAGTAATTACCATTATAATGTTAAAACTCGAATTTCTGTCGTCAGTAGATACATGGATGTTGTAAAACGTTGACATTTCTCCGAATTTCATGAAATATTGATCAATTTTCTGCCACTCATTATTTTCATCATTCCAATCTTCAGTATTCGTCATAATAGGCCATCCTCCTAAACTGACCAGTATGTTCTCCACTGGTTCGAGTCCATATTCCTCAATTTTATCTATATCATATTTGATATTATTCCGAATGAAAGAAGAGATCATAGTAGAATGTAATGGCTATACCGCATTGCCAGTCTCACGGTGTTTCTCATTTCATTCAAAAAGTTTACTGTAACTTTGAAGTACCGATCATGAGTGTGCCATGGGTGAATGCCAAAACACCCTAACTCCAAATAGCAATAAGTTGGGTTCTATGCGTTTTACAGGATTTTTGTGGGAAAAATTTCGAAGGACGGAAGAAATACTACATTTGAAGCGCTATGGATGATTTTCCATCGATTTTTTCAAAGACTTTAGCTGCCAGCAAGAAATCACAAAATCTGAAAAATTTTCCCTCTTATTGATAGACCTAATTTGTTGCTAACAAAGACAGAGGATCATTTGCTGGAGCGGATAAAATTCTATGGAAAGCCGTTTTTGTTTATTCTTTCCGTCCCGTGTATGAAGATGTATGAGCTATCAGAATACTCGGATTGATAGTTTTTATTAATTGGTCGCTCTCGATGCCATCATCGGTGAAAAAACATCATTTTGGGTATTTGGGTAGCTCGTGCGTTCTCATACGCGGGACGTAAAGAATAAACCAAAAATGGCCACACATAGCATTTTCATCGCTGCATCACATGCTTTTCGCAGGATTGGCAAATTTCAGTTTGCAAAGAAAAATGTAGGAGTATCAATTAGAGGAAAAATTTCCGAAATTTTGTAATTTCTCGGAGGCAGCTAACATATCTTCGAGGAACTCGATGAAGAATCATCCATAGCACTAAATGGTTAGTATTTTTTCTGGTCTTCAGAATATAATTTTCAAAATTCCTCCATAACGCATAGAACCCAAATAGTAAGGAATATGATAGCTATAGCTGTTTGAAGTAAGGGTATTTGAGCGTTCACTCATCGCCAACTTTTTAGCGGCACTGATGTACGTGCAAACATAATAGGAATAAAATACCCTACCTGTATCCATACAAGATTTGTATATCATTCTCTCGTATTTTAGAGGGGTAATATCATCATCTTTGTCCTCTCCTTCAAGAATTTCTGAAATTGTATTCAATGGTGACCTCAAGTTATTGAATAAAATTTTAAAATGTAGAAGAAAATTGGAAAAATCTCATTATAAAAATCATTAAATTGAGATCAATACTGAATCATCCTTCATATTCATCCTGACCTTTAACTTCAAGCATTGCATTTTCTTCCGTCATTTCTTCAAGATTCCAAACTTTTCCCTCGTTAGGTAAAGGATAATTGAATTCCCAACCTCCGCAAGCGTAATTGTAAAAATTATCACAAGGGTCAACCGTCTTATCCATTGCATTATTGATGATTGTCGCTGTGTCATAAGATGGTAAAATGTCATCATGTGAATATTCAGTTTATGGATTTTGTATTCGGACAACTGTTTTTACAAAATGTACAGCGTGGATAAGAGAAGACTCACCGGCGAATTTGCACTGTTCATCATCACAAATTTTTCCATCGTCATCACTCCGACCGAACTTTATTATGGTTAAACCCAAAAAAATGTGTAGACTGAAATCACAATACCGTTAGTTCGATTATCTATCAGAGTTTTCCAATCTTTAGAAAATGAAATCTGGAAAAATCTTATAAAACTAACATATATACTGTTTTCCACATCGTTGCATCACATAAAATCACAGATTTGCACAAACTTTCTGCAAACACTGTCGCATTTTCATGAGCGTGTCATTCTTTTATACTGCTCTGACTTATATAAATTGTTTCCGAATGTAGCGTTTGAAGAAGTGAACAATAGGTATCTATCGGTTAAAATCGTTGTCGAACGACGATCATTGTGGTTCAAGTTGATTCCGATACTTTTACCTTGAAATTGAAGTTATCAAAATATGGAGGATAAACCTTATTCAAGATGAAAAAATCATCAAGATAATGCAAAAAATAGATTCCAATTATCCAATAAGAATTTTTACACGATGTCCACTCAAGTTATTTCTATGTTTTGTCATGAAACTCTAAGTGAGGATTTTGATAATTTTGACACGAAGATGGTATAATAACGAATATTTCAAAATATAATAACATTAATCGAACATCTACAATTTCACCAACATACCAGGAAGTTGACATAGTGTTGTATGTTTTCATGGCAATTTTGAATGTATCCTGTGATGCATCAGCTATACTCAGAGAGTCTTTTATTTGAAAGAGTTACGCAATAAAATAAAAACTTCCTGAAAATTAGAGTGTATTGAGCACGTTATGTTATTGTGACGTCACAATGCATTGCGACTGTGATCTTCCGTTACTAATGCTTGCACTCGATATGAAAGAAAAATCTATGCTTGTCTCTCATGACACAAGCATTTATCAATTGGGGGGGATTCATTGGCAAAATTTCTGTGAATATCAGGAAGAAATTTACAGATAAATAGTAGAAATGTGTAAAAATTTGATGAAATTTGGAAATATGAAATATTCTAGTGAGATTGTCCATTGTCTTTTCGAACGGTTCTCTCGTGAAATTCTAATGGGTCATTGTCATGATAATAATTCGAAATAAGATCAGAGATGGAAGAAAGAGCTGCAATCGTTCATCTCAAAGAATGATCAAGGACTCGATTAACAACTGTACAAGTATATGTCAGTGAATGGCATGTAGTGCGGGCAGCGTAATTCAATTTTGTAACTCTCACAGCGCCGGATCTACAGAATAGGCCTGAAGGCCTAGGCCTACAGGCCCCCACCAAAATGACTCAAAAAGGGGCCCCCACCATTTTTTAGATGTAAAAACCATTCGGAAGTTTTCCATTCTTGTTTCGTTCTATCGGGTCTTTCGGGGAGACATGAATTATTTTTACCGAAAAAAATCGGGTGTGTGATGAGCCATGCACTTGGAAGAGCTGATTCATGAGATAGTTATATTCCATTCACTACGTGTGATGTGAGGATTTATGGAAAGTCGATACACTTGTGAAAATGTAAGCGATCGATTTTGCATGGAAACCGCAGAAATCCTTACCCGGGACCTTCTTCACAGAAGTCAAAAGTGTCCTAACCACTGGACCACAACCGCCTATTCTTCCGTCGCACAGCGGGGGAAAAATCGGATATTGGCACAATTATGCATTACTATTAGAATAGCGATATCGGAGTGTTTGAAAAACAAAAATTGTAGCTTTTTCATGAGGAATCTGAATCTTTTTCCCGCGAGTATCGTCTAGAGCTCGTATGATAAGGGGATCCATGAAAACATGAAAATCGACGAAAAATCGCAGTATTAGGGATTCAACTCTGATGTGAAGCATTTGACGTCGATTTTGATGGGGAACAAATTTGTTGCACTTTTCAAAACAAATTTTCTCCCACCCCAAGTTCTCCAAAAAACGGCTTTTTTTAGTTTTTTGGCCCTTTGAGGGGTTTGTTGGCGGATTATGGAATTTTGACTACGCGGATCGAAAGAGCAGAGAATTGAACGATGAATAAGTGGTGCTCTTTCGATTGGCGTGGTTGAAATTCCAAAAATCTGTCAACAAAACTTTCAAAAGGCCAAAAAATTCAAAAAATTGCCGTTTTTCAAAAAACTCGGGGTAGGAAAGAATTCGTTTTGGGAAATGCAATAACTTTGTTCCTCATTAAAAATGCCGCAAATCGTCACGCCTAGGAGTTTTATGAGCTTTTTGAGTGCTCCCGTGCATTTCACGGGCTATGTCTCGGTTTCACTGCTGTAAAAATCTCTGGACCAATTTTTGAAAAATTTTTGAACCACTCATTTCGGCGTAAAATTTTCTGTTCTTTCGATTGACGTGGTCAAAATTCCAAAAATCTGACAACAAAACCCTCAAAAGGCCAAAAAAGCTCAAAAGCTGCCGTTTTTCGAAAAATTTGGGGTAGGAAAAAATTTCAAAATCGACGTAAAATGTTTCACCTCCGATTCAAATCCCTAATAGTGCGTTTTTCGTCGATTTTCACGTTTCCATGGATCCTCTTATCATAAGAGCTCTAGACTATACTCGCGGGACTATTTTATGAGTGGCTAGTGAGCCCATATACTTTTTTGAATTTGTAATTAAAGTAATGCATGAATTAAATTAAATAATTAATTAAGGAAAGAGGATAGTATTAGGTGACACTAACATCTTTAATCTATCCATGAATATTTGGTTATACTTCTTGATCATAGAAAAATCTCTCCCCTTACAAGGGCCCCCACCATACTGTGCCTACAGCCCCCCCCCCCCCCCTATGTTTGATCCGGCGCTTACTCTCACTTAGCGTTTCTTCCAGAAAACCCGTACAGATCTTCATACGGTGAAACATTTGAAAATCTACAAAAGCACTGCACACAATTTTTAATGATATTGAATGCTTGAATTGGCTTCTGTGATCTATTTTAATCAGCACAATTTGCTGATAATAGTGACATATAGCTAGATATCACTGCATGTTTCCAATATCTAAGTATAATCTGATAAGTATGTACCTCTAAGGATTTTAATGGAACTTCAGATAGGTGCATCAAAATAAGATGAGAAATGAAAAATTTTAGGACTCCTCGCTTATGTTAGTGCGTTTCGCTTTTCCTCGACAGATCCGGCTCTTCAGGGGGACTGAAGGAATCTGTCAGGTTAGTCGCGAACGATACCCAGCCAAAGTGGCTTGATGATCGAGATTTTGATCGTCCTTATATATGAAATTGGCTCATGCACAGGCGTTTGCGAGAAAGATTTTATTTAACCCGTTATTTCCATATGATTTCATCTCGGTCGTTTATTCGCCGAAATTGTGAGGTGCCTTGAAGGTACATAGTTAGATATCAGAAATATCTGATATCTGCCCATGTCACTAATATCAGCAAACTGTGCTGATTAAAACTGTTCGCACACGCCAATTCAAGCACTGAATGAAATTTGAATTTCTCGCGATCAAATCAAGTAGTTCAAATTCAATTCTCAATGGAAAATCGACCAGAATACTCGTCAGACACGTCAGAAAAATCTGAAAGATTTCCCAAAAAGCTCTATTGATACAAGGAATAGATCAACCTAGGGTTCTAACGCCAAATACCTGATTGCAAGCAGAAGAAGGGATGAAAACTAAAAGACTCGAAAAACCTTAATTTTGCCCTCTTTTGTCCTATCTTAATCAGGAAAATGTCCTGAATGCCAGGATTACGTTTCTCGATGTCTCAAGCTCGCGGTAGTGAATGAACAGAGTCCACTAACTTGGCATGGTAAGGCTGAATCTGAGAATCTAAACAAAATTGACCAAACATCGCAGAAGAGATATGCCCTAACGAAAAAATGAGTCCACACATTCCGTAAATCTTTAGAAGATTGGAAACCTATTATTCCATATATTTAGATCAGATGAATCTCTTGCCGAATCCTTAAAGAAAAAAGTTCGCATCACCATACTTCGCGAACACGAAAAAAATTAATACCGTGACCATTTCCAAATTCTTGGATGGTATGAATTAATATTCTAAGCCATATGACAGACATCTAAAATTATGGGCGTTTGAATTAGCTTAAAGCGCGAAAATTCCACTCACGGTATGATTGAACATGTACTATGGGAATGGATCATGATAAAATATTTAGCTTGTTATGATAGAGGAAAAAATGCTCACTATGACAAAGAGAATTTTTGATACAAAGATGTCTTAATAATCTAAAAGATCCAGAAAGATTCCTGTAACGTCGTCTATGAATAATCCAAAATTTCAATTTCTGAAGAGGGAGGGAGGCTATTTTTTCTGGTGAATTAAAAGTAAGCCTTTGTATTCATGGAGCGGTTTGAAGAAATACGGAGAAAAATTGGTCAGAAAGAACTCTAGTAAATATAAAAACTTGTGACTTGTAACATGGTCGAAGAGTTGAATTTTCAGTTGGCCAACGATCTCATCGGTGTTGACTTTTGACATCTTGCGAATCCAAATCTCACAAATGAAGAGGAAATAATCAATAAATTGATCATTCTGATAATATGGATCAGTTCATGGTCAACCTATTTAATATTTTCGAGATAGATATTGACGAAAATTTGTATGGTCGACATAATGAGTTATTTCTAAGATTAACGGGACTGTGGCCCTATCAACCTGAATCTACAAGAAAATCGATCCATTTCAGCATTCAACTTTTGACCATATCATATATCATACCAATTGTAAGTACTGCTGGAGAAATGTATGCTCTATCCAGCTTCTAATCTTCCCTGTCGTTTGTGCACCAGGTTTTATACCTCATCCAAATATGGGGCACGGATTATGACAGAATGTTGGAAAATCTAATGTTGTTGAGCTGCTTTGTTCCATTCTCAATTTGTTATTGGATTACCTACGCCAAAGCTACGCGGGTATGTAAATTCGGTTACTAAAAGGGATGAAATTAGTATTTTGATTGTGGAAGAGTACGCCCAATTTGTCCCTTCTGAACCATTCTGACATGATGAAAAGTCAATTGTTAGGATATCAAGTTGACCGCCACCTTTGGAACGAATCTCTCGCAAATTATTTCACCTTGAAGACGTGCTCTGTGATGTGAAAAGTCGATTAAACGGTGTCAATAACTGTGGATCTATTCCCTCAAAAATGTCTCGATCGTGACAATCCTTAGACAAATTATGAAAATCACATGGACTGGCTACAGATATTTCCCCAGGATCTATGGGAATTTTGTCAAATAAACCGTAAATGCCAGCAAAAACTGGTGCTGTTACCTAATAAGAGCTAGCTCTTATTAGCAGCTGCGCAGCTGCGGATAAGAGTGAAAGTCAATCGATTCTTCAAACACCGCTGTTATTGAAATCCATTTCTCCAATGGAACCACCCACATCTCGTCAAATTCCTAAAATGAGTAAAATTTTGATTTCTTGGAATCATAATCGACCAAAGATGACAAAGAGCGTATGACATTAATTGTCCATGATATATAATCCTTGCATATAGGATATCATTACGATAAAGAAGTATTGAATAGGGAAGTATTACAAACGTAACTCATTATCTGGGCGACTCTTACATTTTTCAATGATTCAAAAATGTCCAGAACGCGAATACATTCCAAACAATGAAGATGTTAGACACTGACTCACGATTTATGAAATGATTTTTTGAGGGGTCATTTTTTTTCATCATAGTTCAGAAAGTTACATCTGTCTACACGGAGAGTTTGGCAGGATATTTCTGATGAAGGAGAAGTAAGATATGTCTTGAGATATTCAAGAGCAGGTTATCTTATAAGCTTCGCATTTGCAGGTATGATGACATTATTTGATATATCACGAATTTCAGATGGATAATTCCGAGAAAACAAGCGAACAAAGAAAAATTGGTCCTAGATTCCTTCTTACAATAATTGAAAAAATTTTCTTGGACCTTGTTACTTTGATTAAGATTATGTTTTGAATTCTCTTTTTACGAAATTTTTGTAACTTATTACACTCAAATCGTTATAGCTCAAAACAACGATCGATAGCAGAGTTGTTAAAATCCACTGCACGTGCATTATATGCGCGTGTATTACACGTGCATCCGTGCATCCGTGCATTGAGCTTTCTGCTCCAAAAGGTTAGGTAGTCTGCATGTTTACATTTCGAGATTCAAGTTTTTCCGAGTAGAAACGGATCATACCAAGATTATAACATGCGAGAAAGTCGTGCAACTGTCACTAGCTTCCCAAAATGATCAAGATCGAAATCCAGAGTAATAATCAAGCTTTTAAAAATGAGGTAATTTCTCTGTGGAAATTTAAGACACCCAAAATAAGACAAGCTCGCCTTTTCGGTCGATTGACACAGTTCTGAGGAGTTTGGGTGGACTAAAGTTAGAAAATCAGGCCCCTTATTCATCATTACGCTGAAAAGACTAATTTTTACCCTTGAAAAAGCGATTGCCCAGAAAGTGAACAATCAATCAAACTATGTATGTTTGGAGCAAACGAGATTTTACGTGTTTGTTGTTTGTTAATCGAGCTTTTATGATAAAAGAAATCGTCCCTGAGTAATATGACTGATAGGATGATCGATCACTAGACTTTTGCCCACAAAATTTGACGAAAGCTCGGCCAAAATCTGTAGCTTGTAACAATTAACCGAGAGGAGAGCATGTGTTGTCTCGGATGTTTGAGCTTTCACAGACATCACCTCATTTTCAACAGCGCGATTATCCATCAATCTATTAGAAACCACTTTGAAACTTTGATTTTCATCTTATTCCGGTTATGTATGGGTTATTCCCTAAAAATTACCTTCCCATTTTGATCTCAAGAAGCAATTTCTTCATATGAAAAAGTTGGGTATTTATGATTCTTAGGAATATTTCCATTCTGCTTTTCGAGTAGTTTTTGAATTTTGATAATATGAAAGTGGTAATTTTCGAGGAAATTTCCTCAGCGTTCCAAAAAAATGAATTTGAAATCCAAAACTCCTTTGCATGCGCAGAGAATTTTGAGGTTTCTTGTCACTAGAATTCAAAAGCTACTCAAAAAAACAGTTTAAAATCAAAGAAAGAAGATAATTATTCCTTCCCGTGAAGAACGCAACTTCAAACCCGAAATAATGTATCTATGGAAAATTAACTAAAATGTTTCTCCGAGGAGGATAAGGTAAGGTGGTTTTCACGAAATTTCCCATCTACAACCAAGATGAGGTGAAAACCAGAGTTTCGGAGTGGTCTTCGGTGAAGTTCTCGCTCATCTTGCAGATGCACCAATCCGCGTTATCTAACGTTGTTCCGAGTTATGACGATTTTGGTGGAAAGAGTTAACAAAATTCTGCGAAAGAGAATGCAAAAACATAATTTCAATTTGTGCCAGAGTTCAAAACAGTTTTTTCGATTTTTCTTACGTGGATGTTCATATTTTGACCTATACAATCGAGAAATCTCATCCAAAAAAAAATCTGAGACCAACTTTTCCTCATTCATCTTTTTCTTGTGAAATTACTGAGCTGGGAGCGGTTTTGATTCTTGACAAAAAATGGATTCCCTAGGAAATTTATAATATTTGAAGAGAACAACACTGGTCATCAGGTTTTATTTTGTTTTGGCAATCTACTGGCTGATCCACATTCGGCAACCGTTGAAGTCTGAGCCCCAAAATCTATGGGAAGGATGTTATCTTTCATTAAATTCTTATGCGAATCTTATCGCTAACTAGTCTAGGTTGTTAGTGATTAGATTTTCAATAGATTCCGCATTATGCATTTTCGATCTCTATGATGATATTTTCTGAAAATTCTTACTCTCTCGTGAATGCCCATCTTCTTAACTCTTCATGATCTACATCCTAGAATTTGAGTAACCGGAAGAGATCGAGTATCGCGAGATATAGTCAAAGGAATTTCCATGAAGTTACAACAGAACATTTATATAGCTATTCTTACTATGATAGCCGGCCGCCTTACAGGAGCCGCACGAAAGAAACTATCTTCATGATAGCATGATCAGGATTCTGCATTGTTGCTGAAAAATACATATTGATAAGATGGCCGTGAACTGGAATCGATCGGTTCAACACCATGTCTCTACAAGAGTTACATAAACCAAAATCAATGATTCGTTGTTTTCCAGCTTATCTGCTGTTTTTTTGGCTCTTATCGAACGTGTTGCCAGTCAGTGCCTTGTTCATGGATGCATTATTCCCATCACCGAATGGTTCAAGAACACATCTAATCCTCTTCCATGAAGACTACATATTTTTCGAGCAGCAGGACCACTATTACATTACCTCCTTCCACTTTAGCGCTGCTCTCTTTGCGATATGTGTATCATTGTCTGGGGTTAGCAGCATATTTACCATCACTATGACCCATACGTGTGGCTTCTTCATCTTGACAAGGTAAAAAAATAAGTTCATTAAGTTCCTTCTTACCGAGAGAACATGAGTCAAGCGCGATATTTTTGATCGAACGGTTTCGCATAATTTTAACATTCCAACCCGATTGCAATAATATTTGACATGATCGAGAGATATGGACGTAGAAGAAACCACAAAATTCGTCAAAAGTCTTTAATTTTGCAACTTTGGTATCGTAAATAAGGCCTAGACTTAAACGCTAAACAACTGGTTTTGGATCTCGGCAAATGTAAATCTCCACAAATTCGGTCAATTTGGTCGAATCGAACCACTTGAAATAGTTGATCGTACAATATAACCTCATATACTCTGGAATCGCAAATCTCCCTATAAATGACGGAAATGTGTCTTCTCAATTCCTTCTTCATATTTTCCATAACGCACTGAATCTATATTTTCTCAACCAGCGCTCTTTTTCAGTCATACATTCAATCATCTTTGGGGATAGCATCAATTATTCTTGACAACAGATTTTCATGGAATTTTTCTGCTCTATTCCGGTTTTCATGGATTTCATCATTTGCTCATGACCGTAGAATCCCAAAATTATATTGTGAAGCAAAACAATGTAACCAATTCAAATTTCCAAAGTTTTCTACGTAGAAACGAATTGTTTGCAACTATCATCTCAAACGTGGGGGAGATTTCTTGTTCATTAAAGTCACGTGCTATGTTGAGAGAATCTTGGAAACCAAGAACATCAGGAATCATACCCGAGTAATTTTCGACTGTATGTGATAACTTTTCCTGTGAGTATACGAGTTTAGCCTGGGCCCTCAAATTTCTTTTGTGATCCAACAGCTTGTGGATGTTTGAGTCTGTTTGAGTTCATCAGCACGGATGCTGAGGGAGAAAATGTAGCTGGCTTCGAGGCTTGTCCGAATTTTACCTGTCATCCGATCAACTTTCACAGTTGACGTGGCTTCGTAATTGCAATTGCTAATGTATGACGATTGGATGGATTAACTCGCTGAGTTCTTAAGTATTGTCGTTGAAGATACGGAAATGAGAATACTTTTGATAGGTTATTTCAGTGAAAAAATGACGAAAAATACAGGCATTTTCTTTCATTTTTGTTTTCAATTTTTCTTGTCACATTCATAACAACGTAAATGCTTTTCAATTGATGGCGTGTAAAGTCAGCACTCAGGATAATTTGTGAGAATTTTTTCAGAATTTTCCGATAATGTGACGACGAATCATCTCAAATATACTGCAAAATGGAAACCCTGGAAGGAGGTGAGGGGGTCGATACAATCCCTTCGTATCTGAATAAATGGAAGAGTATTTGTAAACCCAATGGATTCGCTCGTATAACGAGTAAACATTCTCGCACTATCATACAGCTATACAAATTCCCGCGCGATTATTAGTGCAAAATGTTCAATTTTCAGCTACAGTCTTACAGTTTTACACTGTGAAAGAAAGTTCCTAAAGAGTCACTACGCTGAGCGTAGTGGATTCACTACTGCAATCTTGTGAATTCACAATTTTGACTAGTGATTTTATCGCGCCAGTTATGGAAATCGCCGACCAAAATTGTAAATTTACAAGATCAAAGTAGTGATTCCACTACGCTCAAGGTAGGTTACCCGTTTTTCTACCCTCAGCGCAGTGACTTTCGGAACTTTTTCTGCAGTGTACGATTTAAATATCTCAACGGTTCAAAAGTCAACAAGTCTCCTTACTGTCACTGCATATTTTTAAAAACTGAAAAAAAATTTGCAATGTAGAGATAGTATTCCAAGTTTTTGAGAATGTAATTTTTTCTAGACAATAACACGTGAAGCGGGAAGTATAATATATTAAACAGCTCATGAAACCGTGGATATACATGAAAAAATGTAAGCATACAAACTTTCGTTGACATCCTGCGCAGAGCTTCTATGCGCACTCATATGCACCCTATACTCAGGGCCGCATCGTAGAATGAGTCTGAAGCGCTGAGTAGCAGCTGACAAAAAGTCGACACGAACGTTGCAACGAGTCAAGTAATATTTTCCTCATAATCATCCTACGATTTTGGGTACTTCGACGTGACTTCCTAAATCTCTCCCAAACATTTGCAGCAAGTATTTTACTTAGGCAAGCTCTGCCCGTGGAATTTCTCTCTTGAGAAGAAAGAAAATACCAAATAACTTCATAGTGGATTCCTCCTCGTCCGGTGGCTATATACATTATGGAAAATTTTTCTCATCGACTTCTTCGGACAGTTTGAGCCAAAGTAACGATGATGAGAGGGATTCTGTGGCACCGACTTGTGTATCTCATGCACACAGTACAGAGAATCGACGATGTGAATAACGTCAGTGGTTTTGTAGGCGCATATTAAAAAGCCAAGTCGTATCGGGAACCACTCCCGCCGACTAATAATGTATAGATAGCCACTGGACGAGAAGGAATTCACTGTACAGTGATTTGAACAAGGCATTGGGTATGTAACATGCCATTCTACGCTAGTTCGGGTCTACATACCCAGGTGGCCTGCGATTTTCGCAGACCACAAGAAGATTACGGAAGCAATGCTGATATCACCTACAGTCCCCAACGTATCATTTTCCACAATATTCCTCTGTCTTAGAAAAGTCTCTCTGACGTCTAAGTCATGAGCCCAGCAGAGAGACTAGGGCGAAACAGTTACTCTTTTCTTTGACTGATTGTAAAATATCCAAATTCCAGACAATAGTATATCACGCACCTTCGTCCCGAGGTGCGTATAGTTCTTTTTAGTACACTTTCATCGAAATTCTATGGTTTCCGACACGATTTCGGGGCAAAATCCCGCACCACCGTACGGGTTAGGAAACTTCGGAGCATGAGTTGTAGCAGATCGAGAGCACAGCCCGAGGTCTGATGCGCATGCTCAGTCGTTTCCTGCCCTGGGCGGCAATGCGAGATTTTCTCCCCCGGTATCGAGGCGGAAACCACAGGCTTTCGATGCAAGTGCACTGAAAATTTTTTTTCTTAGTCACTTCTCATTTATTTCGATCACGATATGAGGCGGGAGTGGTTCCCGATACTTGGCTGCTCAATATGCGCCTGGAGAACGACTGACGATATTTACATCGTCGATTCTCTACACTGTGTGCATGAGATACACACTTCTGTGCCACAGGATCCCTCTCATTGTCGTAACTTTGGCTCTAACTGTCCGAAGAAGTCGACGAGATAAATTTCTAATAAAGAAAATACCAGTCACCAACGAGATCCAAAGCTGAAAATATTCTCCTGGCAGATATTTTTCCAGAATTGGTATTGATTCGATCAAGGGCCAATCCAAGAGTCCGTGCCCCTTCGTCTATTAGTAGTCACTGATTAGTTTTGGCATTCTCTGGAAAACATTAGGCGGCCGAATCAAGCTTACTTCTTCATCTATAGTATCGAGGTGGTCTCTGATGCTTCCAGGAAAGTTCAGCGATATTTGATAATACAGAATCGTATGTAAGACACCAAACAGCAGAGCGTGGAGAAATTCGGGGCCTGTGCATGTGATGTTCTCAAGACCAGGGAGCATAGTGATGATTGTTGGCCCAGTCAAGCCGTGTACATTCAGTCTTTGTCGATGGTTTTGTTGAGCAGGAGTTTTTTATAGCCCTTGGGTTGCTAAAGCTTGCCGTCGTATTCCCTCATTCGTCCGTACATGGGACTGCACTTCGGGGGTCTTATGAATTCGCTTCCTTCTACGTCCATCAGGTGTCTGTGCACTGTGCTGTATTTCTATTTCACACGTTTCGCATCCATAAACACACGTGTGGTGCATTCGCTGGAGAATTGCTGCCAGGGCTGGTTTGTCCGCGGTTAACAGTGAAGCAATGACACAAGTCTTGTGTTCTGTTTTGGTCTTGGGACATATCCAAGTTATCCCTTCCTGGAGAATCTCTTTCAACTCCCCGCAGAAAGGCTCGAGATTAGTGTTCATATCAGGCTTCACATCGTCGGCCCAAATTGCAGCAACAATAGTAAACATTTCTCTCGGATACTCTGGAAGCTCTGTGATTGTGTAGTATAGTGTCCAAACATCGAAGTCCGAACTATGAAAGAGTGATAGTCTATCAGTGTTGAAATGCAGTGTGATATCGAGTTGGGATTTTTGTCCAAATACTTTGTTGCATCTGATGTATTCAGACCTTTCTTCAGTGTCGGCGATGGAGTCCGAAGTTCTTCCAGATTGAGGCTAGAGTAGCTGGGAGAGATTGCTTTGTTCAAATAAGAATTTCATCTGCTTCTTGATATCAAAGGCGTCGAAACATCCATGTCTAACATCCAATTCACAGTGCAGACAGGTAGCTTTTGGTTGCACATTGCCGAAGCTTAGTCTGCATTCCTTGCAGTAGTAGTTTCTTGTGAGCTCATTTGCTAGTGCATACCTTTTGAGAATTTTCAGAAATTGAAATGCGCTATCTGGGAAAATGTTGTCCTCAGGCAGGAGTTCCTTGAACGCTTTCACGATGCTATCTAAACGAACTTTCGTACATTTTGAAATCACGAATACATATGCTATCAGGAACAATGACTCCGATAACGTATGCTTACTACCGCTGTACAAGGGTGGGTCGAATTTCCACTGACACTCTCGTCGTTGAAAGAATCACGAGGAATATCCTTCTCATCATAAGTGAAACAATCATCATCGAAATGTGGAACTCATGAAGGTTGATCATTTCCATCGAAAGATCCATACGAATCCATTTTTTCGTGGTCGTTGCAGAGAAAAGAATGCACTGCTGCTGGCAACTAAATTTTCACTGGAACACATGCTTGACGCTTCATAGGGCTCTCAAAAATCTATGAGAGAATAAGAGAGTTGTCAAATTCAAATCAAGAAGAGTGGGTAGCCGATTCCTCGAATTCCTAACATTATTCCTCGAAACGCGCCGTTGAATTTGAAGTGTGAATATCAACCAAAAAAAATTTCGTGCTATGAAAACTTGATGAATTATTTACAGCAAGAGCTCAAAGTTTGTATGTTTCTCAAGGGAATATCCAGGGGCGGCACTTTAGGTGCGCTCTGAGTGTGGTGTTGGCCGCGCCCTCTCTGATCCCTGAAAAAAAAAGAAAAAAAGGTCACCGGCTTTGTTCGCCGCACGAGTGACTGCACAAGAAAAGAGGATTGGTTAACCATGGTATGTCAAACGAAGAAGGGGTAACTGTGTAAATCAGATTTATATTTTTTGATATACACACATGCATCCATTCATACACGCTTATATATTACGTATGAGATAAGTGGATTCATTGTACCGAGAGCGCGAATGTTTGAGATCGGTACGGATTTCTTAGGATAAAGGAATCTAGATACTCATCGATATCGCTATCCTTGATTCTACCAGAGTATATATAGAGTATACAAGCACTGTTGAATCTTTCGTGTTCCATTGTTACTCTTGGTTGGTTTCTTATTCGTTTCATCACCGAGAAAGACCTCTCATTAGTACAGGAGGAGCCCGGTATGGTTAAAAGGATCCGAACCAATCTCGTCATTTGAGGAAACATGGCTCTTAGTGCGGGCCGCTCTTTTAAATATGCGACGATGTCTCTTAGATGCAAATTACTGCTCATTTCAGACTCAACATACATTTCATGAGCAACCATTTTCTTCTTCTTGGTAACCTTCGGATTTAAACTGAAAATGAAGCTTTTATCCTGGACTATGGTTGAGAACAGGCAATCCCGTTCTCGTTCCAAATTACTAGCATCAAATTGAAGATATTCCTCTCGAGATTCTGCTTCGTCATTATAGGAAATGCTGATCACAGAAGCTTCGACTCCTTTTTTCAGTATCAAATTCTCGAATTGATCAAGTATTCTCATGGTTTCACTTTCAAACCGAGAATACAGAGAACTGGTAGTTTTGTCTATGATTTGAAAAAACATTGCCCTGTAATGCTCCTCTGGGCTAGGAAAAGTGTGAGCTGTGTCACGAGGACTAGTTTCAAATCTTTTAGGCACATGTTTCTGAGGTTTGAGAACGGGATATTTTACTCCAAGTTTGTGAGCAAGTTCAATTATATCAATCCAAATCTTGAGGAAATCTGAATCATCTCTGAGTTTCATGATATTTTCTAGAGTTGCTCTGACCATAGCATGTGATACGTTTACGCACAGATCTTTTTTCTGCAATTCAGTGTTCAACAATTCGATTTGGTTAAAAATTATTATTGCCACACAGAGAATGAAATAAAACTCGAACTTCTGCAGATTTTCCCATGATGGTCTCCAAAGTTTCAGATTTTGTGTAGGGAGCTTCATAGAATCCTATGAAGAATTCATTAACTGTCAGGTCTTCATCGACACTCCTGATCGCAAAGGGAACTTGCTCTCGTTTGCTGATATCGCACGAATCATCACCTAATATACCAAATATGTAATTCGCCCTAATTGTATCGCTCTAACCATTCTCTGAGTTCCGGGATATCTTGACTCCTCGAAACGAGGAGTTTGTTCAGATTGGAATTAATTTTGTCATGACCGCGGAGTGCGAGCCCTTGCTTAGTCGAATAAAGGACTGATGTCAAGATTGCTCGCAGAGCTGTGCGATTTTTCATCCGAGCTATCTTATTCGCATGCGATAAATCATCAGCTATGTTGATAGTTTTGCTATTTTCTATTTGCTCTATGGCGCATTTATGATTCACTGTTTTTGTGCGTTTCCAGTTTCTCTACAGCATTTTTGAATGTTCTTAATCCATCATCAACAAACGCTTGCTTAGATCTCATTTGAAACTGCTTCGCAGCATAATCTACAGAAGATGCAATTCTCCACACTATCGTGGAATATCAATGGCAACTTTTCTTTCCACGTTTTGATACTTTTTTTCGATGGTTCTTCTGTGGATAACATATGCAATATCACATATGAGGAAATCCCAGAAACTTTTGACTTTTGCTGTCACTCCTCGATCGTTTCGGCTGTACGATGTCTCATGAGGCCAAACCAGTCAAATTTTCTTCGTTCAGATATCATGAAAGTGAACACCAAATTTGAGATCGATTGGTGGATGCAGATAGATACTAGAGAAGGTCATATGCGAGAGAACACCCGAAAATCGAGGAATTGACGTGTCACTCGGACTGACTCTCAAAATTCGTTGAGCTCTCACGATTCTAGCGTACCACAGCGTGGCCTGTAACTTTGCAGGCATATTTCTAATGTTTCGAAGTTGTGAATTTCCTTTTAGTAGGACATGTACATCGATGTACTGAGCCGTGACAGGCGTTGGACGGTCTGTCACTCCGTTTCGATAAGAAATTATTATTCCTGTTCTTGAGCTCATACACTTTTTAGCGCATCTTAGAGGAACTTTGCGATGAACACATTGTCTTATCCACGCGAAAACAAAAAAAACCGACCTCCTGCACATCTATGCACATCAATGGGGAAATCAAGGAATTGCGTTCAACTGGAATGAAATGAGTGTTCCTCGTGGTATATTTACGCAGTTCTCGGCGGTGTATACTTGCTGTAATGAACAGACGGACTCGTAAATACCGAGAAAGAGGTATAGGTATAGGGATACCAATATAATTCGAGAAAGATTAGCTTTTCATGGAAAATTATAGGGTAGTAATGTATAGATCCTTAAAAAATTTACAAAGATGATCACCATCTTTTTCCTCGGGAAATGCATCTTTAAGGAATTATTCTTGGTCGAAGTTATAGTCGAATTGGTTCGGATGAATTCAATAGAATTGTTTATAATAGGTTCAGACTATTATATCATGATAGTTTAATCAATTTCAAACAGAAAAGGTCACTTAGTATTTTTACCTAAGTTTCATCTTTTCGAGAGAGAAATAGCTGATTTCGCGCGGTGCTTTCACGACTGCATTCAGGGTTGGAAGTCGCAAAATTGGCTATTTCTATCACTCAAAGACGGCCAAACCTGAATGAGTTACTGAGAGATCTTTCTTGTTCGAAATTAACTCAACTATCATTGAAAAGTACAACATTTCACATTAAATATCAAATTGTCGAGAAATGAAAAAAATGACTTTTAGGACTTCGATAATTTTGTGTTTCCCAATCTCCTGAAGAGTGGAAGTGATTTAGTGGTGTAGGGAGAGAAGGATGGGTGAGGGAAACCTAAGGCAGAAGAGCCGAACGAAAAAAAATTTATCCTGTCTCCTCCGAGCAGCCGACTAGATATTGATATTGATATTGATATTGATATAATCCATTCACCCAAAGACGATAGGTCCCAAGGGGCACAAAAATGCTACGGGAACATGTTACATATGATGTATATAACCCAAAATCTTGAGAATGCATACAAAATGAACGAAAGTGAGTATGGTAGACGTAAAAATTAGCACATGTAATATGAAATGCGTGTAATGAGCAATTTGATCAATTGATTCATCAATATACGAATGTATTGGGTGACTGTCCATTGCCAGAGCTTGAAGTGAGGGAATGTAACAAGTAAGCGTTTGATCGATCTAAAAGGTCTCCTCATTAAAACACATAGGACATCAATGTTCTTGATTACTATGCAGACTGGTAGAATATCGAATCAAGTGACTTTTCAAAACATCTATACTACTGGAGTCTTGTGGAAAGTTAGAGAGGTAACGTGGTTTTCAGTTATGGATTCCCCTTCATCCGTTGGCAAATTAGATGTGATGAGTGACTCCAGTACACTAGATACAAAAGGATTTTATTGCCAAGGTCTTGTCAATTCTCTTCAAAATTCCGACTGGAGTGCTGATCAGGTGATCGAACGTACAACAACTTTGTTCGATCCTGTCACTCAAAAATATATACGAAAGTAATAGATCTTCCTCATTAGTCAATAAGAACTCAAAAAATACATACATAATGGTTTTTGCCTATTATGTCTACCATCCTCTGATTTCAATGGATGAATTATGCCACTTGTTAGAATTTACCATCACTGCCTAACAAGTCACGATTTATAAGTCTTCTTGTTTTCCCTGATGAGGGGTGCATTTTACGCATCGGAAACGTCGGAATTTTGAAGAGAATTGACAAGACTTTGGCGATAAAGTCCGTTTGTATCGAGTTTACTGGAGACATTGAATGAAAGTTCGAAGACACTGGATTTGAACATTGGAAAAACAATATCACCAGATTGCAATTTCACTGATCCATGTAGGCTCGTACTACATACATCGATAATGTTCCGTGAAAGATAATGGGGCTTTCGCGTTTTGATTTGACGCAATGAACTGGCTAAGAAGTATTCTCTTCGGGGCTTAGCCGCGAGCTACCTTATTCGTTCCCGATAAGGGGTAACACGATCTCTCCAAGGAATGGTACCGAAGACGAATCTGGTGCTGGCGTTCTGAGCACGTTGCAGTCTTGTGTTCTATTCATTGGAGAGATCGTGATGAACAAGTCAGACACGGTCGAAGAAAGGAGGGATGAGTGGCTCAAGAAGGGATCCGTGAAGAGGAAAAGACGAAGGATACTGATGTAGGTGTAGTTTCCTGAGGGTTCCAAGAACACGCTGCCAAATGTATGACACGTACCTTCTCCAATTCAGATCAGATATCATCAAGACAACTAGATTTTTTGCTTCTGACACGAAATCGATCCGAGTACAATCAATTATTATGAAAGAAAAATTGCTTATGTCAAGAAGTCGAAGATTCTCAGAGCTGCCCTGAATCATAACTTTGGCCTTCTTGAGGTAGAGGGTAAGACCGTTGTTGACTGCATACTGGTTAATTGCGTTAGCGTCTTTCTCGACTAGTCGAAAGGCATTATTGATCTCATAACGGTAACAACTACGGTATATTTACGTGTCATCTGCGTGAATTATGTGCCGTGTGTAGCGTAGAACATTGGGCAAGTCATTGATGAAGATAGGAAACAGTAAGGGGCCTAGGAGTGAGCCTTGCGATACACCAGCAGTCGTGTCAATCCAGTCAAAAATGTTGCCTCCTTCACCAATGACCGCTTGACATCTGTTGGACAGGTAGGAAAGAAACCAGCGAATAGATTCCTCGTAGATTTGCGAGGTACGGAGCCTGTAGATTTGAATCTCGTGTGGGATTTTATCGAATGACTTAGAAAAATAAGAAAGGACAAGGATTGTAAACATTGATTCGTCGATGCCTCTCCGGGCATCATCCAAGATACCGAGTAGGGCAGTCTAAGTGCTATGGTCCTCTCGAAAACCAGCTTGCCACAGGCCGAGAAGTTCATGCTCTTCTATAAATTTTTCAAGCTGACTGGAGACAACTTCTTCCAGAGTTTTGGATCACTCAGAGAGCCGTGCGATTGGTCTCAGGTCGGATAGGTCGGCAAGGTTAGAAAAGGAGTTATGGAGGAAGGAGAGCAATGGATAGATGAAGCAGTGACCGAATGAATGATATGTCAAGGAGTAGGACGGAGGGTATAAAAGTAGCAGCTCTACACATATCACTTTCAGTTGTGACTGAACAGCCAACCGAAAACGGGTCAAGGAAGAAGGACAATAATACATTAATGAAGCAAATTAGTGATAAATGAAGAGTGAACAGTGAAAAGTGAAGAGTGAATAAAAGAGCCTAACACATAGAGTATAGAAGGAGTCCAACGACGTAAATTTCATCCAATCTCCTCCCAGCAGCCGACCAAAGAAGAAGTTATGGAGGGAGGGAATTTGTCGGGAGATGTCAGTAATGAAAAGAGTGAATCATTGATAAGTGGAAAATGGAAAGTGAATGAAAAAAGCTTACTACAGAAGGTATGAAAGAAGCCGGACGACGGAGATTTCATCCAGTCTTCTCCGAGCAACCGACCAGAGAATAAGTCATGAAGAATGGAGAAAAACCGAGAGATGGAGCAGTGACCGGGTAAGAGATCTGTGAAAGAAGTAGAAAAAGGGGGTATAACAGAAGAGGCTAACGTAGAATCCGTGCAATTGCGACCAAAAAGCAAACCAAGGACCGGTCATGAAGGACGGGAAATAGTGCATGGAACAGTACATTACGCAACTAGGGAGTAAAAGAGGACGAGCCCCTTTCGGGTGGATATTGGTACTCGATACGCAGCCGAGAACAATAGAAACCCGGGAGGTGGTCGTCCTCTTTAGTTCCCAATTGCGTATGACACTTTTTACTACGAGGAATCGAAAATTCGCGTCACTTATCCTTCGCGTAGCGGGAGTAAGAGGCGTATTTTAGTCCCTAGTAGTGAAAATTGAATTGGATAGAAGTGACAAGTGATAAATGAGGAATGAAAAGTAAGAAAGGAACTCCAAGAATGCCTACGATTGAAGGTGGAGTAGGAACCGAACGACAAGAATTCCTCAGACTGAACATTCTCACGCCCGAACCCAGGTGATGAACTGTCCTGCGCATGTTTGACATACTTACCAGGAGAGACCATCACATCCGGATCACGGATTTGGCTGAAACTCTAGGAATAGTCTCCCTTTAGTGCCAAAAGATGAAACCCAAAATTATAGACCCTAACGCTCAAGCGTTTCCGAGCTACAACCGAAAACATTAGCATTGCCCATATGGGCCCATGTTAAAAATCATACATATAGGTATACCTGCAATGCTAATGTCCTTGGCTGTAGCTCGGCAACGCTTGAGCGTTAGGGTCTATAATTTTGGGTTCCATCTTTTGGCACTAAAAGGAGACTATTCCCAAAGTTTCAGCCAAATCCGTGATCCGGATGTGATGACCTCTCCTGGTTAGAGTAGTCCATGGGTTCAATCTAAGGCTCGAATTTATAGTGGTAATCCAGAGTCCGGATAAGCTAATCCGAGGCGCCACAATCGCCAGTCCTAATAGATTCGCGAACTCGCCGCACCGATTGTGGCGCCTCGGATTAGCTTATCCGGACTCCGGATTACGACTATAATTCGGGCCTATGTACGATACGTAATAAACGCTTAAGGTGAGGCCGTAATCCGCTGAATAGACATAAATCAGTTCGGAGGATAAGTCGAATTTTACTCGACCAAATGACTTCGGACTTCACATGCATGTATGAAATGCATGTCTTAATGGCGCTACGAAGCCAAATACTTAAATTTCACTGAAAAAAAGTGTCCAGATGAGGTTTACTCGAGACGTCGGAGGTTCCCGCTCTCTAGCAGACGAAGTTTGTGTACACCTCATTTGGATACTTTTTTGAGTGACATTCGTGGCGCCATTGAGATATGCATTCGATAGATGTATGTAAAATTCCAAATCATTTGGTCGAGTGAAATTCGACTCATCCTCCGAACGGATTCAGGGCTACATTCAATATGGCGGCGGACTACGGCCTGGCCTTAAGGCAATTTCGTGAGTTCTAATATGAAGGAAGGGACCTGACGGGTGGACGAACACCAGATAATGATCTTGAGACACTTAGTATATGAAAAAAACATAATCTAGTGAAAAGAATCGAGAGATTTCCCCCTGTATGCTCAGTCAAGCTGGAGAGGAATCTAGTAATCTCCCAGGTAAGGTCAATCAACCTGATGGAAGTTCTAGTCGTTTTCTCAGCCAAATTAATTAGTTGGGGGGGGGGGGGGTCGAGTGATGTTCCCAGGTCAGGTTAGTCAGTGCAGGGGAGAATGTAGTGATTATTTCAGGTCAGGTCAAACGATCTATCGGAAGATCTAGTAAGTGACGAAAAGAGGTCAGGTGATATCGGACAAAATTTGTGATTTCACCCCAGGTGAAAATAGTCTATCTAGGGTTAAATCTAATGATCCCCGACCATGAAATGTCAAACAGATTAATATACCATGATTTATTCCAATAAACCCATGAAATACATGAGAAGGTTTGACCCTTCATATGCTAAATGTCAGAATTCACTAACAACATCATCATCAGGAATTCTAAACGGGATCAGATTTATAGCAGCATTAGAGATGATCACGAGAGGTTTTCATGATGAATTCTGCGTGTGTTCCTTCAATGATAATTTATCCATACATCTAACCCATGTACATGATCTGGTCCAAAATATTCTAAAATAGAAATTTCTCAGCCGAAGGATTGGAAAAGTCGTCACATTTGGGGAAAATCTTGCGGATGAGCACCGAAAGAGCAGCCGTGGACACATCCGACGCCATGACTTAATAAATGTAGTACATCTGCATATTCAAACTACTGAGTATGATATTATCTCATTATGTTGAGATTAATCGATATAGTCCTAAGTTGATTTGCTTCCTGTGTGGTCTATTTTAGATTATGTGCATTATTAGAAGAAGTATTCCATATCGTAGCTTTGGGAATAGCTTCGCTTGCAGTGAGCGCGTTGTCCATGGCGTATTACTACGTGAGTAAGATCAGATGATCAAAAGAAATCCTATAAAATCGGGTAATTTGACCTCTAAATTCCAGGTATTAAGAGGAAATGCCCCTCTGATCAAGAAATGTCTTGCAGCTGCCCTGATACCATGGATGTATATTTTACTCATGATATTGAATTTATTGGGACAAGATGTCATCAACTCCAGTGACGCCGTGTTCGATTCTATGTAAGAACATCATTTCTTAAGCCTTTGAAATAGAAATTTTGAATATGGTTAACAGCAGTCATTTTTATTCCAGATATATGTGCGATTGGTATCGAGCTCGTCCAAAAGATCGTAAAATATTGCTATTACTGATGCAAAGATCGCTACGAGTATCGTATTTAACGGCTGGTAAAATATCCATCCTCTCCTTGGAATCATTTGTGCAAGTACGTTAATTGTCCGTTTAAGAGAAAAATTACATATCATTTCTCAAGTATCACTGAATATTCAAGCCATTCAATTTCAGCTCATCAAACTATCAACCAGCTATTTTACTGTTTTGGTTTCCATGAGCTCCAAGACCGAAGTATAGCGGCATTGTGAGTGAGACGATCACCGGCAGTTTTGTATCATAGTGAACAAGAATATATTATTATACGTTATCTAAATCAAGAATACCATTGCATCGTTCGTTGGCGGCTGAAGAAATCCACTATTTATCTCAACGTGTATTAGCAAGAATTAAGCGTGCATCAAAATAAAAGGAAGTTATAACACGAAAATCCGAGCCATAGTCATGATGATATATTTAGCTCGTCATCACAAGCGGGAGGAACTTACACAATGTGAAACTGGACTCCTGACGTAATGATGTCTCAATAATTTAGAAGAATTGGCAATACTTCTAGGGTAGTTACTGCATGATTCACAGATCCAACTCTTTACCGAAAGAGAAGGGATGTTATTAACCCCTTGGTTCCAAGTAAAAGTTCGATCATTCCTATGGGAAAACAAATATTCAAGGAAATTCGTCAAAATCAGATACTATTGAGAACATTTGCGAAGGCAACGAGTTATTGGCTACGATTTACATCTCTGATTGACCGATCATCGTCTTTTATCTTCAACTTCATGCATCTATTCCTCATAACGGAGAGAAAATACTGAGTGACACAATATTCCCATGTATAGAGGTATCGAATCTTCTTTTATAATTCATTGCAATCGTAATAATTCCTTTTCCGTCTCTGATGTAAATAGCGTCTGTACGTGAGTATCATTTTTCATGCTGAAAGATTCCGTACCCAATAGGCCGATACACCAAATCAGCGAAATGTCGCAAATGAATGAATTTGCAATCTCCGAGAGTAATTATTACCTCCCTCTGACGTAGTTCTCAGCGTTGACAGGAACTATCTATTCATTCAATATTCTCAACATTATTGACCAACTTGTGGTGAAAATTCTCGATAACCGACGAGATTTCACTTGATCAACACTATAAATTGTTTTTGAGATTAACGGAGCTGTGGCCGTCTTCAATCTGTACCTACAAAAAATTGATTCACTACAATATTCAACTCTTGAACGTAGCATATGGGCATTCCTCTGAAGCTATCAACCTCCATTGAGAATGGAACAAATAAATCCACATCTGTGGTCTTCTGCCTGCGTGTTATTAAGGCTAGTTCGAAGGAAATCCGGATATTTCGCCCAATAGATGGCGCTTTGATCGCTTTATGCATGCGATCGGAGATAATGAATCAATTTTTTGCCTCATAGTATTTAAACCTCACATTTCCGACTCAAAGAAAATAATGCAAGTGAAACTTCGTAACAATTCAAGCCGAATGAGTTGTTTCGCGCTTGGCAATTCATTCTACATATCGAGTAAATCGTAATTTTTCGATCCGCTGAGCGAGGTATCCTGCTGAATGCTCACTCCAGTTCATGTTTTTTGCGAATTAGATTTCGAATTTCCGGATGTAGAAGGGCTCATTTGATTGTTTTTTTCAATACACAGGTAGAATACTCCCTGATTTTGGCTGAAGATATCATGTTGTTGAGTAATAAACAGAAATAAGGGAGACAACGCGGTGTCTGACCCCATCTCGGACCCCATACTTTCTTCATGTTTTTCTCGTTCCCTAGAGAACAGAATAGTGTGAGATTTTGTATGGCCTCACAAAATAAGATTTAGAAGGCGGGATGCTAGCTGGGCAACTCATACAATTCCAGCAAAAGCGTATAAACAATAGTTCCGCTCTCAGAATCATTGCATGTAGCCGCAACCTGGAAGTGCGCCGGTGCGTGTCTGGTTGCGGTTTTGTGGGGACTCCGGACTGTCGACAATCGAAAACTGTTTGATGGATTGATCTGTAAATCCTTTCAGCATATGTTTAGGTGGTCATCTAACACTCATATGGATTTCAGGAAGATCGATGATAAGCTTCCGGAGAACGGGTGCACGAAAAAACAACGCACACACACTAAAACATGAACTATTTCTGCAAATAACCATTTTTCTCCACCACCGAGGAAGTATTACCTACAATCGAAAGATCTTGGCTAGAGGAACCGAATGGTGAAATCCGGAAAACCGTATATTACGATTTTTAGAATAAAAAATTGACATGGCTGTTAAAGCGTGTCTGATTGGGTCTTTCTTTGCTCAATAATTTCTTATCGACACCTCGATCGGTCTTGTTAAAATTTATACGGATGGTAAATGGTCTTCCGAGGATGTGATAAGAGGATTTACGGCTCATTCTATCGAACCGTTTTCAGTTTATTCGACTGAAAGAACGTGAATGTCAAAATTTTCGTAGAATGGATTATCTATTCACATATACTTTCGCTCACAATTTTCGCCCCAAACTTTTGGTTACCTATAGAAACATTTTTTGTCTATTGTCCGTCACTTAATTGATGTGAATTCTCAATTTCATCCATTATCATTGTTGAAATCATTGATTTTTCATCATTCACGAAAAAATCATGTGATATTCCTTTCCTATCCATTTATGGCAAATTGATATCAACCAATCGACTTATCATTGCAAAATGAGCATCTCATAGTTTCCTCAAAATTCATTAAGGGAGTCTTTTTAAAAGATCTTCTCAAAATTTATCCAAAAACTGTGCATTTTCATCTTTTTAGACGCATAAATCGAAAACGGTTTAATAGAATTAGCTGTAAATCCTTTCAGCACATGTTTGAGTGGTCATCTACTACTTATATGAATTTCAAAAAAAGTCGATGGAAGGATTGTAGAGATCGTGTGCACGAAAATATTCCCCAGCAATTGTTTCATCACACTCACCGGTTTTTCAGAATGACGCGCATTTCATGTTAAAGATCTCGAAATCATAATATATAACAATAGAATATTGTGGTTTCGATTAAATTTGGATTTACTTTGCAATATTTTCTTCGTGTAAGTAAGATATTTTGGGTTGTAGGTCAAATGTTTGCTTACTGAAAAAGGAAGGATTGTACTTTTTGACGCTCAATCATTATTTTTGTAGATTATTGGATGTCTGTGTCTGTTAGTCAAAAACAATATCAGATTTTGAAATGAGCAAGCATTCTTAATCAAAATTATTTTTTGATACAAACTAGTATCTTTTGAGACAAAATAGTATTTTTAATCAAAATTCTCGAAACTAAATGAATTTGGTTTCAATGAAAATTTGATGAATACAATATAAACCAAAAAATCCAGGCCTTCATTGACCTGGACTCAAACTTTTTGCCATCCGATTCACCCGATGTGAGCCACTAAATAATTCTCTAGAGCCGACTAAACCCAACTCTATAAACAAATGACGCAATTGGAATTCAATAAACCTTTTAAGGTAGTATGAATAAAATGCCCCCTCCTCTCAAATACGGAAAACAAGCGACAGCGAAATTTTAATGTATTTACATCACTCAAACAAAAGGATTGTACATATATACCGAAGTTCTTGTTCGTAGTAAGTCAATTTTCATCGAGTCTGCAGTACAGTGACAACTATACGAGTCTATCAACGACAAAATTGTTAAAATTATGAAGAAACTTTGTATTTATGTTTTGGTGACCAGTTTTGCATTAAGTGAGTTTTTTAAAATATTCATTGATCAAGATCAATCCCCTGGATAACTATCATATTCAAAACAATCAGAATCTATCATTTAAGAGACATTCAAGTTCTTTCCTGTCTGATATATATTTACCTCCATGATCCAAATTATATTCACAAATTGACTTCAATCATGTATATTGTATTATTTTTGTGTAAAAAGTTATGTTAATTTGCGGATGAACTGACTCCTCTCTATCGCTAGTATGAGATTCCATTGTTTTTGAAAATGGGTGATTAGAGGGTGGAGAAAGTTGGAAAAATGATTTACTTACATTATATGATTGACAATTTCTTACATTGCAGCCACGTGTTATGACCTGACGCGCTTTGCCTACAGGAAGCAGCAAGTGGGATTCGATGAATTTCAAGTGTCTTTAAAAGTACATGGAAGGCATGTATGTGGTGGAACCTTGATAAGCCACACGCATATTATCACGGCCGATCAATGTATCGATGGATTCCTGAAACAATTCCAAGTGAAGAGCATTCCAACGATGAACGTTGAGTTCTTTTCGGATTCAATTTGGTCCAGAGAAAGAAGCAAAGTTGGCACATTCTCCAAGGTTGTATCGGACTTTGATAAAGGAGGGAAAGTCTCATGGGATACTATTGGCATTATAAAGGTACATAATTTTGTATTCCTCTACAATCTTTAGAAACAGCAAAACTGATTGAGACCGTTGATATAATTCCAGCTAGTGAATAAAATTGAGGCACCCAGAAACACCGAATTTCCAAGATTATTCAGCAAAAATCTTGACATTCCGCAGAATGAGATGATTATTGGATCTGAAAAGAATAGGAGGACTCTGTGGCATGAAACGCGCTCGTTGAATTTATTTTGGATACGGTCTCTTCATCATGAAAAATGCATAAAACACTTTCCACTTCTTGGTTCAGTTTCTACGTGCGCAGTTCTCGAATCTGATACAAAGGATTGCAAGGTAAGTCGATGATGTCAGAATATCTTTCATTAGTTTCTTTGATGACGTACTCTTCTCGAGTAATGTCATTCAATTCAATGACCAGATACGTTATGGACTTTCTCTGATCTTATTCATTTTGCTCACAAACCATTTACTATTCTAGTGCAACAATGTGAACTCCGTCACTCTGTAACAGCTTTTGCTACCATTTATTCTCAATGCCTGAAAAGAGAAAGATGATCAAATTTCTTGGACAACAAATGAGGAATAAATTGCAAATTAGAATCCAAATTGCGCGAAAAAATTTTTATAAAAAGGAAGGGATCAGATTACTCTCGGAATTAGAATCCTGTAATTTTATTATATTTTCACTCAAGAAAACAAAGCATGTTCCTAATTGCTCTGAGCTCGCGATAATAGATAAATTTGTTCCACTTTAAACTCGTGGATCCTGAAGGACTCAAATCTTACAAACTTCGAAGAAGAAAAAATCATGGATTCGCTCAAACACGGAAATGTGGCTCGCCACGACTCCGGACCGATAAAATCTACTTCACAGTCATTTTGCAATGAACATTTTCATGTAGAGGTCTTCCTTTTAGACAAAATCACCCAATCATTAGAGGTTAAGTGTACCTAACTTGCTTCTACATGCATATCTCCTCTCTTAATTCTTCGGAGTGAACACTCCCTTGGTGGCAACTCTGAAAGGAGGAAGATTCACTATTCCTGAATGGAAACCCTACTCGGGAGCAAATGGATCTTACTATTTTCGAGTAGCTACGGAGGAGGGGATTCATTCTGAAAAATCAAGACAAGAAATTTAAAAACAAACGGCGCTGGTTGACCTTCTCGCGAAGTTTTTTGGGCCATGTTTGGCCAAAAATAAGGGATGTCTTACAGTTTTTTTAGCCTCACTGAGATGTCTGATATTTGGAGGGGGACTCATTTCCGAAAGATATTTGATATCATCTCTCATGCCCAAAGAGATGGCCAATTTAATGAATGATGAACACAGATCGAATCACATTGAGAAGTACTTACTAGGAGAGGTCATCACATCCGGATCACGGATTCGGCTGAAACTTTGGGAATAGTCTTCTTTTAGTGCCAAAAGATGTAACCCAAAATTATAGACCCTAACGCTCAAGCGTTTCCGAGCTACAGCCAAGGACATTAGCATTGCAGGTATACCTATATATATGATTTTTAACATGGGCCTATATGGGCAATGCTAATGTTCTTGGCTGTAGCTCGGAAACGCTTGAGCGTTAGGGTTTATAATTTCGAGTTTCATATTTTGGCACTAAAAGAAGACTATTCCCAAAGTTTCAGCCAAATCCGTGATCCGGATGTGATGACCTCTCCTGGTTAGTCACGAATATTTATTTGAGTCACAATATTCATGGCATGGATGAATCACCCAATGATTGCATTTATGAATCGATCGATACAAAAGATAGAGTCGATCCTGGGACATGCCTGCTCATTTTTGAGGACAGTTTATAGAAATATTCTCAGTGTCTCACATTCAGAAGAGGGCTCATACCTTGTCTGATCCCTGATGATGGTGTCTTTTTTTCGGCGATGTCTTATTTTCGGGTGTATCTTATGTTTAGGAAGACACAGCATGATGGTCATGTTGTAATATGATAAAATCAGTGATTCGAATTGATCCTTGATGGTTTGTGCATTTTTCATCAAGATAAAAGTTATTTTCGCTGTTTAGGATTTGTACAGCTAAGGAATTGCCGAGCAAAGGTTCAACCAATATTAAGGCTCTGTAGTGCATTCGGTTTTTGATTCGGTTCCTAATTTCAAGACGTTGAAAAATACGAAGATCATTTCAAATTGTAAAACATGAAGGTTGACATTGTAGCGGACCCACTTTATACTCCCAATGTCCTTATCTCAAAAGGGCATGGTGTATGGATTTTTTCACGTCTCAGAATGTGTTTATTACGTCAAAATGAGCCGGAAATCGTGATTTGGACCGATAAAAAAAATTTTCGATGCGTTTGACGGTATTGAAAACGATTTTATGCACTTCATCGCCGGTTTACATTGTTTTAAAATATGGGAGCATGTTGGGTACACCACTTTATGAACTTGCGGGAAATTACTTTTTAGAAAAATCGTGACATCTTGGCTCTGACTGATCAGATATTGAACCCACATCAGCTCACTTTGAGAGTTTTGGGACAAGCTTCGAAATCAGCTTTTGTGCGTTGAGAAATGTTGTACTGAATTGAAATTGTTGAGAAAATAAATTAGCAAAGGCAGGCTAGGTACCTCACTAATAAAACTTTGAGGCATATTATTCATTATGTGAGTAAAGTGATATGTTTCAAATATCTTACTAAGCTCTAACAATATATTACAGGATATCATTGGTCACCCTGTTATCTATGACGGAGAAATTTTCGGCATCGTTACTCATACTAGCGATAATTGCAATCAAGGAAGCCTAATCGTATACGCCAGAATCAATGGATTTATCTCATCTATACAGAAAGAGATTAATCATCCTCATAAATGTTTGAAACCAGCGTGTTACAATGTTCAAGACATCACAGATAGTCATTACGCCGAAGAAGACGAAGAAAATGAGTTGGGCCTTCAAAAGGCAGTAAGGTTGCCTTCGCTATCAAATAATGTTGGGAATTCGAGAAACGCAGCAGTGAATTTTTGGGGTTCTAACTGATTTTTGCCGGATGTACATGCATTTCGATTGTATGGATTACTATATCAATTCTTGTTATTTAAGCCAACGAATATTCTATTCCGTTGGAAACAATGATGATCTCTGAAAATCATTTTGTCAATCTCATCTGTATAAATTACATCTTTCCTGAATTACGGTGCAAAGATGACGTATGAATGTATTGCCCTTGTCTTGTGATTCTCTTAGAAATATAATAAGTATTTAGAAATTTAATTCGATTCGTTTATTATATTGTCAAGGGAAAATATTCCACATCCTTGTAATTTCCTTACGAATCCAACTTTGCAAGACGCGTGATTAATATAAAAATACGTGTACAAGAATTTTCTTCCCAAAAAAACTGGTGGAGTTCAAATGAATGATAAAATTCAAGCGATGGATAGATTCAGAAAACTCGATTAAATGTTATGACCTCGGTCGATGTGAGCTTACTTGTCATTGACACGGTACAAATAACTTCGATATTTGAATAATTTTTACTTATCAACGATATTGTATCAATAGCTTCGATATTTGAATGATAACAGCTGACTAAAGAAAATAATTTTCAAGTCAAAGCGAAAATTGTCGATTACTTATCTATACAATTCGAGAGAAAACTAAAAACCGTTATCGTTAACAGAAGACTTGATCCAATAAATGTGAAAGATTAATTCTTGCACTTGCAACTATGAAACTTTGGTGAGCACTACAAAAAACGAGATTTGAAAATATCAAGAACTTGGAGCATGAAGATATCTGTGCGTTGTTGGACTTACTCGAAACTTGACGTGCATTTTGTAATCATCGGAATATCCGTTCAATAGTACTTTACTCATAGCTGAATACTTTGTTCTGGGTCCTTTTTTCTTCTCCTCAGTTTTTTTCGTATTCAGTTGTTATTTTCTGATACTGTAACTGATGTAAATTTGATCTACAAGACTTATACATATAAGTCGTTGAAATGGCTTTGGAATTGTAAAATGTATACATTAGACAATGTTATGTTATCTTATGACTCACCAAATCGATTGGAATTCTCGCTATCCTTGGTCGAATTAATCAAATAATTGTCATTCCTTTTGTTTCTTAGTTTCTTCGTCACACAATAAGAGAGCCGCAAGCAGAATCGTAAGAAACTGATGAAAATTTGATATTTTGAGTTGTTCTAGACATGTTCCTGGTAGAAATTTTATTCAAAGTAACACATTAATGGTCATAAAATGACCATGCATTTGTTATATTGAAACGAATTTCCATTAGAGGCTGAGCAATTCCCACTCAAGATCTAGCTCAATTAACAATTGATCGGTCAAATTTTCAATGTTGAGAACATTCCTTTAAAATTCTTTCTGGAGTCATCCCACAATATCGTTCACTGCAAATGGCTAAGTAAATCCCCCTCTCCCCCATTTCATGAATTGGTGATAATATCTCCGAAATAGCTGGTTACGAAATAGTCAGTTTTACTCATTTTCTTCGAGATCGGAGCTGTTGAAATGTAAATTACGCTTGTTACACGTAGTGTTCAACGTCGCACAGAGGGACGCGAATCTTGCCAAAATTGATCATTTGGTAACCGAATCAAACATCGATTGAGATGGTCTTTAAAAAAGGCAATTGATGCACAACAGCGAGAGTAAGCGTCTTTTCATCTCTTACCCCTGGGGAACAGAGGGTCTGTTAATGAACAATCTGTTTCAGACAATTTCTTACAATAGTAGGCGCGGGGAAATTTCCATTTTCCTTACGTAACGATACCCCGCCCCTATATGATGCTCAAGTCGAAAGACATCCTTCGAGTATGCAAAATCCAACTTTCACGCCCTTGTATCGAAATCTACTATAAATATCGATCACACAAACGGATCCTCTCCTAGCGAGTAAAATATCGTAGTACAAACGCTAGAGCCTGGTTCTTGTTTTGCGAGTCGTCAAACAGAAATTAATCTCTTAACTGGTTCACTGCGAATGCAGTTTTTCGTAATTTTTGGTTAGTCATCATCACGACCCTCGTTCTCGGAATAATGCAAGTGCACTGGGAATAGCTCTGTTCCGACTCGTCATTTATACCCTTGATGAACTAAAACGCAAATGAAAATGACTATTGAGAATAATTTTTGAAAAAATATGAGTCGGCAAAGATTAAAAGTTGAAAAGTTGCGGGCCCCACCGGTGCGGCCCACTTTTTATTGAGTTTCAGTTTTAATCAGACAACGTATACATATGAGAGGTTCTACAGAACTTTTGACATTTGGGTTACTGCAGAATGAAATTTTTTTTCATGGTACGCGTCTGGAATCAATTTGAGTGGTAACTAGAACCTCAAAAAGGAGTGGAAAAGTGCGTGCCCACTAATTTGGGGGAATGTTATTTCTGTACCAACCAAAAACGTTCACAGACGTCCAAAGGACTTTTAGATACTCTCAGTCGAATGTAAACCCATCGGATCATTCGCGCACTGCTAGATGTGGTTATCGATCAGATTTTTGAGTAATTCTGACTGAAAAGCAACGATTTTTCTGCCTCGCCAGCTCGTTATTACACCACGAGGGGTATTCAAGGAAAATGGCTCTGGAAACTAGAATCATCTCAACGCGTCTTTGTATGATTCGGGATCGTGATAATATTTATTGATATATATATTTATATTTGAATACTAAGGTCCCAGAGTGTTTTTCGATCGACAGTATATAGGTGGTGCTGATGGCGAGAGTAGTGATAATCACGAGGTAGAGCTCCATATTTTAAGCAGATATGGCGAATGCTATTTTTTTTCTTTTTTCTTCTCCAATTGCTCCTCTTGCTTCTCTCGTTTAAGTCTCGATTTTTCCCTCTTGACTCGAGCATTGTTTTCACTATTCTCCATGAATCAATAATATTGAATATCCTATCTTAATCGACGATCTAGCACCACGCAAGCTATTTCCCATGTATCTAATTTTGAAATCCTCTCAAAATGGTTATAATAGTCGATTTGCACAGAGTTGTCGTCGAATGCCCGAAACCGATATTGATAGTAGAGCTCAGAATCAGGAAACAACTAGTTGCGCGAATAACTACAAGCCCCCCCCCTGCCGTACACAGTCGTCCAAAATTCTCTACAATGTTTACCGGTGAGCACAAACATACACATCTACAGCGTAATGCTGTGTCTATGTTTGATGAGCCTGTACGACAAGCCGGAGCTCTGAAATTCCTTCTGCTCAAGATCTCGCGCCTCGTCCGTAATTCTTCAATTGACCGTAAAATTTTTGAATAAAGTCTATGGTGGCATTTGAAGGTAGAATGGGTTCTCTGGTGTGATTAATCTGTTTCCAAGATGATATGAGCGATTGCAACCTCATAGAAGTGCTGAGACGGGCTCGATCACATCGACCCCTTCGATACAATTCTTGTAATGCTTCTCACTCAAATAACATTCCATATCAGGACATGAGAACTATAGGATATTGTTCAAAAATAGGCGGAGAAAAATGGGCAAAACATTCCAGGAGCGTGCCCCCCTTCTCCCCCTCGTGCCGTGGAAATTTGACCATTTTGAGTCGAGTGGGCGCATGAACTGACCCATCTTCTTGATGCTATCATTTAAACGCAATTGGTCGCACGCACCCAAACCAAACGGGATATTATTGGTGTTGTTTCAAGCTATTGAAATACGTTTCGATCATGTAACTATCGCAAATGTTATTTTTTTTATAAGCTCAGTACGGGAGATCTCAACTTTTCGTGAAAACACGGTTACGCGACTTCGACGTTTGTTTATGAACGCCACGTTGAAGGCACGCGTCTGAAACCAATCTTTTCTAAATATACAGGGTGCCTAAAATGTCACTGAATTTTGGCAGAATTTTTCGAGCAATGTTATTTTTGCAGCAGGCTGAAGAAATCAAAAAACGGCGCGAGTACGCTAAGGGATACCCAAAGAATGAGGGTTGCGGGCCGTGCTGTGGATAAACAGATTCTTTTGACAGAACAGCGAATAGAGTACACATTCCGAGGCCCTCAAAGCTATTCAAATCAACTCCGACACTTTGATCATCTTTTGAGGTTCAGAGATAGCGTGCAGTACGCCTAATGTCAAAAGTTCTGTAGAACCTCTCATATGCAACGGCTTACGTCTTGATTATTTCTCTTTGTTTATGTTGTGATGAGCATGTGTGCACAGCAACTTCGGTATCGGACTTGATTTCGATGAGTGTTGTTCGATCTCCGGTTTTTACATAATTATTCATTAATCACGGTTTACCAATCGATAAGTAGCAGATCAATATTTTTTCGGTCATCGAATCTCAAAGTGTCTCAGCTCATTTGAGAGCTCATTTCAAGACCTAAGAAATGAGTCAAAATACGTTGGAGAATGTCGAACCTTACTCGCGTGCAATCCTCAATTTACGCGAAAGAAAAGTTTGGAATAAATCGAGAATCACTGGTTTCTTCCAAGCACAGCCTTTGCACCATCTCACCTGTTACCATCATGTACTCTAACTCTTGGAATTGAAACTACAGAAGAGGTTATCCTCCCCCTTACTCCACTTTTTCCAAAAGTATAACTTGGCGAGTATGGCCATCCTTTCCCCCTATCACTTCATCTGGGATCAAAAATTGAATTTCAACTCTTGAGGGTCATGAAATCAGGGGGAACATGTCGAGTAACTATTTAGCAAAATTTAGCAAAATTTAAACATGAAAAAATTGGGTAGAAAATGAAAAATATTAATTTCAACTCTTGAGAGTCGTGAGATCAAGAAAAGTATGTCGAGTAATTGTTTGCAAAATCTGAACGTGAAACGCATGGAAAAGGATTGATTACATTACGATTTGACTTTCTCGGTAATTTTGACTCAACTTGAGTTTCTCACCATCTCCTTCGTCTGTGAAATGTAATGAAAATAATTCATTCAGACCATTGAGAAGAAAAGAAAACCAGAAAATTCAATCTAGCATTGATCGGCTCAGTTCAAAATTCAGTAGAGATGGTGAGTAACCCAAGATGAGTCAAAATTACCGAGAAAGTCAAATCGTAATGTAATCAATCCTTTTCCATGCGTTTCACGTTCAGATTTTGCAAAACAATTACTCGACATACTTTTCTTGATCTCACGACTCTCAAGAGTTGAAATTAATATTTTTCATTTTCTACCCATTTGTTTCATGTTTAAATTTTGCTAAATAGTTACTCGACATGTTTCCCCTGATTTCATGACCCTCAAGAGTTGAAATTCAATTTTTGATCCCAGATGAAGTGATAGGGGGAAAGGATGGCCATACTCGCCAAGTTATACTTTTGGAAAAAGTGGAGTGAGGGGGAGGAGATTTCAACACTTGGCTATGGTAATGACTGAATATCCTGAGATTGAAAAACATGCTGTAAATAGTAGCATGTAGGAAAACAAAAAAAAATTCTATGTATCTCATCCATAAAAATCATTCTCCTAATTAACACTAGTGTACTTCATTCCAAGATGAACATTTTTTGATCATGAACAAAGAAAAATCTGGAGAAGGACAACTTTGTATTTTTGATAGCAAGAGTTTTGAAATTAGTTCATGGAATTGACTTGAGTTGATGCGAAGACTCCTAACCCAGTTGTGATGGTGCTTGCAAGAGAAAATTTTTGGATCACGAGGAACTTCTAGATTGTGAAAATTCCCCTGATGATGACCTACATCCACTCTTCAGCAAGAGAGCATACTAAATATCAGAGTGAATAACTAATGACTAATTGATAACTGAAACATAGAATTATGACACTACATCTGTTGTTCAACATTTTCCAAGGACCAAAAACTGAAACAAATTCCATGTAGCACATTGGTAATTCATAACACATCAAGAAGTTAGAGCAATTCGTGCGAACTCATTCTGAGGGAAATGAAGGTTCAGTAGCATTATGTGATATGTGTTTGAATGATCCTCAACATACTTCCAGATAGATGATGTACGGATCCAGTTTGTTTAGTGATTGACAACTCAAGTAATAATTTCTTCAATTGGCACTTACCACTTCCCACCAAGAGCGTAAAAGTGCCTTTCTTTTTTCATAATACTCTCGATGAAACAGGTGAACCCTGTACAACTTTCTTATCCTATTCAGAATTTAGTGCCAAGAAAGTAAAATCCATATAGCATATGAGAGTAAAAGTATAGCTGAGACCTTTGGGTTAGAGTATTACGCAATGGACATATCATATTCAAAAGTAATAACCAGAGCAACACCAAATATCAGTGCTTATATATCACAACAACTGTTCTTGGACAGTCGTCAATTGACTGACCTGTCTTACAACATCTAAATGTGAGAGACGATCCCTCTTAATGTGTTGGACATTGACAGGTCTACGAAAAGCAACACGAAGGATATTCTATTGGTCACACTCTTCTTCAACTAGAGTGGTTTATCAAATTTTCTTTGAGATGCACAATTTTTCAGAGTTGGGTCTCTCTGAAGTATTGAGGAAACTGAAAGTAAATACACGGCTGAAATGTAGATTGACACTGGCACTCATTTTTCCTCACGATCAAATCCTAAATTTTCCAAATATTTTTGAAGATCAATTCTTGACACTGCACAACAGCGAGAATAACACACATTTTGGCCTTTTATTCTTATATCACTCCAGACAAGAAAACCCACAACAATAAGTGGCTCTTATTCCCTCAACAATGAGAGCTGATTTCTACAAGCTCGCTGCAGGCGGTGCTACGATTGGCTTTCAATCTCTGCTTCAAAATAGTCAGAAAAGTTACATGTTGCTGCAACAACATGTTATTGCTGGAGCGGAATAACGCCATCTGCTACACATGCGGCTGCATTAAAACATCACCCGTGTGTTCTCGCGGTCGATCGTCCCGCGTGGTCGACCCCAACAATCGATTGTGTTCGACTTTGAGTGTCGTAACGCGGCTGAAATCTTGACGCGAAAAAATTGGGAAGGGGCGAAATTAGCGAGTAAGATATTTTGGCACTAAATGCTGTCAGCGGCGAAATGACTTGCCAATATCCTCGTTGAGGACCGAAATAACGGGTTCAGAGGGAATGAGACCCTCCTGAACCCAGAAAAGCATGAAATAAGTGAGTTCGAAAAAATGTGTGAGGTTAAAACGGCCCAACTCAGCGTATATAAGGCACGGCAGCCTTGCGCACGCTCTCTCTCTCTTTCTCACATGTTCTTCCAGGTCTTTCATATACTCGCCAGCAAGGCGCTGCCGCGCCTTTTGATTCTATTTAAATATCGGGTTCCAAACCTGAGCATTTTTTTGGCCATCTGACCAGTTTCTGGCCAGTTTTGTTGGATTAAAAATGGTCTAATGTAAATGGCCAAAAAATGGCCAATTCTTGGCCATATTTATGCCAACATAACCTCAAGAATTGACAATCAAGTTCCAAAATGGTAATAACTCAAAGATGAATCGTCTATTTCGTTTCTCAAGGGAAGGGTTTATAAGTTTCTGAGAATTCCAAAATTAGTGATTGTAGAGCTCATCACATATACACGGAAGTTACATATTTTATGAAAGTTTCCATAAATGTATTTTATGTATGTGGTAAACTGGCCATTCTGATAGCTTATATATGTCGTAGGCCGATGGAGATTTTAGGACGATAGCTATCATCCTGGGACAATAGCTATCGGCCGGCCGATGGGATTCGTCGCGTGGCGGGAAGCTATCGGGCTGAATTTTTCAGGCCGATAGGCGCGAAACTGAGAGATCGTCTATCGGCCCGACCCGTTCTCGCCTGATAGCTATCGTCCTAGCCTAATAGAGTTCAATGAGCGGATATTCCCACCCTATTGGGCTGGTGTTTTTCAGGTCGATAACTACGCTGTACATCTAAACTTGCATTAGCGCCTCCATACGTGGATTATCATTTCGGAAACACCCAAATGATTTCTAAGGGCAAACCTCATATGTGTAAGGATCAGTTGCTTAAACAACATAATTATTATGGGACCTTGAGTGTTTCGAGTCAGCCCGGATAGGTTTAGAGAATTAAATCATGTGTATTGATGGCTATTTATTGAAAGGATCAGTTGCTTAAACAACATAATTATTATGGGACCTTGAGTGTTTCGAGTCAGTCCGGATAGGTTTAGAGAATTAAATCATGTGTATGGATGGCTATTTATTGAATCAAATAATTCATAGTCAGATACAATATGTCAATGTAAACAACCCTGTGAACACCATTCGTTCCCGAAACGTATCGCGGAAGGTTCCTCCCGGAACTAATGCATCCTTCGCCGGGCGTTCCTACGACCAACCAGCGCGACGTTGTGGGTCGGTACGAATGTCTGCGAGCGTCTACGTATGTACAACGTTGTGTACTGGTTCCCGGAACCATGCCGTGGTTCCGCAACGGTTTTGTAATGGTTCTTTGTTGCAACCTAGAACTTGAACATTTTTTTGTCAAATAAATAAAAAAATTGTTATTCTTTGTTCTTTCCCTTGCAGGCTATTCGTCCAACCTCTTTGGCTGGGCTCGATCACAAACACGGTCACCTCGTTAGTAGGAGACAATGAGACTGTCCTTGAATAGCCTGCAAAGGGAAGAAAAAGAATAACAATATGCTTATTTATTTAACAAAAAATTTCCAAGTTCTAGGTTGCAACGAAAAACCATTACAAAACCATTGCGGAACCACGGAAAGGTTCCGGGAACCAATACACAAGGCTGTGGATGCGTAATCACTCGCAGACGTTTGTACAAGTTGCTAGTGGGTCGTAGGAACGCCCGGCGAAGGTTGCATTAGCCCCAGGGGAACTTTCTACGGTACGTTTCGGGAACGAACGGTGTTCGGTGGGAAATAGGTGATACTCTGGGTCAGGATTCAGTTAGCTTGTTACAACAAGTAGAACTTTTGTGACGCCTCAAATTGCACAGAACTTTTGATTTGAAACAAGCACATCGTTTGGTTGTACACTGATTCGCATTAGCTTGACAGCCACATTTTTTAAAAACCCTATACACCGGTCCACTTCTAGACTGACACAGGATGATGAGAAAAAAATGCGAATTCCATTGGCCTGGAAGAGCACCAGCCCATAGATGCACGGCCAAGCAGGAGTTGATCAGACTCTATTAGGCTAGGACGATAGCTATCAGGCGAGGACGGGTCGGGCCGATAGACGTTCTCTCAGTCTCGCGTCTATCGGCCTGAAAAATTCAGCCCGATAGCCTCTCGCCACGCGACGAATCCCATCGGCCGGCCGATAGCCATCGTCCCAGGATGATAGCTATCGTCCTAAAATCTCCATCGGCCTACGACATATACTCAAAATGTCAAACTTAACCTCAAAAAAGCATTGAATACGCACCTGAATACCAGAATTGAGGTTGACGCAGACTCTGTCGATGAACACATCTGTGCTTGAGGGTATTGATTTGTAGGGTCAGGAGGCAACTTCTGTGTTGAGATAATGATAGAATTTATCTTTGAAGGTGATTTGCTTGATACTTTTCATTATTTATCATTGGATTATCAATTGATTTGTGAAATCATTGATAAACATCTTCTCAGACGTTTTGATTAATGGAATTCATCATTATGTCAATATAAAAAATTGCTTTTTGGGTCTTCGAATACCCCCAAGCCCAGATTTGATCATCGAAAGCGTGAGAGCCAACCTTAATTTTGATATTTAATTGTAGTCAGAGCTGTTTTGAGATTAGTCCAACATTACGAGTATTGAGGTTATGTTTGACATTTTGAGTATCTGAGCTCACCACACTCTTCGGTCAAATTTTTTTCTCGTGAACACTATTTTATATCCTGAAATACTATCCTGATAACTTCATGAACATTTCCAGAATTTTTGAACCGTCGCCTCCAATTTTTTTATCGACGTCTTTGACAGTTTCATGCGAATATTCATAATAAAACAATGCTGTAATCCCGGTAGTTCTGAAAGACAATATCTATCAAGATCTTCAACTTCATTTGTATAATATTCTGAAGCTTGAGGTGCTCATCGGCTAGGAATTTCAGGAAAGATAGATATTGCTTATACAATTGACAAAATTCATTATGAAACCATTCGAAAAACCACTGAATTAGATTCGTGCATAATCCCATTGGCCAAAAACTGGCCAAAAAAGCATTACATAGTTTGCCAATTCATGGCCAGTGGCCATCCGACTTGGCCAGTTATTGGCCAACAAATGCTTACCATTTCTACCAGGGCGCTGCAGACATTTGAAGCACGTAAATGAATTGCAGCCTAAGATCAGGCTCAGCAGTGTATGTGAGTTGCAACCGCGGCAAAAATATGCTCACGATTATTGTATCCCTCGATCAGATATCAGAGCACATCAGGACCCGCACAGGTCCTTATAGAGGCTGCAAATATCGGCTTTGACGATTTGATTCATACCCTTTATCACCTTGATGAATATTCTCAGCGTTTTAGAAATTTTTTTGGGCTTCACCGGTGGGCCCTACAAAAAGTCGTTCAAATACTGTATATGTATGCCAAAATGATGTATTTCCAAACGGTTTGGATTCCGTAACTGAGGAAATGGGCACCCGTGTAAAAATGAAAAGGACGTGGTCCCGCGGGACCATGTCCCTCAGGGGGACGTGGACCCGCGGGATCACATCCATCAGAAAGACGTGACCACGTACCTCTCAGGGACATGATCCCGCGGGACCACGTCCCTCTCGGGGACACGATCCCGCGGGACCACGTCCCTCATCAGGATGGGGTTTTGCGCAATCGGGGACTGAAAAACTTCAAAAAGAAGGAAGACAAGAATAAGATCGCAAAGGAATGAATGAGAGTGAGAAGGGCTAATGGAATTAAAAGAATAAATGATAGTTAGGCTAGCTGTGGAAATCCATTCACGTAATGGACGGAGGCTAATGAATCGAAGAGAATTTTTCGAGTTACTTTCAGAACTTCATTTGTAGTGCTGTCAGCATGGATGTATGAGGGAATGGTTTTAATGTTACATGAACATTTCCATTCTATTACAAGTTCACATCATCATTTTATCGAATACATCTAAGGGTTTAGAGGACAAAAATAATCCATCCGCATCTCTCTAAAAGTATTCAAGTGAAATTTTACTCGAAACGAGTCGTTTTCTGACTCAAAGCTCGTGTCACAGCGTCGCCACCCGGTTCTTCAGGATTCTTTGCTCCAATATCGACTGAAGATTTGACTTGAAGCGAGATGTTTCTTCATTCAATCGCCGAGTTGATTCTAATTTTCAATGAACATGAGTCAATAAATTATTCGATACTGAACAATATCAGGACTGAACTGCTGAATGCAAAACGATAAGAAGTAGTCCTTGAATAACCTTCCTTTGCTCCGAGACTATCTCGAAATATCTCTGAATTTATTGCTATTTTCCTGAAGATTCTCTGATGCTGTACGACCTGTCTGTGGGAAAAAACAAGATGTGGTATACTTTCATAGAGATACAACTCTCCATGGATATCCGTTGTGTCTCTATGGTTACTTTCCACATCATTCTTGAATTTTTCCATCATGGTTCGGAGAACTAAAGATCATATCAGACGAGTTCTAGACGTTAATACTATCACATACATTTATGTATATTTCTGTATGGAATGTATATGTATATGTGTATATTTTTGGAGAATTCTAGCTAGTCATTCCTCGGAGATGACACAGAGAGTCTGGGGAAAATCCCTTGGAAAATGTTCTCATCATTACCCCGTAGATATAATATGAAAAGAGCATACAGTAGAGACGCTCTAAGTCAAAATTCCCTAACTCGAAAAACCCCCTAGCTCGAAGTAAAAGACCAGGCTCTTGGGAAAACTCTCTACCTCGAGAAGATAGATGGTGGAATGAAAACTCCCTACCTCGAAAAATTAATCAATTTTATATAAATTATCTAAACCGAAAACTCTCAAGCTCGGATTTTCAAACGATCGGAAATTGGGATGCTGTGTCAAGAGCTTTGTGTGTCCCCGAGAAGGGAAATAAGTCTTATTGTTAAAAGCCTTTTTAACAGTCTTGCAGAAGTCTTGGGTATGGGCCTCATCAAGACTTCCGCAAGGCTTCAAAGTTTTGGAGAATCTCTTGCGGGCAATCTTGAAGAGGATATAACTGGTGTATGTCTGAAGAACTCAAGGAGACTGTGTCAGAGAGGCGCAGAAGGTATGAGTTTAATCCTATGTCCATGGAAAAATCTAACTGAGCATATCATCACACCCGGCTCTTGTCTTTCTGCATTATGTTTTGGAATGAACTTACGCCTCGGCATCAGTCTCCGGTGAGTAAATGCAAAGACTCACTAACTGGTGTACAGCCATCCAAGGTATTGACTTGTCTCAATTAAACATATCCTGCGTATGAACGCGCTTGGTAAAAACCTGGAGCCTTTATATCGTTACAAACATAACTGGGAATGCGAAAGACAGTGAGATTATCTTTGTGAATTTTTCTGAGCAGTAAGTGATGAGTCACATCAGTAGGGGTCAGTACTACCGAGAACATCTCACATTCAAAAGTGCTACGCAGTCACTGAAATGAGCTTACTCGGAGATTTTGCCAATCAGAGCCCTATCGTAGGCATGACATTCAATTTGGAAATCCAACTCTATCGGCTTTTTTCTGAGAGTAGTCTCATTTTCCAGGAAACTTAGATTACTTACCTGTGGCTAATGCCAAGGCGTGAGTTCTTTTCGAAAAATCATGCAAAAAGTGAAGAGCCGCGGGTGTAATGATATGCTGAAATAGATTTTCTCGTGAACATGGGATTGAAGTCATGATGTTTCATGTCATCCGTCGACAGTTTTCTTGAAAATTTTCCAGACATCCACCAAAATATCCTATCCAAGACTTTCTCCAAGACTTAGAAGTCTTGCGAAAGTCTTCATAAGTCCCATAAACAAGATTTCAAACAAGACTTTCAACGAGACTTATTTTTCCCCTTGAGAATGATCTGACTTTTAAAGAATTTGTTCATTTCGACACGGATATCGCTACACGTGGTCATCTGAGTGATGCGAAATGGTGGGACTTCTCCGGAGTCGGATAATGAATCGTAAGGCGATGCGGCGCGGTGCACGTTGAACTTTGTTCACAAAAATCTCAAAATCTTCCCCAATTTAGGCTAAACGACGAGTTATTTAGGCTTTATGATCATCCAACTTGACCTGGATGACTCATCCTTCAGTCCAAATTGGAAAAGATTTTGAGATACTTGTGAATGAAAGTGTGCCGATTTATAAATTCAGGAAGTATTCTACCGGTCAAAAGTTTGTGCACACCTAAAAAAGAAAATTTTGATTTCGCTCACTCGACTGCTCGTGATCTCCTTGGTCCAAAATAACTCTACTTAGGCTCATTTTATAAGTTTTTTCAAGCGTTTTGAGAGCTATTTGGTATTTTTTCTGCGCAGCTCAATAGATTTTCGCAAAATCAATCTGAAGCCTTGTAGAATCTTATGGAAATTGGGTCATTATGCAAACCTCCGCAAGTCTGGCGAAAATTAATGGATTCAGATGATTCAAAGAGTATCTCAAAGTGAGAGCCAAGAGCTTCAGACCCCGTTTTTAGAAAATATTTCAGGATATTCCTGGTCCGAGCTGTGACTGTTTTTGTAATGGAAGATTTGTCTCGAGAAGAGTCCCAAAAACCACGAAAAGTGAAAAAGTCGGGCTTACTGTGGTATTCCTCTAAGTTTTTCCAAGTTATTGCATACTGTTGTTGAGAGGAACCAATACCAGTGCTTATACCTGTAAAAAATGAGTCTGTTCATAACACCGGCACACAAAAAAAAAGTATCTGTACTTTTGACCAGAGCTTCTTTTCTTTATGTATTTTGGTACGCTGAATCCGAATCCGAGGTCAGTTAGGCCCGTTCCTATCTTGTTTTCGAGAAAATCGTGAAAAATATGAAAATAGCACAGAATAGCTCGATTTTCTCGAAAACAATAGGTAGCCGGGCCGAACCGACCTCGGATTCGGTGTCAGCGTGCCAAAATACATACAGGACAGTAGGCCTGGTCAGAAGTATCGGTACTTTGGGCCAGACTTACTTTTCTTCATGTAATTTGGTACGCTGAATCAGAATCCGGGGTCGGTTTGGCCCGGCTACCTCTTGTTTTTGAGAAAATCGTGATATTCTGTGCTATTTCCACGATCTCCACCGAATTTTCCACGATTTTCTCGAAATCAAGATAGGAACGGGCCTAACCGACCTCGGATTCGGATTCAGCGTGCTAAAATACATAAAGAAAAGTAGGTCTGGTCAAAAGTACAGATACTTTACTATTATGTGCCGGTGTAATCTCTCAATGACTGGTCTTTTTTCGAGAAAAATCTGCCCTTACAAGATCAGTCACAGCTCGGACCAGAAACAAGCTAGAATAACTTCTAAGGACGGATTTTGAAGCTCTTGACTTCTACTTTTAGATGCTTTTTGAATCATCTAAATCCACCGATTTCCGCCAGACTTTTGGGGGTCTGCGCGATGACCCGTTTTTTGTGAAATTCTACAAGGCTTCAGATTGATTTTGCAAGAATTTATTGAGCTGGGCAGAAAAAATACCAAATAGCTCTCAAAGTGCTTGAGAAAAGCTGCAAAATGAGCCTAAGTAGAGTTAATTTGGACCAAGGAGATCCGAGCAGTTGAGTGAGTAAAGTCGAAATTTTGTTTTTCAGGTGTGCACAAACTTTTGACCGGTAGTGTACCCAAGGGCAAGTTATTCTCGTTCATTACCCACAGTCTTGTGATTGGTAACAAATGACGAGTTTCCCACCACAATTTGTATGATAATAAGTAGTAAACAACGCGTCTCAAACTTTGTATCATCGAATTTTTGAGTTACATGTAAATAAAATATAATTCCCGGGTTGCACGGCACCCACATGCCCTTCATCAAGAATCTGAAATCGATACAGATGTAACTTCTCATTGTGTACAAATAGCTTTGATTGTCCTTAGATCATATTTTGAGGGGAACGGAGGGATCGGGAAAGAGATATTCCCAGCTTTGTCCCGATTAGAGATTGCTGTCGGTCGTATGAGACTTCAGTCCCGACTTCAAGAGAGATGACTGATTTTTTTATCATACCTGAGATTGAAAATTCTCATAATAATTTTTTTTTCAATACATCTAATCAAGTATGTCATCATATTCTGATGTGATTAAAGAAGATTGATTTTAGGATACATTATACCATTTAGGACATTACTTGTCAAATGTCGTTCCAAAGAACTACTCAACTCGAATTTCTCGTCAGGTCTCTTGAGATTTGAGTCTGAGAGTTTCTGATATATTCAATCCTTCCGGAGCCCAGAGACATAGGCCTCAGGGCCTACACAAGGCTCAATATAGGTCCTTACAAGAGGAAAGCGATATTTTCAATACCACAAATCTTCCATGAATAGTTCCAATCCATCAAATATCTTCTTCAATAAAATCTCTTTCACTCTCGCGGAACTTGGATAATCTCATTCTTCGTGTTGAATGATATCGATTTCAGGGAATACTTCTTGCCTCAGTACCCTCCCAAATCAATAGGAAACTCATCTCCCTAGAGTTATGTCGTATGTGTTGTATTTCTACAAGACCAACCCCTTCTCTGATCATCCAACATTTCACTTTGAAATTTACAGGACTTATTTACAGACTCTACTCTAGTCATCAGAAGATGAGAGCACTCATCCCCTAACTCACCCTTTCGACTCGTTCTCAGCTTACGAAATGTTCGAACTAAAATTCCAACAGTTTCCCGAAAATGTATCTCTTCATACACAAATATCTTATTCTACGACTTCCTCATGATATGAATTCAAGTCACCTGTAAAATTTCCTTCTGGATTAACTGAGCGATGGGATTATGATCGGATCCTTATTTATCTTACTTCTTCAAGAAACTGGGATTTCCAAGGAAAGTTTCACTCTGAATTATATTAGAGCTCCGAATGAGCTTGCAAGCTGAGTGTGGATACATTTTTCCTAATTCAAGTTCAACTTCATATTCTATATCGTGGTTTAACACCAAAACTCGTTACAAATGCCTCAAAATAAACTGCGAGGTACGTGGGAAAATGTGGAGATGCATCTAAATTAGAGGTTCAAGGATAAACCTCAATTTCCAATCGAAAAATAAAAGCCAACCCTAGTAAGAGTAGAATATTTCGTTTAGTAAGATCAGGATATCTATGGAAGTTCAAATAAGTTTCAAGCTGTGCTACAGTTCTTGTGATGAGATTTAAGAAAAGCTAAGGCCAGTCAAAAAATGTTGTGATGCGTCAGAGCCTTAGGCTCAAGAGGCCACGATTCTTTATGAAGAAGAATCCTGAGTGTTTGAATGAATCTGCTTGTAAAACTTTTTTGCTCTCCTTTTGTAGAGTTTCTCCACTTCACTTCGAGTTGATTGATTTTTTGTGACTCATTGTGATTGATGACTGCTTCAATTTTCTTCGGGACGAACACTTATTGAAGTCAATTCAATGGAGTCGTAGCGGAAATGCACGCTCGCAATGATTGCAGAAATCGTCGAACACTTTCCGGGCCCGCGCATTTGGTACTTTGAATATTGTCTCAAATCACAACAACTATATTTTCGGTTGTACTGCATCATTCGACCCCTGCAAGGAATTATCTTGAAGGAAGTGACGATGGCTATTGATCAATAATAATAATTTTGGAGGCGTAGGAAATCACGCACGCTCAGGCAATGCTGAGTACTGATTCAGTATTGACTTGAAATTATTCTATTGCTAGTTAAATCTTTTTGACGATTAGAGGATGCATAAATGATATGATTCATTCATCAAAAACGATTCGAAAAACACGTTGGTGAGAGCTTCCAAGGTTTTGCCAACGTATCTTGAAAGAAAAGAGACGTGACTTCTTGTTCATCAAGATTTTTCAGCTCTCAAGAAAACGCCGTACAAAGCTCAATGAGCCCAAGGACTGGCTGAAAATTGCTGCGGAGCGAGATAATTATCTGCCAAATAAATGAGAAATATCTTTGAGAAATCAAAATACTCATAGGTCAAGGAAGTTGTAGGCAAATTTCCTTGGAGTAGCCCGGAGAGCTCGCAGAGGTTCCACGAGTGGATAATTCATGCGTATTTTCAAGACGTTTTTCGAATACTTTCTGAAAAACTAAAACTGATTGGATCAGCCTAAAGGTGGCACAGTCTGGATTTGGTATTTTTTAGGGGAATAGCGACAAAGATGGGTCTGTCTTGGCGAATCAGAATTTTTGAGCTCAAAAACTGAGAGAACAATCATATTTTGACATCTCGAAACAGAAGCGACGTGGACGTTTTCTTTCATGAATAGTCATCATAAAAGGTGCTGAAAAGGCCCACAAGTTAATTACTGGTGAACGTCGATCATCTATCTCTTTCAAGAATTACAGTCGGAATCACGATTGAAGTCGATTGATTTCGTGAAAACGCAATCCTACAAGCTCGATTTTAAATAATCGCTCTTCGTTCCCATTCCCCAAAACTGTGAGAAAATGCTCTTTGATACTAGTCCTACGAGTTCAAACAATAATCTAGAATAATCTAGGTGAGTCACGTTAGATACACCTTTTTCCGACTTTTTGCTAAGAATAAAAACATTGGTCTTGCTCGCATGCACTTCTATCTGAACTGATGCACACCAAAACCTTGTTGAGTCTCCTCTCGAACTAGCCCCCCCCCCCCCCCAAATAAGTGTCAACATTTCCAAAGACGAGTCTCAAGTCAGAGGCAAGCTGATAGAAGTCCTATTTGACGATACAAAACAGGAATTTTCATCATTCAACCCGTGATGAGAAGGGTCAAGCGATCGTGAACGTGACCTCTATCTCGCTCAGAAGAGAAATGGCAACTCAAATGGGAGCTTCAGTCATAATTGTTCGAATCAAAATCCCATATTGAGACTCTTTAGAATCAGCTTGGCTGTATTAGGATATTTTTCAATGCTTCAGCGTCAGTAAATCCTGTCATAAGAATGTATGCTCCTCCATAGGAAATTATAGCACTTACATCTAATAAATTCTAATGAAGATAGATTGTTTTTGTCCTCTAAACCCTTAGATGTATTCGATAAAATGATGATGTGAACTTGTAATAGAATGGAAATGTTTATGTAACATTAAAACCATTCCCTCATGCATCCATGCTGACAGCACTACAAATGAAGTTCTGAAAGTAACTCGAAAAATTCTCTTCGATTCATTAGCCTCCGTCCATTACGTGAATGGATTTCCACAGCTAGCCTAACTATCATTTATTCTTTTAATTCCATTAGCCCTCCTCACTCTCATTCATTCCTTTGCGATCTTATTCTTGTGTTCCTTCTTTTCGAAGTTTTTCAGTCCCCGATTGCGCAAAACCCCATCCTGATGAGGGACGTGGTCCCGCGGGATCGTGTCCCCGAGAGGGACGTGGTCCCGCGGGATCATGTCCCTGAGAGGTACGTGAGCACGTCTTTCTGATGGACGTGATCCCGCGGGTCCACGTCCCCCCGAGGGACATGGTCCCGCGGGACCACGTCCTTTTCATTTTTACACGGGCATTTGCACTTTCTCGCAATCTAGACCGAAATTGCGATTTCGCTTTCGCATTGACTGCGTTAATAAGTCTGCTCTCTTTGGTCCAAAATCAACTTCCTCGAGGATTGATTAATTGATTAACATCCTTTATTTGCCCAATGGCTAAAAATTGAAAATACTGTTACATACGGAACATTTGTCACTCGCAATATACATGTCAAAGTTATAAAATTTGTCACTTTTGTCAAGGACATTGCAATTATCACAGTAAGTAACTAGCCATTTCAAAACATCATAAGATGCATAAAAGTCAAGATATTGCATTTTATCATTCATGCAAGTATTGGTTGCAATTAAGAAGAGAAAATAATTTTCCGCGACGCCACGCCGTTGCGATGAGATTCAGGTAAGCGCGGGGTAATCGGGGGGAGTCACTCTCGATCTCAACGGGTAGCTGATAGCCCAAACTAGTAATTAGTGAAGAACACGCGCGGATTGACGAGATTTCTACTTAAAAGTATCACAGATGTTTGAGTTATGTGATAGAAAATTCACGCATAACTCCACTAAAATTAAAAAGACTAATTGAAAAGAGCCCAAGTCTATTAGAGATTGGGATACTGTTTCTTATTCATATATCAATTCTCTGGGATGGTTGCGATAAGAGAAACTCTTTCAAAGCCTTCTTAAAGAATCAAATTTTCTGAATCTGTCGAATGGCCGAAGAAATGAAGTTCCAAAAGTGAGCGCATTGAACTTGGAGAGGTCTCATTCCATAGTCAAGTATAATTTCAGGGACTTTGAGTTCCTGCTCTTGTGTACTCTCCACCCCCCCCCCCCCCCGCACAGGACGCTCGGATTGGTACCTAGTAAAAATTGCAGAAAGGAAACAAGGTTCACTCATGTGAACGATTTTGTACATAATGAGGCCTGCAAAGTACATCGAATTCCAAACGTAGCCAATCCAAGCTTTTTTTATGGAGTAAGTTCTAGGTAATCAGAAGATTGGAAGCCAATCCCTAGCCGAGGAGTAGTTCTCTTCATTATTCCATCCTCTCACTCATTCCTAGTAGAATAGATTGTGTCTCATTAACATTAATTAATGCATATGGGGAAATCTCTCAAACTTTCGGCTTTCAACCGCAAAAGGGGAAATGGTGCCAAAAGTCGATGTATATGTCTGAAATTTCATAGATAGCTTTTCTGAATATGTGAGAAACAGAATTGTATGCCTAGACGCGCTACACGAAATACACAAGATCTTTTATTTGGAATGCATCGTGAATCCCATCAGGTTTTGGTGCATTTCTGACGATGTACAGGATATTTAGTATCCACATCTAAATGTATTGCTTGAAATTGCTTTGGACTTGCTGTTTAGCAAAATAGACTGAATATTCTGAGGCTTTTTCGAATATGGAGTTCAAGAAATTTTAGGCAGTTTTTTGAACCATAGCGAGTGTTTGCATCAACCGATTCTCTCCGTGATTCATGAAAACTAGCACAACATACTCTATGGGTTTAGAGGTAAAATATCGAGTTTGTTTTCATGTTTGGTGGAAACAATTGTTTGACACCAACTGTACATCCCCGGAGTGCGGTGAGAACATACCACGAGTAGTATTGTTTCTTGACGGTTGAAAAGGATCCCTTGAACTCCCCTATTCATGTAAATGGATATGCAATTGTCAATTCTTTGTTTATTGCGATAGAAACACAAGAAATTCATCGCGGATTTTCTCTATAATGCGCAAAGGAATGTATAAGCTTCAGAATAGGAATAATGACTTTTTATCAAAATGGAGTGACAGATCGTCTCATGCTTGTCACGGCTGCGTATATCAATGTACATCTTTCTCTAGGAGAATTTCGACTTTCCTGAATAAAAATCACAACTTGGAATCATTGGAAAGATTATAGTCCCAGATCACAAAGATGAAAATAAAAAAAGAATAACTTCTAAAGAAGAATTATAACTTTTTCGAAACGATTCGACTCAATTAAATTATTCTTAACTGTTTAAAAGACAATTTGAATTAGAAAAGGAAAGCTCATTTGACTATAAAAGAGCTGATGATATTCTTAGAGGCCAAGAGTATTCATCATTTCTTGTAATTTAAAGCAGTGTAATTAAAGCACACTCTCTTCCAGTGAGCTTCATTCTAGTGCGAGACGGATGCTCTCTGTACGATTAACTTTCTAATCTAGTTGAAAAATAATTCTGATCTTTTGATGACTCCCTATAGACTGACTATTTTTGACTGAGGTCGTCTAGAAATCACCGACAGAAGGATATCGTGTTGACTCAACACAGTGACGTCTTAAGATTGCCATAAAGAAAAAAAAAGTCTTAAGATTGCCAAATATGAAGTTGCCAATTATTCTTGGCACTGTCGTATCGTTGATAGCTGGACAGTCTACGCCTTCAGCTCCTTCTTATAGTGAGTACACGCACAGAATTTTTCGATGAAAATTATGGGCACGATCAGGGTAATCTTTGGACGTCTGACATTTCAGCCTACTTATTCCGAATGAGTGTCAAGAAAAATGACCCCTGTTGTCTAGTAGATTTTATTGTCAAAAATTGTATTGGATTTGGTGAAAAAATACGACGATTCACGGTAAATTTTGCGGGCACTTGTAGAGTAATTCTTACCCTCCCAGTATAAAAAGCTGGTTGCGCCTGCGCACGCCACGAGCTCAAAATGCTCAACGCAGAGCGCAGAGCTGGCTGGAACGATATAACCTCGGCGAACGATTCCACGGGGATCATTGTTAAAAATTCTAACGATCTCTAACTTCTGTATTCGATGAAATGGCTTTATGTTCAAATGAAGTTTCAGTGCTCCACTTTTGGCATATCACCTAACCTCACAAGATTTTCGGTATGCAGTACCCACCAATAATAGTCGAACACCGATACTCGCAAAAAAACATCGATTGCTCAAAAACTATCGGCCGTATAGTAATTTTGAAGAAAGCATCTTGAAGATTGGAAAAAATGATAACTCCTCATGCACCTCGAGAATGTTCTCATGGATTATTCATGTCCAGTATTCACTGTCGAAGAGTGAAATTCTTCAAGTCGTGTCAATCACCAGTGATTTCTACGGGCATATTAGACGGATCGAAAAAACTCAACGTGATATTGTAGGGCTTTTCAAGACCTTCAATTTTCTTCTTTAAAAAGTTCTCTACGATGATTTTAAGCCAAACAGTCGCTCTTGGACGACAACGATGAAATATGCGTGCTACCTGTATGGATCCAAGAGCGTTCCGCCTTATCTTGATTCGACCTCGTTTGTGAACATGAAATATGATTTCAAAGGACACATTATCGACAGAAAGTTGTCTGAAATTTCAGAAAACATGGTTGAAATTGCCCTAAAATGCGCTCCTGAAGAGCTACGTTATATTTTCTTCACATAATTATGACTTCGCACTCAGATCAGTGTTTAAATCGAACGTAGCTCTCCAGGAGCACATTTCAGGGTAATTTCAACCACATTTTCTGAAAATTCAGACAATTTTAAGTCGATAATGTATCCTTTGAAATTTTTTCAAAGTCATATTTCATGTTCACAAACGAGGTCAAATCAAGATAAGGCGGAACGCCCTTGGAACCATTCAGGTAGCACGCATATTTCATCATTGTCGTCCGAGAGCGATTGGTTGGCTTGAAATCATCATGGAGAATTTTCAAAATGAGGAAATTGAAGGTTATGGGGAGGCCTACAAGATCCCGTTGAGTTTTTTTCGATCCATCCATGCCCGTGAAAATTACAGGTGATTGACGCGACTTGAAAAATTTCACTTTTTGACAGTGAATACTGGACATCAAAAATTCATGAAAGAAATCTTTGAAGTGCCCGAAAAGTTAGCATTTTTCCGATCTTCAAGGTACTTTTTTCAAAATTGCCGTACGACCAATAGTTTTTGAGCAGTCGATGTTTTTGTACGAGTATCGGTGTTCCATTATATTTTTGCTGAGTACCCCTGGTAGAAATCTGTCTATAAAAGATAGTTTCAAAACTAAAAATTAGACAACTCTATTAGACTGATTGTGGATACTGATTGTGCTAAAATATGGCCACTATTTGGGCAGCTCTAGACTGGCGCAGACGGTTGCCTAATAAAATTAGTCAAAAATTGTCCACAATATAGTTTCGGGTTTTCAAGAGACTGGTCAATCTCTGATGGCCAGTAAGTGGCTAGATACGAGACTCGCCAACTAGATGGAACTTATTTTCCAGAAATAATCTATAAAACGCCCATCAATTCTCTCTAAATTTTATATTCATTTTGTACCCACAATTTGATACAAAAAATATGAACGGCTCCTTTACGAAATAACCTCAGTTTCTCGGAGATGTTAGTGCTGTATCATGATCACGATTTACTCGTCAAATAATTGAGTAGTTTGCAAGAATGACGAAGAGCACAAAACGTGTGCGAAAGCATAGATCAAAACGCAAGATGTTGAAGTCTGCTAGACTTGAAAATCATCAAATCTCGTCTGAGGAATCTAACAAAGAGTCAGATTATGACTCTGACATTGCGATATCTAGTGGTACGCAGAGTTCTGACGAATGCACGGATGGTTCCGCTCAAAAACGAAGTGTTGATGATGATTGTGTTCGTTCAACAAATACTGATGGTCCAACTGATCAGGTTTCTTCCGGGCAATTCAGCAGTAATGCACATAATGAAATCAGCGAGGAAAGCTCGAGCTCAGAGGCTCAAAATTCAGAAAGAAGTGGCACGAGTATTCATAGCGATTCGGACGAGGGCGGGTCTGAGTCCAAGCAAAGTGATGGCAATCTGTCAGATACAGGAGATCTAACTCGCTATAATCAACATAATCAAGATGATGGTGGAGAAGTTATGCAGCATCTGGGTGACACGCATGATGAAGTACAACAATTGAAATACTGGGTAGTGAAAAATCGCATAGCAATGTCTCATACCGACGAGTTACTGGTTATCTTGAGACGAAGACTATTACCCGAGTTGCCCGCGAGTTCCAAAACTTTTTTACAAACATCATCTGCGTATTATGTAATAGAGGAAATGTTAGATGCTGACAATTTGCTTGGAGAATTTGTATACTTCGGCATTGAGGAGGGCTTACAGGCATGTATCAATCCTTAACTACACCCAGACCAGGTCTTAGATTTAGATTTCAATATTGATGGGGTCGAGATCAAAAAATCAAGTTCAAAACAGTTATGGCCTTGTCTTTGCCGAGTATAGTACAAATACATGCCTCAAGTTTATAAGCCTTTTCCTGTTTTTGCTTTTTATGGCAATCACAAGCCTAAGGATTTGAAAATGTACTTCCATAAATTTATAAATGAGATGAATCGTCTCTCAAGCACAGGTATAATGATCAAAGGTCAACTATTCAAAATCAGAATTAGGAGATTCATAAATGATACACCTGCTAAAGATTCGGTGGAATGCACGAGTGGTCACTCAAGTCTGAATGGGTGTAGTAGGTGTGATACAATAGCAGTGAAAATCGATAGTAATGTTGTATACCTTAACGTAGGTAATCCTAGGACAAATGATGATTTCAGAAACTTCGAAGATATCAATCACCATTTGTTAGAAGTTTCACCACTGATTGCTCTTTATCCACATATTGACATGATTCTAGCATTTATACTAGATATAGTGCATCTATTCTATTTGGGCATCATGTTGAGACTCTTCCAGTATTATAAAGATGGCAACGCAACAGTGAAATTGAGCATGGACCAACGTACTGAGTTGAATCGAAGGACTGAGATGCTGAAAGGTGACATATCTTGTATTGTTAAGTTTGTATCTGTGAATGTTCACTCTTTGCATCATGTTGTTGATGATATAGTTCATTCTGGATCAAATGCGAATGATCTGTCTGCATTCCCTTTTGAAACAGATCTCTGCAAAGCTAAGTACACGCTCAAATCACCCAACCATACTCTGGCTCAGTACCGTCGCAGGATCCATGAAAAGTGCTCAGTTGTAGATCAAACTGCAAGAATACCACCAGAGGTAGAAATCCTGAAGTCGAATGAGAATGGGAGAATCCAAAAAATACTATATAAGCAGCAATACTTCTCCACTCCTCATCCTGATAACACTGCATTCCTGACTGATGGTTCAGTAGTCAAAATTGTGGGTATGTTTGTGAGGAATGGTATTTTGTGTGCCAATGTGATGGGTCACAGGATTATTAAGTCACTCTATAAACAGTCTTGTGACTCTTCTTCATTGGGCATTCATGAAATAGACCTGCGGCACTCATCATCACAGTGAAGATGCATAAAATTTGAAGAAATAGCAACAAAGTGAGTGCGGAGTTCTATCAACTTTGTCAAGGATGGCCCTATGCATACTTTTGTGCTACCATTGCTGCATTCCTACTGACTTTGTGGGAATTCTTCCTCCGATCAAGAGATCAATAAACTAGCTGTTGAGAGGAACTAAATCTGATGTTTAAAATATAGTTGTAGATTTTGTTGTACACACAGTAATACACAAGAAAGTAATTTTTTCTTGGTGTATCATGGAGAGAATCCGTTTGTTAGCATTTCTTGTAAGGAACCCAATAGTATGACTTAGATTGGGTGGACCGATTGAGTGGAAAAATTTAAGGAATCTTTATTACAAACGTACTCATGATTGTAAACAACAGAGTTTTTCCGTCAAGCACAGTCAAGCAGACGACACTCAAACGCTGTCGCGCGCAGGGCTATAGCCCGCGCGCAGCGCAGAAGTAGCGCATCTAACAGAAATTATATGAAACAATATGGACATATGTGTGAGTGATGTACACGTACTAGTGTGTTAGTAGTAGTCAGTATGGCGCAAGCCCGCGAGATAGTGCATCGTGCGAGAACATGTTTGGGCATATATGCAAGTGCATTCCTGCAACATATTCTGCAAATAATTTAGCTAATATTTAGATAGGTCACGATGAAGGCGCCATTGTTCCAAGGAATGCGTTTCCGGCATCACCTTATTACTGCCCTTTTTTCGCGCCTCCGTTGCCACGTGCATAACCGCTCAGTGCTCCAGTTATTTTCCGAAGAAAGGCGCAAAGATATATTTACGGTCGAATATTTGTTCAAAAAACTGACTTGTCCAAGATCGCCTGGAGATCTAGCTTCAGATTCGTTGCCGCAACTCATTTTTATTAATCGTGAGTAACCCGCTTTGATTTTTGGGCAGATTCATAGGTTAGGTGAGTCATTCGAGCCAGTGATACCAAGTTTTCGTTCATTCTATTCAGGTGAAACGAGATGAGTTTAGATGTTGACTACGTTCGCAAGTACCCCTATCATTGTGTGGAATTCAAGAGGGCTGGCAGACCTTCTGCAAACAACAAGATGATAGATGTAATTGCTACTAAATGTTTCAAGATTGTGAAAGGGTCTGGTAAAAAAGACAACAGACCAAAGGAATTCAAAGTATACTTTCCTCCCCCTCCATACTCAAGTGAAACATATAAGAAGTACAATAAGGATCTTCGAGAATTGTCTTGCCCCTTGGACTCATGGCAACTCTATTCCGTCATCATAAAAGCTCGAGCTGGTGAGTCATTCGAGCTTTTTAATATTAGAACCACAGCGATTTACTCATTTCCCCCTGTTCCCGAGAATCTTGATGAAGCAATCGTAAAGCTCAAAGATTTGAAAGAAGAGCAACATGCATGGTCTACGTCTGGTGCCAATCCCGAAGAATGTGAAGCTAATGCAATTGAGTCTATTAGTAGAGCCCAGCTATTAGCGCAAAGTCAGCAGATACTGCATACTCATGAGCAATATGTAAATCCTACACATGTTGCTGGATGTGATAATTCTGGTATTCGTAAGCTCCCAGATAATATCTAGATTCTTTCGAGTTAGAAACTCCCACTACGCTCAACCTTTCTTTACAGCAGAGATGATGCTAGGAAATAATAATATACCTCAGGATGTGCCAGGAAGTAATATTCTGTCTGATAGTATAGATTCCAGAATTCAAGCGACTCCAAATTCACATACAGTTGGCTCTGAGGAGAATGGTACGCCAACTGGAAGCCAAGTTTTTGTAACCTCAAACCAATCTCTCGAAAAATCAAATACAAAGCGCAAAAAAGGTTAGCATACTCTCTATATGTAATTTCTTTCAACCCACAGTGATCAGCTCAATTCTATTTTTTAGGATCCAACAAATCTTCCAAAAACTCTACCTCCGATATCAAGAATAATGATGGTAATAATGTCAAAAAGCTAGTGTGTCATTCGTAGCGAATAATTTATATGACATTGTTTTCTAATTGTAGATTTGATGGCAGCTATGTTAGCGGAGATGAAGGGGCTAAGGATTGATATCAAGGACTTGAACGGTAATGTTGACAATTCGAGAAGGGCTATCACTGACGGGCCTGGACTAGTGCCCAAAGACTTCATTGGAATTGTAAAGGAACTTGGGCAAAAATTCAAGTATCGAATTCCCCCTTTGACTTTAAAAGACTTTGATCGCTTTGATAGTGAACTCGGAAATCCTAAATCAAGTTTGAAACATCATGTAGTATGTACACTCGTTGTATCATCACCTCGCATGTAGGGGAAGTCGCCAAAAATGAAAATTTTCTCTCTTTTAGATGATTGTACTCCAAGCAGGACTAGATCGAAAATATATTGTTTCTAAATCAGCGATCAACATGCTGAAGATGTTTATTGCAAAAAGTGTTGCTGTCCAATATGTAACTCAGAAGGCAGTTGGAGGGAAAGACAAAGAAAGGCTCATGATCAAGACTAATTTCTATGCGTGTATTGATTGTGAGAATCCTGGAATTACTCGTCTTTTCAATCTACTTATTCTTATGAGAAAGTTTCACGATATCTGACTTTATTTAGGGGTCTGATTAGGAATCATCGCATGTCTAATAATGGTATGACTACAGGATTGAAAGAAGTAAGCTCTGCAGTGGGAACTGCACTTACAAATGCAAAAACATGGCCAGAAGATGATTCTTCTGAGAGCGCAACATGTGAATCTACAAATACACAAAGCTGTATATCACAAGTCCCTGGCGTCACTGTTGCTCAAGTTCACACCAAAACCAATCACCAAGCTCAACCAACAGTTACTCGTCCAATATTAATCGAAGTGCCTCCCAAAATTAATCTTTCTGAACAACCAGGAACGACTCGCAACGATATTGATCTGATCGTTTCTCAAGAAGAGAATGACGAACCTCTCTCAAAGCAAATGAGGATGGATGTAGATGACAATTTTTCCGATAAGCTTGCAGCAGGTGTATCAAAAACTAATGCTGATGATATGAGTAACTCCGAAGATTCTGACGAAGGGGAGAACGATGGAGAGACGTCGGAATTTCTTAATCTGATTCAAAGCGAAAACGATAGTTCTTAAGACGTATATCTCATGACCTGATTTCAATACCAGTACTCGTAACAATTCCATGAATGTGCAAGAATATGTAAGAATAATGATAATGTATTAGTTACTTTTTCAGAATCGAATTATATCCCAAAAATTGAAAAAAACGTCATTTTTTACGTGATTTATCCCGCATTCTCCACGAAAATGTATGTGTGTGTCTGTATATATATTTGTATGTATGTGTACGCATATATTCATACATATAATTGAAATACAATATTCATAATTTTTATGGCAATTTGAACTACTTTTTAGCCACTTCCTTATTTACCTAAATTGACTCATTTTCTGAGGCATATTTGATATAAATCTTGGATAGATGAATCAGAAGCGCGTGTACTAATAATTCTGCTTCTCGCACGAACAGTCTAAATTCTGCATAAAGAATGGCTATAGATGGTCAATCTCAAAATCGACGATTCTGATCCGAAAAATCGTTTCATTCTCAGATAAAAAGTAGCCAGTTCAACTGGCCATATTTTAGCCATAGAAAATTTGAGTTAGCTAATTCTTATCCATAAATGAGATTGAATTTCTACCAGGGACTGTACCTAGGTATACAAATAGTACACTTGACAGTGCCCGTTGATCCGTTCAATGAGGAATCAATTCAATGAAAATTATGAAAATGGAACCTCGGGATTCCCGTCAACGACTGTATGGTCACTCTCGCATCTCGCTGGGTGGACACGAGATTTTCTCAGTACAGGCAGTCTTCTTCTGGCGATGGCTTGGAGCGCGGCGAGCTGAGCGAGCTTTTTGATCTGTTGAAGCACGTACAGATTCTGCTGACGTTTGCTCTTGGTACGGGGCTCGGAAGCCTTGCTCCGGGCACGACCACGATGGTTACGATCCATCCGCACGGGCAGGAACGGATTGCGTGGTCGGCGTAGGTCGCTGAAGTACGTCAAAAAAATTGAATCTTGCCTAAGCTATGATTGTCCGGAATTAGGCGGAAAAAAGTGCCTGAAATGGTTCATTTACAGGCCCTAGGGCTCAAAGAGGGCTCCAGAGAATCTGAAAAAAATTCTCCGTACTCATTCAACATAGGATTGGGGGGGGGGGTGATTTTTTTTATTCTTTCCCAGACCTTCCTAGGAACAGTTTCTGTCCAGCTTGCTCTAGGACCACTCATACACATATTTGAATTCAAAGTTTCTTGATTGGATCCAACCGAAAAATTGACACAAGGATGAGAGAAAGCTTCTCCGAGCGAGCAAATGCAATTACTTGGGTGGTCTAATTTGTACAGGCGCCGACCTGTTGAACCGGAAATCACGAAGTTCGAGTCCCATCTGTGGAAGAATTTCTTTATCTCTCGGTCAATCCTTCAAATAAAATTTTAAGAAAATTCAAAACGAAAGGATAAAAAATTCCTTTGTGATGCAAGCACTATGAAAATGGAGCCTGGAAGGTCGTATTTTCACAGTTACCGAATCGCGATTGCCACTTGAAAGCGGTGATTAAGTGTCTCGAAAGAACGATGACTTCATTCATCACATGTCTTACAACCAAACTTATTGATGATAATTATAAAATGATATGTCAGTTCCCTAAAAGCATGAGAGCATGGTGAAATGTCCATGTAAAAAGAAACCTAGATCAAGCTAGTCCTGTAGTAGCTAACCGTGCTACCTCCAATTTTCTTCATCCGTTGATGCACATAACGGTTCAACCCGGGCGATACAACTAAAAAATCATTGAAAATTGTAGTTGTATCGATTTTGTTTCAAAGCTTTGACTTATATCGATCCATTATTAATTGATGTCAAACCTTTCCTTTTCAGCGGCGCTCACCACTCCAATTCCGGATGACTTGTGTGACTTCTTTAATGAGTTGGAAGAAGTTGGTCCATCCTTCCAGTTCCCTGAGGTTAATGCAATGTCTAGTTGTTCATGGCTATATCGAATTGGGTCGACGATTGCTGGGAGTCAACTAAGATCGAACAATCCGTCATCACAGGCTGCGACAAGCGAGTCCATTGGTACAACTTAAGTATTTTTATTCATTCCTCCCATTATCACAGCTATCACAAATAAAATTGCCGGGAATTTGATAAGGAGACTCTCGCATCCCACTTTGGACAACGCAAGCTCAGATGTAATAGATTTTTTGGGGATTTTCATGGTCATAGCGCATCCAATTCCCCAAATCCGAGTTTATGAAGATCGACAATTCTTAGAATTTCTTTTCTATTGCTCAACATTGGTCGTAATACCATTAATTTCATTCAAATCATATTATTCATGATTGTTCAAATTATTTTGAGAAAATTTTTTCACCATCCTGTTCGAAGACTTTCACAAAAGTTGTATATGAATAACCAATTGAAAAGATGGATGAAAAATCCAAGTTCGATGGAACAGTAATTTTGAAGAAACTCCTAGTTATACCTAATGAAAGCTCACGAATCTCGTTCGAAATGGGAATTACTGTTATTGTTTTAGACCGAGAACAGCTGATTCAGAATTGGAACGAAATGAAGCGTGTCATGCGGATATTCATTCGTCAAAATGTATATTCTGCCAATTTCATAGAACGGCTTGGGTTAGCCGATCCCTTACTTCGTCCAAATTTGGAGCAAAATAATGTATGTAGACCACACGGCACCTCAGCACAAGGTGAGTGCGAATATTTTACCACGATATTCAGAAAATAGTACATTACGCAACGAGTGCGAGAAGGGCGATTTCCGCACAAGTTGCCGATCGAGTGTGAGAAGTAAAATTCACGCACGAGTCGGCAACGAGTGCGGAAACTCCTCGCACGTGTTGCGTATATAATTTTTTGCAATTAGTGCGCAAAGTTGCATCACTGCGGCTACGAAAGCCGTGATCGGGGCAGGGAGGACGGGGTCCGGGGCGGAGCCCCGGCGGGGGTGCAGGGGGCGGAGCCCCCCTACTGGAAAAAAATTCTGAAAATGGTCTAAAAAAGTCTTCCTCTCATAAGTATTCCGTAGACACTGCACAATTCCAACCATAGTTGATTTTTGAATAATCAAAAATTGAAGGGTATACAGATGAATAATTGGATCATTCCAAAAGAATCATTCCCAATAATTGATATGGTGAGTTATTAAATGACAAGTCTTTGAATGAGATTAGTCAGAATTTTTATGATTTCAATGACTTACCTACAAAATTCAAATAACTGAAGACAAGATTAGAGTTCTGAGTATTAAACTAAGGTAAGTGTGCCTAATTTGCCCCCACTACTTTTGTTTTACTTGCCATTTCAACTCATCTGTATATTTTTCAACGTACTTTAGCTCATTTTGAAGCTTGTTTCAAGACCTTGAAAATGAGCTGAGGTACGTTCAATTTGAACGAATCGGAGCCGAGATATCTTGATTTTCGCGAAAGAAGATTTTTTGCGAGTTTTTGTCAGTGTGTTCCTAATTTGCCCCAAAGGGAAAAGAGGCCTATTTTCATGAGATTATACGGGTTTTTCGTATAATCGGGATATCTCGGCTCCCAGACCTCCAAATGAGACGTACTTTAGCTCATTTTGTAGCTTTTTTCACCTTCTTTCAATTTTTTGAGTGAGATTGATGTATTCGAATGGAGTGAGGAATGAGTTTGGAAAAAGACTATAGGGGCAAATTAGGAACACTGCACTTTTTCTAATGATATGGGCGTAGAATCGGCTAAAAATCGAATTTTGCAATTCTGCAAAAAGCATTCTAAAGTTGGGACGAAGACAAAGAAGATGAGTTAAGGCACGTTAGAATTGATTCCATCAATTTTGTTTGGCATAACTTTTAGTGAATAACAAAAAAGAAGTCGGAAGTAGCGAAATAAGTTTTTCTGTTCTAAGGAAGGCGCGGGTCATCTAGGATCGGCCCAAAACATTTATTTTCTCATATTTTAACGTAACAAACATGAAAAAAAATGCGGGGCAAGGTCTGCGGGTTCGTACATGTGAGAACTTGAATGGGGGCAAATTAGGGAATGGGGGCAAATTAGGCACAGTTACCTTAAATATCTGTTTTCGTTGGTTGAGTATACACCATCAGTAAAGCATACATTCAGAGTTTTCTCTAAGTTGATCAAAACTGAACATCTCTTCGAACATCAGAATGGAATATAAACTCATCAGTCATTTCTATCACGGACATTCTTATCAAAAGAATGTGATTAGATGGTGGCGAGAACTGATTAAAACTTGGACTAACTAACTTGGAACGTTTTGGACCGTTCAGTTTCATGGATCGGAAAAGACTCTCGAGATCGTCAAACATCTCACAGATATGCCAAGTGACTTGTGCGAGAATTTACATTTACGCATTGCAATCCGTGCGAGAAATGAATTTCACGCATAGTTCATCGGTGCGTAAATGTGAAACTGTGCGAGAAGTCTTTTCCGCATTACTTCACGCACTGCTGATAATGAAGAGAAGTTGGATTTACGCACAACTTTGCGCACGAAATTGCAAAATAGTACATTTCGATACACTGTGCGTAAAAGTGCACTTTGCGCACAGTTTGTCGACTTTTACTCACAGTTTATCGAAAAATATAGCCATCACGAGGATGCGAATAATAGGTTTCACGCCCGTGTATCTAACTATACTTTTCGATAAACTGTGAGTAAAAGTCGACAAACTGTGCGCAAAGTGCACTTTTACGCACAGTGTATCGAAAAAAGTATTTCGCATTATTGGAGAGCTCATATACGACATCAGTATTGATATTAAGACTCTGCTAATTTCACAGAGATTATAATCTCTATGGGTTATTCACGGGAGAAGTGGTCAATCTCACAATGTAAATTTTTGAGATATCAATTTTGGAAATGTAACCACTTTTGAAGGCGTATTTGACATCTCGACACCTGTTGACCTCACATTAACTTCTCTCAACAGAGTTGAGTCTTGTCAGATGAATCAACAGTACTGACTCTTTAATTTTGTATTGCAAAAAATTTTTCAATGTATTCAGCGCTACAGATGTATTACACGGTTATCCAAAATTTTACTCATATTCCGGAATTGATTGGTTTTTCCTGTAGTTCATTACGCTTTTAAAGCAGCGTTTTGACCGTACCACTAACGGCCTTTCTCGAGCTACCGTCAACTAAGGTAACTTTGGTACAAAAATCGCATTTTTCCCCTTCAAACTAGGGGAACTTGTACGTCTCATACCACAGGCGCATTGTATGTGTAGTCATTCAAAAGCTCACAGCTTTAGCTTTCGATTGCGGGGCTTGTAAGGTCCATTTGGACATCTCTAGCTGAAGATATGAGCGCTCAAAGTTGTACCGGTTTGGGGTAACTTTGGGATAGCATATATCATATAGGGGATTCCACGGCCATCATCAACTGGGGTAGCTTTGGGCCAAAAATTGCATTATTCTCCTTAAAACTCATGTAACTTGTATATCTCGCACCAGTCGCATCAGAATTGCATTGTGTCTGTAGTCAATTTAAAGCTGACGGTTCCAGCTTTCGATTGACAGGTATGAAAGTATATTCGGAGATCCTTGGTCAGAGTTATGGGTGCTCAAATCGTGTCCCAAAGTTACCCCGGTTTACAGAAGAAAACACATACTCTCCAGTTTTTCCGCTACAAAATGGAAATTGGGTGAAAGTACGCCAATGTAATGATGGATTTGTTGAGATATTTGTACAGACAAGTGAAATCTAGCCCAGTCACCTTGGAACCACCCTGCAAATGTCGGTATCCCACTCATTCTTCCGAGAGACTGTTTTTTGGATTAAAAACATACTCTTGGAGAAGTCTGTCTATAAATGACCCCACAACTAATGGAGGACCTTGCGCCGGTGCAAAACATTGTTTATGCGTGAAGCAAGTGGGGAGAACAGGTGCCAAAGCCTCAAGATTATCTGCCTTGCTAGTTGCGCGTGATAATGACTCTTTCCTGAATTGTCTCAAAGTTACCTCCCCTGTCCCTAAGTTACCCCAGTCGACGGTAACAAAATATACACATCGTCAACAATACTCTAACTGTTTTGGGACTAAGATTCACGTAAGTTTACACTCAAGGATTCTAAAGGGGTTGTCACATTCTATTCTTCATACGGAAATTTTGATGGTTCCTAAATTTCAAATTTTGATTTAGGGTTCTCTTGTTATTTGATATTCAAGGAAAGTAAGAGTATTCTTCTCGATGTGTATATTTTTCAGCTTGAGAATGGCCGTTTGTGATACGTTTGAAACATTGCTTTAATAGCGTGATAAATGGCAAAAGAAACCAACGAATTTTGGAATATCGGTATCCTCCATGATCCTGTGATGGGAGCAATTCACTTATATCCAAAATTTTTCAAAATGACTTGAACGAATAATTCCTGTCTCAATTATGATGTAAAATAGAAAATTTTGTGCGAATTCGACAGAAAGAGTTTGATATCACGTAACTAGTGTTCAGTATCCAACATCTGGAGGAGCAGTCGAAATTTTAGAAACTTTCTCATGAAGGAGTTCACATTTTTAAAATATGCTCTTATTCGTGCAAAACACTCATAAAGATGTTAATTTTTTGCCCCTCTCATTAAAATTTATGTCAGTTCCGTACTTATTGTTAGTGTCAAAGGTGTTTTTGTATTATCTCAATTACAGACGCAGGAGTTCGTCTGATGCAGGTCCTCGTAATACTCGATGACACACAAAATCTGCAGAGAAAACTTCGAGAATTTTTCACCGCATTTTCAGCCATGATCCCAGAAACGGACCAAGGAACTTCAAGAAAGAGTTCGCTACCAGGTATCAATATAATGATTGATTGTTACTTCTTATCATTCCGCTCATTGGATTCTAAAATTTCGTTTCTTTCATCATAGATGTACAACTCTCGGAGAGAGAATTATTAATCGTAAATAGATATCTCATTGAGATTATCGAATTATCTACACGCATTAATTCATCAGTTCAAGGAATCATGCGAGTGATAACCTCTAATCACGCTATGCAGCCGCATGGGCCAGAAAGAGAAGAATGATGAGAAATTAATAACATATGTCATGTTTCTCATTATCATCTGATGAACGTTGGAGAAGGAGGACGTCCATCAAATACGCTGCCAAAAGTAATCAGCAGGATGCTTTTTCACAACATTACATGATAATAATCTTAATGAATATCACAACCGTTAACGAAAATTTTATTATTAAAAGAAATATTTTCCCTTAATTTGATATATTCTCCCAAGAACGCTCTTATGAGGAATGTAGCCAAGGGTGTACGGAATCTGGATGATCTGTTCTTCAGCGCTATCCATCGTTTGGTTCAAATGGAATCTTAGTATAGTTATTTCGGATGTGATTTAGCCTTTTCTGACCTGTGTACACATACGTGGACACATCTTTGAGTCGGCTCTGTGGGCTGAGTTTTGAAAATTCATCAAAAATTCTGGTGCGATCCCTTTCTTTGGTTCGAATTGATAAATACCAGGTTGTTTCTACACCAAAAACCTGATTTTTAATTGCTCTCACGTGCGAATCAATCAGATCCAAAAATCTGTTTTTCTAAAGAAGCCGAAAATTATTCTCAGTATTCGGGGATGAGGTTTTCAAATCGAATTGGAAGGTCGTCGTGCGTCCCTGAGGCAAGAGAAACTATTGCCACCAAACCGGTCGCGAAAAGTAAGAGCATAAAATATTACCGTGCGTCTAATCTTACCCACGTACGTGTACACCAGGCTTACGCGGGATACTTGTGTTGTAAAAAACACGGGTGTGAATAAGTGGTGGACAATATTTCTTGACTCAAAATTGTATAACGAATTGTTAGACTAACTTTCATATCTCATTCCAAAGAATTGAAAATGAAGTTCATTTCCTTTATGAAATTTGATTCTTGTCTGTGTTATTTCGATCATATTCTTGGTATAGTAATGATGAGATATTCATTTTCCTGAATCAAAAAAAGTCAACGTATGTACATGAATTTGAGAAAAGTTTCAAGTTGAAAGGACGTTTCCGGTTTTTTTTCTTCGATAGAATAGTACTCGAACGATGATATGATAGTCGCGTAATCCATTTTGTAGCTTCACCGCGTCTATGCGGTCAAATAACGAATATTATCATCCATTTGAATGGGAACCTCGTGTTACAATTATTCTAATGAATTCACTTCCTCGTGGGGATGAGGTGACTGTGTTGACAGAAAAGTAAGAAGAAGACAATTCTAACAGTTTACAAAGCTTCCGAATAAGCTCTGTAACAAGATGAAGGTACTCCTTACCCACGAAAATGTACAATTTTGTGAGTTTTTAATTTTTGTAAGCCTCGCATTACTCCTGGTATAGATATAGGTAATTTTCACGACTCGTTAATATTCCGCTCACAGGGAAACTGAAATTCAGATGTCAAAGCACGCACTTCAGCGATGGATTACATGATTATTTATGGCTAGAATAGTACGAAAAATGTTTAAAGCATTATTTTTTCCATGGGGTCTTTTGAAAAATGATGGATACTTGTAATAAAATCGTGGACGGGCTTAATAAATTGAGCTGATCCATTAATGTGTTGTTTCGGCTTCGTAAGAATTCTTATGAAATATAATGATCATCATTCATAAACTAAGTAGAGCGAAAAGATGTTAGAAGCATCATTTTTCATGGGATTAATAGGTAAATGATGAATTCATGGGGAAAAAACGGCATGAAGGTTGGATACACTCCACGGCGTGAGTTGTGCTTACTTGTCATTTTAAAAGAGCTCTCGAGATGACCATTGAATGCGTTTTTATCATGAAAAAAGATCTTTTCTGAATGGATCACGCCAAAGATTTCCGCGACTTTGATTGAGTAATTATTATGGAATAATTCTACAGCTCTCTTCTCTCAAACTGTTGCATGATCAAAAACTGAAAAATGCTGATTACTTCCTCGTCTTGACCGGATTCCATCAATTTGGCATTCCGAAACTTGCAACTATCTGATTTGGTGATCTTGGAGAGCAAACTCATGGCTATCGGTAATTACGATGAAATTTGTCAAACCTCTTCCACGGCTATCGTTTGCCTTTGAGTGCTTGATAGGTAAAGTCACGTGATACACATCAACACAGCGTGGTATTTGCACTATATACAAATTTCGTCGTCGATTTGACTATAGAAGCCTGGAAGTAAAATTTCACCTGAAATTAGACCGAGAATTCTTGATTATGAGTTATCCTCGTCTCAGATTAAGAGCCGTTCACGATCTCGCAGGTATATTGGCTTATAACGATAACGAGATGCATAATATATTGTTTTACACTCGACTGAATCACCTATGTTGGTCATAGACACTAAGCTGACGACGATGGCAGCGTTACACTTTCCTGCATGCTAACCGAAAATTTTTGGAATGATTCTTTGGGCTCCTGGGGAAAAAATTGATTGGACACACTATCTCATATCAGAAGTGACGAGCGCAGCAGACGGAGCAGACTTCGCGTTTGGAGGTACAGCAGACGCAGCACTACCAGCACCAAACGTCAGCGTCGCAGGTACAATGAGACCGCCAACGTGCATCTCAGACGCTCGAACGGTAGGCGTGGTAGAACCAGGGTCACCCGAGATGTCAGACACTCCCTCATCGTGCAAGCCATCGCCGCACACTGAGGCCAAAAATTTAAAATTGGGCATAAATGGTCTTCACGCGAATTCTCGATCGATCAACTCGATTCAGAAGATATTTATCTTCGTTTTTCCCTATAGTCCGGGAGCCGAGCAGGGTTCCGTAGCATCATCGAGGTCGCCGGGTAAAAGTTGGTGATTCCGATGTATTTTGACCCGCTAAATCCGATTTTTGAGGGTGCAAAGTCGTCCGAGCGTGTGGTAAATTGTTATTAACAAATATTTATAAGCAAATAAAAAAATTCATAAAATGACGGGAAAAAATTATTTTCATATTTTTTGGGCAATTTTGCGTCGAAAAGCTCTCCCGACATTTTTCATGAAAATTCGTAGTTTTCCCGCAAGAAATTCCCATGTTTGAAAAAAGTCGATTTTTGCAATATCCAGATTGTTGCTGCTCGGTTATAAATTGAAAATTTTCGATGCACCCAAGCCAGAATTACTGTTTGAAGCCTCCTTAATGAGTGGAGATGATGAATCTGGCGGAAAATTGCTAACCTTGTATGCAACGTCAGCAAGAACAACCCCATATTCACTATGGACTTTTCCGTCATTTACCCAACACTGATCCATAGGGGCATGGCTATTTGCTCTGGTGTTTGGAAGTCACGAGGTGAACTTGATGATTCCGATGTATTTTGACCCGCTGAATCCGATTTTCGAGGGTGCAAAGTCGTCCGAGCGTATGGTAAATTGTGATTAACAAATTTTTATAAACAAATGAAAAAATGGATGAATCGACGGGAAAAAATTAGTCCCATATTTTTTGGGCAATTTTGCGTCGAAAAGCTCTCTTGACATTTTTCATGAAAATGCGTAGTTTTCCCGCAAAAATTCCCAAAGTTTGAAAAAAGTCGATTTTTGCAATATCCAGATTGTTGCTGCTCGGTTATAAATTGAAAATTTTCGATGCACCCAAGCCAGAATTACTGTTTGAAGCCTCCTTAATGAGTGGAGATGATGAATCTGGCGGAAAATTGCTAACCTTGTATGCAACGTCAGCAAGAACAACCTCATATTCACTATGGATTTTTCCGTCATTTACCCAACACTGATCCATTGGGGCATGGCTTTTTGCTCTGGTGTTTGGAAGTCACGAGGTGAACTTGATGATTTCGATGTATTTTGACCCGCTGAATGCGATTTTCGAGGGTGCAAAGTCGTCCGAGCGTGTGGTAAATTGTTATCAACAAATTTTTATAAACAAATGAAAAAGTTGATGAATCGACAGGAAAAAATCATTTTTATATTTTTTGGGCAATCCTGCGTCGAAAAGGTCTCTTAATATTTTTCATGAAAATGCGTAGTTTTCCCGCAAAAAATTCTCAAAGTTTGAAAAATTCGATTTTTGCAATATTCAGATTCCTGGTTGCTGCTCGGTTGCAAATTGAAATTTTTCGATGCACCCGAGCTTGAATTACTCTTTGAAGCCTCCTTAATGATAAGGGATGATGAATCTGGCGGTAAATGGCCTCCCTTGTGTGCAACGTCAGCAAGAACAACCCCATGTTTCCTATGGATTGTTCCGTCATTTACTCAACATAACACATTCGAATGACCAGTTTCTAATTTCACGATGGTACGTTTCAAAGATAAGCAGTTGAGTTAATGACACCCGTAGAAACTGTTGGATTGAATGAAATGCGTGTTGAATTAAATGAAAATTGTTGTTCAACTCAGGAGTTGGACAACAATTTCTCGAAAATTTCCCGTTCTTACACATGCCGGGTCTTATCAGTGTTTTGAGTAAACGTTGGAAAGAGATTCAGGGAACACGGGGTCGTTTTCGCTCTCGTTGCAGATAGAACAAACAATTTTCCGCCAGATTCCCCAACTCTAGTTATTAGGGAGGCTTCAAAGAGTAATTTCAGCTTGGTTGCATCGAAAAATTTCAATTTGCAACCGAGCAGCAGCAATCTAAATATTCCAAAAATCGACTTTTTCAAACTTTGGGAATTTTTTGCGGGAAAACTACGCATTTTCATGAAAAATGTCAAGAGACTTTTTTGACGCAAAATTGACCAAAAAATATGAAAATAATTTTTTCACGTCGATTTATCAATTTTTTCAGTTGTTTATGAAAATTTGTTAATAACAATTTACCACACGCTCGGACGGCTTTGCACCCTCGAAAATCGGATTCAGCGGGTCAAGATACTTCGGAATCACCAACTTTTACCCGGTGACCTCGAAGATGCTACGGAACCCTGCTCGGCTCCCGGACTACTACTGTATAAAGGGACGTCTGCACGAATTTGGATTCGAGGCTTTCCATCACCGCAAGATTGTTGATCAGCGAAAACGTGACAAGATACAAAACTATGTGTATTTGTACTGCTTCAAAGATGACTGAGTATTGGCTGAGTCGTTGCTCCATTACATTTATACTGACTGGACTGTCTACTCAGATCACAATAAAACCATTTTGAATGATTTTCGAAGGCACAACTTTCCGCAGATTTGTTTGTACGGTGATTTGAGGAATATACGAAATATGAGGGGAGTGAACGATATATTATATGATACTGATAATTTGAAGCTAGGTTTCGCGAGTTCTCCATTAGTGAAAATGATTCTGGCATAACTCTTCTCTAGCGTACAAGCAAATGCTTTATTCACTGGAAGAGTTGTTGAGTATGAGTTTCGCTCCATTAGAACGGTGAAACAAGTCTTCAACAATTCTAATTGGGTTCATAGTTCTACTACTAATAGACTAAGGCGTTATTGGAATCGTCTTCCCTTGGAGATAAGGAATCAAGAAGCACTAGAATCATCCAAGTCCTCTCTGCTCTTGTCACTTAAATCTTCTAATCTTTATGATATTCTAACACGTGAGTTAGAATAATTCACCAAAATTGATTATTCGGATTACACTGCTCGACAAAATTTTGGGTCCGAAATATCGCATTGACCAGACAAAGATTTTCTTATGTATTTTTCGACGTAGAAACCGATCCCGAAACCCGTTTTGACCCTACACGTCAGGATTTTTTTTAAAACGCAAATTACTGATTTTAGAAAAAACAACGTTTTTCGGCTTTTTTGCAAAATTTTCAAATTGATGATACCGCCGCTGCTTCGTCCCGATTGGTAGAAAATTATATCAAAAGAGGTTTTTCAATGTATTTTGAACCGCTGAACACGATCCCAGTGGTTTCATGAGGCTAGGATGCATCCAAAAAAAGATATAAGCAGATGAACTGAGTTGCTATCAGCAAAATTTCACGGATTTCGCGATAAATTTTCAAAAAATCGCCAAATAGCCCCAAAACAAGATATTTGAGCTCACGAGGTCGCATTCTCTTCGTTTGTGTATGTACTTTCATGAAAAAATATCAGCAATGACCGTCAGGAAGATGGGTTGAGTGTAGAATCGTTCTCGGGAGTCGCATTTCTATGTCTTTTAGGAAAAGACCGGACATTTCTTTGTGAGTGGATTCTGATGTCTCCAGCGCATTCGTCTTGTCAACGCACTTATATCAAATGACCATTTCTCAAGTTTGATATCAAGTTTTCAGAATGTTTTCCTAGCCGCTTTCCTCTTATGTAAACTGTCATCCTCGGAAACCAGGAACCAACAGTAATCGGCCAGCATATTCGTATTATTTTTGGTACCATATCTCTTATCCATCTCGGCTATGTCCTGGTGGAATCTTTCACCATGTTCATCACTCACTGCTCCGAGGTTTTCAGAAAAGAAATCCAAGTGAGAATCCATCATGTGAATTTTGAGACTCATATTCACCCCCATCATCTTGAGATTCGACAACATTTTATCCACCAAAATCTGATGATTCTCCGATTTCCTGTTCCCTAAGAAATTTGTTATGACGTCCTTTATGGACCTCCATGTTTCCAGCTCAATATCTACAAGTCTCTGGTCGAATGTACAATCAAGCATCAATTTTCTGATGTCAGGACCATTCAATACCCCAGCCTTCAATTTGGCCTCACTTATATTGTTAAATATCTTCCGTAGATAAAGAAATGCTTCCGAAGTCTGGTCCATTCCTTTGATGAAGTTTTTCACCAAACCTAATTTGATATGAAGTGGTGGTAGAAACACTTTTTTAGGGTCAATCAAGGGCTCAGCGATGACGTTCTTTACCCCAGGTATAATCTGTTCTCTTTGTGGCCAATCTTTCTTAATGTAATGTTCGTTCCTCATCCGTGAGTCCCATTCACAGAGAAAACACATATGTTTCGTATATCCCAATTGTAGCCCAAGAACAATGCTGATTATTTTGAAATCCCCGCATAAAGTCCAACCATACCTTCCGTAATTGATTTTGTCTAGAAGATTTTTGACGTTTTCATAGCTTTCTTTAGTCTGGGTGCCGTAGAAAATCGGAATGGAAGGCTTATCATTACCATTATGCAGTAAAACACCTTTTAAGCTGGTTTTGTTGGAATCGATGAAGAGACGCCATTCGTCGGGTACGTGTTGGTATTGGAGTTCGCCAAAGAGACCGTCGATATCACAACAATAAAGATTCCCGTCCTCCTCAGTGAAAAAATCTCTGAACCCTGATTCTCGGCTTCTAAAAGATGTAATGCGAACTCCGTCTTCGAGAAGGTTCATTTCTTTCAGTCGAGAGGCCAAAAGCTCCGCTTTAATTTTCGGGAGATCAAGATCTCTGACTAAATCGTTGAGCCTCTCTTGACTGAAAAGAGTAGGCTCGGGAAGCATCTGGGTCTTCCTCGTTTCCGGTTCGAAACCACAAGAGGAATACTCTGAATTGTTAGACTGACTTCCCGAAGATGGCTGTGAGTCTTTCATCACAACATCTTGCGAAGAGACATTTTCTTGCGATGAGACAGAAGACAAGTGCAAAGGTATGCCAGGCACGGGCTTTGTCACTGACGAAACATCTGAGTATTTTATCAAATGTTTAGTTTTTGATGAGTATCCTGATACTTGAGCCAAACAGAAGTGACAATCATACACGTGGTCCCTTGGTTCTCTCCACAATGTGGGCATTGAAAAATTGAGATGTGAGTTCTGTGCCACTAATCTGATCGAACAAGTGAGGCATACATTATCAGGGGTCCAAGGCTTGCTCAAGTTTTCAGGTTTGAACCCAAAATAATTTTCATATGCTTCCTGCAAAGCAGTCGTGAAACTACGCCTTTCTTTCTCAAATGTATATTGGCTACACACAAAGCAAAATTTGCTCGGATCGTTGACGCATCTGTATTGACGAGACATGTTTCCTCTGATCTTCGATGGGAGCTCACCGTATCAGGATCAATCCTAACGTTTCAGGATCACGAACGTATTACCAGTTCATATTCAATAGGAGCGGTAGCATTAGAGTATACAAAAATTTCACCAGCTAACTAAATTGACACGTCGGAGCACTCAAGGGCTAGGCTTGAGCGATTATCAGAACAATTCTTTATAAGGGTCTCTTTTTTTTTTTTTTTTTTTTTTTTTTTTTTTTTTTTTTTTTTTTTTTTGGTAGGCCGGGAAGGGGAAATCTTCATAGACACCCACAAGAGTGTGGGTAGTGTCGGATTCACCCGAGGAGACTCGGGCACCTACCGACTAAAACCCCTCCCCGGAGGGCGCCAACCCGAAGGTTATAGTCCCAGAAGAAGGAAGGAAGGAACAGAGAGTAGAAAAAAGATGAAAGATACAGGGAGGCTTGCGAGGAAGCGGGAGCCCTGAAGTGGTCCAAGATGCCACTCAGGGCTCATACGCACTGAGGCGGACAAGGTGGTAAAAGCACACACATGGGTGCTGGGGCTGAAGACTGGGGGCGGGGGAGTTGTCGTGTGCTCCCGAGATACTAAGATCTCCCTTGCCGGAAGACTGGGGCCGGGGAGTGCGTCTGTCTCCCAGGATCAACTAAGGATCCTCCTTGCGGAACTGGGGCCGGGGAGTCGTTACTCTCCCAAGATCCGAAGATCTCCCTTGCGGGGTTATAAGGGTCTCAGTTTCGACTCACTTATATTACCAAATCTATTCTTTCCTGATGCGATGTACGGGGATTCGGTATGCCACCTAGCGGCAAGATTCTGAAGCTCAGAATCAGGAAGGCAGCGTGAGAGGGGAGCATGCAGTATCTGCTTGCTTTTATCTATGGCGAACGTCAACGGAGCCCCTCCCGAGAACGATTCTACACTCAACCCATCTTCCTGACGGTTATTGCTGATATTTTTTCATGAAAGTACATACACAAACGAAGAGAATGCGACCTCGTGAGCTCAAATATCTTGTTTTGGGGCTATTTGGCGATTTTTTGAAAATTTATCGCGAAATCCGTGAAATTTTGCTGATAGCAACTCAGTTCATCTGCTTATATCTTTTTTTGGATGCATCCTAGCCTCGTAAAACCACTGGGATCGTGTTCAGCGGTTCAAAATACATTGAAAAACCTCTTTTGATATAATTTTCTACCAATCGGGACGAAGCAGCGGCAGTATCATCAATTTGAAAATTTTGCAAAAAAGCCGAAAAACGTTGTTTTTTCTAAAATCAGTAATTTGCGTTTTAAAAAAAAAAAAATCCTGACGTGTAGGGTCAAAACGGGTTTCGGGATCGGTTTCTACGTCGAAAAATACATAAGAAAATCTTTGTCTGGTCAATGCGATATTCCGGACCCAAAATTTTGTCGAGCAGTGTTATCCTTGCACCCTAGTTATAATAATCGTATATATATAAATATTTTTGATATAAAGATATTTTCTATATTGTACTAATTTGTGTAACACTGAAATGAGGGCAGTACTGCCCGTATATATTAATGAAATAAATAAATAAATAAAAATTTATGATCGATTACCTTCAATTTGAGCGAAGGTAGAGCACTGTACATTGCCGCCAGAAAGCAGAAGCAGTACAAATACACGTGGTTTTGTACCCTCTTACATTTCCAAATTTTGCTGCGACGGAAAGCCTCGAATCAAAATTCGTGCAGACCTCGCTTATACAGTAGAAAAAAACGAATAAGATTTCTTTCAAATCGAGTCGATCAATCAAAAATCTCCGTGAAGACAATTTATGCCCAATTTTACATTTTTTGGTCCCACTGTGCACCGGACGCATCACACGTGGTGTTGCGGCTGTCACCACGGTTCGCCCTCGCGTCGATCATCTTAGCCACGGGGGGAGCAGCAGGTCGATGAGTATTCGGCTCACGCACGATAACGGGGCCTTGGTCACTGAACTCGCTTAGAAATCCACTAGAACCAGATGCTGCATCAGATGATCTTGGGCTTTGTATCGGGACGTAAAACGATACTGACCTAGCGCCCGTGAGATCCTCCCGGCAGCAAATGCTCGCTATATTACGGGTCCTCATTTCACCGCTTCACAGTCCTTGGTAGTTCTATCCGGACAGGCCCCCAAATGGTTACATTTCCTTGTAACACAATGAATCAGGTACACTGATTTATAGAAACAACACGTTCCTTTATTCATCAGACACAATAAAATCGTCTCAATCCCGTGACAGACACGAGCAGACTTCAAAACATAACAAACAAACAAACACAAACTAGCAACCAAAAGATCGATGAATATACATTGTTGCGAACGTCAAGTATTCACATGTGTACAGTATACAACAGTATAATGAATCACCCACGTGGTCCCCAGCGTGGTTGATTAATTGTTCCCGAATCTACAAGCTCAGGCGTGGCCTTGAAAATCATTGAGACAGCCAGAATAGTATATTTTGCACCAAGTTCGTGAGGTTGTAGGTCGCTTCTGAGCGATTGGTTTTCGGCCCGGGCCGCAGGCGAGGGTCGAAATAGTCGCTAGAAAGCAGGGAACCTCATGAACGAGGTGCAAATACTATTTTATGCAATTTTACGAGCTCCCAAACATCGGAGAGTTGCATAAAATCCAATTTTGCCACAGTACACATCCCGTAGTATTCGTTAGTAGCGAAATATGGAACTCAGAAGTATTCAAAAGTGTTGGGAACGATTGAATTCTCTGAATTTTTCAGTGAAAGTCACCAGTTGCCGCAAACCATGACTTTTGCGGTGTAAAACATGTCGTAATCACAAAATCGCCCGAATTCTGAGATTTGCCCATATGTGGACATAGCCAAAACTCTTACGCGATGGTTGTTCTGTGATATCCTGTTACTGGAAACACTTTTCGGCACTCTCTCGACTAGAGTTTACCAAAAAAAATTTCCAATTGACGGCGAATGGATGCCGCCTTCGTTTTGATTCCTCGCTATGTGCCGGTCAGAAGAGGTTGGCTGGAGTTTGAGGTAAAAATTCACCCTTTTCGGAAGAAATTCCATTTGAATGAAGTTTTAGGAATTTCAAGAAACGTCGGTATCAACCAATCGATTCAAAATATCGGGGAAGTGTGTCTTCAGGTCACTGTAAGTGAGATGAATGAGTTGCGGAAGAAGATATGACGAAATAATGAATTCTGATGAAAAAATTATCCTACACTGTGAAAAATTGGTTGAGTGTTCAACCAGCTAGTTGAATTTTCAACCACACTGGTTGTTTTTGTCATTCAACCAACTGGTTGAATTCTCATCCAAGTAATTACATACCGTGATGGATGGGTATATGTGTGGATGGGCGGATGGATGGATAGATGAATAGATGAGTGAATGGGCGATGGGTGGATTGATGGGGTCGACGAATGGATCGAAGAAGGGTGGTGGGTGGACGGATGGATGATGAATGGATGGATGGATCCATCACCCATTCATCCATTCATCCACCCACTATCCATCACTCCATCCACACATGCATCTGTCCACCCACCATCGATTCTTCGATCCATTTGTCGACCCCATCTATCATCCATACATCGACCATCGATCCATCATCCATAAGTCCATCCTTATCCATCCATATGACCATCCATCATATTCTACCCCTCACACGTAGGGAACCTGATATGCAGGATCCGCACGGACAGATTGTAATAATCCAATTTGGTTGAATATTCAACCAAACTGGTTGAATTTTGCGTTCAACCAGAGGTTGAATGATAACTTCAACCAGTTGGTTGAAGTTTTTCGGAAAAATTTTTTACAGTGTAGGTTTTGAGTTATTGGTTTGAGGAAGCACCTCAGAGAGGTCTGAGCTATCTCAAGGCAGGTATTTCTACCAATGTCTATCGTTTGGTTGACGTGTAATCTTGATACAGTGGGTTCGAAGATGATTAAACCAGAGTTTTTGGTCAGAACTATCTTTTTCCTCTCTTAACTTCTCCGAGTGAGATTTTCCACTCGGATTCCGAGTGAAAGTCCATTTCACTCGGTAAAGAGTCAGATATCAAAAAACCAAAAATTTCACTCCGAAGTTCGAGTGAGACGCTCAAATCAAATTATAGGTTATGTTTTGCCGCACATTTGTTACTGGTGGATCAATGCGTAGCTCACAAAGAGGAAAATGGTAGATTTCCTGCAATATTCGTTGAAAAACTGAGCTGAGAAATGTCAATATCCTCTTCCATAAGTTTTATAAATGCATGTATTACGTATAAATTGATCAACCCTATTAATATAGATGCAATGCCCTGTTACCGGGGAAATATGTAGGTTTCACTTTTGTTATTTCTTCGACCGAAACAATAGCTACTTTTCATATTTTCATTTCCACTTACGACACGTATAAAGTTACATGGTGCATCATTCCTATAAGACGATGCTATGGACCTCAGATGTCAACAGCAGCAGTGGCCCAGTGGAGAAGCAGTCCGATTTACAACCAAGACAACCGAGTTCGATTCCCCGCACTTCCCAAATTACAAAGATATTGAAGTGACCATGCCGCTACAGGCGGGATTGATTTTTTTCTTTTTTTCGAACCTTCGAATGATTAATAATAATTTATTAATTTTATAGCCCGCAACGTATTGATTAAACGAAAATATTCAGTTTCGGCTAAGTAACATTTGGATTCACTCGGATTCCCCGAGTGAAAAATCTCACTCTTTTTTCTGAGTGAAAGTCACTCGGTACCGAGTTGCCACGATTTCACTCCGAACTCCGAGTCAGAGCTCACTCTTTCCGAGTGAGATTTCACTCGGAAAAGTTAAGAGAGCCCGATGAAAACTTCATATGAGTAATAATTTACGCTGAGAAGAATTCATATGATCACAGTGTCAATAATAGGAGCACATTTCCACACAATTCGCATTGGCAAAGATTTTTTTTTCATCAATCTATTTTTTCTTCCTGTGACCAGCTACATACATATGCATAATGGAGTTGATGACACTGCTTATAGGCATCGTTTAAAAATAGTTCAAACGGAGCGAATGATGAGAACCCAATGATCCACACGAATTTTCCTCATTTGTGCAGGTGTTGCGTACACGAGTACGAATAATATTCCGATATCTTTTCTGTTCGATAAGATTATATAACAGAAGAACATCTTTGGTGCTGTATGATGGTTACTCCTCCATATTCTATTTTGAACTCGCTTTTGTGTTGACTTGTCTGTTTGCGATACATGTTTGACATTCATATAGCTCACATCTCTCACGTATCATAGCTTTGAGCTAATCGGCTCCCTCGAGAAGTATTAAAATGTTCGGAAATTCAAATGGAACATGATCATAAGCCAAAAGTAGTCCTTGAAACTCGGTGGTGTGTAGATAGATCAGTCAAAATTTGAGAGTTTTCCCCATTGTATTATAATTCTAAAAGTTCCTAGGGACGATTGAATTATCTGCCACGGTTCAGGAGGATATTAAGTTCGTCATTAACAGCATTTTTATCAACTGCAGGTGAATATGTTCTATCAACCCTCACTCGATTGAACTTTCCCTTACACAGAGAAAGAACCGAGACCGTCAGTTTGCTAAGATTCTGCGTCACGTTGGATTTTTACCTACATTTTTGACACTGCTCGTGTGAAAAAAATTTCAGAAAGATCTGTAAGAACCTCTGTACAAGAATCTCTTTGACCTTGTGACAGAGATGACAATGAACGGATAAGGAAGATTTCTGAGGATTTTAATGAACTATTTCCACACTCAAGATTCCCACTTCGGTCTAGAGCGCTTGAGAGGTGAGACAACCTTAATTTTGATGTCCGGGCCAAAATATCGTAAGGAAGGTGGACGTCTAAATTTACAGTAAAACTTGTGCATATAAGGCGCAATTGGTTCCGAGCAAAAATGCCCAGTTTCAAGAGCTGACCAATGCACAGAAAAATCATTTTCTCGATCAATCCGATACTCATTCATGAGTTTGAGTCCTTCCTAATTCATAACCCATATAGTTCATACAAAACTTTAGATATCTTCAGTCCCGTGTGGTGTTTAGAAATACAATAAGACCTGCCTAATTTGGACACCTTCGGTTCCACTCTGACTCATAATAAACAGGTGCCCAAAATATGGACTGAGAAATCCATTCGAGCCAATGGAGAAATAAAATTTGGTTCCACGTAAAAGTGCCCATAATTGGGAGGTGCCCATAGAGACATGTTTGAATGTAAAATCAATGTCAGAACCTCACGTAAAACTCAAACGAGTATCAGTTCATTAGATTTAAATCCTCACCTGGCTCATTGAAGCGGTCGATTGACCTTTCTAGAATTAGGCACATCTAATCAACATGAACGTCTAAAATCATATTATATTCTATACACAACCTCCACGACCTAGACCAATATAGTCGTTCCAAATTAGTTATTCAGGTTCGTGTCATAAGGCCAGCCCGTAGTCAGCCGCCATATTTAATATGGCCCTGATTACGCTCGGAGGATGAGTCAAATTTTATTCGACTAAATGCCTTGAGAGTCAACATGCATCTATGAAATGCATGTTTAGAAGGTGCCACGAAGCTGAATACGTCAATTCCACTCAAAAAAAGTATCCAGACGAGATTCACTCGAGATGTCGTATTTTACCACTCATGAGCAAATGAGTTTTGTGTACACCTTGTCTGATTACTTTTTTGTAAGAAATTAACACATTTGGCTTCGTAGCTTTCTTCAGACATGCATTCTGTAGTTACATGTAAAATCTCAAGTCATCTGACCCAGTAAAATTTGACATAGACTCCGAATGGATTTAGAGCTTTCGGCGAACAATGGCTTCACCTTAACGTTGGGATGGAGTTGAGTAATTCACACTCAAATGCAGATGAATCATTTTCATGCTCCGAATACGACTCAAATCTTCCATATACAGTAAAACCTGTTTCTATTGGCACCCCTAAATTTCGGGCACCTCTCAAGTTCAGGCACCTCCCAATTATGGGCACTTCTACGTATACAGTAAAACCTGTCTCTATGGGCACCCCTGAAATTCAAGCACCTCCCAATTATGGGCACTTCCACGTGGAACTAATATATTTCTTTATTGGCTCGAATGGTAATCTCAGTCTATATTTCGGGCACCTGTCTAATATGGGCAGGCCAGAGTGGAACCGAAGGTGCCCAAATAAGGTTGGTCTCACTGTACAAATTCCCCGCAAGGGAGATCTTCAAATGTTGGTAGAGTAACGACTCCCCGGCCCCAGTTAACCGCAAGAAGGATCATTCGTTGATCCTGGGAGACGGACGCACTTCCGGGCCCCTGTCTTCCGGCAAGGGAGATCTTTGTATCTCGGGAGCACACGACAACTCCCCCGCCCTCATTGTTCAGACACCCACCACCCGTGTGTGTGTGTGTGCTTTCACCACCTCGGCCACTATTGTCCACGTTTGAGTCCTGAGCGGCATCTTGGATCGCTTCAGGGCTCCCGCTTCTTTGCAAGCCCCCTATACCTTCCATCTTTCCTCTACTCTCTACCCCTTCCTTCCTTCTTCTGGGACTATAACCCACGTACGGCAGCTTATAGATGACAACCGCTGTCCACCCGGCGGCGGAGGGATTTTGCTGCTGAGCGGCGGACAGATCCAAAAGTCGCGGCAAAATCGAGGCGGAGTAACGTAAAGGCTGTTTTCCACTAGCCATATGGTCGGTATGAGAATTAACAGTAGTATCGACTATAAGTTCTTGTAGTTTTGTCAGGTTTCGTGGTCTGCTGCGGGGGTGGCTTGGTAAGGTTAGGACATGGTTATAGCAGCAGCCAGTTATGGTGATCAAAAGATTGAAAGATATTTTCTGTTTTGGTTACCTGCCTACTGCTTATTACAGTGATATTAATTGAATTCAGTGTGCTTAAGTGTATAACTTGGTCAGAAGCCTGCAGAATGTCTCATTCGAGGTACTAACGATGATACCTTGAAATCGTGCTCATTAAGAGGGGACATTTTGGTAAAGCCTGTGCACAGAACTATTCACAGCTTGTATCATCTGAAACATATATTTAATTATTTCATAAAAAAGGAAAAGCGTTGACCATAGTCATGTGGTAATTCTAAATGCTAACGTATTACAAAAAGATTACATACCTTGTTCGAGAACTTTAGTCGAAACTGACAACAGGATCATGTAAGACCCGAAGACACAAGGAGATATCGAGCGGTGGATGATTATGACGAATTTGTATTCAATTTTACATTATCAACTCTTTGTTGCCTCAGTCGACTCCAGTAGGTCTGCACTGCGAGTGATGAAGTTTATTCATGCAACCTGTCGAGTTGCAGAACAGACTTTGGGGTGTATGTACGAGGTTGATAAATGCACTAACATCTTAGAGATGCAAATCCCACACTCAAATATATGTAATAATCGATGGTACTGTTACATAAACTGCTGGATTTTAGGAATTCGTTCTGCATCTCTCATTGAACATGTGAGCGATGCCATGACAGATTTTTTCCCTTGGGAAAAAATGAGCTACACGAGTCTGCCTACTTCTGAGTATGCACTAATTTTCGCAGCGACGCAAACGATGGACCAAGTTATCCACTTAAGCACAATGATTCAATTAATATCACTGTAATAAGCAGTAGGCAGGTAACCAAAACAGGAATTATCTTTCAATCTTTTGATCACCATAACCGGCTGCTGCTATAACCATGTCCTAACCTTACCAAGCCACCCTCGCAGCAGACCACGAAACCTGACGAAACCACAATTAAAACTTATAGTCTATAATACTGTTAATTCTCATACCGACCATATGGCTAGTGGAAAACAGCCTTTACGTTACTTCGCCTCGATTTTGCCGCGACTTTTGGATCTGTCCGCCGCTCAGCAGCAAAATCCCCCCGCCGCCGGGCGGCCAGCGGTTGTCATCTATAAGCTGCCGTAATAACCTTTGAGTTGGCGCCCTCCGAGGAGGGGTGTTAATCGGTAGGTGCCCGAGTTTTTCTGGGTGAATCTGACCCTACCCACACTCTTGTAGATGTCTATGAAGATTTCCCCAGTCGGCCTACCAGAAAAAAAAATCATACACAAATTGCACATCTTTCAAAATTTCAGTTCCGTTCCTAGTGTCTACATCAGGTCCTTCTAGAGTTGTAATCGAGGTTGTAATGATCAGGCTTATGGGCGGATTGGGACGAAAATCTCGTTGCAATTTCCGGATAACTCACTATTTTACTTTTTCCTAATAGTTCAACTGTCATTTGAATCTTCCATTCATATCTCTGGTCTCGTGTGGTATTCAAAGACACGAACAATGTCAGAACCTCATGTGATACTTAAAGGGGTATCAAATAATTAGATTTGGATTCTCTGTTGGCTGATTCAACTGCTCGGGTGACCTTTTTAAAATTTGTCACATCGAATCAATACGAGAAAGTCGAATCATTTTACAAAGGAGGTACCCTCTTTATTGCGCGCGATTCTAAAACGTGCGCTGATTCGAAATATGACATCAGTTTTCCCTGGACGCCCCCTAATTTTCAAAGAATCGAAAAACAAAAACTCTAAAAGTTCTCATCGGATTCTTGATTTCGGATTCTGGAAAAGCAGGGAATATCACGTCCATATATAGACTTTGAGAAATCTTTATTTCCGCTGTCGATGCATAGCCAAAATAAACCGACACATATTTTTTTGTTAAATCAATGTGGTCACCGTGTACCGTGACCTCCGCGATCAAGGAGCCTGAAAACACATCTCACGTGAGAATTTTGATGATTCAAAGTTTGAAACGAGTTGGCGAATCATTGTCATCGTCTAATTTGTATTCGACATTTTGCCGTTTGAGCCAAATCGCAGGAAAATCGGATAAAAATGTGCACAACTTGAGCGCAGACACCTCTTAACCTTTAATTTAGACTCAATTTCATCCCCATCTTCCTCCGATTCCTTCGTCATTTAGGCTAAATGACGAGTGGACAAATTCAAGTTCGATGATAACACGCATTCGTACACTCATGGTTAATCGTCAATCGCAAGAGAATCGGAGGAAAATGGAATTGATTTTCAGCTTGCATGGTGACCGCATCGCCTTAAGCCCAAACGCGTTCCTTCTCAAAGTTACACTCAATATAGGATAGTTGTGGACAATACGAATTGATCACCTAAAATCGGGGAAGATGGGTTGATTCCGAGCCCTCTTTATATATCGACTTGAGTTTTGCTGGATTTAGTTGGTGAGTGAGTACTGCATTGGAAGTTGTCGTGGGACTGTGAAAATAGAGCCTACCTTTGTGATAAAACCAGGTTTTTGTTTTAAATCGTTGAAATTCAATATTACTAACACACCATAATATTTTTGCCTGAATTTTTACTTGGCAATACCTAGAGTAGTGAGGAATACGATGGAATTGGCCTGATGCACACTTTTTAATTGGTAATTGATCTATGGATTTCTTTAACGTGAAAATTCCATTTCCTCCACGTCCTTTATGTTGGGATTAAATTTTTTTTTCACAATACGTCCCGAGCCAATCCTGATAATGACTATAACAAGCTCAAGTACAAATGAGAAGCTCCCAGCGATCATAGTCAACGCTCAGACGTCAACATAGATATCATGCACGTGACCTTTGGTCTTTGGACACTCCGGAGTGATACTCGCACTCGGATACTTGATTACTAGAGGTGCAGCGAGGGAACTCAACAGTTAGGAATAGTTACTCTTCTTGTTTTCATGAAATTCTTTCTGCAAGGTTAAGCGACACCGAAACATTGAGCAGACTCTGTGTAACTCTGCATAATTCAGGGGCGTCACAACCTTCCAAGCCAGTGTATTGTGAGCCGTGAGAGACTGGACTAGATGAAGAGCCAAAAAAAATGACTTCAAGTAGATGTGGAATTCAAGTTCTTGAAAACGGATTGATGACTAATCACATTTTTTCATTCAATTATAGCAAATAGGTTCATCCTCCTTTCATACTTCCGAATAAACATATCATGTGGTGTCGATGTTGGCGTCCAAGCGTTGGTTAAAATTCATGGTAGGTTTTTATTTGAACTTGAGCTTGTTACCGTCGTTACTACGATTATCTCAGGGCATATAAGTGAGAAAAATATTCAATTGCAACATGAGGGACGCGGAGAAAAAAAATTTTACGTCAAAAACTGCATGGATCGATTACCAATCAAAAAGAGTACTATCGGACCAATTTTCTCGTATTACTCACTATCCAAAGTATTTCCCAAAAAATTTCAGCCGAAAATATAATGGTGTGTTGAAGATATTGAATTCTGGCGATTTGAGACAAAAAAACTGGTTCCCCAAGAAGGGAAACTTTATTTTTAATGGCCCTTGACAATTTTCTATGTATCACTCATCTACCAACTAAATCCAACAAGATTCAAAACGATATATGAAGAGGGCTCGGAATCAACCCATTTCCCCTAATTTTAGATGGTCAATATCGTATTATCCACGATAAACTGTGTTATGAATCAGCCTTTCTAGCAATGCTACGAGGTGTTACTGGGCAGCATGTTCCATCCACCAAACGAATATTCCTTGTTGATTCTTATCAGAAGTCCTCCAACTCCTTGGGACAATGATTATAGCTGAAGTGATGAAGAATTAGTCGGGTCCTGTAGCATACACTGGCTATCCCATATCTATAATGAAGGATATCGATAATGTAAATATCACCCGTCATTCTACGAGCATATTTCAAGAGATCAAGTAGAACGGACCATTACCGCTACATATCGTGATTTTTGCTATGAGAAATGGAAACATCAGTTTTAATTCTAGAAGTGATCGAATGATGAAAAATAAAAAGTAATTGTTTTTCGTCCTTGTCTATCTGCTAGGCTTTTTGGCCAAACTATTGGGAGACTTGACTGCGACAAAGAGTATGGCGCAAACGATTTGATGATATGAATATCATTTCGGGATTCTTATGTGGCCCGTGATAATCGCAGGCCACGTATTTGTTCAGATTCGGAACAGTGAAGGAAACAGCATGGCATACGATCAACACCTCGTTAAGGTTATTGATAGGTAAATTCTTCTTTGACCGGGGAATATTCTATTTATCAAAGAATTCAACGACTTTTTCGGATGATTACGGTAGAAGTCACGAAAATGAGAGGGATCGTGTAACACCCATTGATCAATCCCATGAGCACATTGTATCGCAGACGATTGGCGATAGAAATTATTCATATTTATATAAGAATTCTTCCGAGAAACAATTTGATATCATTTGATAAGATTCTATTAAAAACATTCTTCATCCTAAGCGATGAAGCTGCTGCTAATTTTCAGTTCTTGTGCATCAGTATTTGCTATCACCCCGCCAACACCGACAACCGGCACACGTAAGTTTACCCGCTACATACAATATCTGATATTTTGATCGTCACTATATTCAGAACAACAATCCTTGTAATGAACGAAGAAAAGTGGAGACAAAGAATCAAGATTATCCTTTCAGGGTTGAATCAATATGCATACAACCGGTTTAAATGAAATTTTTAGCTTCGTCCCTGAAAATTATGGACTCTGTTTCTGTAGGACTTAGACATCATATTCCTCAAATAATGAAAATTTTTCGCCGAACCGAATCTTAGGAATGTCAATTAGAACTTTTTTGGAAATTTTAGTTTTGAAATTATCTTGAAATTTCTCTCGGCTGTGGATTTCGTCATCAAAACAAGAATCGTAATGAGTGAAGCATATTTCGATATAAGAAGAAGCCTCTAGTTCTCCTAAAAATCCCCAAGCACCAGCCGAGTTCCTTATCCGAGTGAATTCTAAGTTGAGAATCGCAATGATTCGTATCGTAAGGTGGGTTCATTCCAAAACAATATCAGGAATATGGCATCAAATTGATTGATATCGTTCATTTGAGGATATTTATGTTCTGAAGAACCCATTGAAGTCGGAATTTTAGGAATGCCAATTGGAACTTTCTTGGAACTTTTGGTCTTGAAAGTATTTTGAAATTTCTCTGGGCTGAGGATTTTGTCATCAAAACAACAATCGCAATAAGTGAAACATATTTTCCTACCAATGGAAGCCCTTAGTTTTCCTAAAAATCCCCAAGCACCAACCAAGATCCTTATCCGAGTGAATTCCACGTTGAGAATCGCCATGATTCGTATCGTGAGGTGGATGAATTCCATGATAACATCGTGAAAAATGCTCTCAAACTAATTGATATCGTTATTTTGAGGATATTCATGTTCTGAAGAACCCATTGGGGTCGGAATCTTAGGAACGTCAATTGAAACTCCCCTGGAACTTTTGGATCTGAAATTTCTCAAGAATTTTTCTTAGCTGTGGATTTTGTCATCAAAAGATCAATCGTAGTAAGTGCAGCATAGATCCTTATCAGTGAATGTCTGTAGCTTCACCTAAACCCTCGAAAAAGTAGTCAAAACGCTGATTTAGTCATTGAAAGTAAATCTCATTCAGAAGCATCATAATCCCCTCAAAGTACAGAATCGAAGTACTGACGATATGTGGGTTATCTTGTATATAACCCTGGTAGAAATTGTGAGCATTATTCGGCCAAAAACTGGCCAACTCTAACCTAACTACATTGTCACTATATCTATATATTGCATGGGTGGCCAAAAAATTGGTCACATTTCTACCAGGGAAGCTGCCACGTCAGATACCATCTTTTAACGTGAGAATGCGCGAGATCGCAGTACATTTGGCTTCTGTGGGTGAATATTTTGATCAAAATATCACTTTCAAAATATCAGCCCAACAAAACATTCCTGGAACTCATACCACCACCTCGATTTCATCATGTGCTGGGCATTGTAAATACTGCATACACTCATACACACAGTAAGCTTGCATATGAATCCATAGTAATGATCAAGAAGTGCACTGTTGAACGAGAGGTGGCATATGAGAGCCCAACGTTGAAAAGAAATTCCTGTGAGATTCTTGGATTCTTTTGGAAAATGTAAGCTTTTTGCGATCCTGATCAAACCTGGGATGGATGGAGTAGGTTCAAACATCCTCGGATTTCAAGGAAGTTGTAGTTCGTGTTCCGGACAGAATCTCAACTCGTATTACAAAGTCTACAAGGCGAAGTTCCGCCAAAGTTCCATGGACTTGAAACTGAGCGTCACTCCAAAAATTCATGCAGTTTTCTTCCACATTGAGCAATGTTGTGACAAAAAAAAGGAAGATTAGATTTGACAGTGAACAAACAGTCAAGTTGGTTCACTATGACTTCAATAGGTTCTGGAAAAACCATAAAATTGTAAAGTCAAACGAAAACTACGAGAACATACCCCTTCAAGCAGTGTGAGCTTACAATAGTCTACATGTGGAGATTTCGGTGATTTGTACACTCTGATGGAGTTACATCGAGACTCTAGAAACATCACACGCAAAGACCAGTGACTTTTCTCGAAGGTTTGGTAGTTACATAGAAGAAAGTCGTTCTTGAATTTTTAGTAATCATTCTTCAACTCTAATCGGTTCCCGAGAACACGCGTATCCTCAAAATGACGATATATATCAATTTGATGCCATACTCCTGATATTATTTTGGAATGAATCCACCTTACTATACAAATCACTGCGATTCTCAACGTGGAATTCACTCGAATAAAGATTTTGATTAGTGTTTGGGGATTTTCAAGGGAACTAGAGACTATTCACAGAGAGAGAGAGAGAGTCCATTGAAAATGAGTCAAATTTTACTATAAATCATTGAAATTCTCTGATTTGAGTCAATCTTCACTGATCCGTACGAAGAGAGCCTCAAGTATTTCTACTAAAAAATTTGAGTTTCCTCTCATATTCATCCTCAAAAAGCGTACTGGTCTTCGAACAAATTCATGAAAGATACATTGCTGCTTCCGGGATCGGGCTGCACAGCAAAGATCTGGCATATTAAGAGTGCTCTCTACCTCTGGAAAAGCGATGGTGGCTCCTCTAGCGGTCAAATTGGTATATTGCCAGTAACAATTTTTAAAAACAAAGAGGAAGGAAACCAATAGTACCGCTCCCTGCGGATTATTTTTCTTCAAATCATAAAAAAAGTTTCATCGAGATCGGTGCAAAATTCAGCTCAAAAATTTGCAGATACAATTCAGCAACATTGAACAAATGTATCTGCAAATTTTTGAGCTGAATTTTGCACCGATCTCGATAAAACTTTTTTTAATATTTGAAGAAAAATAGTCCGCAGGGAGCGGTACTATTGGTCTTCTCCCTCTTTGTTTTTAAAAATTATTATTGACAATATACCAATTTGACCGCTAGAGGCGCCACCATCGCTTTTCAAAAGGTAGAGAGCACTCTTAAAGACTTGTCATCGTAGGGACCACAATAAGATGCTAGTTTCTCTGTCTCAAAAATGTCATGTGTTTTGCGGGTTGGCCTTGGCAATTATTTCTGTACTATGGTTCTACCCACTGGAAGATGCGCAATATACAGTAGTCCAATTATAAAGGAAATACAATAGAATATTCAACAGATCTTTGACTTTTTCCTCACCTCGTCAGCTTCTTCCCTTTTGACCAGAAATCATTGTGAAATCTTCATGTTATCACAAAGGAATGATTTCAGCTGATTCAGTCTTAGTGTGGCCTCCATTGCTTGAGCTGTGGGAAACATTGAATCTGATAAATTCAGAATCCTATCTTCCGCCACACAATTTTGGATCTGACTGTCCTTCAACCAGCCAGAAAAAGTCATCAAGTCAGAAGGCAGCCAGTTCACTTGAGGATATCCCAGGACCTAGCCATCGCGAGCCCCAATATTCAAGTGGCGAATTCGGTATGACTTCAAAGCATTTCTTTATTATCCTGTATATATGTTTGCGTACTAGCACGAACACACCTCATTCTTTGAACTAAACTGGAAATCGCAAGATACTAAAACAGATTCGAAGTCAATCATGTATGTCAAGCCTATCCACGCAAAATAACTTCCATAATCTGAGAAGCATTTATATTATTCACGGGGTTATATTGTGATACAACCAAACTCGATAAAATTTGATCGAGTCATATTGTTCCATTCAGAGAAAGATATAGCAGAGGTTGAGCAATCCCTAGCAAATTCCTTTGGAGAAGATGTAGTAGTCCGGGAGCTACAGCAGACCGTGGTAATTGATTTTCGTCTGGAATTATCAAAGCGATTCAGAATGTCTTGCCGGAAGGTAAGAACGAGGAAGTTGCCGTCAAGGTCCTACGGCCAGCTCACAGAGGGGACCAATTGGTCGTTATTGTGCTCTCTGTTGCTACAGCGAAACCTCTGCTGCAAGTAGAGCATATAAGAATTGGAAAAGTTAACGCTAGAACCCAAGAAAATGTTCACTCCTGAGATGCTTCGACTGTCTTGGCTATAAGCACGTTGCAGCGGATAGCAAGCAGGAGAAGAAAGTCAAATTTTGCTCCAATTGTGGCGGCGTTGATGGACACATGAATACAGATGGACAATATAATAATCACCATTTCCGCTTTCTAACCTATTACTTTGATTGTAATCTTATGTAAATTACTCGAATTCGCCAATATCATGTTGAGATGATACCTGGACCAAAGTATACTCAGATGATATCTTAGTAGCATCAAAAATAATAAAATAGCCAGTTCATAGTAAGCTAGGTGAGGATGGTAATCGCTTGCTTCTTCTAACATGTCTCGGGGAAGGATATATTAAAATAAGTCTTCTGGTATATGATACAATCATGGTGAATATTTACGGTGAAGCGGAGTCTTATTCAAAATATCACAAGAGATAACTTATTTAGTTACCCTTAACTTCATCATTTCAGATTTACGCCAATTGAGTTCCCACTGGGACAGATATAACTACCTTATGGAAACCTACAACAATCAGAATTTCCGTTCATGGAACATCTTGGACCGGCTTGGTTTGGTTGCCAATTCTGTACGCCCTCTAGCAGAGCAACATCACACGTTCGAGTGTATTCCTCGAGCGAGAAATGCACCACAACGAGGTAAGCCTGATCTAGTTATCGGTGCAATAAATAAGGGCTGTCTCACGCTTTTCTTATCATATTTAGCGGACTGAAGATTCGATATTTGTATCGAAGATGAGAATTGTCAATACTCAAATTAGTTTCAATCAAAGACTACTAAAGTGGCTCGGATTTCGAGTACGGAATATCGAAACAGGTTCATACCGATGGTGTTCCACTTTGGCATTCATCATACAGGTTCATCCATCATAAAAAGCCCTATTATTTGATTAATTCCACGGAAAGAGCATATGCTCCAATCTTCTCGGGGTATGTTCAGAGACAATTTATCGTAAAATTCGACCATAATGAGCAACGATCGGAATATTCCTCGCATACTCTTGTAACGGTTACAGATACAGACAAAATTACTGTCATCTTCGCAGTAAATGCACTTACAATTTGAACTGGAGACTTTCTTGATTGGAATCAGAAGGATTTCTTCCGCTTCACCTAATGAACTATTCAACTTGAAAATTTCAGATCACGGAGAGAGTCTCTTACGAGTTATGGGAATTTATAATGATAAGTTGAACCTCGAGAGGAAAACAGAAGAATTCTTTCTTGCACTGGGTAGAATCAGATGCGAAATGGAGCACGCAAGTTCAGAGACTCCTCAGGTGCTAGTGCCAGGTCAGTTCTTTTCGGAGTTTTTTCAGCTTATTCTTGGATGTTGATACTGATCTTGTCGATTACAGGTACACAATTCACGGCACGCCAATTGAATATCATGCAGATGTACATAATTCAATTGAACGTAATATTGGAGAGATTCAATCAATCTGTCAACGATATCGTGACAGAGACGATTAATGACAGGTATTCACAGTAATGTATGAACCCAGAGAAGACTGAATAGGAACCGATCTAAAACTCTATGGTTCTCACATAACATATGAGTCATTCCACGCGAAACAAGTCTACAAAATAGGATCATGTCTCAGATTGTTTTCTTGGCTTTTTCATCCGATTCTATGGTACAAAATATGAACTTTTAACTACCCATGTGACCCCGTAAAAATTTTCCAGGTATCTGGGAAAAATTTTGATTAAAACTATTATCAAAGATACGAGGGTACGGCTTACGGCGTTCGAAAAGTCTTGAGAATACCCATCGAAACCGATGTTGTAAAATTGATTTTGAGTTTATGGGTCGTTTCAGTACGCAAAGAAACGATAATTGGAAAATTTTCAATTTCTCAGAAAGCCATCCTTTTCATTACTTGAAAATTCGACATTTAATGGGAAATGTAGTACACTTCCAGAAAAAATATTCCTGAACATTTTCTTGCGTCCTAAGGCCTGTTTTTTGCTATTTTTTGAAAATCTATTTTCCAGGCAATTGGAAATCGTCTGTTTTTTGCGCATGTATAGAAATTTGTATTCCTGGAACCAATTTCATCAGAAAACCGAGAAAATTCCCTTCAAATTGTTTACTTGGCAAACTCAATCTCATCAACTGGGACCGGAGCTGCATGCAGCGTGTCGTATGAACCCTCAGTTCGTACGCGTACGTCATCCTGCGCGGATTCTCTCCATCATTCCCTTTGGAACCTTCGTTCGACCCACCTCTTGAGATTCAGAGGTAGCTATTGTTCAAATGCATGAAATTGACTTCGCCAGCTTGTCATTTGAATGGAAATTTTCTTCGTTGCTAATAAAATGGGTTTCAGGAATCCAAATTTCTGCGCATGAGCAGAAGACAGACAATTTTCAATTGCCTAAAAAATAGATTTACAGATATTAGCAAAACCAAGCCTTAGGACACAAAAAAAATGTTTGGGACTATTTTTACCTAAAAGGGCACCACATTTTGCATCAAATATCAGATTTCCGAAAAATGAAAAAAGGGCCTCTTGAGAAATTAGTATTTTTTTTATTTTTCATCCTTTGATCCGCTAAAAGCACACATAACCTAGAAATCAATTTCACAAGACCGACTCCGATGAAATCTTCGAAGACCTTCCGAATGTTGCCCACCGCATCCTCGTATCTCCAATGTGATTCAAGAAATATGAACTTTATTGAAAAAAAAATTCTCAAATTAGTTAGAGATAATAATTCAAAAGGTTAAATTGAAGTGTATCCCAGGTACTTGAAAAATTTTTATTTGGCCCCATGAGTAGTAGAGATTTCATATTTTGTACCATAGGATCGAATGGAATAGCCAAGTTAACAATCTGAGACATGACCCTTTTTCGTAGGTCTGATTCACGTGGTCATATCTGAATGAATCTTGAATCATTATGGAACATTAACCAATCGAATTATGGGACATTTGGAAACTTCAGCTCTGTCGATTCATGTACAATTCTTGAATTAATCAAGAATGTAGTTGTTAACAATGAATAAATCGTTCTAAGAGTGACTATGAATTGAAAGTAATTATAATCCTATACAAGAATCTGGTTAGCTTGTGGCATCATTTTGAAGAATTTCACCCGTCCTCGAAATAATTGATCTAGCAAACTGCATTCGCAATTGAGCAAATTCAAATCACTTTCTGCTCCAAATAAGACTACAGATGAGCGAAGAACGCATCTAAATGTCGCTTTATACCAGACAAGTTGAGAAAAACCCCATAGAATGATAAGAGCAACTGAAGCAGTTGTTGCAACATGATGAATACGTCAACATACGCTTATTTTTTTTAATTATTATCGAATATTTTGGGTCTGCCTAACACTCCAAGAAAAAAAATTTCCGACCGATCAAACTCTCGGCCAGAAAGGATTTATTCCGACGGACATTTCAAACTTACGGCGTCTGCTAAACGCTACGATCGACGAACCTTGTGTCACATTAGATGTATTATATACGGTACGTATGCCTGATCAGGTACGAATTTTTCTGTTATGCTCACAGTTTGCATAATATATTTTTTCAACAATGCTTATAGCTTTAGCTTATTCGAAAGCTCGTCTTAAGACCTAAGAAGTGGGTCTTTTTCATTCGACAATTTGAAATCTAATTATAATACAGTTCTCCGTGAATTTTTAAAAAGATGTACCCAACTTATTCTCTTGTACGATAGAAAAACCTCACTGGTTCTCCGCCGAATGGAAATATGTTGGCTCCAGCTCATTCTAATAGAATAGGATAAATTGGAATCATCCTATCCGGGATCAAGGATTCTTGGGTCCTGTATAGTCCAATGAATGAGATTTTCCTTAGTATCATATGGTCAGTAAAGGTTCACAGGATACGAGAGTAGAACTACCAATTCAGTGGCTGCTTAGATTAAGGTAATAGCACCAGTACTTGGACAGCCATCAGGGGACGTCACTATTTTATCGTTTTTATGATACTTTAAGGTAGTTGTACACCAACTACGTGAGTCAAAGAGACTTAACCTCACTTTTTTGCTATCATCAAAATATTCGAAATTATTATTATTGTTAATAACTGCACTTTTTCCATCAAACAATAAACAAAAACGGTCATCTAAGCCTTCCTGAACAGAATCAGGCATGGAATCCAAATTTATCTACCCTAAAATCGAAACCACGTGTCGCATGTTTTGCATTCTACGCTTTGTATAAACAATTACTAGAAAACGACGTGGTCCATCATCTCCAGACTTAGCCATATGATTCATTGATACATAAACTCGGATTTCTCGCAGTCTCACCATTTTCTGTTGATGAGGTTTTGCACTGCATCCATTTTTGTGCTCTTTTTTGGGCCCGCTCCCATAAACGCAATGTTAAAAATGTGCAAAACTGGTCAAATTGTGACGATCAATACTCGAAAACGGGATGGTCAGCTGTTCTGGAATTTTGCACACGTACTCTTCGATATTAGAACTATCTCTCTGCAGAGTCTCGAGAAATTCTGTTGATGAATAATTTTGGTGTACAACTACCTTAATAACGTTTCTTGTACCGACCAGTGATTCTATCGTTGAGTGTAGGTGAAAATCTTCCTATTCCAATTTGTTCCGTCTGAGAAACCCCCAAAATTATCGTCAGGAGATATGAAAAACGAGCCGACTCGATTATTACCTATTCCTAAACAGAGGTTTTGTGAACCACGTGAACTTGATACCTAATCCTGGACAGCGGGAGCCTATATCTGGACAGTGAATTTTGCCGTTGAAATAATTCTTAATGCAAAATTTTTGGACGTTAGTATCGCAAATAGACCAGAACTTGCCTCTTGAATGATTTTCAAGAGTCTTTGAAGTAATACTCGACGTCAATATACTCAAACTTAATGGGCATAAAATCGTATTTTTGTGGGTACATTTTGGTGTATTATATAGGGAATTTTAAGTCTGAGTCATCAATAATGCTGAAATCAGATATCCCCATGAATACGTGCTTGACTCTGAAACAGTTCACTGAGAAAATATGCCCAATATTACTGCAGTACGAGTCTCTCACGGCAGCCCTATGTAAGTGCATGCAGGCCTACGTACTTTGAGATTACAATTCACGTGAGAGAGAAAATAGAGTAAACACAAGAATCAATAGATACAACAACCAATAATTCATGAGCTTTGAGGACTGAGCAATAAAAATAACTGGTTCGTGGGTTGGGTTTGCCGAAAGAAGTGGTCAATTTGACACAAAAATACAGTATCCAGCTATGGGAGAATATGACCGATATTGTACTCAAACCTGGACTCGAAGTCTCACAAATATATAGAGATATCCCACCAAATCTACGTAGAAAATCAAACTCACGGTGTTCATGAACGAATGATGAGAAACCCGGATGCATTTATTGTATTCACATCATTGCAGTGCATATTTCAAGTTTTGGAGTGAGCCGAGGCTCGCGAGCGTCCGATTTTATGCAACGGGAGACTGCCGTTTCGTACCATTACGGAAATATCCTCTCATTACATTTCTCGTCCGTCAAACTCATCAAAATACTAATCTGATCATAGATAACGTACTTGCGATGGGAATCATGTATTTGTGATAAGGATTTGACATTTGTTGTGGTTATATTTGTGTGGCAAACTCACTGTCCAGGAATAGGTGCCTCGTGGCGCGGTGTTCAGCTACTGGTGCTTTCACCTGATTCGTTGATCAGTTCTGAGCAGGTTTAGCGAGTTTGAGCTATCTACAAGTGTCTTACTCCAATCCTGCACAGATGCAGGAACTGAATCACTTCCGAGATCAGCCTGATACAATGGAATCAAGTTGAAGTATTTGTCGATCTTATTATTAACATTTTCTATTAAAAATTCCTCAGCGTCAATATCTATTCGAAATAAAACGTCATCAATAGTTTAAACGGAGACCGCCTTTTTCGATACAGAATCATTTGAATTATATTTGTTGATAAGGCGATGCGGTCACCGTGCACCGTGCACGTGGAAAGTTATTCGCACTTTCCTCCGATATTCTTGCAATTTGGACTAAACGACGAGAAAACGAATACTTGTTATCATCCAACTTGAATTCGTCTCCTCGTCGTTTCGCCTAAATTGCAGGAGAATTGGATTTTTATCCAATAAAGTGCGTCAACAAAGTGCGAATAACTTTCAGCATGCATGGTTACCGCATCGCCATAATCCAGATATCACTAGATATTACTTGATCTGTTGATTATTTCGTAGTTATGGGTAGTCGAATTTAAGTCTTGTTTTAGAATTATATTCCCTCAAGAAATTGTTGTTGTTCCAATTATATTGATTCAGAGAAAAAATTTTCTGGTGCTATATCTAGCCTTGCATTCGTATCTACTTGTGATGCACAAAGTAAATTATCTCACGATCGTTAACCCTTTTACTCACAATGTCCGTTATAATAGACTTATTCTTCTTCATCGATTTCCAATAATGGGTTACTTGTTTTTCTTGTTTTCTTTATTTGTTAGCCCATTCACTCAAAATGTCCATTATAATGGACCAATTTATCTTTATCGGTTTCCGATAATCGGTTTTTTTCGAACAAGTCAGAAAAATCTGGAGAAATTCTCAAAATTTCGTATTGATACACGAAATCAATGAAACCAAAAGCCGAGTCAAAATACCCGATGGCCTCCATGAAGTAAAAAAAACCGGGAAATTTTGAAAATCCTAATTTCAACTTTTTCCGTCCCATTTTCATCAAGGAAACATATCCTTGATGTCAGAAATACGCTTCTCAATGCCGAAGACTCGCGGTACTGAATGGGCTAATCGTTATAAATTCCGTGATAACTTGACACTATGATTATATCGCTCAATTAGCTCAATTTCCACTCCTGTGCAGGACTGGAGTGAGCCACTTCGAGACAATTGAAACTTGCTAAATCTGCTTGAGCAGTTTTGAAACTAATCAAGGAATAATCTAATTAGCCGCTAATATATTCAATTATGGCTATTATAGAATGAGTTGTCGACTATCCACAAATCTCTCTTTCAAGCAGCATATTTCTGGATAGATCAAATTTAGTAGACCTGTGAAAGAAAGGGCACAATCAACCCGGTCGACGGAAACCAACGACATCTCTACAAAATGGTCGATCCAAAATAATCATCTTACTCAAGCCTGGTCGGTAAAGTTTCTCCATGTCGAAGACATAAGCACCGACTACCAGAAAAAAATAACCCAGAAAGCCTGGCACGGCTCTAAGTCGTTCATCAGTCTATTCGTTTAGATAGAAGTTTGAGCGGGGCAAGTTTTGTTCTGATATTTTAAATTCATTCAACTGCAAAAAACAGACTATAGATTTGCTTTCGTGAAATATAACTCATTCATTGGAAAAGTAGAGACTGCAGGCTTTTAGATGACCCCCGGCAGGTTTCTGTAGATGCTATAGAAGCCAAAATATGACGCTGGCAATCTTTTTCGGCGAAAGTGGACACGTTCACTCCGGTGATCACATTCAGCCCGGTTTACAGTACTCGGAGGCAGTGGTTGTCGCCACTTCGTGACTATTTAGACCACCACTTGGGGCTCGGACCGAAAATAGTCACTCCAAGTCCAAAAACCATCATTCGTGCCCTTGTATCATAATAAACTATTTTCCCAAGTTTGCTTGGATGGAAAAGTTTGCATCACACTTCGATTTATTGGAAATGTCGAGGCCCTGTTTTCTTTGAGATTTTCCCTTTAGATAAATCCTGGGCTTATGCTTAGCAAGGTATGGATGGGTAAGTAATGTTGGGGGTTTCCCAAAAATCGACCACATGTGGACATCCTAGTGAACTGGATAGATCCAGGAAATACTCTGACCTGCACTGGTTGTGGATATTATGGGATCTCAAAGTTCATGGCATTGCGCAAATCATAATGAATTTCTATTCGAATTTTATAAGGAAGCAGCTGATTTGATGTCACACTTTGTAGGACGAAGATTATCTACCCACTGTTTTTGGAAGAATGTATATCCGAAGAATCTCCGCGCCACAATGTGACGCAGATCACTCCAAAAATCTGGATACTGTTTCAATAAATATGAGTGAGTCTTATTGACCCTCCACATATTACAAGTGACAAGGAGTCCAACTTCTTCTATATATTTTGAACGGAGCTATACCGCCCACATCATGGCTGGTCTTGGGTAGGCTATTCAAAGATGATTAAGCCCCTTCCCCACCATTCCAACTGTATACGGACTTTTGAAAAACGCTAACGTCAGCAAGGCAGTCTATTTTTCATGAAGCGCGCGGGGTCATTGGGCACTGCTCAAAGATCAACGACATGAACACATGCTTGAAATATCTCATGGAACTGAATCCTATACATTACATAATCGCGCAGAAAATTCAAATTTTGGTATGAATAGATGTATGGGTTTCACGAGCAATAGGTTTATGGACACTAGTCATATTGTTGACTTTTGTTACAGACTTGATTGAATATATTCTAATTGAGTCTGTGTTAAGAGCCGGGAAGAAATAGTATCCATAAAGGCATTTACTTGTGTCATCCTACACATCAATTCATACCAAAATTGAAAAACATCTTATTTATTATTCTCCTTCCAATGATCAACTCCGTAAATTTGGTATTAGTTGTGCAGATTAATTTTGTTGGTTATTATCGAGATCATCCAGGAATACTCAATATGAAGTGACTGGCAAAGACTTTACAATTCTCGAAAATTATCATCATTTGTGCAAGTATTGATGCGATCACGTGTAATTTTCAATCGTCTGTTCAGCCAAATAAGATCACGTAACAAAAGAACATCTTGAGAGTTCAGAAATGTATGAAAAGTATTCTCCGGAATACTATTATAACCTTGGTGCTCCTGTTTGCCGATGTGCCTGCAAAACATATTTGTCATTCGAGTCAATGAGTACGTAGTAGATTATACTTATTTTTCGTCATATAGAATTGATATTGTTTGATTTTACTATGAAGTAGAAACTGATATGGTCAAAGTGTTCGAAGAATCTGATGGAATATTATCATAAGCACATCAAGATACTCTTTATAAAACCGGGATAAGTGCGTAGAAATATTAGTTTGAATTTCAGTTATTTCCATGTCATTGTGATTGTAAAGCTATTCATGAATAAGTGAATTTGTCAGCGGCGGATCGAAGAGATATTTATGAACTACTATTATCAATATTAAGTTCTTCGACATTGTAATAAGTGAGTGTCTTTTGTTAGCCTTTTCTCGTTGAAAGTCCAGGGGATAGAACAAAATAAAAATCATCGATCCCACTGAATCCTTAGCCACATACACTTTTTTTAGAATTTTCCTATCTAAAGCATGAGCTATAAACGTTCCATATATGTAAGAATCTCTGAATGAAAATCTCCCTATCTTACAAGATCTATAGACAAAAACAATGAAAAATAAATAAGACAACGTTATAGCTCCAATGAGTTGTGGAAATTTTTTAGCCACAATTTGACCATTATTCATAGCTAGATGCCATAATCAGGAAATGACCATTTTTTGACCATCAAAGGTGTAGTCCATAATTCGACTATGAACGTCGCTCTATTATAGCCATTTACCAACCATTAGTTCTGTGACCATTTAAACTAGCTGTTATCTAGGATCCAAACTAAGTTTACTGGACAAATTTCTACCAGGGTAAAAACGTATTTGATATCAAATTTTGATCAGTTGTGGTTTGACAAGATAACTTGCAAGACTGTTAGGTCCCATATTTTTAAATTAGAAACTATGTTGGAACAGAGTCACACTCCCAACATAATTAACTGTAGAAAATGATTGAGGTTACAATGAAAATGAATTCATGCTCAAATCGTCTGTGTTCATAGCGTATCGGAGAAGTGTACCCAATATGCTCCCTGTGTACCCAAGTTACTCCTGTCACGAGGCATTGCCTCATTGGGGAAATGTCAGAAACGTTTGGCTTTTGGCCTCAAAAAGTGAAATAGGGGCAAAAGCCAATGTAAATGTCTGGAATTTTATAGATAATCGCTTTTCTAAAGATTAAAGAAACACAATTGTAAATATGGACCAGCTACAAAGAAACGGTAAAAGACTTTCGTTTGAAATGCCTTGAGAGTTTCATCAGTTTTTGGTACATTTTTGACAATCTAGAGGCTATGCGGCCTTCACCTCTAAGTGAACTTCTTTAAATTGCTGTAGAGTTGATGTTTAGCGGAGAAAAATTCGATATTCTGAGGCTTTTTTTGGGTGGAGTTTGAGTATTTGAAGGCAGATTCTGGGCTGTAGCACATGTACATACTCGGAAGGTGATGAAAATATACCACGACTAACACTCATTTCTGCCGTTTGAGTGCGGTTCCTCGACTCTTCCATTGATGTACATGTATCTGCAACAAGTCAACTTATTTGTATTTACGTAACCAACACAACGAACTCGTCGCGGGATCTCTCCAGAATGCACTAAAAAGTGTATGGGTAATTCTACGGGACATTTGATATTCGCGTGTCCTGGTGGGTGAATTTTCAAACAAGTAGCATACGCGTTCGAAACCTCGCGTTTTGACATGCATGATGTATATGGGCCTCAGTAAGGGCCGAAACATAGTGGCACGATTTTTACACAAACATCAATTGTCACGACAAGTGTGAACAAGAGTGTGCGCACAAATTTGCGGAAACGGAAGGTTTCACGCACAACACTCCTTGTACTGAATTTCGCAAGCCCTTCCGTTTCTTCCGCTTTCTTGTTAAGTTGACGTAAACTTTTACATGAATCTGTGCGGACACGTGAACGTCAAAATCACAAGAAATTCTTTTTTACATGAAAAATGACATAAACAAGGCCACTATGTTTGGGCCCTTAACACATTTTTTAAACTTGGTGACATGGAGTTTGATATTCAATATCCGTAGAGTCGATATTTTAACATGCCAAGACAAGAATTTTCGTCGTCGGTGCTGGAAACTTGGTTACAAATGAGTTTTTAAGTTGGAAAAGAAGCTTTTTCTGCTCAGAATAGCCCTCTATCTCAATACTGCCTACGTATCATTAGAAAACAGACATTTCTACGCCAGAAAAATTATCTGGACTATCCAAATATGTAATGAGAAACCTTCACAAATGAGGTACTGCAGAGATGTGCTTATTATTTTACTAAAATAAACTACTTTTGAAATTCAAAACCGCCTTCAAACAGTGATTGTACACGCAGAGTCAGTAAATACACCCTCGTAACGTCAAAAAACCAGCTCTCGACTCTTGAAATGGACGATTCATTGGCCAGAAACATCAAAATCGATTAATATAGGTGTGAGATATCATCCGAAACAATGACTGTTGTTGAAACTCCCTCTTCCATGTTAAAATCCTCAACGACTGTGAGAATCTATGAGTTGATTATTTGGTCTCATCAATCTTGAAGGACGGTGGGGAACTAAATAAATTCCAAAAATTTCATGAAAGGAATTTTTATGCTACGCTTCGTCCACTAGGTATCGCGGACCTCATCAGGCTTCCGGTTTGTTATTCTTTAGATCGTCATGATATTTTTGAACGATCTTATAATAGAGCGCAGACATACTATGGACTCACTCTATTTACCTGTATCGACAGGAGCCAGACGTTATGTCTGTGCTCTATTATAAGATCGTTCAAAAATATCATGACGATCTAAAGAATAACAAACCTGAAGCCTGATGAGGTCCACGAAACCCAGTGGATGAAACGTAGCAATAAAATTTCTATCATGAAATTTTGGGAATTTATTTAGTTCCCCAGCGTCCTTCAAGATTGATGAGACCAAATAATCAACTCATATATTTAACATCAAGGACGAATATCTACAAAATTACTCATGACTGTGAGAATCATTTTATAATACGAGTTACCGGCGTGAAAATGTCTGCCATAAGTGCTGTGCAGTATTCAGTCAGAGATCCATCTCAAGCAGACAATACACGTCTTTTCATTGAAAACCTCTTTTTCTTCTTTCAGAATCTGATTTGGAACTCAATTTTTAGCCTTAAAATCAAAAGAAATTTATTTCGGGGTGTTGGAATATTGACCTTCTGGAGATCGAACATCAGAATCCATATCTCCAGGTATCAGAAATGTGGAACTGAGTCCCAGGTTAGGTATCCAAATAGACGATCTGATACCAGCGCTTGTATATATGCATCCATGCATCCTGATATGGGTCCCGGGAGAGCTTGGAGTTGAGATTGCTCAAACTTAAGGCAGAAATGGAAGAGGCACTTCTTTATATCCTTTAAAATATTCAAAGGTAATGATCACACACGAAAAAAGTCGAGTCTAGTTATCGGTTTGTGAATGTGAAAGAAGTGAAGTGTTTTCCCGAGACAGTTATAGAATCCATTTGGTTGGTAGCACACTCATACGCATCACGGCATCTTGTTTGTGGAAATCAGATGAACATTTTTCTTGCGTTTTATACTGGAAACGAGTTATGGGCCTTCTTCAAAGAATGCTAATTTAGGTGAAAAATGTTTTTTTTTTGTTGTAAAACTGAGGTACTCTCAGGGTTTGGTCATCTACGATACTCCTACAGAAGCACACTCAACCGCCTTTTACTTCCTTCTTCTTCTTCACGGGCTGCTGTTGAGGCCCTCTCGCCATTACCGGGTGGTGAAATCATTCAAGTTTTTATTGAAGCTTACCTGACTGCTTCATAATTTCAAGTTACAGGATTTTAGAAACTCTTTTATAAGCCCAACGTTTTCATCAGAAGGTTTTTGCAATATTTTGATGGTGTTAATAGGGAGACTGGCTCAATTTTTTTCTAGTATTCTAATTAGACTTGAGCTTGAGAGTTCTATTGTGTATATTAGGCAGTCCATTAGAATGTGTTCAATGTCTTCTTCCCAAGATCCACGTTGGCACCTTGGTGAATTCACAATATTTTTTCTGTGTAGGCTTCCACCCAAGTTGTAGTGATTCGCCCGTATTCTGTTAACCCTTGTAATGTGTTGTCTTGATGATTTGCACCTCTTGAACCATTGATGATTGTGATTTTGGTAATAGTTTTGGAAATACTTGGAGCCTGTGGTATTTTTGCTTGCATCAATGTATGATTTGAAGGCTTTTGACTGGTTAATTTCAGCTCTGGAAGATAATTCATTGAAAGGAGGGAAAGAGTTTGAATTTCCCCCTTGTGTTGATGCTTTTTTGACAATTAATCTACATGTTCGTTTTGGTCGATACCTTCATGTGCTGGTATCGAAATAAATTCAAAAGAGAGAGAGAGAGAGAGAGAGATCTCTTTCCATTATTTGTGAGATAAGCTTTATGATGCCCATAATTGAATAGTTGACGTTTTTGAATTAGGCAAGGTTGCAGTTGCCTATAGGGCTTCACTTTGAGAATCGGAGAAGATGTATGAGTTTTAAATACCATTCCGAAGGATTATTTCTGGGGTTTTTAGGATGGCTACTACTTCTGCTGTAAAGATTGTAGATAACCAGTTCAGTTCATAGTTTAGTTCCAGGTCCAAAGAAGGGCAGTAGATAGCTGACCCAACTAGGTTCTCTCATCTTCTTGTCTTTCTTCTTCTTCTTCTTCTCTTGTGTGGCGACGGGCTGCCACATGCTGTCCTCTTGCTCTTATCAGGTGAAGTAACTTGCGCATGTCGTCTGCTCTTGATGAAGGTCAGACATCTCATCAACCTGCTGAGATTCGTACCATTTTCATCAATTATTAATTCTTGAGATCTCTTCGATTTTTAGATAACGCGGTTTCAAGAATTCCGTAATGGATTTAGCATTTTTTCTAGAGGGATTTTTGAATGTTTCTATGATATTTATTGGGATCACTGTTTCATTTTTTGTTAGTTTCTTATTCAGAGTAGATCGCTGGGCTGAGTATTGGGGACAGTCGAGCACGACATGCTCAATGTCTTCTTCACAAAACCCGCATTGGCACCTCGATGATTCCACAAAATTTTTTCGGTGCAGGCTTTCACCCAGATTGTAATGGTTAGCGCGGATGTGGTTGACAGTCGTGATGTGATATCTTGTTGCATTTATTTTCTTAAACCAAGGTACTCTAGGGTTTGTGTAATAATTTTGAAAGTATTTGATACCGGTGTTTTTTGTGTTAGATTCAATGTAACCTTTGAAGGCATCTGTCTCGTTTTCTTTGGCCTTTGTATATAGGTCAGAAAATGGCGGTAGCATGTTACTTCTCTCTCCCTGTGAGATTGCAGATTTGGCTAGCTGGTCCACTTATTCATTCTGGGTGATGCCTTTGTGGGCAGGGATCCAGATCAGCTTAACAGAGTGCTCTTTTTCTTTGATTTGAGTAATGTTAGTCATTATTTCCAGAATCAAATAATTTAGTTCCTTGGGTTTGGCAAGGTTGAATTTTGCCAAGGCCTTCAGAACACTCTGGGAGTCTGAAAAGATACAAGAACGTTGAATTTTTTCCTTTTCGATTATTTCTAAGGCTCCAAGTATGGCTACAGCCTCAGCTGAGAATATAGAAGACAGATAGCTGAGTCTGAATTTCTTTTCAATTCCAAGATCTGAACAGAAAATGGCAGCACCGACTGGGTCTTTGCCCTCCACTTTGGGCCCGTCTGTGAAAAAGCATATGTTTTCCAACAATGTTGTATCATGAAGTTCTCTAAAGGACCCCGCACAAAATCAATGGGAAGTGGCTTAAGGCCAATTTTGATGAAACTTGGTAGTGTAGTAGATCATTTTATGCTGATCAATTTTGTCAATGGGCTCGAAGAGCGCCTATGACTCATTTTTGAGATATTTTAATGGAAAGAACGCAATTAATTGAGGTTACGTGAGCTTTGTTGTCACTCATTATTGATTTTTTTCATAGAAGGCTATTCACACTTCTTGAACGAATCTGAGCTCTTGTATTACCCAGTAAAGTTCAGTCAGGGCAGAGAATCCGACGGATTACTTGGTTCATATCGAAATCATGGAGAATTAATTATAGTTTAATTAAAATATCGTCATCTCTTAGGAAGAGTCGTTTTTTAATTGCATGACCCAGTGGTGGGCACATTTCAATGAGATACGAACCATATGTAAATGGTCAGTAGCTTTTGTAATTGCGTACAACATAAGTGATTATGAGCCTTGTGATGAGTAATACATGTATCTCGAAAGCGTGGGTGGAGGAAGCTGGGGAGGGCTTCATCGTGAAATATCTTTTTCACGAAGCATAGTACTGGACGTCCTCCAACTCGGAGGTTTTTGGGGTCACTGAGCTGGAATACGTTATCGTCTAGCCCTTTATCTCGTGATGCGGAAGCTGCGAGGGCGGACCATGCAGGGAAGGGGGGGGGCTGCTTTGAAAAATCGATATCGCTGCCCCCGAGATCGTCAACTGGTCGATGACGAGAAAACGATCATCTTGTCAGCCTGAGAGGATTTTCTGGGATTGATAGCGATATCGATTTTTCAAAGCAGCCCCCCCTTCCCTGCATGGTCCGCCCTCGCAGCTTCCACGTCACGAGATAAAGGGCTAGCCGATAACGTATTCGAGCTCAGTGACCCCAAAAACCTCCGAGTTGGAGGACGCCTAGTACTATGCTTCGTGAAAAAGATTTTTCACGATGAAGCCCTCCCCAGCTTCCTCCACCCACGCTTTCGAGATACATGTATTACTCATCACAAGGCTCATAATCACTTATGTTGTACGCAATTACAAAAGCTACTGACCATTTACGTATGGTTCGTATCTCATTGAAATGTGCCCACCACTGGGTCATGCAATTAAAAAACGACCCTTCCTAAGAGATGACGATATTTTAATTAAACTATAATTAATTCTCCATGATTTCGATATGAACCAAGTAATCCGTCGGATTCTCTGCCCTGACTGACCTTTACTGGCTAATAAAAGAGCTCAGATTCGTTCAAGAAGTGTGAATAGCCTTGTATGAAAAAAATCAATAATGAGTGACAACAAAGCTCACGTAACCTCAATTAATTGCGTACTTTCCATTAAAATATCTCAAAAATGAGTCATAAGCGCTCTTCGAGCCCATTGACAAAGTTGATCAGCATGAAATGATCTACTACACTGCCAAGTTTCATCAAAATTGGCCATAAGCCACTTCCTATTGATTTTGTGCGGGGTCCTTTCACTGGAGGATTGTCGTTGTTGACTATGAAGGAGCCAGATTCGAGGTCAACAGTGTTTTCAATGTCCACGATCAGCAAGTTATAGTCGTAAGGATATGGTAGTGGCAGATGAAATGATTTGGTCATGCCGAAGTACTTGTATAGGTGTTTTACATAGCTATTACATAGAGGGAATAGCTTAGCCACTGAAGTGAGACAGTTTTTTCCCTGGTGGTGACTGCCAATGTGCTGAGTTTAGTATATAGAATGGAGTCATTGAGTGAGGTATCTCTCATTGCAAGTTTGTCCGCAAGGTAATTTTTCCTTATGTACAATGGAGGCTCAGCAGCCTCAGTGATTCTTGCCTTTCATTTACGATTAATTGATGAAAAAACAAACAGATGATTGTTGAGTTCTCTGCAGCAGATACTCATCAGTCCTACATCTACACATTGTCGTGCTGTCCTGATGTGACCTCTTGCGGTGGCTGCGCACACCTGTCTCTCCTCGTCTCGTCGGTTTCCTACTTGTCTAGTCAGTTTATTCCGTTGCGTGCCGTTGTCAGACGGGGAACACATCGTGTTGTGTGATCACTTGTGACTCGCTCTCTATTGTCCTGGATCGTATTATTCCGATATCGATGTCTCGCACAAACGTGAGTGTTATTAGCTGAACCCGGCGCTCATCCCAACAATGATTGTGTCACAGAAAGATCCTCATAATAGGGCTTCGTGAGATATAAGACCTGGAAGGTGGAAATTGCGATCGGGTATGCACCGAAGCGTGCTAAATTTACCCATAAACTCGTAATTTTGAGGTATGTAGAATTGTTAGCCCAAGAATAACGATTGACCCATCTTCGTCGAGTCATTTCCTATGATTTACGAGGTCGAAAAAGATGACTTGCGAGTGGATCAGAGGAATAGAGTATGCAGAAAATCAAATGTTCCGTAGAATCACCTGTATAAGCTTAAGAACATGAATGATGACTCCTTATCAAAATGGAGTCACAGACCGTCTAATGCGTGTCATGGCTGAGTATATCAATAAACATCTTTCTCTAAAAGAGAAAACACAACTTCGGATCATTAGAAGTATGCCTAGAATTTTACAAAATCTGCCGTGGTACGCTGAAGCGATGAGAGCTTCATGAATTTTGAGAGTTGGTCCGAGTGACACGTCATTTTGTCGATTCTAGATGTTCTCTTGCACATGATCGGCTCTAGTATACATAGATCTATATCAACCAATCAGTTCCAAGTTTGGGGGTCCACTTTTCAAGACATCCGAATGAAGTAAATTGGACTAGTCAGGCCTCATCAAACTTCACACAGCCCAGATAATCGAGGAGTGACATCAAAAGTCAAGTGTTTCAGAGATTTCCCCATAAACCGATCTCAGGGATGGGCATTCGTTGACCTTATTTCGAACGTTTCTCGCGTTTGTTAGGCTAAAATGTGACAAAACAAGGGGTTCACATCCACTCCAAATCATTCCTGCGTTCGTCAGGAAATTTGAAGTGATTTTTCTATTCTGGATGTTTGCTCAGCTAGAAAATTACTGAGAAAATTGCGTTCAGGAACACCGGTCCAAATTTTTTGAGTTAGATCAATCTCAACGTACACTACACATTCGATTTCTGTCTTGATTATTGTCTAAAAAATTTCGAAATTCGCTTCTCAAGTTTGCAAAATTCCAAGCTGGAGCTATTTTATGTTCAGAACGCAGAAATGAATTGTAAAACAAGAAGGCCAACATCGGAGTGAACCCACCATGCCCCCATGTGCTCATCTCGAAAATGCTTGCGGTCCGGAATTTTTCACCACTGAGAACGCGTTTATCACGCCCAAATGGGTCGAAAATAGTGTTTCAGACCAGCAATAAGCTCGAAATATGGTGGACGTCGATGAAATCGATTCTATGCTTTTTATCGCCGATTGACATTTTATTTCATTTTATTTTATTTAGGAAATATAACGAAACTTCACGGCTCAAATTACATCAAGCGTTTTAGAGTACATTATAAATATAATATTCACACAATTATTTCTACAATAAATGGGAATTAGAGAATCAATCCACGACAACTTGGAAATAGTAATAATGATTGAATAGTGGCACATACCAAGGATGCAAATCAACTTGAATATACAAACGCGGAGAGCTCATTTTCAATGGTTCGCTTAAAAATTTCACCATCACTTATTGATGATGTAGAAAGCTGTAGACTATTCCATAAAACAATGCTCCTTGAAATGATGGAACTTGAGCCTTTTTTGGATTTGTACTTGACTGTGCAAAGGGCAATAGATGATCTCGTTTTATATGGTTGAATATAGTCTACTAATTTGTTTGCAAGATGGGGAATGTCATATCTTAGCTTGAGCAAAGACTGCATTAACAAAATGTCATTGTAGTCGACATTGTTTTAAATCAAGGGGTCAAGTGGGGTGCACTTCTTTGTAAATCCTCAAAAATCACTTTTTGGGAAAATTTTGACATTTTAACTCTGGTTGGTCATTTTCATACGTACTTAAACACATTTTGGAGGTCTTGCGATGAGCTTTGGAATGAATTAAAGTACGTTGAAAACAGTTGGATCAGACCAGACTCTTTGAGAAAATGTCTCAATGGAGGCAGGTTGGGTACACTTTTCTCAATTTACTCTACAAATTGCATCTGACGATGAGTACAACTTTTTCGAAGTAAAACAACACTACTCACCTATTCCATTACAGGTTTCGAGCTCTTGAGAGTGGAAGATCTGATATACTGGAGCAGGTAATTTTGAACTGTAAATTAGGCTAAAGGTCCTTCAATGATATAGTTTCAGGTAGATATATGTTATATTAAGTATATCCGTCTCCTCAAACACAGATACAATATTTTGAGATGAAAATGACTGACTGTCCTACTATGGGTTCCTGACACGCATTCCACTGCTGATCCCAGAGTCAGAAAGTGGTGTTCCACCAGAAGAGCGAGACATTCCATCGTAGAATACGATATAGTAATATCGTATTCTACGATAACCGATGGAATTGCAGTGGCGTTCCATCGGTTTTCTCGGGATTCGTCTTGTGCAAAATGGATCAAAAAGAGTTCCTCTACGATGTAGGACTAACTTGATCATGTAGCAAAATTTAATTCTCCTTTCACAAGATGAGTGATCTAAGAGCGCACAGTTTTACGTTCCACCATTGAGGCTTTCACCTTAATTAATTATAAGAATGATTTATCATTGCATTCGGCGAGGCTTGATTATGAATTTTCTTCGTCTCTAGAAATGAAGCTGCTGATAGTGATCAGTTCTTATGCATTAGTACAAGCTGTCCATCCGACACCAACGACTCCCAGTGCTCGTAAGTTCACTATTCAGTACATCATATAATATCTTAATTTTTACAGTCATAATATCTGAAATATCGCTCCTCAAATTTTATCCAAAAACATGGAGATAGCGAATCAAAATTTAACTTCCATATTTAAATGTATATTTATAAGTAAGGTAAGTGTACCCAGCTTGCCCCATTGAGACATTTTCTTAATAATTTTGGCCCATCTCAATATTTTCAAACGTATCTCAACTAATTTCAAAGCTTGTCTCAAGACCTTTAGAATGAGTTGAAGTACATTCAATTTGGAGCAGCTGGAGCCAATCTGTTCTAATTCTTCCAAAAAGTGATTTCTGAGAGTTTCCATTTTGAGTCTCCAACTTGCCCCCGTCATTTAAAACAATGTAAACCGGCGATAAAGTGCATAAAATCGCTTCGATCCATTTCTATCACAGTGAAGCGATATTTGTACCTTTTAGCTGGCCCTAGACACTGGTTCCGACCTATTTCGATGCGGTAAACACGTTCCGATTGGTAAAAAAAAGCCATACTGCACGCCTTTCCGAGATAACCATATGGGGGCATGGTGGGTACATTCCGATGTCGGCCTTCTTGATTCTCAAACCATCTTCGTGTTTTGTACATAAAATCGCTCCAAATCAGAGTTCTGCAACCCCGAAGAACGGATTTTGAAGGTCTTGAGACAAGGAATTGAATGCGCTAAGGTACGTCAAGATTGGTCGAATAAAAATAAATTGGCACCGGTTCTAGTGAACGCGATTTCCTCGGTGATTTCTTAGCCGTGCAAACACGAAAAATGGAAAACTCACTTTATATTTTCTGGAGAACGCAGAAATGATCCGATGTCAGTACAAACTATGTACTTCCTCATATTTTGATATTACAAACGTAAAAAAAGTATCCGGAAAGGTCAACGAGTGCTCATTCTTGAGATCGGCATATGGGAGCAAGTTGGGCACACTTACCTTATATGATACGATGGTCCATTGCTAGCGAAACGTTCGGCCAAAAAAAAGTTTGGAGAGCAATCAATGATAGAGTAGTATTTTCAAATTTTCTCATATTCAAATATATCAAACTTGAAAAAATTCGAAGGAGGGTCATTGAGTGCCCATTCCTGAGATCGGCATATGAGTGCAAGTTGGGTACAGAGACGGTAACAACGGGTACACCTACCACATTATTACGACGCACAAAACAATCAAGAAATTGAGAACTAGGGATGCCTATATTTTCTAGCATATTAATCATGACCATGAATATACCGATTATTCAACATTTTCACTCATGATTCTCACCAAAAAAGCTTCGGCTCCTCTGAACATATAGGATCAATAATAGATATGAGCTTTTTCGCGTGGAAACTTCAAAAGTGTATACTGATTCGGGGCTTGGCCCAGCAATTTATTTCGAAAATAATTGTGGAACTATTATTACAGCTCATTCTCTTCCAACATGGGAAGAGCTGCACGATCTCTTCATGCAATTAGATCAATTGGGTCCAGAATTTGAACTTCCTCTAAACGATCACGGATTCGACTGCCCGCCAACGAGTCAAAAAGAGGCAACTTATGAGAATGCGGCAACGTCTCATGAAAATATTGCAGGACCTAGTCATCGCGAGTCACAGAATCCCGACAACGGATATGGTACGGAAAAAATAGTTTCAAATATTTATGTGTGAGTGGGGGCGGGTACCAGGTAGAAAATGCGATCCGGGAAAGATCCAGCCCGGATCCGGGGTAGAGTCAGACTGATTGTGTCCCGATCCGTCGGTCGTCCGGACAGCCAAGTCGGCCAGGATGAAAAATGAACGATTCTCCGGATCAAGTTTGCGCAGTTGGATCACAGACAGATGATGAACGACGGATCAGCTGTTGGACTGGAGTGAACCTCCATAACCTATAGTTTACTGCTTTCAATTATGCGGTTATGATGAGAGCGGGACTGAGAGGGGAAATATGCATGTTGTGAGGCGCGTTTTTGATATCCAATTGCCAAAATTGCCTAAACAACATGTGCTGTATCGGAAGAGCCGATGTAAATATTAGAATTCACACACAATTTTTGTATCACTGGAACTAAAGTGTGCAGTTCATTGTCACTACCCTAGGCCCACTCCTCATTTCAAATGACTAAATCTTCTGGGACTAATTTTATTCTGATAGCATAATATTCAGATTATATTTTGGAACATATGCTGACAGAATTAATTTGAAAATAGTCCATGAATTTGAATCATTTTATTCGAGAACTGTGACTGGGCTCAAACTGTTTCTTCGAAAGACGAGAACCAATAATCTTCGAAGGAAGGGAGTTCATGAAACTCGTGGAAAATGGAATCACAGATTATATTTACCAATAATTTTGCCATGATTGAAGATAGCTTAACCCATCAATCACTATTTGATGGGTTTCATTTCCATCCTTCGACTGATGGATCCTCTTCTCCTCATCATTCTTTAATCGAAGATACATATTCAAGCCCAAGTGTCACATTTTCAGAGCAACTTTGGGCAAGTTTCTGTATTTTTGAGGTCATTCTGTGTATGCTAGTTATCCTGAGGTACTGACAAGGAGCACCCAGGTGTTATGGGCCATGGATTTGGCTGAAACTCTGGGGATAGTCTTCTTTCACCGGCAAAAGATGAATCCCCGAGCCACACTTGCAAATGCCCAACCATTTTCAAACTATAGCCTATGACATTAGCATTGCCCATATGCGCCCATTTAGATATATATTTGTACTCGTAATGCTAATGTTATATGAGCTGCAGCTCGAAAACGGTTGGGCATTTGCAAGTGCCGCTCTGTGTTTCCCAGAGTTTCAGCCAAATCCGTGTTCCACAACCCCTGGGTGTTCCTCGTGAGTATGTGATGATAATCTCAGAGATTTTGAAACGAGAAAATTAGAAGATTATTGCACTTATGAAAACCCAGTGTCAGGAGTGGCTGGCTGCTCAATACTAGGATGTCAAAACGTGTAACAGCTGGCTGTTAGCTTTTTTTTTTTGAATCAATAGAATAAATTTATCCAGCTGCACTTGAATGAACGGCATTGAATTCCAATCCGATCCTGAACCTACAGGAGATACAGTAATCAAGCGATATGAACAGAATCAAACAGAATACAAGGTTATGGAGACCTTTCTCCTGCTCTGAGGGTTGATCCGGCCACGGTCCGTCCGTGGTCCGGCTGCAGTACAGGCAAACCCCGGTATTCGCGACCTCGGTATTCGCGAACCCCGCTTATTCGCGGTTGGGCAATTGAGGACGCACCCCGCCTATTCGCGATTTGATGTTGACCGGTTCATGATTTTTGAGGGAAGTTCGTTCAACAGCTGATTTTTTAAAATTTTTCTGATGTTTCCTCAATCCTTTGATGACTAATCAACTTGATGCAGATGTTCACTCAATGTATATCAGACGCATATATTCACAGGTTTTAAGGGCAACATTCAGGTTGTTATTGTTTTGGTGTCGATTTTTTGAGGTTGTCAGGAAAACCTCTTACTCGTGTTGTTTTCTACTGTGATTTATATCTTTCGAAGCTGGTTTTTATAAGTATACTATTTTTCAAGACTAGTATGGCACCAACAAAGAAAAACTCACCTTCTAAAAATCCTCACGCTCAAAATCCAATTTTAACCCGCAGTCTCAAATTCAAACTTGATTGCGAGTCAGCTTTGATGTTTTACAAAGAATTGTATATGGATCTTTTGCGACGGTCTAGGCAATCACTCGTAACTGAATTTTTTGCTAAAAAATGATTTTCTCTCCTCTGTATAAACCTTTATGATGATATTTGATAAACTTCAGCCTACTCAAAATTTCATATTGGTTTATAAAACCAGTCAATTGATTCATACATCTATACAAGATAATAAATCGTTTATTCTACAGAATGAAGCTTCCAAAGATGGTTTTATCCGCGTAATTTAGAGGTTTTTCTCGGATGTTGGCAACGATCTTTATTTTCCCATAAGAACAATGCCTCAGTAATCTCGGTTTTCGTATTCGCGGTACTTTTCGTAGCAACATACTCGCGAATACCAAAGTTTACCTGTACACTAAAGAGTTGGTCCGGAGGATCGTCAGGTTTGGATCCAAACCGGGTTAGCTGCTCGGACGACAGACGGACGTAAGCTCCGGCCAGCTGGACGAAGCTATAAGATCCGGGTCGGATCTTTCGTCCGGTCTATCTTGGGCTTTATCTACCCGGGGTGGGTGTGTGTATGTATGTGTAAATGTGTGTGTTTTCACTCAACAGCGTATGGGCAACAAATTCTTTGGAATCAAGTGCATCATCCCTGATGTCAACTTTTGAGCCTCTGAGTCGAAGATGGGACTTGTGCAAGACCTTCTCGCGTGAAATTATTGTGCGTCCACAAATGATGCATATGCATGCATATGCAGTGCACACGTGCACATATGCAGCTCATTGAACTTGAGCAAATATTAGAGAGCTCACATCAAAGAATTTCTGATTCGTACCAGTTTGTATCTTTGACCTTGTGATCCAAAGCAGAATTTGACAAGTTCCGACTAGTTGCGGCTAAAATTTGATGATCTGTACAAGTGCACGTGTGCAATGCATATGCGCAGTGTGCACTGCATATGCATATTTGTGGACGCACCCTTACACGCACGATTCAGTGAGAGCCCCACCGAGAAGTATGGCCCCACGTAGGTCCCCGTGTCAATGGGGGGAAACCATCATCATCATTGGATGGCTTCTTCGGGTCCACACGTTTGGATCTTTGACCAGGAGTTTAATTGCCTCGGTATTCTACAATTCTGTTTGCACGCCTTCCTAGTAGAGACCCTGAGGGTCTCTACTTCCTAGCTGGCACTTACCCCCCAATTAATCAAGCTGGATTCCGCAATCGATAAGTAACCCCACGTGAGAGCTGCATCACCCTTAGCAACCACAAGACCGCTGGAAAGCTCTAAAGAATCTCCATTGATCGTATTCTGGGAAATTCTCAGATCACGTGTTCTGATGGGCCATATCGACATGTCATCTGATCACATATGAGTAGTTCCGCGCGAAACAGAACTACGATAAAAGGTCATGTCTTAAATTTTTTTCTTGACTTATTTATTCGATTCTATGGTACAAGATACGAACTTTTCACTTCCTATGGGGCCCCAAAAAGATTTTCCAGGTACCTTCAACGTACATTACTTTGTTCTTTTGAATTATTTTCAACAAGAAAGTTAGGATATTTTTTTTAATAAAATGAATTTTTCTCGAATTTGTTCAGAGATACAGAAATTCAATTTGCGGCATTCAAAAGGTCTTTAAAAAACCTATCAAAATCGGTCTTGTAAAAGTGATTTTGATGTCTTGGGTGGTTTTATTGGGCAAAAGAGTGAAAAACATAGAAGATTAAACTTGAAAATTTGATATTATATGTAAAATGTTGTGTTCTTTCAGAAAAAAAGTAGTCCCGAATTCCGTTTTTGCGTTCTAACGCCTGATTTTGCCAATTATCACAAATTCATTTTCCAGGCTTTTGGAAATCGTGTTTTCTGTGCATGCGCAGATACTTGGATCCTTGAAACCAATTTCATTGAAAACCCAAGAAAATTTCCTTCGAAATGACTACCTGCCGAAGTCAATTCTATGCATTTGAGCCGTATCTACAACGTATGAGAGATGAACCTCCAGCTCGAGTGCGACACGTCGGTGGAAGCCATCGAACGGGGGCAGGCGTGGATTTTCCTCACTGCCGTCTCCAGTACCTCCGACCCACCTCTGAGGAAGTATCAAGATTCATTGGTCTTTTGAATGTTGCAACTCTGGCTCAAATGCATGGAATTGACTTCGGCAGGTGGTTATTTCGAAGGAAATCTCCTTGGCTTTCCAATGGAATTGGATTGAAGGATCCAAATTTCTGCAAACGCGCAGAAAACAGACGATTCCTAAAAGCCTGGAAAATGAACTCGTGATAATTTGCAAAAATAGACGTTAGAATGCAAAAAAGGAATTCGGGACTATTTTTTTTCTGAAAAAACACAAAATTGTACATATGATATCAAATTTTCAAGGTTTTAGGAAATTGGGTTTTCGAGAAATTTAATCTTCTATGTTTTTCACTCGTTTGCCCGATAAAACCACCCAAGACATCAAAATCAACTTTAGAACACCGATTTCGGTAGGGGTTTAAAGACTTTTTGAATCCTGCGAGACGCATCTCTGTATCTGAACGAATTCGAGAAAAATTCATTTTATAAAAAAAAATACCCTAACTTTCTTGTTAAAAAAAATTCGAAAGAACAAAGTAATGTACGTTGAAAGTACCTGGAAAATTTTTTTGGGGCCCCATAGGTAGTGACAAATTCATATTTTGTACCATGAAATCGAATAATAAAGTCACGAAAAAAATTTAAGACATGGCCCTTTTGCGTAGGTCTGTTTCGCGCAGAACTACTCATATTTAAACACGTGACTGAAACACGTGACCTTCTTTGCCGGGAAAGAAGCGAATTGACCATTCAAGCGCCGCAAGTCTCCAGTCGATGCAATGGTAGGCCTGAAAGAATCTAGCGCAGATTTGAAGGCAATAGAAGCTCGAGAACAAAGCTATGAATTCAATGCAAGTTGGATCAAGTCAGCGATCACAGAAGCTACGCATATTGCCATGGGCGGACTAACCAGGAGAGTGTTTCAGATCCGGGTCACGGATTTGGCTGAGACTTTGGAAATAGTCTCTTTTCAACACCAAAAGATGAAACCCAAAATTATAGACCCTAACGCTTAAGCGTTTTTGAGCTACAGCCATGGACATAAGCATTACAGGTATACCTGTATGTATGATTTTTAACATTAGCCTGTATAGGGAATGCTAATGTTATTGGCTGTAGCTCGAAAACGCTTGAGCGTTAGGGTCTATGATTTTGGGTTTCATCTTTTGGCGCTGAAAGAAGATTATTCCCAGAGTTTTAGCCAAATCCGTGATCCGGATCTGAAACACTCTCCTAGTAAGTAACAAGGGGAACACCAACCTTGCGGATCCTGAATCTTGGAAAAACTTTGCTAATGATCTTGTTTTGGTGAGAAATAGAGGTAGCCAAGAGGGTTTCATCCAATGGGTCTTTCATCCCCAGATACAGCAATGGAGTTTAGCATCGTCAGTATGTCTATATATACGATTTTTGATATGGTCCAATATGGCCAATGCTAATCTTCATTGCTGAATCTGGCGATAAAAGGCCCATTGGACAAAACCCTTTTGGGTACCTTAATTTCTCACCAAATCAATATGATTCCCAAAGTTTCGTCAAGATCCAGGATCCGCAAGATTGGTGCTCTCCTTGTAAGTGTAAAAGAACAAAATATCAAGAGCCACGAGTTCAGCGTGTGACAGCGCAGTAGGAAGTCCACGATACCAATCAATTTTTGCACGATGTTCTGCCTTCAGCATCGCAAAATTTCCTCGAGTCTCGAACGGACCCCGAACTTTTACTTTTCGATTTATGAAATTGGTTTAGCTTCTGTTTAGCTCAGGTTTCTCTGAATAAAGAGAACCTTATTTTTTACTCAAACTCGCGAGTGCTTATTTCAAGTTCCGCCTCCGATTTTCCTCAAAATAGAGTAAAGTGCACGTTGGCATATTTTTACAATGCACCCCACCATTTTTTCTGGTGTTCCAAACGCCCAACACAGGCCAGGTCATCACAAAATTCCGAAGCTATCATTTTACGTGGAGTGCCCCATCTCGGAACATCATGAAAACGCGGTAAAAGCTCTGGCGAAGGCTTCTAGAGAACAGTACTTTTCGAATATTTCATTTTTTATGATTTTTGGATACAAACGAGTACCAAATAGCATGAAATCTGAATTTTTTACATAAAGGGAAAAGTTGTTCATTTTACTGTGACTGAAAATTTTTTTAATTTGCGCCAACTTTTTGCACTCAATAAATTACAAGAAATTTCGAGGCTACCACGAATATCTTGCTATTGGAGCATTTTTTGGAGACCTTGAATTCTGATCGGATCACGTTCGAAGGAATCATTTGATAGACACCCAGGAAAACACCAAATTTTCTACTTCGGGTTAGTTTGACCAAACGGATCACGAATTTTTGTCCCGGAGAAAGTATCAACTAAAAGGTCAATGGAGATCGTCAGAAACAAAATAATGTCCATAATCATATGCATTTCGATATTTGATCATCAATCAGATATCAGTCGAAAAATCTGAAAAATATTCACCCTGGAGGTGAAATACTCTGCAACCACGATAGAAAATAATCTTGCCCAAAATATCATCTAGAAGAAACCCCTCGAGGAACTTCGTAAGTTAACGTAAGCATCATTATTCCAGATTATCACCAACTAAGTCTCGACTGGTTTGAATTAAGATACCTTATGCAGATTTTCGCCCATCAGAACTTTCATTCTGCAAGCATCTTGGAAAGGCTTGGATTAGTTGACAATACTCTACGCCCTCGAACGGAGCAGAGTCATATGTACGATTGTCTTCCTCCAGCAGGAAATATACAACGACAAGGTATACAGTACTAACATTCTTGCCCACCATCCATTTATAATATGAGTTGTTCATGGTCAGCAAAGGGCTTACAAGGACAGCACCTAGTCTGTAGAACCCTCGCGCATATATCGATGAAACTCTCAAAATCATCTTATTTTGTTGAAAAATGAAGATATCTCCTCAGTCTATCAGCCACAAGATCAGCAAGCTACATGTTCTGTAGCAAAGTCCAAAAGATTTTTGGAGCATTTGATTCCTTGATCATTTTTGATCATTTCCATATGATTTTCAGTTTCGAAGTAATGGATGCATCTTTGTTATTAACAAAGTAGTGCAAAAATTGTTGTTTTTCGCCCACAACTCAAAATTGATCGCAGGTACAAAAAAAACTTTCCGATAAAAGTTGCCAAATTTGATGTCATTCGTAATTATGTGCAGTTTTTCATTGCATCATCATCATTGTTAGTGCAAGAATGGCATTTGTTTATAACAAATTCATATAATTACTGCAAAAATGCAAATTTGAGCGAAATAAGAATCGATACGTATGCCAATGCTAATTTTGAGCAAAAAAAGTATTCCTGGGGTTTTCTAATTTTTGAAATAGGCAAAAGTCCTTTTACCGAAAATTTTCTGGCATTTTCGTCGTAGAAAGAACGTGGAAACATATTTTTGATGATGTTCTGGAACATACCTTGAAAGATGAAGGTAAAAGCCTCGTTTGATACAGAATATTGAATTAGCCAATTACGACGAATCCGATTGTGGCTTGAATGCTTCGTGTGGGGTGAGGAGTAGATAATGAGACTGAATGACAACCGATTGATTATCAGGGATTGATTTATAAGCAATTTTCAATGATTGTTTCTGTGAGTTGCGGGAAAGAAACTTAAAAGATATGGAAAGTGAGACTCTGAATCAGTTTTATCCAAATTCTGCATATCGAAACATCAGAGCCAAAAACTAAACAATTTCACTGCGATTAAGTTCATCTTTGGGTAGACATCGAATTAATCTTGATAATCGAAGAGAGTCCTTTCACTCCACGGATTCTTCCAAAAGTTACAAGAAGACGATCTGAACTAGGGCTGGGACTTGAGTGAATACCACTCCGTATCCTTTGAAGAATAAGACGGATTCGGGATACTTATGGTTTGGAAAAAATTTTTCCAGATCCGAATTCGACCGTATCCTCAAATCCGCGGATCCTAGTATCGGGGTACAGAAAATTCGTTTCAAACCGTAAATGGAACCCGTTAGACTCAAAAGATCTGGGAGATCCGCGGACACCCGCGAATTCGCGCAGAGTTCCAGGCCTAATTCGAATATTTCAACACACATTCGAGACTAATTTTATGTTTCATAAGCAGTTTCATGAACCACCACCAACAACGATCGAAATGTTACTGGTGCATTTCTGTGATTCGGAGAAAACCCGTGTCACTCTCTCATTCATTGCAGTGAACGTGCATTTACTTGAGATGAATGGCCATTGATTTATAACTGAAAAGATTCCATCCGAATTACTTACATTATTGATATGATGAATTCCAGATTCTGGAGCGGGTATTTTACGAATTCTGGGTATACTTAATGATCAGATGAACCTACGCAGGAAATTTGAAGACTTTTACAAAGCTTTGCTTCAAATAAGATGTGAAATTAGCCACGGATCTTCAGAAACTTCTCAAAATCAACCAACAAGTAAGTATCCGTTGGACTTTTCCTTCAGCTTACTTCATAATTTCAATTATTGAACTTTGTCAATAACAGGTAGAAGCTTCACGATAGAACATCTAAATGTCATACAGATGTACATAGTTCAATTGAACGGAATGTTGAAGAAATGGAATCAAGACATCCAAGAGATTATGACAGAGGCGGTAAACTCCAGATATGCACATCAGCAACATGCCAATCCAAGATACGAATGAGGAAATTATTCTATCGTCATATTCGATAAATAAAATATTTGAGATAGTTCCTCAGAACTCGGACCCCCAGTCTAGCTCATATGTGAGCCATGTATGATGGACATCCGGGAAGAGTTATTATGATGAACTAAACCCGGTTATCTAAGTGTTGATTAGCCGAATGTGGGGTTTTCTCGTAAGAATGGGAATTTTCATTAGCATGATTGTGAAATAGGTAGTTGAGGACTATCACAAATACGCCGTGAGTTGTCAATAAAGTCTAAAGTATGAATTATTCTGCTCTTATATAGCTATTGAATGAAAGATCATCCATTGGTTTGAAGACCAGCTTTACTCTATGGCAAGTTCGATAATATGTCTGATGGATTCGCTTCCAATATTACTATCACCAGCCTATCATTGTCTACGAATACAATAATATTCCTGAAATAACCTTCACTCTCTCTCAATTTACTTTGATCGGATCATGAGCTTTCGATCATTTTTCGAGGCTCAGTTCACTGTGAATGAGCGTCGCCAATCTGTCGCGAAAATGTATTTGATGATCGGGCAACGTGGCTGTGACTTGAAGATGCTCGATAGTTTTAAATTCCGGAAAGGCCATCCCATACAAGCCGGACAAAAATGGCGCTGCATTAGAAAAAAATTGCTAATTTACACTCCTGACAGACGCGATAGGCGAAACGATCCTCGGGCGCAAAGGTGAATATAATCCCAAGCCAGATACGACATTGGCTCGTCAGTTTGTTGCAAATAAGGTCAAAAGAAAAGCTTGTGACGATATCTCAATTGGTCCAGCTTAACTGGTTCGACGGGAAATTCAATAAGTTCCAGCTCATATACACTCGGGAACAAGGTGAACTGCAATGGGATGAAGGTCAATGGGCCATTCGAGATCTCCCGTCTCACTCGCACCTAATGGGCTATCCTACGAGTGCGAGGGAGACCGACAGATGGTCACTGACCGTCACAGCCATTGCAGTTCACCTTGTTCCCGAGAGTACGTCAGCAACTTAAGAAAAAAGATATAGGTTTGATGCGACAAAGTGTATATGAACAACGATGAGGAATGTATCCTGCTCTGCCCACAAATTCTCAAGAGGTACACTCGGGGACTGGATGAACTGTCCAAGCTCGACATCGCGCTGTCTCACTCGCACTCATTGATTAAGATAGGAAATAAGTGAGACAGAAAGATCGTGGAGTGAGATGTTTCTGGACAGTTCAGGTGGTTCCCCAGTGTACATGATGCTGTTGGTGATATGAACATCAAGACTACAGATGGTGAAGAGTTTCTACTGGTCAATGACAGGATGAATAATATCATCACCTGGAGTATGATAAACTTGAATCGTCCCTTTTTTTTATGTTATTAGCTGGTTTCTTCAATCGATCTAGGAGGACTAGGGGCCGTGTGGATGAAATGACCAATATGTCTACATAGAAATATTTTATCTGTGAAATAATGTGATTGTAAGAAGATTTGTTTAGTGTGGTATGTACTATCAACCTACGAATTGTCAGTCAAATGTTTGCCCATAATGTTACATGTGTTGCGTCTTTTCCCTATTTTATAGCCTGATGAGGTCAATGAATTGCAGTGACGAAACGTCGCAAATATATTGAATTTGCACAAATGGTCGTGATCATTTCATCCACACGGCCCCTAGTCCTCCTAGATCGATTGAAGAAACCATCTAATAACATAAAATATCATTACCTGGGCTACAAAAGAAAATCTAATATATATTTCACGGTGAGTCATTCAGCCGAAAAAGGTCGAGTTGCGTGAACATGGGATTTTCCTCTGGGGTATGTTTTGGGGTCATTAGTAGATCATTCTCCAACAAGAATCAAAAAAATCGGTCGTGGGTTTTCAAAATAAAGTCGACTTTTCCGAAAATAGTCTATTGACTTCATTACTGACTCTCGTTTCTTGCTTTGAAATCGACTATTCAAAATAACCAAAGTACCTATATTCGACGTGGAAAGGCCCAATCTTTCGAAATCCGAGGTCCAAACTGAGCCCAGATAAGATCCGAATAATTCGGAATGGTTCCAAGAGCAAGGAACCCTCTTTTTATCGAAAAAATTGACGTAGATTAAAGGATATCTTTTGTCATCGGGGACATGAATTTTATGAATACTGGAGGGGTGTACATATCAATAGTGACGTATCCCACTAGTATTTGGTATGCCCGAGACCTTCTCATCATTCGATTGGAATTCTGAATGTAAGTAAGGAGCTATATCTGAACAGCTTTCTAACAAAAAAGTATTGAATTTTTTTCGAACTGTTGTTCTAATGCGAATTGAATTTTCAATAAGTACAATCTTGTTGACATATTGCAGACCACTTTCGCATGATCAAATTCTATAAACAAAAGTCCCTCGATTATCATTGTAACAAATATCACAGGGTGCACTCACTAAAGAGATAGACTTTCGCATTTTATATTCTGTAACATTTACCCTTTAATCTCAAGAGAACGGTGAGATATCTCATATCCTTCTACGATTAGTTGAAAAAATAAGTTAAACATGTGATCCATTGAATTCGCATACTGCGCGGAAAAGACGATCTTAATAAGCTGAGTGTGCAGAATGCACTTTATATTTCTTCCAAACTTCACTTAATTCGTGATGAACTGACTCGGATACTTGTTCGCTGTACTTTCCGAGACCAATTCCAGCTCTACTACCAAATTCTTCAATAAGATATATAATTGCATGAGCTTTCGGTGTAACAGAAATACCCGGATTCAGATAGTAACTGCGAAAATCTTTCATTTTATCAATATATTGAGGATCGAGATTCATGCCAAAACAAGCTCTCACGACTTCTTCAAAACTTTCCAAAATCTTGTCATATTCATCAACAGGAGGTTCATCTCTGCTTTCGATGAGGTTTATGTTATTTAGTATCAATCCCAGGAGACCCTGCATTTTCCGTGAATTTTATCGGTGAGAAGAGGGTTTCCTGCTCTATGAACCATTCCGAATTATTCGGATCTTATCTGGGCTCAATTTGAACCTCGGATTTCGAAAGATTGGGTCTTTTTACGTCGAAAATAGGTACTTTGATTTTTTTGAATAGTCGATTTCAAAGCAAGAAACGAGAGTGAGTAATGAAGTCAATAGACTATTTTCGGAAAACGGCTAAAAAATGAAAAAATCAACTTTATAGCACTGCGTGACCTAAACCCGCGTTTATTTAACGCATTTGCGGGACTTAAATGGCCTATTATTCAACTGTGAAATAATGCGTCCGCTCATTTCACGTGGGTGCGGGGTGCAGCAAATCAGTTTATTTCACTGCGAGGTTACAAGGGCATTTTTGGCAATTTTTGCGCATACTACGTATGCAGGCATCGAAATTTGAAGAAAAATGATAAGAAATCTATGATGGATCATGTCTGGAGCAATTGTATCCGCATCAATGATTGTAAAGAGTAAGAAAATTAGTCATGACTGTAACACTCCTGCTCATGGTTATAAATCATCAGCAACATAAACATAAACATAAACACGTGGCATACGCGCTAAGCTTGAAACCTTTGACCATGCCGGATTTTGCATTTGATGCACCGTTGTGAAGGAATGACAACAGATAAATATCAAAATTAGAGACTGCATCAGTATGATGAGGGATTGTACCTCATTTGAAAAGATCGAATACGCATATTCGTCATCCTTGCGGTAAGGATGTGTTATCACACAGTTTTCAATTCTCAAACAGCCGTTATGGAATGTATAAGAAGAATTAAACTGCTAATTTTTCTGGAGTCTAGTTACCAGCGTAAATTCAGAAATTGTTTCATGATGAAGTCTGAGAGGGAAAATTTCAGGTTTTGGCCGGGATGAGGGTTATATTACTATAATAACCAACGATGCTCATGACTTATTTTAGATACAAGAAACGTCTTTATCATCACTCGATAGGTTTAATCGCGGGTGTGTGATGTCTATTTTATAGGACCAGATTCTTAACTTTTTTTCAGTCGGGGGGGCTGCCGCCCCCCCCCGAACCCCCCCGCTTACCCCCGCCCTAGCCACCCGCTTCCACCCTCGCGCAAGCGCTCGGGTGTGTTATGACCCCCGCAAAGGGCGGGTTTATGTCACTCGATGCTATAAAATAGTGTACGATACACGGGACCCAAGAGCTTTGATTATTACACGGCGTGATTGGCACCCTCGCGCAAGCGCTCGGGCGCCAACTTCACGCCGTGTAATAATAAGGCTCTTAGGTCCCTTGTATCGTAAATAACTATTAAAAACCCTCGACCGATTTTTTCGATTCTTGTTGGAAAATGATTTACTAATGACCCCAAAACATACCTCAGAGGAAAATCCCATGTTCACGCAACTCGACCTTTTTCGGCTGAATGACTCACCGTGATCTGTTCGTTAACAAAAATTCTGATGGAAAACTCTCAAATTGCTTCCCCAAAAGCCACCCAAATATTTTCATATTCAATGATGTCCTGATTGGTCTACAAGTGGAGGTGACACAATCAGAAGTGCTCTCGAAGTTCGACGAGAAAGAGCAGAGGGCCAAGCTTTCAGACAGATTCAACGATTTTTTATCACGATATATTGTTATTTTGCAGTCATGCAATGGATGTACATTTTCTGAAATGTTTCGATTTTTGATAAATTGTTGCATGTGTATATGTACGTATATGAAAGTACCATTTAGTATCCGTTCAAATCACAATCATGCACAATTTGATCATAACTAATAGATAACGGTATTCAATCTTGCGAAAGCAATCTATACCATATTTTCGAAAGAGTGAGAACGAGGGCTGGGAGACACAAAAGCAACCTTCCGAGAATTGAGCGGGCGCAGCTTATAACGCCACATAAGCTTATCCTGGTCGCAGCTCATATAATGCGGCATGGGATTGATCCGGGCGCAGATCATACACTTTTACTGACCACGGGCGCAGTTAAGGATCACCCACTTGGGCGCATTTTTTGGTAAGAGTAGTACTTCCGAGGAAAGAATTGTCCAAGACCAACAACTCAGATCAAATTTAGTTTTCACGCTGAAAAATACGTAAGGAGATCATTTTCTAATTAATGCACTATTCATAACCGAAAAATTTTATGGTATATTAATTCATAGTTGTATCAGACTGTAAGAGAAGAAATGAAACTGCAAAAAGTCAAGTTAGACCAACTACAACGAGGTTGATCAGAAAGCATTCATGATCTGTATTACGAGTAGTAAAGGCGTATGATTCCAAAATGTTATGTTGCATGTCTCCATTATGAAGTAACGATATACATAATCTAATCCGGAAAAAATGACTCATGCATGCTCGCCTCTTCTCAAACAAAAAATCCTCTGCACTTCATCATAATTGAAACCTCGAATGATGAATTCTCCCGCTTGATGCTTCAGAGCTATTTGATCCTAATATCTGCTGGGGATTTATTCATCTGATGATGCTAATGGGTTGAAAGCCTTTTTCCCCGGGACTGCACGATCTTTCAAGATAACCGCATGGAGGCATGTTGGGTACACCCCTAAGTTAGCCTTTATATATTTTACAAATCATATCCGTATCTTCCACATATGATCGCTAAATTCGAATTTCTGCAACCTCAGGGAGGAGATATCAATAAGATCCTGAAACAATGAATTGAATGCTTCAATTCAAGGTATACGTCAAGATTGGTCAAAGTAAAAATTTTGGCACCGGTTTTACTCCCTCGGCGATTTCTCAGCTATGCAAAAGCAAAAAATGCAAATTGTTTTTTGAATTTCCTGGAGGACGCATAAATCATTAGGGGCTGGCCCAAACCACAAGACATATAACAAACTCGAAATAAATTTGCGGGAAAGTCAACGAGTGACTATTTCTGAGATCAGCATGTAGAGGAATGTTTCAAAAGTCCACAAGAAAAAATTACATCGAGTGATGATAAACAAAACTAAGGCCTTAGTCGACCGGTTGTTGTAGCGACACTTGCTGAATACGTGAATATCTTTCTATATTTTCTGTTATTGTTGTTGTCAAATTCTATATGCTCCTATAGTTCAGGGAGGAAATTATTAATTGAACACGTCCCATTACAGTAAATCCTGTCTCAATTGGCCGGGCACCCTCGGTTCCAGGAAAAAACGCCTCAAATAGACGGGTGCTCAATATACGGAGGGCATTTAACCCGTTGACTGTTGATGTCCAGTTTACTGGACAAGCATTTTTTTCGATATTTTGTGATAACGTTTGATAGAAACATTGGAAAAATCTGCAAAAAATCAGGAAATCTCTGGGACATTGTTGAATTATGTTGGCACAAGAGTTAGGTCTCAATAGTCGACCATTTTTGAGAAAAATAATAAAAATCGAAAAATTTTCGACTTTCTAATTTTGCCATTTTCTACGGTTTCAACACTAGTATTTGATGTTTTGACCATCAGAGAGGGTTTGCGAGTGGCGGAAGCTACTTCTAAAGTCAACGGGTTAACATGTAAAAAGTACTCTTGGTCACACATTGGAGTGCTCAATTTAGACAGGTGCCCAATATATAGAGTGCCTAATTTAACAGGTTTCAGTGTACATCGATAGAAAACTGAGTAACAGTGGCCAGTGAATTTTATCCCGCACTTAACCTATTCATCAAAGAATTTTCGTATACAGAAAAAATCGAATACTACTTAGCAAATGAAAAAGAATTTCCAAATTACTATATTAGAGGGTTTCCGATATTTTCTAATTTTTTCAAAACCTCAAACATTTTGAATTTCGTTATGGGAGTCATATGGGTTTGCAAACTCCAAAAAGGGACTAGGCGGTTAACCATGGTAAAGTGGACCTTGTCAGGTATGGCCCCGAAAGTATTTTTCCCCAATTTCTAACCCCGAATTATGACAAGAGCAGAGGTTTGTAGGTCCCAAAGTGACCCCTGTTTTCTACGGCACCCTAGGAATCCTCTAAAAAACCCTCGAAATCGATGTTCCTTCTATCAAATCGCATTCTGATGCATTTCAACGAATCAATCTGAAATTTTTTTGACATATTCTTGAAACTCCATCAAATAGAAGGAAGATATTTGCATACTGACAACTTTGGATTTAGGCCCCGAAAAAAATTCTTGAATATTGAAAAACGATTTTTCTCATAGAGGTTGGGGATTAGCACGGAATTTGAACATTCCACCGTGTTTGTCAGGTAATTTTACATCGAAAACTGCTTCGAAATATATGACTTTAGGAGGTGGAAAGTGGTCAAAAAAGCCAATAAACGTTTTAGAAGCAAATTTTGATTTAGTAGTTTGCATCTTCTGCGCATGCGCGTCCTTCTACGTCTCTGAAAGTATTCTAAATCGATAGCTGATGCAATTTCCTTTAAAATGACCCCTTAAGGAGGTCGATTTGATGCAGTAAAACCTGAGATCTAATTGGTCCAAAAAATGAAGAACTCAAAGGTATCAAATCCGTGAAGCCGTGGCTCCTTCAATGGGCCCGAAAAGTGCGAATTTTGAGTCGGACTGTTTCAAAGATGTGAACATGTGTTTTCGATGTAATTTTTGACGTAGAAACCGAATCCGTGGTCAGTTTTGTTCCAAACCTTCAAGATTTTCGATGATTATCAAAAAACCGACCGGAGGGTGTACGGCCATCTCCAGCCTTTTTCTACACATTTGAGATGTATGTTGAGTATAGGCAGAAGTTTGAATTTGATACTAGAGGATGCAAGTACGTTTTCCTTTGTATTTTGACCAGCTGAAGACGATAGCGATGGTTTTGAGGCACAGGAATAACTCGAGAGAGAGAGATTAGATTAGATTAGATTAGTTTTTATTTGGTACCTTGGGGTATTACCCTATGTGGTACAGGTAGCATAATTCAATTACATAACAATAAAAATAGTGTAGAAGAGTATTGGAATATATCTTGAATAATGAGAATAATTATCAATTTTTGCGCATTGCTGATGTTCTAAGATGAGATTCTGATTGGAATAATATGATAAACATGATTAGCATAATAGAGGAATTAACGAATAATGATAAGTTTCATACATATCAGCTGAGTTTTCGAAGTAATGATAAGGAAGTTGTTCGATAGAAACTTCTTTCTTATACAGAGATCAATACCGAGGAAATTTCACTTGAAATGGATCAAGCGAGGAACAAAAATAGATAAATTGTATTGATCAGGTGATGTTTTGCTGCGTTTGAAAATTTTCAAGATCGTGCTCAGAAAAAATTGGCATGAGTGGCCCACTCTCTGAACACTTCATGCATACAATGAGATTTTTCACCACAGGCTTCTGATATTTCAAACGAACACTGGTTGCATGGGCTTTTTTAAGCAAATTATGAACTTCTTTCGGCCACAGTGGGCTGCAAAAAATTTTTGAATCACTTTCATAACCAAAGATATCTCTAACACTTTTCTTCCTCAGCTCAATTGAGCTTGAAATGAGTTTATCTCTAACTATCGCTGATGATAATTGGAAGACAATTGCTTGAGAATCGGGAACTTTTCTTTTCAATGGATCTGGATATAAAGTTGAAACTGATGTGTTTACATTTCGAAAATCAGGACCTTTCCATACTCTTACATTGACAACAAATTTTTCGAGCTCTGGCTCATTCATAGCAATCAAGACTTTAGTCACTATCTCTTTGTTTGAAATGTTCAAGTTACGAGGAATATCTGTTACAATCATTTCAGCTGAGTCGACTAGTGATGACTGTTGAGAGACGTGAAAAACTTTTTCACGAATTTTTGAAACATCTTGTTCAAGTGCGGTTATTCGATTTTCCATCTTAGCCTCAATTTCATGCAATTTCGAAAAAAGTTTGCCCTGACAAGCGTCAAAATGAGCAATGAACATTTTGAAATATGTTGGCATTTCACTCGAATGATCAGCATTTTCTGAGTTAGTCTCAGATTTGCGAGATGAGCACGAGGTCACTTGATCTTGTTGAGAGGAACTCACTGTGAAGATATGTGGAGCCATGGTAGCGTGATAGATACGTTGCAGAACAGGATCAGAATCAGCTGTCACTGCGATCAAGAACACTCAGGGGCAAACACGTGTGAATCAGGCTTTAGAGGAGTTGATAATGCAGATATCTGCTTAAGATTGCTGCCATCTAGCGTCTAGCGGTGAAACTCCGACGAAGCAGCATATCAAGCTCTGTGTAGCTCTGAGTCCAATCTTATAACCTCAAAACAAGGAACGTGCTGGTTGAAAAAAAACAGATGAATGTCTCGCAAGATGCGTCGATCCACAGCAATATATGGATCAAACGGATCCTTGCAAGATTTGGCGTGCAAGAGTCTGTAACAGAAAACCCCGTAGGCAACTTGCGACAGGAAAAATGATGAAATACAGGCACGCACTGAAGAAAACGTGTGATGAGACTCACAGAGAGAGAGAGAGAGAGAGAGAGAGAGATTGATTGATTGATTGATTTAGGTTTATTGGCCCGGGGACAATGGGTCCCATAGGGCAATTTGAAATGTACAGAATCCAATAACATTTGTAGATAACATTTAAATATACATATATAACACTGCTGGTGAGCTACAAATAAATTAAAACTAAAAACTAAAATTACAAATAATAAATAGATCATATCAAAAGAATTATCATATGACTTTGGTACCGTTTGCTCGAGATGATTGAAAACTCGGTAAAAGTTGATCGATAGGGGAGGATTTATTTCGGGAAGGAAGCTCAGAAGCGCAATCATCAGCTGGGTAAGCTTTTAAGAAGCATCTCGATCACAATCACGCAGATACGCTAAATGGTGAATCTTGAATGTTTTTATGTCCGTTGTGTCTCGAGGAAGCGATGTCAGGCTTTTCGGTAGCTCATTCCAGTACTTGGCACCCAAGAGCTGGAATGAGTTATTGAATGCATTCGTTCTCGCGTTTCTTATCAAGAGATCCCCACTTTGTAAGCGCTCAGATCTATGCAAAGTGGTATTGCATATTTCGGTGAGAGAGAGAGAGAGAGAGAGAGAGAGAGAGAGAGATTGATTGATTGTAATTTTATTGAGGACGGGGGGAACAACCCCATTCGCCCAGTTAGAGATTATTACAGCTGGATAATTCAGTAATCACGTAAATTTACAAGAATTTGACAGTGCGTTAGAATATTGGAATGTAAATAAATAAATGACATTTCTGAGACAGTGTAAGACTTCGTATGAACAATATTTCTCCTGGCGAAGAGAGCTCTCGATTCAGGTGTCATGTGCTGTTCATATTATGAAGGTTTTTGAATAGTATTCGCTAGAGATGGTGGAATAGCAATGAGACCTTCTCGTGATGCGCGCTTGAACCAATCGTCGCGGTCAGAGTCGAGTAGGTGCCTTGACAGTAACTGTTTGAGGTTCTCCAGACTCATATTTAGATCTAAGTCCGGGAGTTTGTTAAGAAGGAATGAAGCGCGGATTATGAACGATTGGTTTAATGCTTCAGTACGCGGAGCACGATACGTGAAAGAGGCTTTGTTGTTACGGCTCGATTGACGCAAGGTAGGATTTTCAACTGCAAGGGAAAACTTCATTCTCAAGAAGATCGGTAGATCATACTTGATAATTGCAAGCGCGAGTGAACCTAGAAGATAATCTCTACGCTTCTCCGCAGAAAGCCATCCAAGGCTGATGCGATATGGGGTAACATGGGATTGACGTGGAATGTTTCCACAAACAAATCTGATGCATGCGTTGTGCAATCCATGAAGCTTCAGGTTTTGCTCTTTGCTCAAGCCAGTCAGCAAAGCTGACCCGTAATCAAAATATGGTAATACTAGACTGCTTGCGAGTTGCTGTCTGAGTGGACGAGCAAAACTACGAGCAGCAATTCTTAGTGAATATAGTGATCCATGTACACGTTGGCTAATTTGGGTGATTTGCTTACCCCAGTCGAGAGAGGGAGTGATCAGCATACCCAGGCTCTTTACACAGTTAGAATAAGGAATTGCCTCCCCCATGACTTGCACGCGCGGTATTTGATTGAGATTCACCTCGCGAAGATAGAGTTTACTTCCGAGGATTATTACGGATGTCTTCGATGCATTGAGTTTGAGGCCATTGTCAGATGCCCATTGGGCAACTGCTTGGGCATCTAGTGATATCAGAGCAATGTGCTCGAGGAGCTCACTAGGCAGGCAATGTAGGTAGATGCTAGAGTCGTCGGCGAAGATAGTGCATTGCGCATGTCTCAAAACTTCTGGAAGGTCATTAATAAAAATTAAGAAGAGCAGAGGACCCAGCACGCTACCTTGGGGTACGCCAGTAACAAGTGGCAGCCAGGATTCGTGACTTCCATCTGCAAGGCGGACTGCTTGGTGGCGTCCGGTGAGGTAGCTGGCGAACCAGCGGATGACGCGATCGGTGCAGCCGATTTTCCTGAGCTTCACCAGTAGCTTAGCATGAGAAAGTGTATCAAATGCTTTGAAGAAATCAAATGATATCAGTATGGTGAGCATTCTTCTGTCAATGGCTGCTCGTGCATCTTCTAAAACGCCCAGGAGGGCTATTTGAGTCGAGTGGTGAGACCTGAATCCTGACTGCCGTTCATTCAATAAATTCGACGTGGACAAGTGTGCAGATAGTTGACGATGAACCACACGCTCCAGCACTTTGGAAAATTCCGAGAGCTGAGCAACTGGCCGAGTATCCGAAGGTGTTTTTGGTGCTGGTATCTTAGGTAATGGAATTATTGAAGCGAGCTTCCATGAGTCAGGGAAGTATCCGGATGCAAGAGAGTCATTGACTATTCCTGTCAAGTGCGGCTGAATGGACGGAAACGCCAATCTTGCCATTGAAGATGAAATCTCATCCGCGCCCATACCCCTTGATTTCCCAGCTAAAAATGCTTGGGCAACTTCGAGTTCACTAACTGGTGAAAAATCAAAAGTTGGAATGTTATCAGGCAATGGTATTGAACAAATTCTGTCAACATCGTCATCTGTCAGAGGAGTGCCTAGACTCGTTACACAAGCATAGTGCTGGTTTAGAAATTTTGCATTGAACAAATCCAGAGGGGACAGGCGGGGACGAGACACAACTCCTAGCTTCCGAAGCTCACTCCACCTAGATTTTGGGTCAGGCGCAGAGGAAATCTTATTCGAAATGTACGTATTCTTGGCTATGTCTAATTGAGATTTCACCTCAGCGCGGCATACACGATACGTCTGCAGGAGGTCTTGGGACTGGGTTCGACTAGCAGACCGATACAATTTATCGCGTCGATCCATAAGGCGTCGTATATCAGCAGACACCCATGGTTTTTTGGAGGAGGTGCCTTTGAAGTTTCTAAGGGGTGCAAGCTGATTAAACGCGTCGAGGGTGGTTTTCGAGATCAATGATACTGCATCATCGAGGTGACCTTTCGCGAGGGTATAATATACAGGAGAACTTAAATCTACGTGTCTTAAGGTAATATTATTACTAGGATGCATAATTGTTCTTAATGGAATATTTACAGGGGGAGTAGAAGTTATAAGAGATAGTGACGTATCTCTTCTGTTAGGACATAATGGATAAGAAAGATTTTCTTGGTCTGCCACAGAAAATCGCGATGTTGGAGCAGGGAGATGTCTCTCGATAATACTGAGGAGCTGGGTTCTATCAACTTTGGATAAATTCCTCACAGAAATGTTTTTGGGAGGGATAAGTGGTGGAAGAATACTGTAATCTATCTCCACAAAATCGTGACCAGCTGCGAAAGGTGACAACGATTTTCGATGAGCAGTCACAGCTTGCAAGTTCCGAACTAAGAACAAGTCGAGGCACGTGTGATGGAGTAATCTATCTTCACCGATCGCGTGATGTGTAGAATCAGCGCTAACAAGATGTAATAGTTGCGCTCCATACAGATCCTTGAAAGACGATGATTTTGAAGTAGACGTTGCCATGTTGATATTGAAATCTCCCGTCACTACTGTATGCTCATATAGAGGAAGGAGAGGGGATAGCGTGTCAATAAATTCGTGTGGATATGCTGCTGAAGGTCGACGATAAACAACTGCGAAAAGTAATTTAGAACTTACAAAATTTATTTCAGAAATTACATACTCAGGTGTATTGTTGAATTGAGGTTCGGAATGACAAAGTATTTTAACAACCAAATCAGATCTCGCGTAGAAGCCTACTCCACCGCCATCTTTACCCACTCTATCAAATCGGAAAAAATTGTACCCGGGGATACTGTATGGATCGAATGAATTGTTGGGGTCTAAAAATGTTTCAGAGATGGCTACTATGTCATAGTGATTGGACGACATGTGTGCCTCAAGCAGGTTGAAATTGGCAGTGAAGCGATTCAAATTGATATGGCCAGTAGTGATCATCGTCTTACGAGCGGGGTTTGTGGAAACAGGAGCATGTGACAGACCGGCAGAATCTCATGATGATCCATCGATTTGCATATTTTTAGGGTTAGGTAGAAGAGGAAGAAAGTCCTCTTGAGCAAGAATAGGTATAGGCTTAGTTCGAGGGGCGGGTCTCATCATAACTGTCAGGTTTTGCACTATTGGTCTCAGATACCCAAGTTCTCTCGACTTAACCAAAGCAGAACGCCAGATTTTATAGACTTGGGGAGGTGGAACGGGGTTCAAATAGATTTTAGTTTTCTCACCCACGCCAAAGATATCCTGAGCAGTTTTGTCCTTGAGCAGAGAGGCATTTACAAGAACAAAGTCGCGAACAGTGGGTGAACAGAACTTTACCACGAGTGCGATTTTACTTGTGGCCTGATTTTGCGAGTGCGCGCTATCACTCGGTGTACTTGCAACATTTTGTGAGACGGTCGGGCGAGGAGGTGGCAATGTCCACCGCCGCATAGATAAGATGGTACCAACACGGTCAGCACATCCAATCGCGTTCAATACAGCATTTACAGTAAGTTCATCCGATAAGGTTACTGATGCAGGAATACCGGAGATACGTATCTCACACGAATCGACTTGGGTACGGGTTGCTATAATATCTGCGCGTAGACCAGCAATCGCACGGGCATTCTCAGTTTTGTTCGATGTTATACGAGATTCGATTAATGTTAATTGCGTTTTCAACGATGCGGGCGATGTTTCAAACAAAGAACCGAGTTTCTTCAAATGCTCTGGAATAGAGGGATCATTGCGAAACTTATCCGCTTCAGACTCAAATTCAAGGTGCTCGGCCATATCTCCCGACGTGACTGACAATGTCCTTGGTAATTGTGAAATTGGGCGGATTTTGGTACGAGATTCCGATAAATCGGGTGGCGATGAAGCGGACCGTTTGCGAGACCTATCAGATGGTGGTGACTGAACAGAGCACGAGGTCGCAATGAAAGGTGTGACCTGTTTTTCTTGTACCGCGCAGCTATGACATACAAAAGCGATCGTTGACGCTGCACTGGGATCAGGAATACACGCAGGATGAGTTAATCGTGCACAACTACGACACTGGATTGAGAGCTCGCCACGCTTAACAACTATTTTGCAAACCAAACAAGTGTTCTTATTCAGCCCGGTGTTACCGTCCATCACTCACACTACCGTACAAAGCAGCTGATTATTCTCCTCACTTGACGTGTATACGGCATACAAGTAGACACAAGTAGACTCACGATGTCACGGCTATGATGTTTGCATTGGACAATGTGGCGTCATCTACATTTACAATGCGAAGCTGGTGATCGCTGTAGCGGAATGAACTCGTGGGAGGTGTGATCGACAGGAGTCGAGCCTTCGGCGCAGGCGCAAAGAGCAGCCGAGTTTTGACGTTGAGAGAACGATATATGCCTCGACTCGTTATAATAACCACCACTGATTCACATTTTCCACACAGATTCCCAACACAATATCACAGGTAGAGCCGCGTGGTCACTTTTAACCTCCAAATTCTGAGGCAAATCTGACACCCTGGCTCAAATAATGCGAGCCCAGCCTTGTATGCTCGCGAATGCAGGAGCCAGCAGGTGCCCGATTTACCTGAAACAGATTTTCCACTCGGGAAAGTACGAGAACGTATTAGAATGACTGAATATAGTGGGGCCTAGTGGATATCGACTGCTTATACTCACAGCGCCAGAGAGAGAGAGAGAGAGAGAGAGAGAGAGAGAGAGAGAGAGAGAGAGAGAGAGAGAGAGAGAGAGAGAAGAGGAGGACCCCAGCATGTCAGTCATGCGGGGATGAATGGGATGACGCCGAACATGCCCTGTTCAAGTGCAGCGACACCCGGAGAGAGCGCGCCGAGCTGGATGAATGGCTGGGTGCTCAACTAACACCTGAGAATCTCGTCCCGTACTTACTCCGCAACCAGGAGACATGGGATAGACTCACCGGATACATCAAGCTGGTGATGACCCACAAAGAGGAGAAAGAGAGGGAAGTAAGGCGCCTCGAAGCAGGCGAATTACAGTGACTCTGCCGATTGAAACAGAAGAGGCCCAAATGATTCCAGGAGGAATCTGATGCACTGAAGAGGGAAGAAAGAAGAAAGAAGAGAGAAGAAAGAAGAAAGAGAGGGAACAATGAAGAGTGAAGATAGAAGATGCCGACAAGTGGCCGAAGAGAGAAGATGGAGAAGAGGAACGCTCGCAATCGAGCGCGAGACATGCCGCTCATCCTGAAGTAATGCTCACGCGGTTCCGGGATGAGATGGTAGATGCAGGTGGATCTCCTTCTTGATTGCCCGATGCCCTAGGTATCGGACATCGAGGGGAGAGGGATATTACACGGCCGGGCCCACCTCTCGGTGGGCCCCACCCAAACCCGTGTCCCGCCTGGTATGGCCTGCGTGGGTTATGCGTAGTCCGCGTAAGCTGAACCAGTCCGGTGTCTGGGGACGGATCCGAGGGATCCTGAGGCAGATTTTGCCCTCTAACCACCTTAAAAAAAAAAAAAAAAAAAAAGAGAGAGAGAGAGAGAGAGAGAGAGAGAGAGAGAGAGAGATTGTAGATTGGTTTTATTTTTGGTACCTTGGGGTATAACCCTATCTGGTACATTTAGCAAATATTCAGTTAACATTTATAATAAAATACAATATAGGAGTATGAAGGTCGTTTCATCTGATGAGTATAATATAGCTATCAATTTTTGCAGTGATGTTAAGCATATACGAAGAATTATAATTTGAATTGCGCACTTTGATATACTTGAGTGAGAAAAAATGAGAGAAAATGAGAAGAGCAAAACTGGATTTGTTATGCAGTGAAGTGAGTAAGTTAGGATTAAGAACAGTTAACAATAATCTTATTTTTATTATGAGTGCGCATGAAACTGAGGTTTTTAGTGGAGCAGATATTGAAATTCGTGAACATTCAGCATACGTTGCAGCTTGAGATAGCCTTCGTGAAAATTTATTTATTGGTGTGAATGATTTGAACTGAGAGAGAGAGAGAGAGAGATTGATTGATTGATTGATTCCCTTTATTCGCCTGGTGGCAAAAGTAAAAATACAATTAAATGAGATACATATAACGGTCATAATCAACATATAAATATTATACAATTTGTCATTTTGGTCAAGGAAATTTCATTTATCACAGAATGTGACTAGTCATTGAAAAGGCATCGAGAGATGCGCACGAGTCAAAATAAATTAGGTAATTAATTAATCGAGGTACATCAGTACATATAAAAAGACAGACATGGGCCCGGAAACTATCACAGATTTAAGAGTTATGTGACAGGTAAGCCACGTAAAACTCGACTAAAACTAGAAAAAGACTAATTGAAAAGAGCCCAAGCCTATCAGAGATTGAAGTACTGTTTCTGGTCCACGTCAATCCTCCGGGAGGGTTGCGACAAGAAAAATTCTTTTAGAGCGTCTTTAAAAAGTGAAATTTTTTTAATTTGCCGAAAGCCCGAAGGGAGAAAGTTCCACAAGTGAGCACATTGAACCTGGAAAGATCTTCTACCATATTCAAGTCTCATATTGGGAACTTTGAGTGTCCGCTCTTCTGCATCACCACGTGCGGGGCGTTCAGATTGGTACCTGGTAAACATCGCAGCTAGGTAGCCAGGTTCACCTAAGTGCATGATCTTATGCATCAAGAGAGCTGCGAAGTACATTCGCCGCGAATCAGTACGTAACCAGCCCAGACGCTCCCTAAACGGGGTGATATGCTCGTCTCTCCTAAGATCAAAAATATATCTCACACATGAGTTGCTTAGTCGTTGTATCCGTTGCCGCTGTTCGTCCGTGGCGTCGAGGTACACGACCGTACAGTAATCCAAATGCGGTTGAACAAGTGACTCGACTAGGCGAATTCGGAGAGGTCTGGTGATACACGCCCTAAAAAACCGCAAACCATATAGGGCTCTGTTGACTTTTTTGGTAACTTGATCGATGTGCGGTTTCCACGTTAGTTCACTGTCAAGTGTAACACCAAGACTCACGACAGTATCACTGAATGGGACAAACACTCCATCCTGTATCTCAACCCCTGGCAAGTTCATTCGTTGCAAGTCTCTAACGTTCCGGTCGGAACTGAAAAAGATTGCCTTGGTCTTGCCAGCGTTGAGGCGCAGGTCGGAGTTCCTAGCCCATTCAGCAACGAGTCGCCCTATGTCTCCCAGTCGAGCAATCCCCTCCTTGATGTTCTCCTTGTCAACTTGAAGATAGATCTGAAGATCATCTGCGTAGAATATATGGTTCACTGACTTTCCATTCAATAGCCAGGGCAAATCATTCACATACAAGCTGAAGAGGAGAGGCCCAAGAACGGACCCCTGCGGAACACCCAGATTGGTTTCGAGCCAATCAGATTTACCTACTTTAGAAGTGATTTGTTGGGTGCGACCCTGTAAATATGATTTTATCCACAGGAGTGCCGATCTCGAGAAGCCAAGGTGTCGTAGCTTTCTCAGCAGCTTGCATGGTGAGATTGTATCGAATGCTTTGCTAAAGTCGAACAGTAGGAGCAGAGTGATCTTCTTTCTGTCAATTCCTACTCTGATGTCGTCTGTCAATTTGAGCAGTGCCGTCTGGGTACTGTGATGTTGCTTGAAACCAGCTTGGAAGGGATCAAGTAGATTCTCAATTTTTAAATACTCCGTGATTTGGTCATGTGCGATTTTTTCCAAAACCTTGGAGAGGAAGCACAGCAGCGCTATGGGACGGAAATCCGAGACCGTTGATGGAGTGGCAGTCTTCTTTAATGCGATCAGCTGCGCTTGCTTCCAAGCCTCGGGAAAAATGCTATGAGCGAAAGAGGAGTTAAAAATATGTACAATAAGATCACCAATAGCCGGGAGAGCTTTCGCGATCACACTTTGAGGTATTCCATCCGCTCCACGGGCCTGCGAGGAGAAATGTTTGATGGCAAGGACTACATCAGTGAAATTTGTGGGCTTAAATTTAAACCCCTCCTCTGGCGCCGAGTCAATATCGTCCATTGCTTCTTCAATATTTTCGTGGGGCGAAACGGAAACCCCCGCAAAGTGTGCGTGTAACTCATCCGGTGTGAAACCATGAAGTTCCTCCTCTTTGCTCTTAGGCAAGAGGCCGAGGTTGCGCATTTCCTTCCAGATGTTCTTCTGTTGATCGAGAGCGTCAGAAAGATGACTTTGAAGGAAGGAGTTACGCTCTCGTTCGATGCGCAAGTCAACCTCTTCACTGAGCCGAAAGTACTCATTTTGAAGCTCAGGACACTTGCGCTGGTTACGTTGATTCCGCTCCCAGCGCCTGCGCGTCGCGTCTCGCTCCTTTATGAGTACCCGCAGCTCAGGACCAATCCAGGGAGCGTCATTTTTTCGCGGATTAATAGTTTTCTCAGGAGCTAATTCATTTATAACGGTCTTTAAATTTTCATTCAAGCAGTGAATTGCTCCTTCCAAACTGGTTTCGGCATTTTCAAGAGCTGTCCAGTCGCAGCGAAGCAGCCGGTCATTCAATATCTCCGGAGTGATGTTACGAAAATCCCTGTAGGTAAAGGAATTTTTTGGCGGAGAGGGACTGAAGACGTTGATGGTGACGTCAATGACCGAGTGCCTGCCGAAGCTGGGCAGGAGTCTGTTTTGGAAGTCAGTAACGATGTCATTGTCATCTACGTAGATGTGGTCAATCCATGTATGAGATGTATTGGGGGTGTGTTGGTGAGTCGGGCCATGCTGCACTATCTGCAAGGCAAGTTCTTCTGTCAGTGCAGTCAGTGTCTTGGTGTCAGGGTGAGCAGTGTCTAACAAATCCGCGTTCAGATCTCCCATTATAATTTTATGACTATAATCCCCACACAGTCGGCGTAACGAGCCAAACAGACCGTCATCCTCCTGCATGGCGATTTTCGGGGGTCTGTAAATTACCACGACTAAGGTTGGAGGGGAGTTACCCTGCTGTACGCTACAGAAAAGAAATTCAGGAACTCCAGGTTTCCCTGGGCCAAAAGTTTTAGACGAATTTAGCTTCTCTACCTTGAAATTATTGCGCACATACAAGGCAACCCCACCACCCTCCCTGTTGCGATCCTGTCTCAATAGCGAAAAACCCGGTATCTGAACGAGACTGTCATCCACATACTCATCTAGCTTCGACTCAGCCACCCCAAAAAGATGGTAGGAGGGATCGTTAGCAACAAGCAGGCGCAGATGCTCAATCTTATCCGTTAAGGAATTAAGATTGATAAACCCCGCCTTTAGGGAACTACCTTCTGACTCCCCGGCAGCCGTGTTTAGTCAGGGTGTCCCCACCGATGCTGCTGTCGAATTTTCACTCTGATTTGGAATGGTAGAGCCATTTCTGGCACTATCCAATGACTCAGGAGTTGGTTTTGGGACTATTCGACACGCCGTTTGAATGACCTGTAGCTCAGTGAGGGACTCGAACGCATACGCTCTCTCGCCATTCTTACGCCTGACCCAGAAGCGTCCACCGCTGTGCCAAACATATTTGAAGCCTAAGCCCCGTGCAAGTGGCCTCAAATGAACATATTCCTTATATTTTTCACGGGGTAACATCTCATTGATGTAAATCTTTCGGTCTGGCACATGGGCTTTCACTTCAGGGTCAAGCAATGTGGGCTCAATCTTATGAGTTGTAAAGTAATTGTTGGCGATCGAGCGCTTGGCTCTCATCACCTCCCTGGCTAGACGGCTGCACGAGAGTTGGACTAGGCAAGATGGAATAGAACGTGAGCGGGTATCCGGGGCTTGAGGCGATGAATTGGTCGGTCTATTGTCATGCATTGGATTTTCCCTCCCAGACACGCGCCCGGGCTGCAAAATACGAACATCAGTGATGTTTTCCCTCTTCAGCGAGGGAAGGATGGACTTGAGTACTGCATAGGAAATATTACATACCTCTTCCTCCGAGGCAGTAGAGTCTTTTTTCAAAGCACCGGTTATAATTAATTGGCTGCACTCAAGACCTTCACCCCTGAGTTCAGTACTCTGCCGCCCAGCTAGTGAATGGTTAGAAAAATCCATTCGAACTTGCGGATCTGGCCCGGAAGATTGATGTGGAAGCTCAGAAATGGAAGACTTAATTTCATTACTAACATTAGATTTTCGCAGAGTGCCCTGGTTATCTTTCAGAAGATTAGTCAGATGTGAGATCTGGCTTTTCATCAAAGTATTCTCCTCAAGAAGCAGCTCACGATCTAGGCGAAACTCCTCCAGCTTGGAGTTTTGCTTCTCTATGAGTGCCTCCAGAGATGACATGCGCGCTAACAGTTGATCACTCGCCGCACTCACTGCTGGTGTGGGTGATGAGGAGGAGATGGCGGCGTCGTGTCGCTTCAGGAGGGACATTATTTCGTCGAGCCGCTTCTGAGTTAAATCGTTTTGTTGAAAAAAGAGATCCAGAGCACTCTGCGAAATCAAAACCCACTTATCTCTAAGAAATTCCGGTGTTGGCGTCGTTGCTGGACTCGTCGGCTGTACTGATCTTCTGTCTCTCCCGTCCTGGGATATTCCACAGCCATTTCCTGGGGATGTTGAGAGAAACGGTTGGGATGTGCCAGTGTCCTGCGTCTCTGCTGTTTGAATTTTCGCGCCACTGGTGGCAAGTGTTGAGGTGCTGCCACCGCTGCAAGTTGGTAGCGCAGCAGACGACCACCGCTGCTCGTCATTCCTCGCGGCATGAAGAGAGCCTCTGGTGGTAGGGGGCTTCTCGTTGCGGCCGGTGACAGTGGTCCGCGGGGCAAGGGGAGATATCCCCGTCTTGCCGCGAGAGCTGAGACGCGCCTGCGTGATGGTAGGCAGACCACTCACACCAGCACGCACACCGGTGTCCTCTTTCTCTTTCTCTCTCTCTCTCTCTCTCTCTCTCTCTCTGACACGCCATGCAAAACCACGTGTTGTTCGATATTTTTGAACATTTTGCATGGGTGAACCGTTTGCAGATGCTGCATTGTTTGCTGCCATGACGCAGGATGGTGTTGCATATGTGGCAGGTGTTGTCGCCCATTGTGTGACAGCAGACAGCAGCAGTATAGTAGCGAGCAGCAGACGACAGCCGGGCATGCGCAGGATGGTTGGTTTCGGCGCCAATATCTGCCGACTGGTTGTTTTTGTCAGATTGCAGAATTTGGAATAATTCCTCTCAGGCTCGGGTTGGAGCCATGCAGTGATGCTCCGAAAGTATGAGCCTGCGAGAGGAAATCCAATCTGCAAAAAGTTGCCACTCGGGACAAAGTTTTGTTGGTGAGAAACGACATTCAACACGGAGCGATGAAGAGAGCGTGTGGTTGTACTCACCGAGAGACAGAGAGAGAGCGAGAGAGAGAGAGAGAGAGAGAGAAGGCGGTCCAAGAACGGGTTCAAGCGTCGGTAGGGAACCCATACCAAGGAAGAGGAGGATTCTGTGCCATCATTGCGTTGGACATAAAGAACGCATTCAACTGCGTGAGCTGGGAGCGAGTCTATCAATCCCAAGCAGGTAAAGTGCCCCCCTATCTACTAGCTGTCACGAGTGACTACCTGCGGAACAGGACCCTCGTGTACGACACCGACGAGGGACAAGAGATTCGGGTACTGTCCGCCGGAATCGGACAGGGATCGGTCTCCGGGCCGTTCAACTGGAACACCCAGTATGACAGCTTACTGTCTATCGAACTGCCAGAAGGAGTGATAATAGTGGCTTTCGCGGACGACGCGGGACTCATAGTATGGGCTGACAACGAGGAACTCTTGGGTGGACGCGCGAACGAAGCGCTGGCCCGAGTCTACGAGTGGATGATTAGCAGGCTTCTGGAGCTCGCTGTCAAGAAGTGCGAAGCAATCGTGGTCACAAGGCGTAGGAAGTTTGACCTACCCCGGTTTCATATCAACGGGCAAGAGATTCCACGCAAGACAGAGCTGAAATACCTCGGTGCATGGCTCGATGACAAGTGGTCGTTCAAGAAACACATCCAGGAAGCCGCCCAGAAGGCGAGCAGGGTCGGTGCGGCGCTCCAGCGGCTTATGCCGAATATCGGAGGACCCAAGGAAAAGAGGCGCGCACTTCTCAACACCGTCACTACCTCCATCATGCTGTACGGTGCACCCGTGTGGGGGAAGAGAGTAGAGAAGACCATCATCGAGAAGAGAATGGGCCTGTCCACCGAAGAGCGGCCCTGAGGAGTATCCGTGCCTACCGCACTGTGTCAGGAGATGCGGCTTACGTATTGGCGAGTACTCCGCCCATCCACTTGCTCGTCGCGGAGCAAGTGAGGATCTGGGGCCGCCAGAAAGTGATCGGAGCCGAACGAGTACTCACTCCGACGATGAAGGAGATCATCCGCGACAACGAGAAGGAAACCACCCTTGAGCATTGGCAAACTGAGTGGGATTCGCCATTTGCGAACGGCAGATGGACGCACCGGCTGATCCGTGAGGTAGCCGAGTGGGCGGAACGCACCCACGGAGAGATGGACTACTGGACGACGCAGGCACTGAGCGATCATGGTTGCTTCGGTTCCTATCTAACCAGGTTCAAGAAGAGGACGACCCCAGCATGTCAGTCATGCGGGGACGAATGGGATGACGCCGAACATGCCCTGTTCAAGTGCAGCAACACCCGGAGAGAGCGCGCCGAGCTGGATGAATGGCTGGGTGCTCAACTAACACCTGAAAATCTCGTCCCGTACTTGCTCCGCAACCAGGAGACATGGGATAGACTCACCGGATACATCAAGCTAGTGATGACCCGCAAAGAGGAGAAAGAGAGGGAAGTAAGGCGCCTCGAAGCAGGCGAATCACAGTGACTCTGCCGATTGAAACAGAAGAGGCCCAAATGATTCCAGGAGGAATCTGATGCACTGAAGAGGGAAGAGAGAAGAAAGAAGAGAGAAGAGAGAAGAAAGAAGATGAAGAATGAAGAGATGGAAGAAGATCGAAGAAAGGGAAACAACACCTGCGAGTCGTGAGAAGAGACACGCTCGATCCTGAGCGCGAGACGCCGCCGGCCCTGAAGTAATGCTCACGCGGTGCCGGGGCCGGATTGGTAAGTTGGTGGATCTCTCCCTTGTCCAATGGCCGGCGCCAACGGAGAAGGAAGAGAGGGTTTACCCGGTTCGGATGGCCGTATCGATGCGGATTCCAGCCCGGGACTGTTGGGGAGGTGCTGGCCAGCCGTGTTTGGCTGACCGGTGCCTCTCCTTCGTACGTCGCAGCGTATTTGCCCTACAACCACCTTAAAAAAAAAAAAAAAAAAAAAAAGAGAGAGAGAGAGAGAGAGAGGGAGAGAGAGAGAGAGGGAGAGGGAGAGAGAGAGAGAGAGAGAGAGAGAGAGAGAGAGAGAGAGAGAGAGAGAGAGAGAGAGAGAGAAAACAGAAGAGGCCCAAATGATTCCAGGAGGAATCTGATGCACTGAAGAGGGAAGAAAGAAGAAAGAAGAGAGAAGAAAGAAGAAAGAAGAGAGAAGAAAGAAGAAAGAGAGGGAACAATGAAGAGTGAAGATAGAAGATGCCGACAAGTGGCCGAAGAGAGAAGATGGAGAAGAGGAACGCTCGCAATCGAGCGCGAGACATGCCGCTCATCCTGAAGTAATGCTCACGCGGTTCCGGGATGAGATGGTAGATGCAGGTGGATCTCCTTCTTGATTGCCCGATGCCCTAGGTATCGGACATCGAGGGGAGAGGGATATTACACGGCCGGGCCCACCTCTCGGTGGGCCCCACCCAAACCCGTGTCCCGCCTGGTATGGCCTGCGTGGGCTATGCGTAGTCCGCGTAAGCTGAACCAGTCCGGTGTCTGGGGACGGATCCGAGGGATCCTGAGGCAGATTTTGCCCTCTAACCACCTTAAAAAAAAAAAAAAAAAAAAAAAAGAGAGAGAGAGAGAGAGATAAGGTGCATGATGCAGTTCTCTCTGATAAGATCATAAAACAAAATATAGCTCCATCAGTCCAAATCTGACTCCCGACTCATTCCCAAGCCTCGAAATCATCAGCATCATCTTCAGCTGCTCAGAATACGGAGGAAAACATACTTGCATCTTCTACGCGACAAGTCCAAACCTTTGCCTATTGGCTATGGTCACGAATGTGCTATATAAGAAAAAGTAGACTGTAGCGCCGCTGGTGTTAGAAAATAGCCCCAAACTGTGGTGGTCCAGGCGAGTTGAGTGGTGGCAGCGGGTCCTGAAGTAATGCTCATCCTGAAGTAATGCTCACGCGGTTCCGGGATGAGATGGTAGATGCAGGTGGATCTCCTTCTTGATTGCCCGATGCCCTAGGTATCGGACATCGAGGGGAGAGGGATATTACACGGCCGGGCCCACCTCTCGGTGGGCCCCACCCAAACCCGTGTCCCGCCTGGTATGGCCTGCGTGGGCTATGCGTAGTCCGCGTATGCTGAACCAGTCCGGTGTCTGGGGACGGATCCGAGGGATCCTGAGGCAGATTTTGCCCTCTAACCACCTTAAAAAAAAAAAAAAAAAAAGTGGTGGCAGCGGGGGGAGAGCGGAGCGTCCATCATCCGTCTGTGATCCGGGGAACACAGCTTTATGAACTTGATCCGGAGAATCGTCCGTTTTTGATCCTAGCCGGGTTAGCTGGCCGGACGACCGACGGATCCGGTCATCGTCCTCCTAGCTTTGCCCCGGATCCGGGCTGGATCTTTGCCGGATCGCATTTTCTACCCGGGTAGAGGCCTAGATCACACGGATATCGAAACGTTGCCTGTCTGCGTGAGGACCACCACGGCGTAACGCGCGAGCTACCCGCTAGATGTCTCGCGCAAGCAATTTGACCATAGCCAATACTCAACATACATCCCAAATGTGTAGAGAAAAGCTGGAAACGGCCGTACACTGTCCGGTCGGTTTTTTGATAATCATCGAAAATCTTTAAGGTTTGGAACAAAACTGACCACGGATTCGGTTTCTACGTCAAAAATTACATCGAAAACACATGTTCACATCTTTGAAACAGTCCGACTCAAAATTCGCACTTTTCGGGCCCATTGAAGGAGCCACGGCTTCACGGATTTGATACCTTTGAGTTCTTCATTTTTTGGACCAGCTAGATCACAGGTTTTACTGCATCAAATTGACCTCCTCAAGAGGTCATTTTAAAGGAAATTGCATCAGCTATCGATTTAGAATACTTTCAGAGACGTAGAAGGACGCGCATGCGCAGAAGATGCAAACTACTACACTACCGGTCAAAAGTCTGAGGACACCTGGGAATCAGACTGATGATTTTCGGAGTTGGATATCTCAGAACCTGTTGGTCGTAGAGAGCTCTGCGTGGTTGCATTTCGTAGCTCATATCGAGCACTTTCAAATCTATTTTCAGTATTTTTCGTCCCGCGTATTATACCGGAGACACACGAGTCAGAAGAATGCCTTTTTTCGCAATTTTTCAGGCTAGGTACGAACGCCCGCCGATTTTGGAGAGATTGTTGGATCGCTACGAAACCTATGACATCTTCAAGCCCATGAAAAAACCTTTAAAATCCGTTTTTGAACGTCTCCCAAAGTGGTTCTGGTTCCGAGATATGACTGATTTTGCTAAGGGTGTTTGTATCTCAAAAAATCACACGGTAATCCAAAAATGACGAGAAACAGCCCGTTTTGAGGCATCTGACCCTCATTTCTGCAAGAGTTTGACTCAACATCGAAATTGCCAAAGGAAATCAAAACTACCGACCTTGAACTGGGCTGTTTCTCATCATTTTTGGATTATCGTGTGATTTTTTGAGAGACAAACACCCTCAGCGAAATCAGTCAGATCTCGAGTCCAAAACCACTTTGGGAGAAGTTCAAAAACGGATTTTGAAGGTTTTTTCATGGGCTTGAAGATGTCATAGGTTTCATAGCGATCCAACAATCTCTCCAAAATTGGCGGGCGTTCGTACCTTGCCTGAAAAATTGCAAAAAAATCCATCTTTCTAACTCGTGTGTCTCTGGTATAATACGCGGGACGGAAAATACAGAAAATAGATTTGGAAGTACTCGATACGAGCTACAAAATGCGACCACGCAGACCTCTCTACGACCAATAGGTTCTGAGATATCCAACTCTGAAAATCATCAGTTTGATTCCCAGGTGTCCTCAGACTTTTGACCGGTAGTGTAAATCAAAATTTGCTTCTAAAACGTTTATTGGCTTTTTTGATCATTTTCCACCTCCTAAAGTCATTTGTTTCAAAGCAGTTTTCGATGTAGAATCACCTGACAAACACGGTGGAATGTTCAAATTCCGTGCTAATCCCCAACCTCTATGAGAAAAATCGTTTTTCAATATTCAAGAATTTTTTTCGGGGCCTAAATCCAAAGTTGTCAGTATGCAAATATCTTTCTTCCATTTGGTGGAGTTTCAAGAATATGTCAAAAAAATTTCAGATCGATTCGTTGAAATGCATCAGACTGCGATTTGATAGAAGGAACATCGATTTCGAGGGTTTTTTAGAGGATTCCTAGGGTGCCGTAGAAAACAGGGGTCACTTAGGGACCTACAAACCTTTGCTCTTGTCATAATTTGGGGTTAGAAAGTGGGGAAAAATACTTTCGGGGCCATACATGACAAGGTCCACTTCACCATGCTTAACCGCCTAGTCCCTTTATTTCATTTCATTTCAAATGTTCACTATTTATGTGTCCTAAAAAAAAATTATCACCAAACATGGTCAACGTAAATTTAGTTTTACTCTTTATCACGTTTTACGATACTGATCGACTCAGCAAAGCTAATTTTATTGAAAACCCCATTCGAAATTTGATTCATCATCTCTATCTTATTTTCAAATTCAAATGAAGCAGCCACTATTGTATGTTATTGAAAAATACAGCGATGTTCATATTCTGGTCTCTAGATCGGTGAGTCTGAGATCTCCTATCATTGCGAATGAAGTATAACAATCAAACGAAGAATAAGTAAAGCTCGATCCATAAATTATGTCTGGTGAATATATCACGCTGTAACTACGTACGCAAATTTTGCTCTTGACCTTGTCGTAAACGAGATAAGCAAGAGTTTTGTAAGATTGATTTGTTGTAACGTGTGTATCTACGATGACACATTAATTTGAAGAATCTACTTGCCAAACTCCATCCTTATTCTGTTCATTTGCTTTATATTATTCGTAGGAGCTGAGTCATCATCTCCAAGGTGTTTCCCCTATCAAAGATTGAACATCATACGAGCTGTGCAAAAAAAAAACAAATAATTGGTGAGTCAACTGGAATATAAATTTGTATTTACCTGTTTTGCAAGCTCCGATCTTGATTAACCCCACAGGTCGGTCGTTCATTTGAGTGTTTTGAACGAACTATATTTTGATTATTTGTAAAAAGTACAGTTGAAAGATATTCCCAATAAAATTGAACATCAATTCGACGTTGATTACACCAATATTTTATAAAATATGTCATGTTCATTAATTTTACTGTAGTACCTGGAATCAGATTACCTATTTGAATGAATTTAAACATTTGAAAATATTCTGTTGCCGCAGTGGAACGATTAAATTTCGTAGTAAATTTCCAAGTTCCTAGATTATTTGCACAGATGTGAGGATACATTCAGCCATAATAGGCACAAATGAGATGTGGAGTACATATCAGATGATCAAGATACGCATAGCAAAAAAAAATTATCTTTGCAGTTAAGCTATCGTTAATGTGAATACCACTAGGCCACAAAAATACTTTCAAATCTTCTAGAAAAAAAGAGGCAAAATCCTCAGATGTTATTTTATGCATTAATTAATATTTACGATGATATCGTATTCACACTGACTTTGATAGTCGAATACTGATTTGTAATCAATTGCAAGGAATGTTTTCAACAGTTCGATCAACTCTTGAACAGTATCAAGTCTAATTAAAGCTGGCGCCGTAGTCTCAATATATTTGAGTAAAGAGAGGGGGGTAAGTAAGATTTTATGACAATCGAGTGGAATTGCTAGTTGGTGGAGAGTTGCAATATAGGCGCTAGTCAGCTTGCGATCTTGTAGGACCTAGTGCGGTTCTTGGGTAGTAATGTCAATGTGCATCTCCCTTTGGCATCCAACAAGTGGTTCATCAAAATTTTTGTGTACGTGAGTAATTAGGTGGTGTTTTTTTTTTTTTTATATTTCTGAAAGGAGTTATTCTAAGTCCAGATCACGAGAAAGTTTTGCTGTGTTAAACTAGACATTCACAGGAATATCGGAAGTAAGTAAGATTTTTTAAATCAAAATCTGAACCTAAAAGCTCCGGTCTAATAATGTTAAAATTAAGATATTTTATGATTTTTAAATTTAATTCTACAGAAGAATAGTTTTTGATCACTGTGTTATTCATTCATTCAGGTTCATTGTCTAGAACTTGTCAGGATGGCTGTGGGGGTTCCATTCACATCTTAGAATAAAATCGAATAGAAAAACCTTTCATTTGCCCGTAGGCAGAAATCATCAATCTTACGTGAACATTTTAATAATACAAAATTTGAGATGATCTTCCAATTCATTGTGATCGTCTAACTTGATCTTGACAACTCGTATGGAGCCCGAACTGTGCGAGTATTGCAAAAAATTAAGATCATAGACCGCTGGTACTTTCAAACTTAGAATATTGTCATATTCTTGTTCTCAAACTGCGCCAATTCTCTTTCGATTTGGGTGAAATGACGAATTTTCGTGTAAAAATTAGACAATAATTGATAGGATTGATTGATTGATTGATAACCTTTATTCACCCGGAGTCAAAACTTAAATACTGTTACATATGAAACATATGTCACGCATACATAAAGATTATAAAACCGTATATAAAATTTTATATAATTCCTCATTTTGGTCAAGGACATTGTGGTTATCACAATTTGTGACTAGTCCTTTCAAGGCACCAAGAGGCGCATAAAAGTCAAAAATTTACATTATATTCAATACAGGTTATGAATGTAAGAATAAAATGAGAAGGGGTAAGATAAGAGAAAATATGTATGTATGATGAGACGATGGGCCCGCAGAAGTATCACAGATATTTCACTCACATGACAGAAAAGGTCATGCGTAACTCAACAACTCGATCAACTAGAATTGGAACAGGCTGAAAGAAAAGAGCCCAAGTCTGTCAAAGATTGAAAAATAATGTTTCTTATCCACGTGTCAATCCTCTGAGAGGGTTGGGATAAAAGGAAATATTTCAGAGCTTCCTTGGAACAAGAAATTTTTTGAATCTGCCGAATGCCAAAAGGGAGAAAGTTTCAAAAATGAGCGCACTGGACTTGGAAGGATCTTCGTCCATACTTCAGTCTCATTTTCGGGACTTTGAGTTCCTGCTCTCGTATACACCTCCCCGCACAGGGCGGTCAGACTGGTGCCTGGCAAACATTGTAGACAGGTAGCCAAGTTTCCTCATATGCATGATCTTATACATTATGATGCCTGCAAATTACTTTTGCCGCGAATCAGTACGCAACCAGTCCAGGCTTTCCCGGATAACGGGGTGATGTGCTCGTCCCTCCTTAGATCGAATATGTATCTCACGAATAAACTGCTCAGTTCCTTTGTAATCGTTGTCGCTGCTCGTCTGTGGCATCATGGTATACAACCCCAAGTGAAAAAAATCTATGTAGATCATATACAGAATCTATATCCGATTCCGATATATAATTCATATATGTTTTTGGTAATATAGAAAGTCTATATGCCCTCAGTACGAAATTGTTTGACGTATAAAATCAACGCCCGGAAAGGATTTTTTGCGTTTTTAAACGATTCTGAGCACGATTTTTAGTTGCTGTTTCACCTGAGGGGCAGATTTGCGCGGTAGAAATATTTGAGCAAAACCACCACTATCTGTAGAATTTTGGGGAAATTGTTTTCACCACACTTGCTCATCGTTGACTCGTCACCTGATCCGCACGGCCGAAGTCGGACTGTTACCCACGTACATCGTCTGTTGGAGAGATCGTGGAGAAGAATTTTCGCGAATTTTTTAGCCCGTTGCGAAGCCTTTATCTTCCCTTGCACACGACCAAATGACGATTGCTTCACTCAAGAGCTCCATCAAGCTCAACATCGAGACTGCCTTGCAGAAATTCTGCACAGGAGCTGGGCTCGGCGGATAGATCAGCGGTTGAGAATAGGATGCAGCGCGACGTAAAGGCCGTCCTCGAGTAGCAAACGGCATGGTCAATGGGGTTCGTCGATCGATTGAAAGACCCGTCATTGACACGCGTCCGATGGATTGCGATGAGCTGTGGGACAAAATTTTTCACAGAGTAACACAATGATTTACAAAGGATTGATTCTACTGTACAGATCATTCTCGAAGCGCGCATGGGACATTCAAATAACGAGGTCTCAAAGAACAACAAACTTTGCAGGTTAAGCCGCCGTCGAAGCATCACTTCAAATACATTCAAAGTTATTTTTCACGATGGAGAATACTCATCTGAAGTCTCAATTTTCACAAGCTGCCGTATTAGGTGGTCCACTTTCCAGCTGTCGCAGAGATTTTCTAGCGGAAAATAGGCGAAGATGCGCGCAGTGAACTTGACAAATTTTTCCGTTTGCGAGCATATCGAGCAGACTGAAGTTCGGTGTCAGCAAAACAGTAACAGTCTCAGTCTGATTGATATGCTCGCAAACGGAAAAATTTGTCAAGTTCACTGCGCGCATCTTCGCCTATTTTCCGCTAGAAAATCTCTGCGACAGCTGGAAAGTGGACCACCTAATACGGCAGCTTGTGAAAATTGAGACTTCAGATGAGTATTCTCCATCGTGAAAAATAACTTTGAATGTATTTGAAGTGATGCTTCGACGGCGGCTTAACCTGCAAAGTTTGTTGTTCTTTGAGACCTCGTTATTTGAATGTCCCATGCGCGCTTCGAGAATGATCTGTACAGTAGAATCAATCCTTTGTAAATCATTGTGTTACTCTGTGAAAAATTTTGTCCCACAGCTCATCGCAATCCATCGGACGCGTGTCAATGACGGGTCTTTCAATCGATCGACGAACCCCATTGACCATGCCGTTTGCTACTCGAGGACGGCCTTTACGTCGCGCTGCATCCTATTCTCAACCGCTGATCTATCCGCCGAGCCCAGCTCCTGTGCAGAATTTCTGCAAGGCAGTCTCGATGTTGAGCTTGATGGAGCTCTTGAGTGAAGCAATCGTCATTTGGTCGTGTGCAAGGGAAGATAAAGGCTTCGCAACGGGCTAAAAAATTCGCGAAAATTCTTCTCCACGATCTCTCCAACAGACGATGTACGTGGGTAACAGTCCGACTTCGGCCGTGCGGATCAGGTGACGAGTCAACGATGAGCAAGTGTGGTGAAAACAATTTCCCCAAAATTCTACAGATAGTGGTGGTTTTGCTCAAATATTTCTACCGCGCAAATCTGCCCATCAGGTGAAACAGCAACTAAAAATCGTGCTCAGAATCGTTCAAAAACGCAAAAAATCCTTTCCGGGCGTTGATTTTATACGTCAAACAATTTCGTACTGAGGGCATATAGACTTTCTATATTACCAAAAACATATATGAATTATATATCGGAATCGGATATAGATTCTGTATATGATCTACATAGATTTTTTTCACTTGGAACGGTGCAGTAGTCGAAGTGGGGTTGTACTAATGCTTCAACCAAATGAATTTGAAAAATCCTAGCGATGCATGCCCCAAAGAACTGCAAACCATACAGGGCTCTGTTGACTTTTTTTCACTTGATCGATTTGCAGGAGGCGAAGGCACAGCGTGGTCGGGGCCCTTGTAGAGGGGAGAGGTTTTTCCATGATGAGGAAGTTACACTAGCCTGCAAATTTTGACTTTTTTCATGTGAATGGAGTTGTTGATTTCATTTTCAACGTAGTTTGGGATGCAGAACTCAAATCCGTTTTCAGAATTGCTCTATCACGTCAAGTTTTTATAGAAATTGGCATTCTTTCGAACTTTGACATGGTTTCTTCAAGAATGTAATGTAATAGAGCTGATGAATCTGAAAACGGATTCGAATTTTGCATCTTAAACTACGTCGAAATTGATATCAATAACTCCATTCACATTTTCATGTATAGTGTTATTCTAATTACTCATTCGAAGAAACATAGTGGGCTCATGAGCCACTTACAAAATCTTAGTAAATTTTGATACGAGGGCGGGTATGTTGGTTGCCGCACAAGTGTAATTTTTCGATCCGAGCCGAAGGCGAGAATCGGAATTATCACGAGAATGCGGAAACTACCCCGTCCGAATCTCGAATACTATTCTTCCATCAGCTGTGCGAGGAGCAAAAGTCATTTCCCGCACTGAAGATGAAAAATTCACTTTGGAATTGGGTATATAACTTTGGTACAGTGGGTGCAACTTTGGTACACACCTGAAAAATGACTTCCAGAGCTGTATTCGGCAAGGTGGATAATTCTATCGCTCTGAAACCTGTTCTCCCCTCTTGTCACACATATGAACAATGTGTTGAGCCATCGTAGATTCCGCGTCGATGATTGTACTCGTTTATTGAAGCTTTTTCGGAACGACTGATTCAGCAGCGATACGCAAGTGGTCCAGTTAGTGTACCTGTCAAGAAGTGTTCCGAAACGAATTACGGGTGAATAACAGTACACTTCTGACGAATGAACAACAGGGGAAAAAACATGAAAAAAGTGTATCAAAGTTACCCCACTATAGAAAAGAAGCATGAGAATAGGTCCAGTACAACTTCCTATGACAGCTTCTTTTCATCTCATTCATTGAGTCGCGTGATGGTCTACGAGGTTTCAGAATGTTTCAAACAGCTTAAAATAAGACTTTTGACCGATTAAAATGAGTTCACCAACATGGTAGTGGGTAGAGTTGAAATATTTTGTAAATGTGCAAAAGTTGCCCCATCGGGGTCTAACTTTGGCACACTTTGTAGACTGCTGATTAGCTCCGGCTGGACACATCAAATTGAACCTTGTAGCCCGTCAATGAAAAGCGGAGACAGTAAGCTTTCGATTAAGTACTAATAGAAGTGGGTTTTGTCAATGTCTGTTGAAATGCACTTCTCTGTCTGTTGAAAGAAATAAATAAATGAAAAGTCTGTTGAAACAAAATAGAAAGTACCGAAATCGTACCAAAATTACCCAATTTGATGGTAATCATAATGTGTACAATGGCCGCGACGTCTTGGTTTTTGATTTGAATTTAACTTCGAAGTAGACTGTCTATGCGCCGAGCCTCGAATAAGTGCGACGTGGGCGTCTTCGGATTCTGTCTCCGAATGCGTAAGTCGATGAAATAGAAGAGTAGGTGGTCGTTGTATAGTGGTTAGGACACTTGGCTACCGTGAAGAAGGCCCCAGGTTCGAGTTTCCACGTTTCCCATGTAAAATCGATTCCATATCTTTTACGAGTATATCGAATTCTGTAAATCCCTCACGTCACACTTTCTAAATGAGATAAAATTATCTCAGTAATAAGCTCTTAGAGGTGCACTGCTCATCACGCACCCGATTTTTTTGGGTGGAAATAGTGTATCATGTCTCCCCGAAAAAGCTAATAAACGAACCAAGAATGGAAAACTTCCAAATGTTTTCTACACCGAAAAAATTGTGGGGACCCCTTCTCGAGTCATTTGAGTGGGGACCTATGTAGGCCTTGGTCAGGCTTTGGCTATCAGGCCTACCCTGTAAATCCGGTGCTGGCTGCGACAACTCGTCGTTCAGCCTAAATCGAAATGTGTACTAGAAATTTTGCTGTTTCAGAATACCCAATCCAAACAGCGATACACCTTTGAAAAATATTGTTTCAAGATGAGAGTTACTTTGAAATTCCTGAATCGAACCGCCAATACGGGGTGTAATCCCGCGAATACGGAGGGCTGCCTGTATCCAAATACATATAGGTACATCCGTGGAAACTTTGAAATAATATGTGCCTGCTTGTACGAGCCCTTAAAACGCTCGGGAAAAAGACCGCACAGATATTTTTGACGTGTTTTTTTATGTATATTCTAGCGCAATCATTAGTTTTCCAATCCAGGGCTACCGAAAAAAAATTATCATCGAAAAAGGGGTCAAAATGTCAGGTCCGTGTGATGTGGTTCTTCCTCTTTTCGGTCTTTGCGAGCATGTATCACCACCGAGAGGCTCGCTTGGATTTCGGGCGAGCAAACCTATCGAATATAATGGTATTTAGCATCAAATCCCATTGCTATGAGGGCCCAAAGACTACTTTTTGTCTGAGCGCTGAGCACATACAGTTTGTGGCGCAGTTTTGCCTAAAAATTTTATTCGCTCAGTTTTCCGCAATGAATTTGCCTCATTCCAGTCCTTTCCGCACCAATTTATTCTTACAGTAAATTGTCAGGCGGAACTTTTCCATACCCTAAAGTGTCGAAAAGAATTGATTTTCACACTTCGGGGAGTACTTTTCCGCGAAAATCTAGTTTTGCTAAATTTCTATGTCAGGTCCGTGTGGTATTAGTGCGATCCTTAATCGCGAGACTACAAAGGTCCTAGTCACATTTGAAAAAGGATCCAATGGTCAAATCAAAATTCCAAAACCCCAAAGCTGTAGCTCAAACCATTTGGCCATGAGATAAATTTTAGTGGCGAAATGTCAGGTCCGTGTGTTGCTTTAAAACGTCAGGTCCGTATCACGCTGCCGCGTCTCTCTATTTTATCCTTATGGTACTGATGAATGGTAAAATTGAGATTTGTGCGGGAGTTTATTCATACTTTATATGTTTCAAAAACAAAGTCGAAAAATACATCTTAGAATTTTCGAAAATGCGAATTGGGGATGGCACATTTTCAACCTTCAATCAAAGTTTCCACGGAACTACCGATATGTTTTCCCGACACAAAAAGACCGTCTGACTTGATCCCGTACTCTTTTTTGGGCATTAATGTCAGTATCTTCATCCAGGTCAAGAGAATCTGTTCCAGATTGAGTTTTTTGGCTCTAGCAAATAATCCTGACGTGCTGGCGCAAAACGGGCTGCGGATTTGGTTATTCTACGTCGGGAAATAGACAAGAAAATCTTAGCCTCGCCAATGCGATAAGACATTCCGACCCCAAAATTTTGTTCCTCAGTGTTATCGTATCTTTTCCTAATGTAGCCCCAATGAAAATATCTCGGTCAATCGTCTAGTGGAAATAAATAGAATTCGACCAAGAAATGCTTTAGCAAGATCTATTTTCCAAAATATTTCCTCACGCGAAAGGTCTTACATAAATTACAAAATTTTCTAAAAATACCAACGACCAACCATGTTCAACAGATCAATGACCTGTGCATCTAATGTTGGTGGAGAATATTTATATAGAACATTTTTTCAATATTTCTCACTGATTTTATGCTAGCTATACATTTTTTGGCCGATCTTGGAGAACTGAGGCTTGTGTGAATAATAAACCACACACAGCATTGCTCAGCAAAAAGTAATGTTGTTTGTTACATTACATCAACACGATTGACTTCATCAGGCTGTCAAAGGGACTAGGCGGGTAAGCATGGTGAATCGGCCCTTGTCAGGTATGGCCCCGGAAGCAATTTCCCACAGTTTCTAACCCCAAGTTATGAGGAAAGCAATAGTTTTTAGGTCCCGAAGTCGCCCCTATGTTTTGGGGCAGCCTGGAAACCCTCTAAAAAACGCTAAAAATCGATGTTCCTTGTATTGAATCGCATTCTGACTCATCTTAGTGAATCGTTCTGAAATTTTTTTGACATATTTTTGAAACATTAACAATTCGAAGGAGAGTGGTTTCATCTCGACAACTTTTGATTCAAGCCCCGAAAAAAATTGTTGAAAAATGAAAATCAATTTTTAATTTCTCTTATAGAGATTTTATCGCAGGATGATCGTTGATTTCAAATGATTCGATAACTATCGGTTTTTCCTGCCAATTTTTTTTATTTTACACCTTAGTGCAACGTTTCGGCTATTTTCTATAGCCCTTATCAAGCTTAATATACATTTGTATCACATTTATGAGTCGTTACAAAGAGTTCGGTATTATTTGGTTCTTACAAGAAGGCTTGGTGTCAGTTTTTTAAGACAATTTTGTCATTGTTAAAATTAACTATCCAACAGATGGAATTTTTGGATGGTATAATTTATTTTTCTTTGAATCTCTCTGTATCTTGGGGGGGGAGAAAGATGGAATTTCTCTGTCAATCAGCATATAAGTCTGATGACTCCCCAAGAGCGACTGTTAAAAAACTGACACCAAGCCTTCTTGTAAGAACCAAATAATACCGAACTCTTTGTAACGACTCATAAATGTGATACAAATGTATATTAAGCTTGATAAGGGCTATAGAAAATAGCCGAAACGTTGCACTAAGGTGTAAAATAAAAAAAAAAAAAAAAAAAAATTGGCAGGAAAAACCGATAGTTATCGAATCATTTGAAATCAATTTTTAACCCTGTTATCTGTAATTAAGACGTTAGTGAACCATTTCATCGTATTTGTCGCCTCATTTTACGTCGGAAACCACTTTGAAATATATCATTTTTGGTGGTGGAAAGTGGTCAAAAACGTCAAAAATGATATATTTCAAAGTGGTTTCCGACGTAAAATGAGGCGACAAATACGATGAAATGGTTCGTCTTAATTACAGATAACAGGGTTAAAAATTGATTTTCATTTTTCAACAATTTTTTTCGGGGCTTGAATCAAAAGTTGCCGAGATGAAACCACTCTCCTTCGAATTGTTAATGTTTCAAAAATATGTCAAAAAAATTTCAGAACGATTCACTGAGATGCGTCAGAATGCGATTCAATACAAGGAACATCGATTTTTAGCATTTTTTAGAGGGTTTCCAGGCTGCCCCAAAACATAGGGGTGACTTCGGGACCTAAAAACTATTTCTTTCCTCATAGTTTGGGGTTAGAAACTGTGGGAAATTGCTTCCGGGGCCATACCTGACAAGGGCCGATTCACCATGCTTACCCGCCTAGTCCCTTTACAACAACGATTTAGGGGAGGTCGTTCTGAATCTCACAGCCTGATGATGAGGTCGACAAACAGGCCTGCTGTCGACCAATTGTGTCGATAAAACGTAGCGAACAAGAGGAACAAGATTTGTTCTTTCAAACAACGCTGTCCGATTCAATACTCACCTGAAGCCTGGCCCTCGAAAGTCGTATCAAAAACATTAATATAGAAAAACATCGTTCATAAGAAAAAATCATCATGGCTTTTTTATATATATAGAGTGTACCAGGAGTTAGTTGTCGGATGCTACTTATAAGAAAGTACTTAATACCCGAAAAGTAGCTGCATGGGCTTGTTTGATTTCAATTCTTGATATCACAATGATGATTGCCGGATTCATTGCCAAATTGAATTGTATCGCATCATTTTGACATGGTAAGTATTCAAAGAAGATCAAACCTATCGATTGAAAAAAATCGCTAAAAAAATTCTGTCAAAAAATCTGGTCTGTATCTTATCATTCTTTCAGATCGACAGGAGAAAGAAATTTAAATCGTATCTTTTCATCTCATTCGCATCTCAGATGCAATTGTAATACTGTAAGATAAGATATATGCATATGATGAAAAACGTCTACGAAAAAAAATGTATGCACGCTATGCGGTTGACGAGTGTTGAAGTGTAGAAAGCATTATCACTTTATAAACAAACTAGATGATAAATTCATGTCTATTGCTATATCCTATCGGTCAAATGATATTAGTTCCCGAGATATTACGAATATTAGTTGTATCAGCGATGCTGAACGCTTACGTGACTGATATTGCACTATCTCATGGTAGAAGTCGATGGAGCAAGTTTTGTTCCGCCAGGATTCCAGGATTCTCGTAACCACAAAAATATAAGTCATCTCAACATCACAAGTTCAATAGATTAAGGTAGCATTAATAATTGGTGATCAGCAGTACGATTTTTCTAACCAATTGTCAAGAATGGCAAACAAGTGACGACCAAAAGCATGCCTTCTCAAAACTCTCAATTTTCTGAAAATTGGCTTCGGTGATGAATTCTAAGTGAAAAAATACATTGAAAAGTCAGAATTTTGTCAATATACTATCCCGGGCGAGAAATTTTTTTAATGAATATCGAATGGTAAGCAGTCCATTTTTGTCAATTAAACATCTTATCAAACCGTTGAGTTTTCTGAAAATTAGGCCCAGTGTCATACCTGAAATACCAGTACTATTTCTGAGCAAATTTTTGTTTATTATTGAAAACATTTTCCCCCGAAGACCTTTCTGATAAAATTGGATCCAAAATATTTATATTCTAAACAAAAATTCATTAGTTTCTTTGCCGAGGATCTCTAAAAATGGAATTGAGTTATTGACGATTCTAAGTAGCAGAACCTTAACCCCTTTTAAAATGCCGACCATATGGAAACGGGTAAATATCATGATTTTCATTTGAATCACTTCTTTGGAGGTTTTCAATAGGGGTAACTCGAGTAGAATCTCATAGAAGATTCAAGAAAGTCACTGTAACCTCGGTCATCTAGAGCGTCATGATGAGATTTCTCACAATTTTGGTTATGTATCAATATTCTATAAGGGGTGGATTTTTGGAGAAGGTGGTATTTAAACTATTGAAAAATCCCGTAGATTGAAACCCAAGCAGGAACTCAGAAAATGTAAAACACGATTCGTACCATGACGAGTTATTTTTTCGAATTTGAAAATTCGGACGAACGGTGTTTTGAAATAGTGGTCTAATAACTTGGACACTGTTGATAGACTTCAAGAACCATATGGAATAGTTAGGTATGGCTTAAAACAAGTTGATGGAACCTTGAGAAGCGTGAAAAATTGATTTAAATGTTTGAAATTCAACATATTGTCCATGGGTCCTACAGGATCCACCGGGTTATTAAAGGGTTAACGACCGATTTTCCGATTGATAAAGTACAAGTTCAACGAGAGCACTGTAAAAAAGGCACATGTATTCGATTATCAGTCGTTGACATTGCACTCCAGACGTATGAACGATCCAATTCATTAGTGCGAATCGAACAGTTACTATTCGACAAAACGATGAAAAAGAGAATCTGTATCACGGATGAAAACATATTACTCCTCGAATTTTACGATCAACAACTGGCGCGCTGTGTCATCGACCACCGTGACCAACGAGCTTGAAAACACATCTTACATGAAAATTTTGATGATTCGGAGTCTAAAACGAGTTGTCAAATCATTGTTATGGTCTCATTTGCATTCGATTAATGATGGTTAAAGCCAAATTACAAGAGAGTCGGAGGAAAATGGGAATGGTTTTCGGCTTGCATGGTGAGCGTATCACCTTAAAACACGTTGGCTGTGCCGCGACGGGTCCAACGGGTGGGACCCCTTTTCGTTCGGGTTCTAGTGTGCACCAAACGACGCAACGTAGACACATCCAATGGCTTTGCGATTTCAACTCATAATATACGATGTCAAAAATACATGTGCACGCCAGTTCTAATATCGGACTTGATTTGTACGAGTTACTTGATAAAAACTCAGTTTTCGCAAAAATTTCGATAATTAATATAGAAGTGGCCAGTGAATTGTGAATTCATCAAATCCTTTCGAATTTTTTAAAATCTTAGCTCATTCAAAAACTCGTGTCAAAAGCTACAAAATTAGCCCAGATACGCGTGATTTGAGCGACATGGAGCCGACTAATCAGAAATTTAGACGCGAAACGACCACGAGGCAAACCGACTAAATGTTTGAAATTGCAACTGCAATTTCCTCCTTCTCAATCTATATTTCATTCATCCGTGTTCAAGGAACTTTTTGTGTTCAACAAAAGTTGAAAAGAATCTCGAATAAGAACCTGTGTCTCGTGGATTCACGAGGATAGAAAGTCACACTCGCGTGAGTCACAATCGCGCTTCGCAGTTCATAAGTATCAAAAACTCACAGGCCAGGCCTATGCCAGCGAATCACTTGAGCCGAGAAATCAATAAATGCCCCCGAAAAGCTGAAGATTACATCTTAAATGAATTAATGAGGATCTTGTAAATAGATGTCAAACTGATGAGATTGCAAAAGGTTTGACTGTTATAGGTGCAAAATCACGCGTTTGTATTCTCTTGCACTCTGGGACAGAATGCCGGTTTTCACAGACGCAGTAATTGTGTTAAGTGAGCAATTTGACACCAATTTTATCGGTTAATTGGATACGATACCGAGAAAACTCATTTTACACTGTCTCAATCACACAAATTCACATTGAACAGTATTTATTTGATTGTCGAGATTCTTTTCCCTCAATTTTCAACTTGTGTACACGGCCCCATTCTGACAAGTGTATCAAATTTTATTTGAACGCAAAAATTATTAGTAGCTCGCGAACAGCATCAGAAAGTCTTCCGATTTATTTACATCTGTTATCAATTTGAACTCAAAATCTCAATGTAATCCGATGATTTTATAATAAGATGCGGGAACTCTTTCACAGTAGTCAAATACTGCGAAAGACTTCCTTGTTCTGCAATAATCTCATATTTAGAAATAATCCTAGATAAGGGAGCAAATACCATATTACTTGATAATCCTATGATTTTTATTTTCACAGAACTCACTAAAAACACTCACTTAGTGAACACACGCAGCCCAGATATATACATGAATTTTCTTGAATTGGTTGTTCAGACTTCAAGGTTCGAATAAATCCACAGTATTGGACAGACATTTTCAGAGATATTACTCTTGATTTTGGGTACGATGAAATTTTCGTCAATATTTCATCAGCTGTTCTTCTTCTCATTGAATTAAAGTACCGAATACTAAAATTTTTGGCAGTCATGAGAAAAAGTAGCACATACTTTGGCGGATCTCTTTTAATTTAGAGAACTGCATCATCATATTCTCAGAGTAAGTAAGATAATGAAGTCAATTTCAGAAGCAAAAAGTACTGATTTAAAAATGAATCAAAGACTACTCAATTCTTATGTTCAGAACCAGGATCCTCGGTCAGCAAAAATGTATGTGGAAGAAGCAGTAGCTCAACAGATCGTTGACCAGATAGGCAAGTAACTCAAAATTTCATATTGATTATCGTCTTGAAGAAAAAATAGTAAGTACCGAGGTTAACGTAATGATAATGATATTTTTTCTAGGCTTTGGAAAATTCAACTTACGGGCAATTTTAGTAGGTGCACTATGCAGCTTAGATACCGCTTTCAGTATGATAAGCCTTGGTTTTGTGATTTCCGTTGCGGCTTGCGATTTTCAAATGAACACCATTGAAAAAGGACGGTTGAACGCTGCTCCAATGCTCGGTAAGAATTTTATGCCTCACTTTAGTTTCGTAAAATTTTTTTCCTTCTACTCAATCTTAGATACAGTCGAACCTCAAATAGTCGATACCCTCTAAGAACAAAGAGAAGTGTCCATTAATTCGAGGTGTCCACTATTGCGAGAAAATAGCATCTTAGAGACAAAATGGGCCATTATGCACGGTATCACAAATGCACGCACCCCCGAATTTGAAATTTGAATTTCATTTACTTTTGTTCGGAATTGATGTTTTTTACTTGTTTGGATCCCAAAAATGAACGATGTGACCTACATTTCGATTTTGATAAGCCTTTGCTCATGCAAGATGGAAAACTTGGGTGAGCTGGAACACAAACACAGAAATTCCAAGTGAGACGATTTCAAAGTTCAATTCGTTGCCAATCCAGTTCCAAGATCATATTTTATACATTTATCATCATGAGCAAAAGAATGAGAAAAAGTTGCAATGACCGATAGACCCGTCTGAGTGCACTGGGACCTTGAACCCACGATACAAAACAATATAATATCACGATATATTTATTATAGCTCAGCTAATTGTCGACGTCAGTAGAACAATTATAATGCATCAGTTGTGTATAACTCTTGTGAAAGCTTCTTCGGGGTTATCAGAAAAATCGAGTGAAGAGATTCGTCGATTTCTTTTATCAATCACGAAGAAGATTTATTCACTAGGCATGACAGAGAACGTTCTTGGCAGTTTTTCTGATGCCAGAAATCACTCTTGCAAGCAAGAGGCTCACATAATTTTCGTATCAGATTTTTTGATTGGGATCTAACATATCACTGTGAGGTTTTTCAACTATCAAGCTCTTGAGCGGCTCTTCTATGATTTATCGGTTCGCACGATTTTCCGTTTTCTCCTTCCGGACAATTTCGGAATGTCTCAGCGTTCCACCAGATTTTGGGTCTTTTCGTCCAAGTTGAAAATTCACAGTAGATCCCCTAGCGCAAAAAGCTTGGAACCAATTTTATATCATTCTGAATTGACAACCCATTATTTTCATTCAACTATAGGATCGTGAAGACCAGGATCACACTTCTGGAATGACGATAAAAATTCTCAAAGTTCTAGGATTTTTGCTGTACATGGGAGCTGAAATTCGGGCTGTGATGAGCCTAATATAGTTCAGAGATATAATTGTGTACATTGTTCCAGGTATGGTCATAGGATCTACGATGTGGGGTTATGTGGCAGATCTGAAAGGACGAAAGCCAGCCCTTTTGGCATCAGTTGCTTTACAAGTCTTATCGGATTTTTCGGCAGCAGTCATACCGAGTTACACGGTTTTTGTCACCTTGAAAGTTTTTAGTGGTATAGGGTGAGTTGCATGGGTCATCAAAGTTAAAGTAATCACTCAAAATTTTTGACCGACTTTTTTCATTTGTCGATGATATCATCATAGTTTAATCTCAAATCGCTCGAAACTCATGAACTGATTTTTCCTAATTGATTTTGTACTTGTTTAGCATTATTTCGCACAAAATCAAGTCGAAAAAATTTTCTGGACTCTCAGAAGTCATACATGTAAATTTATTGCACGTAATTTTGAAGTACTGTCAACTGGGGTAACTTTGGTCCAGGGGGGGGGGGGGGGTAACTTTTGGACAACCCATGAAAAAGTCGTCGTTCTACTTGGGGCACGCATGAACGATGTCTTACGCCACCCCGAGGGTCTCCATCCGCTTTGTGTTCGTTCATAAACAGACGTTATCAGAAGTACGTTTTTAATCTAACAAATAGTTTCCCGGAAAAATAAGTTTGGTTCCGACTTTTCTAGGACGACTCCAAAGTCGTTGAGGTAGATTCTACTTTTTTGTACAGATATTTCGACGAATCCATCGTTCAATTGGTGTATCTTCACACAGTATCAATTTTGTAGCGTGAAAACTGAAAATAATGTGTTTTTGATGCAAACCAGGGTAACTTTGGGACACGACTTTGAGCGCCCATAGCTCCATCCAAAGGTGTCCATGTGAACTCTAGCAACCCCGCAATCAAAAGCTGAGACTGCGAGCTTTTGATTGACTACCTACATATGCGATTCTGATGCCAATAGTTCAAGTTACACGGATTTTGAAGGGAAAAAATGCGATTTTCATCCCAAAGTCACCCCAATTGGCGGTAGTGAAGTGCATGAAACCAGTCATCCACACAATTCATAGAGATAAATAATCATTGACACCTTTCAGATTTGCTGGGCAGCTTTCTGCGGTATATCCCTTTGTAGGTGAATTTCAGCCCACAAAGTGCAGGCACCAGGTGCTATCTTGCATGGAATTATTTTGGTCGTTTGGAATCATAGGTGTATCATGTAAGTCAATTGAAAATGGATTATAGATACATATAGAGAAGAAGATTTAAAGGTTTGTCCAATGATGCGACAATCATCACTCTTACAGTATTAGCATGGCTGATCATCCCCATGAAGATTGAAATTCATGCTCTTGGAGTGGTTATTGGCTCATGGAATGTATTCGTAATGTTGAGTACTTTGCCAGGGGTATTTGCCTTTCTATGGTTGTTAACGATGCCGGATACACCGAAATATCTTGCGGAAAGTGGCAAAAGGGAGGAAATGCTCAGAGTGCTGTCTCGAATGTATGTCGAAAACACAGGGAATACTGCTCAGCAATTCCGAGTAAGTTCATCTAACCTTCCTTTCCTTTTTTGTCAAATTATCATTAGGAATGACGACGAGAACATGAAAAATTTTTCACCACCTAATAATGAATTATGAAATGGTTGTCTCGCCGTGAACATCCACCGAGTGTGGGCGAAATTGATATAACCAATTTCGGTACTTGATTATATTTCATAGCTTGGATTCACAGAAACGGCATCTTTCAGCACCGAGGGAGATATAAAGTCTACTTTTATTATTCTTATGACGATTTCGACCCTCAGGGTTCGGGACGGAACCCATCACTCGGATTTGAATCCCGATTCGAAGGTGGGAAGTTTGGCTTTGCTTCTCATGCGATTTGTTTTAGATGACGAGGGTCGATATTATCCTGAGTGAAGCAAAAAACTTCGCACCCATGTGTCGAAATACGTTTTTTAATCGGCTGAGTGGGAAAAAAAAACGAAAATCATCTCGATCGAAAAATAATACATAATGCACCTATGTGAGATCTAGCTTTTTTGGGGTACGGGTATCAATTTTCACGAGTAAAAATATTCCTCGCGCCCCAAAATCGACCGACAAGCGAGGTGCATGTACTATTTTTTAGTATCAGGACGACTAAACGCCAACTTTCAAATTTGAGCCGGGAGAAAAAATGGCAGTTGAGTCGCACTAAACCAAAAAAAATTCTTACACCCATGTATAAAAATTCTCTAATACTCAGTGGTCATATCAAAAATATATATATAAGGTAAGTGTCCCCAACTTGCCTCTGTACCCAACTTGCCCCCATATACCGATCTCGGGGATGGGCACTCCTTGGCCGCCCGGCAATTTTTTTTCACGCTTGCTATGTTGAAATATGAGAAAGTAAGTAGTTTGCGTCGACCCCGAATCATTCCTGCGTTCTCCAGAAAATCTAAAGGGATTTTTCTATTTTTCGTGATTGCTTAGCTAAGAAAGCGCCGAGGGAATCGCCTTCAGTAAAATCGATGCCAAATTCTTTGAGTTGAACCAATCTTAACGTATCTTAGCGCATTCGATTCCTCGTTTCAAGACCTTTGAAATTCCATTTTTCAAAATTGCAAAATTTGAATATGGAGCTGTTTTATGTGCAAAACACGGAGACGATTTGTAAACGAGGATGCCAACATCGGAGTGTACCTAACATGCCCCCATATGTTTATCTTGAAAGGGCGTGCAGAGCGACTTTTTTTACCACTCAGCACGTGTTTATCACGTCAAAATGGGTCAGAAATAGTGTTTTGAACCACCGAAAAGCTCCAGATGTGCGTGCACGGCGATAAAAACACTTTATCGCCGATTTCCATCATTTATTTCGGAAGAATTGCGACAGTTCGGCTCCATTTGATCCAAGTTGGACGTCATTAAGTGCATTTTGAAGATCTTTAAACAAGCTCCAGAATGATCTAAAGCACGTTGAAAATCGTTGAAGTAAATCAAAGTTATTAAGAAAAAGGCTTAATGGGGGCAAGTTGGGTACACACTTTTGTAAGCTTTCAAAAATCACCTTTTGGGAGAATTAAAACAGTTTTGCTCCAGTTGGTTCAAATTGAATGTACCTTGACTTATTTTGAAGGTCTTAAGACAAGCTTTAAAATGAGCTAAGGTACTTTGGAAAACGTGGAGATGGGCCAAAGTTATTAAGGAAATAGCTTAATGGGGGCAAGTTGGGTACACTTACCTTAATATGAGTTACCTCCGTGGAAGCTTTGAAATAACGTGTGCCAGTTTGCACGGACCCTTAAAAGGCTGGAAACAATTACAAAAGTGATTTTCAATGTATTTCTTTGTGCTCTTTTTGTTGCAATCATCATTTCTCTGGTCCAGAGCGACCCAAAAAAAAAACTACCATCAAAAAAAGGGTCAAAATGTCAGGTCCGTGCCACGTGGTTTTCCATTATTTCGACCTTTGTGAGCGTGAGGCACCGCAGTAGAATTCGTTCAGGATTTGGGCGAGATAATACATCAAATATCATGGTATTAAGCACCAAATTCCATTGCGATGAGAGCCAAAGACCACTTGTGTATGTGCGCTGAGCACATACATTTTGTGGCGCAATTTTACTTAAAATTTTACTCCCTCACTTTTCCAAGATAAAAGTGAATTTGCCTCGTTCCAGGCTTTCCCGTACCAATTTTTTCTTGAAGTAAATCGTCAGGCGCAACTTTTCCATAACTCACAGTATCGAAAAAATTGATTTTCACACTTTGCGGAGTAGTTTTTGCACCAAAATCTAGTTTTGCTATATTTTTATGTCAGGTCCGTGCGCTACTGAGCGACCCTCAGACGCGAAGCTCCAGAGGTCCTAGCCGATTTTTTATAAAGTATTTGGTGGCCAAACGAACCTCCTTCAAACCTCAAGACTTTAACTTAAACTGTTTGGCCGTGAGATAGGTAAATTTTAGTGTCAAAATATCAGGTCCGTGCCGCGCTACCGCATCTCTCTATGTTATCCTTATGATACTGATGAGTGGGAAAATTTACACTTGTGCGCGAGTTTATTTATACTTTATATGTTTCAAAAAGTCGAAAAATACATCTTAGAACCTTCGGAAGTGAGATTTAGCACTGGCACATTATCGACCCCCAAATATCGAGGTTTCAACAGAACTACTCATACCAGAAATTTTTTCAGTAGTGTTTTGCAGAAATAGCACACAACTTACCTCAAAATTTTTTTTCGAGCGTCCTTGCATAAGTTCTAGGGCCCGTCCTATTTGTTCTCAAAACATCATGTATCTCCGATTCATTTTAACTCACTGAGATGTGTTGTATGCGCATATTTCTCGCCACAGCAAGTTTCAGCGATTGTGAAGTCATCATCAAAGTGGCCTAGCTTCTACTTGTGAACCATGATAGTTGTCTTGAACCAATACTAACTATTAGTGAAAGTCAATTCGAGCCTTTTTTGACCCTGAATGACATACACTTCTACTTCCAGGAACAGCTCGCTTTTTCACCCTCTTTATCGATCAGCCAATTGGTCAGCAAGTCCGAGGTCTCCACAGGTGTACCAACCGATGGAAATAATCTGGCCAAGAGCGATCAGAGCAAATTGGGAGAGCTTTTGAACAACTCTGGGAAACAAATGAAAGCTCTGCTGACCAGACCGCATAACAAAAGAATAGCTGCTACGAGCATTATAATTTTCTGCATGTCTTCAACCTACTACTCGCTTATGACTTGGTTTCCCGAGCTATTTCAACGATTTGCAGCTTTTGAGCAAGCTTTTCCCAACGAATCGGCCAACATATGCGGTGTCTCTAACAAGCTCACTAATCAATCTTCAAATGTGGGTACAATATTATAATTTGTTAAATAATTTTCTTTGGAAAAAAAAAACTTTCACGCGGGAGTCCAGTGGAGTACGCAGCCATGTTGATTCGAATATTATTGCCTATAGGCCAAAGGACTGGAATCCGTTCTGTAAATATCTTAAGTTTCACTGAACCTAATCACATGAAATTATTTAAATATTGATAAAATGCATATTAAAATTGCGCTATGGAACAAAGTTTCATAAAAATGAAAAATAAAATCGAATATAGCGACAGACTCTGGCCTCCCCTACGCTGGTCACATGTGAGCTGTTTCTGATCATAGTCAACCTCAAATCATTCATTTTGAAAACATAATGTGCACATAATTTGAAGACTACTTGTAAACAATCTGATCTAGACAGTCTCTATTAGAATTAGCCACTGTGATACTGTTGTATGTTATGAATGGAGGGATATGATGATTGATGATGACCTATGTTTGAAATGAATTTTCAAGAACTTTTGGGGTGAATCTGGAAAGGGAGGAACAAAATTAGGGAATGGAATGTTCAGTTTCAGAGCATGCCCGACCCATACGGGTGTGATACCGAACTTGCAACAAGTGTATACGTGGACAACGTCGTGCTGGGTGCCAGTTGCATACCTTTCGCAATCATCGTTCCTTTGACTGTACACTACGTTGGATACCGTTTCTACTTACGTAAATATTTCTATTCTTCATGTCCTCCGTTAGTTATGATGGCTGCATGCGCATCTTCACTTTTATATAACTTCCGTACATATCAGAAATATATATCTGATAACAAAAGTGTACTGAACTGCGAGAATGGTAGATTATGATATCCGTGGGTGCAAAAGTTGGATTTCGGATACCGAGCTAATTATTTCCGTCTTGAGCTGAAGGTGAAATTTCAGTAGTCACGAGTTGAGAGATCTACATTTTGCGACCAAGTATCGTATGCTATCTTTTATCAAACTATAAAAATAAAAAATTCTGTACAAAAAAGACACTTTTCGACACGCTGTGCGGAAAAGAGTCTTTTTCGCACTGATTTTCCACTTTCTCGCCAAGTTTGTCAAAAAACACAGTTCGATACACGGGCGTGATAGTAGATTTCGTACCGAGATTATGAGGTTGTAACTCGCTTCTGAGCGATTGGAATCCGACCCGAGCCGTAGGTGAGGGTTAAAATAACCGCTCGGAAGCGGGGAACCTCATGATTGAGGCGCGAATGCTATTTTATGCAATTTTGTAAGCACTCAAACATCGGAAAATTGCATAAACCCTGTTTTCGCATCATCGTGTTGATTCTGAAACCCATCACTGAGACGCGAAACAAAGTTTTTTCCACCCTTGTATCGAAATATACTATTCACGCACAGTGTATTAAGAATGGATTTTAGTTGCCAAAAATTATCATGATTCTTCTTTATAAAATTTACCTTAAAAAGTTCTCTAGTCTCTCATCGGAGTGAACGTTCGGAAAATGATGACTTTTTCGGACATACACAGACTAGATCTCGCTTACGAACTCTGTATATACCATTGTAGCTCGCATTGTAGCGTGTTACTCACTTTTCGGGCACCATCTTACACTTTGTTGAAGAAAGAAAAAAGAATCGCAGAATTCTGAAATGAGCGTGATCCTGCATAATTCTGGTGATATCCAATTAACTTACAAAAACCTTTAGCGAAAATAATTTGTGATCAAGGGAACCCTCCCTGAAGAATAATAATTATTCTTACGAAATTATTTCGTAAATCCACAAGTACCAAATTCTTTCCATCATCAGAAATATTCCTGCTTTAAATCGAATCATTTCACGCGCAAAATCTTGTTAATGTATACTCCATTCCACAAAATACATGTAACATAAGAATATATTTCTGTCTTACAGTTTTGACTGCATCGGTGTCATGCGCTGTGACTTTTGGCTTCTTCTTTGTGGTAAATTCAACCCAGAATCTCATACTCTCGTGCATATTTGAAGCCTTTACCTCGCTGTGCACCACCATAGTATTCTGTATACTAGTTGACTTGTTTCCAACGACCTTGAGGTGATGAATAAGATTACTTATATCTATTGTATTTTGCCTTCTCAATCATATTTATTCTTTGAAAATAAGGAATTTTCGTTAGTTTCACCGTATTGAAAACAGTTTCATGGATTGGGAACTACAAATTTATTTACGTTGATAGTGAAGATAATAAAAAAATATTTCATCGGTTCAGAATGATGAGCTTAATTTATTTTCCAGGGTCATGGCGGCAATCACAACGCTGTTTATCGCTCGATTGGGTGCACTCTTTGGAAATGCAATTTTCGGTTATCTCATTGATGATTATTGTACATTACTGGTTATCATCATGGGAGTGCAACTTTTGTGTGAGTACACGAAAAAGACTAACTCAGTGATTTAACACGTCATGATTCGATCTCATTGATTTTGACCAAATACGTCGAATTTAAGTACTGCGTTCGGAACATCCGTTCGGAATCGTACATATATTGAATGAAATTAGTACATCCGAACTCAGTCTACGATTTTCACCCGAAGTCCAAGAATATTATCTGATATTTGAAACACACCCATTTCTTCTTCAAAATAATCTCATATCAGCGACGCAATTTTCTAGTGTAAGGAGGGATTTTCCAACTCCTAACTTTGGAATCAGCCAATACTGAAAATGTCATATCAGAAAGAGTGAATTATAGTCCTCGCAAATTTGAAATGCAATAATTTTCCTTCTGTGCGACCTTTCATTTTAAGAATTGATAATGGAGACATTAATGTTCCCAAATTCCATCCACATTAAACGCCCATCAATCAATTATATATACTCATTTCGAAAAGTTATGCTTATTACGTCAACTTAATCATTACAGTCTCGGTGGTTGCTTGTTTTTGCACACCTGGCAGAGATAAACTTTTAAAAATTCAGGATCGTCGTAGCGTGGAGCCTAATCAAGGATCGTGAAGACAGTATTTCAACATATTTTTGTATTAGACTGAAGTCATTCAATATGGAGTTCAACGAGGATCAACTATCCTGGCCAACTACGAATCAGGACAAGAAAATTACGAACTAGATTTGATGAATAATAGAAAACTCGCACTGTGATAAATTGAAAGAGATTTGGAGATATGTAATAATGAACACTAATGTGTAAGATGATGCATAGAATGGAATATTGCAAATTATACATCAAACCTTACTCATACAATCTGATACAATGATTTCGAAAATTTTCGAATATACTGTCAGCATATACGCGACTTACTTTTATGTGAGGTGGTGATTGAACGCAAGATACTCGTCCGATAATACGAGGTGTATTTTATTGACAACGTGTCAGAAAGCTACCAATGTCTTCCAAAGGATGAGTTCACTATTGACACTTTAGACTCCTTTCATGATTGGGATAAGTCGAGAATCTCGTTCTTTGAACTGCATAAAAATCACGGAAGCAGGCAGTATATAACATTATTCCATGTGTTATCGAAACTTACGAAAGGATTGATCTTTTTGACATGAGCGGGTCTTACAAGCTTACACAAGTTTCGTTCATGATTTTCGCAAGCAATGATTTAGGCCTTGATAGGATTCCAGTGTGTTTCCAAACTCTGTCACAAATTAGGGTCCCTATGATGATTAATCTTTCACGTTCTTAGGGAAGAATGAATGTCCAATCTTCTGGTCGAGGTGTGGTTTGCACAAGAGATGCGTGAAGTTGGTCAATTACATTAGGAGAATTCCCACTTTGTGAAAAGATCCATCCTCAGTATTCGTCATACATCATTTGTGGTGCAGTCTACACCCACATCAATAGTTTTTCCCGTTTATACGTGAGTAACACAGAGGGGCCAGAGAAATATTGGTTCAAAATTCAGAGGCATTGATGTTTTTACAACAGAAAATTCATCCGAGTATCCTAATGATGTATTTTCGATCCAATAACATTCTCAACTGCTCGGATGTTGAAAAAATTTCAAATTGATACCAACATATTATCGAAAGGGAACCACCAACGTCACTTGGGGACTCAATGAAATATTCTTCAAGTAATTCAGAGAAGACTTTGACGTGATTCTATTTTGTGATATCTATAATCAGATAGCTTTCTCGAAGGCGCCATAACAACATAAGACACAGAGGAATTTCAAGAAATAACATCGACGAAACGTTCGAAATATGAATGATATTTTATTCGTTTTGATTTATATAGTTCTCATGATAAAATAATTCTTAGACTCTACAAAATTTATCGAACACATAGCCTAAGTTTCAGAATATCGAAAACGAGATTGAGACTAATGACACCTCTCTGAATTAGCGGAGCCATCGCATTCATTGTCATCGCAGACCACTCGAACGCTATCTTATTTTTTCGTCACGAGTACGTTCAGCGATGCAATCAATTAACAAAAAGTTCATTGCATAAAATTGTATGTATATATATTTATATAGTAGTCGTGCAACGAGTCGATTTATCTGAATCGACCAATGCCAGTCCAAATGTCAACTTGTTCAGTCACCCAACCACCGTCGTTCAAAAAACGGGTTGACTCTTTTCATAATCAAAACACTCGCGGCTTCACCGCACAATCACCACTTCAACCTCCTCCACGAGGAATAACCAATGCAAATCCCTCTAGAGCCTTATTAATTAATCAATGCTCAGGCCCAGGTAGAGGTATCGGCGTCTCGGACACTGGCTGCGGCCTCTTTGGGGCTCTGGCTTTCTTTTTAGGTTTTGTTGGTACTGGTGGTGCTTGTTTCTTCGGCTTCTCAGATACTGCTACAATCTGCTGCTGTTTCTCTTCCAACATCGGAGTTACCACGGAGGCCGGTTCATCTGTCTGCATAGGTTCTACTTGGACAACCTCGAGCTGCGTCGAGTTTGGTTCGATTTTGAACTCTTGCTCGATTGCGACTTCTCCTGACGTTTTTTTTGTTTCTGCGTCTGAGGCTGGCTGCTCTTGCGAGACGATGCTGTTGTTACTACTTTCGATGGTGTCTGGCGTTTGGATGATCTGCTCGGCTCCTTGGATATTTTGGTCACCTTCTGTGATTTCTGTTGCTGCTGCTGTTTGAGATGTTTCTGCTGAGGTTGGCGGAGGGAGCGGGATGGCGGGCTTGGGCTCCTCTTGCGGCGGCGTTGGCTGTAACGGCGTCCCGGCTGGCTGCAGAATTTAATGAGTTTATTAAATGCTCTGAGATAATTTTCTTACGTGGCTAAGGATATCAAAACTTGACTTTGAAATGTTCTTTTGTCTTGCAAATGGATAGATGCATCGATCGATATGACGTGCTGGAGAAGGGTTATTTGTTTGGTAAGCATGCAATACGTACATTCTAGGATACATTCATTCAAACCTTGGTCCTCAGGACTATTGTATAAAACTTATTTGATCTTCTATCCCACCATTTACGATTTTGATGTGCTCATCGCACGTGATTGCAAAATTTGCTCAAGTACGAAGGAACGAACCAAAGCATATAACTCGAACATGACAGATACCAAAAGTGAGCGAAATTCATGATGACTACCTAGGACTCATTACCATTTGATTCAATATAAGTATGATTGACTGGACTACAGATTGTACGAAAACTCCTTATTTTCATAAGATGCGAGGCAAGTGTATTTGAACGAATAATGTGTGCTTTAAGGGCAGATAAACGATCACTCTAAAAAAAGACGTGAACAGAAATGGGAATCGGATTATCGACTGCATCTTCATTTGCAAAACGTAAAACATGCCAAATCGAGTCTCAAATATTCAAGGCTTCGTAAAATCTTGGGGGCAAACTATACTACCAAAGAACCCCAAACAAAATGGATTCAAAATGGATATAGTGCATGGGCATGGGCAGCAATATCTGAGGTGAAATATGACCACCACGGCGCATAGGCCGAGATAAAAAATAAAAAAAATTTATAGTGGATGCCAATGGGCTCATGGATATGATTGTGCTATAATCAAACATGCAACAGTAGATTGTAATTGAAATTTACTAACACAGTCTGTCTTTCTGGGCACTGTAACCATTAGGCAGAGGTAACCTTTAATAAATTAGTAAAAATTACAAGCGTTAAAAATCAAGTATTGCGTCTAGGCTGTGTCGATATAACTGACAAACGATATCATTTTTCTGAAATATATTCGGATTTGCTACAAGATTTAAAAAGGTCTTCAGGATACTCTTCATTCGTGGTTTTCTGAACTACATGACCGACTCAGGTATTGAAAAATGATCCAAGTTTTGTTCAGTTTACGAGACAGTAGACTATATTAGCCTAAAGAGTGAAGAGATCAGTAACTAAAAGGAATAGAAGTTCCATACTTAGAAAGATGTATTGAAGCTACTTCATTCAAGATCTTCCAAAGTCACTGATCTATTTTTCTCCAGGAGCTCATTATTTTCCTCGTTCAGGAACCACGAGTGCTCGTTTTCTATCAAATCAATTCATGATAAACCTTAATTTTCTTCCAAGGGCTCGTGGTTCCGTGTTAAACTTACATTAGTTCGCGTCAATCATCAATCTTAACAGATATCAGTCGCAACTAAATGCAAAAAAAAGTATTATATTAGTTATTGAAATCGAGTAAGTCAAGCCTTGGAAATATGATTATGTAATTTTCAAGTTTGGCGACAGAGTAGATACATGACTAACTGAAATCCGATCGACTATAATAAAAAGAGATGTTCGTAGATCAACGAAAGCGACCACTCTGAGCATTAGAATTTACTTCCATTGTAAAATGTTTCCACGTCTCAAAGATCGGAGGAAGCAACAATAAAAATTTGCCGTAGAATTCAGTCGAATGATTATTCGTCATTCGCAAAGCGATCACAGGATTATGTAGCGTTTGGATTCGTCAATTTGACCGGCGCAATTGTTAATATATCGTAATAATTCATAACTATCTTAGATTGGCCGTCTTTACCTCAGCCGTATCCATTGATTCGACGGGCTTTTCCTCTTCTTTGACAGCCTCCGCGGGAGTATCCGTTTTCTTCTCTTCGGTTTGCTGCTCTTGAGGCTGCTCTTGCTGTTGAGTCTGGTTTTGAGTTTGCTCTTGTTCTCCTTCGTTTGCAGGTTGCTGTTGTCCAGGAAGTGGCGCTTTTGATTCAAGAAGACTGATAGATTCTTGAATACTTTTTATAGCCTGCTTCCTCGCTTGCCTCACGTTTTCCTTGCCCTCTGTATCAATGTCATCGAGTTTTATCAGTTCGCGCGTGAGCATTTCATCGAGATACATGTACTGCTTGTCTTGCCGCGAATTTCCGGTGTACTGTTTGACCTGCTCCGTTAGAGCATCGACTTCTTTTTGCACCATTGCTACTTTTTCTGTAAATTCAAGATAGACGATTAGAATGGATTCATCACATGCAATATATACAGTTGGCAATTCTAGACTCGCGAATTTTGTTTCAAGTGAAGCAAAGGGAAGCCTTGTTCATAACAAAGTTCTAAAATACTATCAGAGAAGTGGCTCAGAAAGATGTTGTAAAATCAGTCCATTTCATTTCTTTCATCAAGAACAAAAAAGAATTGGAACATGGTTTTTTTCATATGTATTTGATACTCGAAACTCGTCATACGTCAGCAAACTTCATTTTCTCCATTATTGTTGTTCCCATGTACTCAAAAGTTTTTACGAGAGAACACACTACTTCGACGATTATAGGATGGACTTTTTTCTAATCGTAGCAAATAAAACTGCAGAGACTATATCATCAAATCCAACAATTATAGCAGTTCTCCCGCCTGACTTAATTAACCGAATATTGGAAGCTTTGAGCTCAGCAGCGCTGTCAGTTGCTTTTCGTGCGAAAGAGGAACTGAAAAATGGGAATGGTTATTTACTGTACCTAAAGGATCCTTTGGCTGGACCTGTGGTTTGGGTTTAGGCGGAGCCTCCGGCTGAGGTTCGCTCTGAGGCTGCTGTGGTTTCTGTTGAGTCTGAGGCTGAGGTTTTTGTCTCTGACTTGGGTGCTGTGGCTCTGTGTGATGTGACTGCGAGTGCCAAGGGTTCTCCTGAGGCTGGCCATGTTTAAATGTGGAGAATGGTGCCTGGTGTTGAGAAGACGCAGGCCTTCTACATCCCGACTGTTGCTCAAAAAACGGATCCTACAAAAACAAATTTGAAATGAAATTTGATAGTTTACATAGATTTTGCGAAAAACCGAAGCGAAGTGAGTGATTTAGCTCATCACAATTTGTGCATCAAATATCTTGAAATGACGATTGGTTGAAGTACGCTAATGAAACCAGTGTTATAACCAAATTAAAATTCATTCTCAATTCTCTCTTGATTGGAATTCCACTTCGTCGTTGGCATCGAGTGGACTAATAGTAGATTTTTCAAAAAGAAGGAAATACCCGCCGATGCGCAAAATCAATAAAACCAACCTGGAAGCCCCAATCGGTCGGATGCCTGTTGTACCGCTGTTGAAAATGAGAGGATGGCCTGTGGAACTGTGAGGGCTGTGGTGACTGCTGCCGCCTGGGCGAGTCAGTCTCGTCTCTGTCGACGTCTTTAGCTATGACAGGCTTATCCCTGCCCTCAACGAAAATCGGTATCTGCCTGACATTTGCTTTTTGTCCTGGAGCCGGCGATTTTTCTCGCTGAGCTGACTGACTTTGTGGCTGGCCTGCTGGCTGCTGTTGTTGCTGTGGCTGTCCCTAAATAAAAGAAAAAATTCATCAATTGATTCATACTTTTTTTATCAAAATCTGTTTGATGTTTGTGTGATGTTGTATTGTGTTGAACATATTCATGCAGACTCAGTTAAAATCTACATTTTCTTATCGTTTAGCTCAGGGGAAAATGGGTTCCTCACATTTTTAAGCACATAGGATAGGAAAATTGGGTAAATTAGAGGATTTTGGCATCGAATCGTCAAATTAAGGGCTTCAGATATACGCATTATTGAATCTAGCTCATCCCCAGATTAGTGAACCAAGCTCAAGCTCTCCTGCATTGGAAGTGGTAGCAAAGCACTCATTGTAAACGAGTGAGAATGCTATTCCATTGCGAGCTAACGAACCTCAGAACCTATATCGACTCTTGAAACGAATCTTCCATCATTTTGTGGCTGTTGTTGTTGTTGTTGCTGGCCATTGGTACCGGGACGATTTTCGGGTGGCGCAGACGTTGAACGTATGTTACGTTGTTGCTGAGGCATCTCCATGCTTGTAGTCTGATGATGATGCGAGTGCGTGGGTGGATCAGGCTCGCTGTGTGAGCTCACACCGCTGGCACCGCTTGCGGCACTACCACCACTCGCCTGCGATCGTGCGTCCTGAAAATTTTTAGAATGAATAGTTAATAGAATTATGGTCTTTTAGATTCAAAGCTCTTGACATTAGAGTTCATTTAGGAATTTTTATGGAATTTCATAGAGAATTGTGGAAAGTAATCTAAAAAAGTGTGAACAAGAAAAGATTCAAAAATTCTTTCTTCATGACTTTTGACACAACAACACTAATGAATCAGTGCAACTCAACTGAGATACCAAAACGTTCAAAATAGGATCAAAATGATGGAATAGCTGGATGAAATAGGGCTATGACTCGGGCAACGAAATCATGCTAAGAATTCATCCGAATCGTTTCACTTTGGGTTTCTTTGGAATTTTTTTCGGAATTCTCGAGATAGAGAATATTTTCCATTGCAAAAAACCCGTCACAATAGTTGATAGTATCTGATAACTTTGGAAAATTCAAGTGTGCGTTAACAAAACGAGACAAAAATGATGCTCGAGTCTTACCAGATTATTTTTTGATTCATATAACCATTAAAAGCAAAGAATAAATTCACAAGATCGTAATCAATCAAGAATACATGTAAAGTGAACTGTCGTCAGCAATTCATCCTGGATATTATCTAAAAACTGTCAATTTGCAATGATTTAGGTATGTCTGGCACATAAATTTATGAGCAATATTCAAACTCGTATACATTCTGCTGCTATATGTATTTGGATCTGTAATTGACTCGACAAATTACGAGCTACCCGACTTCTTCTCGATCTCAGTCTGTTTTCGATGTATAAAATCGCAACTATTCAAACTTTTAAGAAATTCATCCAGCGCTATCGGTTTTGATCAACGCAAACCATCAGGAAAAAAATTAAAAAATAGATTTATTGAACACAAAAATGAGATTCTTCCAGATTCAAGTTCTTCGCGTTTTTCATGTCAGTTTTATAATGATTATCTAGGATATTTAGATAGGTTCTATATAAGATGTCATACTGACCTCGTCTGGGTGATTGTGTTGAAATCTGTCGCTGTTTCGGGGCTGTTGTGCCCTCTGCCGGCCCGCTGTACCGAACGAGGGAAAGGGCACGTCTGCCCAAGGCGGGCCAAGCAGTTGATCAGCAAACTCGGGATGCCGAGCTGCTAGCTCGTCTAAATGCGAGCGTATATCTGAGCCTCGTCTACCAAAACCTGTAGGGACCTCCTCGTCGAATGGGAAGCCCTGAAATTTGAAATTTAGGGGCCCCGAGCTCGATTTCAATGGCTGACAAAATTTTCCATTTAAATCAAGAAATATGCTGCTGCAGTGGCTGATGATGTCATTTGCATGTCATATTAGGCATGAGATTTTTACATGCGCATGATTTCTAGATTTGCCATCGACGATTCGAGAAAACTTGTCATAATGATATGATAATATAGCGGTGCATAAAGCAAGGATCAAAAGACATCTGAGACGTTTGGAGACCTGAGCTTTAGAGGTTCATGTTATTCCTAGCTTGGCTTGCGTGGTTTCAAATCTGGGGGGAGGATAGCTGGAAGGGTGGAAGAAAGATGGGAAAATTACTCCAATGATAGGGAAAACTTTGTATTGAGATATACACCTCAGTGAATAATATATCTGTAAGAAGATGAAATGGTATTAAGAAATGAAAAAAATGGGACAGAAAACACATGTGCTCTAGCTGTCACAAACAGCTGAGCAGTTTGATATTCTTCTTGCACAAATTGAAGTATCCAAGATATCATTCACACAATTTCTGAGTCAATTATCACTTTTGTTTTCTTGCAGAAGGAAAACTGTATATTATGCATGTGTTAGTGTATTAGTGTATTAGAGTTTCATGATCGCACATCAGAGATCCTGATTGATTACATTAGATATCAACTCTCGAAGCTCTCAAATTACTCAATTCAATTTGATGCTCTGCAGTATAAAATGATAAAAGACATTGGAAGTGTTCTACGATAGTAAAAAAGCCGACACTTCTCTATCTTCGTGAATGTGAAACATTTTCTTGATAGATGAGGCTTGATTCCGCCATGTTGATGAGTCAACAAATTGACATATCAACCTTGCACAATTGATTTATCAATTTTCAAGTACCAATATTACACATCACATAGGAAAAACATTTATGAAAAAATAAATGCGTGAAAATTTGCACTCCGCATGTATTTTACAAGACTCACTGTCAGATCAACATCTAAATTTACAGAATTAGCTATCATAATTAGAGAATAAATTCCAATGTTGCATTTCTTGCAGCCATACTTAATATTCAGTTCAAAGTAATCTAAGAGTTTTTGAGTAAGATTGCTGTTTTGCAGAAGTGAATTTTGACTTGAATGCGGCGATAAAATATCAATCAAAACTAGTGATAAAAAAACATGTCTTTGTTCGATCGAAATGTAAATCAAAAGGCAGGGTTGCTACATTGGTCGAGATGAACAATAATTTGAAAAATGAGGACGCATGAAAAAATACAAGCAAAAAAAGCAACGCGAGCAGCGTCCGAAAGCCGAATGATCTCACGGCACACGCAACGTTATTTTTAGAGACACCCGTTGTCGCGAGAAGGCGAACAAACATTTATTAAATTCCGAATCTTTTCCTCAACCCAGTTATCATCTTAATGCCTCTGATGCTAATGATTTGTAACAACCCTTAGCAACGTTCCGAAAAATCGTGATACTTTCATCGCTTAACTTTTTAACAACGAAAGAAGGAAGCAAAAGACCAAGACCCCTACTATGTATTCTCAACGGTGTTACATTTCCGCATAGGAATGAATCCAAATCATGAGGTCAATTTTTTCGAAGATACATTAATAGAAACTTTCTAGCGACTTTCCCCTTCTTAAATTCAAAAAAAAACATAAGTGGAATAACAATCTAGATTTAAACCACAGAGAGAAAGAGTGAGTAAACGGACTGAGTGAAATCGAAGCATCAAATATCGAAAGACAAGTAAAATCATCAGTACCAATCAGGATCTTGATAAAAAAAAAAATTTGTCAACGCCAACTCACGGGAAAATCACGGTCCATATCAATGTCTCTGCCAAATTTGGTTGCGCTGTCGAAGATGACCGGCGACGGATCCATTGTTTCTCACAAACACGCCGCACTCGGCGTTATATACTCTATTTTTCAAGCCTTTTCTTTCCAATAAACCTATATATTCCTCCAGATCAATCCTATACGGGGGATAAAATCGATTTAAAAAATGACAATTTAATTGAAAAATTTGTATCGCAAAATTATGAGCTATAAACCTTGCCCTTCCTCTCGTTTTTTTTTCTCATCATCTTCAAGACCAAACTCACACACATAGGATATATAAAGTACGCGAGAATGTGTAACGCGTTTCAAGGTCACCGATCTCTTGATTGTATACTTTGAAATAAACTCGAATAAAAAAAACTAGTAATGTGGAGGTGACTATATTCTAATGCTGATTGGGTGCGCACTCAGGAAATGGATTAATTATTGTTGCGGAGATGACGAAAATGAGCCAGCTCTAAAAAAAACAAGCGCGTGATATCTAAATTAAAAATAAAAATTGATTTAATGGTGAAGTGTGATGAATTTTATGGATTAGAGGCAGTCAGACGTGAAAAACTGCTGATTTTAAGCATTATTGCAAATAGTTTCCACGAGTTCATCACACTCTTAAGTTATATCGAAAGTGTGAAATTTATACAGGTGAATTGTGTAAGAATTATGTCAATAAGCTATGGCTATTATCGAGATGAGCTAGTTTGACAGTTACAGCGAACAAAATCAAAATGCGAGAGAAAGCGCAAGCTATATATAGCTATATATGCATGTAAAGAAATATAAAGATACGTGGAGCTGCAAACTCGTGCCCTTTTTTCGTCACTGACAAATCTTCTAGAACAATCTTTTTCGTAAAAATCAGCGTATAGGAAGCACTTTGTGTTGTAAGTAGTTCACAAGACATCACTCCGCAAAAAAAGGAAATGGCACTTTATGCGGAATATACCTTGAAGAACCTCAAGCAGCCGAAATCGATATTATACTCGTATACACACACATATACAAACTACAGGTGAAGGCTGCGTTGTAATAACTTTCTTCAAAGTATTAATATTACTTATCCGCATCACTCTTGAAAATCTTGAATCATCTTGACGTGACTCTGCGTGACAGTGAATCGACGAAAAAGGGCACGAGGATGATCATGATCATATACAGCTGTCTCAAAAATCGAACACACTTGCACTAAATAACGATGTGGGCGTTCGAAGCCCTCTCAGCTTTTCAAACAAAATTCTTCTCTTTCACTGACTTTTTTTTTCACTGGAATCTATAATATCACAGATTTTTACATAGATACACTCGCGAAGATGACTGAGCACAACGACGATGATCAAAGTAACTTTTTTTGGTTATGTGTGCTAATCTTCACAGAACACAGAAAAAAGTAATCATTCGATGTAACCGCTTTGAGATGCGATGGTTTACTGAAGTGAATGGCGGCGCGTCAGCAAGTATAAATATAACGTGGCGATGATCCGAAATTTGGACGGCGCAGCCGCGTGAGCTGCGCCGCCGCCGTACAACGCGAATCTTCGAGAACGAGCTGGAAACTACTGGCGTCTGCTAGAAAATCAGGGCCGTAGATATGCCTGAAAGTAGACGGATTTTTTTTGAGATTCGATTTTCTGATGCTTCGGATGGATTGTTTTGAAACGTTTTGCTTGCGTTGAGATATATGTTTCTTGGACAGGGGGGAAGAGATTGTTACTGACCAAATTCTTTTTTTTTTTTTACGAACGTTGATCTATAAGTTGAATTCCGATGATTCTGGATTGAATCCTGGTTGGATCAAGGCTTTCGCCGCATTTGAAATCGAATCAAGCATGCAATTGGGATCTGGTGTATTCCCGAAAGGAAAATAACATCTTAAAATCAAAAAGAGATAATTTGAACAATCGGAATGGTAGATTTTGAGTACTCTTTTTTAATGAGGTGTGATATGAGTTTGATGGTATTTTCTTCAATTCCCTTTAATGTATGCAAAATTTATGATTTTGATCGAAAATTAATGGCAGTAAAATTCAAGCTCGATTTCACGATTTCTACTCTGCAGAATTGACATTTTCCTTGGCAATCAGATATTGTCAAAATTTCAACGAAAACATATATTTCTGCAGAATCTGTCTGGTGGCTCGTGATGGACATAGCTTGTCGTGCGAAATAAAATTCCTTGTCATTCGATCAATCGCTGAGATCGCAATGTAAAAAAGAAAATTGCAACGCATCGTGAGCAACAATAAAAGGCCAAGCCCAGCAATTGATGTTAGTTAGCTCTCGAGAATTTTCATTCGTTGGAGAGACCATGTGGCGGCACACCGACACGATTTCATTACGCCATTGACAAAAATATCCGCCTATACGCCCACGCACATGCACGAGCGTCGCACAAACACGAGCTCAGCTTCGACTTTATAGGAGTTTAGATTAGTTGAGGGAATTCCCCGCTAGTCGGAAAATTGTCGCTGCAAGATGCGGGCATTTAAATTTCATAGCTATAGGTATATAACCTGATGAAAAGGCAATATGAAAATTTTTGTTAGGGTAAGCTATTTTTTTGGTGTAATTTCTGGTAACTGTTCGAAAAAGCAAGTGTACCGGACACCGCCTCACACTAATATACCCAACTATTGTGAATTCGATTATATTACAGATGTCAAAGGGTGAGATAGCGATGGTAAAATTTGTCATTCCAGCAGTAATTATAATTTTGTCCAAGTTTGGTTGACATTCATATTGAATGAGAAGGTATATTAGCATTCGTTTACAAAAGGCCATATATAGAGATTTCTCAGAAAATGTTATCAAATCCGTACCGATATGTTTGATTCTGGGTCGCATTTTTTTCACATTGTGGTCATCGCCATCGCCAGATTTAAGAAACATTAAACATTTTGATTCAATTTACATCATATACTTATCATACTCATCCCTTAACTACTTTTTGCTTATCCCTCATTCAACTTTCGCACGATTCATATAGTCAGGAATGCAATTTTTAGAATTCAGAAAATGAATTCCTTTCGAAGATGGAATAAGAAATGATAAAATTTCCATTTCGTAGAAATTTCAGTACCAAGCATTTCTCTTTTGCTCCTCATGCTCCGGTATTATTCGGACCTGCTTCGTTGTCAAATTGCATTTTTTTCATCAACAGAGATTTTTCAGTATTTTTCTTCGATTTTCACAGATTTTCCAACACTTTGAAGTGAAATTATCACAGATTTTTGAAAATTGGTTTCCTCTAATGTAGAGATGGGCCAATGTGATTGAAAGTAAGTTGTGAACTCTATGAAATGATCCTGGCGAGTCTCGAAATTTCAAGAATCAATAGGGTAAATCTATAGTAGTTCCCTTATCGCATGCATGAAAATTCCCAATTTTTTACAACACCAGCGCATAAGAAGGGATCCTCAGCGCTAAAATAGAAACGTATGATTATACGTTCAGTTACGATTGCTCGAGAAAATAACAAAACGAATCCATACACAGAGTAAATCTCACTTAGCCACATGCTGACTTTTCGCCGCGCACGTGATTCACCTGTCCACAATATATAAAGCGAAGGCCAACTCGCGATTACGGAACGCGCGCTCCTTTTACGGCCAAAAGCTCCTCCACCACGTAGAGTTATATTATAGGATAGTATATTGGCTTTCCGGCATCTCTCAGTTCCAGCTCTGGTGATACATAGATATAAACTAACGATTCAAACCGAGTGTACTGCTGAGCTGATTCGACTAAGCCGCAAAATGATCTCGCTTCCTTATTGCGCAAATCGGTTATGGTTCGATTTCTGAGGATTTTTTTTTTTTTTTTTTTTTTTTTTAATTGATGAAATTATTGTAATTTTCATAATGGTGGAGTCTGCTGTTCAGTGCAGATTTGGGTTAAAACGTTCTCTGCGGAGGCTGAAATCGATGATCATTCCCCAGGTGCGGCGGGGCTCACCGGTGGGCCCCGATCAATGTTATTTCCCATAAGGTCAAAATTCTCAGCACTGGGGGAAAGACACGCGGGGCCCACCGGTGGGCCCCGCCGCAGTCAAAGTGTTAATTGTTATGCAGATGGTTCACGAGCGCTCACATTTTTCCGATTTCGAGTGCGATGTTTTGTGTTGGCTGAGGCGATTGACACCGAGTAAGTGTATATTATGGATTTGACGCATGAGGCGTGGGTGGATTGTGCGTTAGATTTGATTCGGAAGGAGATACACAATAATATATGAGCAAAATGGACAAAATCGTGAGTTGGGTCTTCATTCTCTTTACACAAAAAATTTTACCTACCATAATGGAGAAACTCAAACTTCGAGGATGGGAGTGTTTTCTAATTTCGAGAATATCACAACTCTTTTGTGAAAAATCAACAATAACTTGAGAAAATTTTCACCATTTGAGTCCTGTGTATCTTCGAATAACTTCTGCAGAATATACAAGATTTTTTGTTGCTCGAGTGGATGTGATTTGACATTTGAAGGTTGGGTTTTAGGCTTATTGCAATTTTTCAGTGATACACCCATGAAATTGGGCAAGATTTGAGTATCTCTACCCAGCAAAAAGCACCTGAAAAGTAAGACAAAAAATCATCAAGTCAGATAAAATTGGTCTCAGCAAACTTTATTAGCCTGCATTTTACTGACGAAGAAGGAAAAACGTTAGAATTCCAAAAATCAACATTCTTGCTTGAAAAACTCAAAAATCATTTTAGGCTACTTGAAATCGCTGATTCCTTCATTCCTCTGAAAAAAATACAGTAGTCTGATCTGTAGCAAGGCTTTCTCGTAATTCCCCCGAAACCCAGCTTCGAACTCAGCTTTGATAAATACTATTTGGTGAAAAGCGCTCACCTTATTAGTTTTGTTCCAAATCCATCAATTTTTCTGGCTTCGAATAAAACTGAAGTGGAATTTTTCTCCCACGTATAGCAAAAGATGGGTAATTTGATGACGCACACACGAAAGAGCTCCTATGATTTTGAATAGGAGCGAATTATAGGAACAGTTACCTTAGGACCAATGACAGACTTTTATATGTAGAACCAGATTTTTCAACTATAGTTTTTCATTCTAAATCACTAATGAATAAAGAATTTCATCGAACTCGATACAATTTTTCATCATCACATTTTTGTTTTCATATCCAGAAACCAGAGTTAACATAAATTCATTACAAGGGCGTAGAAATTGCAAAAAATATTTTTGTACGCACTCTCATAAAGCTGTATAGGTCGAGAAATAGCCTTGACATCGAGCTTGACACATCTCACAGTTTGCTGGAATTCGCAAATGAAGATTGACATAAAGAGATCTGACACCCAAACATCAGCTCGTATATTTCCAGACGGTAATATATTTCAAAAAAAGAAAAATTCTCTTGAATACTCATTTCACAATCTTGCATTTTGTAAAATTGGCTATTATCGTATGAAACATGACTCATAATGTTTGAATATAGTATATCAGAACGACTGAGAGCCCGAATACTTCTAATTTTCAACAATGGCTTGCAGATAATAATAAGCACCGAAGAAAATTTTCATATCCAGCACAACAACACAATAACAGTCGAATCCAAAAATGGTATTAGTGTGTATTTAATCCTTGAACGTTGATTATGATGGATAGCTATACGATATATGATTCGTTTTGAGTATTGTGTAAAGAGTGTAAAGAGTGAGGTACATTTTTCGAAATGTGATAAAAAAGTGTAATGATCTTGACCTTGAAAAAGTCTCTGGGAGAACATTCGCGACGAATCAGAAGCAAAAGTAGAAAGGTAAATTTTTTCTTCTTTTTTCTTCAAAGATAATAAAAGTAAAGACGCACGGAGGAGTGCAGAGAGGCCAAAGATGTGATAGTGACTCGTTGGCCTCTTCCTTCCGATTTCGATTTCCTTTACGGGCAAGAAGACCTGTTCTGTGTCTGATGTGCACTCATTGTCGACAGTGGAAAAAGTATATTACAGTCGATACTTGTAATAAAAGATGGAAAAGAAATTTATTGATAATTTATGGTTGGGCAGATTATTTTGATCAAGAAGGATTATTTCAAGTTAGGCGATAATACGGATGACGGACCAACGATGGAAAATAGTCATACTTCTAGATCTTTTTGGTTTGTAAGTAATTTAATTTCATTAATCGATTACAATCAAGATAGCCCAGGAAGTCAGGTTTGAAGCTATAAGGGCCTCTTTATTTACGTCCACGACGAAAACAGTAGAAAATTGATAAAATATATCTATATTTCACCGTTTTCTGGACGCAAGAAGGCCCTTACTGCAGTAAAAAATGCTCATTTCCTCCCGGGCTATCTTGATAGTAATCATAAATCGAACGTGAATATCGGGTACATGCAAGGACCCTGTTTGTAAGTCATAAAAGGGTCTCTGGATTAACAGTAAAGGCAAAAATTATAGCTTTGAACATTTTGAATTGAGTGTAAATTGAGAGAATGTGCAAAATTTCACTCATAGATAATTGCAATTATATTTATTGCTGATGCTACTTGTGAAAATGAATCGTTACTAAAGAAGAAGTAGTATCATTGTGATTTTAACAGGAATGAGCGAAATTCAGTGAGAAAATTTGCAACTGAGAATATGTTGAGTTTCTTTTTGAGCTTGTTAAAAACGAGTTCTCATGTTTATTCAATCAATACAGATGAATCATCATGGAGAAATAATGTTCAGCATAATATATATCGATGACGTTTATACTGCACAAATCTCTTAGATGATTCATCAGAAACGATTCTCTGAATTTATCAATCTCTACCTTATTATTTGAAACCATACTTGTACTTCCAAAATATAGTGTATTATTTTAAGGTTCTTCCTTTTAATCACGAATCAAACATTCTTGGAGGATTTTTCCCAGACTGTGTACTAAAATACCTGTGATCCATGCTTTTATCATTTATCGCCAATCATTTGTGTGAAGCTAGAAAAATCGCTCGAATTATGAATCAATTTTTTTCAACCCCGTATTTTCCAGTACTGAGGAAGAATACATCAAATTTTGGATCAAACATTTTAGCAAATACGTAAGCCGCATACTGAATGTATCTTATACCTGGCTTTGGAGATCAGATCACAAAATCTCAAAATCTTCAAAAATGTAGACACGTTGTATGTTCTTGTAAAAAATGCAGATTCTGGTGTTTCATATCCGGGAATGAAGCTCTAAATCGTTTTCTTCCCTGGTAAAAATTTACTTCGATGTAACACATAAATAGACATAAAATGGCCATTTTCGGCCAATTTTGGCTGAAAATGGCCATTTTATGGCTAATAATGTGTTACATTAGGATGAATTTCTACCAGGGTTACGTCAACGTTAACACCTCCTCTCAATTCAGCAATGCAATACGACATTTTATAGAAAGAAATACTAAATTTCAAAAATGTTCTTAAAAAATCAAAATTTTGGCTTGAAAACATGATCGAAACGGCAAATTTCGTACGATTGCGATAATCTGCAACATATGTGCTACTCAAGTTTATACCCAAATATTGTAGCATTTGAAATGATTCAAATGGCTATGGATGTTTACCAAAGGTCTAATTTTCGAATGTTCAAAAGGCTAAATTGAATGCTGAAAAAAATATTGATCACGATTCACGAGTCCCACAGATATGTAACCGTTTTTGCAAATTATCCACAGCAGAAGATGAATTCACGAAAAATGTTATCTCTTTTGGGTGAAAAATCTGGAAACATTTCAAAATATCATCTGAGCATTAAAGATTGAAGTTTTTTTGGGATCTATTTCGAAGTTTTCTTGTCCACGTTTACTAAAAACAAAATGATCGGACCTTTAAAAATTGTTTACCCGTTCACTACAAGATAGCCCCTGGTATTCATCTCATCAGGATATGTTTCTGTGGTAGAAAATCGATGAAAAATTGAAAACTGGATTTCTGAAAAAAAGAGTTTCGTTTTTTATTTTTTATTTTACATAATTCCATATTGGGACCCCGTTGGTGTTCTATTTTGTTCCTTGTAGTGAACGAAATTTTTTCAGATTTTTTCGATAAATCGATTGTGTCCCTTGGGAGGATGGGGGGGGGGGGGGGACAAAGTAGTGTACGACTAATTTGGGTGTTTTTCGTCTATTTTATAATGTAAAAATCGAGTTTCAGTCAAAAAAATATTCATTTCACTCATCAAAATAATTCAGTACTGGAAAGGTCAATTTTCTTAAAGGATATCTCTTAGAACTCTGTAAAAAATAAATCATTTATGATATGATCCAGATGACAACACGACGCGTATACATATAACTAATGCCATAAAACCGGAAGCTCACTCGCTCCTCTCTCTCTCTCTCTCTCATCTCGAATTCTCGATTTTGATCAAAAGAGCTCGGATAGATCATTATTGAGGATCAATTTACCGTAAAAACTCTAATAAGTCACACAGGTAACTTCATCAAAGTGTATATGTACCACAACATCACCATCTCAATCCGTTCGTATATCTGACCAAAAAAAAAACGTAAACATATATATAGTGAGTTGAATAAATACGTCATATTAGACGTGGGCGACTAATACGAGATATAGCTGTGATTGCGTAGGCATATGGACACTTGAAAGAGATTTCTCTCGAATGAAATGAAGCTTATAGCGAATATTATTATGATGTCTCATAGGTACCTAAAAACTTTCGATTATCGTCGTCATCGTCGTCGTCGTCTTTTTGAAATGGTATTAGAAACACAAAATGAGAATTATAATTGTAAGAAATTGCTATTAAAACATTCTCGATTTTTCGTATGAAATCAAATTTTTTGGCACTGATTAAAAAATTGCATTGATGTATAATAAACTATAAGCGTCTATCAAAATCTGTGATATATAGTTACATACATGCATAGAAAGCTAAGATACGTGTGGGGATGAATTTTTTTGACTGGCAAAATTTTTTAATATGACTATAAACGAAGTAGTACAGAGAGGCTTAAAATATCGGCCAAACGTCTTAGTCACGTTGTATTATAATTATTATTATTGGCTTCTCACCTCAATAAGTATGTATACAATATATATATATATATCTATATATTGTTGTGTATAATGGTACGAGAGGTGTAAAAGTCCAATCGAAGTAGGTATAGAAACTAGGCCAGGTTCAATTCTCGATTAGAACTTTGGCTCTTGCAACGTTACGCGATGATGCTATATTTTATACTTGTATGCTTTTGTTGCGAACTCTACCCAATAGCTTCATGTTTGATGCATATAGTTTGATCATCATGATCGATACAAAAATTGTTACAAATGAAGAGATGATCTATTATGATTCAAGTATGATCCATTTTGGGCGCACATAGAATTTAGAAAAAAAAATGACCGATAATGGACAGGTGTTAGTTCAAAATATATACAGAGACATAAATTTTCATGGTGAATGAGAATATGGTCATGCGCCTCTTTTTTTTACATTGTTCTTATAGAGATTTCGAGATAGCTTGTTGTAAAATAGGAATGAAGTCGCAATTCAAGTTTGTAGATTCACATGTTGGATCCTAATACATACCGTGGCTATGAGAAATAATTCTTAAAATCAGACTAATCGTCTGAATATTACAGTAGATACAAGGTTCTGGGTATATTGAGATTCAGTACTATTTTTACCTGACTTTCTAAGAATTTATTCTTTCAGTTATGAAGCCTGTCTATGTGATGCATCCCAGAAACTTTTAAATGGGACGCTGAGATACGTTATTTGAAATTACTGATTTGGGGATATTACCTCAATAAGTTGAATACTTAAATTTTTATGTTCATGAGGTCAAGGCTGATATTTTGATTAATGTGCTGAATCTATGATCACTGATAAAAGCGGACGTTCATCGTTGGTAACTTATTTTGACTGGTGGATTTAATTATGGTTGTTCCACACATCTCATAGTTGTAAGAATAGTACACTCGCCGGACAAAATATCTGTACAAGCCATTTAGCGATTTTCACTTTTTGGGTTGGTATCGCCATGCATTCGTTCCATTTTCCGCGTTCCCTTAGCACGGAATGAGATAGGCCGTGCCAACCCAAAAAGTAGAAATCACTAAATGGCTTGTACAGATATTTTGTCCGGCGAGTGTACATTTACGTACAAGGGTGGAAATAGTATATATTTCGCACCGAGTTCATGCGATCGGGTTTCGGCCCGATCCGGTGGCGAGGGTTGAAATGATCGCTAGGAAGCGGGGAACCTCATGTGCGAAGCACAAAAGTTATTTTTCGATACACTGTGCGTAAAAGTGCACTTTGCGTACAGTTTGTCGACTTTTACTCACAGTTTATCGAAAAGTATAGTTAGATACACGGGCGTAAAACCTATTATTCGCATCCTCGTGATGATTCCGACCCCCACCTGTGACTCGGGCCGGAAAACCATTACTCGGACGCGAATAAAACGTTTTACGCCCTTGTATCGAAATATACTATTTCGCAATTTTTTATAGGCATCCAAACATTGGAAAATTGCGAAAAACTTTTTTTCGCGTTCGAGTGAAGGGTTTTTCACACGGACGCCAAGGAACAACGCAAAGAATCAACACGAGGACGGAAAAAAAGGTTTTACACCAATGTATCGAACTGTATTTTCCGACAAACTGTGCGAGAAAGTGGAAAATCAACGCGGAAAAGACAATTTTTCGCACTGATTCGACTAAACTCAAATTCATCGTCAGTACATGGTATGATAAAAATCTCTTCAGAAATGAATCCTGATCAATAAGTATGATGATTAAATCAGTCATGGTTGACGGGTAAAACCCTATCTGATCTGATGTAGAATCATTAGTGCCCAATTCATGAATGTTACCAATGTATTGAGAAAAAGGTGACATAATTACTCGTCAATTCTGCAGACAAATATTTAGATCAGACCATCAGTCCATAATACCGTAAAAATGTGATATGTGATTTTTTTTTGTAACATTTTCCTGCGTTAAAATATGAATGAATATTCATCATCCCGGCAGAATCATTCAATCGTATTTCGATTAACTGAATAGAAAAGTAAAAATGACTTCACGAATTTAGTGGTTACGTGAATAAAATTATTTGGTTATCAGGAAAGTAGTAAAAATCATGAAATGAATCTAGAACCAAATAAAAAAACAAGCAGAAGGAGGAGCAAAAAAGAAGGCACGTGACAAGAAATTTATTTCACAAAAATTCGTTTTTCTCATCCCCAATAAAACCGCCGTCGCACAAAATCACCAAATCGATAAAACTACATATGCTCATTGCAGCATCTCTGTATTATTGTAAGATCATCGCAGTCCGATCACGAACTCTCGATCTGTCCCTCTCATAAAAATTCTCAATAGATCATCTCGTCTCTTTTGGAGTAGGTAGACACATCCACTATCAACCAGATCAAAAAGGACAAACCATTACAGAGGTGAAGGTCAAAAGCTTTTGTTTCCAACTCCAAATCTAAATCTCTTCCACACTTCACCCTCGAAAATATATTGAACTGAAACTCTTAAAACAGATATCTGATATGTCGCAGTTTGTCGAGGGCTATATACACTGGCCTCGTGCCAGATATCGTCCTCTCTTTCTCGAAACCAAGAAATTCGCAAAACACACTTCACTGCAGCATCACATAGCGGAAAATCTCTAACTCTCTGAAAGGTACGCTCGACGCCAAATTCTGTTTCCATTTTCCTGCTGACTGGTGAATTTTGCTTGATGTAGTAACGGATATTCAATACGATGTCAATGAACCGTAGGTGTCAAGATTGATATCATATTTTACTCAGAAAAATGCTTTCGTATAGGGATGAGCCGGTAGGGTGATAATCTCTTGGAATGTCTGTTTTTTTCAGATAAATGATGAGATTTGGTGATAGATGAATCTGTAAGATAGTGGAAGGAAAAGTGATGGCGATGAATTTTCAAGCATTTTTCCTCTTGGTAACGAAAATTGAATCTGAAAATTTGCAACATTGCAGATTCAAGATGGGCCAGAAAAAACCTCGTCAATAATTGAGTGATAAAAAATTCATTGATTATGAAAGAGATAAAGAATCTTTAGAAGTAGTCTATAAAATATAAGATTATGTCCATTATACAGATTAACAATAACAAGTATAAATCTCATCATCTGGAACTCCATTCAGTCTGTAAATGCTCTGGATAAGCTAATATTTACATCATGTTCCTGATGTAAATGTATCATTCTAATGCATGCAACGAAATAATTCATTCTGCCTCACAATTTTATACAATGATTCTTTCTGTTTTAATGTAATACTTCGCTAAGGTAAGAATCACCCGATAAAAATTGTTTTTCATGAAAATATCATTCCATATCAAACATTCATCTTTTCAATGACGAAATAGATCTTCTCAGTTATCGGTTTATAAGCTTAACGAAAATGTCCACACTAAATTGCAAGACATAATTGATATTACCTCAAATCACGAAAGTAATCAGATTCTATGATTTTCAAAACTAGACTCAGATTTCCATAACTGTTTATGATACGCAAGTTCTCACTTTATATTCATATCTAGATATGAGACACATATCATAATATATAGGTAGACTGACCCATCAGAAGCAGATATAAAATCGCCCACGTTGAATTCTGTAAAACTCTTGATATTAATATTGCCTATGCGTTTGACCGCAGAGATATTTAAAATCTGATAAATAAACGACTAAGCAGTTGAAATAATTCCAGAGAACGGCTCAAATTATTCAAAATGGTCAACTTGTGCAGTAGCAGAAATGAATTACCCAACGATAATAATAATAATAATAATAATTCAAACCAAGAAACTGTTCCAAGCTGAAATACTTGGCATGTAGAACAATAACCGTATCGTGAAGGCAATGAGGATTTTAAAAAATCAATTCGCTGTAGTGACGGAAATCCCTGATGCAGTTATCCTCGAATCGACGCTCCAAAACTTTGATGGATCCATATCAGTTATTTCTGTGGTAGGCAGTTTAGATCTCCCATTTCTGCCACTTCTACGGCTTCCTTTTTCCAAAGAAATCGCTTGATTGCTGACTGATATGGCTCAACCTTTCGAAGGAACTCAGTATTATTGGTGTATGTTTTTTATTTCTCTCCTAAATCGAATTCGGTTCGGTTCTGATAGAAAATAAATGGAAAAAATTAATGTAAGAAAAATGGAATGAACCACCATATGATTTCAGTAAATGCTCAAATCATCTTCAAAAAAAAAAAACATCGAAATTTGTGTCAGAGTGGACTGGTCCATCGTGCAACAATTTCTGGTGGTCAAATGTATTAACCATACATGAAAAAATTAATAATTTTCAGGAAATTAATGGAAACTTGAGAGCATTCATTTAATAGTTTATGAATCGCGCCGTTGATTGTTGAGTCAACAAATACTTCTGAGAAACTCTAGAGTCTTTATGTTTTTGAATTTCAAAGACCGTTTTAAGCTCGTTCGACCCACTTTAGATTGCAGTAAAACGTGCCAGAAATCTCCAGCTCGTTATAACATATTCTCTTGGCTCAAACTGCATTATAGATCATAACTATGCTGTAATTTTACGCGAAAAAATGAACTCTCTTGCCGCAATGCGATAGAATCGATGTCCTTCCACACACAAATTTGTTTTATCTAACTGGCAATAAATTCTACTCAAAGCATTTGGAAATTAATCATTGCTGCAATACGGACATAACTTTTTGGCGAAGCAATTTTTTTCGGGCTTGAGGAAAGTGTATTAGAAGATGTTAATGAGATAAAACCGGAGGTGAGAGATTTGAAAAGAAAAAAAAAGTATGTGTGTGTGTGCTTCCATTGTAGTGATATCATGAATGTAAACGTTGGTTGATGATTTTTATACCGTCAGATAATCTAATTAGAGTATTATTAGCAAGTCTAACTGAAAAGATGTGTAAGGCAAGTTGATATTTTTTATCAGAGATTCAAGATGGGAACATATATTCTGATCTCTATTCAGGATATCAAATAATACTACTGTAAGGTCTATAAAGTGTTAAGACAAAGTTTCTTGTTGATAATCCATCTATGAATGTTTTCTCTGATGATTTCAACACAAAAATGTCATCGTTTTCCGGTTTTTCCGAAATGAAAACACATTCCATGCACTTGTTGAAAAATTTCTCAAGTTCTGAGTCTGTATTCTGATATTTGTGAAAAAAAAAACTATGAAAATTCATGAAACACTGACGTCAATGAACTCATGGTCAAGACATTACAAGATTTGGTACACGAATATCGAAGCCATTCACTTGATGAGATCAGATAATAAACGATCAGATCGTTGTTAAAACTACTTTGAGGATACCGTGTCGCCATCTGTTGAGATTCTTAGATATCAGATTCGATATTTTGCGCATGTCAGATAATAAATCTTGATCTTTGTTACAAACTAAACAAAAATTGATTGATTTCGAGGAAGGAGGAATCAGGTTGTAATAGGCTAGGTTCGCCAACATTATAAATTATTTAGCGAATAACTTTTACAATTTGCAAAAGAATTTTCCATCGGAAGACCTGCCGAAATGATCTCCAAAATAATTCGACAGGTATATCAATTTTTTTTTTTTTTTCAAAGATTTGCATTGATAGGATAATCTTGGAATGAACATGTCAACATATTAACTTAAAATCGAAGAATTGATACAGATTTTCAACGACAGTGATATTCTAACTCACATAAATCTTGAATGATCGATCGAGAGTATGTTGCTTGTATACGACTACAGCAAGACTGGAATTGAAAATTACATTTTGGAAATGTAGAGCTAAAAATCTGTGTGTTCTTTCGCTTGGATTCCAAAAGAGCCAAGTTCGAGATCATCATTAGTTTCTACGAGAATCCTGAAAACTAAATCATACGCAACAATAAAAACTTCGATCGATCAATCCCTCACTCTTTTCTACTGAATCGTCTGCTTGAATCCTACAGGTTTGAGAATTAATTGATTACAAATTTCAACGATCTCATATTAAGTATTCCAATCAATCACATTTTTCAAAAAAAAAAAAAAAAAAAAAAAAAAAAAAAATTCGATGACCGCTGTAAGAGATCCCTCAAAGAGATCGGGCTTGGTGTTCGTTGTCAAACAATCGGGCACGTATGTATCGATCGAGCGAGTATAGTACCGATCTCTCGATCCTGAATCATCGATTCCGGTGACGATCGATGATCTAGCGCGATCGATACTTCTACCAGGAGCGCATGATGCTTGAAGAGTTTATATCTTGGCGATCTTTCTGGCACTCCCAATCCGTCCCACTCCATACTCGTACACACACACACACACACACACACACACACGCACATGCGCGCACACACACATCTCAATAAATACTCTTCTCCTCTTTGACTTGTCGCGGATAAAGTCAGAATATTAGCTTCCCCACTCTTTATACGTCTATCTGTCTCACTTTTTGTTCTTATCCACTCACTCACACTAACTCGTATGTTGACTCGATCGCCGCGCGGCAGAAAATTCTATAAGAGCCTCATCAGCGCTGTTATTTTGATGGCTCTGGCCAAAGCTTGATTTTTGTCAAGTTTTTCGGGTATATATAATTCTAGTTTTTGTTCCTTTCGTGTTATCGCATCGATAAGGAGAGCATTTCCTACTTTTTCCTTTCAGCATGCCGTGTTGAAAGTAGATTTCGGCTACATAAGCGTTTTTGTAACTTTCAGAAATTGTTCTTTTTTTTATCGGAAGATTCCAATATTGGGGATATGATTGGATTTGAAATCATATGGAAACATTAGAAGCGGGATCGGAGAACCGAAATTTGTATAGGTGTAGGCTCATATGTAGGCTGGCGAATCGCAAGAGAGATTTGAAGTGTATAGCAAATGGAATACGTTAGATGTTGAAGAAAAGCATTTTTTGTAAGTCGATCTCGGACACTTGACGAAAAATCCATTGCTCGTAGTCGGTGATTTGATAAGCTCGACTAACCGTAAGTACTAACCAATACGGCCTAAACTCGTGTTGAAATTATTTTACTCCTATAACTGATGATAGATTTCGAATTTCCTTTCAAAAGTACGGGTGTTTTTCAAAATATTGATCATGTAATCGAACAATCTGTAAAAAATTCAGATTTTGATGACATTTTTGGAAAAATCTTGCCTCGTTATGATGACTCGGGAAGTATAAGAATTTTGGTTTATTTGAAAAATGTATAAACATTCATGAAATCTGAAATGACGAACTAGACTGAGTGAGCAAGATCCTGGAATCATCCACTTATCTATGTGATTTGAAAATTGAAGATATATATATATATAAACTTGTCTGTGAACGGAGAACAAACTCTTACCACGAAAAAAGCTCATGGTGAATCTCCCTCATGAGCAATGAATTAATCCGGAAGAATTACTCCAAACAAAATGGTGTTTCAAAAATATCTCGTTCTGAGCTTCAGAGGATATGAAGTATTATTGGATAATCATGAGTGCGTGTATAATTTTATTCATACAATTTGGGAGATCATGTGGTAAGAATTAAGAATACGAGATGAGCATCGGATTTCCAGGATCCATTCCACGGAAAGTGGCAGTGATGTATACGGTTTGAGCATAACGTCCAATCGTGTCTTCAATTTTATCCCAACGGGTTTGAAGTAACATTGAACAACAACAATAATGAAGAATTTTATATAAAAAAATACATCTCAGTGCGTGGAACTCAATTCCCCGAGTTTTTTTGGATCGCACTATGGTAATGAGCTTCCTTCGTTGTACCGATATTCTTATTTTGAATCTTCCGTTATGAATTTTCGGTAGCTAATGAACTAATAAGAACATCCTTGTGTGTGAGAGAGAGAGAGAGACTCGAAAAGTACTAGCAAATTTCAACATGTCACTTATCACTATCTCGTGAAGATGAGCTAGAAATGAGATTTTCGTTTCGAATATTTCGTTATGGAATTCCGGTCAATAATGAGCTAATCAGGCCATTCTTGGAGCTGAGACCCTTAAAAATTACTAATGAACTCCGAGATATCGATATCTCACGGGAATGAGGTTGGTATAAGATATATAAACAGCAGTTCCAAAGAAGTGCGAAATCATTGTTCAAAAAGCACCAAATTCAAGATGAAGCTGTTCGCTGTGTAAGTATACAATACTTTCTACATTCAAGTGAGTCCATCACATTGTACTATCCGTAGTGGTAATAATTCTGAACTTGGACTCACAAATTAAAGAATCATGATCCGAGATTATTGACAATTTGAATGGGCGTAAGGAATATCGTTAACTTTTTGATGAATTGTTTACCTGAATTAAGAAGATTCACATATTTTTCCTCATGCTACTCGGTACAAAGTTCAGGAGCCTAACCTCCCTTCGCCTTCCGGAATCTAATTACAAATAATCATGGAGTTTTTCCATGAAAAATTGCCGTGGACGTCTTCAGTTTTCTTATCGAAGTTATAAGATATAAGGGCCCATCCGGATATGAGTATTATCGCGAAAACTCACACGCTTTGGTCCTCAAAATCAAGAAGTATATCCAGTATACCGGTAAACAACTTTTGAGTCCACGGAACTACCACACATGGACCGGACATTTCGCCCTTGAAATAAATCGCAAAAATGATGGAGTCGACATTGGATCAGCTCCGTGTAAGCTTCATCTAATCCCATCATACTTTAGTGGAAAAAATTGTTCCCGCTCGGATAAATTGATTTTTAGTACGGTAACGTGGTTATACGTGAAACTGATAAGATCTTGAAAAAGTTAATTGGCTATATAATTTTCGGGTGTAAATGTTTATGCAGCACTCAGAATTCCGATTCTGGGCCTTATCTCACATTGGGATTTGATTATTTGACATGTTTCATTGAAATTTTGTTCGTGACAGAGTCCTTCAGAGTGAATTTGAAATGCGCTGTTGCTACTCTAAGAAATTATCTCAAATTCAGTGAAAATTCAATAACATGATTGAGGCACATGGCTCGAAGACAAAACTAACCATTGTGGCCATAATACGACCTACCTATATGTAAAATATATTGTATTTTGGAAGAAAAATTTAGGCGAACCTACTATATTGAGTACCTTGAAGCTGGCACATAGATTATGCTTGGAACTCCAATTATTACAATACATGGAACTGACATTCATCAGACCCGTAATCCTTAGAAATGAAAAAAGATAATTTGACGGATCGATCTGGAACTCTGAACCGAGTGTGATTCAATAGAATACGCGCATGAAAATTCAAATGGAGTGGTTTGAAGCTCACTAGTCGAAATGGGAATCCATTACACGTTCTGTGTAAGTTTCCGCGATTATACTCATGAGGAAGAGCCATTTCGTGTTACAAAGATTTTTTGTGACTTTCACGTTATGAGGAAATATCGCTTTTCCAGTGTGCAATTCCAATAAAATAATAATTGACGCTGTACTTCCACAGATTTTTCCTGTTGGCTTTCGTTACGATGGTATTGGCAGGGCCGATGAAACGCCGCGAAATCAAACCTAGTATCTACCCATGTAAAAATGGGAACACTGTGATCACATGTGAACACAGAGTCTAAGAACACTATGATCACATGTGAACACCTGTGGAATGATTTTTAAAAAAAATGTTAATCCTGGGAAGTTATTGTGGTCTAATTTCCCGGCGATATAGCATCAATAATTCACAGTATTGATTTTACATCACTCGAAAAACCCCCCAAAGTCAATCTAGTATTCTAAGAGAAAATGCAAAACTGAATCCATCCTTTTATTGGAACTAATATCATCATCTTCAAGATTCAAAGGGCTACTTGACAGATTAGTGATGAATCTGCATATTTAGAATGTAGTATTTCTCAGAATAAATTATATTTATTTCGAAAGATAACAAAAGTTGGTTAACGATCATATTCCTCATGTAAATGTGGGGACACTATGATCACATGTGAACACCTGTGGAACGATTTAAAAAATTTTTTTAATCCTGGGAAGTTGTTATGGTCCAATTTCCTGGGAATATAGCATCAATAACTCACGGTATTCGTCTTACTTCACTCGAAAAACACATAGGGAGAAATCTGATACTCAGAAGGAAAAATGCAAAATTCAAACCGTTTTTTATCAGAAAAATATCATTATCTTCAAGGTTTAAAGGGGTATTTGACAGATTGGTGACGAATCTGCGTCATTTGGAATGTAATATTCCTCAACATAAATTATATTTATTTCGAGATATAACAAGAGTTGGTCAACGATCCTATTCTACTCAGAGGCTAGAAATTTTCCACAAAAGTGACCCAAAATTTCAAAATGGTCGAGTCTATATTATTTTAGAAAAAAAGTGAGAATCAACGGTAAATCTGATTTCCTAGTTCGAAACAGGTACAGATTTACTCCAAAAAGTGACGAATATGCATACCCAAAAGCTAATATGTCAAGGAATAAGAAATTGTACACTCCTCACCAATCCGTCAAACACCCCTTTGAATCTTAAAGATAATGATGTTTTTTTCTAATAGAAGGATGGATTCAATTTTATATATTTTTCTCCTTTAATATTGGATTGACTTCGGGGGATTTTTCGAGTGATGTGAAATCAATACCGTGAGTTATTGATGCTATATACCCAGGACATTGAACCATAATAATTTCCCAGAATTGAAAAATATTTTTGAATCATTTCACAGGTATTCACATGTGATCATAGTGCTCTTGGACTCTGTGTTCACATGTGATCACAGTGTCCCCATTTTTACATGGGTACGATCATGAAAGATCAGTGCGTGAAGCAGCACCCTTTCGTAATCCGTGCGCAAATTACCCTTATGATGGATTATCTGGTGGTGGTGGTCGGTGTGAATACCCTTACCAGAACCTAGATTCCCCGCATATAGTGTACTAACACACCAACATCTAAAAGGCAACGGAAATGAGTACGCGTTTGATGTGAGGGATCTATCTTTCCTGTCTGACTTTCAATACTCAAAATCAGTGAGTATCTTGATAAATCTCATCGGTGTAGTTGTGCCTATCAAGTGATCTTGCTAATAAATAGATCAGCAAAAAAAATTGAAGAAATTTTCATTCAGCGAAACACCTGTAAACATCTTTTCATTTTTGTCGACAACGTGTCTTCGTGGATTATATTGCAGCCCAAAAAGATCATAATTCTTGGTGGACTTTGTTGGGGGGAAAGGGGGGGGGCAATTATGACCTTGACAATAACGAAAACTTATGACCTACTCGTCGATGAATGATTGATCCATCCCCGGCTTTATTGTGAATATAATAATATGTTCATTAGCTCAGCTGCCTTCAAAATGATAACAAACGGAGATTATGACCGAAATTTTCCGATCGGCTAAGGTTCAGGAGATCCAAGCAAATATGGTCTCTCATCGAGTCTCAGCATCAAACAAATTTCATGGATATGCGTAATTAGCTGCATCCACATTGACGTACGACAATCTATGAATACATAAATTTGATATTATTCACAAAGTTATAACAAAATGTTAGTGCATGCGAACAAACAATAGGTTAACGTTCCATGGTTTTGCACTTGACGGCAAAAAAGTTACCGATGTATAAGTACAGTTGCGCAAGAGAATGATATATAAAACCACCGCATAATATAGGCGCGCGAAAGTGAATGAGCTTGAGAACCTGATGTATGCACCGGCAAATCGTTCGAGTGCAAAATCATGAATAGAATTGCATATTGCTATGATACGGAGTATACACAGTGTACTATACTTTATAGACTTGATGGGAAGTTTAGCTGGATTATCGAGAATCGTGTGAACTCGATCTTTCGAACTGTTGTTGTTGAGATCATGTAATTCAAGTGTAAGATTTTCACGAGAACTTGAGTTTTACAATGAGATGATGAGTATGTATTGGGATATCTGACGGTGTTACCTTTGCTTATGAAAGAAATGGTCAGAAAAAGTTCATCATGATGATGTTGTAGAAAATGAAGTTCAAGAATTTTATGTGTTTTTCTTTTTTCGTGTTGATAGACTTTTTCTCATTTCAGTTTCACATGCAGTTAGACTGTTGCTGATGTGAGTAGAGATTGGTGGTCCCCATGCACATCAATATATATATCGATGCAGGGTATTGATAAATCCACTGCAAGTATACATTACACGTGCATTCACGCATTTGTGCATTCGTGCATCGAGTTTTCTGTTCTAAAGAATGTGGGGTCGTCTAATACGTGTTCACTTTTTGGAAATTAAGATTTTCCAATGAAGAACAAATCATTGCAAGATCATGACACGTGAGGAAGTTTATCGGTTAGAAGACTGTGACTAGTAACCCAAAACCCAGCCCAAAACGCTTAAGATTGGAGGACAGAGTAATTAAAACTGTTGACAATAGGGTGATTTCTGTAGAAGTTTAAAACACGCATACATTATGCTTCTGAGATCGTTGGCTCTCACCTGTGAAAAGCGAATTTTTAATCAGTGAACAGTCCTCGGAACAATCTGACCATATCGTCCGGAGCAAACCAGTGTTTACGTGTAATGTTTGTAGTTTGCAAATCGAGCTTTTATGATGGAAAGCAATCGACCCCGAGTAACAACTGATAAAAGAGTTGATTACTGGACTTTTTCTGACCAGAACGTGATGAAAACTAGGCCAAAATCTGTATCTTACGATCATCAACCAGAAACGAAAGCATGTGTTCTGATTTTACAAGATTCGCCTCTTCTGGATTCCAATTTTGATCATTTTGGGTTGTAAGCTACAGTTATCCAAATTTTCCGTGAGCTATAATCTCGGTATGGCCTGTTCTTGACTCAATTCGCTTCAAATTGTGGAAAAACTCAATTTTCTAAAAGTAAACATGTAGATGACCTAACCTTCTAGAGCAAAAAACGCTCGGGTGCACGAATGTACGTGGATTTTAATACTTTAATAGTATTGACCATATCCTTTTTTTTAAAGAATCCCCTGAGTTTCCAGATCTCCTAACATAACATGAGAAAATGTGTCTAGATCCATCGGTATTGATTCTCTGTCCATAATTTTCAGTGATAACGAATTTTTCATGAGAATTTCCACTGATGTCTAAATTTGATAGATGCAGATGGCTTTTTTTGAAGGATGAAGACATGATAGGTACGCACTCTTGTAAACTCACAAAAAATTACATTTTGGGGAAATTGTGATAGCTCAGCAATTGTGGGGCAAAATTAAATTTATACCTCGGCTCATTTTGGAGGTCTTGGGACAAGATGTGAAAAAATGAGTTAAAGTGCATAAGAAAATATTCAAGTAGACCAAAGCTATTGGGAAAACGACTTCAGGGGGGGGGGGTGTTGGGTACAATATCTTCCGAACGTTAAAAAATACAATAGTTCCAGCTTTAGACACTATCATTTGGGTGAGACAGCATTAGGCAGGTATAACACAGTCGAGCGTGGGATAGTGATTCCGAAACAAATAACCAATTTTAAACGAAGTTATTTGCAAGCTTTGAACACGCACCAATATTATTTCATCACCTGATCAACTTGGTAACAAGTTCATGATCAAACAGCATACAGAACTTTTTCATCGTCGTGTTACAGTCGTTCTTACACACAAATAGATCTACTGTATAACAATAACACTAGCAACACACCATTCTAACGATTAAATGTATCTCGAGACCCTCGAGCTCCATCAATTCTGATGGCTATTGGTGGCCTTTTCCGAAGCAAATTTATGATTTCCATGTGCTCTAGAGCAGATTTGCAAAACCTCTACTGCTACATTATCGTCGTGTATTATAGTCGATTATTCAGCAATAGTGAAGGGAATGGGCAAATGATAAAATATTGAAAATGGTGGGACCGCGTGCACACTACACATCGCGAATGATAATATATCTGTATGTATGTTGGATAGGTTTATGTCGTGAGATATGCAATGTGAGGGCATTTGAGGGAGTGGCAAAACCGATTTCTCATTATTTAGGATGTAATATACTCGTGAGATCGTTTGTCTAGCACGCATTAATCAGGTCTCAATTTTTCAGTAATTCAATTGATGTTACCGAATTTTATCTTTCCCTAAATCTAATATGAGATTATCAGCTTATTAACATTTGAGGTGGATAAAGGTGTGTTTCGCAAGGGCAAAGTGCTTTGTGGGGAGGTAAACCTATAATTATTGAAACTTTGTGTTTTTTCTTCTTTTTTTCAATTTGCTTACTCGATTTACCAAGCGTCTATGGGAATAGCCACCTGAATTGGGAAATATAAAGTATTTCTGAAGAGCTCCCCCCTCCCCAAACGTAGGTGGTTGAGTCAGATGAGTCCCAAATTTTAAGAAAATCTTTGGGATCAATAAAAATTGACATCCTAACGAAATGTTCACATTGTTCGAGTGCCTTACATCATACAAAGTAGATTTCCAATTTTTGAGATTCTTTGTAATAAGTTGAAATGGACGAACTTGGTATTGAAAAAATGTGAAGAAATTCTGGATATGCTTGAACGTTTCAGAAACGAATACTAGTGGTAAAGAGAGCCAAATACTGCCAGGGAAGCACTAAGATGAAAAACTCAACAATTGAAAAGCAAAAGTTACAGTCTTTTGAATATTTCTCGTCTTTCTATCGTGCCAATGTTACTTGAATACTTTGATACTGATATCTCAACCAGAACATATATTAGGGGATTGAATGGGTTGATAATTAACCCATTCGATCCCCTAACTATTATACCTCTTGGAATCGATTAATCTAAAACTCGTACATTTGTGAACTTTTTACTAGTATGTTGTCAGATTCAATATCCATATGGTGACCCGCGAATCCTCTTATTGGAAACAACTAACAACCCATGAGATTTCCATAACCTACTCTGATTTTTGATCAAATCAAAACAAAACATAGAAAGTTGTGTATGAGCGATTCTGGAGCAAGCTCAAAAAAGCTGACAGCAGGGATCTTTGGTGAAAAATCAAAGAAATTTTCCCGGTTGGTACTATATTGAAAATCTACAAAAAATATTCCTTCGTATTTTTGGACCCCCCACACCCCCTACTCCGGGGGCCAGAGCGACCGTAGAAGGCAGGGCTTTCTCAAGTCTATTTTAAAAAAATAGTTCCGATGTGACTTCGGCGCATTTTTTCGTCAATGTAAGTACTTCACAGAAATAAATCATCCAAAATTGATTATCGACTCTAGTGATTTCTGTGAGTTATTCACTGAGAGCAAATTGGACGACCTAAATCCAACTAGAAAGGTGAGGATCGACTTCTTCCAAAAGTTGTTCTGAAGTTTTCGGAAGAACATACAATTTGCCCATTGGTAAAAGTCAATTTTTACCATTAAGATATACTTCTACACTTTTCGTAGGAGCTACAGCCGATAGGAGTTGATCAACCCTCGAAAGAGTAAAAAAATTCAGGACTAAAATACTCAAAACATCCATATCATTCTTCCACAGAAGTTGTCCAGTGTGCTCTTCAAGATACCCTCTTTCAGTGGAAGAAAATTTGGTGGAGGTGATTTTTTAGAATTTTCTCGCTAAGCCTTACAAATTGCCAGGTTTTGCTATTTTAGCAAAAATGCATCATTGGCTACGGTGACATTATACACTTCTACATCTAAACTAATGTATACAAATCTGTGTGGCAATACTCCCAAAAGTACCCACAAATATGTATAATAAAGACTTACGAAGAAGAGCCTCGAGCCAGGGCAAGCTGTAGGTTCTATACCGAGTCAAAAAGAGGCATTATTTTGGCTTTTTGGGCGCAGACGGCCGTGAGCATGATTTTACTCGTTCTAGCTCACAAATGAGATGACAGGCAAGGATAACGATTCAAGCATACATCCCCGACTCGAAATAAGTGATCAGTTCAGCTCTAGAACGTCGTCTAATACCTCAACGGAGTCCGGACTTGGCAACAGAGTCTAAGTTCTTTTGAGGCAGGAGGGCGGTTTTTTAGGGCAAAACTGACCACGAGGTTGTATTTAGATATAGTCCTTCTAGGTCAAAAAAGTATGTTTGGATACTCATTTTAGCTCACTATCTCATTCCTAAGCCAGAATCAGTAAAATCATACTGACGGTCACGTTTGCCCAAAAAACCAAAATAATGCCTATTTTTGACTCGGTAGAACCTAAAGCTCTCACTTGGCTCGAGGCTCGTCTCTGCAAGTTTTTACACATATTTGGGGGTGCTTTGGGGAGTACTTCCACACAAGTTGGTACACATTAGTTCAGATGGAAGCATATGCGACCGTGTCCAATAACGCCGTTTTTGCTAAAATGACGTTACTCGGCATTTCGTAACGCGCTCGGCAAGAAAAATAAAAAAAAAACCATCACCTCCGCCAAATTTCTCTTACTGAAAGTACTTACTTTAAACATTTTTTTCTGGAAAGTACTTACGTCGACGAGAAAAATGCGCCCAAGTATGTAAAAAAAATTGGAATCTGTCTCATAATCATAACTCAAGTTATGATTCTTTTAGAAGAGGCTTGAAAAGGATCTCAAATGGCTCTCCGACAGGCTCTAGAGCCTATAGTCATCTACAGTGGAAAGGGGGGGGTGGATAAAAAAACTTTGAAAAATTTGATTTTTTTCATTTTTCACCCAGACGCCTGTATGCACTTCATAAGTCTGGGAATTTTCAAAATATTTTCTCCAATGTCAAAAGTATTTCATAAGCCATTATTTTTGTTTATTCTAAAAATTTTTAAAAAACTGTGATGCACTAGTATTAATGAACTCTTTTACATTATCTAGGATGCTCTCTCGTAGAACTTTTCTTTGCCACCCAAAAAAGAAATCAGAAATTACCTAACGATGAATCCAACGTGAAATTAACATTCAACATTCACTATTAGAATCTAATCAAACACGCTTATTAGAATTTGTAATGAAATCCGAAGTCAATAATCAAGCCCCAGATCACACGAGAGCTAAAACTTTAATTTTCCTTCCGGAAAATCTTCCCTTCTATTCTCATCGTCAACTTTTTTCCACCACACTGAGGCTACAACCCCCCAGTTCAACCCCTCAGATCTCATCCAAAGCTTCTCAATCCATCCACCTCATCACCTCTTCTATATACTCGCACGTGCGTATCTTACGTCCGTCTATATACCACAGAAAGCGAAAACGAATGGTCAGGTCGAGTGAAGAGTAAATTTTGCGTGTGTATGTGTAGGAAACCCTCACATCCATAGAATATTAGACTTGTTGATATGAATGGACTCGTGTGTCGATCAATAGAACGGAATTCGCTCGCAAAATACTTAGATAGCTCAAGGTCCACTTTTGGTGCGATATATATGTATATATGAATGAAGGATGTACGCTCATGGAAAAATTTCATTTGTGAGATTCTATACCTATTCCTGTAGAATGTATGTATAGACTCACGGTAGAAGGTGGCAGGAGGTGAAATTCGGTTTCAAGTAGTTGATTTTTTGCTGAGAAGTATTTACAGGAATACAGTAGACACCGGCGAGAAAAGGTGATGGACAAATATACGAAAAAATACGCAGAGAAGAGTTTGGAAGGTGCGGGCCGATGTCTCATGGGAACGTATTCTGACTTGTGTCGGAAATTTACTGTATAAAAGAGAATCTTCACTTGCGCCAGTGAATTCTAAAGCGGAATCTTGTTTGCGAGACTTTCTTACATTCACTTTTTCTAGCTGTCATAGGGTTTTCTAGATTTGAGATTTTACACACAGCTTCAAACGCGAATTCCGTATGCGAAACGAGTAAAAACAAATCAAGAATATCTTCAAAATTAAGTTCTGATTACACCAACTAGAGATACTTCAAATTTCACCACAGCCTAAAATTTACTTTTGAATAAAACTTTTTGAGAATATCCCATCACGACGAGCTCATTTATATTGGCAATGATGATTATAATCATCAAGGTTTACAGTACATAGGTGTAGTTTGTCGTACGCAAGATAATACTTATGAGGAAGAAAAAAGAAAAAACAGGAGAGAATAAATTCACCAGTTAACATTCGATGATCCAAATCATCAAAGTATAAATTGACCACAGTCTCGGCGGAAGGGATACAAGTGCTGCAGGAAAGCCTCAAGGTCCGACCTTGGGGTCATTGCAAAAAATCAGTCTTGCAATAACGGATTATCAATTTTGATTTTTAAGCTGTAATGGATTAGGGAAAGGGACGCTCCTGAGTTTGAAGTCTGGCTTAAAAAATTATATTAGGGGCTGAAGATTCGTGTTTCTTTAAATGTTTTTGATCTAAAAACGATGGCGTAGTCGGTTTTTTAGAAAAAAAATTTTTTGACTATATTTATTTTTTTGTTTGCGCCTCCTTCGTCTAGTCGTCAAACTCATACATTTCATCCAAAATAATAAAAATTACCCCCAAGAAAATTTACAGACCGATTTTTCGGAATGATCGATATTTTTCGAGTTCTGAGGCATTTCAACATGAAAATTCCGAATTTTGACCCGGAAAAATGTATCTATAGTTTCACAAAGTTTGATGGATCGATTTGTAATGTTCACGCGGTTTCGGGCTGAGATGGTAGATACGGGTGGATCTCCTTCTTGATTGCCCGATGCCCTATAGGTATCGGACATCAAGGAGAGAGGGATTTTACCACGCCGGACCCACCTATTGGTGGGCTCCACCCAAACCCGTGTTCCGCATGGTATGACCTGCGTGGACTATGCGTAGTCCGCGTAAGCTGAACCAGTCCGGTGTCTGGCGATACATCTGAGGGATCTTGATTGCAGATTTTGCCTTCTAACCACCTTAAAAAAAAAAAGGATCGATTTGTGAATCTTTCGATGATGCTTTTCATAATTTTGAAGAAACTGTCGTGTGGATTTGGCAATCTAGCGGAGGGGGCGTAAACCAGGAAACGAATATGGTCACAAAATTAATTTTGATAAATCGACTAATGCCATCGTGTTTAGATCGAGAAAGATACATGGAAAATTGAATCTTCAGCCCCCATGAGTTTTCAGGCCAGACTTCAAAATGAGGATTGCCCCTCCCCCCGATCCCATGATCGTCATCAGGCATGCATAAGAATTTTCATACATTATATTTTTGAGCGGATAACCGTTTTCGCTATTTGATTTTCGTCCATTTTTCTAGAAAAAAAGAAGAAAAAAATTATAATTCAAAAATCACCCAAGGAGCTGACTGAGGACCTTACATATAGGAAACACCCCTAATGTAAAACTACTGTCATCGGGTCTCACGTTCGCAGATTGCAAGTTAAAAGATTGAAATTTTCCTAAAAGTAGATATCTTGTCAATGGCTTTTAAGTATTTATCTCGACGCGCAGTCTACCGTTTTCGAACCATTTGTGTACCTACAAGAAGACGACGGCAACACTCTCACATTTGACATTTTGAGAAATGATCATAAGTTACACGCATATGTAGTACACAAAGGTGCAAACGATAGCGAAAAAGACGACATTATTGGTTTTGCCGAATAACAAGCCGACAGAATACCAGTGGCTTTGTGATTCTCTGATCGAATAGGTATAGTGAAGAATATATGCGACTATGAGATGAAAGCGAAGTCGGTATCTTTCGAAGAGTATATGGGTGTTTCCAAACGAAAAACATCAACTGTCAATAGTGATATGTATTTGTGATTGACTCAACCATCCTCTTGGTAGATGCTGTGATAATTTCAACCCTGAAGCACGTATCTCCACCAGGCTGCCGAAAAAATGACTTGGAAAAATAGCATTGAACTCGTACAAATTAAATTATTCGTCGCAAATTGTGAGATTTTCATCTGATCTGGCAATTTTTTGCTCTTTACGTAGACAGTTAATGAAAAAAATTAACCGAAAAAACAACGATCGAATCACGATTGCAAACATAAGCTTCATCAGCAATGCGAAACTACTTCGATTGTTCGAGTCTTTTATCAGTTGTAATATGTTAGCCGGATCGGTTACAACTGAGAAACAGTAGAATAAGCGATTTTAAAATTTTCACTCAGTGATAATTCAGCATCATTAGAATTTATTTGCCGAAGAAATTGAGTGCAATGCCCTCGAGAAAATGTTATAACAGGCTGAAAAACACAACGAGCATATATTTTGAAACAGTCCTAGATACATCGCGTAGATTCAAAAGATGTAGTGTCGATGAATTTTGGCAAGCGGAACAGGTATTCGAGTGCCGGTATGTATTTATTGGCTGATTCACAAAACCTCGTTTCTAATGTGTCCCACGTCGTATATCATCGGTCGATGTTGCCAATGTAGTTTCTTAGAAAAGAGTTGTACAATTTCTGTTCACGATTTTTTCGATGATCAACAAGATCGTAACGATTTTGACTATTGGTATTCGATTACAAGGACTGTGACAACGTTAATGATGATGTTTTAATATTTTTTGACGGATGAAAAATTTTGAGGAGGGTCAGAAATTGATTCCATTGAAATTTCATACAAGAGTTTTGATTATATTTCATCAATTTTCAGAACTGGTCATAATCTGGACAAACAATATTGTGAATATGGGCATCCTTTATATTTTCCAAAAATGAATAGGTTTCAAACTGAATTTTGGCTACCACGAGAAACAAATTTTCATTTGATCAAGCCCCTCAAGATTCATCATATCATGACCTTGGCTCTAATTTCTCTTCACTTAATGATTTAGAATCTACTTTTTGAACTACATATTTATGGTCTGATTTGTTTGTCAAAAGATACGTCAACTTTGGAAATTGATTTTAAGCGATGCAATAATAACGTTGATAATAAATCAATTAAGAGACCTGGATCGAAGATTGCATAAAAAACATAATATCTGGCAAGCGCATCTTGTGCAACACGATCGACGAATTAGTTAAATGAGCTCCTTGATTCGTTTATAACTGATTCATGAGTCATTTAGTTATAATGGCATATACGGTCATCTTACATTTATCATGCATTTAGATCATTCAAGGATGAATTCCTCCAAGTGAGTAAAAAATACGGAAATAATCTCAATGCGATGCGAAAAGTGAAGTGTGCATAAGTATATATGTCTCGAGCTCTTCTTCGATTTTATCGTATAACGCTGATGTGGTGATTTATTAAACCACGCCCAAGTCAAGTTGGCATCTTGTTTCATTGAATGAGTTCTTATGGTGAAGAAGTTGGTCATAGGTACTTCTAAAAGATAAATTTTATTCATTTACTACTTTTTAAGGAAAAATTCTCGCGCATTGTGGCATGCAGAGTGTTCAATATGTATTCACAATAATAATTATAGAGATAATACAGCATTTTGGAAGTTACGACGATAAGACAGCGTGAGAAAAAAAATAGATAAAAAACAGAAATGAAAATCGATGCTTATTCAGGTATAAATGATCAGTCACAAGTTGAGCTCACATCGAGCTTGCAGGCAATCATACCTGTTATGATTATATTCGGTGCTAAAATTTTGTCAGCAAATAACACAATTTCGAAATAGAAACGAGACAAGCAGTTTTCAGCTGTTATAATTGTACAGTATACGTGAAAGAAACAGGGTTATGCAGTGGAGGAAAATATCACAACACTCATACCAATCAGCTTTCATAATAATATTCCTCTCAATCACTATATTACTTTATTACTTTTTCGTAATTCAGTGCATGCACTTATTTGTTTTTTATATTGAGTATCTATACAATTGGATTTGCAAAATTCTTGCGAAAAATGATGATGGAGACATAATTAAGCAAACGGTCAGTTTGACGAAGTGATGACCAGTCACTAAATTTTCGTTGACCAAAGGATGAGATAAATTTCTTAGACTTATTGAGATCATTCAACTGAACGTTGATAACATGAATGGAATCAAATGGTGGTAAAATATCAATTAGTAAATAGTTTTATCTCTTTTCAAAAGCTAGTGATATTGAAAGTTGAGATTTTGTTATGCCAGTATAGTTCGTAGGAGATTCAATCTCGTTATGGGGTCAACGGCCTACGATCAGTACACTAATATTCATAAATTAGTCATTGAAAAAGTTAATGAGAATTTTACGACCCATTTAAAATCAACCTGAGTTACATTGTGGTCAATCTCTAATTTCATGACTTCCAAGTAGTTGGTGTATCACAAAACGCCCTCTCTCGATGTCAAAACTAAAACATAAAATCTCGATGAAATTCTAGAATTTTCACACGCCTCAAAGACAACGACAACCAGACGATTGCCAAACTCCGCTCACAAGCGCCAAAAAAATTTATTTACGCAAATCAGACGCAATAAAAGCTCGAATAAAAGAAAACCAAAAAATTTCCTCCTTAAAAATCACCATATCTAATCATAAAAAATAAAGCTCGTATCCTGTAAATTGCTTTAACATCGTCTCGACGAAAAAAAAAAAAAAAAATTGAAGGAAGATAAGAAAACAAAAGAAGAAAAGTGAGAGTAGTATAGACAGACAAAAGCTATAGTGAAAGCTCGAGGATTATTTCAGAGCATCGTCGTCGTAGTCGTCGTCGTCGTCGTCTGCCTAAAGCTCTGGAACTTGAGTCTACGCGATTTGGTACTCTCTCCAAGTGCGACCCGTTATTTTGAGACATACAAACTTACGCAGCAAATTCAAGTCGGATATATACTTCACATATACCTATTGCTTGCACTCGATCTGATATATTGTACGTTATGTCTGTGGAGGTATTTCCTTGAAGCTCGTTATTCGCTTCTTGCTTTGCGGCAGCTTTTCGTTTATCGCGCGCAAGCTTCTGTGTTCTATACTGTTTTGGAAAGCGAAAGCTTTTTCGTTCCAAGGCATTTTGAAGGGAAGGAGATGAGTTTTTTTCTTTCTTATGATGGTTCGAAGTGTGATGAGTTTTTTGAAAGATGATGGGTGTTACGTTGAGTCGGGGTTGAGATCAAAAGGCAGATGTCTGAATTTTGGAGGGACTACTAATTTTCGGTGTCGGAGTGTATCATGAGTGCATGGAATCGTATGATTTATTTAGGCACTAACGATTTTTGAGTAGTTCCTCAGAAGGTTTGTGTTCGGAAATCATGGATTATGTTCATATTTTCAGTATGTGTCTTTATAAGAGATGCCCTGCAATCACCACATTTTTGTCAACTAGGTTAAGAATAATCGAGAAAAAAATCATACCCATATATTAAAACAGCAAAAATCGTAAGATAAAGATGCCAGAATTTAGTCTCAACCAATCTCAAGACTCTTATCGTGGATTTTTGTAAAATTCATTCTGCATATTTGGACTCTGGATTTCAAATCATTGCTTGAAGTGTTCTGGTGAATTAAGAAATGAGATTGGTTTCCATCAATTTGTTTCTTTCCATATCGAAATAGAACTGTCTATGATAGGTTGCAAAAATAACTGAATGAGAAGATATGATAAATTGGAAATAAAATTCCTATAAGATTTAGACGAAGATCAACCACCAGCCAAAATGAGATTGCAATCTCTTGAATTTAAGTCATTTTCTCATCGCGTTTCTCTAGAAGAATTGTCAATTGCACACTCTCATGAAAACTTTCAATAAATTCCAGAGTGCTGAGATTCCAGCTTCAAAGTTTACTTGTCAGCGAGTCAACGAAACTCCTAAAACTTGGCAAGTTTCGCATACTAAGAGATAAACTTTTAGAAGAATCCACAGAAATTGCACTTTGAACTTCTCTCTCATAGATGACAGTTGGATAAAGTGTTTTGGGGATTATCAAAATATCGAACCAAACACCACGGTACGCTATGTATAATACTGAATTTATATGGGCCACGTACCCGGAAGTTCAATTAAAATTCCACAAACAGGAGGGCACATAATTTAGTGTATACTTCGTTAGACACTCTATTCAATGATATAGCGTGAACACAGATAGTAGGCACACTTCTTAGCCTTTCTCTATGTAGATCCTTCTCTTCTGCAAGTGGTCTATAATTACCGATCCGAGACATCTGCTGCATGCCAACGGATTACGAAACGCATAACACGTCTTGTCACTTCAAAGAAGCAGAACAATCAAAAGAGGGTCGGAATTTAGCAACAATTACGTAAATTTCAATAGCATATTATCATGATGTTAGCAGTGAAGTCTTCACGAAGCATCGAGTGAATTTTGTTCCTCGATATTTTAACGAATATTGATCGAGTTCACATTCGTAACTTTGAAACCACATCACATTTGCTATCATTGGAAGAGTTAAAAGTTATGATCATTTATGAATGTTTGATCAACTTTCTCACGTCGTCACGTCTTCCAAATCTATCAGAATCTTGGTTTTTCTTTGCTTTTCATTGGAGCTGGAAATGTTCTTCCAATATGTGGGGCAACGCAATGTTTTTGATCCCCAAAATCATAGGTTCCGTATATTTTGCAATATTCATAGTAATGCATTGAGAGTAAGACATCAATTTTTCACTTTCTTAGGAAAACTCCAAGTATCACCTCACATCATATTTTGAAACGTCAATCCGTACACACGCTATAAGGGGTTTCAATATCTTATCATATCCCGGGAGTTTTCCGAATTGAATTTTGTGGTTCTGGCGTGCGTTGACACTATTCAACTTGTTTGAGCTTATTCAAAGATCTTGAGATGAAGTTTGAAATGATTTGAGATGCATCCAAAGGAATTAAACATCAAGTTGGAAGCATCGACTACGTAGTGAGTATCTTTCTACGCCAATATTTCCATCAATGAAGTAATTGGGATTCAAATTCACTGCCACACTTCCAATAATCCCACCAGCCCTTCCATACTGCTTCAAATGACATTTCACGATTGATTACACGCTTAAGAATCCCAGCAGTGACAATGTAAATTCTTCAAACCTCCAAAACCCCACTTCCACCCGACATAACCCCAAAAGGAAAAAAACCAACGCAATCCTACCACTAGAGGGTCACCCACAATCCAGAGAGTCCAAAGCTTATATGCACGTGTCATTACTCATCGGTACATTGCATTACAGAAGACCCCATGATACCGAGCTTGATACTCATACTCTCACCAGGATGTCTGTACATTGCTCTAGTGTGGAAGAACAATAGTCCAATCGGAAACTTGCAGGGGTGCAAACCCCATATACAGACCAATGCTCATCATAGTCTGGCACTATATATGTTGAACATTTAACGACGCGTGGATCCAGAACATTTTGCAGCATCACCCCTCAATGGCATTAGACACATGCCATAATACGAATGCTAGTCTCACCCTAGACTATCTTTAGACATGTATATGGGTAGTATAAGTACAACTGGGGTGGTGAGAAGAAGTTGATGACCCATGGAGATCGATAAGAGAAGAGACTTTGTATACTGGGAAGAATTGGTTCTGGCGAAAGTTATATCCGATGTGGCAGTTATGGAATCCTTCAATGAGTAGACAGGGAACACACCTGGTATTTTCGAAAACGTTGGTTACTGTTGTCGGAATTGAAGTTACTGGAAACCGAGCGCAAGTTGTTTGTTTTGTTTTGGTTTGTGGGAATAAGTTAGGGATACTCGTCGCATTGTGGAGGAATTGTTTTGGAAGTTGGGGCTATTGTTATTATTGTGACAGCTGGTTTCATGGTATACACAGGTGACATAGAGTTTGACTTTCCAGTTTGGGTACGAATTAATTTGGAGACAGGTTTTATAATTAGGAAATATGACCATATTGGCACTCCTTTTGATTGTTCATGAAGTACTCACAGAGTCTGGTTGCAGATAACAAGATTCATGGTAAATATGGAGTGAGAATGATTATGACTAAATTCAAACAAATGCGAGGTTTCTGAAGAAAAAACAAAATCAGTGACCAGGAAGAGCTCAGTATATGGAAGGCTTACGTCAAATGTCGCGTGAAGTATGAATGATACATTTTCATGACTTTCTGTAACCCCTAGCTTTGCCCCTATAGCTTATACAATCAGTATGAAAAAGGTTTTTGCTCATCTTGGAACACATAAAATGTATGAGAGTAAAGGAGCGAACGCAGCTTTTACGACTCTTTGTTTGGCGAATATGTATGGAATGGAACAGAGCTACATCAAGAGTCTGGCGGATAACCATCGGTGGTAATTTCGTATATCTCACACGAGATAGTATTCCTGGTCGACTTTAAGGACTTACCAGGAGAGCATCAGGTTTGTGGAACAGATACGAGAACAGGGATCTTGATGAAACTCTGGGAATCATCTTGTTTTGGTGAAAAATGAAGGTATCTCCAAGGGTTAAGTCCAATGGACTTCCCATCCCGAGATACAGCTATCGAGGTTAGCATTGTTTTGTTAGTGTATCAATATATGTGTCTTTTTAACATGGGCCTATATAGACAATGTTAATTTCCACAATCGTATCGCCACAACCAGAAAGGAGGCCTATTGGACTTAACTTCATTTTTCAGCAAAACAACATTATTCCCAGAGTTTCATCAAAATCCGTGTTCCGCAGACCTGATGCTCTCCTTTTGTTAGTTTGTATCTGATTAAACATCCGTAAAGATAGAGGATGTGCAAAGCAAATTTTAAACACTGAATAATGGAGCATACTCAATCATGAATGTGAAAATTCTAAGATTGAGTCTATTCGGGTTGAGAATCTTAACTTGAGGTGCTGATATGACTATAATACAGAATTCGAAGTCATTTCAAAGATTATAGGATATGGTAATCGTTGTCAAATAAAGTCACATCGTCTGTTGATAATATTTCAAACAAATTAAGCTATTCGGACCAATGGCTGAGAATACTAATAACGGAAATTATAGGAAAACTCGATAGAAATTACTCGAAAGAGAAAGGATCGAGACGATGCAATATACAACCGCACAATGAATCGACGATACGGCAGCGGTGTAGGTATATTATGATAATTTCATCCGCGCATATAGGAGCGGCTCGCGCCCACGAACTAATAGCCATTTGCAAACGTTATATTGCGATACAGACTCTGTCTCACACATCAATACAAAACTGCATTGCGGCTGTAACGAGGTGTAATACTAGTGCATTGGTCACGTTTATATTCTGTTGTGTGCTACTATCGTAGAGAATAACTGCAAACACAGTGTGTATTGAATCCTTGAATTCGTCAATTCCATATTGCTGACAAAAGGGGGGAAAGTCTGAAAGGGAAGAGCCCGGTTTTTGGGAGATTACCTAGTCGTCATGACATGGGATGAATCGTCGAACATCCGTGCGTCTCATTCGTTTTTTGAATGGATCTGGTCGTGCAAAGGAGAGGCTATATCTGCAAAATTTTTTGAGAAGTTATTCAATGGTTCAGATCGCTTGCAAAAACATTAATAGCAAATTCTGCTGCACTTGATATTAATAGACTTTCAATAAATATTAAATCTTGGCACTATGGTATCAGAATAAATTTTATCTTGGATGCACAAACGCGATTTCCATCAATCTTTTCAGATAACTCTTTCATTGGAAAAGTTGAAAAAGTCCTTTTCAACATCAGAGAACTTCGTTAAAACCGTTAGGTTTACAGTAAATTCTGTCTCGATGCTTTGAATGCGAGGGATTATAGGCCCTGTCGATGCGTGAAGTAAATGTTACCAGTCATTGGAAGAATCAGCAGTTTATGAGATCACTGTTGGAAGCAAACATGTTCTGGAACGTCGCCATCTATTGGCCCCGTTGTATTTCTTGAGGAAATGTTTCGAGAGTCAGCCATATTGGATTTTTCTGACATCTTAAATAACACAGAAGTTTGGCCCCAATAAAGTTCACTTCAATGGCAATCATATTCAATGAAGTGAAGTATGGAATAAATGGTCATGCATTGTTAAGCGATGAAAATTACAAATGTATGTACATTCGATTGATATAGCAATGTTCCCGTGAGAAGTACAACACCATCTGCCACGAATCATCTTAGATAATACTCAAGAGATAAAATGTACATATTGAGTGAATACTTTGTAGAAGTCAGAAAAAGGTATTGTGGATTATATCTTCTACTGGCTATCATCCATCGCAGGCTAACATCAAAATTTCATTTCACGAATCTATCTAATCAGCACGATAAATACACAAGCAGGAGATATCACCCTAGACAACTGAAAATATTAACCTAAATGGGCGATGGGAAGGGAGGGATAAAAAGTGCGTCCTTCTTGATGACCTAAGCAAAGTTTTGGCATCGATTGCCGACGGGATTACCGATGATTAATCTAAAGAGTAAATTAGCGAAACGCGTCCAATTATATACCATTCCTGATGATCGTTGAATGTATCATACGAGATCTGTATTACGTTCATCTCGAACATATGAAATGAGCTTTAAGAGATGCATAAAATACAATGGGTCATCGAATTAATATAATTTAATCCAAATCGGTAGAATCGGATTATACACGGTATTTATCGCTCTTGACATGGAGAAATGAAGATTATATGAAAATACAGCAAGGAACTCTTGAATGCGTGAAAATGCAACCAAATGTTAATCATGTGTGCTAGAGTATCTTGATTGCAAAGTATTGAAACATTTTTTCTCATGACGACTCTCGGTAAAAAAAATTTGGCGATAATAGCTGAACGAAACTGTCGGATCTGGTAACATGTCGGTCACCAACTGATGAAGTTAGTTTTGAAAGACTATGAATTCTTATGTGTACAATCAAGTTTTCATATATTAGTAGAAACTGGATATAAATAATGATTTACTAAATAATTTGCATTGAATGGAGTTGCAGCAAACTCGCGATAGATGATTATCTCAATGTTTACAGGGGTCAACAGCTCGATCATAATCAATTGCACACAAGGTTTATGGTACCATTCACACACGAATAATGACACTCGAGGAACGAATAAATTGATTTTGTAAGATGTAAATTGAAACTATTCCAGACAGCCCCATGCAGTCAATACTCAATAGTAAATACAATTTATATTATCTTAGTGTTGAACATGATGTATTTCATCCATGAATTATTGATTATAAAATTAGCCATGTTGGTATAAAAAATGAGATCTGATATCCTCAATCGCTACATAATAATTATGCAATATATTTTTTAGTATCGGGTCTTACAAGTTTTACAAAGTGCAAACTTTTCAGAACCTCACAATATTCTCAAAATCCTACAAATTACAAACAATTTACTACAATAAAATCAGAACCGATTGAAAACCAAAAATCCAATGCGTCCAAAATAATCATATTATATCCGAGATGCGTATAACTCTCAACAATCGAAAATTGAAAAAAAAATAATAATAAAGCCATGCCACGGCCTTGTGGATAAGGTCCTTGCCTTCAACGCAGAAGGCTGGGGTTTGAATCTCTCGGCCGGCACCAATTTGAATTTTCATAAGTGCTTTTCGGTGGTTTCGGTGATTCGGAACCCACCTTAAACTGTAGGTCCCGCAGAATAACCTCGAAAAGAGGTTGAAGATGCGTTAATAGAAAAAAAAAACAATCGAAAATAAAATTGCAAAATTAGCCAACAATAAGATTCATCAACCCATCAACTCGTTACCCTCAAACAACAGAGAAATACAGGAATCCCCCTAAATACTACGCATTTCAAGCAGAAACTCTCAAAAGCCAACTTGATTGCTTTTCCGCTTAGTCACCTTCTCAGAGATATATCCATCCCCAATCACCCTACTCCACGTCATCATCAATGAAAGCCAGAACGATCCCCTCAAACTGATGAGCTTCAATATATATAGCCGAAAAGGTATTATAAGCTATCGCACCAGATCTGTCTTATCTCATAGTCACCATGACGAGGTTGCTGGGAAAAGTCTCTCACTTTTCGGCCTAATGGATCCTTTTCTTTTCTATATATCTATATATATATCGTACTACTATAACCCTGACTTTGCTCTCACTCTCGTCTCGCAAAAGTGCGCACAGTTTTTACCTTTTGTTTGAGAACAACAGTTTTGGTAGTAAGTATATAGAACGTGCAAAGAAATGAAAAGACTTTGATGGTTCTTTGGTTAAAGAGGGTTACTGACCGACAGACGAGAAGAGGAGTGAAAAGAAAAAAAAATACGAATTTTATGCCCGAAACGGAGATGAGATGTATGAATTGTGAAATAGTGCGTGCGAGAGTGAAGTGTTCAGAGCTTTTATGTGCTTTTGGGCGGAGAAAAGTATTGATGGATAATGGATTTTTATGTAGGGCTACTTTCATGTTCTGAGTGTTTGGTAAAAAAAAAACAATTACAACAGCAATTTTTTGAATCAAAGTTGGTAAATTAAACATCCGTCAATTCGGGCGTAAGTCAAGCTGGAATATTATGAGGTCTATTTTGTTTATCAACTATTTCAGTCACACACAAAAATATTGTGAAATATCGGGACAGAGTAACATCATCTAGATTTTCAGTTCCACACAAATATGCAATCATATCAAACAAACTGATTGGATTATCGATTTTCCGCTCCAAGATTATTATTACTGAATATAGCAACAAAATTTTTTAGTTTCGTTCCAAATTCTGCTTTTTGGTCTGCAACACATCTCAATAAAATTTTACGTACATAACATACAAAGCAATATTCAAAGATGCCCAATTTTCTCATCAATATCTGTACGAACAACTGAAAAATTGAGTCAGCTTTTTTTGGGTAAGCTCCTTTGCATGAGAATCAATTTTTTCAAACATCATCTTATCGGTCAGTCATGTAATTATGAAGATGTTGCGACAGTAAATATATTTCTTGAAAATCCAATATCTCAAATTAAAAGTAATTGAATGAAAAATCTTGATATATACCAGGATGAGTCCCATGATGTTCTCATGAGAGCAATAATATAAAGATTAGACGTGCGATTTTAGATAAGCGCTATCAAAATTCTAGCCTACTCACGAATCTTAAAAGTTAATTAATTAGTTGGATAATAAGAAACGTAAGCTTCTTTGCGCGATATTATACCAAACACCAAATTCACTTATTTAAAACCACTAGTACACGAGGTGTGTGTGTGTGTGTGTGTGTGTGTGTGTGTGTGTGTGTGTGTGTCTGTCTCGTTGTAGATTACTTATTATTAAAAGTCTCAGCTTCGACACTGTCATTTATCATACGATAAAATCCCGAGCAAAATCCCATAATGCAAGCTTCATAACCGATTTCATCTTCATAGTTCAAATACATATTCCTAAGCACGTGAAAAAATTCATATATGGGGTTCGTTGGACTGCAAATGTGTTTAGAGTGGAATAAAATCCGAACCATCGTCGACGTCTTTGTCAATGGGGCGCGCAAGAGAACATCATAACTTTACTTTGAGCTCGTTGCATAATATAAGGAGATAATATGTATGCAGACTAAAGCGCATAAGGGGACGCACACAAAATTTGGCTAGCGAAAAATGGTATACTTACTGGATAGATATGGGGATGTATGAAGATAAAATATCCAGTACAACGGGAATATTATCATGCGTGATATTTGGACTTTGCCTTGGATGAATCGTAAAATTCCAGGCTTATATTATCTAGTTTATCCATCGCCATAAGCGTCCCCTACTTTTCTTCCATCATCAAGTTTGATGGTTCCAATTTTGTGAGTCTGTTTACTTATCGTGATTATACTTTGGGGGGGGGGGCAAAGAAATTTTTCAAGGGGGTGGAAGGAAGACAAGCGAAGAATGTGAGATCGAGAATTTGGATGAACGAACTTGAAGACTTTTTCTGCTTTGAAAAGATTTTAGAGAGATGTACTAAGATTTGATATAGGAATCGATGAGATCGTGTGATCGCAGTCAAAAAGTTTCATACACATGATGAAAGATCAGTGAAAAAAAGAGTGATTGAGAAGAGTTTGTTCAAAGAAATTTGTCTGATTAATGATACTGAATCCTATTTCGCTTCGATTTAGTATAGTTCACGTAGTTATTGAAAAATTGATCAATTTTCGAGGTAACAGGAGGTCAGAGCAGCACGGGCACGGAAAGGCATTTTGAATGGCTTAGATCAGAGGGGTAGACTGAAATCCATTCTGTAAACATCTCAAGTTTTACAAAATCATATGAAATGCCTGTCAGAATCGCATTATGGAGTTTCAGATCCCAGAAAAATGAAGGAAAAAATGTTCAAATGGCCGCAGAATCCGGCTTCTACTTATGGATCAATCATTGTCAGATACATCAGCAGCGTGAAAATCGTCGAAAGCAGAAAAACAAAGACTGATAACAAGAGAGATACGTAGGTACATATACCCGAGGTATACGTACCTCAACCTTCAAATGTGTCGTATCAATTATAGAACATTGATCTTGTTAAAGAATTTTGTCATTAGAACTTTTCACATCCTAATCTTTGGGGATTAGTCCGGGAGCTGGATAGGCTCCCGTATGCACTGAGAGCGCCGATCATGAACCAAACGTTTTCTGGCGTGATTTTTCTCGTAGAATCCGAATCCGTCGGTATTTTCACGATAGAAGGTGGAGATCACCTTTAAAAACGCAATTTTTAACCTAAAAACTGTTTTTTTGCTCGGGCAAGGGCACCAGTCTTCCAAACTACTTGGATGACATCCGGTACATAGAAGTGTGATTGAGAACACGCCATAACATCATATTCAAATATTTAGCATCCGATATACAGGGTGTCGAAACACCTTCGGGGTTGTTTGGTGCAATCGATGGTCCGGGCACGGATGAATCGCTAAATAATTTAGCTATTGGCTATTTATATAATCAGGTCATTAGTAAGTTACTTTTCCCACTTCTGGGCCCTACGGACCCAATATACAGGGTGTCGAAGAGTTGCAATGCCCATCTCCATCGTATTTGAATTACTCCAACTCACGTAATAGAGTATTGGGCAGTGAAATTGATAAATCTCAATTCAATTTGATCCTCTGACTAGACATTCAAAGATCCTTCCTCGATTGGGAGCATGGAAATTCCGTAGAAGTCACTATTATCCATACCAAATTGTATAGATTTACAATGCGATCACGTCGAAAAACTGGAATGTACCATCTGCGTGTGGTATGCCATCTCTGTAAATTTACAAAATGATTATGCGATGCACGGTCTCTTATTTATTACTATCCAGAATTCGGAATAACGTTTAGTGCTTGTATTAAAATTATCCATAATGACCTTTGAAAAATAATCCATTCAAGACTCCCAAATTTCGAAACAAAGACGAAACTTCCAAACCAAGATCTATAGATCGAAGCATTCTTTCATTCTTCAGGATGACTCAGAATCAATAACCCTGCAATTTACCTTGGACATAGCGTGTTACCCATAAAATCGTCGGCTATCAGGGGTCGAATTTGTTCTCACACATGTGTTCATATGTTTTGAGACGGTGTGAGTTCTAACGACCCAACGGTCACGATTAGATGATATGAGGAGCTCCAGGTTTGAAGGCACATCATTAATGTTCATAAACTATACAGTTTTCAGAGTTACCAGAGTACAGACGCAATGCATTACTCTGGATACCTGATGATTAATTAACTACAGAAAATGTGGTATGCAATCTCTATAGAGATGGTATACCACATTCAGATTGTACATTTCAATTTTTCGACGGGATCGCATTGTAAATCTATACATTTTGATATGGAAAATAGTGACTTCTACGGAATTTCCATGCGCCAAATCGGGGAAGGATCTTTGAATGTCTAGTCAGAGGATCAAATTGAATTGAGATCTATCAATTTTACTGTCCAGTACTCTATTACGTGAGTTGGGGTAATTCAAATGCGATCGAGATGGGCATTGCAACTCTTCGACACCCTGTATATTGGGTCCGTAGGGCCCAGAAGTGGGAAGAATAACTTGCATCAATGACCTGATTATATAAATACCCAATAGCTAAATTATTTAGCGATTCATCCGTTTCCGGACCATCGATCGCACCAAACAACCCCGAAGGGGCTTCGACACCCTGTATATCGGGTGCAAAATATTTGAATATGATGTTATGGCGTGTTTCCAATTACACTTCTATGTTCCGGATGTCATCCAAGTAGTCTGGAAGATTGGTCCCCTTACCCGCGTAAAAAACAGTTTTGAGGTTAAAAATTGCGTTTTTAAAGGTGATCTCCACCTCCTATCGTAAAAATACCAAAGAATTCGGATTCTACGAGAAAAGTCACGTTAGAAAACCTTTGGTTCATGATCGGCGCTCTCAGTGCATACGGGAGCCTATCCAGCTCCCGGACTAGATGTTTAGTGAAATAAATCTGACAAGTTTGGATGATAAACGCTAAAGGAATGTAGCTATTTTGAAGCGATAAAATTTACTCAGTGCGTGCAGTACGTTAAGCACCATTTTGAAGCTTATGCATAAATTCAAATTCTTTTTCCAGCAGTTTTTAAAATCTGACTGAAGAGTATCAAAGTCGTTCATTCAGTATAAATTGTGTCCCTAAAGAAATTCTTTCAAAATCGTATAAGAGGAGGTTAGGTCCAAAATTTTAGTAATGTTATAATAATATTACATTGAAGAGTATCCCCTAATTTTCGAATCGTCGATGGCTTTTCAGACTTGAAATGAAATATGATTCGGTAAGAATGTTTTTCTCTGAGACAATTTAGATGAAAAGATGTATAACTTAAGATTTCAATGATTATGGATCAAAATCTCAGCAAATAATGAAGTCCACAATATTTGAAATCCCAAGCCCCATTTTCCAATCCCGTGAACACATAAAAGAATTTTCACCACAAAAACTCACCCTAGCAAAAGCACCATGTCTATCAAAAATTGACTCCCTCGAAGATCTCGGCTGCTGCTGTTGTTGTTGTTGTTGTTGATGTGATGTCTGCTCTTGCTGATGATTACCAGGATGTGTAGCAGAAGATCTTTCAAAAAATGCGTCAATAGGATCGCCAATATCGTCGTTTTCTTCGTCAGCGTTGGCAAAACGTTGCTTAAATTCACGTAAAAGCTCGTCACCAGATTTGCCACGAAAACGTTCGCTTAGTCTTGGCCTTTCGCCGAAATAGTACGACATATCCTCCTCGTCTCCTATTGTGAATTTGAAATTTTGGGACCCGTAAGTCCTACACCGTATATGCTGAATTTATCCTTCCGATCACGCGTGCGACGCTCTTTCACACTGTGGGGTCAAGGTTTTTACACGATATAGGTATGTATTATGTGTAGAAGTTATCATAACTTTCTATTGCTGTATGGAAGATAGGTTTGAAATTGAGATATGCCTGATGAGTTAATTTTTTTTCTTGTCAAGAAAAGATTTTTTGAATTTTTTAGAAGAAATGGTTGTTTTTGGAATTTTGGGGAGTATGAGGAAGATTTTGTGTACTTTGGGAATGGAAATAGGGGTCCAAATTGAAACTACCGATTCTGTTTGACATCGTTATTCCGGCTTGATTCAAATTTTCAGATTCTAAGTAGTAGTAAATCTAAATAATTGTGTAAAATGATATATAATGATCGGAAACGTATCTGATGAGTGACTGAGGGAAAAAACTGAGAAACTCTCATAATTTCGGAGTCTAATATTCTATTTTCGGTACCTTTCATGACGATAAAACAACCATGGACACTAACGCTACAACTGCACTGTTATCAACCACGGTTTCTTTGACCCCGTGAAATAATCATAACAAAACGTATGAATTTTATTTTTTAAAAAGTTGCACTTGTCGTTAGGTGAACATCCAAACTTGCCCGCTGATTGCGCGCGACATTCCATAAATTGAGCTATCTCAACCTATCACTTCGAGAATTAAAAATAAGTTTGGAACACAAATCTCAACGAAGATTCCGTGGTTTTTTTTTTTTGAGTAGAAAATGATATGAATTCGCCAATTTCAAATTCAAAATCGTTTGACTAGAATTCAAAGCATTGATTTTTAATGAGTAACACACGCTTGAGTATAGTGATCCAATTATGAAATTAATGTATGCCAATAGTCCAATTTTTACGAGAAGTCAGCAGCACGTGTTTGCAAAAATATATTCTACAATAATAAAACTAATAAAAGGAATGACACTCGCTTGCGCAGTTTTCTTTGTTTGAAAAGTAAATATTTGATAAGATCTTAAAAGCTGATTCGGCATTCACTCACACCGACCGAGTCATTACAGTCATTACGTGCCACTCAATTAAATCTTTGGAATGTCGCCCAAGACGTTTTCATCAAATTCTTGGCTTCTAAAAATTCTTGTCAATTACTGTGATTGAAGAAAGAAAATAAGTTATATCGTGACCGGTTGAAAGTAAATGATTTGCATAAACATGAATTACATACACTGTGAAAATTTCTTTCGAAAAATACCAATTGGCTGACGAGGGGAACACCAACCTTGCGGGTCCTGGATCTTGACGAAACTTCGGGAATCTTCTTGTTTTGGTGAGAAATGAAGGTACCCGCAGAAGGGTCTTGTCCAATGGGCCTCCTATCCCGAGATACAGCTATGGAGGTTAGCATTGTCAGTATATCTATATATGTGTCATTTTAACATGGCCTATATGGACAATGCTAATCTCCGTAGCTGTATCTCGGGATAGGAGGCCTATTGGACAAAATCCTTCTGGGTACCTTCATTTCTCACCAAAACAAGAAAATTCCCAAATTTTCGTCAAGATCCAGGACCCACAAGGTTGGTGTTTCCCTTGTGAGTGAAGTTTTGATTCAATGACCAGCTTGTAAAAAAGAGTTCCAACAAACGGGTTAGATGTTTTTTATCAGTAGGCTGAATTTCCAACCAACTGGTTGAATTTGCTAAGTTGAAAATTCAAAAATTTTTCACAGTGTACATTTGCACTACTGCAAAATACATCTCGTTGGCGAAAAGAATACTGCGACTACGTTACGATAAAAGTGGGCATTTACAATGACTATAAATTACAGTTTTATATTTTGGCCAAAAGTTTTGGCAAAAGTGTTACAAAGTCGGTATAGGTTGGAGGAAGAAAAAAGAGCTTTGGCAGGACTGACGCTCGAAGAAGTGGTTCCAGATTTTTATAGAATCAACTAGAAGTTTTGTGGTTCTGCTATCTTTGTGACAAGGGAGCCAAAAGTTTTTGATTTGATCTTGAAATCGAGCAACTTTGGCAGAAAGCTTCTGACAAGAGAAATAAACTCAATGACCGGCATCTTGTCTATTGCAGTACATGAGGAATATACAATCCCTAGATGAGAAATCCCAAAAATATCAACTTTGAAATTCAAATTCGATCTGATGCAAGTACAACAAATTCAACATCAATTACAAAATCTATCACAACCAAATAATCAATCACCTGTCGCACTAGTGTGAAACAAAACCTGGCAGAGCTTCCACTTGCAAAAAAAGCACTCGCCACAAGTTGACCACTTAAAAAAAAAAATCACTTTCCAAAGACTTCTTGCCTAGTTTACACTGATTTGAAGAAAAAAATCGCACCAGATGATCATTCGTTGATTCTGATAATAAAATCTGAATGAAAGTAATGGTTTTTCAAACTTCACGTTCGCGCAAAACACAATAACGAACACTGTTTGAGATATTATTATTATATTACATATAGGGCTAGCTTGACATGTTATCTCCGCGGCGCACCTCGCTCAACTAATACACCTACTCGATGCTGCGGCATGCAGTTGCTTTGGCGTTAGAAGAGAATGAGCAAGCAGGATCCGATTGCTCAGAGAAATATTACTTTAGCAGTGAAAGCGCTTGCGCAGTACTTACAATTTTGCACCGCTATATTCTTTCTATTATTCCACGTGCGAGGGTTGACTGTTCTGTGATTTTTCTGTATAGCAATAGTGTATCATTTTTTTTTGTTTCTTTTTTATCGTTTTTCATATTTTTTGGAATATCTCGAGCAGGAAATCGACAGTATCTAAATGAAACTGTTCCATGATTTCTAGCCGATAGCTTTTGATCCAAAACTATCACGAGATTTGCTTTGACATGATAGTGCCTAATATCCTAATTTTTTGTGTCTCATAGTTTCCGCAGGAAATCATTTATGAAGGGTTCCATTCGATATGATAGATTGCTGCAGCAGCGTACTTGGCGAGAAATTGAGGGGTGATATTGACTATCACCCCTCAAAGGTCGAAGAGATTCTTCCGCGCCCCCAAAAAGGACGAGTGAGTTAGAATGATACGAAAAGTATCAAAGTTGATGTCTTGTCGATCTTTAAGGGCGGTGGAGAATTAAATCAATTCCCAAATTTCTGTGATGGAAATTTTATTTCCGCGTTTCGTCCACAAAGTTTCGTGGACCTCACCAGGCTTAGGTTTTGTTATTCGATAGACCGTCATGGTATTTTTGAGCGATCTTGTGCAGCTTGTGCTGGAAACCAGACATAACGTCTGGCTCCTGTCAATACAGGTAAACGAAGTGAGTCGAAATAAGATGTCCATCACAGAAATTTGGGGATTGATTTAATTCCCCACTGTCCTTGAAGATCGACAAGACATCTACTTTAATATTTATCATCAAGGACGAAAAATCTACAATATTATCTCTCATGATACGAAAAGTATTAGTTGACCGGACAGCAGGGTCTGAACTTGGATTATGAAGTCAAGGCACTAGTTGTGCAACGTATAATTCACTTATATTTATAGTATCACCATGAGAAAAGAAGCTGGACATCCTTCAATGTATAGAAAATGTCTACAATTCTTTTCCAAATTTTCTTGCACAGAGGGTAGCCGCAAATCCCTGTGGTTGGCCTTTATTAGAAAAACGTTCACAAGTTCAGGTTGAGGCCACCCGAAGAGACTGTGAATATCGTATGTGCGAGAGAATCTGAACAATAATTTTTTATTTATTTAACAAAAGTTTTTAGTTTTAAGTTGCCTAAGCAACCAGTGCAAAAACTTCACTTCCAGGAACCACGGTACTAAGAAACGTTCTTGCCCACGAGCATTTATGGGCCGAAGGTTCCCTGGTTCCCACAGAAACCTTATGACGTATGTATGTACGTTCCGGAAACGCATCATCCATACATGGGTTATGTCGATCTCTTCATAAGAAACCGACACTCTCTCAACATGAATCAGCTATTTTAGCTGATTTGCAGCGAACGTGGACGGATTTTCACTGAAAATCAGCTACTATAGCTGAAAATCAGCTAAAATAGCTGATTTTCAGTCGGAATTCATTTGTGTTAGCTGATTCATGTTGAGAGAGCAGGATAAGTCATCGCACGTTCGATCCATCACGGGCTGATGAGATCTTTGAAGTTAAAAATGATGATAACCCGAGTAACCACCACGAGATTCGTCGTCGGGAATTCCATTAAAAGATTAGCCATCCTCCTTATTACTTTCATTGCATTCCAGAGATTCATGAAAATCTGAAAAAAATGTTGTGCAAATTTGTCCAACAACTGCATTGTGATACTCACATAGAAGCGATTGTGAATGGAACTACTTGTTTATTGATCAATGTGTGAAACTATTCCCAAAGTTTCCCAAGAAAAAGAGCGAGCACATAAATAATCTCCGACGCAGTTGTAAACAATCAATATTCACATTCATTTTCTGTATTCACGCCAAAAATCGGGCACGATTTCGTCGACCGAGGACCTAGAGGTCCTACTTTAGTTAATCATTAAATTGAATCAAAAGCGTTGAGGGATACAAAAGTATATTTATGAGTATATAACAAATACAATATTTCCATAATGAACAAAGTAAGCAAAATTACTCTTCCATTTGCTCCGCTGAAGCCATTTTCTCAACATTCTTACAGAAAAATTCAATCTCTTCATTACTTAAGTATTCCACAACTGAACGGCTCACGCTATTCAACCAATTAACCGATAAATTATTTAATACACTTTCAGCTTTGTCCAACAGATGCATCCTCGCGATACCCTTTTCGAATGATAAATTCAAAAAAGACCAGTAGTTCGGAAAATCAATTTTCAAACTCTCTCGATCGATTATCTCTCGCAAATAGTCATTTTTACAAAGTCTAGACATGGCATTAGAGTTTCTATGAAGTATGTCGTATAACGTACAGAATTTGTTAAGTCTCAGTGTCTTCATAGCTTCGAGTTCTTTTGTGCAACTCTCGATGAATTCCTGTTCTCTATAAATATCTGTCAATTCTCTCTCGCCCATGAAGATTGCATACCACTTGAGATTCTTTTGGCTCACGTGTCTTTTTATCAATTCCAATTTTTTTATATGTTTCATCAAAATTACGATTAGTTGTAATCTCTCTTCGGGTGGAATATCTGGCGAATAAGTAATCAAAGGTGTTCTACCAGATCGAGATTCAGAATTAATATCAGCTCCTCTCTCAAGAAGTAATTCTGACACCTTTTTACAACCTCCATTCAAAGCCAAGTGCAAAGGAGTCGCGTAATCTCTCGATGAGAAAGAGTCCCTTATTCTGGCGTTAACATCCACGCCCATGTCCAAATAGTGTCTTACAGCTTCAAGATCATTGCGTCTGCAAACTAAGTGTAAATTACTTGTACCATCAGCACTTGTAAAGTTCTCCTTACAAAACAATAGCCTTGAATCTATATTGTCCTGAAGTACCCAGTAATCGGGATGTCGTAATCTTGAGTGTGCTGGAGTATTCCCTCTGAAATCCCTAGCTGAATTGTCTGCTCCTAAGTCAAGAAGTAATTCTATTGCTTCGTCTTGATGATAAAAAGCAGCAAAGTGCAATGGAGTAAAACCCTTAAACTGGGGTTTAAGATCAGATCTTATGGTTGCGTTGAGGTTATATTCGTTAGCAAGACGTTTTATGGCCTCGATGTCATTTTCAGCACTGGCAATGTGTAACAAGGTATATCCTTTTGTGTCAAAATCTTCCATTTTTCTATGTCCAATCTCTGATAAAACCAATTCTAATACTCTAAAACATGAAAATGGTCTTGGGACAGGTAAGTCCATGTATATATGCTGTATGGCCAGTTCAAAGGCGTTTGTACCCAATCCATTGACCTGCGTCAAATCTGCACGATGTGTCAGTAAAAGTTCAACTAATTCGGTTGTATCGAATCTTATAGCCATGTGAAGAGGTGAAAATCCTGGAAAGAATGTTGAGTCCATGTTAATAGCACCATTGACATCCACGCCATTCTCGATGAATTTATCAACGATATCCAGGTTGTAGACACTGCAAAATATGTGAAAATGAGATAGACCATTGTTATCCGTAGGATTTTCCAATATGTCCTCGTGAAGAGTAACGAGCTTTTCTACAATATCCATGCGGTCATTTTCAAATGCCAGATGCAATGGAGTCTTTCCACGTGAATCCTTAACAATAATGTCACTTTTGTGCTTTTCGAGAAATTTCAATGATGGAGATTGGGCCTGTTGAACTGCAAAGTGGAGCGGAGTAGTTGTTTCTAAGAATCTTGGAAGTTCTGGATCGGGAAGGATTTCAGGAGGTTCGTCAGTTTCCATCAGGCACTGAGAAGAGCATCCTTGCGATTCGGATGTTTTTTTACAACACTTGCAAGAGTCAAGAAAGTTCACAATAGCTGGATGATTCTTTTCTTGAGCGTGTCTGACTAGAGACCTAAAGTTCTTGTCATTGACAAAGCATGAAATTTTGTTACAAGCCTTGAGACAGCGTAAAACATCCAAGTTTCCATACTCGATGGCAAAATTGATGGCATTGAATCCTTTCCATTTTGGAGATTTTCGTGAAACCTTGTAGTTTAACTTGATGTTTCGCTGAGCAAAATCTTTGACCAGCTCGACATTATTCCTTGCACAAACAATATGAAAGTGAGATAAACCTTGACAATTGATAGGATTTCCAGGGTAGTGACGATGAACCGCAAGAATTTTATCAATTATGGTCTCATTTTGTTTCTCAAAAGCAAAGTGCAATGGAGTCGAGCCTTTTTTATCTCTTGCACGTATCTCGATTCCGTGATCTAAGAGAAACTGTACCATTTCAATACATTCAAAGCATACAGCAAAATGAAGAGCGTTCCAGCCTGGCCAAGTTGGTGCATTCATAAGGACAGCATGATTTCTGCAAGCTCCACCATACTGAAACAATTTTTTTGCAACATCGACACGATTTCTCATGCAAGAGATCAATAAATGATCAAATTTGAATTCATTGCCGGTGTTTTTTGTACTAGATACCGACAATAGGTAATCTACTATTTGATACTTTTCAGAATTTGCTGCCAAGGTCAATGGCGTATCACAATTGTAGTCTCGTGCATTGATTGATGCTCCTTTTTCGACCAATAACTTGATCAGCTCTTCGTTACCGAGATCAACTGCTGCGTGTAGAGGTGTTGTATGAACGTGTTCGAGGTGATGCATACAAAGCGAATACTTGTTGACACGAAAACCCATTTGAAGGCACTCTTTGGCCTTGTCCACTTCACCAGCTCGAATCAAATCTCTCAAAAAGTCGTAGTCATCCCATTTGCTGGACGATGGTAAAAGTTCTTCTTTCAAGTATTTTTCAACACTATTCATGTCACCATTTGTGAACAACTCGTCCAGAGTCGTATCAACGTTTGCTGGAATGGGAAAAATCACATTCGTGAGTTGACCAGATTTTATAGATTTCTCAATGGGGTTGAATTATCGATAAAGACTCTCTACGTAGTATTTCCGTATATACTCGATTTTAATTTGATTACTCCATTCATATTAGTTTCAAAGGTCTAATTTTAACTTAGGATCTCACTCACAAAAAACACAACTCTTGTTTGTGTTTGCGCGGACCCCACTACGGCCCCACTTCACTCAGGACATAAATTGTTCTTGAACGCGAAATAAGCATTGGCCAGCCTTTTCCATGGATCTAAAAAATTTTGGGATCATTCAGTTTCTTGTGACACGAAAAAATATCTCACAATATGACCCTGCTGAAAATAATTCCGTGGGATCCCATGCATGGAACTTCGTGGGACCTGGCCCTGAAAAACTTTTTGATCTTGACACTTGGGAAATTCGGCATCTAAGACGTGCAGCATACAAATTTTGACCATTTTTCTTCCAAAAATTGTTGAATTTGGTTGATAATGGTCAAAATTCGTATGCTACACGTCTCCAATGCCAAATTTCATAAAAAACAAGATTGGAAATTTTTCTAGGGCCAGATCCCATGAAGTCCCACACCCTGTGGGGGTCCCACGGAATCATTTTCAGTAGGGGATCTGTTATCGACCGACTTTGGTGCATCTAACCAAAACATTCTAAGGTAAAAAATCCAAAAATCTATACCATTCATATCGTGACGGGCTAGTCCGATTAGTAATTTCTTAGAAAACATTCTCCTGGCATCAAAAGATTGTGGATGCTAGCCAAGGAAAAAATTGTAGGTACCTGGCAAAAATACCGTAGCGTAGAATTGAAGTACTTTGATTCGATAGCCAGTATCTTACTGATGGTCTTGATGGATAATCTCGCTAAACAAAGACAAGACATTCCTACATATAGTCAGACTTGAGGCTAGTCCGGAGTCCCCGCAAAACCGCAACCAGACACGCACCGGCGTACTTTCAGGTTGCAGCTGCATCCAATGATTCTGAGAGCGGTATTATTGTTTATACGCTTTTATTGGTACTAAATGTGTTTCTCAGATACTAGGCCACCTGTGAAATCTTATAACACGATACCATGCAAAGTTTCATGGCATTTCATTAATTAAGAATCGAGAAAAACTTGGAGGCAATTTTTTGGTGGGACAGAGCGCGTCCGCGACTATTCCGACTCATTCCTCAATAACAAAATAGTTTTGGCCAAAATCAGATACTAGACCATCTGTGGATTGGAATTTCCTGTCGAATGAGCCCTCCCACGCCCGAAAATTCTGAATCTAGCTCGCAAAAAACTTGAACTAGTGTGAGCATCGAGCAGTATAACTTGCTCAGCGAACCGCAAAGAACACGAATCCCCGGGTGTGGAACAACTCATTCGATGGGAAATATCATGGTATTTCAGTTGCCATATCTCTTTGGGTCGGAAATGTGAAGTTGAAATACTATGAGGCAAAAAAGTGGTTCGCAATCTCCTATCGCACATGCAGTATGATCAAAGCGCCATCTATCGGGCAAAATATCCGGATTTTCTACGACTAGGGACTTAAGAGATATTGGTTTATTTAATCCTGAGCCTTCAATTTCCATGAAAAATTAGATTTTTCTGGATATTTATACAGTTTTGTGAGAGCAGTAAATTAATTCCCCCAAAATATCGAATAGAAAGAGAATTTGATAGAAGATAAAGGAACCCCACTTACAGGGTTCTTGGCTGTCATCGCGATTCCCATACTCAAACGATTTGAGAGATTTCCGTATTTTTACTCTGATGATATTCAAATGTGGCCCACACACAAACTACGTGAATCGATTTGTCACGTATTTGGCACTGGCTCTTGTAACTTGTTTCAAATGGGAATGAGGATCGCACGTAATGTTTCATATACATAATTATTTTCAATATATCATTGGCAGATTGCGAGCAGTGCAATATGTATACGACCGTAGTACAATATTATGTCAACATTATGATATGTTATAATTTGCATGTTCCCAAGTTCTTTCAGAGACAATAGAATTTTGAAATGATTCCATTATTGATGAGCCAGACGCTACACCACATTAAAAAATGGGAAATTGAAATGAAATTCTCCAAAAATTTGGTTATTATATAGTAATGAGTGGATACATGTAAATGACACTCACGAAAAATTTCCATGATGGACAGTTGTAAAACAATCCGTGCGAAAAAAATGCTTTTCGATGTTCCACCTCCTTCGCGCCACTCAGTGCTTTGTGCTTGCCGAAAGATTTTGTATACTCAATCGCCAAAATCACATCTCAGCGAAACTGCGCGTCTTTTCAATTCTCTCTGCTCGCGAATATTGGTCCGGGTCTGCGATTCTGATAGTCACGTGATAATTTAACACACTCCAAAGATCTCTACACCAAGGTTACTCCATAAAAAATGTCACATAATCGTCATTTTTTTCCTCTGCACACCATTATTATTAAATATATCATTCAAAATTCTCAGTTTGATCAAGTTGAAGATATAATTATATTTTCTTGGCTCAATCACAATATTCAGATGTCAGGATATCAGATATAACAGCCGGGCATCGAAAATGTCGTCGTCTCTTGTTCCACGTGAACAGCACAAAACACCTATGTTCAAATTCCGATGTAATGGATTCGAAGTCTCTTGTTTTGTATTTTGGAGAAAGCTTTTTATGTTTCCAAGTCTTCTGGTTTTCGAAATTACGAACAGAGGCGCGCAATGCGGCAATGATATTTTTCAATTTCGAACAAGCAGTGAACTTCACTTTGTTGAACAGCAGCAACTATACAGGGCGATTCAGACTGAATGCTGTTTCGCAAAGTCTATTTCCGACGCCAACGTATGCGAACAGACGCTTCTGGACGCGTCTCGCTCCTTCTCACTCTTTTCATCATTCTATCTCTCTTTCTTGTCTTCCGATTCGAGTGGTGGACCAATTGGTAAGTGAGTTGACAGTTTGACTGGCAGATGGCAGGGATTGCAACTTTTTGTGCGGGAATTACAAATGTAATAATTTTAGCAACCATTGGCCGTGACGTACGAATCAAATTATCTTTGGAATGCTTCCATTATCTCTGATTAACTATATACTTCGTAATTAGATGTCATTAACTAGTTAGTACAATATCAGTGCAATCTTTATAATCTTTTTTGTGGAAAATACAGCTTTGATACATTTTCCAACTGTGTAGAGGTTGAAGTATCAATTTAAACTTGTGCAAGAGCCTCGATCCACCAAAAAATTCCTCGAGAAACTTACAATGAATGTAAAAAAGAAAAATTCACTCGCCTAGCTGCTATCTGAACTAAATGGAGTAGTTTTGCAATTTTTGCTATTCTGTCAACCTAATACGGTCATTTGTTAGGAAATACATCGGAAATCGTACTCGATCATACTTTTTGCACGACGTTTGTCGAAAAAGGACTACAATTAACGAAGGGAATTCACATTTATACTCAGTTACCCGCAGCATGAAGAATTCTGAGAAAAATTATCGGAATCCTATTTTTTCAATTTTTTGAGAATCTACAAATAATTAATCTACATAATTCGATAAAATGTGTTCCTTCCGAGTTATGGAGGAATTACGACAGGAAAACGCCAAAAAAACCACCTCTTTTTTACTCTTTTCCAAAACGGTCCAAAGTACGATCTTGATTCTTATCAGGAAATGATCTCCTGTATGAGTGCACAGAAACACAATGCACAGGAATTTTGGGTTCTCTATGTCGACCGAATATAAACGTAGTTCAAGACCACCGCGAGGAAGATGAAGTATCCCTCTGGAATACCGGTCAATTTCTCATGAAGATGGTGGATTTTTCTCTGTCACATTCACGATTTCCAATTCGGGAGCTCTCTCTATACACCAAAAATATTACCTAATCCTAAGTATAATTTGCAACATTATATGATGCATGGTCATGCACGATTCATACATGAAACATACATGACTACATACCACGATTCCCTGTACGCGGTCAAGCATGATCGTGCACCACAGTAGCGGTATGCCGTTACGCACGATCATGCACCAAATATTTTTTCACGGGAAGAAAATTAAAAAAAAGTATTTGCATGCCCTCTATTAATTAATTCGCCAGCAATATCTACCAGACACGCAGACAGTATCAAATTTATATGCAGAGGATTTCATATCAGCCCAAAGTATACATGATACCATGATTTGGAGCTCGCAGAGTCACGAAGTCAACATTAAAAACCATTAGGAAAATGGCTAACATTTCCATGGATACTACCGTGGAGGGTATTTTTCTAGATTAATATTGGACACAATTTCGTAGTTTGTGAACAAGCCTTATTCTGAATTTGAAAGATCTGTGATAACATATTTATTTACAATTTATGTTAGTGGAACCCTCAACTTGATAAATGCTTTTACTCTCGCAGATCCATCAGCATATAATTGTTCTCTCAGTGTACTTTGGAATGGGAACGTATTTTTCTTCGTCGGGGGCGACGATATCATCTTATTATGGATTGTCAGTGTTGGGATGCACAAATATTGATCTCGATCACTGATTTTTCCAAATTAAAATTAGCTCGAAAGATAATTATCTATGTAGATATTCGAAATGGAAGAGCCTTTATCCACATCTTTTCATCTACATATTTGGATGATTCATAGAGGAAAGTGTTTGATCATCTTATCCAATACTGATCCTATCCTGATATCCATTTATTACAACTGAAGAAGCCGGTATGGCTCACTTGGACGAATTGGTGAGGGCAATTTTGGACAATAAATTCCATCTAAAATCGGTCGACCGAACGCCTGTCCGTGTTCTTTGAGGATAATTGTGCATATCTTGGCGCGTATACGTTTGTGCAAATCTTTCGAAGCGCGGGTTGTTGAGGGTGAGTTAGATGATTGAAAATGACGGTCATATATAGGAGTCGGATTGGACGCGAGAAGTCACTTTTTACGTGTTCGAAGATAGCGTTTGATTTCCGCGTTTCCACTCTCTCATTCACTGATATTGGGTTGATTGTCGCATTCTATCATTCAGATCATTGACTTAGGGCGAGTAAGGGTACGACCAATTTGAAGCAAAACTAATGAAAGTCGACTCTTAGAAGCTGCAAAACGATTGCTGATTGCTAAAGACGATACTGCACCAAAGAAGCGCCTATTGCTGCCAATAATGCCGAAGAATGCCACAAAAATGGCTCGCTTGGTCGGGCTGTGATGGGAGGATGTAAAAGTCTCAGGCGGGTTTCTCTCTTGATTCTGGGTTATTACCATGTGTTTTGATAAGCAAATGCGACTCTGATAGGTGAGGAATAATGCCGTATACCTCAATTTTGGGAGGCTGGCCAAATTTGCCCCCAAAACTTGTCCGAAATGCCCCCAAGCGTAGGGAGAATTTGGATAGATTTTTTTTTCAACTTCAAGAAAAAGTATGAACGCTAAGACCTAGGGGTCTGAAAATTCTCTTACAATCGATTCAATAGTTGAACTTCAAAGTCCCATAGCGCGCCTAGCCCCAAGTATCGTGAGATAGCCCCACTGCAAAATCCGTCCAATTTTGACCCACTCTCCCCTACATGTGATCATCTTATAAACGCCCAGTATGGCAATAACAATTTTGCACGATGCTTTGGTGACTTATGAAATTTCATCAAAATACATAAGCCAAAACTTAATTAGATTTGTTTCGTTTTATTGTAGACATTTTGGGCTGATGATTTTGGAGGGATTCTAGTGTGAGAATACACCAATAAGGAGATTATTTTTTGCAGGCGGGACCTTCCGACTCCCAAATTTTGTTCCTTATTAGTGTTATCATATGTTTCTCTTACATATATCGAAAAATACAATGGCGAAAATATTCATCATGTGACGAGTTATGGAAAAAGCCCTTAGTCCGACGTCCAGGACGAGTTTCGTGAAGAAAATGCGTATTCCGGTCCTCTGATTCGTAGTAAATAGAAAATTTCTCTTGGATATACTCATCTATTACCATCAAGACTCCATCAAGTCAAATCGGGTTGATTTTGTTCATTACGTTCGCTACGACGGGTCCCATAGACAAAAGATCCAATTTTCTCAACGCAGACGAGCTGGAATTATCAGAAACGAACGTCGGCCATAATAAATGTGGATGATAAGACTCATTCGTTACAGATTATTCAAATATTCAGATACAATTATTGGCAAATGACTCCAGCATCCGAAAATCATGTATTCATATATATGTAAGTGGGACCCGGCCGTCGCACCGCACAGCGATGCAACTTTCGGCGTCGCAATGAACGTGTTGAATTTTCGACTCTATATAATAATAAACACCTGCAGAATTCATAATTATGTATCAGTGTATTGGAAAGTACAGTTTGATAGTCTCTGTTAAAATGTAAAGAAATGAAAGTTCGTTGAGATATTGAGAAACTAATAAGTACTCCGAACTTGAAACTTGTGTACGAGGTCCTATAGGGAATTATTTTCAGCAGGGCTAGAGTCAGCCGGAATTCCGTAATTTCGAAAAATTTTGAAAATTCATTTTCCGGAGAAACGCTTTTCTGCAACGAGGATGTATATTCTGGTATATTCTAATGTGCCATATCTCGGATTCCAATTTCGAGCGTAGAAAATTTTACATCTACGTGAGCCACCTCCCACCATATACATGAACCCCACCATCATACCAAAATCGAAAATTGCGTCGCAAAAACCAACAGAGATAGAGACAGATCGACCCTAACCTTGTGAAAGGTGTTTTCGCGCCATTAGTAGTCATTGTGTAAGAATTCACAAGAAAGTCAACATCATCATATCAAGAATATCAACACTTACCGATTACTGCAAATCTATACCTAAATGAATGTTCTTCATGACTTCGATCATACACAATGCTCGCCGACAATCAAAAGAACGCCGATCCAATACTCGATTTGAAAACGGTATGTTCATATGTTTTTATTGGCCACAACAGTATAGCTATCTATTATTATAGAGCATAAGCCGGCCGGCCCGGCATAAAGCATCTTTTGTTCTGTTTGTTTTGACGAGTCCGTATAGGAAATAGACCAAGTATGTACTGCAATACTTTTCTGCAAATGTCACAAATACCTGAGCTGTCACAACCGCGCGATATTTCGAGTTTGATCCTGATTTACGTGATCATAATTTGTCTGCTTTCATAATCTCTTTATAGAACGAGATACTTTGAGGTTGAGGGTCTCACCTACAAAATTCTGTCATGCTTATGCAATAACCTTACAATTCTTCACTAAACAGTAAACATGTCTGTAGCATGAATAGTTTCTTTTGTTATTACTTGCTCACTACCTTAACACATTTTGTTGGCGAGACAAGATTCGCTGATAGTCCGTAGTTCACTTGAAAATTTCTTTTGAATCACCACATGTGAACCATCATTTGTTTTTCCCAGTTATGCACAATCTTATCTTCATTCTCAATTTTTATCTGGCATTTCAACAACTCATGTAAATGACTCTTTTTGCAAGCACTAATCCTCCTTTGATTGTATACTGACCATTGAAAGATAAGTTTCATTTGGTCAAATCTTGGTGTGACAATGTCCTCGCACTCATGCACCTAGTACTCACCATAATCTTATCAATGTTTACAGGCAAGTATACCTATTTCAAGCCCACCACCTAAGTCGAAAGCGCTGAGTGAAACAAGGTACCAGTGCGTCGTCTGTCGAGTAAATAAAATTTCCTTAAGTGAACTCCATTGGCACCAAACCTACCAGCACTCTACAGAAGAGTTGTCATTATCTGTGATAGGTTGGAAAGGCCTTGTAAAGATAGTGGGTCCACCATCAAAGCAAGAGAAGGAAAATACCCAACACCCAATCTGGAGCAGCTTTTCGAAAAAGCCATCACAGTTCTACTACCTTTCAAGTAGCATACTAAAAGTGAGAGACGATCAAAAGGGTAGTTTGGAGACTTTAGAGACTCCAATTGACTGCAGCTTACCAGACGTAAAAGTGGAGGGAAATTTCAAGAGACCTAAACTAGCTTTACCATCTGAAAAAACAGCAGATGCAATTAAAAGTTCAACCACAACTAGTAATCTTCCATTTCCGATAAATTCAAAGCTTATTGACACTTTGAATAGTTTGGGCACAAGGAAACCAATTGTCAAGGTGGAAGATGTTCTTAGATTAAATAATTCAGAGAGTGCTCTATCACTAATAAAAACAGAAGAAATAATGGGTAGCTCTAACGAGTCTTCAGAAAAAATTCCAGTGGGGTTTACTACTAATGGTGCTCCAAGCACTATTGAGAAGGAGCTCAGACGAAGAAGAGAAATCAGTATGGAAGACTTTGTGAAAAGTGCCAATGAACTGTGCAGTGACCTGGAAGAAAGTAAAAGAATTTCTGCTTTGAAGAAAGTTGGGAAGCGAAAGCATTGCTCATGAGTATGGAGCAAGCCACCAATATTGAACTTCCCATGACAAGATATTTACGAAGTTATACTGAAAAGCCAGTCAAAGAAATCATGATTTTGTTTAGAGATAGAACTATGAGAATTTTTTTGTTACTCTTCTATGTATGAACTATTTCAGTTGATTAGTATTCCTAATTTTCTATTAATACTAGTGTTTAGAGGTTTGTAAATGCTTATGTATATTTTGATATTTGTTTAATAGTCTGAAAAATGAAATAGATCTTTGTGGATTATGAAACGAAACGTGCATTAAAAATCCATACAAACTTCATTATTTGTTCCTCAACTATAGACTCATGTGTTGAACACAGTTGAATGCATACATACTTTGTGTAATATTGTTTACTCATAAAGATGTTGAGTCCCATATAAATTTCACTGACGATATTTGTTCTTATTATGGCAAGATTTCACACAATAAAACTTGATTGTAATTGGAAACTCATTGTGAAATTAGTGATCAAAAAATCTCAGTACATACAAATTTACATCTGAAAGTAACTATAGTTTTTTCTGAATTCCAACCAGTATGAAATATTTACGAAGTAGCTATCTCAGCGACTCTGTGACTCGTAAAAATTATCTGGTTTTCAGCATCCTGTTCACCAGAAGGCAAGTTAGATCATTTAAATATCGCTTGGGGTACCTTGGTTACCTTGAATAATCTCAATTTTTTCACGAAGAAGCAAACCGAAGTTGGAAAAAATTCCCTTACAAGTGATTAGAAATTTTCGTTGTTTTAACAATTTCATGTAATTTGGAGATGACGCGTGCGGTATTACTTGAGAATCTCGTGGAAAAACCTTGGCTTGTATGGCTCAAATTGAGACGCTTCGTGCTTTGAAAGTGAAATTAACGAATCGTAAAATTCAGTCAGAAGCTTCAAAACTTACGCTCATCGAAATAGAATACGGGAATTTGAATGGAATGTAATGCGAAGATCTTTTGCATTTTTGGATAACGAAAATTCTATCGAGCCATAGTAGTGTATGAGCCATAACAGTGTACACCAAACTATCGTTAATTTTATTATTATTTTAAAATAACATCCAGCAATCTCGTGACCATGAAAATAAGGATATTTCAACCTTTAGATTTACAGAAGCATTTATCTAAAAGTGTAACAGTCTGGAATGATCCTGTTTGCACATGAGGGTTCAGTAACGACATGTTTATCAGCTCAATTTCCATAAAAATTCTAAATTCATCCCGTCTAGAAAATCTTGTTTGTCTTGAAAATGCAGACAACAAAATTTTGCTATCAGAGTATGTACAAAATCTCACCCCTTTTAAAAATGTTATTTTTGTTGGATTTTCATTATTAAATTTGATCGCGAAATTGTGCGGAACGAAAAACTATTTGGGGTATTAAAGGAAAGCTTAACGATGAACTGAAACCCATCAATTCAACATATGCACATAATGAGACCTATAGAGATCTTCAATTCGTCCATTGAGATTGAAAATTACAGTTCGACCATTCACGTTATCTACAATTCTTTTAAAACATGTTATTTGATGTTGGATCCCAAGCTACTGAAAAAAATAGGTGGATTCGGAGCCCGAATTTTTGAGATCCACTAAACGCCACACACACATATACATATATACTTCGAGATGAATTTTCAAATTTTTTGATTTCCTTTCTTTTTCTCCCACACAATTAGATATTTGGCCTCGATCTGGGGGTTGATTGATCCCTCGTATCAATAATGATTTGTGGGAATATTTTCAGATTTTTTTGACGAATCAGAGAACAATAATCACCAAATATTGGAAAACGATCAAAAAATTTCTAATGTTCATCAAAGGAACCCAAAAAAGTACCATCAAAAATCATGTTCTCTATATTAGGTTGGTGGACAGCATTGAAGGTCACTTAGATTGCAGTGGTCAACCCCGTGATCTCGTCATAGCTGAAAGCAAGTTTTGTTGTGCAATATAAGGATTATGCACATGAGAGTCCTTCTTCATACATTTTTTCATAAATAACAAAACATGCAACAGATTGAACGGTATACATGGATAACCGCTTGTATCACTACAAAAAACCGATTCTTCAATAAAATATGGCATTTTAATGATTTTTTTGCTCTGTTTCAGATACAACTTCAACTCCCGCCTTGCTTTTTGAATCAGCTGTGTAAGGAATATTTTGGGGAACAATTTTACATCAAAAGGGGTGACCACTATGAGTCTAGCATTTAAATTAACCAGAAAGTCGTGTATCAATGTGAGAAAGCTTGAGGAATTAGAAATCCTCAGTATCCTCGAACACTTGAATCTAGTGACGATTCAAGAGCTCGTTAGTGGGTGCCTGAAAAGGTAAAGGAATACGCAACTTTTCCTAAAAAGCCGACCACCGTGAATGCACACTCTCTCTCACACACACATACATTCTTATAGTTTCTCTTCCATTTTTCCTACCTCTTAATCAAAATCATCTCTAAGTAGGACAAAAGTTACAGATTCCGGTAAGGCAATAAATCGATGAAAAACCTATCCGCAAGTGCTAAATTGCAATCATTCAATAGCAGTCCATACAATTAACATCGCTTTTCTGGCTGACAAGGATAATATCCTCGAGTACCGAATCGAAACTACAAGTATAATTCTTGAGCCAATCACTCCTTTGCTGCACGTAAGCGTCGAGGTCAAAGTTGAGCATCTGTACGAGAAAATCCGACCTGGTAACAGTTGCAACGTAGTCCAGAACCTCACGCCGACTTCGTTCGGCATCGTCACCATGCATTTTCATGCTTTCACGATATATCGAGGCGAGTAAATTGGCATCACTCTCGTCAACGATACGCTCGATTACCTCATTCGACGAATTTGATGGTGGGTCTTCCATAGCTTCATCGCTTGTTGTAGGATTCGGATTCCGCCTTACGTAACTGCAATCCATTATTGCGCTATCTCCAGGTGATCGAGGTTCCGGCATTGGTTCGTTCACTTTGTAATCAAGTAGAACGCGTCGAAGCTCCCGGATTATGTTGGCCGAAACGCGAGATACCTCGAGGTCGCTCTCGTCCTTTAGGGTTACCAGAAGTACCTGCACATATTCAATATACTAACATGAACTCTGATAGCATCAAAATTCTTCTGATTTATGAATCATATATTTTTACAAATTGTAAAATACACCATCCAACGTCAAGTATTTAGATACGTCATTTGAATTTTGAGTGAACATCTCCCAATGAATGATTTCATTAATGATTTTATTCGTGAGATCGTAATGATACTATTGTCCTAAGATTTCTTGATATAATAGCGTTCAATACACTATTGAAGTGTACTCTCAAATCACTCTAACAAGTCTTAATCGAAGCAAATTCAATGTGGCAAATCCGTATCTGATCTATGATGGATGAGGGTTGATTCCTTTATCTGCATGTTATGCGTGACATAATTTAGACGTGATCATTACAAGTTTCTGATAAACGGTGGAAACACTTTCTTTGTACTGCTCATAAGCGATTAAACATCATTAATTTTTCACGAAGAAATCTATGAAGATGTTTTTTGAAGGAAAAATGATCGTACCCCAAGACAACGTTGTCTGGACAGCTCATCCAGGGCTTTGTTAAGCCTCTGTTTGATCTCGTTCTCATCCAGAGAGACAATTTTTCTATGTTCCTTAGAAAATGTGACGTTGGGAAAGTGTCCGTCCAACATTCCCTGGTCCGTTAAATGGGAAATTATGAAGTGCCTCCAAAATTCAAGAGCGTTGATTTTAACTTCCCAGTGAAGATCGAGCACTGCGGCCACCGTCATCGCTTGGCTCATTGTGCTCATCGAAGATTTTCTGCAATGAGCGATTCTATTACCATTCTGCTAAGATGTGGTGATGAAACGATTGACAATCAAATGAAACAACATATAAGTACGTCACGAAATGCGAAGTAGTTTACAGGAAATTGCGACTTAAAGCAGTTGTAAGAGTGCTTTCTACAGCGTGTGAATATATTCAATGGCAATAGATCATGTACTTATTTGAGCTGCAGTAATGAAGTGTATCAGTTGCGAGTCCTAGATAAGTAATTGCAATACTTACGGCCACATTCTGTATATATAAAGCTCTTTAATAAGTGCAACGGCTTCTCGTCTCACAATGGCTTCGCTTTCACCATACACGAGTTTGATTGCAATGTCCTAGAATCATGTCTTGGTCAACAAAATCTATTCAATCCCAAGTAAATAAAAATCAAAAGTACAAAATGTCACCAATAAATTCATTTGACTGAGTTTCTTTTCCCACAGTTTGTTTATCCGCACTGCTGTGGATATGAATTTCAAAGCCGATGCCCTTACGTAGCTCTCGCTTTCACCCTTGACTAGTTCAATTGAAATGTCCAGGAATTCGCTCTCTAACAAGAAACTCTGGTATGGGGGATACTCTGGAGTTGGAGAAAATTGGTGAATTAGTATCGCAATTAAAAAGTTCCAGAAATGAGTTGACAGGATCACTAATTTATGAGTGAGTAGAAAATGATCAATACTCATGCATCCTTTTATTACTGTAACAAATTTGGAGAATAACTTACTGTTTTCTGATAGGCAAACTATTGTGTTGAGCACCTCCAGAACACTGTCTTGCACTTCCCAATTCGGATCATGCATCCTCTTGAATAATGTGACGCCGATGTCTCTCGTGTGCTCGTCAAATTCAACTAGCAGAGCGAGACTTGGTGGCATAAAATTTTGAATTGCTAACTTGCACGTTTTCAGGGCGAGAGTACAAATCTGTGGGAAATATCAGTTAATGAAGGGGTGACATTTTTTTCAGATGAAATATCTTGTCGATCAAGCTATCTCTGAGAAAAACAGATACATTACCTGGGGATCGACTCCGGGATGATTGAGGATATCCTCGGCAATAGAAAGCATGCAAATCGTCTCGACGCACTCTTGCCATTTGAGCTTGAATTTTTCAGTGAAAACATTGAGACCATTGAGTAGCGACGCTAGAAGCATGCGCTGGTCATTTATGGGATCCCCATCGAAGTACGACTTGAATGGTTTGGTTTTGCTGTGATTGTTATTGCTAGTATGGGTTGAGTTACTGCCGTTTGAAATTTCCGTAGTTTCGCTGCTCGCGGTGACAAAATTCTTGAGTTGATGACTAATCATCTGGAAGGCAATTACCGCTGTCTCCTGCTCCACACAAGGAGGAAACAGAATTTAGTATTGAGCTTTATGCGAGGATATTCGCTGTTAGTTTGATGTTGGATGTATTTCAGAATAGAGGTGATACAGAACGCGTGTTTAAAAATTTAATTCGCTCAATCAGTGCATAGTTCTAAATTCAGATGATACTTCTCTAAACTTATGATATATTGATATACCTGACCTGGAATGAGAATAAAGACTCGTGAGACTATATTGAGTTCCTTTCAGGTGTCTCATGTTCCTTCATCCATGAGTTTTGGTCGGAAATTCAATTCTTAATATAAGTATTTGAGAGGTGTTAGTAGAATTATAAACGAGGAACAACTGGTAATGAGTATTTGACTTGAAATATAACTTGATTGAATAAAGACAATTCAGGTCTAATTGAGCTTCACTTTGATCAACTCATCAACTTTTTTATGGACTGTCACATTATGATCCATTGCTAATGGTCGCACAAGGTGAAAAAGACACTAAACTGTAATATTCTTGTGAATTTTCCATGATTTGGAGAATTAACACCGTCTTGTTTTGCTGCAGAGGAAAATCTGTATAAGAACTCACCCGATCAATAACGTCAACGATGTCGATTAAATGATCGACTGTGGATTTGCATATGCTTTCCATTGGAAAATCATTCTTCATAATGACATCCCTTATACTGTAAGCCAACCTCTGTACAGATGTGCAAGTGACTTCAAATATCTTTTCAAGGAATTGCTCAAATAAAAAGTGGTCTTTTTTGTACTTTGGTGTGAGAGAAACAGACAATGGCAAAGTCTAAAATTGAGAATGAATTATCAATTAAGAATGACAATGCAATTATTCTTATGACAATTCTATGAGAACTCACCATAAGTGCGATAGCCTGAGTTTCAAACTTGAAAGGCTCTGGTGATTCAAGATTTTTCAACTTACTCAGCTTCTTCCAGTAGATGATTCCGATTTTCTTTGATATCACCAAATCGAGTATATACTTTTTAGATAGAAGCAATGTTGAAGTGTAGCACAAACCCAGACAAAATTGCTCAAAGGTTTTTTTATCAATTTGATCCGAAGTTTGTAAGCAAGATCGCAGTTTCGTATAAAGAAGTAATTTGTAGAGTTTGAACGCCACAGTCATGAAAGGCGTACTTATGCTCACTTCAAACACAACTTTGACACGGCTCTCAAGATTAGTGAGCTCTTCGAACATGTCGGGGATAGGATTATACAAATCGTGAAAAATTGCATAGTCCATTATCTCCAGCAGCAGCTCCAATGTCACCAGTAGAAGATTATTTTGTTCAAAAGATACATATTTCCCTAAAAATAATTAATTCAATTAACTTTAAATGACGGATAAAAGAGAGTCTCTATTGTTATATTTCTGTCTACAGTTTGATAATAATTGACACCATAATAATATTTCCAACAAATCTCTCAAAGTTTGTATATATGAGTTGATATATAGATATGACCAGAAGAATTAGTTCCCTGGTTGAAATAGTCATGGAAACTTTTCTCACCTAATGTCACATAATGGTTATCAATGTGAGCACTTCCAGTCAACTCAATTAAAGGTTCTGTAACACTCAGGATAATTTCTTCACATAGCTTTCTATTGTTACATTCTTTGATGAGTAGACGAGATAAAAATTTGTGGCATTCCCGTGTGACATACATTGTGTGGTTAATCTGAGCAAATCTCAGCACCTCTTTCCATGCTTCTACAAAAGAGTATACATTTCATCAAATATTGATCAATGCAATGAAATAATGGAATCTTACTTGACTCTGCAATCCATTCTCTCCCAGTATGATGTTCAAGTATATTCAAGAGCATCGTTGTGAAAGCCATCCGTATAGATGCAGATGTATCATTATTTTGAAATTGAAACAGTGAACATATTTTACTGTGAGTGCAATTCTGATTCAGTGCAATAAACGATGATTCATCCTTAGACATTAACCCAAGCAATTTGATTGTGAAAGTAGACACATTAGGGCTCGGTTTTGTGTCTTCATTCCACAAATTTGTAGCAGTGATTAGCCAATCACGAACAATATCAGTTACATCTTGATTACCTGGGAGCATTTGACAGAACAATTATGATTGACTAGACAATTAATTTAAGTTACTTATCTTTACCTTTTGCTATCTCATCATTGATATGAGTCAGTAGGAGATCCAAATAAGTCGGTGTGACTACATTGAAGTCAGGTTGTAAGAATAATTGTAAAACTTGCCGCAACTTCTCTTTATTCTCTTCAGACATTGTGGTAGAATTATTCATAGAACTTGATGCATGTTATAAAAAATAGTGGAACAAAATTTGAGGAACAAAGTTCCGTATCTGAAATAACAAAAAAATAGATCATTGAAGGAAATATTGTTGAAAGATAAGGGCGCAGAGGACCAAACAAAATTACAGAATTCGAAAAGATTCACCATGCCTAAATGAATAATAGGTAGTTTTAGTTACAATGATTTAACGAGTTAACAATTAGGAAAAGCAGGAGCCATGTCAGAACATTATAAAAGTCAAACAATCATCATTAAAAACATGGAATAATTATCATACCACAGACGACAGATGCAATATTCTTTGTTTGCTGGTTCTAATTGTATTGCGTTCTTGTGTTGACGAATAGTGGTCGGCATGGATAAGCTCGAGCTCATTAACAAGTATATAGTAGAATTTCCCCAGTGGGAACAACGGAAAATCGAATGTATAGAATCGATAAAATCTGTTTGAAATCAATGCCTGTTTTTTGTCGAAGTGAAAGACAAATTCGAACTTCTTTCAAGGTTTGATATCTCTTCAAAGTTGAAATGGCACGTACAACTTATTACGTCAGGGTCACGGACTTCTGTTATCAAATCACGCACCCACATGGAGGGCAGATTTCGAAGAGACTGAAAATAATAAGGTTATGTTTAGATGGAGCTTTTGTTGTGTTTTGCCGCAGCTGATCGAGAAAATCGAGAGCACTGCCTTGTCGGCTGCTAGTAAGCGCGAAACGTAAACACGGAGCACGAATTCATTTATTTGCAAAAATGTTTTCTTACAAAATGTACAGAAGCTCGCAATTTTTTCAATTTTTGAATAAGATACCGTTGTGAGTATCTCTTCTTCTCCGGCGAAATTTAGAACTAACTGATGTGGTTTTGTAGGTGTAAGAAAAAGAAGAGTCTTTTGACAAGATAGGATGAAAATCGCGTTCGAATCACTCGTTTTGGCTGTATACAATAAATATATTGTATCAACGAATATAACGTACATTGTAAACAAAAAATTATCGTGTGGGTGGAGTAGATAACAGTCTCGTAATCTCGTTTAGCAATATCTTAAATCATATGACCAATGTGAAGACTTGCCACGGGCTCATGTCAATGCTATTTCATTTTCGTCTTCCTCCTAAAATTCTTGAGAAAGAGGACGCCTGTACTAAAATAGACAACTTAGTCAAAAAAGTGGAATATACGGAGAAGAGACGAAAAGCGTGAAGTGGCGTATATCCATGTTCTCTTCTGCGTTCATCAGTCCTTCAGTTACAGTGTTCATCACAACTCTACTTCCATATACTCATTCTTTTATATGAGAAACGTTTACTTATCAAAAAGTGGATGGCTTCTAATCATCGATCTTCCGACGTGAACATTTATTACTACACTCCCTGTGCAATACCTAACCTCTACTGATGTTAAAGAACGATAAGGTAATTGTAATTCGTTGTTGATAGCAGATCTCATTCATGTTCAAAATTTTCTTCCTCTGATTTTGTAAGCTTGATAAAAGAATGTTTGACTCGTTTTACATGTCAAAGCCAGAGAGAGAGTGTGTGTCTGTGTGTGTGTGCTCTCACCCCCTTATCTATTTCTGTAATGCTTAGTGGTTGGAATATTCTTTAAATCTGTATTTGAGAGATGTAAAGTAGACTTGTTGAGCTCCCACACTCCTTCGTGTGGTACCTGTGTTTTTTGTACAGTTTGAATGCTTAATCTTTCACTTGCATCCAGATTCTGAATCCACAAGTGGCAAGCACCTCCAGGTGAGACAAGATGTAGCCCAATGTAGCCTAGCCAGGATGTAATCGAGTGTAATTCAAGATCTGGAGTGAAAGACTTCCAGTCTTACAATGGAAGTCAGACAAACAGAAAAAGAGACAAAGAATAAGATAAAGCAAGAAGATCTTGGCTTGACCACTTCTGAAGCCTTGAAGATTCTACAGAAGGATATTAGCAAAGTGGTGGAGGGATTTCAGAGAGAGTGCAAGGATAAAAAGTTTGTATTTCTCCTTCAATCTATTGAGACCTTTGATCCACTGACTGATTGTAATATTCCTTTTCAGAAAGTACAAGGAGTGGATGCAAGATGCCTTACATCATAGAAGTCAATACACAACATTCTGCTGGACTTCAGCAGTTGCTCTTCTAGTCAGTGCAGCTATGCTCATTGTTTCAGTCATTTTTAAGAGTGATTTTGAGTAAGTTGTTGTAAATTCTGATATGATAGATTCCGCTCAGACCAGCATATCTTAATATTGTGTATTTCAGGAATTTCAGTTGGCCGTTTGAAGCATCTATAATAATTTTATTAGCAGGTTTTAATTGTATACTAGTGATCTCAGACAATAGGTTCCGACATCTCGAGATTCTCCACAGAGTGAAAATCCTTCTCAAGCAAATAGGAGGTAACATTTTTTTATAGATCGCTATTTTAATTTCAAATCCATCCCCATCCCCAATTCTTTTTTAATTCTTTCAGCTGCCAAGTCAAAGTGCATTTGGACTCCAGAGAATTATCCACATTTATGCAGTCCCCTTTCTCCTTGTATCACTTTACAATGGACATATCGAGATGGCCATATGGTTAATTTACCATGGTCTTTACTTGTGGATGGTGATATTATTGTGATAAAACCTGGTCAACATGCCCCTGGTTACTGCATACCTTACAATGTGAGTTCATTTTCCTCTCTCTCTCAACTATCCACGGATACATTGGCAGAATATTGTGGAGCTTGACTGTGATTTTTTCTTTTGAATTTGACTTGATCCTAATTTGATTGAGATAATAGGAAATATGGAAAACGTCTTTTCAGGATACAGATGCACCAATCTTACATGCAAAAGAAGTGTACTGTCCACAAGCGTGCAGTGGTAGTGGCAATGTCTTTTCGGGTCCTCAAGCTCGAACTCCGCTACGTAACTGCCTTTACAGACTCCAAGAAACTCCGTATCTCACGAATCTACGAATGGCGTTTGATGAAGGACTAAATCGACCAGTGACATGTTATAACCGGGAGCGGCATCTCGCCATGAGATATTGTGTAGAGCAGTTCATTTACCCTGTGTTGCTCATCTTTCTTTTGATAGTTAATTTTATCAGATTTTTTTACTCAACTGCATATGCAGGCATCGGACATTGGACTGAGATGTTTCTCATCCAACCTGTTGCTGTAAGTTTACCATTGCTGCCAATGGCCTTTCCTCTTTGGTGGATATCGCTAAATTGCTTCGGAATGGCCAGATTCAAAGCTCTTTTTCAATTGTATCAGTCATCTAAAAAAGCTCAGGTAAAATTTCATTTAGTCTTGTCACAATCTGGAACTCCAAATCGATATTATTCTAGACAATCGTGATTACAGTTTTTAGATCCATTTGAAGAAACTTCAGATCCAAATCACCTCGAAGTTGTCTATAATTGGACAGAATTATCGGAATACTTTTGGAACATCATGTTTGGAAGAGAACATACGATGACGCGATCTGCCAATATCTTACACGTTCTAGGATCTGTCACGGTGAGTTTTTCAATGAATTGTTTGTACTACTAAACGTGATGCTTAATATTTGTCAAATGATATGTGGCATGTCCAAATTTTCTGTAGGCGTTGTGCTGCGTTGACAAGAAAGGAATCCTATCTTGGCCTAATCCAACGGCAGAAAAAGTATTTTTCCTCCGAAATACGAATACGAATGCCAATTCAAACACAAATGCAGTTTCTCAATCTTCGAGGTGAGTAGCTTAGAATTCACTTCATTCTCTTGCATTATTTGATTTTGGAATAGTCGAGTGTGGCCTTACTTGATTAAAATTCGTACCGCATTATCGGTATTGAATTATGGGGGTCATTCACCTTTTGTTCAAAGATAGACAGATTGATGCACATTTGAAATATTTTCAGTGTCGCCAGTCTGAATAAGACTGTCGATCCGAGTTATCCTAGTGAAAGTACAAAACAAGAGTCTACTAAGACATCTTACACTCACCATGGTAATAATCATCTTAATTACTCAACGTTTATCAGACTACCTTTTTTTTTATTATATTCTTCGTCTTTTGTTCTATTCAATAAGCAGATACGGTGCAGCACACAGTAGCGGAAGTATTAGATTTGACGCACGATCGAGCGTTGCCCTTCAAGCTGCAATTTGATGATCCTTCCTGGCGTCAGCATCTCAATAGTTTAAAACCTCTTGGATTAGCTATACTTCTGAATACATGTAACATGGAGACCCAGGAGCATTACACACAATTTTGCAGTCATGTCACCTGCGAGGCCATGCACAACGAAAATCTCGTGCCTGTCATCAACAGACGGTATACTTATCAATGTAGTAAAAAGACACGTTAGCTTTTGTTAGTGTTCGTCGAGCGGAGATGACTCAAAATCAGCTTCATTCCTTTAAGCTTATTCAATCAGAAGTTGGATCTCAATATTTTGAATTTATTGAAAAATCGTAAACTTCTAGCGCATAAGTACTAGTTATGTACACGAACTTTGTGGAATAATTTCTTGTATTCCTGATGCAGTATGAGCAGTAACTTTAGTCTGGCAGATTTGGAAATTAATTCCCTCCATGAACATATAACTATTTAATGATTGCGTGACGGATCTCCGCTCGACAATTAATTAATCTGCTTGATTATAGAGAGCATTTTTGTCATTTGCAAGAGCTTGGTTATTATTTGCGTGGTGAGTTATTTGAATCCTTTACATTTTTGCTTGGGCATCCCTTACTGTCTTGCATTAAATTTTTGATGAATAATATGAATTCACACGCACATATTATATGATAAAAGATAGGCTTGAGTACTATGATAATTTTTTGTGAAACAATTCATCAACTATGAAGGCTAAAACAATCACATTCAGAATTGAGTGATCATCACTCATGTTATGGTATGAGCTCTTAAATTTTGGGAAGAGTCAAGAGAAACATCAGTAATTGGTCTTGATTTCTCCTCAAGTTTGAGAGAAATTCATACTTTTATTTACCAAACTGGCAGTGGCCTTTGAATATACATTAACCGAAATTTTGCAACGACTAGCCAAGCTGTTGAGGAAAAAAATCAAATTGACGCCAAAAATATCGTGCAAAACTCGAAGCAGCGACATTTACCCGATGAAGTGGAAAGTTCACGACAAACGTGGTCAGTTTCATCACTGAAAGAAAAATTTTATTCATCACCTTCACATCATTATCTCGTTCACAATATCCATTACTATATACACCACTAGGATTACAATATTTACAATATATAATCTTCATATGTTTCCAGAGCATGAATCTCTGCATGCTTTTTACTGACTCATTTTGAAACGGTTAGTTGGAGTCGAACTCATTTAAATGGCAATCCCTAATCTTCGAAAGGAGTACCAAAAAATTCTTTCTTATTTCTGTAGAGTCCTGAACATAAGAAAAAGTTTCATTGTCCGCTAAAACTCGCCTCGTGCCAGATGCATGTCTTTCTGAGAAGTATGAATTTCGGGTATTTCCTGTTTCACTTCCGTATTTGGGATCTTCAAAAAGCCTTGTTTGCTAAAACACGGATTTCAGTGAATGCAACTTGGAATGCACATATTCTCTTTGGGCGTTCTTTTGCTATGGTGGTGGGTATTTCTTAGAACCAGTATCATGTATAATTTCATCTTTGCTCTAATTTCTATCTATTTTCTTCTATGTATCAGACATAATATATATATATATATTTTTGCAAGGAACATGCTTGTCGAGCTTATTTCTACTTTTCTCTCTCAGTTGCTTCTTGGAATTTGGTGTAACGATAGATAATGATATATTCAGATATCTAATTAGCTAATTGACGATGAACTAGGTGTCTATGCGAACTGGCCAAACAAATTGGCTTCAAAGATCAGGCTAAGGATATATTTCAATTGGAACAGCAGCTATCAACGTTCAGACACGTAGTAAGTTCATTACTTTGAATCTTAATTATTATTGACGTTATCGGTAGCAACGGAAGATCGCTCATCGACATTTTTTTTATTCATATACTTAGAAAAAATGCTTAGTTGGTTCATGAGTATTTTGACACTTTGGCACTGTAGCTCACAGCAGGTCACGTTTTTCTAACTGAAAATTTCTTTTCAAAATGCAGTCATGAAATCATTGTTCAAGCCTATGAAATCAGAAGGACTTCGTAACATCATCTGAATCCTCAGCATAGAAATTTAAAATCAAGTCGCAAATCTGTCGCCTTCTGAATACCTATGAAAATTCACAGTCCTTTAATTAGCCATGAAAATATATTTCTCAATTATCGTTAATTTTTTCTCAATAGCCAGAAATGGCGAAACGTGATATAAAGTTCGCCCGATCGCTGAGCCTTGCAACAAAACTCAAGTTTCCATTCCCGCACATGGTTGCTGTGGTAGTCCGCGAAAAAAGTGGCGCTGGTTTACAATTGCTCACTCAAGGTACTGCTGATATAATCATCGACTCTTGCATCGAATTTTGGGATGGCCATGATCTCTGCCCATTCTCTGAGTCCGACAAGTAAGAATCATGATTTTTATAATTATACGTGAGCAGGATTCCAGTAAGAAAGAAAATTGTATAGGCATTTTAAACCTGTTTACAAACTTTACTTGTGGTGTAAACTTCTTTTGGGTCCATGAAAAATGTGTAAGGCTCAAATGAATTTCCAAAACTCTTTGAGTAGAGTGTCATGTATGTTTTGAAATTGGTAGGAAAAAGGTACAGGATTTCTACAATCGGACGAGCCTGACATCTTACTGTACTGCATTTGCATATCGACCACTGACTCGTAGCGTAAATAGTAAACTTTCGGATGTGTATCTTGAATTACCATCTGAGAGCAAGCATCTCTATGCACCGCATCGAAGCCCTACTCCCTTGCCCTGCGATTTTCGAAACGTTCTTGATCCACGTATCAAGAGTTTACTCGGACATTTTCATTCAACTGGTGAGTACCTAATCAACTTTTAACTTTATCTATATGTTGATAAATAGCGTTATGTTGAATTTGATGATTTTCACTACCATTTTAGACTCTCTCTTATGCAACGAAGCCAAAGAAGACGAAGTGAGCTCGGTAGAAAGCTGCTTTGATCTCCAGTGCAATCAAATTTTTATTGGCATGGTGACGATGCAATATCAAGCCCAGACTGATATGGTAAGCCTTATTCTGACAATTTTGAGATTCTTGTATTTTTTGGAATTTTAATCTGACTTATTATGTGGAACCCTTCAGGTGCAGCTCATAGAGCAATTAGAAAGGGCGAGTATTCGATTTGTACATTTTAGTAAAGAAAACGAGCTGCGTTCGCGTGTTTTCTCTGAAAAGATGGGCTTAGAAAGTGGATGGAATTGTCACATATCTCTACTCAGTGAACGTGCAAGGTAATACATTTCTCATAAGGCTAGAAGGGGCGAGTCTTGTCCCCTATCAAAATAACAAAAGCTGTTTTTGGGAATTATTTACACACAAAGTTTGCTCATTTTCATGTTCTGTTACTAATTCGACTGTAAACTATTTCTTACATGCTGGTGATAATCCATTGTTTTTTTTTTTTTTTCAACCACAGAGAAACCTCTCGCCTTGTTTAACTAACTTATTATGCAGCTTTGAACATGATCTATCTGCTTTACCATTTTATGTGATTTGCCTTTGCTGGAAATCTTAATTGATGAATATTCCAGGGTGCTACAATGGCTCGAGAAATTTCCGCATATGTCTTCGTCATACATGTTTGTCAATATCTATGATATTCTCTTTCTTTCTTTTAGTGAGTTTGTAGGCTTATTTTTGAAGTACAGCTTTTGTGCTCTTATTTTTTTTGACGAGATTAACAAGTATGTGTCGATTGAACAAAAATGTGTTACATCGATCTTTTAGCAGTCTTTTGATTACATCGCTTACTTGGCTTATACTTGATTGCTGCTCGCATGTTACGACGAACAAATGAGAATGAGTTGACTATTATTATTCCAGCTTAAAACATTTCTGGTGATTTTTCAACTTCTGTTTTTGTTCATAGTTTGGCAATTTGATACGTAACTAATTGTCATCACGCCGCAGCATTTGAATTTTAGCGAGCTTGATTTGAACCAAACTATTCATCGGAATCGTTCCTCATCATGACAATTTTTATGGTACTCAGTATCTTTGGTTGCTAACTTTCTCGAAGAAGTGTGTCATTTTTCGAAGAAGCTTAATTAAATCCACGTCCGAATTGATTCATTTGAATTGAAAACGTTTACTTCCTCTCATTCTTGGGATGATTCTTGATATTCAAAATTGCAATAAGACAGTGCTTCAACGAAATTTTGGGTATCGATTTTGGATTGAAATCAACTCATCATTTCTTATGCGACGGAGTAACTTTTGCAAACCAGACATTAGTTCAGTTTTTTCCTTACTCTCCTTTTTCTCCCAAGCTCGTCAGATCAATTCAACGCCTTGATCAAAAAACATGTCTCAAGCAAACATTTGCCAACATTTCCTCATCAAAAATTGCTCTGCTTCAATCGTCATTCAGTATTAAAATTGCTAATTTGATCTACAGCTCTTGGTTCTTAAACGAAAAACTAAAAAATACTTATCTAACGCGTGGCTCCTGCATACAGTAGTCAGAATAAAATACGCTTGATAAAATACTATTAAATCATTGAATTCCTTGAATTTTTGCACATAAACCCAAACTACATATTTGTGAGGATCATTGATTTTTACCAATTAAATGATTGTAAATCATTAACATACTAAGGAAGTACGTAAACATTAAGTTTGATAATTTTAAGGAATTCAATAGATTTAATGTGTCGTATGAAAGTTGCAATTGGCAGTGGTGTACTAACAGGTCGGAGAGCCCAATTGGCTGGTGGGTGAGCCAAGCCGCAGCTATGTCTTCGCCGGCAACGATATCGCATCATCATCGGCATAATCATTCCTGCACAGACGAGGCAACACGATTGCTTAATCGCGTCTCACCTCGGTACGTTTTTTCTTTTGACTCATCTCCCTCTCTCATTCGTCGACTCAAAAATTTTGAGTTGCCGTTGGCCTGGAATTTATATCCTTTCCAGAGGTTTCAGTAGAGCGAGTCAACGTTCGGTCAGACATGTATAAATTTTAATATCTTGCAGATGATGAGATCATTGTGTCTAACATACTTACATTATTACACAAGCCATGCTCTTGATGTATCATGCGATGTGGCTGCATGCAAATGTTTTTAATAATCATTACTAATGAGCGGTTGGTGTATTTAACAGAACAGAATAATAAGTTATCATGAGTAATTTTTTAGACTTTTCGTCCTTGATGTTTAATATATGAGTTGATTATTTGGACCTTCAAGATCGATGAGACCAAATAATCAACTCATATAGAATAATAAGTTGGTGTTGACAATTTTGTAAGATTCGATTTTAATATAATCTATGATTAATGAAGGTTCAGTGTAATCATTCATTGCTTTTACCATTGAGAAGCAACTTCATTTCATATTGGTGAGGCAAATCTTTCTCGCAGGAGATGAATATGATCAGAACTCATGGCTTTTATAATTAATATCGGTACCAGAGGAATAGAAATTTTTCCAATAGCCATATGCCACTAGACATTAATTTTATGGAGACATTTCACTTGAATGCGATTTTCTCACACAGTTCAAATTTGGATAACAGTCGGCAGCTCAGTATGTCAGCTCCAAGTGCAATTAATACCGATCCAGTGACGGTCAAATTTGAAAATGAAACTATTGAATGGGGTAACAACAGTGGCAATGCTGGTGATAAAAGTCTTCCCAAAAATCCAGTCAGGTTTGTCATCAAAATTATCGCTAATACTAAGTATCATCCATTTTTTGGTAAGATTCAATTTTAATTGTAATTTTTAGGGAACAAGAGACGCTTCGCAGCGAAGACAGCGTTTTGGTGCAGAGTATCGAATTGGGTTCTGGAGCGGAAGCGTGGCGCTCGCTCAGCTGTCTCACCGATAGCACAGAGCAAAGTGCTCCTGTTAACTTTGATCTGTCAAACAGAGTAAGCTTGCACAACTTGACTTTTTTTTTCTTAACGATTTATGAACGAACCGTTGCAGATAATTTATAACTACTTTGTGTAATATGTTAATAATTTCGGTTTTGCCGACAGGGGGAGAATTTCTTTTTCTCCTCAAAGTACTGCAGAAATGATTCAATCCCATATAATATGCAAAATATTCAACTCTAATCACTTTTGACAAATCAAGTGAACGATTATATATTTGTATAACAGTTACAAGATTCTGAATTTTGTTAGCTCCGTCTGAATAGCCTGCTACACATTGTTTGTTTGAACCAAAAAAATTCCAAAAAATGTTGTAACCAACCCTTCTGTATTGCAGGCAAAACTGCCGCGGGGTATAGATAAAATAAGACCTCACATCGAGCTAATTGACAATGTGCCTCTACTCGTCTCACTCTTCACTGATTGCACGACGGCTGTAACGCGAGAAATGCTTCACATAATGCAAGATTACGGTGAAGTCGTTTGCGTGCTAGGTTCGTCTGCTAATTCCGACAACATGCCAATATTCATGCAAGCTGATGCTGCGTAAGTATCCCTTAATTTTTGTACTTAATGTCCATGTAGGTAATCATGCTATTTGAAATGCTTGCGGCCCGTTCTTGCAACTTTAATATATAACATCACAGTGCTTGAGAGAGAAACAGAAACCGAGCATGTGAATTGAGCAATCCCCTTCATAGAAATGCGAGCTCTATTTGTGTTATTAGATGTTGATTAGATGAAGCACTTTTGAGTACTTCTGAGCACTTCCATTTGTCAAGACAATATTGGTTTGCAAAGCCCGTAACATGAACGCATTTCAATATTTTCCCATGTACCTTGGCTCATTTTAAAGCTTATTCCAAGACCTTCCTAATGAATTCTGGTGACTTTGATTCCAACATGCTGAAGCGGAGCTATCCCAGAAATTAGAGGCTCAAAAAGTCTCAAATCATCAGAAGAGGAAAGTTCGGGTATTGATTAGTCCAGATTAGATGTACATTATCTCAATTAGAGGTCTTGGAATAAGCTTCATATTGAGCTGAAGTACGATGAAAAATATTGAGATGCATGTGGGCTATGAGCTTTGAGACTTTATTATTTCGAAAAGTAAAAGTGCTCGTAAAAGCTCCATTTGATCAACATGTAAAAACACTTATCAAGCTCGCGATTCCAAGAAGAGGGTTGCCCGATCCCAATTCCAACTGGATGTTCATTCTTGGGGATAGTGCTAGATCGCTACGTGCTCAGGCTTTCATGATACTTTTATTTAATCCATCGTCCATTCCGAGCCGAGCACCGTGTCATACGACCTAAAACTCGTTGACCTTTTTTTTATGCTTTCCTCAATTGCTTATCAAATCGCAACCATTATACGTTGCACTCATAAAAATTGATGATATTTTTTCAATCACTTTTTACTTGACTAACAAATATACTCGAGATCAAAAAGCAAATCGTGAGCTTACGGTCAACTCATAAATTTATTAACATCTCAATTCAGTAGAATACTAAGTTAACAAATTGCATACGTACGAAGTACACAAAGCTCACACTTGGAACTCAGCATCTTTTAGCCAGATACCCAACTAAAGGAAGAAGAAAAAGGAGTCTTTTAGGCGGCATCATTCGAAGCTCCTTCAACCACATTACTTGATTAATTCAATCTCGGACGGGCTTTTGAGCTTGCGATAACTGCACTGCAAAGCTTCGAAATAGAATTTTGATCTTGGTTTCCTGTATGCAGCGCTATATTCAGTCTCGAATTCGCGCTGAGGCCTCTTTGCTCGTCCTATACAGCTTCGCCAGGGTCTTTTCGGCTGAAGTTTTTTTCCATTCATTCCGCTAAAGCTAGCACCGGAAGGATTTTTCGGAGCCGGTTTGGTTGTATCGAGCAATTCATTTGTATTTTGCTTCTTTAATGACATGGTACACTTGAGTGGATATTATATCGTCTCGCGTACAGATTTCAAAAGGCTAATTTTGTGTTGTACATTTTTTTGAGGTTTGGATTGGTAACTGGAAACAAATGACTGACGATTCGATCAGTTGCTTTTTTGACGTTTGCAGTTCTACATACCTGTTGTTTCACGTGACACAAAGTGGAACTTTGATCTTGTTGATGGAGCTAAATTAGCTAAAAGCAATGGTTATTCTATTCCTGAGAGAGAAAATCATTTCTTTCGAGATTTAGACACCAGAAAAATGTTGGTGCTCCAAACATTAAATGTTGTAATTTGGTCCTCACAAGTTCACTCGCGATTAGCTAGTATACACGATAGACTGATTTGTATTCGAAATACGTGTGAAACTTTCCATATGTCTTGTAACAATTACTCGGGACTAAAAATCTAAAAGCTCGCAAAGCTGCAACAGCTTGAATAAAATTATAATACCCTCGATTCATAAAAGATGTCATCACTGTGTTATAAGTATAATAAGCCATTAAGATATGATTTAATTACAGGGTTGCAGTAGAGCCATTATATCCGCAAGTATGCCAAAGGGTTCCGGTGCTGGCACCGACGAAACCAGAAGATGGCCCATCGCCGATTGAGCTCAGCCGAAGCCTCAATTCGATAGCTTGCTCGCTCAGTGTAAGACGAGAAGACCCTATTGCTATTTATCATCTCGTCATGGAGGTGCGCAGAAATTTGTCCAAAAATTTGTCATTCTAATATTATCGTTTCTTTTTCACTCTATAAGTCTTTACAAATTGTGAAAAATCAAGTGATAAACTTTTTGAAAATTCTGATTTCGTTATTACAGGCTCGTCACTACATGCGCTGCGTGTGGAATGGGGTTCAATTTTGGCTATGCTGTGGAGTAACGCTATCTTTATGCCAAGCTCTGTCGGCTCTTCTTCTTCTTCCTCCAATTTTTAGTGTTACTCATGTGCTGTGGTTGTCCGTTCTCATTGTGCCTCTAATAGCTATGTCGCTTGTTGCGACGCCAACAGATCCAAGTATTATGCAGCGAGCCACTGGCAAGAATCATTGTAGTCTGAGCGCACAGGTATGTTACGATAAAAAACTTCGATATCTTGCAAATGTCTACCTCAGCTGTTGCTAGTATGTGACGAGAAAATATAGATTTGATACTCTTTAGAGTGGCTTTGGGAATTTTCTCATCGCTGCATTTCTGGTAGTTTTAGCTATAGTTTAAGCCCACTTGCGCCGAAAACAAATGTTTTATCAAAAAGTGCTCGAGCCTCCTTAAAAAGTTGTCGATTGTTGCAACGTGATCACTTGTGCGGAATTCAGCACGTATTTGGTGCTAGTGTGACAGTTTTTGAATAAAACTTTTAACTAAAGAACGGTTAGACTTTTGAGTGTTCAGAAGTCTAGCAGTGACAATTAAAAGAAGCTGATATTAGAGGATGAGATTATCAATCCCCTCTATACCAATGTATCACATCACATCAATTAATCACTCTTCAATTCCATCCCTAAGATTTTTTTATCCGGTGACAAATCATGCATATTATCAAAACTCTAAATGTTTCTATCCCTCAACTTGATCATGAAATTTTTCTATTCATTGTCCTGTGCCGGCTATGATGTGTAGATCACATCGAGACCAACTTTTTTAACAATTCATGACGCGAGTAATCAAATGATAACTTCAAGGCACAGTTTGTCCTGAATATTCTTGCCTAAATTTGTTTTTACGCCACCGAGTTCACTTCTCACCTCATCAATCTTCTTAATCTCACGCGAGTCTTTGCTTTTAAATTTTAATGCGCTTCCCTTGGACAGTCTCTGTTCACAAACGAGTTCTTCCCTGCTAAATCTTCAAGATTGTATGTATGTAAATCACTCTTTTCAGGTGGCTGTATTCGTAATGTGGTGTTACGGTAGCAAATTTCTTCCGACGATTGCAACAGTTCTGATTTGGCAGTGGTTGTCACTTTTTACACTGTGCTCGAGCCACGTAAAACCTGGATCACGTTGTGTCTACGTTTACCCTAACGCAAGTGCTGATTCGACGGGAGCTTGGGGTGGCTGGGAAAGCAGGCCAAATGCTTTACTTGTCGTTCAACACATTGCACTAGTCATTGTCGTTCTACACTTTGGTATGTCTTTTTTTTTTCGAAATATTTAGACAGTAGTACCTTCATCCAAATTAGTGAAATTTCACATCTTTGAGCTAAACAAGCTGAAAACATCACAATGTTATAGAAAATGCAGAATAGGTCCAACAGTGCAGAAAATGAATGATTCTCTCCAGAATCGGGTTTTTGGGATCTACATTATGTTTGTTGCATTTGAAGTTTCTTCAGACTTCATTCAACAGCTCAGTGAATTTTATACATATTTTTTGACGGCAAACGCAATTTTTAATGTTTTTTGTCGTAGATTTGGTTGACGCTTAGAAGAATGTTGAACGTTCAAATATTCTAAAAGCTATTAGAGCAGTGATGACATTCTTCCATTGACCAATTTCCAAAGCAACCCAATTATCGGATGTGACATTTTCGACTTGGGTATGAAATTACTGAGCACCAACATTGTGCCCCCTACCTTAATCGGCTAATACATTCTCTCGTGGCTCGAGGGAATTGATGATTGAGTAATTGAACATATCTTACTCGTAAGTCTAATAACGCTTTTTTTACATTTTCAGTAATGATATCAGTTAGTTTCGTCCACCGAGAGTATTCAATTTGGCGTAAGCTACCTTTCGATAATTGGATCTGGTTCCTCGTCTGTTTCATTGTGTGAGTTGGCTTTAGTACTTCGGATGAATCATCTCAAACAGGAGTATCAAGATTAATTTTCTTTTTTTTTCTCACGCAGAATATGCCTTCAATCGGCTTACTCAGGGAGTGTGATCTACTGTAGTTGGAAAAGCGGAGACCAAAAAACGAGGAACGTTCCAACTAACCTACCGCTATATTTTCTCGCATCTCTTCCGTTAATTTTTATTATCAATGAATTCATCAAGTGGCAAGAAATCAAGTGAGTTGATACATATTTACAAATTGTGCTATCGAAATGGTTATTGTACCTACCATCAGCATTACAAATCTATAAAAAAATGCATAAGGCGGACAAAAATTTGATTGCCTGAAGCTGGCCGTCTCCCATCTCAAATACATTGTCCGTGTCCGTTACGACACGGTAGCCTCCGCGAGTGCCGGTAATGGAATCAGATATTGGTTGTAAAAAAGTAAAGTTGGAAAAGGGGTTGGGTTAACCCTCGGGGGAGTTTCATGCTCGAGACATTAGAGAACAAATCTCGTAAATTCCAAGCGTGCAGGTAGCGAAAATTCTTTTATCATCAAAGTATATCGTAATCAGGTATCGATTATAATTTCTTTTATTTTGTCAAATATAGTATATACTTTGATCACTCATGTTTCGTTGTATTAGGTGGTTCTTTTATTTTGTTATTCCATGATGCTTCAAATTACGATTCTACTAGAGACCTCTGAGAAGTTGGCGAATCTGTGTTTGATAAATTTCAAAACATCAGAAGAGGGTGAAAGAGGATCCAAAGTCACACGGAAAATTTCCCTTCATAACTTGCATGCACCCCGTATTTGTTCTATAAATGAACCGATCACCGGTAATACTGACCTGGATCCTCAGTATCAATACACGTGGTTGTGCTTTGCTGAAGAGTGTGTTTGAATAATGCCATTTGTTTACTTTCAGGGTTAATGTTCGATACCAAAAACGAGCTCGACTAGAGTTTACTACGAAGCTTGGTATGAACTCGCCGTTTTAGTTGATGATGTTTAGAAGAAAAAATGATAATACATCGACATTTTTCTATGTCAAATACCAGTTTTGATGTTAAGTATTACTAATGGACTGTACAGAATTTCAAGGATATTCCTGCTCGTTCTTTTTTTAGCTGTCATATTTCATTGTTTCTGTTAGAAAATATTCATGTTATTCAAACGATGCATCAGATTCGAAATACAAAAATCTTTTATATGTTCAGTGAATTCGATTCAGGATTCTATTTAAATTTTTTATGAATCATCATTATTGAATGGTATCGTGATATGTTTCTTTGTTGTGTCTGCTTAGAGAAGATTCGAGTGTATGTATCGATCTCTAAAATGTTCGATGTTCTTTGTTCAAATGCATAGGCAAATTATCAAGCAAAGATATTTTATCCGTGACTCGCTGTTTTACTCCTAGCTTCTAGTGCTAGTTGAAATTTTTTAATCCGCCCGCACTTGGTATTATGAATTCGTTTCTGATGATTACTCAATGTCTTCTAAAGAAATCAACTGCCAAATCAATGATTCATATTTGTGATGATACGATTTTTCCGAGATGATTCCAAAGACATGCACACTTTTATAATAAATGAATACTTGGTGGTTCTTATTGCTTGGAAATACATGTATATGAATACCGTGTAAAATATTTTTCAAGATCTATCGCTTATGCAAAACAACAATTCATATCATTTCTTTTTTTGACTCGGTAATATTTCCGAGAACATGGAATGATTTAGTTCATCATGATAATGAATGTTCTGACTCGAATCTGTAAATTTTTTAGACCAAGCCATTGGCATTGGAATCTTTCTTTATTAAATCCAATTTCTTCTCTAGATGTATTGTAAACGAAATGAACAAAAGGACAGCGAATTCATTTGAGCGGATTCCGCGCCATCTTCTTCAATTTACATAAATTAGTTTGTGATGTATGTTCCTCTGATGGATGATTGTACAATAAATGTATAGTGTCTTTGAAGAAATTGGTGTCATCAATGGCCATTAAATTTCCTAATCCGTTGAATTGAAAATGGAGGTACATACATTGAGAGAAATATGGAAGACTGGCAAAGCAAGAACAAAAGGAAAAATGTCTTGCAAGCTTTACTCGCAAGTTACAGGATCGCTCCGCAATTTGAGTTTTAAAGAAACTCTCAACCTGCCAAGTGATTGGATTACGATCATAATCTACTTTCATACTAAGACATGAGCAAATCTCGGTAACTATCATACACTATTTGTGTGTAAAAGCCAGGGAAGACGACTATCTGTAGGAATGAATTTCGTCCGAATCTACGATGGTGCCAAGGTTTCTTCATGAACGCTCATGACTGTGATGTGACTAGAGTGAATTGCAACAATCGAGTTCACTATCTACTATTTACATATAATTTTATGTTTTGTTCAATAATTGGTGATCTGACGAAATGGAAAAAAAAGACAAGATGTAGCTCCGTTCTATCGGATAGCAATTCGTCTTTCTATCCATGAGTAGATTTCCAAGATTGTATGAAGAACTAGAATAATGGTAAAAATCACAAAACTATGCATGGCTTCATACAGGAGTTTTGGAGAGAACACAGTCCATACAAATAAGTGATGTCGTTGTAAACTTGTGATGATTATGTAAAATGTCATTGGTAATATCCTCCAGAAGATATACTGTTTGTATAGAGGTGAAAAGTGATGCGACCTGAAAAAAATAGTTCCAATCAAGATTGTGTGTCATATTATTAGTTCAGGGTGTCTAGGACTGGAAGGACCGATAGACACTCTGAAGTCTGTGAAGATGAATGAGCATAAAAAATAAGTAGTTCAAAGTATCGGAGTTTCTCTTGATTTTATCCACGGAAAAAAATTTGCCGAGATTCTATTGCGCAAACCTACAGAATGAAAATTTTCTACAGTTTTTTTATAGCAGGATGTCGAGTCTCATTACAGATAATTTCTTCAATAGTTGGAAAACGAAGCACATACAAGCTATCGCCTTTTCAAAGAAATATAGATTGTTCACGCCAGATTTGTTAAGCACGACTGGTTTAGAAAAAAAGTTCGACTTACGATAAGAGACTCCGTGAAGAATTATCATAAAGATACATGAGTAGGCTCAAAACTTGAGCAGAGTATGTATTGATCACTAAAAAGACTCCGATGATCGTAGGTCTGTATGACTCAAGACCAACGAAACCAGCTGCTACATCAACAGTAGCCAAACTGTTTGAATTCCCCTGGAAAATCAACCAAGATAATTCACAATCCAATATCGAGATGAATGATTACAACATCCAAAAAGTTATCTACCTGGTAAAAATAAAATGCGCTTCCTGACCAGAGGTACAAAAAGATTTTTAAATCATAATACTCCGGAACTTGCGTGAGTTTGTAAATAATAGCACCGGCTAATAACTGTATTGGTAACAAAATTATATTGTAAGGTCGGTGCAGGAGACAAGATGTTATCACCCACAGCTTTATGGCGAGATAGAGAAGTGTTGAAGGGATGTTCCCTTTACTTTTCTGGAATCTCTTCTTTATTTGAATTGAGCTGTAAACTACAGAAATCAGTGTGGTGTACCAAAAAAGTTGGATCACCAATGTACTCCTGAAAATATTGAAAGCATCGTTCAAATTCTGTTTCACTTCTCCTTTGATTATTTCACTTTGAGAATACAAACCTAGCTAGTGTAAAAATATTGAGGAAAAATACCGACTTGGCCACAGCATGTCTAAGATACACTAAAACCGCCAAAATGGTATCAAGGACAAGTACCACTAATTTTTGTTCACTTGAATCACAATGATAGTCAATGGCAACTAATATGACGAGACCTGCGAATCATAAATGCAGAAAATTGAAAAAATATTGAACAGGAAGAAATTTAGGAATAAAAAGATCAAGAATGATAATTTACTAGATATCAGGAGCGAAGTCATTCTTAGATGAGATTCTTGGTTCAAAAACCAATCTGATATGTCTGGCAAGTGAGCATACTTATTGCCAGTGCTGTTTAATTTCCTCAATACCCTATGGCAAATCATCAGGAGGATCAGACATATTACTCCTTTGTGGAATCTTCCTCCATTTCTCTTTGTGATGTCATATACTAAAAATGTCATGACTGTAATCCAGTAGAAGTACCAAGTTTGATGCTCTTCTTCTACAAAACTACTACTGCTTAGACTCAAACCATGAGCAAAATTTGCTGCTGGCAAAATGAATGACGCATCGAAAAATCTGCACACCTGAAATCGAAATCAAATTCATCACAACCATGAAGTGTCAATTAGCGGAGCTATTCCCAAAGAGTTCAAATCACTAATACGTATTAATGCATTTCTTCTTCGATTTTGAAATGGTAAATCTTCTCTCACAAACATGATGAAGAGGTTGATGCAGTACCAATTTCAAATTACCTTCTGAGTTGGGGCTCTAAAAGTGCTGCAGATGTAAGAATTGATCAACAATAACGCAGTGACCGGAAGTACGACTTGTGGATTCGAGTTTTCTGAGAATAGGAGAATACCCGATCCTGGGTCCAAAATTTTGTTGAGGAGTTCCCAAGAAATGTAGCTCATTATAAAAATGATACAAAACCACTTATTAGATGAGGTAGAAGGTGATTTCTCTGCACACGTGCATAAATACAACATCTGTGGAGGACAAGCGACTTTTGTGAATTTTTTTTTTCCAGAGCATGATTAAAAAAGAAGCAATCATTGTGTTAGTATCACTAACCTGGCACATGAAAATTGCAGCTATAGACATAAGGCGGATATTATACTTGAGAAGATTATTGCTCAACTCATGTTTCATCCTGATGATTGCAGACTCGTACATTACAATTATGTCATGAACCATCTCATCTTGATTACTTTTGGTGCTTAACCAAGCTGAGTGAAGAGTTATGGCATTTTGGTAAGTTTCATACACTTCTGAAAGAAAATGTCACATGAATGCTCCACCTTATTCAATTTATGATTTTACTCACCATTGGGCTGGAAGTTATGAAGTATTTCATAGTGGGAAAATAACTGTTTTGCATTATAATGTAGTGCAAAAAGCTGATGGGTGAAAGATAAACCCTCCATCAAATTTGGAATTATAGATCCTAAATTAGATGATGGTATTGGTGTACCCAAAAGCACTGACAAAGTGGGTGCAATATCAATCTGAGCTATCTCTTTTTCTGAGTTTTCCAGATTAGTACATGAGATCCCAAATGCAATCAATGGTACAAGAGTTTCTTCAGGTGTTGAGCCTCCATGACCGCCTGAGTCTTTCATTCCGTGATCTCCACACACCAAGAACAAGGTTTCTTCACCATTTTTTTTCTTAATTAAGGATTGATTGGTATACATAGTTGAGAAAATTGGATATCTAAAATATATTTATCTAAAAGAGAATAAATCGTACCTGTTTCAGGGTATATGTAAGGATCATGTTAATTATATTGTCCATTTCTCTCAATTTAGGCTCAATCAAGGAACTAAAAGGTCCAAGAACATGGCCAATATGATCAAGTCCTAAATAATGCAGCACCATTATTGACCAGTCATCTTTTTCTAGTTCTATAACAACATTTTTGGTAACATTATTATCCACCTGAAAAAAATGTAGAAGTGGTTAACAGATAAAGATCAAGATTATCCTAAAAATATACTCACTTCTGTAAAATCTGTTACATAGAAGGAATTTGTGCCTTCATGTCTGAAGAATGAGGTAGGAAAGAGTTTTAACCATACATCATCTCCATAAAATATAGACCTGTGCCCATGATTTGTTGCTTGTCTTAAGATACTATCACTAATCACTTCGTTAGCTCCTAAATTGAATATCACATCAATGAAATTTGGTACTGCACCCGTCATCATTGCCTACGATGCAATATATTTTGAGTTTGAGAAAAAGTGGATAATTTAAGCATGGAGCTGGTTTAACTTACCTTGATTCGAGGCATTGTGACTGTTGGCGAATGGACTCTAGTTTTGTACAAACAACCCATCGATTTTTGGAGAAAATGATTTGTATTAGGCATGTACTTGTTACTTAGAGGACCATAGACAAAATCCCATCGTAGAGCATCTATCACCATAATAATCATTTTCTTTACAACAGGTTTATAAATTTCATCAGTTCTGACCCTTAAAAGAATGCCAATGATCATCTTTCAATTATCATCTGAAGAAAGGAGTTTAGTATCTTTATGTAAAAGTAAAATAATTTACCTTGTACTATCAATCAGCGTGGGGATATTTTTTGTAGAGGAAATAGAATTATCACTGTATTCAAACGGGAAATAGCCATAGAGAAAGATTCCAATGGAGATCATTGATAAGAAAATTATGTAGATCAAGAGGAAGCAGTGCTTGTAGCCTAAAATAAAGATTACTGTCAGAATGAAGAATGTCAAATGAGCAGATTCCAGTTGTTGGTGCAAGAAAACTTTTTACCTCGCATTTTGTCCCAGAATTGTAGGACTTACAAGGAACGAAGAGGATCAACCACACATAATTCTTCTGGGATTCAAAATTTCGCCGACCGACAGCATCATCCTACAAATCTATCATATTTATTATCGCTCCCATGACTTTATTCCAACATCATCAAAACTTCGGCGTTGCTTCGGCTCATCTATCTTTTGGAAATGCTTGACAATGAGGCCTGGGAAAATCTAGTGAGCATAAATAAGTAGGACCGATTCTTTTCATCTTCATGCAATATTTATCAATTTGAACAATTAGGAATCGTAAATCGTAACTGATCGTAACAAACAGCTGATTGATATAATACATTCGTTGATAATACAAACAATATTTTTTTTCACATATGGTTAGTAAACGTCGTCTGCCGGCTTACCCCCTCTTCAGCCTCTTGTATTCAGGGCGCCAAGTTTTGAATGAATTTTATTCGAGATCATTTATCATGTTACCGATTCGTGAGATCTTCAAAGTGGATTCGAGGGGTACTTGATTGAAAACTTAATTTGGGAGTAAGCAGTTGGATCAAAAAGAGCTTTGTAACCAATCTATGAGTGCGATTATTTGGAAAAAGTTATACTGGAAACAGAAAATGGCCATTTCAATATCCTGTAATAAATCAATCAACAATAATCAATGCACATGGTTGATCCTGTCAATCAATAGATTTTCTCATGCATCCACGATTCCACGAGTAAAATGGAAACTTTAGCGACGAATCGATGTGTCTTCTGCACCATGAGAGTATTTCAAAGTGATAAATCATTTTCGCTGTCAAAAATTATTGAAGCTGATGGATTTTTGGCTCCCCCCCCCCCCACCCTTCATAATTTCTGCATCTTCAACAGTTTGAAGTTAGTTTGTTTTTGGGTTTGCAATGAGGTTATTCACGTGGGATTTTGCGTGCTTCCGATTTGTGATTTGTGACAGATTTATCATTAATTTAGTCCCAATTTGGAGTTTTAAATGACTTTTAAAGTCGAAATAAAGATCGATTGGTATAAGGCAACCCATTGAGTTACTACGTAAGGTGAGAAAAGATTTACACATTAGCCTAGAGAATACTCTGACCAAATCAAGTGATACAAGCTTCATTCAGAAAATGATTCTCTTCCTCGTCAAGATATAAGAGTTAAAGACATATACTCATTATTTTTATCTTAAATTATGATGATTATCCAGCTTAGAGAATTTCATAATACCCAAGAATAAGTGGCACAAGTGTGCTGACGAATGGATCTCGTTCATGTAGAGAGTAATTTTCCAATAAGCCACGTCAGTTTGTAAATCTTCCTAACACATTCGCTGCGAAGCCGGTTTTTCGTGATTTCATTTCTCTCATGAATTGGATTCCCGTATCCTGGTAAAAATGCTTGGATCGGAGCAAACTTTTTTTGATTCGTTGGTTGAGCCCTAGACAGAGTAAATCACCTTGGAAAGTTCTTACTGGGTGTATTTTTCGAGTTATTGAGATTCGAAAATGAAAAATCGCGGGACCCACCCGTGGGTCCCGCCGCAATGTGTAAAAGTTTATGAATTTCGAATTTTCCTGATTTCGTCAATTTATTGAATTTTTCAGCGAATCAGAAAATCTTGGAAACTATAATATTGAGCGCCTTGATTTCGAGATCTTATAGATAGACGGAAATGGAAGAAATGATGGAGAGAGGTGGAGCCGGACAAAACGTCTTCGTTGTATTCGTAATACAGCTCATCTATACCATATGCAACTGGCTCATTTTCGACAATGTGTGAGTTATACATTAGCATTTTACATTTATTAGAATACTAGAGCCCATCGATTCTGAGTAAATATTACTCGATCGTTCGTCGTCTCATTTTTATCAATATTGCTAATGCAAATTCTTATTAATGTTGATTAATAGACAATACCAGATCCATTTATGGAGTCATAATTTATAATTCTTTCATTTCTTTTCCCAGTGATGATGCTAAAGATTTCGTATGGAAACATCAAAATTTGACGGACCTATTTATGTAAGTACGACTGTTTGTTTTGAAATTGAATTTTCGTTGGCGAGAGCAGCTTCTATATCTATCTTGCCAATCGAGATGCGGAATAATCACTTCATCGATATTATTCGAATTCGTTTTTATTCATTCTCATTTCATACGGGCCTTCTGGTTCTCCACAAATTTTTTAACGAAATTACAATTTTCATTCAAAAGATTTTGAACAACCCTTTTTTATTGAGTTTACATTGAATATTGAATGTCATGAAGCAAAGTCTTATCAGACTAAAAAATGATTCTGATTCTCACCGTTTACGTTAACCGTCTAGGTACATTTACTTGACTATAAGCATCATTTGGATAATCATAACAGTCTTGGAAAAACCAGTACCTGTATCAATCATATTACTCATAATAACGGTTAGTTCATGAGGCATAATCTCTTCTTTTTTTAAATGACTGAGTTTTGATACGAATGAATTTTCACGAAAATAATTTTGAATAATACTTTTTATTCCAGACGATAGCCCTATCTTATTATATGTCAGCTACATCTATTGGTCTTTTATCGCAACGAGATTTTTTACCAAGATCTCTAGCAATCAGTCTAGTTATCTTACTGGGACTTTTTCTTTTAGCTTACATTATTAAGGTGTGTACTCATTTTCTGGCAATCCGACACATTTCTACGAATCTGCGAATGTACATACTTAGAGATTTTTTTCCAATTCGATATTTTTTCAGGGTGATTTGATACAAGCAGAGCCATTAAATTTCCTGGCTGGTCCGGTACCTACTCTTATAGTGATATTGATTCCTCTGCTGTTGAAATCTTCTGATTTGATTAACTTGATCGGGATAATTCTCTTCGTGGTGGTAAGTCTTATTTCATTTTTTCTGAAAGCTTTTCTGATATTTTATATAATTTAGTCGACCGGTGTAAGTTTGAAACTAATTTTCACAAATCATACAGATAATTCGTGGAATTATTCTAAAAAGTGTGAATGTGAACATAATAAATTTCAAAAACTTGCAAACTTTTTAGATTATGGTAAAAATAGATTTTGTCTCTTTTCATTTTCATTATTTGGGACTGCTTGACCCTTGAGAACTCAAAGTAAAATCCGTCGAAATTTAACACCACCTGTAAATCGTAAGGATATATGTTTCTAGTATAAAATATTTCGATATTTGTAATCGAAGGTTTTGCTTTCTCAAAGAGAAAGGGTTGTATTCGTGACAAGACATTTTTGCTCAATTTTTTCACTCAAATCAATTTTTCATTCTAAAAATCTTCACTCATAGCGAATCGGCTTCGTATATTTTGTTCCTCTCGCCGATATCTATCTATTGTAAGTCACGGTTTTTCCTCCAGGCCTCTCCCTGGTCCTCCACGAATTTAATTTTCTCTGTCGTTGTCTGTGTCCGTCCGTGTGTGTGTCTGTGCAGCTTCATTTTTCGTCAACGGTTTCTCCTCAGCGTTTCAACCGATCTTTCTCAAATTTATGTGAGTGGTAAAGCGCCATGTGAAGATGTGCTGAAAGGATTTATAGCCCAATCTATTAAACAGTTCTCGATTAATGAGTATCCGAAAATAAAAATGTCAAGATTTTCCATAAATCGATTATTTTATATTCAAATATCTTTTCTCAAAATCAACAAATCAAATTTTGGCTCACTTAAACAACCATTTTGTCATCATTTTCCGTCAATTGGTTAATGTGGAATTTTCATTCATATCTATCTCTACCAATTAAATCATGAATCTTCTATCAATGAAAAAAAAATCATGTACATTTCTTTTCCCATACAGTTTAACGTAATTCCGTATTAACCAATCGATCAAGGATGGCCAGATTAACATTTTATTAGGTCACCTCAACTTCCCTTATAAAGTTTTTCCTTGAGTTTTTCTAAACATAAATTCTAAAAACTCCTAATAATTTCTTGAAAATTTTAACATTTTTATTTTCCGACACTCATTAATCGAGAACTGTTTAATAGATTGGGCTATAAATCCTTTCAGCACATCTTCACATGGTGCTCTACCACTCACATGAATTTGAGAAAGATCGGTCGAAACGCTGAGGAAAAACCGTTGACGAAAAATGAAGTTGCACAGACACACGCACAGACGGACACAGACAACGACAGAGAAAGTTAAATTCGTGGAGGACCAGGGAGAAGCCTGGAGGAAAAACCGTGACTTACAATAGATAGATTTCGGGGAGAGGAACAAAATGTACGAAGCCGATTCTCTATCCTTCAAGATTTTTAGAATAAACAAATCATCTCAATTGTGAAATATGTTTGAAATCTGTTGTCTAAGCACATTTCGACGTGAGAAAGCATTCTGCTAATATCATTTAGCAGCGTATTTTGCGTGAAATTCAGAGTCAAATTCCTGAATTGAAGTGCACTAGGTGACTACATGAATTAATATCAAGATCTTCAATGTAAAAAATTTTGTTTCAGCATCTATTCTTCGTGATGCAGAAAACAGTTCAAGGGAATGAATTGGATGTTTTCTTCGTATGTATGCAGATTTACGTTACATTCTGTTGGCTGTGGCGTTTTATTGAGCAAAGATCTTGATAATAAAGTCTAAGTATCAAATATTGATCAAAATTGATGTGAGAATCCTATATCTCTCAAGCATATTTACCGACACTGTTAGATTCCCGTACAATCCGATAAACTTTTTGAATATTGTAAATCTAAAAAGTTCTTGCCCACTCGTTGAGATATACAGAATAGGTGTCACTGATCAAAATTACAATATCTCAACAATTCATGGAGAAATTTGGTGATTTGACAATATCGTTATCCGAAATTCTCTGAATTCAATGGATTATCTGACTCAATGAATACCTGAAATAGGAATTTTCATTGTTTTTGACATAACTGTAAGTTTGATGAAATATCATCGAGAGTATCGTCTTCAAAAAAATCGAATCAAAATCCAAAATCAGATCATCACAGAGGCTTCAACTAAGTCATTCATTTCTTGAAAAAGTCAAGGATGATAACTACAGGTTTAACGAGAAATTACCATTTGAAACGGTTGGGGTACGTTTTTTCTAATCCAGTTTTTCTAAAAACAGTTTTTCCAAAATAAGTTTTTCTAGAATCTGTTTTTCTAAAATCTGTTTTTCTAATGGAATCCCTTTTCTAAAATTCATCTTTCTTATGAAATGCCTTTTCCAAAGCTAGTTTTCCTAATAGTTTTACTTCTAATAACTTTTTCCAATAGCGCGTAAGAATGTAATGGAGCGTACTCATATCTCCTCATCTAGGATATCTTGCTCTGACTTTGCGATTCAGACCAGAACAATAACAAAGAAGTGAATGAAGTTTATGCGAGCTACATACTTCACGTAGTGAGTCTACCTCTGTTATTGTTCTGTGCTATCAACATTTCTTAGGGGTTATCAATTTTCGATCAAAATTATAGTCATTTAAATGGAAAAGTAAAAAAAATTGCAAAACTCTAAAACTCACTGAAAATGGAAGCTCGTTTGGTGCTTGCTAGGAAAAAAGATTTTCTCGATATAGATGAATACTTATACTACTTTAACATAGTAAACCAGTATCAAGATCATTCCGACAGGGGAGCGATCATGGATTATTGAGGAAAATAGAGCACAATATCACAATGTGATTTGAAATTCACATAATAAATCATATGGATAACCCTCTAATCAAATTCAGTATGTCCCATGAAATTCGTGTATGTACACTCCCGAGGAAGGTGAACTGCACAGCCGTGACGGTCAGAGTGGCATTCGAGATCTTCCGTCTTGCTCGCACTCATAGGTTATGGTACGAGCGCGAGTGAGACAGAAGATCTCGAACGGTAACTGACCGTCACGGCTGTGCAGTTCACCTTCCTCGGGAGTGTACGCTATTAGGAAAAAAGTTGTTCTAAGAAGAGTCATTAGAAAAAGTGGCTTTAGAAAAGGCATTTTATTAGAAAAATGGATTTTAGAAAGTGGCTCTCATTGGAAAAACAGAGTTTAGAAAAACTTATTTTAGAGAAACTTTTTTTAGAAAAAACTGGATTAGAAAAAATGTACCCCAACGTTTGAAACATCAACCACCAAGAACATGAATTACTGATTAATGGACTCTGGAATAGTCCTGTTTGATTGCACTTATGTGCATTGTATAATTCATTTTGTCTGAACTTTCGTCAAAGCTCAAAGTTTTAGGTTTTTCTCTATTTCATGCAGGGTGTCTAGCAAAATGTTTGAATGAAATTCCAGATGTAAAATACACTGAACAGATTCCACAGTGTACATCAGAAGTCTGAGAACACCTGGGAATCAAGCTGATGATTTTCAGAGTTGGATATCTCAGGACCTATAGGTCGTAGAGAGGTCTGCGTGGTCGCATTTTGTAGCTCATACCGAGCACTCTCGAATCTATTTTCAGTATTTTTCGTCCCGCGTATTATACCAGGGACACACGAGTCAGAAAAATGATTTTTTTCGCAATTTTTTAAGCAAGGTACGAACGCCTGCCGATTTTGGAGAAATTGTTGGATCGACATGAGACCGATTTTGCAGCCCATGAGAAAAACTTTAAAATCCGTTTTTGAACGTTTCTCAAAGTGGTTCTAGTCCCGAGATCCAAGTGATTCAGTGAGGGAGGTTTTCTCTCAAAAAATCTCTTGATAATCCAAAAATGATGAAAAACAGCCCTTTTGGGGCATCTGAGCCTCATTTTTGACCCTCATTAAACATCGAGATAGTCATCGAAAGTGAAGGCTACCGACCTTGGACTGGGCTGTTTCTCATCATTCTTGGATTAACCGTGTAATTTTTTGAGAGAAATACACCCTCGCTGGATCAGTTAAATCTCGAAACCATAACCACTTTGAGAGACGTTCAAAAACGGATTTTCAAGGTTTTCTCATGGGCTTAAAGATGTCATCGGTCTCATAACGATCCAGCAATCTCTCCAAAATCGTCAGGCGTTCGTACCTTGCCTGAAAAATTGCGAAAAAAAGTCATTCTTCTGACTCGTGTGTCTCCGGTATACTAGGCGGGACGGAAAATACTGAAAATAGACTTGAAAGTGCTTGATATAAGCTACAAAATGCGACCACACAGAGCTCTCTACGACCAATAGGTTCTGAGATAGCCAACCCTGAAAATCATCAGCTTGATTCCTAGGTGTCCTCAGTCTTTTGACCGGTAGTGTACATCACACCGAGTTTTAATTCAGTGTGATTGATTTCGAGGAGTATGGTCCCAGAAGTTCCCAAAAACATATCCCACAATAATTCCGTGGGTGGTTTGCATCACGAATTCAGAATCGCTTCTAGAGACCCGTGGGCTCACAAGATCCACGATCTTATCATAAAACTTGAATTCTATTGGAAGGATCAGTCATCGATAATTATTACATCATTGAGGCAACAGATGTATCTCATCAAGAGATACCAATTGTACACATCATACAAATGTCAGTTTCGTGGAATGATTCGAGATGGTACGTTATACTCAACAACAGGGTTTTTCAGGATTTCCGGAGTCGAAGGAGTGATTCTTCCAGGATAATTCTCAGGCTTTATGAATTACAATCAAATCAATAGCAAAATCAGTCTCTTGACCTCATCAGTTTCAATAGCTTTTAACAAATAGGTAATACTGAGTTTTCTTGGACTTGAGTGAAAAAAACCGAAAGTTAAATACTCCTCGTAGATATGAGAATACTTGTATATATTTACGACTTTTCGTCAAATATCAGTCGACAAATTAGGCTCAAAATTTCACAGAGTTCATCAAATCACATTATAGCCTCACAATAATACGATCACCCACAAGCAAAAATGTTTGCCAATAGTTTTAAAAACGATTTCTTATCGTATAACTATTCAATTAGTTATCAGTATACCGATTTCGATTTGTATTGTCATGTGCTTATGTTATCATCCAGTGCATGGTCTGATGACCCTATAACAGCTGACTTTGAATGATCGAGTCATCACCAATTTCTCCTTTGATATTTCATAAAATACTTTTTAAAAGTTTTAGTAAAAATTTTTGCTTGTGGATGAGTCTATCATTGTGAGATTATGTAGCGATTCAATGGATCTGTAAAATTCTTAACTTGTTGAAGGCGACTGATGGTCGAAGATTAGTTGTGGATATACAAATATTCTGACTTCGACGAAGCGTATTTAACTCTTGTTACTTTGTTCTCCAAGATCAAGAAATATCAGTCATTTTTGTCGATTGTCGAGGACGAGTACCTTCATAGGTATTTGTCAATGGCCTTTAGTCTCTGGATACCCATCAAATACTTTAATGCAATATTCAATTGAGTTATCACCGAAGATTGAGTTTGCATACCGAACGGTGACAAGCAACTAACACCTCGAAAAAAAGTCATAATACAAGGTGGAGGCTTATTTGAATTTCCTGCAAAACAGCCAAGATAAATTTTTGACACTGCAATCGAAAATTATGTGAAATCGTGGAAGCTCATTCTCCCAGGATTTTATCAAAAATCTAAGATTTCGAAGCTATTCCATCTTTCCATGTTCTCAAACTACAAAAAATCCAGCATATTTCCAGGATTTCTAAGTTTTCCAGGATCGCTGAACATCCTGTATTTCTTCATGGCTGTATTTTTTGGGTGTTGTTGCCCCTGTATCCGAGATTCTCCGAATATTATTCTCATGAAAAATTCCTAATATCACAGGTGTGCTAAAGATTATGCTGATATAAATCTGAAATTCCAGAGAATTCTCAAAAGATTGGATTCCTGAGAAGTCTCCCGTAAAAGAATCTTCCGGTGGTCACTGCATAGCACCAAGTTGGTTTTCGATAATTGATGAAAATATTTTTTTTTCTCTCATGGATTCAACGCGGATATTTTACTTTACATATCCGTGGATAATAATTGATGCATAATTATACATAAATTGATTCATTCTCTAGAGCATCTTTTAGATGGTAATGTTTCGTGATTCATCAGCAGAGCTAATGTGATTGGAGTCTGTGAGGAATCAATTCTACTTCAGAATAAGACAAAACGATGTTTTCACTGGATATGGTGAATAGCCTGTCTAGCTATATTTAATTCAACTCTGGCTGTAGATTCCGATTTTCTGAATTCGAGATTCCAGTACAACCGAAGCATGAGCGTCTTGAGAGGTCCCGTATATATTCAAGTAGTAACAGTTGACCATGGTCAGACGGAGAAATTTCAATGTTGAAAATTGAATTCTGTGATCTAACATGATGGAATCTCGACAACCGTGCGCTTATTTTGCAATTATTCGTGGAAGCAGTGGAAAGTAGATTGATACTTACGTTGACATGAATTTGACGTGAGATTGAAGCAATAATAGTAATGTGTGAGATATGTATCAGCGCTAACACTGAGTTAGGAAAGGCCAAGAGTGGTCTCAAGTAGTAACAGTCGACAATGGTCAGACGAGAATATTTGTATTCAGTTGTCATTTTTACCAAAAGAGAGTTCTGATAATCACAATTAAGGCGATGCGGTCACCGTGCACCGTGACCATGGACCTTGAAAATACACTTTACATAAAAAGTTTGATGATTCAAAGTGTAAGACGAGTTGTCGAATAGTTGTTATTGTCCAACTTGTATTCCTCAATCCGTCGCTTAGCCCAAATCGCAAGAAAATCGGAGAAAAGTGCGAATAACTTGAGCGCAGGCACCTCCTAACCTACAATATACGCACATTTTCATTCCCAACTTTCTTGGATTCTATTGCAATTCGGGCTTAACGAAGAGCGGACAAATCTAAGTTAGATGATGACAAATATGTGTGCGCTCGTCGTTTAGTCCAAATCGCAACAGAATCGGAAAAAGTTGGGAATGATTTTCAGCTTGCATGGCGACCGCATCGTCTTAATGGGACTGTTGCACAAGTCAAATTTAGCGCGTTGGTTCAGTAGGGAGCTATTTTTAAGACACGAATGGTTCGACAGTGATCAATCCCTCTTCCCCGAGGACCGATTTTTTTGTCCGGCTACCAGCACTCGGCCGAACCCACCCCTATCGGTGAAGGGCTGCGATTCATGTAGGCTTTCTTGAAGCCCACGAGATCAGGGGACCCATGGTTTCCGGAACAAGTCGTCTAAGCTTCGCGGGAGATTACTCCAGAAAATGACCTTGCCTCGAGTCCAACGCCTCGCTTAGTCCATGGGCATTGCACCCACCGTGGCCATCCAATGGATATCGAGACGTATAGGGCTCGAAGCTCTGGTGGGCACTAACTGGGGCTGATGGTCTTTCAAAATCCAAGGCTAAAGTACTATAAGGTTGAATTTTTGACCACGGCGTAGGTCTTGCAAGTCATTTTTTCATAGCCATTTTAATGTTACCGCACAGTGTTCCTGTGTGCCGCTTCAATCGTCGGAATGTTAATTTAAATTCTAAGATACACTCACCTCGTCGTAAAGATGAGGATTTGGTTTATGACTTACATTCTAAGGGTTGAGATTATCCACAATCATTATTCGTCAATTCATCTCTATCTCTTGCACGGTGGTCTTGAAATACGTCTATATTCCGCTGACGGCCGTCTCCGGGATTTTTGTGGGATATGTTTGTTGGGATTTGGGATCTCATTTTCTGATAGGAATTGAAATCAGCACTTGTGCCGTTTCCGATAAAAGTCCAAAAAATGTGTTTTTTTGCCCTAGCCTAGTCTTTCTCTTCCAAATACTCGTCAAAGACTCACTTGATCGAAAAATGTAAAAAAGGTTCGCACACTTGACCTCATGGAACGCACTACATCTGAAATATTTGAGGATTCCAGTTCAAGAAGCATAATTTTTTAATGAAGTCGTAACTGAGTGGCTCAAAATGATTCGGTTTCTTCAAGAATGATGTAGAATGGGTCATTCAAATATCTAAGAATGATATCCTTGTGGAAATCTGACAGCTAAAGCTGTTGAGTATGCTCAAATAGAAAACTATCATTGATGACTCATATTATCGAACCGCGATTGTTTTTAGTGTATTAATAGAATAATTGAGAGATATTTGTAACTTTATTGAGTTAAGGTACTACTAGCGGTCCTCGAAATACCGTACAGAGAATTACGAAATTTGGCACAGTGGTAGATTGCTATCTCAAACTGCCTCAGTCGAAATTTCAGAAGCCTTTAGAGTCTGAGAGGAAAGTTCTGAGCAGTTTCGCGAAAGTCGATTTGACACGGTGGTTTATGGGAAATTACGAGTAGAGTAATATCTACCGTACAGATTTTCACGAAAGTCGGCCCACAAGAGGAAGAGAGCACGAAAATCACATAGAAACCAACTGATCAACGATTTAGAGCCTACGAAAGAATATCGAAGCCAAAGTGTCACTCATTTCTGCCGTTTCGGGGTTAGGTGGTCGTCTGCTGCGTGCATTCACTATACCTATATCGGGAGAGGGACAGAGTCAAGCGCGGGTATAATCTGCACTTGGACTCATCAGTACCGCTAGCACTACCTTAAGAGATCAATATAAGTCCATATTGTAATACTCAAAATGTTTTTGGACAAAACGAGATTTTTATGAGCGACTCAATTATAAATTTTCGAAAAAATCATGCTTCTTGAACAGAAGCCCTCAAATATCTCAGATGGAGTGCATTTTACGAGGTCAAGTGTGGGAATTTTTTTCGTAGTTTTAGGAGATCTACAAAAGATATCTTCACATATTTTTCGATAAAGTGAGTCTTTTTCGAATTTTAGAAGAGAAAGATTGGGAAAGGGCAGAAAAACACGATTTTTTGACTTTGATCGAAAACGGACCAAGTGCTGATTTCGATTCCTATGAGAAAATGAGCCCCCAAGACCCTACAAACATATCCCACAAGAATCCCGGAGACTGTCGACATCGGGATATAGACGTATTTCAAGATCACCGTGTCACGCTTAGGTCGTATGGGCCTCGACAGAAAGTGCACATTTGGGCAGCCGCACATTTGCTCCTTAATTTGTTCCTCTTGTACTTTGTCTCTTTCCATGTATAACAAGTGGCGCCGTAGTTCCAATGGCCACCACGAGCGTATAATGGCGCTATTTCTATGGGGATGAAAGAACCAATGCGCACTTTCTGTCGAGGCGATACGGTCGCCGTGCAACCCGGAAATTATATCTTATTTAGATGTAACTCAAAATTTTCACGAAACGAAATTGGAGACGATTTGTCCATTACGTATTATCATCTGAATTGTGGTGGACAACTCATTATTTGTCATCAATCACAAACTATCACTAATGAACGAGAATAACTTGCCCGCGGGTACTTTCTAACCTACAAATTGGAACATTTTTGTTCACAAAAATCTCAAAATCTTTTCCAATTTGGGCTAAACGAAGAGTTATCCAGGCCAAGTTATAATAATTAAGTACCCAGCCAAAATTTGTCCGTCCACATGCCGCACATCGGGTCGCATTTTCGGAAGGGGTGAAGTGTAATGGGTGGGTGGGTGAGTCGATGGATGGATGGATGGATGGATGGATTGCTATGAGGTATGAGGCACAAATTATGGAGAATGAGGTATAAACACCTATGAAGAACGAGTCATGAGTTATAAGGAATCGAGTTGTAAGAAACTCGAGTCATGAGGAACTCGAGTTATGAGGAACTCGAGTCATGAGGAACTCGGGTCATGAGGAACCCGAGTTATGAGGAACGAGTTTCGCGGAGTCTGTGATGAGGAATAAATTATCAGAAATGAGGCATGGTCATGGGAATAGAAATGCTGGAATTCAGTCTAATTACGTGTACCTAGGCCTCATCCGGTGTAGTTTGCTCTAGTTTGGTCCAGTTGGGTTTTATTCGGTGATTGGGTGGCCGTATGGGTCATGGGCAGGTTGGTGAATCCGTGGGTGATGGGTCGATGAGTGGGTCTGTGATCGGGTGGTCGTATGGTTCATGGGTAGGTGGAAAAGTGGCCGTGTGGGACACGGGTTGGTGAATTGGTGGGAATGTGTTATGAGGAATTGAGTCGTGAGGAATTGAGTTATGAGGAGTTACAGCAGATTGTTCGATTCGGAGTTACGTGAAAGATTGTTCGATTCATTCACTGGTTACGTCGTGTGTTATTTTGGATACTCTGTTAGGCATTCCAATGTAATTGCATCATCGAATTTTTTTTTCCAATAATTAAGCGCCAGTCTAAATTTTGTTCGTCCGGATCCCTCGTATCTGGTTGCCTATGTGGAAGGACTGAAATATCATGGGTGGGTGGATGAGTGGGTAGATGGGTGGGTGGGTCCGTGGTTGGGTGGTCGTATGGGTCATGGGTAGGTTGGTGAGTGATGGGTTATGGATTATGGCAATGGTACAGAGAAGTAGCGTGGAGGCACAAAAATAACATAAATTTTTTGCGAAACTTATATCGATTTGAGTTAACCAGGGGTGCACGAGATGTAGGTGTCTGGTTTTGGTGAACAGTCTCATCCAACCCCCAAAGACGATATCTGAAGGTGTACAGTTGGATGCTCAAGGGCTTTAGAGTTACAGACTTTGGTATTGCCCACAAGGGCTCATGCTAAGAAAACATAGTGGAAATAGGTCATTCATTGATGACATGTTTCGAGCTCTACAATATAAGTATTCTCAAAGTCAAATATCTTTAAATGCCAGATTCTATTGGCTTCTGATGATTCGTGCATTCTTTATTGATTGATATTACATGCAATGTGTGCGCATTCATTGCTTTTGTAAAGTCTAGCTGTTTTATACAGGGGACTGACTGATTTCTGGTAACGCTGATGATGGAATGAGACGAAAGAATAGGATGTTGGTATACTTGAAATTCTCATTTGGTAACTTCAAGAAGTAAGCACCCAGTTATTGCTTGCAACGCTTTGCAACAATTTCGTTAGGTTTACTATCAGAATATTTTATTTTAATGAATGTCAAAGAGAGATTGCTACATAAAATCACCAAACCACAACACTTATATTTAAAACAAAATTAAGTCAAAACTTGCAAAGTTATACTAGGCAGTCTAGATTTAATTTGTTCAATCCGGTATAACAAGTGGTTGTATAAGGGTGGTGGGTAGGGGGTGCATGGATGAATGAATGGGTGAATTGATGAGTGGATGGATGGTTGGGGATGATAATGGGGACAGGGATGGGGGTGGGAAGTACCGGGCTGAAATGGTATAGTCCGGTCTGGTTTGGTCTAGATTGGCGTTATTGAGTCGAATTCGGTCTAACCTGTTCTCATGCGGTCTATTCCTTTCTGATTAGGTTAGGTTTAGTCTAATTCGGTCGACTTCGGTCTAAGTGAGTCTAGCTCGGTCTAGCTCGGTCTGGTTCGGGGTAATTAGGTCTCGTTCGGTCTAGTTCTGTTAAATTAGGTCTAGTTCGAATTAAAGAAGTATATTTGATCGGTCTTTGCGAGTTAAAGTCAGCCGGTACTGCTGAAATTTTTGGCATCAATCGAGAATGGATTTTTCTCCACTCTCGATCAATTTCAGAAATACCAGCTGACTTTAACTCGCAAAGACCGATCAAATATACTTCCATAATTTGAAATTCCCGCGAGTGATAAATACGATATCCGATCATATCGATCGAGTGTCATAATTAATTATATATATATATATATCTCCGGCAGAAGGCCGAAGACCTGCCAAAAGTAAAAATGGTGAAAAATCAAATAGAAATAGCGGGTTAAAATCACTTTTCTCGCAAGCGCTTAACGAAGATGAACTTTCGTATATAAAGACGTTCTAACCATCGAACATTCGGCCACTTGAGCCGCATGTCAGTGGTAAATTCTCATTGCTCTTCTACCACTTTGAAAAGCTCGAGCAATGAGAGAAGGTCTAATTCGGTCTATTTCAGTCTAGTATTGTCAAAGACGGTGTAGTTCCATCCAATTCGGTCTACTTTTATCTAGGTCGGTCTAATTTGGTCCTTTTCGATCTAGCTCGGTGTAGTTGGGTCTAGATCGGGCCAATTCGATCTATATCAGTTCAGTTCGGTCTAATTAAGTCTAGCTCGGTCTAGTTTGGGGTGATTAAGTCTCGTTCGGCCTACTCCGGTCTAATTCGGTCTAGTTCAGTCTAGTATGGTCTAATACGATCTAGTTCTGTTCAATTAGGTCTAGTACAATCTAGGTCGGTCTAATTCGGTTTGGTTTGGTCCAATCAGGTCTCTAGTTCGGTCTAGTTTGGCCTAATTTGGTCTAGTTTGTAGTTGCTCTTATATGCACCAAGTCCGGAGATCAACGGTCAACTTATGCACACTGCACAATGAATTGAATTGACATCGCTTTGATTAACCCTTTACATTCACGCCATGTAACGGAAGTTTTTCAGCCTAATCGATTGATCAAAGATATACCAGCTCAGCTAATTGAAAAGAAACTATGCAATTCCGCAATATTCATTGTTGCTCACTTGAAGTTATATCTCCACCATTAGCCAGTATAATTTGACATAATACCAATTTTGCGAACTATTTTAAAACTTTTTTTAGACACCTTGAATTGATCAGCAATCATTATTTTACAACTATTCTTATTGAACTATAGAAGCATTTCTGGTGCCTATGACTTATCAAGAACATTTACAAGCCGAACGAGCGGTAGCGAGTAAGGCAAAAACGCTAGTAAGATAATTACAAAGCCTGGATAACTCGTCGTTTAGCCCAAATTGGAAAAGATTTTGAGAGTTTTGTGAACAAAGTTCAGCGTGCACGGCGACTACAGCGCCTTAACTGAGTGCATGATTTTTTCAAGCTTTGAAATTTTAGCTTCTTCTAGCTAATTACGGGGTTTCGTAAGCTTTGTTGTATGTTGTATAACGACCCAAGAAAATTTGTGGGATCTCTGATGAAGTGCTAACAGACGTTCTACTTACGTCGTAGATAGAAAAGTCAACCATTTTTATTAAGGTAGTGCTAGCGGTACTGATGAGTCCAAGTGCAGATTATACCCGTGCTTGACCCTGTCCCGCTCCCGATATAGGTATAGTGAATGCACGCAGCAGACGACAACCTAACCCCGAAACCGCAAAAATGACCGACACTTTGGCTTCGATATTCTTTTGTACGCTCTGAATCGTTAAACTATTGGTTTCTATGTGATTTTCGTGCTCTCTTCCTCTTGTGAACCGACTCTCGCGTGAAAATCTGTACGGTAGATATTACTCTACTCGTCATTTCCCATAAACCACCGTGTTAAATCGACTTTCACGAAACTGCTCAGAACTTTTCTTTCAGACTCTGAAGGCTCTTGAAATTTTAACTGAGGCAGTTTGAGATATCAATCTACCACTGTGCCGAATTTCGTAATTTTCTGCATGTACGGTTATAGTACTACCTTAAGAGCGAATCTTTCCTCAATCATTTATAATCTGCCAGACATCAAGAACTATACACTATCACTTGAGTTGTGTGGACTGATAAATATTATATGAGTGCTTGAAATCAACTTTTCCACTATGGATACCTCGTGGTTAAATTTTTAATATCAACATAAATGAATCACATTTATTGACTTGACTAAAACACACCGTACTTGTGACACTGATTATATTGATCACATGTTTCCCTATAGAGACAATTTTGCCTCATTTTGGGACCTGCAAAATCACAAATCCTTGATATATGAGACCAAATAATCAACTTATATGTTAAACATCAAGGACGAAAAATCCACAAAATTACTTAAGATACACAAATCCTTCAATCAACAGAAATTTTCACTCATCAGATTAATTTAACCTTGAAACAGGACCTCATTAGATGAGCGAAATGCTTCAACTAATCTTGTATGGTTCATAAACCGTTTCCAATACATTCACAAAGAAATCCGTATGCCCAGGCACGTACTGCACATACAGTTATTGAGGGGTTGTTTTAGAAGCCATGGGTCAAGGTTTAGAGCTTCTCTGAGTTCTTCTGAAGGTAGATCTCATTATTGGTTGCAAGGACGTACACTACCGGTCAAAAAATTGTGTACACCTAATAAAAAAAGTTCGATTTTCATCACTCGACTGCTCGAATATCCTTGGTTCAAAATGACTCTACTGGGGTTCATTTTATAGCTTTTTCCAAGCACTTTGGGAACTATTTGGTTTCTTTTCGCCCAGTTCGATGGATTCTTGCAAAATCAATCCAAAGCCTTGTTAAATTCTGTAAAAATCGGGTCAATACGCAAACCTCTGCAAGTCTGGCGGAAATTGATGGATTAAGATGATTCAAAAAGCATCTCAAAGTAGAAGTCAAGGTCACGACTGAGCACAGTGAGGCACACCTTTCTCCACTAGAAAAATCATAACTTTGGACCATGAAAAATCAGTCTGAGAAGTTGTAGAATTTGATCAGAAACGCTCCACTCACGAGAGCCTGCCAAATTTCAAGAGTCTGACGCTGTGACACGTAAATTCTTCAATTTTCGGGTATTTTCTCGCACATGATTGAATCCAGTATCTGCCCACATCCACCAATCAAGCTCTTACTTGTTGACCACTTTTAGGACATTCAAACGAAGGTAGTTTGACAGCTTAGACCTGAAGAAACGTCCTACAACCAGTTTGGCTGAGCTGTCACAGCAAATGTCAAAAGTTTCAGAGATATCCTCATATGCATGAAAATAATTCCAGGTAGTGAAAGATTAGATATTCCTTATTTTGATTCGAGATCTCTGAGTGGTAGTACATAAATTGGGGGTACATACTTACTACATGGATCTGCAGCTCAAAATTTCAAAAAACCAGAGATTTATTCATTTACGCGAATTGAAACGTTAGAGAATCTCAAATCTTCCTTTCTTTTCCACTCGAGAGAAGATCGAGAGGTCCAAATGCTACAAACACGCCAAGTAGAATAAATCTCAGAACTCTGCAAAACTCATACGAGATGGACACGCGCATTGAATTTTTATGGAACTATTTTTCTCGCCAATTTTCTCCCACAAGGGCAAATGGTAACTTCCATATTCATCAGAAAATGATTCCCTGAGTGCTTGAAAACTTATGAGACAATTTTAATAATCATGGTGGCAAATTGTATCTAAGCATATATGAGGACAATCTTGAGTGACCATATAATTACTCCGATCGGTAGGTCATGCAGTCCTGCTTTCAACGATCATGCAATGTATAATGGTACCTCCCAGAATGCTCAGTCAACCATAGAAATTAGAATTTTGAATGTTCTACCACTCACCACATTCCTAAAGCTGCGTTTATTATGAACTATTGTGTGTAATAAGCCAATTAGACGAAATTATGAGAATGTCAATATAGAGAATCTGTTATAATTCGTGGCCTAGGAAACGTGTGGATCGGCTTGAGGGAATCTACAACTATCGTTTTTTCCATGCTGATTCTGGATCAGCCAGGAAACGAGATTGAATTACTCTACTCATGAATAAAGAGGTTGTTGCCAAGATTTGTAGGGATTTCCATGAAGATATTGAGACGTTCATATTAACATTTTTGCAGAATTTTGCACAATCCACGGGATCGCTTTAGTTAATCAGAGTAGAGACTTCTAATCTGCTTTGTGGTAAGAGATATATTGATAGTATTAGTAGAGTAGAGCGAATATTTCTAAAAATTATGAGCTAGAGAAACTCATTATCTGTTGATTTATCTAGCCATGAAATAATTTCACTTGTTTGCCAGAAAATATAAGTATGATCAATGAAAAAAAAAAGATGTTTTGTGGGCTTCCTCCGACATTCAATGCGTATTATTTCCAATTCTACACGAAGCAGCGGCTGCAAAGTCGACTCGAAACATTTCAACCATAGTTTGATGCAGGCTTATGCTTGCAGTTTTAAGCGTGGAGATACTTGCTCAAAGTTCCATGCTCGTGCATGCAAAAGCTACCTTGAGAATGTGATTCTGCTTTCTCTCGGTCTCCTTCCATTCGCTCTTTTCCTGCTGCAAAACTTGTTTGACCACTGCTGTTGCCGATGCTCGATCCTTTGCAAGCCAATGCTTGTAGTCTGAGCAGCCAGATCAGCCCACGCCGCGCCGTGCAGTTTATCGAGTCAGTCCTTCTTTGGTTCTGCGTCACGGCAGACTTGTCTGACCGCGAGCGCACTGAGAATTCTGATGGTTCATTATCTCAAGCAATTCAACATACGCGTACAAGTTGTTCAATCACCAGGTAATGATTTTACTCATCCTTATTTTTTTATCAAGTTTAGTATGTAAGTGAATGTGGAATATAATGTTCAACAATTTGATGTCACTCTTGCAGGAATTATGTGTGATGAGCTTGAGATTCTAAAAATCTGGGAACCAATATGCTCATTGCCCTTGAGATACCGGACAAGAGCATCATTTTACAGGTAGATTTATTTTCAATCCTTTTCTCCTACGGATGATGGAACCGTAATGCAATAATTGATAATATCATGAAAATACCCTGTGAACTCAAGAAGTTTCTTCGTCATAATTTTTGAAATCAAGAAAGTATTTTAGCAATTCAAGTTAGATACTTAACTCTAAATTTTGCTTTAATACTTTACAAGAGAATCGATTATTACATCCAGAATACTTTTTGTGTACAGACCACCAAGAAAGTACCATCAAAGTCGATGTACACGGGAAATTCCGGAGTCAGATAGATGAAACCGAAAACAGAGGTAAGTATCGGCGGAAAATTCAGAAAACTTTTTTGGTTTGTACTTTGTCGAAATAGTGCAAAAAAAATTTTCCTTTCGATCTATTCGACCTTTTACTAGACCTTAGAGCCCATTAAAGACCCATCTTGGGCCATTTTCAGCTTACTTCCGAAGAATTATGTCGCTTGAAGTAGACTCCACCTTCTAGATGTACTTGGGTGCTTTTCCTTTCTTGACTATCACTATCAAGAATAAGATATTTTGAGACAGGAAATTGAGCCTAGCGAGTCCTAGGAACTGCAGATTTTAGTAACCCTTGGATTTTGTTCAAGATGATTTGGGATATCGTAATTGACTTTTACGACAAGGCGTTCTGGTCTTTCCAAGACCTACGACTCAAACACTGGTGAAAATCGATTATCACACTCCTTACGTGAGCTACAATATTAGGAAAATAAGGACTTTTTGAAAAAAAAACTTTAGGACTAGAATATTAGAAACGACCGGAATATATTTCCACCAGAATTGTCCAGACTGGTATATAACACGTTCACTGCGACGGGTCCTACCGACGGGGCCCGCGCGTCCTCTTTTACGTGCGACTGGTCCAACGGGTGGGACCCGTTTTTGTTCGGTTTCTAGTTTGCACCAAACGACGTAGACTCATCCAATGGCTTATGTCCCAATTTTGACTTATTATATATGATGTCAAGATACATATGTACACCAGTTTCAGTATCGGACTTGATTTGTGAGAGTCACTCGATGAAAACTCAGTTTTTGCGACCATTTCGATAAATAACATAAAAAGAGCCAGTAAATTGTGAATTCATCAAGTCATCTTAGATATTAACAACGTATCTTGGCTCGTTCGAAAACTCATGTCAAAGGCTACAAAATAAGTCCAGGTACGCGTGATTTGAGCGACATGGATCCGAGTAATCAGACATTTAGACGCGAACCGACCACGAGTCCAACCGACTAAATGTTTGACATTGCAACTGCACTTTCCTTCTTCTCAATCTATTTCATTCCTCCGTGTTCGAGGAACTCCTTAAGTTCAAAAGAAGTTAGAAAGTATCCCGAATAACAACCTGTGTCTCGTGGATTCCCGAGGGTAGAAAGTCACACTCGCGTGTGTCACAATCGCGCTTCGCAGTTCATAAGTACCAGACAAAAACTCACAGGCCAGGCCTATGCCAGCGAATCACTTGAGCCGAGAAATCTATAAATGCCCCGAAAAGCTAAAGATTACATCTTAGAATCACTAATTTTGGTAGTTCGATCATTCACATTAACCCCCATTGCACGATAGAAATTTCCGCGGGTTTCACCGGTGGGACCCGCGTGAATTCGTGAGGATCTTGTTAATAGATGTCAAACTGATAACATTCCAAAAGGTTTGACTTTTATAGGTGCAAAATCACGCGTTTGTATTCTTTCGCACTCTGGGGCGGAATGCCGGTTCTCACTGTCGCAGTGAACGTGTTGAAGTGTCTCCCCACACCGAATGAAATTCGGAAGGTGATAAACTTTTTAATGCATCTGTGAATGCATGTCGTTTCCCGCAATTTTCTCTTAGAAGTCACCCTGGTAACGCTCGTGCAACGTTTCTTCTGCGCCAAGTTATACCACTAAATTCGTCGCAAGAACTTCCCCGAAGTACTTCCAACTATGTGGGAAATTTTCTGAAGGGAAGTTTCAAGCTGGAGACGAACTGAGATTTCCAGAAACGGCTTGAAAATGGTCATGATCTCGTCTATTAATGTTCAAACGAGTGCGAATGCATCAGAAATTCCAGCAAAGTTATCAAGAAAAAAAGGGTGAATTAGGCACATTCCCATTGAATCTCCTGTTAATTTTGATAGTTACTTGATGGCTCCAGCCAATCTATTCTGGCTTCAAAAAAATTCGGTAATTTTTTTGACTGGGATAATATCAAAGCACATTTAGTTGCGGCCATGATGAAATTTTCTCGAAGTCGATCGGATGATAACTGTGGCCGTAGCTGTTATCAGAATGTAAGAAAATGCAAGTATAAGGCCTATATCAAAGGTAGCTCGACTTTCGGATGCTGTAGCTCTGCCAAAAAAAATTTCAGCGCATTGCAAAAAATTCAGGTAATAGATATTCGATTTATCAATAACCTCCAACAAGAATCAGCCGAAAAAGTTGATAACTTTTGGAGATAATCCAGTTTTTGGTAACTCGAGATCCATCCGGAGATAGAGACTTGATTCAAAAACAGAAAAATCATAAAAAAATTTTGGATATCAAAAATGATAACGCAATATCAGATTTCAGAAGAACAAACGAGAGGCGAGGTCGCAAAGTTTAAAAAAAATAAAGTTCGCGCTCGTTGTGAGGCCTTTATTGTCCTTTATGGCCGGGGCCCTTCAAATTGCCGATGGGTGGGACTACCTGACCGCGGACCATAAATGTCATTAACTTGCGGTCCCGGAGTCAATTGGGGTACCATCAGCCTGCTGCAATGAGTCTGAATTCTCGACAAAGGGAACAATAAAACTATTTCGAGCGCGATTTGGGGGGTTGCGTCGATAGCAAATGGCTTTGATCATCAGTGCGAAGATTATTATCAGCGATAAACAAGATTGACGATAATCCGCAGTTGTCCTTCGCATCATCAGAGTTTCACGATCACTACTTATGAGTATTTTTTCCGAGGACCCTTCATGATTGATTGATAACATATGACCAATCCTTCATCCATTTAGTTGCGGCCATGATAAATTTTATCATCGCCGCAACTAAATGTGCTTTGATATTATCCCAGTCAAAAAAATTACCGAAATTCTTTGGAGCCAGGATACCAAAATTCCTCGAGGTGTCAATCTTTTTTAAACCCATAGTAGGGCGTATTGATTCCCGAAAAACTCCATTTTTTGACTTACCCTAATGCTCATTTTGGCTGCCGTCACGCAAGGGAGAACCTTGCTGGATATGGTTCGGGGCATCTGCAGGATTACACCCTAACAAAAAAATCAGAATCACGATCTCGGTTGTTCTGGAGAAAATTAAGAAAATAATTCCATCCGAAACTTTTTTACTTTTCTGCTCTCAATAGCTCGAGGGTAACACATTCTATTTAAAAATGTGTAGGGCAAGGTCTTTACTACAAGGCCCTGTATTTCCTCAATTGATGCATTATCGTGCAAGATCCATGAATTTTTTCATTTGCCGCGGTTTGGAGCCCATAACTCAGAGTAAGGGATGGTGCGCAAACCATATGGCCTCGTTTCAGGCCATTTTTCACCCCCACCCACCCCCATATGGTTTTATATGGCATTCCATTCAACCACCCAACCACCCCCTCAGAAGCCATATGGCCCTCAGAGATTTTTTTTTCCAAAAATTGAACAGTTTCCAGAAGAGGAATGTAGACTGCTCCAATTTGTATCGTAATTTATTTCAACTGAATTCTTGATACAGTGTCATCGAATTTACTTCTACTATAACCTTTTGTTTGTTCCATTTTGAAGAAAAACCGAGTCTTCACGGTGGGCTCTGACCATATGGCTTTATTGGGCTTGACCACTTACCCACCTCATCTGGTTTAATATGGTGTTTTGGACGACCACCCACCCACCCCTTACAGACCATATGGTTTTTGAATGGCCCCTAAGTGGATTTCATCAAAAAATGTGCGAAGCAACTTTTCGTAGAATTTTAGAAAACACCTATAAACGAGGTTTTATATGATGGATTTCATTCGAGTAGTCGAATTGAAACAGTAAGATCACAGAAAACATATGAATCTCAGAGGCGAATCCTTTAGTTATGTGCAGAGGACGCTTTACATGCAAAAAGGGATTGAAACCCTTCTCTGTGCACTTCCTGAAGTTCTACAGAAAGTTGCTCATTTTTTGATTAAATGTACTTCTTTTGAGTTGATAGGCCAAAACCGTGAAAAATGACAAGAAATAACAGTCCTCGTACAAATATACGGAAACATGAAGCCTTGCATATACAAGAAAATATGTGGAGCCTTTTTTAATCTATAGGAACAAGCTGTTCTTGGAGTTAGTAACCTCGGTACTACGTGAGTCAACTATATATACTTTCTCAAAGATCACGAATTCTCCTAGTTTTTTGTTTTACGTGTTAATCACGACCCAATAGACTCTCACTGATGGAATTTGCCTGAGCACCTAAAGCATAAGTAATGAAATATCGATCTCTGATTATCAGCTTTGTCTTATTCATGACTTCATTCTGAAAATGGATCGGGACTTTTATCTAGGCTAATCAATGCTAGTAACAGGATTTTGAGCACTTACTTTGTGTGGTCATCTAAAAGTGGGTGTGATTGAGACAGAAACTCATCAGTTAGTCTTTTGTAACATAAGAACTATCGCGATGCTTCATGAGATAGCGTACTTGATCTCTAACAATGTTAAATCGATTAACCCAGGGGTAAGCGAGGCTCGTGAAATTTTTACTGAATTTACTTGATACACAAATACACTTCTCCAGCACGTTTGATCATAATGTAATCGGTAGATATTCTATTGAGGGTACTCACTTTTTCGAGTCATTACGAATCGGTAATGATTGAATAACGGAAAATCGTGGGATCTACCGGTGAGTTTTGTAGCAGCCACCATCTTGAGGGTTGAAACCGAGGCAATTAAAGGAATAGGTATGAGTCCTGGGCGAAAATACGTCAATTACGAGAATAGGAGGTGTCTTACGGGCATGCGGTATCCGTGCAATCCCGCCATGGAGTTTCATTCAAATCTTTTGTAGAATTTTCAAGGATGCAGAGTTTGAAAGGAGCTGTAGAGTTATTGTTATTGACTAACTTACCCTGGGTTACTTGCCATTTAACCCAAATTATAAGAGTATTGTAGAAAAATGGGATTGATTGGGCGGTTTTGCCTCTCCTGACTCATAATATGAGCACAATTTTGTATCGAACTCATGCGAATCTCTCATTAGATTTGGGCTAGATTATGAGTGGTTGATTACTATATATCGTGGAAGTTAGCCAGAGTGAGTCAGCCAAGATACCCAATTAAAACGCTCTCTGACACTTTGTCTACCAAGGAAACCAATTCCGCAGCATTTGGACATGTGATATTTACTCTCTTGGGTTATTTTTTTTTTTTGTCACTTTCAAGTATGCAGAGATTTGGAAGCAGAGGTTCGGTAGATTTGCACTTTACCCATTCATCGGTACCATAAGGATAACATGGATAACGTGATAGCATTACACGGGACGTGACACTTTGCGCAAAGCACGGAACTTGACATTTTGAGCAAAGCACGGAACCTAACATCTACTAATAAAATTGAGCTTACAGCAAACCAGTGAAAGCTACAGTCATGAGGTTTCGGAGTTCCAACTTTTTGGGTCCATCACATGACTTTTCCTATGATCTCGTGACATCGAGTGAAAACAGCACAAGTTCAGGATCGTCTCCACTGACGAATTGGTCAGATGGTGTATTGAGATCGAATAACTACTCCTTGACAGATATTTCCAGACACGTCTGAGCTTGTGCAAGTCCAGAATCTGCCATATTTTGACCCATACTATGAAGTTCCCTGTCATTCCAAGACATTGTATGACTGTCAAGCTATTACAAAGCCTCGTATACTCATGAAATCCATTCGGTATATTTGTCGCAGGCTCTTGGTGAAATCAGCCTTTTCGTGAAAATCCTAGGCTCTTCATGAAGAGCCGGCCGATCGTGTCAGCGCTGATCCCTTTCACTTTGTTACACGATCGGCCTAGCCTTTTCGTGAAAAGGCTGACTCGTCCAGCCTTTTCATGAAAAGGCCAAGTCGGGCTAGGCCCTTGGTGTACAGATGGGCAGAGTCATCAGTACCGCTGTCGAACAAAGTCAGTATCGCAGTCAAAGCTGTCGAATTAATTGCACTTCTCACAATCATATTAAATTGAATAATCTTATGAAAATTGATCGATGGAATCGGCTTGCTCGGATAGGACTTCCAAAGGTTAGCCCATTAAAACTGAAATGAAAATGTATATTGTTGCTCGGTGTGTGTGAAAAAACTGACTCTGATCTCATTTAGTACAAAGCTACATCAATCGAAGATCTCGAAGACTATCAAATATCTAATAGTCAATCAATTCACGTGAAAATTTTCGTCATCTAAAAATCATTCTGTGATTTGAAAAAATTGAATTCTAACTATGGGCGCCACACTCGAGCCTACTTTGTGCTGATAAGAATTGACATAATTGATCAACTATTAGATATTTGGTACGCTTCGTAGTCTTCGATTGATGTAGCTTTGTACTAAATGAGATCAGAGTCAGTTTTTTCACACACACCGAGCAACAATATACATTTTCATTTCAGTTTTAATGGGCTAACCTTTGGAAGTCCTATCCGAGCAAGCCGATTCCATCGATCAATTTTCATAAGATTATTCAATTTAATATGATTGTGAGAAGTGCAATTAATTCGACAGCTTTGATTGCGATACTGACTTTGTTCGACAGCGGTACTGATGACTCTGCCCATCTGTACACCAAGGGCCTAGCCCGACTTGGCCTTTTCATGAAAAGGCTGGACGAGTCAGCCTTTTCACGAAAAGGCTAGGCCGATCGTGTAACAAAGTGAAAGGGATCAGCGCTGACACGATCGGCCGGCTCTTCATGAAGAGCCTAGGATTTTCACGAAAAGGCTGATTTCACCAAGAGCCTGCGACATATCTACATCAGAATACAAACATTTTGAATATCTCTCCCTAGCTATGAGAATAAGGAAGCTCGTGTTCGGCATTTGAGTTAGCCAGGGTACTTTTTCTCTCTACAGAGAAGCTCTCTTTAGTACCTTATCTACCAGACAAAAACCAATTCTATAGCATTTGGATATGTAAAATAAACTCCTGTGCGAAATGTTGGTCATTTTCGAGTATGCAGAAGTTTAGAATTAGTTTTTTGGGTTTATCACGCGACTTGCTCTATGACTCCATGACATTGGGTGAAAACAACATTTCAGGATCGTATCCACTTACAAAAATGGTCGACTCTGGTTTTCTTTCATAACGCGCCTGAATCTTTGGGCTTTAACTGAAGATTTTTGTGGAGGAGAACAGTAGATGAGTTCAATTTGCGGAAGTATAATGAATTCCTTGGATCGCCCCTCTTGTCTTTTTCTTGATGGGAATGTAACCCTATTCTATTGGTGTGCCCTAGATTTCCCATAGAGATGAAATAGACCGGGAGCTAGCTGACATTTTTTGGTAGTTATTCCTACCAGGACAGGTCATTAGCTAATAAGTCACTAGAACTCTAAGACGCGCGCGTTGCGCGCGGATGGTTACGATGGCTTGAAATTCTGGAACATACGGAAAAAGCTATTGTGTTTGAAAAAAAAAAATTATGCAGGTATATATGGTACCAGAAAGGAGCAAATATGAAATAGTATAAAAATATGGAATGGAAATGTCATTCATCTATATGTTTATCCATCTAACATGCCTCGAAATCGAAATTCATGGATTGCTGATTCAAAAATTCACGATTGTCTGAGGGATTTTTCGAAAAATCTCAAAAAGCTATTCAATCTACGAAGTGCGCGCGCTGCGCGCGCATGGTTCAACCACCCATATGGTGTGGGATCAAAGAACTATACAGTTTTTACGAAATATTATTGAGGTTGACCATGAAGGAATGAAGATCATTTTGAGAACTGAAGAATTGAGATCAACTCCAAAATCAATGATTCAAATCTATGCAACGCTTGTGCATGAAAATTTCACTTCTCACGTAAAATATGTGGGTTTCCAATTCGATTGAGATTTTTACAGGTTCTTACTTATTTTCGGGTGGAAAAATATTTCCCTTCTTCTCCTTCTTCTCCTTCTTCTCCTCAAAGTCGGCTATAAGAGAACACTTTTCGAGGATATGTATAAAGATCAGCCAATCAGCCCTAGTAAAGCGAGAATTCCTTGAATGCTTCTGCAGAAATCTTTAGAGTCCACTAATGAAAAATTTTCGATCGATTATTTGAAATTCAATTGATCATCATTCAGAAGTGAGAAAGTCATCGAACCTCGTACAATTCGAAAAAATACACTATTCACGAATAAAAAATTCCTCAATCCATTCGGTCCCATTCAGTACCATTCAGTGCCATCCACCAACTGGAGAGTTTTTCTACACATTCCAACTTGAAAAATTATATCCACAAATTGAAAACTTTCCTAGAAATGATGTAAGGTATTCAACATTCACGAAGAGAATTTTACTTGATCTACCTCAATTAGAAAATTTTATATATGCAATTTAAGAATTATGTTGAAACATTCATCATTCACGAAAAGAATTCTAGTTAATCTACCCCAATCAAAAAACAGTGATGCAACTTTGAAGTTTGGATCATTTTGAGAATTTAGATAAGATTTCCTGAGATCTTTTCGATCGTTGAAGAAAGATGGAATCAGAAAATAAATCTTCAAATGTTACCATTAACCCCATTATTACACGGGATATCCGATATTCCTGTTGTCGGTCAAGCAGCAATCTACTTTCCTATCACTTATTTAGCGAGCGAATCGAGATCCGATTAATTCAAGCAGGTGTAATAAGATCCGATATGATGCGCAGGCGCGACCGATCACCTGCTCAATGTTGACAACGAAGCAGACAGAACTGGATAAAACGCTACAGTGCATGAGTTCAGATGCTCGAAACTCATCGTTACTTTTCTTTCGATAAATTGGAAATTATCAACAGATATAATAGTTCGGCTATGTAGATCGCATAATTGGATACTTTCAACTGTATTGATCTACCTATAGATACATGCAAATGATACAATGTCATTAATCCACGGCAACACACATTGAGACGAGTCGTAAAACGCGCGCGAAATCTCGATCGGAACGCCTCGAATCTCGATATCGAAGTTATCCATTAATAATATAAGATTTGTGGTGCGGAGAGGACGACTATGCAGTGACAGACGGGTGAGCCGTTCCGTTTTTGTGCGATTAATAAACAAACATGTTGGGTAATTCGATGTTTCAGAACTATTCTCTACACAAAAACCGAACAATATTCCGTCGATTCCGTTGAAAAAAAGTCATCGCTGATCAGTTGGCATACTAATCAGACGATTCCTAGTGCCTACCATACTCGATCAAAAATGTCAAATTTTTCGAATACTCAGAAATATTTTCTACAGTATGGCACTTTGATATTCGGATAGATTATCAGGAATAAATCCATCGAAAAAGCATCGCCATACTGATAGGGCGATTCCGAATCATTCAAAACTGCGATCGAAGTTGCGTAAAATGCATGGAATTCCACGTGGCCGAGAGACTCAATCGTTCCTCGAGAGATGGCGTAGCGGAGCAGTTGAATTTGATCCATTTCACGGAACTTCGATCGCAGTTTTGAATGATTCGGAATCGCCCTATCAGTATGGCGATGCTTTTCCGATGGATTATTTTTATGCAATCTATCCGAATATCAAAGTGCCATACTGTAGAAATAGATTCTAAATATTTGAAAATTTTGACATTTTCGATCGAGTATGGCAGGCACTAGGAATCGTCAAATGAGTATGCCAACTAGTCAGCGATGACTTTTTTTCAACTGAATCAACGGAATATTGTTGGATTACTCTGTAGAAAATGATTCTGAAATATCGAATTATCCGACATGTTTGTTTATTAATCGCACGAAAACGGAACGGCTCACCCGTCTGTCACTGCATAGTCGTCCTCTCCGCACCACAAATGACTTATTAGTTAATGACCTGTCCTGGTAGGAATAACTACCAAAAAATGTCAGCTAGCTCCCGGTCTAAAACTCTAGTCAAATCTTGAGAAGAATTCAATGCCCCTAACCCATTCAACCTGGAAGATGTACTGAAACTATCTAAAAACTAACCCTCTGAATTCATTACCAACTTCCTGAATCCATTCACTCCCCATGTCCATTATAATACTGATTTTGTGTTTCGAATTCCAATAATCGGCTATTATTCTTTCAAACCCGTCGGAAATATCTGTAAGAATTCTCGAAAGCCCCAATTGATGCAGAGGATGGATGAAATCAGAGGCCGAGGCGAAATATGTGATCGCAAGCAAAAAAAAAAAAGAAAAAAAATAAAAACCAAAAAATTTTGAAAACTGAAATTTTTCCTCTTTTAGTTCCATTTCCATCAGGGAAACAGATTCTGATTGTCAGAAATGCGTTCCTCGATATCTCAAAATTCTGTGAGTGATGATTAATAATTAAAAAATATGGTGACAAATCCAGAATATAATGTGTTTTGAAAATTCAGATACTCAGAACAATTTTTCAACAATAATTAAATCAGACTTAGATCGATTATTATAAATACAAGATGAAGGTTAAGCTTAGGGAAAATGAGGGTTAACGCACCGTGTATGAGATCAAGATGATGACTGCTGCAGCCCTTCCGGGGTCACGCCTTTTGACTATACTCGGATGTATACTGCCCCTTCTCTAGGGCTCATTTCAAAGAACTTAAAGATGAGACGCATTGCACGCTCGTGCAATGGAGTTCACACAGGTGCTAACACAGGTTTGAACGATTTGGATGGCTTGGTTTTATTCCAGGATCTGCAAGTGCTTTTCTAATCACCGTATTCTTATACCGGACATGATACTCCCGAAAGATGCAACGTGACTACCATAGGATTGTTGCTTCAACAAATGGCTTACGTTTACAAACGTTAGATATTTTCAAAACAATAATTCCTAAATTGGAATCAACAGTATCTCGCTAGAAAAATCGTGGGTGGGCCTGAACCAGAAAATTTCGTTACGCGAAAATTGCTGACTTTGGATTAGGGCTTGAGGCTTGTTTGTTATGGTGATTGCGGCTAAGAGAGATACATACATATTTACACGATGCAAATCACGTTCTCAATTTTGCCGGGTTCATCGAAACACTAATCACGACATTGCATCAAATGAAGCTAGCTCGTTATCTCATACACAAAGACTGACGATTTTTATTCAGTTGTACTTCAACAGATGAATCGAACCATATCCAACAAGATTCTCGTGTGCGGAACGGCAACCAACCATGAGCGTGCTTCGAGAGCACCGTGGAGGAATAGTTTGACGCAAAAGATACGTTGCACGAGCACAATGCTATGCACTCAATGTGGCTACTCTCGGAGTGCCTCAAAGTAGGCCGAAGCACTTCGGTGTCTCAACTCTGGGGCCTCATAAACCTCCGGCCCCAGTCAACACTCGTCGGAACACGAAGCTCGCACATCTCTATCCGATGAGCATGGCAGCCTCAATGCCTGGAACTGAACGAGTCTAGGGACTCGTGTCACGACTGCCCTGAGAAGCGATCCGCCGCAAGGCCTGGACGACTCACTCGGGAAATCAAAGGACGTAGATGAGTTCCAGCTCTGCACCGGGTGGGGGGGGGGGCGGATACGGTCGTATGTCGGTGGCTGATTTCGTAGACGGTACTTAGAGATAGATCACTTCTGAACCACTCATGGTTCTGGAATGGCCTCTCTCTGAGCTGATGCGCTGGTAGGGTGTATCTGTATCCCACGGCCGTGGGGGCCGAGGTGGAGGTGAGAGCTGGGCACCCGCATGACAAGAGATAAGTCCTTCTCATGCACCCAATGGTTTTTTTTTCAAGAAATTGCGAGGAATATGTATCTCTAGATGTGTTCAGAGGAGAAATAATCAAGGATTATACCCTCAAAATCATTCTGGTACGAGTCAACACTCCAGAGAACACACCGGAAAACTGTGGTGGAGAAAAATCATTGACGTTTTTGGTAAGACAGTCATGAAGTTCCGATTTTTCAAAAGTGCTCATTCCCCACTACCTCAGCTGCCATAGAAGATGCGATTATCGGTTCTCACCAGTGTTTGAGTTATGAGTTTTAGAAGACCTCCAATCCGCCCTGTCTGAAGGAAATACTCGCACCTCTGAAATCCGCTCTCAGTAAGTAATTCTTGGAAGTCGTTAAGGTCGATATTTGGTTGCCAAATATCTTCTCAGTGAATACCGGTTATGACACAATATACGAACGATGTCATCAATTTATCTGAATTTCATCTCTGAGGGATATCTGATTCTATCGTTAGGTTGATTAGATAATAACAAGTTTTATCATACTGCCAATTCCAAACCAATGTTATTCCACGAGACAATCGAATTTGAGTGCTTGAGTTGCTCGAATGGTAAACTTGATCAGAATTTTGATCGTGGAGATGTTTTTGATGGATATAGATGTTATTAATTGAGAGAAAATGATAAACACTGTATGAAATTGATCCAAAAAACTCCCACCAACTGGTCGAAGTTCATATTCAACTAGTACTTGAATGAAAAGTTCTCAACCACACTGGTGGAAAATCTAACCAGCTTGGTTGAATATTCAACCAATGTGGATTATCATAATGATTGAACGCCCAGCCATAATCTCTTCGTCCGGTCCCTGCATATCAGGTTGCCTACGTGAGAGAGGTAGGATATGATTGGTGGTCAGATGGGTGGATGGAGATGGATGGAGGGATGGACTGATGGATGATGGATCGATGGTCGATGGATGGATCATGAGTAGTGTCGATGAATGAAGTCGAGGGATTGATGGTGAGTGAACGGATGGATGGGTAATGGATGGATGGATGGATGATGGATCAATGGATCAATGAATGGATGATGGGTGGATGGATGGTAGATGGTTTGATGGGTAGGCGGATGGATGGCGGGTGATTGGTTGAATGGATGTATGAATGGATGGGGGATAGAAGAATGGATGGATAGATAGATGGATGGATGGATATATGGATGATTGATGGTTGGGTGGGTGATGAGTGAATAGATGATGAGTGGATCAAGGGATAGATGGGTGGATAGATACATGGACCGATGGGTAATGGATGTCCGGATGGATGGTAATCGAATGAATTGATGGATGGATGGTTGATGGTTCGATGGGTCAGTGAGTGGATGATGGGTGAGGTGGATGAAATATGGATGGCGGACGGTCCGATGATGGATGGATTGTCAGCGGAAGGATTGATGGATGTATAAATGATGGGTGGGATGGGGTCCATTCATTCATCAATCCATTCATCGATCGATTGATCCATCTCTCCATCCATCCATCCTTCCATCAAATATCCATCTATTCATCCATCTATCCTTCTATCCACCTATCCATCCATCGATCCATCCACCCATCCAACCATCATCCATCAATCTATCCTTCATCCAACCAATCACCCATCTACTCATCATTCCTCCGACCACCCGTCATGCATCCACTCACCTATCAAACCATCAATCATCCATCCATTCACACATCATCTATCCATCCATTCATTCACACATCGCCCATTTATCCATCCATCCATCCTTCCACCAGACATCCATCTATTCATTCAACCATTCATCCATCCATCCACCTATCATCCACCCACCCATCATCCATCTATCCATCCATCATCCAACAAACCAGTCATGCATCTATCATCCCTCCACTCATCACCTACCCATCAAACCATCAACCACCCATATACCCATCTATCATCCGTTCATCATTCATCCATCATCCATCCAACCACCCATCCATCCTTCATCCCTGCACCCTCCCATCCACTTATCAAACATCCATATACCCTTCCATGCTCTACCATTGAGCTATCCAGGGCTCGGCAGATCCTTGTCTCGATATCGATCCCATAGTAGCGCCAGTTCCCAGTTCGTTCCTGGGTTTAGATGAAATTTTCCTCGATACTAATCCCATGTAATTTTTTCTCGATTAATAACATCTATCCCCATCAAAAACATCTCTACGATCGAAAATTCCATTTCGAGTTGCACTCAAATTCGAGTGTCTCGTGGGATAACATTGGTTCGGAATAGGCCGTATAATAAAACTTGTCATTATTTGAGGGATATCGTTGCAGAAACGTTCCAGCGATATCAGACCGATTTCTTTCTACAAATTCATCCCAAACTGATATTCAAAAGAGATGTCAGGGGCATGGAAATAGTTATCGTCAACACGATAAAGTTCGAAGGACTTTCAAATCAGCAAAAAAAGTTCATCGTCACCGATCCTCTGAAAGATATTGAAAATTTGTCCACGCAATCCGCGTCTTGATTATTTGGTCGTGAAATCGACGCTACGTAGCTCATGTGTACTATAAGCGACATTAGTACCTTTCTCTATGTACTTTTATTGGGTTTTCTAAACCTACTCTAAAGATTTGAATACAGTCTCACTCTCGCGAATTTTAGCACTCTGTGGTGTTAAAATCCCTTTTGAGTGATTTTGGTCCAACCGAACCCTTGCAAAGTATTATCCAAGAGTTATGAGCTTGAAATTCGGCATCGAGATGAGAGATCAATGGGATTTCGCTATGGAAATACAATCAATTTGTTCTACTTAAATCGTTTTGGGTCGCATATCCATTGCAAATCGTCGATGTTCCACCTGAATGATTTCTTCTGGATCCCTGAAAGAGAGGGAAAAGATGAAAAAACGAAGTCTTTAGATATCGCAAACTTCATTTGACAAGATTAATTGGTATCCTTCGCAGTATTGTGCGCGAAACCGTTCATTGCGCAATAGATCTCGCATAGATTTCACCTATTGTTCACGATATCTTATTGTTCACTGGGTTACTCTCGAAAAAATGTGTCCGAGTCTGTCGGAATAGGTTGAATCTAATTCAAGCCATGAAGTTCTGAGAATAGGTCCAAGAAGAGTCAAGATTAGTGGTTATCTGGGCTCTTAAGTCCATTGGAGTTCGGGCAAACATAGAGAAAACAATTTCTCACTACTCCAACAAGTACGTACGGTACAAATCTTACACATTTTTCCCTCGCCCGCGGTGATAATCTCGTTTCGCTTTTTTCAGGCTCTTCTATATATATGTTTTGCAAGGTCATAGATCAATACTTTAGAATTCAAGAATTCAGCAATCAATAAAACTTCATCCTCGAGAATTCATTCGAGATATGGTTATTAAATTTTGATAAAGCACTTTTTCGTAAAGAAAATATTGTCGAGTGAACTCAAGGGATTAGAATACGAATTACAACAGTTCCCCCTATTTCTGGTTCACAGACCTTCAACGTCCTTGTAACAGCTCTTGCTGCTGTATTTGCTGATGATGAATGCAGCCATTCTTCTCGAACACATCGAAAACGAATGAGGGAGAAGAACTTCTCCAATCTCTTGGAAATTTCAGAGCTCACTAGTTCTGGACTCATCGGAATGTTCTCGATCATGTTTTCAATACTCCGGAAACAACGCTTCTTCTCGTCTTGTTCGCCAGTCGTTCGAAGAACTTGATGAGTTTCCAAGTCCTTCACTGTTCTGGATGGTATTTGGACAGGGTAGATCCATTGAGTTTGCCTCGCCTAGATTGCAGCCGCCTCATTCCAGCCAGGAATAATCTGCAAAACTTCTACTGAAGATAGTGTCTTCAACAGGAACGAATGCTGCGATTTTCTCAGCAAAGCTGATTGATTGGTTCTCAATCCACTGTGATGCTCAATCAACTTTCATGAATGTGCAATTCATCGTTCTTCGACGCGGAACAAGATATTATTCTGGATTGGATTCCAAATGAACGAGCCTCGTAGCAGTGCGCACGTATCTGAATAAATTTCTCCATCACAATCCGAAGACCGTAAGATTAACCAACCTGTGAGGTCTATACTTCTTGTGAACAGTGCAGGAGCAACCCTTCAATCATGATTTCATCTGATGCTGCAAACAATGCTGAGACACGTTTGATGAAACGTTTTTCTAACTTGTCCAATTTGCTCTGATCTCCCATGTCTTTCGAGGAATCTGCCTCCTCTGCAGTCTAGAGGCATGCCTCACCTTCCCGCATATTCTCCAGGTCTTAGTATACTCCTTCAGAAATAAGAAAAAATCCATCTTGCAGTATTGGTTCTTGCCCCAGTCGCTCACGTCTGTCTTCGCAAGACAGACTGTTTTGTGGCAAGTTTGTGGCGGTCTTTTACAACATGGAATAAGGTTATTTTCATTTTGTTCACTCATGTTACTTGTGTATACAGTAATGATTAATCAATCGGTTGTTTTTTCTTTCAACCGAAACGTTGCCGCAATAAATACCACCATTTGACTCATGAAACCGATTGATTAATCATTACTATATAGAATAAGGTTCTAGTCTCCATACATACTCGAGATCTTGGGCCACTTGTTGGAGGAGAGAAGGTAATGAAAGAGGACTCGATAGGATTTGAACCATTTGAGAATGTATTAAAACTCATCAGAGAATTTGAATAGCCGACCTGGTTTTTTCAGAGTAGGCCAATTCTTTTGAATCGAGAAAATCTAGTTTATAGAAGGGAATGGGTGGAGATTGATAACAGGACAGTTGAATTATATGAGTTCATTGGGATTCAAAGCATATAGCAAGATATATATTGTTTTACATTTGAGTGAATATTTCATCTATTCCATTAGCCATCAAATCATGGTCAACATTTAGCAATTTCCAATATTTGATTATCCCGCATACATCATTTCTTCAATATGTTTATTCCTCATCCCGACTTCTGACAATTTCGTAACTTCTTCCAATTCTTCTTGTCTTCCAGAATTCATGGAATTCAAGAATAGTTGGCAAAGGAAATCTCTCAATATAGTAAGATTAGAGAAGATGTGAAGGAAGCTTTTACGGTCATTGAATTTTGAATCAATGTTGATATTGGGAAAACTCCTTTGTTTCTATACTCATAGAATATTGAATGAATTTCACCGGATCTTTCTCATTCGACACCACCAATTCCTTGATTTTATCTAGCAGACTACTCCAAATTCCGTAGTTGATGGAGAAACCCTTTTCTCCAGATCTAATAGATATCTCAGATTTCCCTTTGCAAAATATAGTTTGGATTTCTATTTCGTGCTGAAGTCAGGGAGAATGATCCTATGCCTCATTTATCTCCTCTCGGTTGTAACAAAGAATTAAGAGTACAAAGAATCTGCATTAATAGCATGTGATGAGAGGAAACACAGTCATTCTCACCACAGTTCCCCAACTCGGATTGCGATTTCGCAGTCATCTACATTTTGCCTATCTAACACTGGTATTCATAGTTGTTATAACCCTAGAGTTACGAATTAATCCGCGGGTTAGGCGCTGTAATCGGCGTGGCAGATTAATAAACTAAAGACTGCTCATTCACCTCACGTTGTCCCAATGCAGCAGAACATCACAGACTTGCATTCATTTCATGTCCACGCCGATTACAATGCCTAACCCGCGGATCAGTTCTTAACTCTAGGGTTATAACGGCTATTAATACCAGTGTAAGAAGCCGTTCAGTTTCCTTTTGACTTGACCAGTTTCGTCTTCCTAAATCTCGCAGAGGACACTAACATCATCGGCTTAATCATCAGTTATCACAATTAAGGAAAAGTTACACCCGGCACGGAAAACCCTGGAAAAGTAAGCTAGTCGTATGTTTTATGGGATGGACTTTCCCAAGCAGAGCTGCTACCACTCTGTCTCAATTTCCCGGGTACAGAGACCCATTGCAGTGGAAGCTAGGGCGGCAGAGGTGTGAATCGATTGCGAGTTATTCCCGTACAGGAATGAATGCGGACTGGTGATATGTGGGTAGATTCGTTCGACTATGGGACCTGTTAAAGTTCTGGTTCACGGAAGCACAAATTTATAACAGTGGGGCTTGGACATTCAAGTCCCAAGGCTTCATTAACTTGAACGGGCCGGTTCGTGTAATATATGGTTGCGTTGAGGCGGCGAGGATCTGTCTCGAAACCAAAATGCGTGCGAACGAGAGGAGGACAGAGAGAGAGAGAAACTTGGCGAGATGGGAACTATTAGCGCCTGCTATGCTAGGTATATGAATCTTTACCTGGCGTGGTGGGCCTTTCGTTTGGCTCATGAATAGCCGGTGGCGCTTGAATATATACGCTGTGAGCTAGGACCGGTACAGGTAGAGGATGCGTCTGTAGCTTCTTCTCATGTCGTTCCCTCTTTTCTGCTATCTGATTTCGCGATTCGGGCACTTGTTTGAAGTTGACGTGAACTTGAGACCTTACTGATACTGCACTTAATGAATTAGCCTTGATACCTTCGGCCGAACTCTACAAATTGAATTGCAGATTTATCGGAAAGAGCACGGAAAAACCCTTAGTCGAGCTGACAGGATCGAAAAATCGAGCTGCCGCCAGCCGACCACATGAATTCTGTTTTGAGCTCAGCGAGAGCTGCGGTAAGTACGCGGAGACTTGCGATAGGAGCGCGCCAAGTTCTGCGGCAGGATGGAGTACTCGAGCTGTCGCCAGGTCGAGCGAAAGCCTGGCGCACGCTTTAGCCCGCGTCCTAACGACATATCGGCTCGAGTCCTGCATACATGCACGCTGCATCAAAACCATAATGAAGTGATTTTTTATAACACTATCATGACTACTTCCGCGACAATCTGATGTCTTTATTGTCCTAGATATTTTCTGTAATATTCAACCGAACTCTTAATAATATGCATGCATGCAAATCGTGCAACAACAGGCACACCAGGGATCCGGTAAACATGTACAACCTTGGGCCCGTGTGCTCTATAGCAGCGTCTTAGCGTAATGGTAGAATACTTGCTTGGCACGCAGTAGATGAAGGTTCGAATCCCATCGGGGGTAATTTTTTTTTTTTCGTGATAATAATCTTTGGGTATACAAAGGTCAGTTTTTTTTAACGAATTGATGACTTTCGAAGCATGTCGAGTTTTCAATATACGTGACACCTAGCTTTCTCCGGCAATTTTGAGTTGATCGAGTAGTAGATCATGTATCTTCACCGGTTGGGTTTTAGCTAAATCACCCGGAATCATAGTTGCAGTCGAGTGTGGTATCACTCTTGGCTCGACATCTATTTATACATCTGTTATATAAACAAATCAATTTGAAAAATTGGAAGTTTCTCAAGAAGAAAAAAATGGATTCTCTAGAACGGACTTGAACGGGTTCTCGTGAAATTGTATAAACAAGGGATTCTGGGGCCGATGATAACGAAAAAGAACTCAGATCCGGAAAATTTACAATGGCGGAACCAACATGGCGAGCAGAAAATTATAATTCCCTCCGAAAATGGTACGACTATTTTCATCATTCTAACCTAAAAAGGCTGGATTCAAATGCGGTTTTAGGGTTCTCATGATGAAAAATCATTATTGCCCTGTGCTAGCAGGCCCATTTTGGGCGCGAAGGACTTATTTCCCTCGGTTTGCTCAGGGAATAAACTGTCCTAGCGCCCGAATTGGGCGTACGCGCCCAGGGCAATAATGTACTATATTTTACTTTTAAAAAGTTTTAATTGCCATCAATACTCAGAACCCATGAACAATTTTTCCAGCGAATCAATAAAAATTCACGATAGAATTTGATACCAAATCCAGTACAGAGAATGAGAGTTCTTCAATTTTTTGAAAATCACTCGGTTCCGAGAGGATTATAACAATCGTTGGATAAGAACTTCTGCGTGGGCAGAATTGAAAAAATTAAAGCCTTTACATTAAGATAATCGAAGATACTTTGGAAGTCATCGATTCGTTGAAAAAAACTGACCTTTGTATACCCAAAAATTATTATCACAAAAAAAATAAATTACCCCCGATGGGATTCGAACCTTCATCTACTGCGTGCCAAGCAAGTACTCTACCATTAAGCTAAGACAATGCGATAGGATGTACGGGCCCAAGGTTGTACATGTTTACCGGATCCCTGGTGTGCCTGTTGTTGCATGATTTGCATGCATGCATATTATTAAGAGTTCGGTTGAATATTACAGAAAATATCTAGGACAATAAAGACATCAGATTGTCGCGGAAGTAGTCATGATAGTGTTATAAAAAATCACTTCATTATGGTTTTGATGCAGCGTGCATGTATGCAGGACTCGAGCCGATATGTCGTTAGGACGCGGGCTAAAGCGTGCGCCAGGCTTTCGCTCGACCTGGCGACAGCTCGAGTACTCCATCCTGCCGCAGAACTTGGCGCGCTCCTATCGCAAGTCTCCGCGTACTTACCGCAGCTCTCGCTGAGCTCAAAACAGAATTCATGTGGTCGGCTGGCGGCAGCTCGATTTTTCGATCCTGTCAGCTCGACTAAGGGTTTTTCCGTGAGGGTTTCTCTTGTAAGGAAAATACTGAGAGACTCGGCCCTTTGGCTGACCGAACTACTATGTGACTGACTCCTGACTGAAGTGAACCTCTTGAAGTTTGGGTGCTTATATACTCCATGCGCCTTGTGCTTAGGAAGCTGCACACCTTGGGTGGCTGCAAAGATGCGCTCTCGATCGTTAGTAAAAAGTTCTTTCCTCGTAATTGCTTGTAAAAATGTTCCAGGACGGGTAGCTGCAATAATTTATTGAAGTATGTCTCTGTTTAGTCGGGATGAAAGTAGTCAAGGGTTTGATTATCTCCTTTCTCTTATACTGTCATTCGCGGTTGCCTGCGGCGTCAACCTCCGCTTGTTATTCATTCGTCTTTACGCTTCTTATGGGCGATGCAAAAGGTCTGGATTTGGATAATACGCGCTTTGTTTCTTCACAGGAAGGTTCACAAGTTTCTGGGGCTTCAGTTTTTCATGCATCAGTTTTTTGTGTACTCTGATGTATAGATGCATTTTTTGATGCAGTTGTGGAACTAGAGCATCCACAAATCCCTGAGGCTCCAATTTTCAATGCATCAGTTTTCGATGTACTCGGATTTATAGATGAACTTTCTGATGCAGATTGCTTAGAAGCAAATGGAAACGAACTTCTGAAACAAATTCAATGATGGTGCCGACTTTTTAAATTCTTTTAGCATTCCTGCTGTTACTAGAAAACTTAGAAAAACTCACCGTTCATCCAATTCAGCTCGAGTACTATTCTTATACTTAGATATTCTTGGACAACTCATTCTATCAATTCATTTTGACTTTCTATGAATGTCCATTGGAAGATGGCTCGGATCGGTCGTCAGTTGGTCTGCTCGAAGTTGCTCTGCTGGTGGATGCTGCAGATTCTGATTGGTTTTTCCTTCCTACTACTCCAGAACTTCTGACGCCATCGTCTTGCTCGTCCTTATCTTCATTCTCTGATTCCTCGTCGAGTGAGAGTAGGATTCCAGACGATCATATATTCCGGTGTCTACAGCACGACAGTACAGCTCATTCTTTTGATTGAATTTCTCCAACCAGAATTCACGTTTTTTAAGTATCACCATACTCTGTATTTCTAATCCACTCGCTTTCGATTATATAACGACGCGATGTCGGCAAATTACGAACTCCAACTGATGAGGGATATTTGTCCGATCTATTCAATGCGTCGAGTGGAGACATATTTAGCTAGCGTGCTTAATATGTGCGATTTATAGCAAATCGAAGAGAAGGAGTGCCGATGATTCAAATTAATGATCTAATAAATCGTGCTCTCCCAGAAGATGATCATCCTAGAGTAGGTTGAGCTATGCTTGTTCAGCCCTCAGTTATAAGGGTAGTTTACTACTTCCATAAAGGGTAGTAAATAAGGGTGCAAACCACCCTTACAAAGCTCATCCAGGAGATGATGCATTTCCAAACAGGGTGATATCAACGTCAACCTAGGCCAATCGGGGAGCATACAGTACCCTGCAAAAAAAATGGAACACGGATATCCTCACTAAAACAGTCATTTCTCCGACGGGTTTGGGTTTACGCCAATTTTCTAAAAAGCACTTGAAAGATGAGAAAAAAATCTATCAAATTATGTGTTTTAAGACTTTTCTGATCGAAATTTCATGACTTTAATTGACACTAAAAATTGGAAAAATTCTCATTTCAATCAATCATCGATCATTTATTGGGAAATTACGATAGCGTGAAAATTTTTTGGGATGTTGTAGCTCTTTCCAAGACCTTCAAAATCAATTTTTCGTACATTACTCTACGGTTTTTTATACCCGAGTTACGAGCGATCTCGTACAAAGAATTTTGTACAGGTTGGGTGTAACAAAAATACGGAAAAGGTCATAATCTACGATTTTGACGTAAAATCTTCAGAATTCTAGGAAATAATGGCCAGGTTCATTCCAAGAATTTGTCGAAAAGACTTCCGCCCACCTCAACTAAGAAAAACTCATGTCTCCATACTTTCGATACCCTCAACTCGTACGAAATTCTTTGTATGAGATCGCTCGTAACTCGGGTGTGAAAAATCGTAGAGTAATGTATAAAAAAACGATTTTGAAGGTCTTGAAAAGAGCTACAACATCCCGTAAGAATTTTCATGCTATCGTAATTTCCCGATAAATGATCGATGAGTGATTGAAATGAGAATTTTTCCGAATTTGAGTGTCTATTAAAAGCATGAAATTCCGATTGAAAAATTTTTTAAAGCACATAATTTGATAGATTTTTTTCTCATCTTTCAAGTGCTTTGTGAAAAATTGGCGTAGACCCAAACACGTCGGAGTAATGGCTGTTTTAGTGAAGGTATCCGTGTTCCATTTTTTTGCAGGGTACTGTAATATTGCACAATAATGAGTAATAATTAAGCTAGCGCGAGAATATAGCTATATGCACGCCGGGGATATAGCTCAGCTACGATCATCTGACCATATAGCTCGGCCCATATAGCTATACTCCACCAATCTCTTCCCTCCCTCTCGCTACGCCCCTCCTCATCAGTAGCCATCATACCTTACCTGTCCAATCAGGCCTCTCTCAGCTTTGCGAGAGCGAGGCCCGAGAGGTGCTGCCATCAGCTTCTTGCTGCGGCTCGTTTGCCGTTGGACGATGAATCAAGATGAGCTCGCTGCAGCTTGATTCATTCGATATGATGAAATTTTCTGATCGTTTATTGACGAATTTTTCCAAGAATAGTTAATCCACAAACGAATTGAATGAAGCTTTTATGGTGTTAGAATCTTTCTGAATTAATGTTAGTATCGGGAAAACTCCCTGACTCCTATATTCGTGAAATTCGTCATCAATCTCACCGCATCTTCCTGCTTCAGTCTCTGCAAGCTCCCTAATCTCGTCAAGTTATTTATTCCATGTTATGAAACCAATGTTGATACCTCTTTCTCCTGATTTCATAACCATTCCAAATGGTATTTCCTTGATCCCAAGAGTTTGTATCTCAATTTTATCTTGAAGGCTTTTCGATTCTACAATCACGAGCCTCTTCTACTTCTTACACTGCAATTCAAGAGATGAATTTGAATAAAAGTTTGAGATGGTGGGAAAATCTATAAGATCATACTTGCTTTGGTTTAATCACGCGAACAGTGACTTCGGCTTCCTCAGCCTCAAAAATATTTCTCCCCAACATGTCCCCAAGTTTCCTCTTGAGTTGCCCAGTCTCTTCTTTTTTTCGCAAACTATGTTAACATCATCACCCCTAGCATCGTCATCATAGATGACAAATGCACCAACGATTATAGGTGATAACGATGGTATTTGAGTCTCGGAGAGTCTTTCTAGACTATGAACATAGTCATATGGAAAATTACCTTTCTTTGTTAACAAACCGAAAATCTCAGCCTGATCTAACCCCGTTTTCTGTGCAATCGTCTCAATTTGCTCTTGAAATTGGGCTCGCAAAATCAATTTGTTATCATCAGGCAGTAGTCTAGCAAGATATCTAGACTAGCGTTCAAAAATTTCAGTGAATTGATGAATCGGAGTTGAATCCTTGAGTTATTCACATACTTTGTGAAAGAAATATACTGTTCCATATTCTGTGGTATGATTGGAATGCTCCCTTCAATTGCATTTGCGATGTGTGTGATCATCAAATGAGCATCATACCTGTGAATGATATAGTCAATTAATTGGTTGACAGAAAAACAGCTCACCGGGAAACGTTATGATAAATAACTGGAATGATGAATGACTTGCGATATGAGAGGTTACATGATCGATGAGCCAAAGTCCTCGGTTGACCTGTGTGATGGTCGTGATCGATCACAGGACTGTCATCTGGTTGGCACTCCTTCTCACAGATGTGACACGTTTTAACTTGTTGTAAGGCCATCGCTCCTCATCAGTCATATGAAGAGGGATTGGATTTGACAGCTCCTAACAATCACATAATAATATAATTCCAAGTAAATCAGTAAAAACTATAAATATATAATACTCACTTGTTCCACTTCCTGGGCAACCCTTTCAAGCTCCAAAGCAAACCATTCGGAGACATCAGCTCCAACGTGGTAAGCGTACACAGTCTTTTCCGAATTATATTTACTATGTAAATAATAGCCCATAGAGAATGGAATATGTCTCTGGTAGGCATTTTGCAAGCTTGCTTACATTTATATCATCTGAATTTTTAAAATATTCTGAATTTGTTTTAGTTAAATAGCATTCATAGTCAGTATAAACTATATACGGAGCCTCCAACATTTTATGATAGTTCGTAAATTTGACAACGTCTTCCTTTGGAAAAGTTATCGTGCATTAATCCTCATTTTTTAAACAAAGCTCTTTATGCATCACAAATTTTTCATCTGTGTAAAAATAATGCAAACATTTCCTACATACAAAAACACTGTGTGTGAGGTTAGGTACTAGCAATTTGGATAAATTTTTAATATAAAGATAATGGTTATCGAGTAGGAGCAGATCAATATGTTTCATCTGTTCAATTTTTGTTAAGTAGAGAGGGTGAAAATTCTTCTCTGAATGATCGGCTCCATATGCATTTATGCTATAACCTTTGTTCTGTTTTTCAAAATTTGAAATTGATTTCAATTGAACGGGAAAGCTCATCCTAGAGAATTTAAGATGCAAACTAGGATCTGGATAAGCAATTTGTAAATGTCACTCACTCACCCGAGGAACATTAAATAACGCAGGCATTAAAGACCAAAGGAAGCATCGGTCATCAGTTGTTTGAATGTTTCTTACAGCATTTCTGCGTGCAATCCATTTGGGTACATCTACTTTTGAAGATCCACAAACATGATTATATTTAATTATGTTAATTTTTAAATTTAAAATTTCAGAGAGAGACCATCCACTACCCTCGCCCTCGTGTTCAGAAATCTGATCAATTATATCCTGAGATGAAGTGGTGTACCACTTCCTAGTACTATCCGATATGAGTAAAGTTTTATAATGTGTTTGGAAATATTCAACATTCGACGAAGAGTCGAGCAACTCAAATCGAGCTGCTAATATTAAATTCACTTTAATAATTTTAACTCGCGAATAATTGATCTGATAAATCTTAAGACTTCTGGTTGTGCTCGTTGTAAGAATTCTCCAATGTTTTTACAACTAATATTTTCAACAAATCCAGTGCGAATCCGATTCTGGAATGCACTTTCACCTTCAAAGAAAATTAATTTATCCGAGCTTTTTTTACTTCGATTCGAATATTTATGTACAAGTATTCTTTTATTTAATCGACATTGATCAATATAAGATTCGTATTCAGCTTTGAATCCAGTTCTTTTATTTTTGAATTCAGAAGAATTAAAAATATCTAACATTCTGGTTTCTAATTGTGCGAATTTCCTCGCGAGTCTTGGAAGACGTGAAAAGTTTTCAGAATCACGATTTTTGGAGAAATTGAAATGCGTTAAAAGTGTCTCATAATCTAACTTAATCATATCGAATATTTTAATGGGTTCATATTCAGCCATGATTAGAGCTTACCCAAAACCCGTCTGTGTACGCTGTGCATCAATGCAAATTGATGTAAGGTGATAGACAGGCTCTGTGTTCAAATTTCGGAATTCTTGAAATTTTGATTAATATAAAACCATTTGCTAAATATTGTTTTAAATATCTATAATGGATAGTATAATCCTTTTCATCGTAAAGAGTTGTTATTAACTTATGATTTTCATGTGTTGCATCAGGGGGAATCATCTTCTCATGTGCGGATGGTAAATCGAAATGACATTTATGAATACTCGTTGGATATTCTAAATCAAGTATGAGGATGTAGCCAACGTTTGGATCGTCGGAAATTTTCTCAACATCAAAATTGAGGTCTTGAACCCATTCAAAGTTCTTCACTCGTAACGGTTGTTGCGTCGCAAAGCTATATAAGTTGCTAACATCAAAATAACCAATAGATTTTTGCTCCTTGAAGCTATCAAAATCAGACATGTATTGATTATTTGATCCCGCCTAGTGTCTAACAACACAACATATGCCACTTCTTACACCTTGCTCTAAGAATAACGACATTGTCGGACATTTTATGATTTCTAATTCAATTTGAGTGTGTAGTAACATACACTCCCAGGTGAAGCTTGGGAGTGTGGACAAATAAGCGGGGTCTTGTCTATAACTCTTCATGGGACTCGAACAGAGATTCTGAAAATTATCAGCAAGCACTCAAATATCACATTTCATGTACAGCAAAGCCTACTCGCTCAAGTATTTAATATCAAACATGTTCCACACTTGTTTGACATGATTGTAATCAGAGTCAGAGATAGAAGTCTCTGTCTTTGGTGGGTGTTCCCCGGGTTTTGTGCTTTGGGTGTTGTCTAGGAATAGCTCCAACTCTTGCCGTTCATCTAGGCAGTGACACGTGACACGGACGTGGCTGGTTTTTGAGTGGGTCTCTGGCTTCACGGTGAGGGTGGCTACCGTTCCGAATTTTTCTAGTGTTCTCATTGTGGAGTCCATGGAGTGGGGTGTCTGTGCGCATGATCACTCGGCGGACATCATTTCTTGATACCCCTCACTTCTGCACTCGTTGGCTGAACTTGATGTCGGCTCTGGTGATTTTTTCCATCGTAAGATTGTTGGTTGTTTCCCTTAAATATACAGTGGAACAAGTAAGTGACGGATATGATTTATCTGTTTCGACCTGGATTTGCTCGTGCGTTCTCGTATGCCGATGGTAGACTGCAGCGTCGATCCACCTGCCGCAGTTCTCATGGATCTTGCAATAAGGCAGGTAACCTGTTGATGGTGACCGTATAGATGCCTTCACGGCGTAGTATTCTAGGCGGCTGTTTGCTATTGCTGCACCCAGGCGTTTCCTTTGGTAATACCTCACTCCACCGAAGGTGGGTTTGTTGTCTGGCTAAGTTACTTCGTGGTATAGCATTGGCCCAAATCGGGTGAAATTCTTGAAGAATTTCTCTTTGCGGGAATACAGGGAATATACAGGATCTTTGGCTGGTAGTAGGCAAAAGAACATGTATCGTCAATATCGTATGTATCGTATATATGTATACATGTAGCGTAAATTTCAATCACTGTACTTATCATTGAGGAACAAAAACATTATTCGTACAAGTTACCTGCTTTTCGAATCAACAACTTGAATGTGTGTGAGGTAGCGTCAACAATGCCAGATAAAACCAGCAATTCCCCTAATGTTCCCAATTTTGTAGTATGTTTTTGGGAGACTCGTGTAATAGTTCTCATCAATCTCAAAAATTCCATCGTCAAGTCTGTGGTAAGTAAACACTGATAGGATTGAGTGTCCACCAGTTAAGTCGAACACAATTGAAAATCTGTATGAGACGTTTAAATGTTGATAGGATATGTACTAGTACGCGAATGAATCGCCGTAGGAGTGATCTTGATCATAATTCATGAGGGCGTTGATTATTTTCAGTCTACCTGAAGAGAAGAAGAGAAATTCCATTAGAAAAGAGAGAGAGATTAGATCTCCTTGAAGTAACACTCACCGTCTCTTCCTACTGAGAACATAGTTGAACTCACACTTTATATGCATTAATGCTAACTTATATACTGGTTCCCCTCTCTCCTCACACTTGAAACATTACGATCATACTGTATAGTAATCCTCTAGAAGTCAGAATCAATGGTAAGCTTTGTGCAACCACCACCACTGAATTACCATTCCGTATCCTCTGGTACCGTTATGTGAAAGGTGTGGGTTTTTCCTTCGAAAGGAACCGACTTGATGAAAGGGATTCACACTACCAAAGGTTGGCATATTTCCTAAATTCAGCAGTAAGCATTTAGCACCGTGTTCAATATCTATATTCATCAGAGTTCTATCTATTCCGAGTGATTTTATCGGAAGAAATTCATGAATGGATTTCTTCTCGACCTCCACAGCATTTCTAATGACTTCTTGAACTCTCGCTTCTGAGGGTTCCCTTTCAAGACTCTTGAGGAGTACACATGATGAATGACTGTGCAAGTCACGATCTCTGTAAAGAAGCTCATTCGCATGTGAAAAACTTGGTAGTAGATCTCTTTGTTCAAACCAGAAAATCACTGCGAAACTGCTGCTAAAGAAAAGTCCTTCAAGAGCTGGTAATGCAATCAATCTCTCAGCGAACGATGTGGAGCAGTTGTTGATCCACTTCAAACTCCATTCCATCTTCATAGAATTACATCTCTGTATACGTGTTGTATTGAAAAGAAATTCTCCGTATATGTCATCAGTGACATATGTGTTCAGAAGCCGTGCATACATTTCATGGTGGATATTTTCCATAGCCATTTGGAAACCGTAAAATGACCGCGCCTCTGGAATCTAGACTTTCTCACATAAGTTCAGGATCAGATCTTTGTCCACTGTAGCGTTTGAGGCAGTGAAAAACGCAAGAACATGGGAAATGATGTTCTCTCCACTCATTCAATCGATCCCAATCGGATAGATCCTTAGAGACATCTACCGCCTCAGCAGCCCAGAAAAATCCCTCTGTTTTTTGTATAGCCGCCAGATAAGGGACCATTTGATTGGAACCAACACGAATCTGTGATGATTTGCCTCCAACACAGGCTTTTCATGTTCTAAATCCTTGAGCGGTACATCATTTTCTGATGCTGCATCATATTTCATCATCTCGTCTTGAAGAAGCACAAGTCCCTCTTGTATCTCTAGTTTCTTGCGTTCGTTGAACACATTCTTCAAACACACGGGGAAACTTATAGTTACAATCAGCGTGCAAGCACATTGTAAGTAAAACCAAGTGGTATCAACTTCCACAGGCTCTTCTTCCTCCCCAAATAGTTGAATTGTGAAGTTATCATGATACAAATAACAATAGAATATGGTAAACACCATGATGAAAAACACACTAATTATTTTCATTGTGAACATAAGTCATTCATACGCTGGCGCTCCTCCTCAAAACAATTCTCGAGGTTGTAGAGACCTTGATTAATGGAAATTCCTTCCGGACACTGAGGGAGGGTTTTATCAGTGCTGCTGCTTACATAATCATCTTGAAGAGGTGTCCACCTCAAGGTCTTTGGGTCCTCCTCCTATTCATCACTCTCATAGTCCGAGAGCTCGATGAGTCTTGAAGTCACTCTATTTCCTGCCACGTCTCGGGCGTCCTGAGACATTTTTCTTCTTTCGTGGGGCTGGAGGTGGTGGAGGCGGCATTTTTTCCTCTTCTCTTCCTCCTCGGAATCCTCACTCTTATACTCTCCCTGTTCGGATTCGGAATCTTCACTCTCTACAATTCTCTCCTTTTTTTCGCAAGCTCAACAACTGTTTCCTTAAACTTGATTTTCCGTTCGCCCTTAATGACTCCCACGACAAGATGAATATTGTCTCTATTCAATAATTGTGAATCTTTGTCTGAATTTTCTCGAATTAATTGAGATAGTCCTTTAGGTGCGAAAATATCGAATGTTTCGGAATGCTCCGGATCCCTGAGACTAATAACTATAGCAGGTCCACCACTCGGATAGTGATCTCACAGTCCTCTACATCTTGATCATCTGTTACGCCCGCGGCGGAAAACCCTGGAAAAGTAAACTGGTCGTATGTTTTACGGGATGGACTTCCCCAAGCAGAGCTGCTACCACTCTGCCTTAATTTTCCGGGGACAGAAACCCGTTGCAGTGGAAACTTGGTTGGCAGAGGCGTGAATCGATTGCGGGTTATTCCCGTACAGGAATGAGAACGGACTGGTAAAATACGTGAGTAGATTCGTTTGACTATGGGATCTGTTAAAGGTCTGGTTCACGGAAGCACAAATTCATAACACTGGGGCTTGAAATTTTAAGTACCGAGGCTTAATTAACTTGAATGGCGTGTTTGAATTATATGTAGCTGTGTTGAGGCGGCGAAGATCTGTCTCGAAGCCAAAATGCGTGTGAATGGGAGGAGGAGAGAGAAACGGACTCAGCGAAACGAGAACTATTAGCGCCTGCTATGTTAGGTGTATGAATCTTTACCTGGCGTCGTGGGCCTTTCGTTTAGCTTGTGAATAATCGGTGGCGCTTGAATATGCACGCTGTGGGCTAGACCGGTACAGGCGGAGAATGAGTATGTCGCTGTTTCTCGTGTCGTTCACTCTTCTTTACTATCTGGTTCCGCGATTCGGGCACTTTATTCAAGATTGACGTGAGCTGGAGACTTTACTGATACTGATGGTTGCACTTGATCGGATTAGCCTTAATACTTTTGGCTGAACTTTACGAATCGAATTGCGGATTTGTTGGAAAATGGGTTTTTCCTGATTGTAAGAGGTATATTAAGAGATTTGGCCCCTGATCGACCGAGCCACTGAACGACTGACTTCTGACTGAACTTGAACTGTACTGAGCTGGCTCCCTTGAAGTTAGGGTGCTTATATACTTTATGCGTCTTAGAAGCTACACACCTTGGGTGGCTGCAAAGACGCACTCTCAATTGTTTGGAAAAAGTTTTTTCCTCGAAGTTGCTTGTAAAAATGTTTTAAGACGGGTATCCGCAAAACTTTTATTGAAGTGTTTGATTCTTTCTCTCATACCGCCATTCACGGTTACCTGCGGCGTCACTCTCTGCTCGTTGTCTATTCATTTTGACACCTTTTATGGGCGATGCAAAAGGTCGGGATTATGTGTCTGCTCAGTCGGGAGAAAGAAGTCGAAATGAGTAATACGTGTTTCGTTACTTCCCAAACAAAATTGCCGTCTTCAAACTTTACAGCGGACCCTCTTCTCAATATCCTCAAGTGTTCACTACCTCGATCGTTTCTCATCATTCTACGAATATTATTCTATAGGAGCAAAAAGCTTTTGCTTTGTTACCTCACATCCTCCCCTTCTTGATTTTCGAGACGTCCTCGTCGCGATTGTGAGTGTGCATATGTGTGTGTCGTTTTTCTCAGATTACATGATTACGCATATTATTCTTACGATCTAAATTACATGATGATGTTGCCGACATTATGTTCGTTTCAGAGAGAGTGTGTTAGTAGGAGTCCAGGTGAGCCTCCGTAATTCAATCGAGCTTTTTGCAAGGGAAGTTTTCTTCTTTCGGAATGGTGGGTTCTGTATCAGGTTAGATGGTGTGGATGGGGACCGGTCATCTGCTGCTAGGTAAGAGAGGTAGTCTGCCGTTTTTCCTTAGGTCTCATTGATCTCTGGAAGGACGTAATCTATTTTGGTCTTATTTTCATGCCAAAACACATTTGTTATGTCATGAGATTTCTTCGTCTCAAAAGGGACGTAATCTATTTTGGTCTTATTTTCATGCCAAAATACATTTGTTATGTCATGAGATTTCTTTGTCTCAAAAGGGACGTAATCTATTTTGGTCTTATTTCTATGCCAAAATACATTTGTTATGTCATGAGATTTCTTCGTCTTCGGAAAGAAAGGAATTGGTACAAAGGTCGAATGAATTCGGTTGAGGGTGGCTCGATTCTGGCTTACTGGTTTCAGATAAAATGATGTCAGTGCTACAGTGAGGAGATTAGATACTGAGAGGATTATACTTTCTGTTGAAGAGATTTTACGCGTTTTGCTCTGAAGCAGGATGGCTACTAGCGTGTTAAGATACATGGCGGGGTGTTGTGGTGAGCCAAAAGAGTGAACGAGTCAACTTTGAATGTTATTGGTGTAATGTCTCTGACTAGGTTTGTACTCGTACAAGTGCTTCTAAACGGTGGTTCCCGGTAGTGGCTTGTAGGCATTGGGTTAGTGTCTGATCTGATTCATTTTGAAATGATGCATGGAATATACTGGTTGTAAGGGGGAGTTATTGAATGATATATGTAAATATATACCCGTCACCTCAATCTTAATTCTAAACCCATCGGATATATTTCTATTATTGTTTTTTCTTGGTCTCCTCCCCCTCTTGGTTCTTGGGCGGCGTCCTCATCGCTTAGTCGTGTCTTCGCGTGGACCTAAGAAAGTAGTCATGTCTATACAATTAATATTACCACAAATACCAGTTACAATACCATTTTTGTAGGCGCTTGGTCTAGTATAGGATGATAAATCACCGATATTTTCGTTACTACTCGATTCATACACATTGTGAAGAATGATGTATTTCGATTTCGATTCGTTATAAAATGTCTCGAGTCGAGCTTTGTGCCCACTTGTCAAAATTATTTGATTGGTCGTATTCATCCTTGCAACGTGAGAAATATGGCGCATAAGTCTCTTATAATCCCTATTCAGCTTCGAAATTCGTTTAAGATTCACTGTACTCACGTCCTCCTCTCTTAGCGCGTTGAATATTTTCAAGAGAGACTCTCTGTCGTTGGCAATGGATTGTAGCAGCATGTCGCTCATGGTGAGGCGTAGGAGTACCTTCTGCGCTTCAGAAACTTCAATGAGCGAGTATCATATGCTTCATATGTAGTTTCGATGTGGCTTCGATCTTAGATTAGATCATCGTCTTAGATCATCGGTCCCTCTCATCGTTACTCCTACTCTTTTGTTCTTGTTATAGAAGCTTGCATATCAGTGTACAAGTAAGTATGTCTGATCCACTCAGAGCTCTCAATAGATCAGGCAAGTTCCCTCAGCTTGTTAAAGTACGAAATTTGTCTACGAGTCGACGATATTTAATTAAAAACGCGTCAATCATAAATACGCAATACGGTGAATCTTGTTCATTAACTTTACTTAACGAAAGGAATGAAAACATTGTAATTCGCGTACCAAAACCAACTTTAAAATCCATCAACATTTTTGAATGGTTTGGGGACCTCTCGTGCTACTCCTTGGTGGAATCTGATTAGCTCCTCTGTATGTTTTGGTGGTTGGATGGGCCCGCTACGTGGTTCTCGATCATTGACCCGATTTTGTAATCGTACAGCATGTATTTTGTCTTACGCAGGTTTCTCTGTCGTTTGCAGTAACATAGGTGGTTCTCCCAATCGCGGATGTTAATTTCTGCCTCGCAGTCCTGATGGTATCGGAAGGTGGAATTTTTGTGGGCGGGTCTTAAAGGTCTTGGATGCCCATGTCTAGGTTTGTAGAGTATTCCTTCTGTAATAGCTTTTTCGGTGCCCTTTTTCGTCACGTAAGTGAATATGCCCAGACGGTGGGTCATTTGGGGGTCTTCGTTCCTAATGTATTTGATGTACACAGACTCGATAGCTCCGTATGTTAGGAAGTGGTCGACTGCATCCAGAATTGGGTCGTCCAGTTCTATGATTGCTGTTACTATTCTGCCGTGTTCTTGCTCATCGTGCTGGCTGGTGTCGGCCATACTGGTTGGCTTAACCTCCGGGTGATTATTGCCTGGGCTGGGGTTGTTATCCGTGTCATGGTTTATCGTGCTGTTGCGGCCACCTATTGAGGGTCCGGGCTGTTCCTCGTCGCGTTCTGAGTTTTCAATCCTCATTGGCGGAATGGGAGGGGGTACTAGATCTTGTGCGGACCCCACATCGAGGTCTTCGTCTGGGTCGCACGGGTCATCGTGGGCGGCCATATTTCCCGGCGCTTGGAGGTAGGCGTTTTCCCTTCGTGGGCTGGGTAATGATTCGGCATGTGCTCCGTTTGCTAGTGCGCATGGTGTTTGTTTCCGGCGGTTGTAGCCGGTCATGCGACTACAGAAGTGATTGGTTTGAAAAAATCTCACTACAATCTATCTGAGCGTTTCGAAAAAAATAGTGAGCACTATGATTTAAAATTTATGGAAAGTGCATCATTGGCTGATAGCATACTTGATCGTCAAGGGGAGACCAATAATAAGATAGTACAAATGAAAGAAGAATTAATGATTGGATACGAGGAGATAAACAACGTAGTTCAGGGTTTTGGTGAGAGAATGGAAGAATATAGACAAATGCTTTTCTTTTCCTTCATTTTACATATGATTGAGCTTTGAGGACATTGGTCTCATTGATGTTGCCACCGTTGTTGCTGCTCTCATTAATGTTGCTGTTAGAACTGAAAAAGGGGAATGATACTCACCGAAATTCATTCAAGAGCTCTTGAATTTCCTCATTATTGTATAACGGTTCACAATACAACGGCATCGGTTGAGCATCCATAAGTATGCCCTGCTTCCTATCATAATCATCGAGAGTGTATAGAACTTGATTAATTGGAACTGCTTCTGGGCACTGAGGAATAAATTCGTCATTACTACTGCTTACGTAGTCGTCTTGGAGAGGTGTCCATTTCAAAGTCTCCGGGTCCTCCTCCTCTCCATCGCTCTCATGGTCTGAGAGCACTATAACGATTGAACTCACTTTATTTTCGCTCGCGTCTCGAACGTCCTGAGAAACTTTTTCCTTCTCTGCTGACGGAAGTGGTGGAGGCGGTATTTTCTCCTCTTCTTCTTTGTCCTCGGAATCCTCCTGTTCGGATTCAGAATCACTCTCTATGATTCTCTTCTTTTCCTTTTCTCGAGCCTCATTCACTGTTTCTTTGAATTTGATTTACGTTCACCCTTCTCCAGTTGGATAACGAGACAAGTATTGTCTCGGTTTGATAAGTTCAAATTTTCCTCTAAATCTTCCTGGATTGATTGCGCCAATCCTTTAGGCGCAAATATGTCAAATGTCTCCGAATTCTTAGGATCTCTGAGACTAATGACGATCGCTGGACCGTATTTAGTCTTAATATTTTTCACCGAAGTTACTCGGTATGGATGTTTAATATCAAGATCAATACTGTTTTGGTATTGTATTGGTTGGGGTTATACTTATTGATTTTGTTGAATGCTGTCATTGCCTCTGGTAGACTGACTGGAAACTACAGAGTTTCAAGCTCTTATATATCCTCAGAGATATGAAAAGAAACTACAGTAGGATGAGCTGTGCCGGTTCAGCCCCCATTAAGGGTAGTTTTCACTAGGTCTATATATGGGGATGAATAAGGGTGGGAACTACCCTTACCCAGGAGATGATGCACCCCAAACAGGGCGTCATTCTCGTCAACCTGGGTAAGTATTGCATCATAATTACTAATAATTACGTAGTTTAGTTAGTCATATGCATAAAGCTCAGCTAACTATATGTACACTATGCATATAGCTAACTATATATGCGCACGAGCATATAGCCATGCACGCACGTGTATAGCTCATCTATATGGGCGTGGATAGCTCATCAATCTCGTCCCTCTCTCTTTGGCTACGGTCCTCCTTGGCATTGCCTACCTATCCAATCGGGCCCCTCTCGATCGCAACAGTCCCTCCCAGATCTCCGCAGCCATCATGCCGTAGCAAGATCTCGGGAGGTGTTGACACCGAACTTTGGCTATGTTTCCCGTCGGATGATGATCGAATCCCGTTACTCTTTCCCCGTCGCATGATGATCTGCTGCGGCTCTTCTTACTGCAGTTTGATGCAAGCTTTTTGCTACGACTTCTTTACATGAAATCGAGCTGCAGCTTCGCTGCAGCCTGATGCCTTTTGGCTGTGGCTTTTACATGAAATCAAGCTGCAGCTTGATGTATAATGTATTGAATCAACGATTGGAAGATTGTGATGGTACATTTTTGCTGTGGCTCTTTTACGAGTTGCAGCTTGCTGCACTTTGATGCAAGCTTTTTGCTATAGCTCTTTTAGATGCATCAAGTACATAAGCGATTGGAAGATTTGATCATAGAATTTTGAATGAACAGTTTTAAAACGGGTTATTCGACTTGACCCAGAGATGCAGTTTCATACGAAACAGGTTTTGCAGCCGGTTTCTTCGTTCATAGCTATGCATTTCGAATTCTCGTCTCAGCAGTCGCTTTCTGCACATTTGAAAATAAACAGTGCTTGTGTTTTGAATTTTCAGTATGGAATCTCTAGCTACAATTTCAAGTAAGTTTAAGCACTTATTTCATCCAACTCATCCAAATATTTTACTCAACTCAATATATCTTTAGCTCAACTCCTCCCTCTCTCGAGATTTTGGCTGGTTCTACGAGATCTTGCTGAAGATCTGTCGACTCGAACATTTGGCAGAATGCGAGCGATTAGAGAGGACTGCGAAGAAGTAATCAGATGGGGGCTATCTCATAATTTTCTAATCATGTTTGAATTGAGAAATCTAGATGTCGAGTTGTTAAGTAGGTATAATGCTGTATTATATAATGATTCCCCCTTATCCATAGATTTTACTCGACGTAATGTGAATATGGATGATGTATATATTTTTATGGGAGTTTTGAAGCAATATTCAATCTAATAATTCGTGGGCTCACCTTATTCCATATAGTATCAGAAGTTGATCCTGATTAAGATTTTTCTATTGTATTTGAGATATGGTTAAAAATGAAACGATTATATATGATGTGAAAGAATGTTTATTAGTACATCATAGCTTATACAATATTTCATCGATTTCATTAGCAATACATTCATAGTCTACATCTAAAAACGTTAAGTATTTGATTATTCCTATTTTATCACATTTGTTAATTTCTTTGCTTTTGATATCAGTTTTCAGAAGTGTAGCAATTTCTCCAATGTTTAATTTCCTTTTTTGCTCTGATATAATAAAATTGTCAAATCGTTGCTTAACAAATTTTCCGAAGAACAATAAATTTACGAATGAATTAAACGAAGCTTTTATGGTATTCGAATTTTTTTGAACTAACGTTAGTACAGGGAAAACACCCTTATTTCTGTATTCATAAAATATGTCATTGATCTTACCAGATCCTCCTGTCTTGGTTTCCGCAAGTTCCTTGATTTTATTGACTAATTCATCCCACGTCGTAAAATTGATGCTGATTCCTCGTTTTCCCGATTCCATCACGATGCTGAACGGCTTTCCTTTTATCCCAAGGGTTTGGGGTTCGATTTTATTCTGGAGGCTTCTTACGTAATCACGAGCCTCTTCTACTTCTTTCTTACTGAAATTCGAAAGATGAAATTTAAATAAAAAATTCTAGATGAAGGAAAATCTATAACTTACTTTGGTTTAATTATACGGATGGCTACTTCGGCTTCCTCAGCCTCAAAAAATTTGTTGCTCAACATGTCTTCAAGCTTCCTTTTAACTTGACCATTTTTTTTCTCACAAACAATGTTCACATCATTGTCGTCATCATCATCGACAACGAATGTACCAATGAGTATAGGCTCAATTTCTGACTCTTCAATTTTTAGACTTTGAGCCTCGCTAGAATTCCCCGATTCTTCCGATGGTTTTGATGTGTTACCGAATGGAATGTTCATTCTGGAACAAGTCAAGAAACGTCGCCAACTTTTGAAAAAATATTTTCTTTCTGAGAGGAAAAACTTGTGAAAAACTCACCGTTCATCCAGTTGAGTTTAAGGGCTGGCTTTACGAATCATTCGATTCACTAAATTAGCCAGCTTATGCGCATCTGCTGGTAGATGTTGATTATCTGGTAGAGGATGCTTTGGATCTATTGGTTCGGCTGCTTGATGGATTATTGGACTCCCCGTTTCCACCGGAAGCTTCTGGAGATGCTTCGACTGGTCCTGTGCTTCCGATGACATGGTTTTGTTCATCTTCTTCTTCACTTTCGGATGCTTGGTCCAACGAAGTGTAAAATCTTAGTCGGCGGTAGCTCCCGATTTCAACAGGACGACAATACAATTTATTTTTTTGATTAAATTTTTTTTATCAGAACTCGCGTTTTTTCAACAACAATTTTAAAGTTGGTTTTGGTACGTAAATTACAATGTTTTCATTCCTTTCGTTAAGTAAAGTTAATGAACAAGATTCACCGTATTGCGTATTTATGATTGACGCGTTTTTAATTAAATATCGTCGACTCGTAGACAAATTTCGTACTTTAACAAGCTGAGGGAACTTGCCTGATCTATTGAGAGCTCTGAGTGGATCAGACATACTTACTTGTACACTGATATGCAAGCTTCTATAACAAGAACAAAAGAGTAGGAGTAACGATGAGAGGGACCGATGATCTAAGACGATGATCTAATCTAAGATCGAAGCCACATCGAAACTACATATAAAGCATATGATACTCGCTCATTGAAGTTTCTGAAGCGCAGAAGGTACTCCTACGCCTCACCATGAGCGACATGTTGCTACAATCCATTGCCAACGACAGAGAGTCTCTCTTGAAAATATTCAACGCGCTAAGAGAGGAGGACGTGAGTACAGTGAATCTTAAACGAATTTCGAAGCTGAATAGGGATTATAAGAGACTTATGCGCCATATTTCTCACGTTGCAAGGATGAATACGACGAATCAAATAATTTTGACAACTGGGCACAAAGCTCGACTCGAGACATTTTATAACGAATCGAAATCGAAATACATCATTCTTCACAATATGTATGAATCGAGTGGTAACGAAAATATCGGTGATTTATCATCCTATACTGGACCAAGCGCCTTCAAAAATGGTATTGTAAGTGGTATTTGTGGTAATATTAATTGTATAGACATGACTACTTTCTTCACTCTTGCGAAACCTCTCATATTGAAATTTTTGAGACCTTACATTAAAAAATTCGAAACTGCTAAAGTTTGTCTGATTTTTTCTGCATATTTTAATTTAGGGGAAGAAACATCGTTGATCAAACATTTTCAAACGCGTTACGAGACCCTCATGAAATCTTCACGATTAAATCGATGGTTTGACGAGTCTATAACATTTTTTAATGATGAAATGTCATCTTTCGAAGATTGTGGATCCGGTTATCCTTTATCAGAAATTCTGTCGCTCAAAGTCAGCATTGCTAAAACGAAAATGCTAAGTGCTTCAAAATATGTAGAACTTCCAGATTGGATTGAGAAAAAACACGCTGTCATTAATATTAAAAACAAGAGTCCAGATTGTTTCTACTGGAGCATATTACCTGGATTAGTGAGTAATGAGGCTCGATCTCATCATTCGAACAAAACTTATAACTATCCGCATTATAAAAAGTACTTAAAATTTGACTCAGCGGATTTTTCGATGAAGCTGAATCGAATCCCAAGATTCGAAAAGATGAATCGTTTATCAATCAACTGTTATGGGTTTGATTCAAAGAGAAACTTCTATCCATTATACTTGACTTCCGAAGAAATGAATGTTCATATAAATTTGCTACTATTTGAATCAGAAGGTGAGCATCATCATTGTTACATATCGAATTTGTCGAGACTCGTCAGCAACCAAGTTAGTAGTGACGGTCATAAGATATTTTTATGCAACCGGTGCTTGCATTGTTTTCATTCTTCAGAAAAACTTCAGTCACATCGTGAATACTGTGAGAATGTATCCGATTGCGCTGTGCAAACTCCTCCGGAAGATGACAATATTTTAAAATTCAAAGATTTTTACAAGAAAGAATTCCTACCATTCACGTTGTACGCTGATCTGGAATTTGTACTACAAAATGTTGGCAAGAATCCCTTGACAGCGTCGGATTCGGAAGAAAGATTGAGACGTTCTAAGATCATTGAGAATGTACTCCAAAAGCATTGTCCATACTCTCTCGGGCTATATTTTCATTGTGAACATGACGTAAGCAAATGTTTCTATGAGCTCATTGAAGGTAAAGATGTAGCTAGCAAGTTTGCCATCAGGCTAGGAGAGATCGCAAAAATGGTTGAACAGGTATACATTCGAGAGATTATTTTTAGTTCAGCATGACTCATCTCACCATTTTCAGGAGTTGGGGAATATTGTGCCATTAGAGCTCAGTTACGAGGATGACTTACTGATTCAAATCACAGAGAATTGTCATATTTGTGATCAGCCTCTGGAAGACGATCGAGTATTCGATCACTGTCATTTCATAAGTAATGCTGTTTGCCTCGTTTTATGATTCACGACTAATTACTTACCTTTTTAGGTCGATTTCGAGGTGCGGCGCATAGCCAGTGCAATCTCTTGTATCGCAAGTCCTTCAATTTTCCAATAATACTGCACAATGGGGGAAAGTATGATTTTCACCTGCTAATTAAGAGTTTGGGTGAAGATCTTCCAGGAGATATCAAGGTCATACTACATAACATGGAAAATTATTTAGCCATCTTTGAAAGAGTAGAAGGAACTCAAATAAGATTGACTTTTCTAGACTCTTTCAAATTTTTGAGCGGAAGTTTGGAAAAGTTAGGGGCTTATCTGGAGGACGACAAGAAACACTCCCTATGGCATAGTTTCCGGGAAGAACTTCATTCGATTTCTGAGAGAACTGGTGAAAACGTGGAAGATTTGTTCAAGTTAGTAACCCGTAAATCTGTTTTTCCATACGACTACCTGGATTCATTCAACAAGCTCAAGCAGACATCTTATCCGCGCAAGATTGATTTTTATAACATACTAACCGATTCCTATATTTCCGACTCTAATTATGAGCATGGGCTCAAGGTTTGGCAAACTTTTGGTTCCACCGGTCTACGAGAATACAGTAATTTGTATCTCAAAATAGATGTATTACTTCTTTGCGACATTTTCACAAATTTTAAAAAGTCTGCACATCAAAGTTATGGTCTCGATCCCGCTCATTATCTCTCGCTCCCCGGTTATTCTATGAGCGCTATGCTATATTTGACAAGAGTATAATTGGAATTACTTTGTGATGTGGATCAAATCATCATGTTTGAGAGGATGCTGCGTGGTGGTATATCACAGAGCTCGCTTAGATTTGTGGAAGCCAATAACATTTATCTCCCAAATTACAATCCTAGCAAACCAACAAGTCACATTCTATACGAGGATGCTAACAGTCTATATGCAACAGCTATGTGCGAACCGCTCCCATATGAAAACTTTGCATGGGTGGAAAATCCTTCAAGTTTCGATGTTACATTCATAAGGGATGACTCAGAGATTGGATACATTATCGAATGCGATTTAGACTATCCTAAAGAGTTACATATTTTGCACGGGGATTACCCGTTCTGTGCTGACAAGATGGTAGCTCCCAATGGGCATTCTGACAACGAAAAATTGTTATTGACTCTGCTACCCAAAGAGAACTATGTGATTTATTATCGTAATCTGAAGCAAGCGTTGAATCACGGACTCATTCTGAAAAAAATTAGTCGAGTGCTCCAATTCAGACAGAAGCCTTTTATGAAACCTTACATCGAGAAAAACATCTTCTTTCGACAAAATGCTAAGAATGCTTTTGAAAAATCTATGTACAAAACCATGTCTAATAGCGTCTTTGGTAAAACGATTGAAAATATTCGGAAGCGGAAGACTGTGCTGTTAAAAAGTAAGTGGGATACTAGATTTAGTGTTGAAAATTATATTTCTCACCCACATTTTGATAGACTTGTAATATTTGACAAGAACTTTGTAGCCATCTCTATGAAACCTGTGAACGTAATGTATAATGTAGCTATTTTCGCTGGGCTCTTTACACTCGAGCTCTCAAAAACTATTATGTATTCTTTTCATTACGATTTCATGTTGAAGCTATTTACAAAGAATCCGGGAGACTGTTCCTTATGCTATACAGACACCGACTCAATGATCTATTTTCTTAGGAATATATGTATATATGAAGACCTGTTGAAGCCTTATGGCGAACAGTATTTTGACATATCTGATTATGCACCAGACTACCCTTACAAAATACCTCTGCTCAACAAAAAAGTCTCAGGAAAGTTCTCGGATGAGATGCATGGAGTACCAATAAGAGCTGCTGTATTCATAAAATCCAAGTTCTACAGTATTGACTCTCTGGACTCGGAAAAGTGTGTTGGGAAAGAAATTACTAGGTTAATATTGAGGAACAAGCTCACCTTTGCAGATTATAAAAACTGTTTATTCAATCAAGATTCAATGTACATTGATCAAACTACCATACGATCTTTGAAGCACAATGTATGCACCATACGTCAGCGCAAGCTCGCACTTTCATCGAGCGATGATAAACGTGTCTGTCACAGCGATCGTATACATACTTTTGCACACGGTGATTACCGTCTACAGTAAACGCTCTTACTCAAGTATATCAGATTTCTTACACCAACTCGTCTGCTTCATTCCATACCACCTTACAAGAACCTGATTCCCTTTTCTTCGTAAAATTTTGTCAACGAGAAATACGTCGGGATTTCTCACGTGAGCAAGCTCTGATTCATAGAAACACCCTGCAATCTTCTCTTTTCCATAATCTCCGAGAAGGTACGTGGGTGGATTGGTTTGCTGTACACGATATATCGTGAATGTTTCCGCACTCTAATTAGGTAGATATCCTTCGTCGAAGAGAGACTTGTATTTGCTTATACGTACTATGTCGCCGACCTTGAATTTGAATTTTCTCGGCATACTCCTCCGTGCATATACCGTAGTTAAAAGATCTGCTTCAATTTGAGCTTGATTCTTATTTTTTTCCCAAACTTCGTCTGGCTTCATTTGTATCTTACGATGTATCATATTACTATATTTCTCAACAATTTCTTGTAAAAAATTCAACCAAATAAACTTGCCTTTCAGAGAAAATATCTGATAAATTTTTGATTTCAAAGTTCTAATTACTCGTACCCGTATGGTGTGAGGTCGAAGGCTATCCAGTTTTCATGGAATATCATCGAGAGCGACCATCAAGGAACAAAGATTACTTTAGGATTTCACAAATCAACCTTAACCCAAAATACGAATGACTCCAATTCATCCAACGCTCGTGCATGAAAATTTCGATACTCACATGGAACATGTGGGCTTCCTATTTGATTTAGATTTTCAAAGATTTTGACTTGTTTTCGAATCATAGGAGATTTCCCTCCTTCTTCTCCTTTTCCTTGAAGTTGACTACAAAGAAAGATCGAAAAAAAATTTCCGAAGAATATGCATATAGATTAGCCAATCAGTCATTGTGAAGTAATAATTCCGTAGAAATTCATTCATTCAATAGTCCTAAAAATTTCGTGAAAATTGTTTTAGTCAGCAAATGGAAAATTTTCAATGAATTACTTGGAGTTCTGTGGACATCATCCAGGAATGAGGCTATAGCGAAAAAACTTCCATTAGGGTGGCGCTGATGGTCAAATGAGCTCCCCAGCACATGGATTTTGCTGCCTGTGTACGCCGGTGTATATGCTCCAGTGTGTATCTGCGTGAAAGAGTATGCGGCAACTCTCACCGACGCACACGGACTGCAAAATTGCATGTGCTGCACCTCCAGCGCCCCTAGCGGACGTTTTTTGCTATAGTCTCATGAGAAGGTTATCCAACCGACAATTTGAAAGAATATACTATTCACAAATGCAGAATTTATCAATCAATTCTGTCAAATTAGTCATCGTCCACCAATTGAAAAGTTGCTCCACCCATTTCTATTTGAAGGAGTATACCATCACGAATCAACAATCTCTTAAAAGATTGTGTGAAAATAACCATTATTCATGGAAAGGAATCAAATTCATCTATCTCAATAGAAAAAATGTATAGATGCAATTCAAAAATTATGTTACAAAACTCGTCACTTACGAATAAATTATAAATTATTCACCTCGGTCACAAAACTGTATAGATGTAGAAGTTTGAAAATGAAAATGGAAGAGATAATTTCGATCTTGTGCTAGGGAGAATTGAATCAAAGCGAGAAGGTACTGTGGGTGTCCTTACACGATATAAAGTATATTCTCACTGGAGTCAATCATTCTTTGACCAAACCAATTCATTAACATCAAGAGCGCGTATGTTGCCGAGATAATGACCATCATCGAAAATTTTTCGGAAGCTGATGCGGTACCGTAAAAAACCTAGAATCTAGGTGCAAATTGAGTATCAGAACTAATTAAGGTATCGTTCATCATTCACCACATTTGATGTGTTGATACTCACATACCAATACAAAGACGCCAGTACGGAAACACAGCAAACCTGTGTCTATAGAATCAATATATTGAGAGTTTCTTCTGTTAGATTGCATAATCTAGGCAAGAATATCTGAATCAGCAAGGAGAAAGAATTCTTTGTATGGGAGGTTAAGACTCCCATACTTCATAGTTTGATTATGTAAGACTGCCGCATTTTCAAGCTCATCAAGTTTCACATGTTTTGACGAAGATTGTCGAGTCCCACCAAAATTTTTTCCGACAGCCCTGAACCTGTCACTGGCGTTTTGCAACATGAATTCAAAATCTAAGGTCATCAATCCACTCTCTCCGAAACCATCAGTGAGAACTCACTGAACTTCAGTTAGTCTGGGATCAACTCTGACTGAAGACTTCAGTGAGCAGTCCCAGTGAATATCCACTGAAATCGCACTGAAACTTCAGTGACCTCGGGTGGTCGGACGAGTCCCCATCACTGAAGTTCTAGTGAGACCAATCACTGAAATTTCAGTGGCCTTTGGAGTCAGACGAGTCCTCATCACTGAAGTTTCAGTGCGATTTCAGTGGATACTCACTGAAACTGCTCACCGAAGTCTTCAGTCAGAGTTCATCCTAGTAGAGAGGCTATGCGACCTATTGATTTCTCAGATGAGAATTTTAACTTTTTCCCATAAGAATAACATAGGCGATCGGATCTTGGTTTAACATGGTAAGTATACGAAACGCAAGTCCGTGCTTTTTCCGATCATCGTCTTTACACTACGTGTTGAGAGCATGGGTGTAGCAAAGACCTATTGATTTCTCAGATGAGAATTTTAACTTTTTCCCATAAGAATAACATAGGCGATCGGATCTTGGTTTAACATGGTAAGTATACGAAACGCAAGTTCGTGCTTTTTCCGATCATCGTCATTACACTACGTGTTGAGAGCATGGGTGTAGCAAAGGTGGTGTATGAGGATGAGGTGTGTGAAAAAAAATCTATTCGGTCCAGCTCGGCAGTCACGGTCGAGTTAACGGTCCCGAATCTCCCTCTCTCTCTCTCTCTCTCTCTCTCTCTCTCTCTCTCTCTCCCCGTCTCTGTCTCCCTCCGTCCTCTCACTCACTCATTCGCTCACTCATTCACTATCTTTTGGTAACGGGATTCTCGAAATCTGATGTCTTGAAATATTCAAACGTGTGGTCAATTCGATGGTATACTCCTAAAAGGATATGTGATGCAGACTCTCGAATCAACTACCTTGAGATAATCGAACGTGTGGGCTATCCGATGGTATACTCCTGAAAAGAATATACGATGCGGCAACTATGTACATACCCTGACTGAATATACCTTTACATTTCGAGATGTGGCAACTATGTTCTTCGCTTTCGGATTTCAGTGTTGGACTTTTGAGATCGACAACGTTCACAAGCTTGGATATTCCCACTCTCCCTACTCCCTCCTCTCTTTCTCCTCTCTCACTTGCATACGTTTTGTTGTGGAATTCGAAGCAGGTTCCTACTCCCAAACTTTTACTTTTCCCACAGTTACAAACCCGAAGTTCAGTGTATAGCAGCTCGATAGTATGCTGTTATATCCGCATGTTTGATTCAACTTATTTCTGAATAACTCGTGGAAATGTGATTATGTGCATACTCAGTGGATTACATCGAGTGTACAAGATGTATTCGTCATTATTTCATCATCCGATCACCATCTATCCATCTGTTGAATTGATTTCTCACCTGGTGATTGGTGGTAATCTCTTCCATGCTACATGCAACCATTTCGAGGTTATATTTCAGAACCACCATGTAACGAATTTCTCATACGGTGATGTGGTGAGTACTTATTTATCCAAATAGTTCAGAATTTGATATTTGACTCTAATGATTCATTCAATTATTATTTGTGGGTAGGAGTGATTGAAAAGTAAGAACATTTTTTTTTATTTTTTCTTTCTTATTCTTCACCATTTTATTCATGTTTCATTACATAAGATTAGTCATCTCTAACGGGGGAGATCCATTCATTATCACTAGCTTTATTATTATCATGTGTTTTTTCTCGGTGTAATCGCTCACCCGCTTGATACATAATATAATCTAAATTATTCATAACAATATCAGTTTCATATATCTTATTCAAAAAACCTTTTTTTCCGAGATAACTCATAATGTTCGACCTCTCGAATTAATTAATCAACTTTTTCTTTCTAGCATCGTATATAATATTGATGAACATTTTGATGATTTGTGATGTGCTCATCATGTTCCTCAAATATTCAGTATGTTTTTGACGAACCAAATATTTTTGTAACATGATTTTTTCAAACTCTTTTTGATCGAAGATCATAAGATCTCCGCTTTTATGAATTAATATGATTAAGACTCTATAAAATTTCATCATCCATCTTAGCTTATAATTTAAACTTTGAAAAAGTTTCTTACTGGATTCAGCTCCTCGTATTATAGATATCCGCATACGCTGGTACAATCTGCAGATTTCATTCCAATCGTAAATTGTCATTCTCAAATGAGTATCCTTGTTTTTGAGAACAATTTTGAAAGCACATTTTTCACCCATCTCTGCTTGTAGCTGTAGCTTACAACTATTGAAGTGTAGGCTCGTGTATCGCTTTTTTTGTCAATTTCCCCACTGAAATTAGATTTTTTTATTTGAAAATTTGATGTATTGTGAGCAAGAAAAGAGAATAGAAGAAAGTACTCACTCTTTCACTTCTCGACTCCTTCTTGTTTCAACGAACTCGCTAGGTGATTCATTCATCAACCAATCTGTAACATCATTGTTTTGCGCAGGTACTGGAGTGGGTGAACGAGTTGTTGGAGGATTTGTTACCTCGTCACCGTCATCAACCATTATCAAAGATGAAGTCGATGCTGTTGCAGCCATTTTATCCTCGAAAGTCTTCAAAAATTCCTCGGAAATCTCCAAGAAGTGTCCAGTCGAAGAGAGGGTGGTTTTCCCACCTGAACTCAACTTGGTTCGGAGGAACTGAACCCAAACCAGGTGTGATTTCTTCTTCCTTATCGCTAGAACTACTCACTGTATTATCCTGAACCAATTTATGTTCAGAGTTATCTGTATGTATGTTGGATCCTCTCTCCTCCGTCGAACTGGATACGCTACACTCTCCTTCCTCGTTTTGTTGCACGTGAGGGGGCATTGGTTGCCTTCCTCTTTCGCTTAGGAGTTATTGACTCGTACGGCGGGGGTTGGTCATCCTCATCATCCTCCCTTCTTCCACGGGAGGTCGACGTTTTTGGTGATGGTGGAGGTGTAGAAATCTCTTGCTCTTCGTCCTCGTCCTCTTCTTCACTGTCAGTATCCACCTGAGCTGGGTAGAAACGTAACTTCTCTTCTCCCTCGTCTACAGACTTCGTTACATACAACGGCCGCTTTGGGTCGTTGAATTTCTTTAAATTTTTGCTAAAATTACTTTGTATTCGATCTTTTAAATCTTTCGGGGCGAAGAGATCAAATTTCTGGTTACTTGAATGAGGATCCCTCATTTTAAGAACTACAGCATAGTCATAGTCCTTGGTTTTGATGTTTTTGACTTCATCTAAGGTGTATTTCGTACCCATTTTCAAATCTGTTATTTTTTTCGATACATACTGCGGCTTGGGTGAATACGAATTGAAGATTTCCAGGTCTGTCATTGTGAAGGATTCTTGAACTCTCGAGAGCAGCGTGCTGGACCAGAGTGGAGAGACTGAATGAAGTCTATGGGACGCACACTGGGTTATATACTCTGTTTCGATAGCTCTCAGTTGAACCCTTACTCTCTTCCCACCACCCACGGAAAGTAAGAATCCTTTACACAGACTTTCGTTTTTTTTTTTTTTTTTTTTTTTGTAATATTGAGGTTTGAAGCCAGAGACTACCCAGATTATGTGATTGTCCTCATTCCAATCAAGATCACGTTCAAACTACATGGATAAGAGGTTCATGAATTTTACGCTGTCAACTTATTCCTCTCGACTTATCTTCGGGTACAAGCAACACTCATTTGAATATGCACACGTTTGGAGCACAGTCGTGGAGTGTATATGTCTCTCTTCATATATTTTTTTTAAATTGTGAAACTGGTCACGGACAAGATTTTCGATTTCAAGTTTTACACTCTCTCGAAAGAGTGTTATTTATCACTGCTTTCAAACTACATATTCCAACGAGCACTGTATGTTCTTCATTCCTCATACGGTGAAGCCAACCTACGTTACGATCTTTAATCACCTACGAAATGTACACTTGGAATGTACAAGTTGATCGTATGCATTTATCACAGTCAAGGCTTTCCAAACTTCATGCTGATCAAATTTTACCTGTAGAAGCCATCTCACGTAACAAATATCTTCTCGAAAAGCTCTTGAATTCATCTTCCTACGCAATGTTTATTTCGAAACGTATGTATTGATGTACATATTTTTCTCGATTGTAATCCAATCTTCTCGAAACTCATTTACACTTTCTCGTTGAGGACAGTCTGCGATTTTGCATGTATTTTATCTTACACCTCTCGCTCTCCTTGATTTCGAACTTCGTTTTCGATTTCAAGCTGTAAGTATTTATGATTTACAATTTTCCTTATACATTTTTCTCCATCGTAATCCAGTCTTCTCGAAACTTATTTACACTTACTCGTTGTGAACAGTCTGTGGATTTGCATGTATTCTATCTTACACCTCTCACACACCTTGATTCCAAACTACGCTTTCGATTTCAATATGTAAGCATTCACGATTTACAATTTTCCTTATACATTATTCTTGATTGTAAACCAGTTTCTCGAGACTTATTCACACATTCTCTTCGAAAAAAAGTCTGCAAACTTGCATTCGAGATTGTGAGACCGTCTATGTGAAGGTAATTGGCCTTAGATCTTCAATTTTGTATAAATACAGCTTCAGACTCCACATCGTTCACAGTCTCCATAGTGCTGCATCGTACACAGACTCTTGAACTTGCGTGAGTACTCGAAATGGATAGAGAAGGAGAATCTCCAAAAAAACCTAGAAATATCATTCTGAAATCTATAATTAATGACTATTCTAATCTAGTTGATAAATATCATGCTCTCACTGGAAAGAATCTTGAAGGTAAACAATTGAAGCGTTTACCAAGACTTTCAAAGAAATTTTCAATACTTTTCGATCAGTAGTGGAGCTATGAGAGTTCCAGACTCACCTTTTGCAATCAACCTTCAACATCAGCGTATCGTCTCTCCTAGGAGACGATGACTCTGACAATCTATGTTTGACGAGCACTCTTCCAACCTCCAGGTTGGTAAAACGATCTCCGATCAGCACCTACTTGACCTCCAGTAGACGATCATCATCCGCAGATCTCTCCCAGGTCGAGTATGCCCCGCGCGCGCAATGAGCACAGCGTAAATGTATATCTATATTCACGTATCGCGATACGCCTATATAGGTATACATCGACTGTACAAATCACTCCGCATCGGTCTTGATGCAGGGTTATAGTGTCCCCAGCAGTCTCGCCTCTCGCACGTACAGACTCGCGCGCAGCAGAGCTCTCCCTTCCCTCTCTCCAGCGCCTCTCTCTCTCTCTCTCTCTCAGCATTTAGATGGAATACGATTTATTCACCTGTGTCGCGCGCAACGGAGCTCTCTCTTTCCTTTCTCCAACATTCCTTCTCGTTCAGTTCAACTTTGTGGTATGGAACGATATAAGCATACATCTTCGATATATGCAATGGAGTTGCTGCTCTTCCAACTATTGAAACTACACGATATATATGCATCGAGTATGCGGAGTACTATAATTGAGAGTTTTTTTGAATCGATCAATGAATTTTCAATCATTATCAATTGTATTGATCGTACAGTTTCGGCGTGTGGTAAGTTTCCATAAGTATATTAATGAAGATATTTTCGACACATTTCCTTCATAATTCAAATCTTTATTTTCAGAAAAGATTGAAACATAACCTTATTGATTACAGAAGATACAATTTTCCCATGGTTCAGTTACTTTATTGTTGAAAAGAAAAAAAGCAATACATTACTTCTTCCCATAACCTAAATGATACTGAATATACATTTATCTCATAGTTCAGTTACTTTATTGTTAAAAAACAAATACATAACCTAGATCCCATAACCTTTATCATACACATTGATAATACTTTGAACTAATCATTTTTCTTTTGCTTCTTTCGCATGTATCTTCTATCTTCCTCTCCATATTTCAAATCCTTTATCATTTTTACAGCTTTGACTATAGCAGAATCTAAATGATAGCTTAAAAATTCACTATCTCTCAAACTCCATTTACTGATACATTGTTGATCTTCCAAGTGATCAATTATTGATAATCGATCGGACATTTCGTATAAATTTTTCATACGCCCCTCAACAATTTTCAAAACAACATTTGTCATCACATTTTTACGTAATTCAACATTGGTATCGTAATGCAAGTATGCTAAATTTATTAGATACTTATTCGATATAAGACAATCGAATCGGCTTTTTGTGAAAAATATGGTGACTTCGTCAACGTTAAGGATTATAATTCTATGTGAAGATATTGGTTTATATGTTAGATTGATTTTATACTCAACACTTCCAATCTCTATCTGCTTGCAGTCTCCATCTAGTTTTTTTTATTTCACTCATCATTGTCTGATAGATGACAATGATCTCCAGCCATTGATTATTAGATAATCTAATCATCTTACGGTCACTGCTGATAGTGATGCTGAATGGTTCCCCTTCATCTCCAGCCGTGTTAATTCTGAGAATGTACTCCTTCTTGCATAATTCGAAGTATCTTTCAACTGATTTCATCTCTTGAATACTAAAATCATTAAAGTTTCCAAAATTTGAGAAAAATCAAAGATGGCTCTTCTTGAGTAAAATATAAAATACTCACTCAGGTTTCATTATCAAAACTTGACCACTTGGTAGGATTGGTTCAGGAGGAGTAAACGATTGTTCAATTTCGTCATCTGATCTAAGTAATAAATCATAATTTTCACTTAGATCTTTGAGTTCCATTCTCCTTCGTTTTCTAGCAGCTTTCTTCTCATGTTGTATGGATTCTTGACTAGATGATGCAACAGGTTGTGTTTTGAGTTGGGGAATTCATCTTTTTTTTAGTATTTTGCGTATCGATCTGGATGGATTGAATATTTGAAGATGATGTTTCATTCTGTGGGATACTTAGATCCATAACCTCCTCTGATTCCATCTCGGTATTTATCACTTCTTGCACGAGATTCTCACTGGACATCTTTGAATTCGATAGTATTATACGATTTAAATGGGACGAAATGAAGAAGAGTTTTACCAAGGTTGAATTTCGTTGTATAGTACTCTTCGTTCCTTGAAAGTTGAGCTGAGGTTCCTTTTGGAGCAAAGACGAATTTTTCTTCTCCCGAATGAGGATCCTTTATTCTCAATTTTAATCTTCTTCCATATTTGGTATCTAGGAAAGAGCAAGATATTATACTATACCAAAGTTCTTCACCTAGCGTCTTTAATGCCACAGTCTCGGGGAACCCACGAGACTTGTTGATTTGTTCCCACTCGTTATGAACGTTAGCCATAACTGATTTCAAACTGAATATGGTAACGCTCTTATATATATCCTAGAGAAGATCCGAAAAAAAGAATGAACTTGATCAGAGTGATTGAATCACATACTATAGCACATGTGAGTTATGTATGATATTCATGTTTATATATTTTTTCTTTCTACTGAATTAATCCTGGTAGTTTCAAGTATTTTAATCATGACATTATGCAAAGTTTTACTAGCAAAAGGTCGAGAGATTATTCTTCATTTTAATTTGAATTTTCTCTCACTCAATCATATGTCAAGGACGACAAGACTAGCAGAACTACAATCTTACGAAAGAACTAGTACAAAGCTATTTACCTCTACATTTTTCATTTTTTTTCCTTCTCCTTTTATTCTCCTTTCATCTTCTATAAGAGAGGTGAACTAAGACATTCCAAGAACGTGCGCTCGAGTTAACATTCAGCTCCAAGATTCTCATCAAGTCACTTCAATCCATCCATTCAAGTTTCATATCTCTATCATGGCGAGTGCACTCAATACAGCTAAAGCTAAGTACTCTCAATTATTATACGAATATTCTGGTTTTCGCGAAAGTGAACTGGGTGATTGAGATATAGAAAAAGCTAAGACTCTCCGCAAAGATTTCAAGGCGTACATCCATGATGTTTCGTATTTATTGAAAACTCATATAAATTCTTATCCGCCTGGTACAAAAGCGAATCTAGAGGTTATACTAAACGAATGCAGAGTGAGAGAACAAATTCTGGAAAACATTGTATATTCTCATGGATTTCAAGGAAGTAATGAAGTTATTTTCTTCAAGGGTGAATCTGCTTTCAAATCTAGGATTTTTACTGGGGTGGTGGGAAACTGTACAGTAACTAATATTCAAAAATTCTTTACATTAGCCAAACCATTAGTCTTACGTTTTGTTAAAGATGTAATGAAAAAACATAATTCTGTTGAAGTATGTTTGATTTTTAGCGCTTATTTCAAAATTAATGACAGTGAGTCAAAAATCAAACACTTTCAATCACTTTATAGAAATCTATTAAAATCATCTAAACTCAATTCCTGGTTCTCCGAGAGTTACAAATGTATACTTGATGAATTATCAGAATTTTCCGATTCTGGAAGTGGATTTACTTTGGATGAAATTCTTTCTTTAAAGGTGAATACTGCAAAAACAGATCTGATTAGTGGATCATCATATATAGAACTTCCAGAATGGATAAAGAATAAGAATGCTGTGATAAATATTAACACACAGAACGATGATTGTTTTGCTTACGCAATCATGGCAAAGATTTTTCCTACCAAACGAAAACGGTTTTCCAAATCATTGTACCCCAATTATAAAGATCATCTAAAATTCAAAGGCATTAAATTTCCAATGAAGTTGAAATCTATTCCAAAATTTGAACGTATGAATAGATCGATTTCCGTGAATGTTTCCGGAGTTGAGAAGAAGAAATTCTACTCTCTGTATTTGACTGATAATGAAAAAGTCAATCATGTAAATCTTCTACTTCTAGAAGGCGATGATAAAAATTCACATTACTGTTTGATAAACAACTTGTCAAGACTCATTTCTATGCAAATTTATAAACATAACGGAGCAGTGTTCCCATGTAATAGATGTTTCCATGTTTTTCACTCAAAGTATAAGTTGATTCAACACAAAAAAGCATGTGCTCAAGAAAACTCATGTGTGATCACGTTACCGACGGAAAAAGATAAATTCATTGAATTTTCAAATTATTATAAGAAACAGAAACTTCCGTACGTAATCTATATGGATTTTGAATGTTTATTAGAAAGAGCTGAAGAATACTTTCCAAAAAATAGTAGTGACGAAAATCTTCAAAGACTAAGTCACCTTCAAATTATTAAAAATGCTTATCAAAAACATACAGCTTTTAGTTGTGGCTTCTTTCTACAGAATTCAATAGACGCGAGTCAGTCGAGATACGAAAGTTATTATGGACTTGATTGTGGTACCTGGTTTGCGAAAAGACTTTATGAAATCGCAATGCAAATCGAACAGGTGAGTTGCAAAGAATATCATATTTTTTTTAATCATACTAATGCTGTCTCTATTCTATTATTAGGAACTGAATAATCCAAAGCCTCTCCAGATGTCTGAATTGGATGAAGAGAATTTCAAATCAGCAATATTGTGTCACATCTGTCATGGAGTATTACTGAATGATCGGGTTCGTGATCATTGTCATATCTCAGGAAGGTATGTGTCAGTGAAGAGGAAAAGATATTTGATATTCATTCCCTTCTTTAGAGAGTAAAATTCATTCTTCTTTCCGTTTCAGTTATAGAGGACCGAGTCATTCCAAGTGTAATCTGAACTTTTGTAAGCAGTATAACATTGTGATTTCAGCTCATAATTTATCTAGATATGATATGAATTTTTTGATAAGCGATGTAGCAACTTTGATACCTGGAGATGTCCATATAATTCCAAATGATATGGAGAACTATATTTCGTTCATCAAGTACATCAAAGGTAGTCGAATAAGACTTTCATTCATAGATTCAATCAAATTTCTAGATTCAAGTTTAGATAATTTGGGTGACATCTTATCGAATCACGAAAAAAAAGTACTCAAAGCTCAGTTTCATGATGAGATTGAAAGTATACATCGAGAGAAAAACATTAGTCGAGAACAACTTTATAACCTTATTATGAGAAAAGGTATTTTTCCATATGATTGGTTGAGTTCCATCGAAAAGTCGAATGAAACTTCTTTACCAGGTAGAACAGATTTCTACAATGCATTAACAGAATCGGATGTTTCCGTAGATGATTACATACATGCTCAAAAAGTTTGGTAGTATTTCAATTGTGTTAATGTTCTTCAATATTCAAATTTATATCTTAAGATAGACGTTTTACTGTTATGTGATATATTTGAGAAATTCAGAGAGACTTGCTTAGAGAGCTACGAGTTGGATCCAGTTCACTATTTTACGCTTCCAGGTTTATCTTAGGATGCGTTCTTAAAAAAACTTAGAGAGGAAGATAATGTAAAATTAGAAAAACTGACGGATATCGATCAAATTCTTTCCATAGAATCAGGAATTCGAGGCGGATTGAGTGTAGCGTCACATCATTACGCTGTAGCTAATAATCCGTACATGAAAAATTACGATCCTTCTATGGGTGAATCATATATAATGTATTACGACATGAATAATTTATATGGGTCAGCGATGTTATCTAAATTACCTTACGGTGACTTCAAATGGGTGGAAGTTGTTGACAACTTCAATTTACAAGATATTGATGATGAATCAGACATTGGATATATTTTAGAGGTAGATATCTTATATCCACATACTTTACATGAACTCCACAGTGACTATCCTTTTTGCCCCGAGAAAATGATACCACCAAATTCTGATGGTAAACTTAAAAAATTGTTAGCCACACTTAACAATAAGAACAATTACGTGATTCATTATAAATATTTGAAATTAGCTGTGAAATGTGGACTTGAGATTGAGAAAATTCACAGAATACTTCAATTCAAACAGAGCGATTACTTGAGTTCCTATATCCAAATGAATACAGATTACACGAAAAGATCTACTTCGGAATTCGAGAAAAGTTTATTTAAACTTTTCAATAACAGTTTATTTGGTGAAACGATTGTAAATGTCAGGAAGAGAATTCTGGTACGTTTAGTAAGTAAGTGGGAAGGAAGATTTGGAGTAGAAAGTCTGATTTCTTCTCCACGTTTCCATAGAATTTCCAACTTAAACATACAAGCATTTTGTTAGACAAACCTTTGTTCATAGGAATGAGTATCTTGGACGAATCAAAGCGATTAATGTATCAACTCCACTATGAATATTTCATGAGAATATTCAACAACAATACCAATCTTTGTGAATTAATGTATACAGACACAGATTCAATGAACTATTTCATTCGGAATATCAACCCGTATACTGAAATCATGCGCAAAGATTGTTACGAATATTTTGATACTTCTAACTATTCGATTGACAATCCATACGGAATTGATCGTGTGAATGCTAAAGAATTATTCAAAATGAAAGATGAAATGGGAGGTGTAATCATTGATGAAGCTGTTTTCATCAGATCAAAACTGTATAGTATTAAATATGATTCAAATTTATTCAAAAAAGTTGGAAAGGGAGTAAAAAAGTATGCTTTGAAGAATAAAATCACTCATGATGATTATCTTAGAGCTTTATTTGACGATGAACTGATATATTGTGAACAGCGTAGTATTCGCGTGAAAAGTCATCACGTACTATCTGTTAATGAGAAAAAATTAGCTATACGTAGTTTAGACGATAAGAGGTATACATTAGATGATAAGATATCTACTTTAGCTCATGGTGATTACAGAATAGCTCTAATGGAAAAAATGTTGATTAATAAATATTTTATTATCAATCAAAGAAAAGCATTCTTGTTTATCCACGAATTCTTGTCTTCAGATAAGCCCCATCACTTTACAAAAATGTTTTCACCTTTTTTCTTTAATATCTTCTCTACCAAAATATACGTTAGGATCTCGAACCTTAGCAATCTCTTGTTCGTAGAAAGCCCCAACTATTCTAGTACCTTCATCATCTTCTAAAACATATGTGATAGGTACTGTATCATTCACCCGAATTATTTTGAAAACTTCTGCAGACCAATTTGGTGTATATTTTTTTGAGAATATAGATCTATATTTACTCACACGAACATAATCTCCAAGATAGAACTTTGGTTTTTTCCGCTGAATCATGTCATCGCGAGCGTATACTGTTGACAAGAGTGAAGAAATGATTTTATTTTGATTAGGAGATTCAACCCACACTTGTGAAGGCTTCATTCCAATAATACGATGTGGCGTATTATTATAATCTTTAACAACGTCTTGCAGAATATCAAACCATTTATAGTTTCCTCTGAGTGAGACGAACCTGAAGAGTCGGTTTTTCAATGTACGATTGAATATCTCAATTAAACCTGCCTTAACTCCTGAATGTGTGGAATATAAGTTGATATTGTAGTCTGTCATAAGTTGAAGGAACTGCTTATTATAAAATTCTTTCCCTTGGTCCGCTTGAACATTCTTTGGAGCACGTGTTGTTTTATCAAGCACTTTTTTGAATGCACATGTCACATCATGAGCTGTCTTGGTCTTGATCGGTTCAACAAAAGCGTATTTTGAGAATCCATCAATAACTGTGAGAATATATTTAAAATTTCTATTAAAACTTGAGAGATTCACCAAGACAACTAGATCAATCACCCACAAATCATCAACCCCTTTCAGAATAACTCTCCGTCGTGGAAAGTTTCGTCTTGCAGGTGCATGTAATTCACGAATTAGATGCTGTCTCTTAGAAGTATACTCATCCATTCTTTTTTTTCTTCAGAACATCCATATCTGCTATGAATTTATTCATAATTTTACCATTAGTCTCGACAATTTTGAATAATTTATCTATTTTCTCATCCAGCGTAGTAACTTCTTGATTAATTGTTGTTTTGAACTCTTCGAATCTTCCGTTCAATTTATCTATTTTGTTATCGATGGTTTGAATCTTTTTCTCAAAGTCTGCTGATATAGTATTGGTTTTATCTTTCAAAAGTCTTACTTTTCTATCAAACGCTCTAATTTTCACTCCAACCTCTACGTGTTTTAAGTCGTGATGACGGCTACCTCCGAATTTGTTGACACTCATCGTGAAACTGAATGCAAAATGAGTTCAGAGATCATTTTTATACTCAATCTTTGAAGTTGCAGGAAGGAAACAGACAAACCCAAGAACATCATATATTTACAAACTAGAACGAATGAAATAAAAAACGTATGTATCAGACTCCTTGATCAGGATAATGAGTTGGTTAATAATCGAGGAGAGGAGATTACTATAAGATTCCATCTGAAAGAGAGGTAGGGATGTTTGTATATAACGAAGGTGGAGGAGGTAGACTCATTCAGTTGAGAGAGGTTAGTCGAGTCAAGCAGAGTGAACCTAGAATATCAAGAGCTCCTCTAACTCAAAAGAGTATCACTTTCCTGAAGACACTAGGCTACAAAGTGAGGAAATATGGCAGGGAATGAGGATATATTGAACATCACAGCCCCAATCCAGAAGGATGAGCATATAATAAAAAGAATCGTAAGGAAATACACTCCAACCAATTTTCAAAATTTACAAAGGAATAATGAAATACGCATACCAATAACAAGTAATGATGTATATCTACTTGCAAGTGAGGCATATATTTATGTGGAGGGATATGTAACTTTTGATAAAGAGGCAAATATTCGTCTAACCAATAATTTTACATGTGTCATATTTGATGGAGGACGTTATGAAATAAATGGTGTGGTTGTTGATCAAACAAAAAATCTTGGGATTGCAACTATTTTGAAGAATCTTGTTTCACTCTCTGCTGAAGAAGAAAAATCTGCTAGTTGTTTTGGTTGGAATTTGGGAGGATATACAGCTGATTCTGGCTATGGCTTCAACTTTTCAATCCCATTGAACAAACTTTTCGGTTTTTGCGAAAACTATAGGAAAGTCATAGGCTTTTCCAGACATGATATTGTTCTGCTACGATCAAAGAATGATAATGATGCAGTGATTACTACTGGAGATGAATGTGCACCAATCATAACTTTAACTTCAGTTTCTCTGTACATGCCTCAAATATATCCATCTGATTTAATACGTCTCCGTTTACTCAAAAATCTTGAGAGAGGGATATCACTGTGGATCCCCTTCCGATCTTGGTGTATGGAAGAGTGGGTCTCACTTCCAGAGAATACAACACAATTAACCTGGCCAATCAAGAGCACATCTCAACTAGAGAAACCTCGTTATATGATTATAGCTTTCTAAACAAATAGAAGAGATAACAAAAAGAAGGACTACTCGAAATTCGACAATGTCAAATTAACAAATATCAAAATCTACTTGAACTCTGAAGCTTATCCTTACGAACATCTACATCTCGATTTTGCTTCAGCGAAAAACACATCAGTTGTGTATGAAATGTTCAAATCTTTCAGAAGAGGTTATTACAATACTGGGAGAGACACTCCATCGATTAGTAAAGCTACTTTTGAGAGTGATTATCCCATCTTTGTATTTGACATATCTCACCAAGATGAGGCAGTTAAAGCTTCCGTGGTAGATATCAAACTGGAATTTGAATTCAAAGAGAACATTTCAAAAAATACGACTGCATATTGTCTCATAATTCATGATAAACTAGTGCAATACAATCCACTAACATCCACAGTTCAGAAAATGATATGATATTATTTCTCTTCAAGCCCACTGGAGGGGGTGAGGACCATTGTACAAGCTCCCATGGTTATCTCACCTCATCAAAGAAAGAAAGAAAGAAGACAGTAGATCGAATTCCCACTCCAAAAATCACGTCCTTTGATGTTTGTGGACCATTTGCACTAGCCGATCTTGAGAAGGCATACCCCATGAAACCAAACTATTTATTCATCGATCTCCAAGGTTATACTATTGGATTTACAGGTCAAGTCTTTCTACCTGAAGAAATCGCATTCATCAATGAGGAGATGAAAAATTGTTGTAAGAACTATGAACCCTTGAATTATACTGTAGAACCACCATTTAACATTAAAAATTTAGAAACTCATGAGCTCAAAACTGTACTCCACCAATTGACCTATGATCATAATATTCCATGGGGTTCAGGGTCTATTCCATGGTATAAGAAGGTTGCTACTTTAGCACAAGAAATTGAAGCTGCCCGTTCAGTTTTTAGAATGAATATTGTATACGTTAATTCTGACCACAAAAGAACCATTCTCAGACAGCTTTAACCAGAATATTTCCAACATAATTCAAGTTTTTGGATAAAAAATATATACGATGAATATAATGTCATTGGTGATGGATATTTTGATCGTGGATATACTTATACAGATTGTAGATATCATGATAATTCTAAGTTTAGATGTGCACTTCGCACAGTAGAGTACATATATCAGTTGAAGAGAATATATGATTATGAGAATAATTAATTGTGAGACATATGTTTGAGTTGATAGCTTTGTGTAAGGCTTTATTGTGTTGTTATACAGATTAACTCATGTAAAACTGTATTGTATACTCTTAACAGAATAAAGAGTTTTGGAATTTACCCCATTCTACTCCTTTCTTCAACCTCCCCTCCAATTAAACTTTTTTCTTTTCCTTTGACGATGAGTATATATCACGCTTTCTATGTGTATTTGATTCAGTTTATCCATTCAAGAGTGTTAGTCACGATGGTTCAATACAGTCAAATGAATTCGAAGAAGTATACTTCTCAGAAGAGAAGGATTGTACAAGAGCTGCACTCTCCGCACGGTGTCCTTGAACCAACTTTAAATGAGTCGGAAGACCACCTCGCCAAATATTTTCTTAAATGGTTGTTCAGGGCTCAAATAACATCTTCCAACTGTTTTTAAAATCGCCTACGTTAGAATTTTCAAATAAAACAACTTTTATGATTTATTCTGGAAAAATTGTCAAAAACGACTTTGACGCGCTTTGGCGATGATAAACGCTTAGTTATATGCTTCAAATTTCACAAAAATTTCGTCACAAAGTGCAGATGGTTCATGACACTCTATCCCAAACTATTCGCAATGTAATACGTAGAGGAAGGGATAGGCTTCGTGAGCTGTGACTAATGCTTGGGTAGAAAATCAGATATGGCGAATATAGAAAGGTCCACCTATCTTTATTGGGAAATTTGTCGTCTGCTCACGGCTCTGTCTTCTTCTTACTCACATTGGTCCTAATCATATGTACACAATGCCTTGGACTCTCGGCAAGGTCCTCATCGCGCAACAAAAGCTCTCACTCCGGTTCTGGAGAGCTTGCAGGTTCGTCATACCTGCTCCACATCTCGCATTTGAGTGAAGGGGGTAGCTCTATCGTAGTCCTAAGATGCCATGTGCTCGCTTTCATGAAGAGAATCGACTCAAATTTTGGGTATTGTGCATGAAAAAGGAGGTGGGAGTGCAGAAGCTGAGAAGAGACATGGAAGACTGCTCCAAAAATGTTCAGCGATTGACGGTCAGAATGATAGATTGACCTATCTGACTTACCTATGTCTGACATATAGATAAAGGTACTTCATCATTCTGACCGTCAATCGCTGAACATTTTTGGAGCAGTCTTCCATGTCTCTTTTCAGCTTCTGCACTCCCACATCCTTTTTCATGCACAATACCCAAAATTTAAGTCGATTCTCTTCATGAAAGCAAGCACATGGCATCTTAGAACTACGATAGAGCTACCCCTTCCACTCAAATGCGAGATATGGAGCAGGTATGACGAACCTGCAAGCTCTCCAGAGCCGGAGTGAGAGCGTTTGTTGCGCGATGAGGACCTTGCCGAGATTCCAAGGCATTGTGTACATATGATTAGGACCAATGTGAGTAAGAAGAAGACAGAGCCGTGAGCAGATGACAAATTTCCCAATATAGATAGGTGGACCTTTCTATATTCGCCATATCTGACTCTCTACCCAAGCATTAGTCATAGCTCACGAAGCCTATCCCTCCCTCTACGTATTACATTGCGAATAGTTTGGGATAGAGTGTCATGAACCATCTGCACTTTGTGACGAAATTTTTGTGAAATTTGAAGCATATAACTAAGCGTTCATCATCACCAAAGCGGGTCAAAGTCGTTTTTTGACAATTTTTTCAAAAAAAATCATAAAAGTTGATTTATTTGAAAATTCTAACGTAGGCGATTTTAAAAACAGTTGGAAGATGTTATTTGAGCCCTGAACAACCATTTAAGAAAATATTTGGCGAGGTGGTCTTCCGACTCATTCAAAGTTGGTTCAAGGACACCGTGTCCGGCAAGGAAGAATTTTCCTCGAAGAAAAGTGACTGTTTCTGGCATTAATGATATTTGGCAAATTGATTTAATCGTGATGATTAACCATGCAAAAGCTAACAAGAACTTCAAGTACATTTTGGCAGTGATTGATGTATTTTCCAAGTTTTCATGGTGTATTCCTGTGAAGAGTAAGACTGCATCCGATGTGATGTTAGCAATGAAATCAATTTTGGATAAAGAGCGGTGTAAACCAAGGAACATACAGAGTGATAATGGGAAAGAATTTTATAATAAACTGTTTTCTGGTTTAATGAGAGATAATAATATCAACCATTACTCAACGTATTCAGTATGTAAAGCTTCAGTCGTTGGGAGATACATCAGAACAATAAAGAGTCAGCTGTACCGCATGTTTTCTTTGAGAGGGAATTATCGTTGGTTGGATATTATTCAAGAAATTGTTAATGACTACAACTATAAGAAAATCCATCGGACTATTGGGATGACACCTGCTGAAGTTTGGAAAAAATCTGATAGACAGACTGAAATTGAATCAAACTTATTGGACCGAGTGTATACTCGAGAACGTTATGGAGAACGTAAATCGAAGTTCAAAGTTGGCGACTGTGTTCGTGTATCTCGGTATCGTTCAATTTTTTCCAAAGGTTATCTACCTAACTGGGGTGCAGAAATCTTCAAAATATCACGTGTTGATCAAAATGAGTGGCCTACTACGTATCACTTGGTAGATGATCAGGATAAACCTATTACAGGTCAATTTTACTCACAAGAATTGTTAAAAGTAAAAAATCCTGATGTTTATTTGGTTGAAAGAGTATTGAAGAGAAAAGGTGAAAGGATTTATATCAAGTGGTGGGGGGTGCCCTCTTCTATGAACAGTTGGATTGATAAAAAAGCTATTGTATGAAGGAGAGAAATAAAAAGACAGTTTTTCCCAGATCAAGTTGTACTTTATTTATGCACGAACATAATCTCATAAAAAAATAAGAGACAGAAGAATGTACTCTCTAGCTTGTGTCTGTACCCTGGAAGAAAATGAGTGGGGTTAGTATTCCTTCAATTCATTGGGATATATGGATGAGTAGGGACGTACCTTTTCAAAGTTACTATTTGAATATTAGATAAATAGTGTCGACAATGCCACACGAATCCTGCAATGATTCTATTATTCCCAGTCTTATGATGAGTGAATGGTAGAGATCTATCATACTCACTCACCCTCTCATCAATTTCGAAGGAATCGTCCCCGAATTTGGAATACGTGAAAAGAGATAATATGGAATGTGTTTCAAATATCTCGAAAACTATAGAGAATATTTGAGAAGTATCTAAATATTGATAGGCTATGCAATAATGGTGATATGAGTCTCCGTATATGAAATCATTCATGTAGTTTATGAGAGACTTGATAATCTCAATCTAACCTAAGAGAAAAATATATGTGATAAAATAGAGAAGGAATTTAGAATCGGTAGAATTGATTGAGACATACCTTCTCTACCCACAGAGAACATTGTTGATTATGAACTGAAAGATTTAGCTATATGAATCAAGCTTCACAGCATATATGAACTGAAGTGTTTCACCGTACTGCTTAATCATTGATGTGAGTGTTTGATCAACGAAATCACTCATAAAACCCTTACCTTCATCGTAATATGGTGAATAAGGATCTGAGTGAGTTCTACTATGTACACATTCAACCCTTGGTAGGAGGTTTGCATCATCTGATGAGAGCAACGGGGGGGGGGGGGGATTCGGGACCGTTAACTCGACCGTGACTGCCGAGCTGGACCGATGAGATTTTTTTTCACACACCTCATCCTCATACACCACCTTTGCTACACCCATGCTCTCAACACGTAGTGTAATGACGATGATCGGAAAAAGCATGGACTTGCGTTTCGTATACTTACCATGTTAAACCAAGATCCGATCGCCTATGTTATTCTTATGGGAAAAAGTTAAAATTCTGATCTGAGAAATCAATAGGTCTTTGCTACACCCATGCTCTCAACACGTAGTGTAATGACGATGATCGGAAAAAGCACGGACTTGCGTTTCGTATACTTACCATGTTAAACCAAGATCCGATCGCCTATGTTATTCTTATGGGAAAAAGTTAAAATTCTCATCTGAGAAATCAATAGGTCGCATAGCCTCTCTACTCATAATCTAGGCAAGAATATCTGAATCAGCAAGGAGAAAGAATTCTTTGTATGGGAGGTTAAGACCACCATACTTCATAGTTTGATTATGTAAGACTGCCGCATTTTCAAGCTCATCAAGTTTCACATGTTTTGACGAAGATTGTCGAGTCCCACCAAAATTTTTTCCGACAGCCCTGAACCTGTCACTGGCATTTTGCAACATAAATTCAAAATCTAAGGTCATCAATCCACTCTCTCCGAAACCATCAGTGAGAACTCACAGAACTTCAGTTAGTCTGGGATCAACTCTGACTGAAGACTTCAGTGAGCAGTCCCAGTGAATATCCACTGAAATCGCACTGAAACTTCAGTGACCTTGGGTGGTCGGACGAGTCCCCATCACTGAAGTTCTAGTGAGACCAATCACTGAAATTTCAGTGGCCTTTGGAGTCAGACGAGTCCTCATCACTGAAGTTTCAGTGCGACTTCAGTGGATACTCACTGAAACTGCTCACCGAAGTCTTCAGTCAGAGTTCATCCCAGACTAACTGAAGTTCAGTGAGTTCTCACTGATGGTTTCGAAGAGAGCACGCAATTCTTCTGCGAGTATTTCCCTCTAGCAATCAAGAATCATTGTTCTGGAGAATCAAAGGGATAACTTTGATGTTATCCATGCACACAGGATGTCTGCTATTTCCCAATATTTCTGGATAGACTTCTCCCTAGATCCTGTATAGACCTCCTCCTGTATAGACTTCCTAAAGACATACTTCTCTTCGATTCTGGATCGATTGGTTGATTCCAGTTTAATCATCTCTGAACCCACTTTATCAAAATTTCATCTCAACTAAACGATAGGTATTGTTGGAAGAACCTTAGTTTTGATGCCTCGAATCTCTAAAATGCTTCCTCAGAAGAAAAACTCAGAATACATGAAAATATCTTTCTTGATATTAATCTTACCTCGGTATCTTCCTCTACAACTCATTCATCTCACTTTCAATAACCTAGAGACTCACTTTTCCGGCATTTTGAACCGACTGGTTATCGGTACAAATTTCTTTTGAAATTCGTAGAACATCATTTAAATGGAGGTTTTCTCGGGAAGAGAAAATTTCAACCAAATAACTCCATTTTAACCATATTTCAATTGACTGTTCTAGAATTTCGTCTCGACCAAACTATAGATAGATAGATAGATAGATAGATACGCGTTTTATTCTGCCTATAGGCAGAAATAGATATTGCTTAAAAAAGATAGTTAAGATTCCCTACATCCCTCTTAAGAGCTCCCTTGAAAGAATATATCAAAATGTAGGTGACTATTTCATTCAATATCAGTTTTTTCAACCAATTGTTGTGAAACTCGTTATAATTATCATCATGTAACGTTATGAGGAAGCATTCTGCTAATTACTTTTAGCAGCGTATATTTTAAGTAGCTTCTCCATTTTACATCATCTTGGAATCAGAGTATGTAAAATCAAAGCAGTAATCGGAAATACTGTAGAATGCTCCCGAAAAAGTCATATAGTCTAGAATTTTTCCATCTTATAACACTATATTAGATCATTATCAATACAAGTTCGTATTGAGTAACATTATTGAGCGTGGTACTATGATCATCACTGACAAACTATTCAATAACTTAACACTCGACTCTTTACTTTGTCGATTCGGTGGAATAATTTCTTCAAATTTTGAATTCCTTGAATGGGTCGCAGCAGTCCTAGATTGTCCTCGTCAAGGCTCTGTTTTATAGTATGGACTTTTATGAACGATTCAACAATCGAGATCTGTATTAAATTGGTCAGAGAAGCTGGAGATTGAAGTTCATTCGTAGTTTTTCAAAGGGATTCTTAATTATCAGTGATTGAATTCATAGATGCTGAAGCGGTGAAGAAACTATTCGAGATTTTCATGAGCTGAAATAATACTATTGATCAGTCACCTTTGATTCTCGAAATTATTTCAATAATTAGCTCTAACGGAAAATGACTTACCTGAGCAAATGACTCCATGGAAATAACTGAAATCTTACCAGCAGTCAAGACAGACTTGAAATGTGATCGTTGCATTACAGATAATAGATATTTCCTTTCGCCTGGGCTAACGAGGTACCAATCACTAAAATATCTGCAACAAAGAAACTTGATCTCAATTTCATTCATAAAATACAATCTTTGCATGCAATTTTGGTGAAAAATGCTCTATTGTCATTCTCACACGGAATGAAGTGTTTCCTCGCTAGAATCGATTATCTTCTGACCAAACCAATTCGTCATCATGAGTAAAGTGTATATACATATGATGACACATATCATGAGACATTTCTTCATAAATGGTGCGTTACCATGAAGAACCTAGAAATTCGAGTGTTGGTCAGATGAGAACTAAGTTATTAGGCTGACATACTGGGGCTTTATACGTACGTAACAATACGAGACTACTAAGATTAGTACACCACCGGTGTGAGTTACTAGAATCAGTGAGTTGTATGTTCGCTCCACGATATTTGTTACACTAGAAACATAAACTTTTTGAAATAAATAATCGAGGAGTAATATAAAAAAGTGATATAGGGAAGATTACTTACTGTATTATTCGATTGTGAAGAATTACCGCTTTCCTGAGATTGTCAAGTCTGATAAACATCGAGGCAAATCTACGGGATCCCTGAGGGTTCCGTCTTAATTCGGTGATGGTTCTGAACCTTTGACTGAATTATATTCACACTCAACATCGAATATTTCATTCACGAAAAGATTCAGAGCATTTTTCATTGATGGGAATCATGTGTGTTGTATGAGCACTTTCATTGAAAATAGTTTCACTTGACAGCACCATTACTGAAATGGTGTGTGTACATCTCCGATTTTCTCTAAGCATGGTGATTTGAAAATTCGGTTTTTTACTCATTTTCTGTAGAATTATGTATTTGAACTTTTTCCAAATCACATACGAGTTTAGACGCAGAGTATGGAGACTCTTTTTACGTCTTCAAAAATTTTATCTTCATGTTCGACGAACTCTGGATCTTATCATTAGACTACAGTTTTGAGAATCAAATTTGCCTCAATTGGTTTTCTAGATTCTTTCACGTTTTGAGATTGTGCATTTCTCGGGGAACTGTTTAGGTTATACATGGAGAATTTTTTTGAGCCTTCGTTTCTTGCTTTGCATGCGCCTCTTCTAATGCACTCTGTACATTCTTCCAGAATATAAAAAATATAAGGTAAGTGTACCCAACATGCCTCTGTACCCAACTTGCCGCCATATGCCGATCTCAGAAATGGGCACTCATTGACCTTCCCGCTCATTCTTTCTTACGTTTGTGATGTCAAAGTATGAGAAAATGAGTGGTTTGTATCGATTCCGAATCATTTCTGCGTTTTCCAAAGAATTTAAAGCGATTTTCCAATTTTTCGTGTTTGCACGGCTGAAAATTAACCGAGGAAAGCGCGTTCACTAAAATCGGTGCATTTCTATTTGACCAATCTCAACGTACTGTAACGCATTCGATTCCTTGTCTCAAGACCTTCAAAATCCGCTCTTCAGAGTCGCAAAAGTCTGATTTGCAGCGATTTCATGTACAAAACACGGATATGGTTTGAAAAATGAGAAGGCCGACATCGGAGTGTACCCAACATGCCCCCGTATGGTTATCTCGGAAAGGCGTGTCACGTGGCTTCTTTTTACCAGTCAGCACGTGTTCACCGCATCAAAATAGGTCGGAATACTTGATTTTTGTCTTGTTCAAGACGAAACAAGACATTTGGGGCTCTTTAAAATGGCAATCTGATAGCATACTCTGGAAGATCAGAAAATTTTACGTCGAAATCATGCCTGACAACATTTTTTTAGATGACTCTGCATTGACCACGAGCATTGAGAAATCAAGCCGGCGCGAGCTTCCATGCCTCCGTAAAAACACATGTTTATAAAAGTTTTCTTCTAAAGCTCGCCAGTCGGACGGGAAAAATCGTAGAGAAAACTTCAACACGTTCGCTGCGGCGGGGCCCACGGGTGGGTCCCGCGATTTTCCATTTTCCGATCTCATCTAGTTCGTAATGACTCGAAAACATACCCAGTAAGAACTTTCCAAGGTGATTTACTCCATCTAGGGCTCAACCAACGAACCAAAAAAAGCTTGCTCCGATCCAAGCATTTTTACCAGGATACGGGGGTCCAGTTCATGAGAGAAATAAAATCACGAAAAACCGGCTTCGCAGCGAACGTGTTAAAAAAAGAAATTTGAAGGTCTTAAAAAGAGCTACAAAATCCCGCTGAGATTTTTACGTTCGGATGATGCGCGTCAAAATTACAGGTGTTTGATTAAAGAAAAGAAAAACCGTTTTTTTGTCGCCACTTACGACCCTATAAAAAGGATGAAAAAAATTTCTTGAGCCCATAAATCAATAGGGTTTTTTTTGATCTTTAATTTTCTTCTTCAAAATTTTTCTACGACCAAATTAATGGGCCAGAGTTATCACTGATTGACTGAGACTATGCATGATCCATTAATTTTGACGGGTACTGTAGATCAACGTAGAGGGATTTGAGAAAGAGTCTTTCAACCCCTCCTGGTTGCACAAACAGCTGATATAATTTCAAGAATTTTGAGAAGAAAATGTTTCACTCCATCAGCTGCCATTTGGACGTGGATGAAGGTACAACAATTTTACAAAGAGCATTTTGAAGGGCGGAAAAATTCCATTCGGATCGATTTTTTGACTATTGCTTTCTCAAAAGAGGAAGCTTTCATATGATGGTAGTAGATTTTTCTTCGAATTATTTTTTAAAAAACTTTTTTCTCCACCAAGAAAGCTCTTGGATACATGAAAATTGTACTGTCCTCTTCGTTTTCCCGAGATCTATCGATTGTAGGTAACAGTTTTCCTTGATAACGCCTTGGAAAATTACGATCACCTCATCTTCCGAGCCCTCTGACCGTGTCTGTGTGTGTGTGTACATGTACTTCCCTTTCTATGTCGCAGCAAAACTCCTCACTGTTTTCACCAATCCCCTCCAAATTTTCCACACATGTTCGTTGTTATCTGTAGATGGGAACGCTACGATTTGAGCACCCCCCGACCATTATCCCCCGAATTAGAAAATTTTTTCTGAAAATTTTTTTTTTCACATATCTTAGAAAATATCCATAAATTTTCCTCCTCCTTTGAAGAATATGAGTTTTTCAATATAAGGGTTTTTTGAGGTGCTGAATCGATTGGTTAATACACAATTTTGATTTCTTCCAATTTTATTCTAGCTTCTGTGTACCCCTTTCTACATTTGTCTCTAAGACCATGATAATGACATTTTAACAAAACTCCGTATCAACCAATCGATTAAGCACCTCAAAAAACATCGAAAATTACTTCTCTAAAAATTTTTTAAGTAGGACTAAGAATTACAAATCATTTTTAAGATATGCTTTTTCAATAAAAATCGAAAATTTGTCATAAAAAACTTTATAAGTCAAAAAATACTCATCAAATAATGCTCAAAATTCACTGGCCTCAGCGTGAAAGTCTTCCAAATCCACCCTCGGAGTTTAAGAATAATCTATCGAAGCGTTTTTGAGTTTTCGCGTTACCTATGAATCCATATCATTCCGTTTTCTTCGTCTGCTCCAACATATTACCTCCTTTTCTCTCGTAACTGACCCTCTGCAAGAATTTCGTATCAACCAATCGATTCATAAGGTCGAGATACATCACGATCATGCATCCTACTTATTTTTGAGTTAACATGAGCAAGTACAAATCATTTTTAAATTTCAAAAGCAAAAATTTCCTTTTTCAAATTTTGTGAACCCTCGAAAAATGAGTCGCATCTCAAAAGAAATACTTTTATTATGAAATATTTCCATTAAGAAATATTTTCATTACAAAAAATGTGACTAAATTTTTGGCAGGAACATACGAATCATATTTGTCAGATCATAAACCTATTTACATTGTAATATCTGATTCAAAGGATGGTGAAACGGAATTAGATTGTTAAAACCAATGCATTGAGGAAAAGATTGTGAAGATTGGAAATGATGCCGAGTATTGCGATGAAAGTAAAATGGAAACTGTTCCGTCTTCATCAGCGAGTATTGGAATGTTTAATTTCGTAGAAATTGAAAAAAAATTTATTGTGTAACGGGTCATGGTTGGAGATGAATCAATCAATGCATTTTTAAATGTGTTGAAGAATAATTATCCACATTTGGAACCGATAGACACGGTATTAACGCAATCAAGTGGAATGGTGCCGGAAACTTATTGTGAAGATATAGAAATAATCTATTCGAGATCTTACAAACACTGGAGATGCCTTCATTATAAAGCGCCTTTTTCATTAGTTTATGACAGTCTCTTCTGTGACGTTCCCAATTTTAATGATTTGGATAGCAAAGAAAAAGATTCCATTAAGAAAAGATATCCTATGTTGGTAGAGGATTTTGTAATATTCAAGAAAGTACAAAAACAAATTGATTCTAGTTCTTGCGGACTATTCGCAACAGCATATGCAGTGACAATTTGTTCTGGTAATGATCCATCGAAAAGAAATCATTGTACAGATGAGATGGAACTGCGAGCTTATCTAATGAAAATATTGATAACTGGTATTCTGGAAGAGTATCCGTGATCGAAATGGATTTTCTATTGGAAATTTGAGACTTAGATCAAAAGGAGATAGTGAATTTGATGAGGACAAAATGGTTTGTTATCGACAAAGGTTGAAGATTTTCTGATGAATATTTGGTTTTGATGAATGTGTTATTTTGAAGTGATTATATATTTTGTATTTGGTAATATTTAAGGATACAATAAAAACGTATATGTGACTGGATTTTATAATAAAATTTGGATAAACGTATAAAATTATTCTCATTTTATGATGAAAAATTATGAAATTTCGAATTTCAGATAATCGATAGGTGGATTGTTGATTTCATAAATTTGATTTGAGAAAACATTCTGCTAATCTCTTTCAGCAGCGTATTTTTTATGTCGTGCGATCAAAAGCGTGAGAGCTCTCAAAATAGCCAAAACTATAGTGTTTGTCATTTCGTTTTCCCCCGTAACTAATCAAAAATTCAAGAATCTGGCTACTTTGAGAGCTCTCACACTCTTGTTCGCACGAGATAAAAAATAATCAAAGAATCATTGCAAATGGGATCTTTGCCGCTCTTCAAGATGCTCTTTAAATTATATCAGCTGTTACCGCAACCAGGAAGGGTTGGAAAAGAAAAATCAGAAACCAAAGAAAGCTAGCATTTTTTCTCATCTTCAAAATGCTTTGTCTCAAATCCCTCTACTTTGATTTAGGTTTGAGCAATCGATGTTTGAGTAAGAGAAGATTCTCTACCACCGTTCAAGAATTTTTGCACAATACTGCATGTTACCTGATGATGTAGAAGAAAGCGCAGACTTGCGCCACTATAATTACAAATACTCCAGCAACTCCTGACAACGCCACACACACAACATACATTGTAACAAACAAGTGGAGGGAGGTAACGTAAAAATATTCTTGTTGATCAAAGATGACGTAGTCCATATGTAATATTATGAGTTGTGATTTTGTACTGTTTCCAAGAGGAAACATTGTATCCAACAATAACGTCACCGTTGGGATTGAGCTAGTAGCAATTAAGCTTATGATTGTCATATACGCTGGAATATAGAAATTAATTGTGTTTAGACTTTTGTACAATGTAATTTTTGTGAGGCCAAAGAGCTATATCATTGATGAGAAATCTACAGTTGAAAATGTGATCAATGAGTATATTTGTCAAATTGATGCATTGGGTCGAATTTTCCATTTTTGGACTTGAAATTGACAGAAACGCTGAAGGGAAGGATTTTCAGGTAGATATCATTCTCATGATGTATTAGTGATGAATAAAATATTACCTGTAAGACCCAAGCTTATCAAATAGCCCGTTCTCGAAAGATTTAAAAACTGCATTTTTTCTGTCCCTTCAAGATTCTGCCAGATCATCAGTATTTCGGAATGCAGTTGTTGGAGAAACTGGTGGGATGTTTACATCGTTAAGATAGTTTGTATATTTTCTTACCCAAACAACAATACAGTTCTGCGAGTGTTCCAAAATGATACAGGCAAACCCCGCAAGTAGTGGCCCCGGCATTCGCGGAATTCGTTTATCCGCGGTTTGAGAAATGCGGCGTTCCCCGAAATTCGCGGTGCCCTCACTCACTTATTCGCGGTTTGTATCTTGATTCTCAAGATAACTTAGCTTATGGAAAATTGATTTCCATTGACCTTTATTCGAATATTTCATCCCAAAACTACTCCATAATCTGAATGCTCAACATCTCGAAGGTGCTGGTATTGTTATTGATTTCCAAGGATAATTTATTGGATTCTGAGTGTTTCTAAGATTCTAGTCTTGGCACTGTTCGCGAAAAGGGTGCTCAAATAATCGACTTTTCTGTATAGTAAGTAGATTTCTGTCGATCTTGAAGGACTATGTGGTGAGGAATTGATGAAAAAATTCCTCGCTTCCGTATGATAGGAAGAATTTCATTCTTTCGACGTTTCGTCTGCTTGATTCTCGGCTTGATTTGTAGACCTGATCAGGTCAGTTTGAGTTCAAGACATATAAAATACAAATTCGAGATCGAACATACTCATTGCGAACGGACTCACTGCGAGCATCGTTCGTCTCTTGTCAAAACAAATGTTACAGGTGACATCCAAATTTCACATTTTTGATGAAAATTCCATAACATGAATGAGGAAAATGGCTCGAGGACTACTCTATGCATTTTGGTCAGGAAACTTGTAAAAAATAATTGATCTAACAGTGTATTTTGAGAAAAAACTCGTGAATATTCACTGCAATGATCACTCAGTCGCTGAGGTTAAAAATATGATTGTAACTGCAGATATAACAGTACTCGGAACTGGTATTTTGTTCCTCAACCTTCGAAAATAAAAAGACGAGTGGACGGATCGACCTGGAATACCTAAAACTTCAGTATCTCTCAATATATTACGCGCAGAAAAATTCTAATAAATTGGTTCGGAGCTTGTTCATCGAAATGGAAGGTCATAATACATTCCGTGTAACTTTTTGCGATGATACCCATATATATGGATCCTGTACAGAGTTTTATCAGAACATCTTTGGAATTGCATTATTGTTTGGGTTAATGATGTATGGTTACTATATTCTCGGTATTTGTTTTGATGCGGCATTAAAATACCTTTGAAGAATCAAAATATGCTAATGCATAACCAATCAAAACACCGATAAGAACGAATGCGATCATCAAGTTTTCCATCATTCTGTCATGATTTTGTCCCCATATCTGAATAAGATACGTAACCTGTGGGAAATATGAAATTTGAGAATAGTCAGAGCAATGAATGTCTCAACAGATGAATTTGCTCTTTACTAGCGATGCGAGATGACTTACAACAGGTACAATACTCGAAATCAAAATTCCTTCATTGATCCAAAATAATAATCTTCTTTTGCTAGGGTCCTGGCAAGGATGCAACGCCCCTAGTTTCATTAATAGTTCATTATGCCTACCATGCAAACTTTCGTGAAAATCTGTTTCATATCTTTTGGACAATTTGGATAAAATTTCATCCATCGTGCTAGAATAGCAGGATTCTGAAGTTTTAGCGGTAACTTAAAAATATGAAATCATATCTTTAACTGTTGAGCGACACTCTGAAGGTCGCAACTTCGATTATTTTCTGGAATTCTTTGGACACTATTGGGCAAGATCTGTAGAGGACAGAACCTCGTCTAGTAATCATTAAATTTCATTGCTAAACTGACAGAGTCTCGAATAAAAAACTTTGAATGTGAAAAAATGCGAGACAGACTCTTGGAAACTGCTGTTTAACATGTGTAGTGCCAGGTTAGGAAATTGCTTCTATTTGGTCTAATAGGCCTCAGAATATATTCAGTTAAAAGGGGTGAATTCAAGGCGTTAGTCTATGTTTCAAGAGAGGACATATTGTACTAAACTCAATTTCTGTGTTAGATTATATTCTTCTCTTGGGACATCCAATTCTACCTTTTATCAAGAAATCTGAGAGAATAATACATTCTGGACGAAGACTTTTGCTTTTCACATCAATTGCACAAGAGTTTCGATCGTTAGCAAAATATTACCTCCTCTTGTCGTTCATCATAAAAAACTTTGATGTCAACCTTTGTCTTTAATCGAATAAATGAATTTGATGGACGACGATACAGGTCTAATTTTCATTGTAATGTGAGTTGAAAATTCTTTCCTTTATTCTATTCCATTCCATTCATGGGAAACATACATATGTTCAATACGCACGAGCGTGAAATTTTCATAAGATTTTACCCCCTCAATAATGTACATTTGCAATCTCACGATTCAAAGCCAATAAAAAATGATCCACTCGGTGCAATAACGAATTCTCTTTTAGAACCAGCGCCAGGTCTCTGAAACATCATAATAATCAATTTTTCAAATCCACATCGATTGAGTTCATGACCATAAAGAATTTTACCAAGTGAAAACCTCCTCTGCGGGGAGGATCAACATAAATTTTCCTCCCTTCCCCGAACATTAGGATCGATATAAGCATTCGTGATCCATTCTGATGGAGAATAAAGAAATACCAGAAAAATTGACATTTTCCTCACTCTATCCGTCAAATTTATACTTGAGTATGAAGGAGTGAGCTTTGAGAAATGTCTATTTTTTTGTTCACCCTACATACCGTCTATACTTGGTCTGTATTATTTAGTCATCTTCGAAGTAAATCATGTAGGGCCGAAAACTATCCGAGAAAAAAATTGCTGACGCATAACAATCCACCGACAAAGAGATTGACCAATGGGGTTAATCACTCAAGTCGTCACGAAGGCATTCATTTAGGCAATTTTTTCTTAAACCTCTACTTTGGGCAATCAGAGATCACGCATCTTGAGTTTCAGAAAGCTAACTCTAATGTAATCCAAGCTCACAAAGCACTCAGATGGCTATTTTTGAAAATATAGAACCGTGTATGTGAATTTGGATTTCCAAGAATTTACAGTACACAGTGGAGGTCGTAATTTCGGAGATGATAAATCATTCACCACCTCCTTGAGGCCGCGTTTATTCGCAGGTATTACGAGCAGAGTTAATAGCTAAAACAGTGCGCATGCCACATAGATTATGTGGAATAATTTTTGCTCTTGAATCCTCGTTGATGGGCTTTGGGCAATCTGGAATAATTGTTCTTTCCAAGCTAATTAGAAGATGAGGTAAAGTACAAGTTGAATATTTGTCTCATCGATCTTGAAGGACGGAATATTTGTCTCGTCGATCTTGAAGGATGTATATTAACCATCAAGGACGAAAAAATCTACCAAAATCACTTATGAGGTAAAGTATTTGTATTCCTTAAAAGAGGGTCTGTCTACAGGAGATTTTGCAGAATTCTATATGAGGATGTGAGATTTGTAACATCAAGGACTCTCAAAAAATTATGGGCTGAGAATTTTCTATCTATTGATCCCACTCGTTCTAGACAACGTGATTTGTTTGAGTACACTGGGGTGGTATTCTAAATTTTGCGGTAAAATTTTCCAGCAAATTTTACCATAAAATTTACTGGCATGGGTGGCACTCTGCTCCTGTAAAATTTGCCACTGTTACTGCAGTTTGCCGTCGCGATTTGCCTTATTTTTTATAGCAAGTGCCATCGGCAATGCAAATACGCCAAACCGCACCAGGAAAACTGCGGCGAAAGCGGCAAATTTTACAGGTTATTGATAGAGTGCCACCGATGTTGGCAAAATTTAGAATATGGACCCTGACGGTCAAAAGTGTCAGGACACCCGAATTTTTTTCCAATTTTGTGGGTGGAACTACTAGGCTTTACTTGACCGAGAAGGACTTCATTGGAACTCATTTTGAAGGTCCTTTCACGTACTTTAAGGGGGCATTATTCATTTGTATCTGCACGGACTGGGATTTTTTCAATATCAGCTCAAAAGAGTGCCAATATCGAACATTTTTGGAAAATCTTCTGGCTCCTGCACATCAGATGTACTTTGATGATTCGGCATCAAACCCAAAAAACGTGGAAGCACAGAGCTTCAAAATCTGTTTTCAAACGTCCCTCTACGTTACTCCCACTCCGAGCTATGACATTTTCCGTGAAGAAAGATTTTTCGCAAAAACTAACACCTAAATTCGAAAAAAGATAGAGAAATGCGTTTTAAGGGATATACAATCTCTGGTCCTGGTATCTGTCATCTATATCATGATCAAAAGAATGAGAAATCTTCGGAACATGTCCCAAGAAGTGAATTTCTTCGTCACTTTGTAATAAGGGTGCTACTTTTTTTCGGAAAAACTCTCCTCAGAGAAAATGTCATAGCTCGGAGAAGAAGTCACGTAGAAGGATGATGGAATATGGAATTCATAGCTCTAGACTTGTACTTTCAGGTCTATTGAATTATCCATTCCAGAATATTCCTGTACCTTTCAGCTGCCGGAGCCAGGAGATTCTTCCAAAAATCATCGAAATTGACATTTTTTCAATCTCAATTTGAGAAAATCTAGATTTGCGCTGATAAAAGTGAATAATGCCATCTCGTAGTACGTGGAGAGTCCTTCAAAATGAGCCCTAAAACAGTCCTCTTCGGTCAAGGAAAACCTAGTAGTTCCACTTACAAAATTGAAAGAAAAAATTTTGGTTGTCCTGGAACTTTTGACCGGCAGTGTGATTTCGTGGGTTTTTTTTGGACGCTCGACACCCATTATTACCATTCCACGCGTTATTAGAACGACGCAAATAAAGACAGAATTTATTGCGCAAGTCGGTTAGGAAAATATTGCAGGATAAAATTTGGATAGACAGTCGTTGGATATCGATAAAAAAGACTCTTGTCAGTTTTGTTGTCTTATAGAATGAGCACGGCCTCGTGAGGAACGGTCCTGGAAGTATCTATGAAATCCTCCCATCGTGATGTACGCCTTCACAATCAGATATCGGCTTGCATAAAGCTATGGTTGCAAAGCCAACTCAGGATATTGTAGCTGGCCTGCAGTTTCAAGCCCGAAATATACTCGACCAAAGTTGTATATGCTCGAATGCTGGTGTGTGACTCCCATACAAGCCACTCGCTTGAGAATCGAGTACTTTTTCTTTCTTCCTCGTTCTCCCCTCATACACTCTCATTCTGTGCTAAACCTATATGGCCAAAACTCGTTTGACCACATTGCTGTTGCCGGTTCACAATTTCCTGTGAGTTGACGCTTATGTAGTCTGGGCAACTAAATCACCAGTCGTGCCGTGCAATTTTTCGAGACAGTTCTTCTTTTGCCCTGCGCCGCATCAGACTTGTTTGATTGCGAGCGCAGGGAGATCTCTGATAATTTAGCATTTTAACCAATTCAACACGTAGTCAACTTGCCTTTTCTACATAAAGTGTTGGAAATGATTGTGGAATTATAATGTTTTTGACCTGTTGTCGGTTCTTGTGGAAAGCATTTGTGATAAGTTTGAAATTCTGAGACTCTGGAAATCTACCAGTATGCATCGCTCTTGTGATCGTGGTCAAGAAAAAAAATTTTACAGGTAGATTGACTCTGGATTCTATTTTTTATGTGCAATGAATTGTTGACAATGATTGATAATGTGATTTATTATTAGTGTCATTAACGGACTTGGATGATGTTTCACTATTCAACTATTTCATCTGGAATGTTTTATGTGTTCATGAAAAGAAGTACTATCGGAATGGGATATATTTCGCAAGTTCAGAGGTTAATGTCATGAATGTATAGTTTTCATGAATACTGGAAATTTGGTCTTGAAGTACTGGGTGCGAACAAACGAGTATATTTGATCCAGCCAAAAAGCACTTTTATCCATATATCTAGGTCAACGTGGTAATACAACTGTACCAGAAAATTTTACCAATCATCTTTATAGATTAAATTGAATTTTGTTCTGGTCTGTGCATCTTTCGAACCTCGTATAGTTGCGAGGATGCATCAGTGAATATCTGATGGAGTTCTTGGAATGGAGATGAACATTCTCTGAAAAAAGTTCTGACTCTTCGCTGATATATGCGTATTTTGCCTTACTCTGACTGTTTAGGGTACTCGAAGAGTTGGAAGGAAGAAGAGAGAGTATATCAACCGCTTGGCACAAGTGGCTAGTTGTTCCTGGATTCGATCGACCTTATATAAGGAGATCCATTTCAACTGTCGAGGGTCGCATTATACGTCAAAAATAGCTACTTTTAAGCGCTCTGTAATGATCACATAGATATTTTATTTAGAGAAGGATTATCAAAGTCATTTTCGACTTATTCATTCTTCAAATTTTTGATCGTGGAATTAGCTTCTCAAATGTATCATCGGGCTGCAGAGATTGAAAATGCTATAACTAAAAATTCCATATCCTTGCGTTTTTTCGACATTTCCAAGCGGAAGATTAGACAATCTAATTCCGAAACACGAATAAGATGAAGTCTGAAATTCCGTTGAAATGTCTAATTTTTCATCAAAAAAATATCAAAAAATCACAAAATTTGAAATTTTGGATTATACTTGAAAACACTAGCCAATACTGGACTAACGAGGCTAATTTTTGAGGGCACGTTGACAAAAATTCGGAAAATTGAATCCACATCAAGAAAACCGAGAAAAAAATTACGCCAGCAGTTATATGGAAATATTTATTTTATTCCAAATAGATTTAGTAATTGCCCCAGGCCTATACCACGTAAGATCAGGCAGCAGAAAAAACTTGGGTCACGGATCTTTCAGGCGATAAAATATATCACTCGTGATACAAAATTAGGGGATGCGAGATCTTTGTTTCGCCTTAATCGACTTTCTGCCTGAGATACCTGGACTAGAGGATTGAACGCTGTGTGAATCGAATTTTCGATTTTAGATCAGTACACAAGAATTATTTTAATGCAACGTTGGATATTCACCCGAATCATGTATTCCATAATTTTATCTTGAGAATGATATATTTCATCTCCAAAAACATCCGTGATCCGAACTTTTTTTGCTGCCTAGTCTCACATGGATCGGTCCTGAGAGCACTCGAAAGTAGCTCTTTTTAGGTGCAAAATGTGAGCTCGGAGAGTTGGCGTGAGTATCCCCACATGCAATCATACGAGGCTCAAAAGGCGCATGGATTGAATAAGTTCGAATTCTAATCCTGGTAACGGTCAGCAACATGAGCTGGTAGAGTTGCATAGCAAGGCCGATTTAGATATATTTGATTCTTTGAATTTCTCGGCGATGATAAGATGCACTGGATCATAGGAGTTAGTTATTACTACTCTGTTCCATAGATTGTCCCCTCCTATTCTTACGTATTCAATGAAACGAATTCATCATCAGTTGTGCTCTGAGAATTCGAGTATGAGGTACTTGCAATAATTCTTCTGTTTGTGATTTGCAGATTTTAATCGTCCATGTTGCTGCTCTTGCTGCTGTGTTCACTGGTGATCGATACTGTCACTCGTCTCGATTTCATCTGCAGCAAATGAAGGGGAAAAATTACCCAGATCAAGATTATGTTCCAACCTCATTAGAACTCAAAACTCGAAAGTTTAGAACTCATCAAATCATTCTCGAGTATGTTGCACATATTCGCAAACACCTCCTTTTTTTGTCTTATTCACAAGTCGTTGGAGGAACTTTGTAGGTTTCTAAATCTTTCGTCGTTTGCAATTGTCTTTGGGCAGGTTGGAGTTATTACCTCCTCCCTGTTCTTCAGGCTACAATCCTCCTCTTCCCAACTTGGGAATACCGGCAAAACTGGCGCTGAAGATTAAACCTTCAACAGAAACAAATATTACTATTTGTTCATCAGCTATCAGAACTTTACTTTTTATGGTTCTATGAGTGCAGAATAATCATTTTTTTGTATTGAATTTTGAATTCGTGTGCCTGGTAGAAAGGAATACTATTCCCGAATGAATATTTTCTGTGGCTATTTGAAACCCATGGAATGCTCTCGCTTCTGGTATTTGAACTCTTTATCAGATATGTAGTAACGAATTCTCATTCACGATACCATCTGATGCAACGAAGGAAGCTAGCACGTGAGAGATCAAGTATTTCTCTGACTTGTTGGATTTTTTAAATCGACTATAATTTTAGGATGATTTACTTCTTCCGCAGTCCAAAACGAGGCTTCAGTTTCTTTTCATAGAAACTCCAGATCTTGGTCTACTTGTTGAAAAATAAGATAGACAATTTGGGAATGTCCCATATTAATAGTAACTCATCTCGCCCCAGTCACGTGGAGCTGTCATTGCGATACAACAGTAGCTAGCCTTGCTTCAATCTTCGTGCAGGTCTTTGTACTTGATGGTTCCCCTACTTTTCTTCTGCCAACGAATAACCGTCATTATCAGAGTGAAAATCGTACATATGCCATCCTCAGAGATGATTCCCTCAAAATATACCTTGATTTCACGACCCTACGGTAGAACTACGAATGCTCACAAAGGATCAAATTCTTCAAATGACGGATTGTAGGGTCTGTCACTTCAATAAACACCTTATGAGCTTCATGGAAAAATTCGTGGGCTCATATTGAGGTCACCTACAAACACCATGGGCAACAGCAGCGGTCAAACGAATATTGATGCAAAAATTGGTGGACAAGAGGAGAATGAGAGAAAAAGTGTAATATCAAGGTGGCTTGCGAGAAGTACACTTGTATGAGAGCATAAAACTTTGGTCAAGTGTTATCGGATCTTGAACAGAAGGGATCATTCTGCATCAAACGTTGGGTGCAATATTTTGATTCAAAAAATCTTATGATGCCCTCAATACAATATATGTCTGTCAATCGCATCCGGACGCAACAAATGAATGCAAGATCTTGTTCAACTAGGCTCTTCAAGATATACCCTGGGATGTCGATTATCTCCCAATATTTTTTATGAGCTCCTTCGTTCCCTAGAGGACTTCTTCCAGAAATGAAGGTAAGAATTTCGAGTACAGGCAAGATACACTTTTCTTACTTTCTTTTTAAAGTTAATTCAAGTGGTTTTCAAGACAAATTTTTCTTCAGTTGTTGGTCTTTTTCTACGCATGTGCGTGGTTAATTGCCTCTGGAAGGACTTTTAATCAATAGCTGATGAAATTCTATTTAAATTGAGGTCAATTTGGAGCAGTACAACCAGAATTGCGACTAGTTTTGAAAAGTGAAAGAGCCAAAGGTGACAAGTCTGAGGGTCAAACAGCGGTTGGCCATCTCTGAGTTCACATACTTCACACCGTTGACTATCTCACTTTTTGAAACTAGTCACAACACTGGTTGTAACTCATAAGATCAACGTTATCAAGAGATCATTTAAAGAAAATTTCATCAGCTATCGATTAAAAATACTTTGAGAGGAATTCAATCACGTGCATGCGCAGAAATGGCCAATAAGTAAGGTAAACATTTGGCTCAAAAGCTACGAAAAATGGTTCTACAGGAGGGAGGGGGATCAGAAAATTATTTTATCCCTATACTCGAAGTTTTTACCTCCATTTGTGGTCATGAAGGAGCCTTTTTAGGGGTAAAGAAATCAATAAAAAAATATTGAAAAATATCGAAGACCCTTGTATATACCCCTAATGGAAATTTTAACAGAAATAGGCAAATGAAGATCCCCTCGTCCACTTACTGGGCTGCCCATGCTCTCGAGTGATAACATCGAACCTCAAGTAAGTCTCGGCGCCAGAAATTACTGAAAATGACTCATTCATTCCAAACTATTTTGAGTATGTACTATTCTCTCTGTTTATATGCTCTATTCATATCGCTATAAGCGTTTCCCTATAATCTTCTCATCTGAAAATCGACAAAATCGACAAGTACGGCCATTTGCGGCTTAACAATAATACACTATCTGATCGATCTCCTGTAACAGGTCAAACTCTTTTTCCAAACGTTAGTGACATCAGCAAGAACATCACGATCAAACTGTCGTGACGCTCCATGATAGACACCTTTCATTCAACCTTCAGAATATACAGTTTTCGTTTATGATGATTTGAGTGTAAATTATTTATTTTCTACATTCTCGGCACTGCTACTCTCCCACTAGGAATTAATACAGAAAATTCTGTATCGGCCGATGTTGAGTCAGCAATTCGGCGTTCCTTCTTTTGCCATTACGCCTATCTGACTAATATGGAAGGATTTCCTCAGATAATCCAGATAAATCGCGTTTGGATAAGGTGGCATTCCTTCCTCGTCTTTACTACTCGTTATTGTGTTATCTTGGATTGGATTCATAGCTGCATCCAAAAAATCTATTTCTAATCCTCCGTCATTTTCTCCCCGGCTCATCGTTTGTACTCTCGTTGTTGGCGTTTTGACCGACAGTCATTCTTGACGATCAATATCTTCGTTGTCCCGATGTAGATGGTTTCGGAGACGGAGATAGTTGAGGTTAATCGTCGTCAATGAGTTCGACTTAAACTTGTTCGTTTTCTCCCGATCGGAAATTTTGTAGGGGCATCCCGACCACGGATCCGGCGCCCTATCCGGATCTGGCAGGGGTCGCCGTACAATTTGGTGTGGGTGTGATAGGGCTGGGCACCCGTTCTTGATCCGCCGCCGTATCCGGTCCGATCCGGCTACCCGGACTTAGGACTACAAGATGCATCGCCCTATCAGCGCCCTACAATCGCCCTAAAGAGAAAATGACCGCCTCCTTTAAAATTTTCAATACAGTTGTATCAATGCTATCAATCGAAGTCACTAATTACATGCGAAAGGAATGACGAAACATGACTGAATTCAACTTTGGGATCGTTTAAGAAGATGTCGGAGTCTCGCGCGGAACGAGAAAACACTTTATGCAATCATTTTTACACCGATTGAGATGGGGTGGTCGCAACAGATTCGGAATTACTTCAGAAATCGGTCTCTGGTGCGAATGATAAGAACGATCGTCTCCATCTGTCATAAGAATCGATCTAAGGTGCAAGGTCGCGATCTCTGAGAATCATACTCGCAATATCGCGCATTTCCTGGTTCACTCCAAGAGCGAGGGAGACTTTTATTTCCATAGGTTGTACCAGAGGCCGATTCTTGAAGGAATTCCGAATCATTTGCGACTACCATCGTCTTAATTGATGTAGAAACCCTTGCGTAAAGTGTTTTTTCGTTAATGCCGTGAGACTCCGACATCCCCTTAACAAGATACTTCAATGCAAAAGTCTTACAAGTTATGTATTTGCACATGAATAGAGGTTAGGAGTTATGTGTGTAAAATGAATATCCTTCTGAATATATTATTTGCTGAGCACGAGTTGTATGGGTTAACGGACTAAGTCATCAGCAGCACATAATCCAATCTTTTCTTTGTTTTGGAATGAAAAACAAAAAAATTTGACAAACTTTCCTATTTCCAACGCTATGAGAATCAATTGATGCTTAACGATGACATACTCGATAACACGTTTTTAAATCAGAATGCTTGAGTAGTTTTTTTCAATCTTTCGTTGATATTGTGTCAAATAATGAAAGTTATCGAAAAAACCAAAAAAAATTGTTTCATTAGAAAAATACATAGGGCATTGCTAGGGCAACGGATCGGATAGCCCTAAGTCCGGGTAGCCGGATCGGGCCGGATAGGGAGCTGATCAAAAATGGGTGCCCAGACCCCCGAAATACGGACAGGGTCCCTGCAGGAGATAGGGCTACCCGGATAGGGTGCCGGATCCGAGCCCTGCTCAACTTTCCGATCGGGCTCTGCCCTCAGACACGCTCTCTTCTTCCATTGAAGCACCATTTGATGAGTATAATTATTTTAATCCATCCTTCTCTTCTTTAACTCTTGTGATGAATAATCGAATATTCGCATCATGGACTACTCGAAGTTTTTTCTCCAGATTACTCTGTATCTTTCCTTTCAAATCTTCTGGAGCAAATAAGTCGAATGTTGTATCATCTCCTGGATCTTTCTGTGGGTCCCGTGGAGAAGGTGTGAAGTACTTGATGAGATCGACGTCTAACTACTTTATTAATTATTGGTATACAAGTGACACGGAGCCGTGTGTATGGCTTACCGGTCGTGTGCCATCTGCTTGGCAGTACAATGGGTGCCGCCTTTTATACCCTGCCTCGTACTACCTTGTCCTTGGTTGTGCCAGCTTGTACTTGTCTGTTCCTGTCTGTATTAGACACGGGGATCGATTCAGATGCATTCCTATGTAATGGGATCTGTTGTTCATAAATTTCTATTATAATTACACCAAACAGAAATTTGGAAACAGACGCGAATCATTATGATAGAATGACCCGTGTTAATTTTCATAAGATATGATACGAGCTGACACTGCCGATCACTTCGACACATCTGTAAACCCCTCTTATTATTATATATGATATCCTGGAAAGCTTTAATAAAAAAGCTTTGGGATACTTATTGTGGTGTCCGGGGAGAGGGCGTGCAATATATGATGAGATCGGTGTTCTGAGTGATAACTAGAACTTTATTTAATATTGATATAAATGACACGGAGCCGTGTATGAGGCTTGCCGGTCTTGATCCGTCTGCCTGGCTGTGCAGTGGGTGCCTCTTTTATACCCTGCAATCGTACCTGCTCGCACCTGGTACATGAATTCGGGGTCAGACACATTTGTATGTAAACGAGTGCAGAGAGATTATGAACTTCTTTGTGACACAGGTTCAATACATTTGCAAAAATTCTGATTCATCTCAAGATGACTGATACAGTGCTGAGCTCGCTCTTTCAATATATTCGTAATACATTACACTTATCTGTTGAGTGTTTCAACGATATCATCTGAAAAGGTGTACTTATTCGTCCAGAATATCATAATTGAGTAATGATAAATTCAGATGATCGAAAATTTGTGAACGTGGAAACTTGTAAAGATGTTCTGCGCATGCAATTGGAAGAGATCCCCCATCGTTAGTATAGGCTATATCATCAGAGTAACATGAGGAACTCCAATGATCATTATTTTTCTACGATTGGAAAAAGAGTTTCCATTGCATCTCTGAATGATAAATGTGTTACCCGAAATGATAAGAATCCAACTCTAGTTCATAGTGACTAATGTAATAATATGTGAATTTATGTACATTATTTCAAGCAAATAAGGTCAATAGAAAAATCCACTATTTTCCAATGACTATCCTTTCTTATCCCCGAAAAACCTCATCATTCCACCATGGACAAGATAGAAACAGTTTGTAATCAAATTATTGTTGAATTTCTGCGGGAAAACTATGCGTTCACGGAGTCTGATGTGTTGAATTAGCATTTTTCACGCATGACTATTCTACGAAAACTAATTTCACGAAAGACATTTTTACAAACGATTTTGTCACGAATAGAAGAGAAAAATTTTTTTTGTAAAGTAAAATATCTCTATTTAGAGGATGATGTTGCTATCAATAAGTTCAAGCAACTTCAACTCTTCCCCATCTCTTTTGTGAGCATCATAGTCATTGGTGATGTCTTGGATCCTCTGCTGATATTCGATCCATTTTCTCTTAGGAGCTGCTTTTGCCTTTCTCCCCAGACATAACTCAGTGACAGCAATTTGGGTGTCTGCTTGTTCTTTCTGAATCCCAGTCAGTAGAGAGTAGAGATCTGGATGGCTCTTGCCAACAAAGATGCAATAACAGTTATGCCACAAAAACTGCTTCTCGTTGATTCCTAAGAGCAAGTGGATATCATGCAATCACAGCTTGCCTCCTTTGCCAAGCAGCTTTACCGACGTAATTTTCTTCAAATATTGTAAAATTGGCTCCATATTAGCCACAGCTAACCTTTGGAGCTTTTTGGAACCACGCAGAACGTCATTGACAGGAACGAAAGTCAACCCCATATCATGTGCGTCTGAGATCTTATAACTTCATCATCAAAATCCTGATTTCATAGGATCAAACTGTATTTCAAATCATCCGGGTCCGTGAATTATACATAGGATTTTGCAAAGCATTTCTTGAGAGAAAAATGCAGATGAAAAATTCACTCCTGTAATGTGAGGTTTCAAACAATGTTTCCCTCGAAACAAGAGCTGAGTACCTCGAAGTTTCTATCAAAGAACCAAGTTTCACTGTCTCTCAATAACTCCAAGTTTTGTCTTGTATTGAATATAAGTATCCTTCCGAGTATCATTCCCTCCACCTCCTCGTCATCTCCAGATCTAAAATCGTAGATGAGAAACTTCTCTCTAGTTAAAGTGTATCGTAATATCTCTGGCAAATTTTGTAATACGGCCAAAGACGTAGGATTTGGTGGTAAATGTTTACAGCTAGTTGTACCCATAGACCTTTTAATATCTCCCCAATTCAGTAGACGGGAAAAAATTCACTGCGATAAATTCGCGGGTTTCGTCTTTAACGATTTGAGAATGAGGTTGCTCTGGGTGTCTTTCCGCTTCTCGTTTCATCCGATACTGAGCAATCTCTGCTGCATACTCGTCTTGATCCGGAGCATGGCTATCTTTTGGTTCATGCTGTGGGCCTTTGAAGAGCGCTGGAACACATCTATCACGTGCTAGAGACGAAATAGCGTGAGCACTGCACTTTTCCGTCCACAAATGAGCGCAGTCCCAATACGATTGATCTTCTTCCAGCATATCTCTAGATTTGGAGTAGAGAATTCCATGGATGACGTGCTCATTACCCAGCACTGTCACATTCATATCCACTTTGAACATTTTCATCAATAAAACATGGTATGAAAGTCCAGAAAGGCACAACAACAACAACAAGAGCGAATTCACGCCACCAGAAATTATTAATCGGAGATGTCATTCGAAATACCATTTGTGAAAAAAGTTTTCGTGGATATGCCATTCGTGGAACTTATTTTCCTGATTTAGGCATTCGTGAAAATACTATTCGTGAAATTTGATCCGTAAGAAACGACGGATACCGATATTCCAATTTCTTATGCTGATTTCCCCATCCAATCCCATAGCCCAAAACTCCATCTCAAGAGTATTGTCGACATTCCAGAGGGATTTTCATGCCTTAACCCTGTGAGAAAGTTGAAGAAGTGTACATCTTATCTTATAGCCAACTACAGTATTTCGAAATCCTGTCAAATATTCATTTAACAGTCAAAGAGGTAATGGTTTGGGACGGGGAGTGAAGAATGGTCGTATCCATCAACACTTATTCCGCGACATTATCTGCCTCATTTTGAACAATATTAGGTGACGAATTGAATCATACCAGAATATGAATCAGACACAAAGTATGACTGAGGATAACAAATATAATTATTATGATGTAGTTGCGAGCTGATAAATTAATACATGCTACCAACAGTTCCACGAGTGAGGTTCTTATTAAGCGTTCGCAGAATTCATCGATGCCAAAGTGGTGAAATAGCTATTAGTAACTTTCATGAGCTGTAATGAAAATACCTATCTCAAGCTGATCGTTTTGCATACATTTTTTTCATCCAAGTACTAGCTCAACTCACCTGAGCAAACGACTGCATCGATAGAATGGAAATTCCACCAGCAGTAAGGACAGATTCAGACTGAGATCTTTGCATGATGGATAGCAAATATTTACGTTCAGTTGGACCGGCAAGATACCAGTTGCTAGAGTATCTGAAACGAAACAAATGATTATCAAACACAATATTATTTCTGAAGATTTGCTGCCAAATTCTGAGAAAATCTTCACATGGAATTGAGCACGTTTCCACTTGAGTCGAGTATTTTCTGGCCCAGAAAATTCATCAACATCGATACCAAGTATATACATACTATGACTCCCAGCATTAGGAGCTTTTTAAAGATAGGAGCATTGCCATGCAAAACCTGGAATTTTGTTCATCACAATTCATCATAATACCATTTCCCATCTCTGACAAAGTTTCATACTCACGTAATAGTACAATACGACTAAGGTAGCCACACTGCCGATCTGAACAACTAAAGCCAACAGATTGAAAGCCCGCTCAGCCAAAATTGACAGTCTAAAATACGACGTGAAAATTATTGATAGATTCTTGGTCAACGCACGAGATAAAATAATCTTACTCAATAGCTCGGTTATGAAGATTTACTGCACTTTTGAGATTGCCCCGATCAACATGACTCAAAGATAACTGTGAAAAACCTTCAAAATTTTGACGCGTTTCAACTATAGTACTGAATCTGTAACTAAAAATTGATTGCGAACATGTAGAGTAGCCTTACTTGATAACATATCATTAATTCAAAAACGTTGACATGCCACTGTGTATCAGAGGCATGCGTACTTTTATAATCTAGCTATTCCATGATACACTACCGGTCCAAAGTATGTGTACACCTGAAGAAAAAAAAGTTGAATTTCGATCACTCGACTGCTCCGATATCCTTGGTATCAAATGGCTCTCCTTGAGTTCATTTTGTAGCTTTTTCTGAGCACTTTGAAATTCTTTCGTGGGTCTTTTTTCCGGCTCAATAGGATTCCCTTGGGTCAAGTCGAATCTTTGGAAAAATTCGTGAGCAAGTCAGACATGGATCGAGGGATCAGGGTGATTTGAGAAGCATTTTAAAATGAGAAATTCAGTTGAGAGCTTGAAAATCCGTTTCTGAAGATTATTCCAGCTTGTTCCTGATCCGAGCTGTGACTACTCTTGTGAAGGAAGATTTCTTATTCCATCCATAATTTCCCAATGACTGGTCTTTTTTCGAGAGAAATCTTCCTCTACCAAAAGAGTTACAGCTCGCACCAGGAATGACCTAGAACAATTTTCAAGAACGAATTTTGAAGCTCTTGACTTCTACTTTGAGATGATATGCAAATCATCTGAATCCATCGATTTTCACTAGACTTGCGGAGGTTTGCGTATTGACCCGATTTTTGTGAAATTAAACAAGGCTTCAGATTGATTTTGCAAGAATCTATTGAGCTCGTATTGAGCTGCGCGAAGAGAATATCAAAATAGTTCTTGAAGTGCTCGAATAAAGCCTCTAGAGTTACTTTGGATCAAGGAGATCCGAGCAGTCGAATGATCCAATTCGAACGTTTCTTTTTCAGGTGTACAAATACTTGGATTCTGACCCGCGGATTAACTCCCATCAGAAGAATGTTGGACCTTTTACAACAGATTGACTTCGATATAACTGTTCCTTTCGTGCTCTATAGTAATTCTCGAAAAAAATTTTCGGAATCCTCCGTGTGGGACCAGAGCAGGATTAGTTTGTCACAGCTATAATTATCCTGTACGACGTTCCTTACAGTATAAAAATGATAATTCCAAACATTGCAGTTTGAGAGGAGAATTGAATGTTTTCTAAATCATCTCTATTTGAAGCTGTGATGCTCAAAAAGAATCCCGAAATCATCCCAATGCATCATACCGAGAGACAGGTTCCTCATGTCCGAATACCTCAACTGAGAAGATGTGACATTTTGACAATTTTGTACCAGACGATGTAAAATCAAAATCAGCTTTCGTTTATTCACACATCAGGATTCCCACCAACTACGAGAAATCAATGATCTGAGAAACATCATCAGCTGGGATGATTCCAACAATATATTTCAAAGTTCATACTCAAGTGAACTTCGAGTACTTCAGCGTTGAGATAATTTGGGTCAAGAGAACTGCGGAAGAAAATTGTCTCCATGGAACATGAATACTCTATCAATGGAAGACAATAGAAATTTTTGAGAGTCTCCCATACTCCCCCATTCCCGGGTCAAAGTAGGTATGTCTCACGAGATTCAAGGTAAGATTTGAAAATATGGCCAGCGTAGACTTTAGTCACGGTATACTTATCCAAATGAAAATTCAAATGTTAGCCGCAATCGTACGACTGTCGAGCACTGTCTCATTCTCTCACTAAGCTTCTCTTTCTTCAGTATTTTCACAAAAAAATATCCATTCTCCATATAAATATTCAAAAAATGTTTTGCTTTGATTCTCTTCAAGATTATGATAAAATCGTTCGATGCAAAGTTGAAGTGACCAACTGTTTCATCTATGAAGAAAATATTTGAATAAGTGGTAGTAACGGCGATTCACGCCAACCAAAGGAAACCGATTTACAAAAAGGGACTAGGCGGGTAAGCATGGTGAATCGGCCCTTGTCAGGTATGGCCCTGGAAGCAATTTCTCCCAGTTTCTAACCCCAAACTATGAGGAAAGCAATAGTTTTTAGGTCCCGAAGTCGCCCCTATGTTTTGGGGCAGCCTGGAAACCCTCTAAAAAACGCTAAAAATCGATGTTCCTTGTTTTGAATCGCATTCTGACGCATCTCAGTGAATCGTTCTGAAATTTTTTTGACATACTTTTGAAACATTAACAATTCGAAGGAGAGTGGTTTCATCTCGACAACTTTTGATTCAAGCCCCGAAAAAAATTGTTGAAAAATGAAAACCAATTTTTAACCCTGTTATCTGTAATTAAGACGTTAGTGAGCCATTTCATCGTATTTGTCGGCTCATTTTACGTCGGGAACCACTTTGAAATATATGATTTTTGGTGGTGGAAAGTGGTCAAAAACGTCAAAAATCAATTTCAAAGCAAATTTTTTTTCATAAACTAGCCTCTCCTGCGCATGCGCGTTGATTTACGATCCTGAAAGTATCTTCAATCGATAGCTGGTGTAATTTCCTTCAAAATGACCCCTTGCAAAAGTCAATTTGATGCAATTACAGCTGAGATATGACTGGTGCAGAAAATGGAAAAACCCAAGGTATCAAATCCGTGAATCCGCGCTTCCTTCAATGGCCTTGAAAAATGCGAATTTTGAATTGGGCCCTTTCTAACATGCGAAAATGTGTTTTTGATGTATTTTTTGACGTAAAAACCGAATACGCGGTCAGTTTTGTTCCAAACCTCCAGGATTTCTCACCAGACTCATAAACCGACTCGATAATGGATGCTCATCTTCAGCCTTTTTACACTTATTTAAGATGGATTGTCGGTGTATGGGGAGGTTTGGATGGATTGGGTACCAGATACAATTATGTTCCCTAATGTATTCTGATCAGCTGATGACAATGGTGATGGTTTTGAAGCTCGAGGAAGCGCTGCTATCCTCATATAAGCTGGTCGATATAGTTTTCTCATATGAAATTAAACAACAAAATCCAGCTCGAACAATCTCACTCCCAGAAATCTCACTCCCACCGCTTCCTCGAGCCTCAAAACCACCGGGATCGTCTTCGGCTAGTCAGAATACGTTAAGGGACATAGTTGTGTCTAGTACACAATCCACCCAAACCTCCCCAAACACCGACAATTCATCTCAAATAAGTGTAAAAAGGCTGAAGATGAGCATCCATTATTGAGTCGGTTTTATGAGTCTGGTGAGAAATCCTGAAGGTTTGGAACAAAACTGACCGCATATTCGGTTCCTACGTCAAAAAAAACATCAAAAACACATTTTTGCATGTTAGAAAGGGCCCAATTCAAAATTCGCATTTTTCAAGGCCATTGAAGGAAGCGTGGATTCACGGATTTGATACCTTGGGTTTTTCCATTTTCTGCACCAGTCATATCTCAGCTGTAATTGCATCAAATTGACTTTTGCAAGGGGTCATTTTGAAGGAAATTACACCAGCTATCGATTGAAGATACTTTCAGGATCGTAAATCAACGCGCATGCGCAGGAGAGGCTAGTTTATGAAAAAAAATTTGCTTTGAAATTGATTTTTGACGTTTTTGACCACTTTCCACCACCAAAAATGATATATTTCAAAATGGTTCCCGACGTAAAATGAGCCGACAAATACGATGAAATGGCTCACTAACGTCTTAATTACAGATAACAGGGTTAAAAATTGATTTTCATTTTTCAACAATTTTTTTCGGGGCTTGAATCAGTAGTTGTCGAGATGAAACCACTCTCCTTCGAATTGTTAATGTTTCAAAAGTATGTCGAAAAAATTTCAGAACGATTTACTGAGATGCGTCAGAATGCGATTCAAAACAAGGAACATCGATTTTTAGCGTTCTTCAGAGGGTTTTCAGGCTGCCCCAAAACATAGGGGCGACTTCGGGACCTAAAAACTATTGCTTTCCTCATAGTTTGGGGTTAGAAACTGGGGGAAATTGCTTCCAGGGCCATACCTGACAAGGGCCAATTCACCATGTTTACCCGCCTAGTCCCTTTCCCCAAATATTCATCCATGGCAGACAAATAGAGATTGCCAATTCTTTTTTCATCTTAGATTTTAGTCTCGAGGACCGAGTGCTACGCATGAGCTTGAATTGACCTTGGCATTAGATCGAGGAATATTCCCACCATAGATGACTAGATGACTCAGGGTGTGGCCACATGAGCAAAACATATGGCGGTAACGCCGTCTGCGACCATGGTCCTGCAGGACGCGCCACTCTATATCGCACTCAACGCTTATCGGCGTTTTTTTGCTCGTTGTAGCCACATCCTCATATCAATTCTCATAACCTACATCCAACTAATGCTCTTCTCAAAATTCTTGGATATGTAAGCTTGCAGCTAGAATCAAATTTTCTAATTTTAAAATAATACCTTGTTATGGAGAAAAAGGCGCATATCTGCTCTACACTTGTAATGTATACTCCAGAAAGTCCATTCAACATGGTAATGATTGCATAAAGGGTCACACACAAGTGTAACCAGGAGAAAAAAGTATGCTCTTCCTGATCTATGATTATGTAGTTTACCCGGATCATAATGGGTATGGTTCTCGTGTCATTTGCAAGAGGGAATATGCAGTCCAAAATCAAGGGCCCTGTTGCGATCGCGATAGTACCAACAATACTGGCAATAGTACAGTAAGCTTGGGAAAAAATAAAGTTTATTAGAAGCAATAGATGATTACTGTCAATTTAATCTTCTTCATTCCAATGTCAAATATACTCCAGCAACAATGGTGGGATTAGCATGCGAATGAGATCACTCTGATAGATATAATTTTATTATTATAATAGACTATTATAATATTATACTATTATAATAGTCTATTTTCACCCTGGAAGTATGCGCGCGTTTGAATAATTTCGTATGAAGCAGCAACACTGATAAGGACCATGTCAGATTCTTTCTTCGAAAACCACAGAAAAGTTCATTTTTCTGTTAAATGCATTTTCCACGTTTTTCTTGAATTTTTTTCCTCTGATCAATCAGATGATAGCGTTTTTTGAGCGGGTACGGGATTTTGCGGATCTGAAAGTAGTTTCCCCGGTAATTGCGAGAGGACTAAATCCACAGGCCACTAGTGCGGAGAAGAAGAAGAAGAAGAAGAGAGTGATTCCTTTCAACTGGCTACTATGGAGTTTGACTTCGTCATTTGGATCCAAGAGTACATAGCTTTTTAGACATCGAGCTAACTCAAATCCCCAACAGGCTGGCATAAAAATGCGAGCAAATGGGTAGAGGATTTTAGTTGAGACATGAGGCGGATCATATCGCTTCGACCACTCTTCTTGCTTTTCTAATATTTATAACACTAATTAGAGGCGTGAAATCGAGTTTTGCAAAGATCAAAGTTATTATCCCAGCTTCCGGTTGAACTCATTTCAGATTCGCAAAATCACGCGGATGCGCAAAAATCGCTGTTTTCCGATTAGTTAGAGACGTATAAGACAGCATTATCGCAGCTTCAGAGTGATTTTCTCGTGATGATCATGAAATCTCCAGGACCAGGAAATCATTTTTCATCAAAACCTCCATCGGCGGGAAAAAATGTACGGATAGCTGTTTTAGTACTTAGCATATTGCGCGAGAAAAATTTACATCGAAATCAAAAGTGTACATTTGAATCAATATCGCATTGTCATCACCTGTATATCCTAAGCTGAGGAAATAACCCAGCCGTGAAAGTACCAAGAAGTTTTTTTTCTCCTCCATATTTTTGAGACTTTGCCAGGTTATCAATGTTTCAGAATGTAACTTCCCAATTAGCTGTCAAAATTAAATGAATGTGAAAACTTGGGCAAATTTTGTTGAAGGATAGCAGTATCATCATTCTGATATCTTTCAACTGACGACAAGATCAATCTACTTTACAAATATCATTGAGATACCTTTGAGGAATAAAAATATGCTATCAAGTAACCAGTGAGAAGGGAGACAACTAGGAATAATCCTACCAAATTCTCGATCATAAGGTCATAATCGTAGCCCCACACTTGGAAAAGGGATGCGACCTAAAATTTGGAGTCGTTGAGTGAGTTCGAAATTTATATTATGTATTGAGTAATTCCATCGAAACTTTGAGATAAACCGCTTGGGAAAAAATGTCAGATTTATCATTTTCGATATATTTTTTAGTGATATTCTTGGCGCAATCGTTATAGCTTTCCGATCCAGGGTTATTAAAAAAAAAAAATCATAATCAAAAACTGAATCAAATATTAGTTCCGTGTCACGTTGTTTTCCCGTTTACGATCGTGTAGTGTTATCGTGATTTCGGTGCATAAATGCATCAGATTCCACTGCTGTGATAACCTAAACACCTCATTTTGTGTGCTCGGTGAGCATGTACATTTCCCGGCGTTCATCGTGAAAACTCAAGTCATTTTCCGAACGGATTCCGGTCCATCCATCCAGACTATTCAACATGGTGGCTTACTCTTGCCTCGCGTGTCACTTTTTTAGGACTCTACTTGAGACCGTCTCCTGGAAAGATTTTTTCTCAGTAGTATATAATCAGTACCGTGGCGTACGTATTAGTGTTAGAACAGGCTCGAATAAATATATCACAACTATCCGGGATAAAAAAATGTTCAAATCGGTTTTATGTAAGATCATGTATGGTTATGGAATAGTATGTTTTTTGCACGTGTACATAAAGTCGGACTACAATGGGTACACTTCAAATATCGAGATTCCTACAGAACTACTTATATACGGTAAGTGCACCCAACTTGCCTCTGAATGCCGATCTCAGAAATGGGGACTCGATGACCTTCCCGTATATCTTTTTTACATTTGTGTTATCGAAATATGAGGAAATCCGTGGTTTGGATCGACTTCGAATCATTTCTACGTTTCCCAGAAGTGGTTCTTTCATTTTCCGTCTTTGCACGGCTAAGAAATCACCGAGGAAATCGCGTTCACTAAAATCGGTGCAAATTAATTTTTATTCGACCAATCTTGACGGGCCTTAGCGCAGTCGGTTTCTTGTTTCAAGACCTTCAAAAGCCACCCTTCAAAGTTGCAAAACTTTGATTTGGAGCGATTTTATGTACATAATGCGGAGATGATTTGAGAAACGAGAAGGCCGACATCGGAGTGTATCCAACATGCCCTCATATGGTTATCTCAGAAAGTCGTACAGTATGGATCCTTTTACCACTCAGAACGTTTTTACCACATCAGAATAAGTCGGAAACAGTATTTTGGGCTAGCTAAAAGTTACAAATGTCGCTGCACGGTGATAAAAATGGATCAAGGCGATTTTATGCACTTCATCGCCGATTTACATTGTTTTAAATGATAGGGTCGAGTTGGGTACACACTTTTGTGAACTTTAAAAAACACCTTTTGGGAGAAGTGAAATAGTTTGGCTTCAGTTGGTTTGAATTGCATGTACTTCGATTCATTTTGAAGTTCTTCAGACAAGCTTTAGAATGAGCTAAGGTACGTTGGAAAATATTGAGATGGTCCAGAATTATTAAGGAAATGGCTTAGTGGGGGGCAAGTTGGGTACACTGACCTTACTTGAATACACGTACACGTATGTATTTGGATTCCTGGTTGTTTGAAAAAAATTCAATAGAAAACTTACGAGTGTTATCAAACTAACGCTTAGTACACCTTGATTAATGGAGAACGCTAATCTTCTGCCTCTCCGCGTTTGGTAGGGATGTAAGCCCGCTAATTGCAGGTAAAACTCATTGTGTTTGCCATATAGAGTTTCTAAAATATCAGTCTCGTACCTCTGGAGTATTTTTGATATCACTATATTCATGGTATCAGTACTTGCTAGTTTGAATCTTTTGTTCTGAATCACAAGTATCTACTCAATCGAAGATATTCTCTGTATGTTTCTCAAGAAGAATACAAGCTCAAATATTAAACACTTCGTGTACACTTTCTCAATGTGACTCGAAATTTTGATTATTCAGAATTGGAATAGAACGATATTAGATGGAGTAACCACAGCTTGAAATCTGTCTGATGGCCCCCGATGAAGTATAGAAGAGATGAAATTCCACAATAGACTAGACATGATGCCAAAATAGGTACAATTATGAAATGAAAACGATGAAGAATTCCAGTATTAATTCGTTATACTCAGCGTCTCATGAAATATTTAAGCGAAAACCACTTTCTATTTCCATGAGCGAAAAATATTCTCAAATGTTCTACACGGCAGTTGAGAAATTTGCCTTCTCCATTGGCTCGCAATATTGTTTTCACATTAATGCTATGCGGTTTGTCGGATTTCCACCGGAGATCAATTTTATTAGCTTCGCTTTTTACCAAAAATTCTAAAGAAAAGGACAAGAAGCATTCTGCATGAACATGATCGGTAAAACTGACATAGCAATAAATACGACCCTGACTGTTCCGTGCCTTACAAAGAGATTTTTTTATCGCATCAGATTCGTCATAGCTACGATGGTTATACCTCTAGATACATCCGATTTTATGCAATCTATTTTTGATGAGAATTGAGGTGGAAAAAAATATCATTTTGAGTAATGTGGTTTTTTTCCATAACCGAAAGCTCGATCTCATATCGAAGAGAATTGGCCCCAGGAGATGAAATACACCACGTAAGTGTTTGCGGATGAGTTCATCGGTTGTGCATTTATCTAAAAATACTCGATCAGGATCTCATCCTTGCTAATCATTTATTAATACTGTATCATGCGTCATTGCGTCTCGAGCCCCGAATAAGTACAACGCGCGAATCTCTGGATTCTATCTCTGGAGGTGTGAGTCGATGAGATGACAGGAAAATGGGTGGTCGTGGCCCAGTGATTAGGAAACTTAGATTGTATGAACGAGGTTTCGAGTTCGAATCTCCGTGACTTTCATGTAAAATTTATCGTTCAACTGTAAGCAAATCTCTCCACTTCCCATCAGTTCCCATGTCATAGAATTGTATAGGACGCCTCATTTTGTCTGAGTCCAATTCTAGGTGAAGTGGGTCATTCCACACCCACGTGGGGTTCTTCCCAAAACCCAAGTGGAAACCATATCCAATCTTGGCGTCAAAGGATGGCCTTTTCCGTTAATTATAGAGTTGAAAGAATGAATCGCATTCGGATGCTCCTGGTTTGAGAAATATGCATTTCCATACCAGATGACACATCTGGGTCGATGAATTGGAAAGAGGTTGAGTTAGAACTATGAAAAATTACTGTCTAGTTTTCTTCGCTTGTGGTATTAAGATTGTTATAATGGTTTTACCCAAAGAATTGGCTCGGGTATTGATATTAGAAATACACGAAGTCTATTGCACATATTTCTGACTAGAAGATCAAGAAAGAAAGAAAAATTGTACTAATTAAGGATTCAGAGTTCCACCAGGATTGAGAAAGGTTCTTTTTTACAACCATAAGATCTTGGGTCAATACAAGGATTAATCTAAGAAATGTTTTTTTTGTTGGTTATAGCCGTAACCTATTGGTTTTCTTTCTAGAAAATTTCAGTCAATGATAGAATGGACCAGACCAGTATTTCAAGTAAAGTTAAAATCACACATTTTTCGGGTTTTCTACATGGCTCGTTGATCTGCCGCGTGATTCCACCTTCTTTTTGATTCGCTTCTATTGCCCTCGGCCGCGGCCGGACGGAATCTTGTCATCAAAATCTATGTGTGAGCGCGTCAATGATTTCTTTTCGCGTGCATTCGTGTTAGTTTCGGGCTCTGCGCGTTTCAACATTGTGTGAACGCAAAATGGGTTACTGCGCAGCGTCGGACCTCTCTCTCTTTCTCATTGCATATTCATCCGCGCAATCAGCGAGACTCGCATCACAGCAGCCGACGCAACTCGTCGATCCTTCGCATACCCTAGAAATTTCACTCTTTCTAGCTTTGATTAATCAGAACATCTGATTATCAACAAATAGAAATGTTCTATCTGAGATATGCCTATAACAAGTATAACAACTGCCTGTAGGAGCCATAACCTCGTCCAAGTGCTGCCAGTTGCCACTGCCCCTCGATGCTGTCCTGTCAAGCCTGTCTGCTGCTGTCTGTATCGCTGCTTTTAGTGCTGTTATTGTGTTATTGTGATGATTTGATGTTTCTTAGTTTTCAGAGTGCGGTCGATTTCGCCCAACTATTGCATTCTTACTAATTTTCTGCATGCCATCTCACTATACCATGGTCTTATCAAAAGTTTCTCTCCACCTCGCGTGATCAATAAGTTTGTGATTAGTGTTAGCAGATAAAAAAAATAGGTACCTCTAAGAGTTGAATGGTTTCATCTTTTAGCAAGCTCAGAGAGGAAGTTGAGACTTCAGTGTGCAATCAAGTTTTGTGGTGTATGTATAGTACTTAAGCGCACTGAGCCTAAGTCCTGGTCTTCAAGTTATGAAGCACAATCAAGGTGATTAATGATTGTTCATGAGACACTGGGTGCTTCTTGATTTATCATTGGAATCAAACTTTCTCCTCGCTGTTAGTATTGTATGCTTCAAGAAACTTCAGATGAATGACGGGATGGACTACATTCAAAATTAAAATAGTCACAGTGGCTCTGCGCGTTATGAACTTGTTCATTTGAACCATTGAGGATGCTTCCTGTCATTTCTTGATGCATCACAGAGATTCAACAGTCTCTTTTGGTTGAATTTCCATGGGTCCGACCAATAAAGTGTAGCATACCATGTTATATTGGGCTCAAGACTCATTCCATTTTTAATGAATTCCACTCTACTGATATAGGAATATGATCATCCATGCACGAGCTTTGGCATGTGATGTATCATATGATCTTAACGGATGGAGATGTCCTGATGATGAATTAATATACCATTGGATGTCTCCATATTCTAGTATTAAGGGCATGTGAAAGCCAACTTTTACCGACACCCTAAACCATTAACAAATCGATTTTTCTCGCGAGTTCTACGGTGAATCTCAAAAAAGTGATTCCAAGTATGGAAGCTTTGGAATCAGATCTATCATTCAAAAAAAGAATCGAGTTGATCGGTTGAATATTGCCTTCACACTTTGGTTTGGAAGTTGACCATTTCCTGAAAAATACTCACACGCCTGACTTTGAAACCAAAGTTTGAAGACAATATTCAACCGATCAACTCGATTCTTTTTTCAAATGATAGGTCGCATCCGAAAGCTTCCATACTTGGAAGCACTTTTTCCGAGATCGTCCTCAAAGAGTTCAGAAAATGATCAGAAGTATGACATTTCCCAAGGCCCATGAGCTGTGATTTTGGAAGAGTCGAGGTAAGGTTGGGTTAGGTCCTATACAGCCCACACCAGCTGTTGTTATTGTTTGAATAAACAACGGCCTGTCGTGAGTTGTCTTCGTGCAGTACTTCACATAATATAAAAGCAGGAACAGAAAATTCATTCGTTGGCAAAACTATAAAAGATAGTAATAACTTCATTTATATATAAGAAGAACGAATTCAAGTATTGACAATCTGAGTGACAATCCTGTTCCTTGAGGCTATTATTCGCTCCTCGATTTGAAAAGCAGTGAATTCATAAGTGTGACAGTGATGATAATTCTGAGCCTTGAAGTGACTTAGTAATTAACAGAAACAGTATTGTGAGGCAAGGTCTTATTGATATTGACATCCAAATCTGAGCCTTTCGAGGTATGGAATTGTCTTTCGTGGACATCAGATATTTATATACAGAATGTGGAGTTAGCATTACTCAAGATATTGATAAAGTTATACACTAAAACAGATCAGAGAAGAAACCATTTGATCGATAAACTGAGAAGAAAGGCATGCTTCCACCAAACTTGCAAAAAATGCTATCTCTACACAGATACATGAGATAGCTTATCAGATAGGTTCACAACCTTTCGGTCTCACCAGACTCTAGCTATTTGTGCTATGAATGTATTGATGCAGCTCAGAATGTTCCTGTAATGTGAAGGCCTCCAGATGATTTCATAACAAACTAATGATTCTGTTTGATGTTTCAACAACAATATGTCAAAATACTTGGTGAAAATAGCGAGCACAGGTAAGTCTTAGAGCATAAGTAAATATTTGGAGTATGCAACAAGCTTCAATTTGTGTTTACTAAAATCCCTGTACTATAGAGGGCTGAATCCACATTCATTCATTTAGATCTATTGAGCATTAGAGCTTAGTCTTGGAAATTTTGTGACCCGGAGTTGGAAAGTCACAAGGTGGATTTCACTCTACAAAGAATGAAATGATAAAATTGAGAATCTTATTGTCATGAGTTGATCACTGGAACATATTTGATTGATCTCACCATGTTACTAAAGATTTCAACTAGGATATCTTAAAATTACCAAGATCAAATGGCGCACCCGGGTGACTCTTAGAGCAAAAGTAAATGAGTGGCCATTGCTATGAGCTCCAACTTTTGTCTGCTGAGATCCCTGTATTTCAGAGGGGTGATTTCATATTCACTTTTTTGAATCTATTGAGAATTGGCTCAGTTGTGGAGTTTTTGTGACTTGAAAGTGGAATGTTACATGGCCATTCTACAAAGAATGTACTGATGAAAAGAATCTTATTGTCATGAGTTGACACCTGAATCATGTTTGATTGATTTTACCATACTACTCTAGGTTCCAACCAGAATATCTTGGAATCACCTGGTGAAAATGGAGCACCCGGGTGAATTTGAGAGCAAAAGTGAATTAGTGGACATTGCAGTGAGCTCCAATTTGTGTCTGCTGAGATCCCTAGATCCTACAGGGGTGATTTCATATTCATTTGTTTTAATCTGTTGAAAATTGGCCCAGTTGTGGAGCTTTTGTGACTTGGAATTGGGAACTTAGATGGTAAATTCCATAATACCATGGATTTATTGGTGGAATTCAGAAACTCATTGTTATTCGTGTGCCCTTATATTATCTCTGATCAATCTCATCATTCTTCTCAAGGTTTCAACCAGAATACCTTGAAATATTTGTTCAGAATAGCTTGCTTGAGTGACTTCGAAAGCGAAAGCTGATCTTGGGTATGCTACGAGCTCCCAATTATGTTCGTTGAGATACTTGTATTCCAGCGGTGTGATTTCATCTTCATTTCAAGGAATGTCATGAATGTCATGAATGTATGTACTCCAATAATATCTTCATAGCTTCTATCTGTATTTACTGATTTCTAGTTGTTTATTATTAATCTTGAACTTTGTATCCCAAAATTTTTGGAACAAATTATCTTTGTCGAGTTGCTCCGCATGAAATTCTGGAATTGTTTTGAGTCTCAAATAGAGTCGAATTTGAGTCTACAATCTGAAGAATACCTAAAACATGAGTAGTGATACTAACATCATGAATTCTTTCAGGTCCAGCGGTAACATTAGTACATGACTTTGGCCAACGAGAGGCAGTTAGGTGTCAGAATCAAAACAGATTTGAACAGGTTTTCTTTTCTTGGAACTGACAAAGTAACTCAAGGATGTGTAGAGATGTGCATACGAGTGATTGCTTGGAGAAAAAGTTACCAGGGAAAATATTTCTGCAAAAATCACTTCACTCGAAATGAATACACATATGTAGTACAAAAATGTGTTTTTAAGAGTGAAAGTGATAGTTCAACAAAAATGACACATAAAAAATTCACTTGAATGCAAGTATATAGAAAATGTGAGCCCCAGCAGAATTATCATTAGATGTCGCATAAAATAGTATATTTCGCACCGAGTTCATGAGGTTGTAGCTCGCTTTTGAGCGATCGGTTTTCGACCCGAGCCGGAGGCGAGGGTTGAAATGATCGCTCGGAAGCGGGGAACCTCGTGTGCGAGGCGCGAAAGTTATTTTTCGCAATTTTGTAGGCACTCAAACATCGGAAAATTGCGAAAAATATACTTGAATGCAAGTATATACAAAATGTGAGCCCCACCAGAATAATCACTAGATGTCACATAAAAAATATACTTGAAAGTATATAAAAAATGTGAACGGGAACCTTTATTTTTCGCATCAGTAATCTCCATCATCAGTATAACTTGCAGATAGCAAGGTATTCAGTCATGAGTCTATGTATGCATCAAGAAGCATGGACTCGAGCATAGAGATACAGCTATTATGTATAAATCAGGTCGTATTGCGACTGATATGTTGACTAATTGTCGAGTTACATTCTCTCCTGAGTCACGATACCCCTCCGCCCCCGTCCTTATGATATATATAGGATATCTAAACCAACCTTCCTTACTCATAGCACGGTCCGCTCGGTCGGTAAAAGTCAGCTTTCACATGCCCTTAAGGGTAACACAGCGTCTTAAATGAGATTTGACTGTAGCTTGTGAATCAATTCAGAATTATCGGTTTGCTCAACATGAGATGAGAAATTATTTCTGATCAACCACAGCTGTCGGATCCATTCCACTTTTTATCAATTTGCATTCTGAAGCGCTTGAGCAAAAGTGAATACCCAAGGAATCTTAGGAATAATATCTCAAGATTCTGGCTGATATTAATATCCTTCATTCATGTCCTATATTCCGAGTGATTAGGAGTGAACTAAAATTGAGAAAATAAAATAATCGAAAAAATGTTTTTAAAAATTCGCTTTTATGTGAACCGCTAAGCATGATAGCATACAAAATTTGAAGAAAATGGAAACCATTATCTACGTTTCTGTCATAAACAAAGAGTAAGTCGGTTGACGTCCAGCTTCACAAATTCCATGATTTCGAGATATCAAAATGGTGAAAGCGTGGTTTGATTAATGAAAACTATTCTTGATGTGTCAAGTTTACAACCCACGCTTTTACCATTTTGATATCTTGAAATCATGGAATTCGTGAAGCTCGATGTCAACTGACTTCCTCTTTGTTTATGACAATAACGTAGATAATGGTTTCCATTTTCTTCAAATTTTGTATGCTATTATGCTTAGCGGTTCACATAAAAGCGAATTGTTAAAAAAATTTTTTTGATTATATGCAAATCTACCTTATCGGTATAATTTGCATATTTGAATGGTCATGGTTCCTTGATTGATCTCATCGAAAGATTGGCACAAGCGATGAGAGAAGGCTTCCCCGAGCGAGTGAATTCGCAATCGCCTGGGTGGTCTAATTGGTTAAGGCGCCGGTCCGGAGTACCGGAGATTGCGAGGTTCAAGTCCCGCCCGAGGAAGAATTTTTCCATCTCTTGGCCAATCTTTCAATAAAAAATTGAAAAATCCAAAAAAATAAAAAATCTCTTCGTGATGCAGCCACTATAAAAGTGGAGCCTCGAAGGTCGCAGTTTGACATTTGTCAAACTGTGATCGTCGCCTGAGCGCGACGATTATAAGCGGCTTGAAAGAATGATAAATTCATTCATTAAATGTATAAACATTTTATGATTATTTAAAAAAAATTATTTTCATTAGCGTTCTTGAAAGAACCCCAAATTCCAATAATTTGGGGGAACTATGTAAGGTATGGAATCCCGCTGTAAATTTTAAACGTGAGTTATTCAGATATATAACAGTCGCTCTCCAGAGCTTTTATGCAGGTCAACCATGTAAGTAGAATCAATTATCATCTATCATTTCATAAATACAATAACCTCACGTATCATTATTGTGTGGGCAAACCCTTAGCTTGAACTGCTGCTTTTTTATTTGATATTTTTTATTGCTTATCGCACGCATGGGTTTTCGTTGTAACATACATATAGCTATATGCATACATAGCAAAAGTTGTAGAGTAGGGTATTTCCCCCGTTAGAGCCATTTCTACAGACAATCATATACTTGCACGCAAGCACATTCTTTTGTAGTTTTTCAAGTCACCGATACTTCAATACATAACGGATATATGTGTGTCGCGTAGTTTACAGGCCGCTAAAGTTCGAGCCGCCTAAATATGTGAGTCAAGTGGGGATGCTCGTCAAACTGCTGAGGTATCGCAGCAGCAAGGACCCGGTGCGACAAGCACTTCTCGTTCTAAAGTCCAAGAGGAAGCAACGAGATCTCCAGGGCTCCCGCCAGGCTTGACACACAGTGCCGCAGAAGCCATCCACTGGACTCTTGGCCAATCGACCACGCCGTTTCCCAGCCATCCATCACCAACGTTGCACCAGGTCCTCGCAGTCACGAGCACCACCACTTGACCGATCTAAATTCCATTAGATCAATTTTTGCGACGTCAGTAGAGTGATCAAGTGAAAAGTGAAAATTGTGAATATTATATGCACACTTCATCTCTGGGTTTCCGAGGTGAATAAATTAAGTGGGTAATTCTGGATATACGCGTCCCAACGCTTGGATGCGATATCCAGGAATAATCATCATCATCCGCGTCGCGAGGGTGGGAAAATATCAGTCCACCTACCAACAGTTGTACGAGCCAGACTCGAAATTCCGTATGAAATCGACGATCGACCGATTTATTCCTCTCTAATTTTTCAAGTAAAATTACCGGAATTTTGAGCCAGTTCTTCTAAAAAGAAGAACACTGCGCAGGCAAACAGCAACGCAACCAAGCGACTTGGTATTCGTACCGTGTTAGGGTATCAAATCAGTGGGTTGGTGTCGTGCTAAAATCAATTAAAATCAGTAGAGTAATTTTTAAAATCACTTAAAACCAGTAAAATGCAGCAAGGGCTAATATCTATGTAAAGACAGCCCATAGATAATTTCTCTTCGCTTTGGAATGTTTGCAGAATAATCTGAATCAATTTACAAGGTACAGAGGCATATTGACGTGAAGTGAATCCAGCTGGCCGAGAAGAATATAAAAATCAAGAAAATTAGCTCCTTTTGAGCAGAAACTATGTACGCCGTTTCACACGGTGGGATTGGAGATGTTCAGAAGCTTTTAAATTCAAATATACAATTTTCTCAAGTATTATAATTCAAATTCTGACAATATACGGTTATGCTATTTTACCTATATTCTTAGACAATTGTCATTTCAACTATGAACCCTATATCCCCATGAATATCTTAATATATTGGTATTTCAACCATAAAAATCTTCATTTTTTTCAATTTCCAAGAGAAATTATTTGAGAATTTATTTTCGAGTATATAAGTCTTCAAACTCTTAGATATGGTATTTTTCTAACAGAATTCACTTATAAGAAAAACCTACTACCACACTGATCGACAGGTAGGAGCGTCGATCCATTGCATTTTTGAAATATAGAAATATATATTTTTTGCGTGTAATTCATTCAGTGCGCCATCAAGTCGAGTTCTTTCGACGAAACAATCATTCAGTCACCTAGAATAGACAGTTACTGATAAATTTAGCTTGACCTCACCAAAATCCATCAAGATTTGTGGCTGTTATAACAAAAATACGCATACGATCTATTAGAGCTTGTTTTAGACGATATTTTTGCATATATTGCACATAGCTCATATACAGCTTATATATATTCACTATTTTTTGCTTTCAATAATCAAAAGTGTGGTAGATAGAAGTAGTTTGCACTGCTATAATTTGTGCATGGTACAATAATCCCCGGTTACATCAATTTCTTGGAGATAGAAGCTGAATGCGGCTAGACGGCAGAGCGTAAGTAAATCGCCGAGGGTATCACCGGACCGGTGTCTCATCGTTGACAAGAATAATATTATATGCAGGATTGGTACATATACGTTTGTCGTTCGTATTCAATTCTATCCAATTAAATCCGATACTTACACTTGAGACATCAAGATTATCAACACCACCAACTGCATGGATGCAGGGGAAGGGCTCAAGGCTCTGGTTCAGAGTAGGTGGGTCATCTCGCTTCGACCATCCTTCTTTTTCAATCAAACTGCCGTGGTTACTGACTGGAGACGTGGAATCGACCTTTGCAAGGGATTATTTGGAAGGAAATCGGCTTAGCTTTCGATTGGAACTACTTTGAGATTCGTACAATTACGCGCATGCGCAGAAATTGCTGTTTCCTGATTGTTCAGAGAGTGAAAATCAGAATATTAACCAGGAAATGCAAGAAACAGCAAAAATAGCTTCCGACTACAGTAGAACCTGTGAAGTTGGACACTCTCTTTGTTGGACAACTCATTAAGTTGTACCCCTCACTAGGAATCCAGAAATAGTATTTCAAATTATGAAAACCTTCAAAGTTGGACATTTCAAATTATATGACGTATACTTGGACGTTCACCAGCTCACGTTATCAGGATAAGTCTGTATTGTCTACTGACCATCTCATAATATGATGTACGCACATAAGTACATAGTGTGAAAAATGTGAACAACCGCGCTTGTAGTTAACTGTCTCTAAAACGACGATTCCGAAATGCTTCAAGGAAGCAGTCTTCTAGAACCTGCAGGATGACATCTTTCAAGAAGATTCCATGGGGGAATGGTGAAAAACAAATCTTATAATTGATAATTCAATTGTTCAATTTTCTTTACAGATGTTCGAATATAATATCTGGAATTCTCAAGTATGGCTCAGCTATCTATCGATTCCTCAATAATAATTAATGGACATATTACGGTCATTTTGAGTCATCTATTGAATATTTGGAATGACGAACGGTTAAGTGACGACATAATTGGGAATTGCATTGTTCAATCTCTCAATACAGATGTTCGAAGTATATAACTCCAATCCTCAAGTAGGGTAAATGTACCAATTACTGTTTCCGACCCAAATACTGCGCGATCTTGGGAATGTTATGATACAAAATTATTGTCGTCAGAAGCTAGGTCCAAAAAAATTCGGGAGATATGTGGAGTTGCACTGCTTAAATTGCAGGTGGAATCGTGTTCCCACATTCATTTAGAGATTATTAATAAATTCAGACAGTCACGATCCCTGCAGTAATTAGGACAAGAGTTCTGGTGAGCTGATGCACCAATTACTGCTCTTCTTTAACATGGACAATTATTGATTCATCACACAACCAGTGAACTGCACAGATTCCTTGTCTGAGCTTTAGAAATTGAAAGTACCGCCATGATCTGTCGCTGAAGAAAATTCCTATGAAAATTCGCGTCTTATCGGAGGAGCAGTAATTAAGACGCTTATCGAATTACAATGCGCCTATATTATAGGTTAGGAAATGCCTGCGCTCAGGTCCTTCGCACTTGTATCAAATTCTCTTGCCTATTGGGCTAGAAGACGAGTTGACGACTTGAAGTTAGATGATAGGTAATACGTAGGTAGTCGTCAACTCGTCTTTTAGTCCAAATCGCAAAATTATTGGGGAAGAGAGCGAATCACTTTCAACGTGCACGCTGCACGGGCAGCGGTGCTGCACGGTGACCGCATGCCCTTCAGAAATTGTGATTTGGGATGCGTATGTGCATTATCCATGCATATGTGAATGGCTGACTATCTATTTATCTATGTTTTATTAGAAATAAAGTTATCGAAGAGCATGTGTGTCCTGCGGGATTATAAGATTGCGCACAGTAACTGGGACACGATAATTGGGACGGGAGCAGTAATTGGTGCACAGTAATAGGAATAGCACGCAGTAATACCAGCAATTTTTTTTCTTCACAAAACTATCGATATTTTCGGTCGAGTAGATGCAATATCTTTGAAAATTCTATGGAACAGTCCTGGACAGCCAATAAACAAAATCGAACCCCGAAATCGGAAATTCTTCTCATAATGTAAAGAATATACTGCGTCAAAGTTGGAGTCAAAATAAAAAACGCAGTAATTGGTACATTTACCCTATGAGTCATTTATTAATTTGTGAGTGAATGAGTGTTTATATTATGGATGTTCAGATTTATTCATTGAGTGACTTGACGTTACGACAAGTTGATTTTTTGCCATGTCCGTGTATGTTGGACACCTCGCTATATTGGACACTTTTCTTCGAAACCAAACTGTCCAACTTAGACAGGTTCTACTGTAATTTCATCGCGATGATTGTGCGGTTTTGCATGAGAAATTTTGAAAAATTCATAAAAGATAGATTTTTGAGATAATCAGGCTAGCCCGATTCTCCCAGATTTTGCCTAGTCGGGACTTGAAATAGGTGTACGAAAATTCTCAAAGTCATTTCCGATAAATTTTTCCAAGATCTTTCGAATGACGCAAACCGCGTTGCATTATCTTGAGCATAGCCTGAGATAGATCTAATTTAGTGAAAAGAGATCATGATTTTCATGTTCTGGTGAAATCAGAAAGCAAAGCAGAAATAGCTCCGCAAGCGTTTCCGCAATTTTCCCGGGCCCTCCTAGTGAATGAATACTTCACATTATGGGCCACAGAAACGAGTTAAGGTCTCAAAATACCGATCCGAGACATCACCATTTTTCATGTTGTTTTGAATGAAATTCATCAGCTCCGACGTTATATCACCTAGAGAGACTTTCTCAAGCTCATCTTAAGGCTGACAATTTCTATTCTTTCCCCGTTCGAATGAAGTGAAAATCGTCAAATTGAATATTCATGTCACGAAAATCCACCAGAACAACCCACTAGATTGACCTCAATCTCCTTCCAATGATTTTTCAGTAGGTAATGAAGTCCTCTTCATTTTGTGCTATTATCGTTTAAACTTTGATATGACAGTTATTTAGAACCACGGTTTGAGCGCAAACTTGTGATTTCTTAGCGTCTCCGGGGTGAATTTGGCCACCACAGCTGCCACTTCCAACGACAATTTGAACGACAACTTGTCATTTCTTGGGTCGTCCAGGGTGTCTCTGGCCACTCCGGATCTCAATTCTAACAGAAATTTGAACGTAAACTTGTCATTCCTCTTGTTTTTATACACTTTTATTACACTTCACCGAGTTGGTGTTTCCTCCGTCCTAGATCTCGTAATTTTGGTCATATCACGTGACTTCCGATAATTAACTTCCGGCTAGTCGCTCCATTTGATCTCGTGGGTGTGCACTGTTGTGGGTGGTGATCAGAATACATAATATCGTGTCATTTTAATCAGCGCAGTGTTAAATTATTTGATTAATAAAGAAAAACTATTGGTGCCGGCCTCGGGCCTTCCACGTGGCAGGCGAGGAATGCCGCAAATCGTCTGCTGCATGTTTGTGACTTCGCGACTTCGCGACATAGTGGCGCCTTAGCTCATTCTCGGGAAACCCGCTGCACACACGCGTCTCAGATGCTCATGTATTGCATTGCACTAGGCGCAGTTCATGAAAGTGTATTTTAAAAATTCTTTTTAACTCTTTCTTATTTGTATTATTTGGTCATCCGCGTCAACTTTGGCCACTCGCCCAGGCTGACTCTGGACATCCCAGAATAGCCAGCTTGATCCATACAGGTATAAGAATGCTAATATTCGGTCACCTCTATGGCTTGATTTCGTTAATCAAACGAGGGTGGCAAGTCTCAAATTCGTCGGCATGATCTTGTATGACTTTCATGTTCTGTCTCTGGACCTCTTTGCGATCAGAAAATGTGATCTAAGGAGGAAATGACGGTTTCTGTGTTGAAAAGCTCGAAGACTTCGCGGTGCTCAACGAAGGTCGCCAAAGTCACCCTGGATGCCGGATCGATTTTGACTACCTTGTTTCTTATTATCCTCAAGAATGCAGATGGGTGAAATTGCATCCTGATCACATCATCTGAAAGAGGACGTTAAGAGGTGTCATACGACCTAAGATACATATAGAGATGGTCGGAAGATCGCAATGAGAATCGGATCAGGACTCCAAAATGGTCAAAGCCGGCCCGGTTCACGGTATTTTGACATTGTGACTAAGACGTCGGTTCCCCAGAAGTTTTTTACATATTTCTCCCCTTTTATTCGAGCCTTTTCAGGCCATCTCTTGGAAACCTGTGAAGCTATCAACTGTGGCTTGTAGGGACTTGTGTGAACTCCTGTTTCATACTCGTCGTGTATACATTTCAGAGAACTTACTTGTCTAGGAGATTCATACATCTGAATCTCGACACACTTAACAACTACTAACAGCAAAGGCTCTGTAGTCAGAGCACACATAGAAGGAAAGATACCCAATCAATGATACTTCACACCACCCAATCACATTGAAGAGTCGTAAACATCAATCAACCGGTTTGGAATGTCAGCGAGCTGAGGTTGATTAGACCGAAATGGGTGGTCACCCATCCAAGCACTAACCGCGCCCAACAATGCTTAAATCCAATGATCGGAAGAGCTGACACTCAACAACCCCACGAAAGCGCCGGTATCTCTTCTTCAACCATGAAATGGAAACTGGTACTCACAAGGGGAGTCCGGAGTCTCCGGGTCCTGAAATCTCACCAAAATTTTTTTACAGTTTCGTACCACCTACAATATGAAGAACCCAAAGCAACTCTTTCAAATGGGCCTCCCGTTCAGAGTTACAGCCTATGACATTAGCATTGCCCATATAGTCCCATGTTAAAAAGTGATATACATAGATATACTAGCAATGTTGACGTTTCTGGCTGTAGCTCAGAACAGAAGGCCCATTTGCCAGAGTTGCTTTAGATTCTTCATATTCTAGGTGGTACAAAACTGTGAAAAAATTTTGGTGAGATTTCAGGACCCGGAGACTCCGGACTCTCCTAGTCAGTGAAATCAACGACTTTTTTTGACTCAGAAAGAGCTCTTTACAGTTATACCGAAATTGAGGAGACTCAAGTTTGAACATTTATGTATCTGTGATTGAACTTATAGATGCCAAGGCGGTGAAAAAACTATTTGATATCTTCATAAGCTGAAATGAGAGTATTATTGAGTCAGTTTATCCGCAATACTTTATAAATAATGTTCCTCTACGAAACACCACTAACCTGGGCAAATGACTCCATGGAAAGAATCGAAATTTTACCAGCTGTTAAAACAGACTTGAAATGTGATCGTTGCATGACAGATAGTAAATATTTCCTCTCGGCTGGGCTGACAAGATACCAATCACTGAAATACCTACAATGACAAAAAAAATTTGATCTCAATTCCAACCACAAAATACAATCCATGCATGCAAATCAAGTGAAAAATGTTTTATTGGTATACTTACACGGAATGAAGCGTTTCCTCACTAGAATCAATTATCTTCTGACCAAACCCATTCGTTATCATGAGGATTATGTATACACATATAATGACACATATCATGAGACATTTCTTTAAGAAAATTGCGTGACCATGGAGAACCTAGACATTTGATTTGGGTAAGATAGGGGTTTAGTCATGATTGTGAAATAGTGAGATTCCATACGCACGTAACAGTACAAAGCCACTAATATTAGTACACCAGCGATTTGAGTTGTCAAAACTAGTGAGTTGCACGCTCGTTCTAAGATATTTGTTAGCCTAGAACATCGACGACTTGTGATAGGTAACGATGAAATCTGATCCATTATGATATATGGGCAGATCTTACTGAATTATTCGATTGTGCAGAATTACCGCTTTTCTGAGATTATCGATTCTGATATACATCGAAGGAACTCTACGTGACCCTTGAAGGACTTGACTTGATGCGATGATGGTTCTGAACCTATGACTGAATAATTTTCATATCAAAGATCAAGTAGCATATGAGAGCAGCTTTGGTAATGATCAACATAATTCATTCGTTGGAATCACGTGTGTTTCGCAGTTCTTATGAGTCATTAGCACTTTTTCACGAAATATTTCCATGTGATAGCACCATTATGGATATAATTCATGTCTCGGACCATTCCAAATTTTCCATGTAAACCGAAACTGGTCACTGGTCTACGAATTATTCAGAATTTCTTCGGATTACATGCGGGATTTGATATTGAATATAGAAAGATAAACAACTGGGAACCTCGTTGGGGCTGTCCGTAAGATACAAGTATTGAACTCAGAAACTTAACACCTGTCTGCAAAAATGAGAATTAGGCTTACCTGAATCGTCTAGGAAGTTCATAAAACTGAATTTGTCATGGACCGATTTGATTATACTAGGGAGAATAGTTTAAAAATTTTGTTTTGTGTTTTGTTTGTGGTTCTCGTGTTACTTCTCCTATATGTTTTGCGACAACGAAGAAAAAGTGATGTACATAATATTCATAAAACGCATTGCTCGAAGCTCTATGGACTGATCTTATAAGGAGTTTTCTCCCGAACTGAACGATGATTGAGCAATGATTTTGCAAAAGAGTTGGATGCTCATAAATCGCGTGGAATTATTTTTCTCTGGTCTCTAATTTTTCTTCCTGAATCGAACTCACTCTCATCAAACTTTGAGCTTATGATTTTGTATCAGTTGTGCAATCGTTCAAAATAGTTCCAAAATATTACCTCACAATGGAGAAGAAAGCGCAGATTTGTGTCACGCTGATCAAAAATATTCCAGAAACTCCACTCAACGCTATAACTACAGCAAACAGCGACAAGAAAAAGTGAATGCAAGTGACGTAAAAATGTTCTTTTTGTTCGAATAATACGTAATCCAGATGTATTATTATGGGTCGTGCTCTCGTATCGTTTATTAAAGGAAACATTGTATCCAACATAAATGTCAGTGTTGGAATTGAGATGGTAGCAATCAAACTCATGGTCGTGCAATATGCTGGAATGGAAATTAATATATTTTTAGATCTGTGCCAATGGAATATCTTTAATGATGGATTGTTTTGTCAAGGAGGAATTCCCAGCTCCAACAGGTGATCGATGCATTTGCCACATCGATGGATTTAGTCAAATCCAATAATTTTGAGCATCCAGTTGAACGAAACACCGGAGCATAAAAATATCAGATTTATTGGCACTGTAAGGGTGTGGTTACATTAGCTGGCCATCTTGGATTTGACGTCACGTTGATCAATGACTCTGCATAAATGCAACAAGAACACATAGCGTCAAATCTAAGATGAACAGGCAAGTACAGACTCAGTTCAAGCGCACCCTCAGATAGACAAAAGCCACGGTTGCCCGGATCCGTCATCTACTGTGTTTTGGCTCATCGAATTTCATAATTTTGCCGAGGGCTTTGACGCTCACATTTAACATGAAAGGATAATGTAATATATAAAATATTATTAGTTCACTTTGGAAAGGCCAGCATGTACACTGGTGAAACATTGGCTTATGCCTAAAAAAGATGGATCCTCACACCCGTCTAATCTCTACTTTCGAGAAATTAAAATTCTCACGGGAATCTACTCAATGCTATGCAAGAATGCCAGATAGAACTCGCCTTTGCAAAATACTCTCATTCAAAATCGTTCTTAATCAGTACATCACCTGTGAAACCCATGCTGATAAGATAACCCATCCTCGAGAGATCGATAAATCGACTTCTTTCTGCATTTTCAAGATGCTGCAAGCTCGTCAGTATCTCAGAATGCAGTTGTTGGAATAACTATGGGATAAATATCATTAAAATCGATCGAATAATTTTGTACTTTTACAATAACACGTTCTTGTCAGTGCTCCGATGGAACTTTTTTATGTCTTCGAAAGGATGAAAACAAAAATTCATCAAAGTCATATCAAAATTGCAAAATCTGGGCATGAAAAAGTCTTGGTATTCCACCATCACCTTTATGCATTACCATTGATTCAATTAATCTACCCAAATCAAGTTCCTCTCAAGAAAAGCAATGACGCTCGGAAATAATACATCATTGACCTGAGCGCTCAGTTCGGGCAATTAGCAGACAGATGCCCCAAAATAGTGGCCCAAAAAGCCATTCGCCCGAAATCGTATTGCCTGAGAATCATCCACCCGAATATTTTAACCCAAATCCATTCGCCCGAATGCTTAAGCCCAAAAGAATTCTATTGAAATAAATCACCCCAAGCTGCTCGATAGGCACAAATGAAATACCACGGTTCAATAATAAGTTACTCAAGCAAAAAGATATTTGATGAAGGAAAATCTATTTATAGACCGAAGTTATGATGAATGATGTCAGAATTATAATCAAGTACTAGGTATTCACCGCGCGCAAGCGCGCGGATCGTCTTCGTTTTGATCGGTAACTTTTTGAATGCAAAAATATTCTGAGGTTCTAAAAATATGTATTCCAGAGACTATTGATAGCTTGTTACTGGAATTATATCCGAATTACAGCTCCTCCATAAGAACAAAAAACTGCCAATCTCTCGATTCTTGAATTCACTGATAGACCATTGATTTTGCCGGAATAAGGATGAGCTCCTCGCTCCTTAAATCCATAACCGAATGGTTCCTAATTGTTATCATCATTATACAGTGCTCTTATGAGTCTCAGATAACAACGCTACATGTAATTTTTTCGATACACTGTGCGTAAAAGTGCACTTTGCGCACAGTTTGTCGACTTTTACTCACAGTTTATCGAAAAGTATAGTTAGATACACGGGCGCAAAACCTATTATTCGCATCCTCGTGATGATTCCGACCCTCGCCTGCGGCTCGGGCCGGAAACCAATCACTCGGCCGCGAACGAAACGTTTTACGCCCTTGTATCGAAATGTACTATTTTGTTATTCTGTGCGCAAAAATGGCCATTTAGACGCAACTGTGCGTGTGCAAATAGCGAATTTGCACATTATTCCGACACATTTGTGTGCAAATATTTTTTCACGCAGTGCGCAAATGAGGCATCAGTGCGCAAATACTCGTTTGCGCACTGCGTAAATGAAGAACAGTGTGCAAATGAGGCATTTGCGCACTGTGCAAATTTCGTTTGCGCACTGGACTTGAGTTGTTTTCTGATCACTCTATACCATCATCGATCTATATATCATCATCATACATAATTGTGAAGAATATCTAACTTCGATCTTTCGAGCACCGGCGACAGTTTTGAGCAACGTGGTAACATATTATATGGGCTATAGAGTTTTTTCTGATATATTTCTCAGAATTTTTTTTCAGTCGGGGCCCCCTGCACCCCCGCCGGGGCTCCGCCCCTGGACCCCCTCCTCCGCCCTCCTGTGACCCCGTCATGCCATGTTCCTCTGAATGCTTGAGACGCATTGATCATTCGTTGTAGGTGATGCTTCGGTCACTCCTCGCTACTGTCAAAATTTTTCAGAAAGTCGTCATGGATCCCAAGTAGTTCAAATGAAAATGGTTCATAATTTGTTTGAGGAGGAAAAAGGACTCCGAAAGTTCTTACACACCAATGCGAAAAAGGAACAAAGTCCGTCAACTCTCGAGATGACGCCCAAATCTCACAGCATCCCCTAATTTTTTGATGTGTTTTAGGAGGCGGGTTACATTTTTGCTCACAGAAATAACAAAAAATATCGTAAGCAACTCGGGCGCCGACATTTGCGCACTCGTCCCCGCAACTCGTGTGCAAACCTTCCATTTGCGCTTAGTTTTGTCGTTCACGCAGTGCGCAAATGAGCCATTTGCACACTGCGTAAACGATGAAACTGTGCGTAAATGAGGCGTTTGCACACTCGTTGCGGTGACTCGTGCGCAAATATCTGTTGGCGCCCATATTTGCTTAATAGATATACTATTTCAAAACAAATCTGAGCCACAATTATGACCGATTCTCCACTAAATGCTCTCAATATTCCTCACTCCTCCAATACGATGAACACTGGAAGATGTAGGAATTTCATAGAATTGAAAACTCCTCAGATTCACAACTTATCTGTTGTAAGACTCCACAATATGCACATGACTTCTTATAAGACTTATCTTCATTGCTCTCATTTTTACTCAGCAAGACATGAAGAAATGCAGACACGTCGACTATTTTACCGAGCGGGTGGAATGCATATAACTCTCACCAAAGATGGGAGGCAGATCACAATCAAAGGGTCAGACCATGATTTAGTCATCCTGGAAACAGGCAACCAGACATACTCGTCCGATAGACGGCCGCGTATAAGTATAACACGCGTGGCATCGACGTTCATACGCACACTCATACGAAGCAATCCAAGATGGACGAATATGTTGTCGAAACTTTTTGGTAGTGGTTGATAGCTCTTGACTCTAAAGAAACGGACATTAGATTTCACCAACGTGAACGTAGCTGCACTCCTAATTCGATGCTTTCGAGAAATTAATCGATCAATCGCACAATCGCAATTTGTGATAGGACTAGGAATTTAAGACGCGCGCAAGCGCGCGGATTTGTTATTTTTGATTTGTTATTGTTACCCGCGATATCGCTATTGTTGCCTGCGATTCCTTTCCTGAATCCACGACGAACGAGTTTTCGCGCCACATCGCTCGAACAGGAACAGCAGGATTCCCTCGCGCGTGATCTCTCCGGGAATCCCCTCCCCTTTGATTGAGAGAGCCATGGATGGATTGTATTTGCTATTTTCGATTTGTTATTGTTACCCGCGATTTCGTTATTGTTGCCTGCGATTCCGTTCCTGATTCTACAATAAACGACTTTTGAGGACGAACAGACTTCGATTCGGTGATTTATTCCCATGGAATATGGACCAAAGACAACCGCGCGCGCGATGGGATTTTGCTCACTCGTACGTGCTCCGGATCATGTTTTGTTCCATTTAAGTTTTCGCGCCACATCGCTCGAACAGAAACAGCAGGATTCCTCCGCGCGCGCACTCTCCGGGAATCCCCTCCCCTTTGATTGAGAGAGCCATATGAATGGATCGTCGAGACGTCTAAATTGTGTCTTCTGCTGGCGCCTGCGTGGCCGATGTACAGTGTAAACATCCAAAATCGGGTTACACATATACAGTTTTACCAAACTAAATCTGTATCAAGGCACCAATCAGCGCGGGGACACTCACACCAATGCGATTTCACACACGTCACACACTCTTGCGAACTCGCGAGATTTCACACCGACGACGATCAGCTGATCTTCGACCCACGACTTTCGATTAAATGCGGAATAGGATAGGGAATAGGGGATGGTATGTATGTATAGTACATTATCCCACCTTGAGGTGGGACCCCGTCTGCTGTTCGTGAATTAGTACAAGGAAAAATAATATAATAATAATATAGTAATATTGTAATAGTACTTATGACTATACGCTCAGGCAATACTAATGCTCTTGTACATAGCAATATAATTTGAATTTGTGAGTGTAGTGGACTCACTAGGGATAAGTTGATAGGCGTTAGACACCCACCAAACAATGAATGTTGCTACAACGTTCCTGGGAAGTTGTCCTGTCAACCTGGAAACGTTCCGCCAAAGGTCGGGAAACGCGTTGCCGACACGTTGGCGCAACGAAAAAATGTCTACGAGATGTATGTTGTCTCGACGTTTCCAGAACGTTTCTGGGACGTTTCAGTGGTTTTTCAAAGGTTGCATAATGGTTTCCGAGATGTTTCCGGTGCAACCAATACTAAGTTCGGGTTCACTATGACGCCTAAATCTTTGACCGTGGTGACGAAATCCAGCTCCACGCCATTGATCTTCATCTTGGGGAGATTTTCTAGATCAATACGACCAAATAGTTTCTTTGATTCAAGAACAATGACTTTGGACTTCCGTTCATTCAATGCAAGTTGATTACGTGCTGCCCAATTTGCCATTGATTGATCATACAAGTTTAGCTTCTCAAGCGTGCTGAGTATGTCATCTACGGTGCAGTGCAAAAAGATTTGAGAATCATCGGTAAATAGTACGCCCGCAGTGTCTTTCGAAACACTTGGCAAATCATTGATCGAGATCGCAAATAGGAGGGGACCTGAAATAGAACCTTGAGGAACACGAGAAGCAGCTCGTAAGAAGTCTGAAAACTTTTTTCTTGAATCAATCACTGCGTGAAGCCTGTCCCCGAGATATGAGTAGAGCCAACTGACAACCCTGTCGGAAACTCATGAGGAATAGAGTAAAAGGCCTTTGAAAAATCAAAGAGCACGAGAAAAGTGATCTTGCGTTCATCCATAGCTTTCCTGACATCGTCCATCACTCGCAGAAGAGCTGTTTGGGTATTGTGCCCCGGTCTGAAACCTGTTTGTCGCTCATGTACCAGAAAGTTCAAGATAATTGGATAGTTGAGCATGAACTAGCCGTTCAAGAATCTCAGAAGGCTCGGGGAGTTGGGCGATGGGCCTGGTGTTGGATGGGGAGGTGGGTGTTTCACATTTGAGTAATGGCAAAAGAAGGGTAGGCGTTGGGAAGAAAGCATGCTCTTGGCTGGAATTGCTGGCTTCGGTGAGAGGGATAATAATACGAGGTTGTGCTATTTTTATGATCTCAGCTGATACGCCATCAAAACCGGACCCTTTGGAAGAAGCTTTGAGTACAATTTTTGCTACTTCATCCGAACTCACAGGGCGAAAGTCAAAGAAAGGGAGAACTTGGTTTCCAAGGATTCTCAATAAAGCAGTTTCGGGTAGAGGATTAGCTCGATTAACAACAGTTGCATAATGCTGATATAGTTGTTCAATTTTAAAAAAGTTGTAAGGGGACGATGCTGTCAGGTTGGTTACATTGAGTCTCTTTAGGGCTTGCCACTCGGCATTCACCGTATTGGCAGAAGACAGGGTTCTTTTGATGTATTGATTCTTGGCGACGTCAAGAAGGTTGCAGACTTTGGATCAAAAGAGTCTGAATCGCTGATGGTTCACACTCTTATCCGAGCGTTCAGCTGTGAGATATGCAGCGTCGCAATCTTCCATTTTGGACAGAATTGAAGGTGTGACCCAGGGTCTGTTCTTTGTGGCACGAGCGAAGCGAGTGCTGTAAGTCCTTCGGGACAAAACTACCCATTTGCACGCGGTCTCATACGATATTTGATAGCACGAGAATCCAAAGATCATGTTAAAAGTTGCGATTTCTAGGTAAGAAGGCTATAAATATTTATTGTTTTTTTAATAGTCTGGGTTTTGAGGAGTTCAGATACCTTTGCAGAATCAAAGTACGCCAATGCATAACCAATTGAAACAGCGACAAGAACGACAGAACTCGTCAAGTTTTCCATCATAATGTCATAATCAACTCCCCACATCTGAACGAGATGCGTAACCTACATGAAATGTAAAGTTTGAGAATCATCAAATTAAGAATATTGCATCATATATATTTGCTGTCAAGGCTTACGACAGGTATGATACTCGAGATCAAGATGCCTTCGTTCATGAAAAACAATAATCGTTTTATGCTAGGCCTCTGATGAGGATGCAATGCTGCTAGTTGCAAGTAGAATTCATTATGTCTACCGTAGAAACTTTCAGATATATCTGTTTCATATCTTTTGAACAACTTGTGTAAGAAATCATGCATGTTGAAAGAGTCTCCGAAAAGAGTCTTTTATGGAGTTCATGTAATATTATTCCAAAACGGAGGAAAATTCCAGATATTAGTTGAACCGATGTGGTTGTGGCTTGATTCCTGTTTCAACCGTACTTATTTGTTGAATGCCAAGGATGAATCTATCATTCAAGCGAGCGCACAACGAACTAAATTTGATTTTTATCTTAGAATATATTCGCCTCTGAGTTACATTGGATGGCCTTTCTTATCAAGATATTCGAAAAAAACACTTTCTGGAAGAGTACTTTCGCATTCCACATCAATGATGCACGGGTTTCGATATTTCAAATGATAGTACCGTCTCAAGACATTCACTCTCAGAAATATATTTCAACCTTAACCTTTGATTGTTACAATATGAGCATCATTTGTGAGTGTTACTTATTCCAATACTGCAACAGTTCGAGAGGAATTTTCTCCATTTTCCTCCAATTCATTTGATGATACTTTTCTCTCATATCGATATCAATAAATACCATTCAACGAACATGGATACAAAAATCTGCTGGAGTCTGTTTCTCTACGTCTACATTTACACTCTCACAAATTGTGGACAACCATAAACGACTCACTCGGGTCGTAACGAATTCTCTTTCAGAACCAGCTCCATTTCTTTGAGACATCATAATAATTAATTTTTCAAATTGACATCAAGAAGAATTATAAACGAACGAATGATACAAAATTGAAATTCCTTCGCATGATCTAGATTACATTGATTGTTTTCTTCTCCTTCAAATTCCAAGATCGCGTTCATCATCAGTCGTATATCTCGTCAAATTAATAACAAAATAACAACAACACAGGAAATTCCGTTCTTTTGTCCGCTAAATCCTACTTTGAACGAAAAAACGAGTTTTGATAGGAGTTGAGAATTAGAACAGACAGACGCAGCGTGCAACTATAGCAGGGTTTGACACGAAACTGATTTTTGAATTTTGGTTCATTTCGGGTCGGGGGGTCAAATTTCTGTGATAATTTCGGAGATATAACCGATAATTTTGTTGCTGCGCATTCAAGATAAATGGAGATCAATTCCGAAATTCTCACAGGAGTTTGACCCCCCGACTCGAAATAAACCAAAATTCAAAAATCAGTTTCGTGCCAAACCCTGCAACTAAGACAACAGAAAACTTCTAACCTCCACAAATATAAATGAATCGAGATTACATGAGCTACGGACAGACTAGTTAGTAGATTAGACGCAGTGTAAATGAAGCTCAAGAAAAAGCTGGTCCACCGACGCCTTCGCGGGACTATTACCTGCGACATGTGGGGCAGACCAATTCATATCGCTCGTTCACTCAAGAAAAATTATTATTCTTCAATTAACAATCAAGCATGCTGGGTCTCATCGCATTCTATACGTTATTACAAGAGGCTATCGATGGGGTAATCTTTATTCCTGTGGCTGAGTTTGCTGCGAGTTATCGAAACAGACTCAGGAGATGCTCGGGGGACCATGTGTTGAGAAGCCTTGTCGATGATTTGGGATCGAAATAGATGCCAGTTGGGTGTCACATGTATTTTGGCGTTTTCTGCTTACTAATCGTCATCTCACTCAGCCAACTGTGAGACAGAAATTACCAATGGAGCCACCTGCACTCGCCAGGATTGTCCAACATTGCATTTTGATATTCGAGAGATATCGAAAAACACCATTCTATTACAGTCGAAGTTGTCTGAGTGGGACCTGCCTAAGTGCATGGGGAAACACCCCTTAATGGGGGAAGAATCTCGGCCCCTTGGGGGAAATCCCCTAAGGGGGGCAAAAAACCTGCTCTAACTGGGACAGCTTGCGAGCTGTTGGCGCTCTATACCTGAGACTGAATTTAAGGGGGAATCCTTTTACTGTGACGCGATTTTTACAGATATTTACATCAATCGAAGTCGAGAATCAGTCGTTGATCAATGGCTCGCCATGGCAAGTGGAAATGCGAAAAGCTACCGCAAAATCCTCCTCACAATAGATGACTGTTCAGCTCACAATAACCTTCCTACCTTCAGCAACATCAAGACGAGATTTCCTCCACTAGATATCACATGAATTTTACAACCACCCGACCAGGGAATTACTCGGAGCTTCAGAAGTTTTTATTACGTAGATATGGATGATACACCTGCAAATATTGAGGTTCATATTCCGGGCTCCTGCCTATTGGCTCTATCCCGGCTGCTCCCATGAGCACGGGGCAAGGATACACCCTGCTCGCGCGTTGGTGTGGAAAAAGTTTGTCTTGAATAGGGAGCTACTCGAGAATAAAACATCTTCCCAACCAACTACAGAATTTGGGATTAGCCACCAGTACATGGCCGAACCTCTCGGTAGGGGATTTGATCGGGCTCGTCTAGGCTTTGCAGGAGCCTAGGGAGCCCTTAGAGCATCAGGGAAGTCGGAGAAGACCTATAGGTGGCCCGTGGTTGCCAAATCGAGCTGTACGGACTCCATGCTCTGGCTAGCGCTGACTAGGGCTGGCGGATTGTCAATCGCCAGAGTCGGGACACCCAGGTGACTCAGCACTCCTTACGGTCTGGATGATACACTTGTGAAATACATAAAAAAACCTGCGTATTTGGAACTTTAGTCATTTTGACCCTTTGTATCTGGGGAACTGAATAACTGGGCAATCTTTCTAACTGAAAGAGAATGTTGTCTCATTCAGATCCCACTAAGACAAGTTCGACTGTATATGGCTACCGTGAATCTGGGTGTAGGTGGACACCGGGGTGACTTTGTAACACTCTGATTCTTGCGATGGCTCTCGATCAAATCATTTGAAAGTACCGTGCAAGCTCTCAATTGAAACCTCTTGTATGAAGTAACAAAATGAGTGCCCACAAAATGTTCCAAAGTGAACTAGTCAAGAGTGAACGCGAAAACAAAAGTGTTACAAAGTCAACCCAGTTCACGCCATCTGAATCATGCACCGTTCTAATTGGAACGAAAACTCAGGATCTAGGGTTGGAATTCATAGTCGTTAATCCAAGATTAGAATTGGTGGGTTTAGGGCGCTGCGATCACCATGACAAGTCATTTTGCATCTGGGCAAAGCGAACGCAACGCTCCTAATCCACCGAATCTAATCTTGTACTAACGGTTATAATTTCGAACTTTAGCACAGATAGTGATGTCGGATAACCGGATTTCTGCTCAGTGGAAGGATTTACTTCAAGACAACTCTGGCAAGATGAAGTATCATCGATGTTATCACAAGGCATACTGTCATCGATTTTCGGTTGACGAACTCATTGAAGCCATGGCAGCGAAATAACTGTTGGCCATTTTCATGAGCTAAAAATTAATATCCAGGTCAATCAAAAAACGTTAATCAGATATGATTTTCAATCTCAATGAGAGTTACTCACTTGTGCCAATGACTCTATCGATAATGGGCAAACACTCCCCGCCGTCAACACTGCCAAATTTTGTGATCGCTGCATAGCAAACCTCAAAAGTTTTCGTTCATCTGGATTTACTGAGTACCACTCACAATAACTCCTGAAATTCAAAAAAAAAAAAAAAACATTGGTATACTGATCATCTATTGCGTTCCGGTTATTAATTAAGTCAAAGATAAAATATGTCTCATTCTTACACAGAATTCAAAACTTCCTCGCTGGAATTGATAACCATTTGGCCGAGGAAATTTAAGAATGTCAAAAAACCATAGTCCCCTACTATGAGGAATAAACCAAGAAATCTCTTGATTGTCTGAACATCATCGCTGAGGACCTTAAAAAACGAGTTACAACGATGAAAACACCTGCATCATTGCGATAGCATGTTTTGCGACTTCTCACTCACATAGAGATAAACCATAGCCAACTGGAGCACACCGAACAATTGAGTTGTCAAAGCTACTGCGCTGAATATTTGCTCTAACAAATCGCACAATCTGGAATCACTCGCAGAGATTGATTATTTGATGGACGCGATTCGAACGTAACACTCTAAATCCCTTAGAGAGAACTTTTATTTCGAAGCTCAGAAAGAAATCGCCTCTGAGTTCAATTTAACTCTAGTTGAAGAGAATTTTACGTCTAAGCTATGACTCCCTCGAAGCTTCGAGCAATAACGCACGCGTCTTTCTAAGTTAGGGGAAAATCTGCGAACTGCGGTTCGGAAGAGATTAAATATTCCACTTTATACGTCCATACGTAGAAAACTGCATACGCGTCTCGTGCGGAAACATTTTTCCTTCGGGAAAACCAAGCTGGACGGTGCCATCGCCCACGTCCAGCTCGGTTTCCCGAAGGAAAAAAGGTTTCCAGCACTCGACGCGTAATGTACTATTATCCGGAAAGATAATGGATTTCTTGAATCAGTGACATAAGTATATCATGCATTTCAACAGGAAGCCTATTATGAACGTTAGAGTCGAGTGAGTGTTTCACAGTGACTAACTCACATTCAATTTTAGTCTAATTAAATTAAATATTTGATTATCTATAGACTTACCCCTACATTTACAGTTATTTATTTTTAATTTGGAACGAAAAAATGTACATTTTTACTCAATTAATATGAGTGTGTTCACAGTCGCCATTTCACATACAATGTTTCAGTACAATTAAGTTAAATAAAATACATTTTTTCGTTCCAAATTAAAACTGAATAATTGTAAATATCTATGGATCATCAAATATTTGATTTAATTGGAATAAAATTGTATGTGATTAGTCACTGTGAACGAACTCACTCGACTCTAAAGTTCGTAATAGGCTCCCAGGTGGGATGCGATAAATACCAGGCAACGACCTCAATAGAACACCGCGATCACCTGTACATCTTGTCGTCAAAAGACCCTCAGCTCATAATCACACGCGATCTAATATTTAGTTAGTTGTACAACAAAATTATCCATCATCAGAATGTCATGAGACTCCGTTCATATGAATTTGACGTATCTAGGAGCAAGCATGCGTAATACCAGGAAGATTAGTCATACCGTCTTTGAGCCATCGATTGGAAAAGTCGGAATGCAGAAAGGAAAAATGCCACAAAATAGAAAAAATCTGATCTAGAAAAAACCACAAAAATCTAGAAAGGAAAATTTTACTTGGTAATAAATGATATGGTCAAGTCTCTACACGGCTGACCATGTCGTTTTTGGGGAATCGTTTGCAGATAATCAAAATGAAAAACAGCCTACACAAAATTTCGTATTTACTCAGATATGGAATTTGAGCCCACTTCAAATTGGAAAGGGTCAGGTAGTTGTTTTTGTTCCTTTTTTGAACGCGAAAAATAAGGCTATCACCAGTGTCAATTATTTCGACAAAATTTATCCAGCCAAAAGGGTGAGGTTAAGTCTCCTTGTCTCACGTAGTTGGTGTTAAACTACCTTACAAGGCGCATCGGGTGCAAATTTGAGGTTAAACTCAACTTTAGTTAAACGTAATTTAGACTTTGTATCACTCGCGAGTGAATTTATAACTTCGATTTAATTTGACGGAAATGAACGCGTCAAAAGTATGAGCTCATTACTTGAAAATTCCGCCATAGAGGTTATGTTTGTCGAGGTTATTCATCGGTCCGGAATTCTGTCGAGTTTGAAGTTATCTTTCTCTCTGAGCTCGATGTGATTGGAGAGTCCATGCGTTTTCTCTCTAAATGGAGGCAAATTCAAGTCGACTTGAAGAGATTCACCATTTCCTTCCCTCAGAACGAAATTTTACTCTACTTACAAGAAGGGGCCGCGGGATCCGGGTCCCCAATCTTCCCCGAATTTTTTTACTGTTTTGTATCACCTAGAATATGAAGTATCATACCAGAACAACCTAGATGGTACCAAAGTGTAAAAGAATTTTGGAAATGATTGGCGACCTGGATCCCGTGGTACGCTCTTGTTGAAGGTAGGTTCCTTTCTAAGAGATTGAGGGTAAATGGAATTGAATAAACGTAGGTTCAAAACCTGGACAAAACATGAACTTGAGGTCTTTGATAGTTATAACTACGTGCTTCATAAATATTGCACGGGAATGGTACAATGGGGTTCACCCCCGAGGTCCCAGTCATATTGATCAACGTCTGAGAAATCATATTGGTATGAAATATATCATTAATGAGTATGAAGGAAGGAGGATGGAGTGAATATAATCATGATGAACGTCGAAGTATTAGAATCTTTGGAACCGAAAAGTTATATCCTTTTTACTCTTTCAAATCGCTGAAAAGTGCGTTGCATGCAATTTGAATCCAAATAGGAAGATACAACAAGTATTAGAAGGTATTGCATTCAAACCAAACGTCAATCCTCGTCAGTGAAATATGAGTTATGCTCAGGTTATCTGGATCCCTGGCACAGATCCAGATGTGAACTATTTCGAGGAGAACCCGAGGAGTGCAGATGAGAAATGTTGCTGAAACTTCGATAATAGTCGTCTTGAAATACCAGAACACTATGACCTAAATCTTCAACTCTATGTAGACCGGAATCCAGTAAACTTTCTGTGCTAGATTCGATTATGCCTAGAAAAGGGTGCTTGATTCGTAGCGCGATCCTAATAGATTATGAGAATCACTTTTTGCTCGCTTAGTGGCGAGACAAAAATTTTCTCTTCGATTTTTAAAATAGTTATCTTTCTGGGTCGATGGGTTCATATTTCATGAAAGCTGCGATTTCTAAGAATGGAAACTTCATAGTCTGAAGTGACCAAAGATAAGCTAGCATAGGTCCACAGGTGGGACAACATGTTCGCGGAAACGTACAAATATTGAACCGCAACGAGTATCTTTGCCATATTTGATAATACCAGACACTTTCAGCTATGATAAATCTTGAGATTCCAAACAAAAGGAACACTTTTGGGAAAAATTTTACATGGGGCGTTTTCCAAAATGACGGTCACTTGTGTTTTTGAGTAAATGGAAATTTTTTCACAAGCAATTGGTCTAATTGAAAAAGAGGTCCCAAGCACAATTCGTTGAGCTCCTAAAGACTGAAAGGATCAGCCCAGATACGATAATCTATGATGAAGAGAACGGTCACGAATGAAGTTGAATGTCATCCGCCGAGTACATCAGTGGAAGAACGGAAGTTTGCGTCCAACGGTCGGCCGCAGAGCATCTTTTTTTAGCAGGCACTAGTCGAGGCAAGTTTGCACAGCGGCCAATCAATGGTTTCCACGCTGATTCCTGGTAGTGATTATCCTGACGAGACAAATTATGAGCCACAAGAACGATGCCTAATACTCAGGTCCCTTTGGATGAACCGATGAACATTCACGATTCTTTTGATCGTTGAAGATGAGAGCTGGTTGCTGATCGAGCAACGAAGACTTTGCTCACCTCGCAATTTCTGTTTGCGACTTTTTCTCAATGAGACCAAACGTTTGTGAGATAATTGCCATGTACTCAAAAACACACATAACCGGAATTCTGGAAATTGCCACGTAGAAAATTCTGTGGAATGTTACTTTCTCTCTTGGAATCTCAAAATCTATCGTAGCGGAAAATTTCAGGTATTATAAAATACTGCACAAATGCTCGTTGCAATTAAATATGTGAACTTTCCTCAAGCGTTTCCTCCTACCTGTAAACCTGCGGAGAGTCGTTCTGGGTCACTTCAAACTATGATTTGGTATTTTTGAAAGTTTCAGCTCTTATCAAATATGACATATTAACCCGAACAGAGATCATTCTAAAAATCGAGCAAAAAGTCATCGCGCTACTAATTTAGGACCTTCTTCGGTGTCATCAAATTTCGTATAAGACATCACCAGCTCCCAGTCTTATTATAGGCAAGCGTTTTGAAGCCGCAACCCACGGTCTCGGTGAGACGCATACGCGAGCCGTAGCTCTGAAATAGTGGAGCCTTAGATTTGCTACTATCGGTTCAAAAAATGATTGTCTACTCGTGAATTTTTGCCATACCTGCTCCAAAAAGATATAATTTTTCTAACTTAAATAACATAAATGCAAAGGAGCCGTCGTGGCCGCGTGGATATAGTACTTGGGCTTCCACGCAGGAGGCTCGGGTTCGATTCCCGGGGCTGGCACCACTGGGATTTTTTCTCATGTGCTTTTACGACGGTTCCGGTGGTTCGGAGTCCACCTTAAGGCGATGCGGTCACCGTGCACGCTGAAAGTTATTCGCACTTTTATCAAATTTGCTTGCGATTTGGGTGAAACGACGAGAAGACCCGCGTTCATTATCATCTAACTCGAGTTCGTCTTCTCATCGTTTCGCCCAAATCGCAAGAGAATCGGATAAAAGTGGGGATTACAAAGTGCCTATATTATAGGTTAGGAGGTGCCCGAGCCCAAGTTTTTCGCACTTTTCTCCAGTTCTCTTGCGATTTTAGCCAAACGAAGAGAAGACGAACTCGAGTTAGATGATAATAAACGCGGGTCTTCTCGTCGTTTCAACCAAATCGCAAGCGAATTTGATAAAAGTGCGAATAACTTTCAGCGTGCACGGTGCACGGTGACCGCATCGCCTTAAACCGTAGGTTCAGTGGAGGTGCAAATGCGCTTGCTATGTCGCCAAGTAGGGAGGGTAGAGAGATCGCCAAGAGCAATTGCATCTCTTCTATCCGCATGTTCGAGCCCTGTAAGATGGCGTTGAAGTCAGCTCTCTAAGGTAGAAAAAGTCACGTGATATGCAAGAGGCAAGTTCAAAAATTTAAACAAATTTGGCATAGAGTCATTTAAACAACTGCGAGTGACGAAATCGTTAAAGTTTACGGGTTTGAGTTGATGAAACATTCAGAGGAATATAATAAATCGGGTGGTAGACCGAGTATCAGACCGTTCTGTGATGGCTTGTTTACTGTTTACTTCTACCTTAGAGAGTTTCTTTTCCTCGCCGCTAGATGTGCCACTTTTGGTCGAACTGTAACGTATTAGTATATGGCTATATACTGATGAAACACGCCGAGCCGCACTCCAATAATAGATACAGTTATACTCGTCCGCTCGAGCCCAAATAGACTATACCTATCTACACCACATTCACACTATGCATATTGTACAGAACATGAATACAGATATACCTATCATATAGCACGGGCTCATTAGATGATGTGCTATATTCATTGATGTAATATGCAAGTGTCCGAGGATTCGATGTATATAGGTCACTAATTTCAAGTTTATATAAAGGGTGCACCCGGACGATTCGGGGCATTCAACGTCTGTATTCCAACCCAAAACCTGCGACACTCTGTCGAATAAACACGCATCTTTCTCTCAAGTCGGGGAGTTACTTATTCACTGTTCAACCCAATAACGAACAAGAACCCGGAACCCAAACTAATTAGTTAATCATTACAGAACGTGCGGATAGGGGAAAGTTAAGAGCCCGTTGCGATTGCACAAAGGTCAGTGAGAGACTCTCGCCAGTCTTGTGTATACCGGCGGCTGCGAAAGAAGCAATGAGGACAAAATTCACTCGGGGCCCAAGGCCTCCGAGTGTGAGAATCGCAATCAGCGGTCCTCAGCCCTCATAACCTAACCTAACCTAACCTAACCTAACATCAATGCACATTTAGTTGCGGCCACGGTAGAATTTATTTGAGGTCGATCGGATGATAACTGCGCCCGTAGCCGTTATCAGAATGCAAGAAAACGTAGGTAAAAGGCCTATTTCGCAGAGGTAGCTCGACTTTCGGATGCTGCAGCTCCGTCAAAAAATTTTTCAGCGCACTGCAAAAATATGAGACTGACGTGGGCATACCCCCGCATTTAATTTTGATCGCCGCGAATATATAATTTTTCCATTACTACGATCGTACGCTCTTCCAGCGTACGCACGGCATAGATCTTGTATCTACGGTTCCTAGAAATTTGACATGAAAACTTTGTAACTGACATGACCCATTACTTTACCGTGAAAGTAACGCTTCTCCAACGTACGCCCCAGGTCGTAAAGTTTTCCGAGAAAAAGTCATTCAAAATATTTTGTAACTCGACAGTCACATTACATTAACAGAGAAGTAACGCTTATCCACCGTACCGATCAGGCCATAAAGTTTTCCAGGAAAAATACTAAAAACCCTTGTAACTGGACAGCCCTATTACGACAACGGAAAAGTAACGCTCCCCCAACGTACGCGGCAGATCATAAATTCACTCTCATAAATCTTCGAATTAGTAAGACCCAGCAAATGTACGTCGCTCCGTACGGTTCTCACGCATTACATTCCCGCTAATGTAATGCGCCGCTCCCATTACGCGTACGCTTCTCAAGCGTACGAACATGGGTATATAAGGCCGCGCTTCCCAAGCTCGGCAGCTCAGTCTTCTCCAGCTCGCCGTCGCGACGCTGTCTCCACGACACTTGGCCCAGCCGTGGCCCGACGCACCCGACTCAACGTGCCCCGCCGCGACCGTTCCAAGTTGCCCCGGTGGCATGAGTGACCAAGTGTGCGTAGTGTTTGTGTTTCGCACCTCGAGTACCGAGTCGCAATTGTGTCTTGAAACCGTGAGAATTATTCGAGTGCCTAACCCCGTTCCTACCCCGACGACGGCGTGAGCACGCCCACGCACCTGGACCGGACGGACGGACCGTCCCAGCCAACGGCACAGACGTCCCAAGACCTACGTACCCCGCTCCGAAGAGGAGCACCGACGAGAACTCTACGGACTTCAACAGGCCAAACGCTTGGCGCTGCTCGGAGCGTTGAAAGCTGAGGCCTCAACTCAACAAAACAAGACTGCTCAACCCTCAACTATCTCGTCTCCGGCCAGCGAGACGCGGGAGTGAAATTATTTTCATCCCCATTGACGAGGTTTCCCGCAAGCGGAATTCCGAGCCCCGTCAATTTGGCGCCCAACGTGGGGCCCGAGGAGGGACTTTTTGGACTTCGTCGGCATCAGGAGATGCTAGGACCTGCGACCTGATGAGCAGTCTTCCCCGGACGCCGCCTGCAACCCGGACGACCCGGCAGACAGCGGCAAGCACTTCTGGGAGTGTGGAAACACCCAGTGGCGCCCAACTGGATCAACAACGCACCGTCTCGCTTGAGCGCACCGCTCGCATGACACGCCACCAACGTCAGCGGTCCCTTGGCTCGGAGCAGGAGCTCGAGTCCCTCCTGGACGGAGCGCAGCTGCCTATACGCCGGAGGACATCCCGCAAGGACCTCGCTCCGACCGGACCATCGCCTGCTGTGCCATACGACGACCCTGCAGATCCCCAAGCCGGAGCTCAGCAGCAGCAGCCGGCGGATCCCGCCTCCGTCAACCAGGTACCTACTCATCCGAATTCACTTGTTGCTCCAGAAGCTGCAGCGGACGTTTCGGCGGCCAATCCGGAGCCACCTGCGATCACCATGGACGACCTCCGGCTGATGTTCCGTCAACTCGCTGGCACGCCCCTCAACCCTCCGGACTTCACTGGTGCGGAGCACGAGGACCCAGCGAAGTTCATCACGAAGTGTACGGAGCACTTCCGGCGCCTCGGGACCGAGGAGGCCTTCAAGGTGCAAGTGGCCGAACGCGCACTCAAGGGTGACGCCGAGAAGTGGTGGTCCTGCTACAAGAACCTGGCTGTCGACTGGACCCGTTTCACCGAGCTGTTCCTGTCCCGCTTTGACTCATCGCAGCTTCGACTCCGACTCAAGGCCAAACTCTACGGACAGGCCCAAGGCGAAAAAGAGGATGTGAGTACTTTCATTGAAAAACGTAACCTCCTAGCTCGTCGTCTGCTTCCTGAGGCCACCGAGGAGGAGCTAGTGACCTTGATCACGGAGTCACTGAACGCGACTATCCGCTGCCACCTGCGAGGCAACCCGCCGACCACTGTGGGCGAGCTGCTGACCAGAGCCACGGAGGTCGAACACGACGAGCAGGCCAAGCAGGCCGGCGCCCGCAAGTTCAACCCAGCCAACAACAACCAGGGCAAGGGCAATGCTGCCACTCCAGCGCAGCCATCAAAGGCTGTGCGAGACTTCAAGCAGGTCAATGGTGAGAGATTGCCTAAATGTGATTATTGCCCTGAATATCATTGGCACAGGGATTGCCCCAAACGACCCCAGTACCCGAAGGCCACGACTCCGGGAAACTGGCGGGAAGCGGGGAATGCTGCGGGCACACCCGCTTCGACACCTGCAGCCCCGCAATAAGCGCTGCAGCCGCAGACGCCACCGGACTCCACGCCGCCAACCTAGACATCTGGATTGGAGGGAAGCTCGCCGCAGCGCTCGTCGACTCGGCAGCATCCGACAACTTCATCTCGCCACGGTGCATCCCGGACGGAGCCATCGTGCAGAGAATCCAGCCACGCGGAGCCAAGCTGGCAAGCAGTGGAACCGAGATGCGCATCCAAGCAACCTGCACACTCGCCGTGCGGATCCAAAACTTCGAATGTGACGTCAAGTTCTTCGTCGCCGAGGAGCTTCGACCTGCCGCCATCCTCGGACGACGATGGCTTAAGGAGGTGAAGGCCGTCCACGACCACGACCTCGACTGCCTCTACCTAGGAACCAGCAAAAGGATCCGGGTATTCCTGGGACGCGCCCCTGACGGGCCATCGACCCACTTGCAAGAGCAAGTATGGAGCAAGGTAAACCACGGATTCCCTAATGAATATGTTGATCAATTCAAGGAAATCATGATGCGACACGTGAGGATCTTCGATGATTCGGCGCCCCTGGCCAGGACACCCTTCATCATGCACGAGATCAGAGTCACGGACCGTCGCCCCTTCAAGATTCCACCTTATCGCTACTCTGCTGAGAAGAAGCGAGCGATAAGCGACATGGTCAAACAAATGCTGGCAGATGGAGTCGTCGAGGCAGCCTCATCCCCATACAGCTCACCCATCGTACTGGTGGACAAACACGATGGTACCTTCCGCTTCTGCGTCGACTTCCGGAGGATCAACAGCGTCACGGAGGATGCAGGTCAACCGAACCCGGTCATCCATGAGGTCCTCAAGGAAATCGGCGGAGCCACCATCTTCACGACGATTGACCTTCGAAAATGCTATTGGCAGATCCCGCTGACCGAGGACTCCAAGCAATTCACTGCCTTCTGCACACCAGACGGCGGACAATACGTATTCAACGTTGCAGCTTTCGGATTAAAGAACTCCGGGAGGACTTGCAACCAACTCATCGGGATGGAAGTGCTACTCGGACTACTTGGTGAGTTCTGTCTGAATTTCCAGGACGATATTGTCATTTTTTCACACAGCTGGTCAGACCACCTCGTCCACGTCGCCAAAGTCTTGGAACGACTGTCGATGTACGGACTGGCCTGTGCCATTGACAAATGCCACTTCGGAAAGGACCGCCTGGAGTTCCTGGGCCATGTGGTAATTCGCGCTGTCTTGGAGTTCGCCCCACCACGCAACAAGAAGGACTTACAGAGGTTCCTGGGCATCGCCAACTGGCTCCGGGAGTATATTCCCAACTTCTCCGAGATTGCAGCACCTATGACGGAACTCCTCAAGGGCAAATCTTGGAAATGGACCCAGGCTGCGCAGGCTTCGATGGACCTCGTCAAAGAAGCCTTCAAGAAGCCGTTGAAGCTCCATCGACCTCGATTGGACCAGCGCTTCTACTTGCAGACCGATGCCAGCGACGCCGGCATGGGAGCCGTGCTTTTCCAACTGGGACCAGAAGGAGAGCGGCACGTCATCTCCTATGCATCGGCTAAATTCACGACGACTGAGAGAGGCTATCACTCTAACGAACGAGAGTGCTTGGCCGTCATTTGGGCACTTCGCAAGTACAAACACTTGCTTGAAGATGCCCCATTCACCCTTCGCACGGACAACCAAGCCCTGAAATGGCTGGACCGTGTGAAAGACGAGCGGGGTAAGTTGACACGATGGGCAATGTTTTTGAGTCGTTTTAGTTTCAGTGTGGAACACGTCCCTGGACGAGAGAACCAGCTGCCAGACGCACTGTCTCGTGCCCCAGGAGATGAGGACTTCGAGGACCAGGAGCACGACTACGACGCCCTGACGCCTCCAGTCAGTTCACCACCCTCAGACGAGCTCATTACTGCCTGCGTGGAATGCAACTGGTTGGATGACTACCTCCGCCAGGCTCAAGACGACACCAGGGAACTACCTCAAGGACCGGAATGGAGCACGCACGACGGTTTGCTGTCATACTGCCGAGATCCGACCAACCCGAGGATCTACGTTCCTGAGTCCGCACGCGACGTCGTCCTGCACCATTTCCACAACGACCCGCTCGCCGGCCATCCTGGTGCTGCGGAGACACTCCGCCAGATACGCGGAGAGTACTACTGGCCCGGACTTCGCAACGACGTCCGACAACATGTGCGAGCATGCGGACCCTGCAACCTCACCAAGGCTGCACGACCAGCGGATGCCGGAGCCAACATCGCCAGGAAGCCGAAACGACCTTGGGAACAAGTGGCCTTGGATCTGATGGGCCCTTATCCCCGGACGCCCCGGGGGAAGCGGTTCATTCTGGTCGTCACGGACTTGTTCTCCCGATGGACGGAAGCCTTCCCCATCTCATCATCGACGACCGAGGTCATCGCCAACGTCCTGGACACGGAAGTGTTCCAACGATGGGGATACCCGGGAGCCGTACTCTCCGACAACGCACCACAGTTCAAAGGTGCAAAATGGCTTCGCCTCTGCGACAAGTGACAAGTCGAAGTATGGACTACGCCTGCATACCATCCCCAGGCGAATCCTACGGAACGTCGGAACCAAGAGATCAAGAAGGGACTACGCCTGGCCTTACTTCCGTACCAACACCAAACCAACTGGGACCTGGAGGTCCCAAGAATCCTGTTCGCCATGCGCCGCCGATGCAACGCCGCCACTGGATTCTCACCTAGTGAGCTGCTCCTGGGACACAACATCGCTCGCCCAGGGGAACGAGTCTCGCCACGATCGGACGATCTCGAGACCCGCATCGCTGCAGCCAACCAGGCACAGGATCACTTCACCAGCAGCTGGAGACCTTCGGATGAAGTCTTCACGGAGGGCGACATGGTGTTCATCAAGACGCACCCCCTTTCCAAAGCTGCCGATAACTTCAACGCTGGCCTCGCCCCGAAATGGGAAGGCCCATACGAGATCGTCCACTGTCATTCAGCGCAGGTGTTCACCGTCGACCGTCCCGGAAACACCGCCCTGAAGGTGCACATCTCGCAGGTCAAGCGAGACCACACAGCTCCAGCCCCTCCTGCGGCTGAACCTGGGTCACCATCCCCCGCAACCAGCGGCGCCAAGGATGCAGACGGACCCCGAATCGAGCGGCCACATCCGCCGACCACACCTGCCGGTGGGGACGCCCACTTGTCCGAGGACCAAGGTCGGAATGGATCCGCAACCGTCCCCATTGCCACGACCCCTGATCGTGCGCAGGACGACATCGCAAACCACGTCGAGGAGGACTCCCCGACAAACGTTGCCGAGGTGGACATCTTGGCAGAACCATACCCAGGGGTAGCGGATGCGCCCCGAGTCCTGAGCAACCAGCAATGGAAGCGACGTAGAGGGCGACCTACCTTAGCAGAAGCAGCACGGAGAGAAGCCGAGCGCAAGCTCGCCTACCCACCGCCTAGCCACCGCTACAATTTGAGGAGCCGGAGGAAATCCCCAGCTCCGGAACAATAATTAAGTATAACTATCTGGCCAGAATATATAATCAATCATGTATAATCATAGTATGTATCTTAGAATTAGTTTGGTCGAATAAAAAGTCGACAAGGTACCGAATGCGATGCACACTCACGGCACTGTTCATGCAAAAATAATATCCGCGTCGATCCCCCGGACGATTTGACGTGGGCATACCCCCGCATTTAATTTTGATCGCCGCGAATATATAATTTTTCCATTACTACGATCGTACGCTCTTCCAGCGTACGCACGGCATAGATCTTGTATCTACGGTTCCTAGAAATTTGACATGAAAACTTTGTAACTGACATGACCCATTACTTTACCGTGAAAGTAACGCTTCTCCAACGTACGCCCCAGGTCGTAAAGTTTTCCGAGAAAAAGTCATTCAAAATATTTTGTAACTCGACAGTCACATTACATTAACAGAGAAGTAACGCTTATCCACCGTACCGATCAGGCCATAAAGTTTTCCAGGAAAAATACTAAAAACCCTTGTAACTGGACAGCCCTATTACGACAACGGAAAAGTAACGCTCCCCCAACGTACGCGGCAGATCATAAATTCACTCTCATAAATCTTCGAATTAGTAAGACCCAGCAAATGTACGTCGCTCCGTACGGTTCTCACGCATTACATTCCCGCTAATGTAATGCGCCGCTCCCATTACGCGTACGCTTCTCAAGCGTACGAACATGGGTATATAAGGCCGCGCTTCCCAAGCTCGGCAGCTCAGTCTTCTCCAGCTCGCCGTCGCGACGCTGTCTCCACGACACTTGGCCCAGCCGTGGCCCGACGCACCCGACTCAACGTGCCCCGCCGCGACCGTTCCAAGTTGCCTCGGTGGCATGAGTGACCAAGTGTGCGTAGTGTTTGTGTTTCGCACCTCGAGTACCGAGTCGCAATTGTGTCTTGAAACCGTGAGAATTATTCGAGTGCCTAACCCCGTTCCTACCCCGACGACGGCGTGAGCACGCCCACGCACCTGGACCGGACGGACGGACCGTCCCAGCCAACGGCACAGACGTCCCAAGACCTACGTACCCCGCTCCGAAGAGGAGCACCGACGAGAACTCTACGGACTTCAACAGGCCAAACGCTTGGCGCTGCTCGGAGCGTTGAAAGCTGAGGCCTCAACTCAACAAAACAAGACTGCTCAACCCTCAACTATCTCGTCTCCGGCCAGCGAGACGCGGGAGTGAAATTATTTTCATCCCCATTGACGAGGTTTCCCGCAAGCGGAATTCCGAGCCCCGTCAAGACGATAGATATTTGATTTATTAATAACGCCCAACAAGGATCGGACGAAAAAAATCATTTTTTTGGAGATGATCCAGTTGTCCTTATCTCGAGATCTACTAAAATCAGAGACTTGATTCGAGAACAGAAGAATCACAAAGAATTCTGGATATCAAAAATAATAACGCAATATCAGATTCTAAAATAGAACAAACGAGAAACGAGGTCGCAAAGTTAAAAAAAATTGAAGTCTGGCTCCGTTGTGTGGCCTTTATTGTCCTTTACAGCCGGGGCCCTCCAAATCGTCGATGGGCGGGACTACCTGACCACAGATCATAAAAATCATAAAGATTTGGTTTCAAAGTCAATTAGTTTACCATCAGTCTGCTGCAATAAGGAGTCTGAGTTTTCGATAAAAGGAACAATAAAACTATTTCAAGCGCGAGTTTAGCCTTGCGTTACTATACGAAATACCTCCGATTCATCGATAAAGGGTTAAGGCTAGTCCGTAGAGAATCCGGATATTTTGCCCGATAGATGGCGCTTTGGTCGTACTGCATGTGCGATGGGAGATTATGAACCTTTTTTTTTGCCTCATAGTATTTCAACCACACATTTCCCACTCAAACAGGATGAGTCAAAAGAAACACCATAAAATTTCCAACTGAATGAGTTTTCACACAACCGGAAATTTTTCCGATATCTCGGGAAAATCTTAGCTCTTTGGCCCGCTCGGCTAGGACTCCTGGTCGATGCTCTCACTAGTTCAAGGTTTTTGCGAGCTGGATTCAGAATTTTTGAACGTGGGAGGGCTCATTCAATAGGAAATTCCAAACCACAGGGGGCCTAGTATCTGATACTGGCCGGAACTGTTATGTTATTGAGGAATAAATCGGAATAGTCGCGGACTCACTCTGTCCCACCAAAAAATTGCCTTCAAGCTTTTCTCGATTCCTAATGAATGAAATACCATGAAACTTTGTATGGTATCGTGTTATAAGATTTCACAGGTGGCCTAGTATCTGAATAACACATTCAGTACCAACAAAAGCGTATAAACAATAATACCGCTCTCAGAATCATTGGATGCAGCTGCAACCTCAAAGTACGCCGGTGCGTGTCTGGTTGCGGTTTTGCGGGGACTCCGGACTAGCCTGAAAGGCTTCATAGGACAATAAAGACTTGACAATGGGGACAGACTTTAATTTCTTTAAGCTTTGCGACCTCGTTTCTCGTATGTTTTTATGGAATCTGATATTGTTCTATCACTTTTGATATCCAGAATTGTTTGTGATTTTTCTGTTCTCGAATCAAGTCTCTGACTTTAGTAGATCTCGAGATAAGGAAAACTGGATCATCTCCAAAAAAATGATTTTTTTTGAACGATCCTTGTTGAGCGTTATTGGTAAATCAAATATCTATCGTCCCATATTTTTGCAATGCGCTAAAAATTTCCCTGACGGAGCTGCAGCATCCGAAAGTCGAGCTACCTCTGAAATAGACCTTTTACCTGCGTTTTTTTACATTCTGATAACGGCTACATGCGCAGTTATCGACCGATCGACCTCAAATAAATTTTACCATGGCCGTAACTTGATGGGAATTGATGTTACCTAAGTTAGAAAAATTATATATTATTTTGGAGCCGACATGGCCAAAAATTCTCGGGGAGACAATCATTCTTAAACCGATAGTAAGTAGCTCTGGATGTCGAATATTCATGATAAGAAAACCCGATTCAACGTCGTATCCAAATCTATGAGCCGAGTGCTTAGCACTCTTGTTATATGTATGATCTGCTGGAGATATGATGCTTATATCACCTACTTTAGGTCTTCTCTTCCCGTACATAAGTATTTAGAAATATCATATCAATTATGATGATGATTATCAACGACATTGATTACAATCAGGGTCACCTCACAGTCTGTTCATGCAGAAATATCACATCTTCCAAGTCGCTGAGTTTTATGCTGCCTTGAGAAATGCCGTGGTAGTGGACAGTTCCCTCTTTCACTTTCACAATATTCTTGAACCTATAACTGAGAGATGAAATTTTTAAACTCAAAATCTCACTCCGTCCCGGAACAGTTCCAGTTACTGGAGGTTAGAATACGATTGCAAAAGTACTTTCATAAGATTGTCAAATGGTCAACAATTTGGATTCAATCGGATGCGAGATATCTCATATCGAAATAGTTTTTGCTGTCGTCGTTGCAGGAGTGTGACATTTCCGCACGGTTTCTCGATCTCTTTCCCTATACAACCGATAGTATAGCATCTATCGATACAACGGTGTCAGAATAGGTTTTACTCTCATGTATCAAACTATACTTTCATAACGTGTGGGTAAAAGTCAGCAAGCTATGCGCAAAGCGCACTTTTGCGCACAGTGTACCAAAAAAATAAAAATTAAGTGTTTGACGCTTTGGCGGGATGGTTGTTGCTTCTTCGTGATGATTTGTGCCCTCGCATTCGGCTCTGTCCAGAGCATATCACTTATTGTTGACGAAAAACAACATTTCCGCTTCCGTATGGGAATGAACTCTTTAGGATATCAATGTAAAACAATTCGTGCATAGTATTTTTCAGATGATGTATCCATCAGCGATATGTAAGCTGATTGAGCCATCATTTACGGAAGAAATGTGATAAAATCTCCTAGCAAAATTCATTGCGACAGATGCTCGATCGCGGCTGATTTCGAGTTAAAAGCGAGAAGACCATCAACAAGAAAAATGAATCTCGGAAATCTTCCAACACTTCCACGAGTATGCAATTTATCAAAATTAGTTAGGTCTCGGACTTTCTTCCGTGGCATCTTCTTAAATTCTGCCCGTCAAAATATAACATCTATAGACACTCAAATAATGAGAATCAAGTTCTCTAAACCTGCACGCACATCGAAATATTTTTTGAACTTTTTAGCGAAATTTTTGTGTTATTTTCCATTGCTATGAGATCGTTATGGCTCTTGAAACAATGTTAGATAAGGGAACGTCCATCAGCGAATACAAAAGATGCATATTATGCCAGCATTAACTCATCGATTGTGCTGGTGATCATATACATAACGAAGAAATGAATACGACAAAATCTCGCGTGAATCGTTTCTCGAACCACGTGAACAGGGACGTGTGGAATAACAGGTCTCACGGGTGGGTCTTATCAAAGTATGAGCAGCTTGCAAGGGGTCCAACATCAATTTGTTGGATTTTGGAACCCTTTCAATAAAACGAAGGTAGCATTGGATCTCAATGACTGTTCAAGGCGTGAGCTGAGTGAGCAAGGGGGTTATTTCATCAGGGTATTCATTTGCTTCGATTAACGAGAAGTGCTGCCAACTATTGAAATCATTTTCGGACTTTGAGATTGGGTAATGGTGAAGCTTATTTGCCAATTCCATGGGACCTGTCTTCTACTGAGGTCTACTTTTCTTCGAATCTCATTGTTTGATCTGAAACTGGCGAATCTCATCAATGTTGACAGAGACAGATTTAACCTCACTGTAAATGGATGGCCGGCCGGCGTGGGGTGGGTGGCTGACCAGCTGGGCGGGCGGTCGTTTATTATAAAAAAAGACATCGACTGGCAAGGTGGCAAAATGAAAGGAAAAAAATTTTTTAAATTACTCTTTTTTGGGGCGATTTTTTCTGCACAGTTTTTTCTACAGAAATTCATCGCTGGGAAAGTTGTCGAATTCCGAGAGATTCGATTGGTGTAGAATCAGATTCAAGGGACAAATTCGGGCTATACTGGAGATGATATGAATATCCACCGCCTTTTTTAAAGCACTTTTAGTGCTATGCCATGTTTTTTCCCTCTCATTATGTTCCACAAATATTATTGGATGGAGCTTTTCCATGGAAATTACACGAGAAGATAAGATGTTCACCAAAGGCATTCCATCACAATTCCTATCGAAATTTAATAAGTTCTGAACCTATTGAAGATGATGTTAGATGTTATTATTACCTTGCAGCTCGCACTGGCCTCGTGCGATCATCATAAATGAATGAAATCATGTACCCCATCGCGATGTTATTTTTTGTTCACTACTTTCTTGAAGTTTGATCAATTCATACAGACTGATTATCTCGTGCGAACCAGAAGTTCTACTTGAGGACTTTCCGTGTAGATACCGAGCTGTGGGACGAAGTCGAGAGCAGCGAGGGAGTATTTGAGGGAATGACACGGGGATATTTGCGCCAGGAACCAATCTATTATATAATAGCACCGGGAACCGATATAATTATTATTTCCGGAGAGAAAAAAATATTCGGAGGAAGTTTTTTGTGTGTCTATCATTTTGTTCCAATAGAACCTCATTTGACAAAATGTCTTAGCAGTTCTTGGACTGATTCCATACTGAACGAGACCATTGAATTTGAACCATTTTCCTTGAAACAGATTTTGGAAAAAATATCGTTCCCAGAAAAAAGTATTTCTTTCACTTTTTTTTTCTTTTTGCCACCCGGTCGGATGCCCGCCTGTCCGGCCATCCATTTTTAGTAAAGGACATCTTCGATAATAATATGATCTACGTGAGAATCAGAAGAGATGATAATAAATTGAGATCTTGTTGAATCATTTCCTGTGTAAGAGTTCTGCGCAAATTCGGACGACCACGAGTTCTTGTTTGAATTTTTGAAGTCTAAAACTGACTGTCGAACGTCTTTGATCTCCTAAGTAGGAGTGGAGTACTGTGAATCTAAGAGGGAATATGCAGAATCAACAATGAATAGGATTAGGAAAACTACCACAAACTATCGATGATTGGATCAATCTAATATCCCTCATTGAACCGAATTGACTAATAGCGTCCGTTCGACATTCTTGAATGGAAATAGAGGTTAGATCGGTTCCGCCCCCGCCCCCACCGTCAAGGGATGTAACTTCCCCCGAATTTTGATGCATGTACCTCACAACTGCGAAAAATCCACAAATTTGTTCCATACTGATGATGGGTATTCCTGTCATTCCTATAACTGCAGCGCAAAAGGAGATCAAGACAATGGTAAAATGCACTGCATTGACGTAGTAATGATCTCTCTGCTCAAAAATACCGTATTCAACACGGACGATATTCTGGTGAGATCTTGTACTATTATCCGAATGGTTTACTATATCCATGATGAAATTCAACAATGGTAAAGCACTGAAAAAGACTAAGCAAAATGAGAGGTACGCTGAAAGAAAAATATTTTTCTTGTCAATGTTCAACTAGTATAGATGAGTATCTGAGCTCTCCTGGCTCTACTTAAGGGAGTAACCTCGGTACCGCGCTAGTCAAATTGATCGAATTTTTCTAAACATCGCGAATCTGCCTACATGTTTGTCTTATGTGTTAATCTGATCCCAACGGACTCCCACTCAAATTTGCATAAGCGTCGGACGCATGAGTTATGAGATATCGAACCCTAATTATCAGCGAATTTGTCTTATTTCTGGTTGATTCGTGAATTCAAGCTGAAAATTGACCAGAACTTCTATCCAAGCTAACTAGAGCTTAAAAAAAGAGTTCGAGCACCTTATTTGTGTAATTGTCTACAAGTGAGCGTGATAAACACGAAAAATTATCGGTCAGTCTTTCATAGTTCAACTAACAACGCGATGCCCCATAAGATACCGTGCTTAACCTCTAAAAATGTTGATGCTGATGGTTTGACTCAGAAGTAGCCAATGCTCGTGAAATTTGGACTGTGTTCAATTGACACGCAAATACACCTTTCTGCCAAGTTTGATCAAAATCTGATCGGTAGATCTTCTACCGAGGTTACTCCCTTAATACGAGGTTTATTTTGGAAACATGGAAGAGGGAGTGATCTGTTTACATCCAAAATTCACTTTCTGATACTTTCAATAATAGTGAAAGTCTTTTATCTAACAATGGGTTAGGATAAACTTTCATTCGTCATCTTTACCTCCAAATATCAATACCAGCGTGACTCCGATCTTCCAAGATTTGGAATAACGCTGGATTTCTGGACTTCCTTTGAGATTTTGATAAGCACCCAAGATCATACTGTGTAAATACTCTATCTGTGAAAAATATCAATCAATCCAAACTTTTTATTTGAAGGTGATTAATCTTTCCAAGAGGAGAATTCTCTTATAGGCCACATGTCAACACAGCTTCATACCTTCGATGATTTAGTAAATATAATCAAGTAACAAATTGAGAAAGTTGATAGAATCATTACGGATACGGCACTTTCAATCATAATTTCATAGTTTTGTTTCGGTATTCGACCCATGAACAATATCTGTGGAATAACAAGTGAATAAATATCGCACATGTGATGTTAACCGACAAAGTTGATCTTTAAAAACACCCACGGATGGTAATATGTACGACACGATAATCAGCTCATGGTATAAAAATATCAAATTTCTCTGAAGAGGAGTCTGGGATGGCCATAATCCCGCTAATTTGAGGCAAGTATTTAAAGGATTGCAGCAATATATTCCACTCGAACTTATTGCGTTTTTTGGCGTAAATGTGTCAATCAAACGATCCCTGATGTTCAATAGTGTCGAAGAATTTCCTTCCTCCATTCTTTTGATTAGTTATTTGGTTACTGGATCAAGTTAGTTAGTTGATTCCCAACAGTTACCCGTAAGAACTCGGATTTCTCAGATGATGATCGTTACCTTACAATTCAATCCTAGAGTCAATCGTCATTAGTTGGGAGATTCGTCTTAGCACTATAAAAAGCAAACGTAAGAAAGTTAGGACATTCAATACTAAAAAATGAATTCTTAAATGAAGGAAATTCCTATTCCGTTCTTTGAGTCTTGGAATGTGTCGAATGAATCCATTAAAACAGACACATGGTAAAATACTCGCCTGAGTCCGAATTTGTTTGTATGATAATATTGTCTGTATTAAATCTAGTCGCAGTACATGAAGATTTCATAGATATCTACAACGATGGAAATCTATATCCCGATCGACTGAGACATGCTCAGGTTTCATTTATACATCATACCCACTTTCATTCATGTATATTAATGTATTATAGGTAAGTTCTGACACCTTCAACCCGATCTAAAATATGAATGGCATTTCCCTGATTGATAGAAAGATAGATAGGAAGAACTTCATTGCTCGATAAGAAACAGTTCGAATACACTTGAGTTAATTAAGAACCATGCATAAAATAAAGGATTAATTGATGAAGATATCACACTGTTGATAAGTCCATTCTTGTCGAGAACTATTATCACGACTATGCTACTATCACTATGCACAACTATCACGAATGAATTTTAGACTAAGTACTCACAGTGAAAATGAAACTTTTTGAGATTGGCTAGATAACAATGCATAATTTCAAAGATTTCGAGAAAAAAAAATAGTTTCTATTACATGAGCTGTAATTTGGACGCGGATAAAGACAGAACAATTTTGCAAAAAGCATCTGGAAGAGCAGAAAAAATGCCATTCGCAATGATTTTTTTTATTATTCGTTACGTCGTGCGAATAAGAGTGTGAGAGCTCTCAAAGTAGCCAAAACAAAATAAAAATACGGTATTCGCACTGGACGCGCTGCGCGCGCGAATACCGTATTTTTACGGAAGCCGAGGTGGCTCACCGCTCGCACTCACAGCGATAAAATCGGAACGCGCGGCGCGCGGTCGGATCGCATAGCGCTCTGACCGCGCCCCACGCGATCTTTAATCAAAATTAACTCATTTATGGATTTACACGGTGAAATTATCCACGAGATTGCTGCATTTTCGGATCATATGAGGTGAGTATGCCTGATTTGTCTCCACTGTCCATTTTATATTCGTGAGTTCAGTCCTGACCACCAACGCAGAGCTATCTATATTCTCCCACGAGTATGAGAGGCCTATTCCGGTACCTACTAAGAATGTTCATATAAAAGAGTTAGATTTCACAACTATGTAGGACGAGATGTAGGAAAAATTTTTCTCTCGCATTGTTCAACTTGCACTTCTTAAAAAAAGCCTAGGAGAACGAATTCAATCAGGAGATCATATTTGAGCAAATGCCGAGTGGTTCCAGGAGAGAATTGTTTCATTCCATCGTTCCATCTCCACGTAATTGCCATTCATAAATATTCCGAGCGCAGATTTAGATGTGGCACCATTCTGCAAAGGGTTAAAATAGACTGAAAATTGTTGGATTGTCTCTCACAACTATAGTTGCAATATTACATGTTACAATCCTTCTTCCTGGGCCAGTGATAATATAGATGATAGTAACACTCAACTTGTTTTCAATTATGAATTTATGGAAGACTGCGTCATACATTTCCCTCGTTTTCTTGTCGCGGCCCAACTTGGACATGGAGTTCTATTTGACATGACGCCCAAACCGATATTTCCGGGTACATTCGTTACATAAACGCAAGGACATACATAGCTGTCAGTTTTACACGAAGAAAATGCATTTGCAAGAATGCATCACATGCCAATTTTACGCCAATTCAACCAATTGATGTGAAATTTTCATGCAAAAGTTTTTCGGGCCCCATTGGAAAATTGAAATACTATGATCATGATCAATGTGTTCTGGAACGGATAACGGATGACGACTTACCTCTCACGGATATTCCATCTCTCCAAGAAGGAAATATAATTCTTGGTTCACTTGAAATCATTAATTTCTCCTGTTTTCAGCATGACACACCTGATCGGTTCTCAATTCCCACGAACACGCTTGTGCTACTTCTTGAGACTAGATGGGCAGAGTTGGGCTCACTTGCATCGTGATTCCTCCTTCGCGCTGACTCCTTGGCGTTCTTATCATCACAGATGAATGTGTTGGGGCTCATTCTCTTCGTTTTGTCGATCCTCACCACTTTTGTTCAGAACTTTTTTCTGTCCAGTCGAAAGTTCGCGATATATTTGCTAAAAATCCATTTGTACAATAGAGCATCTGATTGGGAAACCTCTCACCAACGAGCAATCTGACGATCGATTTGTGTTTCAGAATCCTAAGATCTATGATGATACAAATTTCCAGGTTTTACTATGACACGCGATTTTGTCGCATATCGGTTTTCCAAATTGAGCTGACGCGTATCCCCCCACTTCGGAGCGGTCTGAGGCTCGTTTTGGGGCATTTTTCATTTTAAACTATGATCCATAAAAAGTTTTGTCTTTAAAATCATGACACATCAACTTGTCAGAATAATCATTTTGAAAATTGATGAAAAAATAGCCCCCCAACATTTGGGCCGTCTGACGCCGGTTTCGTTATGAATAGATGGGAGACAATGTTTTAAACACTATTCTAGGTTTAAATTAATGTGGCAAAAAAAGTTCACATTATTTTGTTGACACTTACGAAAAATATATGTATGTTTCATTAATATCCAAAGGCTTTCAATTTTCCATCCACTATCTCCCCTAACTTCCACAAACTTCCTCACGCTCAAGCATAATTCATATTGAAGGTCGTGGTATATCTACACAGTCAACCCATGTGCGATTCGTTCAACAAATCAGTGACCCGCACCCCTAACACCCTGGTCATCGGCTATGGTTTCTGAGCAAAATTTGAGTGGTTGCCGTGCAGTTCAAAGGTATACCAAAATATTGAATCACGTAGCGAAATGTGGATTCCCGCGGGAACACTGGGTGCCAAAGTAGATGTACAGATTTTGAGATGGTATGAAATTTAATGTATGCTGAAATATATGAAGACTGTCAATGAGGCACGTAACTTAAATTCAACCACGTGCTTGAAGATCGTTCTCTGAATCAATATTTCAACCACGTGCTTGAATCGATGGTTCAACCACAGCGTTTGTCAACGAATCACTATAAACTTTTTACAGTGCAGTATATCCAGAAGTTGTTGGGAGCAGTGGTTGGATATGAAACAGTCATCACCTAAAATCAAATACCAATCGTGAGAAGCTGATTAGAGGGACCCGATCCAGTATAAAGTGATAAGACATTTGATCTCTCTATCGTTTGACAGTGATTTTGTCTCGGAAAGTTCCGAGAAGCAGTTTGTTCTTATACTTATAAAGTATCAAGTATTCATATTTTCTGTACTCGTTTTCGTATGAAAATGAGGAACGCATTGATTCTTATGCTCGACAACTGTGTTGGGTAATGGAAAGAACAGATACACATAAATAGATTCCCAGCAACGTTAACGCATTACAATTGAGGCAGCGTTCTACATTCTACGATTAGCATAATAATATGAGTCGATCGATTTCAACAACAATAGCCCGTTAGGTAATCAGAATTCTGTTTTTCAGTCAGTTCAATTGAAACCTCTTATAAGATAAGTCATACGTGACTGGAAAATTGAAAAAAAAAAACTCTAACCAAGAAGAGTTAGAATCAAAGTATATCATCCTTGTTTATGATGTATTTAGACTAGTGACAGCAATAGTCCGAGAAAAATCAAATTGTGAATGAAAATGAAGCTAAAAATCGTCGTGGCTGTAGTTTTCTATGTCAGTTTATACACAGCAGTTTTTGCTCGAAAACAGTATATCACATTGAATGGAGTTTCATACGAAGTCGTTGATCCACTTCGACAGGGATATTTTCATCCCCCTCGACAATCTGGACGTATGACATATCAGCCACAGCCTAATTTTCAGAATAGCTTCAATTTCCAAGTACCTCCAGATGTTTCACTTAAGGATGCTGAATGGGTTTGCCAGAATCCCAAAACAAAAGATATGGTGAGACGATAATTGTGTTGCAGGGAAACGGTACGTAAGGATTACATGGTGAATTGACTCTTCTCAGGTATGGCCTCGGTAGCAATCTTACCCAGTTTGCGATACAAGATTATCAGATATTTGGGGGTTTCTAGGTCTCAAGGTTACCCCCTCTTTCATACGTAACCTCAAAACTCCCAAATACGCTGCCAAAAGACATTTGCAGAGTGCTTTCTCGTCTCGTATTATCCATTCAAATATTCAGAATCATGAAAACTTCGAGTCATCATTATTCTATCTAGACTCAGAGCCCAACTCAATTTTCCTTTATCAACATTCATTAGGAACCACAATTTCTCTAAGTTTGCATTGAAAATTATCAATTACACAATTAGAATTCACAATTAGAATATCAAAATCTTCTTCAAATCACTTCTATGAAAACATTCGTTACGATCAGTGGGTAAGACTGCGCGGTTACATGGAGGCAAAAGGGCATGTTGAACCCCATGACAGCAATGAGTGCCACAAAGAGGTTGGAATGATACTTTCCTTGTCACACTCATGCGTAGCATTTGGTCAATGTGACGTCAAATCCAAGATGGCCAGTAGAAATATATATGACTCTATCGCAGACTTTTGGTCGAATATTACTGGCTGACTCTGTCGGGTTTCCCTGCCGATTGTTTGTTTGCTAATAAAGCAACGTTTCAACTACATTTCTCACAGTCTATAAACAGAAAAATGAGACTTTCCCGCATATGAAAAAGTCCTTCCAGGAAAAGCAGTTCAAATTCAGAAAAATTTTGGCATAGTTCAGAGGATGTTTCTTTTTCAAGTGCAGAATAGAATCATTTTGTTTTGTTCGGATAAACTTCTTCTGAACATCATGTTCGGGAAAACTTCATATGAACAAAAAAATCTTTACGTGGGTAGTGGGTCCAAATTCTCTTCAGAAATGGTCGTTCCCATTATTTATCACCCATTACCCAAACACATATTTTCTTGAATGATTGTTTGATGCAAAATGATCCAAATCATAGATTTCAGTTCGAAAATCAAATTTCAATCTTCGAGCATATTTTCGGAGCCTAAATGAAATGCGGTTGGGAAGGAAATATTTTGTCGTTCCTCATCGAAGTTTTGGAAGGTTGTAAACAATTTTTAGAGCAATTTATTGAGATGCGGCGAAATGCAATTTAATGGAAGGGATATGCTGTTTTAGCTGTTTTTACAAAGTTTTCAAGGTGTCGCATAAAATAGGGCTCACCTTGAGACTCAAAAACCCTCACATTCCTCATTCTTTGGAGTTAGAAACTGGACAAAATCGCTTTCGGGACCATACCTGACTGACCTGAGAAGAGCTGACTCACCATCCTTGCCCGCATAGTCATTTCAGATGATCCAGTGGAATTTAGAGAAAGCTCGTGGGATGTAAACTCAATCAATTCCTATCTCCAAGTCATTCATAATTGACCCGGAGATGATTATTATCTGGGTAAATACTCGCTGCGTCACAAAACGCAATTTTTTTACTCAAAGCGTCTTCTTACCCAAAAATGATAACTGATTGTGATTCAGCATGATTTTTCTCCTAGGTCTCGATCATTAACATTGCTCTTAAGCGAGAGTGAGCGATGGCTGAGACACTCGAAGCGCACCGAAAGACGTACTGAAATTGATTTCTGCGTGGTAAATGCAACTTACCGGTGTAAGATGTCACTCCATCCCAATAACAATGATAAATTTTGATTCAGCATCAAATTTTACGTCATGATTATATGTGCCCTCATTTGGTCATTAACAAGAAAACACCATGCTTTGAAAGATTGTACATAAAGATGGAAAAATCAGGAAGAACGTAATCTTATACCTGAAATTGGAAAAAATATGCACTATGAGGCAGTATTCAAATCACTCCCTAGGGGTCCAAGAAAAATTCTTTCCATATTTTTTTTGCTCAAAGAAGGTACCTAGAGAGGGCGGGGAGGAGAGATTCTTGAAGGTTGAGAAATAGGGACCACGCTAATGGATAGAGAGCCTGCTCTGTATTCAGCTTTCGCCAACTCTCAGATCTAATAGCAATGTCTGTAATGAGATACCGATTGTTGAATATATTTGCATCACGAATGAATACTGATATACATGACCTCGATAGGTTATGTCTTGTAAATGTGTGTGTCGTGCATTTCCTTGATGTCGCACGTACAAGAGAGCATGGCAGGCAGCGAAATAGACAGGAAATATATCGGCAGCCAATCAAGGCGCGACTTCACCGGTGCCCGGCAGCAAGAGTCGCTTTTCCGGGACCGAAATGAGGCCCGGAAGGGCGCACTCCCTGGCGGGAAGGAGTGAAAACATTGGAATTCGCTCATTTTGGAATCTCAGTTTCTTGCGATTGAAAATACCCTGACGTGTACGCGCAAAACTGCAGTCGTATTCGGTTTCTAGGTCAAATATACACAAGAAAATCACTGTCGTCAAAGCACTACTTCTGACCTGACATTGTTTAGTCCTATGTTATCGAAGGGGTGTAATATCCATATCTGACTCGCAAGGGTGATTTTCATTCCAAGTGTCCTATAACAAGGGAAAAAGGCACAAAGAATTAACAACGCGTGTGCAGTAATTTTTACTCAAATAGTTTGAGAGAAATATGATTTTCCAATTGTAGATGATCATCGCCACAGGAGACAGTCCAGCAAAGACAGGTGAGGGACCGTATCATCAGCAGCAAGGGGTGTGGGTGCAGCAACCCGGGAGCGATGGGCTGCACCCGTCGACCTCCTTGTGGCCAGGCCCGCCGTCGGACCAAGCGCCTCAGCCCTCACAGCCACAGCTACCTTCAATCCCGCAGCCCACCGAGTCAGCAGACTGGACAGCCAACCAGGGTCTTCTCATTGTCACTGGGGAGCCCGGAAAGCGCGCCACGCAGTGGCCAAAAGCAACTACCTCGAGTGAGCGACATTTGCATCATCAATAATGTCCAATTCTAGACGATCCAATATTCAGTCTCACGTGCGAGAGTTAGGAATAGCACAACTACACATTTTTGTAGATTTAATGATGGAGCAATGTTATTGATTGTTGAAAAGTATCATGGCCATCTGAGTAGCTACTCATCCGCATTCGCTCAGTCTAGTCTTGCTGGTTGCATTTATATCGCAAACCCAAGCATGGATTCGAAGAATTGTTATTGACTCCACTATTAATGCAAACTCAATCGTCCTGATACTTTCTGTGTTTCAGATCCAATAGAAAATCATGGCGAAGGAGTCATTGACATCAGACTTGGAAATCAATAAAACGAATTCATCGACGACAACGAACAAGTAATTGAGAATGAAGAAGATTGGAAGCTTCACGTAAAATTTCCCATCGATTTATATGAATGTAGTGCATGATTTTATGAATTCAACGATGAACATCAATTATGATTTTCATCTTATTAAAGATTAAGGATGACAAAAACTGCCAATATTCTCTCGATAATTATAATTATCATTGATTGATAGTTCAGAAACCATACAGAGAATCCGGAACCTTTGAAAAAACATGGGTGCTTAGCTTTTAGATAATCAGATGCCCGATGGAAGTCCGCCCCAAATGATGACAGGAACTGGAAACAGAGATTACGTAATATTGATCCTCGTGACCATTTTTCGCCCGGGATCACTAGATATTCCTCTAGATCGACTTACCTTATCTGAAAAATCACTAGACTTTTCCCAGATCGGCTAACTCTACTTAGGACAATCTCTAGATTTTTCCCTGGACTGACTCAGCTTACCTGGGAAAATCTCTAGATTTTTCCCTAGATCGACTAACTCTACTTAAGGAAATTTCTATATTTCCTCTTAGATCGACTAATCTTACCTGAGAAAATCATTAAACTTTCTTACCTAATGAAATATCGGGATTTTCTCCCGCTAGATTAACACTATTCGAGAAAATCATGAATTTATCCCCTATACACTGCCAAAGTCACTATCTTGGGGAGTGTGCATAAACCACGTAACCCAATTTGCGATGATTTTTACCCCTACTCCCCTCCCCTTGGGTGACCAATCGTGGACTATTCCCGCACCCCCCCCCCGGAACGTGGTTTGAGTTGGGAATTTTCAAAACATGCATTTAAGTCTGAAATATACAGTAAAACCTCTCTTAGCGGGCACCGAGCGGGACCGCAAAAATTGGCCGTTACGGGAGGTGGCCGCTTTTCGGAGGATCAATTTACACATGAAAGGTACTTTCGGGACTGAGAAAACCCGGCCGTTAGAAGAGGAGACCGCTAAGAGAGATTTTACTGTATTCCAAAATTGATTTTATCTATGACAACTCGTGCTCAATCAACATGTTTTTCTTAATCCACACTTGTACATCATGAATGATAGGTAAAGGGTGTCTTCCTCCACTTTCATCAACTATATTGTCAAGCCCTTCATCCTCAACGTGCTCAACGTCAATCCACTCACACTTGTCCTCTGAGAGGGCGCAGAGGGCTTCGGCTGGCCTCTTTTTGATGATATTAACAGCCCTCACCCTAGCGACGCTAGTTATTAGCTTATGTGATTCATCTCTAGCGCATGATTGAAATAAATGATTCATAATCCTGAGAGGACAAAAATGATACCAGAAAATCTGATTGAACTTACATGTGGTTTTTTCTTGCAATTTGCGCAGCAAAATAGACCCCGCATTCTGGACAGGTTCTTTTCTCCACCTCATCTTTGTGAGAGCGACAGTATAAATCATAAGGAATCTCTTTTGCCCGAGAATAGTTGGGTCGTAAAGAAAGAGATTGCCTCGAGAGGAACGGTGGAAACTTCTCGTCTGTCACATCCTCAGGTGCAGGGATTTTGAATGGACTTTGTGACAGAGGATAAGGTCCTGGAAAGAACCCTTGATAGAGAAATTGCCTCAAGTCACATCAAAAGGGAGTGCAAACTCGTTCCTATGTTACAAGCTCGCGCTGACTGACAGCAGACACACGCCGGTGCAGGCACGTGCACGAGTTATCTCAATTGTTCTTCATCGTCGTTGAGTCGGCAACCGCTTTTCTGAATATTTAGGCTTCGTCTGCATTGAACTCGTTGTCTAAAAGCGTTCGTTGGGATGCTCAGGTTGTGTTAAATCAAAAATTGTCAACGATAGTGCTATATATAGCGACCACGTTACTCGACGCGGTGACTCCCCTCCCCCCATCGTAACTTACCGTAAACTTGGTCCTGACCCTCCCCCCCCCCATGGTTACGTGGGTTATGCACAGCCCCTTATGTGTGTTCGTCTGTCAGATCCCTTCTTGAGCATTAGAATTCACCAGATCCTCCCCCCAGCCCATAATTGTAGTATACTGAGGTCAATGCTGGGTGAAGGGTCGAAGGGGAAAGATTAAGACGCCGAAGGGATGCTTTCAAGAACTTTCTGGGCCTGTGAAAGCTCTAGACATCGTTCGTTCGCGCCGCGTGGTCCGTATACATAGCGCACCCCGATATTGCGCAGAAAATCTCCCGTGAGCCCCAGGGATGATGAGCGTGGTGTATTATCATAACCACAAACCATTAGCAACCCCAAAATTGGGAAGGGGGATGAGAGAATAAGGTTGCACATCTCGGGTATGTCGCCCGATAGTCGCGCGGTAGTCGCCCGGTAGCCGCTCGACAGCCGAGCGATGTAATGGCAAATCAAATGGCTCTTCCTTGACTTCATTCTCTCTCTTTTTGGACTCTTTTTGGTTCGTTACCGAAAAGAAAGTCAAGGAAAAGCTATTTGATTTACTATTATATCGCTTGGCTGTCGAGCGGCTGCCACGTGACTACTTTATTTGGCCCGAACCGCAGGCGAGGGTCTAGCCATAGTCACGGGAAAGCGAAAATCATTGCGCCAAGGTATCATACTATGATTTGCGTGAGATGTGCAACCTTATTCTCTCACTCCCCTCCCCAATTTTGGGGTTGCTAATGGTTTGTGGTTATCATAATATACCACGCTCATCATCCCTGGGGCTCACGGGAGATTTTCTGCGCAATATTGGGGTGCGCTATATATACGGAGCACGCGGGGCGTACGAACGATGTCTCGAGCTTTCACAGGCCCAGAAAATTCTTGAAAGCATCCCTTCGGCGTCTTAATCTTTCCCCTTCGACCCTTCACCCAGCATTGACCTCAGTATACTACAATTATGGGCTGGTTTCCTTTCCCCGGAATTCTAGTACTGCCGCGTGACTACCGCGCAGTAGTCGCGCGATGATTCGACGGCGCTGCAGCCGGGCAGCTGTCGCGCGGTAGTAGTTGCCCGATATTTGCGCAGCAGTCACGCGGCAGCCACGCGTTTATTTTCAGCCGGGACTTCGTAGGCGTAATCAGGTTTGTGCGGAGGATTCACAAACGTAAACGGTAACTTGTGCGTCAACCCATGCTATTTAAATGGAGAGCGGACGTCCGCGAAAACGGAAAAGTCACTAAAATGAACAAGAAATTAGACAATGGAAATGTCGATACTATGAGTTTCACGGGGGGCCATAAATCACTCGTGGGACGAGACGCGGGCCCGTCCTCTCATTTTTATTGGGCCGAAATAGCCGCGCTAATTGCTTTCCAGGACCATTCAAAAAATTGCAATATTTTGCAATACTGATGCACAAGTCAGCTCATCATTTTGCATTTGATTAGAGCATCAAAAGCACGTTCGAATGGTCAAAATCGGACTATATTTGATAGTCGGGGTGATATCGCAAAAATTTTCTTGAGGGATTTTCAGTCACCAAATATAGCCCGATTTTCACCATTCGAACGGGCTTTTGATACTTGTATCATCCCCGACCTGATAAGCCGGATTGTGTATCAGTATTGCAAGATTTTGCACTTTTCAAAATGCAAGCCAGAGGTAATTACCGCGGTTGCTTGGGCCCAATAAAACCGTGGGCGGGGCAGGCCGATGATCCTTGCTCGGAAGGTTTACGAGGCTCGTGCCCCCTGCTGCAGTCCGTTCGCGTTGGCGTTTTAAACTTGATGTTTCCATTTCTCGTTTGCGTTTTGAAATTCTTGTCTCCGTTTTCATATTTCACGCACAACACTTCTTGTATACGTGAATTTCGCAAGCCCTTCCGTTTCTTCCGTTTTCTTGTTATGTTGAAGTAAACTTTTGCGTAAATTTATGCGGATACGTGGACGTCAAAATCACAAGAAATTCATTTTTACATGAAAAATGACACAAACAAAGCCACTATGTCTTGGCCCTAACGTGTGCTAGGTTCACAAAGTAACATTTGTTAGATTTACAAATAATACGGTTTGGCTCTGATGCAACAAACTAACTGTTTATTGGGATTCATTAGCTCAGCAAATGTATAGTTTTTTTACCGATTTTAGATTTTACCGTGTATTATTCCTACACAAATTCGGTATTTGAATTCTGACTCTCAAGTGTCAAAGTTATCAAAAGTTGAGTAACTCAAACAAAAGTAGTGTATTATCCATAGTGTATTCAAGCATGAGTAATACCTCGATGGTTCGTGAGTGATGAGTTTACTTTATATAAGTTCATATTCAAATTATTTCCATGAAGTTACAGTGACATAAAATAACTATGTTTGCGTTGTCAAACATCCTGTCTATTGAAAGTTTCTATGTCCATATCGTGAAACATGCCTGCTGCACATCATATGTAATGAATACATGGGTGGGCGTTGAAGAATTCTAATTTTTTAATTTATTACTAGTTGATCACCTGCTATTCGTTGAGAAAAGCTCAACCCATGTTTTCTTTGCATTCTATCATTACACTTACGATAGTTTCCCATACAAGAATTATTCGAATTTAGTCCGATATCTAAGATTTAAAAGTGATTAGTCATTGGACCAATCTGTTGAAATCAGAGTATTTAATACTATGTAGAATACTCAGAATACGTCGAAATAACTATATTGAGACAAAATGGATTTCAGATCAGGTATACTTTTAACCTTGTACATTCCAACATTTTTCGGAAGTGATTTGAGCCAACCAACATCCGTATCAAGCTTGAAACTCGTAAGTGTGGTAAGTTGCAAACACTTGTAATTATTATATCTGAACCGATTGCAGGATGATCTGATGATACAATATACAAATGATTCTATCGGTTTTTCCTGATAATTTTTCTATTCACAGCGACGTTTCGATTGTTATCGTACAATCCTCATCAGGCTAAAAATTATATACAACGTATTAGATATCAATGACATAATACACACACACACACACACACAAATCACACCTCAATGGCAAACAGATTTATCTTAAAAAAGAATTCAGTCTCATATCTGAGAGATCACATTATCGTCCAATAGTAATATGGAGTCGTTCAATTTGGTGAGAATGTTCCATCTTTGGTATTTGAATAATTTTCAGCTCACCCAACTCCAACCACACCTTTGATTTTGAGAATATAAAAATAATTGATACGGAGAATAGATTTGAACTTAGACTGTTCTCTGAGATGCGAAACATTTATTACCACTACAATACTATCAATATAAGAGAATTTTGCTTTATAATCTCTGAAGAGGTTAAATAAAAGCGTTAATATAAAATATATATATATATATATATATATATTCATAAGAAGATATAGACGAACTGAAAAACACGTATAAATTTGCAATAAATCAGTAATTCAATAATTAACAAATAGTTGTGATACAGTGGATCACTACTATGGAGGAAATGGATAATAAGGTAAATCTCGTAAATCTCAGTTTGTCGCATATATTGTCGGTATGGTGTATATACATACATCCAACAGTCTAATTTTAGGCCAGTAATTCTAGACTTCGAAGTGTGCATGAGTGCCAAAGGACGGTTCTATTTTTTTTTCGATGCGGGATACCCTATAGAACACCCTCCCATAAAATGGAACAACCCCAGGGGTGCGCAAAAAATTACAACAACAAAATAGTGCGAAATTTTGTACTTTTTTGCGTTATTTCGCATCCCGGGGAGCCGTTATAATATTTGGATTATTTTTCATGGTACTATGTTGTAGGCGATGAAATTCTCTAAATTTAAAAAAAAAACCATAGTAAAATTCTTTCCGTAACTCGAGATAATTAGCAACAAAGCTGGAAAATGCCAAAAATTTCCTTCATTTTTCATTTTGAGGGAAGCCAATGGATCGATGTGTACTTGCTGGAAAATGTAGTCCTCATAGAGTACTATATGTAAAAAAAAAATCAGAGCGATCCGTCAATAAACATTGACGCTATTCTAATTGTTTATCCCAAATTGTTGTTTTTTGCAATAGCCGTAAAAATTTTCCACGTGCACTAAAGTTGGCGCAAAAAATCAGAGAGCTTCCTGGGACCCTCAACTATAAGATGCGATCATAAAACCGGTCACTTTGTCACAAAAAATCGTCTCTGGAGCCAATTGTTTATAAAAATCGGAAATTGCCGATTTTATTTTGCACACAATTCCGCGAGTAATGGATATATGGAAAAATTCGTTTTTGGACGTTGTAGTACTAATTCTGCTCTAAATTTAAAAAAAAAAACATCACTCCACGACCTTTTGGACCGGAGATACCGATTTTTTTTTAAAAATCGATATTTTATAAACAATTGAATATTAAGGGCCGAAATTTGCGGGAAATGGTAGAAAACTGTTCAAAGTTTCATATACAGAATGTTTGGTTCACATACCTTGACTTGCGTCCTTGTCCCAGCAGGTGAAAGTTAATGTTTCCTTTATCTCGCTTGAAAAAAGCTGCAGGGGTGAGGAGTGGGGGTACTCCCGCGGCAGCGTGGCGGGCCGACCAGAAACTGAGCCGCGCTCTTCAAATCCGAGCGCTCGGAATTTTTGACGATATCTCGGGTCCTACTGGACCGTTTTTGATCTTTTTTTTTTTAATTTGGGGTAGCTTTCAGAAAAAAACACAATGGCGTATTAATTATAAGGATTTGAACGGCCATTTTGGGTGTATAAGGGGTACCGTGAAAATAAGAGGTTTTGGTCCAATTTTTCCCTTGTATCAACTAATGTTTCTCACAGAAACATTCTGAATCTGTTGAACGTGGATAATCGATAAGGGAAAGCTCCTCGGAAAATTTGAAAATTATGAAAACTTTTCCGAAAAAAAAAAAAAAATTCTATTGAAAAGCGCATAATCACCAAAAAAAAAAATAAGCATAGGGAACACCATATCAGTTTTCATTCTGGAGAATCCGGAATTCGGGAAATATTTCCAAGTTTCACCACAACAATTCATAAGATGCCAATTCTTCCAAGAGAGATTTTTATTCGTACTACACTATGATGAGCTGTGATAAAGAAAAACAGAAAGGACACCGCAGAAAAAGCGGAGATTTCTGCCCTCGGTGGATTTTCACGAGAAATCAGAAACAGATAGATGAAAAGGCGCTAATTACGACGACACCGCGGAAAAGTCGGACTAAATTCGCATTTCGTAGCACGATTCGTTAGAAAATCAGTTTTTACTTGGTTAGGTTGACAGTCTGTGTTTACACTGGCGAGTCGTAGAACGCAAAAAATCGATAATAGCAAATCAAGCCATCCGGTCCGCACTCTTGGTTTTGCATAGAATAGGAATCATTTATAAGGTAAGTACCCAACTTGCCCCCATTAAGCCATTTTCTTAATAACTTTGGCCCATCTCCATATTTTCCAACGTACTTTAGCTCATTTTAAAGCTTGTCTCAAGACCTTTAAAATGAGCTAAGATACGTCCAATTTGAATGAAGTGGAGCCGAGCTGTTTGAATTTTCCCAAAAGGTGATTTTTGAGAGTTCACAAAAGTGTGTACCCAACTTGCCCCCATCATTTAAAACAATGTAAATCGGCGATGAAGTGAATGGACATCGCTTTGATCCGTTTTGATCACCGTGCAGCGACATTTATAGCTTTTAGCTGGCCCAAGACATCGTTTCCGACCTATTTTGACGTGATAAACACGTTCTGAGTGGTAAAAAAAGCCGTACTGCACGCCTTTCTGAGATAACCATATGGGGGCATGTTGGGTACACTCCGATGGTGGTCTTCTTGATTCTCAAATCATCTCCGTGTTTTGTACATAACATTGCTCCAAATCAAAGTTTTGCAACTCTGAAGAACGGATTTCGAAGGTCTTGAGGTAAGGAATCGAATGCGCTAAGGTACATACGTCAAGATTAGTCGAATAAAAATAAGTCGGCACCGGTTTTAGTGAACGCGATTTCCTCGGTGATTTTTTAGCCGTGCAAACACGAAAAACGGAAAACTCACTTTATATTTTCTGGAGAACGCAGAAATGATCCGGGGTCGATGAAAACTACGTATTTTCTCATATTTCAACATAACAAACGTAAAAAAAAATTGCGGGAAGGTCAACGAGCGCCCATTCCTGAGATCGGCATATGGGGGCAAGTTGGGTGCAGAGGCAAGTTGGGTACACTTACCTTAGTATCATTTGAGTGTTGCAGAGTATTCGTATTGAGGGCTGGGTAGTTACGCTACAGTACGAGTCTGAAACCAGACATCAAGCGGAGAATTAGGCTCAGCCCCCAGCAATTGGCAGTTGTATTTTGAATCATGACAAGTATGAATTTTTCACGCGAGATGATCGTTATGCTGCGTACCGTGTCGATTTATTAGTGGTTTTTTCATTGTTAGCCGAAGGTGCTCATTACACGTATGCTGCACGATACGCAGTTTTTTCTAGAGTGACACTTTTACGAATTTAGTCATAACATTGATGATGCAGTCCGAATTCATCAATTCGTTCGAACAATAAAATGAGCTAGTTTTAACTGATCTAGATGTGATACAAATATCAAGATTTTCTTAAAACTGCACAACCCCCAATACAAATCCTCTGCGATTCGAGAGCACGGATCGGATATCTTGATGTGCTGTTATCGATTTTCGTGTTCCACAACTCTCTCGCCAGTGTAAATAGATAGTCAACCTAACCAAGAGAATACTGATTTTCTAATGAATCGTGCTACAAAACGCGAATTTAGTCCGACTTTTCCAGGGTGTCATCGAAGTCAGCGTGTTTTCATCTATCTGTCTCTGATTTCTCATGAAAATCCACCGAGGGCAGAAATCCTCGCTTTTTCTTGTCCTTTGTAATGAAGAATCAAAGTCCATAGCATATACCCCGATTTCCGGATTTCCAGAATGAAAACTGATATGGTGTTCCCTATGCTTATTTTTTTTGGTGATTATGCGCTTTTCAATAGAATTTTTTTTTCGGAAAAGTTTTCATAATTTTCAAATTTTCCGAGGAGCTTTCCCTTATCGATTATCCACGTTCAACAGATTCAGAATGTTTCTGTGAGAAACATTAGTTGATACAAGGGAAAAATTGGACCAAAACCTCTTATTTTCACGGTACCCCTTATACACCCAAAATGGCCGTTCAAATCCTTATAATTAATACGCCATTGTGTTTTTTTCTGAAAGCTACCCCAAATTAAAAAAAAAATGATCAAAAACGGTCCAGTAGGACCCGAGATATCGTCAAAAATTCCGAGCGCTCGGATTTGAAGAGCGCGGCTCAGTTTCTGGTCGGCCCGCCACGCTGCCGCGGGAGTACCCCCACTCCTCACCCCTGCAGCTTTTTTCAAGCGAGATAAAGGAAACATTAACTTTCACCTGCTGGGACAAGGACGCAAGTCAAGGTATGTGAACCAAACATTCTGTATATGAAACTTTGAACATTTTTCTACCATTTCCCGCAAATTTCGGCCCTTAATATTCAATTGTTTATAAAATATCGATTTTTAAAAAAAAATCGGTATCTCCGGTCCAAAAGGTCGTGGAGTGATGTTTTTTTTTTAAAAATTTAGAGCAGAATTAGTACTACAACGTCCAAAAACGAATTTTTCCATATATCCATTACTCGCGGAATTGTGTGCAAAATAAAATCGGCAATTTCCGATTTTTATAAACAATTGGCTCCAGAGACGATTTTTTGTAACAAAGTGACCGGTTTTATGATCGCATCTTATAGTTGAGGGTCCCAGGAAGCTCTCTGATTTTTTGCGCCAACTTTAGTGCACGTGGAAAATTTTTACGGCTATTGCAAAAAACAACAATTTGGGATAAAAAATTAGAATAGCGTCAATGTTTATTGACGGATCGCTCTGATTTTTTTTTTACATATAGTACTCTATGAGGGCTACATTTTCCAGCAAGTACACATCGATCCATTGGCTTCCCTCAAAATGAAAAATGAAGGAAATTTTTGGCATTTTCCAGCTTTGTTGCTAATTATCTCGAGTTACGGAAAGAATTTTAGTATGGTTTTTTTTTTTTAAATTTAGAGAATTTCATCGCCTACAACATAGTACCATAAAAAATAATCCAAATATTATAACGGCTCCCCGGGATGCGAAATAACGCAAAAAAGTACAAAATTTCGCACTATTTTGTTGTTGTAATTTTTTGCGCACCCCTGGGGTTGTTCCATTTTATGGGGGGGGTGTTCTATAGGGTATCCCGCATCGAAAAAAAAATAGAACCGTCCTTTGGCACTCATGTCGAAAACTCACGAATTCAGAGCTAGAATTACTGGCCTATTTGGGAATCGATCGACGCAACATGTTGTCGATCGATTGATAAAATTCCATCCCTTACCATTTCAGGACTGAGCGATTGACAACATCATCATTCATAAAAAATATTCTGTGAGTTACAATCTTTCTGTTAATTTGGATAATTTCCTGTGAAATTTCAAACATTCCTTCTTTATTTGTACCTCATACCTCATAGATTCGGTGAGCTGAATTATTCAAATAACAAAGATGTAACATTCTCACAAAATCTAACGACTCCATATCATTATTTGACGATAATGTGATCTCTCAGATATGGGACTGAATTCTTTTTTAAGACAAATCTGTTTGCCATTAAGGTGTGATTTGTGTGTCGGTGTATGATGTCATGGATATCTAATACGTTGTATATCATTTTTAGCCTGATGAGGATTGTACGAAAACAATCGAAACGTCGCTGTGAATGAAAAAATTAGCAGGAAAAACCGATAAAATCATCTGTACATTGTGACAATTGTAATAACTTCATAAATTCAACACTGTAACTTTGTGATGACCACTCGAACTAAATTTGTACATGATAAATTATTGGCGAAATTAACGTATTAACGACTTTTTTCTGAAACAGTGGAATAGCTATCTATTTTCTGCGAGGCTGGGTATCCCTCAGTTTAAGAGTGCTCTCTACTTTTTTAAAAGCGACGGTGGCGCCCCTGGTGGTCAAATTGGTTTATTGTAAATATAAAATCAACCAAACAACGGAGAACGGAGTGCGAAGTTGACCCGAACGCGGATAACATTTCTGCAAATTTGAAAAAAAGTTTCATTGAGATCGGTGCAAAATTGGGCCCAACAAGTTGCGGGAAAAATTCAACAACATTAAAAAAATATTCCCGCAACTTTTTGAGCTCATCAATTTTGCAGCGATCTCGATGAAACCTACCTTTCTGCAGAAAAATTATCCGCACGTGGGTCAACCTTGCACGGTGCGCTTTGAGGATAAAAAAGTTTTACAAAAATGACGAAAAAATCTGAAAAAGCAATCTTTCTCGTTGAAACTCCTCGAACAATATCCATTTTTCAAGTAAATCGTATCAGATCGCCTTCTCGAGTGATTATTATATTAAGAATCCACCATACATTGCTTACGGAGGAATTCGGCGACTCTACGTTTTCTTCGCTTCCCCGAGTTTTTTCTTGCAATTACTCAGAAGAGGTGAATGCTAGCGAAAAAGGCCAAGAATAATTTCTCCTGGATGTTTTAAAGATCTACAAGCTCACGTAGTTGGATTCGTCGAGAAACATAGTCTTTCTTCATGGTATTGAAGAACATACTGGGAAATTAGTAAAAAATGCAAGGTTTTCTGCGTTTATTTTCCATGATAAGCAGTTCTCTCGAGGTCTCTTGAGGTCCTCCATGAGTCTAACTACCGAGCTAACTACAGAATTTTGTAGATCTTTGAAGAATCTATAGAAAATTATCCTGGGCATTTTTTGTCATGACCCATCCTTTCCGAGTAATTGCAAGAAAACCTCGAGCAAGCGAAGAAAACTGGAAGCCACCCGAATCATCAATACGCAATATATTATGAATTCTTAATTTGTCAATCATTCATAAAGACGATCTGATACGATTTACCTAAAAAGTGAGTCTTGTTCGAGGAGGCTCGACGAGAAAGATGACTTTTTCAGATGTTCTCGTCAGTTTTGTCAAACTTCTTCGTCCTATGCAGAAGCGCACCGTGCTTAGAGCTCTATTTACATCTCATGTTAAAATTTCGATGAGAAAAAGGTTGACATCAGTTGTCCCGTTATTGTTATTGACAACAGTATATTACGCACCTTCTGTCGCGAGGGGCCGAGAGTGACACATTGCGGCCCGAGTGAGTTGCCCCACGCACGAGCCGACAGGCGAGTGCGGCATACCCGTGGCGGCGATGGGTTACTTCCGACCCGAGGTGCGTATACTTCCTTTTACTATACTCTTACCGAAATTCTATGGTTTCCGACAATATTTTGGGGCAAAATCCCGCACCAAAGTACAGGTGACGAAACGTTGGAGCATGCATTGTAGCAGACCGACGGCGCAGCCCGAGGTTTGATGCTCATGCTCAATCATTTCCCGCCGTGGGCGGCAATGCGGGATTTTCTGCCCCGGCATTGGAACGGAAAACCACAGGCTTTCGGTGCAAGTGTACTGAAAAAATATATACTACGACTCGCCGTTCAGTCTAGAGTTTCCCGATATCGACATTTGACGATAGTTCATAAAATATCGATATCTACATCGAAAATGTCGAATTTATCAATATCGTGTCGATATCGTCGAACAAAATGTCGAAAATATCGACATAGATAAGAAAAATCTGATCGTACTCTATATCTATCCGACCGATCGCTCTCAAATTTTAACATGCATGATGTTTGTCGCACATCAACACTACTTCATATCAGATCACTTTTGTATTGTTTGTTCATAAATAGTACACTAACCCCTGAACCAAAATTACTTTCCTGGCACAAAGTTTCTAGACCAAAAGTTCGATGCAGAATTTCGAGTGTAATTATGGCTGAAATGAATAGTGGAAGCAGTAGTTTATCAAATAAGTTAACGTTCAAAACATATTTTGTGTACTCTAAAGACGAAAGTGATGAAAAAATTTGGGATCTGCACTCCGGGTCCAGGGAAAATTCAGAAGAAAATCAAAATGAAGCAAGGAAATACAGCTGGATTAAAATCACATCTGCGTGTACAACATCCTACTGAATATAATTTGATGTTTGGATATACACAAAGAACTAAACGAAAATTATCAGATGATCAGCCAACTTTACAATTTCCAGTAGTGAGCTCTTGAATCGCAGATCATCATAAACAGTTTATCCCATATTTTTCTTCAGAAAACTCCAGATTTGAGTTGGAACAGACTAACCGTAGTCTGGTTGAGAGAAATTCACCTCTGAGCTCCTTCGACGACGAGTTCAGCAAACTTTTTTTCAGCTTATTGAATCCTATCAAGATTCCATTAAGAAATTCAGCGACGGAAAAATTACACACAGAATTTGGAAAGATGCTTAAAAATCTTTTGAGTATACTGCAGCACAATGGCTCCAATTTTTCTTCCGCGGTGGACGCATGGATTGCGAAGAATAGTCGATCTTACTACGGAATCTCGAAAGATATTTGTGAAATTATTCATAAATAGTGCAAAATTCATGATAAACCGATGACCTTCCAACAGTTTGAATCATGTTTTGCCTTAATTATCTATTCTCTAGCGGCAATTTTCGAATCTCGATATTCACGATATATCGACCCTTTCAATATCGATGTCGACCAAGTTTGGACTCATTGATATCAACCTACCTCGAGTCGAATTCCTTGCTTTACGATAGGCAGGCTGGCTTCAGACCGGGGCACAGTACTCAAACTGCTCTTCTGCGAGTTATGGATGATGTTAGGAAAGCTATGGAGGAGCGTAAAATCACAATCCTTGTATTATTTGATTTTTCAAAGGCTTTTGATTTCATACCCCATGAACTGTTACTGAAAAAACTGCGGAATTTCAAAACATTTGATAGAGTCATACGTTGGTTTTACTCCTATCTCGCGGACAGGCTTCAAGCAGTGGTAGATTTCGGTGGAAAGTTTTCCGAATTTTTACGAGCAGCTTCTGGCGTACCTCAAGGCACCATCTTAGGTCCTCTTTTATTTGCCATTTTCATAAATGATTTGCCCAGAGTTCTCTTGTTCACTGAGTGTATCCTTTTTGCAGATGACTCTCAAATCTACCTACACTGTGATTTGAATGACTTATTGAATGCCCTCGCGAAAATAACCATTGACGCTCAAGCCATTGCAAACTGCGCTGGACACAACCAGCTCGCTTTGAATGAAGTAAAATCTAAAGTCATCATCCTTGGATCTAAGGAACTACTGAGTCGCATTGATTTTCCCAACCTACCTAAGATCGAGGTCAATGAAGTAGAACTTGAGTACGTCTTCGAGGTCAAGAATTTAGGAGTTGTACTGGATCAAAATCTGACTTGGACTCCTCATGTCAAATCAGTCGTATCAAAAGTTTACGCTAACTTAAGCTCCCTCAAGTTCCACAGAAACTCCCTCTCTCGTGAATTGAGACGTGAGCTGGTCCAAACACTAATCTTCCCCTCATTTGACTACGCGTGTTTAGTTTATGATAGTGTTGATACTTCAAAAAACAAAAAACTTCAAGTTGCATTGAATGCCTGTGTGCGCTTTGTCCTCGGTGACCTGCAAAGAAACTCCCATGTTACCCCGCATCGCCTAGGCCTCGGATGGTTGTCTGTCCAAAGTAGACGTGACTATTTCACTTGCAACTTAGCCTACAAAACTATTGCCACGGGCACCCCTTCCTATCTAGCTGATAAATTTGTAAGATTAGGCTTAGACGTTGTACTGAGAAGGTCAGACAGAAATCCCAAGGAGGTATTATTATTCTCCAAAGCTAAGTCACTAACTTGGGAAAACTCATTTCTGATCAAAGCCTCCTCACTACTAAACTCTCTAAATATAACCGATTTTGATGAAAAGCGACTGGAACCTATGAAGAAGTTGTTTGGTCTTGAAATCTTCAAGCGTGACATTCAAGATTGGAATAACAGAATATCCAATGAAGGTCTGTCCCTGCACCCAATTGATCCAAATATACTATCTCCTAGTATACCCTCGGGACTTTGAACCTATGTTTTTCCCTTCGTTTAATTTTCATCACTTAATAAATTTCATTTCTTGTTCCCTTTATTTTCATTATCTCAGTAGCGGATGCCTAGATTCTAAGACTCAATCACTTTCCGGGGCAGCGCTCTTGATCAGCCCTTGTCTTCTAGTATATTGCTGCTATATTGTTTACCACCACAGTAAGTTTGATCGCTTGAAAGTCGCATTACTACTACTACTGTTGCACTGACATGCCCTATTATTGTCAATCCTTGCTATGTAATTACGTTCTTGATACCTTCTTGCCCAGTTACTGGTCTTTAATCTGTATTGTATTAATTTTATATTTTATATTTGTATTAATTTGAATATTTCATTGTAATTTCGCTAACACCAGACGGGGTCCTACCCCAAGGTGAAATAAAGATTATACATACATACATACATACATATCCCGTCAATATCGACCCGTCATCGACATCGATATCGATATAATATCGAAATATCGGGAAACTCTGGTTCAGTCTGAATTACAAGAGTGTAGGAAAAAAACGGAAACAACTAGACTGCTGGTTCCTCCTAACCTATAAACTGAGCAGATTTATAATTTGCACTATTCTCCGATTCTCTTGAGATTTGGGCTGAATGATGAAAAGACGCGTTCAAGTTTGAAGATTACAAGTGTGCGTCTTCTCGTCGTTTACCCCAAATCAAATCAGAATTCGAGTAGAGAGGGAACACAATTCAGCTTGCACGGCTACCACATGCCTTCAACACTGGTCGACTAAAAATGTGTGCGACGAGAAAAAAAATATTATTCTGATAAAATATCAATCATCCCTAAGGAAAAATACAATCTGATGGAAGGTCTCACTACACAAGATGTAAGGCATAAGTTTCTCAAAGGTTTTCAGGCATGGTGATCGAGCCCCTAGAAAAAAAGAAATTTATCCAAATGACCCAAACAAGGATGAGAATTTATATCCCAATGGATATGGCAATTTAACCTTGGTAAGTTGTTAATTGTTTTCAAATCACATCGCTTCAAAAATTAATTTTTTGTAGATAAGTCAGTCCCGATGAATCTGAGGGAAAACAACATGATCATCAGTATCGCTGATAGACGGGATTTTACTCAATAAGCCGGTATACCAAATACAGACGGAAACAATGATACAAGATCTATCTATGCAAGGTTTTCACGTATTTCACTAAGTCACTTATTCACATTCACGCCAAGGTGTTAATTATAGAGAATTGATAATTAACACTCCTAATAACATGAGATCCCTTTACAAACTCTGCGTTAAGGTATGAAAGTGTACTCAAAGTGTCTCACCCTCTTGAATGGAGATCATCTGGAGTTTATGTACACTGTGAGGTGACTTACCAGCGAGCAGTAATTCATCTCCAAGTAGGCTATCATTGGCGAGAAACATGTGAAACAACGATGAAAAGTATACAGTGATGAGGTGATCTTGTGAAGTTCTGGAATGTGACAAGTGGTGGAAAAGAATGATAAATGGTGGTGGATGGTGAAGATGCGATTTTATATATGTATGAATGAATGATTGGTTGTGATGATGTAAAAGAATGGGATAAATGGAATAATTGCCTCAACCTCCTAATGATGAAACAAGACGCAACATTTGCACCGTGGAACGGCTTACTCGTGTGCAAGGTTTCATCCAGAATCAGGGGATCATTGGCGTGTATAGTTAGATTATGTGTCTTAGAGGCAATGGATGAAATTCAGCGAGATGAAGTGTAGAATATTGTATGAAAATGACACTATCTTCCGAAGAATTTTTGGACAGTTGACTGCTCTGTATTCACATACCACAGAACGGAGCGAGTGTGAGCGAGCAACGATATCGCTAGTTTATGAATATAAGGGAGAACTTACTCACTCTCTTTCATTTTATAAACACCATCAATTGCACTATCGATTGGGAATCCTTGCAATTAGACCTACACTTTGAAAGAATATTTTGGAAAAAACATTCGAATTTCTTCTCAGCAAGGACAGCTTCGGGCTTCCGAACTTGGAAAACAGCTCCGGGCAAGGTACGACAGTTACATCGGCAAAAATTTCACTGAAGATAATGTTGATGTTGTGAGTACCATTAAAAACAGGACATTAAAGACTTTGGAACTTGTCCTCGCCGATTTCCTGCCTGAATGGTACAGATTGATCAAGAGGAATATTCTCAATGATAAGGAAAATTTCATGTCCGCTCGTCACTGCCCGAGGTAAACTAATAAATTTCGAGCCATATTCCGTCTTTTTGGTGCAAAATATTGACAAACCATGAGCTTAGAAGCCGTTACAGATTTTCCTCTTCCGCTACAGTTTGTCGAAGATGACATACTATACTCAGACACAAGATCTGATACCCTCGCCTTCGTCTGAGGGACGAAAAAAGTCACTTGTTATGCGGAATCGAACTTTTGTGTCCATGCATCGTGATGCGCATTTCGATATAAGAGCGTAATAGTACATTTCACACCGAGTTTGTGACGTTGTAGCTCGCTTCAGAGCGATTTTCGGTCTGAGCCGCAGGCGAAGGTCAAAATAATCGCTCAGAAGCGGGGAGCTTCATGAACGAGGCGCGAATGCTAAATTTTGCAATTTTGTAAGCACCCGAACATCGGAGAATTGCAAAAAAAAACGTTTTTTTTCACATTGATCACGAGGATGGGGAGAAATACTTAGGCTTCACTCACGAGTATCGAACTATTGCTCTCTCTAAAGAGAAAGCTTTGTTTTTACCCCAACGAAAAGGACCCCGCTCCGAGAGATAGGATTTTGGCTTTCGGTTAATTTTGTCGGGGAAGAAATATGTTGTCAAGCACAAAATTCTGAACAAAAAGTTCAATGGGCTCGAAGACGGAAAATGGCTAGTTTTTTCAGTATAAATCAAATAAATACCAATAAATGGGAGGTTATGAGGTTATCTAGAACAACAACAAGGCTTGTCTGCAGCGTTCGAATTTGAATTGAAAATGTACAATTTGAGTGTGATGTATAGCTAAAAGGTGATCACTTTGGTGATTGAAACATTTTACCTGAAGACTTCGATACAAAAAGCAAATAAATGCATGTAGAAAAAGTGATAATGCGCGATTGACTAAGAAATCATAACGGCTTGTATTCTCAACAATTACATTTCATTTCAATCAATGTAGCAGCTAACACTGTAGCTGGATCATAAGGCTGTGCTGACTTGATGCAACGAGTACATGATCTTGAGAGTCCAGATATGGTGCGGGAGCGGCTTTTTGAATATCAGTATCATCGCATAGCGTGAGTCTCGCGCTCTGAATAGCTGATAAAAGGTGTCCGATAACGCATGGCTGCAATCAAATTCTATGGAATGAATCAAAATTAATCTTGGATCGCGTGAGACTGATGTCTGATAGATATTTCGAGGATATGGAGATCGAATCTCATATTGCCGTATCTCGAGATCATATCGCGTAAGAGGCTGCGGGGTCGAGAGCAAGCCACTAAGTATCAAAATCGAGCTCGAAAATTCAAGTGTAGAGAGTTTTTGAGGTATTTCGAGGTCGCTGAACACGAAAATGACCTTGCCCTGCCTCCTAATCGTGTTGCAGGGGTGAAGGCCCGAATTGACCGAGATCGAAGCTCGAGACTTGAGTAAGGGTGTTTTTGGGGTATTTTGGGGTCGCTAAGCACAAATTTGAGGTCGTCCAGCCTCCAAGCCATGTTGCGTGGGCGGTTGGGGGGAGGGGGGTCGAGTAGAGGCACAAATTGACCAAGATTGGAGTTTGAGAGTTGAGTAGGGGTTGCTTTTGGAGTATTTTGGCATCGCTAAGCACGTATTTGAGATTACACAGCTCCCGAATCGTGTTGAATGGGTGGCTGCAAGAGCAAGGACGCGTGTTGAACTAGATAAAACTGGAAGAGTAGGCGGGGGGGGGGGTCCTTGATATTTCGAGATTACTGGACACAAATCTCAGATCACCCAGCCTCAGAACCGTATTGGGTGGGCGGCTGTGATGGTGAATTCGATGTAGTTTCCTGACAATGATCATTTCCTGAGATAGAATCTGACCAGGACTGTAAGCCGAATCAAGGCATCGGGACCAGACCACGACCATACGCCAAGTATCTTCATTGACCGAGGGGTCGAGCGATATCCTGTTTATCGAAATTCCGAATCGCTAGGTATGTAATCATAATTCTCGATCACGGAATAGGCCACAAATAGTTTCAGGGGTGAATCTGCTAGACCGTGGTGACTGCCAGAAGATTTGACCGTTAAATCTCTATTCTGGCCATCTTCACAAGCAGGATCTGATTGGATGTACCGAGACGCACGATAACTAAACAACGCCCAGGATCACCACGTGATCCAATAGCCTAAGGGTCGGAAGATATCCCAGGACGTGCGATTCTGAAATCTTAGCTCTGTGGCAAAAAACTCAAGAATCTACCCGACTCTTTCTCAAGATTTTTGATCACACGCTGAGATTTCAGGATCACACTCCCTAAAACACCACTCGATCTAGCTGCTTTGAAATCGTGCTCTGGCCACGGTCGTTGTATTGTAGTCATGCTTCTCGCAGGATCACATCATACTCCCTGTGAAAACGGCCAGAATAGTGAATTAGCTCTCAAATCTCCTCGCAGTCACCGCCCTCCCATAGATTCACGCCCGAAAAGATTCGTAGTCCATTCCAATATCAAGAATTGTGATCGCATAGCTAGAGGATCGTAGTTTCAATCCCTAGAAAATTGCTCGATCTTTGGACCACCAACCACACTCGGCTTAGCTCGAGGTATGGTGACAGATAACAGGTTTATTCGAATATGCACGGGTTTGGGTGGGGCCCAATGAGAGGTGGGCCCGGCCGTGTAATATCCCTCTCCCCTTGGTGTCCGATACCTAGGGCATCGGGCAATCAAGAAGGAGATCCACCTGCATCTACCATCTCATCCCGGAACCGCGTGGACATTAGTTCAGGATGAGCGGCATGTCTCGCGCTCGATTGCGAGCGTTCCTCTTCTCCATCTTCTCTCTTCGGCCACTTGTCGGCATCTTCTATCTTCATTCTTCATCGTTCCTTCTCTTTTTCTCCTTTCTTCTTTCTCCCGTCTTCAGGGCATCATATCCCTCCTGGAATCATTTGGGCCTCTTCTGTATTCATTGGCAGACTCACTGTAATTCGCCGGCATCGAGGCGCCTCCCTTCCCTCTCTTTCTCCTCCTTGCGGGTCATCACCAGCCTGATGTATCCGGTGACTCTATCCCATGTTTCCTGGTTGCGGAGCAAGTACGGGACGAGGTCCTCAGGTGTTAGTTGAGCACCCAGCCATTCATCCAACTCGGCGCGCTCCCTTCGGGTGTCGTTGCACTTGAACAGGGCATGTTCGGCGTCATCCCAGTCGTCCCCGCATGACTGACATGCTGGGGTCGTCCTCTTCTTGAACCTGGTTAGATAGGAGCCGAAGCAACCATGATCGCTCAGTGCCTGAGTCGTCCAGTAGTCCATCTCTCCGTGGGAACGTCCCGCCCACTTGGCTATGTCACGGATCAACCGGTGCGTCCATGTGCCATTCGCGAATGGCGAGTCCCACTCAGTTTGCCACCGTTCGAGGGTGGTTTCCTTCTCGTTGTCGCGGATGATCTCCTTCATCGTCGGAGTGAGTACTCGTTCGGCTCCGATCACTTTCTGGCGGTCCAAGATCCTCACTCGCTCCGCGACGAGCAAGTGGATGGGCGGAGTACTCGCCAATACGTGAGCCGCATCTCCTGACACGGTGCGGTAGGCACGGATACTCCTCAGGGCCGCTCTTCGATGGACAGGCCCCATTCTCTTCTCGATGATGGTCTTCTCTACTCTCTTTCCCCATACGGGTGACTCTGGGATCTCTCTCTCTCTCTCTCCCTCTTTCTATTAGTCTCCCTCTTTCTATTAGTCTCGAGTAACAGCTGCCATCGCCTGCAGTGAAGTCTATTAGCATCCTGAGCGAACGAGACGTTGCAAGTTCATAACCAGCCCCAGCTTTGCACCGGCGATCAACATCGTACTGTGAATAGTTTCCTCGTTTCGTGCAGTGAATTGCCGATATAGACAAGTATTGTGGAATTTTTGACGCGCTTCTTCATTCCGTGTTTATCGTACTACTAACGCCATCTCGCGACGGCCATTTGTACTGCTACTGTGTCACGCGTATAGTCAGTTATCATCAGCAGTCCTCATTATCGACAGAGCATCCTGACCTGTAAACTCTGTTTCCAAACAACAGATGTCGCGACGATTCACTAACTCTCGAATTACTTGTTGTTGTACCGATGTGCTATGACCAGACCGCGTTGCCCCAAATGCCATCGAGCGATATCTAAGAACCCTGATAATTTGATCTGTAGCATTTGCCACTCAACTGTTCATCGTGCCTGTGTTGATCAATCACTGATACCATCGTTAGCAAGCGCTTTTATATGCTGTACGTTTGCACCACAAACGGTGATAGAGGCAACTGTTGACACAGTAGAGAGTGCGAATCAATCTGTGACACCCCAAAAGTCCAAATCAAAAGGCAAGCGTCAAATCACACCCCCCTCGCCTCCAACAGGAAAAGTAGCTCGCGTGATGGAATACCAAGGAGCCCCGGCGTGGTTCACGCAATATGTTGATGAGTTTCGCGATTTTCGCCAAGGTCATGAACAATCAATAGCTGCCTTATCGTCTCGTATTGGGGAAATTGAGAAGCAAGTCTCTAGAATCGACAAACACGATGAGAAGATCAATACGAATAGTAGTGAAATAGTCGCCCTTCAGGAAGAAATCTCAAATCTTAAAAAGTCACTCAAAGGAGAATTGACCATCACCGGTGTTCCTGCGCAAGTGAAACTCAATCCCCGCGAAATTGCTGAACGGCTTGCTACCGCTTTAGGTGTACCTCACCTGATTCCGTCCATTCTTGATGCCCGTGAGATGACTAGAGCACCGCAAGTGCAGCCAGTTGGTGACCTTGCGAGTGCAACCAGTAGCACGAATCAAATCTTACCCACATTTCGCTCCGTAGCTGTCCTTATGTACTCATCAACAGTTAGAGATGTATTCGTTTCGAAGCGATCCGCGCTGAAAACACTCAAATCCCAAGCAATATTTGGAACAGGAGGTGATGCCTCAATATTCATCAAGGAAATGTGGCCTCAGCCGGTTTATGATCTCTGGCGTAAGACCAATATAGCTCGGAAAACGCTCAACTACTTCAGAGCATACGTTCGCGACCTCAATGTATACATCCTCGAGACAAGTACATCTAGACCAATAAGAATCTCTAAGGAGTCTGATCTCTCATCACTAGTTCCTCACACTCAGCCTATGGAATGACGATCCCTTAGATGTGCCTCAAATCCTCCTACCAAGCAATTTATTTCAGTTAGTCACATTAATGCTAATCGTTTAGAATCACATATTGAGCTAATACGCTACCACGTCGCTGAGTCGAAGCCTGATGTCTTAGCCATCACAGAGACATTTCTGAAGCCCGATCGTCCTGATTCTATCGTCAATATTGATAATTACTGCTTTTTCCGGGTTGATCGAACAGGCAAAGAAGGTGGAGGAGTAGATGTGTATGTGCGCGAAAATCTCCAAGTAAAAGTACTATTTTCATCAAAAGAGCAATTTGATAACTCACCCGAATACATAATTTTGGAAATAAAAACCTCTAAGAATACACTTCTGTTTTCTGCTGTGTACCGACGACCAGAAGGTCTTTACCCACATGAATTCTTTGATGAAATCTCCAACTTTCTGCCACTTTATAATAACGCGATCATTACGGGAGACTTCAATTGTAATATGCTTAGCAATGATGCAGAAGCCACCTACTTACAGAAACGCATCGATGAGTTCTCACTCCATTTAGTTCCATCTCCAGCCACGCACCACACCAGAACCAGTGTGACAGTAGCCGATACGTGGATAGACCTATTTATTGCCAACTCTGACGATCGGATTATCAAGTATGAGAAATCAGATTGCCCATTCATTGCTGGTCATGATCTCATTAATCTCACATACAAATTTTACGTACCACCCAAAGTCACCCGGGTAGTAACTTCACGCAATCTTCAGAGGTTAGACAATACTGCCTTCACAGGACTAGTTCAGGAAAAACTCAATCACTCGACTACTAGCTTTGAAATCACTTCCACAGAATCAGAACTACTCAATGCAATTACGTCATTCAATGAAATTCTTGTCTCCTCGCTTGATACTCTGTGCCCACTCAAAACTTCAACCATTTCATCGAAACGTAAACCATGGGTAACGCCTGAAATACGATCCCTCATGAAGGAACGTGACAAAGCCTGGCACTCAGCCAATCAGTCCGGCCTGTCCCAAGAATATCTCCGCTTCAAAGAACTCCGCAACCAAGTCTCGAATCGCCTATCTTCAGAGAAAAACTCGTTCTACGCCAACAAGTTAAAAGCAACTTGTGGTCCCAAGGAGAAATGGAGAACAATCAACCAGTTAGGCATATCAACCTCCTCTCATCCCTCGCCGTTGCAATACTTCACTTCTGACGAACTCAACGAATACTATGCATCTATCTCCACACGTACATGCCCACTGTCCGCAATGATATTCAGAAACATTATCAACGCCCCGCGTGATAACACTTCTCGTGAAGAATTCGACTTCACTGAAATATTACCAACAGATGTAGCTGCAGCAATCATTCGGGCAAGTTCACGCACGTGTGGCATTGATGGTGTCTCTGTGGATATATTACAAAGAAGTCTGCCAGCAATCACCTTGGCTCTAACTCACATATTCAACTCCTCACTCAAGCACGCATGCTTCCCAAGTTTGTGGAAAAAGACACTGCTTATGCCACTGAGTAAAATCAAAAGTCCTGCTTCCCCCTCTGACACAAGACCTATAGCAAAATTATGTGAGACCTCTAAGATCCTCGAACGAATTGTCCACGATCAAATCCTACGGTACCTCGATCGCCACTCACTCGTAAACTCTCGCCAAGCTGGATTCAGGTCTGGTCACAGTACTCAAACCGCACTCTTGGGAGTCTGCGAAGACATCCGGCAAGCAATCGAAGATCGCAAAATGACTCTCTTAATACTGTTTGATTTCTCAAAGGCATTTGATACAATTCCACACGATGTACTCCTTCGTAAGTTGCGTAAGCTGGGTTTCTCAGATCATGCTTTAGAGTGGATATTCAGTTACCTCCGTGATCGGTCACAGGCTGTCGCTGACGCCGATGGAACACCATCACAATGGCTCAAGACTAGCGCAGGCGTCCCTCAAGGAAGTGTCTTGGGGCCGCTCCTTTTCCTGCTCCTGATCAATGATCTGCCCTCCATTCTTCATCCACTCATAAAGTACATGATCTTTGCAGATGATACGCAGATCTACTTTTCATTCCTTCCTGAGAAACTTAGCGAAGCCGTTGCCTTCATGAATGAAGCCGCTGTCTCAATCAGCACATGGGCACTCAATAATGGCCTCACACTCAATGAGAGAAAGACTGTACCAATCCTAATCGGCAGCCTCCAGTATACATCACGACTAGACCTAGAAAATTGCCCCAAAATAAGTCTAAATGGTTTCGAGCTACCTTACGCTACAAAAGTACGCAATCTAGGTATCTGGTTGACGCCCACACTCGACTGGGACGTCCAGGTTGATTTCACTATCCGCAAAGTACAGTACTCTTTATATGGCCTCAAACATCATCGCCATGCACTATCTCGCGAGCTTCGCAAGCAGCTAGTAGAAACTCTGATTTTTCCCATCTTCGATTATGCATGCGTAACCTATCACACACTGAACAAGACTCAAGATCTGAAACTCCATCGAGCCCTCAATGCATGTGTGCGATTCGTGTATGGTCCAATACCATACCGTGAACGCATCACCCCCTACAGACTGGCCCTCGGCTGGTTATCAGTAGAGCGGCGTCGGGATTACTTTTGTGGAACGCAAGCCTTCAATGTGGTCTCGAGGAATCACCCTCGTTACCTGTCCACGTGGTTACAAATCGCTGGAAACTTACATCTGCGTCGTACCGGTCGTGGTGGCACGGAAAATCTTTACTATTTCAAATCTCCCCGCACTCAGGCCAAAAAGAATTCTTTCCAAATCACAGCGACAAACCTGCTCAATACCTTGCCACCATTAGACTTTGATCCCTCTTCCTTGGATTCCTTCAAAGAATCATTATACAATCATTTACTTCAGCTCGACCGCTCTGATTGGTTAGAGAAATCATTGCTTAAGGCACATCTATAGGTTTCAAATTTGTAGGATAGGAGGTTGTCCACACCAATTAGTTTAAATCCTGAGATATATGTTGGTCTAGATTCATTCTGAACGATCTCTCTTCAATTGAATAGCTTCTACTACAGTTACTCCCGTAAAAATGACTCGCTAGCTCTCTGCAACTGTACCCTCGATTTATATCAACGCCATCTACTTTTAAGAAATGTATAGCCATAATGAATCACCATATTCTATTATTAATTCACATGTAACCTTTATTGTTCACTAAATTTGCCAGATAGGGTAATACCCCAAGGCTAAATAAAGATATCAATCAATATCAATCAATCAATCTCTCTCTCTCTCTCTCTCTCTCTCTCTTACTCATTGCGTTTGGAAAGAGAGGTTCGGGGGTAGGAGCGCTCTGAGTGCTCCGAACCAGCACAATCAGATGAATTTAATGTGAGTCTTCCCACGACTTGGGATCAGATTTCAGCCGTGGGGATGTCCAGATTCAGCGAAGGAACACTCGAATCTCCTACCCGTCAGTATCGAGTAGTAGATTCACGTCCGCCAATGTATCCGAATCGAATCCTTCTCGAGATTTTCGACCACATAGCTAGGATTTCAGAATCGGACGTCCGAGGTTATCTCCCGATCCCTAGGCTATTGGATCACGTGTTGGTTCTGGGCCGTTGTATGGTCACCATGCTTCTCGATACATGAGATCAGATTCTGCTTGTAAAGATGGCCAGGATAGAGATTTGATGCTGGAATCTCCTTGCAGTCAACACCTTTTCCTAGATTCACGCCCGAAAAGATTTGTAGTCCATTCCGTTATCAATAATTGTGATCACATAGCTAGAGGATCGTAGTTCCCGTGCCCAGAATATTGCTCGAATTTTCGGCCGATGAACACACTATGCTTAGGTTCGTGGTAAGGTGACCAAATAACGTAAGTCATCCCACTACTTGGGATCAGATTTAACCCGTGGGGATGTCCAGATTCAGCAAGAAAAAACTCAAATCTCCTAACCGTTACTGTCGAGAAGTAGATTCACGCCCATAAATCTATGAGAATAGGCTCCTCCTCGAGATTTATGATCACAGAGTTAAGATTTCATAATCGCACGTCCTGGGATATCTCCTGATCCCTAGGCTATTGGATCATGTAATAGTTCTCGGTGGTTGTATGGTCACCATGCTTCTCGGTACATGAGATCAGATTTCGCTTGTGAAAACAGTCAAAATAGAGATCTAACGCTTGAATCTTCTTGCAGTCATCACCCTCTCGTAGATTCTCGCCCGCAACGATTTGTAGTCCATCCCGTCATTGAAGATTATGATCACATAGCTAGAGGATCAGGGTTCGAATCCCTAGGATATTGCACGGTGCTCCATCCCACAAACACAGTTGGCTTAGGTTCGTGGTATGCGTGATTTACGCCCGTCAATATATGAGAATCGACTGCTTTTTAAGATTTCCGGTTACAGAGCTGAGATTTCAGTATCACACTTCCTAACCTACCCAATCCCGCTGCTATCACATCACGCTCTGGTCATGGTCGTTGTGAAGTGGTCATGCTTCGCGCATGATGAGATGAGACTCCGCCTGGAAAATTGGCCAGAATAGAGATTCAGCTTTCGAATCTCCTTGCAGTCACCACGGTCTCGCAGATTCACGCCTGAAACTATTTGTGGCCTATTCCGTGATCGAAAATTGTGATGACATACCTAGTGAATCGGAATTCCGATGAACAGGATATCGCTCGACCCCTCGGTCAATGAAGATACTTGGCGTATAGTCGTGGTCTGGTCCCGATGCCTTAATTCGGCTTACAGTCCTGGTCAGATTCTATCTCAGGAAATGATCATTGTCAGGAAACTACATCGAATTCACCATCACAGCCGCCCACCCAATACGGTTCTGAGGCTGGGTGATCTGAGATTTGTGTCCAGTAATCTCGAAATATCAAGGACCCCCCCCCCCCCCGCCTACTCTTCCAGTTTTATCTAGTTCAACACGCGTCCTTGCTCTTGCAGCCACCCATTCAACACGATTCGGGAGCTGTGTAATCTCAAATACGTGCTTAGCGATGCCAAAATACTCCAAAAGCAACCCCTACTCAACTCTCAAACTCCAATCTTGGTCAATTTGTGCCTCTACTCGACCCCCCTCCCCCCAACCGCCCACGCAACATGGCTTGGAGGCTGGACGACCTCAAATTTGTGCTTAGCGACCCCAAAATACCCCAAAAACACCCTTACTCAAGTCTCGAGCTTCGATCTCGGTCAATTCGCGCCTCCGCCCCCGCAGCCGCCCACGCAACACGATTAGGAGGCGAGGCAATGTCATATTCGTGTTCAGCGACCTTGAAATACCTCAAAAACTCTCTACACTTGAATTTTCGAGCTCGATTTTGATACTTAGTGGCTTGCTCTCGACCCCGCAGCCTCTTACGCGATATGATCTCGAGATACGGCAACATGAGATTCGATCTCCATATCCTCGAAATATTTGGCAGATACTAGTCTCACGCGATCCAAGATTAATTTTGATTCATTCCATATAATTTGATTGCAGCCATGCACTATCGGACACCTTTTATCAACTATTCAAAGCGCGAGACTCACGCTATGCGATGATGCTGATATTCAAAAAGCCGCTCCCGCACCATATCTGGGCTCTCAAGATCATTTACTCGTTGCATCGAGTCAGCATAGCCTTATGATCCAGCTCCAGCGTTAGCTGCTTCATTGATTGAAATGAAATGTAAATGTTGAGAATACAAGCCGTTATGATTTCTTTGTCAATCGCGCATTATCACTTTTTTTGCATGTATTTATTTGCTTCTTGTATCGAAGGTTTCAGATAAAATGTTTCAATTATTAAAGTGATGACCTTTCAGCTACATCACACTCAAATTGTACATTTTCAATTCAAATTCGAACGCTGCAGACAAGCCTTGTTGTTGTTCTAGATAACCTCATAACCTCCCATTTATTGGTATTTATTTGATTTATACTGAAAAAACTAGCCATTTTCCGTCTTCGAGCCCATTGAACTTTTTGTTCAGAATTTTGTGCTTGACAACATATTTCTTCCCCGCCAAAATTAACCGAAAGCCAAAATCCTATCTCTCGGAGCGGGGTCCTTTGATCAAATTTTTCATTAAAATTAACATATTCTTCAACAAAATCCCTATTATCGAAAAAAGCCAACGGCCATTCTCTTCCTCTCGCCAAAAGCTATCAATTGTAGGTAACACTTTTCCTCCTAATGTCCTCCCAAATCTGCCAAAGACTCATCTTTTCACCCCATTTTCCGTGTCTGTGTGTGTATGTATCTTGTTTTATATCGGACACGCTTTCTCTTTTACCATTCGCCTTATCAACTTTTGGCTTTCTACAAGTTGTAGAGAATCCAATTTCTGAGAGCCCAGTGATTTGGCACCTTTCGGCTCCCAGTCAAATTTGATCCATGGGCTTTTTCAACCAAAAGTGCTCAAATTTCCACTTTTAACTTTTAATACATAAATATCTTTTTCTCACACACTCTCTCAACAAATTGAGTCACCTAAACTATGATTTTTTCTGCGAGATCTATCGATTGGTTAATACCGAAATTTCATTTAATCTCTACAGATCTCAAATTTTCAAAAAAATCAAAATTTTTACCAAAAATTTCTTTTTGAGCCTTCTTAAACCCACCGCATCCAAATTCTGTCTCAACCAAGTAATAGATATCATCGAAAAAACCTAAGACTAGATGGCTCAAATCCTTCTAAAGAGCTTCCTCCAAAAAATGATCCAAAAAATAAAGGAAAATTTTTCTTTATATTCAATTTTTCCTCCCACCTTCCTTTATGACTCATTTATCTCAATCTTCATGACCTAAACTATGGTTTTTTCTGCGAAATTTATCGATTGGTTGATACCGAAATTTCATTTAATCTCTACAGATCTCAAATTTTCAAAAAAATCAAAATTCTCATACAATTTTAGGATCATGATGGTCTGGTGATTCTAATTATCATCATATGACGCTTGGAGAAAGCTTTCTGCTAATCACTCTCAGCAGCGTATACTTTTTGATAAGGTTGATGAATTGTGCGCCGAGTGCACTTTGACGCACAGTGTCCCAAAAATACTATTAGGTTCGATACTAATCAAACAAAGATTTTTAGTACAATTTATTTTCCTCAAAGTTAAGGTTCCAACCTAAACGCTCATTTAACCTTCTTTATCATCTTCGTCATCAGTATTTTGATTAATTGAAAATGTTCTCTTGCCAGGTACGATTCCGAATATGACAGAGTATCGGAAATGCCAGAAGTTAAGTCAGAAGTTGACAAGGTCAAAAATGTCATGGAATATTTGAGTAATTACACTGGAAAGAATGTTTCCCATCCATCGAACATGTTGAGCCTTTATCATCTTTTGGACGCCGAATCATCATCGAATCAAAAGCTTCCTGAGTGGACGAAAGAAGTTTTTCCCAACGGTCCACTAGTTCATGGTGCCACTCTTGCTTATCGGATCAAAAGCTACTCCACGCTCCAACGGAAACTCAATGGAGGTATGGCTTTTATTAACTTTTTCAAACTAACCATAGTTGATCGAAGTTCAAGTTGGAAATTGTTATTGTCAAAAGTAGTCATTCTGAGATGAGCTTTTGATGTTGATGTGGCTGTCAAGAAATTCTGTAAGGGGGTTCGTAAGGGTCTTTGACTTGGATACTAATGTAGATTTTTCAAGTCAATTCTTGGGGAAATCCAAATGGATGAAGTTCAAGATTTTGTCATAGATCCACCACAGAACAGATTCCATTCGAAACACCACGTGAAATCATCAAGGATCAAAATCCCGTGTATACTGAATGGGGAATTTCACGTCGGTTTTCGTGACAATTTGTGTCAATAATTTTTTTGGAATCTACGTAGAATCGCGTGAGTTTTGCATGAAATTTCGATGGAAAATTGGGACATTCTCACGGTTACTTACCGCTATGAAATTTCATGTAAAACTCGCTCGAGTGTGCTTCATTCTTGGATGTGTAAAACTTAACTCAAAAGAATCCAAAGAGTCTACGGAAAATGTGGATTTTATCATTTAGTTTCTTGATTATTTCAGGTAAACTGCTTTTAAACATAATCAGAAAGATGGATGAAGCGAAGCAAAACATTTCTCACGTCAGCCCCAAGGTGAATTTGTATAGCGGGCACGAAACCACCATAGCAGCATTGCTAGCCACGTTAGGAGTTTATGAACCACACGTGCCGCAGTATACGAGTGCTGTTATTATTGAATTTTACGAGCAAGAGTTTCAGTATTATGTGAAGGTATGTCACGTTTCCTTCAGTACACTATCATTTAGATTTGATGTATGAGTTGTGTGCACAAAAGAATACTGCAAACACATGAGCAGTTTCATTTTTATTTCATATTTTTCAACTACATAATATCTACAAACTTCTTTTTGAGATTCAATCGAAGATTTTCCTTTGTTAACAGGTTGTCTACTACCTTGGAAGGCCAAGTATCTTCAAAAATTTGAAAATTCCTGGATGCAGTGAATTTTGCCCATACGTAGAGTTTTTAGGACTATTGAAGGATGTTATTCCTGAGGATGAATCCATTTGTCGCCAATGAAGGGCTTGCAAAGATATGTTTAGAAACAAACATCTGTAAATAGAATCGAATGTTCATCCTTCATCAACCGAATTCTTCAATAACTAATATAGACGATTCAATCCTTATTATTAGAAAAAATTCACCAATCACCTATTGCGTTCTGATTGAACTTGCATTTCGAAGGTTTTCTCGTTATGATACCATTCTTACCCGTTGACTTCGAACGATCACTTACGTAGACATTCTCTCAAACCAATACATTCGATAACTCTAAATGGATACATCATAAAAATTCGAGAACAGGTGAAGAAATCTCCAGTAACGTTAGAAATATACTCCCACGACAATGGAATCTCTATTATATGTTTCAACTTCGGAGAAAAATGGGAAAAACCAGAAATGTTCAATTCGGTAATCTTGCCATTCCTCGTCATGTTGAAACTAGTTATTGACTCATTTTGTATGGACAAACTTCCCGGAGAGTATAGAGGAACGATCAAGAAATGAGCAGGTTTATCAATTATGGAAATTTGATTAATTCTCCATACTTCATCGTTTTATTTTGGCTCACATGATCATTTCTCTGATTGAGGAAATACTTCCATAGAACTTATTGACATAATCAAGAGATAAGCTATCCGTAGGAAACCTTAGATTGAGTTTTTTCTGAAGAATATCAGTTCCACGTTCGACAATATATCCGTTGAAGGATATGTAAGGAACGTCGTAAACACATGTGCAGCTGTCAGTGCACAAATCTTGCATTTCAGCGAAGGTCTCTGGACCGGGATCATTCATGTTGTAATATTCGATTGCGGCGCAGATGTGCGCCTTCCCCTTCTTCTTGTGGAACAAATTTTCTAACCCTCCGTATACAAAATTTCACTGCTTTCATCGCCATATGGCGAATCTGGTAACAATTCACATTTCCTCCCAGTAAAGTCGTTATTTTGAGTATTATCACACCCGTCTGAGTACGGTGAAGCGGAAGATATTGACCATGAGCCTTTCCAGCTCCATCTCTGCTTTTTTCGCCAGATTGGCTACATTTTTCTACCAATAGAAATTAAGCATTTTTAGTCGAAAGATCCCAAGGGATAAGATTCCGATCCCTAAAAATTTACCACTAGCTGATCCGGAGTTTTTCAAACCCGCTCCTATTAATATGATTATCGCTTCTAGTCCCACTTTATCTCTACTCAGTATTGGTCATTTCCACATACAAAGAGAAGGGATCGACTTGCACTTACCTTACACAAAACTCGCGCAGGTTGGGTTATTGGAGGGAAAGCTAATCATAAGTCCCTAACGCGGGCTATTTGTAACTTCATTGATCTGCATCGTGATTTGCCAAAATTTTGGGCAATGAAAAAAGGCTCATCTGAGGTCCAATTATCCGCTGATGAGATAAGATGTGAAGATAACTATCGGGCAAATACTCGTCGAGATAATCAAGGGATTCACACCGTCGGTTTACCCTCCTGAGATAACATTAATGATCTCGGTGAGTCTTCTACTCAAGCGAGCAGAAGATTGAATAGGCATTCAACAAGCTCCTCGAAAATTTGCAAATGCATCTGCATTACTCTAGCTGCATTGAAGAGTATCTCAAACTAGGGTTTGTCAAGCAACTCGGTTTTCTTGATGAAATTTCAGCCCCAAATCTACGGGATGGATATCATCTACCGCATCATGGAGTTCTTAAAAAAACTAGTACGACCACAAAATTACGCGTCATATTCGATGGTTCCGCTGAAAGCACATCAGAATTGTCGTTAAGTGATAGGCTCATGGTCGGGCCTATTCTCCAAGATGACCTAGTGATCCATCTCTTCAAATTTCGCTTTCATGAGGACCTGGTTGTTGCCGATATAGAGAAATTGTATCTGCAGATACTCGTGAAGGAGGAGCAACGGAAGTTTTCGAGATTCCTGTGGGAGACAGAGTATAGAATCGTAGTAATGGAATTACAAGTCGTAACCTTTGGGCTTGGCCAATTTTCGTTTCTTGCCATACATACAATAATTCAGTCAGCAGATGACGAAGGGCATAATTCTCCCATTGCTGCAGAAGTAGTTCGTAAACGGTCGTACGTAGACAACGTTGCTACAACCACTGATCCAATCCAAAAGGGCCGCAAAACTGTGCGGCAGTTGATAGGCCCGATAAAACGCGGTGGTCTCTATTTACGACAAAAGGCATCGAATAACGGTCGTACTCCAAGGGGTTTGGCTGGAAATCATATTGATAGAAATTTTTAGTTTGACACTAATAGTGCGCTGCAAACGCTTGGCGCATCATGGACACCGCCACGTGATCAGATACAATAAGGGGTCAATGAAGTGAAATCGGACGCGATGACCACCAAAAGAGGTATTCTCTACGAGATTCCAAAAATTTTCAACCCTCTTGGATTGTTAGCCCCCGTCGTTTTTACATTAAGAGCCTTATCCAAACTCGGTAGAGGCTGGAACTTGGTTGGGACGAATCAATCCCCACACAAGTGCGCACTTTGTGGTTGAAGTTCTATCAGCAACTACCTTTATTGCAGAAATTGTCATATGGTCGAAAGGTCATCATTTCAAAGGCAAAAAAGATCCATCTTCATGGTTTCTCTGATGCCAGCGATGAAGGGTATGGCCCATGTGTTTACATGAAATCCTTTGATGAACAGGGAAACACGCAGTGCCGCCTCTTATGTGCACGATCCCGTGTTGAGCTTTCGAAGGGTGAAAATATGAATGGAACAACCCCTCGCCTTGAACTGTGTGGTGCCTTGATTTTGGCCAAATTAATCGATCAATTGAAACATACGTTCGCGATAGAATTGGATCAGACTTTCTGTTGGACTGATTCAACTGCGATGCTCCACTGGCTCCTCCAACGTCCGGGCTCACTGGAAGTATTTGTGGCCAATCGTGTTTTTGAAATACAGTCGCTCACGCAGGTGAGTCAGTGGCGCTACGTGCCCACTAAAGATAATCCAGCTGACAAATTGTCTCGTGGTCCAAGCCCGGCTAAACCTCTCGGGGACTATTCACGGGGGGGGGGGGGGCTAGATAGCTACATAGCGATGGAGCGGAGTGGCCGAGGTTGGTTTTACCTGCAGTCGACCCCTACCTGAAATTCGCCAGCCGCGGTGCATGGCCGAAACAGTGGACCCAAATTTCAACTTAAGTGGACACTCTTCATTCTACAGGAAGCTCAGACACGTAATTGCGTATTGTCTGAGGTTCAAATATATGAAGTATCGCGGGAAACCGCTTCCACCCGATGAGTTGAACCATGCGGAAATTGTGATACTGAAACTCATTCAAGCCTCTTTGCATGGCGTACGAATTGATGATATGACTAATACCACCAAGAGGGCGAGTATATAACTGGTCGCACTCAATCCGTTTACCGATCAGGACGGTTTCCTTAGAGAGGGTGCTCAATTGAGAAATACTTATGAGCCTTGGGAGCAGCAGCATCGGATTTTATTGCCGACATCAAATCTTGTAACTGAACTCATTATCAAAGATTACCACTTGGACAATCATCATGCTGGTATTCAGAGCACTCTTTATTTGATGTGGCTGAAATTCTGGATCATTGATGGACGTAATCAAGTCCGTAAAGTAGTACGGAAATGCGTGCAGTGTTTCAGGGCTGATCCTTCCGAAAAAAATTATCCAATGGGAAATCTTCCAAACGTACGCGTAGCGGAAGCTCGACCATTCAGCAATGTAGGCGTAGATTATTGCAGACCTTTCTATATTGAAGTTAAAAAAGATTCCGCAGCTCTCTATCAAGATTTACATGGCCATTTTTGTTTTTCTATGTAATGAAGGTTATTCATTTATGGTTTCGACAAGAAGTTTCCGCGCCTGTCCGCAGTCCGCACGGCCGCGGAAAAAATACATGGGGAGTTAAGGGAAGAGTGGAGGTAGGTCTGCCCGCGGCTTGCTCAATGGGAGTAGAACGCGCATGCGCGGACATTGGAGCAACTTGCTCCAATGTCCGCGCATGCGCGTTCCACTCCCATTGCTCCCCATGTATTTTTTTCGCGGCCGCGCGGACTGCGGACAGGTGCGGAAACTTCTTGTTGAGGCGCTTAGAAGTAGTGGGAGATTTCACGACTGATGATTCCCTCGCGGCTTCGAAACGATTCATCGCTAGGCGTAGCAAACCGCTTGATATTCATTGTGACAACGTGATTATTTCGTAGGGGCTCGAAATGCACTCAGAAATCTTTATATACTTTTTTAAGATGAGAATCATCGGTCAAAAGTAGTTCATTTTGCCAGTAAGCAAGAGATTCAGTGGCATTTGAATCCTCATTTGGCGCCACATTTCGGAGGTCTGTGGGAAGCGGGCGTAAAGAGCTTCAAACAGCGTTTGCTCAGAGACGCGACCGAGTCTCTATTGGTTCTTCAACAATTCAACACCTTAGCTATTGAGATAAAAGCAACATTCAAAACTTGAATGAGTCGGAAGACCACCTCACCAGATATTTTCTCAAAAGATTGTTCAGGGCTCGAATAAGATCTTTCAATTATTTTCAAAATCGCCTACGTTAGGATTTTTGAATTAGTCGGTTTTTATGATTTTGTTGTGAAAAAAACATCAAAAAACGACTATGCCGCGCTTTGGTGATGATAAACGCTCTGTTATACGGTTGATATTTCACGAAAATCTCGTCAGAAAGTGCAGATGGTTCATGACACTCTATCCCAAACAATTCGCAATGTAATGCGTAGAAGAAAGGATAGGCTTCGTGAGTTCTGGCTAATGCTCGGGTAAAGATTCAGATGGCGAATATAGAGAGGTCCACATACCTATGTTGGGAAATTTCTCGTCTGCTCACGGCTCTCTCTTCTTTTCACTTACATTGGTCTCGATGACATGTACTCAATGCCTTGGACTCTCGGCAAGGTCCTTATCGCGCAACAAAAGCTCTCACTCAGGTTCTGGGGAGCTTGCAGCAATGTCGATGTACTGATGGATATTCGATTCGGTACTCTTTTTGAGGAATAGTAATAAATACGGATCATAATGTCATTCTTGAAGTGAGTTAGACGAGACCAATTCGAATTTTCATTGAAACTGAACCTCGCGCAGTGTATCCGAACAATAGCGAGGTGGCACACACCCGGTACAGTTTTGTATATGTTACTTTGGAAAAGAAGAGACTTATTTCGTATTGCGCGGCTACGGAAAATACTTCTGGCAACTTCCGCACGCGGGAGAAGGAGAAAAAGCCCTTGCTCCGGAGCGCTGCTACGTTTTATACCTAAAGTTCATCGTTTCTTCATGATCCGATCTGTGGCACGTGCTGTGATGCACCATGCACCTGCGATGATGTTTGCATCGGCTTTGACTGCCGATGCACTCGCTATCTTGGTGAGCTGACACATCATCTTTCTCAGATAATGCATTGTTCATTGCGCATCATCACGATCAGCTGATGGTGTCATGAATCTTAATACTATTATTACAACTTTTTTTTATGACCTATGCAATAGAATTCCGCGTCTCATGAATCGGCGTTTTCCGCTGATTGGCTGATGGCCATATAAGTCATATTTTATTGCTCGGGGAAACATCGGCAACACAGGCCGATGATCGTCGATTTGAAATGATGCAAAACTAATCCTAGATGTACTGAAGTTAGATCTATTGTCCAACGTATTGAAATTTGGAAATATCGTCTCCAAACGATTCACATTCATTATTGAGAACTTGAAGGTGATGGAATCTACTTCCTCCATTTTTCTAAGATTACCTTAGCGATAGAAATCGGTATATGTTTTTCTAAATCAAATGGCGAGATACATCAGTCTTCGAGAAATCACTCAAGATCATCTCTTTACTTAGATTTTCCACCCAGATTCTTGGCCTTTGACATTGAAAAGAAGGTGACGTCTTTGATGAAACATGCAATATGTCGTAGGCCGATAGAATCGTCAGGCCATTAGGATTTCGCGTGCTGCGCAACACTGAGCTTTATTGCTCCGAAAGTGAGTTTTTATTCAATACTATCCCTCTTTGTATTGACTCCGAGGAGATGACATTGGCTGTTTTCTCCTCAACAATCGGTAAGAAGAGGGATGGATTAGTGTTAAATGTAAAACCGATGTTGAAACAAACTTCTGGGATGCCTCTTATGCGCTTACGTACGTGAAATCCTCATAGTGGCCTGACGATTCTATTGGCCTACGACATATACATTGACCGGTGTTCTATACAACCCCTGAAGGATTCTATATTGTGCCTAGGCAATGTATACAACGCTCGGATCGAACACAATGATATCCAAATCCAAACATTTATGATGAAATGTCTATAAAGAAATTATACGTCGATAACGTAGGGATCTTAGGAACGGTCATTTGGATTGGCATTGTGAGTCGAAGAATTGCAAGATCTCTGACATTTTTTGAATTCTTATATTTTAATTTGACACAGGTTCCACAACATCAATAACAATTTTTGTTAGTTTTTCTTTCATTTTATACTCTCACGTATTCAAATCGAAGCACATTCAAGCTTCAACTTCGGGCACACTTTAATGTACAGATAATTCATTTTTTGTTTTGTCAGACAATCAGGAAGGGAGTCTTGAGTCACTGCAGCAAGGCTCGTCGACCTCGCAATTATATCTCTATATTTCAGAGAATTAATAATCCTATTCCATTCAAAATGCGTTCTTAAAAGATAGCCATATCCGTAGTTATAACAATTAAATTAAGATTATTTACATTCTGCCAAATTTTATTTTCACCGTTTGGCTGGTATACTCTCAATTCTAGTACTTGACTAAATTTTCATATGAAAAATATGTTAGCATCCATTGCTAGCTTGTAGTCAAGCATATTTATGCCTCAAAAATGTAAGGATTACACTTTGAAGAATTTGTGCGTCGTACAATTTTTCAACGAGATCGAAAATCAATAGATCGGAAGTTGACTCGATTTTCTGTGTGTATATATATATATATATGTATATATTAGAGATGGACGATAGATAGCGATTTGCTCTGTGAGTTTCAATCGAAGATCTTCATGGGCATATCGCTGTTGATTAATGGTAGGAAATATTGGGTCCGTTCAACATTTTCTAGAATTGATGAAAGATTGACATTTCATAATTAATTGAATTTGATACAGTTACGTTGGAGGGCAGAAAATTTTTTGGCACGGTTAAATCTGAGACCAGAATGTTTTTTCGTCTGATTGTTACGGTTTTATGAATGAAAGCCATTTCCGAGGAAGTTTCTCTTTTTCTATGTTCCTTTGAACTTAATTCACAACTCGGATAGTTGGGCCATTCCACATTTCTCACAAATCAATACGGACAAGAATAGCCGCACAGAATACGAAAAAAACAGAGAGTTTGGCCTACGTAGAATTCTGTTCGCCATACTTCTACTGGATAAAAAATCAACCTGACGTATAAATACAGTTCGGACCTTGAAATCGTTAGTCTCATTGCTCTTATACCGAAGTCTCCTAGTTAAATTGACTTTGCTTGAATGATTGAAAAAATTTGATTCCTTATCGGTAAAATAGTAATTATTGAAGAGGAAGAAGTTTTATTCTTCTTAGTACACATGAAAAAATTCCAAAAAACAGGAACATAACGAATTCCTATGTCGAACGCGAGATTTTCCCTAAAAAAAAACCAACGAATTGTTTATGCATTCTTTCCCTCATATGAATGACTTTCTCAGTTCAAATATGCAATTTTCAACATATTCACAAAAGGTTCTAACTAACGTATGTATTGAAGCATATTCTCTTTCAGAATGAGGTCATACATAAAATTTGGAAGGCTCTTCTGTGCGTAATGAGGATGTAGTAAGAATGGAATCATAATAGTCTTTTTGGAAGAGAAAAGTCTTACATTTCTCTAACTCCATACTATGATAATAAGGCAAAAACAGTCAAAATACAGCAGAATTCTCAGTGTTGATAATGAGTAGTAATCAAGAGTTCAGAAAACATCCTGTCGCTATCAATAAATTGATGAGAACTTCATGAGGGTTTCTGTGATTTCATCGGGAACTCCCTTGACTGATTTTTCCTCTGAAAATGGTCCCCAATATAAGAATCTTTCGCATGTTCATGAAACTTTGATCGTCACATATTTTAGCCACAAACTCTAAACACAGATTAACTTCAATACTAAGAGCAACAATCGTGGAACAGGAGTATTATGCAAAAATTTTACCCAAAACTTGTACATTGTGTACGCAAAATAGAATATACAAAAAATCTGGGTAATATTCTTAGCTATCCTTTTTCTCGGACTCTTTACTCTTCCACATTAGAAGATAATCAAGAGTATTGCTACAAAGCAATGCACGACTCGACCTCTATTTTGGAATTTGTTCACCTGAAGTTAACAACTATTTCACTTTGAATGAGTTGTATTCTTGTGCGAGCTAAAAGTGAAGTAATAATTTGACTATTATCCGGAGAGAATCTTTGACTGGTCCAGATGAAAGTCATTAGATACACAGGCACTTGTTGCTATTCAATGATTCTTTGCGCGGGAATATGTTTTTATTTAAATCTCAATTTTTCTCTAAGACTTGAGCGTCTCGCAAGAACATATCTTGGGTTGACTAACATTCTGAGTTTTGATGATAATTAACATATGATCATCGTTCGAATGAGAAATCTCTGTATTTATTTGATTCGTTATATTATGAATCGTCTTGTCCCTGATAGATTCAGTTTCTTCCAAAATTTCCGTTTGAATCGAACACGTTTTCCTTAAACACGTTCGCTGCGACGCGCAACGGGTCTCACCGGTGGGACCCGTGATTTTTCATTTCCTAATCTTTGTCTACTCTGACTTTCTCGAAGAATTTTCCCGATAAATCTACCGTGGTGGTTTACTTCATTGAGCGGGTGAATAATGAACCAAAAAAGAGTTTAGCTCCAATTTTGGTCCAATTCAGGCCCTGAATGAAATTACGAAAGAACTCCGTCGGTCGCAGCGAGCGTGTTAATTCTCGAGATTAAAGACGGAAAGATCGCAAGAAAACAGAAAATAAACACGAATCGATGGGGATAAGAGATATCATGGTGACTCTATGAGACTGAGTTGACGAAGATTGTAGTGCAAATTAATGGAGTATCGGATTAATTACCAGATAGCTCGGGTCTCAAGTTCAACTCTGACTCATCAAAGTTTTCCTCACTAGCTACAGTAGCAGCTTACTCGAAGCTCAAATAGTATTGCAACTACAATCCACAAGTCTTTTCCTCTTTTTTCCTCTTTTACCCTGATTTCAAAATCGACTGTTCTCCAAATCATTCCGCCCAGTCTCTATTCACAAAATTTTTATCTCACACATACATTGACATAATTTTCAACCTCAATACTTTAACTTCGCAACCGCCAACACCCACAATTTCTTTAAAAAGTTATCCTAGCCTCTCCATATTACACAAATTCATGTTAGCGTCCTCGTATCATGGAAATGACGCTAGAGGGCGCTGGGCTACGATGGTTGTTGAGATCTGTGTACCGGTGAAACCGACTCTTGATGTAATAGTGGTTGATAGGGTGGTCCAACCTGGCCACTTCCAGGTTGTAACCACTGTTGTTGATGAGGAGATGAAAGTAGCTGTCTGTCATGAACTGGACTTGGACCACCACCCACACCTTGTTGCAACTGTTGAGGTGATGGTGGTGCTTGTGGTTGTAAATTGTTCCCGTAACTCATTCTGTTTCGTTCCTGAAGTAGAAGTTGGTGTGCTGCACGATCCATTTCTTCTCGAGTCATCTGGAGAGCTTCCTGCATCTCACGTGATGTATAACGAACGAATTCTGGATCGCAATATTTGCCGAGACCTTGTTCAACCAGAACCTGGAATGAGGATGATAATGAGTTATTTCGAATTTGAGGATTCCTAATGAGATTATTGAGTGGAGAATTTTTTTCAAATTGGATTGAATGATTCTCAAATCGTGTGGGCTAACCACGTGAGAAAGAAATCCTGGAACAGATGGTAATGAAGTTGATCTACAAAATGAGCCATATTGACATAAGAAGTAATTTTCATGCGAACTGAAAATCAGTCTAATTAAAAATTGAAATGAATCTCTGTCCTGGATAGAGGCATCGATGAGTGAGGATTCGACTGACTTCAAAATTAGGAAGCACTGATGTTGAGATGCGCAGGACAGAATTGCGGTTTTCCAGAACCATCACTCCATCTGTACAATTGCCATGAGTGATTTTGAAGATTTTTGGAGATTTTTCATACACAAAAAGTAGAAGACACGCCAATATATTGCAAAAGAAACAAAGCTCTATACCCTGACTCGATTGGCTTGGTGATACTCATAAGTTTCCTTCATATCCGAAAAAAGAGAACGATGCCATTGAAACTCGAGATTCTAAAAGTTATGGAAAGAATTATGCAATATTACACCTTCAATTGACTAGATCAGCGCTGATGATTCAATTTATGTGATGATCGAATGGTTGGAATTTTAAAAAGAGGAAGAGAAGGATGAAGAAATGATATGGATGCATTTCTAATCAAATTTTCAGAGTGAATGTCGAGAGGATTATAAACTCACCCTGCCAACAAGGCTCTCAGCGCTGCCAATCACTTCGAAATTGGGCTTGCGGTCAGCCGGGCTACCCGGCAGACTGTGCGAAAGACGTTCGGCGCCAGCACTGCCATTGCTTTCACCACCCCACGAAGCTGTTTCGAGTCAAGTACATGAAATAGAGACGTTTTAGAATGAAAATCGAATATAAAGCTTCCAAAAATTCAACAAATATTGTAATCAAATTCGGTCTATTGCTCAGTACTGTGTTCATATACGGCAAGCTACTCAGTCTCTGACTGATCTGACTCCGATCTAATGATTAAGAAATTTTCCAATATCAAAGTACTTTGGTGCTGCCGATTCATTGTGTTGAGGAAATTTCGTAACTTAACGAGTCAACCTCTTCCAAAAGTTGGACTTTATTCATCAACAATAAATGATAAACTGATGGGAAATCTGTAAACGAAAGACCTAATGATGTATCCATCTTTGTCGCTCACTCAAGATAGGCGTTGATTCGATATCATGAGCAACAGCTGTAAATATTAAAAAGCCTTGGTGAAAAGTTAATCAGCTGATCGGTTATTTTGAAATGACTCGATGATCGATGAATAAATGACATACCTTGGGAGCCCACTTCATCCTCAAAGAGGTCCCGTATTATCTAGGATAGCACTGCACGCAAAAGCACTGCCAAAACAAAGACGCTCTACATTTACAATAGGTAGAAAAACTTATTTAAACAACCCACAAAGCAATTTGGTAACGTATATTATAGTCATATTGAGTCAGATTATTCACTCGAAAACTTATTTAGAAGCCTGAACTGAGAACAAAATCAAATCAATCGCATGCAATCTAACTACGGGGAAAAAGTATCTCTTCGAAATTTCAATCCATAGTCCTATTTCTTCTAAGGGATTCTCATTACCCACCTTTTATAAAGTTTTGACACCGGAAAATTGGAATTATCATAATAAGTAAAGATAGAAGTATCGTGACAAATCATACTATCTGGCCCCCGTCATAATGACATAGCACTTCTAAGGAATCGTCAATATTTTTCTCGTATATTCATAACATTAAGAAGTTCCCCAAGCTGAGATAAAATGTCAAATTAACCCTCTAACTGTGCTCACAGAGCACAGTTCCACAGAAAAAAAGTATGATTCGGCTCATGAGGTCAAAGTCAGATAATGTGAGGGAGGCTGAATTCCTTCTAATTTGTCCTATCTAACAATAGTTTGCAATTCTCAATCGACTCCGTAAAAATCATTATAATTCAGTCAAACCCGGGAAGCCTTATTTGTAACCTGTAGCATCAAAAATTCACCTCTGCCGTGAAACGAGGCCCGATGATACGAGTCGCAACCTTTCCATTTTTCCTCGTCGACGTCCGCGATGAATCCTGCTACAGCAATTGCTTGAGTTTGAGCAAGTTTCAGCCCATTGGCAATAGATTTAAGATCCTGAGGTCGAGTTTTCCGCCGGCTCAACCTGCTTCTCAACGAAGCCGATATGCTTTTCTTCTTTTTTTTGGGTTGATCAGATTCTGCTTCGCGGTACGGTAGACTGGGTGATGATTTGGTAGGTTCAATAATTTTATGCTGAACCTGATGACGTTCGCGCATTGAAGAAGATATTTGTCGGGTTGTTGCTCGAATCCAGCTTCCACTGTCATCGTTTCTCGCCGATGAACTATCTAGAGAGGTTGTTTCGTCTTCTAATTCCGTTGAGTCATCTTCCTCATCGTCATCTGCATCGTCTTCCACAACTTCGACATTGTCTTCATTGTCTTCATTTTCGTCGTCGTAGAGCGTGTCGTCATTTGCATCGTCTTCAACTTGTTTATCCGTTCTTTCTAGGTCTTCCTCAGCTACTTTTGCGTAAGCATTTGAAAAATTCGAGGTTTCAAGTTTGTCACAATGTAATTTTTTGGTATTCATTAGGGTGAAGTGAGTGACGATAGTGACGAGTGACGGTGCGTGATTAATCATACGAAAGATGAAATTAATAATCCAATTCTCTTGACCATGAGTTCCTTGATCATAATGGTTTGGAATTGGCAAGTGATTCAATCTGAAGTATTCATTTACATCATGGATTGTGATGAAAAAGAGTTACATAAGCATGCGACGTGACGTCAAACTGAATTTAGTACAATAATGTTGGTCACTTGAGAGAAGAAAAACCCTGGGATGAACAATCCAAATAGGCACCCTAACAAGGCATCTACGGTCATTTTTCTTCATTTTGGAACAAAATAACTGGACTTTGAGGTCGATTAAATACTTTCCCAAGAACACTGCCCGATGATCTGTAGTGTAGTGACCGTAACGTTCGACATCCCTTGTCTCACTTACCTCGTACCATGGTATTATTATTACGCCATGACTCTTAGGGTGATGACAGACAACCCGCTACGACACGAATCTCACGACACGACACCACCCGACATGACACAAAATTCGTTCCTGGGAACCCAACCGTTGATTCATTGGGCTCATTTTTACAGTAACAATCATGAATTATAAAAATGAATCAAATCCATCGATGACTGGCTTTGCAGAAATGGATTTGGTGTCGTGTCGGGCGGTGTCGTGTCGTGAGATTCTCGTCGTAGTGGGTTGTGTGTAATCACCCTTACACGACCTATACGTGTGAGTGAAACAGAAGATGTCGGATGGTCGTCACGTTTAGTACAGTTCAGATCATTGCCGATTGTACCTACGGACTCGAACTTTTGCCGCTGTAGCGGTAACGACTGTGACAGTCTTATTCAATGCCTCATTTTGGAGAAACCCTGATAGATTGCATCAAGAAGAGCATGAACTGGAACTTCTTTATTGCTCACAAGTTTTGAGAATTATGAAAGAACATTAATTCAATTGAGATTGGATGTGTACTAGAAATTAGAATCTGTCCCTGATGAAATATTAGTGTTGATTTGAGTGAAATAATGTCATGTGTGTAACGGTCGTACAATCTGTCGTGACTCGTGCATGGTCCGAGGTCATCATTAAGGGATCTCATGTCGTACCGTGAGAGCCCCAGGCGGAGCAATCCGTACAGCATTCTCGATGACTGGGATGTGAGTGGTATCTCATGGGTTCGGTGTAAGCAGCAGCACTGCCCGTAGTTCCCGAAGAGGTCGATGCAAAACTCGGACTTGGCGCTTCTACGGATGTGTCAGCTGAACTCTCCTGATGATGATTTTTAACAGATCGTCTCGGTGGGGGCTGCGAACGAGTGCTAAGGGACTCCTCATGATCGGGTGCGGGTGTCATCAGCCTCACAGACCGGCGCTGCGACAGACAGCTTGTTGACGACGGGCAGCCGGTCAGCCGCCGCTCGACTCCGTCCTGAATACTGCGCATGCGCAGAGCAATTCCCAACAATCATACGGTACGCGTCACAACAGATGGCAACCGGAGTCTCGATCATCATTTCATTCTTATTATATCATATGTCATTTGTATTGCCATTTAAGATGCTTCTGATGTGGATAATTATCAACCCTTGGCTATGCTTTGCGAATTGATTGATAGATCAGGATGCATGAAAGATGTTTTTTGCTAGCTGGTCGATACACGTTTGATGATGACATTGTGCATTGAGAGTGATAGGGAAATTATCCTTTGAGTTGTGAAGATTTTGGTTCCTCAGTACTTATGCGTGCATCAGAAAGGCGATATTCACGAGGATATTCATCGTTCAGATGTCTCAAATCACAAGTATATTGGAGGAAAAATGACTTGATTGTTCAAAATTGCAAGTCGACCTTCTAAAAGTTGTAGCCATACAGAGGGTAGAGCAACTAACGTGGCTCACGACACCAAAGATTATGAAATTACGAATCAATGCGCGAAAACATGGAAAGTCCTAATCTTCAAATGTCCATAAGTGTGCGGCGACATGGGCTAGCCATCTCGAATTTTGACGCCATATTGGCCGATATACCTACTATGCATAAGTGTAACAAGAACACATAAGCGTCAAATCTAAGATGGACAGGCAAGATGTTTAGTCCATGTGGCCGCAGCCTCACTGGTCCTTACCAAAATTCAAAAAGGATCCCTCGAGGAACCCGCACGGAGTCAATTTTGATTTTTGTCGGCCTAGGTTAGGACATTAATGATGAGTATTCCCCGTGATTTTACCTTCTCGACTTGAACTTTTATGGTGCGACAACAAATCTCTCATCGACCAGCTTACAAAATGTATAATAAAAATTTTAACACAGGGAAAGCGCATCTGTTTTCTCATACAACATTCTATCGATAGAATCGCTCGTAGAATCTACAGATACTATCACCAAGAATGTGTGTCAGTTCGATTGTATTTGTGATTGTAAGGGCAAAGGCTATGAGTTTATAACTAAAATCCTATGGACTAATCTCTATTCACATAGTCTTGCGTGAAACTAGCCCTAACCTACGCTCCCGCGGGCATCATTCAAAAAATTAGGTAGTTGTTGTTTTAAAATAAATACATTATTGTTCAAGAAGAAGTATCAAATTGAAACCCTAGTAGTTCTGGGGCTGTAGAAAACTATTAATCATCTCAGGTTCTCTAAATAATTGCAGGGATGACGACGTGGAACTCATATATGTTGAGCTTAAAAGCAGTATAAAACATGCAGATATTAGAAGAAAAAAACCCTACAGAAACCACACAAAATCTACAACGAAAGCAATGCAGTCAAGCCAATAATATTACTACCAGAGAATACATGCATTTGTGCAAATAACTGACATTCAAGATTGAAATGTTCTACGTGTATCAGAATTTCTTCCACAACCCGGATCAAAATCAAGTACCAACTCTAGATGGAAAGCTCGTGGAATGTAAGATTTGGTCCCGGCGACAGATCACCATGGAATACGACTAGATGATGATATTTACTATCTTACACGACTCATTTCAGAAAATGATAGCTGAGTATACCTGAATTACAAATAGCTACTTTCCGGAGACGATACAGAACATGCTAAATATCATGCGATTTTAGAAATATGTGACACAATAGAGACCCAGTGTTAGTTGAGAAATCTACGATAGAGCATTTCGCTATCAAAAGCACGGCTTGGTTTCTGAGAATTTGTAGTGGCAACTCTCGGTTTTTCAATATATATCTTACCGTAATCTCTATTTGGATGTAGGAAGTTACCGCTACCAGGTCCACTGAAATGTATGTCAATGAAAAAGAAGCTCAAAAACATTTAACGAAGAAGCAACAATATGGATTGGGACTATTTTGTAACACAAATATATATATATATATATTCTTGGGGAACAACTTTTCTCACACCAAAAGATGTTCTGGACCACATTCACATTTTTGCTGATATGTAATTGAGAAAAACAATTCTTATGACAATTCTGGGTGCCGTGCGAATTTTTTTGAGGCAAAAGTGAATTTTGGTAGGGTGTGGAATTCTACTCAATAATTCAAAGCTATAAGACATAATTTCAATCCAAATTCCATATTGAGATCAATTCAAAATATCCAGGGATAGAAATTCAAAATTGGAGTGTATGAATATGATGAACTACTGAATACCTATGAGCTTTGAATGATTATTATCTACAAAATGCATGAGAGAAATGGAATCAGTACACTGAACGATCGTGCCGGATAAACACTATAACTTTGATGAATAGGAAAATTGAGAAATGTACACTGGTTATATTATAGCATTGGATTAGTAAATTCTATGACGGTATCATATATAGAGGAGAAGAGTTACAAGAAATTGTGAAACAAAACAGATTCTCTCAATCAGCTGAGGCATCTTAATTCCGCTTGCGATAGAAGAAAAAATATGTGATATTATGATAACCCATCTAGTTTCATCGAGTAAAAATATCATTTGTGAGTCAAAATTTACATAATTTTTGGGATGATTCTGAATGAATACTATAGGAATAACTGAAGTTCAAGACTTTGAAAAGGTTTCTCAATCACTCCGCTAATTATCCCGTGATGTTGCAGGGGAAGATTTTCTGTTTTTGTACATGGAAATTTCATTCATTTATTGAAAGATTCCGACACTGAACCGATTCCCAAAAAGTAGTATTTCAATTCTCGCGATTTCTCATCCGCCCGTGAACACGTTTAGAATGGTATTAAAAAGTTATCGAAATACTCATAATACTGTTGCTCATATTTTCATGCACTACACACCATGAAATGTATAAATATTCATAATAAGGTATAATGATCAATTTTAATCGAATTGTGAAACACGATAAAGTCCAATTCGTTCGAATATACAGCAAAAACTAACAATGAAATAGATTATGTGATCAATGCGAAATTAAAAATACTGCATTCGGTTTTCCCTTAGGATTTTCCGTTCTTGATAGTCATTCCACTTTCGTGGGGAATATTATATCAGAAGCAATAAATGTGGTCTAGTATGGGAGCATATCTGTGGAATAATTCCCTGAGACTGTATAATTCTATCGATCCAAATAATATGCACAGCACTGTTTTGAATGCCTACCGGCCCAATCACAACGGCTCTTTGGTGATAATCAAGTATGTCTAAAGGTCCACTGTCATGTATTTCTTATCCTAATCAAATTTTTGATTGGTTTCTCATTTTTGGGGGATCATAAAATCATCAAAAAATTTTATAAATGCGATATTCATGAGACAAGTTTGATACTCACTCGACAATCTTGTTGGGTGGTCGATAGTTAATGAGCTGTTGACCACCAAAAATCGCCAGTGGCCTCAACGGGATGCTCTCCTCGCCACCTACAAACCTCTGCTCCACTCCCAGCTGAACTGTCGCATTCTCACCCAAGCCTCTGTGAAATTTTGATTTTTTAGTACCATTTAGTATAGTCCCATGTTTTTGAATCGCCAAGATTTTTTGTCCAAATGCACTCATTTTGGTGATTCTATTGTTGCATATTACACGATTTTTTTGTATTTTTCATCCCGAGGAGAATGAGGTTAAAAAAAAGGGCTAACGTTGCGCCAAAAACGCAGTAATCATTCAATGAATTGGTTGGAAAAGTCATATGACCAGATTTTACCATCGTTGATCTCCTATTGAACTCTCTCATTTGTGAATCATTGGCATTATTCAAAAGAATGATGAAATCAGGCTTTCAGAAGATGCTTCCAAGTTTCAAATAACTGTAGAACAGCGGTTGAAGGATGTCATCAAAGTTGGATATGGCAAAGCTCGTGTTACAAAATTCCGCGTAGGTTTGTCTCGCGCGGAGGTATTTATGTTACCGTGAAAGCCCGAAATCCGTGATTGCCGGGCATTCACTGGTGAATCCTAAGATTCACTGGCCGAGGCCAGTGAATGCTGACATTCACTAGTGAAAGCCTGGAATTCGTAGCTGATATCGTTGCTGAGGCCATATTTCGGGCTTTCACTAGTGATTGTCAGGATTCACTGGCCATCGACCAGTGAATGTCGGAGATCGGGAGAATTGGGGAATGGAAGTCGAATAAAATGTCAAACATGTTGTCTCATTCCAAGCTTCCGAGGCAGGTTGGATTATGTAGAAATATCGATTATCCATCAATGAGGAGTTGCCAATAAAATGTCTTACCAAATACTTGTCGATCTCAGAAATACCTCATAGAAAATAGTTGTCAATGACAAAAGTTGAGTGACATAAACGTTTCACTTATGATTATTCATGACACACTACTCATGCTGACACAATTGTCCTTTCAATTTTGTGCGCCACGGCTACCTCAGTAGATGAAGGTTAGAAATCAGGAACTCCTGACCTCATTCGATGGGTGATGAATGAAGAGGCCATACTTCTTCAACCTTTCTGAGTGAACACCCTTTTCGTAGCAATTCGGAAATAATGAGATTCACTTGGGCCCGCGTAAAATTCTCACTCCAAACGAGTAAAACTCACTCTTTTCGGAGTTGCCACAGAGTGGGGGTTCATACGGAAAGTTTAAGAGAGTATTGAACACTATACCTTGATTTTTCCATATTCCAACCTGCTTCGGGAACTTGGGATAATAAGACAATGCGTCTGACATTTTATTCGACTTCCATTCCCCAATTCTCCCGATCTCCGACATTCACTGGTCCGGGTCAGTGAATGCCGACAATCTCTGGTCGAGACAAGTGAATGCTGACATTCGCTGGTCAATGCCCAGTGAATGCTGACAATCACTAGTGAAAGCCCGAAATATGGCCTCAGCAACGATATCAGCTACGAATTTCGGGCTTTCACTAGTGAATGTCAGCATTCACTGGCCTCGATCAGTGAATCTTAGGATTCACTAGTGAATGCCCGGCAATCACGGGTTTCGGGCTTTCACGGTAACATTTATATCTGGTAGTTTGCTTTTATGATGTTACTAGACTGTTTTCGGGCCACTGATTAACACTGGTGACGAAACTATGGTCAGTTGTCGGAAATTCAGGATCAAGGATCCAACATGGCATCCACGGAACTCCACTATACGGCTATCGCCGAAAGATTTTATACTTGGCATTTTTGAGGTTGCTGATTATCAAACTGCAAGGTCTGAAATTATTTTTGTTATCAGAAACCTCGATATACTAATTTCCAACGACACTCGATCTGATTGGAGTTCTCTTGTCGCCATCTTGGATTCGCGATCTTAAATTTTAGAAAAATGTATGTAGCGAAGTAATAAAAAATGATTACGATTCAACCCCAAACGTGATGACCATTTTGATTTTGAGTAGGACTTGTCTTCATTCCCATTTATTGGATTCAATCGTAAAGCGACTTCCGAATGATCAAATTAGAATCATAAATACCCCGCAACATTTGGTACGACTTGGTGAGCTCTTGCGTTGATCTGGTTTGGAGCGTCGACTCCTCCTCTCTGCAACGAAGAATATGGCAGGAAATCTATCGAATTGGTCGGCGAGGCCTTAAAAATATGCAAAGTATAATATTAGAAGGATTCTTGAATCTGTCTACGAGTCTGTAACAACGAAAAAATTTGAAAGCACATTCTTCTCGTAGAACATCATTACCAGCGAAGCACGATCCTACAGACTTAGCAAAGATTCCACAGAATTGCTTGCTCTGTAGACCTGAGAAATCAAATGGAAGAGTGAAGCAAAATAAATGATAGATTGCGGTAAATCAATATCAGATTCATAATAGCTGAGAGATTCATACATTCATGCCCTGTCCGATGTACTCATGATATTATTGGCTAGAGAGATTTTGATCAACGTGTGAGATGGCTCAAAAGTCTGCTATATAAACGTTGACATCCTTTGATGGCCATATGAGTCACCCCTCACCACAAAAATCAGAAATTTTGAAAAAGAGCTCAGGAGTTATATTCACTCGCGGAATTTGCATAATGCATGGAAAATAATCCTTAGAGACTCTCCAAATTTCTTCGACTGACTTTTTTCACTCGAAGCCTTCGACAGAAAAAACTCAGTCAAAGGAGTTCAAAGAGGGCCAATGAAAACTCCTGGTAACTTGAACAATTTATAATCGGGTTTGAATGACTTTGAGTAAGAAGTGAAGTCAAAATGAACTTGAGAATAATAACCATGAGTGACACGACAGGAGAACGCTAAATCCTGGAATCGAAGTTGTACAGTCTTCATGCAATTGCGATAGTATAGTGGATGCACGAAGCTGTGATATCCTTCAGAGTAAAAGTAATGAATGAAGCTCATATCAAGTGGCGTGCAAACTGAGTTAGCAAAAATTATTATTCTTTTAATGTCAATACTCCTACCTTTATTGTGCCCGTGGAATTGACTTTCATGGATTTAGCTCGGTTAAAACCAGCATGGCCTCTACGCATACTGGACCAGACACTTCCGAACAATGAATGGTTTCTCTGTAAAAGAGAATTTGTTACGAAACCATATTGTTATGTTCAGCTCCATAAGATTTTTTGAATTTTGAAATGAAGGAAAGATTGAACACTCTTACCCTGTGCGTTGGCTCTGGATCATCCATGAGCTCTTCAAGATTTCCGGATATGGCTCGTTTCAGTTCTGGACCAGCTTCATGGAGTGTTCTCAAGCCAGCCTGAATAGTATAATTTTCAATTTTCAGTCCTTCCCTTTCACTTTGGTAAATGAGTTTTGGCGTCGAACCATATGACTTTAGACTCGTCATAATTAATTTGCGTCAAAGTCATTTGTTTACAATGAGGAGAATCCGTGAGTTTTTCAATGTCGCAAAGAATAGATCAAAATTTTATTGGAAGAGTCTTGATATTCAAGGCAAGTATTCCCTTCAGATCTCGATAACCGTGAGTATGGAGTCAATATTCTATCTTTCAATCGTAGAACTGTATCCCATCAAACTTTCACAAACTGGACAAGGAACTGATATATTTCTTTGATTTATTCTATATCCTATTGATCATAGTTCTTACAGTCATTGACATGATTCATATTCCCCTTGAACCCAAACTCACCTGTAAAGTAACGGTATTGTGACAGTCCTTATCACCATCCCTCATTTCCGTCTCTTTCCTCTTCTTAAACCTGCGGAAGTAGTCCTGAATAAGGAATGTCGCGTAGAATTTGCCAACAGTCACTTCATCGTCCACTGCAAAATGTTATAAAATAATGAAACAAATTATTTTCCATTGCCTGTATAGCATGAAATTCATCACTAATCTTTATTGATACTGACCTCCTGGGGGAGGCACCACCTGATCAAGAAGTTTTGGACTCGTGCGTTTCCAAATTTTCTTGATGACTGCTCGCAATTCTGCATTTGCATCATCAATGTTGCCCTCAGTCTTGATGCGCAGTGATGTGCGCACAACCGCAAATAGGGTTGCGTTGAACAACACAGTTCCGTCGCTATTCAACGGCATGTTCATGGAGACCAGTCTCTGTAAATCAATTTATACTTAATATGTTACGTTTAAAAACGTATACGGCAGGTGGCAGTCAGAACTGTTTAGATGTCTTGAGTTGGTATCGACGTTTGGAACATAGAACTTTTCTAATCATCTCTTCCCCCAATCTGACTATTTGTTCACAATTTTTTCAGTATTTTGACGATCTGATACCATCACAAAAATCATAACCAACTGCGTTCTAAAACAGTCAGTATGCTCAAGTCTATTGAATATTTGATTCAAAAATCAACCATCTAGGGCTGCAGATCTGAAAGCACCTTACTCCAGTATGATATATATATATATATATATCGTAAAAGTGTATTGGCATGGTGGATGACTTACTTTGCAGGCTACCCTGTGTGGACAGAGCTTGCCAAAACCCAGTGGTGGAGATATTTTTCTGAGCAGTGTAACCACGTCCAAATGCTTGATACGGCCCTTTGCATCCGGGTCGTATTCGGACCAAAGCCTAATAAACTCGTCAAGATGGTGCGGGCCCAAAATAGACCAATCACGAGTCAAGTAATCGAAGTTGTCCATGATGACGGCTACAAACAAGTTGATGATCTGGAATTCAATGAAAAGTACCATCAGTGCAAAATACATTTCTATAAAAGGAAAATTGGACCATCAAGATGTGAGATGACTAAAATCATGCTAGGCATTTACTGTTAAAACTCACCAAGAATGAACACAAAACGTAAAAAGATATGAAATATGGGAAGGCAAGATCTGATCCACAGCTCTCTCCTGGGGGCTCGATAATCGTAAGATTGGTTATTGCAGATGCTGGTAACTGTTCACACTTGTTTGCAGGGTTGTAACAGACGGCCATCATAATCTCCTGCCACGCTTCGCCTGAAGAAATGAATCGTTATATCATTGCAGTCAAGGAAGATTTTATTGCGTAAAAAGTCATGGAGGTATTTGGAGGTATTTCTGTATGATTTGCTAAACGGTTTTGGTCGTAAGATGCGCAATACATGTTAGGAAGTGTCTGCGCATGCGTGACTCCCCACTTTTGTGGTCAGACAATGCGCATGCTCCGACTACTCCTAACGTGTATATGTAGTATGCGGTATCTTCAGATTTGGAACCGTAATAGAAAACATCTTTTGACTTCATTGAGTAACAGTGTACTTCAATAACAATGGATCTTACCGGTAGCAGATCTGAAGAGTATCAACACAGCCTGAGCAAAATTTTGAAAGTGGTTGTTGCGATGTATGGCGGTTTCATCATTGATGGCGACCTTTCCAAACATCTGCATGCCAATGACGGCGTAAATGAAGAACAACATGACTATGAGCAAGGCAACGTAAGGCAGTGCTTGGAACGACTTGACAAAAGTCCAAAGCAGGGTGCGGATACCCTCGCCCCTACTTAATAGTTTCACCAAACGCATCACACGAAACAATCGGAAGAAGTTGATGGAGATACCAACAGACACTGGACCCGTCTGGAAATTGCAAGAAAATTCCAGTGATCAAGTTAGGTTTGATGAAATCATTGAGCTTATAATATTCAGTGTCCAAGAAGCTTTTATCTTCCATTACTTACAGTTACTTCCGAAGAGACGATGTCGATAAAGCTACCGAGTACTATGATGAAGTCGAACACGTTCCAGGCATCACCGAAATAGTTCTAGAAAAATGGATTTTAAGATCATTTGTTTTCCCATTATCAATGGTAAATATTAGATGGATGTTCTTAAATATGGATCTGTCCAAGAGTAGAAGAATCAACATCAATGGCGGACTCTCTAATGAGTGTCAATCTAAAAATTCTGCTAGATCAACTAATACGTTGAAATTACAAATACCAAGATCTCAGATTTTCGATTCATAGAACAAAACAAACTACTCGAACTGATAGGAACTCATTCAAATGCAATGCAGCATATCAATTGAGTGTGGAATGAACGTAATCGAAATTCCTGTGTAAGTGAATAATGCAGTTGAGATGTTAGGATAGCATTCTCTCCAGCAAAGTTTACACCAGAACTTCAGACTGGTGATTGAATGTAGATTGAAATTTCAGACAAAGTGGATGCATGGCTCGCTTACTTTGAAGCGGAATGCTGCGAGTTTGAAGATGAACTCGAGTGCGAAGACCGCAGTGAAGATCATGTTGAGGCCATCAAGTATCTCTGTATAGACCTTGGGTTGCTGATAGAACTTCATAGCCAGTGTTACAGTATTTATCATGATGAGAATGAATATCGTATACTCAAACGGTTGCGAAGTCACGAACCACCAGACCTTGTATTGTATCCGGTGCTTAGGAATGTAGCGACGGACTGGTTTTGCTTTCAATGCAAATTCTATACAGTTTCGCTGTGAATCCAGAAGTGACATCAAATTTTTTTTCAATTCCAACATTTTCACATTATATGAAGAGGTCTGATGAGTATACCTGATTTTTATCGAGCTCACAATTTTTGTACTCCTGTTCACCCTCGTTTTGGAAAGTGACAATAACGAAACCCACGAAGATATTGACCATAAAAAATGCTATAATGATTATGTAGATAATGTAGTATGCTGCAACTATTGGACGAAAATTGTGAATTGGTCCTCGGTCCTCTGTATTTGAGTCGATTGACACGTATAAAAGACTGAAAATTAGGGAGATTTATTTCAGATTTTTATATGAAGAATCAATGAAGTGTGCGGAATGATGAATTGTGATCATTGTAAACTTACGATGGCCACCCTTCAAAGGTCGAAACGGTGAAGAGGGTCAACATTGCTTTTGCTACATCATCAAAATGAAATGTATTCCTTTCCCATACCCTTTCTTCAGTTATTGGTCTATTTATGTTTCCATCTTCGTATCTAATAAATGTACCCCTGAAAAATTGAGAATAGCGCTTGTAAAATGTTATACTGGTTTTACTGATAGTTTAGAAATGAATAGGCTTGGAATTGCTATTTATATTCATTGCTGTTCACAATTTGATGGAGCCTACAACTTTTGGGATTGAAATATGAACGGAAACATGGAAAATCCCAATAAGATGATAATAGCAATGAGAATGTATAGAAAACATGAAACTGTTAGCTGAATTCAACGGAGATGATTCCATCAACAGGGTTGATAGAGCGTTGGAGTATCATTTAGATTCTACAATTCATCAAATTTTGGAGAAAAACGTTTGAATAAGTGAAAAGAAATTTTCCTGATACTTACTGGCATTCAATTTCAGTCATCTTCGATTTGTCATTGCATTTGAAAAATTTGCCCTGTTCACAGGAAAGAAAACACGTATAAATTCTCTTACAAAAATCTTATGAATATTTCGTGTCATTGAAGAAAAAGAAAGCTCAGAAGCACAGAATCCTTCGAGGAATGATGGCTCTGTTTGAAGAATGGCAAATCCAAAACAATTTCAGATGCGCAAGCAGTAACTAATAGTGGATGCAGCAGAGGTTGATTAGTGATTTTTGTGGCAGGCCAGCACAAAAGTGTGAACGAAATTCAAAGTATCGTTGTATATATAACGTGGAAAATAAATCAATGACATTCCTTGCTCGATTTTCGTTCTATCTATCATCTTCAAAAGGCTTGTGAAATGCAGAGAGCCTTTAAAACTCCATGATTGCAGCTTGCAAGGACGATGCAAATTTTCTGACGCGAAGTATGACGGTTTCTTATCGTCACGCTATGTTTGGCTAGTCTTGTCTCCCTTTTTTGTAATCAATATAAGTGGAAACTAAACATACTCTAAGAGATATAGTCTAGATGATATGCAGCAGAAAATTACGACAATTCTGTTGGAATTAGTTAATAAAATCAGTGCTCTAACAAATTAGGGGCTATTATCACGATCTGATGTTACTATTGAAATTCTCAGGTAGCTCTCTAGACTTGTTTACTGATTAGAATTCATTTGGAATATCATATTTTGATCTGGAACAACTGCGAAGATGGCCTGTTTTCTTTCCTAGAGAAATGAAAACCTCAAAATTAGGCATCTTAGGAGTTTTTTTTGTTAGATTATGAAAAGATAAAGTACATTCTTAGTAGATGAAACAAAATTTTCATCTAAATCAATCGCATTGATCACTCTTTTCCATTATTTGAGTAAAACTTGAAACCAATTCAGTTCAACTCGGGAATGAGAAGTTGGATTTCATCAGAGAGCTATCATCGAATTCATTAGATTGATAAAAAAACTATAGAAAATCTATCTCCACATGCATTATAAGTATATTGAAAGACTACCCTCGTATATATGATTTGGAGTCATTTGAAATAATTCACGGAGGAATGTTGCGTAAGGAAAAATCGGGTATGTAAGGAACTCGATTCTAATCAATGTATAAAATAGCCTTGCTTCTAGTTTTTTTTCAATTCATTTCTGGAGATCTTAACATTTTAAAAACGACGATTCTTGTGCGGTTCTTTCGATGAAGTGGAATGGTAAGACCTTTTTCCTATACCAGGCCGTCATTTTCATCAAAAAACTACTAAAGCAGATGGTTTTTCTTTTGACAAGAAAAATGTCGAAAAATATCCAAATTCAAATATTTTCAGACCCAGACCAGACATCTCGTTCATTATCTGTGGAACTACTGTGCCGAATCAAGATTTGAAATTGTGACAATTAAGATCCATGGTTCAAGAAGATACCGCATTCGTGCGTGAAATAATAAATGGTGCTCAACAAGGTCAATAAATTCCCAAAAATGTCTTCAATTTTGACGTCCGATTGTCTTAACCCGTTCACTATAGAATGGTCCCTGCTATCACAAACGTGATTTTTCTCATCAGAGTAAGTTATTCTGGGGTGGAAATATGGCGGAAAGTGACAAAATTAGAATTTGGACAATTTTACGTTTTTCATTATACTTCCTCTCATAATTTCATTAGGAAATCCCATTAATGTTCTATTATGTTTCTTGTAGTGACAGATACTTTGCAGAATTTCCTCAGATTTTTTCGATGCAATACAAGAAAACTATCACATATTATTCAAAATCGATTATGTCCCCTATAAGGGGCAAAACAGGGACCGGGTTAAGTGAGAAATCGCGGTGAACCCAAAAATATACTAAGGCTAATACGGTAGCTGAGAGAAATGAAAAATTCGATGGTTTCCTCTTACAGCTCGAAAATTTCTTCTCTCGGACATTCTCTGTGCTGATTTAGTTCAAAATCGTTCACATTGGTTCCTGCTGTGAGTTACGCGCAACAGAAAATTATATTGCAACAAATTTTCTGGAACTTCAGATGTTCCTCCAACTATTTTAGATATCCTTGATCGCACACATCAGATTCGAAAAAAAAAAATCCAATCTACCTAGGTATACTCAAGTTCTGTCCCCAACATCCAATTACATGCACATTTACTTATATGTATAGGTGAGAGTTCTCAATCATCAGTCACATGCTCCAAGACACGTTTGTTCATGCCACTATAAAAGGTGTACGTGATCCAAACTGTGAGGAAATCTTTCGTGAAGTTGTTACAGACATAGTTTGTTAGTCTCACATCTAAAAAATTCACTACTAGAAAGATTTTGATTCCAATTCTCGTACAATCATATCGCAATGTTATTTGTTTCAGTGTACAAGTATTGTGACCGAGTGAAACTTGGATTTTATGGATTCATGAGTGCTGTTAGGTATTTCGAGAAGATTTAATTTAATATTCCACTTGCTACGTTTTCGTTGCTCATTTTGTCGAAGGATTGTGTTTGTTTCTATTTTTCATTTAAGTATTCTTGATGTTCTTTTCAATCAAACTTTATTTACAAGATGTTAGAAAAACTCATTCGTTTTCTTAGGACAAAGTGGGTCCTCATATTTTTATCGATTCACATAACATTAAAGATGCATTAATTTTGACAACGACAAACTAAGCAAGCGTAGAAAATCAGCACGGGAATAGAAATACATCGACAACGAGAAAAACAGACACAACAGAAATGAGCCTCAATTTTTGCAACAACATCATAGATTTCCATCTAAAGATTCGACTTGTCGCTTATTCAAAAGAGTCTTGAACTAGTTTTTCCGTATGAAATTGATAGATTATTTCGATCGTTACTTTTCTATCAGAGTTTTTTGCAAAATCAAGGCCTACAGCAAATGTAAAATAGAAAAACTTGAAATTTTGTACTCGTTTTAATAAGCGGATATCGATCAGAGCTCATAGTAATAGAATCAATCGTGAGATTTTGAAAAAGAAATATATATAGACGAAGAGTGCATCCGGATGGGGAATATTATTTTACCTTAAAGAGCTGGACGCCGATAACGGCAAACATGAACTGTAGGAGATAGGTGACCAACATAATGTTGCCGATCGTTTTTATGGCGACAATTACGCACTTGACTACGTACTAGTATTTTGTTTGTTTGTAGGAGTAGACGACACACACGCATGTTGGGTTTTTTTTTTTGGTATTTCGGATTGGCGGAACACATGTGAAGGTGGAGACGAGCGAGCACATAGGTTTGATGAAAAATAAATTAATAAAGAGAAGACGATATTAATCAGGGATATATCATTATCGATAATTGGTTTTTACTAATAAATACAGCGTGCATTTCATATTGGATGAGTCATCGTTGAGTTAGATTTGGAAGATATAAAAAAAAGCTAATTATCCAAGCCAAAAAATCCTCATTTGTCCCCCTCAAGGAGTCTTTTATTCTTAGTTCAACGACGATTGACCCAAAATGGAATAATATCACAATCATAGTTCTGTAAGTATGTGCCACTAGTATTGTGCGAATTTCAATCATTTAACTCATTAATCAGTCAAATTTAAAGATTAGAAGAGCCTTATATACAGGGTGTCCCAGAAACCAGTCCTTCCCCCCCCCCAAAGAATTCGAGAATGGTTCCGGGTATCAAAGAACACCGTATAAAATTGAAGGGGAACCTTAAATGGGGTCTCCGATCTGAACTTAAATGTGACCTTGATGGTTTTTTCAAGGTCGAAAGGTTTTTTGAACGGGGAACCCCATTTTTGACTCTGGATTCTGAAAGAGCATAAAATGTTACACCCAAATAAGACTTTTTGGCTGTTTCTGAGATGACCTGTAAGGGACATTTAAGGATCAAAAGTGTCTGGACAGCAGATTAATGTACCAAGACTATCGCAACAGTCTAATTTGAGGAGGTTTCTCTCAGAGAAGTTCCCCAGACTTATTTCGACCCTTGGTCTGTGACCTTGTGACCTTGTTTGCAAAACTCAAAAATCGCTTCGGGTATCAGAAACTCCGAAAGACGTGCCTCCTCGAATCAAATTTCAATAATGGGCTCATATTCAACCTTGAATGTAACCTGGGCGGTTTTTCGGAGGTCAAGTCTAGAGTTATCGAATGTGAACCCCTATTTTAGACTCTGGACCCTAGAAATGTGTCAAATCTTGAGCCCAGATTCTTTACCAATTGCGTAGAAGACCCTCGAAGGTCATTTTAAGGTCACAAGTCTCGAGCGTAGCGTGCCGAGAGTTGGAAGTAGGAATAAGCTCAATGAAATTCGATTTGACCTCTGACGAGGGTCAAGGTTATTCTGAACGTCACAGGTCAATCGTGAGACTCAGTCTGAGATTCTTATTGGAAATAGCGTCCTGATCTAGTATATTGCATCAGCTCTGGCATTTGGAACCACTATCCAGAAACTTGTGACCTCAAAATAAGGGTTATCGTTCAATAAAATCTGATCTGACCTCCAAAAAACCGTCAGAATCATTTTGAAGGTCAGATCTGACTCCATTTTTGAGATGCCTCTTCGATTTGAAGAGACACGTGATTCGGAGTTTTCGATACCCGAAGCCATTTTCGAGTTTTGAGAATCGAGGTTATGTTCAAGGTCACATATCAGTGGTTTAATTAAGTCTAGGAATCTTCTCTGAGAGAAATCTCTTCAATTTGGACTATTGCACTAGCTCTAGTACGTTAATCCACGGTCCAGATACTTTTGACGCCTAAATGGCCCCTGGAGGGCATCTAAAAAATTTGCGTAAAGTTCTCTTTGGATGTAAAATTTTGTGCTCTTCCAGAACCCAGATTCAAAAATGAGGGTCCTTATTTAGAAAAACCGATTCGACCTCGAAAAACCCATCAAGTTCAAATCTGAAACCATATTTGAGCTCTCCCTTCGATATCAGGAGATATGCGTATCAGGGCTTTTCGATACCCGAAGCCATTCTCGAATCCATTGTCAAATCGGAGGAGAGGGGGGACTGACTCTTGGGACATCCTGTAGAACAAATCTCATTTACAGGGTGTCCAAAATAAAAGTACCCCTGATGTTTTTTCCAGAGTGAAGAATTGCAAAAAAAAACCCGAAAGATGTGTCCTATTGATTTGAGGAGGTCGCGTGAAGATAACCGATCATTTGACCTTGGAGGTAATCTTTAACATCATGTAGAAGTCAATTCTCTTGTCCTGATCGGGAATGCCTACTTTTAACTCTAAATCCTGAATCAAGGTGGGAAATCATGGAACTTTTGACCGAAAAATTTTTGGATCCGACTTGACCAGGGCAATTCCGTTCAAATGGAGGTCAAAGCCGGTGGACGATAACCATTGTGGCTCCAAGAGTGGGTCATGTCCAGAAATCTGCGGGATAAAATGTGCTGATGATTAAATCAGGCATGAGGCAGTGACCTTGGGTTTGACATCGGCGGTCATCTTGAAAGTTAGTTGGAGGTCAACTCGATGTTTAACATGAACACTTATTCTCGAATTCGAATTCGGAAAGAACGTGAAAGATCATGGCAATTCTATAGAGAACGATTTTGAGTCCAGCTTGACCCTGGCGAGATAAATGGAGGTCAATACACGTGGATAGCAACTTGAATAGCTCCAAAAGTGAGCTTCATATCCAAACTGCTTGCGATGAATTCTATTATATTTGTTTACGAACGGGGCTGAACCGAGAGGCAGGAACCTGGTATACAAAAACCAATATTCCTATTCTATTTGCTTTAAAAACTTTCCCTCCAAGGTACTGGGTCCACAGTAGAGATTTCCAATTTGGAGAAACTGAACTGACCTTTAAATGACCTTGATAATGACCTCCAAGGTCGTTTTGACACCATGATATCATTCGCTTTGATTACGAGCCACTCTCATTAAAAAAAATTACCCACAGGACGCTTCTTTTTGAAGATACGAATTTTCTATCCATCTTACGAGGCTCAAGGTGTATCGAAAAATATTTCCGCCGAAAGTTTCATGACTCTCCACGATCTGTCGGAACCCAAACTCCAAAGCACGTGTCCTTATCTGATAAATCGAGCTGACCTCCCAATGACCTTGAAAAAAACCTCCAAGGTTGCTAGCACATTTTTGCTACAGTCAATAAACAACTTTTGTTCCAAATATCGTTCAACCTATTGCATAGTCCTGAAGCCACAGAGGTTACCATTAATTGCTTTTGGTTTTCATTTGCCTCGGCAAGGTCAAGTCGAGTGAGCAAATGGTCCGGCAAAAATTTTCTCAATCTTCTATGTTCTTTCAGGATCCAAGATCAAAAATGGGTTTAATATTTGAAATAAAACCATTGACCTTCTGATGCTCTTGAAAATCACACCTAAGGTCAAATCTAAGGCCATCACCAAACGTCCTCTTCAAGATAATGGTTTCCAGATTCTGGGGTTTTTCGCGGTTTTCAACCGTTTCCGGAAAAAAGAGGGAAGGAACTTCTAATCTTCTAGACACCCTGCATCCTAATCCTATATAGTCATCTTATATCTTGAGTGAAGTCTGAATCAATAATCGGTCAGATCCTCACGCTTTAAGAAACGATCCCTACATTTTTTCCAATGTACCTCTCCATTTGAGGTTATACACCGAAAAAAATATTTCCTGGGGAGTCTGAAGAGTTGACTAATCTCTCTTGGAGAAGAATACATAAGACCGGAGAATTCATGAAACTCAAAATTTCTAGGCAACTTACAAAACTATATGTGATAATTCATCAGAGATGAGTATAGCTGGAATTGATGTTAAACATCACTTCATTTAGCGACAGATATTGTTAAATAATCCGAAATCTTGATAGTCATCTAATAATTTTTCCCAGGATGTATACCCATCTCGAATGAATTTTTGGTTATGTAATTTGGGTATCTTGTTAAAATCGCTATTCTATAAACTATGATTGAAGATGTAATTGCCTCTCTCCCTCAGCTATTTCTCGAAATTACTCTTGATCACCAAGAGTCTTTCAATGGAATCATATTTTATTTTTCTAATCATTGATAATACCCCAACCTCCTCTTATCATTAACAATTACTAGCTGAAACCTATGAGAGCCCCTCCAGCATTCGTGGCCCCACTGCAGCAAAATCTTAATTTTGCCCATAATTCTCACTTTCAAAGATTCTGACTTTATCAGAAGCGAAAATACTACAAATGCTGATATGACAGTTCTGCAATACTTATCCCTTCAGACAGAGTAATTGAGGATAGCCATCGGCTTTGGGGATATTTTCTATTTTATGTACAATTTCTAAAAATTTCAACACCAATGGAGTTTGGTTCATTCAAATTTGGTCTGTTGTTTTTTGTGTTAAAAGTATGAAAAATCCATCTCTCCAAACCCAAGTAATTGATTTCACAAGGGTCATCTCCCATGCCACAATATTTAGACAATTTTCAATCACTAAGAGCACTCTCACTATATCTAACAAGATGAGATATTTGCATCTAGACACAGTATATAAAAAGACTAAAGTTTGAGTTCTAAAACATAGAGAATAGTCTATTGCACAAAGATGTTGGGAAGAAGTCATAACTCTTGTGTAATAATGTAGTATTTCTTGTAATTTTGAATATTTACAATGCATTTCAAGAGTCCGCAAGAGCTTCACTATCGATACTCTTTTGTATAAAATGAAATATATCATGCTGTTTTGCCTCGAGCTCGTTCATCAACGTTCTCAAGAATTGAAATATTTCATTTCCAAAAACAGACTGCAAAAAGTTTGAAGGGAGATAAGATTTTTTCACTCAATCAGTCATCGCAAAATTTAGATTTTTTCGTTTGAATTTCGTTTCGCACTTTGAATTTAGGATCGTCTAAGAAAAATGACTCTGATAATAATCGACAGTAACGGGTTCTAATTCTGTTAGTCAACACACCATCTCAACACATGCAAGAATTTGGCAAAGAGTTATTACTTTCACTAATTTTGTTGATCTCCGAAATCATAAGTATGGGTCATTGAACCTTGCACACAATGTCGGGTTCTGAACGGAATATTGAGCAAAATCAATGAAAATAATTTATTCAAACTGTTATTTTGAGTGGAACTGAACATCACTGAAAGAAAATGCGCCAGCTGCGCCAAGCTACAGAAGCATCTTCCGAATCTGTATCTGCAAACTAATTTTACATTGATATCCAGAGTTACTTCATTTGAACCCGTGGAAGTGCAATTCAAGAATATAAATGACATGCAATGGTCTTGATTAATTACTTTTACTTTTTTTTTTTTTTTTTTTTTTTTTCGATAACGATCCGAAGAAATTGAATAATTTTGCATAGATAAATTTAGATAAGAAGAATTGGTGGTCGACGTCCCAGTATTGGTCCCAAAATTCAAAAACAACCAAGAAATAAAGTCGGAATAATTGTAAATTCCAATGGTTAAATATCAATTCAGACGAACATTTGACAAAGAAATCATACAAAAAATTTCATGACCCTTACTAATAATTATAGACTTTCCGATGTGCTTCATCCTTTGATATGTTGAAAACATTGGCAAATCTCGATATTTAATTCATTATATCATGTAAACACGGTTTCTAGACGAAATAGATTCGAAGCGCATTTTTATTAAGCAAATTCTACGAGGTAGTTCAATATTTATGGCATGATGTCGAAAGCTATATACCAAATTTCAACAGGAATGTTTAGTTGCATTGAAGGATTCCACTATCGGCAGAAAATACTCAATTCTCAAGACAATACACGGGATACCGGGAAAAAACCAAAACATCGGAACTATAAATCCAAAAGCCTGTGTATTTTTTCTTGGATTTGCATAAACAAAACAATTCAACAATGGGGGATGAGTAAGAAAATCTCGTCGGAGTTGAAGGGCAGGTCATACCTGAAACAGCTGAACGCCAATGACGGCGAACACAAACTGCAGTAGGCTGGTGACGAGGACTATGTTCCCGATAGTCTTTATGGCTACGATGACGCATTGAACTACGTGCTACAGAGACGCAGCAAAATATCGGAAAATTTTATACCTTTTTTTTTTCTTTTTGTACTTTCTAATACGCTTTTATTTATAGACCCCTAAGCTCAATATATTTCAAGTTATACCCCTCATTCATTCCAACTTGAGACGCACTTACCCCTATACCATGTGTAAAGTTTTTCTTGCTCGCGGCGCAACAGTCGAATGAAAACTTGACTGATGGCTTACCCTATGTACATACAATGCTAATTTCCAGGAGAAACTCGCTAACTAGCTAGCAAACGTTTTTATACTCAAAATTACTCGAGAATTAATTCGAGATAAGTAGAGCTTGGGCGAGGTAGATCTCATGTTTACTTCTAGCGCTTGTCATACTGGTCTCATTCATCTAAATCCTTTTTATCGGGCAAAAGTCACCCAAATATAGAAAAAATTACATACCTTCAGTCCTTTGGCACGATTAATGGCTCGAAGTGGCCTCAAAACCCTCAGTACTCGTAGGATTTTTACCACCGAAATTGCACCAGAACTGCGCAAAAAATTGGGATCATACACTCGAAAAATTGGTATTGACCTACTCAGAACTAGAGGTAATAAATGCGCAGGGTGTCCCAAAAGTCAGCCACCCCCCTCCCCTCAAAGTTGAAGAATGGTCCCGGTCGTAAAAAAACTCGAAACAGGCATCTCCTAGGATCGAGGGGGAAATTAAAAAATGGACTCAGATTTGACCTTGAATAGGACCTTGATGATTTTCTGGAGAAATCAGTCTTTTCAAATGGGCACCCATATTTATGTATGACTCCGGATTTCGAAAGAGCACCGAATTTTACATCCAAATATGACTTTCTGCCAATTTTTAGATGACCTCCACAGTTCATTTGGGGTCAAAGATATTTGGACAGTGATTCGATGTAGTAGAGCTAGAGCGATAGTTTAGATTAGGGAAGTACCTCCCGAAGAAGTTCCTCAAGACCCAAATTACAAGAGATAATGAGCATACTGAAAATCGAGCTGGCCCCTAATGGAACTCAAGGTCGTGCTCAAATTCACAGATGAAGAGTCGAGATGAATATGAGAAATTTTCTTCAGAGGAACCTCCCTAACCTAAACTGTAGCTCTAGCTCTGGTTCATTAAATCACTGTCTAGCTACTTATAGCCTTAGAAGTCATCTAGAAATTTGCAGAAAGTCATATAAAGATATGGAAATCTTTGCTCTTTCAAAATCCGGAGTCAAATTATAGGGGTTTCCATTCAGGAAATTCGATTTGACCCCCAAATATCCATCAAGGTCATGTTTAAGGTCAAACCTGAGTTCAATTTCTGAGCTTCTGCCTCGTCTAAAGGAAACGAGTGTTGCGGTGTTTCTGGTACACGGAGCCATTCCCGAATTTGGCGGGGGAGAGGGGGTCAAGTTTTGGGATACCCTGTATGTCCTGTTACCACTGACCTGAAGAACATAGATACTATCGATACAACGACGACGAGAATGTCGAGAAGATTGAAAGACGATCTGCAGAATGCTCCATCGTGCAGGACGAAACCGTATGATATTGTCTTCAAACATATCTCAATGGTGAAAACTGACGTGAAGAAATAGTCAAAATAGCCCAGGATCTGTGGAAAAATTCGCAAAACCCATATTTCTACTCAGGATCACTTTTGGTATTGTCTTTTTGAGAAATCACAACTAATCTCGAAACCAAACCAGTAAAATTCCCTAAAACAAGACCTAGAACTAGTTGATGCATTCATCTACATTCGCAAGACCGGAATCAAATTCAGTAGACAATCAAATCAAAAATAGATACGAGCGAGGAATATGCTGAGATCTATTTGATTCACGGGTCCCAGGAAGTGAGCTTAAATTCGTAATGCAGATCATCCACGGGATTATTATGAGATACGTTTTCGGAGACCTGTGGGATCATACTCCAGCGAAAATCATAATCTTCACCCAGGCCATTTCTGGGAGAAGTCGGATATCTGTGTTTTTCACTTCTCACTTTTCTATCCTCGATAACTCGACGGGAGCGCATTTTATTGAAAAATATGTAGAGCAATTTTCTGTAGATCTTGGGGAGATGAAAAAAAAAAGATTTTCACACATTTTTTCATATAAGACCTTCAATTTCCGTAGTGAACGTATTTCCATCCAAGTCCATATTTTTCACGACCTCGGACCAATGAATTCAAAGGGAATCATTTAATCGAAAAATGTGCAGAGTAACTTTTTGTAGATCTTCAGGAGAGGAAGAAATGAGGTCTCAACACATTTCTGCACTTGAGACCTCCTGCGTTCTCGTATTTGACGTATTTTTGTCTAAGAAATATATTGTTGTATACTGTACATATGTGAATACTAGACTTCGCGACCATAGGTATTTATCGATCGTTCGGTTGCTAGTGAGTGTTTTTTTGTTTTCAAGTTGGTCTACTCGTCTAGCTAGTCAGATTGTTCTCAAGCTAGTCTGCTCGTGTCTGTCATGGGGTTAAGATGCTTTTGTTGTGTCTGAGGAATGAAGGTGGGCATTGTTTTTATGACTCAGTGTACCTGAATTATTGTGTTACGAATGAGTGTAACAGATTGGGGTCTCAGCCGGAATAGAACAACCAAGGACAGTAGTGTGAAGCGGTGGAATGAGGACTCGAAATCACGAGTATTTGCTGCCGGGAGATCGCACGGACGCTGGGTCAGTATCGTTTCATGTCACGATACAAAACCCCAGATCATCTGATGCTGCATCTAGTTTTCGTGGATTTCCAACTGAGTGCAGTGACCAAAGACCTGTTATCATGCGTGAGCCCACCTTTCATTTCCCTGCGGCTCCTCTCGTGGCTGAGATGATCAACGTGAGGGTGACCCGCGGTGACAGTGTCAACGCCACGCGTGATGCGGCCGGCGCGGCGATGGGTTGCATGATGAGGGAGTGCCTGACGTCTCGGATGACCCTGGTTCTACTGCGCCTACCGTTGGAGCGTCTGGAATGCACGTTGGCAGTGTTCTTGTACCTACGACGTTTGGTGCTGACAGGGCTGCGTCTGCTGCACCTCCAAACACGAAGTCTGCTGCGCTCAGCACATCTGCTGTAGCGGCAATTGGCGTTGGCGGCTCTCCCCATCCTGTCGTCTCTGGAAGCGCCATTATCAGCGGCACTGCGGCGAACATCTCTGCAGAAGATGTCGATGTCGGGCGAGCCACCAGTTTGCCTGGGTCAGCCCATGCTACCGCAGCGTGCCCTCGACTTTACGATGGTGCGCTTTTCCACGATCCAGGTAAGCGACAATTTGGTTGCTGAACTACGTCAACGAGATCGAGATTTCATCGCTGAGCGTCGGGCGTGGCAAGCGGAACAGCGCATTTGGATGGAGGAGTGGCGGCTACTTATGGAGCGGATTCAGCATGTTGATCAGCGACCATGACAGGTGAGTTCAACTACTGTTCCCATTTAAACACGTTACTCCGTTACCAACATTCCTCATACAGCACACACAGTTTTTACTCCCTCCACGACTATTGCGACCGTAAGCAGATGAGTATAACAGATAGACACCTTGACGTGAATACATCGAGCAGTTCAAGTCAGTTGCTCTCGCGATTGGATGGGATGACAGAGCTAAGAGCCTTATGTTAGCACCGGGAACGGGGGAAGGCAAAATCAGTTTTAGATAATGTTGATCCAGAGACAATCACTCTTGAATCTTCATACTCCAGTTGAGTTTCACGTTCTAGAGATTCTCATCTCCAAGCTATGAATTTCTCACTCCTCCAGGATCGCGAACAGGAATTTGACGAGCATTTTGCATCTCTAGCTTCCGATATCTCTACATTAGTTCGAGACATTATCCAAAATCCTCTGTTTAAAGAACAGGACCGGATTGAGTACTCAAAGCTCATCTCTGCAATTTACGACCTGTCGATCTACAAAATGTTGCAACTCGAAGGTAAATTTTAATATAGGTATACTTTCATTAAAAAAGCTCCAACCCGCGCCATGGAGATAAAGGTAATTCGGGATGAGAATTTTATAGAGCATATTCTCAGAAACTCCTCGAATTCGGATCAGTCAAGTTGAGCGCATTCGCTATACATGGAAGTAAATTCAAATAACAGGACACGAAAAAGATAACTCCCCGTTTGCTGGTCTCGTGGTCTTGAAGGATACATCCGCTCGAACTGCTCAACGAATTCTGACAAGGGAAACTGAGACACGACAAGTTAGATGAGGCAAACTTGACAACGTTGACTTCAGTCCTCGACGAAGACTCAAAAAGTGGTTCTGACTGACGAAAAATGGGAGAATCACTGGGAGTTTTAGTGGAGCAAACTGCTACCTACGCTCGTTGGACGGTATACCTTATCGTTTCAAAGTTGATTCTGGCTCGAATGTGTCAATTATTAGACGCTGAAAAGCACATTCAGATATGGAAGATGATTGTATCTTAGGTCCGGATTCCCTTGAGAGAGTAGGCGTTACAGCGGCAATTGATGAGGTTATTGTAGGTATATCTACACCCTCAGAGCAGTCGCGTGATTCGATATTGGAGGAACAGTCATACGTAGGATTCTGTCGAAATCGCCGGAGATTGATAGGACCTGTCAGGCTCCAGGAGTACTCCCCCTTTTCCTTCTTGAAGTTTTTGAACGCGATTCCATCGGATTGACTCCGGATGAGGAAAATCAATTCTATACGTTTTTGTTAGAACACAAGAAGTAATTCTCTCACGGTGAGGAAACAGGTACTTGTAATTTGAGACAGCGTGAAATTGGGGTGATGAATTCAAAATCCATCAAACAGCAAATTTGTTGAATTCCTATGCAACTGAGAGGCGACGTAGAAAAGATGATAGGGAAAATGAAGAGACACGGGATAACTAGTGAATCCAACAGTTCTTGGTGTTCGCCGGCGGTCATGAAGAATAAAAAAGATGGGTCTATCCGATTTTGTGTTGATTACCGTAGACTCAATGGTTTGACCAAGGAGGACTTATACCCATTGCCGAAAGTTGACGCAATTTTGGACACTTTGAGAGGTGATCCTTTGTTTTCTACACTCGATTCAAAATCAGGATACTGGCAAATCTGAATTCGGCCGGAGGATCAGGAGAAGACCACGTTCTCAGTGGGCAATGGATTATGGGAGTTCGAGATCATGATTCTCGGTTTTTGTAATGCACCTGCAACTTTTGAAAGATTCATAGACGGAGTGCTGTCCAATCTCATTAGTATAATTTGCATGGTTTATGTGGACGACGTCATTGTAGAAGCGAATACGTTTGGAAGAATAATTGAGAATCCCAGAATAATATCCCCAAGATTCAGGAATGCCAAATTGAAGTCAAACGCGAAGAAATGTCATTTTCTCAAACGCGAATTCTTGTATTTAGGACACATTATTCCAGCAGAAAAAGTGCGAGCAGATCCTGACAAAGTTGCCAGCATCGCGAAGTGACCGATATTCAAAAAAAAAGAAACAGGTGTTGAATTTTCTTGGCTTAGCAACGTACTGCAGGAAATTCGTTCCTCATTTCTTGGCAACTGCTCAACCCATGTATGCTTTGACAGTGCGCGCAGCAGTATTCATATGGACACCCGAATGTGACGACGCGTTCATGGAGCTCAAAAGAGGTCTCCTCCAATTTTAGGATATCCTGATATGGATGCCGAGTTCATTCCGGATGCTGATGCTTCGGGCCATGGAACGGTAGCAGTGCTGTCTCAAATACAAGGAGGAGAAGAACAAGTTATTAGTTATTTTAGTAAAACTTCAGTAAATCAGGAAGAAATCATTGTGTAACCTGACGTGAACTACTGGTTGTCGTAGTATCCATTAAGAATTTCGCACATCATTTGATAGGCAAGAAATTTACAGTGAGAACCAATCATAGTGCTTTCAAATGGTTGCTATCTTTCGAAGATTTGGATGGACAACTCGCGAGGTGGGTTGAAGAACTGAGCAAATTTGATTTTGGAATGATTCATAGGAACGGCGTATCTCACGGCAACGCAGACTCGCTGTCTCGCAGACCATGCAAAAAATCATCGTGCAAATATTGTAATAATTCAGAATCTAAATATAACTCACAGTACACTCTAGGTAGTATCCAGTTGCCGCAAGAAAATGAAACTGAGTGGAATGATGCCCAACTTGCGGATGAAGTTTTATAGAAAGTCATAGAATACAAAGAATCCAATGAGAAACCGACAAGGGAAACTGTATCTCCTCATATATCTAATTAATTTTGACACTCGATCGATATGATCGGATATCGTATTTATCACTCGCGGGAATTTCAAATAATGAAGATATAATTTTTTCGGTCTTTGCGAGTTAAAGTCAGCAGATATTGCTGACGTTTTTGGCATCAATCGAGAATGGATTTTACTCCACTCTCGATCAATGCACCTTTAGAGCCTCGTATGGTTCCGAGGATGCATCTAAAGGATTTTGATGGAAAGGAATAAAAAGTAAAGATGAGAAATGAGAAACTTTATGAAAAAATTTGGATTCTACGCTGATGTTATGCGTGTTTCGCCCTTCTCTCATTGCTCGGGCTTTTCAAAGTGGTGGAAGAGCAATGTATTTCCTCATACTTCCAATTTGAAATTCTATATCCAACAGGAATATAGCTTTTTATATATTGGGTCCCTGACTCTCGGCTCAACCCTGGTTGCCCCCATGGGCGAGGGGCAGGGGTACGCCCTGCCAGCGCGTCGGTTCGGAGGACGGCCACCACCGAATTACAAGTGATTCAACGATGACCCGCTCCTTCTCCCCGACTACCGAATTTTGGACTCAGCCCCCAGCACAAGGCCAATGCCCACCCCTCGGTGGGGAGTTTTGGGACTCTTCTAGGCTTCCTGAGAGCCCAGGGAGTCCCTCGGGATGATGGATGAGTCTTCCAGGCTCGTATTGTTATCGCCCGAGGGCGATTCCAATTTGAGTCCCTAGACTCACCCACTCCCGTGTTGCCGGCTGGAGATGTGCGATCTACTCGCTCCGGCGGGCGATGACTGAGGCCGGGAGCTCGTCAGACACCAGGGATGAGGCACTATGACCTAACCCTCCTTCCGGGTATTCTATCTCCAACAGTGGGATTCATTGGTTCTCAGAAACGGGATCTTGCATGATGTAATGATTTTATTCTCCTCCGTGCACCGAATAAAAAGGGCGGTCGCCGGGAAATGAACCGGTGACCTCTTGATCAAGAGACTGACACGTTGTTGACTGAGCTAGTCCGGCCGCCTCAAGCGGTGGCTCTTATACATGATACAGTTAGAGTGCAGGCGCCTGTGTAGCTCGCACCCGTAACACACCCCCTAGGCAGAGTCGACGATGTCCCCATAGTCTGAACTTTGAGTCGTAGCTTTCTTATTGTCGTCTATGTAGATCCCGAGTCCATCTTGTCGGCACAGCAGGTCTACGCGTGGACAGCGCCCTCTAATCATCATCGTTGATTATCCTCCGAGTATGCAGTCCACTTGTGAGCGGGGTTCTTCCGCTTTCTGACACCTGTTGTTATGATATTATTCTTTTTCATGCACTGAATAAGAAGTAGGGCCACCGGGGAACGATCCGGCGACCTCTTGATCAAGAGACTGACACGCTGTTGACTGAGGTATTCTGGCAGCCCCAAGCGGTGTCTCTCACATGTGATACAGTTGAAGTGCGGGCGACTGTGTAGCTTGCACCCGTAACAATAGACAATGGGAGTTGACTGATCCCAAAGCTGATCTTTTGGTAGTGCCTACATCAAAGGTTTCTGTAGTTCTGAGAAAAGCCCATCACTCACCTGGTGGTGGGCACTTTGGTCAGAAGAACACTCTGATGAAAATACGCCATCTATTTTATTGGGGCCGTTGTCGTAAAGACGTGGAAGAGTTCTGCAGAACATGTGATGTTTGCATGAGTAGAAAGGGACCACAAGGTAGTGGTCAAGGAAATTTGAAGATTAATAATGTGGGTTTGCCGTGAGTGAGAATTCAAATAGACGTCTTGGGACTGGTTCCACAATCATCATCGGGGAATAGGTTCTTACTAGTAGCTGTCGATTGCTCCACGAGATGAGTTGTCGCATTATCGAATGTTAGAGCAAAATCTATAGCTGACGCGCCTGTCAATCACACCATTTCTGAGTCATGCGTTTCTCTAGATATCCTCACAAACCAGGGAAGAAAGTTCGAGTCAAGGCTGTTCAAAGAGTTGACTGATGAGTTGGGTAGTCTCAAAACCAGAATTACGCCATTACACCCACAGTCCAATGGAATGGTTAAAAGACTAAATGGACCAATTCTCCAGTATCTCTCATTTTTCGTTTCAGGAAACCAGAAAGACTTATCCCAATAAGCTGATACCGATCCCCCTACTGACATTTCGATCGACCCAAAATGAAAGCACTGGATATGAACTTGCCGAACTCCATCTCGGCCGAGACCTTCGTCTCCCTTCGGACTTCATTCACGGAGTACCACCGCACAGCGTTCGAACATCTACAACTGGATAAAGCCAAGAATTACAAGGGACACTACAGAGATTACACCATCTTGCTCGAGGAAAAATGACAGCAGAATCGGCAAGAACGGAAGCACGCTACGAATTGGACGCGGAGATGAAGAAGTTCGAAGCAGGACAGAAAGTTTGGTTCTATTGACCAGAAAGATCGGTCGGCGAAACACCCAAACTACAATCATCTTGGAATGGACCGTACCAAGTCCTGGAGACAACCAACGACAATGTCTTATGTATCCAGAAAACACCAAGACACAAGAGTCGGGTCGTCAATAGAGATCGGCTCGCATCCTACATGGTCCGAGACAAGAGTTCCCTCACCTGAAGTTTTTGGCTGGTTTTCCCTTCAGGTGTTTTGGCAAATGCCTAGGCAAGGGTTGTGATATCGAGCACACGACATCTTCTATCACGAACCCGGAAAACAAACACCCAATGACCCTCGAACAACAACATCATCAAATCACGAATACTTCGAGACCCCTGGAATCAGCGGTTGGATTGGAAATCCTTGAGCTGCTGTTGGAGCAGCGGTGATTAATTCGTTCAACTATCTCGAATATGGACCTTCATTGGATGGGCCTGGAACGACAGTTGGAGCTGTGATGCGTCCTAGAGCCGACGTGGATGTGAGAAGACTCCAAGAAGACATTTTAGAGACCAATCGACGAGGACGTCAATCGTTCGAGGGTGGGATGGTGTTGTATATGTAAATACTGACTGTGCATATGTAACTACTTGACGTTCGCAACCATGTGTATTTATCGATCGTTCGGTTGCTAGTGTGTGTTTGTTTGTTTGTTATGTTTTCAAGTTAATCTGCTCGTGTCTGTCAGAGGGTTAAAACGCTCTTGTTGTATCTGAGAAATAAAGGCACGTGTTGTTATTATAAATTAGTGTACCTGATTTATTGTGTTACGAGTGAGTGTACCAATATTTCGTCTTCATTCCCTTTGGTTGCGGCTGTATTAGTCAGAAAATTGTGGGTCTTGGACGATAATACGTCAATTACAGAAACGGGGTCCTTAAATGGAAAAATGTGTGAAGACCTTTTTGTTCATTTTTTGAAGATCTACATGAAATTACTCTACCTATTTTTCGATGAAATATATTACTTTGGTATTATCCATTTTGCTTCTATCACTCGTTTAGTAGATCAATAGGATGAAAAAAACGGCTGTTTAACGAGTCAGTTGATTTCATTTAATTCGACGACGTTTCGAAGACTGATTTGCCTCCTTCTTCAGGTCTGTTAAATATCATAAAAGTTATTTAAACAGTCATTTTTCGGACTGTAGTCATGAATTACACATGTTAAATGAAATCAACTGACTCGTTAAACAGCCGTTTTTTTCATCCTATTGATATATTACTTTGGATTTAAGGGGTCAAGCCCGTGAAAAATGTGAAGCTTGGATGGAAATACGTTTACTACAAAAACTGGCGGGGGAAATTAGTGTAGACTTTTTTTGTTCATCTTCTTAAGATCTATGAAAAGTTTCACTTCTGATTTTTCTATAAAGTGCATACCCGTCGAGTTATTGAGAGTAGAGAAGTGAAAACTGACGGGAAACACCTATTTCCGACTTTTTTCACAAACGGCCCAGGTGGTGATTTTGATTCTAGCTGGAGTATGATCCTACGAGTCCCCAAAAACATCCCACGATAATCCCGTAGGTAGTCCGCACCACAAATTCAGACTCGATTTGAGAGTCCCGTGGATTTGCTTGAGAATTCCAAGAAATAAAATACTCAAATGGTTGATGAAGAATGGAAATATGAGTCAAAGGAAGATTTTTCAAAGAAAATCCGTTGGATTCTTGCTTGAGAAATCTCATTTTTGATGTCAACAGCAAATAATTGCCAATAATATTCTCAAATACTAGTAATCGGAATTCAGAACTCCCAGAAGATTCATTCTAACCTGATTTTGGGAAAATAGATGGAATAAAATACTTTGAAATTAAGAAGTAACATATAACACTATGCTAGTTATATGAATAATAATCATATCTACCTTATTCCTGTGCGAATTTGGATCAATCGGATCTTCAGCTGCGAGCATAGCTGACGATATCATAATGCATACAAGAATGACGTTGCCAAAGTAAGTATGATTACTGACAAAATGGCAGAATACTCGAAATCTATAAAAAAAATCATGGCCTGAGTATCTCTATTCGGGAATAAGTCGACGAATCATATTATAATTTGAATATTAGAATGACATAGATAGTCAATTTCACACGAGTGTACCTGTTTGTGGGCGAAAAGATGAAAAATGAAGAGGCCGGAGGGATCGGGACTATCTTTGTCCCGGTATTGAATTCAGACATGCGTCGCGGTCGTGCGCTTACTCCATGATCGAGATCGTCCTCTGAAACCACAGTCAAGTTATTCTTAAGAATTTAGTAATCATCAAACAATTATCAAAAAACTTATCGATAGATAGATTCTTGCGTGAAAGTATTATTCAAGTTGGAAATAAATTATCAAGAGTAATCACCTTGCATATCCGTTTGATCATCCTCATCATCGCCTTCCATACCTTCTTCATCGGATTCCACATCAAGTCTAACTTTTCCTCTGCTATCTTCACCCTTATCCGACCTGAGATGGAAATTTTTATTGAAAATTAATAGCAATCATTTCTGAGTATAGACAACTATACATAGCCACATGAATGACTTACCCATCCAGGGCAGCTTCATAGTCGTCCATAGTATCATTTGGATCCTGCTCAAGATCAGTGCCACCCTCCTCGTCTTCACCACCCGTAAGGTCACCACCATCATCGTCCGGGTCGCCACTCAACTCTTCACCAGGTGAGCCACTTCTTGATTTGTTCTTTTCGGCCTGTGGACAGAATCATAAACGATTGTTGTTTAAATTCCTCATCTTATTTGATCAAGAGATTTCTAAATCTAAAAATGGTCAGAATGGTAAATATATTGTTCGTGTGGCATTTTTTCTGAATGAGTAATCAAATTACTAGAAATCATGAGTATAAAAGATATTGTTCATCGTTTGATAATCCATAAAACAGACTATCGTATGACCAATTGAGAAGCTATATACTTCAAAAACTATAATGAAATCATCGAGGCCAGAGTAATAGTCGTTTGGGGACAGAGGGTGTAATTCATTCAAGTCATTAAGAGCAATTCTGCGCCCTAACTGTCTGGTATCTTCAACAAATAGTGCTCCAATCAAATTTCGATGAGCGTTGCCGAATTATTCGAAAATTCCCATGGCTTGTGACATTCTCATGAAATTCAATCAATTTATTGTGACTTGCTGACCCATGCTAGCTATTTATTGAGATTCTCTTGGTCCATTTATATACTTTTATCAGTGTAATTTTCACTTGCATTAATGTCTCTCTCACTACCGCTCGTTCGGCTTGGAAATATTCTTAATAAATCAGAGGCCCCTGAAATGCTTTCGTGACTCAAGAATGACATTTGGAGCATGACGGATGATAATCAAATGATGTTATTCAAAAGATGTTCCTTACGAACTTCGTGGATATGACACTTTGCTGAAATGGTGCCGCTAACAATTATAACTACCTACCTGCAGCCTGTCTAGCCACCCACTCGTCAACCTATCCATCCACTCCCCCACCCATCAACCTAATCTGCTCAGCCACTTATTATATTTTAGCTACTTTATGTCTATGACTTTAGCCAACCCAGTCCAGTCCACCCCAGCCCAGACTAAAGCGTTTCACCACGTACCAAATCGTCCCAAGCCATTCCAAATATTCCAGACCATACCAGAACGCCTCAGATCGGAACTTACCGTTTCAGACAGTTGCAGACGATTTCAGACCATACCAAACCTTACCAGGACCTTACCAGGGCTTACCAGACTGTATTAGACCGTGCTAGATTGTCCTAGACCATTCTAAACCATTCCAATTCGTATCAATTCGCCCCACACAGCCCTATCCCGTACTTTCACATTGTATCGGATTGTCCCAGATCGCTACAGAACATTCCACACCATTCCAGACGATCCCAGACCATGGCAGACCATCCATCCATTCAACCTTGGCCCATACGGCTACCCATTACAGTTCACCCCTTTCATGTAGGCAACCCAATACGCAAGATTCATACGGACAAATTTTGCTGGACGTTCAATCATAATGATAATAATAATGATAATTCATTCTGAAAGATCTTGCGCGCAATCGAATCACACAACCATTCGATGAATTCAATGTAAAAAAAATTGATCGAATTCCCATTTACGATCACTGAATTGAATCGATAGAAATTCAACCAGGTCGTTTGAAAATTCAAGCTATTTTGTTGAATTTGCCGTAGAGTATCTGGACGATTAGGAACTTCACGATGCTAGTGGAGAGTGGTAGTTCCCCTCGAGAACTTTTTCACAGCTTTTAATTTTCTTGTGAAGAACAGGAATTTTTCAATATTCAATTTCTGGCATGTGATTATAACTTGACTGTACAACGTTCGCTGCAAGTCCGCGATTTCCCATGATTTCATTTCGGTCATGAACTAGACACCCATATTCTGGAAAAATTTGTCTAGATGAGAGAAAACACTCCTTTTGATTCGATGTATATGCCTCAGACGAAGTAAGTCACCTTAAAATATATTTATTGGGAATATTTTTCGAGTCATGAAGATTTGGTGAAGATCAAGAAACGAGAAATCGACGGGACCCATCGGTGGGTTCGGCCGCAGCAAACGCGACATATCACAAAGGACGCACATAACGATCGAGTATCATCGCGTGAAATCCTCCCAAAAATCTTTCATAAAAAATGCGTTATAATTACAAACTTAACCCTACCGAGTCACCTCTAACGATCAATTGAAATCCCGAAACTTCGGTGTCCCTGTAACAAATTACTTTTGCAGAAATACCCAACGAAGGATAGTTGAATAAGGAAGATGACCCTTTTGCGGTATGGTATGGTCTCGTGCAAAAGACAGGCTTTCATTCACCATTGATTGCCAAGTGAATATTGTGGTTATAAAGTCTATTTGCGGTGAGATGGTCGAGTACAGCTCATTTGGCGCCTGTCTAACTGAATAAGCGAAGGGCGAGTTTACGACAAGATAAAGCTCATATTGAAAAGCGATGTATCTATAGTTTAGGTCAGCTTTCAGAACCGCAAGCTTCGATATGTCTATAAGCGAGAACAAAGGAACCCCCCGATGTGAATACGAATAGCTAGACATATTCAAAGGGGATGCGGTGAAATGGGAAATACGATCAACTTGTGGGTTTTCAGAGTATAACAAGAATTAATGGACTTTGAGAATGGTAATTATTTCTGAGGTTAGGTAGTTGGGTTACCGGTTGCAAGCTCATGGTAATTACGAATGTTCAAGATAAATGTACATTTCGAAGGGTATTGGAATGACATTGATAAATCTAATATGAAAGAAAAGCAAATAAAATAAATTTTTTCTCACCTCTTCCTCAGCTTCTTTTTCAATGGCAGTCAGAGACTCGGCATCGGCCAGATTATCAACAGCGATAGCCAAGAACACGTTCAGTAGGATATCTATGTTTCACATTCTCGTTAAGGAAAATACACAAATTCATTCAGTTCCTACCCAATCTTCATTTGTTATAGTACCCACAAAGTTATTTAGGATTTGAGAAAAATTGATTTGTTTCATAATTCACTGTCTTATCAATTCCTATTCTGAGGGGCTAAAGGAATTATTCAATGAACACATATGCTCTCACAACGAGTTTGGCAAATCAATCATTAATCGAAATTGTCCAAGGAATACCATGAACAGGGGCTACTTTGAACACCGGAGTGACTTTGAAACATTCCCATTCTTGCGTTCATTTTGAGCATTCTGTAGGCAGTTATTGTGTCAGTTGGTTCAAAAGCCTCTAATTGAAGGTCAGCAAGATGCTGTAGAACGAACTCATCAGGAACAAACCCAAAAACAACAATGTTATAAAATCACCCCCGGTTTGAGGTACTGAAATCAGAACTATGGACTGGATATTTATGTAATTGTATTATGAACCAGGTACCGGTTGACTCTTCGAGTCGATATCACGGCAATTGGAAGTGATTCTGCTGCCCGACAAATTACTTTTTCATCACTCTAACCTAAAAATGACACGTTTAAATAGGATTTTAGGGTTCTCGTAATGAAAAAATATATCCGCACTTCGCTTGCAAGCCCATCTTGGGCACTGGAGGACATGCCTGTCCTAGTGCCCAAAATGGGCTACCACCCTCAGTACGGAAGTATACTATTTATAACTCGCAGAATAATTGGAATAATTTCATTACATATTTGAAGAACGAAAAAAATCCTTCGTGAATAAATCCGACCACTGATCGCAAAGAGATTCTTCGAACATTTTCATAGCCTAGAAGAAACCATCCCAAGTTTCTCAGATTTAGCAAAGGAATTTGGCATAATTTCTTCCACATGCTTTATCAGTGCTACAAGACAAACCATTACCGTTCATCATAATATATTTTTCTAACTTTCTGAAAGCTTTCAACGGCCGTTAATGAAATGAAGAAAACTATTAAGACTTTGTTTAAGAATTCCAGCCCAAAATGTTCTCTTAACAAACTCTTTCTGACGTCTGTGAGCTATACTCAAGCCAAAAGTTTCTTGGCTTCCGTTATGATCCAAAGGATACAGTTACCACAGATGAACAAGATGATAAAGTAGATGCAAGCAAGTACGCCAGTACTGGCAACACCACCGTACGCCAGGATACCCGTGTACATCACCACGTTCCAGTCTTCACCTGTCAAAATCTGTTTAAAACCATTTATTTCAAGACTCAGTCGACATGTCTGGGTATTTTTGAGTTTTCTGCGCAAAATGCATGGATAGATGAGCAAAAAGTGATATGTAAGAGTGATTTACCTGGAAGACAGTCAGTAAACTTTGCCAAAAACTGTCGAAATTGTGCCTTGGCTTATCCTCTTCGCTGCTAAAATTGAATTTTCCGCCGAATACCTTGATGAAAATAACGCAGTTTTATGATTTATTTCCGATGGAATATTCGAAAATAGATTGTGGAATAACATGTTCAGAATTTTACCTGCATGCCGAGCAAGGCAAAGATGACGATGAAAAGGAAGAGCAGCAGCAATAGTGAAGCTATTGACTGAATTGAGTTGAGCAAAGAAGCGACGAGATTTGACAATGATCGCCAGTACCTGTGCAAAATAAATCTGTTTTTACCACCTTTTCTTATCATGAACGAATTTCGAAGGGAGGAGAATAGCTTCCACTTTCAATGAGATGTTTGATTGACCCCTATGCAAAAAATTGCATTTACCAAATGTTATTCTAAAAATCCATAAAAAAATATTGTTCCATAGAATGTCCAACTGACGCTTACTCTCGTAAATAGTGAAATGATTTAAGCACTCGTCTAGGTTTCATCAAATCTGACACATCAAAAGTTCACCAGCTCTTGGGCTGAGTTTTTCGTGAGGTTTTCCGCAGAGCAATAATGGAAAAGAGTAAAAAATCTTACTTTGTAACTTTGAATACTCGAAGCAGTCGAACGCAACGTAACACCGATACGCCCAAAGGTGGCATGATGTTTGAATTCGTCAGGACCATTTCCGTGATTGAGCCCACGACAACGAAACAGTCGAAACGATTGAATAACGAGACAAAGTATCCCTGTAAGAAAAATAAAAGTTATAGCTATGACTGATTAGAGGTTGATAGTCCATCAAAAATTTGATAATAATAATTTTAAGCTCACCTGAAAGCCTAAACTGTACATTTTTAACATCATTTCCATGGAAAATAACACGATGAAAAACATATTCGTGTAGTCTGAAATGAAAAGAGATAGATAGTGTTGAAAATAGGGAGTAAGATTGTCCATGGTCGCGGATTAAAATACTAACCTTGGAAATTGTCCAGCCATTGGGGCTGGTGATAATGTTCTGTAGCTAAAACTCCAGTGTTTAAAAATACTAAGACTATGATCAGCCAGTAAAAAACTTGAGATTTGACAGCTTTTCTACAAGCTCGTCTCATCCGCCGATTTGCCCTAAAATAAGATATCGATAATTGCTCAATCGTCAGCTCATTCTATACACATTTGTTTTCTCAAAAGAGAAAGCTTTCAATCGGTGGTAAAAGATTTTTCCCCAAAGTTTTTTTCCTCCTCCAATAAAGCTTTTGGATACATAAAATGTGCACAGTCCTCTTCGTTTTCCCAAGATCTATCGTCTGTACGTAACTATTTTCATTAATATTCCCTTACAAAATTACTATTACCCAATTTTTCGAGTCCTCTGACCATGTCTATGTGTATGTGTTGTTTTCTATAGCTCAGCAAAACTCCTCACTGGTTCCATCAATCCCCTTGAAATTTCGCGGACATAATATTTGGTGGTATCTGTATAGATGGGATAACGCTATATTTTGAGCATCCCCCAATCATCATTCTCCGAATTATGAGATTTTTCTGGCGATTTCTCATTGATCTATATCTTGAAAACTATTTATATCGTTATTGCCTGCCTTGAAGAATATGAGTCGTTTAATATAAAGGTTTCTTGAGGTGCTTAATCAATTGGTTAATACAGAATTTTGACTCCTTCCCACTTTATTCTAGCTTCCCTGTACTCCTTTTTATATTGGTCCCTAAGACCATGATAATGAATTTTTAACAAAATTCCGTGTTAACCAATCGATCTGTTCAGGAAAGATTTAAAATTTTTCATGAACAAATTTAAAAGTCAAAAAATACTCATGGAGGAAATTTGTAAATCACTGGCAGCACTGTTACATTTTTCTAAATATATCCTCAAAGTTTCAGGCAGATTGGTACAAGTTTCCAAGATATTTCGACGTGTCCCGCATAGGAGGTAATTTATGGATGTTTTTTTGTGTGCCTCGGTATATACCTTCTTTTCACATCCAAAAAAACGTTCTAGCACAAATCGCGTATCAATCAATCTATTCAAAACTTCAAAAAAAAACTTGTCACATCATCCCATATATTCATGGCGAACCAAAAGAAGTGCAAGCCACCTGTCAAAAATATTCTTCTTAAAAATTTGTAAAACCTCAGAAAAAGAGCCCCAGCTCAAAGAATACTTGCCATGGGATCCCCAAAATTGATTGGCGTAATCATTACACTCGAGAGAACGCCCCGCTTAATTTTCAGAGAAATGAATTGACCTGTTCCAAATATTCCGCGTCCCATAGAGAGCAATGGCTCTTTCCATAATTCTCTTCTTCATATTCACTCACAAAGAAGAATATGTTGAATGCTTCCATTGCTATGATCTCATAGTAAAATTTGAGTGAGGATATAGACATATTTCCACCACAATAGAAAGTTAAAATGATTTACTGTTTTGAAAATTGGTAAGAGAACGATTAAGTTCTTGCATCATGAGCATGAGCAAACATTCTGCTCATCTCTTTTAGCAGCGTTTTTTTATAGATAACTTCTTTGCCAAAATGATCTTCGTGGAACTTCTACCTATCTGTCAAAATGAATGAACTCAAAAATCTACCAACGTCATCAAAATGATATGACATCATCGACTTTGAGCCTCCAAAAAAGGAATGAGTAATACAAACCTATCAAAATCACGTTTCTTCCTTTTCCAAAGGGAATCTTGCTGTACGCCTTCTTCACCCTCTAACCTGTCTGTACTTTCCATCTCATTCTGTTGCTTGGCTATAAAATTTAGAATAATTCCAATCATATTTATTGAATATCATTATCAATAACCGTCGAGTACACATTATTTGAAATCGATAGCATGTTCATCATCATTGAAAATCAATCCAGAGTAGTTTGATGGAGGTAAGAGAAAGTTTGAGACGAGCTTACATTTACCATCCTGCATCTGTGGCTCGTCAGCCTCGGGCTCGATATCTTCAGCCTGAGTTATCCAATCTAGATAACCTCTCATGTCATCCTCGATTTGCTGCTTTTCACGCAACTTGTGGAAATCACCTCGGGCTTTTGCCTTCTCTCTCTCCTTTGAAAACTCTCTGAAACATAAGATATTGCGATGCAATCGTTGTTAAATGGTTCACTTTATCAATATTTCAATTCAGAATTTGTGAGTGATTTTGGATTCTTTATGGAATATCAATCATGAAAATACAGGATGTGCTATCATGATATTATATGCAGTTGAGGCTTAACTTTTCCAATCATGAATTCAACATAGTCTGATCAATGTTTCAATTGATGTATCTCCAGTGTTTTTGTGTCCATAATCTTTATAAAGCACCTTGTTTCAAGATTGCGAAGATTCAAGTCCGAAAAGTTAATCATAGAGTACCTTACAACTATTTGATCAATTTCAAATACCCAGATATTAAAAGCCCCCCCTTACAATCACATTCCCAATCAGCCTGCTCACACTTAGATCTCACTTCGCGCCCTCAAACGATTTTTTGACACAACAAGAAACAACAATAGTTACAAAAATACCAAAAATTCACAATTGTATGGCGAAAAAGTTTTGATTTTCTCGATTCTTCTTCAAAAATTCAATCAAGTGGGATATCGCTATATTAAGCAATAAGGGCGCGCCCCAAATTCTACGCACAAGTCCCCGTTGTGCACAACTCGCCGTAAGCAAAATTACAACTTTGTGCACAAAAGTTTACTATTTACGCACGAAATTTTCGAGGACGGAGACAGAAAATTGCACCCCAATTGCACTTTTGATATCACGGCGCGAATAGTTGATCGTGTTCAATCGATACAATCGAAGTTGCCGGAAGGTAGGAGTGTTTAGTGAAGCTGAAGCGGGGTGCCGGGGTGTCACGGATCGGAATCATCACGAGGATGCGAAATAGTACATCATGCACTGATGCAATGTCTGACTGTTTTTGGGTATATATCGATGGGAAAATATTTTCCATGCCTTTTAGAACTGATCAACGAGCAAAGTACTTTTTCTATTTTCTGGTATCAGTGTGACCAAACGCCAGTTTTCTTATTCGAACGGGAATGAAAAATATTCGAAAAATAATAGGGTTTTGATAAACCGCGCGTAGAAGTGAACTTTCAAATCATCGAGGAGAATAAATAGATCGATACACGGAAGTATAACCTATATCACCCACATCATTGTGATAATTCCAACGACTATTCCAACCCTTGCCTGTCGCTCGGGTCAGAATAACCTCATTACTTGTACGCAAAAAAAGTATTCATCATTATAATCAAAAACTCGCCACCTTCAAACGCGGTCCTAGAATTCTTATAATGAAAAATCATAATTGCCTCATCCACGCAGGCCCATTTCGGGCGCGAAAGACTTATTTCACTCGCTATGATCGGTGAGTAAACAAGCGCTCAGGGCAATAATGTACTTTTTCACACTCTTGTATCGAAATATACTATTACTTCCATGTACCGGAACACATTTTTTGATGGACTGTGAATCGAAGTAGATAAAATGTGAGCAAAGTACACTCTTATGCACAGCGTACCAAAATAGTACATTTCGATACAGGGCTGTGAAAACTTCGGTTCACGCCCGAGTGGCGGGTTTTCGGCCCAAGCCGTAGGCGAGAGTCGAAATCATCGCGAGGATGTGGAAAATATTTTTTTTTCTTTTTTCTTTGTGTTCAACGGTCGTCTTCAGCCAATGGACCATTACAACCGGGGCGGATTTCGTGGGCTTAACATTTCGTGTTTTATCGTGGTCTGTTTGAGATCCAGCCACTTACCCTAACCTAATTCTCTTCGTATTTGCCCGGAAATCGTGCCCGTGAAGCAAGGGAAAACTCCTGAGGGGAGAAAACCTGCTGCGGAGAGTTCGGCACATTTATCACGCTACCCTTACGGTGCTCATGACACATTTCGTGAGCACGAACACCGCAATTGTAACATTTCGTGCCTCCCGCTCACGTTGCTGAGGTGTAAGTGTCATTTAATCGATCAGAAAAGTCAGCACAAGTCACGGTTGATTATACCGAGATGGGCGGTCACCCATCCAAGTACTAACCACGCCCAACGATGCTTAACTTCGATGATCGGCCGAGCTGACACCCAAGAACCCCACCAACTGTGTCGGTGAAGATAGGTTTTACTCCCGTGTATTTTTGATAAACTGTACACTGTAAAAAAAAATTCCCGAAAAACTTCAATCAACTGGTTGAATGAAAAATTCAAACAGTCTGGTTGAATATTCAACTTATGTGAATTATCACAATCTGTCCGTGCGGTTCCTGCATATCAGGTTGCCTCGGGTTGCCTACGTGTAGGAGGTGGAATATGGTGGATGGTCATATGAAAGATGGATGGAAGGGTGGACTGATAGATGATGGATCGATGGATGGATGATGAATGGGGTCGATGAATGGATCCAAGAATGGGTGGTGGGTGGATGGATAGATGTATGGGTGTTGGGTCCATCCATCCATCCATCATCCATCCGCCCATCATGCACCTACTATCCATCTGTGGCGCCCGCGCAACTCGCGCCATCAACATCAACTCCAGCAGCAGCAGCAGCAGAAAACCTCATCGCCCGCCGAAGGCCACGGAAGCAAGTGCTCCAGCCACGCATCGACGAGGCGCCACTGTAGATTTCGACGACGACGACGACGAGCTCGCGCGAGGCAAGCGCAGCTCACTCTCAGCTCGACTGGCACCGCGCGCGCCACGGCGTTTCGGTCTGCCACCACAGCTGTGGCGAAAGTGCTCCAAAAACGTACAGACTTTCAATCACTTACGTTCTTATGTATTTTCTATGTAATTCGTCAGTAGTTGGTGAATCTCATTAAAGTGTGTGTAAACTGAGCAGCTGACACTCCTCATTTATCGCGCAGCCCTTTCCTATACGCGGGAACGTAGGGATCGCGACATTGGTGACCCCGAAAACAATAGACAGTGACTTGTGTGTTGTGACTTTGTGACTCGGTAAAGTAACGGTGTGGTGAGTGCGATGGCGAATGATGATCTGCTGCCTGAAAACGTGGTCAATGCGGCTGGCGGCGGCTTGCCACAGCAACAACAACAACAACAGCAGCAGCAGATTCCACAACAACAACAGCAGCAGATTCTGCAACAACAACCTCTGCATCAAGTCGAGTCCATCAGCAACTGCCGAGTTCCGCCATTTTGGAAAGAGAACCCGGACTTGTGGTTTTTCCAGATCGAGTCTGTATTCCACTCAAACAACATACGCTCCGACAACTCCAAGTATCATCTCACCGTAAGTGCTCTGAATCCCGAGGCCCTGCAAGAAATCGCAGACGTCCTGAGAGCCCCGCCAGAAACCGATAAGTATCAGCATCTCAAAGAGCAAATTATGAACCGTTTTGCTCTTTCGGAAGATAAACAGCTCCATAAATTGCTTACCGGAATTCAGCTCGGTGACAAGAAGCCATCGCAGCTTCTCCGCGAAATGCGCGCCCTCGCTGGCAAGAAAGCGTCTGAAGACGTTCTCAGAATCAAATGGCTCGCGAGCCTGCCTGACAACACACAGCGTTTCTTGAAAATCTTTCGCGGCTCGAATCTCGAAGAACTTGCTGTCGCCGCGGACGAGCTCATGGAAACAGGCAGCACTCCTTTCGTGATGTCCACTTCCTCGCGTGTAAAATCGCCTGCTCGTTCGTCTTCCGATGTTGCATCGCTCGAAACCGATATTTTGAGCATGAAAACCTTAATGGCTCAGCTCATCACATTATCTCGTGATATTTTGAGCAAACTCGGCACCCCCAACGCGGCTGCCCCAAACCCGAGACCTCGATCCCGTGCACGATCGCCTTCCCCGGCAAACCCCGGCATGTGCTATTATCACGCTAAGTGGGGCAAAGATGCAAAGCGTTGCTTGCTCCCGTGCACGTTCAAGGCCTCGGAAAACTGATTGCGCTGCCGTCCGTTCAGGCGGCCGCCGGCAGCCCTCAAACCCTCGATAACGACAAAACGTACCGCCTGCTTCTCTTCGATCGTGCCACACAGATGAATTTTCTCATCGATTCCGGCTCAGTTGTCTCGCTCGTGCCAAAAACATCTCCGAGTGCCAAGCCTACAGATCTTGTCCTCTATGCAGCAAATGGCACAAAAATCTGCACATTCGGAGAAACAGCGCTCACACTCGATCTTGGCCTACGTCGTGCTTTCAAATGGGTCTTCATCGTAGCGGATGTAAAAAATGCAATAATCGGTGCTGATTTCATTATACATTTCAAATTGCTTATCGATTTGCACGGAAAACGCTTGCTTGACCCTCTCACATCGCTCAAAGCTGCTGGCGTTCTTCATGAAGCTTCAGTGTACGGCATCTCTACAGTCGATAAATTCAACGTTCCGGACGAGCCGATCGGTGACAAGTACAACGCTCTCCTGCATGAATACATTGAGCTTACGAAACCAAATACTGCACCGATGACCAGCCAAGAGACGAGCGAAGTGCAGCATCACATCGTGACAACGTGTCCACCGGTCACAGCGCGAGCCCGCAGGCTCGCTGGAGCAAAGCTCGACGCAGCCAAGCGCTACTTCAGCTTGCAGCTCGAACGTGGTGTAATGCGACCTTCGTCGAGTCAGTGGTCCAGCGCACTGCATATGGTGGACAAGGGCGAGGGAGAGTGGCGTTTTACAGGAGATTTCAGAGACCTCAACGCCGGCACTGTCCCCGATAGATATCCCATGCCTCTGATCGAGGATATTCTACATCGCTTTCACGGAAAAAAAATTTTCTCGAAAATCGACCTTCGAGAAGCATTCTTTCAACATCCAATGGCACCTGATGATATCTGCAAAACTGCAATAATAACGCCATTTGGCTTATTTGAGTGCCTTGGCATGCCTCCGGGATTACGCAACGCTTCCCAGACCTTTCAACGTCGCCAAGACCACACATTTCGTGAGCTACCGTTCGTTGAATGGTTCATCGACGACGGCTTGATTGGTTCGGACAATCACGAAGAGCACCTCATCCACGTGGAAGCCGTCCTGAAAATTCTACAGAAAAATGGATTTCGCATCAAAGCCAAGAAATGCGAATTTGGTAAGGAAGAAATTGACTTTCTAGGCTACACTGTCAACCAACATGGATTCCGACCTCCTCAACACAGGACTCAAGCAATCGCAGACTTTCCAAAACCGGAAACTATATGCGACCTGCAGCGTTTCCTAGGAGTTATGAACTACTATCGACGTTGCATCCCAAAAGCTGCACACCTGCAAGCACCCCTGTGCGCTTTCCTGAAAGATGCGAAAAAACGTGACAAGCGAAAAATTCCATGGACTCCTGACGCAGAGAAGGCTTTCGAGGATTGCAAGCTTGCAGTGGTAAACATATGCAGAAACGCGTTCTTTTCTCCGACCGCGCCTCTTGCCCTCGTCACGGATGCATCGAACACGGCTATCGGCGCAGCTCTGGAACAGTTTGAGAATGGCTCATGGCAGCCGGTGGGATTTTTCTCTCGCAAGCTCAGTCCAGCAGAGACTCGATACAGCACTTACGATCGCGAGCTTCTTGGCCTTTTCGCATCAGTCAAGTTCTTCAAACATTTCCTCGAAGGCCGGGAGTTCATCGTCAAGACGGATCACAAGCCGCTCATACATCTCTTCAACAAATCTTCGGACAAAGCTTCTGAACGTCAGCTACGGCAGATTGATTACATTATGCAGTTCAACATCACTAAAATCGAGCACATCTCGGGTGAAAGCAACGTCGTTGCAGACGCACTCTCTCGAGTGGAAACGATCTCAATGCCCACTATACTTGATGCCAAAACCATCGCTGAAGCTCAAGCTAAAGATGACGAGCTTGCGGCTACAATCACTAAATCGACTTCTCTCAAATTACAGCCACTCTCTTTGGAGGATCAAAAAATCTACTGTGATGTCTCAACGGGCTCCGTGCGACCTTATTTGCCAACGAGTCTCCGTCGTACTGCCTTCGAAGTAATCCACGGTGCTGCGCATCCAAGCGGACGTCGCACGTCTCGCCAACTTCGAGACAAGTTCGTCTGGCCAAGCATCAAAAAAGACGCCTTACGTTGGTCGCGGGAATGTATACCCTGCCAGCGCGCCAAGGTGCACCGTCACAATCGTCTGCAGCCAAAACACATCGAAGTGCCTCCCGATAGAAATGCGCATGTACATCTTGATCTCATTGTACTGCCAAAGGTAAAGGACTACAGATATTGCCTCACAATCATCGACAGGTTCACCCGTTGGCCGATGGTCATCCCTCTCAAGGACATTCAGGCAGAGACAGTGGCCTTTGCCTTCTATGACCGTTGGGTATCGCAATATGGAGCGCCGCTCACAATGACCACGGATCAGGGTTTGCAATTCGAGTCCGCCTTGTTCACGGCACTCGCTAAACTTATCGGCTCAAAAAGGACCCGCTGTACCCCGTACCACCCACAGGCTAATGGCTTCATCGAGCGATGGCATCGCACACTGAAAGCCGCTCTCATGTGCAACCCAGATATCCCCTGGACGGATATCTTGCCGACGGTGCTGCTTGGGCTGCGCGTCGCTTTCAACGAGGACCTGCAAGCATCAGCGGCTGAAATGCTGTATGGTGGACCACTACGCATCCCTGGTGAATTCTTCGTCGATCAGGAGAATCCTACCGATCCGCATGTGTTCTTGCAGCTACTCAGAAAACACATGCGAAGTCTGAGGCCGACTCCTACCTCGCATCATCGCAAGACAAACATTTTGATCCTCAAAGATTTAGACACCTGCTCTCACGTTTTGAAACGCGACGAAAGAGTGCGTCGACCCTTGGAGCCACCCTACACTGGACCATATGAGGTGGTCAAGCGGCTAAATGACAGAGTTTACGTGATTCTAGTCGATGGTAAAGAAAAAACTGTCTCCGTAGACCAACTCAAGCCAGCCTACGTATCACAAGACTACGGTGACGCATCAACATCAAGAAAAGCTCCGCCGCAGCCTCCTCCCCCGCAACTCAATCTGAAGCAGAAGAAATCCATCACTTTCTCGCTCCCTGCTCATTCTGAGCAATGCGCTCGGGGGGGAGTAGCTGTGGCGCCCGCGCAACTCGCGCCATCAACATCAACTCCAGCAGCAGCAGCAGAAAACCTCATCGCCCGCCGAAGGCCACGGAAGCAAGTGCTCCAGCCACGCATCGACGAGGCGCCACTGTAGATTTCGACGACGACGACGACGAGCTCGCGCGAGGCAAGCGCAGCTCACTCTCAGCTCGACTGGCACCGCGCGCGCCACGGCGTTTCGGTCTGCCACCACAGCTGTGGCTAAAGTGCTCCAAAAACGTACAGACTTTCAATCACTTACGTTCTTATGTATTTTCTATGTAATTCGTCAGTAGTTGGTGAATCTCATTAAAGTGTGTGTAAACTGAGCAGCTGACACTCCTCATTTATCGCGCAGCCCTTTCCTATACGCCGGAACGTAGGGATCGCGACACATCCAATTACCCATCCACCCTTCATCCCTCTTCTCCACTCATCCAACCATCAACCATCCATACATCCGTCTATTCACTCATCCATTCACCCATCACCCATCCATCTATCCATCTATCCATCCATCCGCCCATCCATCCATCACGGGATATAATTGCTCGGATGAAAATTCAACCAGCTGGTTGAAATGTTGGTTGAAAATTCAACCAATTTTTCACAGTGTAAGTAAAAATTGACGAACTGTGCGCAACGTACACTTTTACGCACACAGTATCAAAAACATCCTTTGTGGTCGTGTATTTCTCAAATTGCCTAAGATTCATCTGATTTCTCTCACATTTTCATCATGCGTCGATCGGATGTTGATACAAATATTTGAAGTCTGATATGTTCACTGTGGGGACAAAGCATATGTGAGGGGGTTTTCCAATATTGCAACGATTCACTTTATCTCGTGCTAGAATTTCCCTGAAAAGAGCTGTCCGGAAAAGGGGGTATAAAAGTGTGTAAAGCCTTTTCTCCCACGAAGCTCTGAGATTTCATAAGATTATTTGTCGTCTTTGGTCTCCGTCAATTCGACGGATATTATTACAAACGCACTCCTCTCAAAATTAATATTTTTCTCGAGTTCTACATATGTATCATATTTTAGTGCTACTGTAACACTGTCGTACTTGATTGCAGACTTTGAGAAAATTCAATCGTTTTCATCTCAATAACTGGCGATTTATTCATATTTCTGCGCAAAAATGTTCAAAAAATAATAACTCTCTATTGCCATCAACTAATTGCATATTTTGTGTAGTATACTTGTACTATTCTCATTTGAGGCTGCTCCCAACTTTGTGAAATTAATGAAATGCATACTTCGATAATAGTTCGAATAGTTATCATTGTAGAAGTCGAGCGATGCTTCTTTACCCCACTTGCACCTTTCTGAATCATATCTATCTGTTACGTTGAAGCAAAATCGTCATAACTGAAGATTTTTTTGTAAAATATGTTGAGTCTTCATCGTAGGACGCTCTGGCGCAAAGTCACATTTTCCGGTTGCTGTTTACGCTGCAACTATCAAGAATTGAGATTACTAATTTCCCCGAATTTCTTCATTCTTAACTTGCTACGAGCACACAATGAACAAAATCCTCGGTCATTAGTGCTCGATTCATTCCGATTTGGAGTACTTGACGCGCGTTGATTTGATATTGAGATCGTTACTCAGTTCTGGTACCTTTTCTTCAATAAAAAATCATTACTCATCCACGTAATCTTCAAGAAAAATTTCATAGTTTCACACGTAATTCACCGAAAATGAAAGAGAAGGTTTGCATCTTCATCGTTTTAATGATATTCTCCACTTCTGAATCTGCATCCGACAATGATATGATCCAAGACTCATCCAGATTGAAGTTGAAACTAATAAGCGTGGTGAGTTCCTACACCCAATTAAAAATCGTTCCAAGTTCGCTTACAATGGAAAAAAAAACAGTTCGAGAATGTGATTGAGAATCTTTCAGCTCATCATGAACTAGGATTCTTAAGGAACAAGTAAGTTAATACGAGTGATAATAGATATTAAAAGTGAAATTCACCAGGTATTCCGTCACGGCGATCGAACACCTCTCAAGAACGAAATCTATCCTAACGATCCAAACAAGGATAAAGGCAACTTTCCAGAAGGTTATGGTCAGCTAACAATCGTGAGTTGCGTTTCCATTCTATCTACCTTACTTAATAGATCATCTTACTGTTTAGTGGCTATCAGAAAAAAAATCAGTTACTCGACAACAAATATTTGACACTGTATATTTTATTCTCGAGATCCTAACGACCCGTACAATGAATTTAGTAAAATAAAATAAAAACCTCACCGATACTCATAACAATTCCACTCAATAGTTTTACACCTAAAGTACCCAAACAGTGGGTGAGCTCACTACAAACCGAGGAAATACATGATTTTCTTATCGTTTTACAGAAAGGAGAGCGTCGTTCATTCAATCTTGGAAGAAATCTTCGTGAAAGGTACAATGATCATCTGGACAGCAAATTTTCTCAAGGTGACATTGATGCCATCAGCACCAATGTAAACAGAACAAAAAAAACTTTGGAGCTACTCCTGGAAGGCCTCTACCCAGACTGGTATCAAGAGATAACTAAAAAAGTTCTTGATAATGGAGAGAATCTCTTGTCAACTTCAAAATGTCCAAGGTGATCAACAATCTGTTCACAACTTTCAATACCTACACTCTTCGCATGGTTATCCTATCACTTTTCATATAACGGAAGAATAATGCCGGGGCTTTAGCTCAGAAATGACGTTCAGAGTAGATTTTGACAATTCAAAAAAAAATTTTCGCACGACCATGCATTGTTCTTACGCACGTCAGATCTCATTTTCCGTACGCCCAGTCGCGCGGAAAACGTATTTCGACACTCGGGCGATCGAAAAATACTATTTCGATACACTGTGCGTAGAAAGTTTAATGTACGGCTGTGAAGTTCATTTTTCACCCTTGTATGACACGCACTACATGTATTGTCAATACTACTTCCATCTATAGATCATTATTTTGTGCATCTGACCTCTTCATTCAACAAACATTTATTCTGTAGTACTATCGAATTAACTGTCTGAAATATCATCAGGTTCGGTGCAGAATCGAAAAAATTAATGAATAATCCAAGGGCAGAAGCAGAAATAAGCAAATTTGATGATTTCATGATTTATCTGAATGCAGTAACTGGTAGAAAAGTATCAGACCCAGGAGACATGCTTCAACTTTATTTGCTCCTGGATGCTGAATCCTCGATGGGATTGGAACTCCCTTCATGGACAAAAAAAGTTTATCCAGATGGTCGTCTATTGAATGGTGCTGTTTTAGCATATCGTCTAAACAGTTACTCAGACCTTTTGAAGAAACTCAACGGTGGTACGTGTAATAAAATATTTCAGATTTCGCATAATGATGAGAAATGTATCATTGTCATGAAATGGTGTTGATACAAACCACTTGTTTTATGAATTTAATTTTACAGGAAAAGTATTGCAAGATATTATAAGGAAAATGAAATCGGTAGAGTGGGATGAAAATCAGACACATGCCAAAGTGAATCTATACAGCGCACACGAAAGCAACCTGGCCGCTCTGTTGATCGCATTAGGGATTAACGAGCCACAAGTTCCAAAATTTTCGAGCGCAGTCGTTATTGAATTTTATGAGGGGAGACACCAGTATTACGTAAAGGTAAGATATAAATCTTGATAAGTTCATCAATCCAAACAAATGTTTTGAGCGATCCATAGTTTATAGAACAGCTTCTTTCGAGAAAACTAACCGTTGAGAACTTTTCAAGTAGTAATCAGTTCAAAAGGTGAGATTTAAGATCTCAAAATAAGGTATTTCCACTTTAAGTCGTTGGCACATGAAATGAAACAGCACTTATCTTTTCCACGCGTTGAAAGGACTAGAAAGTTTTCAACAATAAGGTGGAAGAGCCAAAATTGTTCCGTAACCATGGAAAACAAATTAACGTAATTCATGAACGCTTCCTGGATTGTCTGTTTTCGATTAATCACTTGAATGATTATTCATTCAACCTCGAAACAGGTGCTCCAGTATCGTAGGCGGGCATCAGACATATTTGAGACTTTGCAGATACCAGGTTGCAGTACTCTATGTCCCTTTGATGAATTCCAGAATCTGCTCAAGAATGTTACTTCCACGGACCGCTCAATTTGTGAGCTTCGATAGTGAGCACCAGAAACAAAAATATAATATAGTATTGTAATATCCACCAGCTTGAAATAAACCTCCATAGGTCATGTATTACTATGATAAGTATTCTAGTAGGCACAATAAAGATGGAATTGGTAGTCGACACTCGGCATGATCTGAGCTGATGTTAAATCAAAATATCCAACTTCACAGCATAGACGAGATATCCTAACCTCCAATCACTTGAGTTCTGAGTACCGCTTTGAATTTACAGTCAACGACACTCAGCGTGATCTGAGTTGAGGTTAGATGAGAATATCCAACTTCAAAGCATGGAAGAAATTCCCTAACCTTCAGTCACTTGGGTACTGAGTATCGTCTCGAATGTTCAGTCGGTTGAAGTTAGGCCGAGACATATCCAACTTTACAGTATGAACAAAGTTCCTCAACTCGACTCGCTTGAATGTTGAGTGCTACCGTGAATATTTAGTTGACGATCGTGTCGACACTGAGCATGATTTTCTTCTTCTTAGTGAAGAGGAAAACCTTTATATACTCATCGATTTGCCCGGTCCATTCTTTCCAGTTGGATTCCCGGGTCTTACTAAAAACTACCCTCCATATAGTTGTCCATCCCACCAAGGACAGCGTTAGCGTTACTTCTAACCGGATGCTTGGTGCGGCGACATGAGCAAAAAAATTTGCGGGAACGCCATGTTGTACCCATACCAGCCGCGATTGCTACACGGACGCGACAGTTAGCGCCACTCTAACCTCTTTGTCGCACTCATGGCTTATCGCGCGTTCGCGCCAAATGTTTGGCTTCATGTAGCCCCTTCACGTTTCGTTTGTGCTTCTCTTTCAGTCTTCGATTTTCGCTTCTTCTTTCTTCCTTCTTCGTCTTCCGGTAGCGTTAACAATCCGGTGATATATGCACTCCAGTGGTACCTACTGCCTCAGAACTCTCTCCTTCTCTTCTTTCCGAGTTATCACGAGTTTGATGTATCCCGAGATCTAATCCAACGTCGTCCACTTTCTCGAGCATTCAATCTACCAGGTTATCTGGGCAGACATTGCATCCCACGGACTCTTTCAGTTTGGTATACTCTGTTCTTGTGTCACTGCACTCGGAAATCGCGTGCTCGGAGTCGTCCCAGTCAACCCCGCACATCGGGCGTTCCGGTATATCGCGTTTTTCAAACCTCATGAAATAGGCTCCGAAGCAACCATCGTTGCTCCGAGCTAAATTAGCCAGTACTTACAAGGAGAGTCCGGAGTCTCCGGGTCCTGAAATCCTACCAAAATTTTTTCACAGTTTTGTACCACCTAGAATATGAAGAATCCAAAGAAACTCTGTTAAAGCTAGTCCGGAGTTCCTGCAAGACCGCAACCAGACACGCACCGACGTACTTTCAGGTTGCGGCTGCATGCTATGATTCTGAGAGCGGTATTACTGTTTATACGCTTTTATTGGTACTGAATGTCTCACTCAGATAGTATCCCACCTGTGAAACCTTATAGCACGGTATCATGCAAAGTTTCATGGCATTTCATTCGTTAGGAATCGAGAAAACCTTGAAGGCAATTATTTGTGGGACAGAGCGCGTCCGCGACTATTCCGATTTATCCCTCAACAACAAAACAGTTTTGGCCAATGCCAGATAGTAGGCCATCTGTGGATTGGAATTTCCTGTCGAATGCGCCCTTCCACGCCCGAAAATTCTGAATCTAGCTCGCAAGAAACTTGAACTAGTGTGAACATCGAGCAATATAACTTGCTCAACGAGCCAAAGAACTACGATTTTCTGGAGATATAGAATTAATCCCCGGGTGTGGAACAACTCATTCGATGGGGAATATCACGGTGTTTCAGTTGCCGTATCTCGTTTGGGTCGGAAATGTGAGATTGAAATACTATGAGGCAAAAAAGTGGTTCGTAATCTCCCATCGCACATGCAGTACGATCAAAGCGCCATCTATCGGGCACAATATCCGGATTCTCTACAGACTAGCCTTAAATGGGCCTTCTGTTCTGAGCTACAGCCAGAAACGTCAACATTGCTAGTATATCTATATATGAGTGATTCCGCGCAAAATGTTAACTTTGATGTCCGGAGCTGCCATTTTCAAAAGGATTAAGATAGGTCCAATCTGAAGATTGGATGCATTAGCTACCGTCATATGGGACCTGGCAGGATAGGTTTGAGGTATAATACTTGATGTATTTCATAATTCCAAGGTCGATTTATACTAAAAAATACGGTTTTTTGCTTGTCCTTTTCTCAAAACCAACCCTTCAAGCTCGTAGTTTCACTATGCAATGATAGATAATGCATTTTCGCAACATACCAATCGAAAGCTTATACCTCAAAGAGTAAATTGATACACATATGCAAGTCTCCATTCGAATTTTTCGTGATGTAACCAGCGCGGACATCTTGTCCTGGAAAATCGTGTCACATTCCGTGGCGCGACAAAAACACCGCCCCAGCTTTTCTGTGTCGCCAAAAGCTCTCACCCCGGGTACCATTTTGTTCGTTTTGGATTCGACTAGAAGTTCTCGGTGCGCGGCGGCCGTTATTTTGCAGATAGCTCGGCGAGCGGAGCTGATATGTGTCGATTTTTTCGAAAAGTAAAAAAAGATGTCACATCCGTGGCACATGGATTAGAGCGCACAAATGACTCCAGTGACTCGATTATACTTTTCTCTGGTGTAGTTTGGTGGCACTAAGATAAATATATTCGGCCGAGTCGATCTGAATCCATGCGCTCTCGTACGATGCTCTCAAAGTCGAAATGTCACAATCCGTGGCACACCAAAAATGTCACATTCCGTGGCCAACTAAGGCTTGCGATGACTGCGACTCTACAGCGTATCTGCGCGGGTTCAGTTGCGATCTACAACTCGTTTGAATGTGTGCTTTTGATTCTCACAACCCCCGAACACTTATCTAGCTCCAGGAGAAGACGCCCAGCTCTGAACGAGCACGAAAAATTCGGAGAAACGGCTGTATATGTATAGCATATACACCGTATGCATATAATCCATATCGGCCCTTGTTCTCAGAATTTCTTACGCTCGTTCAGATTCGCGGAGAGGCTTTTAGAAAGAGAAATATATACATGTTTATTGAGTCGAATAAGCCATTTCATTCACATTCTGGAAACGTCAGTTGAAGTTGATGACGATTCTCAGAAAGCCGCCGAACATTTCAATTTGGATGGATATGGAGACCGCATTGTCACGCGTGTCTCCGCTTTTTTTTGCTATTATGGTATAAGAAGCGCGTTCTGTGTTTAGGGTTATCAAAATAGAATGCATCTATTATATTGTTGTAGAAACTTATCTTTTCCGAATCTCTAACTGAAAACCTCGTATCCAGCACTCGAATGTATAGAGCTTTCTTCCATCAATAATATTGATACGGGAGTACATCGCGCAAGGACAGAGAGTTGAAAAAGTGATAGTGCGAGAATGAAAGCATAGTATACTATCTTGAAACCATAGTACAGTACATAGAATATTATTCATCGCTATCCTCTTTCCTCTCTCGCGTTATCTCTTCCTCTCTCTTCTCGCCTTTCGCACTATTTCTCGCTCTCATTTTAATAAACTAATAATCACTGTACTTTTAGATTCACTACTCTAATCTAGTCTCTATTCACCGAATCAACGAATCAGTCGATTAATTCGTCCATTATCTAATCACCCTCGCATTCTTTCCTCTTTCATCCTTCAATTTGCCTCTCTCTAGCTCTCTCTCTCTCTCTCTCTCTCTCTCTCTCTCTCACGCTCCCGCCCTCTGCTCTATACCTGATCATTGCGATCGACCATAATTCGGACGAATCTCGATTTTGATATCTCAAAGTAAATCGAAAGGACACAAAAAATTGTTGAAAATGTCACGTACACTCGAGTTGACATAGTACGCAAGCCATCCATGTTTAACTTTGCGAATAATCACTCGGGTGCATTTTTTGCTCGAGACGGCAATTAATAAGCTCCCAATAAACCGTTTTTCACCTACGATGGATAAAAAATTGTTGATTCATCGAGAATGTTTTGAATAACAAACGCCGTTTCTAGCCATCAAAATTCGTACAAGCTACGCAACTCTTGATGCATCTTCCGAATGGAGCCAGAGAGACTGTGAAATTGTACCTCAATGCTCTCCCCCGTATCTTCGATTAATAACTCCCACGCTCGCTCTCACGATCTCCATTGATCAAATTATCATCTTTTCGATCATAAGACATGAAAATTACACGCGCAGGCGACCTTATATTCAGCTATTGAATCACAGATTGTGTCAAGCGCTCAAAGCTGTAATATTGCATGAAATGTGTCACATTCCGTGGCACGCAAAATCAATAAATCAGCTGTAGTTTTTTCAGGAACTAAAAATAACTTGTGCGCCTCATAGTATCTTGTTTTAGGTACCAAAAAGGATATATTTGACCATCGCTAGGCCGGATTAGAGAAAATTTTACCTCCGGACTCTTTTGAGGCCCAAAGTTAACACTTCTCGCGGAATCACTCATATCTCACTTTTTAACATGGGCCTATATGGGCAATGTTAATGTCATGAGTTGTAACTTTGAACAGGAGGCCCATTTGACGGAGTTACTCTGGATTCTTCATATTCTAGGTGGTACGGAACTGTAAAAAAATTTTGGTGAGATTTCTGGACCCGGACACTCCGCGGGATTCCCCTTGTTAGTCGAGCTCTCCGTGCTCTCGGTTCACCCATTTGACAATCTCAGGGATCAGCCGGACCGTCCAAAGCTCCTCTTTCCTTGGTACGTCTCACTCGGGATGTCACTCACTGATAGTGGTAGCTGTCTCCCGAGTTCTTACTTAGGATGGCCTGAATTGAGGTTAGATCGAGACTGCCAATTTTACAGAATGAGCAAAATACCTAACCTTATCTCGCAGAGTGCTCTCTACCGTTTGAAAAGCGACAGTTGCGCTGTCTTGCGGTCAAATTGGTTTATTGAAAATATAAAATCAACCATACAACGGAGAACATAGTGGGGTTTGCAGCCACGTGTGGAGGATTTTTCTGCAGATTTAAATAAAAGTTGCACCGATCTCGATGACTTTTTTTTAACAACTCCGCTGCGACGCTGTTTTTTCGTAATTTTTTTCCGGCTATGAATTGGACCATCGCAAATCGGTAGAAACGCCCATATGGAGTTGAACTTTTTTTGGCTCATTGTTCACGCCCTTACTGAAGTGAAATACCACGATAGATTTTTTTGGGAGAATTTTCTGAGCAAATCTAATTTGGTAAAGATTAAAAAAAAGGTAAAAATGAAAAATCGCGGGTCCTACTGGTGGGGCCCCTCGCAGCGAGCGTGTTAAATCTTCAGAAAAATTCTCCGCACGTGGCGGCACATCGCTTGATGTTCTACGTTGTTTGCTTGATTCAATATTTACTTCAATATTTACAATAAATCAAGTCGACCGCGAGATGGCGCTGAAAACAGCTAACTCGTAATTTCTGAATGCCGTCTCCAAATTCCAGTCTTTGCTCACGATGGGAGTATAACATTGTGACTATATTGATGAAAATGAATATCTCATGAGCAAAAATCAGAATGATTTGACTATCTTTGGAATGATTCCCCGGTTAAACTTCAAGAAATATGACGAAGGACATACGTGATTACATGAATCGTTTATTTTATTGTACGCATGTATCAAAGTGAAAAAGTACGGTGACTTCGGCTAAATTTTGCGACTACTTCGATAGGGTACATAAAGGCAAATGAATTAACCAAGGCAATTGTTTTTAAGTCATGAACTGACGGTAACAAACAACACTCCTTTTCTCTATAAGTTAGCATTTTGAATAGGCGGAGTTTCTGCACTTTACATAATAACACGTAATTTTACAAATATTACTATTACATTGATGGGAAACTCTCTCTTATAGGTGCTCACTGGTATACTTAGCATCTGCAATAGCGAGCTGAGATCCTCGATCAGAATTGAGGGGGTGGGTGGAAAAAGGGCGTGATTGCAAAACGGTCATTTTGAAAAAATCAATGGGGGTGGTTCGATTCATGCTCCACGGTTCTATGGACACGGAAAGCTTCCATCAGTCGTGTGAAAATGTGGAGAAATTATTTTCACTAGGGAAGGGTGAAAACACTGAATTTGAAGGTGAAGCAATATGTTTTTATCGTTACATCAGGTGGAAAAGCGTTTCCAGGCTCTGGAGAATTTTTATGAATTTTTTCCTCGGTAATTAGTCAATTTTTCCAGATCCGCCCTCATTTGCGCCCTGTTACAGAGTAATTACGGCCTTTTAAATCTTTTCAGTAAGGTCGTTGAGCCTTTTTTCCAAATCCTCTTGGGCTGAGCAAAATATTAAACCCTGCTTTTAAAATGTTATCACAGCAGTTACGCCCTTTTAACATCTTATCATAGCAGTTACGCCCTTTTATCTGCCAGACGGTTTTTGGGGTCTTACGAAAAACGGATTTCGGGAGATGATAGATCTTGGTATAGAGGCTCAAAAAAGCGATGTCCGGAAAAAGGGCATAATGGCGGTTACGCCCTTTTTCTACCCACCCCTCAATTGTGATTTGAGGTCGGAGCATAGTGACTCCGGTAAAACCTTAAAGGCTTGCTGAATCATCTCCAACTCTTACTCCTGGTAATTTTGGTATTAAGCAGAGCAACCGCTTTGACATTATATAGCATGAAAAAATTCTCGTTGGTGCAGTTGAAAATCACCCTGACATACGCGTAAAAAATTGGCGCGTCATACAATTGCGGGAGTGTCAGGGTAATCCCGACACCAGACCGGTAATTTATATCGAAAATTCATGTCCGTATAGTCTACTCTTGAACTTGCTGTTGAATAAAAAAAAATAGTTGCCTACTCACCGACAAGATTATTTCTCAAAGTGAATATTATATCACGAGTCAGTCAGATAGAAGAGTCGAACAGAAAAAGGGGGAATTCCACTTACGCATGCATCCGTATGGGAAAATGACCAAAAAATCAAATATTAATGGAGATATGTGGGGAAACAGAAATCTTACTAGTACACAAGTGGGGCTTGCTCATCAAGAGGAAGCAGTAATCAAAAGTAAGTAAGTGATAGGGTATCCCACATCTTTTAGACAGCTTACATATAAGATGATATCGCTTCACAACTTCAGAACACCGATTTTCAAAAGACCAGTGTATTATCAGTGGTGCATTCAAAATTAAGTATATTGATGGTTCGTGAGTGATAGGTTTTTTATATAAAAATTCATATTTTAATTATTTCAATGATGTAAGAGTGACATAAAAATATTCATGTGTATTCATGTTTGCGTTGCTAAATATCTCGTCTATTAAAAAATTCTATGGACATATCGTGAAACGTGCTCGCTGATACTCTTAATAATTTCACTCTAGGTGTATGCAATTTGTGTGTAATACAACGGTGGGCGTTGGAAAAGTGAAATTATTTTATTCATAACAAGTTGATCTCCTGCCACTCCTTGAGACAAACGCAGCTAATGTTTTCTTTGCATTCTATCATTACCCTTGGACTTGTATAACTTTTAACGATAGTTTTTTCATACAAAATATCTTCGAATCCAGTTGGATGTCTTCAAAATTGAAGAGTGTTTAGTGATAGGACCAATCGGTCAAACTCAGAATATTAAATACTCAGGACTTGTCAAAATATTTTGAACAAGAATGGATTCCAGAATTGGAATACTTTTCACCTTGTTCATTCCAACACTTTTCGGAAGTGATTTTAACCATTCGGCATCCGCATCGAGCTTGAAATTCGTCAGTGTGGTAAGTTGCAGAAATATGTAATAATTTCAATATTCCATACCCATAACTTTGGAATAACCATTCAAAATGAATTTGAACATGATGAGTTATTGGAAAATTAATATACCAATGACTTTCTGTCTGAAACAGTAAAAAAAATACCAATCTATTTCCTGCGAAGAGGGTTATTTCCCGATTCAATCATACTATTGATAGATCCATTCACCTTTCACTCAGATCAAATATTATTACAAACTCGAATTTTTCTGTAATCGTGTGAAAAAATTTTTAGATAACCGTCAAAAACTGCTGTTCTGGAAACTCCTGTTCTAGGCTTGGGCTTAGAATTATATAGTGACATATTTTGTGTATTCGCTGTTTTGGATTACTAGAATTCGACACGCGCGCAAGCGCGCTGATTGTTCATTCTTGATGGGTTGAAAATCGAAATTAACTAATAGGAAAATATTAAACTCAAAATAAAATGGGTTCGTTAAGCCAAAGCGTTATTTTTTTGCCAAGACGCACATGGTGTGTGACATCTTGGAACAGATTTCTTGGAGGAATAAGTTTATGTTTCAACCTGAGTTAAATTACAATTTTCAACTTGACTACTGTTTACATCAACTTCAACTTGTTTTCGTTTTTTAATAGTATATTAAGCAACAAGGGCGCCAACAGATATTTGCGCACGAGTCACCGCAACGAGTGTGCAAACGCCTCATTTACGCACAGTTTCATCGTTTACGCAGTGTGCAAATGGCTCATTTGCGCACGCAGTGCGCAAATGAGCCATTTGCGCACTGCGTGAACGACGAAACTGTGCGCAAATGGAACGTTTGCACACGAGTTGCGGGGACGAGTGCGCAAATGTCGGCGCCCGAGTTGCTTACGATATTTTTTGTTATTTCTGTGAGCAAAAATGTAACCCGCCTTCTAAAACACATCAAAGAATTAGGGGATGCTGTGAGAGTTGGCCGTCATCTCGAGAGTTGACGGACTTTGTTCCTTTTTTGCGTTGGTGTGTCCGAACTTTCCGAGTCCTTGTTCCTCCTCAAACAAATTATGAACCATTTTCATTTGAACTACTCGGGAACCCATGACGATTTTCTGAAAAATTTTGACAGTCGCCAGGAGTGACCGAAGCATCACCTACAACGAATGATCAATGCATCCCAAGCATTCAGAGGAATGTGGCACGGCGGGGTCACAGGAGGGTGGAGGAGGGGGTCCAGGGGGCGAAGCCCCCGGCGGGGTCCAGGGGCGGAGCCCCGGCGGGGGTGCAGGGGGCGGAGCCCCCGCCGGGGGGTTCGGGGGGCGGAGCCCCCCGACTGAAAAAAAATTCTGAGAAATGTATCAGAAAAAACTCTATCGCCCATATAGTATGTTACCACGTTGCTCAAGACTGTCGCTGGTGCTTGAAAGATCAAAGTTAGATATTCTTTACAATTATGTATGATGATGATATATAGATAGATGATGGTATAGAGTGATCAGAAAACAACTCGAGTCCAGTGCGCAAACGAAATTTGCACAGTGCGCAAATGCCTCATTTGCACACTGTTTTTCATTTACGCAGTGCGCAAACGAGTATTTGCGCACTGATGCCTCATTTGCGCACTGCGTGAAAAAATATTTGCACACAGTTGTGTCGGAATAATGAGCAAATTCGCTATTTGCACACGCACACTTGCGTCTAAATGGCCATTTTTGCGCACAGAATAACAAAAAAGTGTATATCATTCAATGTATAATGTATTTTATGAGACGCCAGTTCATCTTGACATTTTTTAAAGCTATGGAATTTTCTACTAATATTTTTGGAGGGATCAGGAATGGACATTGAAAAAGATGCTTGATACTTGATTGAAATTTCAAAATGAACAATAAATCAGGTAATCAACAGAGCGTTGGATTCTGAAATTTTTGACTGCAAAAACATACCTGCTTTATTTCTGATTTAAAAATGGTACTGCTTTAGGCGCTTTCTTCAATTTTGCTGATTTTCTCTTGATAATTATCAGTACATTGCATCTACAATGTATAACCTTACAACAATTTTTGTTGATACTCAGGTCTATTGATTTTTTGATGAATTTACAAACAACAACTACAACCGCGCACCCTGGAAAACAAATACATTTTCGAGATGCGAGATATCGCAAATTGCGATACTACTAACTTCTCGATCGTACTGCGGATTAATAAAAGGAATCAGATCAAATTAATTTTGTGTCTCACCCATTACATCTAATCTGATATAATCTAATATGGTTACGAAATGAACACTATCTCTGCATTAATCAAGAAGATTTATCCTCAATACTTTTTTACACCGTCGCAAATCCACATTTATACTATTAATACTGATCGATTACAAATAAGTGCGATGAGAAAAATATTATTCTGATAGAATTTAAATCATCCCAAGAAAAAGATACAATCTGATGTGAGGTCTCGCAATACAAGATGTAAGACATAATTTTCTCAAAGGTTTTCAGGCACGGCGATCGAGCCCCTACAAAAAGAGAAGTTTATCCAAATGATCCAAACAAGGCTGAGAATTTATATCCCAATGGATATGGTGAATTAACCTTGGTGAGTTGTTGATTGTCTTTGAATCGATTTCCTCCACAAATCAACGTTTTGCAGATGAGTTAGTCCATTTCAATCTGAAGAAAACATCGTTATCATCATTATCGTGGATTGATGGGTTTTTTCTATGGTATTCCAAATACAAACGGAAACGATTATACAAGACCCATTCATGCGAGATTTTCACGTGTTTCACAAACTCATTTGTTCACACCCACATCAATCTCTTGATAAATTGAGGCACGACAGTGCCACCGACTTCCCCTCCCCCTTCCCCGCAATAAGCCATCTTGTTGAAAACTGATCACTTGAAAGATGAGTGCAAACTGTTAAGAATCTGAAGGACCTAGATCAATTATTCCCTAGATTTCACACTCTTTACAGCCTCAATGGGTTTTATCTCGTCATTACCTGTCAAGTGTTTCGCTTTTTTACCTCGTTATGACATCTGTCCTTCAATGACCGATCTTCGATTGGTGTCAAGCTGTTCCAATCAAAGCCATTTTTTCGTTCTATTCAGAAGATTTTCCTCTCGATGAGAAAAACTTTTCAGTCTCGTGAGCCCTTTTCCATCAACTCTCACATTAAAACATCCACTCACAAGCTTATTTTGAGCTGAGAACTTACCCTTGACCTGTGACCTTGAACATAACTTTGACTCTCAAAACTCGAAAATGGCTCCGGGTATCGAAAAACCCTGAAACACGTGGTTCTGAAAGTCGAGGAGAAAGCTCAAAAAGGATTCAGATTTGACCTCGATTTTTTGGAGGTGGAATCTAATTTCTCGATTGACAACCTCTATTTTTGACTCTGGGCTTTGGGAGTGTGACGAATTTTGAGCCTATATGACCCTCTACCAATTGTGAAGATGACCCTGGAAGGTCATTTTGAGGTCAAAAGTCTGAGTAGTAATTCAACGTTCCAGAGCTGAGGCAAAAGTCTGGATCAGGGGGTTACTTCCAAAAGAAGTCCCATACTCCGTTTAAGCCTTGACCTGTGACCTCAAGCATAACATTGACCTTCATGAAGAGTCAAATGGAATCGTTTGAATGGGAACCCTTATTTTTTTACTCTGGGCCCTGAAGATGTGACTAATTTTGAGCCAGATATGACTCTCTACCAATCTCTGAACTTCCGGTCAAGATATGACTTTCTGCTAATTTCGCAGGTAATCGGGAGACAATCGCGAATGAGACGAAGCGGTCACATGAAAAATGCAGAAATTGATAACTAGTAAAGTGGTGATTTGGAATTGAGGCTAGAATTTCTTTCGAAAACAGCCCCCTGATCTAGCTCTTGCCGCAGTCCTGGTATGTTGAACCACTATTCAGAGACTTGGGTCCTCAAATGACCTTTGAAGGTCATCTACGCAATTGGTGGAGAGTCATATCTGGCTCAACACTTGTCACATCCTCAGGGCCCAGGGTCAAAAATCAGGTTTCTCACTCTAACAATTCCATTTGATCTCTAATGAGGGTCAATGATACGCCTAAGGTCACAGGTCAAGGCTTAAACGGAGTATGGGATTTTTTTGGAAATAACCCCCTGATCTAGACTTTTGCCCCAGCTCTGGAACGTTGAACCACTGTCAGAGACTTTTGATCTCGGAATGACCTTTGAGGGTCATCTACGCAATTGGTAGAGAGTCATATCTCGTCTCAAAATTCGTCACATTCCCAAGGCCCAGAGTCGAAATAGGGGTTGTCATTTGAGATGTTTGAATTCACCTCTAAAAAAACATCAAGTTCATATCTGAGTCCTTTTTGAGCTTCCTCCCTGACTTTGAAAGACACGTGTTTCAGGGTTTTCCGATACCCGGAGCCATTTTCGAGTTTTGAGAGTCAAGTCAAGGTCACAGGTTAAGGGTAAGAATAAGACTGAGAAACTTTTCTGAAAGGAAACTCTCACAACAATGCTATCCCATCAGGTTCTGGTACAATAATTCACACTCCAGACACTTTTGACCCCAGAATGAACCTCAGAGGTCATCCAAAATATTGGCAAGAAGTCCTTGTGGACGTAAAATTTTGTGCCCTTCCGGAATCCAGAGTCAAAAATAGGGGCTTCCATTTTTTAAAAAACCGATCTAACCTTTAAGAAATCATCAAGGTCACGTTCAAGGTCAAATCTGAGACCATTTGTGAGCTTTCCCCTCGTTGTTGGAAACACGTGTTTCGGGGCTTTTCGATATCTGAAGCCAATATCGATTTTTCAGGGGGGGGGGGCGTTAATTTTGGGACACCCTGTAGATAAACACTGACCCGTTTATTTTGTCTCGGACATTGATAAATATAAGAAAAACAAACTCACTCACTCTCAATCATTTCATAAACACCATCACTTGCGATTGATACCAGTTCTTGTAAGTATTTACACCTATTGTAAATAAATGTCGGCGATCTTACGAGTCGGTCGTAAATTTTGATAGTAGTAGTTCGGGATAGCCGTAGTTCGTATTTTCACTGGCTCACCACTAGTAGAATCGCTAACGGATTAGCCAATTTAATAATAGTCCGTAAAATCATCACCCTCAGCGAAGGTTGCTCTACCTTTGCCGAGCGACGCGAAATCGCTAATCCGAGATTACCGAATTCACGCAAGACGGCGTGGTGAATATATTGAAATCGAGAAAGCATCAAACATCGGTATTTTGCGATTGACCGATCTTCGTGCGTCTTTACAAGCCCTCCATTTACTTTCGGAGTATGAAATGTTGACCCCGCGCAGTGCCTTGCACATACAAGGACTCCTGCACAACCGCTGACGGAGTCGAGTAAAAATAGAGTCATCCATAACCTGAAAATTTTGATATGGGCTCCATCTGGAGGGACAAAATCGCTAAGCTACTGTTAGCGAATTTACACTGCCGTAGCAAATTCACTCCAACCAGCGTAGGTTGCTTTTATTCCCTACGCCGGGACTAGTGATTCTTTCGAAATTTTCTTACAGCGTACACTTTGAGAGAATATTAAAAAGACAAAATATTCGGAATTCCCCACAGAAAGGACAGCTTCGGGCTTCCGAACTTGGGAGACAGCTCCGGGCAAGGTACGACAGTTACATCGGCAAAAATTTCACTGAAGATGATGTTGATGTTGTGAGTACCCTTAGTCATAGAGCACAAAAGACTTTGGAACTAGTTCTGGCCGATTTTTTACCTGAATGGTACAGATTCATAAAGAGGAATGTTCTGAATGACACGGAAAACTTCATGACGGATCGTCACTGCCCGAGGTAAACTAATACATTTTGAGCCCATCTTCCGGCTTTTTGCTGTAAAATATTGAGACTCTGTACGCAAACAAGCTCTCGCGGATTTCCCTCTTCCACTCCCAGTTTGTCAAGAATAACATGCTTTACTTAGCCACAATATCTAGGATTGATACCCTGGCCATCGCCTCGGGACCAACAAAGTCACTTGTTATGCGAAATTTGAATCTTGTTTCCATGCCTCGTAATGGACATTCCGATACAAGGACATAACAACTTTTTTCGCATTCGAGTGACGGGTTTTGCGCCCGAGCCGCAGATGAGAGTCAAAATCGTTATGAGGACGAGGAAAAATAGGCTTTACTCATGAGTATCGAACTATACTTCTCTAATAAATACTGTGAGATCGGTAAGATGTGCTCTGAGTACACGTTTACGCACAGTGTGCCAAAAATACTGTTCGATACTAATCAAACAAGAATTGTTTGTATAATTCATCTTCTTCACCGTTAAGGTTTAAACCTGAACGTTCAATTCAACCTTTATTAGTTATCCTCGTCATCAATATTTTGAATAATTGGAACATTTCTCTTGACAGGTACGATTCCGAATATAAAAGAGTATCAAAAATACCAGGAGTTCAGTCAGAAATCGACAAGTTTAAAAGAGTTATGAAATATTTGAGTGCTTACACTGGAAAAAGTTTTTCCCATCCATCGACAATGTTGAGTCTTTATCATCTTTTGGACGCCGAATTATCATCAAATCAAAAGCTTCCTAAGTGGACGAAGAAAGTGTTTCCCAACGGTCTACTACTTCATGGTGCCACTCTTGCTTATCGGATCAAAAGCTACTCCACGCTCCAACGGAAACTCAATGGAGGTATGGCTTTTATTAACTTTTTCAAACTAACTATAGTTGATCGAAGTTGATGTTGGAAATTGTTATTGTCAAAAGTAGTCATTCTGAGATGAGCTTTTGATGTTGATATGCCCTGTCGAGAAAATCTTTAAGAAGGTTTGTTAGGGTGTTTGACATAGACTCTAATGTAGATTTTCCGAGTAAATTTCTGGGGAAATCCAAATGTATGGCGTTCAAGATTTTGCATAGATTCATGCCAGAACAGATTTCATTCAAATCCCCGCGTAGAATTATTAAGAATCGAAATTCCATAAATCTGAATGAGGAATCTTAAACCCTTTTTCATGAAAAATCGATACACCTGTGCCAATACTTTCTTTGAAATGTACATAGAATCGCGTAAGCTTTGTATAAAGTTGCTACGAAAAATTTGGATATTCTCAAGGTCGATTACCCCTAATGGAACTTTATGCTAAACTCGTTCGTGTGAGCTTCATTCTTGGATGAGTGATTCAAATATGATTCTGGTTAAGTATAGAAATTGACTCTTAACAAGTCCAAAGAGTCCATGAAATCCCACGTAGAACCCTCGGAATTTTTCAGATGAGATAAGTCTCAATATTTTGGTTTTTCGATTTTCCTAGGTAAGCTGCTCTTAAACATAATCAGAAAGATTGATGCAGTGAAGCAAAACGTTTCTCAAGTCAGCCCCAAGATAAATTTGTACAGCGGGCACGAAACCAACATAGCAGCATTGCTAGCCACGTTAGGAGTTTATGAACCACACGTGCCGCAATATACGAGTGCTGTTATTATTGAACTTCACGAGCAAGAATTTCAGTATTATGTGAAGGTATGTCACGTTTCCTTCAGTGGACTATTATTTAGATTTGATGTATGAGTTGTGTGCACAAGAGAATACTGCAAACACATGAGCAGTTTCATTTTCATTAGATATCTTTCAACTACATAATATCTACAAACTTCTTTTTGAGATTCAATCGAAGATTTTCCTTTGTTAACAGGTTGTCTACTACCTTGGAAGGCCAAGTATCTTCAAAAATTTGAAAATTCCTGGATGCAGTGAATTTTGCCCATACGTAGAATTTTTAAGACTATTGAAGGATGTTATTCCTGAGGATGAGTCCATTTGTCACCAATGAAGGGCTTACAAAGATAAGTTTAGAAACAAGCATGTGTGAATAAAAATCATTATTCATCCTCCATCGTCTAGATTCTTCAATAAACAGTCTTGACAAATCAATCTTCATTACTCGGATAAACTCAAGAAACATCTATTGTGCTTTGATTAAAACTTGCATTTTAAAGATTTTTTTGTTATCGAACTTGTTATGCTACTATTCCCACCCGTTCACCCGGTTGAGCTGAAACGTCCTCATATGTGCAAAATTGGACATGCTTTCGAATCCGATGTTTGTGATAACTCTAATTGGATACATCATACAAAGGACCCCGCCATAAATGATAAGATTGTGGCTTTCGGCGATTTTGACTGACAATGAGTCGTCAATCAATCGATAGAGCGCGAAGAGCTGGAGAAAAGTCTCCATTATTGTTGAGCGCAAAAAATTCTTGTTCTCCAATGATTTGGTCGCAAAGTCACCGATTTTATTAATCTAATATAGGATTTTGGCATCTATCGAACAATAACATACGTTCGAATTCGCCCGGCTCGTTCAGCATTCTCGGCTTAATGAGAAGACTGATGAAACCACGATCTTTCAATTGAAATCTATTGTCAACTGGGGTAACTTTGGGACAAAAATTGTATTTTTTCCCTTCAAACTCGTATAACTTGTACGTCTTACACCAAAGGCGGATTGTATGTGTGGTCAATCGAAAGCTTACAGTTTCAGCTTTCGGTTGCGGTATTTATAAGGTCCGTTTGGATATCTCTGGTTGGAGCCATGAGCGCTGAAAGTCGTGTTCCAAAGTTAGACACGGACTGGGGTAACTTTAGAACAGAATTGTTATCATTATTTATTCGTCAATTAATTCATAAACTAGGTCACGCAATCGATTTTCACCATCATTAATCAAAAGCTGAGTGTCTTAGCTTTCCATTGACCTCTAGTAAAAGTCCATTTGGTTGAATTTAACTTCTACAATCGAGCATAGACACCTTCAGCATATCTCACTGTCTGCACCACGGCTAACTCTCGTGGAGGAAAATACCTTCACAGTCGGTTTCTGACAAAAACTGCCATAACTCGGCTTCCGTGGGTCAAAATGAGACGTTCTTTGGCTCATTTTGAAGCTCTTACCAACTAATCCCCAAGTAAGTAGGATTCGATGATGATATACGTCTTGGGAAATGATTAAGAGTAGATAGTCAAGTGTTCCAAAGTTATCCCACTTTCTGATAAAAGTACGTACTTGTTAGTTTTTACTTTACAAAATTAAAGTTGGTTACAAATACTCAAGTGTAACAATGGATTTGTCCAGATATGTGTACAGGCAAGTGAAATTTAGCTCAGATACCTTGGATTTGACCTGTTAAAGTCAGAACCACACCACTTTTTCCGAGAGACTGTTTGTTGGGTTGAAAACATACTTCTGAAGAAGTCAGCTTATAAACGGATCAAAAGCTGTTGGAGGCCTTCGAACCGGTACAAAACATTGTTTATGCATGTCCCAAGTGGAAAAAATTTGCCTCAGCGATCGCGCGTGATAACGACTCTTTCATGGGTTGTCCCAAAGTTACCCCCCCTGTCCCAAAGTTACCCCACTCGACGGTATTGGGATGTGACATCAAGGTCAAACATGGCGGCCGCATACCCCGAGGTTAACACGGGCTTGTTACTAGACAGCGCCATCTGCGGCGAGTCGTGAACTATTGCATGCCCCCAGAATTTAACATGGATGTCACTTCCCAATCAATTGATCGCTGATTCAGTCAAAGTAGCTGAAAGCCAAAATCCTATTATTTATGACGGGGTCCTTTGGAAAAAGTCAAGAAAATCTCTGGGAACGTTAGGAACATACCCCACAACAATGAAACCTCTGTTATATGCTCTTACTTCGGAGAAAATGTATAAGAATTCAAACATTTCAGTTCGGTAATCTTGCCATTTTTCGTCATTTTCAATCTAGTTATTGACTTATTTCGTATCAATAACATTTCCCGAGGCTGGAGAAACAGGCCAAAATTGAGCTTGTTGATGAATTGTGATACCTTGTAGAGATTTATTTTCATACTCTATACAGCTTTATTTTTTCTCACGTGATCATTTCTATGACTGAGGGATACAACTTATCATAGGACTTATCGATATGATCAAGAGATAAGCTATCACCCGTCTTCATTGATCAAATCATGTCGGGATAGTGTCAGTTTTCAAGATAAGACAATTCATCAAGGTTTTTGAGACTAGAAACCAAAGTTTTCACGAGGATTGTATCCTCAATTGTATAAATTCTTCAGTATTCTTGAACACCAGCAACAACCAGAAACATCGTTTGTGAATTTCTCAAATAATAAGATCAAATGGAATAAGTAATTATAACCAACTTTTCTTTTGCAAGTTACTCTCTAGAAATCCGACGGTCAGTGCCAAGAAGATAATAATTTAGTGTATTATAAAATAGTCAATTATTATTTGAGTAAATCGGAGATCATTTTCTTGTTACATCTGTCCTGTCCTCTTCTTGAAATCCGAACGGAACAAACGTAATAATTGATCAAACCGAGTGTGTTTTTGCACCGAATATTTGTCCATTCATTCAAAATCTCGAGTAAGATAACTTCTTACATCATCTAAACTGCAGTGAGCATTCTTTCTTACGTACATCGAAACCAATGAAGTTGAGATAACAACAATCAAGGATACAATGGCACACTGGTGAAATTTTGGACTTAAATTTTTCTGCATCAGCCGGAGTTTTTTTCCGTCAAAAAAACTTATCTTGGTACTCGTAAGTGTAATCCAATCGACTCAAAATATATATCTTCGTACTGGAAATTATAATTTTTTCTTCTCTAATTTGACAAACTACTGCCGTATCAAAAGTGAAGCTGTAAGTAGTTGGAGCTGAATTTTTTGCATCAGTTCTCATAACACTTATCCATGACAATCACGAGACCAAAAATGCTTTCATCCTTGAGCACAGTTTTTTTTCATCGCTGTGTATATCTGCTGGACAAAAGCTACGGAAGAAAGCAAATTGAGACTAATCAACGTGGTAAGAATTTTTCCCGTGTACCGAGTCCTTCTTTGAACAAGATTTATTCTCGAATAAATTGAAAGCCTTAATTTTCTCGAAAGCTTTTTAGGCATGGCGATCGAACACCTGATCCTATTGACATGTTTCCGACTGATCCTCATTACAACGATACTTTCTTTCCGTATGGAATTGGTCAACTAACAAACGTGAGTAAACTTTTCACAAGCAAATGTAGACTTTATCGTTAGTAAACTACATATTAAGCACCTAATAACTGCCCTGCTGAATGGAAAATCTTACATTTCATCTGAATAAAACGTGATTTTTGCACAAAAAAGGTTCAGAACATCTAGAAAAGTCAAAGGCTTTAAAAGTATAAGCTTCCTCAGGAAAAATGTACAACGTATAGACGAAACAATTCGTGACTCATTCACTCAGAATATCCATAATACTAGTTTTAATATTCTGTTATAAATTGTGGTGAAATTATTCATGGGAGTTTTTTAACATCACAAAAAGTTTCCTGAACTTGATTCGACGATTTTATCAGCAGCTGAATAAAATTTTGATGGAACCATTGGGAAAACAAGGAGGAAAAATGTTTCAAAGTTCGAAATGGGATACTTTTTTTGGCATTTCTAAAATAAATTTGATAACGAAGGATCATTTTGAATGCTATCATCTCATTTTGCAGTGTGGAGTTAGTGAACAAAAATCATCGAAGAAATTTATGAGATGCGATTCAGCTACCCTCATTTCATAATCCACGCAGAAAGCCGAGAGTTTGAATGATGTATCAGAACTTCGAGATATGGAATTGTTACTAGCCTAATCACCTGTTGTAGAGTGCATATCATCTTCAAATCACATTCAAATGTTTTCAAAACTAAGTTGAAATATTGGATACTCTGATTTAACAGTGATTACCATGAAAATACACGATGAGTGATCGTATGGCTGCTAATCCATTTTAGAATCATCAGCGATATCCATATTCAATTCATAACGCTGAGCAGTAATGAGAAAACAGTACATGGATGAGCTAATACTAATCTTTTATAGAGGCCTTTTGTCATACACTTGAACATTCGATTCTCTCAATAAATTTGGTATAACTCTCGTCCGATATAGTGAGACAAAATCTGAAAAGTTCTAAAAATTATCTGATGATCCAAGAATCAAGTCCCTACAATAATCGAGTGGAAATTCTCTTGACTGAGCTCAGAAACGAGACACTTTTCGAATCACTGACTTGTATACTTTCCACCGAATTCTCATCAAAACAAAATGTCCTAAAAGCAAAGAAAAATTTCTCATATACCGAATAACGGGCACGAAATAGCTAACTTGAAACAATCTATCGAATACTTTTCATCGTGTTCCAAAGATTTATTCACAAGAAATATATCATCTCATCAATTATGAACTTAGGCAGGTAAAAGAAGAATGTTTGAGTTTGGAATGCTTCTACGTGAGCGTTACTCGAGTCAATTGGGCTCATACTACAATCACAGTTTGGTAATGGCTCGAAGCACCGACTATGAACGCACAAAAATGAGTTTACAACTAGTACTTGCGAGTCTGTATCCACCCCAAAAGGAACAAATATGGAATCCCCAACTCAATTGGCAACCCATACCAACAGTTTACGTTCCTCGAAATCAGGATTCCCTGTTAAATGCATTGGATTGCGAAGAGTGAGTCATTGACTACTTTTTATAGTAAGTAGAATTGAGGTAAACATAGATTTTGGGAATCTAATTCACTGGAAAAGATTTATAGATGAAGAGGAAAAAGTTCACCATTTACCAGAAGTGTCTTCAAAAATTGAACAGTTTAGAGACTTTATGAACCAGTTATCCGAGTTAACCGGGAAGAATATATCAAAGCCCATCAACATGTATCGTATTTATCATCTGCTGATTTCCGAAGCTGCGATGAATCTTACTCTTCCATCGTGGGCTAAAGAGATGTTCCCCAATGGAATTTTGTATAACGGAACGATCTTGGCCTATGAAATAATGAATTACAACGAACAATTAAAAAAACTGAACGGCGGTAAGTTCCTTGATGATATGATAGTATTGATTGTGGAGACGTTGTTCACTCAGGAATTCTCACATAAAGGCAATTGAGTATGAAGAATCCTGAATATTTTTACAATCATATATCACATCGGTCCAGGATTATTTGAAAGAAAGGTTTTCCCCGGTTCGAGAAAATCCTTATCTCGACTTGAATTTCTGCGTTAATTTCGAACATTCCACCGATTTGGCTCACGCATCCCATATGTTTGAGGTATTCCACAAATGATCTTTCTCATTGATGGATGATGAATTTTGGACTTGGGAACAGAAGGAAAAAATGAACTTACGGCCAATTATATACATGTGAGGAGAAATCGTCCTTTGATCCATGGAAGGTACACGGCTATCCTCCAGTTGTCACCATAACATGAGTGTTTGCGTGACACTGTCGTGTCGTGTTCGAATGATTAACCAGCACTCAAAGTGACTTTCGTGATCCAGTACTCGAGGTGACACTCGTAATCCAGTACTCCCGTTGATACTCGTGAACCAATGCATAGAAGATACTTGTAATCTACTACTCGAGGTGATATTCGTCACACAGTATCCGAGTTGATACTCGTGATGCAATACAGGAGGTGAAATTCTTGATCTAGTGCTCGATGTGATACTCGTAATCTACGAGTAGAAGTGGTATTCGTGATCTAGTGTTTGAAGTGACACTCGTGATTAAGTACTCAAGGTGGAAGTCGTAATCGAGTACGCGAAATGATACTTGCGATCCAGTACTCGACGTGATATTCGTGACTCAATTCCCGAGGTGATACTGGTGATTCAGTACTGGAGTCTACAATCGTGATCTAGTGCTCGAGATGATACTCGTTATATACAACTTGAAGTGGTATTCATGATCCAGTGTTTGAAATCGTGATGAAGTACTTAAGGTGAGATTCGTGATTGAGTGCTCAAAATAATACTTGTGATCCTGTGCTCGAAGTGATATTCGTGACCCAGTATCGGAGGTGATGCTCGTGATTCAATAATGGAGTTGGCATTCCTGATCCAGTGCTCAAAGTTACACTCGTGATCAAGTGCTTGGGGTGGGATTTTGACCGAGTACTCATAATGATACTCGTGATCCAGTATTCGAGGTGGATTCGTGATCCAATACTGAAGGTGACATTCGTGATTTAGTGCTCGAGACAATAGTCATCATCTACAACAGGGAGAGGTATTCGTGATTCAGTGTCTGAAGCAAAACTCGTGATGAAGTATTCAAAGTGAGATTTGTGATCGAGTAATCAAAGTGACACTTGCGATCCAATCTTTGTGGTGATACCCGTGACCCAATGCTCGATCGTGAGGAAATTCGTGATCAATGATTTGAATTGTTATTCGTGATCTAGTGCTCGAGGTGATATACTCGTGATCCAACAAGTAAAACAATACCTTCTCCCTGATTTCGAGGTCAAAAATCCAACATTCTTATGAGAAATTTTTTCGATGAAATTTCTCAAAAATGTGGGGGTAGACGAATCACATCGATGGTTATTCAGAATCAGTGCACGATTTGCCGTCGGGGTAGGAGTGTTTTCGTTCTGAATATCTTTTCAACAAAGACAAAATTGAATGAACCGATAAATCACGGACCTTCAATGTACCTTTAGTACCGCTACCCTCAGCAAGGGCCCTTAAATTGAACTATAAATCTCTTCATCAAGTTCATTCACGTGTTCCATTTATCTTTCTTTGGCCTACATCGCTGCACGTGATATTTTCACTCCTTTAAACAACGTATCTGAATCACATTCGATTACAAGCTAAATGCGCCGTAACATACGAATACCTAATGAAATTCGTTTTATTTTAATACGAACTGTAACTGACAACATCTGTCATTTCTTTCAGAGTCTGACGGGGTCCTACCCCACGACTTCAATAAATTGATATCTATAGATATATCTATCTAACTATAGGTCGTTTCGATACTAGAGTGTAAAATCTTTTCTTAGCGTCCAAGTAAAGTATGTAGTACTCGCGTGTATCGAACTATTCTATTTGATCATTTGTGGAGTGAAAGTTGACAAACAGATCGGAAAGAACAATATCCCGACAACCAGAAATAATGTTTCATAATTTATGAGCCAGAGTTATCAAACGATAATCCAGACGATGATCAGACTATAATTCAAAATATTTGGGAGATGAAACTAACTTTATGAAGCTACATCGAATTGCAAAAAATGGAATTCATTTAGATAACTTAGCAAATTTCAAAGATATATGTAATCCACGAAAATCGATTGATTGATGATTTTACTCTAGATAACGTACACGCAAAATTGACCTAATCACTTAATTTATAGGTAGATTTCTATACACTGTGATGAACACGATGAAAGACATAGAAAAAAATGCAAGTGATGAGAATTTGAGGGTACATCTGTATAGTGGTCATGAGAATAATGTAGCGGCAGTCCTGCAGGCTTTGGATGTCTATGAGCCACACGTTCCAGAGTATTCAAGCTCTGTAATAATTGAGGTTCATGAATTGAATTCTGAGCTCTACATAAAGGTATTGTAAGAACTAGAAGAATAATTCTGAAAAAAAATTTTGCATAGGCCGATAATAATTGGTGCGAGTCTTGATGTTTCATTCTGTCTGAGCTCACGATGTTATTGGAAATGTACAAAACTCAAATTATACCGATCAGGTAGATCTCATCGATATATTGACTATAACAGCTTGATGAATAAAAATCATCAATCAATATACATATGCCTAAAATTGGAATATTCAATCTCGTGTCAAATGACAAAACTTCAAATAAAGGAAGGAGCTTTATTGCGACTCATAACTAATTGACAACAAGTTTGAAATGAAGCATGACGTAAAACGATTTCATCGTAAGAAAATAAAAACATTAACCTGTCGATCTTCTCAATAATTATCAATCTCCATGGTCTTCAAAGCAGGCGAGTTGATATTGGAACTGCCCAGACTGATGAGTTTAGAATTCAAACACCCATCACGAATCCAATGGTTTCTCACACATCCAAATTGGATCAAATTTTGATAAATTTCCCATTCTTCATATCCCTTCAGATTTTTCAACTATCTCTTTTGGAACAATTTTGAACCATTTATAACTCTCCCGTCGAAAACTTGTAGAGCATGTCTCATTTTTTGATCAAAAAAATATGAAAAAAATATTGTAGTTGAATGCCGTGGGTGGTTGAAAATGATAGATACTTAAAACGAGTGCTCAAAAAGATGACTTTTGAATTGTAACTATTCTTTGCTCGCAGGTGCTGCATTATCGAGGAATACCATCAGTTTTCGATATCAAGCAGGTTCCAGGTTGTGAAGAGCTGTGCCCATTCAATAAATTTACAAAACTACTCGAAGGATCAATTCCGTCAGACAATGAATTAAATTGTACCATGAATTTTTGAAAATAAAGTCAGGAATTTTTTGTAAATAAAATGAGGCTAATTATATCTTCTTCAAATTCACCGAGAATAAAATATTGCCGTCTGAATAATACAACTATATCGTTACATGGTATTGCCGTATGACCACGGTCCATGGAACCAATACTAGATTGTCACAATATTTGTTATTGCAACAATTTGATACGAGTAACCTCAAAAAATCTTTGGATAATAATGATCCTTCACCGGTACCATTACATGCAAAAATTGGATTACTTTCGTAGTAAAATGATCGGAATGTGACTGTTATTCCACCGAGTATCGGGGTATCCAAATCGCCAAACCATTTTGATGAATAGGTGCGATAACAAAATCGATATTTTCCTCGGGCAAGATACCATTTTGGTCATACGGCAAAACGTATGTCCGTATAATACGGCCAAAATTTCCTTGTCAGTTGTACACAACGCAGGGTTGGAAGATTTTTACGAATCATGATCACTCACCCCCCCCCCCCCCCACACACATACACGCACGCACTCAATATATATTTTCAGTGAGAAGTATGATCGTATTTCCAATAAAAGCGGTAATGCATGATTTGATATGAAAATTTTTTAATACCAATTCACTCAATTCGAGATATCAAATCTTGTGAGAAAACCCAAAGAATCGCAGTGGGAGTATCTCGTCCTCGACGAAAAATGATCTACAAGAACTCTCAGACCTTCCACTCTCGATCACGCTCGAGAAGAACAAAAAATTCTCGCAACTGGCGACAACCCTAGTTTTTATCACACTAATAGTACCAATTAATTTTTTTTATATGAATTTACAACCCCATTCTTCATCAAATTATGTATAGAACCTGATCCATTCTCAATCGACAGGTTGATTATCGGTTATATAATTAAATACCTAGTATAAAAATTCCGCTACAATCAAACAAATGAATTTTCAAGATCTTAGGACGATAAAAGATACAGAAAAATGATAGATAGTGACCATAAGTGAATTTGATTGTACAGTGGTGGTAAATTCATCTATCAACGACTTCACCTCCATTAAATAGTTTGATCAAGTTTTCATGAAGGTTGACTTGAGTATCGATCATCGTAATCGTGACTATGTTAAATCACCAGCATTCCTCGACCATTCCATGCAATTTTTCCTTCGTGACAAACGTTATCGAACTGATCATCTCTTATCGCAATTCAAACGTAGCTATCGACTTGTTGGTAGGCTTGGATCTCATTTCTTCGTTGCAATTCACAAAATATTTCCCACAACACATTGTGTCATTTTTGCAGTCTCAGTTTAAAACAAGCATCAGACAAAAATACAGTCGAGATCTTGATTTCGGAGTGAATTACAGAGTCGCGGAATGAAAATTACAACTCGATGAGGATCTCACAATATCATCCGATGATAGTGAGTATGTAAATTTTAGTGAACTTACCTCGCAAGGTGTACTACTTCAATTCCATGAGAATAATTAGCCATCATAATGGTCAATCCCCTTTATTATGAAAACGTCAAACATTTCGAAAGAATTTTAGACAATCTGAAAAGACGCGTGCAGAAAATTAACCATTTCGTGACTGAACTTTCATTATACAAGGAAAAATATTGATAGCACTCTAACCTAAAAATTACAACTTTGAACATGGTTTTTGGATTTCCGTGCTATTAAATATCGTATGAAACTGCGTGCAGATGGGTTGTTTTCTTACGATGGACTTATAGCACTCACTTCGCTCGTGCCATAAACAGTCCTTCGTACAAAACTACCCGTCCACGTGCAGTGTCATCATATTCTATTGCCCGGGCTTATACAACACGAAAACGACTCTAGATTATACAATTCTAAGGTATTTATAGATTTTCCACTGCTTCCTATCAAGGACTCATAACGGGAAAAAAATTATCTGAAATTACGAATTTTTCATCTCAGTCGTACCCCCACAAAATTTTAGTTCAAGTACAGAATCATGAATATTGTCGATCCCCAGTGATATCAAACAAATTGTAAACTAATAAGGAAACAAATTTCTTAAGGAGTCTAAAAGATTGCTGAATGGAGTTCCATTTCCAGATTCACAGTCTCAATTGTACAATTGAACGGCTAGAATGTATGCACTGGTAGCAGAATCTTAGCGGGCATTGCAGAAGAAATTCTTCAGCGATAACTACAGTCATGGGTTTTCGAACAATAATTTTTCTTGCCAGCTACTTTTTTCACATCGCTATAATTTCTTCAGAGGAAGTGCGCAATCAAACGGAGCTAAAATTTTTAATAACTGTACGTACACAAGAGAAGTAATCCATTTATAATGATAATTATTTAGCCATACTCTCTCCGACAAATCAGTAAAATTCGATCGCATTCAGAGAAATTCCCTAATTTTTAGTAAAATTTCACTAAATTGTAGTAGAATTCCACTGTAAATTAGTAAAAATGCACTGAATGGGATACCTTTTTATTGATTTATGCAGAGAGATTAGAGTGAGAAGATTAGAGTAAGAAAGTTGATGATCAAATACTTTCGACACTAAAATAGGTATTTAGACATGGAGACCGTACACCCGCTACGAACGAAATGTATCCAAACGATCCACACGCAACAAACAGTTTTTATCCTGAGGGGCCAGGACAGTTGACTAACGTGAGTTGATATCATTCTGTGTGCAAGAATCATTAAACAGAGATCTAAATTCGTATCAGACAATGACTAGGCTAATTTCTTGTCATATACTTAGAAGCACTCTGATAAGAGATAAGTGTTCACTCACAAAGAATTCTTCTAATATATAACATGTCATAATTGCAATTAAGTTTCCTCCGGAGCAAACTCAAATATTCGGTATCTTTTGAGTCATTTGACATCAACAATTGTAACCTCTGTGAAAGTAGTTTATAAAATTATAATCGCACAAAAATGTTTACCTATTTGCGCAGCATCAATCGATATTTCTGAGTCCATCAGATTGTCGAGAGTGAGTCCAATTTCCTCAAAACTCAAAATCAACCTATAACGATGCTTTTTCGAGGGCTTTTTCAACGTTTCCTACTTCTCTTTTTGAATGCTTAGATTGCCTTGCATGGGAGAAAATATAATTCAAAATAGTGCATAAGTCACAGTTATTAATCTTGATCAGAGAAAAGGTACGAAGTGGGAAAGACCAACATTTTTCCAACGGTTCAACTTTTCAAACAAAAAAATCGATGTTCTCCACAGTGGGACATGAATCCACAGCAGAAATAAATACTCGTTACAGTACGTTAATGTTTCAATCCACGTCTTCATCAGTCGAGGCAAGGGCGGAAAAGTTTACGCCTTTTTTCGCAGATTGCTGTCAACAAACTAAGTTTCAACAAAAATTCGGAAACTCGACACACAACTTCTGATTTGTGACAGAAGGTGTTGATTTTGTTGTTGGCGAGATTAGATATCATCCGATTGTCCAGAGGATACCATTAAAACACATCAGTCCCTCCCTCCTACATGCAACGGTCTTGTTGGGAATTTTCTGGTAAAATTCAATTTTAATAAAAAAAAAATACATTTTGATAGCAAGGGAAACGACGAGCATATCAACTTGGCCAATCGCTTCGAAATCGTTATAATGACTATCTTGGAGATATTTACACGCCTGAATGTTTGGTTGCCAGAAGTACGGAGTATGACCGTACAAAAATGAGCTTGCAATTACTTTTAGCCAGTCTTTATCCTCCAAAAGATGTACAAATTTGGAATAAGAAAATCAATTGGCAGCCCATACCAGCAATTTATGTACCAAAAACTGAGGATAAGGTTTTTGATCCGAGAAGTTGTCCTGAGTAAGTAATTACATCTGATCGAGATCTGATGTCTCAGTGAGTGATAAGTTCATGTTGTTCAAGATAACACTCAATTTCTATCGTGATTCAATACTTTTATTTGGAATAATCGAATTTTTAACAAATTTGCTGAATGGATTGAACTCCAAGAGAACTTTCTATACGCTCTGATGATTTTGACTCATTTTTGCATTTTTTGAACTTTCAAGATAGTGATTTTTCTTCTAAACTGTCTTATGAGCACATACTGCCAAAGACTGTAAATCGAAGATTGTCGAATTACACACTACGAATGAGATCACCACATAGTTATTCACGACACTTCTCATCTTCAATTATCTCATTACTCTTCTTGATTGTGTTCCAAATTAGGTCAAAGATGGGTTGATGTCCGTGAATACTTTTTAATTGATTGAAATCAGGATTGTTGGTTCTAGAAGAAAGAATTTTCTAGTGGTATTCTCCATTTCCCCTACAATGCGGTCTGTTTGGAATATTAACCTGATCTAATATTTCTGAATTTCAAATACGAAACGAGGCTTTGAGAAACAACCAAGAAATGTTGGAAGGAAACAACATACGTAATAAATCGATGTATTCCAGATTCCTACGAGAAAGGGAAGCTGCAGAGAAAACAATAGAGCTTTCAGAAAGGATAGAGGGATTTCGAACTTTTATGAACGAGTTGACTGAAATAACGGGCAAAAATATTACCAAACCAGATGACATGTATCGTCTTTATCATACTCTGACAGCTGAAAAGTTTATGAATTTGACGCTACCCAAATGGACGTGGGGAATTTTTCCAGATGGTAAACTATTCGATGCCACTGTCCTCACTTACGATATTTACAGTTACAACAAAATAATAAAAAGACTGAATGGAGGTGAGTTACCTAATCTAAAACATGTTATTGGGACAAAAACCCATTCAGACTCTGAAAAGCATTTATTACCCAAGATTACTCGAACAAAAATCCATGAATAATGGTTTTTTTTCCAAGATTTGTGTAATATATCACAGTTGAGCAATGAGCATTTCTGAAAATGACAAAACTCTTCCAATTCGCTACGTCGCTACAGGAGAACTTTTTATTATAGATTCGATTTGTATCATTTTAAAAAATTTTACAACATTTTAATCTTTTATTTTGATCTTGATACCCTTTCATTTCCAATCATAATCAATTATAGAGTGAATATAACAGTAATAATGAAATTTCGGTGAATTTATTCTAGCGCTAATCACTTTCTTCGAGGGTCAAGAAAAATATCATATGCGCAAACAACAAAAATAACTCAAAATCTTTTTTTTTATCTCAACTCAACAGGTCAACTTCTGCGAGAAATAATTCAAAAACTACGTACAGTTGAGTCGGGTATGATTGAAGAAGGGAGAAAATTACTGCTTTATAGTGCTCACGAAGATAACATAGCAGCTTTGCTAGCAACTTTGGGAATCTATAAACCACACGTACCTGAATATTCGAGTGCCATTATATTCGAGCTTCATGGAAAAGATCAAGATTATTATGTGAAAGTTAGTTTACAATTCAATCGCCAGGCAATATCAATTTTGAATTTTGATTGTTGAATAACAAGAAAATATTTATGGATATTAATATGATTATTACAGATCGACTACTACAAAGGCGTTCAGCAGATTTATGAACCACAAAAAATACCAGGCTGTGACAAACTTTGTCCCTTCCACAAATTCGTCGATTTATTAAAAGATGTGACCCCCTCAGACGATGAAAAGATATGCGCTGAAGAAAAAAGAATTGAAATACCGAATGAAATCAACCTCAAAATGTAGTTTCCTGTGAAATAATGACCAACTGCTCATATTTTATCAGATACATTGTACATTTTTTCATCATATACTTTACGAAATTTTATTGAGGAATGTCTTTTGGATCAGAATATCGTTTGAGATTACAATAATATACGATTGAGAGCTGTAGGGGAAAGACCTAACAATTTATTGCAGGGGTTTGATCTCCTCACTTCCAAACCAGCTTTCAACTTACGTGACGATTCTATTGGCGTCGCCGTCGGTAACATGAAATACTAGCCCCAAAATAGTCAAAAATTGCAACATTTTACTGTTGAAAAACGTTTCGATTTTATTAAAGAGGTTCTGTCAAAACCTAATTTCTATGCCCATATGATCCCTTGGTAGTTAGAAAATTTCCTGTTTTTTCGTGAGATTTTTTCAATACCTCCATCAAACTCTCATTGCTTATAATCCAATTCTAGGTTTGTCTAGTATTCTACATAAAAAACTCAATGCTGAAAAATATATGCACCCTGGTAGGAATGCCATTTCATCTCATTCAAAAGATTGGCTATAAAATGGACGAAATGAAACGGTATTCTGACCAAAGTATGGAAATTTATTCACGGATGCCACCACTTTTACTCTTTCAAGGCAACAGGACAAATCTTATGTGTCTCAAGGCCAAGTAGCATGTAAATGGGAAGAAGTTAAAAATTAAGACGATTGAACATCAATTTTTTATGTATGTGAAAGGTACATTCGACACTTCGCAGTAAATCTCCGTTGAAAATCACCAATTTTTGAATATGTTAATGTTGACCTGTTATTATAATCAAGTATGTTTCATAAATCTTATCAATTTTTGACGCAATTCGACTGCAACTGCGTGTTCATTAAATATAATGGAGACGTCACACCTAAATGAGTATTTATTCAGCAATAAGAGGCCCGATTTTACTGTTTCCAATTCGGTCATACGAAGTCAACTCCTCTTTGGAAAAGTAAGAACCATCGTTTCAAATATTCACTTCTATGTATGCGAAAGAAATTGAGCCGATCGCAAAAAGACAGAAAATGGTGAAACAAAATTGTTCACAGCAAAAATTTCAAGATTTTTTTCATAGCAAATTTAAAAATTCCGGCGATTTGAAAGACGAATGAGGCATTGTCAGATCTGTCGATGCGTTTCACTATCCCAAATCTGTTACTTGCCAGCAATAAATTCGATTTTCACAACAACAAAAACAAAATGGAAGATGTATCTCTTTGTTACGAAATCGATTAATACAGGAAAGTCTGCTCATTATTTGACCTACATAATCCTAATCTTTAATTCCTGGTCTAGATAAATCGAGACCACGTGATCCAGGATGAATTGGTTCACGATAAACGCTTTCCCGATATTCATCATCCTGTTAATAGTTTCCATCGAAAGGTCCATAGGTCAGACGTCACTGAAATCGTTGTCAGTTGTGAGTAAAATGAAATCATACCTTCTTTTCGGCATTCCTCAGATATCTTTGCAACTAGCTTAAAAATAATTTTTTGACAGGTTTTTAGACATGGTGATCGAACCCCCAGTGAGAAAGAAATGTATCCCAAAGATCCATACTACAATACCAAATTTACAAACGAACTTGGCCATCTGACTTCAGTAAGTACGACTGATAGATTCGTCTGAAATGTGAAAGACAGTGACTTACTTCCACGAATTGGATTTTATTCATCGGCGTCAACAGAATGGCAGAACACGAGCCTTCCATTTGGGTGAATCACTTAGGGAAAAGTACATTCATTTTCTCGGTGGCATAAATTTTTCACCCGAAACAGTGAGTATCACAACTACTGACTACAACCGGACCAAGACTACCCTTCAAATGGTCCTAGAGGGTCTATATCCTTCGAAAAATATCAGAATTCTGCCGGTTAAGGTTCTACGCTCTGGCAAAGATGATTTATTAAATAGTAGAAAAAGTTCTGAGTGAGTAGAAAAGAGTAAATATGGCTTCTGTCAATCTGGCAACATTAGCAGTTAGTTACTAAATTCATGATCAAATTTACAACAATATAATCTGTATGAAATCAGGTACAAGAAACTTCGGCAGGAACTTGAGAACATTCCTGAAGTCAAGGAAAGGATAGAAAGTTTTCAAAATTATATGAATGAGTTGACCAATATCACTGGTAAACCAATATCTAACATAGAAGACATATATTCACTGTACCATATTCTCAAGTCTGAATCTTCTATGGGTCTTACTCTACCGGAATGGACAAAAAATGAATTTCCACATGGAAAAATTCGTGATGCTGCTCTACTAAGTTATGATCTGTTCAGTTATACGTTACCCATGAGAAAAATACATGGAGGTAAGATAATCCATCACTCTGGAGCGGAAGAAACTTTTCATACCTTCTCCGTATCGAAACGTACTAATTTCCATCGAGTGTGTAAAAAAAAGAAAATCAGAAAACCGTGCAGAAATGTTACTTTTTGACACGCTATACTGACAAGTGTCTTTATACGACTCGACACGGAAACACGCAGTTCCCGCGTATCGACGTATAAAACGACATATGCTATTTCCGCACTAATTTTCCACTTTCTCGCACAGTTCGTCGAAAAACACAGTTCGATACGCGGGTGTAAGACTTATTTTTTGACCCACTGCGAGAGAAAGTAAATTTTTCGCACTGATTTTTCGCTTTCTCTCACAGTTTGTAAATAGTACATTTCGATACAAGGGTGTAAAAACTTTTTTTCGCATCCGAGTGTTGGCTTTCCGGCCTGAGCCGTAGGCGAAGGTCGAAATCAACACGAGGATGCGGAAAATAAGTTTTACACCCGTGATCGAATACTATTTTTTGACGAACTGTGAGAGAAAGTGGGATATCAGTGCGGAAAAGTTATTTTCTCGCACAATGTGTCAAAAAAATAGTATTCGATACGCGGGTGCAAAACTTATTTTTATACCCTCGTATCGAAATGTTTTGTTTTGGCATAGGGCGACTAGTGAGCCTAAAGTAAGTGCAACTATACAGACATTTTTCTTCCCGTCTCGAATTAGAAAATTGGCGTATAGTCGCCCTCATACAAAAAATTGTTTTTTCATTACTTTAACCTAAAAATGACTCGTTTGAATAGGGTTTTAGGGTTCTCGGAATGATAAAATATATCTGCACTTCGCTTGCAAGCCCATTTAGGGCACAGGAGGACATGCCTGTCCTAGTGCCCAAAATGGGCTAACGCGCTCAGTACGAAAATATACTATTGACACACTGTGCAAGAAAGTTACTTTTTCGCACTATTCTTCCACTTTCTCTCACAGTTTGTCTAAAAATAGTATTCGATACACGGATGTAAAACTTATTTTTCGCATCCTCATGATGATTCCGACCGTTGCCTACGGCTCGGGCCGGAAATCCATCACTCGGACGCGGAAATAAGTTTTTACACCCTTGTATCGAAACGTACTAATATGCACCTAGCTCGCCGGGCCATTTTGGGGCAATGAAAATCTTTTCTCCTCGTTACACTCGGGGAAAATTGATTCCCATGCCCCAAAACAGCCTAATCTCGCATCGGTGCATAATGTACTATTTAGCATCCCCGTGTCGATTTCCACCTTAATTCGCCTACGACTCAAGCCGGAAACCCATCACTCGGATGCGAATAGAAGTTTTTGCACCCTTGTATCGAAATGTACTAGATATTTTCATAAATTTTAGAGAAAGATATTTCAACACAGCTCCATCTCGAAAATTCCGTTTGTATCATCTTCAGCTCATTTTGAGGACTTTGAAATGAGATGTATCAGCATGAGCTCATTTGCGCGTTCTGCAACAATTTGAAAATAAACACGATTCAATTGACATCTGTCACAGTTCTTCAAACTCAACACTGTTACAAGTTGCCACTATCGCAAAATCTCCACCGACCGAAAAATTGAGATCCTGTTATTGATCATTCAAATAAATTATGATCGAATTTCGCTGAGAGAATAAAATGAAAGAATTCATTTTTTCAATTGTCGAATTACCAATATTCTCAGGGAAGCTATTGCGAGAATTGATCGAGAGGATGAGGTCAGTTAAGACGGGTGAAAGTGAAGCAAGATTATTCTTGTATAGTGCTCATGAAGATACTCTGGTAGCTCTCTTGAAAGTTTTAAATATCTATGAACCACACATACCGGACTATGCAAATGCTATTGTATTGGAACTCCACGAAACAGATAATCGATATCACATCAAGGTATTTTGGATGGTTTGACTAAGAGAAAATTCTGTTATTTCTAATAATCAGGTTGTCTTACATTTGAATTTTGACGATTTCAGATTCAGTATGTCAATGGCATATCAAGAAATTTTTCATTGCAACAGATTCCAAAATGTGGTCAATTTTGCGAGCTGGATAAATTTGCAGAACTCTTCAAAGATGTCACAGACCGAAATCAATGAATCAAATTGGGATAATTGAAAAATACAAGTACCCTAGAGAATCGACTAATTGTACATCGGAACAATATCGAATTTTTTATTACGTTACCATATCAGTTCTATCATCAGAACTCGAAATTGAATTAGCAAATTCGAATCTCAGTAGAATATTTTCAAAAGGATTTGTTCAATCTTTTCAACAAAAATGAATTTTGTCACGTGGTAAATGTAAATCATCTTACATTCATAATGAGAATAAAATTAGTTCCCAAGGTTATTGTGCTGCTATGAATCAGATATTTTTCTCTGAGTCTACCCACTGTTCGAATGAGTTCCAAGTAACATCAATCATAAAGTAATCAGATATTAGCTTTCAATCGCCAAGGTTCTTTTTTCATCCTGGAGAATTCCTGTCATAACAAGTGATTCTAAATAAATTGTCCTGATGAGACTTGACCACTCTCTCGAGTCTCAAAAAGATCGATCAACGATCACTAAACCGTTAAGAAATATAGATATTCGGATACACTTTTATTCCTATAGATACGTCACATTTGAGCTGATTTCCTCATCACTGTAGGCCTATAAATTCGATCGAATACTAGAACAAAAATTCAATCAGATGTAGAATCTCAGATATTTGAGGTGAGCCAAATACCATTTGTCGCATTTGTAGCATCACTGTCCGATTGATAACGTAGACTTGATTGTCATTTCCAAAAATAAAACAAGGAAAATACTCAAATCATCTTTTGAATTCGTTCTCGTTTCGAACCATATACGCACAGTTTTAGTCAGCTCCTTTTTTCATTGTCGATGCTTATTTGCTCTTGCAACTCGATTCATTCAACTGTTTTATCGTATCAAAATTTGTGCATCGATAGATAAATGCGGGGATCCTATCATATCTCGAAAAGTATGGTTCGAGAATCGTGAATGTCTGACATCGCTTTTGAAAACAAAATGCGTAGTTCCACGAGGAAACAATGGACCAAAAAAGTTGGTCTTAGATTTTGTTTTAAGTAAACTTTTTCGATTCTATAAATCAGAACATGAACATCTGCCACCACAAAATTTGTTGAAAAAGTTCTTCGAACCCTGGCCCACCATGTTTTGAATTTTTTAATTGTCTTTTTGCGAAATTTTCGTAATTTTTTCACGAAAGTCGTTATGGCTAAAAAAACAACGTTAGATAGAGGGACGCAGTTCGGCGCATCTGAAAGGTGAGCAAAGAACCTATCAAAAACCACTTTGAAACTACGGTTTTCAACTCACCTCGGTTATATATGGGTTCGTATATGGGCGATTCCGCGTAAATTATTTTGCCATTTTTCTCAAAAAGCTATCATTTTCAATTTTCCAAACATTACATTTAAGCCATGTGAAAAGTTGTGTTCTTCACGAAAGAGATAGTTTTAATCTGCTTTTTTGAGTTTCAAGCTTTTTTTTAATAGTTTCAGAATTTGATGATAAAAATCTCAGTTTTCTGCGCATACACAGGAATTTGCGATTCCGAAACCAGTTTTTTTCGAATAGCTGAAGGAATTTCCATGAAACGACCATTTGTTAAGTTCAATTTCGTTGCTTTAAGCCCAGGGCTTGGGAAATTGGAAACTGGTGTGATTAAAATATTCGATGAGATCTGTGAAGGGAAATACTTTTCTTTCTTTTTCCTCATTGAACGTTTCGAGTGAGGCAAAGAAGAACGATGTGATGATAATACTATCTTAATTAATGATTTTTAAGAAGACACACAGAATAACAGATACACTTTCAATATGATGAAAAAAGGTACTTCCCACTTGCACCATCAATATTCCACATCAGATGTTAGAAACGTGAACAATTTTCATCATTCAATGTTAAACTCGAGTCACGTTGACATGACACAAAAACTAATCCAATAGACCCATTTGTAATCACTGAATCATATGAATATGAACTTGAAGTCGCGTGTCACATGGAAGATTTTTCAAATACCTGAGAGCGACTAATGCCATATGATCAAATGGCAATTTTGATGATAGAAAGATGAATTTGTCTTGTAAAAAATGCTACGTCAACGAACAAACTGCGTTCCCTTGTCTTCGTCAATATTTTCGACTCCAGATAATGCTGAGAAAATTTTTGTACATTTTCTTATTCATTTTTGCACCATTTTACATTTACAGAGTTCCACTGAAAGCAAATACACGAATAATGAGCTGGTCAACGATAAAATTTCTGACCATCCTGTCCATATCTGCTATGGCCTTTACTAATACACAAGCTGCAGAAGAAAAATCGCTGAAATCCTTAGCTATTGTGAGTTAAATTGCATGCAACATACATACCTCACCCAATAACTTTTTATCTCATATTTTTCTGTATCGAAAGGTTTTTAGGCATGGAGATCGAACGCCTACCCCGACCGAAATGTATCCAAATGATCCATATTACAAATACAATTTCCCAGGAGGACTTGGTGTATTAACCGACGTAAGTCTCTCTCAAAAATATAGAAAGCATTTCTTAAACTTCAAATAATTCACAGAATGGCAGGGCCAGGGCTCTAAATTTAGGAAAGTCACTTCGAGAGGAATACGATATATTTCTCGACAGTTTTGTGTACTCGGAAAAAACTGTGATTGCAAGGAGTACTGATTCAAATCGAACCAAAGAAACTCTTCGAATTATGCTCAAAGGTTTATATCCTTTACAAAATACTCAAGATCTTCCAGTTACAGTTGTTCCAAATGGTCACGATTCGGTTTTGAGACCTAGAGAGACTCCCGAGTGAGTAGTTTTTGACTTTGACTAGCTCGTTCACTATTTTTTATCCACCAGTGGACGTTATCGTTTCTCAATAATTTGTGATAATTTTCTCAAATTGCATCAGAAAAATCTGAACAATTCTGAAAAATATCTTACACCACAAGGAACATAATGCAACATCAATGCGACATCGAAAAGGAATCATGAGAGAGGAAAATTCAAAATGAAAACTTCTCGAAGTCCTAATTTTCCCATTTTTAATCATTTTCTACCCCAAAATAATATTTTGGTATGGAGAACATCCTTTTTTGGCACCAGGGGCAACTCTATAGTGAACGGGCTAATAGGCAATAACAGCAAGAGTCGACATTTTTTGTTTTATTGAAGCAATTACAGAATTACACTATAATTCTTACGAAAATCGTAGGTACAAAAAGCTGAGTCAAGAATTGAAGAATAACCCTGAGATTGAAGAGAAAATCCAAAAATTTGAAAACTACATGAGCAACTTGACACGTATCACAGGAAAGGAAATTACTACCCCAGATGATTTATCACAATTGTATCATATCCTGAAGGCAGAATCTATGATGGGCCTAGCTCTGCCTGAATGGACAAAAAGTGAATTTCCGACGGGCAAACTTCGGGATGGTGCATTACTATACTACGATTTGTACAGTTTCACGCTGCCTTTGAGAAAATTCAACGGAGGTAAAGTGATGTTCAGCCGATTGAATTCTAGTACTGCTTTGAAAATGTCCAACTTCATGAGCTTATAAGATATTTCATTTAAGAAATTTCTATCATTTGCAGGCAAATTGGTACGAGAATTGGTTGAGAAATTTGAGTCAGTCAAGACAGGAGTAAGCGAAGGAAGAGTACTCCTATACAGTGCTCACGAAGACATCCTAGTTGGTCTCTTGAAGAATTTGAATATCTATGAGCCACACGTACCTGATTATACAAATGCTCTAATTCTTGAGTTTCACGAGACGGAAGATCAGCATTTCATAAAGGTATACGATTTAATGGACATATAAATGACACAGGCTCCCACAAAAAGCTTTCTGATCAGAAAAAGTGGAAGTCGTTCCTGCCGTAGTCTGAGCTGCTGTACACAAATCTCAACTCAGAGGAGCACCTTTCGCTGTCAATTGTGGAGTTATGGCCATATTTATAGGTTACATAAATACCTAGTTATGAGATTCTCCGTTCTAGAGACAGATTAGGACTTTCTACAGCATGACTAACGGCATAATTTTTCTCATTAAATTCAACGGCACAAAGTATTTTCTGGGAATTGTTGTCTATGAAGCTGGAAAAACCCCTAGATGTACGAAGACTGTCTAGGCGAAATGTTTTTATCCTAATAGACCGAAATGGTAACTGGATTAGAACAGGTCGAATTCTGCGTCAAATTTTACGCCGAAATCGTATTTTTCAAGAATTTTACAAATTGCCAGGAGCCAGGAATAAAAGTCAAAGCAAAAACCACTAAGAAAATCACTAAAATCATATACAGCACGCATATACTGATACGGAACCCGATACGTGTGATTTTATCACTCGTTTTCTGCTTTAACCTTTCAGTATCGCTAAAAATCTCGAAAATTCCTGAAAAAACACTTTTAGCGCATAACTTGAGGTAGATTTCTATACCTTCTTCAGCTTTGATTTGTTGATTCACCATTTTGGTCTAAGATAAAAATATCCCGCAGAGGGAACTCTAGCACATCAAGGGTGCCACTCTCACTTTTGCTATATGGAATTTACTTCGCCTCAGACGCAAAATTCATATTAACGTATTCTTGTAACCCATGAAAAATAGCTATAACCGTCAAGGAAAGGTGCTGTTCTGATCACCAATTCAAAATACGTCAAGGCTTGCACCTTTCCTGATCAGACCAGAAAACTTTTTTTGCAATCTTTCGATATTTGGGTGCTTACAAAATAGCAAAAAATAGTATTCGCACCTCGTCCATGAGGTTCCCTGCTTCCGAGCAATTATTTCGACTTTCGCCTGAAACTCAGGCTGAAAACCAATCGCTCAAAAGCGAGCTACAACCTCATAATCTCGGTGCAAAATGTACTAATTTTGTGGGCCTGTGTAATTATCACGATACAATATTAGTAGTTGAAATGAACTTGGAAATCGTAATAAATACGGAATCCTTACACTTGATTTTCCTTTTTCACAGATTTACTACTACAATGGTTTATCAAAACTCTTCGCATTGAAAAAAATCCCACGATGCGATGAACTCTGTGAGTTCAATCAATTCCAAGAGCTATTCAGTGATTTGACTTCTTAGACTGATATAGAATGGAGAATCATACGATACGTGTCCCGATAAGGAATGGTCTAAGAATTTTGGGGATATCATGTTTGATCCAAATTGGATGTTTCCTTACTGTAAAATGCAAGGAAATATTGAAGTCCTGTTGGGATCAAAATATGTCCAATAGTAGTCCATCTTTGATTTGGACGGAATTGTAGACTCTATGGACCATGATCTTCTATTATAAAATTTAATGTAGTGCACATCATTTTCCAAAGTTGGCACAAAATGACATTAAAATAAACAAGCTCATTACGATGGAAAAAAGATCCACATAACTTATTTGAATAATGTTGCAAGAAATTTTTCCTGTGTACAAAACTATAGACTAATGCACATTGGAGGACAGGTAGACCTAATGCCCTTATTAATGAAAATCACATGGACTCAAAACCCTCATGAGTAGTCTATTCGCAAAACAAGTTTCGTTTCACCAATTGTTGTTTTTCAAAAAGGATACTTTTCATTATCATACCTTACAGCTATATTTAAAGGAACTATTGTTGAGTATTTTACATAGATTGGTGCCGCAAAATTCTTGAGAGATAACGTCCAATTTCATCGAGTTGCTGATAAGCGTTCATTATGGTCAGACCTTTCAAAAACTGAGTATTCGAGACTGTCTGTTAAATAATAATCGCTGAAAGAATTAAAGGAGCGTATCTCAAGAACAATTTTGGTGAGAATTATTGTTCGTAGAGGAGAAGGAACATTATGATCTAAACGATGATCATGTGATCATACGGCTGACTCATCTTCGTCTCGGTACAAAAAATACTTCTTGGGGGGTATCTTTTTGACATTTCGAATCGATTAGATCACTGTTCAGAGTCAATACAAGTTGCGATTGAGAAATCAAAACTCTTGCAAATTTCCTAGAACACTTAATTTGGCCCATTTTTGTCTCATTTTTACGAATTAACGCACGTGTTCATACACATTGCATCATAAAAATTAATCAAATTAGACGAGCGAGTCATCTGACGAACGTTTCAATGTAGAACCTCAGACTGATAGAAACTTGTATCATATGAATTTGTACTGAAATAAAAGGTATGTGGATAAAGATGTTCACGTCATCACTCTCTAATTTTATTCCATTCATTTTGCAATAACTCAATTATTATATTGGTATTCTTTATAAATCTTCTTACATGGGAAAATATTCGACACCTACATCCAATGTCATAGTCTAAGTATGGTCCTGTTAATCGAATTACATTGACTTGACTGTCAATCTCTATGAGTTATATTATCAATGCCTATGTTTTAGGATTAATCCGAGATTCCTGGATACTTTTTTTTCTTTGATGGTATTTTTGCCTGTGAATAATTGATCACCTTTCAAGGATTGGAAAAGATCCCAATAGAAAATGTTTGTCACTCAATCCCCAACATTATTTATCTCTTTATACACTAATCACATCATTATCCATAACGTATAGGGTGAGACAATACTCTGACAGAAAAAATGAGACCCTTCATCAACTTTTGCTTCTTCATTTCAATTTTAACCGCAGAATCTAGCAGTCAAAAATCGCTGAGATCTCTAACCGTTGTAAGTATGAAAATAGTTTTAATTTTTCTAACCCTGAATCGTAGGTCTCAAATCCACTATTCTCCGAATAAAGCTTTTCAGGCATGGCGATCGAACACCAAATGCTAATGAGATGTATCCAAAAGATCCTAATTACAACTACAATTTTCCAGGAGGTTTAGGCCAACTCACTCCTGTAAGTTGATTTAGAAACGAAAACGGTACTTAAAATCTCCATTGTACCATATCATTCAATTCAATACATTCATAGGAAGGAAAAGCTCGAGCTTATCGGCTAGGGGAATCGCTTCGGAGAAGATACAATGAATTTCTTGAGGAACTTATTTTTTCACCAAACACTGTGATCGCCAGGAGTACTGACAAAGATCGGACAAAATTGACCTTAAAAATGGTTCTCAAAGGTCTGTTTCCTTCAAAAGATAATCTGAATCTGCCAATTAATGTTGTACCTCGTGATCAGGATATAATTCTGAGTCCTAAAAAGATTCCTGAGTAAGTACCCTAATTCTAACAAAAAGTTTGAACAAAAAAAAATTCCATATTACTATTCATGCCGATAGATGGCGCTTTAATTGCACTGCATATGCGATGGGAGATTATGAACCAAATTTTGGACTCATAGTATATCCACCTCACGTTTCAGACTCAAGAGAAATAAGTCAAGAGAAATTTCATAACATTTCCAGCCAAATGAGTTGTTTCACGCTCAGAAACTCTGGGCAAGTGATACTGCTCGATGCTCACACTAAGTTCAGTTTTTTGCGAGCTTGGATGTGGGAGGCCTCGTTCGATAGGGAATTCCAATTCACATGCGTGATACTATCTGATGTTGGCCAAAACTGTTTTGTTATTGAGAATTAAATTAGAATAATTGAGAATACGCTCTGTCTCGACAAATATTATTCTATTCAAGTTTTTCTCAGCTTTTAATGCACGAAATGCCATGAAACTTTGCCTAATCTCGTGATATGATATTTTAAAAACGCGATACTATCTGGGCAACTCATTCAATAACAATAAAAGCGTATAAACAATAATTCCGCTCTCAGAATCATTGCGTGTAGCCGCAACCTGAAAGTACGCCGGTGCGTGTCTGGTTGCGGTTCTTAGGGAACTCCGACCTGTCCTCAAGATATTATTTGACCATTGTAGGAAAGTCTGTGGCCTGCATAACTTTTTACACTCTTTGATGTTTCCCAGATACAAGAGGCTGCGACAGAGTATAAATAATATCCCAGAGGTATCAAAAAGGATCGAGGACTTTCAAGATTTCATGAAGGAGCTAACATCTGCTACAGGGAAGGATATCTCAACTCCAGAGGATATGTACTCTCTTTACCACATTTTGAAGGCTGAATCATCCATGAACTTGGATCTCCCTCAATGGACTAATAAGATATTTCCAAAGGGAAAACTTTTCGATGGTATCATGTTGGCTTACGATTTGCTCAGCTACAATCTGCCTATGAAGAGATTGAATGGAGGTAAATTACACGACGCCTGAAAATTTTATGTCATAAATAAACCATGAGTATCTTACTTGAATCTTCAAGAAAATTTGAATTTTGAACTTTCAGGAATATTTTTGAAAAAATTCATTGAAGAAGCTAAAGCGATGGAAACAGATAGGATCAGGAAACAGAAAAAAATTTTCCTTTACAGTGCCCATGAAGATATTCTGGTTGCTATTTTGAAAAATTTAAATATTTATAAGCCACATGTGCCTGATTATACCAATGCTCTCGTTCTCGAGTTTCATGAGAAGAAGGGTATCTTTTATGTCGAGGTATACATTCGTATATTCTTATGTACAGGGTGCTCGAAGAGTAAGTACCCAAACCCCCTCCTGTTTCTTTCAAAAATGGTTAGAAATTATCGCAAAGAGCCCCGGAAGATGTATCCTCTGATTTTGAGGAGAACGTCCGATGGTGATTTTGGTTAAACCTTGGAAGTTATTTTCAGGGTCATCTAAAGGTCAACCTGAATTCTTTTAATGGAAATATCTACTTTCGGCGTGTGGTTTTTGATAGAACGTGAAAAAGTATAAGATTTCTGTCCGGTTCATATTCCCATTCACTCGACCCGGATAGAATGGATACAGGCCAATACCGATAGACGATAGCCTTTATAGCTACAAGAACGAGTGTCCAATCAGAGACTTTTCGAGATGAAAGTTGCATGGTATCAAAGCCAAAATGAAGTCGTGACCCTGGATGCCATTTCCGAATTCATTTGGAGGTCAACTCGGCTTTTTTGCGCGAAAACGCCTACTGCCAACCTAAAGCCCCAAAGCAGAAACTTTCAAACAAACATTTTCCGACATAACGCTTACTCTTCAGGCCACGGAGTTCAGCATTTACCAGTATTGATCTTAATTTATTTCGCTTAGGGTCAAGTTAGATATGAGAATATCTCCAACAAAAATCATTTTCCACGTTAAAATTGTGATAACTTAACTCGTCCCCTTTGAATGATAAATAATTCTTGAACATAATTCGATCTGGGAGGACTAGGTTTGTCATGCAAATGATGTTATAGCATGATTTTTGTAGATGGATATATTGGCAACGTTTCGTCAACTGGTTTTGTTGACCTCATCAGGCTGTAATTCAAACAACACTTTAAATATCACATGGTCAAAAAACACTGACACAATCTGAACGTAATATCACACTCATGATTACCTTTCTTGTGAACATTTTTCTTTAGAAAAGATTATCAAACTTTAAAGGGTTGTTCCATCGTTGTAGACAACTCGTCATACATCACTAATATCACACGGCGCAGGCTAATGATACATATAGAAATCGACAGATATGACCACGTGAGCTATGTTGGGTTAGAAAGGGGGAAGAAAGAGAGGAGAAAGAGAGCGCGAGCGAGCGAGAGAGAGTGAAAGAGAGAGAGAGAGAGAGGGAGATAGAGAGGAAGAAAGAGGAAAAACACAGGTAAGAGAGAGATGGAAATAGATATAAAGGACTGAGAGGGGCAGAGGAAGAGAGAGAAAGCGAGAGAGAGAGAAAGAGAAAATTCGACTAGATGCTTTAGTAGTAATGAACCATCACTTTCCAAGCTATTTTAAAATATTTGAATATATTTTATTCAGGTGATGAATGTCACTTTGATTTTTATCAACCAAGACCACAAGAATATCAATTTAAATAAAAAGTGACATTCATCACCTGAATAAAATATATTCAAATATTTTAAAATAGCTTGGAAAGTGAGGGTACATTACTACTAAAGCATCTAGTCGAACTCTATTCTCTTTCTCTCTCTCTCTCTTTCTCTCTCTTCCTCTGCCCCTCTCAGTCCTTTATATCTATTTCCATCTCCCTCTTACCCGTGGTTTCCCTCTTTCTCCCTCTCTATCTCTCTCTCTCTTTCTCTCTCTCTCTCCCTCGCTCGCGCTCTCTTTCTTCTCTCTTTCTTCCCCCTTTCTAACCCAACATAGCTCACGTGGTCATATCTGTCGATTTCTATATGTATCATTAGCCTGCGCCGTGTGATATTAGTGATGTATGACGAGTTTTCTACAACGATGGAACAACCTTTTAAAGTTTGATAATCTTTTCTAAAGAAAAATGTTCACAAGAAAGGTAATCATGAGTGTGATATTACGTTCAGATTGTGTCAGTGTTTTTTGACCATGTGATATTTAAAGTGTTGTTTGAATTACAGCCTGATGAGGTCAACAAAACCAGTTGACGAAACGTTGCCAATATATCCATCTACAAAAATCATGCTATAACATCATTTGCATGACAAACCTAGTCCTCCCAGATCGAATTATGTTCAAGAATTATTCATTTTCCACGTTGTTCCAGAATGTGAGGTCGAAAGTAGATGTTTTCACTTCAAAATTTTGAACTGATCTCCACTCGGATCTCCAAATGACCTTGGAAATGACCCTCCAGCGTCAAATCTAAAGCCACCCTCAAACATTCCTCTCAACATGAGCGAACTTGTGTTCCAGGATTTTTTGCGAATCTCAACCATTTCCGAAAAAAACACGGACTGAGAGCTCCTTACTTTTGGGCTACCCTGTATGTTGATGAGCCCGTGCAAAATTCAGAGACAGAAGATTCAAATGACTTTTTTATCCACAGATTCTCTACTATAATGGAATATCAGGTGCTTATACAACACAGCAGATTCCTGGTTGCAAAAACTTTTGTCGATTTGATAAATTTATCGAACTCCTTAGCGATGTGATACCTTCGAAAAGTAGCTGATCTCATTCAATGAGGAGAATTTGAACTGAAGAATCTGAAAAATTGAAAGACTTCTCCAAAAATGATGCAAGAAAAATGCTTGCATGATATACCTCACATTTTATTGGGCTGATATCACTCATGAATATTCGTCAGGAGCTCGCTAAGATGCTCAAAGATCAGTATCTGGAATTTTGCGTTTAATGCCAGATGTATTCTAAAATTTTTCATTCAGCCCTCATCAATAAAACATGGCCCGTGCTGATAAACCTAATAATCTGCTGATTGTCTGAATAATAATGACTAGTTATTATCATATCAATCGTGACTAATCAGGTCGAAAGAAGGGAATTTAGTGATATAAATGAATCAGGTTAAATAATGAATAGAGTCTTATCCTTTCTCTTCTGGATCATTACCAACGGAGCCTGTTTGAGGAGTACTGATAGAGTAAGTGCAAATTATTGATGGCTGTCTTAATTACCGAGACTCTTTCATTCGATGAAACAATAAAAAAGTTTTTCTAAATAGATACGGTTTGCCTATACGTCCGTAGACGCGTAAGAAAACTGCTGATTCTGGAAGCCGAGCTGAAGCTGATTCTGAAGCGTGTTCATATTGGCAGCTTTCTGTCACGATTTCAGCGATGTTATATCGCACCGGCGCGGGCGTCGCGCATCGCACATCGCAAATCGCGCACCAGTCCGCGCGTACTGAGGTCGGGGAAAATTTTTTCACGACAGCCCCTGACGCGCTTGTGACCTACCTTATGATACTATTGAAAATGCATTTAATCTATTTTCCAACTTATTGAAAAGTCTCAAATGATCAGCTTTTATTCGACATTTTGATTATTGACGCGAGCTGATCATTTAGAAGCTCGACTGGAAGAAATCGGACCGCTTCTACTATCAGTTTGTTAATCAAAATGATACCAAGAGCGGTCCGATCTCTTCCATTCAAGTTTCTAAATGATCATTTTTGCATCAAAAATCAAAATGTCGAATGAAAATTCATCACTTGAGACTTTTTAATAAGTTGGAAAATAGATTAAATAAGTTTAAATTAGTACATTACGCAACTAGGGAGTAAAAGAGGGCGAGTCCCTCCCGGATGGATATTAGCGCTCGAGGCGTAGCCGAGAACTAAAAACCACTCATCATAGCTCTCCTGCCGGATGGGGACTGCGTTACCATTACTCCCCGCTGAGAAGAATTTTTTAGTTTTTTTTTATTTGGTTATTTAATGACGCTTTTGAGCACTAAAGCGCTATTCAGCGTCTACAAGAATATACAAAGAGAGCAAGGCTCTAACCAATAATGAAAATAACAATAATATTAAGAAATAAATCTATGGAGACATATGATACAGTGATTTTTCACACATTAAATTCACAGTTGCGGAAGAATTTGATCATACATTTGCACGCTTCAATGTTAGGTTGGGATACAATAGTTTGTACATTATGAACATTTTTGAGACCCAAAGACCGTAGATCTTTGAGGAATGCAGCCGAGAAGTATGCCCGCGTAGCATGCCTCACGTTATCTCTGGTGCCCATTTTATATGCGTTTCATCTCGCTTGTCGTTCACTGTTTCTCATTCTTTAGTCTTCAATTTTCGCTTCTTCTGTCTTCCTTCTTCGTCTCTCGGCGTCGTTATCGGGCTGGTGTCACGCACTTGTTTAGTGACCACAGCGGGAACTACAGCTTCAGAGTTGTTTTCCTTTTCTTCTTTCCCATAATGATCACGAGTTTGATATATACCTCGCGATCTCGCCCAAGGTCACTTGATGGTTCACGGGCATTCGATCGACCAGGTTCTCTGGAGTGAGCCAGTATCTTAATAACTCCTCTAATGCGATGCGCTCTATCCTCGTGTCACTGCACTAGAAGAGCGCGTGCTTAGAGTTGTCCCAGTCGACCCCGCACATCTGGAATTCCGGTATATCACGTTTCTTGAACCTCATAAGATAGGCTCCGAAACAATCATGGTAACTTCGAGGTTAGGTGAGCCAGTAGTTGAGCTCTCCGTTCATCCATTTACCAATTTCAGGGATCAGCCGGTAGTCCAAGCCTCTTTACGTTCTACTCGAGCTGCCTCTCATTGATTGTGGTGTCTCTCTCCCGAGTTTTCAGTGCCTCCCTGTGAGCTTTGGTCAGTCAGCTCGTCAACTTCAGTAGCTCCTTTTTTCTCCTAGAGTTGTATTACCTTCTCTTAAACAAGCTGGCTTATCAGCGAGAGTTTAGCCAGAACACATTCTGCATCTCATGACTTAGCGCGGTATGCATTGACAGCACGCTCAGCTGCTTCCGACTGCATTGAGCCAAACTGGGCTCATTTTCTTGTCGATGAATATTCTTTTGGTCACGCACCCCCAGATCGTTGCTCTGTAGTACAGTAATCGTGGAGAGGCTGAGGCAGTCGCTACATACGCTCGTTTGAGGCGATTCTGAGACAGTGACATTCTTCAAAGGTCGGCAATTCTACCGACTAATACTTTCACTCTCATTGTGGAGCCTAGCGGACAACGGCCGGTATATGATACCCGAAGTCTATTACATCTATGTCTATGGTCTAGATCAGAATTGAAAATCGACCTGCAGGCGTCGCAGTGCAGCATCGATCGTTCCCGCTTTTGTAGCTGCTTCCTGGACAAAACATGCGTAACTGAACTTGTGGTCTAGCCATAACTCCAGATACTTGTTTCCCCGTTCCCCCGGAGACCAGGCACAGGGATCTCGCAGCCACCTTCACGCGACACACATGTATTGCGCTCATGCTCGATCGCCCCACGAGAGACGGCGACCGTCCACATAACCTCTTCAATATGTAAGAATTTTCACGCGATGCTGCTGCAGTGCCAAGCTTCAGAAGTCCTGATCAAATCATGAGAAACTCGAAGCTAGTCATCATTGTTTTCTTTTACTGTGAAAAAACGCTGGGTATCAATGTAGTACTGCAAGTGTTGATCATAAACTGAGTTATGTTGACATTTGCATGGCATGAAGGTGGCCGCGAGATCCCGGTGCCTGGTATCCGGGGGCACGAGGAAACTTCTTGTCGAGGCTCTATTCGGAGCAGTATTCTTGCCGCATCGAAGAGGAACGTCGGAGTCTTGTGTCTCCTCTTTCTGGTATCTGCTTGTGGATTACCGAGTTGAAAACAGAGGAGTCTCGTATCTTTCAACTACGAGAGTGCGTGCCATGTGATCTTACTGTGTGACTACGCACATGCCGCAAACAGTCGTGCAGTGGACTCTCTAATCATAGGATTCACAACAGTGGACGGCTCCAGTATAAGACCAAGAGCAGACAGAACACGATTCACAAATGTACACAGTCGATTGTATGAACCCCAAATAGCTCCAGAGCTCAAGAGAAAAAAAGTCTGCGGAGCAAAATGTACACGGTTGCATAAATCGGTATCGAGTAGCATCGTGATCTACTTTTTGCAGACTTTTGTCTCAGTGATACAAAAAAAACATAATACCCCGTGAATGAGAGTGCGCATCAATTAACACAATCCAAACCATCAGTTGTTAAGGGGATGTCGGAGTCCTATCAATATTATACAGTTACCGACATGGTCGAGTTTTCGGATTTCTCGATGAATTTTTGAGATATCAAAAATCTAACAAGTAACGCCGATTCTATGAGCCATACAGAATCGACGTTACTTACTAGGAGAGGTCATCACATCCGGAACACGGATTTGGCTTAAACTCTGGGAATAGTCTTCTTTTAGTGCAAAAAGACGATATCCAAAATTACAGACCCTAACGTTCAAGCATTTCCGAGCTACGTCTAAAAACATCAGCATTGTCCATATGGGCCCATGTTAAAAATTATACATATAGGTATACCAGCAATGCTAATGTCCTTGGCTGTGGCTCGGAAATGCTTGAGCGTTAGGGTCTATAATTTTGGGTTTCATCTTATGGCACTAAAAGAAGACTATTTCCAAAGTTTCAGCCAAATCCGTGATCCGGATGTGATGACCTCTCCTTGTTAGTAGAATCCCGATATCTCGAAAATTCATCGGGAAATCCGAAAACTCGACAATGTCGGTATCCGGTATTCTCTTAACGCGACTCCGTGAGCCTGCTTTCTTTTCTTCCAATTCCAATCCCTTTCGCTTTATTTAAATTCAAATAATATATAATGAGGTTCCCAAAATATTCTGAGGTTTTTGGTTTTCACAGATTTGCAGAGCAATATGAGCTTGTACGTGTCAAATATTCTAATCAGTGTCTTTGTCTCATTTGTGATTTATACCATGGAATGCGAGAGTCAAGAATCATTGAGATCATTGACCGTTGTAAGTGAATATATCCAAACATTGTGAGGTACAGAATTTCTTTATCTCTTCAATTAAAATTGTCGAATTCTCACGGCAGGTATTTCGTCATGGTGATCGAGCTCCTCTCAAAGATGAGATGTATCCAAATGATCCCAATCGCAATATCTCCATGGAATTTCTCGGGCACCTGACTGAAGTAAGTATTGGATTTGCAATCAACGCTTTTAATACGATAAAAATCGCAATGTATCCTTCAATTCGAAAATATGCTCACGAAAATCATCTAACAAATTCGCTATGATCGAAGTGAGTCATCCCCACATCTTGCTTCCATAGAATGGCAAAAATAGGTCACTTCATTTGGGAAAACTACTCAGAGAAAGATATGAAGGATTCTTGGAAGCTAACATTGATGACTCGACAAAAGTAATGACCGTCAGTAGTACTGATACTCAGCGTACCATAATGACTCTGAAAATGGTACTCCGAGGCTTGTTCCCTTTATATATCACTCAGGATTCGTCAATCAAAATTAAGCCAGTGGATGAAGACAGAATCCTCGCACCCCGAAATACTCCTGAGTAAGTTATTATTTCAATAGAGATTTGAATATGTCTTTGAGCTATTCTAAATTTGAACTGGATAGTGAGATCAATATGGTAAATAGGGAATACAATGATTGATTTTCATAGTTGACAAAATCATAGATCAGATGTGACTACAAGGTACTCAAAATATTGCTAAAATTACATTTTTGTGTACCACGTGAAAATTTCGATTTCTTCCAGATTCAAGAAAATGCGAGAAGAATTAGACAACCTTCAGGAAGTGAAAGAAAAAGTTGATGAATTTCAAGACTTCATGAGCCAGCTTAGCAAATTGACAGGAGCAAATATCACAACAGCAGAAGATATGTTCCATCTTTATCACAATCTGAGATCCGAGACATTTTTAAATTTGACACAACCTGAATGGGCAAAGGATTTATATCCTAGAGGAAAACTTTACGATGGTATTCTGCTTGCTTATGACTTGTGGAGTTACACATTACCAATGAGGAAGCTTAATGGAGGTAAACTGAATTCTTGCCTAGCTCCTACAAGTTCGCTGCATACGAATGTAACATTTCCTTTTATAATTGGTCCATAGGAGCTTTTGAATCGGTCATGATAATCATTGAAATTCATGAGTAACTAATGTTTTTATGCATACTTTTACTTTCCACTCTTCTCCCAAGGCGCGCTACTCGAAAAGTTGATTGAAAACATGAAAATGGAACGAATCAACATCAAAAACTACCCGAAATTACATTTGTACAGCACTCACGAAGACATCATCGTAGCTCTATTGAAAAATTTGAATATTTATAAGCCACACGTTCCTGATTTTGCGAATGCTCTCATTTTCGAATTTCACTATGTCAACGCCAAATACTACGTCAAGGTACAAAATATCGTTACATCATCAACTAAATATTGTTGTTTCTCATTTGACAAACATTTTAGTCGTATTAAAACTAACAACCACCTTTTTTATATTTACAGATTTATTATTACAATGGGTTATCAGGAGTGTTTTCATTGCAGCAATTGCCAAATTGCGATGAGTTCTGCAAACTTTCAAAATTTGAAGAATTATTAGGAGATCTGATATCCGAATGAAATATAAAGATCTGAGAGACTCACTTGGTAGACATATGGAAACATATATATTATTATCATGAGTTTGATGTGTCTTTAATGTTTCAAGCATAATATTGTAAGTTGTTTGCGCTATTCATACATAAATTCACCCCAACAATATGTGGAGTATCATTACAAAATGACGGATTTTACAAAATATCTTCTCTCCTTGCCCGTATCACACACTCACAGTGCCATTTGGAGTTTACATAGATACAGACCCTGGGACATTTTTAGTTTATTTTCCGCTAATATTTGTCATGTATATCGAATGTCAAACTGATAGCAGTATTTGGGAAAAAGTTCCGTTTCAATCAAGTATTTACAGTCTCAAAGTATCGATCAATTTAATCATCAGAAAATATGATCAGCATCAAGTGGGTAATTTTGATCTTATAAAACTTTGACTCAGATTTTTTCAATTCTTAGTACAGAAAGTCAACGAATTCTCTGAAACTGATCCCCCAAAAATACACAGGTATACTCAAGAAAACATTATTCAATTCGCAAATAAATTTTTGATTTCATGTGAAAGTGTGCATCCACATCTTTTAAACCATTTCATATAAAAATATTTGTCTATTTCTTGAGACTCCAAATAGCTATTTTTAAGTCAATAGTGTCAAAATCTGCATAGTGATTCAGAAGATGTTTTCCATTTAAGAATCGAACTCGGAAAACATGAGGTTGACCTCTCGTCCTACACTTGAAGCAAATAATGAATGCAAGGTGTTAGTTTTGAGAAGACAATAATTTGTTTCGAAAAAATCAGAGCAAGATTTAAAAAAAAGAATCGGCTATGATTTTTTCGTCTAATTTCCATTAGAGCCTTCAAAATTTATAGACTTGGTGGATTGGTATTGTTTCAACATTCGCTATCAATCTGACATCTAAAATTTAATAAAGAAATTATTAATTAAAACACATGAGCTGGAAGATCTTCCCGCGATTTAACGAGGTTTCTATTTTTATTAAGCAACATTAGGATCATCTGGAATGGTTTCAAGTCAGTGCAATCGAGCGTGACCTATCCATTCTGAAAAATGTTGCAATCAAAATGCCATTTCATCGAAGTAGTCCTCCAGAATGAAAAATTGAAGTCTTATCCTGAAGTATCACGATGCTCGAGCAGCGATATATTTATGCGTATTGCTGTCAGATTCATGAAACCAGGAAAAAGTTTCACAAGTGAACATCCTGCGATAAAGGCTCTTAATTGGTCATACATAAGATAGCATGAAATGCGTCGACAAGTTCAGATAACTGTTATTGAAGAATGGTGTAAGCAAATTGGGGTCTGAACATTCAAGTTTTCGATTCGAATGAAACACGGAATTGGATTTAACCAAATCACGAAATTCTGAACGAAATGCAGGTAAGATATACTTATAGATAAATAGTAATTTCACAGTCTAAATCAACGTCATCCTAGTGGCGCAATGACTTCCATGCGAGACTGGGAATATTATCTTATTATGAATCCCTCAACTCTTGTTAAATATACGATACTTCTACAGTTGTGATATCAATAATCATGATTCCAGATGAGAATGAATCTGAAGAAAGTTATCCCCTTAGTCTTCACTTATTTTATCTACATAAAGTTTGGAAGTACAGAAAGTCATAGCTCAACGCTGAAATTACTGATTGCAGTAAGTCTAATAAATACGGATAGAACTTCTTACTCATTTTCATAACTCTATATGATCATGAAAAATTATTCTACAGGTTGTTAGACATGGCGATCGTACGCCAGCTCTCAGTGAGGCCGAATTATTTTTAAATTATGGCTTGTATCCTGTCGAATATGATCAACTTACAAACGTAAGTGATACAGTTTATTCTAACCACGACCCTTTTCCCCTTTCATGGACAAAAAGTACAAATATATTGTCCATAGATGATTTTTGTAAAACTGAGATAATGAGTTAAATGATTGACTTGACATATTTTCTTGAAAATTATAAAACAGAGAGGAAAACTTCGAGCTTACGAAGTTGGAGAATCGCTTCGAGAACGATACAACGATTTCTTGGGTGACATATACTCACCAAAAGATGTATTTGCAGAAAGTTCGAATTTTGATAGGACAAAAATGAGCTTGCAACTGATTTTTGCCGCTTTGTATCCTCCAAAAAGTGTGCAAGTCTGGAATGATGATTTGAACTGGCAGCCTATTTCTTTTTTTCATACTATGGATAATGATACGTTGCTGAACCCTGGTGAAAATACCGAGTGAGTTCATCAGAAAAACTATACTAACTAGAACCATCGATGAGGAACCTCCACAAAATTTTCTATTCTTATTCACGAAAAGACTGTTCTATGAGACTGTCGAATAATTCACAAAAAAGAATTCTGATCAATTTTCGAACGAGAAAAATTACAACTGAGATGGACGAATTTGAACTGTATCTTGAAACCAAAAGTCGGATAGAAATTTTGTTATGTCTAATCCCATCTTATCCCACCTTGAAACAAGTTGCCAAGCAAAATAACATCAACTTGAATCCCTTAGGTTTGAAAACGAGAGAAAGAGGCTGTATCAAGAATTTCCTGAAATCAAAGCTCAGATTGATGATTTTGATGATTACATGAAAGAATTGTCCGACCGCACGAGTAAAAATATTTCTAGAGTGGATTTATTATTTCGCCTGTACGGAGGTCTTATGGCTGCAACATCTATGAACCTATCCATGCCCGAAAGTGTAAGGACTATTCTCACAGATGAAAAATTCTTGGAGGCAGTCAACTTATACATGAAAATTACTAGCTATACCAAGAAGATGAGGAGATTGAATGGAGGTATGATACTATACAGTAAAACCTCCTAAGTGAAACACATCCGTAAGTGGAATCACTCTATAATAACCAAGATTTGAAAAATCTCCCTAAAAGAGCAGATTTTTTTAAAGCAACAGGTGTTCCAGAATATTTTATGCATTCATACGTCCTTCATTTGTGAGCAAGCATTGCAAGATCCACTTTTATTTGACGGTTCATCATACCTCCGAAGATAATTATATAAATTTCTTTCTTTTGAATAACTGAACAGGAAATCTATTGGAGCAAATTATAGAGAGGATGAAAACGGTAGAGAAAAATTTGACAAAAAATTATGAGAAATTTGTGCTCTATAGTGGTCACGAATTCACTGTCTACGCTCTGCTGCAAAATTTGGGAATACCCCAAACCCACGTGCCTGATTTTTCTAGTGCAGTTCTTTTAGAACTGCATGAAATACAAAATCGTCACTATGTGAAGGTATAGTTCCATGAAAGATTATCGATACAGTTCTGGCTTTTACTCATTCTTCTGCATGAAATGGTGGTTTAGGTCTTTTACTACGATGGCTTAAGTAGACAATTCACGGTTCAACAACTCCCAAGTTGTGGCGAGTCTTGTACTTTGGATGACTTTGAACGATTGGCAAACGATTTAGTGCTGTCAGATGACCAAGAAACAGTAGGTGAGTGTATGTGTCGTTCATCGAAGATCATTATTTATGAATGCAGTCTGAAACACACATTTTTGTACTTGGATATTTTGTAATGACATGATCAAACTTCAATGGTATATTTCGATACAAGGGCGTGATGACTTTTTTTGCGTTCGAATGATGGGTTTCCGGACTGATCCATAGGCGAGGTTCGAGATCATCATGAGGATGTAAAGGGTAGATTTTTTTCCCGTGTGTCGCACTATACTTTTTAACAATTATCAAGAATATAGTTCATAAACTTTTAGTGAAAGTCGGCAAAGTGTGCGCAAAATACGTTTTTTGATCGTCTGTGCGCGAATGAATCATTTGCACACTGTTTGTCGCTCATTTTGCTCAGAGAAGATCAAAATAGTATATTATGATACAAGGGCGCAAACGACGGTTTTCGCACTTCGAGTGACTTTTTTTTAGGCCCGAGCCGCAGGCGAGGGTCTAAATAGTCACGAGAAAGCGAAAACCGTTGCGCCCGAGTATCATACTATGTTTTTTGATCTCCTGTGAGCAAATGAACAGCGACAAACAGTGTGCAAATGACTCATTTGCGCAAAGACGATCAAAAAACATAGTATGATACTCGGGCGAAACGGTTTTCGCTTTCTCGTGACTATTTCTCGGGCCTAAAAAAGTCACTCGAAGTGCAAAACCATCGTTTGCGCCCTTGTATCATAATATGTAGACTATTTATGCACAGTGTATCAAAAACGTAATTTCATTACCCTAACCTAAAAATACCGCGTTTGAATAGGATTTTAGGGTTCTCGTAATGAAAAAATATATCCGCACCTCGCTTACAAGCCCATTTTGGGCACTGGAGGACATGTCTGGCTCGCTTCGCTCGACAGACAAACTTTCCTAGTGCCCAAAATGGGCTACTGCGCTCAGGACGGAAATATACTATTCATGCACGTGGAGGGATTCTGTCTTGGCTATAGATATGGGAAAAGTCAAATTTTCGTCAAATTTTTCTCATGAACTGCCGATTTAAAATAAATTATGGGATTATCGTACAAACTATGTTGCAAACCAAAATTTTCTCAAGAGTTTGCAAGAGAATTCGCAATACTTGTGGTCGCTACGGGCACAAAAACGTCATAACTTGATTTTTGTGTAAATATTTCAGACACTCAGTGAGAGCATTGTCCGATAGATTTTAGCACGAGTGCCTTGGATGGTATCTCATCGCAAGTATACGGATACAGTGTTGAGCATGATCTTTGGTGAACTCAGGAGCACTCACAATTTTTTTGGGATATTATGAGGAAGCAAATTTTGACTCACCCAGACAACACTCCGAGAATCAGATTCATGACGAAGAATGCACCGAGAATCACCAATGATACGAAGTACATCCACTGCCAAGTGCTGCCCATTGCATCTTCAATCTGTGTTGAAGAAGAATTAATTTCACATGCTTCTAAGCTATAATTATTTTGATTGCACGAATAAAACGAAAAAACCAGTTATGAGGTCCGCCGGCAGTTTGCTGAATAGTTGAAGTTATTATGTTTGTTTTGGTTCTTATGTATACATATTTTATCTATATTGGATTTTCATTTATCCATGAGAATTATCATGTATTTCTGATTTATTGAAATGGTGCACCGCTATACGGCAAGAAGGAAACTATGCTTTGTTAAACTTTGTAATGGGCTACATAGCCCGTATATTGATAAAATAAAAAAATAAAATAAAAATATAAAATAAAAAAACGGAATTAGAGTGTTATCTTTATTTTTCAATGCCTCGTGCTCGAATAAATGAGTCTAATTCATTTCAATCCTTAATGGAGCAATCATCCCAAGTATCTCTCCTACGTGGATTCATTCATTCTAGTAATTTTTGTACCCGCACAAATGAGGGGTACCCGATCTATCAAAAACCAAAAATCGAGTTCCTAATTGTTTTTTTGGAGCCTGAAAAGGACCGTTATTAGAGTTTTTGTGCCATTTTTATTCCTAAAGGGGAATGTCGATCATTCTATCCTCAAGGTGTCTTCTTTGAGTTTTATGATTTCTGAAGTATGTACCGTGTATCAACGTGGTATGAATACACTTCTTACTCGGAAAAGAGATGTAAGGAATCAAGTTACCGTATAGAGAACATCGGTCCAACCTTCAAGAGTAACGCATTGGAAAACTGTCAGCATGGCGAGGCCAAAGTTGTCAAAATTTGTGATACCAAAGTTGGGTCCAGCCCAATAACGCTTTGTATCGCAGATCCAGTCCTCGCCGAGTTTGCTGCACTGATAACCATTGTTACCGCATGGATGAGGATCGTCCCACATTTCGCCTATAAAGAAATTTTCATAGATAACATACTTTGTACATCAATCGTAACTCGAGTATGTGTAGGAACTCAGTCCCTAGATAATAATGTTTTTTTCTGGTCAAAATCACCTTCTCTTCTATTTTCAGCTTGATCTTGATAATAACTTGTTTTCTATAACACTCAGAAAAAGTTGAAAAATAAATTGAGATGTCATGAATCTCACGGTGACTCGATGATTTTCAAGTTATAATTAACTCGAGAATACTACCTAAATCTAGGGGTGCTCTTCTATAAGGGTGCGTCCACAAATGATGCATATGAGGCAATAAAATGCAGCAACTTTATTCCTGCTCCGAGGTAAAAATGATTCAACTTTTAATGAACCTCTGAATCAGATTATCGTTGTCTTAACTGCATAACGACCCGCATCAAAGCTTTCTGTAGAATATACTCTCCACAAAATTCCTCTTTTGACATCCTTAGTAGGACAAGATAGTTACCCGTGACATTGTTCCAGCAAGTTGAATGAAGTTTCCCGGAGAATAGCTCGAGTCCGATTATGGCGTAGATGATAATCACGAAAATGACGAGCAAGGCTATGTGTAACAATGGGACCATAGCTCTCAAGATTGAGTTCAACACCACCTGCAGACCTGTATTGGATAGATTATAGACATTATGAATTGTGTGTATGCGACATTTTGTCTTATTCAGGGTATTTTTCATGTTTTGGTGTAAAGGATATTTTAGTTTTATCCATCATATCGATTAATTTTCATGACAAATTTGACTCATAGTCCTTTTGTGACAAAGGTGGTAATGTCAAGTTGGTCGAAATTGACCGAAAATTTCTGAAAGCAAAGTCTCTGCGGTTGACTTTCTTCACTTGATATGACATGTCACGACAGTGCACGCCTGATGAGGGTATATGATAAACGTCTTCAATTGAAAAAGATCGATATCATAATTTTAATGCTGACTAATTTTTGACTCTATGACGAATCTACTGATCAACATCTGAAAGAATTCAGATGATCTTCCAATTGTGAACCAATCAAGACCCATAAGACATTGTAATGGAACCGCTTACCGTGAATATGAAAACTAACGATTTCTAGAATACCCGAGCTAACTTCAAAAATACCAATAATTTTGCCTCATTACGTCGGAATTTTAAGATGACAGGCCAATAAGGATTTTTCAAAGGTGATATAAAACTTTCGACCTTCAGCTCTGGAAATTGATACGGATGAATGTTCAGTTATTGACTTCTGAGAATGAACTCAAAATCTCAAAAGGTTCGCATTGTACATCGTCCCTCTTACGAGGAGCATTGAGATTCTAAGAACAATGTAAAACTTTTTCTCAGTGGAGATTTGTAATCGAGAAACTAAGCAAAAAGTCTCGATCTACCACTCGGGTCGTCACTCGCGATTGGGTACCTAAGCGAAGAACTATGATCGGGTAATTAAGCAACTCCATCACGAGCTACTCTAACAACTTTTTACATGGGTACCCAATCACGAATCTTGCCCTGAGAACCTGATTCAAACTACTAGGCCGAGTACTCGATCTCAACCACTCACCGTGATTGAGCTTTCGAGCCAAGATGAGGGATCGAGTCGTCGAGGTGGTATTCCAACCAGGTATTCGAGCCTAGGTTCGTAATCAGGAACTTGAACTAAATTTTCCGAACCAGAAACTCAAGCCAAGACTCGTGATCGAGTACTCAATCACGAGCATTTAGTCACGAGTCTTGGCTCGAGGACCTGGCTCGGACTAGAGGCTCGAGTACTTGGTACTTAGCACGAGCTTTACCTTGAGCACTCAATCACGAGTCTTACCCCAAGTACCTGATTCGGACTACTAGCCCGAGTACTCGATCTCAACCACTCACCGTGATTGAGCTTTCAAGCCAAGATAAGGGATCGAGTGGTCGAGCTAGTATTCCAAACCAGGTATTCAAACCTAGGTTCGTGATCAGGTTCTCGGACTACTGGTCCAAACCAGGTACTCAAGCCAAGACTCGTGATCGAGTACTCAATCACGAGCATCTAGTCACGAGTCTTGGCTCGAGGACCTGGCTCGGACTAGAGGCTCGAGTACTTGGTACTTAGCACGAGCTTTACCTTGAGCACTCAATCACGAGTCTTGCCCCAAGTACCTGATTCGGACTACTAGCCCGAGTACTCGATCTCAACAACTCACCGTGATTGAGCTTTCAAGCCAAGATAAGGGATCGAGTGGTCGAGCTAGTATTCCAAACCAGGTATTCAAACCTAGGTTCGTGATCAGGTTCTCGGACTACTGGTCCAAACCAGGTACTCAAGCCAAGACTCGTGATCGAGTACTCAATCACGAGCATCTAGTCACGAGTCTTGGCTCGAGGACCTGGCTCGGACTAGAGGCTCGAGTACTTGGTACTTAGCACGAGCTTTCACTTGAGCACACAATCACGAGTCTTGCCCCGAGTACCTGATTCGGACTACTAGCCCGAGTACTTGATCTCAACCACTCACCATGATTGAGCTTTCGAGCCAAGATGAGGGATCGAGTTGTCGAGGTGGTATTCCAAACCAGGTATTCAATCCTAGGTTCGTGATCAGGTTCTCGGACTACTAGTCCAAACCAGAGACTCAAGCCAAGACTCGTGATCGAGTACTCAATCACGAGCATCTAGTCACGAGTCTTGGCTCGAGGACCTGGCTCGGACTAGAGGCTCGAGTACTTGGTACTTAGCACGAGCTTTGACTGGAGCACACAATCACGAGTCTTGCCCCGAGTACCTGATTCGGACTACTAGCCCGAGTACTCGATCTCAACCACTCACCGTGAATGAGCTTTCAAGCCAAGATGAGGGATCGAGTCGTCGAGGTGGTATTCCAAACCAGGTATTCAAACCTAGGTTCGTGATCAGGTTCTCGGACTACTGGTCCAACCCAGGTACTCAAGCCAAGACTCGTGATCGAGTACTCAATCACGAGCATCTAGTCACGAGTCTTGGCTCGAGGACCTGGCTCGGACTAGAGGCTCGAGTACTTGGTACTTAGCACGAGCTTTACCTTGAGCACTCAATCACGAGTCTTGCCCCAAGTACCTGATTCGGACTACTAGCCCGAGTACTCGATCTCAACAACTCACCGTGATTGAGCTTTCAAGCCAAGATAAGGGATCGAGTGGTCGAGCTAGTATTCCAAACCAGGTATTCAAACCTAGGTTCGTGATCAGGTTCTCGGACTACTGGTCCAAACCAGGTACTCAAGCCAAGACTCGTGATCGAGTACTCAATCACGAGCATCTAGTCACGAGTCTTGGCTCGAGGACCTGGCTCGGACTAGAGGCTCGAGTACTTGGTACTTAGCACGAGCTTTCACTTGAGCACACAATCACGAGTCTTGCCCCGAGTACCTGATTCGGACTACTAGCCCGAGTACTTGATCTCAACCACTCACCATGATTGAGCTTTCGAGCCAAGATGAGGGATCGAGTTGTCGAGGTGGTATTCCAAACCAGGTATTCAATCCTAGGTTCGTGATCAGGTTCTCGGACTACTAGTCCAAACCAGAGACTCAAGCCAAGACTCGTGATCGAGTACTCAATCACGAGCATCTAGTCACGAGTCTTGGCTCGAGGACCTGGCTCGGACTAGAGGCTCGAGTACTTGGTACTTAGCACGAGCTTTGACTGGAGCACACAATCACGAGTCTTGCCCCGAGTACCTGATTCGGACTACTAGCCCGAGTACTCGATCTCAACCACTCACCGTGAATGAGCTTTCAAGCCAAGATGAGGGATCGAGTCGTCGAGGTGGTATTCCAAACCAGGTATTCAAACCTAGGTTCGTGATCAGGTTCTCGGACTACTGGTCCAACCCAGGTACTCAAGCCAAGACTCGTGATCGAGTACTCAATCACGAGCATCTAGTCACGAGTCTTGGCTCGAGGACCTGGCTCGGACTAGAGGCTCGAGTACTTGGTACTTAGCACGAGCTTTACCTTGAGCACTCAATCACGAGTCTTGCCCCAAGTACCTGATTCGGACTACTAGCCCGAGTACTCGATCTCAACAACTCACCGTGATTGAGCTTTCAAGCCAAGATAAGGGATCGAGTGGTCGAGCTAGTATTCCAAACCAGGTATTCAAACCTAGGTTCGTGATCAGGTTCTCGGACTACTGGTCCAAACCAGGTACTCAAGCCAAGACTCGTGATCGAGTACTCAATCACGAGCATCTAGTCACGAGTCTTGGCTCGAGGACCTGGCTCGGACTAGAGGCTCGAGTACTTGGTACTTAGCACGAGCTTTCACTTGAGCACACAATCACGAGTCTTGCCCCGAGTACCTGATTCGGACTACTAGCCCGAGTACTTGATCTCAACCACTCACCATGATTGAGCTTTCGAGCCAAGATGAGGGATCGAGTTGTCGAGGTGGTATTCCAAACCAGGTATTCAATCCTAGGTTCGTGATCAGGTTCTCGGACTACTAGTCCAAACCAGAGACTCAAGCCAAGACTCGTGATCGAGTACTCAATCACGAGCATCTAGTCACGAGTCTTGGCTCGAGGACCTGGCTCGGACTAGAGGCTCGAGTACTTGGGACTTAGCACGAGCTTTGACTGGAGCACACAATCACGAGTCTTGCCCCGAGTACCTGATTCGGACTACTAGCCCGAGTACTCGATCTCAACCACTCACCGTGAATGAGCTTTCAAGCCAAGATGAGGGATCGAGTCGTCGAGGTGGTATTCCAAACCAGGTATTCAGTCCTAGGTTCGTGATCAGGTTCTCGGACTCCTAGTCTAAACCAGGTACTCAAGACAAGGCTCGTGATTGAGTGCTCGATCACAAATCTTGGCTCGAGCACTTAGTCACGCTTCTTAACTCGAGAAACTGGTTGGGACTAGAAGCTCGCGTACTTGATCACGAGCCTAGGCTCGAGTACTTGGTATATGGCACGAGTTTTGACTTGAGCACACAATTTTGAGTCTTGCCCTGAGTACCTGATTCGTACTACTAGCTCGAGTACTCGATCTCAACAACTCAGCGTGACTAAGCTTTCTAGCCAAGATAAGAGATCGAGTTGTCGACCTGGTATTCCAATTCAGATACTCGAGCCTAGGTTCGTGATCGAGAAATTGAACTACTAGTCCGAGCCAGGTACTGAAGCCAAAACTTGTGATAGAGTACTCAATCACGAGTATTTAGTCAAGAATCTTGGCTCGAGGGCTTGGTTCGGACTAGGAGCTCGAAAACTTGGTACTTGGTACGAGTTTTAGCTTAAACAAAAAATCATAGGTATTGGCTCGAGGATCTGTTGCGCAGACTGTCAGCTCAAGTACTCGATCACAACTACTCATCGTAACTGCGCTCTCGGGCCAAGAAAAGTTATCAAGTGCTCGAGCTGCTCATTATAACCATGTGTGTACTCGAGCCAAGGCTCGTGATTAAAAACTGAAGTCAAGGTTCGTGATTGAGTACCCAAGCCAAGCCTCATGATCGAGTACCTAATTTGGACTAGTTGTTCTCTTGAATACTCGGCCACTAGTCTTGGCTTAAGCACCCAATCACGAGTCTTGATTCGAGTGCCTGTTTCAGAATACTAATACCTCAGCTCTCGATCGTGACTCTCGGCTCGGGTATTCGATAACAAATCTTCATAGTACCCTAATACTCCTCGTTTGACGAACACAACAGCACTTGCACCGGTCCATACTTTAATACTTTTTGAAAGTTGATACTCATCCTGACGTGAGGTTTTTTCACACTATCAGAGTCCAAAGTGGAAATCTTGATATCTACCTTTCAAGACCGTTTCGGTCAATCATATGAAAATCATAATGATATGAAACGGAACTGGCTGCATTTTTTAAATCACCGCACGATATCACGTCGGATATTTAGTATTTTGGAAGTTGTATTATAATAACCCTGCTGATCTAAGTTTGATTCCATGAAGAAAGTCATACATTTTGTAAATTCATCCCTATACCCTTCGAATCTTCTATGAAATGTTAGCTAGGAAGTTAATTCCGTAAACGTCTTCAAATTCATCAGAATATCGGGGTTGTGGTCCTAACTAAGAATAGACCGAAGTACAAATATCGCATATACGCCAAAAGATTTGCACTATAGTATAGAATCTTGACAGAGGATGTGAATCTGCGGTAGAGTTCAAAAATGTTTCGGGGTCTGTTCCAAAGTAATCATGTTTAATTCCGCCGGCACAGCGACACGAGGACACACAAGTATACTTTTGGATTTTTCTATCTTGTTGAATTATCCTCAGCAATTTTTAATCAGAAATTTTACAGCACAATAACCACATTGCCAACTACCCGGAGAATTTTTGAGGGAAGCTTAGCACTACTGAGTTCGTCTTGATTAGAATCTACCTTATTGCAATCATACAAAATTTACAGAAGACAAACCAAAAACAAACGGAAATAGATGAAAATCAAACGCTCAAACTTGAAACGGAAGCAGAGTGGTTGCAAATCGATAAATCGACTAGTCTTCTTTCTATTTGCCTCTGTAAACTTTTCGGGATTGTGTACGAAAATCAGCTATACACGGTTGTACGTGGGTGGATCATCATATCACATGTGTAGATGTAAAGGTAGTGGAGTGAGGAAAAGAGTGAGGTTAATGGTGCGTCATGTCAGTCGTGTGTGATTATAGATCGGACGGAGGGATGAGCGATTGACTTACTTGGCACGCCGGAAACAAGTCTGAGGGGACGCAATACTCGAAAAGCTCGTAGAGCCTTGACGTCGAAGCCTTCTTTCATAAAAGCTGTTAGCACGATGCTCATCGCTCTGCAAAAGTACAAATACATTCACATTTTTATGCATGGGAAATTCAATTATTTAATGATATGGTGGTTGAGGCAGGGTGAATATACATCTTATGCATGTATGATTTCTGTTTTAGCCTGGAACTCTAAGAAAATTTTTACGGAATTTTACGAAACTAGAAAATTTTAGCAGAGCTTGTTTTCACGACAGAATCGATAAAATCATGAAATATTGATGGAATTATCGAGAAAGCTTGTAAGCTTTAAACTCTATCCATCAATGGAATGAAAATTTTACCTCAAAGAAAATGTATGTGACTTTTCCATTAGGTAAATTCGATAGAGGTAGCTCGTGCAGAGCTTCTTAGAGATTGATGCGAGATGCAAGCACAAAATTTATTTTTTGAATAGCTAAATCGTATTACCATTGACTCTGCAGTATCTTGGATATTTACTTGGAAACTGTATTTCACTGATTGGCAATAGTGATAATAGGAAATGCTCAAACTCCCTAAGTATAATTTCGAAAATATTGAGCCTCAAACTGACGGTTTCTTATATTAATCTGATTCAATGTCTCAAAAAATTGGAATGGTCGGAAAAGTAACTATCACGCATAGAATTTCACAAACACTTGAAAATTATCCATACATGAGTGTTATTATGTAGTGCAGAGATTGGACCGCAGAATAAAAAATTCAAATGAATCATGAGCATAGCAGCAGGTAGTTCTGATCGGATCTGTGCGCATACTTATTTAAAATTGAATGGACTTCAATAACATTAAACCCATATTTTAGATCATCTTTTTCATCATTCATGTAGAAAGTCGGAAAAGCATCGGGAGACTTGATGAGCCATACACGATAAAAATGAGATTTTAACTGTTCTCATACATTCAAAATAATTTCCAAAAATCACGCAAGAAAAACTCTAATACGGATTGAAATTTTGAGAACAGTTCAGTGCAAATTAAAAACACTTGAAAAAGAGTTTATACTTGTTGCTTGCTTGGAAGCTGCGCCCTCGACTACGCCTACAAAATTCTATATTTTTTCAAAATTTTATAAAATGAATATTTGATCCGATAAATGGATTATTTGTTTTATTTTCTTCTACTCATCCATTCCTCCTTATTAGAAGATGGGATACTTTCACATCACAAAATTTTCCATCGATATAGATTCTTATGATAGACGGTATCAATGTAAGAGCATTAGATAATTTATTAATATTTACCCGATGACGACGATGGTAAAATCGAGCAAATTCCATCCGTTGCGTAAGTAAGCTCCCTGATGCATCACGAAGCCGTAAGCGATGATCTTCATAAAACATTCTGACGTGAAAACCACCAGGAAAAAGTACTCGATTTTTTCCTGAAATCAGCATTTAATTCATTAAGTAAGTCATCAATATCTTATTACTTTACATTTTTTTCAGGCTCTCATCAGGTTAATTCGTACATCTCTGAAACCTCACGTGATATCTATTGATAGAGCAGTTCACATTCAAGTCACTGACAATTTTTATGCGTAACGAGCTTACGTTCAAGATTCACGATAAAAGTTTACCCGTTTGCCAGTTCGATTATTCATATTCCACGGTAGAGTCCTTAATGAAAAAATTGAGTCGTCGAGTTCAGAAAAATTGTAATACGAGTGACTTGGGAAGTTTCATTCTGTAAGAAGATGACAGCCTACAAAAAAATGCAATCAATTTTTTTGCGATTCACATTATTGCTAGTGAGTTTCACTGTCGAGGGTATAATCTTTCATCAGAGATAAAAATGGTTCAGACATCATATTTTAACAATGTGTACAATCCCGTTGAAATTGATCTTGTGATCAATGTTTGACAGTTTTTAACTGTATGAAGAAGAATTCATATGGAAAAATGCAGAAAGGGACAACTTCAGACTTGAGTTCGGCGATAAATTGAAAAAAATTTCATTTTAGGATGAACGAAATCATAAATCTGTGTAAAAATATCTCTAACTGAAACTGCTTATACCGACTCAGATTACTAATTTTCCCACTTCAAAAAAGTGCAACACGTGCAAAACAAATCATCAAGGTTTGCAATGTTTGAGCACGCGTTTCGGTCACGTGTTACCCTCGTGTTAACCCTTCAACTCTACATCAGCATCATTCACAACAGGTCCCCTTCAATTTCCTCACCGAAACTCGCACACATTAATTGAACGATGATGGCACTTGTATAAAAGTGTTCCACACTAATCACTACGATATAATTTCTCCATAACGCGTGTATTACCGTGCGAGTTTGTTATGTTCATACGTGTCAATGAGCGTGAAATTTTCCGAGTGGACGAATATAGAATCCAACACGATCGTAACATTCTATTGTGTACCATCGATGATATCATAATGAATGTACTTTGAAAAATTTATTTTTAGATATTTCTTCCTATATTATTCACGTTGAGCATCTATTTTGGCAAACTGAAAGAGACACGAATAACTCGAATCGACGGTTTGACAAATATCCGTATTGTTATCTATTATTTGTTCATGAGGACTCAGTTATTGTCGTCGTGAATGAAATGGTGTTCATCGACCTCATTTTATTTTGTCAATGGAAAAGGAATGTTGATGTTGTGGTCAAATTTCTTCGTGCATTGAATTTTGTGATGAAGTCGAATCCCAAGAAAGTTGAATTTTCGAACAACTACAAGAGTTCTTGAGATATTTCAAATAATATTATTTATGTTTATTGATCTCATAAGAGAGATAAAATTAGCATTGCTATGAAGACTCACAAAATTTTAAAAAAAATCATTGAAAAAGGTTCGAAGACTCAGCCAGTAAAGAGACTGATCGAGTGGGAAATAGTGAAAGCATCTGGAAGACATTGAGAATTTGAATATTGTGTAGCCTGATAATAGGTAACATAATGACTCACAAATCGTGCATTGGAAAAGGTCTATGGAATTTTTTTGGCAAGAGATGCACGTAATCACCTGTAAGATCATGGCAATAAAAATAATTACACTTACCAGAGCTAAGTTGGTCTGATTGGAATCTCCAAATGGATAAGGGGTGAAGACTGCGAGGGCTACGCAATTTGCAAAAATTGTGAAGAGGATGAGCCATTCAAACGGTCTGATTAAAAGTATTTGATTAAGGAAAATAATAATAATCCAGGAGATTTGTCCATCCATGCAAATATCAAGTCGTGTCATGACAGAACAATTTTTGCCTTCGGTCAAGCTATTTCCTCAAATCCATCTAAAATAGACACTAAGATCACAAGACACTATTGATCCTAGCTATTTTTTTCAAACTAAATCTTGAGCAAAATAGTTTCACGACCGTCATGTCACTGATAGAAGAATGAGCTTTTTACTTTACAAGAGAAATTGCGACCACAGCGAGGTCAAGTCTTCATAAAATGACGAAACAATTTGAAAGTCGAGAAGTTTCGACGATATTACTTGAAAAAAATCTTTTCTTTGTGATCCCAAAAAATAGCACCGAGTATCTCATTTCATCCACTAATTAGTTTCAATCTTGATAAAGCTACCAACTTTTGTTTCAGTTGCCAGGTAAACAATGAAAAAATCTAAATGGCAATAAGATTCATTCGGATAAGTCCCGACCTCTCAAATCTGTCCGAATCAAAAGATAAGCCGAATGTAATAGTAATCCACCGTAATACATTATATAATTTTAGATTGCCAAGTAAAAGGATACTTCCACTCGACGATGTCGATACAAAGCTTCCGCAAAGGGTTCTTGAGACCGAGACAAAATAAAGCTCGCTCGGGCCTGTCGGGCTGAGCTTTTCCACCTCTGCGAGCGGGTCTTTTAGATGCCGGAGCAGCCGCACCCTGAGACGAGGCCGCACCCGGCTTGGTGCCCGTGCCCGCAACCGTTTGGCCGCCAACCGTCGACGGTGCTGCTGTACCTCCATTTTGTTGGCCCACCTGTATTGAAAAAATTTTTTTTCTAAACTTCGTATCATTACTATTCGTGAAATCTGATCAGTGAGTAACAATTTTATTGGAATTAATTCGAAACCGAATTGCGTCGGTTTTGATCTCTTTTGATTTAGGGGCCATCCATAAATTACGTCACACTTTTAGGGGAAGAGAGGTCAGCCAAATGTTATATATGTTTTACATAAAAGAGGCTTGGTAAAGGGGATAAGCATGACAAAGGGAGGCAGGGGGCTAAAAATGGCTAATTTCAGCGCAACTGTCATTCATGGATGGCCAATTACAACTGATGTAACTCGAACATTTGTACTGCCCAAATGTGACCTCTCTACAGGAATCACAATTCTTCATTATGTCAATGAGGAGTCACAGATAAATTCTTTACCAAGTGTATACGTTTCACAAAAAGCACTATGAGGATTTTCATTCTACATTTGTGTACCCAAAGACTTGTTCTGCGTATTTTTCGATGGAATTATCCTTTTTTCTAGTCACAGGCTGAAGTACGGAAAGAGTTCAAAAAACATGAATTTTGAAAAAAAACTTTTCAAACCTCACAAAAAGCAGAACACAATCATGCACTAAAGGATTTGATTTTGGAGATTTTTTTGTTTGCACTTTCTCAAATCGTGGGCAACGGATTACCATCATAGATCACTTCTGTTGACGAAATGAGTCCCATTCGAACTATGAAATGATAAATGTGAGAAAAGGCAAGATTCACGCTAAATTTTCGCCGATCCATTGCACGTCTTTCTTGGTTTGTAGGACTCTCAAACGAAGAAAAGCAAGCCAGCTAGCCGTCCTTGCAAGGTCAAAAACGTCGGATATGAGCAAAATTGAGACAGATATCTTTCAGATTCATCTCACAGATTCATATCCAGAAGGATTCAATATCCATGAACACTGATTTTGGAATAAAGGAATGAAAAATATTTTTTTATAAACAAAAATGTCCGTCTTGGCCATGGACTGCATCATGTCCCTAATGGAACCATCATCACTCTACGAGAAATTTTGTCAAAAAGAAAATTGTTTAATTATTTTTATCAGAATTCAAGCTCAAGAAGTGATTTAATCTTTTGAGTTTCAGTATGAATATATAGCAGTGACAGTAAGAGGGACTCTGTGATTCCATACATCATCAACTCGCAATTCTCAATAGACAAATAAGGAAAAATTGAGATATAATACCTGAGGCTGGAGTGTATCGGTGGAATAAGGAAGGGTATTAGCGCGGGCCTCGCCACCGGGCTGGGCCCCGTCGGGCGCGCTCATGAGTCGGAACTCCGCAGCCTGCTCCTTTTTCTGCTCCTCTTTCTTCTACCACCACTTCCTCTTCCTGCTCCTCCTCCTCCTCCTCCTCCTCTTCTTTTTTCTTTTCTACGCGCCAGCGCCGAACAGTGACTCTGGCCTTGCTTTTCGGCTACCTGCTTACTGATATACTCCTGATGATTCGTGACGACGATGAGATTTCACCACCGTCAACGATTTTTTTGCAATCACAACACTGATGCAACAGGGCCCCAATTGAATTCCACCCGCGCATGCTATGCGTGCGCACCTTAATATTGGATCAATTTTTCTTTTTTCCACGATTCAATGACCTCTCGGACGTTGTTGGTCGATGTTCTATGTGGTAGATACTTTTGGTTAGAGCCCTGATAAGGTGCGTTTGTTATTCTTGGTGTCCTGCAACATTTAAAGTAAAAATCTGGTGAGCTTTATACATGGATTTACACAGTGGTTGTAGAATGATGTAGGCTCTGATTCAGGATGAGTCAATTTTCTGAGGGATATTTTGACTCCCAATGGCTTTGATTTCTGGAACAAAGCGTTCTAATTTTCTTCATAACCTCTTACCACCCTAACCGGGCTTGTCCAAAACGTTGACATAATTCATTCCCATCTCTTATGCAAACTTTTCATGGGGTATTTTTTAGATGCACTGTTCGCAAAAATGTCGTTCTGCAAGTTTTCGATGTTAAGGTGTCTACGAAATTGCAAAAAATACTATTCGCGCATAGCCCAAGTGGTTTCTCGCTTTCAGACGATTATTTTGACTCTTTAAAATTGCAAAAATACAGTATTCTCACCCAGTTCAAGCGATTCTTCATTTGCAAGCGATTATTCCGACCCTTTGCATGTGGCTCGGTATCATAACCATACGCTCAGAAGCAAAGTACAGCCTTATAAACTCGGTGCGAAATGTACTATATATTTCCGCAAAGTATTTCGAATTGCACCTACAGTTTGTCAAAAAAAGCATACGATGGGCGGACAAGAAACCTGAATTTCGTGTTCTCAACTCACACATTGCCAACCCTAGCCTTCAGCTATGACCGAAATAGTATATTAAGCAACAAGGGCGCCAACAGATATTTGCGCACGAGTCACCGCAACGAGTGTGCAAACGCCTCATTTACGCACAGTTTCATCGTTTACGCAGTGTGCAAATGGCTCATTTGCGCACGCAGTGCGCAAATCAGCCATTTGCGCACTGCGTGAACGACGAAACTGTGCGCAAATGGAACGTTTGCACACGAGTTGCGGGGACGAGTGCGCAAATGTCGGCGCCCGAGTTGCTTACGATATTTTTTGTTATTTCTGTGAGCAAAAATCTAACCCGCCTCCTAAAACACATCAAAAAATTAGGGGATGCTGTGAGACTTGGGCGTCGTCTCGAGAGTTGACGGACTTTGTTCCTTTTTCGCATTGGTGTGTACGAACTTTCCGAGTCCTTTTTCCTCCTCAAACAAATTATGAACCATTTTCATTTGAACTACTTGGAATCCATGACGACTTTCTGAAAAATTTTGACAGTAGCGAGGAGTGACCGAAGCATCACCTACATCGAATGATCAATGCATCTCAAGCATTCAGAGGAACATGGCATGACGGGGTCACAGGAGGGCGGAGGAGGGGGTCCAGGGGCGGAGCCCCGGCGGGGGTGCAGGGGGCGGAGCCCCCGCCGGGGGGTTCGGGGGGCGGAGCCCCCCGACTGAAAAAAAATTCTGAGAAATGTATCAGAAAAAACTCTATCGCCCATATAGTATGTTACCACGTTGCTCAAAACTGTCGCTGGTGCTCGAAAGATCGAAGTTAGATATTCTTCACAATTATGTATGATGATGATATATAGATAGATGATGGTATAGAGTGATCAAAAAACAACTCAAGTCCAGTGCGCAAACGAAATTTGCACAGTGCGCAAATGCCTCATTTGCACACTGTTCTTCGTTTACGCAGTGCGCAAACGAGTATTTGCGCACTGATGCCTCATTTGCGCACTGCGTGAAAAAATATTTGCACACAGTTGTGTCGAAATAATGTGCAAATTCGCTATTTGCACACGCACACTTGCGTCTAAATGGCCATTTTTGCGCCCAGAATAACAAAAAAAGTTTTTCGGCATGAGAAATTCAACTTTGTCAACCACGTATCGTTATTTCTTATAATTCTCACTCGCAGTAGAGTTTAAAATACTTTATCCACTCGTGGAAGTACCGTAACCGATTTATCATTGTCGCTTTAGACACTGCATCATTAGCAAATGGGAATTTCTTTGTCAGTTTAATATCGAGTACTTCAGCAGGGTAACTCATTGTCAGTACAAAATTGTGGCACGATATTTGGTGAACAGAATTTTACCCCTTCTGGTATTAGCGAATATTGAATCCTATAATTTTGCTATATTCTTCATCTATCAATGCGACAAAGTGTCAAATTTATCTTAACAATAGTGAATTGTTGATCAGACTATCCACGATGTACAAATGACTGAATTTCACTTCTTTGAGAGCTATTTGCAGAAAAGAAGACATAGAAATTCATCGAAGAATCCATCAGGTTGATGAGTGAAATGACTATAGATGAGCAAGTACACGCAAAGTTAATATAATTCCTGTTCGTCCCCAATTCCCAAACAAAATAAATTTGATATCTGCAATAAGGAAGAAAATATCACTTCGTCGACAAGCGAGAGCATCTCGTCATATGCAATCTCAAGTTGAGGATTGCCATCATTGATGAAATACTAGTCGCTGTAGAAGAAAAAGTCTTCCAAGTGACAATTGGAAATCTCGGAAAATCTGCCCGCTGGATTTCTTGTGCCTGATGAGCAATTTTCCATATAAAGTCGGTTGCCCGATTCATAGAACGTGTTTCATTTTCTTCACTTGATAGGTTCACTGCAAATGTAGTAATTAATTCTCAGGGTTCGACTCAGGGTCAATTTATAGAGGTGCCCAAACTCTACCTTTACCGACCTCGGATCTCATCAGGAAAATATTTATTTCTTGAAAATACGCAATATCTTGAAAAAGTTCGTCTATCAGTCTAATTCCCTAGATCAGATCCACTGGCTAATACAATTTTTAGAGCTACTCGTCTCAATTTGAAGGAGAAATTTACATCCGCAGTCCCCAAAATAGTGGATGCCATATACTGCGAATGTAGAAATCTTCAAGTAGCGACGAATCGCCTTGAATATTGCATCAGCAGGTAGGTCTAGTCCTCAAAATTAGACAGAAAGAGCCGTTTTTTTCTATTGCGGTATGCAAAAGAAATGAAAAATCAAGAACTATCGATAGCGTATTCACACTCAAAATGTGAACAAACGCGTGTGAGCTGGGCGATTCGTCTCCCAGTGAATCGCTGATCTGAGCTGATTGCGGACCGCAATCAAGCGCGTTTCGGGTTGATAAGATCTGACAGGCAGCGATATCTAGAATCTAAGAATCCTGCAAAAAATCATCTGCGAATCTCGAACAATGATCTGTTTGTGTGTGCGAGCGTAATATGCCCACTCGTATAATCTAGGGTCACTAGAAAGGGGTCTTGACGCGGTCCGCCATCTTCAGACAAACCAATCCTTTTTGTATCTATTAAATTCGTCTGAATATGGCGGACCGTGTCGAGACCCATTTCTAGGGACCCTATTATAACCTAGTATAGCCGAATTGCGCCACGAAATGTACGAGCTCACCGCGCACCCAAAAAACGCTTCTATGATTTTTATAACAATGAGATTTGATGCCTAATATACCCCTCTATTTGATAAAATTGACCACCCGTACCCAAATGAAAAGAGCTCCACCGCAACGCTTCACACTCATAAAGACCGAAGAAAGGAAAAACAATATCACACGGACCTGACATTTTAACCCATTTTTCGGATCCTAATCTCTTTGACTAACCATGGATTGCGAAATCAATGACTGCTCCTGAAAAAGCATCAAAGAGTACATCGAAAATGATCTGTATGATTTTTTCCTCCAATCATTTTAAGGTTAATCCGTAGAGAACCCGGATATTTCGCCCGATAGATGGCGCTTTGGTCGTACTGCATGTGCGATGGGAGATTACGAACTACTTTTTTGCCTCATAGTATTTCAACCTCACATTTCCGACCCAAACGAGATATGGCAACTGAAACACCATGGTATTTCCCATCGGATGAGTTGTTCCACACCCGGGGATTCATTCTATATCTCCAGAAAATTGTAGTTCTTTGGCTCGCTAAGCAAGTTATAGTGCTCGATGCTCACACTAGTTCAAGTTTTTTGCGAGCTAGATTCAGAATTTTCGGGCGTGGGAGGGCTCATTCGACAGGAAATTCCAATCCACAGATGGTCTAGTATCTGATATTGGCCAAAACTATTTTGTTATTGAGGAATAAATCGGAATAGTCGTGGACGCGCTCTGTCCCACCAAAAAATTGCCTTCAAGCTTTCCTCGATTCCTAATGAATGAAATGCCATGAAACTTTGCATGGTATCGTGTTATAAGATTTCACAGGGGGCCTAGTATCTGAGTAACACATTTAGTATCAATAAAAGCGTATAAACAATAATACCGTTCTCAGAATCATTGGATGCAGCTGCAACCTCAAAGTACGCCGGTGCGTGTCTGGTTGCGGTTTTGCGGGGACTCCGGACTAGCCTTAAGGGATCGCTCAAGGTAGTACACATTATTTCAAAGTTTCCACAGAGCTCTTTATGTATTAAATTATTTGGCCAATCATCGGGATAAAAATCAAGGATAGATCAAAAAGTCATTGTGCAAGTCTGGGTGTCTGGGTAATTTCATTAAAGTCATAACAAGTTATCGAGACCGTATATAAATTGGTAAGGTTTAATAAACAGTACATTAAAAGGATGAATAAAAATTTATTACTTTTCATTGTATCTGGAGAGAGGGTATGTGATCATTTTTTCTATAATTTGTTGTAACCAGTCATGGTGGACTCTCGCAACGATATACGTATAGTTGGATTGTACAGCTATTTATACTTGTCCTTTACGATAAAAATATTTTAAGGGAATGGAAATCCCATTGTGATTGATACACCAACAGCTGAAAGACTTGCAAGTTCCTTTAAGCATGCTCCAAAATACACATGTAATATGGCATTCCTGTAATTTGCACTGATGAGGAACTGAAATATGCGTAATATATCAGAATTTAGATTTTTGTTCTCGCCATTTTTAAACATCAACAAAAATACGTAATTATCATCAAAGAATTTTCCCACATTTTGAAACGACTGATTTTTGACATTTTATCAAAACCGCGGCGTCATCGGTTAATCTCTTATAACGTGAAATTATTCGAACAACAAGCTTGTAAAACTACGTAAGTCCTTATGATACGTACAGATTCATAATATGGTAACTATGACAAAATCATTACAAAATGTAAGCTTCAATTACAAGCGGAGCAACCTCATTTTCGAAAAAATTATGAAAAATTGTAGCAAAATTTGAGTATCATATGAAATTTTCTTGATTCTGGGATATAAAATATATTTTATCACAGCACTCACGCAACATTTGATCAAGGCCTGTTACATTTGACACAATGAAAGCGAACAGAATTATTACTACAGCTCGGATAGAAAATTTCATATCAGCCACTGAACCCACTAAAGCTATCACATCAGGAACTGATCACTGATTATGAACTACGTAGTTGAAATGAGATCAATACGCTAGTTCTTGTTCGATTCAAGGGAAAAATATGAAATTATGAATGATGTGAATCACATTCCGTCTCAAGATAAGATACTATTGACATTACTCATATGGTAACTACGCATGCCAATTCAAACACATTTGCTCAAATATGTCTTCTAATTTATTAAATTACTGGATGAAGTGTTTAAAATCTGGTTCTTACCGACTCTCGTAGAATACAAGGAAAAGAAATTTGGCCTGCTGAAGAAACTACGCAAGCAAATTTCGGATGAAGGTCGATGAAATTCTAGTCATTTGTATCTCAGGAAAAGCCTCTCATCTTCTTATACTCATCAGAAAACTACGACTACCACGTGAATCGAGATGTGAATCAATTTTTCAACTCTTTTTGTGTGGGAGAATTGCAATGAAAATCATATTCTCCAAGTCTTATCGACTTTTCCGAGTCTGTCAAAGCACCAAGATCCGAATGATTCTACGCAGTATCCGAGTGTCGCCCAAAAGAAATATCGAAAACATTTTCAACGGTTCAGTGATCACCACCCATATATATATATATATTTAGGTTTCTGTTCCGGCTGATGATTCTCAGGATGTGGAAAAGCGGACACGGTGCCCTTGAATGCAATTTAAATGAAATATTCCGTTACCAACGGGATTATTTTGGTTTCCGTTTCCGGATATCTTGAAGAATACATTCCTAAAAGAATTAAAATCTTTCGCCGAGCCGTTTTGAAGGAATGTCATTTGGAACATTTTTTGGAACTCTTATTTCCTCAATGATAATAAATGTTCTCCAAACCTAAGATTCCTTGGTCAAATGATGATCTAAATGAAAAATGATGATTCAGGAGGATGATTCGAGTAATTATGACAATGAGAATAGTTACGAGAGATTAAATCTCCAAAACTGCTGATTGTGGGGAGTCCTTTTGGGGGAAAAATTATGAAGCAGAGTCCAGATCTCAAATTGGGATTCCCATCCACATTTTATTCAAAACTACTCAAGTTGGGGCCAATATAGATGCACATTGTACAAGATAAATGAGGAGACATGATAAGAAGTCACTGTGAGCCTGTAATACAGAATGATTCCATCTTTTTCCAAAGACTTATGAATTCTTCAAATGTGGGAGGCATTGTATGAGCACACTGCACGTAGAAGTTTCTCGGGATATTTCTCGTTCGAATCGTTAACTTTATACTTCTCCCAGAGGGAATTGAAGTCGGAGTGAACAGACTCAACTGCTTGCTCACTGTAGAAGCCCAATCCTCTTTTTTTCGATTCGCAGAACTGTTCGACGTGAAAAAATACTGCGTGTACCTTTGGAGTCACACTGATTCCTAAGTTCATATAGCTTTGACGAAACTTGGCGATGAAAAGCTTGTAATCGGGATCCAGAACCTCTCCAAAACACGAGTTTACAACATCCCGGAAGTCAGAGAAGGATGTTTGATATTTTTCCAGTCTTGAATTTGGTTGAACACATAGTAAATCGGAATTCTCCAAAAGTTTTTTACACGAGTTCCCTTTGAAAGCTGGGCTACCATGTGTCATCTCTCGTTCAACGTTGCATTTTTTCATCCAAGCTGTAGATTCACTCTCAAACTCTCGGTACATATGGAAGAATATGGTATTTACCACTCCTAGCATGAAGTGCAGTTGAGGTGGTGGTATTAGTTGCAGGAATGTCTCGTCCGGATCGCTCTTGAATAGTGGTCTGTTCACGCAATTCATGAAATTTTTCGCATCATTCTTCACTGATCCAGCTGCAACCCACTTCTCGTAGTAAGTCAGATTCTTTTGGACCGTTCTGAGTTCACCGCAGGTGTTGAGATCATCTTTATTCACAAAACACCAGATGCATGGGTGGGTGCAGCTCTGCGGCATAATACCGGATATGATGCTAGCTAATTTCAGATCGGTAGCTATAGTTCCTTCAAGCTCTTCGAGATCCAGGGCATTCATTAATGTAGAAACATTGTTATAATTTTCCTGAATCTTAGGAGCTACTGCCAACAGGAATATCTTTTTGACTGCAGAATCTTTGAACTGTTTGAATGCAATACCGTCAGAAAATTTTCGACGTTCTGAGCCGGTAATTTCTGCTGTCGATGTTTCCGACTGAATTGAGAGGCAAATTTTGAAAAATCCTCCTCCACCGTCCAAGCCCTTCTTGATAAGATACTCTCCAGTGCGCCTTTTCTCTTTTATGAACGCTATGAAATCACTTATACCAATACAATGGACCACAACTCTATGCACTTCGGAGATCTCTTTTCCATTAATCTTCAAGAACTCAAACTCTCCGTGGCTGAAAAAATCGTCGAGTAGGTGAGATTTCTCCATAAGCTTAATCGTCGAGCCTGATTCGATAAATTTTCTATCTTGTGTGGCTGTCCGTAAAAATGAGGCGATCCCATGCGTCTGGCGAGAGCTTAGATTCATGCTTATCTGCAGTTTTGAAAGATCCTCTGCAGATACTGAGCGTTTACACGCGGTCTTTTTACTTATGGACCCTTTGCAGGATTTTCTGATGAAATGGAGTGGCTTGCCTCGTGATTGTCGGATGACGAGTGTCTCCTGTGACTCTGGACATTCTTCTACTGCAGTCCTATTTTTTATGAATTTGGACACTACTTGATCTTGTACTCTTTGGGGACAACTTTCCAAATAAGTTGAAAGATTATCAACTTGAGACTGCACATTGCAGATATGAGATACTCCTTTGGATACCGGAGTGAGACATTTGCGGCAGGGGTTTTTCAATGTGATTGGAGCTGGATTTCCTGTAATATAATTCACGACATGAATGAATTCCACTCGGGAACTTTGTCAAATTCAATGAAACTTGAAGATTTCATACAAAACCGCGTCACATTCCGAATTTATGCAATTTTTTTGGAAATGATATTAAGCACGTGGAATTTCCGATAAAAACTTCTCACAAGGCCCCTACGCTCGACGAAAAACGTCACGTAATGGATCAGGATTCCCCAGTGCGAGAGTGAAAAGAGAAGCTTTTTTGGTACGAGATACATAAATATTTTACGTTGTTCTACGGAAATTCGAGTACACTATGGTTTAATTTCAATGATGAATGGAAAAATAGTTGATGGTTATTGTAATAATGGGAATTTGAGCCCACTGAAGAGTTATGACATTTTGATATCAGTTTTCTGCAACATTTATGAATCGAGAGAAGATCATTGAGTTTCATGCGTGACTCCGCGCAAAGCAAAATAGCCTAGTACAATTTGTCGTCCAAATATTGAAGAAGCGCGAGCGCAATCTGTGCGTATTTCCACTTTGATAGGTAACCCGATAATCAAGAGATATATTGATGTAGGGTAGCGAGGGTAGAGTTGCGAGACGTCAAAATCATCGTGATGGAAAGGCTGATTACTAGTGCGTGACTCGGGCTGTACGTAAAAAAATTTTCGGAAGCCACAAGTTCACGATGTTGGGACGTCGATATGAGAAACCTATTCGTAAAATCCATGGAATTTTGGAACAATGCCATTTGACAGGGTTTCAAGTACTCACCTGCTGATTTAGATGTAGTTTGTTGCTGTGAATTGAGAGTTTTTCGTGCAACATCACAGATTTCACAATCACACCTCGAATTCTCGGTTGACTCGGAAACTATCATATCCACGACTCTGGGTGAATTCAAAATATTCATCGTCTCTTTGCCAGATTTAACTCGACTCACGTGCACCTTACACGTACCACGCAAAGCACTTGGTGAACTTTTGCTTTCTCGATAATGATTGAAAATTGTCTCCAGATCTATTTTCAGTTGATTTTTGATGGGAACCATCATTTTCTTCTTTCGAAAACATAACAGACAGACTTTGGATCTATTCTCCTCGTGAGAAAATGCATGGTCCTTCGTCATCACGATTGTGAAATCCGCATACAGTCAACGTAGCAATGAATACGCATTGATTGGGATAACAATTGAAACTTTTCACCACAAGGTTCAGAGACACATGCGAAGCGCTCACAAGCTGGCGAGATACTAGTTGAGTGACCCATTAGCTAAAGTTCCAGAATTCACTCTTGTTATGAATTTCGCTGGCATACATGTATACTGAGAGTATTGTCTGGAGCGAGTATGTAGACCATATCAACAAATGTCGCCGATTGAGCACGCGAGGAATTTGCCGCAGACGGGGTACGGTGTCGTAAGACGACCGCAAAACAGTATTCCAACTTACCGATCTGTGTCGATTGATGACGTTGAAACGATGATTAGCAATGCTATATTGATTTATGTTGATTGATATTGATCGTAACTTGAGTAGTTTTGATCAAGATGTGGATGGGAATCCCAATTTGAGATCCGGACTCTGCTTCATAATTTTTCCCCCAAAAGGACTCTCCACAATCAGCAGTTTTGGAGATTTAATCTCTCGTAACTATTCTCATTGTCATAATTACTCGAATCATCCTCCTGAATCATCATTTTTCATTTAGATCATCATTTGACCAAGGAATCTTAGGTTTGGAGAACATTTATTATCATTGAGGAAATAAGAGTTCCAAAAAATGTTCCAAATGACATTCCTTCAAAACGGCTCGGCGAAAGATTTTAATTCTTTTAGGAATGTATTCTTTAAGATATCCGGAAACGGAAACCAAAATAATCCCGTTGGTAACGGAATATTTCATTTAAATTGCATTCAAGGGCACCGTGCGGAAGTAGCCGATAATTCTGCTCCGGAGAATAGATTTCGCAAGTTTTTGCACTTCGAGAGCTATACGGTACGTTGCTTTTTCATATCCACCATTGTAAGACTTTTCGAATCGACAGTTTCGAGAGTGTTGAAGCGGTAAAGGGTCACAGTTTCGAATTTTCCATCGTTTTTCATGCTCTGCTTGACTTGCACTAAAACATACACACACGTGTAGAAAAATACATAAATGTTTGGAATTTGGGTGACGGATAAATATTGTTTTATCTTGATTTTAAAGACGAGAGCTTTTTCAATTGCATAGGTTTCAGCGCGTCTTTTTTAGCCTATCGCTCCATGCATGAAGCGCAAGATATTCGTACAGCTTGTGCTGGTTTATCCTCATCTTTTTTTTTACGACCTCTGTTGTTATTTTATTGTGTGCATATATATGTATAACTGTGGATGATACTGTAAAAGTAAAGCTAGTCGTTTTGCAGCAGATTTTCATTGCTATTTATACGGGTGTGGCACTACTAAAGGTGTATATAGAGAAATAGATAGATACTTCGTACATGGTCTGTTTGTCGTCAAAGATTTAGCAGAGTTCAGTGTTTGGAGCGTGCCATACGGAATATGCAAAAATATAGATATAATAGTATGTAATGTATATGTGTCTAGCAGTGTAGTTCTCGAGGTATTAGAGCGGAATGGATGCTCAGGCTTTCAAATGTGCAGCTTTGGCTCTACTCTATATCGACACTATGATAGCTATTCCCGTCAGAGTCGAGTGATGTTTTTGTGTCGATGTGGTTGCTATATGCTATAAATTTAGTTTTTTTTTTTGTTAGTAACGTGCCTACTGAGTTGTTTAGAATCTCGATGTTATTTCAATCAATTTTCAGCAAATCAACAGAACGCACCAGAATTTTTTAAAGATAAGAGGAGTTGTGCGTCAGGAGAAATCAAAGACGACATCGAACATTAGTTTCTTTTTCCAATTTTCGGAACTCAATTGACGTTTTGTTGGAATTTAGAAATTCTAATTGATCCAGATGGCATAGTCAATAAGAGAAGAATGTATACATAGCATTCTCTGAAGTCTAACTCATCTGGATCTCGAGAGTGTAGAACTCAGAATTTTTGAAAAGTTGCGTGTCTACGGGACTGCGAGTGGTAAAACACAGAAATACCCCGATCACTTTGAAATATGGATGTCTGGGGTGACTCGCCCCTTTGCTTCGAGTGTTTCAGAATCTTCATAGTGATGAGCGTTGAAATTATCATTTTCATACATTTTGAAAAGAAGGACATGAAAAAATATTATCTTGAACTTAATACTTTTGAAGATAACACAGGCCGACAAAATGATTACTCTTTTACAGAAACTGTACCAATATATCCCTACGGGAACTCGGGCGCTGAATCTCGAAATCATCACATCAATTTTCTCCGGACGAGACTAAATTCTCGAGAAGATTGGAAAAACATTTTTAAGCCAATTATGGAATTTTTCACCACGGATGAAGGAAGAGGGATTCCATTCAAATATGGACTTATGAAAGTTTTCATTCACGGTGGTGATCCTGATGCAGTACTGTAGGCAACACTCGTGATCAAAAACTCGATGCGGCATCGTGGTCAAAAAAAGGAATGTAGCACTCGTGATCAAAAATTCGATAAGGTACTCTCGAGATTGAGGAATCAATGTGGTACTAGTGATCGAAAACTCAATGTGGAACTCGTTATGAAGACCGCAATGTAGCACTCGTGATCGAAAATCCAATGTAGTAATCGTGTTCGGAAACTCAATGTAGCACTCGTGATCGAGAACCCAGTGTAGTGGTCGTGATCGAGAACTCAATGGGGCACTCAGAATCGAGAACTTAATGAGGCGCTCGTTCCCGAGGACTCAGTGTAGCACTCGTGATCGGAAACTCAATATGGAAACCCGTGATCGAGAACACAGTGTAATGATCGTGATCGAGAACTCAATCTAGCAACCGGGATCGAGATCTCGATGTAGCACCCGGGATCGAGATCTCGATGTGGCGCTCGTGATCGAGAACTCAATGTAGCACTCGTGATCGAGAACCCAGTGTAGTGATCGTGATCGAGGACTTAATGTGGCACTCAGAATCGATAACTCGATGTGGCTTTCGTGATCGAGAACTCAATGTAGCACTTGTGATCGGAAACTCGATGTAGCACTCGTGTTCGAGAACACAGCGTAGTGATCGTGATCGAAAACTCAATGTGGCACCCGGGGTCGAGAACTCAATGTGCTCCATCGAAGTCTCACCACGAACACCACCTTGAGTTCTCGATCACGAGTACAACATCAAGTTCTTATTCACGAGTGAAACATTGAGTTCTCGATCACGAGTGCCACATTGAGTTCCCGATCACCAAGACCACATCGAGTTCTTGATCACGTAAGCCACATTGAGTTCTGGTTCACGAGCACCTCATTGCGTTCTAGATCACGAGTACCACATTGAGTCACCGATCACGAAAGCTACATTGACTTCTCGATCACAAACACCACATCGAGTTCTCGATCACGAGTACAATATCGAGTTCTAAATCACGAGTGAAACATTGAGTTCTGGATTACGAACACCACATCGAGTTCTTGATCACGTAAGCCACATTGAGTTCTAGGTCACGAGTACTACATTGAGTTCTCGGTCATGAGTGCCACGACTACTGCACCAAGATCACCACAGTGAAGGAAAATTGTCAAAAGTCTATATTTGGGCGTGGAATTCCCTACTCTCTCAGAATATGGAGTCAGTAATCCAGTAGTCTGGCATTAAAAAAATTCATTCTAATTTCCTTAAAGAGTCCCTAGCTACAATGCAGTGATCGTGGTGCCATCTTGCGGCCAAATTGGTTGATAGTAGATATAAAATCAACCAGACAACGGAGATCGGAAAGCGATGCTTACCCACGGGCGGATAATTTTTCTGCATATTTCAAAAAAAGTTCCATCAAGATCGGTGTAGAAATGAGCTCATAAAGTTGCAGGGAAAAGTTTTGGAAAATAGTAGGTACATTCCTGCAATTATATGAACTCAATTTTGCACTGGTCTTCGTGGAACTTTTTTTTAAAATTTGCAGAAAAATTATCCGCGCGTGGGTAAACATCTCGGTAAACATCCCTCCCGTTCTCCGTTGTCTGGTTGATTTTATATCTACAATAAACCAATTTGGCCGCAAGATGACACCACGCACATTGCTTTGAGGCTGCGGAGCGCCCTTAAACCAGTGGGGGCGTCTAAGGAAAGCTGATGTCCTTTTCGGATACAGCTCACGATTTTACGTAGGGATCTGTAGGGTTGGTATCTGGAAAAGGGTATTTCTTTTTCCTGGTGAACTGTATAATTTGTAGCAACCTCTTGAGACGGTTTATCAGACCCTAATTAGTACTGATACTCAAATTCCACAATTTTTAATAGATCCGTCAGCAAGGGTCAGATGAAAGCAAATTTCCGCGCTCTATCACGAAGTAATTAACAAACGTTATTATCCCTCCGAAAATTTTGGATTGGTCAGAGTTGGTTTTATATATATATATATATATATATCTTATTAACCTCGTTCTTTCCAAAGGTACCACTCGTTGACTTTCAAGTAATTGCAGTTATCTTCGGTGCACGCTAAGCCAGTCGTATCATACAATTACCCTGAAATACTCGGAAGAAAACAGAACTCTATTCAGCAAAAAGGCATGTGACTCACAGAAAATACATTTAGAAGCAGCTTTTATGCGGAAAAAGTTGTTAGATAATTGCGTGAAAATTGCCACTGGCACCGCAAGCGTATCAACACCCCGATAATATATTGCCGTTAAATAATTGAATCAAAAATCTAATAATGGAATTTTCTCTACTTTGTTATCGCGAAGAGAGACTATGTACCTTCGAGAGCACAATCGCGTTACAGAATTTTTTCTCCGCTGATTATCCTCTACATTCTCCTCCAATTCATTTCATACTTATACTCGATCGTCCATGCTTTTATTCCCCAGCCATACTTATTTCTCTAGGCTAGAGCTTCATTCAGAATCATTATTCAATTTGAGATGAAAATGCAACAAAAGAGACATTTTCACTCGAAGAAGGCATTGGTTTACACATTGGAACCATTGCACTATCAGTCAAAGTGCAAGAGTAACTGTCATTTACTATTCCGGGTCAAAGTGATCCCAACCTATTTTCAAACGTTCTTTTCAATATCAAAACCGCCAGAATCTTACCGCCATGTGGCCAATACCTCTACTTTGGATTCCTCAGTAAGGTCAGATAAATCGTGATTTGAGTTGCGGTCTCCTTGACCCCAGTGTATCACTTACGTACATATCATATCTGATTAGGAGCTAACTTTTCTTTAGGGTGGTAAATTTTGTTGTTGACAAAGTAGTGAAGATTATGTTGCAAATTGATTATTCAATTTCATACTATGACTTCATCTTGTACTTTATCAATGAATAATTATATTTTCAATCACACTTTCTTTGCTTGGGTATACCAGAATGGAATTTCTCGTATACGAAAAATTTCATTCCCTTGCTCGTTCTAGTCTTCAGAAAGTTGTCTATTAATGATGAGTGCATCTTCAACCTACTATCAGATACAGATTTCCATCGCATTTCAAATAAGAAAGAAGTTATCCATTTTACACCAAAATACGAGAAATATGAAAACTCTTCACCCTTTTGCACTATTTAATTCCCACATATCATTTTGAAAATCTTCATTGCCTTAACCCGGTAAAGCTTCCTTTGAAGGACCCTTAATTACAATCAAAAGCTTTGAAAGGCAAAATATTGGATGTATTTTGAGGAACATCACATTTTTTACATGGGTCAGTGTATGATGTATGATTGATTAATTTAGTATGACAGCTAAGGATTGAGATATCCGTATCAAATTCCACTTCCTACTATAAGAATTGATTATTATTTCATAATAGCCCACGACACTATTTAGTGATTTTCGTCGGAATTGTGTCTTGCCAATTAAGTCGAAAATATTTGACAATAATCAAATAAGAGATATTGACAAAATTTTATTGGGATCTTAAACGTTTCAGTACTCTCATCCTTCCTTGTAAATGCGTGCTCATATGCCCGTATCCGTGTGAAAAGAGTCATGCATGCACGAAACAAATTCATTCAACCACTGAGGCTTCCTATATACAGAGCCTGCATCAGCCAATAAACGTCGAAACGAGCTCTGACATGTATACACAATAATGCTTGTGGACAATTTCTCTTGTTATACCATGTGCTTTCAATTTTTCCGATTGGACTAATGGAAAAGCGTTGCCGCGGGCTTTGCAAAATGTTTGCTTTCGATTTACTCCTCCATTAAACCACAGCTACAAACCTGCCCTACTGTTTCAATATTCATCAGAAGCCACTTCACTATCTCAAACATTTACTCGTACACTTTTGATTTTCTAGTATACCTACAGATTGTACAGTACCCTCCAAAATTAATGGATAATGAATAGTCCCAGTCAACCAACGAAATCTTCAATGTAGTTCGTCGTATGGAAATTTTAAAAAAAGCATCTTGAAGATCACCAAAAAATCTATCGATTCATGTGTTTCAAACATTTTGAAAGTATTTTTTGGTTGGTCTCAGTCGACGTTGAAATTTCTAAAAATGTATCCATTAATCAATCACTTCTATTTTTGACGGAATTCATTCGATTGTGAAAATTCTCACGGGATGTTGTAGATCGTCTAAAAATCTACAAGTTTGGTTCTCTGTGAAATTTTCCTACGACCCTTCCCGCCGGAACCACGAGTTTATAGAGAAAAGTTTGTATTACACAGGCTGCTTATGGAGATACCCAGCCTGGCACCTGTTTCATTCCCTCTCTCTCTATTCTGGTGCAAATTGAATGGAAAAAATATCATGCCACATGATCTCGACGTTCAATGATCTCATCTTTCAGAATATTCTATCAGATTTAATCTCAAATGTAATATGGACGGCCAGAACATGGAATAAATCAATTTTGATAGCAAAGCTTGAAAAATCGTTGTCACCTCAAATCTGAGACAAAATCTGATCAAATTTTCTGAAAGATGGGATCATTTCACGTCGAAATCATGTGCTATTATGTTTTTTTCGTTCAATTTCGCACAAGAATAGAGCGAGAGAGAATGGAACCACTACCAGCGTCGGTATCTTCATGAGCACCCCATGTTAATAAGAAACTTTCTTCCGGAGCTCGTGTGTCAGATAGGGAGGGTCGCAGGGAAGTTTCACAAAGAACCAAACTTGTAGATTTTTGGACGATCTACATCGTAAGAATTTTGACAATCGAATGGATCCCGTCAAAAATACAAGTGATCAATTAGTGGATAAATTTTCAGAAATTTCAACGTCGACTGAGACCGACCAAAAAATACTTTTGAAATATTTAAAACACATGAATCGATAGATTTTTCTGTGATCTTCAAGATGCTTCTTTTGAAATTTCCATACGACGAACTGCATTGAAGATTTCGTTGATTGACTGAGACTATCCATTATCCATTAATTTTGGAGGGTACTGTATGTATAGCCTAATCAATATAATTAGTGACTTTATCACCGTGATTCGCTTTGGTGGTCTTCCCATTTCTCTAATAGACCGCAACGTAATAGTTTCTTTGATACTCGAAGAAATTGCGGGGGCAATCAAATTCTCATTTTTCCTAGCAAGAGATTCTTGCTCGGAATCTTGCCTCTGGGTCGATCGTTTGACATTGAGTATAGATTTTCCAGAGGTAAGAAAACCATTAATGTAGACGACGCGGACGACGTCGTCGTCGTCGTCATCGTCGTTGGAGCGCAAAAAGAGGCGAGGTCGATGTTGTCGTACCCTTTGATATATATATATATATATATATATATATATATATATATATATATATATTTATATAGGTAAGCAATGAAAGGAGGCAGCTAATAGATGAAGAAGCTGTAGGATGGGATGAGATATAAGAGAAACGAGACATGCTCGTCTATAGGTAAATCGATCGATCGATCGATATGCTCCCTTTCATCGTCTATGTCACACTCTTGGGAGTGCACAGTAGTAGAGCTATTATGGCCTCAAAGACATAGCTTGAGATATTTTGGTACACACAAAAATCGTTTAGTTTTTTTTTTTTTTTTTTTGGATGGCTAAGGGATAGGATGAGTTGCTTATGTGAAGATACGATATCTCCGTCAGTAGGGCTTGGATGGTGAAATTTTGATGGATGTATAAATAGGTGACCCTGTTAATGGATAGAAAAAATAGGGAACTGACATAATTTTGGAAAATGTTATGTTTTGAGAGTTCGCCGCAAAATAGATATAGGAAAAAAAGTTGAAAATTTCTACGACGCCTCTATGGTTTTTAAATCATCATTGAAGTTTTGACAATTTGAATTGGCGCCATCCAATATGGCGGTGGCTGCACATGTGCCGCTAAATTCGCTAACTGTTTTGATGTCATATTTCATCGGAAATTCTTATCTGAATCGCAATCGAGAGCTTATTTTACTCAAATAATACAAGTTCGCGGTGAGAAAACGCAGGTTTGCCTCAGAATCATCGTGGAAAACATTCTGAAGTCACGTGACTCATGTGCAGTCGCCGCCATATTGAATGGCGCCAATTCTAAACCTGAAAAACTTCAGACTTGAATTGTAATCACTTTTACCACAGGAAATTTCCAAATTTTTATATATCGTGTCTCTTTCAACGTGAACTTCCATAATATGAGCATTTTGGAATAATTGTTGTAGTCGTGTCAGTTCTCTATTGATTGTAGATTGTCTGAAACATTCGATGTGATATTCAATTCTATGTTCAGGAGCCTTTTCCGTGATGTGGTCGGCTGACTTAGTGAACAGAACATCCAAGAAACCAAAGAATTTAAGGCGATGCGGTCACCATGCAAGCTGAAAATCATTCCCAACTTTCTCCGATTCTGTTGAGATTTGGGCTTAACGACGAGCTCACAAATATTTGTTATCATCTAACTTGGAATAGAATCGGAGGAAGTTGGAAATAAAAATGTGCGTATATTATAGGTTAGGAGGTTCCCGCGGCCGAGTTATTCCCACTTTTCTCCGATTTTCTTGTGATTTGGACTAAGCGACGGATTGAGGAATACAAGTTGGACAATAACAAGTATTCGACGACTCGTCTTACACTTTGAATCATCAAACTTTTCATGTAAGATGTATTTTCAAGGTCCATGGTCACGGTGCACGGTGACCGCATCGCTTTAAGCAAAAGAAGCTTGTTGGAACTTTTCCAAATTCCATACATAGTTAACAAGCAAAGGTGGAGAGCTATTACAATATTCTCTTATGAGATATACTCTTTTTTGGGTTAGGCTGATGATTTGAGCTTCTTGTCTGAACCCTGGTAGGTGATTCTCATTTCGTCCAAAGATTTGTCGTTTAAACTCCATCTACAAACGCATAGTTTGGATCCCTTGCTCGAATTTTCAAAAGAAATACATGATTGTATCTAAGGCCAGTCCGGAGGGGATCCGTATATTTCATCCGATAGATGGCGCTTCGATCGGACTATGCATGCGATCAGATAACATTAGTGATTGTTTTTGCTCACAGCATTTGGCCCTTTTATTTTTGTCCCATAATGAATAACTCAGGCGTAACATCATGGAATTTCCAATCGAATCGAGTCATTTCTCATCGAAGCATACGCATTCTTTCTCAAGAGGATCATAATTCCTTAGCTTGCTGAGCAGGGTATCCTGCTCGATGCTCTCAGCTGTTCGCGTTTTCCTCTAGGGGGATTTCGAATTTTTTGATAACAGATATCTCATTTGTTTGAAAATTTTCCAACGCAGGCGGATTATACTGTCTGGATTACTATCTGGTATTACCCGGAAATGATGATTTATTGAGTAATAAATAGGAGTAGGTGAGGCACCACCACGTTGGTTCACGTATTCCGTTCACGTTTTTCTCATTTCCTAATAAACAGGATGGCACAAAATTTTGTGCATTATCACGAGATAACATTTCAGAGGTGGGTCACTATCTGGAAAACTCATTCAATACCAATCAAAGTGTATAAACAATAATTCCGCTCTTACCGGAGAACAAAGGTAGCGCCATCTTATAGTCAAACTGGTTTATTGTAATAATTAATTTATCGGTCCACTTTGGATGCCAGCGATACAGATTCACGTCTGGGAAACTTATCTGACAGTTTTGAAAAAAGTCCCAATGAGATTGGTGCAGAATGAGATTAGTTGGAGCAAAAATTTTTGACTGTCAGAAACTTTCTCTTCAACTATTCTCGCTCAATTTCAATGGAACTTTTTTTTAAATCTGCAGAAAAGTTTCCCACGCGTGGGTCTGCATCTCTATCCATCCAAAGTGGCTCATTTAATGTATTATTTACGATAAAACGTTTTAACTGCAAGATGGTGCTGAAAACAGCTGGAAAGCACTCTTGAGCAAGGTTCACAAGACACGTCTTGGCCTGGTGATCGTTCTAAGTAGATGAACCATGATTGGGCATTATGCCTGGACTCATTTCATCGAAATCATATTGTATCAATTGCCTGGTTGAGTGCTACATCCAATTTTGTTGAATATTTTTATAATGAACACACTTCCAAACGGATACCTGAGTCAGATCCAATGTCAGAATTTTGACTTTGAGATTCCATTCTCTAAATTCTTACCTAGATCACTAGCATGAATATGTTGAGTTATAAAGAATATGCCATCGGAAAATCAATCAATCTTTGATTGATGTAATTTGCCTTAGCAAACTAGACCCGAAGAAATATTACCACCGAGGATATTATTTGAGCAATTATGAATCAGTAGATATTGAACTGGGAAAAGTGGCCCATTGCAGTAAAGGCTCTTGATCAAGCCTGACATGAATTGAAGACCGTTTCTTGTACTTTCAATCATCAAGTATCTTTAAGCGCATCTTTTTCAAAATCTGTCGAGTATCCCACTTTTGACGGATCTACTCATCATTTCTATAATAAACCAATTACTCATGGATTGGTGAACATGACATTCTTCAAAACCTCGGAATTCTATGAATCATGGACATCCTGCTCCAGAAACAAAACTTTTAAGAATTTGACTTCTGAAAAAACAAAGTGCTCTCTAGCGTGAGTCAGAATTCCAGATCATACAGAACAAAAGAAGTATCCAATCAATGCTCCAATCGTGTCAAATAGTTCCACTTTCAAAAAGAATCAAACCTCAGTCCACAAAAAACAATACTTTTCCTCTTACAACAGCCAAACCCCCAACACTGCAAGTTTGTCGTCACACTTTCACAAATTGGAGAAGCTTTCAAGGCGCGTCAGACCGTGAACCCTCGGGCTACGATCTTACATACTTACAGTCTCTTTTCTCAGTACAGGTAAAGGTACGCGAAAGTTGGAAAAATAGAGTTCTAGTGGTACACGACTGATGCGTCAAAGGAGTAAGTAATTTCGCCACTTGACTCTTGCTTTCTGCAACATCTTCCTACATACACATAATACACATACATAACAAGTTTCACATGATATGTAGTGTAGCTCTTGTCGTCGTCGTCGTCGTCGTCATTGCAAACCCAATGCCGCGAAACTAACGCAATTTACTGTGGAGCTCGCGGGGTAGATGGTACATGTATAGTGATGTACGTAGGTGTATATGGTCTCTCATCGCATCGCTCTACTGCAGAAACGACCGCAGCGGGAAATAAGGTTCTTCCCGAGAGAGTCCTCGAGCCAACTGCTGCTACTTCTACTTGCGATACTTATATAGTACTGGTATACATATAGTGCAAAATGTGGATACATGTTGGATCGAGTACATGAAAGTATATGGTTTAATGCAAATTTTGCGATAAAATGTGTGTAGATGATGGTAAAAGATGATTTTTATCGTTCGTGTTAAGGTAGTACTGTCATAACCTCACTTTTCAAAATGTTCGAGAAGTTTGAACTTTCACCAATTTAGCCCAAATTCCGCCACAGGCTTTGTATGAGTCTGATCTTACTCTATTCAAAATTTCAGGGGCTTATGACAGGTATAACTGGAAAGAACAAGCCACAAACATGGACATTTTTGTCGTATTAGTGACATATTCGTGACTTCACGACGAATTTAGGTAAACATTGGCTCGCAACTGAGCCCCAACCCTAACCAGGCTCTGTGTAAAAATATCTCAGTCTATTTCTTGTCATTATAAATCAGAATATAGGAGCTAATCAAAATCCATCGGGCCAAGCACGATGAATCAAAATTACATGCTTAGTTCGCGTACGGCAATGCGAAATCTTAATAGTACATTATTGCCCTGGGCGCGTACGCCCAGTTTGGGCGCTAGGACATAGTTTATTTCCCGAGCGAAGCGAGGAAAATAAGTCCTCCGCGCCCGAAATGGGCCTGCGAGCACAGAGCAATAATGATTTTTCATCATGAGAACCCTAAAACCGCATTTGAATGCGGCCTTTTTAGGTTAGAATGATGAAAAAACGATTTTCCACCAAAACGGCTCGCACATCACCAATTAGCTCGGCAAAGTCCCCAATTGTCCCTTGAGCCTACAAAACTAATGATGTTGTCGTTGAAATACCCAAATACACGTAATCCACGCGCAACAGTAGCCGAAAATTCGAATCTGCAATCAGGCACACCACATAAACGTGTTTTCAGAATGGCGTACAAAATTTTCTGTCCTTTCCGTCCCCATGTTGTGCTCCTCCCCAACGGGCTATATGGCTTTGTGGAACACATTTTCTTGAAGTATTTGGTTGCATTGGATCAAATCTATGCGGAAAAAAGTATGCGATTAGATGTCAAGCTGTGGGGATAATTTTAATGGCAAAATGTCAATTCCGTCCCCTCTGCATAACCCCTTGAACTGCACATATCTTCGTTCCTCCCCCTGTAGAAAACATGCGTTTTATACAATAGCTTCAGACACTCCCTTTTTGGTGCTCTAACAAGTGTAAATCAACTGCAAAGAGACATAGAGACTCGTATGGGGCTGAAATAATTTTTTGACCTGAATCACTGCCTGCGACGATTTTGGCCGCAAAAAATCATACTTTCGGCGGAATAATCCATGTATATTATCACATTCCAAAGTTCATCTCATCGGTAAGCATTGAACTTGAAATATTTGTCGGAAGAAATACTCAATCACTCGAAAGGATGAATGTATCTACGATTGTACCTCTCCAATAATAAGTATCAACTACTTTATGAGCCGCAATGTTTTTCATACAAGATCTAATACATGTATCTTCTGAGAAAAAAGCTTATAAATAAAAATACACCGTGGTTGGTGGAATGTTGTAAAGCTAAACAGACAAGTTTTATTCAAATGACCATCGCGAGCTAGCATCTCTGTAAGTAAATTCACAACGTGACAAGCATCGCAATAGAAGCGCAAAAAATTATGGTATTCAAAGTTACAAAAGGGAAAGATAACAGAATCACTGCTCACCTGCATGGCTGAATAACAATTAGGTACACTCCAACCGCTACAAATATACTTTTACCATGTTTCTATAATTTTCTGTTCTTTTGATTTCAATTTGTTCTACGCTCTTTCACGATCAAGATAAACAAATGAGTCTATTATTTTTTCGTGGGCAAGGATTTTGATAACATATTTACGTGATACTATCATAGAGTTCTATTAATTTTATTAACCGGTCTGTCACTTGAATAATCTGTATGGTTGCTTTTGTGAGAGTGACAATGAAAAAAAATTTCAAAAGAGAATGTTCCTATCAATCATCATCTACTTCTAAACATTTTACTATTATGATGAGAATCGGGGCTTTCCGAGCTTTCTGTACGTGTGGAAGTGGCTCTATTCTATGACACAGAAGAGGAATATTTAAATTGAACACTATGTAAGAAGAAATCCTTAAAATCAGCCTAATCGCCTGAAAATTAAAGTTATAAGGTTAGAGGGTTTTTTGTGATTCAGTACGATTTTTTACTGACTTTAAAAATTTCTTCTTACGGTGAAATTCGATCAATTTATTATTTTCAAGTGTATCGACGATGCGTGCGTCATTTTCCAGCAAGTATTGAGCATTCAGTCGAATTAGAATGCAGAACGAATTAATCGTGCATGACTATTTGAGCAATAATTATGACTCGGCCTGAACACAACTGGGATTTTTCGCAATTTGCTGCAAATTTTTCAGTTCATCAAATGTGTTTATCGATTTCATGCGATTTTTACTTTGATCAACTTATTACACTTGTATTGATAATTCTACTGTACAATCCTCTAAATACATTTAGCTTCAAGAGTGGCAAACATTGAATAATAAATTTCTCTATTCTTAAGGTTTACCTCGTCATCTACATAAAAAATATCATCATTGTCGAGACAAACCATTAGAACTGTCACCAAAGTCACGAAGTATATTTCCTTTATTCATTGATTGATTTTGTTGTTGCCAAATCTTTGCAAAAGCTACTCAGGGTACCGTCTTCGAATGATCATCATTCATTTGCATCATGCCCCTTTATTCAGCATTATTACTTCCAAAAAAGAACCAGGGTTTCAGGAAATTCGCGTTAAATTTTGTACAATATACAAAAAAAAATCCAGAAATCTTTGATTATTACTTGATCAATTTAGAATCAGAATCTCGCTTAGTTCATCCGAAAATCTTGTTTAAAACGCTCGCCACAGATAAAAAAAATGAATCACTAAAGGTCGCTAATCCAAGTACCTTTCGTCCTGTTCATTTTTCATCCAAATAACGTAATTCGAGTGTGTTAGACAAATGAAATTTCTCAAATTGTCAAATTATTTCCGTGCTGAAAGATCCATTTGACTCAACGACGCCAAAATCTATAGCTCGAAACCGCGATATAGCGGTTGATCTGAGTAACGGATGATTATCAAAGGACGACTCGGAAATTAATCTGTGATTGAGTAGATCCTGGTTAGATGGCAATATCAGTTCGATGTCATTAGTGGATGGTGATAAGGAAGTACATACATTCCGGATCATCTATACATCCACTATCCTACGCAATTCTGAACATATTATGAAGGCTTAACGGTAGAGCTTACTCAGCCCGTAATGAAATTTAGAGAGCTGAATTGAGATTTGATCTTATTTTAAAAGTTGATCCAAGCCATTATAGATAGTTCTCATACTCAGCACTCGCCAAAATAAGAATTATAAATCATCTGCAATCGACTGAAAACTCGTTTCGCAGCCTTATTTCATTCCAATAAACGGTCAAATGAAGCTATCTAAATGTATATTTAACGCAACCAAATTCCGTGGATATGATATGGCCAACTGCTCGTGGTATTTATGGCAGTCACTTATTAGTTCAGTAAAAATTCCAAACCAAATCTAAACTAACTCTCCGAATCAATTCCTACACCACAAACCTGTCGCTTGCAAACGCATACCACCAAATCATCTAAACAGTCTCTCGCAAGAGTACTGCCCACGTCAACCTCAGAGCTTTAAAATTTACGGTGTAAACAAGGAGACGTAAACTTTATCTCTATAATAAACCGTGTAAGCCCTATCCTAAGACGAGTTTTACCATTTTTTCGAATTCCAAAATATGTCTGAGATAGGGATCAGGGTTATATTCGGAGAAGTTCTTACTTCATTTTTTTTCTTTTTTTTTCTAAATCTGAGGCATAATTCTAGTCAAATTTCTGACTTCAAAAATGACTCAAAAAAAGAATAGTACATGACGCACCGCTGCGAGGTAAGGCTGTTTTGGGGCATGGGAATCAATGCTTCCCGAGTGTAGCGAGGGGAAAAAGATTCCCATTGCCCCAAAATGGCCCGGCGAGCGAGGTGCATATTAGTACGTTTCGATACAAGGGTGTAAAAACTTTTTTCCGCTTATGAGTGATGGAATTCCGGCCCGAGCCGTAGGCGAGGGTCTCAGTAGTCACGAGAAAGCGAAAACCGTTGCGCTCGAGTATCATACTATGTTTTTTGATCTTCTGTGAGCAAATGAAAAGCGACAAACAATGTGCAAATGACTCATTTGCGCACAGACGATCAAAAACTACTTTTTGGTATCAGGGCGACTAAACGCCAACTTTCTGGTTCGAGCCGAGAAAAAAAATGGCCGTATAGTCGCACTATGCCAAAAAAAAATCTGGACCGATAAGGTGAGAGTGTGCCCAATTCTCCCCCTTTGTTTTTGTTTTGCTCGGAACTTTGCTTGTACCATCTCAATTTTTTTTCAACTTATCTAATCTCATCTGAAAGCTTCTTTTAAGATCTTGAGAGTGGACTAAGATGATTTCAATTTTAATGGTCTGGAGCTGAGCTATCTCAATTTTTGCAAAGAATATTTTTTGTGAATTTCCGAAAGGATGTGCCTAATTTGCTCCAACGTGGATGAGAGGCCTATCTTCATGGTGACATCCAAGAATGGTGGCATCCATTCCGTTTGGCAGAGCTTTTAGTAACTAACAAAAAAATTCAGAATTACCGAAAACCACTTTTTTCTAAGAAATGCATAGGCCATTTTGGATCACTCGAAACAATTAATTTTCTCATATGTAACACACATAAGAAAAGTGCGTGGCAAGCTCTGAGATTTTGAATGGGGGGAAAATAAGACATAGGTACCTTGGATGTATGAAAAGTCTTATAAATCTAACTGTTATTGATTTCTGTGAATGGTTTCAAATGTATTTTCTGAGATTCATATATCAAATGAATCAATTGCCTCACAATTAGTACATTCAGATAAAATTCATCGTTCTAACCTAAAAATGCTACTTTCAGACGCGGTTTAGGGCTCCCATGATGAAAAATCACAATAGCCTTGTGCTTTCAGGCTCATTTCGGACTCATTTCCCTCGCTCTGCTCGGAAAAAAGTAGTCCTAGCGCCCAACCTAAGCGTACAAGCCCCGGGCAACAATATAATATCTTTTCTCGTTTACCGAACTATACTTTTTGATAAATTGTGAATAAAAGTCGACAAACTATGCGAAAATGCACTTTTACGCACAGTGTATCAAAAAGAAATTCTTGGGGCGCTGTTAAATCCGGGCTAAGGCTTACATCTTTGCTAAGTTCAAATCTATCCAGTAAAACCTTTATTTTTGTATAGATCTTGTAATTAAGTATGTAGTACACACACAGACAAACGTTACATTCCGATCTTTCGAACAAGCACAATGGATTGTATTTTACGTCAGATTCAAACTCGCAACGTCGCCAATAAATCGAACGTGTAACAGTAACCCGGTCTTGTCGAAAGCTCACCGAAAGCTCAAAAATTTCACGCTTGCACAATTGAGCTTTTTACAAATGTATGTGTCCACTTATACGTCTTAAACTATTACGTGTATGTCTATACGAATGTAGAATTGAGAGAAAACTAAGAAGAACGAAGAGAAATAAAGAGAAAGAAAGAGAGTTTGGCGAGTCGGCGGTTGTCAACCTCGAGCAGCGAGACGAGACTGACCCACTTTCCGTATCATCTCCCTCTCTGAGCTTTTTCAGAGCTTGCACAGTTGAATATACAAACATATATGTATAGATTATACGCAGAGAGATCTTTGAGTTCTTGAATTCGGTGTGGTGAGAATTTCGGAGGTGGTCACTTCTTCTCGTGAAGCGTAATTCTCGAAGAAATGGGATAGAGCGAAAGTGAAAATGTCTGTTTTGTGGATTCTGGACAGTTACTTTAAAGTGTGGGAAAAGGAAAATACCTGGTTCGATTGGGAAGGGATTTAGGTTGGAGAGTTTCTTGGTCTTATCGGGAACAGATGGGATTTGAGATAAAGCAATGGACAAACTTGTTGAGTTGTATTAATGGTTGAGATATAAGGATAAGCTCTCTGAATTCGGACCGGAGAGAAAATTTTTTTCCTAAATCACATTACTTGGAATTTATCCAAATAACTTCGATGCCTGAAATACCTGGCGGAATCATTCTTCAAGACTAATAAATTGCTAAAAAAAATCCCAAACATTATTGCTTAGCAGTGTGACGTGGTGAGTCTCGGGACCCTTGCCCGCGCCTCACCCCGCCCCATGACGGTTCACCGGCGACGGCTCCGCGAACCGCGCAACACCCGTGCGCTGCTCGATGTTCGTCGCAGGTGCACCGTCAGCGTTTCTGACGGCGCATCGCGCCTTCCCCCTGAGGTACTAGTTTGCGGTGCGACCCGTCGTCGTGGACGACGAGCCGCGCAGCGGGCAGACCGCTCTGACCAACCTTAACACTCACTTCACTCTCTCTCGAGCTCTCAAATTATCCTTCTGATTAAAAGTCCATCTATTACATATTTATCCGTGTTCCTTCCGGAAACCCGTTACCCACGTCACAGCAGTATTCGAAGGGACTTGACGCAGATGTTTCTTACAAGAGAATATTTTTCATATTCAATCAAATTTTATACTCACGAACGTCTCATCAACCCATTCACTCACAATGTCTATTATGATGAACACATTTCTTTCATCAATCATCAATGATCGGTTATTATTTCCTCCAGAAAAGTCAGAAAATCTTGTGAAAATTCTCAAAAATCCCTATTTATGCGAAAAAATAATCAAACCAGAGTCTGAGGCCAAACACCTGAAATCAAGCAAGAAGAAAAGTAAAAACCAAAAAATCTAATTATGCCTTTTTTTGTCCTATTTTCATCGAGAAAACATATTCTGAATGTCAGAAATACGTTCCTCGATGTCACAAGCTCGCGGTAATATTTTCAGGATATAGCCTTTTCACTTGGGATCGAGTTAGGCACGCTGTTTTTTTTAACAAATTACGCTGAGGTTGATTCTTGCAATTCTTCAGGAGGTAATTTTGAAGAGAGACAAAGACCAAAGGCAAACCAAGTATGTATTGAAATTCGAACTTGCTATTTTTTGTCATCATGAATTCCATTGACGAAGAGAAAAAACTAAAGTAGCCAAAGTCGAGTCAATGCATCCTACAAAACACAAAAATTATTTTTGATCAAGCTAAATCACTTGTATTTTCATATTTTGACGTAGTGAACACAAGGTCTGCTTCATGTCTACTAAGAGCGTGCTTACGAGAATTTGAGATGGGCAAACTGTAGTCGCTGAAGGCAAGTACGATAATCCATCGATAGCAAATGTGAAAAAGATTGAAAATTTTGCTGAAACAGCTTGGATTTTTCAATTGAAATTTCGCAAAACCAACACATAGTTGGTGAAAAATGAGTCTACGTGAATTGTCCACTTATATGCCACAGTGAAATTGAGGAAGCTCCCACCGATTTCGGAAACGAAATCTCCACAATCGGGTCCGAAAATCAAAATTCCTTCTCAATTTTCTGTCGATGTATAGTTCATGGTTCGGCGTTAATTGATACACAAATTGGAGCGTGAGAAGGGAATCAAAAGGAGGGAACTCGTGCATTTACATCACTTCTCGTGCGCATGGCCTGATTAAAACGTGCACCGAAGCCTTAATTGAATATCGATCGCTGAGATCACAATTTATGATTCAATTGGGAAAATATGGTGCAGAAAGTGGGAAAACAATGGAACAGAGTCCGATCAATGAGCTCAAAGCTGTATTGAAAACAGAACGATGAAAGGTTGATCTTGGCGTTTGAAGATGAATGCAGGGCATAGGTACATTTTTTTCAATGAATCAGTGCAATAGAATCTCAGTCAATGCTTCCATTCCATCATGTCGAATTCAGCTTTAAAGCAATGTATGGACGCTGTCATAATTAATGCTCAAAGATTACTTACGAAAATTTATAAATCATGACTGAAAATCGATTTTTTTGTGTAAGGGTGCTTCCAGAATTGCCCAATTTGACGGTTTCATTGCAGTATTCAGTGAAAAGTCACGATTTATGCGCGATTGGGAGAATTTGTGTCTCATCTTCTTGTTCGGTCAAACAATTGAATCTTTTTCATATTTTTGTTGCGTCGAGATGTTAAAGTTAGACTCAATCATGAGTTTCAACCTTTTCCACGAAATTTTGCAAGGTACTCTGTATACTGTATAGAAATTATTAGAAAGTATCATCATTAGCCCATTTTGAAAAATTGCATCGATTGAATGTTAATTTGTCTTGTACGGCACCAGAAAAATTCTTGATAGTATCAAGAGTAATCGGTTACTTTTCAAAGAATCATCCATTGAAATACTGAAGAATATCCCAACACAGTTATTTGAGAAATTAAAAGGCAATTCCATCGTTGACATGTCGACTGTAATAAAATATCATTTATACGACTCGACGCTGAGTATAAAACAGTATATGCTATTCAAATTCGAAACATCTCGGCAGTTTTGTACGCCGGGTGATGAAAGGATGTAATTCGAGTCCTTACGATTCGATTTTTGCAATAAGTGGCGATGCTATCAACTACCGTCAACCGGGGTAACTTTGGAACAACCCATGAAAGAGTGGTTATCACGCTTAGTTGGCTAGGCAGATGATCCTGGGGCCTTAATACCGATTTCTCTTACCTGGGGTACGCATAAACAAAGTCTGTACCGGTTCGAAGGCCTCCAACAGCTTTTGATCCGTTTATAAGCTGACTTCTTCAAAAGTACGTTTTCAATCCAACAAACAGTCTCTCGGAAAAAGTAGTGTGGTTCCGACTTTAGCAGGTCGAATCCAAGGTAGCTGAGCTAGATTTCACTTGTATGTACACATATTTGGACGAATCCATTGTTACATTGGAGTATTTTCACGAACTTTCAGTTTTGTAGAGTAAAAACTGACAAGTACGTATTTTTTTTTCCGAAACCGGGGTAACTCTGGAACACTTGTTCATGTACTCTCAATCATTCACCAAGATCTATGTCATCATCGAATTCTACTTACTTCAGTAGTTGTTGATGAGAGCTTCAAAATGAGCCGAAAAACGTGTCATTTCAACCCACGGAACCCGAGATATGGCCATTTTTGTCAGGAACTGACTGTGAAGATAATTTTCCTCCTTGAGAGTTAGCCGTGGTGTAGACAGTGGGGTAATATGCTGAAGGTGTCTATGCTCGATTGTAGAAGTTAAATTCAACCAAATGGACTCTTACTATAGGTAAATGGAAAGCTAAGACACTCAGCTTTCAATTGCTGATGATGGAAATCGATTGCGTGACCTAGTTAATGGGTCAATTGACGAATAAATAATGATAACGATTTCTGTTCCAAAGTTACCCCAGTCCGTGTCTAACTTTGGAACACGACTTTCAGCGCTCTTTGCTCTAACCAGATATGTCCAAATGGACCTTATAAACACCGCAATCGAAAGCTGAAACTGTAAGCTTCCGTTTGACTACAGATACAATGCCCTTTTAATGCACGACGTACAAGTTTCGCGAGGTTGAAGAAAAAAAACGCGATTTCTGTTCCAAAGTTATACCCCAGTTGACGGTAGTTCATTCAAAGTTTATCCGAATTAGAACAAATCAGAAGGTATTGCCAACAAATAGCTCGCTTATAGAGGTCGACTTAAAATGAAAGATGATCATATAGGATTTTATCGGAAGACCCTCACACTCTGCCATGAAAAAATAATGAGATTCAGAGTCATCTGTAAGTAGAATTAAAACGAACCGTTTTATATGATGGCTGATTAATTCCAGTCGAATACCCTCAAAAAAATCTCGGATTCCATTTCCTTAACGCTTCATTAGACGAATCCCAATCACTAACATCACACAAACACACAAATATATTGAGCGAGCTTCTACTCTTCGTTAGTACGCTCTTGACACAAATATTGAATCTCAGCTCGTGACACAAATCGTCGAGTATCATTAATCGAGAGCATATTTGCATCCATACCTAGCACTACCACCGAACACCCATCAAAGGGAAATTCATGAATAGAAGAGACTCAAATAAAGCTTGTGAAACTTCATACAGGCATATCTCGACTTTGGAAAACAATCTTTGATAAGTGGAACTTGTCGAAAAACGATTAGATCTCTTACTCGTGCCTTCACTTTTCCATTACACAAACGAACCTCGAATAGGTATATATGGTGTGTATCTCGTCCTTGTTCTGAATTACAAATGCTATCACACAGTACACCATTAAGAATGATTGGAAAAGGGTTTATAGTCCTAAGGTTGTTCTTGGCTACGATAAATTTCAAAATGACTTGCCTTAGTCTAAGTATTTATTGCGCTGAATGGAAATGACTGAATACTGTGTACGTGGGGAATTTGATTGAAACTGTTAGTTTTTTTTTTTATTTTTTTTTTTTTATGTAAAAACCTCGAGTTTTATTGTGACATGTGTTGTGTTGATGATTCAATTTGTAAGATTCCCTGGCTATTTTGACTTCGGCCAATGAAGAATTTGGATCTCAGTGATATCTGGCAGAAAATTCCTTCCTTCAACTCTAATCCGATAATACCAAATGCAGTGGGGGATGTGGTAACCTAAATTGAAATTTAGCTCCTTCAGATTCAACTATTTTGAATTCCTCAAATTTTTTTACACTGTGGAAAATTAGTTGAATTTTCACAAAATTCGGCAACCACCTGGTTGAAAATTCAATCGCTTGGTTGTAGAATTCAACCACTGATTGAAAATATTACCACTGAGAATATGGGGATAATTACGTGACCAACATAGCGTGTTTTAGGTTATGTTTTTTAACATTATTGGGTCGAATAACAAGTTACCTAATGTTTTTTCATGAACAAATATAAAGAAACATCGTCGGCGTTCCCGTGAGCCTTTTTAATCAAGAACCCATGTTAAGCAATATTTTCGCGGTCATCGTGTCCTTATGGGTGACCACCCGTCTGGGTCTGCCAAGCCTATGTAAAAAAATATCTGAAGTAAAATCACAACGCCAAAAAGGGAATCATCACATTCATTGTGGCTCTTGAATCGTGACAACAATGAATGGAGTGATTTTACACGAACGGGATGCAAAATTACAATTCGGTCGGGTAAAATCGCGTGAACCGTTGAGCTGCGCCATGCGCCGTGCGCTGCGCTATTTGTGGACACACCCTAATGAATGTGGAACGTACGTTACACTCAAGAAAACCCAGATGGAGTGTCACCCATCAAGATAATGACCCTGCGAAACATTGCTTAACCTGAATGTTCAATTAAAAAGGCTCTGAGGGACGTCACCGCTATATTTTTCTACGAAAAAACTCGTTCTTCGAACCAAAAAATGTCGCCCAGAGACTACCATTTACAAATCTTATGGAATCCGTATATTATACCGATGACGAAATAAGTGGAAGAATTTTTTACGTAAACTAGGCCTAGCAGACCTGAACGGAGGGTCACCCATCCGAATACAAACGGTGAAAACATTGCTCAACCTGGATTTTTGACGGTAAATGCTTGCAGTTTTTGCGACAAATTTTTTCTTAAAATACTATTCAGAAAATAAAAATTTATCCTTTTTTACATCACCCATAAATGTATAGGTATAGTCCCATAATGCAATAATTTATCGATTGGCCTGGGTCAAATTATAAGGAAGCAGTAAGCTATAGATAAATTCCAGTACATCGTAAACAGTATTCGGTGGTTACCCACAGGCTCAAAGGCAAACAAGTCCAAGGGGATGCCGTTAATATGCCTCAAGCAATGTAGGTATTATATACAGTACAAGCCGTATCTAACACTATAGCCAAACGCGCGTCTGACGCTTTCCGGATTGTTCTACTTAAACGCTCGACTGATGCTAGTGCTATACTACTGGATATACTATATTACATAGGATAGTTTGGTTTATCCTATACGAGAGTTTCCGAAACGAGCATTATTGTTGGTATTTGTTGGGTCATAGTTTGGTAGCGGTCGATTTTGGTCGTACTTGTCGCAGATGAAATTGTGAAATGGCCAAAGTACTTATTACATACAAAGCTTTTATGCGATGTACGGGTGAGTTTGGATTGTTTAACGATTTGACATTTTGAGAAGTATAAAGTTTTCGTTGGGTAGCTAAACAGGTCGATTAACTTGGAATTCATTTTGCCTAAAGTGGCGTTGAGATAGTTTGAGAAGGGTTGTGTTTCCTGTGGAGGAAATTTGATTTGATGGTATTTGCCGCGTTTCTAAATTAATTTCGAGAGCGCTTTGGTACTTTGATATTCATTTAACAATGCAAGATGATTCTATCTGTGAGTAAATGTCTCGGAATGATTGTCTCAACTTCAATTGTGATATTATCAAATTTTGCCTCTGGGAAAATGAATTATTCTCTTCACTTTCATACCATTACCAACGATGAAGTAACCAGTTCTTTGTTGTGAGATTAGTACGGTGAAAAGAGTTGAGTTTTGAGATCGTCAAACAGTGAAATTAGAATTTAACTACGATGATCTATTTATTTCTAGAAAACTCATCACTCTCTTCTAATCACTACATAAATTATCAAGTCGAATATTTAGTGTATATTTATAAAGTAAATGCCACAAAAAATCTGATTAACTGAAAATCCAGTCACAACTGCTGGAATTTCAGTACATATTTCCTAGAAAGCATTGAACCACAGTGTAACCACTGCGACCAGTCACTCGATATTTTTTTCATTCTCTTCAGCCTCAAAAATTATCACGTGAAAAAGGGTCGAATTTTCGGGTCCGTGTCATGTGATTTTTATTTTTTCGGTTATAGATGATACAATCCACAGCGATAACTACCGGATAATGACTTTTTTGAGTGCACGGTGAGCACGTACATTTTGTGAATCAATTTTGCCAAAATTATATTCACTCCGATTTCCTCAATAAACATTAATATGCTCCATTCTAGGCAATTCAACGCCAATGTTTTTCAAATTTCATAGACAGACTCATATTTTTCGTGCCCAAAAAGTATCGATAAAGTTTGTTCTTGGACTTCGGAGTTTGCGGAAGACTTTTTCCAAATTCACTGATCAGACCCGTGTGATACTAGTGCGATCCTAAACCACGAAACTACCCAGAAATCCTAGTGGGATTTTTTTCGAATTATTTTATTGCCAAATCAAAACTCCTAAGACCCTGAGACTGTGTCGAGATATTGGATCCGTGTGACGTTACCGTTTTATCTTCAATGCCTCACCAATTACTTCAATACATCCCAGAATCTTTGAAAATTGTTATTTGAGATTTACACGTTTCCGAACCACAAATTTTCAAAATTTCCGCGGTACTTCCCAAGTACTATGGTATATCAAAATGTGAAAATTGAGCTACTCCTCGAGTGCAAAATTTCAAAGAGCAACCGCTCGGCAGTCTCTCAAGAACTACGGCCACTACCTACTTTATCTTTGAAACGAGCTCATGCTCTGTTTCCCCAATACATATGATGTACCTATTATATACCATGTGACCACGATATTTTGGACAAAATTTGGAGGTTATTCCCATGCCCTGCACCTGCACATGTATGTTTTGTCCAAAATATCGTGGTCACTTGTGTATATAAGGTAAGTGTACCCAACTTGCCTCTGTACCCAACTTGCCCCCATATGCCGAACTCGGGGATGGGCACTCCTCGGCCTCCCAACAATTTTTTTTCACGTTTGTTATGTTGAAATATGAGGAAGTGAGTAGTTTGCGTCGACCCCGAATCATTCCTGCGTTCACCAGAAAATCTATAATGATTTTTCTATTTTTTGTGGTTGCTTAGCTAAGAAAGCACCGAGGGAATCGCATTCAGTAAAATCGGTGCCAAATTCTTTGAGTTCAACCAATTTTGACGTACTTTAGCGCATTCGATTCCTTGTTTCAATACCTTCAAAATCCAGTTTTCAAAATTGCAAAATTTGGATACGGAGCTGTTTTATGTGCAAAACACGGAGACGATTTGTGAACAAGGATGCCAACATCGGAGTGTACCTATCATGCCCCCATTTGTTTATCTCGAAAGGGCGTGCAGAGCGACTTCTTTTACCACTCAGAACGTGTTCATCACGTCAAAATGGGTCAGAAATAGTGTTTCGAACCACCGAAAAGCTCCAAATGTGCGTGCACGGCGATAAAAACACTTTATCGCCGATTTCCATCATTTATTTCGGAAGAATTGAGACAGTTCGGCTCCAGTCCATCAAAATTAGACGTAACTTAGTGCATTTTGAAGGTCTTTAAACAAGCTTCAAAATGAGCTAAAGCACGTTGAGAATCGTTGAAGTAAACCGAAGTTTTTAAGAAAAAGGCTTAATGGGGGCAAGTTGGGTACACACTTTTGTAAACTACCAAAAATCACCTTTTGGGAGAATTCAAACAGTTTGGCTCTAGTTGGTTCAAATTGAATGTACTTTAACTTATTTTCTTAAGACAAGCTTTAAAATGAGTTAAGGTACGTTGGAAAATATGGAGATGGTCTGAAGTTATTAAGAAAATGGCTTAATGGGGGCAAGTTGGGTACACTGACCTTACATATACCAAGCTGCACAGCCAAGAGCGAACAGATGCTTTGACAAATGAATTAAACTTCTCGTTTGGGACACAAGGGAAGATGTTGTCCCTGTATCTATGTCTCAGTTTTGCTTACAGAAAGTCTTCGGGAGAGCGAGAGAGGGGAAGTCGTGTACAATTCATCAAACACAATTGAATTGAACTTTTCAGAGTACGATTATTCTATACGGAATTGGGGACACGTCTTCGTCTCTTCACCTTGTCTGCATTGTGAAACTTTCTCGGGTATGTATTTTTCTCTATCTTTAAGGATATACAATAGCCCATATGACAATTCAAACTCTGTCGGTATTGTTTCATACTAGTTTTATTGGATTCAGACTCTAAATATTGGACTGTGGAAGATAGCTTTGTTTCGTGTGCAGATGATGATGATGGCGTGAAGCTTGTGTTGAAAGTCAAAATAGCGAACAAAATCAAGGTTGATGTTGTATATAGATGTTGAGTGTTCGTTATTTTTCAAATATTCGGGTCGACGTCGGCATTCCACAGAGGAGCTTCTTATCCTAGAAATGAAGAGGAAAACTTGAAGTGCGGACAAAAAAAATATTTTAACCCTACCTGTAGAGCAATTCTTCATGGCTCTCGAAACAAATCTTTTCCTCACACTGTAAAAAATTTTTTCGAAAAACTTCAACCAACTGGTTGAATGAAAAATTCAACTTGTTGGTTGAGAATTCAACCAATTTGGTTGAGCATTCAACTAGTCTATTCAACCAGTTGGTTGAAGCTTTTCGTATTAATATTTTTTACAGCGCAGTTATTTTGTACTGACGTTGGTCTTTCTTGATCATGCGCAGGATTGGATTCCTCTGATAGTATTTCACTCTTAGCATAAAGCGACTAAGGCGCTAATTTTACTCCCGACTGTTTTGAAGCCCGCCGGGGGATACTTTCACCTTGATACACTCGGGGGAAACTATCCTTGTGCCGCAATACAGCCGAACCTTGCACCGACAGTGATCATAATAATTGAATGCCAGTCCAAAATTTGTCGATGGGTGAAAGGGTTGGTGGATCGGTGGGTAGATGATCGACTGCATGGATGGATGGTTTGGTCTGGTCTAGTCAAGTTCGATCTAATACGCTTCTAATACCCAACTGGAACCGTACCAGGACTACCGTAGTAGAACCGCACTAGAGGTACTGCACTAGTACCGTACTACAAGTACTGCCTGTAGAAAGTTCTAGAATCACCGTACTAGTGTCGTACTAGAATTACCATACTAGTACCATACTAGTGCCACATTAAGACAATACTTGAGCTCTGCTAAAACGGTACTAATATCGTACTAGAACCGTGCTAGAATTACCGCAGTAGTATCGTATTAGTATTATGCGAGAATTACCGACTAGTACTACCGTATTAGTTTCGTACTAGAATCACCACAACAATACCGTACCAGTGCCGTATTTATACCGTACATGAACCATAGTATCGTACTAGAACCGTACTAGAAGTACCACACTAAGATTACGGTACTAGCACCGTGTTTTTGCTATACTAATACTAATACTGTACTAGAACTATACTAAAGCGGTACTGGTACCGTACTAGAAACATGCTAGAAGCACCGTACTAGTACCGTACCAGTATCGTACTAGTGTCCTACTAGGATTACCGTACTATTAATGTCCTACTAGGATAATCGTACTAGCGTCGTACTAATAACGTACTAGAACCATACTTGAAAGGTACTAGTACCGTACTAGAACCGAACTAGAAGTGACGTAGTAGTTCCGTAGTAGAGTTACAGACTGCAGAAGTACCGTACTAATACTGTCTAGCACGGCCTAGTTCGGTCTCATAAGGTCATACTTTGGTCTAATTCGATCTGGTTAGGCTGAAATAGTTTACGTGACCGTGTGAGTTGCAGATGGGATTGACTAATCAATTTACTGATTTACAAGACCGAACTTGATTGGAACCCTTCTCTGAATATCATCCATCGATCATTACCCATCATTTTACAAATATCACTTTTGAACTGCTAAAGCGTTTCGGGAGCCTCTGACTCATCAAGAACGTTTACAAGCCGAACGAGCGGTAATGAGAGAGACAATAACTCTACTATTTTATAAATTTTAATCGACAACTGATAAATTTCCCTTCAAAATGACGCTCTGGGAAAGTTGACTGGATGCATGAGATGATAACTCTCAATAAGGTATCCAATTTATGAGCTCCGGGCCCATATTCTAAATTTTCGAGCAAAATTCACTGCAAAATTTGCCGACATCGGTGGCGCTCTGTCGGTAACCTGTAAGATTTGCCGCTATTACTGCAGTTTGCTGGCGTGATTTGCCGTAACTGCGTTGCCGATAGCGTTTGCCGTAAAAAAAAACGGCAAATCGCGCCAGCAAACTGCAGCAATAGCGGCAAAACTTACAGATTACCGTCAGAGCGCCACCGATGCCGGAAAATTTTGCGGTAAATTTTTCCGGAAAATTTTACCGCAAAATTTAGAATACAGCCCCAGGGCTATCAGACAACCACAGTTTGACTAGCAGATTTGATACCCCACATGCTTTTACTTGTTGAAACTAATCATAACCCTGATTCTCGTGCGACCAGTCGGCCTTACCGGAGGGTCATTTTGAACGATATTTTATCAGCCATCGACTTTAAAAGTATTGGAATCATTCAACCACGTGCATGCGCAGGAAGACCCAATAACTGAGGGAGAAATTATACTTAAAAATCATAAAAAACGGCTCTACTCGAAAGGGGGGGCGAGTTATAGGCATTTTTTGCTCATACTCAAGGATTTTATCTTCGTTTCTAGTCATAAACAAATCCTTCAGGAGGGTGCAGGAGTCTGATAGAAACTGTCAAAAATGGATACCCTGATACATGCATAGCCAAGAAGAATAAAAAAATCAGGCAGGAATTTTCACGTACACGGACAGAATTTTCAAGACTCTGGTAAACGTGTTGAGCTGAAGTATATGAGCAACACAATAAAGAACGGGAAGAAGAGAGATTAAGTGAGAAAGCTTCGTGATTCTCCAGAGTACAATATAGCTAAGGTGACTGCAAACGAGCAGCTCTATGGAAAATGCAAAAAAAGAGGCGGACTTTTCAAACAGCGACGCTTTGAAAAGATGCAACGTGAATTTATCCCTATCCGCGTCTCATCCCTTATCGCGAAGTGAAAAGCTAAGCGACGGCATCGTGGCATCGAAGCAAAAGCAAACAGATATTTGAGCTGATAGAGGAGAGCATTTTTCCATCAATCAATGCGTAAAGTAAGCTCATTCTTTGGTGGTATTCTCGATAAATGTGTATTGAGATATTTTACCGAGGAAAATATTTTACGTAGAGCGCGGAAAAATCAACAAACAGGTGATGCGCGCAGAAACTTTTCTTTGTTCACTTTCTTTCTCGTCGAGGTCGGGATTTGATTTTTTTAAGGAAAAGAGAGGTGCTCGAATGGGCTCGATTTCTTTTTTACGAAAGTGGGATAGGTATTGGGGGATTATGGAACATAGAATAATGTATGGATTACAAAAGTTCGAATTTTGGAGTTAACTAATATGAACGTAAAAGAAGTTCCAACTCGGATTCATTGTGGGGTAAGAGTATTGAAAAATGTTGGAATTTATAATCGTGAAATGTAAGGACGACTACAATTGTCAGGTACAAGAGGACAACTTTGGATCAGGAAGAAAATAGATGAAAACGAGAAATTGATCGATACGTGACTTTCAAAATTCAGAGCAAAATTCGTGTCAGATCTTTCAGGGAATGATTATATCACAAATTTTCCAAATCTGGTTCATCTTATAGCTGGGGAAATCCTTATAGTTTGGAGTTCATCCTCTATGATGACAGCAAGTTTCCCTCTAAAATTAGGTCACTTGATATATTTTTGAATTTTTTGAATCCCTTGTTAACCGCGCTTTTGGTAATCAAAATTTTGCTTATCGGCGGTTTTCCAAAATACACCTTTTCATAATCATTCGACGTTTTACCGTTGGAATACTATAAAAAATATTATAGTTCGAAAATTATGCGCGCAATGAATCGTTTTCACCTTTATCTATTCCGAACTTTGCTTTGACCACAACTAAAACCAAATATAAGTAGTAGAAGCGTTCCAAGTTGTTTGAATTCAAATGTTAACCCTCCTGCGTACAAAGCCGAGTATACTCGTCCTAACTAAGCGTGTTGATTTTGCGTTAGAATGAGTATACGCTTCCTAATATTTTCTCTAATAACTTTACTCGTTGCATTGTAAGATGCGTGCAATAATGCAAATCAAAACTGAGATAATTTCCTTGGAGATAGCCTGATTTGAAATCTTGATAATTCGCTGCTATCATGATAGAAAAGCGATTAAAAACTGTGAAGATTGATGAGATTCATGCATATTGTAGGTCAACTTTTCCATGTAGAAACAAAATCCCAGACATGCTTGAATCAAGCTGGAACCTCCCCCCCCCCCCCCCAGTCGGGAGGTTTCGGGGTCGAAAAATCCGAATCCGGCCTTCTTATTTTCGGTTTAGAAAATCGAAATCTAGAATGGCGGATCCAATATGCCGGAATTTCAGGCCAATGAGGTTTAAAAACAAAGTTGCCATCGCATTTCGTCTTCTGAACTTATTCACTCGAGGATAACCGAGGTCGGAGAATCCAAATTCGCTCTCAGATAATCTAAATTCAAAATGGCAAATCCAGTATGGCGGATTTTCAGATCGTAATGACGTGATTTGTATGTAGAAAACCTCACTTTCAACTCACCATACCGCTTCTGGGACGCATTAATTACTCTTCTGGGAATCGAATTCGTTTTCAGCGACCCCGCAAACGTTGAAGTAAATAACAAACACTTTTCTGAATCATTCAAGCTTGTAAAAAAGTCATGCATTTTGGGACGGAAATTATAAAGAAATCGTATATGCAGGAATCGGGCAGGAGGGTTAAGATCGGTTCCGATATGATTTCTGTTTTCCTGATAGTAAAGTTCTGTTTCATCAGAAATTCAAAATTCTTGTTTACGGTTATACACTTTTGTGAAGTGTTCTTACTCCCTTATCAACAAAGAATTATAGACATTTCCAGTGAAAAAATGTCAAGTACCTGGAGAACAAAATATATACTTTCCTCAACAAAGAAGCCTCCACTACCATCACCAAAGGCGTTGAAGAAAATCTCAAAAATATAGAAATTGAAGAGAAACAATAATTTTCATATTTTCAATATACTCTTTATTGGTACATTACATCCAGAATACGCAGAATTATTTTTTTACAAATGGAACTTTTTCTTGATTCCCCGACTAAAATATCCATTTTCTGCCGAAGATCAGCGTCCAGGCCAAAAAGCATGATACAATTTTTCTGAATGAAAAATCAAAACAATAATCCACGGTCATAGGAAAATTTCCGAAATGAAAGTCAAGAATAAAGTCGGAAAAAGTTTGCAATGTCAGGAAAGAAAAGTTTGAAAAGTTAGCGAATAGCACAACACCACTGTATCTGAAAAAGTAAAGAAGCTCAGCAAAGCGGAAAGTTGAGCAACGCTAGAAAACTTTCATCTCAATAAAAAAGAAAAAAGAAAGGAAACTGGCTCTTGAAAAAGCTCTTACAAAAAGATACGTGTGACCAGGATTCATTTACAACTTGACCTTACACGTTATAACATCAGTTATCGAAAAAGTGATACACTAGATTTCAGTAGAGTACCGGAATATCACACGTATTAGGTAACGTATAAAATTCATATTACCACGATGTACATACAATATACACGACCTCAAAAGTTCTTTCAACGTAATCTCACATCCATGCTTATCTGGTGCTTCCCGCCCTTTATACCCTAAACACACATAAAAAAGGCACACACACGTACATCATCAAAGTTTCGAAGGGTAATCACCATGTATATATATGATAAAAAGCGTTCGATATGGGAGCGGCAACTCAACGACGGCCTACTTATTCTTCCCGTGAACTATTAAAGGGACACTGTCATCGTATTCGATATACCTACAAATTGAATAAACATAAGTATATCGTACTCAAGTTATTATTTATTTAATACTTTTATATTTGTCTAAGTTGGTATGAGAGTAAATGATTTATAAAAATGCAATTATTGATGAATCACCAGTGTTAGTAACGATCCTCAGTTATTCCCTAATGCATCTAAGAAATTTTCTTGTTTGAATGAAAGGCGTTCGAAAAATAAAACTGGCTAACAGCCAGAATGTAGAACACACGAGCTGTACCGGGTATTTTAGTTTTTTTTTTCCACGATATAAATAAATAAAATTCCATGGTTGGGTGGGAGTCGACCCATTAAACATAAATTTTATGTTTAATGGGTTTTATGGCTGCAAAATTGACTTGTCACACATTCAATGCAAAGGGATCCACCGGTGGGTTTCAGTAGACTCCGTTTCATGGAATCTAACATTGCACGGGATCCACCATTGAGTACTGCCGCACATAGGAAAGAAACTGCGATCTTTTTTGCCGTTGCGCAGCAAACGTGTTAATAAAACAAATTATGAGTGAGGCATATATGTGAGTCTCTAATTTCATTGATTTTTGCTGATCAAAAAATGTGAGTGGTTCAATGATGTGAGAGAATGATGTAATTTCGTATGTTTTACTTTGCTGAGAGAACATACTTAATGATGTGCGATGACAATTGCTATATCGCACTAATCAAGTACCAGCAGATTAATATGCAAGGGCGAAAAAATTGAATGTTTTAGGTCTAAGCTAGGGCTATTATTTTTTGGCTCGTAACTGGAGCGACCAGGTTCACGGTTTACATGAGGATATTATGGAAAATCTAAAGTATTACTGGATCTTGTTTCTGTGAGTTGAATGCTGTTTTCAGATCATCATGAAGTAAAAATTGAGATCGTGATGAGTTTTTTCTTTTTTTTTACGTTCGAAATACAAAATCCACTCACGGATTGTCAAGTTATTTACCAACAGAATCAATCACTCAAACGATTGCAAGCATTTCTATCGGGGAAATCCAATAATATGACCATTGACAAGCATATTTTGAAAACTGGGAAAATGTCTAGTGATCTGGTTGGTAATAAATTAAGAAATAGTTTAAAGTGTTTTAGACCGATACACTTATTTCACAATTTTCGATCCCATTATTGAAATCTTTAATACGAATTTAATAGCACTTTTTCCTGCACTAAAAATCAAAAAATCAAATCAGGAGATTGAGATCGATTGCAAAGAAGGAAAAAAGGTAGAGAAAAAAAATTCTGATGAGATGGCAAGTGACAGAAATCGATATGCGAGTCAATTTCTAGTGTCGCACATGCATGGTACGGTTGCGGTACTATACCTTCCGTCATTAGTTTGCGTATAACACGTTATATGCGTGACCTGTGTGAAAAGGCCGGATGTGTGATGAATAAGAAAAGGAAAAAAAAGATCATCGAACTCTCTAGCGAGCAGATTTATTTTTTTCATCGCTTTTTCCTTCTTTTCCTTATGAATCTACGCAACTGTGATGGTGAAACAAAGTAAATGAAGCATGAGGGAAAAAATTTTCGTATGCAGTGTCTTTTATTTTCATTTTTTGAAACAGCTAGATGAGATTTTTCATCGCGCAACTGATTTTATTTTGTGATAATATTCGATCGTTTTATTGAATCATCGATCAGTCCAAAATTGAACAAGAGTAATTGCATTTCTAATAAGTAGAGGCACTTTCTAGTAAATTGAAAAATTGCGAGAAATCAGCATTTATGTTTCTAACAATATAAGTTTTTTATTCCATCTATACTTTGTACCATTACATTTGGATCAGCAGAGAACTACACCAAAAGCGAGCACCAAACAGTCGTATTTTGAATGAAATCCCAGATAACAGGTAATTAAGATAGTCAAACAGAAGCAAAATCACTGTTTGAATCTCGACAAAGCCAATTTGAGAATTCTCTACAATTATAATGACGAAATACGTTTGATTCTGTTGGCAACTCTGTATCTCTACATTGAGTAAAACCCTTTGATGTTGAAATTCCGTTGAGTATTATGTATTTGGAGGCACAGATAGACACAGTGTTTACCATTCGAAATTTTGCTCTATTCCATACAAACATTCATTCCTGGCAACTAATCATATGGTACCATTCTTTGAACCTTCACTTCCTTTTTGAAGTCATTGAATTCCCAAAAACTTTTTTTTTCAAGCCTATTTATTTTGGACTCTGAAGCATTGCCGATGGATCTCAAGGGAGAAATTCTGTTCATTCTTAAAATCGTCGAATACACTCCAAAATGAGCTCAGAAATGGATACTTTGATCGAAATCAGAGGAAACTCTACGTTCTTGAAAAAAATGGATTTTCGAAAGTGCAAGTGAGGGTCACTATCATCTCAAAAAATCCAAATTTATCTGTTTGAATACCTCATTATAACTTGACACGTCGTTTATCATTGAATTTAAAAAAGAAATAATTCATTCATTCGTACAAGTTGATGGCAACATTTTCCAAAAACAGATTTACATGTGATCCACGGTAATGCGTGCAAGACGGAAAGAAAAATCTAGATTATTCGAGTGTAACTTATATAAAATAACGCCGAATGCACGCAGTAGATGTGTGACAACAAACGAAGAATATTTATAAAAAATGTGAACAATTTGGAACAAGTATGACTGATTACCGAAATTTTGCTGAAAATAATTTTAAATCGCTCGGAATCTCTCGAGGGTCAAAATTATGATTGTTCCACCTCACAGTAATTTGTGAGGTGAGTCGAATAATTTAATACTCATAGATAAAAAAAAGTACGATTTGAAACAAATGAGATATGATGCAGTCAATGGTCGATTACTTCTAGATAGAAGAACGTCATATCAAAAATTTCGCATAGAAATATTCAAATCCGATCTATATTTGACATAGATCAATCATTTCAACATCCCATCAAAAATTGCAACGGACCAAATGGTATGACGAATCTTTTGACAGATAGAACGAGACTTTGCGACAATTACAGAACGTGAAATAATGATGAATCATTCACAGAGTGTAAGTAATGGAAAGCTTTCACTCACTTTTGCAGAGCATTAAATGAGCTAAAATTGATGGATCAAGTTTTCATAATCTAGTGAAATTGGGTATATGAGTATCTCATTTCTCATCCTTTACACTCTTCCTTTAAAAGTACACTATTTTTCCATTTTTGTATGTTGGAGATATACGCGCTCAATTAAAACTCCAACAAGTAAAGATTCAAGTTTATGAGCATTTCTCTGCCCGAGGTAGAAGCCAAGTCCAATGCGCCAAGTTGGAATTTAGTTGGTCGGAAGTGTTGAAATGAATTTTAACTGCGATAACTTTGTGAAGAAACGGGGAAACTTTCGTAAAATTTTGCGTGCAAAGTAACTCGTACGTGAATCTTCATCATTTTTAGTATATTTTGTTCCTGCATAAATAAAAGTTAGAACTATCAGATTTGTTTGAATCAAACGATGATGCTGGCTTTTCTAAACGAATATATTTTTGAAAATTTGGTAATGTAGATCTTTGTAAGACGAGTACTGGTCTACTATTTGCATGATTCGCACAATTTGATTGCAACATTTAAGATCGTCCTTAATTTGAGATTGAGATCGTAATGTTTCAATTTTTTGCACAAAAATCAAGATGAACAAGGATCAAGTGATGTCTTTCATCATAACAAGTAAGTATCAATCGATCCAGAACCCTAAAATCACCCAGTCGACTTATGATTTTGAAAAAGTTCCATCAAGGAAAGTCTAAGAAAAGTGCAAAATTGAGCTTATAGGTAAATTGCGAGAAAAATCGGAATGCTTGGAAAATTTATCAAAGAAATATTCCACAAACCCTTGACCTCAATTTTGCACATTTTTGAATCAAATTTATTACAAAACTTAAAGAAAAATATTCCGAACGTGACGATATATCACACCCACTTACGCAATACTTAATTAATTTTTTTTTTTCTCTGAACCTGGCAGGGGAAGAGCATGGAAGGCATAACTCAATAGTCTCATCAAGGATGTCGTACCCACGACAAAATTTCAACCTCTACTCGTAAAACTTGGCACAAAGTTATGCAAAAATTGAGTCAAGTCAAGCTCGACATCGTAATTATATCTTCACCAGTACTCTGCTAACAAACTTGGAAATTCAACTCATCTCACGCGAAGCATCGACGGATAAAATATGAGTTTTCAACATCATTCTGATAATTACCAGACACCATACTGTAAAGAATTTTAGCACATTTTGATGTAAGGGTGCATTATAAAGTACAATTCAAGACAAGGATGTAAAAACTCATTTTCCATTACTCTGTTTTTTTCAAGTTCTCGTAATGAAGAAATACATCCGCATTCTGCTTGCATGCTCATTTTGAACACTGGTCAACATGTCTGTCCTAGTACCCAAAATGGGCTAGCTCAGTACGGAATAATTTGATGCTATTTCGCATCTGAGTAATAGGTGGTGTATCGAATTCGAAATCTGGCTATGATACTCTCTGATAAAGTGTGAGTAAAAGTCTGTGCGCAAAGAATGCACTTTTGAAGAAAGATTTTTTTTTTCCAACCTGAATACAATTAAATAAATATGGATTACTTTTCAAATAATCAGTTTCGTGACATATGGCAAAAACTTTCCAGCTCACGGATAGCTTTTACGTGATGAGTTTCAAAATTTGATCCTTTCTGTATTCCAGACTTTTGCAATTTACAAAAAGCCCCGAGGGTTATTTGACATACACACTAATGATATATTCACACACACACACACACACACACACACACACACACACACACAGAATAAAGCAGTATTACGCATTTATAACGATGATCAGGGGCCACTCTACTCGAGACTGCGCACTCATTGCGTTAAAGTTATAACGATCGGATTGATTGGATTTGCGGCTTTCACATGGTGATATTCCATTCCTGATTATGTGTGCGTTATAACAGCCCTCTACGTGGCGCAGACTGACCACCCCCCCCCCTCCTTCTCCCACAACAATATCAAAGCATGGAAACTTCAACTGTTGTATATGTATAATGGAGGGCTGTAAATCGAGGCGAGTAATTGTGGCGACAGACGAGCGATAAACGTTTTTTTTTTTTTTCACGTCCGCATGAGTATACATATATCTATATTTATACATAAAATACTAAAAGCGCAGCAATTTTAAAGCTCTTCCACTGTCCTTTTTTACGAACCAAGGGGTAATATAAAATGGAAAAGGGAGAGTTTACTGCGTACTTGAGTGCAGTGCTAATGTGGGTAACGCCTTCTTAAGACTTTTTTTTAATACTCATCTGACGTTTTTATCTCATTCTGCACTGTTTGGAGGGTTGTAATTCTGATTCTGAAAAATATTACTTCGGTACATAGCTTTTTTTTAGAATTCTGATCATTTAGATGTTAGACCAATTTAGGGTTAAGACAATCACTAGAGTGAGACTTAGAATACATGTTTGCGAGTAGAGCACTGAGGGATATTGCTTAAGAGCAAATAGAATTAATGTTTGCAGATACCGATTGGAGTGGAATTGCTATGAGGTGTACTAGTGAAAGGACAATATTTGAGATGGTGACACAAGATGAGGGTGAAATTTTGCTTTGAGGTATATTGGTTTGCCAAAATTCTAGAAGATACTTTCAAGTGAGTTAAAGAGATTCAAAAAATCTATCACAACGTCTTGAGATCCCTTCGAATCTGAAGTTGTTTGCATGCAAACCAACGATTTCTTCGAAATTGATCCTTGAATATATTTCCGATTCCACTCAATGTCATCACAGAATCGTGTCATCGTGTCTAAACTACTTTCGAAGCTGAAAAACCTGACTATCTTGGATGAAAAAGTTTAAATACCAACCTTCTGGTGCGAATCGTTAAAAACGGAATGTAACGAAATTCTAAAACCCATTTCAGGGATCATCCCTGAAGGAAAAAACTTGAGATTTACTACAACGAGATAGATTTTGAGATAACAAAAATATTACCACCAATCCGATACAGTCTATGCGATGCCGACGCTACGCAGCAGCGTGACATCGTATTTGTCTGACCAAACTCGGATATTACTACTTACCAGTAGTTTTTTTTCACACATTCATCGGTTTGCGACGCACAGAATTTCTATGAATGAATGTACTTTTGTAATGGACTTTTCATTGAAAAATACACAAATGGATAATTTTTCAGAAATGGATAGCAGTTGTGATATTTTGGAATCCACAAGGCAATGATGGAATTTTTATACGCTTTTATTGCACTTCACCAAGCTGGTGTTTTCTCCGTCCTAGAACTAGTGTTTTTGGTAATTTTTCGGGGCTTCCGATAACAAAGTCCTTGTCAATCGCCCGTTCGATCTCGTTGGTGCGCTCAGTTCCCATCTCTCGGTGTGCTGTTTGTCCTAACCTATATTATCGTGTCGTACGTGAAAGTTTTCCTGTTACTCAAAGTATAGTGATAATGAATGAGGAGTGACGAAAAGCAGTAGTTAAACTTTTTATTTTAGATTGAAATTTCTACATTAGTGACGGGCGGGAATCGAATTCGAGCCTTCCACGTGCAAAGCGAGGTTGTTATCCACTAAATCGCGGTGGCTACCTACCTAAAAATCTTCGACTGATGTCTGCTGCATATGTGACTCCGCGACAAAGTGGTGCCTTATTTTAATGAGCGACACCCATAGCTAATATTCGATACACCCGCAGTGTAAACGCGTTTTCACGAATCTAATGTACAGTGTACATTCAAAGAATGAACAAAAACAGAAAGGAACAGTTCACAGAAGAGTATTTTAAAAATTCTTTTAGGTGTGCCACGCTCAACGTGAGGGTAGGTTATCCGAATTACCTTCAAGTTATATAGATTCAACTGATTTCATTCTATCGGCTTTCGACACATAACCGATAATTGACCAGAATTAGTAACAATAGTCTTCAATTCTCATCATACATCTGATCACTATCAAAACCTACAAGAATCATGTTTCATATAACACCGCTCAAATTCTAAACACTTTATGACATTTTATACCATCATCATCAATCTTATGACTTCTAACATCGTATACAACTTTATACATCTCCATATGAATAAAAATCCAAAACTTTGACTCCTAAAACAAACTCTAAAGCCCCAATCTCTCGATCCACACCTCATCAATTCCGCAGAAATTACTCGCTCGATCATCACAGAATTTTCCCAAGTATTACTGTAAAAAATTTGTCGGTAAAACTGCAACGAACTGGTTGCAATTTTAACTACCAACACTGGTTAACATCGAATATCAACCAAATGGTTGAGTTCTGGCGTTAACCACTGATTGCCTACTAAATTCAATAACTAATTGAAATATTTTCTACAGCAAACATGGGTATCGGGATAGGGATAACTATCGGACCCAGATCGGTTAATGGTGGTTCGCGGTAGACATTTTTGGGACAAATGAACAAGTTTTCTCATGTTTTTACATGGACAAATATAAAAAATCCACCAGCGGTAGCAGAATACCAGGTTAAGCAACGTTTTCGCAATTCTTATTCGGATGGGTGACCCAGGAGAGTGTTCCAGGTCCGGATCACGAATTCGGCTGAAACTTTGGAAATAGTCTTCTTTTAGTGCCAAAAGATGATATACAAAGTTATATTAGACTCTAAAGCTTAAGCGTTACCGAGCTACAGCCATATATGGACATTAGCATTGCAGGTATTATACTATTATGTATATTTCTTAACATGGGCCTATATGGACAATGATGATGTTTGTGGCTGCAGCTCGGCAACGGTTGAGCGTTAGGGTCTATAAATTTGGATAACATCTTTTGGCACCGAAAAAAGACTATTCCCAAAGTTTCACCACATCAAACCGGATCTGAAGCACTCTCCTGGTTAGGAAGCCCATAAGTTTCTTTATTTGGGATCAAGAACTAGGCAAACGCGAAACGGTTGGTCACCCACTGGGATACGAATTTCTGACCAAAAAGACTTCCACAGCCACCGTTGGTTGCTTTCTCTATTTGTTTATGAGAAAACATGAAAAACCCTGGTTTTCTGAGCCAAAAATGTCATCCGGGCATTACCATTGACCAATCTCATGGGATCCATAACCTACCCGTATCTCGATGACCATATTTGCTGAGGTAAAATTTTCAACCAATGGTTAATGTTCGGCAGGTAAAACGTGGTTGAATTCAACAGGCAATCAGTGATTAGATTTTCAACCACCGGGTTGACTTTTCAATCAGGTAGTTGATGTCTTTTCTTAGGAGTCAACCAATGCCCGAATTGCTCAAAAAGAATCCATCAGAAAGAAATATACACGTGTCACCTCTTGAACTTATTCCTTTTAACACCAAATTCGATCCGAATTAAAAGGTATTATCTACATCAGAACAGGAAGCAAAAGTACACCTACCCACTCAGTAGTAAATATAGCTAAGAATAATTGACACCGTTATATTGCACATGTTCGCAAGTCTCGGTGTGCCGGGCAGGTACTTTAAAATTGCATCGCTTCTAAGTGCTTTCCTCTCGGCTTCTCTGTTCAAGCCGTTATAGCCTCTCTGCATACTTTTGAATATAGTCTCATCTTTTGTTTTTTATTTTATCTTTTATAGTCATCTTCTTGGACAGACTGAATTTGTAGTGGAACTTCGTGAGAAAACTTTGATCTCTTATTGTGTGTGTGTGTGTGTTTTATGTGGGGGGTTTGGTCAACGACGATTTATCGATCGGCTTCTTTGTATAAGGGCACAGAGTGGGCATTTACGAGAGAGTTGAAGTTGGACGTCCTTTTATGTTACCAAAAACATTTTTTAGATCGAGAGTTTTGTACCGATCGCCTTGTTTCCCTCGATTTACTCGATTTCCAAACTAGCTATTCTTTTTTCCGTAACAATTCTTGGAATAAAGGAGTCGTCGTGAGAAGAGGTGAAACTTTTATCGAACAACGATTTATTGATTGTTCAGTTGATTGTGATAGAATAACGATTTCTGGAAAGTTGATAAAAACTATGGTTTGCTCCATAAGCATTAGCGGGTTTAGGCTCCCTAATAAGCATTTATTTTGTTTATTTTTTTTTCTTCCATAACTATGAGTAGTCCTTTATGCGAGCCTTTATGTGATTCTGCCGTAGTAGAACCTTTCAAGGAGAACTCACAACGATCTCCTGCCACCATCAGAAATATATTGTACAAGCCGAACGAACTGATGAATGAAAGTCCATTGTAACCCCAAACAGCCTGCACAGTTCGGATGTGGTAAATGTCATTTTTTAACACTTTATGAGTGAAAGGGTCCTTTTTGCAAAAAATTTTCCACTTTGACTCACAATTTCCAGAAAATAGCACAGTATGTACAAACAAAAGTCTGGAAAAGTTGAATCATGCTTCCTAGTGAAAACCTCGAGAAATTCCAACCTCTGTCTTCGGCTTCGGCTGGAAAAAGTCACTCGGGATACGAGATCCAATGTTTGCGCCTTCCCATCGCAATCTATTATTCCATAGGCTTGCGAGAATGTGAAATTTCCGCACAGTTTTTTGAATTCCATTCCCACATAGATGATGAAAATTAGTACATTTCGACACGAGGACGGCAATGTTGGTTTCCGCACACCACGTGGTGTGTTCCCGATAGAGCCGAAGACGAAGGTTAAAAGAGCATATAAGAAAACAACCCCGTCCAAGTGTCGAATACTATTTTTCTATCAATTACGTAGGATAAAAAATCAAAAAACCTTGCAAAAACGTCACTTTCTTTCACAAAAGATGGAATAGTACATTACGCGTCGAGTGCTGGAAACATTTCATTCTTCGGGAAACCGAGCTGGACGTGGGCGATGGCACCGTCCAGCTTGGTTTTCCCAAAGGAAAAAATGTTTCCACACGAGACGCGTATGCAGTTTTATACGTCTGCGCATGGACGTATAAATATATAGTGTTTGGTACTTGAGCGGAGCAGTTTTCACATTCTCATGATAATTCTGGTCCTTACCTTTAGCTTTGGACAGGATATATCGCTTGGTGTATGAGAAGTAACTTTCTCGCTCTCGTATCGGAATCTCACACGTTCGAAGCAATAAATTGGTAGCTTTGGTGTTCTCGGTGTATTTTATGAGCGGAATTTTGACACAAGGAACTTGTAACCCTAGCTCTGCTCGGACCACTATCGATTAGTACCCATGCTACAATTATTCTACACATGTTCAGTCACAAAACATACTATCTAGCTCATTTTAAAATTTTCGCGGACCTTGTCAAATCCTACGAATAATTATCAGTGAGAATTTGTTCTTCCTATTCATCCTACCCTTTACGAATCTGTTTCATAAAAAAAAAAAAAAAAAAAAAAAAAACAATCCCAAGGGCGTCACATTTTTACGAATGCGTGAAAAAAAATGAAAAATTTACAACGTCAGACAGAGGCATGTCAAAAACTTCAGAGCAAAATATATATGTGCATATGACCTATAGGAATGTCAAAGGACGAAAGGGCTTTGATTTCAATCATTCTGCATGACAATCGCAGTCCTGCATAGAAATGTTACAGTCCTGTCAAAAGCAATATCTCAAAACAAAAGCTAGAGCGAAATGACACATTGGCGATTGTAAAAGTTTGTCCCGTCTTTCACATCAGGAATGAAATTCCAACACACCTATGCATATATGTATGTATATGAGAGGAAAATCAAATACAAAACGTAAGTTGGACGTTATGGAGGCGAACAAAATGTGGGTCACGTGGCTGTACATTATATAGATACAGAATGCCGCAAAAGGTTTTCAACTTGAATGAAGATCAATCTTGCTCTCGCTCGTAACTTTGAGTCTACGAACAAAAAGCTCACAACCACCTTTGAGCATATCTATGTATAAAGGAGGCTAATGTCGTAAACGCATATTCTCTAGTTTTGATATCGTTTAAGTATTTTCCGTACCTTGAAAAAAGTTATCAATCTACTGGTCTATCTGGCAGGGTTTGTAACGAAATCTATTTTGCGAGCTATTTTGAATTTCGTTGAGTTCCTTTTTCTGTCTGTGTCGAGCGATTCCGATGATCATAATCTCCATAACTATCAACAAACGAGTGATTGATGATATAGATTATCAGAATATGGATTCGAATAAAAACCCTAAATTAACGAAATTCAACGAAATAAAAAATGTATCCTATTATACAAATGTTGGTATCTGCGAATGACTATTCTGAGAATAGGTGAGGCTGAGGAAAATTTTTATGTTGGAAATTGAAGCCATGTGATATTGCTGATGGTTATGATTGTGGTGATTTGACAATAAGTTACATACGAGTTTTTGGTTCCTCTATCAAAATTTACTTCTGTGTTTCAATTTCATAATTATGACCAACTTGTTTGAGCTGAAACCATAGACATGCTGAAACAAGATTATTCTATGAAATTTTGGTTGTTATGCAGGATTAATATGAATTAGATGACTCAACATTGGCCTAGATGGAATCAAAATTCATTTTCGAATTTTATTCTATAATTCACACGGATTTCTCATCTTGGTTGATTACAGCTTTATCAGAATCAACACGGTTGTGATAGAATTCCGCAATAAATGCCAGCAATAGAAACCAAAGAAATGAAACAAAATGAAACAAAATTCGGAAATGAATTATGGTTACAATTCTAGCTGTCGTAATCATTTGTTTTCTCTTTCCAATTCATTTACGTCGAGTAAATGCTTTTTATAATGAATGCTTCAGCCACTTGTAATTAAATTCTATCATTTGCAAAAAATTCTTAAATTTTGCAAAATATTCTTCAGTCTAATCGTTAGACTTCTAGAATGAGACCACGAATTCTACGAACACTATTCTTGGAAATAAAATCTCAATTTCCCAATTGATGATCTTAGTTTTGATGAAATTAACGTAGTTCAAAGGAAATAGTCAAAAAATTTCCATCAAAACATGACACAATTTATCATTGCCAGAGATAAATCACACGTCGACAATGAATATTTTTGCATTGAATTTGAAAAATGCACCGAACGAAAAGATAGATGTTTTCATCGCGATACTCGGATCTTGCATCTTTCATATCAAATTTTCAATGCATTCTAAAATCCTAGAGTTGACAAAGAGATACGTGTGCACATCTTGGAATAAGTCAGACTCGTGTATTGAATGTATAAATTCCCGAGGCGTTTGAATTCTTTTCCAATCCACCACATAACTTCAAAACGAATAAAACATGTATAAAAAGACAAACTTGAACATGCATGAAAGCAAGAGCAAAATGCTCATATTTGAATTTCAAAGTTTTCAAACTGAGCCCGCCAACCTCTACACCCTTTCACAAACCACAACTTTTGAGTCTATATAGAAGTTTGAATCACCATAATACCTCTGTCTCATTATAATATCTCATCCATTATCAACTTGGATTTCTACTTACAAGAGTCACTACAATTGAAACATAATTTCGCGGTCTACAATTCATAAAATAATCATTCATGAATGGCAAACTGTATTAAGTACGCTATATAGTATATCTTGAGAAACTTTTATAAAGACTTCATCAAAACTTCCATTCACGAAACAATTTCAAACTTTTTAACATTCCGTGGCCCATGTATACTCACTAAAATTAATATCCTTTTTACTTTCCCTTGCCCTATCCACTTCATTTTCTTTCAATTTTTTCTTTCACATGGAATTTTCCGTACCTACACGTGTGAAAGTTTCCAATTTATTTCAATTGAGGTCAGAAGTTAATTACGCGGTGAGCCAGGGCTCTATAGTTTGCAATGGCCAAAGCTTTTTACTCACAATGGTCCTTTTAGGCTATTGAAGAGAGATGGGCTAAATGGGACGTGCTATTTACCGTCAACGCGTGTGGAAAAAAGCGATAGGAGGGTATAAGATATCTTTCTCTTTCTGCTTGTGAAAGTTTGCGGTGAGCTTTATAAAGGTTTGAGAGTCGAATCGCTTCGTTTTGAAACAATTGTTTTGGGGGTCGTATTTTATATCAATTCTGTTGGAATTCCGAGGCTTTCGAGTTTGGCAATTTTTCTTTGGTAAATTATTATTAGTGTGATCGTGCGAGAGTGGTATTTAGACTAGTCGGGCTTTAATGTAAGATACTCAAGCTCTAGATTACTAATATTCAGTTTCTACTACAGAATATTTTCAGAATATTTAATAATTATTTTAAAAGCAAGGAAGGTTTTGTTACTTATGAAACTGAAGATCATTTCATTCTGCCCTCGATAGACCTAATAATGAATCATTGGAATAAAAACCATACAGTATTCATTTATATATGATTTCCCTTATATCGTTGTAATAATTTTGTTTGCTCACTTCTTTGGTACAATTTACCAAATATTTTTTGGCTCACAGCCTCATTTGATTCTCCGACTAATAATTCAATTGAGGATTTATTATCATCAGAGAGAGCCATGCACAAATCTCAATACATTCTTCTTGGAAGTATTTTCAGATTGTGCTTCACGATTGAACCATCTCAATTATCGAAATTTTTCAATGCATAGAGTTTACAAGGACTAAGGTGAGTGTACCTATTTTGCCTCCATTAAGCCATCTTCTCAACAACTCTGGTTCATTTTACTATTCTGGATCATCTCAATATTTTCTAACATATTTTAGCTCATTTTAAGGCTTGTTTGAAATCCTGCAAAATGAGTCGAAATACTTTGTAAAATATTTAGATGAGCCAAAGTTGTAGAGTGAACCAGAGTTGTTGAGAAAACGGCTCAATTGGGGCAAGTGGGGTGCACTTCCTTTGTTTGAGATAAATATTGCTGGTTGAACTTTTTCTGTAAGGCATGCTCGAAAATGAGTAGCTCTTGCTCTAAATTCACCAAACTTAAGACTTCTGAGTAACTGCTCTACTACTGGTTTCACAAAACCACAGTCAATTTGAATGAATTGTTACCCATCAGTACGAAACTCCAAAATATTGTGCAAATCATGTTTCAACCAGCTCATTTTAGACCTCACTTCTCGGCCCCGAAGAAATTTTTTGATACGAAGAATATCAATAGCTATTTGAAAACTGACGAAGAAGAACAGATTACAATTTTACATTTTTCATCTTTCCCTAAAATAAAACCAAATAGAGACTCAATCGTTGCAGGAATATATTTTTGGCATTGAACTCTGAAAAATTCTATGCAATTTCTCAAAATTTTGAGGATAGATATTACGCAAATTATCACCAATACCGATCTTCGGGCATGAGTCAGGGAATTTAAAAAAGCTCGCAAGCTCTGAAACTATACCAAAAAATCGTCAACTATCCCTCCTAAACCCTTCTACTTCATAAGAACAAAATATTGAGAACACCAATGGCTCATAAAAGGATATACACTATAAGAAAGCTCTTTCCTGAAAAGTGGAACACAAGAAAACACGAGATTGGAGCAAAGCATCGTCAACCTCCCAGGTTTCTCACAAGTCGCTTCCAATAATAATACACCCACTCTCGGAGCTTCGAAAACGCGATGAATAATTGCGTCGGTGTCCCATCGGCTTTCACACACATACACACATATATATACATATGTATATATGTATTATACTCTCAAGTCTAGTCTGCAGGGCGATCGAGACACGTATATAAGCCAGATTCGAAAATAGAAGCCAAGCTCAAGCTCTGAATAGTCATCGTCATCCCCGACTGACGATGGATGCATGGGTAAAGTGTGATAGTACACGTGTTCGCTCATTCGATTGTTTACACGTTTTTTTTTCTTTTTTGTAGGGTATTGTTGAATTTAGGGCAGTGGATTTGATTGTTCTACGTTTTTGGTGAAGAATTATGGATATGTTGGGATAAGTCCTGACAATCGACTTTCGTGGTTCAATGAGCTTTAAGTTCGAATGAGATATTTCACGGAAAATATTACCATAGACTATTTTGGATCATGAAAAGGATCGGAGTTCACACATCGCGTATGCGCTCGATATCTGAAAAATCAGCATCCTTCATCAACAATGGTCTTTGATAGACCTGACATAAGACCTGACATATTCTTTGCGAGTCTTTGAAATTCTCAATTTAAAATACATTGGTACAGTACATTTGCCACTAAGTATCTCAGTACCATAATTTTCATGATCTCTAGCTAATGTTTAAACCCATATCCAAGGCAATCTGCAATCCTAGAATATCCATCAGATACAGTCAAACTTGTCCACGAGGAACCTGAAGAGGATAGCACTTTTGTCTCTAAAAGAAGGGTTTCTCAATCGTTCAATTTTTTCTAAAGGATTTCTCCTACAGAACCGAAATTCTCCTCAAAAGCAGAAGTATCCTGTTTAGACAAACCTCACGTATACATATTCGACAGTATTCAAAAAGCTCCCACAAACCATCAGAATTCATTCAAATATGCTTTAAAATACTGGATGAAGAATTCGAACTAGCAGAACACTTACCACATGCTCGTTGTCGAAAGCCAGTGTCATTCCCACAGCTGGACCGGCTCATTACGGTTCCAGACGATGAGCTTGCAAGTCGAACACCTCGTTCATCGGCACCCTGACAATATCCACTCAACCCTTCTCAAGGCCACACACTCATAGGCATCTCTTTACATCCTAAGAAAGCTTGCAAGCTCTCTACGCACTTGGATAAATGCTTTTTTTCACCACCACCATGAACAATCACTGACGCACTTTAAAATATCCGCAAGCTCACCAAGTCAGAGGTTATGTTCACCTATATAAAATGCCAAACTATCCTTTTTGTTCTTTGACATGGGCAGTTGAAGTTTTTCTATCCCTACACTCACACACTTATCCTTTCACATGGTTATTGTAGAACACGCGCTTCTATATAATACACACACACATGCGAAGAAACTCTGCGCAAGGCGGGATGCTTATTTATAGAGCTTGCAGGCAAGCAGGCATAGGCCGGCCGCTCGGTGATTATTTATATTCTCTTATCGGGCTCACTCGCGAAGCTTCACCGGGCGTTCCACACACCATCGAGAGCTTTCCTGGAGCTTGCAAGCTCCTACGTGTCGTACAGATGCCCTGCCCCGATCGCAAGCTCCGAGTCGACGCACGAGGGTAGGTTGAACGAACTTCCAAGTGAGCTTGCAAGCTTCTGGACTTCCAAGTATTTTATCAGAGCTTGCAAGTTTGCAAGCTCGTGGGTTTAATTTGATGACAGTTGAGGGTTTTTTAAGATATCGATGGTTGGGTGTGTGTTATTTGAGAAAATCTGTCAAGTTGTAGTACGAGCTTTTAGAACAGAAAGCTCGGACGCGCGCGAACCGACGACTGATGGCCACTGCGGCGCTTGGTATATAGTCGCGGGATGACTCGACAACGAATATAAGGGAGAGGGGAATGTTGAAAGAGAGTCGAGTGGAATGGAGCTTGCACGCGTTTGAAGCGATGGTCTCTCCCTCTGTTAGACGCGAACGGAAATCTGATCGGAGTGCGTGCGATTGATATGTATGTTGATAGGGTGAAAAGAAAGATAGGGAGAGAGTGTGTGCTTGCAGCGCGGCGCCTGTAACAAAATTGGAAGTCACGTGACCGTGCGTTGGGTAAAAGCTTTGTATATTTTGTCGAACGCTCAACGGGAATGGAATGCTTTGTGGATGGCTCGAATTTCTTATGTGAGCCCTTATTGATCGATAGTAAGTGGTAGATGTTGGAAAAGATAAAGGGGATGAGATGGTAGCTTCTGTTTAGGCTCTGAGGTTCGTCGTATTTTTGTGAACGAATGAAAATTGAATAGCAGTTATGTGCACGTGGAGTGGAAAAATTTCTATGTGCACTCTAAATTTATTGGGGTGGATTTCCACCACAAGAGGATGGAATTTTTTCCCGAAGAAACTTTCTCACTCCAGGTTTGACTGAAAATTCTAATCCAAAGTGCAACTGAAACACTTATAAAATGTCATCAGAAAATTTCAAAGTGATTTTAAAAAAAAAAGTTTCTGCTATTTACTAATAAATTCATAATCTTTCTAGATGCTCTGAGATTTTCGATGGCAATGTGAAAACTTTCATTCTTGAAAGTAGATTAATTTCCATAGTTTCAGGTCAGGTTTGAGTTGCAGAATCCCCAACGTTTACTCACGCGTCTCGCATGCAGATAAGATTTCGACAATGTTTTCAAAAGATAATTAAAACTGTATAACCGAGCAGGTTCTTGCCCTTGTTGTGAATGCAGATCCGAATTGCTGGAAATTGATTTAAAAAAAGTGGGAATTGATTTAAAAAATTGCGATAAATAGAGCACTGAATTAACAGTTTAGACATCAATGTTCATAAGAAGATTGTGTTTCACCCAAACTTGGGCTCAAAATTAGCTCTGTATACATCACTTGAGCTGAAATTTCAGTATCCTGAGGTGGGATTTTACCGATAAACAGCTCAAAGGAGAATTTCAGTAACTCCTTCGACAGGAGATTTCGCCCCAAGGAATTTAAAGTCACATAGATGAGGGTGGAATAGAATAACAATTATTACTTCAGCTTCTCAAATAAATTATTCACTTACTGCATATTTTTCGAACAATGGAGGAATATTTCCGTTATTGTGACTGAGTGCGGAGTATATAACGTGTCACCTTTTATTTTGTTATCAAACAATCGGCATCTATTTCTTGTCCAATGAGAGAAATTAAGGGAACGAAGTTGAAACTAATATTGAACATAGAATCATAGAATGAGACAATTATTCCAGACTCTTGATTATTGATTTTGAAGGTAGCAAAATAGCGGTGAAGAGCTTCTCAAGAAAAAGCCAAGAGCGTAGATTGACCCTAATTAAAGTAAAAAAATTATAAATAAAAGGTTTATTCGATTACGCCGGCGAGGCCTGGCGTGGCCGCCGTAATCGAATAAACTTAAAGTGTCGGCCCACAAACTGGATTTAGAGATATGTGATCAAATTAATGCAACAAATAATTATTTGGCGTGAGATTCAAATAAAAAGTATGGGATGAAGGTATTACAATCTTCTAAAAATGGTACACGAGTACCCTAACTAATATAGTAGCATCTCCGACGGTCTTCGATCAGTGTCATTAAGATTAAGAAGAGCTGATGAAAAGGGAAAAATTTTGGATTTACAATGCAAATCATTACTGTGCTACTTCTATCCAAAATTAACCGGCATAAATCGATAGACTTTTTGTGATTTTCCAAATTTCTTTGAAAAAATTGTTGACGGGCTAAGAGCGTTAGAACAATTTCCACTTTTTTTTACGCCGTCCGTCTTCTGTTGTTTGCAGAAACCTATTGATCATAAGTAGTATCAAGTAATTGCGACCAATTATTTTAGACTAATGTTTCATCCGTTTTACACTCGAAGAATTCTCAAAAAAAGATCACGAGCTGCTTAGGTTCTATAATGATCATGTGCAAACGAGATCTGAATAAAATCATGGACCAAAACTTGAAAGTAACATAAATTAGTATTGAATTAAAAGAAATATCCCGCATCAACTTTTTTAAACTTAGAACCTCATTTCTGTAAGACCAAAGAATGAAAAATCAAAACCACTTTTACCGTTGTAAGAAATGCTGCACTATCCAGATGCCGATACTCATATTTTTGCCTCGTTAGCATTATTTTATTTGTCGCTACTCTTTCAAGATTCGGAAAAGAAACCCACGTGAAAATCAATGATTCGTATATTTCAGTCGTTGAACAAGTCATTGAACGAGTCAAATATACGTTTGATTATGTAGATTCGTTGAAACGACTCGTAAAAATGACTCATTCGGTACATTTTGAGATTCAATTTTTTTTTCACCGACACTGCAATCTTCTCAGGAAAATACGTAGCACCATTCAAAAACTTAAACTGTAAAATTTTCGAAATGAGTCGTTTCAATCAAGCTCCTTTTATTTAAAAACACGAATGGGATTACATGAATCTAAGTCAAATAAAGCTCGCATACTTAAATATTTAAATATTTTCTGAGTGCCCATCCATTTTTATACAAATGAAGAGATGAAATTGAATGATTTGAATATTGGTGCATCCAATTTGATTGGTCGTCCAAACTAGGGTCTCTAAAAAAATTCTAGTAAATTTTAACGCGCCGGCGCACTACTAAAAACGAGCGCACAATCGTCGCGCGCTGCCGCCGCCATATTATCCGGCTCCGGGGCTCTGCTGGGCAGGCCGCACGTTAAAAGGTGAATTTTATTCCTTCCAAAACCCGGTTTATCATCTTCGTAAGTTAATTTCTTTTTAACGGAATAAATTTCTAAACTTCCGAATAAAACACACGTGGTCATCGAATTCGTTATTCCTTCATCATCACTGTTCCGACAAGTTTCTAACCTCAAGGCTACTCAAATCTCGATCAGGTACGGCTTCCATTCTATTCCATCCATCATTATTCGCATAACTGACTACTGGACTTTCTAAACAATTCAATTCCAATCTTGATGATCGTAATTTTATAAAAACTAATCGTATCGTGTCTTTTTTTATTTTTTTATTTATGTGTCCAGGTTATAACCATGGCCGACGGTTACCAGAGTAATCCTCAAGAACAAGAGCAGCAACAGCAGCAATTCGACGCCGGTGCAACTGCCGGCGGTGATCAGCAAGGCAACAATACTCAAGCTACAGCCGGTATACCCGGTAAAGATGACGAGCGTAAACTTTTTGTTGGTGGTTTAACAAGGAATACAACTGAAGCTGAATTAAAAGAATATTTTGGTAAATTTGGTGAAATTGAAAGCGTTTCGATCAAGATGGACCCTTATACAGGCGTATCGCGCGGCTTCGCTTTTATGGTCTTTCAAAATCCAAAGGCTATCGACAAGCTTCTCGCTGCAGGCGATCACTACATCAACAAGCGCAAGGTACGTCTTAGCTATTTTCGCATCACATACGATTTTCTGCATGCATCTTATGAATCCCTCGGCACCCAAATAAATGCGTATACCAATCTTCGCCGTCTTCGTCGTCGTCCGCGTCGGGTTAATCTTTCGCGTGTCCCTCCTCCCCCCCTATAAAGTCTAGCCCTGAGATATGATTATCCCTTTGCGAATCACTATACAAACCGCCACCATATCAAAACCGCGTGTTCTTGTCTTATTACTTTTTTGCGATTTCGTTGTCAGCGCATCTTACTTATGACTCGTAGATTTTGATATCGGCGAAGATTGAGACGATTTTAATGGCTAAAGAACATCAATGTAGTGGGGATTGGCGCCGATTAGAGCTTTTTCTTCTCTCGTCGCTCCATGCATCTCGTCATTGAAAGATGGGAGAAAGCTCCTGTCTTGAAATATCGCGCAGATGAAGCTGTTGCTGGCGCGAAAGAAGCAGACTTATGATTAGCATTGTTAGCGAGCTTACAGCTCACTCATTGACCCTGATCAGTATTTATCCTCCTTGATTATGGGTGCGCTTATTTCTGTTCACGAAAAGAATTTTATGTAGGCTCTATGATTATTGCACTCACTTCACTGTAGAAATTTGACATGACTCTCATCTTATAAATTTATTTCAATTTCTCATTTAGGCAGATCCCTCCAAGTCTGATTCAAAATATCTTCTCACAGAAGTGAATCATCTATTTAGTATGAATTTTTCTAAGAGCTGTCTTTCAAACTTTTTCAAGCACTCTATAACTTCAAAATTTTCATGAATATTCAATGCCTACACCAAGCATCATTTCTGCAGCAAAATGCTCAACCTAAAATCATCCTTCTTTTAGGTTGATCCTAAACGAGTTAGCAAAAAGGCTCAGCATGGCAAAATCTTTGTCGGTGGTCTCACCCCAGAAATCACGGAGGAGGATATTAGGAGCTATTTTGGCCAGCATGGCACAATTGTTGAGGTGCAGGCACCATTTGATAAGACAAAAAACCAGCGCAAAAGTTATTGCTTTATCACTTTTGACTCCAAAGATGTTGTCTATAAGCTGCTGAAATCACCAAAACAGATAATCAAGGGCAAAGAAGTTGATGTCAAGAAAGTAAAAGTTAATCAAGAACAACGTCAGGGCTTCTGGGGACCACAATATGGAGGCTACAACTATGGTGGTGGTAATAAAATACCTTTTAATTACAACAGTTATGCACCCATGTACTGGAGGTTTTAGACTTAGAAATTAAGTTATGGCATTGAAAGCTCCTGATGTCATTGTCACTGTGTTAAGACCTTGGGAGCTTTCACTCAATATGATTTATTTACAAGTTTGATTTTTACTCCTGTTTGAAACCTCAATTCTTATACACATGCACACATTCACACAACTTTTTGTGATGTAGGAAATCATGTTGCTTGTATCAAGAGATTTTTTGTATTTATTTTTACAATCAGTACTATTGTTACTGTTCACAACTTTGAGAGTTGTATTCTATGAGAACAATAAGTAAATATGACTATTTACTTATGTTTTATTAATAAATACAAAAATTTACAACATATTTGTTTTGTGTTATTCATTAGAACACAATTAAACTCTCATCATGCCATACCTCAACCTCAGTTTTTACATCCAGTCTATAATTCATACTTTTTCCAAGCAAGAATCTAAGGGTTAAATTTGCATATTTTAGGATATGGTGGTTATATCCCTGAATATGGTAATGGATATGGCTACGAAGACATGTATGCTAATTACGACTATTCGGGCTATGATGGTTATGAAAACATGGGCTATGCGGTGCCAGGAAAACCTAGAGGTGGACCTCAGGGACCTCGTCAATTTCAAAGACACCAGCCATATTAAGTTCAAGGTAGTTTTTCAACCAATTTTCATATTGTTTGTTGGTTTTTTAATCATCTCTTGATGTGGTTTTGAATGAAGAGTGTACTTTTATTTCATGGCCTTGGTGTTCAAATGGACTCAACGATTTTCATCATATTCAGTTAATTCATTTTCAATAATGCACGTTTGAAGAATTCAATTTTCCAAATCAAAGTGTATTGCCTGCAATAAATAATGTGCATTATGTTGATCATGACAAACAAAGCTTCAAATTTGAACCCCAAGACTTCGTTTTTAGACAATGCTAAGCCCCTTTAGCCTTCCTAATTGTTTAAATGTGTGATTCACTCTGGAAGAGGATGATTGAATTCGAAATTTGCCAGTAACTTCCTCATAAATTGAGCTGTATGAGCTTTTATCAGACTTTTAGAAATGGATGATGTGACCCCTTGTGCTCATGCATCTACAAAAAGAAGATACAATCATATTACCAGATACGATTTTTTCTCTATGTGCAGAACGTGATCAGGTCGTCAAGTTGATTGGTTCAAAGATAGATTACAATTACCACATCCATGGAGTAATCAAAAAAGGCTGCCAAGGAAATGAGCCAATCCTTCCATTCCGCTGCTTCAAAATTCGTACATTTCAGATTCTTACTACATTTTTGTAATTTAAGTGCATGTAAACAACTCATACTCATACTTTAGATTAGATATGAATCAATTCTTCTCATTGATGTAATATTGCCGCACTTCCCAATGCCAAAATTCTATCTATAAAACCTATCTGAAAGTTTGAAGTGAATTAAGGATTGATTCCCATATCTATAAGGTAATTATTTTGCGTGCTCAATTTTCGTGACTTCAACAATAGTCTTAACCAAGGATGTAGACTTCCCTACCTTGTTGTCTGTTTTATGTTGTATAAAATGCAAGGCATCCATTTTATAGTTTTGGGAAGCCAATTTCATGTAGTTTCATGTAATCTTCATATACCTTATGCAAGTGATGTTCACATATACTGCATTTCTCGTGACATCAAGAAGTTTTTTTCACATTTGATTTTGTGAAGATTTAAATATTTCAACAATGGGAAAAAAATTCGGCTCATGTTCGGAAAGGCTTCCATATTATAATGTATAATCAACGTGAAAGAACTCAGCTACTTCAACAATTCTGAAAGAGTAGAAACGTTGGCATGGGATAAGACGATCGACATGCGATATGTCAATTACGAGTCAAGTGTATACAATCTAATCTATTGAAGATATTTTCATATACCTATGAAAGTACTAGAAATCGGTATGGAATTTTATTACGTCATCCATAGCCCAAGTTTTCCAAGAGTCAAATATGCCAAATTACGAAATATTGGAACCTTGGGGAGAAGGCCAAACAAATTGATATTAATGGATTAGATGTAATTGAAACTATCTGTTTTCTGTCTCTAATCTTTACATTCGTTTATATTTGCAGTCAAGTACCAACAATGTCTCCAATAATTATAGCCTCTGGGACTGTTATGGTAATTCCGTTTTCAGAATCAATCATTTGCCCATTCATTGCAAAAAAAATCTGACAAATCAACAAAATCTCGTGTATTATTACACATAAATACTCGAGATCAGTCTTTGTTCAACAGTTGCGAAATTTTGTGGGTAATGATTATATCATTGTTGTGTATTTGCTAAAATTATCGAGACTAAGGTTTATGATAGATATTTTTCTGTCAATGTAACTGAAGATCCTTAATTGTTGAAGAGTATAAGAGCATTTAAAATTTGTGAAACGACAATTTGTAGTCGAAGATCTCTCTTACACCAGATGTTCTTCAATGCTCAATGGATAAATGTTCTGTTGATTCACAATACTTCAATCCATGCATAATTCTGTATCGCGCATAAGTGCCACTGAGGATATTTGATTATTCTCACTCATGAATAAGTACCAGTGATAGATCGAACCAAATTATCATGGGGAACATAAACATAACTTGCCAGATATGAAAAAGTTTGTACAATATTCTGTCTATCTGGTTCATCGGTGTCTCTTCTAAAATTATGACTAAATACAAAATTTGTCTCTCTTGGAAAGATTTCGCAAAATTAATCATTTTGGTTTTGCTTGATTTGGAGCATATAATAAGCTTGATCTCGAACATATGTAGAATTGGCAAGAAAATATTGAAAAGCTCTTAAAGAGTAAAAATTGTCAGTCCATATCTGAGATACTATCAGATTACAATTGATTATAACATTCTTGTTTGTTCTAGAAGAGTCCACAATCCACAAGTCAAGCCGGGCATACTTTTGAATATGAATCTGTATACTATGTATACTGTTTTTTCCGTAAAAAAGACATGAAGTTCCGCAAAACGGGAATAACGATGTTATTAAAGTCCAAGAAGAGATACTAAGAATCTCAACAAGTTACGATATTGAAAGAGCGGAAAAACGATGATCGTTGATATATGAGATTATAGCTTGGAGAGCTTGCGAGAAAATTAACTGAGATATTGAAAAAGAACGAAACGAATATTTTGTTACTGTAAGTAATGTACTCGCTTGTTCGCCCATGACACAGTGTATATTTTAATTATATCTGAAAATACACATTATATTGAAAGTCACTCTCGGATCGATCAATTATTTACAGGAGAAACGTGAGTCTTATCAAATAATATGCACATCTGATGGATGGGCAATCGTTCTTCAAGCTCGTTACTTGTGGGTGATTGGGTTTTCTGAGGATGCTGATTCTTGGTTTTATTTGACAACGATTGCGTCTAATTAAGAAGATCGTATCAAATTTATATATATTATGATTTTGCCGTCAATATTCATTATCCTTGAAAATTAAGTTTTACATTCTTCTTGTTCAAGGCTCTTTCACAACCATGAATAGACTTGATGAGCGCAAAAATTGATATTTGTGATAACTTGAGTTTAATACAGAATACAAATCTGGAAAAGATCTCAAAAATCTGTGGCAATGCTAGATATATATTCTCAGAGCGATGAAATATATAATATGCTTCAGATTTCTAGAGAAATGGAGAAAACCGAGAATTTTCAATCTTCCATATTTGTCATCTTCCAAATAGTATTCAATTTATTTCGTATCGGGAAATTTTTTGGACGCTACGAAGTTCAAAGTAAGTGGGTAAAACTATATTTCCCGACTTGTTACATTTCAAAATCAGAGTCGGGACGGCCTTTTCAAAAAGAGCAAAGCTCGAGAGGAACTTAAAATTTCTAAAGTGGGCATATTATACCTCGGCCTTCGAATGTTTTCATCTGAAGCTAGTTCTCATCTTCTGATGATTTATAAACTTGATAAATAGTTCCATGATTATTATATTATATCGGAAGTCAAGAATGGAAAGACTGCCGGGGTAACTAATAGACTTCAGTCTCTGAATCTTCATCTCATTTTTTTTGCTCAAATTAATACACAGACGACCGTGATACAGACTTACCCCCACTCAAAACAACATAGGCCATCAGATTTATCGCTATCTTTCAATTATCCAAGCCAGTAAGTGATGACTCCTTTAATAGCAAATAATTTTGACAGCAAACTTTTCGTCAGTTATCGAATAAATCGTGTTCCAAATTGGCACACAAAGTTCTTGCATTATTTCCATTTCTCTTTCCGAGCTACAGAGACAATGAGCAAATAATTAAGGTCCGACCGGGATAGCTTCTGTTATTCAGCACATTATGTTGGGAAACCAGAGCAAAAAAGCGTAAAACTAAATTGAAGAAACTCGTATTTCTTACTTCCTCAAGAAAATAATCGCAAAAACTTGAAAACTTTCTCGACAGATTACGTTCGAATATTTCCCTCCGTAACGGGTTATTTTGCCAAGCAATCAGATTGATTCATTCACTAAAATATATCCTTAATAACTTCGTACCCTCACACATGCTTACATTTTTAATTTTCTAAGAACAAATATATACGATAAACAGGTAATATAATATGAGTGTCGAAAAAATGTGAGGGTCGAATTCACGCAGTAACAATGTAAGAAATCACAGAAACTGATGCGGTCTCACAGAATTCGCCGGACAAAGGTGTAAAAAACTCCTCATTAGCTTACTTTGTAGCGCATGAACATGTGCACTCATCATTTTCCATGAATTTTCCATTTCTCCATCATTTTGAAATCATCAAATTGTTTATTTCCTCTAGATCTATTAGCGTGATGTCCAGGTTTTCGAGTTCTCTGTAACTTGGAATTGTATATTTCCAAAGTTACAGAGAACTCGAATACTATAGTCAGCGTATCTGTTAAAATTCACAACTCTCAAATATAATGCATAACATATTCATAAAAAGCTCACAATTTCCTTTTCTCCAAAATCTTTCAAAAACTCGAATATGCCTAAAGCCTAATTTCAAACGTCGAAGATTGACGAACAATTCTCAAATAAGTATCAACCGTTCGAGCCCTGCCTTTTATTTATTCATGAACCTGATAATCCTTGAAAAAACTAAAAGCATAATTCGAAGCTGCGATATATGAACAATAATAATCTGCTGCGGTTCTGCGCCGCGTCGCTTTCTTCATCAGTGACGTAACAGCAGCCGAGCGGGCTAGATCATTTCACCCCGAAACCGCTGCTGCTGCTGCCATCGAAAGAGCCGCGCTCTCAAAGTAGCCATTTTGTCCGAGTCGACCCGAGCAGAAGCAAGGTATCGTAAACGTTGGCTCATCCACGAATTTTCCGTCCAACACTTTTTATTTTTCGCTTCAAAAAATCGTGTATTTTCAAACATAATCATCTTGCCCAGAAAGCTGCTTCTTGAAACTCTCGTGAGCGTCGGTACGGTTTACCCAGGTTGAGTCTGGAGCACTGTATATAGGTACCTACATGAATTGCATACGCCCAAGACTACAATCTACCTATATATACTTATCTTGAAAGCACATGCATCGCATATAGTTTAGCCTCGAGCCGCTATTTATGTAATCTCCGACTCCTGGTGAACTTCTGCGGGTTATCCTGGAAGCGGTGTTTTTGTCGACGTCTAGTCGTTTCATACTTCATCGTGGTTATCCTTTGAGAGAGACGTGTACGTATCGATGGGCGAGCATTGGCAACGTATAATGTTGACGTAAAAAAAATCGACCGTTGTGTCAGATGTGTATGAAGATGATCGCGCTGATTTGGTTCGCGAGAATGCCAAACCGTGTGCACCTTTGATTTAATTACTTTTTTTGTTTCGTCGTCGAAATCTGCACCGTGTGACATACGTCATACTATTATTTTGCTTGATTTTCTCGTTTACTTACACATGCATATACTACACCACAGTGAGAATGAAAGATGAATATTTGTTTGCAAAATCAATGTGTCTCTTTTGCTTTGAAACGTATCACTCCTTCAGCCAATAATACTCGAAACATTAACAAGATACGAATTGAGCTTGAAAAATATTGCATACTATTTGAATTTGAGCAAAAATCATTTATGGCTATGTTGCTACAGCAACTTTGTAAGGCACAGCATTGTCTGAGGAAAATTCAGCCATAACTGTACTGTAGAGAATAATTGAGAGAACTTTTCTGATAGTCACTTTTAAGTCAAGAAAGAACATGTATAGTCAGGTGAAATTTGGATCTGACTGTTAGACTCATAGAAGGAAGTTTCTATCCTTATAGGTCTGAAAGAGAGTTGGTCCTCTAGTGTGCTCAACTGCAGCCCACACCATGGACTACGGTCACATGTATTCTCATGATTTGGGAGGGATGCCACCTGCTCCATCACCTCCCAGATATGGCCATGGCGAATCAAGCAAGAATCGGAGGAGGTCACCAACGCCAGAAAAGAAGCACAGAAGATCCAGATCAAGGTCCAGATCGAGATCCAGATCCAGATCTCGCAGCCGGTCAAGGTATTATAGGCGCTCCAGATCATTAGATCGTGAAAAAGACAGGGATAGAGATAGAGATAGAGACAGGGAAAGAAGCCGCAAGAGGGACAAAGATCAAGACAAAGATAAAGACAGAGAAAAATGTAGACGGAGAGATAAAGACAAATATAAAAACTCCAGAAGGAGTAGGTCAATGTCCAGATCTAGGTCTCGATCAAGATCAAGGTCGAGATCCCGATCAAGATCAAATTCAAGATCTAGGTCTAGATCTAGATCTAGATCTAGATCAAGATCAAGCTCAAGATCAAATCCCAGAGAATCACACTCCTATGGGAGAAATAGGGAGAGCAAGAAGCGGAATAAAGGCAAACAGAAGTCATCAAAGTCTGGTGGCTTTTCAAATGCATTTGCACCTCCACCTGTTCTCCATCCACCAGTGCAACCAAATGCGTTTAAGAATGATGGAAGTTTCATGGAAATGTTCAAAAAAATGCAGCAACAACAGGTACAGCCAGATCCTTCGCCATCTCCATCAATAATTTTGGAAGAAAAACCAGCACCGCCACCTCCATTGATGGTTGGTAAGAGACGCGGTGGGAGAATACTGAAGACAGGAATGGTAGCAAAACAAAAAGTAACTGAACAGCAAACTGATAAACCCAAAGATGCGTGGTCTTTGTACATGGCTGAAGTGAAGAAGTACAGAGAAGTTTGCTGTCAAGAAGAAGATAACACACGACCTCTAGTTAAATAAGATAAGATCACCCAGTTGATATTTGTCTCAATCTTGAATTGACAACCTTTCCCACTTAGAGTCATTCATACAAATTCAATCATCTTCTACCTTGCAAATTCGTCTTACTATTACTTCTGTTTCAGATTGGAAACATTTACTTTGTATAGCTTATAAGAATTATTGCCTAACTAAGTAAGTTCAATATAATCTGACATCCCTTGATTTCTCTATTGGGCATATTTGTAAGAAATTTCTACCCAAAACGATTTTCTTGAGGTACATTCATTCACATCTAGAAATTTTAATCGCCAAAATAGAAATCATCTGTTTGAATTACATGTTTCAAAAGGTATTCAACTACAGTCATACTATCTGGTGCTACCAGATTCATTTTGTAGAAAGAACCTTCAACTTTGAAACTGTAGTCATTTTCATTTTCCTCAGATTGAGAAGAGTTTTTATGACTCAAATGTACATACCATTAGTATTTGTTACATTTATAGTAATGTAAGAACTGTAGTTATTAGAATGACATTCTTATGAGCCAATATCTTAATGTGACCTTTATTCGAATGTGATAGCCAGTCAGATTGTTTTTACAAGTTATTAAATCTTTCAGGAGAGTTGCGATGGTCAATTATCTGTCATAAAAAATGGAAATTGAAATGATTCAATAGTGCTTCAACTTCTTGATCTTAATCATGACAAATCGAGAACTCCAGTAATACTCAGCTTTTCCATTTCTGATCACCTGGAGCAACCAAGCATGGAGGATGTATTAACTTCTTGTCTTTTTTTACATCCCTAGTTGAAGAAGCAATATGTAATCGAGCAAAAGAGATATGTTGATTGGGAGTGAGAGTGCATATGTGCGCCACATCACAAACATGCCTAGAATAATTCATCATTAACTAGTTGTACATTGAACATGAATTATTACTTGACAGCAAAGAATAGCAATCATGACAGCCAGTACAGCTGTGATGAGTCCAGATGAGATTAAGAAGATCGACACTGAAGGTATTCTTTGGTCTCCTCCATACGACCCTAGATTCCCAAATCAAAACCAAACCAGGTAAGAGTTCCATTATTGGTGTCTGTTGGAAAAATCTGAATAATTTGCCCTTCATATTGATCTGGATTGTCTTGTTTCAATTTTTTTAAGACTTGAGGATATGTCAAAAGCTGCAAGACAATCCATGATAGTTATTTGCAACTAATAAGAGTACATTATTTAATTACCAAAATTCTTTGAAGTACTTGATCAATCACTCAAATCACTATAAATTGTCTTGAATGTACGTGAGATTGTCGTTTCTCTTTCATATGAACATTAGTAGATTACAAACCAATTTTTCATGTAAAAGTAATTTCTCTGAAAAGTTTCGGAATCCATATACTACAACTTACATTCTGTTATAAATTAGGTACTGCTACCAAATGTATCTGGACTTTCACCGTTGCAAAAAAGTTCGCGGTGAGGAATTTGAAGCCTGCAAGTACTTCCAGAGGTGTTACAAAGCTTTATGCCCCATTGCTTGGTATGAAAAATGGGACGAACAAGTGGCTGAGGGCAGATTCGCCGGAAACATTTAGAAATTCTAACAGTATCTGTTAAAGGTTTAAGTTGAATTAGTAGAATATACCCACTGTTACACTACAGTATCAAAAATTCGATTCTCAAATTTCCTTCTACTTGTAAAGTAAACAACTGCTGTATAAATAAAGATACATGTAAGTAATTGACTGGATTTGTAGATGCATCTTATCTTCAATCCACCAATCTTTTTTTACTCCTTGTTTCAAAATACTTCAGCTGGAAGTAGAAATTGAGAAAACAATGCCAAAATCAATGGAAGAGTGTTGGAAACTCCTTAGTTGGCTCGCTGAGAATAGATTGAAACAATCAATTTTGATAAAATTGAATGAAATTCTGACGAAAACCACACCAGTGAGTGTCTTCCGTTTCTAACGATAAACAACCGAAGCCTGTAGAATACTTGATTGCTGTCAGACTGTTTTTAATTTACGCGGGATATTTCTCACGCATCGAACTTATTGGTCGACCGACCACCGTCCACCTCACCGCGGTGCCAAGCGAGTGTCTATCTCGTCCATGTCTCGTCTCGTCTGCTTATACCTCAGGTGATGTTCCAGATGCATAAACATCATCAGTGGGCTCTTGAGTTGTAAGATGACTTCTAATGGTCTGAAGTTTAAAGTATGAAAATTCACAATGCTTATCTCAGATATGATCATTTTCGTCATGACTCACACATTCAAACTGGAATATTCTTATAGGTCCTAGCATTACATGGCTATCGACAGTCTGATAAAATATTTTATACCAAATTAGGATCCTTGAGAAAATATTTTAAGAAAGAGATAGAGTTTGTATTTGTAAGGGCACCTCATACAATACCGCCAGATGACAAAAGCAGCTCAGAAGAAACTGCGCCAGATGATGCGGAAGAGACCGAAAGTAAATACATCAATCCAATTGAATACCAATCTCTTGAATGTTGAACTCTTTCTTTTCCATCACAATTGTAGAATTTGGGTGGTGGTTTAACACAGAAGATCGAACATTCAAAGCCACTGAACCAAGCAATTCGTCCATTGGTTTTGATGAAAGTGTCAAACTGATTGAGCAAACATTTGAAGATAAAGGACCTTTTGATGGAGTGCTAGGATTCTCTCAGGGAGCTTCATTTGTATCTATATTATGCGCCATGATGGAGCGGAAAAGTAAGTGCATCTTAAATTTGAAGCATAGCTACTCAAACTGGATGCGACTGAAATAGTAATAATAATTAAATCTAGTCCTGCAGGTAGAATTTGATTTTGCAATAATCATATCTGGATTCAAGTCACTGTGCAAACCTCATGAAACATACTATGGCCGAAGCATAACACTTCCAACTCTGCATGTTTATGGAAGTGGTGATAAAGTTATTCCCACCAGTGAGTAAGCTTTAGATCAAATTTCTTGGGTTTCCTATGCATCATGACAATGCAAAACTGTGCAATCCAATTCTTTTTTTCTTTTTCGTGTAGAAATGGCTGAAGCGTTGAGTGATGTTTTTGTTAACAAAAAGTTGGTAGTCCACGAAGGAGGTCATTATGTTCCAGGGAAGAAACACATGTATCATGACTTTGTCAAAGAGTGTCTTGAAAAAAAGAATGCAAAAGTGCATTCACTTTGATCAGGACAGAATAATTAAGCAAGATCCAGGAGCTATTGCAGTTTCCTGGACTTAACTAAAGACTAATTTAATTGAGCAAATGAATGAGAATATTTCTACAATTTGGATAAATATCTAGCCACTTTTTGTATCATATTAGGTCATACAAAGTCGTGCCTGAGTCATCAGACGTCAGTGAGAAATAAATGTGATGTTATTCTAAAATTTTCAATCACAGAAGTAGCATCGCTTGCATATTTGACTACTTTTTCTATTCATTTCCATCATTAATTGCGATGTATTGCTTTCGGACCACAGCTTCGGGTCGGGATGTTCGCGATGTATTCGATCCAATTCGATCATCAACAAAGCAGACGACAAGCAGCCGTAACGGCTGAGTTGTTTGCTCGCGAAAAGCGTGAAACAGCATTGAAATGTTTCACGACTTTGATACTTTTCCTTCGAATTATTTTCCAAATGTCTGGGTTAAATTTGATTCGAGATTATTCATCCGACTCCGATGACGACTGTGAAAAGACGGATGTCAAAAATGGAGTTGCTATTACTCATAAGAGTGAAAAGTAAGGTTAACATTGACTGAAAATGCTTTGAAAAACATCCTATAGGTGACAAAAATAATGCTCTTTTCAGGGTGAAACTACCTCTTCCACAGTCCATTATGATGTTGAAAGGAGTTACACATCATGAGGAAGTTTTCGATGATCCTACCGAGCATAGCGGAAGAGTGAGATCATTCAAACATGAGCGTGGAAACTGGGCAAGCCTTGTCTACATAGATTGTAAATATCTTTTAATCATTTCATCATACTGACATGCTCTGATAAGGTAATGAAGTAATTTTTGGGTCTTACAGACACTCCATGTGAAGATATGTTACTGTGGTTGCAGAATGCCACAGCCCATGTTGGAGAAACAGGTAATCTCTTTGAAGAATTTCATATAAGTCTCACTCGCACATTGGTACTTAAATATCATTGGATTGATTCTTTTGCGGAGGCTGTGAGAAACATTGTTGATGGTTATCAATGTTTTACTCTGGAGTTGTGTGGCATCAAGATTTATTGCAATGAAGAGAAGACCAGAACATTCATGGGCATCACAGTCCAAAGCTTGAGTAAGTCACTGCAAAGTTTGACAAAATCTCTTGATACGCTTCTGGAGGAATATCAGTTACCATTATTCTACGAGGTAAATACCATTTTCAGTAAATTAATTTCATCTAGAAATCCATCCCCTGTTTTAGAAGTTTCTATTTGTGGCATTTAGCCATTTCATAGTGTTTGCTTGACTTTTAAAGGAAGTGGCACTCGAAGAAATTTCTACATATGTCATTGAGTCTGAGAAAGTGCAGATCTAATTTCATGAAACTCTTCCAGGAATCATCATACCACATAAGTTTTCTTTGGTGTCTTGGTGATCAAAGAAAGGAACTGCAAGAGATACTTCCTTCTCTAACACAAAGTTTCAGTGATTTTCTGACAAATAATCCGGGAAAAGATAGGGTCCATGTGAATAGAATAAACTGCAGAATAGGGAACAAACTTTTCAATCTCAATTTAAAATAAGCTCTGTGAGCTTCTTGTACTCTAACACATGTTGCATATAATACAGTGTGGAAAACCAGAATATATTTTGTACAATAAAATAATGCACATAAAATCATCATACATACCATCTAGTCTTTACATTATTAGATATTTACATGATTGACTTTACTTACTCAATGTTACTTACTAAGGATGAAAAAGCAAAGATTCCTAAGAGTCATCTTGGCTGGAAATGAACTAAGAAGTGTGGTAGTTTCTTGCACAAACATCTGCCTTGCCAAAGTGCTTCCCATGCATCTATAACTTCTGTCTTCATATGTACAAATAGGGAACAAAGTTGCGGTGAAGCAAGTCTGAGATTAGAATTTGGGAGACTTTCTATAAATTCACAGCCACTGAGATTAATCAGAGTCATTGTTGGCCTCCTGGCTAGAAGAGTGCACAATGTTGTTTTTGTGATGTTCAAATTATTGCTCAGATTCAGCCGCTTTAGATTAGGTGTTTGAGACAAAATTGCTTCCACGTCTAAGTCAGTACAATCACACTGTGATAAGTCCAAGGATTCGAGTGCAGGAAATGTGAGATCCTGTAATGAAACAAATTGTGTTATCAATTGCTGAGGAATTCAAAAGCGCATCGTCAACTGATCAGATAAGAAAATGAAGATTGACGAAAAAAACATTTGAAAAGATTTGGATTTCTCGAAATCGTGTGGAATAGCAACATCATCAAATTTGTGATGATTAGAAAGTAATGCTAATTCTAATAAAAAAGACTGTGGAATCGGTCTGACTATTCAGACCAAGGATAATCCAAAGGTTCTTTGACAAATTTGAAATCTTGGCGATGTCGGTAAGTATATAAAAATAGGATAGGACTTATTGTCAAACATTCTTGTTAATCAAAACGAAACCTCGGAAAAATATCGAACATTTTGGACAGTGAAATTTAAACCCACAATGATGAGCCAAATCGAATGATGTTTCAAGGCATTAGATTACGTTCATGCATATGTATCGAGATAGACGCGTCACCCTGGTCACTATCATCAGTGTCAAATTTCAGATAACTTATGCTCACCTGTGACCCATAGAAAATTTTGTCGATCACATTATCCTTCCTTCTAGCAAAATCCTGCGTATCTCCTAAATTGAGTTCAACAAGTTGCCTTTGTAGCAGATTCGCCGCTCCCTTGCCACCAATTGGATTGTGAGACAAATTGAGCGTGACTAGGTATTCGCAATTCAACTTTGGCTCAAAATCGCCTAGATCACACGACACAAGGCTTAACTTTTGAAGACGATTCAAAGGTTGAATGAGATCGTGCAGTTTTCGATGAGCACCGTCTAATGGATTGTATGAGAGATCGATCTCGTGAAGCAGAGTAGGAAACTTTTTGAGCTCGGAAAGACAGTTTACATCGATGTCACAACATTGGAGATGCAACTCATATAATCCAGCTAGGGGAGAAATTATATACGAAAGGAGCTCGCCTCGACCAAAAAGGGTGGCTCCAGAGAGATTCAAGACACGCAAATCAGCCTGATAGCGAAGGCACCGACTCAGAGGATCCAAACTTGAGTCGCATTCGTCGCGAGGAAAGCGGTACGATTTCGTGTTGTCACATACTCGTAGCGATTTCAGCATAGTGTCTGTTGGTTCTGGAAATTAATTCAATGTGTTATCATTAATCCGATTCGTCGCTGCGACAGGACCCATCGGTCGATCCCGCCGCACACAGGGACAGAACTGCAATTGTGACTTCGCAGCGAACATGTAAAATATTTTTATTATATAATGTTTGATTTCCAAATGTTATGTTTATTGCAATAGTATCTTTTTCCCGTCTTTAGTTTGAATATTAAATCTTTCTTTCTTGAGTTCCATTTCAAAAAATTGATGATAATAAAATCTAGGTTTTCACACTTGAACAGTTAAACGTCAAAACCGAAAAGAAAATTCATGAAGCGTTCCTTGTTCATTTCATTATGCGAGGTAACTGAATTCAATGCCATCAAAACATTAAAAAAAGTTTCGATAGTGATAATAATTATGAAGGAACTTACCTATGCCGAAATGTTCACAGACTTTCTTGTACCTGTCAGCAATTGGTACGAGATCATTATGCGTTATCTCAGCGATGAGTGTGGCTTTGTTTCGTTCTGCGGGCAACTCTTCGAGGGTTAGCTCTTTGGGTAAAGCTACACCATCGGCCGTTCTGAAACTCAATTTAGGCTTACACCCGGTCCTCGCTTCGAATTTGTGCCTTAGTAACTCTTCGATATCACCCATTGTTCTTCTGTAAAAATTTAACAAGGTCGTCATGTAAATGAAATTCACTCCATTGAGGATTTATGAACACTTTTGACTTTTGTTCAACTATTTTCACAATGATTAGATAAATTGTTCGAAGCTCAATACTGATTCAAGCATTCAAGTCCAACTCATGGGTCGCGAAACTTTTCCGTAATGAATAGCCGAGGTCTCGTAATTATCGTTAGTGCAGGCCACACGGTCAAACTCTCGAGAACATAAACTACTCGTAATAATAAGTTTTCGAACGTTGGCTTAACTACTAATAGGATTACGTTCAATAAGTCTCAAAAGTTTATAAGCGTGCGCATGACTAGTTTGATGGATTAAAATACTAATGCAACCATTCTCCGAGTTCTGCCAACTTCTATCCATTATACTAAATGCCAATAGGTTTTCACGTAGTTTGGTAGGATTTTGAAGTTTATGACAAGTTGTTAACATTAGATTCCAGATTAAATAGACGAACTGGTATGCGATAATTACGTAGTTAAATGGTACGCACATTTTGAACAAAGATTAGGCACACCAGTTAGCATCAGAGAGGCTCGATCTTTCCGCGAAAGGTATAACATTCAGGATTTACGTATCTCAACTATCATTTATAAAATGGGGTCTGGTTAAAATCTACCTCAAACGGTAGATTTTCTAGAGCGTTGAGGGCTAAGAAACTCTTGGATCAAAATATATTCTTGATACCTGCTAAAACACATGATTTATAAAATGAAATACAAATGCAAATAATGTTAAAAGATGCTCACTTGAGATCGCGTCCATGAAGCTTTAACTCGATGACCTCGAGATCAATTTGCACGACTAGTTCCAGACTTTCCGACAAATCCCAAGAGCGTCGCTCATGCTGTTGTCTCAATCCACGCTGCTGCGTTTGGGAAGTGTTGCTCGTCTGCGAGGGCTGCACTTCCATGAGATCGGGCGAAGGCGATCTTGCAACCGCTCGAGTGAAGCCTTGTCGCAACAAGTTCTGTTGACGCGGGCGTTTCGATTTCGGCCATCGCTCTGTCGTCGGTTCCCTATCTCTGCTATCCTCATCGTCGTTATCGACGTCGGAGTCGACATCAATGATTCCGTTTGTACGAAAACGGCTGGGACTTGATTCTCTCGATTCCTGCAATTATAATGATGGATATAGGTGGTTGAGCATGCTGTCTATAGATATTTGGACTAACTATCCGAGAAATGTTGCAGAATACATTTCAAGCGCATCAGAATCGTAGATACAGTTCATTAGTGGATATTGTTTGGGGATATGGAAATATGATTTTTTCAAGATTATCGAGATTTGGGATGCAAAATTTCTCGGATGAATTCTTGAAAAAAAAGCCGGAACAAGATCGAAGAGAGAAGAATGGATAATTCATTTTATGGATCAACATTTGCAAAGCACACATTCAAGAGATTTTTGCCTCTAGGACAACACTCTACTTCCCAAGTTCTGATTTGATTAGAGACTTAAAATCACGTTCCGGTCTTAACGAGAGGCATATTCAAAAATTCTCTCGAAAGCGGCGATCGGAATATACAAGCTGATACAACGACGCATTTTGAATGAACTTAAAAACAACATTCATACCGGACTCGCAGGTTTATTGAACTTGGGCCTCTTGACGTTTGCTTCGTTAGTGCTAGCAGCTGGTGGAGAGGACTCTATTCGCTCAGCACTATATTTACGCTTCGATGACGATGTCGACGAGGACTCAGTGGGAACACCAGGCGGAAGGCCAGGTCCGAAATATGGCAAGCTTTTTCCAGGTGCTTGATCACCTAAATCATCCTCCAGCCAATCATCAGCCAAGACTTCTTCACTGTCGAGCAAAGGAGCTGTTATCTTTGGCTGAGCCGACGCACGACGTGACGTTACGGTTTGCTTCAAAGCTCGCCCTGGGTGGTGTAATGACGCTATCGTGCGTTTGTAGTCCTCACCGGCTGATATTCGTTCAGGCTCAGGTTCAACGGGAGTCGTCCAATCATCCAAAGTTATACCTGACAATTTACAAAATGATTTGTTCAAAAATGTTTAAAAATATGATCAAGAACTCGATGAGCTTGAAGGAACTGGGAGCAATCATTGAAAACCGAGGTAGATTAGTTTTACAAGAGCGATCTTTTGTTTTAAGAATACTCAAGAACAAAATCCAAAATGTAAGGTGTGATATAAATTAAGAAAAATATTTTTAATCATTCATCACTAGTCAGGCTCACTTACCATGTCTCGGAGGCTCGACCTCATCATCCTCGTCATCAAGCAGCGCGCTATATTTTGCCTTTGAGCTTTCTTTTCTCTTACACTTGTGCCGCGCTACAGATGCCAATCTCGATCTCGCAGCCTCATACTCCAATTCCTGGGATTCAGTAATGTCATCAACTCTGTCACGCCATTTGAGAAGGCAACACAAGGCACACTCGCCAGCTCTAGTTAGCATATTGGAATTTGCCCCATTATCTAGAAGCAATTGAATCACTGGTGCATTTCCATTCGAAGCTGCATCGTGCAAGGCAGTCACACCATCGCAACCGGAACCCCCGGGATCGTTTACATTTGCACCGGCACGTAAAAGAAGCCGACAGATTTCGACGTGTCCGTGATTTGCAGCTTCGTGCAAAGGAGTCCATCCGCAGTTGTCTCGTACCCAAGTTGGATGCTTGTCTTCTAGGAGACGTTCCACTTGTGACACATTACCTGTAGCGTGAGATATTGCAATTATTAGTGGTTGGTCTTCTTGAGGAATTAGTTTAAATATGACTGATGTCATTTTAACCGAAACAATTGCTTTTTGTGGAATTTTTACATAGATGAATGATGATAAGCGGCGTTGATCGACTCAAGTAAATTCATTAGGTACTTCAATGGTAGAGGCTGAGTCGCGTTTTTTGGCACAGACTTATGTTCAATTACTTGTTCTATAAGGGTGATTGGTTTATTAAGAAATAGACAATTATCAAATTTGACTCCGCGTTGCTTGCATTAAACACTGAAAGGCGATCATCAAATCAATCGAGAATTTTGACACACTTCAGGGTCGTTAAAAATCATCAAATATCCGCATCAAGCATCCGCCTTATTGTTTCGATTCCCAAAGCTACGAGACAGAAAAAGTGCAAACCTTTGATACATGCGACGTGCAGCTGCGTCTCGCCCTTCTCATTCTTCTTGACGACACATTTTCTTTTCTTCGTTGCTGTTCTGGCAACGTTCTTAGCATTCGCCACTGACTCCTCATCCTCAAGATCATCCGACAACTCGCTCAGACAAACATCCGCTCCAATTTCTTGGCTCTGTACCTCTTCATCAACAGCTTCTTCCTCATCGTTGATCTCTTCGGGCAGCTTTTCTAGTCTACGTTTTATCTCTCCGATCTCGAGCTCATCTCCAGGATATTCGAGCCTTTCGGTCAACACGTTTCTAAGCAAATTTTCATCACCAGATTTTTCTGCAGCAGCCACAGCTCTGTCAAGGATCTGACTTAATTCGGAATATTCAGCATTGGTATCTTCAAGCAAAGCAGCAAGAAATAAAGCCGAATTTGCCTCATCTTTTGGCATTGACGCATTTTCAAGCTCACGTCGAGCATAAGGCAGAGCATCGTCAGGTCGACCCAAATCCCGCAGAGTCTGAGCTATGCTCGTGAGAGCACCGCTTATGGCTTGTCCATCATTAGCTTCCTCGGCTGACTCTAGCATCCTCTGGTAAAATGTCAATGCGCTATCGAGACTACGCACCGCTGTGGCTGCATCACCCATGCGCTCGTACAGCTTTGCCTTGCGATGAGCATTAGACTCCATCAGAAGCTCATCCTCGGTACGACAAAGAGTCACCGCTGCATGAAGCGAGAAGATAATTGATTGATTGTAAGATTTGGTGATCAGATTGTTACAGATAATGCTTTCCAAAAATTCTTCATTTGCTGAACGATTATGTGAGAGAAAACAATTTCCAACTACCATGACTAAATAGTTTGAATGAAATGCAAAAGGCACGTCTAAAAAGGTAAAGAACATTTTGTCATACCACAAAGTTGTTGAAAAAAATCAATGCCAAGAAACCAAAGAAGTGAGCATTATTGGTTGAAGTTATTTATAATTGACTCACCAATTTTCAGTAATCTAGCAACTTGCTGTCTGACTGAATCAAGCATTTGTCTAGATTTATACAATTTGTACAAAATTCTTCTTGCTTCTACCCAATCACCTAGTTTCAGAACCAATTCTGCTCTCATCAACTGAGCATCAGCTTTTAAATATACATCATCAACGTTATATGCTTCTTTCAAATTGTCTAGAGCTGCATCTGTATTTCCTAAACGTTCATTGAGCCCGGCAAGGGCAATATTAGTTCTATGCAAGTCTTCATTTAGATTATGCTTCTTGCACAAGTTCAATGCTCTTGAAAGGTATTCCAAAGCTTTTTCTATTCTTTTCTGTTGCTCTAGAACTAGCCCTACATTCAACAATAATCTTGCTCTCATTGTCATCAATTCAGGCACTTCTATTCTGCCGTCTAATCTGTAAATTTCATTCAAATCAGGTATCAGCTTATTATTATTTCCATCAACTTTTCTTCAATGGTGATATAAAATATGAATGAAAAGTGCATACTTTTCACAAAGCTTGATACTCTCTGTAAAGGCTCCTTTGGCATCTCTTAGAGCTTTCTTTTTATCCTCTTTTTCCGTATCTTTAGTAAGACTATCAGCGATAAGCAAGTGAGTTCTACCTAAGGTGGCATAAGCTCTTTGTTCTTCTATCAAATTTTCTAACTGCTGCGCTAATTCTGCAAAGAAGTTCAAAGTGATCTTATAGTGAACGCTATATAGGAATATGACATGCAAATCTTACAGCACTAAAAAGTGTACTATACCTAGATACTGGTTTTGGTGGTCGAGAGCTTCTTTGAATCTACCCAAATCCGCATACACTTCACCAATCATTCTATGGGCTATTGCACAATTAAGTCTATTATTTAAGTTTTTACATGCTTCCAACTGACCCTTGTATGCTTTGAGCGCATCACCATGTTGCTTTTTATCAAAATAAAGATCTCCCAATTTCTTTTGTACGTCAGCCAACACTTGAAAATTTCCATCTCGTTGAGCCTTATTCCTCTTCCTAACTAGAGCTTTAAAAACACACATGATTAGTAGAAAAAAGCACTCATATGTGAGTTTCATGACAGGATGTTTTAAATGATAAACATACTTTCTTCGTCCATCATTGAACTCTCTCACAGAAACATTCCACTAGCACATTCATAGTAGCTCTGCTCTATTCAACAAAAGATGAATTCTCAACAACTATGATGAGCTTTCAGACAAATCAGATGTTTCTTCACCATTATTGACAATTATAATTGAAGAATTCACTACACTAATATACTCCCGCGCCTTTATTTCAGAACCACGTCGTTGATCGGATACCCAACCTCACCTCATACCCTACGCAAACCCAACCTCTCGTCACTCGATCTTGGGCGCGATTTTGAGGAACGACTTCGATTCGACAGATTTCGATCTTTCAACACATTAAGTATATACCTAAAACCTTTGGAAAGAGTTAAGTTTCCAAAAGTCTTTGATCTTATTATCTGTTTCTCATGAAACCGTATCCCAATGTAAGTGACAACCATCGAACAAATCATATCGCGCGGCTTTGGAATCGAAGCTGCGGTAGAGGCCCATATGTATACACTGAGCTGTCAAAAGAACGAAAATTCGTCTACATAATAGCAGGTTTTACACAAAATTCTAGAAGCTGAAATAAGGAAAAGAGATTCATGAAATGATATGCTATTTATTTGATTATATCTGATATTTTTATGTACACAATGTGCATAGCACACATGGATAATGTGTCATTTCCTTGGACTCATATTATTTACATGTAATTTCCCATGAGTAATCAATACTGTAAGAGAGAATTGATCCATACTGATGACAGAACCACTTTGATGAGTATTATTAATTATATAATGAGCAATATAAAAATATCTCAAGGTAGAATAGCTTACATACAAAAGGATTGAGTAAATTTAGATAGCTTTGAAAAAATCATCAGTTTTAGTGGTGTAAATATGACCTTCAGCTGAAAGGAATTCTATGATTTCATCAACCTTGTGGACTATCTCACGAGGAACTCGCGACTTGATTGCATCCCTCTCTGCTCCATACTCAGGATCACTGTCTTTGATTATGTCAAGTATCTTTTGTTGAGCTCCAGTCAAGCCTCCATATCCATTTGTCATAGGTGTATCTTGAGCTGTGCCGTTGGCAATTGATTCACCACCCATACTATTTCTCTTTTCAGCTTCCAAACACATAACTGTCACCTCCATCAAGTGAGTCAGCAACTCATTCAAATGTTCCAGGGGCTGAATGCTAATTATGAAGACATATGGTTCACTATTTTGATCTCTCATTGTACCATAAACTCTGGCGTAATTGTTCACTTGAACAGGTGATTCATACACTGCATTGTCTCCCTCCAACCATTTGATTCCCTTGATAACACCTGGACAAAAGAAATAAGCAAATTAATAAGAAAGACAGTACTAAGGATAATCAGTTCATCTCAGCCCTTTGAATGAGTATAAATAGGAGCACTTTTGAATAATCAAGATCCAGTTGATTGATTCAAACCAAATGTAGAGCAATCAAATTAATAAAACGTAATACAGCTATTCATAAGACTGTAGAATGAATTTCACAAAAATGTATGATATAGGACAGTCTAATTTAGATCTGTTAGAAAATATAAACAACTCTGGTGATAATATAAGAACTCTTAGACTCGTGCATGAGAAATATGTTGGCAGATATATTTTAAAATCATCTGTCATAATCATAAAGATGAACAAAGTCACAATCAATTTCAACATCACAACAATTCTGATGCTTATTGTCACACTGAAATGTTAGTAAATAAAATGGATTTCCAATGCCCACATTCATGACTGTAGCGATTCAAAAATTCATACTGATAAATTAATTCGTCTACAGCCCATGGTTCAACCAAAGTACAACCATGTTTTTATCCATTCATGATTCAAGCACAGATGAAATTCAAGTAAACCAAGCATCAATCCAGTGTTAAAGGAAGGTTTCTATTTACTCTAATTATCATCGCAGGACCTCAAAGATTTTCTCCCGCATGATAATAAGCTAGAGTATGAAAAAGAATTCACAGTTTTTTGTACACTCACCAGTTTCATCCTGTAATTCAAAGGAGACCTTGGTGCTGAGGGCCTCTAATTTGCGTACAATTGCGACAAAGGTGACCATTTTTACAGGACTACCCCATACATTTAGCTTATCACCGTGACGAATCAAGTGTGTTATCATTGTGGGTACGCAATTTTGTCCACGACGAAGATTTCCTTTATCGTCGGCACCCTGGCCACCATCAGCGACACTGGAATCCATATAGCCACCCTCATTTTGCGCCGAATTGTCGAAGTTGCTCCACATTGTGCTGATTTTATTATCCTGTCTTCTTCACTGATTCAACGTAGGATTTTGGAAATATCTTGAAGGAGACGATTTAGATTTGGATGAAGGAAATTGATTGAAGATGACTTTTTTTAATGCGACTTTCGATGAAAAAATATGCGCCGTGTTTTCAAGTTGAATCCTGCCAGCGCGTGCGGACGATATTTACGCGCCAACCAACAAGAACGAAAGCGAGCCACCATAAAGCACAAAAATCATCTAGAGGTTAGTACCAATGGCGAAAATCGGTTGGGTCGTCGAACGATCTCGGATCTCGTGCTGATGAATTTTTTTTATTTTGAATTCCATTATTCCATTTATTCACGTACATACCTTTCTCCATAAATTTATGATTGAAAAATAAAACTCAGTACATCCAAGTAGACTAACTTTGGCAGACTATAACAAATTTGAGAGAATTATACGAATTTTGAATCGCCATCAAGAAAATTTCATGAATTTTGCGTGATTTCGAGAACAGTCGACCACAAACTCCCGCGCGTTGTTCCCGAACCAGTTTTAATGAATTTGGAAAGCCCCGCTATTTTTTGTTCTAAATCATATAGTTTTTGGTGTCAAAATGAACCAATATTATATTCAATTGGAGCTGAAACCGTCCACGGAGGGTTTTAAAAAAAAAAATCTACATTTTTTTGTAATTTTCCGTCAAAAATGGTCAACAAAATTTTGGCGTCGGGATAGCACACTCTTGAAACTATAAGTATGATTCATTTATGAATTTTTTAACGCAGAAACTGAATCCGCAGCCCCTTTTCTCAAGGCGTCAGAACTATTTTTCAGATGCTAAAGTGATTTTTTCGAGAAGAGTTCCTATCTCATTCTCTGCCAATGATGTCGAAGTTTATTGACTCGGCGAAGGAGTTCTCGGGGGAGTTCTCTCTTATAAGACAAAAACGAGAAGAAAAACCTATGTAAAGAGGTTTTCTTGGTACTGACTTCTTGACTCACTGAATAAAAATAATAAAGCGATTTTCCCAGTTGTATGCGAGCTAGATTTGACCAATTTTGCAGTAATAAAGCTCGAAACGATTACATGAGGTGTATCAGAGGCAATTTTTCGAGCTCGCATGGATATACCATGCATTTTTTAACGGTGGGAGGTGTTTACACTTACTTAGTTACAGATTAATTTGGGCTCACACATTGCTCATAACGCCATTTTCGAGATAATCCCTGATTGACTCGTATATTGTTATTGGAATATTGCAAATATTTTTCCGTGAATATGAGAGAGAAAATACGCCTTCTTAGTCTCGAAAATTACGCGTCTGACTCATTCCCTGAGTATTTTCAGGTTTATTGTAAAACTATAGTTGATACTGGCTTCTTGCAACATGAGAAATCGTCAAATATTCATTCTGCGAGTCAAAATTACGTGGGAAAACCTCATTTAGATAGGTTTTTGCGAGGGTTTTTGTCTTATTACTGAAGAGAGTAGGAGACAACTCTTTTGACCGAGTTTATCAGTCTGGCATATTGCAGAAAACATGAAAGACGCCTCTTCTCAGAAAAACTATCTGTTGTAATGTATTCAAATCCAATCATGGATTATTTGCGGTTGGATGACAGAAGATTACAAGTAATCCATCATGCATGCTCATAATTTCTCGATCTCTTTATTTTTCTCAGATATCGGAATTTTCGTGTCCAATCTTCTGAACTCCATATCACAACAATATTCTTCATATACATCAGAATTTTTGTGGTTCATTCATCTTACGTACGAGTTCCATTGCCTTCTTACTTCTTGGGATTCAGACATATCCCCTGACAGAACTTTCGCGAGCATCCAGGAATTTACGAGTTTTTTTAGTCCTTGGGATTCATTTTTCCCCCGACAAAATTCCTGATTCGGGCACTCCGGCATTTGCAGGTTTTACTGTTCATCTGATGGGTCCAAATGTTGTTCTATTCCTTGGCAAAATTTTTTCCACACACCCATGATTATCGTTTCGAGTTTATCACAAAATCTTCACGCCGTTGGATGACACCAAGCCGGGATTTGGAAACAGCGATCCCGGGATAATAGTGAGTGGGGCGAGGAGAAGGGGCGTAGTACCAGATCAAAATTCTTCAGGATTTCTCTATTATAATCTGAGACTATGTCAAAATTCTGACTCCTAGTAGTGTCATCATCCACAAATTCTGATGCAGCGACTATAAAAACAAAAATCATATCCTTCCCAAGACTCCAACTTAACTAACAGGATTTGCTCAAAAGTAAGAAAAAATTTTTTTTCATCGTTTATTTAGTGGGGGCCCTTTCGGTGGAAGACTGTTAGGCTGCAGCTTGCGCAGCCGAAGAATTTTTTTCCAGTACGGCCAAAATCCTTTCTTAGTGTATCACGATCGTCTCATGTATTTTTAACTCAAATAAACGCATCGTGGTATCAGATCAGCTAAAAAAGGGATGCTCGATTCAAGGTTCAATTGATCGGGCAGTGAATTTAATAGGACGATGCATCAGCGAGTGTCACGAAAAACGCTTGTTTCAAGAATCTCTATGCAGTCAGTCGAAAACAATGCAAGATAAATCAATCAGGAAGAGGCTGAGAACGATTCAAAGAGACGTTGGGAAGGGCATAAAAAAAAAGAAATCGTGCGTCTGATGAAAGAAGGATGCATGATATATGTGTACAACTCACTCGATTGTTTCGGGCACCTTAATTAGATTCGAAGGACATTATAATACAGTTTTTAGGTATGGCCAGTATATTTCTCAAAAATGTATCAAGAGAACCTAGAAGTATATTTAAAAGAGCTCAAACATTCATTTTGGAAGGGTTGACACTCAATGTAGCCCAGCCCGTTAACTTTTTATCTGTCATGCGTAGTCATTATAATGATTCATTCGGAACTATATAGATTATAAATTTTGGAATACTTGTACATAGATGCTGTTAAATAAATTTTTTGACGTGGTTTTCAGAACACGCCTGTTCATCTTTATTCAAGGTGGGTTTATTTCAGAATTATTAGAACTGACACACAAATATCTATGTCAGATGTGGAATTTAGGGCCTCATCGTGAGTATATGTCGTAGAATATCTAATAATGAGGAACATGTTCCACATCACCACCTAACGTGTGTATACACCTAATAAAGAACGAAAAGTCCAGTTTGGAGAATATGATACCTCCGGCCAAGTTGGGCCGAAACAAACGTAAGTTTTCGCGATTATACCCATATGTATATCACGAGCACTCATTTCTTTCCAGATGAGTCCGATTTATTAACTTCCCCGTTGATGTACATGAATCTGCAATAGGTGACTTCGTTTTTATATAAGTAACACAATGAATCTATTGCGGAGTCCTTCTAGAATACGCTAAATTATGTGTACAAGCTCAATATCAGGCATAATGATTTATTATCAAAACGGAGTGACTGACCGTCCAATGCGTATTACGTTGCGGCTGAGTCAAGGGCTGAGTACATTGATGTACATCACCCTTTAAAATAAAAATCACAACTTTGGATGATTAGAAATATGCACAGAATCTGCTGTCCTACGCCAAAACCACGAGAGTTTAACGAATTTTGAGAGTAGGATGACCGAGTGACACGTCCGATTTCTTGATTCTCGGGTGTTTTTTCGCACACGGTTGGCTCTAGTATCTGTATAGATCCACTAATTGTTTCCAATAAGTTTGGTATTCTTCTTCAAGGCATTCAGGGCATTCAGAAGAAGAAAATTCGACTGTTTAGGCCTCATCAAACATCACACAGCGTAAATGGTGGTGGCCTGACAGCAAAAGTAAAAAATTCCTGAGATTTTCCTATAATTCCTATAATTTTCCTATAATTTCATATAATGTGAGTTGGGTCGAAAATCAGATCTAACTTTTGGGCATAAGTTGATGGTCCGAAAAGATCCTAATTCATTTGAAATTAGAAGTCAAGGGCTTCAGAACCCAATTTATTGATGATTTTTCTTGAATCTTTCGTTATGGTTATAGTAGGAGGAACCAATAAATGCTCATATTAAGCGCGAATATGAGTAAATATGCTTCGGTATACTTTCTTGATTTTTCGTTGACTGGTCGATATTTTTCAAGAGAGATCCATACCCGTATAGAAGAACAGTCATATTATCTCAGACTAGAAACAACGAGGAATAACTTACGAAACGGATTCGAAGCTTTCAGCAGCCTCTACTTTCATATGCTTTTAAAATCATCTCGATCGATAATAAACTCTCATCTGATTTCACTTAACTATGGGTTTATTTTCAATTTCTATTTCCAATTGGAATGTCCACCTCAAAGGATTATGATTTCCTTCTGGATCTTACGACGAAGAGAGCGAATCCAATTCCAGTTGTGCGCGTACACGTCAGGATATTTTTTAATCGCAAAAGCTGATTTTTTATAAAACAACGATTTCAGCTTTTTTTTGCTAATTTTGTAAATTGATGGCTCTGGGTGGCAGCTCGTTGTAGCGTGCCACAAGCGTATAACAGATTAATCACTTCCTACGTATATTGACCTGTAAAACTCGATGGTTAGTGGTTATAGAGGGCTAGAATGCGTTCGAAACGAGTCACCAGCTGATTTGATGACCGATTTTGCAATAAATCTTCAAAAGCTCAAAAAATGACCAGAGACTTCTTTTCGATCTGAGCTCACGAAGGCGCGTCTTGTCCGTATTTAGGTATGTATGTTTGGGTGGGCCGAAATAGTATTTTCCGATTCGAGGGAGGGATGTTTGGTTTTGCTTTTCGAGTGATTGTTTTCGGCCCGAGCCGTGGCGAGGGTCGAAATTAGCACGAGTAAAGTAAAAAAACTTCACGCCCGAGTACCGAAATATGTTTTTCGATCGACTGGGCGTAAAGTAAACGAAAACTACCGTGCGTAAGGGTGATGACAGACAACCCGCTACGACATGAATCTCACGACACGACGCGACGCGACACCGCCCGCCACGGCACTAAATCTATTCCTGCAAACTCAATCATCGATGGATTTGACTCATTTTCATAAATCATGACTGGTAATGTGAAAATAAATCAAATCCATCGATGGTCGGGTTCACAAGAATGGATTGGGTGCCGTGTCGGGCGGTGTCGCGTCGCGTCGTGTCATGAGATTCGTGTTTTAGCGGGTTGTCTGTCATCACCCTAAAACAGTGCTTTACGCAGAGTCGATCGAAAGGGGGCTTTTTTCGAAAATCGATACGCCCTAGCGTGGAAATGTTGTGTTTGTACATATAGATGTGGAAAAAATTTTGCTGGACGCTGAGAAATGAGATTTTAGGACCCAGCAAGAGCTATCAAGCTTTTATCAAAATTAACGCAGGTTTGAATGGGAATGTGCCTAATTCGGTACTTTTTTCTTCCTAACTTTGCTCTCATTTCTGGCGCACCCAAGCATTTTTCAACGTACTTTAGCTCATTTTAAAGCTTGTTCCAAAACCAACAAAATGAGCTGAAGTACGTCCACTTTCGACTAACTCCAGCCAATCTATCTCAATTTTTCCAAAAAGTGATCATTATTAAAAATCCCAAAAATGGGGCGATTCTCCCTTCAAACTTTGCTTGTATTTCTGGTGCATCTGAACATTTTTCAACGTACTTCAACTCATTTTAAAGCTTGTTTCAAAACCTACAAAATGAGCTAAAGTACGTCCAATTTTGACTAACCCGAGTTAATCTATCTCAAATTTTCTAAAAATAAATTAGTTTTGAAAAATTCGAAAATAAGCGACTTCCCTCTCCCGCCTCACTCCTTTCAAAACTCGAAATGGAAAAATTGAGATAGATTGGCTCGGGTTAATCGGAATCGGGCGTACTTTGGCACATTTTGTAGGATTTGGAACAAGCTTTAAAATGAGCTTAAGTTCGTTGAAAAATGCTTGGATGCGCCAGAAATGCGAGCAAAGTTAGGAAGTAAAAAGTACCGAATTAGGCACATTCCCATTTAAACCTGCGTTAATTTTGATGAAAGCTTGATGGCTCTTGCTGGGACCTAAAATCTAATTTCTCAGCGTTCAGCAAATTTTATTCACTTCCGCCACATGTAGAAACCAAACTTTTGCGCACTAGCCCGTACCGATTCTCAAAAAAAGTCATTTTTCGGCCCACCCTAATGTATGTAGTACACAAAAAATCTTTTAAGAAAATCTCAAACCATTCAAAAAAAATCTTCGAAAAATTTTGACGCATAGGTGCAAATCTTGGGTTGCATTCAGTTTTTAGCTATACGAGGAAAAATACGCAAGAAAATCGTCTTCTCCTAAACATTTCAGACCTAAAATTTTGTTGTCCAGTGTTTTCAAGGGTTCAAATTTTGACCCAATTTCTATCAAATTTCATACAAGATGTACACTTAACTTAGGGAAAAAATTTCCTGTTGCAAAGATGAGAGAAACTCGAAAAGAATACAAAATGAGCTGAATTAGAGTCATCATTTTTGACGAACGAGACCGGAGTATCATATATTTTTGAAATTGAACTTTCCATTTTTAAGTGTATATATAAAAAAAATAGTTTCATCAGTTTCGTTAACGCTTGTGCGACTCTTGATGTGCAGGAATGAAGGAAAATGATTTTTATGATACTGATCGAAAAGACATCGCAATATAAGAAGAATTTGCAGCTTGTTCAGAAGCATCAACTGAGGAATTTTCTCAAATCACGAATTATTAATATATTGTTCTGAATTCTGATGTGAAAGTTTGCAACGATTCATGACAGACTGAGATGGAAATGAAATCCAGTACTAATATAATGAATTCTAAATCAACCCATCTATATTTCCCGTTGAATAAATGCTATTCAACAGTCTCCCATCATAAAATTCATCGTCGGTCAATTGTATTTTAGCGTGTGCAATAAGATCGCAGAACCATTATGTGTTGATCGAAGACAGTGAGTTCCATTTTTCAGAACAAAAAATTCAAAATTCAAATTCACTTTCTCCGCTCCGCAATAGCTTCATCAACAATCCGCAAGAAGCGCCACTCTCGTCAACGGCTAAAATTCAAACCTCCGAACACCGTTCTACATACATTTTACACCCAACGATCTTATGGCAATGTATTTATTCTTCCGGGAATTTCAAGCCCGCGCGCGCTACATATCGCGTTCTGTTCAGTGCTGCCACCACTTTTTACATTTTTTCACATTGGCATCACTGATTTTCTCTTGCCGAGCGACAACCGCAGCAGAAATCGCCTGCTTCGCGTGCTCAGTCTGCGGTAGCATTTTCTTCGAACAAGAGGATGCCGTATTCCGCTCTTTATATGTATAAAATTTAAACACGCGCGAGAGACATATAGTGTAATAATAGGAACCTCCATATGTATATATATATATATATATAATTTACGCGAGTGAGTGAATCGTGGTGCGGTGCTTATTATTGCCTGCGTTGGCGTTTTACAACAAGAAAAAAAGAAAAAATTACAAAAATTGGCGTCTGCAGCAGTAGCAACATCAGTGACCAGCTGGTGTATACAGTTATAGATTATATCCAGGCACGTCATCGTCTGGAATATAACTAGCCATGTTTTATACCCGGGCGAATAGTGATGAGCTAAAAAGCTCAAATATCGCTCGGGACCAGCTGTGTTATACCATCTTCTTGTTTAGACTTAGGGTGAGTAGTTACACATTTAATATCTTCTGAATATATCTTGTACGCACAATTTTCAAACCTCGTTGTCACACTTACTCCAATAGTTATAATAATTGCTTCATTCGTATATCTCGTTATTATAAACAAAGATATACCTTTTGTTGGTTATGTTATGTGTATATATTGCGAGAGAGGAATCGTCGTCGTCGTCGTCGTCGTCGTCGTCGTCTCCTCGGACATCTTGTCTTTCGCGTCTTCCATATATACTACACGGCGTGGTCTGTATCATGTTGTATACGCATTGTATATATAGGTAAGGCCCATAAGATACTTTCGCCTCGTTCGCGGAAGCTGATGCTGCTGCTGCTGCTGCTGATGTTGGCTACATATATATATATATATATGCTCATCCCATCCAATTCTGGTCCCAGGCGATGCTTCTGCTCGTATATATTTAGATACCTTTATATATATATAGAGGTATCTGTTGAATGGGTATGCGTCCTCTCGCGAAAAAAAAACTTGTCTACCTTTCATCTGACCCTTTTCTGTCCACCTTGTATATATATATACATATTTTCGTAGTCAGTTGGGAGAGCAGTTATAAATCGGCGAGAAGCCCTTGTTTTTTCTTTTATTTTTGTTATAATGTTTATTATGGTGAGGAAGAAAGAGAGGGAATCGGGAACCCTTTTCTTAATTGGTCCCTAACTTGGAATTATATACTAAAAAATTTTACCAGCTGATTGATCGGCCTATATGTGACTGTGTCTGTCTGTCTCTTGGACCTTCATGAATCGTGATGTTTTCTTGTCTCTCTTGATGGACAGGTAAGAAAAAGAGATACTTGGTTGACATGTATATGGTATATAAGTATAGTACATAATGCATCGTCCTTTGCGAGGTCGTGCTCAAAGTAAAGTGTCTGGATGCGTATTATTAGTTATTGTAGTAGGGAATATATGATGACGTTGGTGGTGGTAAAATGGGGAAAGAAAAAAAAAACATACATGTTCGATTTCTTACCCCCGCGAACACTGCATGTATACATACCTAACAACTGCTGAATGTGTACATAAGAAAACTCCTCCATCATATGAATCATATGAATATATACAACAACACGCGCCGGTAATATTATCTATTTATCGATCTTATATGAAAGTGTGAAAGAATAAAAAGAGAAAGAGACCTGATGAGGCTATATTACTTATATTTACTTATCATGCTATCTGTCTCTCCTCTCGTTCATGTGCTAAAAGTTATCAAGTTATAGAAGCTATGTTACTAAATTCCATGCTGTACTATGGGAGTAATAATTTTTGCATTAAAAAAACATCTGTTCTCACGCGTCCATTAGTCATTGAATTTTGATTTTGGTCTGTGTAAGATTACTCTTTGCCGTAGAATTTACATAGAATGGTTTCTAATGTTTTTGAAATTTTAGAATGTTTAAAATCAACGATATGAAGATAAATCAATTCCCTTTTTAGGTAATTTTTTGATCGTGAATATAGGCTTTTTCTGTTCTAAAAAAAATGACAACCAACGCTCTGTGTGACAAATTTTTACTTGTCAATGACTTCGAAACGTTTCAAATCTCTCAACGCCATTGATTTTTGCCCATAATATCATTATTATTATCAAATCTAAATGGTCAAACTTCTTTTGCAAAATTTCGCGTGTGTGTGGTTGTGTGTGTGTATGTGTTTGTACGTGTAAGGCGACACCTAAGACCAAGCCGGTGTAATTTTACAGTCCCACATGAAAGTAAAATGAAATCGCTATATAAAGTAACGGGGATCATGGTGTTAACATTGATAAGGATAATATTCAATGACGCTCGAATAAGAGAGTCACTGTACTATTTGGCGCAAAGCGATAAATGATAAGGATATACATTGTTTTATACACATATGAAGCATTATATTTTATATTATGTGATCTGATGCCCTGTGATGATGATGATGATAACGATTATAATTTCTCGTTCGATATTGCCATCGACTCTTGACACGTTCCACTTTCATGTTATGTACACATCACATAACCTATACATATCGATTATATATACTGTAAATACTAGATATATATGTTGATCATTTTCACGACGACGACGTAATCGAAAGGATGAATCGAGAGTGTCAAAATTAGTGTGACCATTCGGATAGTAGTTCGGACAGCAGCGATATTCATGAATGATGCATTCAACAATTTTGCTTTTCATTCATGAAAATTGTGAGAAAAAAAATACACTTCTCACTATGCGATCAGCTGATTTTTGGAAAACCTCACTATACACCGGTCATAATAATTCTGCTTCCTTCTTTCCTTTTCCTTATTCGTAATAAAAATCTTACAAACTCGTTTATATATACATACATACGTACGACTTATGTGACGTACAATTGTAAATATATACCGATTCATTCATGATACAAGACGTATAACGTATACATATAAACACATTTGGAGATTTTGATGTGGTGCGCTTCGTTGTGAGCGAGAAGTATTTCAACTTTTTGGTTAAAAATTCCAGAGCAGTGATGTGCATGTCGCGGAAATGTCATTTCCTGCTAAAATTTCAACAGTCAAGTGTGCGAATTTATTTTTTTTTTCTTTCATGCTGATATATATATATCGAATTGCTTGCAAGAAATTTTTTCAATCTCATCATTTTTTGTTGACGAGTGCGTGTAAATTTTGTAACACATTTACGCATGAAAATATTTTGCAACATTTTTTTTTCGAACTACCACTGATGACCCTGCGTAAAAAAAGGAAAAAATTGCACGCGTTCGTTTAATGTGTATATCTTTAAAATGAAGTGAAGACAATAATCAGCAGCTGATGTTGCATTTAACCTTTTCACTCGACGACAACAGCTTATAACTGCTATCTATACACATTTTCTTATAGACACTCATCTTCACTTACAATATAAAGTAGTAAGATGATGTCGCATCTCACAACTGCAGTCTTTATTCGGAATGTTCTCATTTTTTTTATCTTCAATTCATGCATGAGTAGTATTGTGTCTCAACTCCCATCTTAACTAAAGATAAAATCGTGCAAATGTCGTTACACACATACATACATACTCGTCATAAAATACACTAACTTTGCAACTTTGTGTACTGAATTTTTGTCCATTGCGTGTCGCAAACCTTTTTTTTTTTATGCATAAAATTTGAAGGAATTTATATTAAAAGTGAAGTAGTTCAGCTGACTTTTTTTTCTCTTGCACACCTGCTAGTTTGCATGATTTTTGTGCTCTGAAGTTGGAAGTTTCGTGCAGAAAGTCTGTAGAATCGACGTATATTTCTGGCTTTCGTGCAAATGATGATGATGATGATGATGATGATTTGGTAAATGTATAGGTATGTAGTAGTGTATACGGTGAAGCGAAGAAACGGATAGGTAATCAACTCTCGTCATACTTCAAAAAACTTGAATCTACTCGTATATAGTTTACAGTGAGTCAGTCTCTGCGTGTGTGTAAATTGTTGTTTGACTTCTGTTCATCTCTCTGGCCTCGGAATTCTATCCTACAATCTTCAATTATTCCTAATAATATATATTCAAAAATTTCAGAAATGAGAATCTGCATGAATTTCTCTCTCTTCTATTGAGCTACAATAATATAATCTGCATGAGAGAAGAAGAGTAGAGTAGAATTCTGTTGCTATGCTTCAAAATTTACTCCGATAACAAAATTATACGTAGTCTTCTCATCTTCCTCGTGCATATTCTATCTATACTATGTAACCGCATTTCAAATTTAAATCAGGACGAGGAGGATGATTTGAATAAATTCACATCAGTGTCAAGAAGACTGAAATAACCCATTTTACATCGTTCCTTCGTCTTTGCAAAAATATAGCTAAGAAAGTCAAGCAGAAGAAGAAGAAGAAGATGATGAAGAATATATATCTCAAAGATAATCTTCATCGTTGTAAACTCTTTCGAACATCGAGTAAAAACGGACGACGGATGAAATCTCCAAAATTACCGGCATTAATTGTACACTTCCAGTGAAACCCATTTAAAAAAATTTGCTAGAATCTTATATGTATGGCTGTAATACAGACGGCCTTCGGTTCCCTCAATCTCAAGTACACAACAGCAGCAGCTTAATATATATATAGCATATCAGAAATTTTACCCGTTTACCGCTATATTCGGTAGAATTTCTGGCCCGATATAATGTTTGACTTGAAGACTAAACTCTATTAGCACCTCCGGTAGTGAAATTAATCAAATATAGTTATAGTCGAAAAAGTCACACGTGGAAAGATGATTATATCCTGATCTATCTGTTGAGATAAGAGTATATTATTGCTTGAGTCAGTAGGAATTTCTAGAATTTCAAAATATTTAACGTAACGACGCCATGATGAGTGTAATATATTTTTTGCGAAAAATTGAATATAATAATATTACTACTGTGGAAGTCTCAATGATTTTTTGCTTGAATTTTCGAGTGGATTCTAGAGTAGAAGCCGATTTTCTGCATTTTTGCGTCGAAATTAGAGACACACGATTGCTTTAGATTTCAAACAGAGTCGCATTTTTTTCTCGCTGATTGAGAGATTATCAAATGTCGGCCTTGCTTTATATTGCACCTTGCAACGACGATCGAGCTCAAATTTTTTCGCCGACGACGACGACGACGCTTGCGAGAAAAATTCATTTGTGCGTTCATATCGTCGTCGTCCGCGTAAACAATATATTCTTCATTGTAAAAGTGTGTATGTGTACCCAAATAATATACACTGACTGACGAAAATGCTTTTGTGTGAGGTAGAAGCTTGATATTAGTCTTTCAAAGTCTTGGAAAAAACGTGCCGTGAAAGAAGTTCTCATTTAGCATCAAATTTTTTTCTACGATTTCAAGCGCATCGCTCCTATACGTATACCTTGGTAAATGTGAACCGATGATGCTGACTCTGAATTCGATAAAAAGTAGCAGACGGTTTTAAATTTCAGTTAAAATTGGTGGTCGGATTCACTGGATGTCGAATCTCTCCGAAATACGAGAATAAACTCATGCATATTTTGGTTCTCCAGTTCGATCATATATTTTTCTGCAGACGTTTTTTTCTCACAATGGAATTCAAGAGAAAATTTTATCTCACAGAACCATTGCTTTATTTTTTTCCTTCTTTTAATTCTCAATTGTTCAGCTAAATAATCGAATCGACGCTCCAATTACATTATCAAGACGGATTTTGGGAGCACAATTATAATCCGGTTTATTTTTAACACAAATCAAATATTGACTCTGTATATCCGGTCGCCATCATATTTTGGCAAGCTCACTCAATCGTCGTGATGTGATTGAATTGCGGATATCGTGTAAATAGAGTGAGGTTATTTCTGCAATACACGAATTATTTGATAAGGCATATATCAATCAGATATCATCAAAATTAATGCATCTTAAATCTATACAAAGAGTAATTTTGATCATGAAATTTTGATTAAAGATGCTGCAGTAAACGGACGACTCATATTGTGAACATTTTGATAATTACACGCTCTGTAACTACTTAGTAAACATATAGAGTCATTATACTTAGCACGTAATACTGGAATGATCAAATTTCTGAAGATCGACGCCAGGAGCGAGTATTAGTTGAATTTGTGGCTTCCTGTGTTTATTTTTTAGTATATCTCAAATACATCGTATGGAATGTTTTGTGATGTTTTGTAAACTGAATGAGTTCATATACGGCGGCAGGCCTTGATTATTATAACTCGACTCCTTTTCGAGGCATTGTTTTGATTCTTTTTTTTTCGGTAGCTCTCGAGTTCTCTGTTATATTTTTGCTTGCTCTTATCATCATCATCATCATTACATAATGGCATCAAACCAAGTTCATATATTAACGATTAAAATTTTTTCCAAAATTAGTATCAAAGATTTGATATGATCCAGATTGAGTGAATTTTCTGTCGATATCCGTCTGATGCTTGATCTGATGGAAAATGGATGGTAAATTTAGCCTCGGTGTCAATTTAGGAATCTGATATTTCCAATATGACATAGATTTTGACCCGAATTTTCATACTATTGAAGTTTCCATGAATCCATCATAAAATATCGAGGTTGCAGAAGTTGTCGATTCAGAAGTTGTTGCTACACAAATACTGGAATTCAATTATCTTACTGCCTATTTGATTTTGCAAACATATTACACATTGTGCAAATAATTTATTCAATAATAATCATTTCTTGATACACGTGAAACCCTTCTCAAAAGTAATTAATATGTTGATACAATATTGTTCATTCAATTCTTATAATCGTTTTCCAGATCACCTGAAAGTTTCTATTTCTGGCTAAATCATTACATATGGAATTCATATATATACGCATTACGCAGTTGTACAACTGTAATAATCCTTCCAGTCATCATTCAAACATTTTGCAAAGAAATGTTTCCATAATTGCGGAAGTCCACTCCACAAAACTTGAATGCTATACTCAGTTCAGACATTTTAAGAAGAATTTCGTATAACATTCGAAATATTTGAAGCTTGAATTTTTAATTATTCATGTATCAGATCACAATTTCAGCCTCTGAAGTCGAAAACGAGGTCGAACATTTTCAAGCACGAGACTTTTGAAACCAAAATTTTTCACTCCAATCCGTCTCAATCCATGCATATGACTAAACAACCTACCCGCAAAACTTACAAGATTTTCTCAGATCAAACGAGAAACTCCTTCAGTATATTTCACGAGTGTGGAAAATCCTCGAAGAGTCGCCATCATCGTCATTTATAGGCGCCCCAAAAAAGAAACAAATTTCTTTCGAGCTCTCAAAAAACACAATTAAATTCGATTACCTTGTAAAATTTGCCGAAGCGTGATGGTTCACGACTGATGGCGCCGTCGTCGTCCATTCCTCTTCTATCTTTCAAAATCACATTTTCCAGCTTTCAAATCTAAAGCTGCGGTCCACTGATCTTCTGAGTTTTCTTTTGCTGCCGCGACGGTTTCCACGTACGCGGAAAATTCAACAAATCCACCGCTGCCGTCTCAAAAAGTGAGTATAGAGTAAATGTCAAAAAAACTCAGCCATGCGGCTAAATATTTTTACCGGTCTCGTGATCTGACGAGTGCATGTGCATACATTCATTTTCTTTTTCTTATTTTTTTTAAATCTTGAGGACATGGGATCACATGTATCGCATCACGCGTGAGATGAATTTGAAAATGGAGGGAAAATTCAGTATATTTAGGCGCCGGACATCATCAGAGAAGACGACCCCAAGAGTATGTGTATGGGGGGCGTATAATACATCGCAGTCGGATGCCATCAGAAATGCGTCTGTGTGAAAAGGTCCTTGGCGCTTGTTTTCTCTGTTGAAACGACGACGCTCGCGAAGCGCGTCCCTTTCTTCTTTCCTTTTCTTTCTATCGGTTGGAAGGGACTCGAAGGTTATAACGTTTTAACGCTTGTCTGTAAGAGGAAAACTACATCTTCCAGATGTATCCGTTTATATACAAAGATTCAAATCTTCGATGTAGATTTTTTCCATAGCAATTTGGCGAATTATGGTACTTTTTGATACGAGGGCAGAAATGTTCATTTTTACGCACTGAGTGGTGTTTTTAAGCTTGAACTGAAGGCGAAAGTTGAAAATAGTCGAGAGAAGAAAAAAATTGGTGAAAATGTTCATTTTTGCGCTCTGAAAGGTATATTTTTTAGCCTGAGCTGAAGGCGAGGGTCGAAAATAGCCCACCGACACTTATATCTAAAGATACGCGGATAAATTATGACCCAGACGTTAAAAGTACTGTTTCGTGCACGCCCAGCCAGTTGAAAATTTTAAGTAAACTGATGAGCGGATTTTCATTATCTGCTCCTTCAACATCAGCTGCCGCTATCTGCACATTTTGTGAATTTTTTTTTTTTTTTTTTTTTTTTTGTAGACAAGGGCAAGGAACAGATGTGTCGAGTATTTTGGGAATGGAAAAACGAACCTTTCGGCTCGTGTCACACGCGGACCGTGACAACTCTTAAGTCAAGGCTAATTTTTTTTTGTGTATGGCGAAACATGGGCAGTAGTAGGCGACGTCCGAGGCATTTTTCTTCGCTGATGGGTAACAGACGCTGAAGAGTTTCGAGGTCGAATTTAACTTTGACATCGCGAGGAGAATACTGTATAAGTATTAGACATGTATATAGTAAGAGACATGTCAGTATAGAGTGACTTTTTGCATGGGGATTGGAATCATAGAGGATTGAAATGGACTTTCTTACAAGTCCAAGACAAGAACTCAGGAGTGGATGGAGTAGCATTAAATTTCTCTAGGGAGGTAGATATTTTCTGGGTTGTATACTTTTTGCTGAACTCGATGCATCTTGAATTGGTACGAAAGATGTTCCTTTTAAGAGAATTGAATAAATGATGCTGGGTGAGCTTGTCTTGGCTAATGAAACAGAATTTTTTATCCCTTCTTCTTGATGCTTGGGATTTTATGAGGTTTTTGGAATAGCTCACAGAATATTTTTGTGAATCGAATAACATTTTGTATATGAATTTTTGATTTGAGCGAAGGGAGTGTTTGAACATCTCCTGTGTGGAATACACTCACAAAAAAATACATGAAGAAGGTTACTTTTGATGAAAATAAAGGTTCTCGCAACATTTTTTTTGACTGATGCACACATTTTTTATTCAATTTTTTTATTAACCATCTACTACAGCATCGGGCTCCAGTCAAAATTTATTCTACTATGGATCTGGCATTCACAATTTGACGCAGATACGATCGATTTTTCGTTCATATTCTATTGCCTATTTGTTGTTCAATTATCGTTTTCAGGGAACCGTTATTTCAAATCTAGCGAAAAATTATCAATCGAGTACAATTTTTGTATTCACGAGTTGAGCCAGTTTTTTTTTTATCTTCAACCATATATTGACGAAACCTTTTATTTAAAATAAACTTTTGGTTCGCTTTTATGTGTTATAGACTACACGAGATCAATCAAAGGTGATCGGATATCGCGAATTGATTTTGCCGACCACAGATTTATTTACACGCATATTTTGCCTGAAGCGTTACATTGATTTCTTCGTGCAAACAACTAATTCGTTGAAACAGTTGAATCAATTTCCAATCAGTTGCTCCAGAAAAAGAAGCTCGAAAAAAAGAGTAACTCTCTTTACAGTTGTATTAAAAGTTTCGTGATGCGCACTCGAAAACAACGCAGTATATTGTAAATCATTGATAGACATAGTAAGCCATTGAATTTTTGGTTGTATTAGAACCCTATTAGTTTCGAGACTGGGTGGCTTCTTTCGAGACTTCTTTTCATTTAACATATTGAAAGCTAACTTGTGGTACTCCCAATTACACCATACAGTACCGTTCAAAAGTTTTCGATGGGTGATCCCTCAAGTACCCTGATTTGCAACAGCAATAAGCCGAATTTTATGCGTCGTACGCTCGGTCGTTCGGGAATTTTCAAAAAAGCATCTCAAAAAACAGAAAAAATACTAACTTTAGATGGGTTTTGATGATTTTTATCGAATATTTTTGAAGATCCTACACGCTAATGGAAGAATAGAAAATCTAAAAAAATTTTTACTTTCATTGAGACACCTGCGGTTTCAAAGCAAATGAAGATACGCAGGGGCAATTCTGAAAAAAAGCATCTCGTAGAGCGAAAAAAATGCTATTTGTAGCTATTTTTTTTTTCTATTTTTTTTTCACGTGCTGCGTGTGAGAACGTACAACGAGTTGTCTAGATACGCGAAATGACTGTTTATCACCGAAAACGGCACAGAAAACGATGAAAAACCATGATTCTGGGGATTTGGACAGCTCGCTCGTCTTCATGTACGGGACGTGAAAAATGAGATGAAAAAAATAGGCCCACAGAACATTTTTCCCGCTCTACTAGATGTTCTTCTCAGAATTGCCGTATCTCCATTTGCAATAAAACTGCAGGTATCTCAATGGAAGTAAAAAATTTTTTTAGAGATTTCGTAGATTTCCTATTTTTTCACCAGGACCTTAAAAAATATTCAATAAAAATGATCCAAACTCACTAGAAGTTAGTACATATTTTTTCTGCTCTTTGAAATGCTTTTCTGAAAATTTCAGTGCGACGCATACAAATTAACTTATCGCTGTTGCAAGTCAGGGTACTTGAAGTATCAGCCATCAAGAAGTTTTGAACGGTACTACTATCAGTACTCGAGATATTATTATTTTTTCAAGCATTTCGTTCTTTCCCTTTCTCTCAGTCTCCCTTTCCCTTATTATATACAAAAATCATCATTCACGCATGCACCGCACTCCAGATGGACCTACTTTGCATCAGGCCCTTTTTTACATTGGGCCCCACCAAATGAAAGTATACAGGCCCCCTCGGGCACACCTTATAAACGCATCAGCTTAGCCAGGCAATACGAGAAAAAATATATATGTTTATATATATATGGAGAAGAACTTGACAAAGATTCATCCTTGGTCATTGTATGCGTATACGCTTGTTCTTTGTGATGCCCATCACTATTATACGTCGTATGTATGCAGGTGCAGCAGCAGGGCTTATTTACAAATGCCTACCCACACGTCAGGTCTTATATATATATATATTCCTCGTTTATGGGATTTTCTGTATACATACGTGGTGGATCTCGCGATCCGAGGATCCGCGTATTTATGCGTGAGAGTGGACACATCGCATGCATATATGGGGCTTTTCTCACGGATTATATACCCCAGGCCCTTGTATTTTTTTTTTTTTTTTTTTTTTTTTTGACAAGATCTTGTTAAGCATCGCTCACTCACGAGCTATGGGGCATGATGAATGCGAAGGTTTATGTGTGTATGTGTGAATTTGGAAAATTTTTTGAAGGATCGATGAGGATTTTTTTTTTTCTTGACGGTTAGGTTTGATTTCTCTGCGGGGTGTCCAACACGCGCGGGGGAGGCGTGAAGATTTTTTTTTGGAATCGTTCTTTATCCTCGGTTTTATGTCCACGAAGAGATGAATAAGTCTTTTTGATCGGTGCATCCGTTGTGTTTTGTTCAGTTCATAATAAGTTTTAGTAAAAACGTCTTGAGTCCTACGTTGAAAATTTTAGAATTGTGGATGTGTGTAAGTTGAGTATAGATTCTGTTGATCTACATTTGGAGGTGAGATTTCTCCAGAATTCTTTTTTGATGCTATGTATCGATTCTTGACTTGTGATTGTATAGCTAATCTGTACAAAATTTCACAGGTAGTAAATATACAATCAATAAGGAGTGCCATATTTCCTATTTTTTTCCCATATAATGACATTTTCTGTGCTTCTACAAAACAATTGAATCAACTTATCCAGAATTGGTACTCGTTTGACGTGGTACAAAGCTCAAATAATATTTTTAAATATTCAAAACCACCGATGAAATATGCTCTATACATGTATCCAAGAATTTTGAGTTATTGTATATCACCTCACTATCGGTGAGAAAAACACCTCGAGCCATATTGATAACGTATTAGATAATCGCCGCCGTATAGGCGCCTTAAAATCCTGAAAGTTCATTACTACCTCATGAAATCGCTCGTAAAATCGACATTTAAATCACACGTCATCAATTCACAATCAATTCACCATCTGGTTTTATGAAAATACGCCTCAAAATTCATTTCATGTATATACCGTAGTAGAGATCACAGACATAAGAACTTGAACAGAGTAACGAATTTTCCCGCCATTAATTAATGCTGTTCAAATATCGTCACTCGACAAACACCAACTAACAAGTTCGCGTTATCAAAAAGTGTTGAAAACAATGGTAAATATGGAATATAATAATAAGAATAAAACACTTTCGCAACTCGTATAACCTTCACAATTTGATATAACCAAGCGATCTCGTATAATCGCTCGAAAAACTTTGCGCTCGCGGAATAATGGACAAAAAGAAAATTAAAAATTCTTTCTTGGATGTGAAACTTTATATAAAGAGAATTTTTCCATTATTTTTGTGTACCTCTTTGGCTACTGTATTTTATACTCGATTATTATTCAGTGTGTCTTTTCTGTTTTTTTTTCTTGTGTTGTTTCTCATTGTAAATGTTTGACACTATACACCGAGACAGAATATTTCATTTGAATGTCATTTCAAATGAGACAGAAGAGACAACATTACAATGCAGCAGACGTTATTTCTGATCAATGAATATAATACGTGAATCGTGAAACAATGTTGATGAGAGTCTGTGTGTATTTTACTGAAAGCATATATCTTGATAGAATCTAATTCATTGTTTTATCGAGATATCTCGATTATACCCACTCACTCATTCGTATAATCCAGATCGTGTAATTGATATTCATACCTATTTCGACCGCGATACTCTACCCTGTAAAAGATGTATCTGGTTGAAGAAAGAGGCTAAACTCTGCAGACGCTGTCGACAGACACTATAGGACAATTTTGGGCTTGGACGAGAGATGACATATCCAATAATCGATATTATTAACAAGAATTATTCTTGGAAAATTGGGGCGTGGCGGGAATAATTTATAAAAACATGCTTTTACGCATTTTTTCAGTTTACCTATTGTTAGTGGGAAAATATTGGTTTTTCGAAATTCGTAGCAAAATGATTCCTAGATCTTTGAAATATCTACAAAAATGATACATAACCCTTTTCTCGGATAATGCATCCTTCGGAATGTTCCTTTATCAAATTTATAATCGAACTCGGTGGAATGGAATAGATGAGCTAAAATAGTTCATAACGTGCTTAATTGATTCTGCTGAGATAATTTGATCATTTTTTTTTAACAAGAGAGATCTTATCGATAATAGACAATAGAGTCACATTTTTTAAATCTTTGAATTCAAATCAAGCGAAGGATTAAAAAATTATACTTGCATGTTTTAATTATTTATTTATCCAACACCCCAATTTTCAAAAAATAATTTAGTTTAGCCACTCGAAGATTGAATTTTTCACGGAATTTTGAACTTTGCGCACTAGTCTAATTCGTTGGACTGTATATATTTCACATATTTTCGAAGGCTCTTGAAAAAACTTGTGCATTCCAGGAAATAGTTCAGACTCTTGAAATGATGGTTTAACTAGAGTTTCTCACTTTTCATCTTCATAGCGCTCAAGTGGTGGTGTTGTCGAGTCGACGAGTTGGAAAATGGTAAATGAGAGACTCTTCAACAAAGTAAAACATGGAAATGAGCAATATATATTACACCCGCAAGGCAATGCTTCTTTCAAATTTAAATTATGGAACGCGGTAGTTATAACGCTCAAAGTAAAACAGCTGTCTACACAACATTTATTACTTCAAACCCCCCCCCCCCCCCCCATCTCTACATTAAAAGTTCAAGTCTAAAGTGTATTTTGTAAAATTTGAATTGTTGGTAATTCGAAATGTCGGATTTTATACTTACTTGAAATATTGTACCATCAAAAAATTGAAAGGTTCTGAAATTCGTTCGTCGGTTGCGCTCACTCGCAGACATCTGAATTTAAAATTTTCATGTCAGTTTAATGTAAATGTCAGAAACGATGACAGAGCGACAGTGATGTTAACCCTCTCTCTTGATAACGCAGCGAGTTGTTGTGCTGATTTACATTCATATTATCCATGGCAGCCTTTTTCTGCCTCTATTATAGCATCAGATGCAGATTTATAAAGTGACTGTATAAGAAGAGCAAAATGTGTTATAGTTATTATGTGATGCCATCACAATTGAGTGCAATAAAATTTTTCTCTTTGCAATGTCGTCTGTCACACTTAACGCGAATCATATACTTGAGAGATTCTCTCTGTCTGTGACATTTTTCTATCGCTTTGCGTCGCTTTACTAAGAATTTCATCTACAAGAGATTTTATGCATGCTGCGCGAAGAACTAGTAAGTACTTGGACGAGAATCGAGATGAAGATGAAAAAAATGTGCGACGATTGCAAGAATTTTGCGTTAGAAAATTACAAACAGCTGTTGTACGCGAGTTATTTAAATATATCTACATGTAACACTTGTAAATCTATCTATTCCATGTGTACGTATGTATGTATGTGTGTGTGTGTGTGTGTGTGCGTGTGTACTCGGAGTGCAGATGGCGTATAAATCGCATTATCAGAATCTTTACGACATGACTTCTTGAAGCGCGCGTTTTAAATTTTATTTTAAGCTAATTCGTATGTGCAGCAGCATCGTTTCTGTCATCATCATCACTTAGTTCTTAGAAAACTATCAAAAGTGCAGTATGATAGTATGTATGAAATGACTTGACGAAAAGTCACACGCTTCCAAACCGTTTTATATGCACATATAATTTTAAGAAACGCCTCCTTCTCCCGCCCCCGCGTACATATATATACATCAACAAAAAAATATCTTCTTTCAAAGCCAACATGCTTTTTTTTTTTATTGCCGATTTCACACGTATCATTGACCGTCTCTGAAACACATGTCTATACATCTTCTTCTACTCAACCATAAGTGTTTTATGGGTATATGGTTAAAAACTCTTGAATCGCTTTCCTTGTATTACAAAATCTCGAATACAGACACGTGCATTGAGCTATACTGATCCGTTGATTCTTTTTGAGACATCCAAGAAAAGAGATCGATATTCATGAGAATGATCTCTCGATCATGGAATTATCGATCCTTTTTCCAGAGGAAATAAAGAAACTTTTTTTTTTTGAATTGTATCAAAAGAGCATCCCTCCTCGAATTCTTGGTCATTCGAAGTAAGTACATATACACTATACAGACATAATATACAGAGATGGGACAACATCATTTATATGGGGGCGCATGCATGCAACGAAGCAAGAAAGAAGAAAACGACAACACGAAAATTGAGCGATCGTCATCAGTTTCAAAAACTTGGGCCCTATAGAGTCTCTCTGTACCTGCTGCACATCACCATCGAAGGTTAAGTATAAAGATATATTAGGAAAGATATACTTTCCAATTGTCACGTTATATATACCTAACCTAGCTTTGGGCCACGCAGCTGTCACTAAAATCGACATCGATCGATCAACAAATCGTCGATTCTGCTTCGTTTACCCCTCGTGTCGTATAATATAGTATCATTTTCTCCTGCTGTAAGGCAAGAATAACCTGTTTTGTCCCCCTTGTGCGCAACCCCACACCCTTTTTTTTTGAACGTGCATTATATTATACGCTCATTCAAAAGCACTTACTCATGCACGTGCTCATGTGTGTTACACCTGTATTCTAGAGTTTGTCACCAGACGATTTTTCATACAATGAGGTTGGCTCATTTTTTGAAGAATTAGCAGCAAAATTATAGGGTCCTTGTTGATGATTTTGAAGCATTTTCCAAGTTTGAGGTTAAGAAGTTTGTTGTTTGAAATTGTTCTCCTCCCTCACAATATTGTGTGGCTTATCAATTTTCTATACGTTTTTTGTTGGTTATTGAATACCCCACCTAACAGTCCAAGTTGGTTATATCTATTCTGTAGATTGGATCACCCGAAGCATTTGGGGTTTCCATCCAAATCATTTCAGAGACATTTTCTGTTTAACGATAGGGAAATACTCTTCTAGTATGAAGTTTGTTAGACTCGAAGCAAGACTCGAAGACAATGAAAAGTGAAATTGATGTTTTTCAACAGAGGTAATTGTCAGCTTTTACGAAATCTGTGTTGACTGTATATTACAGAAACATCATAAATGAGTGCTCGGTTGACTCAGCAAGATTCAAAAACCTTCTTGCGCTGGTCTTTCATTGAAAATGTTGTCAATTATGGAATTTCTCATAGCTTGCAGAAGTAATCACAGATGATTATTGTAATCGATGAATGCATTGTTTTAAAGAAACCACCATCGGTTGGGTTGATCCTTTTCAGTTTTACTTCTGAATCTCAATGCTTTACATTTCATCTCTCATATGAATGATAATATGTATATCTAATAATCATTCCAGCGCTTCCAAGATTTTCTGCATCTTGTTCGAGTATTCAAGAGCTACCAATTTTTAAAATTTTTTGTGTTTTAGTTCATCGAAACAATGCTCTCACATTTCTTACACATTGAACTCCTACTTTCCATCCTTCCAAACACATTAGAAGACTACTTTTAAGCAGAGTACAGAAAAGTTGAGCAAAATATTGATCAGCGTAAGAATCAGTCCTCACTCGACTACTCATCAAAACCAGCGAAACCAAAACCCAGTGATCGTAACTGACATATTAACAAAAAAATCACCCAACACGCTCAAATCCATTGTTCTTGCCTTACCTGTCAAAATCGAATATCATAATCCACTCAAAATCCAACTTATATCTTTTTCCCAATTTTCTAATACCATAGAGTTGTTATAAAGAGTTCTCAAAAGTATCAAAATCTCTTAACTTTCAACGAACAAAGTCTCACCATCTTGCCTACTCTTTCTCATCCTCCTCTTGGAGAATCTCAGAATAACAAAAATACAATTCGCGAATTCGGCGCGCGTGACAGTCGTAGTGCGTGCCTCTTGTTAAAAAGGCGACATGGCCACCACCTTCTTCTTCTCTTTCTCCTCTTCGACTAATTAAAAACTCGCGCGCGTTTGTTAGCCGCTCCTCTCAAACTGCATATCGCAGCGTTTACAAAAGTGATGCTTGGCAAGACCAAACCCATGTGTCTCCCACATACTCACCGTACGTTGTATTCCATAGATATAATACATGTGTGTACTTGAGAATAAGCGCAAAAAAAGTCAAACGCAAAGTCTGCCACTATACATGCAACTACTACTCTCCTGGGACGACTAAATGCAGCAGCAGCAGCAGCAGCAGCTTTTGCTTCCTCTTGAAGTCTGATGCTTTCTTCTTCTTATAATATATCCTTCTTTGAGTAGCATGTCTGTAACATGCTGCATACAGTATACATATATGTATATAGGGTGTATAAGGAGTCCGCGGGCTGTTCACTTACACACAAGTTTACTTACACGGAAACGGCACTTTTTGCACGCTGTTCAGCTTTCGCATCTTGCAATGTATACTATAGCTACCGTGATTCTTTGTGATACATGTATGTAGCTTGTACTTATCACGTACTGACATAAGGTAATGGATGATATATAGGCCAAGTTCCATATAAGTAGAAATTATTTGTCGGTTACAATTTTTTTTTACACAATTTTGTCGTATAAAATTGTGACAATGTGCTTTTTTTAGCGTAAGTATATTCAGTGCATAAGTGGTTCAATCTAGACTTACTCTTGTTTTAGTATCGTGTACTTTTATTATTATTATATTATGGTCGTCTCACAAGCGTTTAAGTCAACTTTTTTCGTAAGTATGAAAGCATCGTTGATGAACTGATTGCAGAGTAAGTCTTGATAGGCAGTTTTTAAACTTTGTGTCACGATGATGGGGTTGATTGGTACATTGCTGCACGCGATATACTAATTTATTAGGTTATTATCGTACATCTACTCAATCTATAGTCTCTTTGAGACAGCGATTGTGTGTTGGTGGTTATGTTCCATATGTTCATTGCAACAGACATTGTCACTGAAATTTTAACTCTCAGTGCGTGAGAAAATTGTAGAAGCTCTCGTCGTTCATGTGATAACTAAAGATAACTAGCCTTATTATTCGCAAAGTTGAAAAACAAAAGTTATATTTCATTTCATTTTATTTTATCCTATTTCATTTACTGTTTTTCTGACTATTTACATTTTTTCTTAAATTCTTTTGCGATATCAGACAAAATAGCCATGGGAAATCATTCCAACCATATCAAATGAAGAAAAAAAATCAATCTGATGGAATTCCAAGGTGACGAAAATTCAGCAGTTTTAGAATCGAACGCCTCTGGGTTTGAAAATATTTACCCAATAAACTTTTTTGATTATAAGTAAATAAATTTTGAAAACAAACATTCGTCCTTTCAGAATCTCATCATATTTCTAATCAAACCCAAGCTCTTTTATACACCCATTTTCTAAATCAAATAGCGAGAGGTTCAAACCTTTTCCCGTTAACGATTCTCCCTCGAAAAAAAAAAAAAAATCGTAGCCTCATCACCTCTGCAGCACAAGGAATTTTTTTAAATTCAAGTTTCATATATCGCCCTCGCTTTTACTTCACAGCAATTAGACTCATAGCCTTTGGCCAACGTTACTCCGCAAAAAAAAACCACCTCCAATTTCGAAAACTCGTTATACGTTTTGCGAGCGCCCCGTCTGAATTTTTTTTTTTTTTGCACTCACCGCGCACAGTACCTTCAAATCGTCCAAACTCTTAAACCTGGCGCTCAAAAAAAAAAAAAAAAAAAAAAAAAAAGTACTGACCCGTGAACACAGAGCTATCAGACCGCGATAAGCGTGAGGTTCCACGCGGCCTACAAGGATGAATGAATGATTATATTTATTTATGTATCTTCGAAGAGTGAACGAGCTCGTGTTAAACTTGGCACTCTTCAATTTCCCCACACATGAGTATATTACTATTCATAACTTTGACTTCCTGCATACTTCGAAGCCACAAATTACTTAATTACACAAGTAATGTACAACTAGAATTGCTCGACTTCGCGTCCAGAATGATTTTACTTCATTGCTTCGAAAAAAAAAGAAAAAAAAACACTTCGAACGATCGCATGCATGTATAATATACGTTATAATACATGCCTACTAAGGAGAAGTTTTCCCTTCTTGTATTTGAAAAAAAAAAAAAGAACAAGGGGTGTGTGTGTGTGTGTGTGTGTGTGTGTTGTACAACATACTATCGGCCAATAATCGGTAAGCCGCATGACCAAGAGCTTAATTACCTAGTGAGTTGTATGCAGCAAAAACCTCACGTTCACAATTCGAACGTACCCCATGGCAATAATATATAAATCCTGAGACTGCCATAGGTTTTTACCATATATATATATGGGTTCGACGTGATGTGTAATGCTGCACCCGCAAGTGCAAGAAGAGAAACGAATGTATGGGGAGAGTCATGTTCGAACGCACGCACAAAACTTGGCACTAATGTGTAACTATACCATTATAGGCTTTACATTCTTTTCTCTTTGCTTCGAACGTTTCGATTATTTGTGCTCTTTTTTTGCGAGAACTACTGCACGGTGTACCGTGGTTACGATTCTAAATTTACATTGCCGCAAATAATCAGCAGGTGGTAGTGTCACTGGATTTATTCAAATTTCAAATCAAGACAGATTTCCCGCGCAATTTTTTGAAATAAGATATTGATGATGTGAATGACGACAGGAAATTCGATTCAAAAGATTTTCTTTATAATGACGAGGGATTGTAGGTTTGCTTTTTCAAGATCTATGTATGTGTGGAAGAGAAGAATGTAACTTGACACTTACATGCACGGGACTTGACTTTTTCCATAGGATTGCGAAGGTATTACAGCTGAGACGAACGGAAAACCCGTGTATACGTCACCACTTCTCAGGGTGTGGAATTTCAGACCTCTCTGCTTATTATACGCAATGTGATGATGGTGTGGTTAACATGTGTGTGTATATCTGTAGAAAAATCTTTTTGGGAAATTGAAAACTCATTTCAAGATGGATATTCGTGGTACTGTCATTATACATAGGATGTGAATGCTTATTTTATTCCGGTGGTGGATCGATGTACATTCAAATGCATCCTCGAAATGCATCCAAGTGAATTGCGTCGTCTTCGTCTTTTGAGACATTTTGTTCTCTTTGCATTTCAATACGCGTATGTAGTGAATTCATTGTTGTATTCTTTGTTTGGATTCAAGTGAATTCATACACAATTGGTATCCCTGAAGCTCCTTCAGCTTTCAAAAGTGAATTTGAACTATTGAATTCAATAAGGTGCTCGTGCGCAACCACTGCAGAAATCGGAAGCTATATACCACAAAATCTTACGTACATGATTATATACATTGTTACAATGAATAACACACATAGTTGAAATATGAGATTTTCTTATAAAACAGTGTTTGTAGAAGACGCCACATATCCAAGTATTTATTCTGACACTCAAGTCTTATTATCATCTAAAAATATTATTGAAAAAATAATTATTGTACAAAGCGCTAGGGGCCCCTGGGGCCTTATTCTAATATATTTTTCCTGCGACGGGGTGCGAGAAAATCCAGCAGTTTCCAATTTTTCCTGCTCTACATTTAGTAAACAAACGAGTATTTAACGTTCATCGCTACAAAAGTATCATCCGAATATACTTTATAGCACTCTAACCTAAAAATCGCAACTTTGAACATGATTTTTGGATTCTCGTGCCATAAATCATCTTATGAGACTGCGTGCAGATGGGTATTTTTGTTACGAAGGACTTATAGTACTCGCTTCGCTCGTGCCATAAATAGTCCTTCGTACAAAACCACCCATCTACGTGCAGTGTCATAATATACTATTATGGCGTATCCTTCCAAACCCCCAAACATTTTTTAACATTACACAATCCTAAAATTGGGCCAAAAGTTATCTCAACAAGGAATTGGATCACTTTTCGATCACAACCAAAGTGACAGGTTAGTAAGCGGGATGACTTTTTGGCCAATGTTAGAATTGTGTGGTGCTAAATAATTTTTGAGGGTTCGGAAGGATACGCCATTAAGTATCTCCTGATGATATTTTCGTAGCAATGAATGCTACAAACTAGTTTGTTTACTAAATGGAAAACTAGGTGTAAATTGGGAGTGCTGGGTTTTCTCTCACTCCGTCGCGAGAAAAATGTATTAGAATAAGGCCCCAGGTAATCATATCGTCGTCTATATCTTACTTGAAATTTTTTAGTCTGCTGATATTTGGAACGTAGTTTTGTAATGTTTTCAAGTACAGTATTTAATGAAATTAGTCATCTATTTCTCTTATGGGAATTAAAAATAATCCTGACGCCACCTAGCGGTGGATCTTCTCACTAAAATGCACATCTTATATTCAAAATCGTAGTAAGTTCATCGCATCACTATAAAAAATCAATGCCAAACTCATCCAAGTCATTCACCCACAATTGATCATATGGCAATGTCTGATTTACAAACATTATTTCAAGAATTAGAAATCCATTTAGAATAACATTACTTCCGTACTTAGGGATTCTAAGTAATTATTTGCGTTTATCTCGACTTTGTGAACAAGTGTGCTTTTTCCTATTTTCAAGTGTTGCTCTATAATGTCATGTCTCGAGGTTATCACAATCTTAAACATTTTTCTACATCAAGCTTCATCATAATGTCTCCATTCAGTCAAGTCTCGAGTCAAGTATTTGTATCAGCTGCATGCGTCGTGTAAATTTTTTATAAAGCCTTATCGCATCCGTTTTTTCTCACTTTACAGCTTGAAATATCGTGAGAAATTACTCTATCCACGGACCACTAGAATGATATACATTTATTTTCACGTGTATAACTTGACAAAATTGTAAACAGAAACTGCATCCAGACTTCATTCTCGAAATTCAATCTCTAAAATCTCCTTCACATCACGCTCATGCTGACCAAAAAAAAAAGAAAAAAATTCTTCCAGAATATATCGAACCCCCCGTTTTCACATTCACATATATTATCGGCTCTTCAACATGCGTGTGACGTCTGAATCGCAAAGCATCCTCTCGTCGTCCTTGAAAATGCTGCAGTCTTCAGCCACCGTCTTCGTTACTTACTTGAGTATAAATCGAATATCTCACCATCGTAACTTTTCTTTCCTGCACTCTGGTACGATATCTTGGACACTGTATCCACACATACATAGTTAGTATCAAATCTATACCTATATATATTACTACTGCAGCATCGCAGAGATTTATGTTATCCGCAACCGAATCAAAAGAGAGAATTGATCAGATAAGGAAGAAGCAGAGTCTATATACACACCAAGTGTACTTACTTACTATCTTTTTCTCGTTGCATGTAGCATCAGTATGGCAAGGATTAAACAAGGATCGAAATAAGAGAAGAGGTTATATGGACACCAAACAATCCTCCCCCAGCAGCGTCCAATTAAATCGATTGCTTAAGCGAATCTTCTTTTTTTTACTCTTATTATATGTATACACTTACTGCTACTTGCTCCCAAGAAGAATTAATTTTCTTCAAGAGTGTAAAATGCTGCGCCTTGAGGCTGCAACTCGCATTTCTGGGTTTATCCGGTTTTTCGCTCGCTTATTTTTACTCTGAACGTATAATATTTGAAAAAATTCTGAGTATTCGACGTTTGTTACAGTAGACATGGCTGAAAATCGATATTTGTGATAATAAACTTTTGAATGGCATACGCATAAATATATGCGGTAAAAATCTGGAAAAATCTCTGGGAACCCTGGGAACATATTCTCTCAACAATTAAGTCTCTACATGCTTCTGTCTCGTTTTCTGTTTTGTAAAAAAAAGTTGAATTAAACAGAATTTTCCAATTCTGCGGTAATTTTCGAGGTAATTTTGACGTTCTTCGTCATTTTTCGACTATTGATTGATATTTTCCGTGTAATAAAATTTTCTCGAGACCAGGAAGCTCGCCAGGAAGTTAGAGATCCAGTGTGATCGGAGAAAAAAAAATAAACCGTCACTCGACAAAATTTTTTTCTTATGCAAACAGTGATGAGGATGAATTGAAGAGTGTATTATAGAAATATTCATCCCCCGTAGACATAGATTGCATGAATTTAAGAAGCTAAAAAAATGAAAAATCATTCCTGTGGAGATATCTATACAAAATGTGAGTAGACCCTAAGAGGCCTTCGCACGCAACGCAGAACCTCTCGCGATCCGCCTCCTCGTTTTTTTTTTTTTTTTTTCTTGGAGTCTTGGTTGCTCGGAACGAACGGAACGAAACGAAAACTCAGGATCCCGCGTTTTACGAGCTTCTCTCTTTCTATACACACTATATATACTTGCCCTTTTCTACAGAAACGCGTGCGTTGGCAAAAGAAGTAAAGGAATAAGAGAACCGCGCGTTGCTGCATTTATTAGCACGAGGCTGCTATGTTGCACAAACTGATATCCTTCGTTGGCTTCTGTTCATGCATCGTAGAGAAGAAACTATATATGTATATATATATGTAAAAGAAGAGATGCAAGAATGTCGATTGTGTTCAGTTCGAGGGGTGCGTGAGTCTCTTATAATGTTTCCGTACAACGAGTATAGGATTCACTGTAGTGATGAGGACCTTGAGGATTATCTTTTAAATCTGGGATTAGATATAACATGGTGGGTGAAATAAGTAAGATTCGATCGTGGATAGGCATATTGAGTGGTAGACTTGGATAAATGATTGAGAAGAACGTGATTTTTTTTTCTCTAGGAATTGCGGTTTTTATGATAAATGGAGAGGTTATGGTCGACACAGTACAGAGACATTCTTAAGGTTTGAGGTTAGGGTGTACGTATTAAAGTATTCATGCATGGTTTATTAGTTATAAAGCTCTTACAGTGTGATCAGAAATTACTGTCCATATATTGGCAAAGTTTGTGCGGTAATATTGTGTGGGTCGTATGTCGTGTACGACCAAACTCTGGGAGCTGTTAAACTTTGTTGCACACTTGATTTATTTTTATGAACGGTTTGTTTCAAACTTTGAAAATTTCCCTCTGCAATATTATAATAGGTTGAATTGAAAATTTTGTTGGAAGATGTCAAGCTATAAACTTTATGATGGCAATAGTAATCAGTCTGCTGCGTTGGGTATACGATCGATATTTGTGCAGCAATTGTATCTTTATTGAGAGTCATCTTTCAAAAGTGAGTCATGAGTTCTGGGGTCGGTCATTTATTTTTAGACGCCATAAAAAAATTTTTCCTAGATGAGACTCAATATCTTTTTTAAAACATCGCGCTACCAACATTTTTCCCTGGGAATTTTTTTTTTTTTTTTTTTTTCATCCACAGAGTTTTCAAACACTTTGATGACAAAAGATGAATATTTCTCTTTTCTTAAAGATAGGATCAATTATGAATCTTTTATACTCGAATTCCAAGATCCACATTCCATTTTTTCAAATCCAATACATCTCAACAACTTTTGTACAGAATATTGGTCCCCAAGCTCATAGATTCATATTCTGTGAAATTTTCATGAAAAAAACTCGACTCAAATTAACAAGAGAGCCTTATAATAAAATCGAATAATGTCTCCAAAAGTATCGGATCGATGGCCCTCGATAAGATAATCCTCTTTTATAACAATGACACTTTCAAAAATCTCGTTTCATTCCATTATATATCCTACTTATTCCTAAACTACCTATGTTCCATATTCTCAGCAAACGAAACATTCTAAAAGAGCGTAGAAAAAGAATTGGATTCATGTATCCTGTCCTGTCTTCAGAAAAAAAAAGAAAGAAAAAAAAATACTTTCAAGTTGAAAAGGGAGAAATGTCTCATACATAGAGTTAGAGCACTATCTTTCAAAAGAAATCTGAGCAAACTGATTGACGTGCAACAAAAGTTGCGGTGTGTAATTTCTCTTGGGTGCATATAATACAGCAGACGCAGGCAGGCAGTAAACCGATCACTTGGAAAATGTACGCGTCTGTAACTGTAAAATGCATTTCGTATAATACGAGGACATAAAATTTCAAAAGGATGCCAAGAAATATAATTCAGCATGAGAAACATCAGCTTCACCGTATGGTTTATATTGAGAAACGTGTAATCTTTGAGTACTTGTGTCCAAAAAAGTCCAGAAGAAGAGCTATCATATCTTCTTCTTCTTCTTCTTCTTCTTCTTCTCTATTGCCATCTCTGTTTTGAGGACGCGAATATATCCAATAATTTTCTACGTACTTGAGTACTTATTTTTGAAATTTAATTGTACTCATAAAGTTAAACCATCTTCTCTTTGGTTATCACAATTCTTCTCTAGAGATATACTTATATTAATTATGATGAGTTAATAGAACAATTATTTGTTTTTATGATATATATGATGAAGTTTACATTTTCATCGAATATTGCATCTCATTAGATATTTATCAAAAAAAATTTTAGTATTTAGAGCGAAAATCAAAATTTCGCTAAATGTGTCAGCTTCCAATAACTCGGCGCCTATTGACTCATTTTTAGAATTACCTATAATTTAGATATACTGGTAATAGTTTCTATATCTTCTCGGCTCGCTTCTCGGCCAGTTCATGCTTTTCACAGTCACAAATAAGCCGACCATGAAAATATTTTTTATTTCTTCTCTAATTAAGAAATACAGTGTCTTTGATCAAGTTTAGTGGGAGATTATGGATTCACATGGATATCGCATGATTTCAGTGGTATAAAAAAAGTATCTGTCCTGCAAAAAATGAACATTTAGTTTTCTCGCACTACACGAATTGCGATTGATATTAATTGTCGACTATTTGTGAGAGTATCTGTGAGTACGGAAAAGGATTTTAAGCAGAATCGATATTGATATCGTAACTAAAATGATGAGGATGAAGAATTTTAATTGGTCAGTAACATCATTGCAATACATTTCAAAACAAAGCCTCTTTCATACATTTCTCACAGAATCGTAACATAACCTCTCATTGATCCTCTTATCAAAAATATGCAACATTTCATTTAACTCCCAATAATCTCTCTCTCAATCATCCGAATTCCAGTGAAAAATGAACGATCCATCGATATCAAATCAAAGGCATATATATCTCTCATTCATATTTTTTTCTCACATCACACGATGTATGTGGCCACCCAATATAAAAATTCATAAAAATTTCTGATGGTATAAAATTCGCTAAAACAGCAGCGCCACATCAAAAAGATAACGCAATCAAACGGTACATAGAGCTCGATTGTAAAAAGTGTGTGTTACTCGCTGTCAGTGTCACTTTTATTATCCAACTTTGACATGCATGCTGCTTTCTGATGCTCATCCTAATATACTGTCAGAATTGTATGATGGTATAGCTCCCCGGAATACTAAGTCCAATCTAAAGAGCTGTTATACGTAATTTGGGCTGATAAAAAACCAGTCTGTCTCTCCATCTCCAATGCCATCAGAAATATTTTTCTCAACCAAACACCATCAGACATGCGTCTGCTATATATACCAGACATATAACACATTAGACGAAAACGAAGATGAACAAGAAAAAAATTGGCGAGATGAAGAAGAAGAAGAGGCGGCATCTGCTATCTGCTCCAACGTTTTATATATTCTTGACATCGTAGCATTCAAATTAAAAGTGCCAGCCAGCGTGCGAGAAAAAGTTTATATAGACTGGAAGCATCAGACTCCATCGTAAAGAGTGAAAAAAAAAGGATATCTCTCGCAAATGTTGGTTGGATTAAGGAAAAAAGATGCCGCAGTAGGATTTAAAAGTTGCCAGAGTCGCTAAAAGCCTTCTTGGTTAAAAAATAGATACACCGCCATCAGGGTAGAGCTGTATCTCAGAATTAATTCACACTTTTGATACGAACTTTCTAATATAGTGAGTGTGAATTCATTAAATATTCAGATAAAAAGGTACCTATACATATTATGGCGAGTATGGTGGTGGATAAAGGATAACATGCCCAAAAAATTCACACACCTCGTCGCGTGAAAATTTTGTTTTGCCTCTGTGTGTGTGTGTGTAAAATTTATACAAAATAGCGATTTATAATCTTCCCAAAGAACTCACGTGTTCTCTTTCATTTCTTATCTTTTAGACTTTGCCGAGTTGAAAGAAAAATGGCAAGTCGAGGAGGAGCAACCTAACCTGTTGAGTAATAAATCGCCTCAGCGAAAAATCTACCTTCCTACGTATACTTACATATATACCCGCAGGGCCTAATAAATACACTTACACTCATTGTATACATATTATATACATATATATATATGGACTGAAATAGGCCTCGGGGGCCTATCTAAATAGCCTAACGTTTAGATGCCAATTAGAGGGCCCGGAAAATAGATGGTTATAAGCGAGAACTATATACTCCCTCTTTCTCTTACTATATGTATATGTATAGACCTCCAAAAATCTTCTTCAGGTATATGAAGACTCTTCATTTGAGAAGTTGAAAGTAAAAGAGGCCCAAAGAGCTTTTGAGCCCTCAGCTGTATTAGTATAGCTACTACTAGCCCTCCATATAATGTATAAACCTTGTATTATAAGAAGAAGTAAAGCATGAGAATATGTATATGTATACCTGGTGGCTCCCTCTGGGATTGTGTTGATTTTTTTATGTGGCAGCGAAATGACGGTTCCCAGGTGTTTTTAGAAAACTTAGCGTATACTATATACATTAGAGAGCCTCTACACTATATAATATACTCGGAAATGAATGATGTTTTTCGCTGGCTGAAAATGATGTTTTCATAGGTTATATTAGAGGTATTGTAGAAAAATGACCGACTTTCCAGTCGTAAATATGAGTGAGGGATGTTTAGACAGTACAATTGTGGATTTCATTTAGGGAGTTCATTATCGACTCACGGACGATGGATGTATAGGTTAGGTATATTTCAATACAAAGGATGTAAAAAAGATTTGGAAAACGAAGAGTTTTACTGATCCTTGTTATTACCCGAAGTAATAATAGTATTCTGCAGTATAGAGAATTAGGGTTTACGTAGTGGATATGCAGGTACACGGGTGGTATTTTTGTGTGATTCTTTGGATTTACGCTGATGGGTTATGGACGACGTGACTGGTTATTAATTGATGGAATTTTGAGGGTTAGAATGTTGGAAGGGTTGTAGCAGAAAATCTGAAAATTGGGTAAACAGTTCCTTTAAAAAGTCGAATAATCTTTGTTCAAACTCACGAATAGGATTATGAATCATGATGGAATGCAACGAAAACCCCGAATGGAGACCTGAGAAAATATCATCAATGAGAACACGTTTCACTAAGTCTCATGGTATAATTAAAGTTTAAGATGACATCTGAAAGTAGAAGATACTTAGTTGAGATGATGGAACATTTGGCACACTCGGAGATTCTTTTATTTTAAAGAACACGACAGTATGATGCAATATCCATCATTGTAAAATGTTCGAAAATGTCAAAACCGTATTTGTAGCCCTATGGTTGAATTGTTGAGGTCAGATTGTGGAAGATTTTGAAAAATCCCTATTTTAGAGGCATCCTAACCTTAAAATCATGTTCAACACACGTTTATTGGTTTTAGATTTGATATTCATAACTTAACTCGCCAAGGGGCTACAAATTAAAACCCAACTTATGTACGTGACTCACGAGTGTAATTTAAATTTTACGCATCGACTTAAGAGTATGTCTTTGCTCTATGAACATTGAATTTTGAATTCAGACTTATGATCCAAAAATTATGAACATCTTCTGTATGTCCTTACATTGCTTATATATTATTATAGAAATAGAAAACATGCCACGAATTGCGAAAAACAGTTAAATTATCAATATCTATATTAGAAAGGTCACAGTTGTTAGTTATCCTATGATCACAGTATAGCTTCGATTCGTCTCTTTTGCCCTACATAACATAATACATATACACCTGATCACCTCGCATCATATACCACAATAGGCCTCTATCAATTGCCGATATATCATCCTCTTATATATCTATTTATAGAAACCTTACACATATACACACATCATCCCCGTAAAGTATATTAGTGCGGTGCTTCACTCTATACCCGCATCATCATCCGCGTATCTCAATCCACCCTCACGCTAACCTTTATTATATATCTCAACGTCAAAATCCTCTGATGCTATTTTGACATCAAAATCCTCCTATATACACTTGAAGCATCACTATGTATAACGTAGGGGAGGGTGGGGCGAATTAGGACAGGGGCGAATTAGGACAAGCAAGATAGCTCGGTTGTGGGTGAGTCTAGGCTTCCGCCGTGTAAATTCTTTTTCAATACTATCACAGACGATGGTTTTTATCCAGGTTAGACCTTTCGAAACGACACTGGGCGTCCTCGCTGACGTAGGGGTGCTTTTTGGGGGCCTCACGCGGTTTATTCCGCAAATGCAAGATCACACGCTGCTTCTGCAAAAGTGGGTCGGCTTAATCGACATTTGGGGGTCGAAAACTACGTCACGAAACAAAGATTTTTAGCCATCGTGGGTCAAAATCGGCCCACTTGAACTCAAGTAATCGCAATTTTGCGAAAAAAACGCTTGGGGGCATATTAGGACAAACTGGACGGGGCGAATTAGGACAATGCTAAATCCCATATAAAATCGGTCGACCGGTCGCGAGTCCGTGTTTTTCGATGATAATTACCCGTATCTATATATATTATATAGATATAATATGATGTATATTGTATATTGATACACATTATGTCTATTATATATTATATAATATATACATGATGTATATTGGGTATATTATATATGAATGATGTATATTGGGCGTTTTTCGAGGCGCGGGAGGTTCAGGGTTAGTTAGGTGACTGGGAATGGGTGAGAAAATGAAGTTACGATGTCCAATGACGGTTTGAGGAGTCAGTTTAGAGGTCAGAAGTCGCTTTCAACGTTTACGAAGCGAGTGCTCGTTTTACGCATTTTCACTCTCGCATTCGCTGATATTGGGTTGATTGTCACGCTTGGATCGTTGACTTAGGGCAAGTATGAGTACCTCCAATATGAAGAAAAACTAATGAAAATCGACTCTTGGAAGCCGCAAGTCGATTACTGATTGCTGAAGACGATAGTGCACCAATAAAGCGCCTATTTCAACAAAGTTAAAAAATGACACAAAAATGTCTCGCTTTCTGAGGCTCTAAGGAGGATATAAAGGTCGCGGGCGAATTTCCCTCTGTATTTAGGGTTACTACTACGTGTTTTGGTGAGCAAACTCGACTCTAATAGTTGAGGAATATTGCATTATACCTCGATCTTCAAAGGCTGTCCTAATTTGCCCCCAAAACTGTCCTAAAGTGCCCCCAAATGCGGGGCGAATTAGGACAGATTTTTTTTTTCAAACTTCAAAAAAAATTATGAAAGCGGTGACCTGGGAGTCTGAAAATTTTTTTACAATATATTCAATAGTTGAACTTTCATGTCCCGTAGCGCGCCTATCCCCAAGTATCGCCAGATAGCCCCACTGCAAAACCTGTCCTAATTCGCCCCACTCTCCCCTATATGTGGACAACACTTACATCATAACTTATCTATCAGACCACAATCGATCGAATCCTCTCTTGAGAGCAAGTTTGAGAGCCATCAAACATAACCTCTTATACCTAATACCTAAACCCACGCTAACACACACACATACACACTTGGACAAGCATATACATATACATTTGAAATGTTCTTTACACACACACACACACACACACACACACACACACACACACACACACACACATACACACACACACACATATACGAGACATCACATCACAGAGAAACGCGCGACGATGCATTTCAAGATATATATTTCATCTCGGACGAACGCGCAATTCTTGAATACCGGTTTTTTTTTAAAAAAATGCGAGTTATGGTTTCGGGCGAAAAGCAAGAGACGGAAGACCCTTTTTGACCGTTTACATATCAATGTATAGCTTGATGGCAGATTAAATTATTGCTTGTAATGGTATAGGGATGTGATGGCGCCTATAACCCTCTAATTGCCGTTACGAAGAAGAATAGAATGCTGGAAAGAAGAAAAAAAAACGAGAGCACCATTATAGCATCATCAGAGACGCGGGCGGTGGGCGGCGCGGCGCAGGGCTAGTTGGTTGATTGTATCCAAAATATCAGTTTGAGCCGTGATGCATGAATCATGCTTTCTTTCAATGCCAAATTGATAAAACGTACGTCTATGCTAGCTTACACACACACACACTTGTACGATTGTATACAAATTACTATACTAGAGATGAATTATATTGTATATAGACGCTTTTTATTTGACGATTGGGCGACCAAAAAAAAATTTGAAGCTCGCTAATCGATTTGACCCGCGGCTATCAGTGTCAATAAGTCGACCAGTCTGCTCTTATAAAATTTGTTCGTACGAAGCAATGTGTATATATTTTGAGACGATCTCAAAATAGAGTGAAAGAGGGAAAGACAGAGTTGAGAGTGACAAGATGATAGTATAGGATAACGATCGGTAAGATTTCACGAACATTGCCGACGACGACGACGTTCTATTTTTGCGCGTAATCTCTTTGAGATTTATATCTATATATGCCCGAGAGGTAAAATTTTTTTAAGACATCAGGCTTACACCCCATCAGCGTCACTCTTTTTCGTTAATTACCCTCTACTATCTTCTGACCCTTTCTCTCTTCATTTTCTGCGAAGCTGTTGAATATAAGTAAAGGCCGTCGGGGCCGCTCTCATATATATATAATATGATACAGAAATATAACATGACCCCGGGCCTAATTGGCTACAATATTTTTTTTTTCTTTTGTCCAAACATGATCTCGTGCCTTATCCTTGCGAAATTACGATCACCCGAGCGATCAACTCTTTAAATAAATCATAATTTCCCATCACAAGGTTTTCAGTTCCGTCTCTTATACAAAAATTCGTATTTATAGCATATTTCCTGGTGATAATATGAGTGATTTCGCCAAAAGTGTGATTTTTAGTGTTCCAAGCTTCCCCAAGTTTCTACGACTTGGAATGCATTTTATAGCAATTTTCTAGGGTATATTTTATTGGTGCGCAAGATGTTGATAGTTTTTGAGACGATCCTTACGTTCCTGTAGTTTTTCATAGTGCTCGAAAAAGGGTTGAAATGTCCATTCCGTCCCCTGTAGTAAACTGAACTTGGACTTTTGAATTTATCACGACGCATATGCAGAGTCAAGAATCCCCATATGTAGCTATGCACTTCAATTTGGCATACTTCAAATAACATAATCTACCAATTTGCGAGTCCGAATTGAACCGTCAGCTCGCGCACAGCTATCCGACATTTTGAATAGGGGTTCGCACCAAAACTGCTTGCACAGCACTAATTAGCTCCGCAAAGTCCCCAATCATCTACGAGGCCTTTTAAACCAATGAGATTGCTCGTGAGATTGTCATCTAGAAACCCAAATATTGAGATGTAACATCCATGTTAAATCTTGGGGGCATGCAATAGTTCTCGACCCGCCATAGATGGCGCTGTCTAATAACAAACCCGTATTGAGCTCGGAGCACGCGGCCGCCATGTTTTTGAACTTGATGCCACATCCCAATACCTATAATCCTTGCGCAATATTTTAGCCGAAAACTCGAATCCGAGTGCACCATATAAACGTGTTTTCAAAATGCGTACAAAACTTTCGGTCAACTCCGTCCCTCTATTGTACTCCTCCCTGACGCACTACATATATCGCTTTCTAAAACACAATTTCTTCTTACATTTGGTTGCATTAGAGCAAATCTATGCGGGAAAGAGTCTACGATTAGTTGGCGAGTCGTGGGAATATTATTAAGGCGAAATATCAATTCCGTCCCTCCTCGGCAACCCCTTAAAATGCACATATCTTCGCTTGACTTCATTTTTGAGATACGTAGCTGGAAATACTTCCTTTTGGTGCCAAAACAAGTGGGAATCAACTGTTACGAATCTCCTAAACTAGTCATGGGCTGAAATAATTTTGTTGACCCAAATCACTCCCTCCGACGATTTTGGCCCCAAAAAATCACATTTTTGGCGGAATCACCCACATACAATAAATTCGCGCGAATTTTTTAAATTGCCTCATTGCATAAAAGATACACACAAATATGCAGATGATGAAGCAATTTCACGAATTTTGTTATACCTAATATGAATATAATATGGTGCATGTTTATAAATTGCTTAGCGCCGTAAGTTTTCATTATAAATACGTTTCAAATTCCGAGGAATCTCTTGTACATGATATACGCAAGATAACTTATCTGTTCTGTCCTATAGTGTGCACGTAAATTCGATCTTCAAACCTATATACTCATATCAATTAGATCATAACATATAGTAATTAGGTGTAAATATTTACTACGCCTCGTATAGCAGTCTTGGCTCGATCGTATTTAAAAAGGCGCCAACATAATATGAGGCATATATATATATATGTTTTTGCTGCCTCCTAGTACGATATGATGATGAGCCAAGAGACGATTCAATTTGTTATCGCTATATTGCGTGCGGTGATCATATGGCACATCGGTTTCAAGTCCTAAGTACGTGACGTAACCCCTACCCAAGTGATTTTAGGCGTCTTATGAAGGTTTTGTGTCAGGTCCGTGCATACCCGTTTACCCCACTAAATAGTGATGTAGCAATTTTTTTCAAAGTAGTATTACTGCATTAGACGAAATTAACGAGATGAAAGCGCTACGTTAATTTCCGTGGCCTACAGAGCCACAGAGAGGTGTGTTCGGAACTGACATAATCGGATAAGTTATCGCGATAATACCCATATGTATAATGTGGTATTTCATGTTGATGTTCATTTCCTTCTTGAAATACTAATTTTTGACGTAGTATCGATTTTATTTTCGATGGAGGAAAGAATACACAGGAGGAGTATGTACTACATATTTAAAATTTCTACATTATTAGTGAATTTAGAGCTCATATCCAATATTTTATGGAAATACTTATGAATATATCATATGTTGGTAGAAAATTGATCATTCTGATAGCTTAGATAGTTAGATACTCAAAATGTCAAAACATAATCTCAAAAAAGCATTGGATATATCTAATTACCAAAATTGAAATGGCACATACTCAATCGATGAACATATCTGTACTTGGGGGTATGTATTCGAAGGATCAGAAGGTATCTTATTGTAATGAGATAATGGTGAAATCCATCGATTTTTTTCAAATTTATTGATAATTCTCGAATAAATTGATGTAAGTTATCAAACAAATTATCTCAGAGATATAGTTCAGCATCATATCTCAATACAATACCTCTTTGTACCGCCTTTTGAACCTTCGAATACACAACCCAAGCACAGATATGTTCATTGATAGAGTATGCGCTAACCTCAATTTTGGTTATTAAATATATATCTAGTGGCTTTTTGAGGTTATGTTTGACATTTTGAGTATCTGAGCTATCAGGATGGACAATTCACAACTAATATGTGATATATTGATGGATACTTTTATAAAATATGTAATATGAGCTCTATAATCATTAATAGTGTAGAAATTGCATGAATTTACATATCCCTGTATTACTTCAATCGAAACTAAAATTCTTTCATACACTCCATTTTTATCGGTGACATTAAAAAAATTTTAATAGTTGAACTTACAAACACGGTTATAGAGTGATTGAAAACCCGCATTATTTGTAAAGTCTAGTGTAAAGTTGATCTAATCAATGATGAATTATCAAATTGAAACGTACACGAGCCGTGTGTTTACATTTAATAATCTTGATGACGAGTTTCTCTCTCAATTTTGGATACTCGCTAAAAGATACAATTCCATGAATAACAATACAATTTTTATTCAATGTTTGCTTTAATCGGTTACGAAATGATTCTTAAACCAAACGCAATGCTCTTATACAAAATATTAGTTTATCATCAACAAAATGCATTCTATTTCCATTGATTGACCATTCGAGGAAAAATAACCTCTATATATCATCATTCATGGATTCACTCTAATTTTGGGAGATGTTTCACCACAGCTTAAAATAGGTTATCTATCCATACCAGTAGGCATTTCCAAAACTATTTTCATCAGAATTCAATCTGCTCCATCTGACCCGTCTATTTCCAATTCTAAACAACTCCATCAAGTTCTTCTCCCTGTCAAGATAAGAGAATCTCTCTTTACAGAATCAGATTTATTTCATTGCCTTTCGTCTTTCCTTCCATTATCTATTATCCCTAAATGCATCGTCTAAATCTAAGAAAATCGCTCAGGCATGAGTGACGAGACGGCAAATCAGACAGACCCATTTCCATTAGAGACTAACCTCTCCATAATCATAAGGAAACAATTTCCATCTGTCTCTCTTCTTCTCGTCATCTTTTCTTTTCTCATTCTTGACTTTTAACGAGAATCCTGCACGAATCTCAACCTGCTTATCAAAGTCTTAGCATTCCTTTTATACTTATTTCCGTATTCGAAAAAATTTCCTCCCTCACATTCCTTTCTATCTAACATATTATATTTATGCATATATACTTCTGATCTCAGTTTTATATCCATCACCGGTATTATGTACTTATACCTTACTGAGGACATATTTTTATTCAAAGAATGTCGAGCACTCGACCGAATCACACAGCATTGGTTTATGTATTATAATATAAAATACGCATCGTGCAACGACTTCCTTCCTCTCTCTCTCTCTCTATATATATATTTTTCGCGAAAATCCAACTGATGCACTCTCCCAGGAGTAGAGTATTTAAAAATTACGCTCCCGTGGGTTCCCGATTTTCTGGGAAAAAAAGGTCTATATATAGTGTTTATAGCCCTTACAGCCTCTTCGCGAGTCCTTCTAAGAACTTGACTCGCCTCTTTCTTATACATAAATACATATACATAAACTTCTGTAAGTATTAGTATGTGCGTGTGTATGAGTTTCGAAAAGGCTCGCGTTATTTACGGTCAGAAAATCGAAAAAATCGGTCAGGTATATCGTGAAGTAGGAATTTTCCTGACCAAGTCATGCTGGGGTTTTTGATATTAACTATAATAACTTCGCGAGGGGTTTTGAGATTTTTTTTTTATACGATTCAGAGATAATCGAACACGAAGAATGACTAACATCCTGCGTCCTTGATGTATTTGTGTTTTTATTGTTGCGGATACCTGCTGAGCTTCTTCTAGGTGTGATGCCTTAGAAAAAAAAAAAACGGTAAGGTTTTTCCAGGTGACGCTAGGATGAGATTGAAAATTTAGTTATTTTTCCCTTCAACGCTTTATACATTGGGTCTGGTATATTGACGTTTTAAGTCGTTTTATAGGATGATACTCGACATGATAATCAACTATGTTCGGAGGGTGTTTGAATGATTTTACTCGTTTTAAATACAATTCATACTCGTATACTTTTTTTCTTTTATCAATGAGCGTGATGATGATGTGACGCATCTTTCAATCTCTTAGAATGAATTTCCGTCACATTTCACTCAAATGCTTTATGATTCAGTGTTTCTCGCATTATGATTCGATACTTTCTTTATAATTTGTTAACGAGATATTTGCAATAATTTGAAGCTTCTTCATTGTGTATAGAACACTTAACAGAAATTTTTAGTTTGCGTGTTCATCAAGCTAATGATAGGAATCGATTCGAAACTTGCACAAATCACTCGCCTTCGTGTGTAAATTGTACACCACTGCCATGGTTTAGTTCTAAACTAGCTTTGAAGGATTACTAACCTCAAATCACTAGCCAATTGATCTAAATCTTCTTGTAATAGCCTCAGGAGCAAAATAAATGCATCGTTATTCAATGGGTAGTCGATGCTCACATAACCTACAATTATCATTCGAATCAAAATCTGTGCGTATGCAATCATCGTTATTGTAATAAAATGTTTTCTACGTTTGATTTATAACCTCTCTCTTCACAGTACCATCCCCCCTTTTTTTCTTTAATTATTGAGACTCGCATCTTCAAAGAAGAAAGAAAGCCAGAAGAAGACTTTCCGAGTTTTGAAAAGTCTATTTTATATACATACATCCACTCTCAAATATCCCGTAAGGAAGGAAAGGAAAACGATGAGATGTCAGTATCATTCGTGTCTTCTTAGTATATACGGTTCTTTGTATTCTATTTCCATCAGTCATCGCACCCATCATCCTCGAGAGAAAAAAAACCGTCTTTTCAAAGCTACTCGCCATTAGGTATACATTCTCACTCACCATACCAAAATAACCTCACATCTCAGAATACTTCAATATAATGCATTAACCATTCTCGAGTATATTCAATTCTCCTCATTTTCCCATTTTGCAAGCTCAACATATTCGATAAGCTCACTTTCCATAAAAAAAAAAAATTTCATCGAAAACTGAAACTATACTCATTGTAACTTATACATTCGAATCTTGACAATAATGGCAATGTATACACACATGACACGCCGACTCATGATATTAGTATAAATTAGAATTAAATGTCCAATCAGCATCGATGAAGCTAAGAACAAAAAATGGTCATCGACTTTTTAATTCAAAAAGCTCCAGACTCAAGCATATACTTATTTCGAGAATAACCCCGGCTTTTCTTCTTTTTACCGACTCGTTGTATGATAATATTCGTGGAGATCAGAGCGTCGTCAGGGATGTTAAAAGCTCACCGGAATATAATAAAGTGTCACGCGTGATAAACAATGGAATAGCCACGTTATACTTACATTGTAGTCGAGAACAGTGTGTAAGTATAGAAGTGCTAACAAAAGAGACAATAATGGATGAGAGCTTACAAAAGTTCACCGTATACCGGTGTTACAGAGCTTTTTTTTTACGAAAAATATATGTGTGTGTGCAGTTATGTATTGGCCTATGTCAGCTTTCCACTTCATTACGCCGCCGAACATATACTATGTATAAGCCTTGGACCTCGAAAGCGATAATAATTGAACTTATGTGGTATATGTGTGTGTGTTTAGGATTTAAATAAGTGCGCTATTGTCCAAAGCCCAGCCCATATACAAGGTGTAATTCGCGAATTTGCTGCTCAATGACTTTCCGATTCTTCTTTTGACGCTAGCTGTCATATAGTATATACCTATGTATATATATTGAAGAGTTTGGTGCATGGGTTTGGTTGAATTGTATAACTATGCACTCTACACCGCTCCTTCCATTATAACACTAATTTTTCTATAAAAGCAAGAGCGAGTCGATAGTAGAAGGGAAATTTTGCAATTACGTCAACACACCTTCGCGAAGAAATTATTGATCTAATAAAGGATTACGTCGGGAGAAGAGCTATTGTGATATGAAAACTTCTCTTGAATTCGTGGCATTTTCATCCTGATAAAGCATGATGGAAAAGGTATGACATTGATGCTGAGCGATGTTCATCTTTTCTTTTGCTTTGCCTGGGATTGGATTTTTTCAAAGCTTAACATGGATTCGAACCGAGGGCCATACAGATACGAGATGAAATGGTTCTGAGTCTTTCTTATAGAATTTATGTCATAGAAGTAAAGAGAAAATCTGTGATCTGGTGCTATACATTTATTACAGTATACCTGCACCGTGATGAAAGTATTCTTAGAGGAGCTTTGAAAATCGGATCATTGCATCATGAAGTTCGTAACAGGCGAGTTGCACCCTTTTCTTCATAATAAAAGCTCGAGAGTATTATTAAGAAGTGATAAGAAAAATGGTGCACATAAATGCAGTTGCGTCTTTTGAATTTGAATCTCAGTAGAGTTCAAAAGATTGATAAGAAGAAGTTCTTCATTTGAATGTATAATACTGGAAATGGAATTTTCCCCGTTGAATTGATGATGTATAACAACTTTTGCAAGCACTGACGGCATTAGGAATTTTCTCGCTTGGGTGAGAAAATATCTTCTTCTTGACGTGTGTCTACACTACTATTGTGTAGTATTATTATGCAAGCTCTAACAAATATTTTTCTCAGCTTCTTTTTGAATCCTTAATACCCTGGATGTTCGCAATAATTGTTATGTATTCTCATTTTAACATAGAAATTCCATTTCTGGTATTATACATTCAAATGAAGAACTCCTTCTTATCAAACTCTTGGTCTCCATTGAAATTCAAATTCATACGACACAATTACATCTACTTGCGACTACTTTCATATCACTCTTTAATAATATTCTCAAACTTTTATTATGAAGAAAAAAAGTATCAACTCGTCTTTTACAAACTTTATAATGCAATGAAAATCTTCTTAAGCAGATTTTCAAAGCTCTTCTACGAATTATTTTTATCAACGAGCAGGTATGGTGTAATAAATTTATAACCTTCAAATCTCAGAATCCCTCTCTTATGATGCTATGACATGGATTCTATGAGAAAATCGCAAAAGCATTTCATCTCTGGACTGTATGGCCCCCGGTTCGAATCCAAGTAAAGCTTTTAAAAATTTAATCCCAGAGAAGAAGCAAGAGATGAACATCGCTCAGCATCTGCCATACCTTTCACGTTATACTCTATCGGAATGAAAAAGTCACGAGCTCAAGATGATTTTTTATATATCACAATAGCTCCACCCTACGTCTAATCCTTTTTTTATTTTTTCTCTTAGTACATCGCTAGCATACAAAAGTTTATGAAGTCACTCACTGCTTCCCGCATCCTTTCTTTTTTTCTGTTCTCAAAAGAAAATTTCTTCGAATTTATCATTCACTCCATCGTATTTCTTCTTTTAGATGATATCAATATTAACCTCACTATGTACCTTTACCATCGACGAACCTAACCTAAGAATCATAAACCCTGGCACAAAATTCCATAATCTCTAACGTAATATGTATATATCTCGTTGAATCAAATTAGCAATATAGACACAAGAGATGAGTGACTAGTGTCTCATTAATAATAATATCGTTCAAAGAAGCTTCTCTCTCTCTCACACACACTTCTGGTGTTGGCAGAGCTTTCGAGAGCAAGTATCAAGAAGGTAAAGTCAAATTCACCCTCAGGCAGACAAACTTATATATCTATATACAATATGCTGGTTGCTCAAGAAACATCAGAAGCAACAGCTCTTTACTCGCCGTTATGCAAACTCGTCTTACATCTCAAAGAGTAGCTACTTATATATACCAACTTCTGTTGCTTCTGGCTTCTCTCCTTGAAATCTTTACATTACATAGAAAAGTGTTCTTCCTTCTTTCTAACGATTTTTTCTTTCGCGCCTCCGAATTTCATCTCTCTAATAACTGTACAAACACACTACCACAGATAACACACTTAACCATTCAAAATTCGTTCCTCTGGTTACCTTCCTTTCATCAATATTGACACTCAGAAAGAAAAAAAAAAAAAAATAATTTGGGATTAACAGTAGCAGCATGCAGCAGCAGCAGCAGCAACAACCACATGTACCATCAGTATTTCAAAGTTCAAATGTAAATTTCGTGTATATCTTGCAAGGCTCAACCTCGTATGTACACATTAGGGATACGAATACACACAAAACATACGCATGTGTGTATGTTTAAGCTTTTACATTATATACTGTGTATCAGTCTCCACTATGTATAGAAACGTTAAAACTCAAACTTATACTAAACGAAGTAAAACTAGAAGCCATAATATGTATAAGAGAGTCTATGACGGTTCTATGGTACACAGGAATACATAAATTATGTGTGTGTGTGTGTGTTTGTGTGTATGTGTGTATGTGTTATGCAGTGCATCGACTTTGAACGAGTTTCGCAGAAAGAGCATGAGAGCATGAGAGTATCAACATCAGAATATAACGCGTATATCCGACTTTCCAGACCAAATCTGAAACAACCCCTTTGCTTCTCTGTTTTACACTCCTCAAACCAAAATGAGCATAGCATCGCAGACTCCGTTGCATACATTATTAGCTTACACACTTTGATGCCTATATGTATATATGTGATGCTGATGCATGGTGGGACGGTGGCGCGGCGGCGCGATACGTTTCGCACATGTGCATGATGCAGGCGTTTTGCCAATTGCTATTTTTGGGATTCTACAGTTTCTTCACGCATTTAAACACAGACCCATACGTTTATTTTCTTTTTCTGTTTTTTTTTTCTTTCCATTTTTTAGCGTCATTTTTTCCATTTCTGAAGTCGACTGACGACGATTTCCTTCTATATATTATTATCCTTTTTATGAATCCGAGGCCCTGCATACACGTTGCATTCGTATACATGTAAAGTTTCGTCGTTTCCAAAGAAATTAGGGGTTCCTCATAAGAAAACCTTTTAAAAAAAATTTTTTTTCTTTCAAAATACACAACAGATCTCTGAACGTTTATAAATGTCTACAGTTTGTGGCTAGTTAAGTTATTTTATACAAACCAATCACGAATTTTGCACATTAGGCTCTTTCACTCATACATAGTGCGTTTGATGAATACTTGAGTTTTTTTCGAGGCGTTTTTGGGGTTTTTTAAGGTCTTGCTACATTGTTTCCACAGCAGGTCCAAGGCAAGTTTTTTTTTTCTATTTCACGTGATGTGCATATAAGAGCGTATGCGGTGTGTAAAGGGATGTATTATATATGAGAATGACAAGTCGAGAGGAGAAGAAGAGATCGGCTTTGTGTGCGTAAGCCATATAGAGAGTCCTATAGTGCCCTAAAGGGCCACTCACTGAATATATACGATTTAAATGTACAACACTTGATCCAATATAGTGGGATATACACGTACTATACAACCTTTGATACAACCTTTGAAAAGGCCTCTTCTGCAGCTCCTCAATCCTTTATTGTAAACCTTCGAGGCTTGCGTTTTCGTTTTTGTCCACTTTTTCATATACATATATATATTTTTTTCCCCCATTGTATTCGATGCGGCAATATCTGAATTTTTCTGAAATTCACACACATTGCACGCAAAAGGTATTCAAGATTCTTCTTACTCTTTTATTTCTTATAAAATTGTCGTTTCCAAGTTTTACTTTTCTTATGATATGTGAATTGTCATTATATACAGTGAAATGTTTGTCGAATTGATTTCGTTGCAAGTTTATATTTTTGGAATTTGACGATCACAAGAATTATATCAAAATATATTTTGTAAGCCAACGTTTGTTGTGTTACGCGTAAACTGGAAATGACAGTATTATATTAGGAAGACGGTGGGTGGGTGAATTTTGAATTATTTTTATTATCGGTTTATTAATTTCTAATCAGTTGTTGAATAGAGAAAAATTTATATTAGCATAGGCTGAAAGTGAGAAAAATTGAAAAAATTTGAAAAATATGCTACTAGGTTAGACGGGGAAGATGAAGCCATACTCGATATACATACATGTAAAAATTTCTGCATGCATGTATGTATAATATGAACACGGTTGTATAAGATGAGTATAAGAGATATACCTATGAATACCATTATATTACCGATATATGTCGCTCGAATCCTTTGATATCAAGTTTGAAACTTTAGCAGGAGCATATTACCGACAATGAAATGAAAATCCCTCTCGATTCCTCGAAAATGCATCCTGAAAACGGAGAGTACCTATTAGTTATTATATTCGACACAGTGTCTCTTACACGTCCATGCTCGCGTCCATGTGTTCCATAATTTTGAGCGTGGTCTCCAAACCAAACTCAATTTAAAATTTCGCTCACTCTTATAGTAAATGTTGTGAATTTTCCATATCTCTAAATCAAACAATTTTCTAAAACTACTCACTCTAATTAAAAAATTCATTTTTCATAATTATGTCATCGTATATTTGAAGTGTCAATTTGAAATGAGAAACGGACTTGCAATAGTTCAATTTTTGTCCGTCTTATGCGTTTTTTTTTTTTTATTCTTTTCTATAGATTTAGAATATATACGATGCCAAAATCGCAAATCGTATCCAATTAAATTACGAAATTCAAAAGCTTGATGGGTGTATAGGAAGAATTGACTCCTTGATTACTGTATTTCAAATTCTAACCAACGTTTCCATTCAACATTCGAAATAATAGAATCTCATACTTGATTTCGTATTCGACTCCAATACTCAAATTCATACCTATATATAGAAGCAGTAGTATAGTATGTATATAGTAATTAGGTATTAGTGTCAAAACCGGCGTGTCTGCCAACATGAAACGTCAATGGGTATATATATATGCACCATTCGGTTATAAAATACTATATTCGTGTCACGTTGTATAGTAGTCGTCACCCCCAAAGCTTTATATATACGTATACACATACAATCAGCCTTGAGCAACATACCTCTCTTGTATATACATATACATATACATATATATATATATATATATATTGTTGGTTATACACAAAATTTATCACTACTGTGGGTGAGTGTATATAGATCGAGAATTGAATAACCGTAGAAAATTCTTTAACAAAATTTTCAAAAAATTGAATTATTGACTACTGCAAACTCTCAGCAAACTCAGTATGATAAAAATGAAGTATTGACAATAATAAAAATTGGCGGATCCGATAGATTAGGAGTCACGGTTTGATGCGTATGGCGTGCGATTTATATCGAATAAATTATTCATACGATGATCCGTACCTACACTCTTGCGTGTTGTTTGAAATGTTATTTTATACTTTGGGACTCCCGCGAATTGCACGTACATATACGAGACTGGTTCTGTCCTCGAGACTGTCGTTTTCGTCAACCGAGCGTTCTGGGAAATAAGACCGACTTCATGGTTACAAGAGATACTTTCATTTTGATTTTTTTGAATTAATTTTTTTTTTTAATTTTTTACTTTTTAAAAGCGATAAGTTTTTGCCAAAAACTAACACACGAATCGAAATCTACTTGGACAATGCCGAGAAAAATGCTATACATCCAAAAGGCTTGTAAACTTTAATTTTTTTTCAGTTAAACAGATAAATCTTCAGATACTCTACACTGTGAGGTCGAAAAGACTTCAGGTGATTTTTTTAAACATCGAAATTTACACGACGTTTTTCATTTATCGCATTTTTGCAAAATTCACTCGCAAGTCTTTTATATAATCAAATTTTTGACTTGGAATCGATTTTATCACAGTGTGGCATCTATATTCTGTCGCTCTATATCTAGTAGTTGTCTTATCAGAATTCATAGCCACAGAATTTAATTCAACAGAAAATTGGTGTAGATATCGATCATCGATAAGTGTATCGCAATTTTCTTTAGGAGCGTCGTCGTCATCGTCGTCGTCGTCGTCGTGAAAAAATCCGTATACCTGCATGCATGCATTCGGTGCACCTCTCTTCTCATGATCCAACACGCTTGATGGGTTTTCAAATTTTTTTGCCTCGTCAGACAAAAATTCCTGACTCGCCTATAGTGTGTGTGTGTATATATATACTTACACTGATGCCGCCGAGAATTGGAACTAGATCGATTCTATATGTAGCTCTCTCTCGTTCATTGGCGTTCGTTAATTTCCCTCGGGAAATGTTATGTAGTAGTTGTGATAGTTATACATTTGCAATGATTCTATTTTTTGATGACTTTTTTTTGCAGCTTATCAAAATAGAGTGGGAATGAAAGAACTCCTTACCAGGTTTATCCAATTAGATTTTTCTAATTCAATAAATCGAATTTGAATTATGCTAGTTAATCTGATTGGTTTTACGTCTATGAATACAAAACGTGAATATGAGGTAAACTATGGTTAAACTTCGATTATAATGCAGTAGACTTGTAAGTAGCACACACTCAAAATTTAATTTGCGTCTGAAACGCTTAATTATTTTTTTTCCGCGATGCGGGAATTGGATATGTTAACTTGAATTTCGACGTTGAAGACTCTCCTAGAATTTTTTAATCCATTGTTTTTCAAATAATAAATGTATCAAGTGCCCAAAATCCATCATCGACAAAATTGAAAATTTCCATTTCTTTTGATGTCAACGAAAATCCAACTCCAATGTGTCATTTGTTGTAACGAAATCATTTTGGAATTGAATTTTGCTATTTTCAATATAATTTTTTTTTGAAAAATTTCAAAACTACTCCATCAACCTGACCTCCAAATCTGACTTTATTGAAGAATAAAAATAAAAAAAAAATAGTAAATCTCCGCCCAATGGGAAACATTCATTTTAATTCTTAGATTATAGAATTTTCAGAAATAGTATATATTCCGTACTGAGCGTGGTAGCCCATTTTGGGCACTAGTGCAAGACAGACATGTCCTCCAGTGCCCAAAATGGGCTCGCTAGAGAAGTGCGGATATATTTTTTCATTACGAGAACCCCAAAATCCCATTTAAACGCGGCATTTTTAGATTAGAGCGAGGGTTAGTGTAATAAAAATAATTTTTCGATCGACTGTGCGTAAAGCACTGCCTTACGCACGGTAGTTTCCGTTTACTTTACGCCCAGTCGATCGAAAAACGTATTTCGACACGCTGTGCGGAAACGTGTCTTTTCCGCACTGATTTTCCACTATCTCTCACAGTTTGTCAGACAATAGTATTCGATACACGGGTGTAAAACTTATTTTTTCGCATCCTCGTGTTTATTCCGACCTTCGCCTACGGCTCAGGCCGGGAACCCATCACTCGGACGCAAAAAAAGTCTTCACATCTTTGCATCGAAATGTAATCGAAGTTAGTGCAGTAAGACATGGAAATAGTATTTCCATACCTTACTGCCCTAATTTCTGAAAATTGGATGCATTTAACAAAATGTGCCAAAAGTCTATCACGTTGATTTGAGTGTAATTTTATTTCACACAAGACAGAAATCTTGCAGTGAATAGATAACCCATTCTTCAAACTTTCTCAAAGTTCTACACAAGTTTAGCGAGCACCCGATTCGCAAATACTACCTTTGATCTCTCAATTCAAAACTTTATCACCACCAGGCATCTGAAAACTTTACTCATACCGATCAAGTATTCCATTTCACGACGTGGCATTTCTTAATTCTAATGGAAAACTTTTTGCCTTCCCAACAAAATCAAAAATTAACGCAAAAAAAAAATTGAAAATCTTCACTACACGCTTTTTTATACATAGATTATAATAACTAAGATTAGATTAGATTACATAGATTATAATAACTAAGATTTGTCTCTAATAGTGGTTCAACAATTATTATAACCTTGCATGTGTGTGAGTTTCCATTCATAATTTTCTTAAGCCATTAGACGACAATGAAATACTAGAAATCATGATCATCGGTAAAAAAACATGTGTTGGAAATTAAAAAAAAAATGAGGCCTTTAATGAATCACCTGATGAACATGATCCGTGTAAAGCGCGATATTCACGAATTAGATTGATTTATCTATTTGTATACGAGAGTTTTAATTCATGTTACTTTGAACCAGGCTAGCGTATCGCGATATTTTTGAATTTATTATCTCGCGGAATCAATGTTAAAAAGAAAATATTATGGACATTCTATCAAAATAATAAATACAACCACACAAACCTGCAACGTTTATTTGTACAAACCTTATGAGTTGACTTTTAAGACTTACTAAATCTTCATCTAAAAACACCCTACCAACATCTTTCGTTATTCGGAAAAATTTTGCAATTGTCAACACCCATATCACGTGATTTTCTCCAAATACGAGAAGCAACAGGATGACATCAAATTATACTCCTCCTCGGATTGTATTAAAATTCGTACTATATATAAGAACTAATATAATATCAGTTGCGAATCTCTTGAAAGCTTTCCCGGGCTCATTGCTTTCCTTTAGCTCTATTCATTCTCGCTGCTTCGATTTTCCGACGCGAAAATTGTGTTGATATATATACACACACACACACACAAAACACACACACACATCCATCAAATGCATCTATGCATCAGTCATGCAGTTGGAGTCTGCGCCCCTCTAACGAATGGCTTTTGCCGGTTTATATACGATATATACATCTATATTGTACATAGTTCCTTTGCTGATGCCATGGTTACATCGAGCTACACCGCGGTAAGCGACATCAGTCGGATTTTGGACGCTGTGCAGTCGGTGTATATAATCGTGTCGTCCAATCTCACCTCGCGCGTGCTGTACTCACATGTTTTGTTTTGTTATTATTAGGTACTTATAGTGGATAGAATGTGATACGGGAATATTTTAACAACGTAATGCGTGCGCGTAAACAGGTGGTTGTTCATCTTCATAGACATGTGATGTGATTTGGTATTTATTTTCGAATTTATTTTTGGTGAAATGATTATTATTGATTTTGTGCGTGATGATCAACAATGTACGTTGCCGTGTATAGCAAAAATTTAAATCAAAAAATCGACTTGTAATAATGACGCGGCGGCGCTGCTGCTGTAGACATTTTTTAACGATTTTGAATTTTGTAAGTATTGTATAGGATTAATTAAGGCTATAGCTTGATTATTCGTGATAAAATTATTTCACTAGTTTATTGTACGCTGAAACACCGAGTTTTACGATAAAATTTTCGAAGATTCCATTGTATGTGTTTAATTAGCTTAGCAAACTTTGTGTGTTGTATGAAGTTATAGAGCGCAAAGTAATTGAGAATATTAATAAAATTCTTACGCGGTAAGAGAAGTTTAGTTTGATCGATGTCTTTTTTGGCCTCACGTTGCATAAAATTTTTTTAAATATGGAAAAACCATCAAGGGATCGAATTGATATCTAATCTAATATATAATTATATACTTACGTTGAATTTGTAAATTATACGTGTGGGCGTTTTGGAATCTAGTGATTGATATACCGAATAATATCGCTGTTTACGCGAGTTCGTGACTAACGATTGAAAGATCGCTGATTTTATATAGCTCGATTTTCCCAAATTTATTAATAATATAGATCAATTCATAGTCGTGTTTTAGTTTTCTGTTTTGCGTATATTAAACTTTGGCACTTTTGAAACATTCCGGTTGATGCAAAATAGTACATTACGCGTCGAGTGCTGGAAACACTTTTTCCTTCGGGAAACCGAGCTGGACGTGGGCGATGGCGCCGTCCAGCTTGGTTTTCCCGAAGGAAAAATGTTTCCGCACGAGACGCGTATGCAGTTTCTACGTATGGACGTATAAATAGATATAAGAACTCTTGCTTTTATTTACATGCTATGAACGTTTCGATTTTCTGAATGTGTCCATACGAGATACCATCATACCATTCTTGTTTTTGTATGGAATTGTAGCAACTATATCTTCAAAGGGTACTTCCCAAAAAACCCCTATTCCATCCACTCACACATATCTTTGAATATCCCCAAAAATGCACATCCATCCGAGGTTGAGGCATCAGAACATGAATTTCAGCAAATTAATCATATTTTTATGAGTCAATTTTATACTCACTGTCGGAAATAAATTTTTGAACTTTTCAACTTTGTGAATATCTATTGATTCATTCATTTTTTTCAGTGCATTGAAGAAATATTGAAAAATTCTGCAAAATCTCTATCGACACAGAGAACATAATTATCAACGTCTAAGGGCTATTTCAGTAACCTGATGATTAAATACACTCTATTTTATTGTACAAAAATTCCTGTAAAAGGTTCCGCGTTTACAATATTATTAACGAGAATCGCTAATGAACAGTTAAGAAATCAAGTGACTTTATTATACAGCACTGCTGCTGTCGTATAAAGTTCCTGCAAACAAGCGAAAAATTTTGATTGAAATTTCATCGCAAATACAAGACTGTGTTGCCTTCTCGGTTCAAACGCATACCTGACTTTGACATCTACACAATGAGCCAACGTCGTTGAATAGTCTGTATAATTGAACATTAATCGAATCGATTAATTGTTCTTTCATGATACAATTTCTTTTAAAAAATTTCTCAATATCTTGCTTCTATACACCCTATTTCGTACGTCTTTTGTTTCACATTTTGATAAAAATCTCTCATCATTTCCCAATTTTGATTAATAAGCGGTGTATAATGAATATTTCGAGAGATATATTGGTACGTGCAATATTGTTGATTTCAATGTTTGTGCGGTACGTATGCGTGTTTGACAATTTGGTTGAGTTCTTCTTACAATGGCAAATGGATCAAACGTACAACATCTGAAGCTCATATACGCGTATTTTGTGTTTAAATGTTGGGATATTGAAGTTCTTGTGTAAATTTGAAGTGCATATATTATGTATGTATATTACACATTCTGATCAATCTCTGATCAGAAACTTCCGAGTTTTAGATTAATTAATCCTAATTTCAAACAGACTAGCATGTGTATCTCCACGAATTTTCCAAAGTAACGTCAATTCAAGACTCAATTGAGACTCTCAAAGAATTGGCGTTACTATCCAGATCTTCAATATCTCTCAAATCCATTGAGTTATTTCAGAATTCGATAATGTCGATAACTACATTGCTCTTGGCAACAGACAAATGCTGTTTCCGTTATCAGATTGCGTTTTATGCGGTGAAAGATGGTGAAAAATCTCAAAATTGGAATTTTGAGAATTTTTCATTTTTCATTTTTTTTTCGCTCTCACAATAATATTCAGACTCTGAGATTTTATTCGTGTTTTTGCAGTGGGAGGCTAGGATTTTTCAAAAATTTTTCTTAAGCAATACAGTGAAAATATGACAAATTATTGTAAATAATCTCAAATGTACCCGTGAGGGGGAAAAATAGTGAACGAGTTAAAGGAATGATTTCTTGATTAACATACTCACATCGTAACTCTGTATCCGTGAACGTCCGCGTAAGTTTTGCTGTAGTACTCGAGTAATTATCAGATCAAAATCTCAAATCAGAGTTTACATGATTCAATATATTATAATAACCCGATGCTGTGACCCTCAAGAAAGAAAAATGACTATGTCCAGGGTGTCTACCGGTCCTTCCAGTCCTTCTAGTACTTAGAATGTCCTTATTTGATTTGAAAAGTCCTTATGTCCTTAGAAAGTCCTTATTTGCATGGCTAGGTCCTTACTAATTTGGAATTCGGAGGCAAGCAATATAATTTCTTGCAGAATAACTTCTCAAAGTAGTTGAGAAATAAGAGAAAAAAGATATTATCAGTGCCAGTACGCTCGTGGATTTTCCATATACTACTAGAGATTTTTCTGAACGAGTGTAGAAATTTAAAAATTGGTCCCGACCATCTTGGTGGAGATTCCGAGAAAGGTCTTGCGGGGGGAGAGGTTCAGGAGGGATTGAAAGAATTCAATACGCAGAATGAGCGTTTTCATACATCTTACTCGATTTGCTCGCGAGTTCGATTATATACATAAAAACATGGATCGCACGCACTAGCTCAGCAATTATATGAGCAAAATCTTCTCTCATAGCAATGCAGTGGCCCAAAAGAACTTTTCAAGTTTAGGATACAATGAGTTTTTTGGTAAAAACCTCGACGAAAAGTCGCTAGTTGCATAGCGATCTGTACCCGATCCCATCGTGAGCATTGACAGAGGTTTAAAAAAAACTCGGTATAACTCGGACAGTAATTGCTGTATTAAAAAAATTCATCGTCACAGCAAAAAGATACTCTGAGGATGAAATCTCAGGATCTTTCATTTTTCAACTATTGTGAGGACACTTACAAATTTAGTTATTACATAAAAAATTATAGTTAGTAGTTGATTTAAGAATGGTATTTGGGTGCTTGATGAGCATGTAGCTCACAAAACCAAGTCCTTACATTGTCCGGTTTCGGTCTTTCAAAAGTCCTTAGAAAGTCCTTCTTTGCCTTGCAAAGATTCTGATAGACACCCTGATTCATCAAATTAATATACTTTTCGCACGACCGTGCATAAAGCACGGCAAATCTCGTTCTTCGCACGCCCAGCGATGCGAAAAACGTATTTCGACATTCGGGCTTCAAGTTTTTTGCTTTATTCGTGATAATTTCGATCCTTGCCAAGGCTCGGACCGAAAACGATCACTCGGAAAGCATAACCAAATTTCCCACCATGGTATCGAAAAAAGTTTTTCCACCCTTGCATCAAAATGTATCACTCCGCACGGCTGGGTCGCAAGATAATACTTTTCGATACAATTCTCTCGCACAGTGTGTCAAAAAATATAAATCGATGCGCGGGAGACCTATTTATCCGCCAGTTTTTGATTTTTAACAAAGTGGATTCACAATTTTGAAAAAATTGTTTTCTGCATTTGAGTAATATTTCAGCTCTTCTGTCGTAACTGACTGCGCCTTATCGGAAGTTATTTGACAACTGACAAAGTTATATCTCTACCCTCGTCTTTTGAAAAACTTAATTCTCACCACAGGCTAAAGTTACTACTCACATAACCCATGAATAATCCTTGTACTCCTTATACAGCTCACTCCTATCCAGTTTTGGAAGAAACGATCACCAATGTAACAATTATCGCATATTTTGCAAAATTTGGACGGATGAAATATAATTAACGATTGCTGTTTAATTGTTTGTTTCAGTGATGGAAAATTCAAAGCAGGAGCTTGATCATCAGAATCAGCAGCTCGATGGACGAATTAAAGGAGGGCCGAGGTAGTTGTTGTAGTAGTAGACGAGGAATGAGGCGGAAACGCTACTGTTCATTTGGCGTTTGGCTAATTAGCCTTTTAACGCTTGGAAGTAGCTTTTCTTGTATCGAATGCCTCTCCGAGTGTGCCCTCGGCATCAAAACTCCTGGACGTAAGTATATATACTAGTATAATGTATAATAATAATATATAATTCCAAATTTGCGTACCCCTGGCAAACTCGAAAAAGTCCGACAGTTTAGTCCACGTAATGATTTATGAGGCTTTTAGTGAAACTTGAAGAGATAATTCTCGCGTTGGAAAAAATTTTGGAAGGCAAAAATATTTTGAAAAAAAGATATTATTCGACAAGTTTCATTAATTTGATGGAAGTTAGTGTATGTGATGGCGCAAAATGGATATCAAATACGAACTCAATTTTTTGGAAAATTGCCTGGTGGATGTAGTTTCATAATTCTAACAGAAAACTGAATTTTACTGAGAAAGGTTAAAGAGGTTTGATGAGAAAAAAAAAATTAAAAAGAAAATAGGAGAAAGAGTTCATAATATCAAAATTTAGCAAGTTTATTCACTTACGGTTGCTATATTTTAAAAAATATTAAAAAAACGTTTGCAGAAATGTAGCTACTACTAACTTGGTAATGAGGAAATTGAATATTTTTAAAAATTTTGGAATCCATCTGGGAAAAAAATGAAAAATTGAGAACCAATACCGTGATGATCCCAAAGCTATAACAGATCAAACTTCAAACAACCTATCTTACCTTGTTTGCCTCACAGCGTCGAGATATACGCTTCAATTCATCTATTTATATTTCGAATAGTGCAACAGTACCATCTACCGCAATTCTTGAATCAGTACACATTGAACACGAAAATTGATTCCATGGAATCTTATCCAATTCGTGACTCCAATCAGCCCTTATATTATCTGTAAGACAATCAGACTTGTGCTCAATCTTCCGAACAACGAGAAGCAACTTTGAGTTTACCTTTGGCGTATATCGAATATCTAACAATCGATCCAAATTAATTTTATTTATATATATATATATATATCAATTTTCTTACTTTGCGTGATTCAAGTAAACCCTTCGAATAATGAATAATTCCCTAAATGCAAGTCAGCGCCCTTTCTAACTTTTCTACGAATTTCTCCGACATCGTTTTCATTCTACATACATACATACTTTTGCACACATTTACTTTGTCAAGTCAATTTTGCCTATCTAATACATAGACACAATATAAGTCTATTCACATACATGTAAAAAAAAAGGAGAAAAGGGCGTATAGTGTGACTGATATATAATTTATACTGTTATGATAATAATATTGGTTATCGATTATGCCTTGTCGAATTCAAAATTCATGCAGCAGTTTGGTTAAACACACCAATGTACACATGTTCGTACAAAAAAAGACTCTGAATACGTTTAGTGGGTCCTATAGAAGAAGAAAACACAAACTCGGAAAATAATAAGTTTGACTCGAGATGAATATTATCAATAAGTGTTTGTTTGCGGATAATTTCATGAATAAATCGGAGCTTGAAAAACCAGATCATTGAACCACGAAAATGTTCTATGTTGTTTGGTGATTGGGAGAAATTCTCTTCATTCTGAATTTTGTTGAATAATTGATAAATTTTTCAAACCTTTGATAAATTGTGACGGGCAGTTTTGAGCACGATACGTCCAAGAAAGATCTCGAATTTGGAAACGATTCAAACATAATTGGTAGGAATTTTTTTGATCAGATAAAAGTGCTCTTACTTTGGGCGATAATTTTTTGCTAGCCTATACAACGCATAGCGCTGTACAACCGACTCTTGAAGTTTTGATTCAAGCACGCGCGTGGTTACAATTTCCAATCAATTCTATAATAGTAATTCTGGCATCACAATTCAGGATTACTTCACTATTCCCTACGCTCGTTTACGTGAAATTGGATTTCTCATCAATTTAAAATGGTTTTATCCACATATGATCATTGAATCGAACTAGTTCAACCAAATATATTTATCGATAATTTGCCAAAATTATGGATGCATGCTGTGAGCCCGCTAATCGAATTATTAGGCTTTTATCTATCCAAATCAATTGTTCATGCCCAGAATCAATTATCAATTCTTGATGAATATCTACTTGATTTGTGAATATCCCGTATCTCGTGATACTTTGAATGAAGCGAAAAATTTTTTATGTAGCTTGAAGAAAATGGTCGGAACGGAAGGTACAACAAAACTCCAGAATAGAATTTTATCACACTTGCATATATAAACGCAAAAACTCCAGTGAGAACCCTCATTTAAGGATAAATTTCGAAAAATTACTCACAGCATGTCTAATATACACAATTAAGTCCCGTGATATAATCCACTCTTTTTCTAATATTGTATACCTCTCGGAATTTGGAGAAAAAAAATCCCAATATCGAAGAACGCGCAAAAAATTCTATCGCCCAACACTATATATATATAACGCGATCTTCGCATTTTTTCTCTGCAAATCTGAAACATCCTCCAATGTAACGACACGGACATTGCCTCGATAAATAAGAATCTTACGATGTTAAAGCTCGATCCTTTAGCTACATATACTACATCGCGAATCTCAAAGACAAGGAAGAAAAAAGAATAGCCAAGCAGAATGTGACACGGGAGGTTCCATATTTTTTTTTTTGCGATCGCTTGGTGATAGTAATAAATCGCAATCGTAAAGCTCCCCGTACAACTTCAACGCGAAAAGGACGAAAAGGGCCTCACGTACACGTACACGTACTTATACATGTATAGGAAATAAGAAAAGGATTGAGAGAACATATACTCTATTGGGTATATTATACACCTTTTTAACGAAGGTAAAACGAGACGTGGGAAACATGCGAGAGAAACATCGATGAGAAAATGCATCAGAACAATTTGTGTGTGTGTTATTTCACGAAAACATTGAATTTTTAATGAATAAAACACACTTCACCATCACTCGTCCTGATTCTGCAACAAAAATACTTTGATTTTTTCGTAACAAGAATCCATTTTAATTGAGTTTGACTGACGGACAACATCGTGATCGATACTTGAGTATATATCGAAAGAGATACGAGTCTAGTTTACCGTGGTCCCTTCGGATTTCACTTCTCCCTAATTTATTATTTATAAACGTACAGTGGCAAGCTTGAGATTGGTGTTATCGACGTGACTGTCTGTTGTATACTGTTAGACTCAAATAATCTGATGTGTAAAGGATGGGTGCACACTATATAGAGATGGTTAACAAGAGAATTGCATTTCAGAATTTCCCTTGGGTAGAGAAATTTCAGAGAGATTGAGCGTATGTATGTATTGGAAATTTAATGACCGAGTTAAATTTTGTGGTTTACATCTGGAAATGGAGGTGTTGTGAATTTTGAAATTCTTCAGAGTGAGAATTGATCTTGTACGGGAACGGAGTAAACTTTTAAAAAAAAAAGTTATTCTGGTTGACATGACAAAACTTAGTTCTTGTAGAGTTTCTATAAGTATTATGCGCTGAATTCTTCGTTTTTTATACATGATAATCAAGTGAGGATCATCATGCATTGTGTGTTTTGTTTCAATAGAAATTAATCATTAATTCTCATAGTACCTATGTACATTTTGTTGTCGTCAAGAAATTGATATTTTATGCGTAAATGTAATTCTTGTTACCGTAGATTCGATGAGGACGATATGGACACAATTATAATGTTTGTCATTTGGCCGATGTGAAAAATTCCAATCGCGTGCAAGAGTTTCATTTTTTTTCTTTTCAAAATATTGGGCCTCCATTATTTAATTTCTCATATTTGAGAATCTTTCAAATCCCCTAAGCCCGCGTGATTACTCTGTGTTAACCTGATCATACTGCGTTACGCAATGTCACGTAATCTTTTTATGATTGATTTTTGCGAGACATCAATAAAACATATGATGTACTGAGTCTTATACAAAGCGTTATCAATAATTTTTTCATCGCGTTAATACGCAGGAAATTACAGCATTATTTGAATATTGAATACGATATTGAATAGTGCTTTGCTACAATTATGCAAGATATAAATTTCAGATATGAAATTTAGTGAATTTTCATAATTAGAATTCTTTTCGAGCCTACCCGTCGACGAATACATTCCAGAAAATTTCAAAGTGTGAAGGGTTGAAAACGTATCCATCTCGAGTCGTAATTCGATCTCATTAAAAAATTTCGCTTCACGAACTTCGACGTCTGCTTTGACCTGGGACTTTCTCTCGATATTTGAGAAAGAAACAAAAAATAATAATGAATATCTGGGAGAATTTACTGTAAAGTTCGGCTCTAATTATTCCTATTAACGGCTCGATGGCAGATGAACGGCATTCTTGAATTATTCTTTTTAATTGGTGCTCCCAATCGGATTCCATATTACTTAATATACCTATGCAATTTGAACACACCACTGATAAAATGTAATATTTTTCAGTGAGTACATTTAGTAATACATACTTTTTTTACCACCTGTGAAATACGAATAACTGTGCTACGCATGAACGATAACGAGTTCACATTCAAGAAGCTTTTCTCATATTTCTTCATATATATTACTAATAATATATTACGAAGAGTATTAATTAGAGGGTTGACATTCGTATACCGTCAATTTATTCAAGCTCACAGAGCATTATTTGCATCAACAACTTGATTCAAAATCCCTGGAGCAAAAATGAAAATAACATTTATTGCAAAGTATACCTACACGGTATGAGGTTAACTAGAGTTACTGGCATAATTTTTCGTACTTTATTCCTTCAATCCATACATCATGAAATTCTCATTATGTGCAATGCTATATAAGTATGGTCCTTGTGTGTTTATGCAGGCGTCAAATATAACCCTTCGGTGGTTAAACGTCGAATATAGGAACACTTGACTCTATAACGAATCCGCAGTGTTAGAATTATTTGTTGACTCACGGCTTGCAGAACTTGCAAAAGCTTGACATTTTTTCCTTACATTTATCAAGCTCATTCCCTTCATCTTTCCTCGTCCAATTACTCGATTTATAATTACTAGACTGAAGTATTTATCCAACACTAAAGCTTCGTGTCCCTGGGTCACTCAACTGTAGTATTTTTTTTTCTTCAATTCAATAGAGAAATGTAAGTAATGAGTTACTTGATGCATGGTAGTTCACGCCTGAACAATTTTTCTCTTCCCGAACGCCTCGAAGACTCTTAGAATTTGCTCACATTTTCTGAAGTGATGATTTATATCGCAAAAATTTAATTAAATACCTAACATCAAATTTCGGTATAATATCTTGTCAAAAATGAGATCGGAAGTAGTACTCCCATAGCACGTGAACTTTTTTATTAATTTTTCGTTTGAGTTATTGAACCTACCGTGGTACCGCGTGAAGTCCCCCATCAATTGACTTTTTTAGGACTTCGTGTCTTATTATGTCCTAGTTTGACCTTGAATTAGACATAAGTAATGTGTCCCATGAATATCGATAAGTATTTTATGGCAATAGATTCATCGAGAGATTCATCCTTTATGCTCTAATCTATATATCATCTTGTTTTGAGTCTTGGTCTAAATTTTTTGTACAATAATTGAGCTGTACCTACGGTTTATGAGTTCTCAGACTGTTTTCCACTGGCAAACTTTTGAACTGACAGAAATGACTCGTCGTCGATATCCGAATTCGTAAGCCTCATTTCCACTTAATCAAATTTTAGTCCATGGGTGTTTTTTCAGTGATATAATCGAGACCTTTTTTCATCGAAACTGCCCAAGCAGAACATTCATAAATATTCTAAATTGTGAAAAATCACAGGATGAAGCTCTAATGACCGGTTGGAAAAATAATGTTGTACGAAATCTTACACCCATCGTGCCTACCAATTGTTATGGAACCTCTTAGAGTGAGTTTACTTTAGAAAGAAAGTTTTTATGCGATCTTAGATATGGTCTAGGATTTAATGATTTGACAGGGCTCAAACAAGTAAAATTTTTGTGAATATTTTGTGAGTTTTTCAACTTTTGAATTTCATGTCGAAGAAAAACCTGATTGATCAGAATTTATCTTAATCTCATGAAAACGGCAACACTTCTTTGAAATATCATCCCTGAACTCTGAGAATGTCACAGTTCTATGATTTGAATCACAATCAGGGTTTTTCGAGATAAAATAGAATTTTTCTGTTATAACTTTGAAGTCTATTTCACCTATATATGTCTATCTAAAATGCAAATCGTCTAAAAGTACTAGAGTGAAAATTCACTGATTTGCTTTCAAAAATTTTCTTTTCTTGCAGTATCTAAATATCCCATCTAAACAAGGCGACTGACGATGAAAAATTTGCAAAATAACCCACTCAATTATGTGTTAAAAATCACCATTTCATGAGCTCTGGTTGCTCGATACCGATTGATTCGTTTTTTCACTGCAACGAATGAACATTGAAATTTCTATTTGACTGTGCAATATTCAAGGTGTTTTATCTCAATTTTCCTAGCAGTACACATATCACACACCATATTCCATACGAATTTCGTTGGAAACCATACAACATCAGCAAACGAATCGATCACAAGTACCCTTTCCCCATAACACGTATACACCTTCTACATATAGCTTTCTTCTACTCTTTCTCCTGGAGGGTTGCATTTCGTCTCCAGTTTCATCCAATCAAATTCTCCCTCCCATGCAATTTACTCGTGCTTCAGGTTATTCGATATCTCTTTTCCCCTCATAGAAACGTGCCTGTACAAAATAATTTGTAGCCTTCGTTATTACCTGCCTATGATCTACTGACTCAAAAATTTGAAAAATGATGGCCCGGTTTGCACCTGACAGATATGAACCTCCAGGCAATAAATTAAAATTCAAAAATTTCTTCGAAATTCTTCATACCAGAAGTCTATATATTATTTTCAAAAATAACTAAAAAGATATTCGAATATTTTTTGATTACAGGAACATGGCCGGCAGGTGATATAGTCCTGGAATATGGTAAACCGCTGCGGATTCTGTGCCTGCTGAATGAAACATATCTTGCATCGTCACCTTTACGTGGGAAAAATTCATCCGATCTAGTATTTTTTAAAAATTATCGCCAGATTGATTCAGAATACATCACAGTTCTAAACGAAAGTGCTATACAGTTAGACATTGATAAACCACCGCCTGAAGATGCAACATATTATTGTAAACTCAGACTTGAACCCGGTCAACAGGATAAGGATTTTGAAGGTGTCTGCCTGAATAAAGTCGTCGTTGGATGTGAGTATATTTTTTGCCATTTTATTCTACTTCAAAAAAAATTTTCGAACAGCCCATTTGCTTCTCCTTTTTGGAGTATTCTGTAGCTAGTTGCACCTCGAGTTGCACCTTTGGGTTATGGGTTATGGGCTATACGAGCCGTTTTCAGATAATGCTTGATAGAGATTATCAGGAAAAGAGTTTCAGTACCTTGTGAATGTTCATTATAGACAGCGTTTCTTTGGATAATCGTATTGATACGAGATACGCTTATCCTTTGAGGCCTTTACTCCAATGAGTCTAATGGAAATCTATGTCAAATTTCTGTTTTTTTTTTCTCTTAATAAATGCATACCTCTGGAACTCAAGTAAGCTACATTGGTCATCAAAATGAATTCAAATCAAAGATGTGAACATTATGCTCCTTCCCAGAAATTGAAATCATACATATTTCATCGATATAATTTAATTCTGATTATTTGTGTTGTTCTCAGATGGTCCTTGTTTTGCTTATTTATTTAAAGTTCAGGATTCTATGATGATATTTGACAGAAAAGTGCGATGAATTGTCTCGTAAAGTATGTTACTTTCTGAAACACATTTATTGCACTGAAACCGATGGTGAAATAAGTAGAAAAGATTATGTGGAGGATTGTAGGGCTCTTCTTCGATCGACGGTTGTAATACTTTGAAAATCTCCTTATTTTCTTACATCCTCAGTTCTGATGTACTAAGTCGACTCTTGGAAGTGGTTTTCTTCAAAATAATTTGTCGTCGAACGAATGAAAATATTTTCATACTTGTAGAAGATTTCAGGAGAATCTACCATGTATTTTAATGAGTGCCCTATAATTTTTACATGGCTAAGAAAGAATACTTAACCTTCATGTACCTCCTGTTCAATTTTACCTGTAAAATGACCATACAAACTTTGGGACCTCTCCAACAGATATTATCCACCAAGCTCTGGTTTTTACTCTCGATAATCCTCGTCAGGGCATCACTTACTGGATAAAATTTTCAAACTTGCCATGATATGATATTGTTGCTAAATCATCTAGGCATATACCGTATCATTTTACATGAAATTATAATGAGAAAAGTTTGAGAAAGATGATAATTTATAGGTGTACGGATTTCAAAAACTAATCAAATCGATCAAAGTATGAAGGGAAGGTATAATTTTGTTAAAAATTCATGCAGACGAGAAAGCTCTTGCAAAACTTTTATCACAGTTTCAGTATAGATTTCTATGATGCAAGCGTAAGTTTTACTGAGCTTTGATATGCTCGATATTCACTTCTTTATTCTCAGAATTTTTCTTCCTCCATCGTATAAGAGCTCTGATCATCATTTATGAATGTAATCATAAATTGTAATGTATGAATTACCTATTCGAGTATCGATACATTAGACTTTCTATCATGAATCGAATTCAGTGTGTTGCTATACAGTTGGAAGATTTACATGAATGTTTCAATTGTATTATAATGAGCGGTTTTCTTGGAATAAATTGAAAGAAGTATCTCAGATTTTTTTTATCATTATTTCGATGAAATTTTTTCTCTTGAGAAATTTTATCAGTATATATATATATTTTTTCAAGTTTTCCAATAACCGCTTTTTATTGAGTTACAATTTGTGAATGATAATGATGGTCGGTGTAACATAGATCCTTGACTGAAATCACGAGAAGCTTTTAGACTTTGATTTGATTTGCAAACAGTCTGCAATTGTGAAGTATCTCTCGTAATATTTCGATTTACCACTTGAATGAATTTCATACTCGGTGTTGCCTTTCAATAATCATATGAAGTGGTAATACAAGAATTTGAAACTCATACTACATATCTACTCACCCGTTTTTTTTATTAATGCTTTAATAAATATCTCAAAATTATACGCGAATATTTTGAGAACGGTAACGAGATTATAACATTGTTATTGATGAGAACTAAAATCTATGCTTGCGTGAATCTCCCATAACATTATGTACATTTTTTCAGCTTTTACATACTCTCATAAAAAAGCCAATTTTCTGTGAATTTTCTAATCTATCCATATTTTTATTAACTATCATTATCAGCAACATCCGTGAAAACTTTTTCTGCGTTCAATTTACTAAAAATTTGAATAAAAGTTTTGATGAAACTCAAGGTTTTATATACAAAGAAATTTCAAATTGATTACGACGAAAAAATTCAGAACGTTACAAATAGTGATCTTTTAGAATATAGTCTCACATTCATCCTCATCTTTAACATATTCCAATCATATATAGAAATGTCAATTCATCCGCGCGCGTCTGTCGCATCAAATTCGCGCTAACCCAATGAACGAAATCGTCTCATGGATGTCATCCTTCATATATAACATCGTCTCTCTTCATCGTTTATATATACTGATATTTAAACAAACTGATGTGCATACATACTTACTTCGACGAATAAGAAATTGAGAATCGTCTCGACGAATCGATCAACTTTTATAAATTGAGAGCATCATCATCATCATCACGACGCGTGTCGCAATTTTATATAAGTTAAACTGAATCGCGTCTCTCTTGTTGTGCCACGTGCCTTTTGATAAGACATTTACTCTGCTCCTTTACTACAAAGATAACGGCGACTCATCTAAAGATATATACACATACATACACTTATCCACGATAATAAAATATATATGGGTATTATCGCGATAACTTACACAATTTGTAACCACAAATTCAGAAATTGAATATTAAGTCTGGGCCTGTCTAAGTCGACTTTTATCATTTATTTTCGCATGTTGAGCGATAATATGTGATAAAACGTATACAGGAAGTTTTTTGAAACGTTTTAGGACGGTACATAAGATTATCACATGTATAAGGCATAGAGAAAGTGGTGCACGGAGCAGACATTTTTCGATTTGGGACGTTTCATTGTCTAGGAAGAAATCCTGACGCGATGGGACCATATTGACCCTGAAATTTGTGTTTAGATGGTTGATTTGAGTCGGAAATATTTGCTCTGGAGCAGATAATTTCATTCCTCCGTCTTTTTCATGCTATTGAGTATTCCAGGAAAAGGTTTTTGAATCCATGGATCTGACATTTCACCCTAAAATCGCACGCAAAACTTGACTTGGAAACTTTTCCGCGCAGATTATATATATTCCTATTATATACTAATGAGAAAAAAGGTTTGCGCCCAGATGAATTGACTTTTAGTAGGGTAACGTGGTACATATTCACGGTACTGAGAAAATAAAATAAATTGCATGGCTAATTTTTGGCTACAAATGTTCACGCAGCGCTGGAAACCCTGACTCTGGGCCTTTCCTCGCAATGTGATCCGATTATTTGACATGTCTCCTTAGAATTTTGTTCATGACAAAGTCCTTCAGAGTGAATTTGAGACGCGCTGATGCCAGCGTTTTGAGAAAATTTCTCATTTTTAGTGAAAACCCCGTAATAAGATTGAGGCACATGGCTTGGGGGCTAATCTGGGCATTCTATAGTCATGAAACGGATGAATAATAGTTGGTTCAATATTGTATGTGGGAATATTTCCCTCAAAATATAATTTTTAGGGAAAAATTCGAGAATATCCACAGCGAGACTCTTACTCGGCGAAACTGGCTCTGGAGGTACACGTTAAACTGAAAATATAACAATGCACGATAAACGAGATTGCGACCCTTGATCTTTGAAAATGAAAAAGGATCTTTAGTACCAGATGTATTTTCTATTTCAATACATTACGTATATAAGGCCATAACACGTTCCGCGGGAGTTATCGTGATGATACCCATATGCATAGTTGCATTTTCTTCAGCGCTCTTTTCCGATTGTGTTTTTTTTACATTCATACAGTGTTCTAATGCGAAAATAATCCATTTTGTATCACCACGCGGTGTGTGTGTGTGTGTGTGTGTGTGTGTGTGTGTGTGTGTGTGTGTGCGCGCGCGCGCGCGCGCGTGCCTATGTGTGTAAGTGTGTAAGTGTGAGATTTTTGTTTCTTGAGGCTTTGGGGTGAGACCTTATTTTATTATAAGATAGAAAGTGCCTCAGTTGCCCTCATCATTTTTATTTCTACACTCGTCTCTCGCGTCTGTTGGGCCCATCTAACGATTTTTCACTCGCCTAAGCTTATTTTATAACTCATCCTGAGAACTATAAATGAGCTAAAAGACACGTTAAAATATTTTGAACTCGTCATGGCCAAGTTATCATCGCATCAGATGTGCGAACAGAGAAGGTCATTTTTCCGCGTCCAAGAAAACCTGTGTCTTTCGGTATGCCGAATTTGCCCCAAGAGCCTTTTTTAATTCAGTTATTTACTCTGTAAAGTCTTCGTAAGAGAAGCCGCAAAATGACTTGAAGCATGTCGCTTGTGGAATTTTGGGCGACGAAATATGTTAATTTTACTAAAAAAAAAAAAAAAAATTAAGGGAAAATCCTACATTATCGAATGAAGATGAATGTGTAATGTGCTTGACGGAAAACTATGCATTTTTTTATTTTTTTACTTTTTATCTCTCCAGTAATACGCGCCCGACTGATTTTTCAATATCGGTTGGAAACTAGAATTCTTATTTCTGCAAGAAGCATTTTTAAAGTGAGAGAAAGACTTACGTACACATCTGTCCAGAAAATGTTTATTAACTTGTATTTAAATGATCAATAGAAAATGAGTATAAATAGCAGGAATTAATATTTTTACTTTAATACATGAAGATATAGTCAGAAACGGATGTATTGGTCGTAACTCGAAGAAAATTTGAAGGGCAAGCTCAGACACTCCATACGCCCAAAATCTTGACTATGGAATCAAATTATAGGTGCACTTGCCTCAGAAGTTGACAATATCATCGTACAATATATCATTATAATAAACATTATTTTCAATATCGAGTTGAAATCGTGTGTATCTTGTCAAGTTGGAGAAAGATAAGGTTCATCTAAAGGTATTAGGCGTACGTGTACGTGCACTTATCTAATTTCAATGAACGACTTTTTTTATTCAATACGGTACAGTGATATAGATGATATATATCAATTGAGAGTCAAAAGTACAATTGTAAATGAAGTGCGTGTGGTATTAAGTATGTGTGAGTGTAATCGAAATTGGCTGAATCAGGTTTTCCCAATAATAGAGAGCAACTTCATTATCACATGCATGGCTCTCTTCGTATCGACATTGATGCGTGATAAGTAGTGTTTCGGTAATGGGTTTATGAACCATGTGAAACTTTCGAGTACTATTAATATGTGTGTACGTGTGATAGATAGGGCTCTGGTATATCTGTATTTGTTAATTATGTCGTGCCTTGTTCGGTATTAACTCGATTGTGATACGCGAATTTAGCTTCGGGGTATTTACGGTTTTCGATTGCTGCTACTGATGCATTTCTACGATGGCTATGACATATTATATTCGCGATCAGCTGTGAAACGCTGAATTGTTTGTCATTGTGTGTGTGTGTGTGTGTGTGTGGATGTTTTTTTGGCACTTCTCGTGAATAAACTGGAGTACTTTGAGGGGTAAACTATTTATAATCTCTCAAGAGTTGAAAAGAGCAATGCACTCGAGGACTCTCGCTTCGATATTTCATGAAATTCGCTTGTTGGAAACTTGAAGTATTTCTGGATGAATATTTTTTGTTGGCGGCTAACTTTATTTTTAGCCTGGACGAGTTTTGCCATTTTCTGACAATTGAAACTGTGTATGAAGCCTTTTTTTAATTCGCAGTGAAAAGAGGTTTGAAATTTTCGACTTTTTCAAAAGGTTGATTCTGAAAATCAATTGTAAATCTTTTTGACATACGCTTTCATTTAAATTTTGTGCCGGGTTTTTCAACAAACCGTTTGACGTGAATAATAAATCCACAAAGCGTTTTGATCGAGTATAAAGAGAACATGAATTTCACTGTCACTACATCAGCGTTAATGAATTTGTAAAGAGTTAATTCACATATCGTGGTTGTTACTAGGCTTGCTTGTAATGGCATTATCTTGATATTGCGATAAAAACGTAATAATTTTCCAAGGTTCTTCTGGAGCGCTAAATTCTTATGCTATTCAAAAATCAATGAAAATTTGCATCTAATCACGAACAAGTTCGAAGGAACTTGTGTTTGACATTTCTATTGTCAGAATTTTGGTTAGGAAAATTATTGAATCACTATGTCGAAATTTCTTACATTTTCATACATTTTCGATATATTGTTGAAATTAAGCGTAGCGTCTGTTCTTAAAATGCTCATAAAATTAGTAATAATTTTCAGCTGTGCGATATCTCAAAAATTGATCCAAAACTTCGAAGGTTTAAAAATCTTACGTTGTACCAAGACAAAATTTTCTTGCAGCCATTGCTATATCTATTTAAAACGGGAAGTGTACTATATCTGATTCTCTAAGAGCAACGCATGACAATTGTAGGAGTAGTTAAGTATCCTAGGCTGATTTTCTCTTAGAATACTCTCTAGGAAATTTCGGGATTCGTTGACATCAGAATATTGCTTACTGATTCCACGATACAATTTCTAATTGAATTTCGCGTTAAATGAAAAAACCTTATCATGAAATACATGTAAATAGAGTAATAAATATAAAATTATCGTGTATGATGAAAATAATTACATCAATCCATGTATGCGTACTGTACCGAATCGTTACGGTGATTTCCTATTGAGGCAGGCGTGTGTATGCATACAAGCCGACAAAGAGGTGTGTAATTTACTCTCTAGCCGAATCATTGAAACTTGCGTCTTTCATTCATGCATGTACGAATGTCTAACTATTATTCACTTCTTCGTCTAGCCCTCCATTCATGCGTGCCAAAGTTGCAACTTGTGTTTATATTTATCTATTGCGGTGAAAGTTGACTAATATCAGCCACCGCAAAAAGTCCTCATACGATGTATACTATTGTTTGTCGATAGTTTAGTGTCAATATTGTTGTTCTATCATATGGTTTGAGCATAGCGTTCATTTAATTTGGTATTTGAATATCTATACGTGCTATAATAATACATTTTAATACAAGAGCGGAAATGGTGGTTTCCGCACAACGAGTGAATATTTTCCCGCCCGAGCCGAAGGCGGGGATTGAAATTGTCACGCGGATGCAGAAACCACCCCGTCCTAACAGTGTCGAACACTATTTCTTTTATCGGCTGTGAGGGAAGTGACTTTTTCGTACGGTTTTTTTTTTTCATTTTGTTCCCCGCACAGCTGATGAAAAAATAGTATTCGATATAGAAGATGGAAAAATCGTTTTTACTTCAGAGTTCTTTTTAGAATTTGAAGAACAGCGGTCGCGCCATGATGTGGTGAAACGCGTTTATTGTATATAATTCATCAACCAAACAATTTTGAATTATTAACAATGTAGCTACACGTGCAAAATATTTTTCTTCTGCAAACTTAAAAAAAAGTTCCATTGAAATTGGTGCCAAATTGAGCTGAATAAAATCGGACTGTTTTTGAAAATTATCGTCAGAAATTCCAGCGAGGACTCTTAAAATTGAAACCGACTAATTTTTCCTTGTAATTCATTCGGCGGAATGGAATCGTTTAAATGAGCTATCTTTTCTGGAAGGTTTTCGTTGTAACAAGCTTGATTATTCATTGAAAAGGTGCAATGAATGAGTAGTTTTGGTCAATCTTGTCAAAAAATTGAAATGTCGTAATATCTCCCACTTGGTTAGGATTCTACTTTTTGAGTAAATTTTTTTCTGTAAAGACATCATGTTTTGTATTGGAAAACAAATTTTTGGCTTTCTCAAATTATTGACCATCGGCCGTGCACAGGAGTAATCAATACGTGAAAAAATAAGAACAGTATAGACTATACATCTCTGCAACTAATGTTCGATTTGTATTATGATGTGAGTTCTCAAGAATAGAGTTTCATCAAATATCTCTTCGTAACTTTTTACTGAAACGAAATGAAATGATACTTGTGGATTTCATACCATTTTTCTATTGTTCTTCGTTACAATATTGATAGCAGAATATTAGTTATTCATTCGTTTGGTTAACCAACTATCGAGATCCGCATGTCCAAAAATGAGTTTTTACCTGCTCACTGAATTTGCATTATATTTCCTGGAGCTGCTCACAATTTTTCCCTTTTAAAATGATTCAAGAATATTTTGAAATCCATACTCAAATTCCTTTCTCTCGTGAAAAATACTGAAAATGAAATATTTTCATGTAATAAGCTCTCGCGCATACCATCAGTTCGGGTGAACCTTTGTCTTGAAAATAAAATTGAGATTTCAATTATCAGGTTCGAGCGAATATACTGAAAATGTTTGAATTCCACGTTTCAAATTGTCGCAGTGCAATCATATACTCTATCGCCGCATTTCTTATTCACAAATGAGTTGTCTTTTGTTTTTGACTCTGTAATTTTGGAATTTAATTTCATAATACAACTGATGAATCAAATATTTCGAGGCTTGATGAACTCATACAACTATCTGAATACGTTCATTCGCAATTAGATTTCAATTAAATGGTAAAATCAGAGCCTAATCAGAGACTGATTGAAGCAATAATTATATCCTCTCCTTAATTTATTCATATTCTCAAAATGATCGTGTAATTGTATTACATTGATTATAATCAACGTTTCTTCAAACTTGAAATAATGATGAATTTTACACTGAATGAATGATAGCTCTTGAATTATTAGTCCACGTTTCCAACTTGAATCTATTTACTTTATTAATGCTGCCCTAGTTGTACAGTCTGAGTATAGTATAGTATTACCTCGAAAATTGGAATAGCTCAAATTAATTTTAAAACATATTCTCATTCTACATATCTTTTCTAAAAACTCGTTTTTTCATGGACTATACTGAAAACGAATTTTCTAGCACTCGTCCGCGAAGAAGCCCGCCCTCCCTCAATACAGAATCATATTTTTGATTTGTTATTCCCCGTGAACCATAGAATGAGAAAAACATGAAAATCTTTGAATATCCCAAAAATCACCCTGATACAAGATACCAACAAAAACTAATTATAACCTTAAATTTTGTTAAATTCCAGTTAAACCGGAGCAGCCACTGGAGTTCGACTGTGTTTCACAAAATTGGGAAAATCTAACATGCTCATGGCAGCCACCACCAAATTTTGTAGACACCAGTTATATAATATCTTTCAAGTTGCCAGGAAGAGCCGGTGGAAGAATGGTTTTACCTTGTCCTAGTGAACAAAAAGGAAAATCTCGCAACAGTTGTTTCTGGGACTTTACGACAAATCCAATTTATAGGCAACCCTATGAATATTACACATTTTTCTTACAAGGAGAAAATGTGTTGGGAAATTGGAGTGGATCGTACAAGTTTCATCACTTTGCTAATGGTAAGTTGATGTTTGTTGCTTTTGAATTTTTGATTTCAATTTCCTTTGAATCACAGTAAGCATGATCCCGAGTATAGTTACAGATTCTATTTCGAAATTGCATTTTGGGAGTTCGGAGAGGGATGGAAAGTTTTGTCAATGGGCTGTTATTTTCTTTACAGTCGCATAGAGTTATACAATTTTGTCATCAGTGTCGAGTGCACTAGTTTAGAACTTTTGATCAAAATTCCTCGACGTTTTACTATTCTCGGTGCAATTTGGCGTACTTTCATCAGTTGGCTGTATTCTGAATGAATATTGTTTCTGACCTGACTTTAAGGCCATGACAAACCCAACCCTCACCGATTTCGCAAGAAAAATAGAAGAGTAATTTTCTCAACAATAAAAAAAAGAAGAAGAAGAAGATATCTCAAAGAAGAGTCTGCAACATATATATTGGAAATAATTATTTAAACAAAGTATCGAGTTGATTGAAATAAGAAATTCGCGAAAATCGTGAGGATAGCAGAACATGATAATCGACATTTATGTAGTCTTCGCGATTCAAGAAGAATGACTCATCTGATTAACCCTTTTCTTTTTTGAAAAGGCGATCACAGAATATAATTTGTTGCAGCCGCTCTTTTTGGAAATGGCTTTGAAAATTTCATAAAGTTACCATATCAATCCACATTCAAATGCTCAATCGGCAAAGATGTACTTTTTCATGTTCTTGACAACTTTCTGATAAAACCATAGTTGCACTAGTACATTTGACAGCCTGCTATTTTATATTCCGAAAATTGAACTCCGGACATGGCCGAGGGCATGGCAAAGTTTTGAATGACTATCACCCAGCTTACCATCATAAGTCGCAGTATTTTGTCAATTCGTACACCTCAACTCTCATTTACATACCTACCCTAAACATTTTTACGTATTATTGTTGAATATATGTGTATGTGAGTTGACAAATTCTCATTGTAAAAGATTTCTATCGAACGCTGCAAAACTGCTAATTCATCGGTTTACCTTTGCTACTTTCAAAAACTCTTCTACCTATACCACCCACGCAAAAAAAAAGAACACACTAACGGTATTTTTCTTTCGACTTGATGTATTTAGTATTAGTCAAGTCATCTCTCGGTACTAATCAAATTTGCAAACATCAGTAGAGAGTGGGTGAACCAGTTTTGACGAACACTAAATCCACATGTTGAATGACAACCACACATGGACATACATATATACATCAAAAACACATTCGTAATTCTTTATACATCGAAGACAAATTTTTTCTCGAGACAGTGTTTGACCACAATTTGCTCATTATAATTCGGGTCACATCTCGTCCATCGCTAAAAACCAGTTGTTACAAATCAAATTTTTCGTTTCTTTTTCATCAGACTGCTACCGTCGAAACGAGACGTTTGATTTATCAATAAACATACGTCACTTATTTTTGAGTTATCACACAGTCAATCCTTTTATTCAAGTTTCTTTCTCATACACACACTTGTATATGTAAAGCCATTTATATATGAGTCTGTATTATTATTTTATTATATGGTCCGATCGGAGGTAAGAAAATCATAGGTTGGCAGTGATGCTACATTTATATAGTATTCATAAGTCAAATAGAAAGAAAAAAAGTTCGCGCTCCCATTGTATCGCATTTATTATTGCTTACTTATATACCCCAGACACTCGTATAAGCAACAAATGTCTTATGTACATTTATATATACTACATATGGTGTCTTTGCACTCGTTGAATTGTCGATGGATAAAAAATTTAAGCATCGAAATTCCTTTCGAGCCACTGGACGTTCTATACACACATATATAGATATATCTATCTGTGATGAATAAGAGAAAGATGAATTAAAAAAAAGTTGACAAGGTACTAAATTTGATTGCTCGTTTGATTTTCAGTTATACCAGCAAGGCCTACCAACCTGACAGTCGTCAACAAAACAACAAATAGTGCATTGCTACATTGGAGCGTATCTTTTCCAATGCAGAACTTTCCTGCTGGACTTCATCACAAAGTTGAACATCAAAATCAGTGGGATCGCAGAGATGCGTGGAAGGTAATTATGTTGCGATTTTGATGTATTGTGAATTGTTTTTTTTTTCAAGTGTTTGTATGGGTGAATTTGATTCTGTTTGTGGGTGCTAGTCGTGTAGTCGTGAAGTTTGTGAATCCAATTAATCTACTTACGAAATATTTATTTTATCGAGTTTTTTTTAGCTGTGGAAATTGAAATTACTTTTTATGTAAAATTGATGGTAAAATTCTTAGAGTTTGAAACTATTTGATTGTCAACGTGTATGTACACACTTGCTGGATACGAATTTTGAACAAATTTGGCGAAATTCTTTAGTCCTTACACTGCCGTTGAGAATTTTGAAACTCTATTTCGATTCTAAAAGGATAAGGATGAGGTTTTGATGATTTCATTAAAGAACACCACAAATGGTTAGATTTGAATCTAAAAATTAGCCCAAGGACTAACAACTTTTTTATATTTGTTCAGAATTTGTGTCCAACGAATGTACATACTATTTTCTTTTGAACCAACGCAACCTCGGATTTATTTCTTCTTTATTCGATAATCTATGTATATTATGGGAAGTGGGTAGCCAATGCGTCCCTCACGGCAACTTTTCACATCATTTTGGGATGTAAATTGACATTGAGCAATTACTCACACATGTTCCTTTAAATGAGAAACAGAAATTACATACTGCGATTTCTCGATGGCTAAAATTACTGGAAAAAAATCGTGACATCAATTTCTTTCAGACATCCTCATCATGAATTTTTTTAATAATTTGGAATTCATTATTCGAATGCTTTCCATACTTCACTTCCCATGCATTTTACATTGAAGTAGTTCCACAGCTGTGACGTCGATCTCCGTGAAAACTGTTCATTTCCATTACTAAATTTGAAAAATCACAAGCATTTTTAAAACTTTGAGAGTTTTCAAAAAATCCGGTATATTATAACACATTTGAAAATTGAGATTTTACGGGTGCGCAGATCTTATTAGTTTGCAACAACGACAGATATATCATTTTCATAATCATGTAACCACTCGACTGATACCTGATGATGTACATATAACATACATAGTTTCATTACGAATGAACATTCACGATATGTCGTTACGATGCTCGAGCTTTGTAAGTTGAAGTCGTATAGAGTACATATATCAGTAATGTGCAACAGAGAAGGAATGGAAAGAAAATACATGCAATACATCACGATTATCCCTTTCAATCGGATTCGATTGGAGATTCAATCCTGTCTATGGGTATCGGATTACCTGATACTCTTCATCGACCAATACCTATATCTATCATACATACGTTCGATGTGTATATTGAATAAGAACATGTGTATTACCGACCGATACAATGTATATTCCAATCTAGAATTTATATTCAAATCTGTTTTATTTTTGCACATGAATTTTCAATCAATGAATCGAAAATTTATAAATTCTATACTAGAGAAATTTTGAGGATAGATATTCGTTAGAATTTATTTCAGCAGCTATACTGAATTTTTCATTAATAAAAATTCGAAATGGTTCCTCTTTTTTTTCAATCAATTAAGGATTATCGAATTTTGAGAAAATTTCAGATACAAGTAACCAAGCAACGTAGCAGCATTTTTTAATTCCTCGTGTCCAGATTGCTTGTGCCATCTTAAAGAAAGAAAAAAAAAAAAATCGAACAAACCAAATTGTAACCACTTTCAAAATTCTCAGTGTGACACAATAAACAATAATTGCCAATCGTCGCAACTATCTATACTAAAAACCAATATTGCAGCAGCCAGTCAGCAGCCTGCTTCTCAAGTATTTTATTCGCAATCACTTGACAAGATGTTCAACAACCTGCACATACTACTACTACTACTACTACTACTACTACTACTACTACTACTCGATACACATCGACCGCTATATACACGATATAGATATACTTCTGTACATCAGGCTCTCCCACATTCCAATACTATACAGATCAACCAATCGTAGTTATATATGTCGTAGGCGAATAGGATTCTCAGGCGGTTAGGATTCGACGCGCGAGAGCGTGTAAGAAGCATCTTAGAAATTGTTTAAAAAGAGGTTTTGCATTAAACACTAACCCATCCCTCTTGTAACCGATCGCCGAGGAGATAACAGTACTGTCATCTCCTCGGAGTCAATAACAAGAGGGATGGTTTAGTGTTGCATAAATAATCAATTTGTAAGCAGTAGTGCGTGAATCCTATTGGCCGGCGGATAGCTATGCGCCGCGGAAGATAGCTATCCGGCTGAGAATCCTATTCGCCTACGACATATACATAGCTTTGAAAATCGTAGAAACTCTTACCACGAATGCATACCTATCCTGGCTCTCTCTTACTTACATCTACTCTATACAGTTGTCGGTGCAATAATTGCGCGTTCCGTTTCTCGCGTCTAAAGAAGATAAGTATCTAACACGTATATGTCTATACGGTATTTTATAAGCTTCCGTATAAAATCGTGAGTCGGTTTTACTCAAAACTTGAATTTTGCCAATTAAAATGAATCTCTTCATTTACTTTAGATTTATATACTTATAAGTACATTTTGTAACGAGGAGTGTATTGATGTAGTTTGGGGAGATATTTAGTCGTTTGGAATTGAAGGAATTTGAAAATTAGACGTTTTATATAGGCTATTATTCAATTTTCACGTGAGATCGATGGAATTTAAATTGATGAATGGTAATTGAAACCTGTAATAAAAACGGATCGAAGTATTATTGTAATTGTTTTGTAGAGTAGCCGAGTGATATGAGAAAAGCTCCAAAATTTTTTAATATCTGCTCTACGAGTGCCTCGGATTTCTATATACAAATACGGTTCTTCCAACTGGAATACATTGGTCCTTACGGAACCCGGATGAATCCTTTTTAGTTTTTTTTAGTTTCTGATATTGGAAACCCTTTTGTGCAGCGAGCGATTTCTCAGTGCAATATCATTTTTACTCATAGTAAACGGTATTGCTGTAAACGCATATCTACTGTCAGTGAAGACTGTAAAAGGAAAAGAGTAGATTCAGAAGAATATTTTTAATAGGATTGGCACATCAAAATGAGCTCTACGTATCAACTCTTTTGATTCTTTTTTCCTTTCATACTGTGCGAAATCAGATGAAATTTATGCAAATATTTGTCAACACGCTTTGAATCTTGAATTATTTTTTCATCAAAGAATTCTTTCGAATTATGCATTTTCATTCACGGGAATTTCTCTTTTGAAAAGGATTTAAAACAACGGATTGTCGCTGCTGCTCAGTTATACTAGCAGTGTAAATAAGATAGAACTGTACGAATTTGATTAGCTTTGGTGAATTTTCATGCCAATTCTTCTCTCCTCTCATCACTATGAACAATTATGTTTTAAAGTAATTAATTATCTTTTCATAATGGTAGAACTTTTTAATCAAAAACATGATGAAATTTTTCGCTCGTTAGTGTATTCTACTCCAATTTTTTCTGAATTCTCATAAATACTCTGTTTGCCATTTTTTTGCATGCCCATACGTCTCTACTTAGAATCTAAACATATATTATCCGCAAATAAAGAAGAGACGCGAAATGAAATTATAGTTTTAGGGTAAAATTATTTCTCATGTTCGTAGAAATTCTTGAATAACAATAATTTGAGCTAAAAACTGTTGAATTTCAACTTTGAATTTCTCAAAATTTAATAAATTATGCATAAGGACCTGTTGATGAGAACGAATGAGATATGATTTGGTTATGATTAATCTGTAGCCATTGTTATGTTTGAACAAATGATGGAAGACATTAGTAATCCCTTGCAAATCGTATTCTCAAAAATAAACCTTTTAGTCGAATATTTAATGGAAATGGATAAATGTTTGTTTTCGTTATGATATAAGTATTCAAATTCAGGAATGTCCTGTATAAAATCCCAGTGAAAATCATTTTTTCACGAATAACGCATTTCAATAATTTGCCATTTTCCGAAACGTCGCTGTGATATTATTCAACAATGAGCAACTAGATCAATTTATACATCCTCACTACTTCATCAAAGATTAATATACTGATTCAATCCTAAAAATTTTATTCTCGGTGTACTTCCATCAAAGAATCATTCATCTATAAGAAGCTACTTGACGCTTTTTTGGCTTAATTTGACTTCAAAGTTTGGTAGCCAAATCGACATGAAATACCTCAAGGACCAACTTAGATTACTCGGCCCCACTACATCCAGTTGAACGAGAAAAAGCCTCTGATATACCATTTTTTTCACCACCACTGATTGCAAAATTTCGAAGAGTCTCCCACGTGGAATCGATCAATAAAATATATTGCCCACAAGTGTCACCCTAGAGACAGTAATTTTCATATCAATCGTTATCAATGCAAGCCAAACCATCTGTCGTATTCATAACTAACATTAATTCATCATTTCACGTCATGTCATTTTACAGGTGATACAAATAACGGATGACATTCACACGGCAAAGAGATATTTTAACTTGACGGAACTCCGATACGCCAACGCAATTTACGATGTGAGAGTCTTCATCAAGAGTGCCGCTGCAGTTGGAGAAGACAAGTGGAGCAACTTTAGTGATATCACTTTCCGGACACTACCTACAGGTGCATCATTTTCTTTACTCACTATATGTAATACTATACATCTTAAATACTACTGTTGTCTGCCGTTATACATATCTCTCAAACTTTTCCAACGTAAAACGGTGAATTTACTTCACGTGTCTTAGCACTCGAGTAACTCGTTCATCACTTATTCATTTTCTTGGTTCTCCCACGAATTCTTTCATAGCTGTTCATTTACTCTTACCATATCCTTATTCTTTTAGAAAGTTTAGCGTTCGTTGGTCGATATTTTTTTCGAGGTATTGTCGGGAATTTTAGGTCAAAGCATGTAAAAATAGCAATTAACCACTTGAACTCAATTAATGTATCCTAGAAGTTTGAATTTTTGTCAAATTTTGATAGACAGTACTGAAGAAGAAAAAATATTTGCATAAGTACTAAAGTACTTCAATTTTCTGATTAAGAGTGTTGGAAGAATTTTTTTTTAGTTCCAGCTCAGCGATGCAAATTGATTAATTGCATCCATTGGTTCTGTCTTTCATTAAAATTCAAAAGTCGTTGAGTCACTTCTAAATTTCATTTGAGTCAATGGTTTCTGATTGATTGCAATATTTTTGAAAATGTCAGGAAATGTCCCTTGTAAATTATTAATGATCTCTCAAATTACTGATTGGGATTGACAAACATTTGAAGTGTTATTATGGTTTTGGTACTACTTGAATCAATTCAGCAATTTTGAGCTGGGTCTTACTCATCTAATGCATCCAATACTCACCATATCAATATTCAAGACTGCTTCAAGATCTTATCGTACTTCTGTGACTTGATTATCTTCACTTTCTGGTTTTTGATCATTATCAGCCTGTTTTTGAACATTCTGATCAATATTTTTGATCCCAGAAAGAACTCTGTAAAGATCGAAAAATAAAAACCAAAACAGAGGAATACACAAAATTATATAAAAATTACCTTTCAATAGTTGTAATATGATTGAAATCATAAATTACAGTAATCTGAACTGAGTTAATGAAAATAGATCTCAATCTCCCACCTATTCTAACAAAGACGAAGCGCAGTTGAAAAATTTTCAATACAATGTCCCTCTTGCAACACTGTTATTTTATTTACTAAAGATTTGATTTGAATTATTTGATACTAACCTACATTTATGATATTTACAGTGCCAGGCCAGGCTCCACGTACAGATGTGGGTAGTTTCCAGATCGATGGGCTCCAGAACAATCGCGAAGTATACCTATACTGGCAAACGATTCCAGATTATTTGGAGAATGGCGAAGGATTTGCTTACGTCGTGAGCCTTGTCGAAGAAAATGGCAGGCGACTGTATCTCGAACCAAGTGAAATTACTCGCAGTTATGCAAAATTCCGTGGGCTCTCGTATACCAGCAGTTATAAGTTTGAAATTGTTGCGAGTAATGAGGTTGGGGTATTAGAGCAGCCAGCTACGATATTCGTGCCAAGTCTCCAAACGAGTAAGTATCTTGAATTTCATCTCATTTTCCATCTTTCGTACTCTTCTGATCTGAAGTCGTGGTATTTTTGGATTACCTTTGTACAGAATTGAAATTTGTTAGATTAATTACTCTTTTGCGTCTCTTCAAAGGCTTCTGTTTATATTTTACTCATCAAAGTTAATATTATTAAAGAACAAGGTATATGGATGTGATTTTCCGAGCAATATTACTAACTATTTTCCATATAATTTTTTGAGAAGCTACCACTTGGTTCACTCATCAGTGTGATAGAGTCAGCATTGTCACAGAGATTCATTTTCTCCTCAATCCGAGCATAAGTGAAATTATGCACAGTACTTATACTCTTCTTACATAATAATATTTTTGTTATTTCAGTTCCCAAAGAACCGACTGCTTTTACAAAAATTGCCTTCGATGATGGATTGTACGAGCTGTCATGGAAGCCACCGGTTGTCGGATCTAAAGATATCACCGATTACACGATCTTTTGGTGTCAGAACGATCGCGATTGGCCTTATCAGTGCAGCGTAAGTACCTGCGAGTTGCATCCTCAACGATTTCATTCATTATTTTCAAAGTTTTTCAAGTTTATCTTGATCGATAACTATTCATTTTTATTCATAGAAAAATTTGATTTATCAATCTAAATAACTTGACTATTTTTTCAGGGTTACCTCGACTGGGTGCACGTATCAAAATCGACGCGCATGCACAACATAACAGTGCCGGATCCAACCAAAGTTTATCAATTTGCAATTTCGGCTAACACTGCACGAGGTAGTAGCGGAATGATGTGGGCATCTTGTACTGTTATTCACAACAAGGTCGAAGGCAAGATGAGATCTGTATGGAGAAACAATTTCGATGCAACTTCCATTGAAGTTGGATGGAAACTTGATTGCTCGGATCGTATTGGATTTGTTGAGGGTTTCAAGATCTACTATTGCCCGATTGTCTCGCCTCACAATAGCACTTGCCGAGAGCCTAAGCTTAATACTACTATCAAGGCAGACTTAAATACTATCCGGGGGACGATTACAGGACTCAAACCTTACACGACGTATATGATCTCCGTCGCGGTTCTCACGAAGGTGCGTTGACTCTCTAAATTATTGTGTGGAAACAAAAAATGTTGGTAGAAAAGGATTAAAATAAGCTCTGTGATGATCATACGGAAGAGGAGCTCGAACTCAAACGAAAAGACAATCTTGAACGAATTGAGGAGTATTTTGTTGCTTCCTGATCGTCTTTGTTGTTTCCTAACTTTTCTCGAAAAAATTTTGAGAAATCTTGAATCCGAATAGTAACGCAAATTCTAAGAATCTTTTAGAATCAGTGTTACTTGCAATAACCACAATGTTTCAAAAACTCTTGAAGACACTGGGTATTTCAACCAGTGTCAGTATCAATCCAATATATCTCGCGATACCCTCTCAAGAGGATGCGAACTACTGTACATCTTTCAAAAATGATCATTTGATTCATGATATATTATGCCATGTCACTGTTCCGTAGAAAATGCATCTTTTTTTCTATGTCTATCTCTGTTTGATTATCAAAAATTTTACCATTCATTTTGAAAGAATCAGATCGTTACCTCTTATCATGTGAGAATCAGATCGTTATCTTCAATTATGTGATCAAGATCATATTGAACCATTTCCATATTGCAAAGAGTGTCTTCTACCGATGTTTGATAACATTGATATTTATTATGATTATTTGAGAAGTGATCACGTGTGAGTTAAAACGTGATTGAACGATGTCTTGAAGGTAACATTTTATAGTATCGTACAAATTGAGGCTCGCTTCTTGATTTCTACGATTTTCCTTTGCATAAAACTTTCAGCGAATAGTGAATGACGAGCATAGGAAGAGACTGAATGCTGGGTATATTAATTGATGAAATCTTATCAATTATTATGATTTGCAGAGTGGTGAGAGTCAGCAGAGCGATCCGCTATTTGTGACAACTTTAGAGGGCCCTCCGAGCTATCCTTACGACGTTATAATCAGTGACGTCACCAATAGCACTATGTACATCGAATGGAAAAGACCAGTGGAGAAGAACGGAGTTATTAATGAATACGAAGTGTATTACAATAATGTGAAGAAGATTGTGAATGAAATTGAGGGTTCTGAGCCAAACGTAACGTTAACAGGACTGATTCCTCACGAAGAGTATGAAATTCGCGTAGCTGCTTGCACTGTGAAGTGCAGCGAAAAATCAGAGCCGGTCTACGCTTCCACCAAAATTGGAGTGCCTGGTGAAATACAGAGCCCTGGTTTCACATTCGTCAACTCGAGCCAGGTCAAGGTTACATGGCATAGACCGCTCTTGAGTGCCGGAAACCTCGACTACTATCAAATTAAAGATAGCGACGGAAAGATACAGAATACCACTGCAAACTGTAAGTATTTTCCTTTGCCAAGGTACAACGTATCGAGAATATTGAATGATTAAATTAACGATTGCATGATTGTTTTTGCAGTTACGTACATATCGATACCCGATTGCAAAGCTGATGGTGCAGAAAGATTGTACAGATTTCATGTTAGAGCCGTCAATATTGCGCCAAACAACGAGCACTTGTTTGGCAATTGGTCCGACACTGGCGAGAGTAACTGTTACAGCACTGGTAAGTTGATAGTCTCTTTTCTTTTTATGGCGACAATCCAAATAGTGATGCTAATCTTCATTCTTGTTTCAAACTCTACTTAGGTCCGTCGTATCGAGTATGGGTTGTTATCTGGGTCATTGGAAGCATATGCGGCATCGCTTTCGTTTTTTGCGTAGCGTACTCCTCCAAGAGGTAGAAGAACTTCTTAGCTCTACAAATTTCTCTTGAAACACTTTTTTCGGAAATTTTTTAATCTCATCGTTATTTTCTTACAGGATCTGGATGAAGTGCAAGGCTATGCAAGATGTTGAAGTCAAGTTACCACCTGGACTAGCACCCAATATGGTAAGAATCAAACTTTGTTACTATTTTATTATGATCTTGATGACCTTGCGAACATATCTAATTACCAATTCTTTTTTACAGAAACTACTTCAAAAATCGGGCGAGCAACACCAGCGTCAATCATCGGCAGACTCTAGTGGCTGCTCCAGCGGTCAAGAATCGGTAACTTCATCGCTCACCTCAGATTCTCAGGTATCTTCAGACAGCGGAGCTGATGTTGATCCTGTACTCTCGAGCCAAAAACAGCTAGTTCTTAATGCTGCTTCGGGAGCTGGAAGCAATCACACAGCTCAAGGTAGTGGTGGTGGTACAGGTGGTACAGCGTGGGAATCATCGAGTCTCAGGCAACGCAATGTGTCCGGAAGCTCGTTTAGGCCTGGAATTCATCAGCCGATGGAACCAGCAGGCTGGGGTGATCCATACGTCAAGGTCGCCAAGAGCTCGGGAGAACTTATTGCACCAGATTCGCTGTCTATTGCTCGATCGACACCGAATCTTAATGAAAGCGCCGGTTTTGCTGGATCACATCAAACGTGGTCCTCCACTGGTAAGATCTCGTGCTTCTAATTCGAAAAACTATTGTATTTTAGCTTTGTTTGAATGTTTGTCTTCATTTTTGTTCCGTGTAAACCGAGGGGCTGATCTAATTGAATTGTTCTGATGATTTTCCGGTTTCTCAGGGATTCTTTCACCTTTACTTCTATTTGTCTCTCTTATTCCTACATTATCTGCATTTATTATTCGTTCATTGGATCCAAGGATTGTGAAAAAATCGCCTCGCTTCCATGCAGTTAAGATCATGAACTGATACTTTGCTCATCATTACTCAATGCTTTGCCGAGCTTCTATGTCAAAAATCTTGATACCTATTTCATTAAATAGTGATGAAACTTACTGTAGGGCATGGCTCGTAAATTGTATGTCTCTAGTGATATCGATATATTATCTACATTTGTATCAATTTGGATTTCCAATTTACAGGTTACATTAGTATGCCGTCGTCTGAAGAGCTATCGAGTAATCCCAGTCCAGTTCCCAAAGAAATTTTGAACCCAACCAGCTACTGCATCGTTGGCGTGACTTCCGGCGTATCTCCATCCCGTTCCGGATCCGAGGAAGAGGCTATGTCATTGACTAGACCAGAGTTGGATGCCATGGGCAAATCTACGACGAATCCGTACGTGAGCCTAGCTTCTTTTGAACCAAAATCAAAGGTAAGCATACGCAATAATTCTTCACACTTCCTTCGTTACTTCATCCATTTACATTGTAAAACTATCTTAACACCAAGAATTTTCTATCACAGGACAACACTAAACGAGCCCTGGATGCATTACGAGTATTCAACGATCTGAACTTTGGCAAGCCAACGTTACAACATTTAGATGTCAAGACGTCGACGCCAACACGGCCTTATGTGCAAACGGGTTCTATAGAGACTACGCGAAAGTCTCAGCACCAGCCCAATTTCTTTGCGCAGGCTTGTCTCGCCGAAGAATTGAGCAGTAAGCTTTCGCCTCAAATACCGGAATCGAAACCGTATGTCACGGTTGCCTCACTTACCGAAACGAGGAAACTACCACCGCCCATGTCTTCGACGACGTCAATGATATCATCGCCAATGCCACTGCCGTTGCCAGTGAAACTCTCGAACGATCATTTACAACAGCAGTCGTCGCTAGCGAGTAAAGGATACATACCCGTGAGCTCGTTCATGGCAGAGTCTAAGCCTATGCTCGTACCGACGTGTCTTGATACGACTGCGTGCAAAGAAAGTCAACGAGATATGAGGTGAGTGTTAATCACATTTATTTCATTATCTTCAAGTTTCGAATAATCAGTCTAAATGAAGTGCGTGCAGAAGATTCCTAGGATATTACCATTACAGACTAGGTATCAATGCAAAATTCATTCTTGTCAATTAAATCTGATAGTAGATACTATTCTTTTCTAGCAAGTGTCGTTCTAGAGAAAGTCACACTATTGCTTCTCACTATGACTAATCGGTCTCAGTTTACAGTAATGTAAATTTATCATCTACCTATATCTCAACTCTCGTGCTCTGCGATTCTCAAGGAATCGGCACTTCTCTATGATTAAATCAAAGACTAAGGGTGTTAATACCAATAAAGCCGCTTACGAAGAATCACTTAGCACTATAAAAAACTCAATATTTAATAGAATTTTGTTTCCACAGATTGTATCCATCCCTCGATTCGGAGTCACGGAGAAAAGATGTGCGAGATATGGTTTCGCATGACGATGACGACGACAATACGTCGTCGATAACGAGCAGTTGTACAACGGCGTCGACGATACCTAGTTTCGGTCTAAACATGGTTCAAACGACGCTTGATCAAGAGCAGCCTAAAACCAAGAACAGCTCCGGTTACGTGAGCTTACCAGATCAAAAAACCGGCCCGTGGTCCGGCAAGCCTCAACCCGTTGCAAAGTCGGACGAGCAGTACAGCAAGGTGACAGTAGTGCCGCGTACCGCGCACTGAACGCAAAATTAGTGTGTGTTATTTGACACCAAGACTATCTCTACCTCTCGACTTTACACTTGTGCAGAGTATAGCATCTGTACACAGTCGTGTCGATATTGTGCAACAAACTTTTCTGCCATAAATTAATGAACGTGTTGCGAAGGCGCCAATCGTACGGTGCCCGGGCCATTGCAATCATTCGCTCTTATCGGGCTTTGAGTGAAACACTGTTTTAATCGAGTGAGGCGTGCGAGACGTCTAATCTTGCAGACACCGGACCGATCATCATCATTTTCATCATAATCATCATCTTCATCATTATTATCATCATTATCACGGATATCTTCATTGTAATCATCATCACCTTTGTGCCTGTTTATTCCTTTTGTATGATTATTGCGTCCGAGATCGAGGCAGGAAGCCTCGCTGCTTCAGATGACGATTATAGAAGCTGTAAGTCTAAGATTTATATATATATATAGCGTATATTGGAGCATGTATTATTCTATTTGAATTATTTATTGTTCCCTCGCTCGAGCTTGGGATCGCGGAGCTCGTTTGCGGCATTTCTACTCAGTATAGAGAATAGAATATTTTTTACAAGTTGTACATATACTGTAGGATACTTCTTACGTTATCGAACTCTTGTCGCTTGTCAAAGTAAAGTGAATTTACTTGGGTTGTCGGAGTGTCTTATCATAAAAACGATTGAAAATTTCTTCAATATTTTACTATTGATGAATCAGAGTATGATCAAGTTGGTGAATTTGAATTTGTATCTCTTATTTGTGCCGGGTGCGTTTCATTTACGGGAACTTCCGGAATCCAATCTGTAGCATCACTACAACGAAACTTAATCGCGCTAAAATGCGATCGACTTTTCCAATGAAGAATTAAGTACATGAATCTATCATCGCATAACTCTCTTTTTCAACTAAAGTTCTTTGAACTGATATCACATTTGTGCCTGTTTTTTGTACAATTATTTAGCCCAAGATTGAGATAATAGTCTCGTAGGATTAAATGACGATCGTGAAAGCTACAAGAGATTTTGATTTATATGATATTTATTGAAGCATGTATCACCATTCAATTCAAATTATTGTTCTCATTGAAACTCATTTGGAGATAGAGTATTTTTTACAAAATGTACATACACACAGATACTTCTTATGTTGTCAAACTTGTCGTTTGTGAAAATAAAGTAGATTCACTGGGTATCAGAGTGTCTTATGAAAATATTTCAAAATTACCTCGATGTTGATGAAGCGGCCTATCACGCCGTTGTATCTCAATGTATACTTTCGATTTATGCCAATCGCAATTCTATATTGAGAACTGCCCGGATTCATCTTCTAGTGCCTCAACAACGAACTCAAGTCTACTTATTCGCCCAAATGTTCTTTCACCTCGTTCAATTTCAAAATCACGCTGCTGTCCCGGATAAAAATTGAAGATGATCTTTAGCAGTATCATACAATTGAACTTTTTGATTATGCCTCAGTCTGTAATTTCAGCTACAAGGGTTAGTGAATGATTTTGATGCATCAAAGTTCTGAATTAACCGCAACCTTAGATGCTATTTCATGAATTTGGGAGTTTCCAAAACAAAAATGCGATGTGAATGTATATAACAGTCTTTTTCGACTTTGTGTATCACAATTAGTGAATAAGCACTGATAAATAAGGAAGATGTATGTTATATATAAGGCCACTACGTGTGCGCTGATATTGGGAAAAAATTATTTCGTAAAGTTTAAGAAATGTTGATTCGAGTAAAAACATATCTAAAATCAGTGAATGCTCGTAGAGTTTTTTGTAACAATCGGAGTACAAATTGATTTTTACTGATTCAAATGTCTAAGTGACTAATGTTGATGATGAAAAATTTCTTTGGGTTAGGACTCTATTTTATTCTCTACCCAGTGACGAGAAAGGAGAATCCGAACCATTCCTTTTTTTGGAAAATTTTTCCCAGATACAATTGCATACATTTTGATCGTTTGCCTGTCTTAAGCTATCTGTAGATCGAATCGAAGACTAACTATTCACTGTGTACTGATAATGAATCTATAACTTTGATATGTGTATTTCTCTGTCGACTTTTGCGATAAGAATCCATCCATAGCTTAGTCTCATTACATAAAAATTTTTACTCGGTTATTTCAAAAATTTCTGAGAATTTTATTTAAACTCGTCTTCATTTGTAAAAAGCCATGGACCAGGAGAATTGATCTGACTGAGATACACTGGTATTCATAGTCGTGCGTAAACCAAGAGTTAGACACGACTATGAATACCAGAGTTAGTTTGATTAGATTTTTTGTAAAAGTCTTGAGGTTTATTCAATGATGGTGAAAGAAATCTTCAGTTTTTAATCCTCACAATATTTTCAATCAACTTTTTAAAAATTACATCCATCAAACGCCGTCAATTATAGATTCAATTTTTTCAATGTAAGTCAATTTATCGTGTCTTCACTGATCGGAATGCCTTTGAGATTCTAGACACAGACAGGGTCTATGTTTTGTTGATTAATTATCTAACTACTTTCTTCTGTTTGTCGTACACTTTAATAAATGTAAAAAATGTGAAAAGGCTCAGCAGATTAAGGTTCTGAATCGAGCTTCATTATCTACCCAAAAGAATACGAGTGAAAAGTTATGCAACTTGGAAAATAACTGTATTAGTACCTAAAAGACAAGACTTGAACTCGGAAAGTGCAAGATCTACTTCCCTGTACAATGTAATGCGAGTGTATTCTTTTTCTTGTATGTTGTGTGTACAACAGTCTGATTACGATGGTTTATAGAATAAGAACTGTTAAGAAAGTAATCCAATGACAGACAAGATGAAGGAGATCGAATAAAACTGTTTGGATAAAATTTAAAACGACGTCTTTAATTCTGTGACCACTCGCACTACATCTCAATCAGCCTTCTCAAGCATTGCGAATCACTTAAAAGTTCTTTGACGACCGGATGACTACGCACCCCGCATGGTCAAAAAAACAATAGAAAATATTTTCAAGCTGCACCTATAAAACCTTTCCCGTATATTTGATCAATTATAATAATTATCTACAGAGGAAACTTACGTGTGTGTAACTTTGACACCATTTGTTATAACATCCAGATGGTGCTTCAAAACGTGAAACTTTTCAGTGAGAATTCTTAATTCATACACCTTCTAAGAGGTTTTCTTACACCAAGTACCCTTTGAAACGATATAACTTTCTCGCGTAATTTATGAATTCATCTCTCATTCGTAGATGTGAGAAGCTGGATTCATTTTTATCAAAACTTTATAGTCTGCGAGAGCTCCTGACTTTGTTTTCCTTTTTTTCTCGTAAATAAGCTCAGTACAGTCTTGATATCGAAGTAACTCACAATTACCATGAAATTGTGTCCAAAATCATGGCCTTTGTGCTCACGCGACGTGTATCATCAGTTATGCCTAGGGATTTTACCCTAAAGCACTGATCACTGAGAAATCTCCTGATGACTTGTAGTCCAGTTCTTTTGCAGTTTTACACGAATGACTTCAAAAAAGTGTAATACGACCAAGATAGATGCATAAGCTAGAAAACCAATAGATAGATTTTATAGTTCATGAAAATCATGAGTACATATAAAGAATAATTTTTTGTGCTATTGATTATAAAATTTTGGGCGAATCTGCTCAACAAAAATTTCTGAAAGAAATATGTCACGATTGAAGTTGGCCTCTGTGAATTAAAGAGAAATCAAATCTATAAGTAGTATTGTTAGTTTCATTGACTCGTGGTCTAATCAAATTTGAATATTTGAATCGCGATGAAATATTTTGAAAAATTTGTATGAAAAAATTCTAATCATTTACATTTACGAATTTAGTAGTTTTAAACTTATCCATTTTTTCCTTGTAAGTATTCAATTTGTGAATAATTTTAGAACATTATCAAACTTGGATCGTGATCTAAAACTGGAGAAGAATTGAGAAATAGAATTTCGAGAAAATTCTTGGAGGAGGCAAGCTCACAGTGACTATGACGAGAACAAAATTGCCTTTACATCTCTAGAACTCGACTGAATCATCATTGAAACGATATATTAGTAAGTAACTTTATGAATTTTTTAAAATCGTATTCCAGATTATTTTTATGATCTCAGAACCACCCAAGTTTGATCATGGATCCCATCTCGCAAACTTTTTGTATCGGTCGCACGGAAAATAAGGGATGCGTCTTCCCCTTCCAATTTCTGTTCATCATTTTACCTTTGTTTTGGAGTTGTCAATAAAAATACCAGTACTGTGTTTGATTTCACAATTCTTCTATAAGACGTAACACAGTTTAATAAGCTACCTAATGCACCAAACATGCTTTGTGAATATTTCTTTCTAACTGGAGTTCTTCACGATACGTGTAGAATCGATCTCATGAAACTACTCCAATCATTAACATCTTAAAAATTATCAGAAATCTCAAATGATCAATTATTATGAGCAGGGTGTAGAACAGTTTATGAATATTACCTACCCCAGTAACAAAGTTAATACGTTCGCGAAATTTGATGGGGATCGTCTTGTCTATTCCAAAAATAGAAAAATCTCGATTTGAAAAAGTACATACAATGTATTCTGTCATAGCATCATGAGAAGTGTGGAAAAGATAACATTAACATTAAAAAAATATCCTCCGACTCCGAACAGAGAATTTTTGCCTATATTATTTCGCAATGATACCCCGAAAAGAATAATTTATGTTCAACGTCACGGTTATCAAGCTGGTTGCGAGAGAAAAACTGTGGTCCAGAATAATCTTGGATAACGAGAGATATCTATATCGTCTTGTGAATTTCTTAATGTAAATTTTATTCATTCATCTTACCTCGGCAAAATTGGCCAAAGACAATTCTGACATTTTACCGCTAGTCAGAGTATAAGGCCTCTGTGATCGAAGCATTATTATCATAATGTATCTGCGCTCTTTCGGCTTCATTTGATACCATCTAGTAGAATATCTGAATAATAACGAAAAACAATTTTGTAAAAGTAAAGTCGAGATCAAATGTCCACTTTTTGGAAAGCTCACGATTGCAATTCCACAATCGAGGGCAAAATTACATAGACAGATAAAATTCTGGACTCGTCTAATTACTAGTACTAGTATCCTGCGAAGAATAGTTTTTCAAAGAGCATTGAATGGATGAGGAAAAGATTCATCAAATTATGTATTTTGGAAATCATTTCAATCCGAATTCCTTGTCTATTATCGACGCTGTTCATTGTAATTACTCACCCCTTATTACTATGAGAATCATGCTAGTGTTATATTCTTGCAAGATATTGTAGCCGTGACCCGACTTATAAACGATCGCGTGAAAGGAATTTTGTACATAGGTTGAACTCGAGGTTGAGGGTATCAAAAGTATGGAATCGTTTCCTGCAGTTGAAGCGCCCGGAAGTCTTTCCAAGCAACCTTTAGAATGAGCCTGATTGTAATTTCATCAAATCCAGAAGATTTCTTTAATATCAATTATATTTTTTTATCTATGAAATTTTCCGGGCATAATTGCTCCTTTACAGATGATTACATATGATTTATAAAATGAGTTAGAACGATTTAAATGAGTAGAAAAACTAAACTTAGGGAAAATAAATTTAAACGCATTTGTGCCAAGGGTTAGAGCTAGCAATGAACGGTATAGTGCAAACTCACAACGTGGTGATTAATCGAAAAAATAGACAAATTTGTTGTTTTGAGTTCTATACGAATAAGGGACCTGAACTGGCTTATGGATTCCTGATTCCTAATAATCTCTGGGACACTCCGGGAGGATATTCCAATAACGTTTCAACCCATGTGAAGCAGAAAAATATACATATATACTTTTGAGGACTTTTACATTATTTTACATCAAAATCGTGAATTATGACAGATTTTGCACTTTTGATACCTATAACCCGCACAAGACTACTTTCGCGCAATCGCTTGTAATTCGGGTCCAAAAAACCGTAAAGCAACGGGTAAAAAGAGATTTTGAAGGTCTTGAGAAGAACTAATACATTATCAAGCAAAATTTTTCACGGTAATAGCCTAATTTGCATAGAAATAAAGAACGAGTGATTAAAGTAGAAATTTTCACATTTTTGATCAAAATACATAATTTGATGGAACATTTCCTAATCTTTCGAACGCTCTTTGAAAAACAGTCTCGAAAACAGCTGTATCAAGGGCGTCGGAGCGTCGGAATAATCGCTGTATTAGTGATGGTTACCATGTTCCATTCTTTTGTAGGGTACTGTGTGTACATCGGAGATTTTTTCGTCTGTATCATTTTGTTATCATGACTCTCCTGATGCACTTTTAATTTTAAATTGCCGAAAAGACGGAAAAGTCCAAGTTACACTTTATTTATTATCTACCCGTTTTTTCTACCAACGAACTTTTGAGGCTGTATGTGATGCATTTACCGATAAAAATAGCGGACACACCTAATTCGACACGCTGTGCGGAAAAGTGTCTTTTTCACGCTTTTTCATCGTCTGTGCGGGAAAGACCCGTTTTTTTTCCCCACGCCGACGTTGAAAAAATTGTATTCGAATTTGACACTTGGGTGAGGTGGTTTCCGCTTCCGAGCGATGATTCCGACCCTCGCCAAGGCTCGGTCCGGAAAAACATCGCTCGGGCCGTGGAAACCAACATTCCCGCCCTTCATATCGAAATGTACTATTTCCGCACTGATTTTCTACTTTCTCGCGCAGAGTGTCCAAAAACACAGTTCGATACACGGGCGTAAAACCTATTTTTCCACCCTTGTATCGAAATGTACTATTCTGTACGAATCGAGCCAACGTCGATACAGTTGAGTACATTAACAAGTCCAGTTCTAATTGGATGATGACAATCATAAAAATATAGTAACATAGGTGTGAATATCATCCCGATGATATGACATTCACCTAGAATCATCTTCCTTCGTAAAAAGGTCACTGATCTTACTTTATTTCTTATATTCTCTCATTAATTTGTTCATGAAATCTTGCCTCTCTCTATTATTCAAACAATCACTTCCTATTTGGTCTCTGTTTTACAGTAGTTTGCACAGTAAACGTTGAGAGAAATTTTAAGTTTTGATGCAGCTTCGCATTTGGTACTGCAAGTAAGAGTCCCTAAATTCAATTACTAAGTGACCAAACTCTTGATAACTGTGTGATTTTGGGCTCAAATGGTAAGTGGTAAATCTAGTTTGAGTCAGCAAAAGGTTTTTGCATGCGAGTAGCGTAGAAACACATTACGTATCTCGTGTGGAAAACTTTTTTCTTCTTGAAAACCATACTGGACGTCACCAGCATGATTTCCACGAAGAAAAATGTTTTCCAGCACTCGATACGTAATAATATACTATTTAGTTAAATATTTCGGGAAACGTACGAATATGAAAATATACATCTCCGTCATAAGTCGGAAATATCGATGTTTCGGGAAAATTTGTAGAGGAATAATTAGATCTTTGAACGATCTACAAAAATGATCTTCACACTTTTCCTCGGACTGAGCCAAGGGAAATGCATCCCTTTCCGAGTTATTCTTCATCAAAATTATAATCGAATTGTTTATAACGGGTTCAAACTATTTTTCGAAGCAAATTGAGTCAATTTTGTACGAAAAGGTCTCTTAGTGTCTTTTCCTAAGCTTGATCGTTTTCGAGTGATGGAAATAGTGAGCTCTGCGATCTTCTACTCAGTGGTTACTCTCATTCATAGGGGCGGAAGTCACAAAATTTGCTATTTCCATTATTTAAAAACGACTAAACTCAGGAAAAAATATTAAGAGACCTTTTTTGTTCAAAACTGACTCCATTATCTGAGGAGAATAGTTTGAACTCGTTAGAAAACAGTTTGAGCGAGTTTATTTGGACAAATTCGATTATAATTTTGATGGAGAGTATCTCGGAAGGAATACATTTTCCGGAGAAAAGTGTGAAAAACATTTTCGGAGATCGTCCAAAGATCTACAAATTATTCCTCTACAAATTTTCTCGAACAGTCGATCTTTTCCGACTGACGACGAAAAAACCGAAAAAGATGTGGAAAAATGCATGTTTTTATTGTTTATTTATACGTTCCCCCAAATATTCAACCAAAAAACGTTTTGCTAACTCAAACTATTAGGTGTACCACCTGATGTTTGAGCCCAAAATTATGCGGTCATCGAGAGTTTGGTCACTTCCTCCTACAGGAAGCATCTTTTCGGGGCTTACTTGCAGTACTAATTCTGGGAAAGCGCGACGTCGATTTTCCAGACACACTCAATTCTACTCGCCATTTGCTCATTTCTGACGATTGAGCGATGAACAAGTTTTGCACGCAATTGGCCATCGATATTGATTCATTGATCAGGTAGCTGATATCAGCTTAACACGTTCGCTGCGGTGGGACCCACCGGTGGGTCCCGCCGCAGCGAACGTGTTAGATTTACAAAATTCAAGCTGATGTCAACTTTGTGGCACGAGGCCCCATGAAGTTGATGACATTAAGCGGGCTGGCAAATTTACACGGGATCATAAACGAGTGAGTCGGGACAGCGATTCTGATAACAATAAACGCGAGACCTACTCTAATATATATTTAAATTTACTTACGCAGATCTCGAGACCTGAGCACTTTCGTTGATTATTTCTTGCCCCAACCCATTGATGGACAAAATGAGAATGTTGAGACTAGTCAAGGATAGGGCCATCAGAAAGTTTTTTACTCCTTGAGAACCTACGTGAACGCACTGCGATTCGGAACAGGAAATGTGCAATAATGTTATATTTGTTACAAAAAAGCAGTCGAGGAACATTTTGCACGCAATGTGGGTACTTACGAAAAAATATCCCAACGCTAAGTTTATCACATAGGGAATCATGATTGAAATGAATAAAAGGTTGAATATCTTCTCCAACTCACTGTAGGCTCTGAAAAAATTCGTGATCCAATCATTCCCCCATCGAAAATGTACAGGTTATAATGAAAATATTCATATCATGTACCCAATAGCTTCATTGTGTAATATGATGATTTGCTTTAAACGCGCCAACAAGCCCTCTCGATCTTCCCGTTGTTCTACGGATAAGACTTCTTTTTGTCCATCTATTTCTGGCAAAGTCTCCAGTTTATAACTGTAAATATATTGATATATGCTATCAGAATCAGCATCGGATGGAATTGAAAATTTATTTCCATTTTCATTATTAGCTCCATATATGAACCGGATAACATGTGAGAATTTTGAAGCTCGGCATCCACATAAAATTTTATTTCTCATGAGCATTGCAAAAAGGTGAATCATCAAGCATAAAACATTCGAGTCATGAATTTTCCAGATGCCTGACGACCGTTCCCAAACAAGATCAGTCAGTGAAAGAATTTTGGATTACGGAACACTTCGGGGACAAAAACTATCATTTTTGAAACGAAAATTACACGCTTGTTCAAAGACTGTCAAAAAATTTCAATCATCGTAAGTCGTGCCATCTCAATCATTTCAAAATGTGATTCCTTGCAAGCTTGCAAGGAAGTGCACCAAAATTGTCCTCATTGTGTATAAAAGGTATGCAGCCCAAAGAACGAAAAAATAGACTCATTTCTTGAGTGTTTTGTAAAATCTCAATGCCTTTGTTTCTAGGACATAAAATTAGACGTTCCTTAACTCATTTGCAGCTTTTCTCAGAAAATCTGAAACAATGTTGGAACTATTGCATGAGCCCTCAATGAGACAAAAGAATAGTCAAGAAAGAAAAAGCATGTTAAAATCACCATCGCGTTCTACGACTTATCTCCGTATTTTGCTCATGAAAAAGCTCCCGATTTGAGTTCTATACATTCAAAAGGAAGAGATTTTAATTGGCCTCGGACAATCAATCAAATGCGCTGAAATCACGGCAAGATTGATCGAACCAAACATTTCTGGCATCGATTCTACTGAAGCCGGGTTTTTCTCCCACATTTGAGCGTTATGACAGACATGAAGAAAAAAAAATGCGGGAAGGTCAACGAGTACTCCCATTCATGAGATTTGCATACGAGGACATGTTGGGTACATTTATACCTTACTTTTTCACGTACAGTGTATGAAAATAGTGCATTTCGATACAAAAGGGTGTAAAAATAGGTTTTACTCCCGTGTATCGAACTGTGTTTTTCGACAAACTGCGAGAGAAAGTGGAAAATCAGTGCGATTTGATTATTAGATACGAAAAGTTGATCATTCTAGTGACTTTTGTTGGCTAGAAGAGAACAAAATTTTTTCAAGCCGTTTTCGATGATCAAGTAAAACATCATCAATTACAAACTTATTTGATCGGACAATTTGCGAGTCAAAGTATGTATCAGCTAATTTGCAGATTTTGTCATGGACCAAATTGAATTACACCAACTTCACTTATGTACCGTCTATTCTCACTTTTTTGGTGAGGTAACATCGAAGGATTTTTGATGGAGTCCTAGAGATAGAATATGGAAATGTAAGATGACATCATTGGATAAAATTTGGACACTCTACGCTTGATTTCGGTGCGTTTCGCCTTTCCTCGACAGATCCAGCTATTCAGGGGTAAGTATGAAGGAATCTGTCATGTTCGTCCCGATGGCTTGGTGATCATTTAGTTGATTCATATAGAGATAGCGTGTTAAACCAACTTTTCCGCAAGCGATTACGCACCAACAACTTTCATATTCATATAAGGACGATCAAAATCTCGGTCACCACCCGTGTAACAAAAACCGTCTGTCAGAAAGTCTGGCAAAATATGTCTTCCTGAAGGTCTCGGAGGAAGTCTGGCCTGCGAGACTATCCGAGACTTTGTATTAACTCGCGAAAAGTCTGGCTCATTTAGCCAGACATATATGAAGATGTGACGTAGACCAGAATCGGATGGAAAAGTCTCGCGAATCCGTCCGGTAGGCTTGGTCAGACTACCCGCAAGATTTCATAGGATTCTCAGTATTTGTTGAAAACTGTGTGAGAACGTCTGGTCGTTTTGCGAGACCAAAACCGAGACGTTCGTGTGTACTGTTTCAGGTCTGGCATAATTTTCCAGACTGGAATAGAGACCTAAAAAATTTCGCTGGAGGTCTCGCATAGTTTGCAGACTAAAACGAAAACATGGTGTCTATGGTGTGGGGTCTGGCAAAATTTGCCAGATCGCCGGAAAGAGTGATTGCCAGATTTTCAAGCATTTATGCGTGGTACCGTGGAACGTCTGGGATTTTACCCAGACGCTATGCGGTACCAATGCCCCGTGTCATTGCTCTTGCAACTACAAATAGCATCGTGATCATCCGATATCTCCCTGTGAACTTGAAATTGAGAGGAGCAAAAGTCGGTGCACTTCCACATACTTAAAGGAGGGCTTTCTCGATCTGCTTCTGGAACAAAAAAATGGCACACAAAAGATTACAAGGTTTTTTTTCGAAAATCGTTTCAAAACTGTTGCAACGACAGATAAAATGTTTTATCTATTGAAAAAAGTCAGACTAGTAACTGATAAATGGAGAGGGGAAAAGGTTATACGCGACCAAAGCAGTTTAGAGCTCAGATTGACTTAAAATTAGGATGGAATAAACTTCGAAAATTATACTTATCTGATGTGCAGATCCCAATCGTCGAGGAGTGGTGAATTTTCCATCCCCCAATTGGGTCATTGGTTGAGAGCGTAGGAAGCATGATCATCCAGTCGGATGAGACTTTGAAATTTTCCGATCAATGTTGTCAAATCAGCGGCGTGAACTTGTTGAGGTTGCTGTTTTTATGTTGACACAAAGTTCGGAAGAAATTCGACTGGACTCGTATGCCTCGATGTGCATGATGCTTTCTACGCTCTTAACCGATGACCCAATCGGGGGATGGAAAATTCACCACTCCTCGACGATTGGGATCTGCACATCAGATAAGTATAATTTTCGAAGTTTATTCCATCTTAATTTTAAGTCAATCTGAGCTCTAAACTGCTTTGGTCGCGTATAACCTTTTCCCCTCTCCATTTACCAGTTACTAGTCTGAGTTTTTTCAATCGATAAAAAATTTTATCTGTCGTTGCAACAGTTTTGAAACGATTTTCGAAAAAAAACGTTGTAATCTTTTGTGTGCAATTTTTTGTTTCAGATGCAGATCGAGAAAGCCCTGCTCTAAGTATGTGGAACTGCACCGACTTTTTCTCCTCTCAATGTCAAATTCACAGGGAGATATCGGATGATCACGATGCTATTCGTTACAATTGACGTGCGCATCGCACTTCTATTATTCAAAAAATATTATTTGCAACTTGATTCGTCGTTTAACCAAAGTATGAATGGGAAAGCTCATCAACGTCAAAACAAAGACATTTCGATAAAATCATAAATTTTCCGAATCCCCAAATCTGCGGATCCCCAGATCCGCAGATATACAGACTCGCGTATACGCGCCTGCATCATAAATTCATCAAAATATACACAAATCCACAAATCTGCGGATCCGAAGATCCACAGAAATTCCCGACTCAAGTGTACGCACATAAACTCATAAAAAGCTGTAAATTCATCAAAAAATACACAAATCCGCAGATCCGAAGATCCGCAGATATTCCGACCCGCGCCTATATAAGACCGAGCTTCTTTCACTCAGGAAGGGTTCGCCGCGGACATTCATTCACGCCAAATCTCCTGTGCAATAGTAACGTCACCAGGCCCGTCGGACCTCCGACCCGTCGGCCCCTGGCCCAACATCGCGAATCACCCGGAAACCGCGCCGCCTCGCCGACGCCGCCCAGCTCCATCGCCGAGCCCGTGGGAAGTCGTGAACGGTTGTGCTCCCGGTGTCCGCGATGCCCGCGATCAGCCCAATAGACAGTGACTTATTGTGAACCAGCATGGACGAATATGTGTGTGTGTTTGTGGTGTTCCGCGCATCGGCAGTCGCGGCACAATTTGAATTCAAGACTGTGCGGTTAATTCGAATTCCTGTGCCCGCTCCCGCTCCCATGGAACGATCTACCAGAGTGTAAAGCGCACACACCCAATTGGAAGGTCGAAGCACCCTAGAAGTGCTAGCCCGTGCGGATCTCGCAGCCTACAATGGAACGAAACGGACCTTCAAGTGTTTCTAAGACTCGGTGCAGTGAAACCCCGTGCGGCATGCGCGAAGCCCGAAAACTTGCGCGTTTGGGAGCTTTGGGTGCCACTCCATCTAGCCATTTAGCCTCGAGTCCTTCAAGTCAACTCGGCAATTCAAAGGGCGCGCCACGCCAGCAATAAGAGCACTTTCTAACATCACTCTTGCCGTCGCATCACAACCTAAGCACGATCCCTTTTCGAGGCAACGAACCGTGCGGTCTCGTTGCCATTGACAGGTGCAAGAAAGGGCGACTCACTCTCCCTTCCCCTTTCTACACGAGTCCGGGTACTGTCACAATTAATTATAACTATCCACGCATGGCGTTGCTAGAGCAATGACACGGAGCGTTGGTACCGCATAGCGTCTGGGTAAAATCCCAGACGTTCCACGGTACCACGCATAAATTCTTAAAAATCTGGCAATCACTCTTTCCGGCGATCTGGCAAATTTTGCCAGACCCCACACCATAGACACCATGTTTCCGTTTTAGTCTGGCAAACTATGCGAGACCTCCAGCGAAATTTTTTAGGTCTCCATTCCAGTCTGGAAAATTATGCCAGACCTGGAACAGTACACACGAACGTCTCGGTCTTGGTCTCGCAAAACGACCAGACGTTCTCACACACTTTTCAACAAATACTGAGAATCCTATGAAATCTCGCGGGTAGCCTGGCCAAGCCTACCGGACGGATTCGCGAGACTTTTCCTTCCGATTCTGGTCTACGTTACATCTTCATATAAGTCTGGCTAAATGAGCCAGACTTTTCGCGAGTTAATACAAAGTCTCGGATAGTCTCGTAAGCCAGACTTCCTCAGAGACCTTCAGGAAGACATATTTTGCCAGACTTTCTGCGGTACGGTTTTTTTTTACACCAAGCCACTTAGGCTAGGTGTCGTCGGAGACTTATCTGACAGATGCCTCCGGTTCCCCCGAAGATCCGGATCTATCGAGGAGAGGCAAGATGCACCAACATCAAGCTTCAAGATTTCCACCTTCCATCTTTAGAATTCCATCAAAAAATCCTTCGATGCTACCTCGCAAAAAAAGTGAGGCCTGACGGTGCCATGGGCCGAGTTGGAGTAATTCAACTCGATTCATGATAAAGTCAGCAAATAAGCTTATCATCATCATTATCATTATCAAATTTTCAGCCCGAAAGACTCATTTTTCTATGGGAAATAGATTCTCGAGCTTTGGAAGAAATACTTATGTGCATTGATTGCCTACCTCACCAATCGAAATAAGCCAGAAATATGTCTCGTAAGATTGACATATAAACTGTCTACACCGATATTAATGAACATTAAAGGCAAAGAAGCAGCACTCAAGTGTGCCATGCTCATATAATAATGATCTTCGATTTTAAAAAAATTGTAGTTCCGATTCATTAATAGCAGTTTTTGAGACGTTCCATTTTTCGAGGTGTAAAATATATCCTTGATGGCACATCCCACTAGTAAAAGGGTCACGGTCATCCACGTTGAGATGTGAAGAACTAATAAAAAAGTCAATCATAGGATTAATATCTCAGTATTTTAGATCAAGTATATCCATCGATTAATATTTGTGCTAAACTTAGCACCGTACCTGCAATAACTCGTCCCAGAAGACTTCCTTGTTTCGAGAATTGTGAGATTATTAATTGTTCAGCTTCATCGACGGCATTTTCCAAATTTTTGGATATTCGCTCGCACAATTTTTCCAACTATACACCAAAATAACACTTTGCATTTTGTTATCTGCCCATACATTCAGTTATTGTGAGAGCGTTATTTGACAGAGTGTATATATATGTTTACCTTCTGAATATGCGCAAGAACAATGAAATGTTTGATTGGAATCGTAACGGTCCAAATTAGTGCATGAAGATTTTCCGTCATCAGTACATCCTCGAGAGGTAATTGAATCAAGCATAGTATCTGAAAGGTGAAAACAAATTTGGTTCTTGTCACTGGATTTGATCTCATTTTTTTCAACTCCTGATTCGTTTTTCTATTTTGTGATTCATCAAGAACGTTTGAGAGAGAGGAGGAGAAAAAAAACAATAAGTCGGGAGTTATCCGTAACAATTACATCACATAAGAGAATTTTTTTATCGGCACTAAATATTTTATTTCAAGTCAAACCTTTGAAAATGATGTAAAAGTGGATTATAGAAATACCTGTGGTATTATCAAAGACAAAGAAGTTACGTAGACAAAAATATGGGAGATCAGCCTTCTCGATAAAGATTGATTCGGACCCAATCCAATAATATCCAAATAAAATTTGCTATGCAAGTAGTAAGTTTCTTCAAAAAATCTCATTATTTGCGACTTTAATGATGAATTTTGTTCTGCTTCAATTGAAAAACTGTGAAAAGTTTCCATCTAAGTACGCGTTTCAAGGATTATAGAGTTTCTCAAATATGTACTCAAAGAACATCTTATCCGTTCACTATGCTTGAGCCAACTGACATGGCGAATTGACAGCTTATTAGAATATAAACATATTGGGATAGAGCCTCAAAGCTTAAAGCTTACGTGTTCAAAAATCATTCGTTCTACCCCTCTTTTGAGAAAGTACTATAGGTATAAGAAAAACGATCGTCCTAGTAAAATTTGCATCTATATAGTTGTCTTACGACGTAAGGAAGAATCTATTTATATCATATAATCAATACAATGATCTTTGTGAAAACAAAAGAAAGTATTAATGTAAGCTTGATGCCAGCTTTAGATTTGAAAAAAAAAATATTGCATTGAAGTGGGTAAAATCTGGCACAGACTGGTTACAGGATATTATAGGAATCCTTGAATGTCGTGTAAAGAGGAAAAATTTGTCACGTAAAATCTTAAAATCTGACAGTTTGCTATATGCTCAAATGCGTAGATTTCGATACACGAATGATGTCAAAAATAAATTGTGAAATTCTTCCACTTATCATGCGCACTTCAAATTAGATACGTCATAGTTAAAATAGACAATGTCAACATCAATTTATACAGTACATGAAGCGCTAAGGATTAGAGCTATGATGAATAGACAAGCGGATGCTGATTATTTTTTAATTGCGAAAATAGATCCCCACTCAAAAAAATTGTACAAATACTTGGAATAGTTCAACGTGTCGAAAAAAACTATGATGAAGCAGTTTGCTTATAGATCCGAATAGGGATGTAGAGCTCAAGCACCGCTTATAACCCAGAAAAAAAAAACTCAGAAAAGGTAAGAAAGCGTATATATTATCAAAATTACGCGATCGAAATTTTCAGACCTTCAACAAAATCATTATTTTACTAGCACCTTTATATGGTAGATTTCTTAATGTTCTATGTGTGTATAAAATTACATGATCCATAAACACATTTTCTCTCAATTATATTATTCAAAGTATATCTATACAGTAGGCTATAAAGAAAGAATTCAGAAAAATTGACAAACATTGGGAATGTGTCTCCCTGTTTATTGACTAGTATCGTTAACGCGATTGATATTATTTGGCAGCACTTTCACGAGAATGTATAAACGCTAAAAATATTTTTTATCCAAAACCATAGCACACCCATGTAGAACATATATGATCATGAATAAAATCGGTTTAAAAATCTGTCATTTTCATTACGGAAAGGTGTGATATACTAATATACAACATCAACACTTTATGGTGATGATCGAATATTACTCAGAAAATTTTTTCCCGAAGTCGTTTTCAGGTTTTGAACATTTGAAGTACTGAAGAGAAAAAAATTCACATTAAATATCATTTTCCGTCGAAAATGTCAGTTTTTGGGAACTCGAGACCGACTCCAGAAAGATTTTTTCCAGTAGTATATGATCAGTATCGTGACGTATTGATGTTACAATTGGCTTGTATCAATATATTACAACTTTCTGGAATGATAAAAGATGTTTAAAGCGGTCTCACGTATGATCATATGTGACCATGGAATCCTCGGATTCCATGATCATATATGTTCATGAAATCGTATGTTTTACATGGGCATCCGCTACGATGACAAAAACCAATGTTTCTTCCTTGTGTTCAACGGGACCCACCGGTGGATCCCGTCGCTGTGAATGGGTTAAATCGATTATTTTCTGCAAAATGAGAAATGGTCTTGGATTTTTTCTGTGCAATTCGTATGTGGCATGATTTTTGCTGAAGTGAGCAAATCTCCTTTATTTTATTTCTCATATATACCTGCTTTAAACTGAGCAAGCTTGAATCGTCGTTCTGAAAAGTTTTATGAATTGTTCGAGCCTTTGAGCTCTATTGAATTGTTTTTGGCAAACATAATTGCTGTGGTCGCTTCCAACTCGAATATTTTTGCTTTTTTACTATCGGCGCCCTGCTGACGTGGCGTAATAAACAAATTGAGCAGTGATATTAGGCCAGAGCTCGACCTTCCCAATTCGATCACAAGTGGCTAAACTTGGTACTATAGCATGGTTTTGGTTTTGGGCTCTAATGATAGTTAACACATCTATTAATCAATACTAATGAGAAATGAAAAAACAACAAATCATGTATTTTTCATCATTTTATGGTATTTTCGTCACACGTCAAAGAATGTCGATTTTCCGAGGGAACCTCTTGGAAATAATTTGTAGACTTTTCAAAAAACTGCAAAATTGATCTGAATCTTTCTCCTTGCAAAATGCATCCCCATCGAGCTATTCTCCATCAGAGTTATAATCGAATTCGTTTAAATAAATTAACTAAAACTATTTATAACGCGTTCGAACTATTTTTCTGAGATATTCAACCTAATTGTAAACAAAAAAAGGGCTTCCGGTATTCTTTCCTAAGTATGATCGTTTTCTCGTGATGAAAATAGCGAGTTTGCGATCTTTCACTCTGCGGTTGCTCTTATTCAAACTCTCAAAAAAAATACTCTCAAAATTCGCCATTTTCCTGACTCGAAAATACTCGCAAGAGACCTTTTTAAATTTTTATTAAGAATTGGCTCAGAAATATCCCAGGCCCAGAAGAATAGTTTGAGCCCATGAGTTTTATAAATCTTTTATAATTCACTATGGATAATTTCAAAGGACTCCACGTGCAAACAGCTCATTTCCACAGCGTCTCGTGCCAAAAACTTTGTCGGCAATCAACACGTGATATTATCAGCTAATTTGTTCAAACTAATTCGATTCCAACTTTGATGAGGAACAATTCTGCAATCTTTGATGCATTTTGCAAAGATAAAAGTTTTGATTAATTTTGTGAATCTATTAAAGGTCTACATTTCATGTTCAACAAGTTCTTCCGAAAAATCGATATTTTCCGACTTATGACGAAAAATCTGTAAAAAGGCAAAAAAAAATCAATATTGATTATTGGATGTGCCGCCTATCATTTGAACTCAATAAAATCGTGCTGTTTAGTATAGATTTTCTTTCTCGTACCAGAAGCGTTTCTGGGGAAGGTTGCACTCCGGCCTATACATATGTACTAAATCTCACGATTAGATGAAATCTTGGCGACGGCCCATTGAGTTTTAAATTCTCTCATCTTCAGTACTATTATGCAAAAGTTGAGCTGCAGTGGCAAAAGTGATGAAAAAATTTACAGATTTCAATTTGATAGAAATCCGTGATTTCGGCTTTCGAATATGGATAGAAAAATATTTTCAATCAAAAAATTAACTAGAATCACTTTCTGAGTAAAGAATTATCCTAGAACGTCAAATAGGATAAACTCCATCCATGACGAAATAGATGACTTTCCTCATTCAAATTGAAAACTTCCTCTCAAATAATGGGTCTTCAAACGAAACTCGTGGAATCGTTATGCTGATCGTTGATGAAAGATATAGTTTTGTTTGCGGATTTCCGAGGAAAGATCCTAAAATACCAACTAATATTCATGCTTATGCATGTATCAAGGAGTTTGCATCGCTGATTCTATTTTTGGGCATAAATCGCCCATAAATTCAATACCTGATGGTGTTTGATCAATCAAGAACGGTGCAATAAGCGAATTTCATGTTTTTGTATAAGATATACCGATGAAGATTTTTTTCATCTATCACTCACCAAGTCTCGTAAGAATTCCACGGAATTCACTGATAGCTTGCTATTACAATTGGTAGACCAAAATTATATTTCTCGCCATGCCATGAGATCATAAAAAAAAGCTTCATAAATATGTATCAAAATCGATCCTGCATAAAAATCGGAACGTGGATCATCTTATATCACACAAAAGAGCCTTTTCTATTACGATTGCGAAAAAATGACCGAATATAATGTTTTAATCGACGTCTATTTCACACTACAGATTATTCTTCCGACGGCCTTTTGAACCACTTACAATCAGAATCATTCAAAATGCAACATTTCGTGAAACAAGTCCATATACTGGCTTCATTTCTAATATTCTTCGTCACATCATCATCGAGTTTGCCTCAACAACAACAACAACAACAAATTCAAGAGGGTCACGCCGATCGTCGAAATTGGAACCACGTTGATAATTCAACTCTAATAATGGTCTCAGATCCAAGAACTTTAACATCCGATAGATTTGGTTATGCATCCTGTAGTTATGGTGATCCTGAAGAAGAAACAATACCATGTCACTTACATCTAGAATCACCACGTTTTGATAAGTCAAAAATTTATGATTGCGATACTGGTTTACATCCTTCAGAAATTGGTCATGTACCTAAACCAACTTATCCATTTTTATTCCATCTTTTGGGTGATACAAAAATTATTTTACCTTGGATTGATAGAAAAAATTCAAGAAATATACTCGTACTAAGGATTATAGATATGGAAAATTGTGAAATTAGAGATGTACATGTCAAAGTTGCTCAAATGCCAATTTTCAAATTGATTACTTACGATAATGGATTTGATGTTATTTACGGTAGACCGCATGGTAGAACTGATCCAATGCATCAAGAGTATTTTAGAGCTAGTTATGATTTAGATGGGACTGAAGTTCGAGCACCAATGCCAATTTTTGAAGAAATTGAACAAGATGAACTTGAGAGGAGTGTTAACATATTGTATTCACCTATGAATCAGCTGTTCCCAATTTTCAAAGGAAAATCTGGTGAGTATTGATTGTGTACTTAAAACCAGGCAACTGGTAGAATTTTGTTTCAATAAGACACATAATGGCCATAAAATAGCCAATTCTTAGTTGTTTGTAAAAACTGAGGTTTTTTATGGCCATCAATGTGTTGCATTGGAATGAATTTCTATCAGCGATGTATTGGCTTGATCAGGAGGTGTGATATTTATTTCAGTACCTCGTTACCTATTAGCAGACATGAGCAAAATTCAATTAAAAATTGTTGCTTGATTGCTTACTTTCTTTTCAATTTGGGAGAGAAGTTCACTACATTCAATTTTCACTCATTCATACCGAATAGCCTAACTTAAAGAAGTACCGCACCTAAGAGATTAAACGCTGAGATTTTGATAAAGCTCGTCACACACGTTGACTTTAGTGTCAAAAGACTCCATGTAAATTTTGGTAAATTTTGGTGAACTTCGCCTACCTGGGACAAAAATTATAGCTAATCCATTTTCGACTATTTAACACGTGGTCTTATGGGAGGTGTCAGTTTTTTAGTTCTATCAGGAAACTCAACGCTGAGTTTTTGACGGGAATTTCTTGATAGATACAAAAGCCTCTGAAGTTATCGTAAACTTTTTTTCGAAATAATTGCCTACCTCGTTTATGTAAAAAAAATATTTTCGAAGGAAATAAGACACGAAGTCACGAATATGTCAAGATTAAGACAAAGTGTCAAATTTTGTCGATTCATATCACCAGAACCATGACTGCTGGGCTCACAAAAATTCACCGGGAGCTCCAACTGATCGTAACCCAACTATTAGAATAGTCATCGCGTGATTCTGTTCCAGTAAAAAAAATTCGCCCCTCTATTGGTGCGGTACTTCCTTAAAGTAAAGGATTTCTGGTGATATCCTCTAAGAATTTTGCTAAAAATGTTTGAAAGTATGCGTGTACAATGAATGTTGGAAAAGTTTCATATTTCAAAACTGTTTTTTGAAACATAATATTTTCCAACTAAATGACTGAAGTCTTTCCATATCTCTTAGCTATTTTCGTACACTCTTTAAATTATAAGGTCACTTTGAATGCATTTTTGGCCGAATTATAGCGTCTCGGAATCTTTATAAAAATTAATTTTGTAAACACCCTGAGGAGTTCTTACGAAGTTCTTTTTGACAAATCTAATTAAATTTCCGGCGAGTGTGTAACTTTTTGTGTGTCATTGAGATGCTCTTTGATTTTCGCGTAATAAAAATGCGGGTTCCCATAAAATTATGATGAAAAGTTTTTCGATTCAATTCACGGATACTTCATTGTCTCTAAAACATGACGCTTAGACGCACGTCTCGCATTGATAAAGCAGTGATAACAATCCAGTAATATATCCATATCCTGCAAAACAACTTAAAAAGATCTATTATGAGAGTATAATTGATGAATATCTTTCAGCTCTACTCCAAATTTTAGTTTTAATCGATGTTTGTCACACTTGTTTTTTTTTTCAATTTTTTATCGGACTCTGATCTGAAATTGATTCGCCAATGGGGATAATGAAATTTTGCTCAAAACTGGATCCAATATACGAAACCTGATCATCTCACAGTTGCAATCATCCAGCACGTACATTTTATCACAAAACTCATTAGTATTTAATGATAAAATGGTAAAAATACTAACCCGTCAAATTTTTTCTTTTCCCACCAGCTGGAGGCTACTTCTTCATATCAAGAGATCAAGTAAAAATTCTTGGACCAGATAGCCGTGTAATAGCTTCAAAAAGGTTTCATACTGGAAATGCACTAATTGAAAGTAGAATTTTTTACGGTAACAACAGCCTGTACATCGTCAAATATGACGAATGCGTTATGCAAGTCATCCAGATAGATGAGCATTTGAATTTGGTGCGCAACATTACATATGAATTTGATGAGGAAAGGCGATATGCAGCGATTCTTGTTAACTATTCACCTACTTTTATGGTGCTTACTAGTGATTTGGCAGATCCTATTTCAGAAAGAATTTATTATTTAGAAACGATCGATGCCAATGATAAACGTGAAAAATCTTTGCCAGTTGGAAAACTACGTTTTAAAGAAAATTTATTGGTTTGGTTTTACATGACTTATTCGGAAACTCATGTATGTGTAAATGCATTATCGTCAAATGATTTAATTATTAAAGGTTTGAAAACTGCTTGCGTTCCAAAAGCCGATCTTCATAATTGAATAAAAAGGTCCTTTTCATAAATTTGGAGGATTTTCTGTAGAGTGTTTTATAAGATACTTTGGAGCCCAATATTTGAAAAATTTTCAAATTTTATGTGAGATTCGATTTTGTGCAGTTATTTCTGCATCAATATATTCACGCAAATTAAATTTATTTCTGTATCTGTAAACAAAGCCTCTAGATTATAAAAACTCAAATCTTAATCATACGAGTGGCGCTGGATCATGAAAATGAGAGATCGAAATCGAATCAAAGTTCTTTGAGACACGTCTAAAAAGATCTGAAAAATTACGAACAATTTTGATAATTTAAGGAAACATGTTGGACTAGAGATAAGGACTAAGACTGTAAATTGCGAAGCAAAGGACATTAAAAAAGTAAAATTCTCCAAAATCCTAACTGGACCGTCTCTCAGACTCTCACCCTTTTGTCACTTTAAGGTTAGTATTGTTGTAACCTCACTTTTCAAAAAATGTTCGATGTGTTTGAACCTTCACCAATTTAGTCCAGATTCCGTCACAGGCTTTGCACCATTCTGAGCCTAGTATATTAAAAATTTCAAGGGCCTATGATTTGTATAACCGGAAAAAGCAAGTCATAAACATGGGCATTTTTGTCCTATTAGTGACATATTTGTGACTTCACGACGAATTTAGGTAAACATTGGCTCGCAGCTGAGCCCCAAGCTAACCAGGCTCTGTGTAAAAACGTCTGAGTCTATTTTCCAATATGACCAATCAGAATATGCAATCTTATCAAAATCCATCAGGTCAAACACGATGAATCGAGAAAAAATGTTTTTTCTCATAAGAAAACATGTTAAAAACACAAAAGTTGGGGAGCTCGGAACTTTCTCCACAAGCAACCCAGGCCTCTGAAATTCCATTTGAGTAATCTGTATGCCAAATCCTAGCTATGTGTATGATCTCATCAAATTCCATCAGGTCAATCGATTCACGACAGTACTACCTTAAACACATTTTCATAGGATACAAAACCTTGTAACTGTCTCATTCTTGATGGCAAAGATAGCCTCATTAGTCTGTCACTACCTTGAAAATTCCCTTCCCATGTATTACATAGTTTATCGAATCTTCATGGATACTGCAATGAGAATTACCCGTTATTGATGAAATCCAAAAATTCAATGAGAATCTATGCGACTCTGACTACCAATAGTCTCACCATTAGAAATTGTAGATGTTCAAAAAATACGTCTCTGGTCGATTTTGTGAGTATTTTGAGATTTGTTGCAAAATCAGTGAAATTTTATTTATAGCAACTCGAAAGATCTTTTTGTCACTCGTTTCGAGAGCACCTTAGCCCCTTCAAATCACTCATCGTGTTAGGCAGGTCTAAATACATAGGAAATCATATTTCCCATACGCATTTGATTGAGCACAAGGATGAGCCATCCGATTTTTCAATTCACAGAATTAGCAGAAAACGTCAAAATTGCTCTTTTCAGGGAAATTAGCTTTTTGCAATCGCAAAAAAATTCAGACGTGTTGGATCAAAACTGGCGCTGGATTCAGTTTCTACGTCAGAAAATACACAAGAAAATAATTATGTTATCAATGTCCTATTTCTGGACCAAAATTTTATTAGTCAGAATTCAAGTCTTAATACTGATAACGATTTGGTAAGCTATGGTATAAGTGAGTTGGTGCATAGGAACATTTGCCATTCAATCAGGGTCGCACTGAGAATCTATAGACATGTATGCCTAGACAAAGATTTCGATTTTCACGAAGCTACTGCTCATATACTTTCTGATAAATGAGAATGAATGAAATTCATTTTTGAGAGATGAGCCGCTTTGCAAGGAACGGTTATGAATATTATAATGAGGTCGTGAGGAATCAAATAGATGAGAATCGGTTTTGACAGGAAAAAGAAAGAGCCATTCTTGTTCAAAACTTCTGTTGGATAGAATATATTTCGAATAAATCAGTATCATATAGACGATGGAAAAAATGACCTGTTAATGATTATTATTCGTCATAATTAGTTCATCACTTATCTTAGTTCTTTTTCATTTTGAACAAATATACGGTCAGATAATGTCCTCCTTTACTATGTGATTTTTTTTTTTACAAAATGGAGCATCATACCAGAGTAATCAATTATCTTACACTATGGCCTTATTATAATAGGTTTTTCCCGCGGAGGGGGAGAAGAAAATCTAGCGATTACCATTTCTGCCTACACTGCCTGTCAAAAGTTTCTGGACACCCAAAATTTTTTTTTCCTATTTTTGTAAGTGGGTCTACGAGGCTCCACTTGACCAAAAAGGAATTTATCAGGGCTCATTTTGAAGGTCTTTTCACGTACTTCAAGATGGCATTACTCATTTTTATCAGTACGAATGTGGATCTTACCAATTTGAGCTTAAGAGAGTGCCAATTTCGATGATTTCTGAAAAAATCTCCTGACTGCGGCACCTCGGAGGTACAGGAATATTCTGGATGAATCTCAAGAGACCTGAAAGTACAAGTCTACACTTTAAAAAATTCTTTCGAAAAACTTCAACCAACTAGTTGAATGAAAAATTCAACCAGCTAGCTGGTTGAATTTTTCATTCAACCAGTTGGTTGAAGTTTTTCGGAAAAATTTTTTACAGCATAGAGCTTCCAAACCCGTTTTCCAACATCCTTCTACGTTACTTCCACTTCGAGCTATGACATTTCCTGTGAAGAAAGACTTTTCGCTAAAACTAATACCAAAATTCGAATCAGACAGGCAATTGCATTTGAAGGGGAATAAAATTCTTGATCCTGGCATCTTTCCTCTAAGTCATGATCAGAAGAATGAGAAACCTTCGCAACATGCCTCAAAAAGTGAATTTCTTCGTCATTTTCTATTGAGGGTGCTCCTTTTTTCGGAAAAACTCTCCTCAGAGGATATGTCATAACTCGGAGTATGAGTAACGTAGAAGAATGGTGGAAAACGGATTTCGAAGCTCTAAATTTGTACTTTCAGGCCTTTTAACATCCATTCAAGGATATTCCTGTGCCTTTGAGCTATCCATGCCAGAAGATTCGAAGATTCTTCCAAAAATCATCGAATTTGGCACTTTTCCAAGCTCAAATTGGGAACAGATTCGTACTGATAAAAATGAATAACGCCATCTTGAAGTACGTGAAAAGACCTTCAAAATGAGCCTTGATAAAGTCCTTTTTGGTCAACTAGAGCCTCGTAAATCCACTTACAAAATGGGGAAAAAAAATGTTGGGTGCCCAGAAAGTCTTGACTGCCAGTGTAGTTTACATCTCGTTACATCTAGTAAACAAACTCTTTTGTGACTGTCATTGCTACGTGAATATAATTCAACCGTACAATGTGGCGTATCCTCCCAAACCTTCAGAAATTTTTTATGATCATGCAATTCAAAAATTGGTGCATGAATCATTTCGACATAAAATTGGGTAATTTTCATATTACAATGAAAGTGATAGATTAGTAAATGGTAACGGCGATTATCGCTCCTTTCTTTCTGATAGAATAAATGATTTAGAATGAGGTCCCTGGCATTATAATACCGACGACGGTTCAAGTCATGGGTTTAAGCATGTGTTTCGGTTTCGATTCCCACGTAACTTGTTATGATAATTTCTCAAATGGGAATTCATTTGAATATTCTATTTAAATTTCGAGCCCCGTGGGGGTGTTTTGAAGACACCAAAAATGTTAGAAACTTTGATGCGACTCAAAAATGTATCGAACCATGAAATTCAAATTCTGTTGGCTCATCAAAGCGGTCGAATAACCTTTTTATAAACTTTTCATGAATTTTGATTCGGAGATCGATGGGAAACTCATTGATTTTTCGTCACAATCCTAAGCCATAATGGGTTTACAGAATACCAATGTAACGATTTTCTTCTTCAGTACATGATTGTGATCAAGAATTATACTTTCTAAAATAATCCTAAGTTCAAATTTCCTTCATTATCGAGAAATTCCGATGTCATCTTCCAATATACACTTGAATTTTAAGCCCTTTACTGACGTATATCTGTGAATAAATGACAGTGCATTCACACAAATTCGACCTGTAGGATAAGTCAAGAAAAAGTGTGATTTCCAGCTATTATCCTGAAAATGAAGTTTCCCAATGTTAATCAGCTGACTACGCTGACCCTTCTCGAATCTTTCCAAATAGAAGTTATTCTCAGATGTATTATCAGGATTATCTCCTGAAATGACCAAAATTTCCTTTGGGCTGTATGCAAACAGACCGTGCAGCGATCTGTTTTGACTCGTTTCAAGCGCAATTTCTTGCACGATTTCTAATTTTTCATTAATGTGCACAATGTTGACTGTATTGCCTTGCAGTTTTTCTATGAGAGCTAGACTGTTGTTTCCGTACGGTGATAGCCTCCAATCCTCAAATTTGATCTTTTTCGTCCTTTTCACTAGACCATCAGATGCGACAACTTTGATTTGATCGAGTTTGTTTGATAGGAAGAAATAGTCCGAGGAATAGTTTCTTGCTGAAATTGTAGAATAATTTGATTGGAATTATGGTCATTTAATTTATTAGGGAGGTCAATCTAACTGATTGAAAATATGTGTATAGGTTCTTCACTTATATTGTGGTATTATTTTGTCTCCATTTGCGGATAACCTCTTATTATTGGCGTATAAGAAAAATCTGAGGAAAATCAGGTGAAAATCTGGCATTTTACAGCTCTCTCTCACCTATCTCCGTTCACAATCTCTATTCTTTCCTCTCCTATTTTTTCTATCCTTATACGGTTATATCCTTCCCCATCTTTGGGTAAGTTCAAAGAGTGGGAAAATCTGCCACTAAGGGCTTTACAAACAGCTCTATACTTACTCGTGTTATAGCTAAAATCATTTCTGCACACTACCAGAAAGATATATCCAACATTTTTTTAAAAAAAGAAGAGCACGAATATCTGACAATACCAGAAACACATGACCACAAAAATGAAGGCTTTATATGATAGTGTTCTTCAGAAGAAAAAAAAGTGGAAGGGACTAAAATTTCTCAATTTTGGCGGCAGTTTGCGATCAGTTACTGATTTTTTCGTGTCAGAAAATTTTTTGAAAGACAAGAGCACGGAATGTTCTGCCAAAAGCTTTGATGACTTCTAAGGGATGAGCTACACAAAATTTTCGCGATTTTTGTGTCATACTTGAGGCTACTTAGAAACATGATAGTCGACTTCTGGTAAATTTATTTCATAGGTATCAAGAAGACCTACGATTTGATCCATAGAATCAATCAGCTACGATACTCTGTAGGATAGAGCTCTGACCGAGATTTGAAATAATTGTCGGCTTTCCTAATTGTAAGCGTACGCAAAGGAGCAGATTTAGCATTGGTACAGGGTTATGGGTTTTGCCTTTTCACGATGTTTTCGTTTATCCACTCGGGTCCAGATGTCTTATGTTTGAACTTGATCTTCTCACTTGTTCGTCCGATAGACTTTTGTCAACCATAGAATAGCTAGAAACTCACTAATATGAGCACTAGGGTGGGCCATAAAAGGGCTTTTTTCAAGAATAATAGCTCTTGAATCTTGATACGCCCTAGGGTGGAAATATTGCGTTTGTGCATATAGATGTGAGAAAAATTTCGCTGGACGCTGAGAAATGAGATTTTAGGTCCCAGCAAGAGCCATAAAGCTTTGATCAAAATTAACGCATTTGAATGGGAATGTGCCTAATTCGGCACTTTTTTCTCCCTAACTTTGCTCGCATTTCTGGCGCATCCGAAGATTTTTCAACGTACTTTAGCTCATTTTGAAGCTTGTTCTAAAACCTACAAAATGAGCAAAAGTACGTCCAATTTCGACTAATCCGAGACAATATATCTCAATTTTTCCTTAAAGTGATCATTATTAAAAATTCCAAAGATAGGGCGATTCTCCCTTCAAACTTTGCTTGTATTTCTGATGCATCTGAACATTCTTCAACGTGTTTCGATCCATTTTTATGCTTGTCCCAAAACCTGCTAAATGAGCTAAAACACGTCCGATTTCGACTAACTCGAGCCAATCTATCTCAATTTTTCCAAAAAAGGATTAGTTTTGAAAATTCCGAAAATAAGCGACTTCCCCCTCCCGCATCACTCCTTTCAAAACTCGAAATAGAATAATAATTTTTAGCCAATCTATTTCAATAATAAATATTATTGATGAGATAGATTGGCTCGGGATGGTCGAAATTGGACGTATTTTAGCTCATTTTTTAGGTTTTGTGATAAGCATAAAAATGGATTGAAACACGTTGAAGAATGTTCAGATGCACCAGAAATACAAGCAAAGTTTGAAGGGAGAATTGCCCTGTTTTTTGGAATTTCTAATAATGATCACTCTTTGGAAAAATTGAGATAGATTGACTCGGGTTAGTCGAAATTGGACGTACTTGATCTCATTTTGTAGGTTTTGGAACAAGCTTTAAAATGAGTTAAAGTACGTTGAAAAATGCTCGGGTGCACCAGAAATGCAAGCAAAGGTAGCAAGAAAAAGTGTCTCGGATTAGGCACATTCCCATTTAAACCTGTGTTAATTTTGATAAAAGCCTCGATAAAAGCTTGATGGCTCTTGCTGGGGCCTAAAATCTCATTTCTCAGCGTCCAGCAAAGTTTTTCTCACATCTATATGTACAAACACAACATTTCCACGCTAGGGCGTATCGATTCTCGAAAAAGCCCTTTTTCAGCCCACCCTAATGAGCACAGCCCGATGTATCCAATGCTAAATCTGCTCTCCTCCGCGGCTATCTCAGAAAAAGAAAACGCCTGTACGTATGCAATTCGACAACTATGTCAGGTCTCTATTGTTGAATCTAGCAGAATCTCTCTACCCTTGCTCCTTATGGCAGAAAATGTCCATGCTATTTTGGACCAGAAATTTTAAATCGACAATCTAGTCTTATAAAACTCAGAGCTACGAGTTATCGTAGGTATGAACATAAAAAGCATGAAATTAACGTTTTAATGGTTTAGTTCAAGCATAGCTATAATCCATAGGCCATTGCCGGAAATCCTTTAAAGATGTCGTTGTTCTATTGTATCTCGTTACAGCGCCAAGGAAATTTTTTTTTAGAATTTTTCATATCCTGTACACTGGGCCCGTATTCTAAATTTTGCGGTAAAATTTTCCGGAAAAATTTACCGCAAAATTTGCCGGCATCGGTGGCGCTCTGTGGGTAACCTGTAAAAATTTCCGCTATTGCCCTATTGCTGCAGTTTGCCGTATTTTTCGGGTTCACGGCAAACGCTATCGGCAACGCAAATACGGCAAATCGCGCCGGTAAACTGCAGCAAATGCGGCAAATATTACGGGTTACCGACTGAGCGCCACGTTTGCTGGTAAATTTTGCGGTAAAATTTGCCGCAAAATTTTACCGCAAAATTTAGAATACGGGCCCTGATGACTATTTTGATGGATGAGGTTTATATAGGTACTTAATACTAGATTAAAATCAGTATCTTGCATCACCAAGATCAATACAAATAAAATTTGTCACTCAACTATCAGCAAGTAAATACACTACTTACCAATGCCGTTATAAATGACGGGATGAAGCTGATTTAAAAGCGAGAAAGCAGCATCAATAATACTGCTATATATTTGTTCGTTTGGAATGTAAGCTAAAATTGGCACGTGGTTTCCCATTTGCTCACCATCTATGTTAAATGTCACTTTGTAAGGGATTGTTTCCTCGCTATTATTAGCTATCTTGCGGTCCCGAATGTAAAATACATCCAATCTGTCATTGTATGATATTACTCGATAGATTAATGCTTTTTGAGAAACAGGACTGATTACAAGATCCCGATGGGACTTGCAGTTTTTTGCCACGTCGATCAGTCTTATAACAAGAGCCAAAGTATTATTTCTGATATCATAATAGCCCACAACGATTTTATTCTCGTTGTCAATTAAATTGAGCGTTGTGGGTTGCATGAAATCAGGAACAACTGTAGGTGTCGGTGAGTGAAATTCTGATGTGCAATACGTCGATTTATCATCCTCTGATTCGTAAGATTCTAGGTGGAATTCGCATAATTTGACATTCTTTTTCGCCTGTTTCTTGCAGAAAGCGTAAACCAATTTTCCTAGTTTGGGAATTGGTGGATCGGCAATGAATATCTGAGTATCGTTCTTATCACTCCAGTCTCTCACTCCTATTTGATCTTGCAAATTTTGAGACGAGGCAGAAACAAGAATCGGGATGAGAGTGGCGATCAATGGAAATATTTTCTTAGCCATCGTATTTGAATCCTTGGATGCTCTGCAATGAAATTTTCCTGTAAATGCAATTGTATTTTTTTAATCGTAATTTCTTCTGGATTTGGTTTTATTTACCCAATTCCTTTTTTTAAACCGGTGAGGTCACATGGCCTAAAAATAACGCTCGTGACTCATTGTGCCTTCACTCAAAAAATTACCTCATACTTTTTGACCGACTTTTAGAGGATCTTAGAGTTCTCAGACTGAAATTTTACACAATCATGAATAATAACCAGAAAGTGACTCGAGGGTCACTTGTGGAACTTTGAGTCACTTTTTTTTTTTTTTTTTTTTAATTTTGAAAATTGAAGTACTAAGGCTCTACTCAGCAAAAAAAGATTCCACGAGGGCTCGTTTGCAAGGTATTTTAACATATTACAAGATGGCGGCACACTATATCGATCTGCACGAATCAGGACATTTTCAAATTCAGCTTGGAAAAGTGTCAATTCTATCTATTTTCGAGAGAATCTACTTGTTATCGTAAGCCAAAGGTGCAAGAATGTTTTAAATGAAACTCGTAAGGCTTAAAAGGGTAATTCTAGACCTTCAGAAGCCGCTTTTAATGTCTATCTAATACGCCACTCTTACCAGGAGAGGTCATCACATCCGGATCACGAAATTGGCTGAAACTTTGGAAATAGTCTTCTTCTGGTGCCAAAAGATGAAACCCAAAATTATAGACCCTAACTCTCAAGCGTTTCCGAGCTACGTCTTCAGGTAATAGCATTGTTTATACGGGCCCATGTTAAAAATTATTCATATAGGTATAAATGCAATGCTAATGTCCATAGCTGTAGCTCGGAAACGCTTGAGCGTTAGGGTCTATAATTTTGGGTTTCATCTTTTGCCTCTAAAAGAAGACTATTTCCAGAGTTTCTGCCAAATCTGTGATCCGGATGTGATGACCTCTCCAGGTTAGTCCGAGCTATGGCATTTTAATTCAAGAAAGACGGAGAAATGCGTTTCATGGCAAATATACGGATTTTTGTTCCCGGTATTTGTTTCATTAATCTTGGTCAAGAAAACGAAGAACTTTTGGAACATGCCTTTAGAAATCAATTTCTCCGGCATTTTTGGAAAAGCGTGCTATTTTTCCCCCAATAACTCCTTTTCAGAGAAAATGTCATAGCTCGGACTAGGAGTAGCGTAGAGGGACGTTCAAAACATATTTTGAAGCTCTAGAGATCTCACAAGCCCCTATTTAGAATAGTTATTTACATTTGACTAGCAGGGACCAGAAGATTCTCCAAAAAATCATCGACATTGACACTTCCTGAAGCCAGGATTGGAAAGACCCGGATCCGTGCAGATAAAAATGAAGTTTGTCGTCTCAAGTTATGTAAATAAGCCTTCAAAATTAACCCCGATGACGTCCTTTTCGGTCAAGTCGAGGAGTCTATTAATTCAATTTACAAAATTGGAAGTAAAAATTTTGGGTGTCCTGAAACGTTTCACCGGCAGTACAGTTTGAAGTAATTTCAATTGATATATTATTTACAAAAATTTTCTGACCATTTACTTGCCATCAAGAATCCTACATTTATTAAATACTCTTGATCGACTATTTCATGGATGTCTTGTCATAATGAGCCGAGAATATGATCGATATAGCTTCACACATTTTCCTCACGTGTAAGTAGTTATACAATGTCTCAACTCATTTTATTTAGACGCGAGGTCAAAGATCCCCGAATGAAAACTACGAAAATTCGACAATCATAGAATTAGAGATGCAGAGATCCCTTTGTTCACTTTTTCATTACAATTTCTTTCTATCGTGTGAAAATATATGTCTGATAGCTATTTCCTACTATCTCTACATTTTTGAGGGATAAATAGAAATGTTTATCGTCCATCGATCTCTTCTGATTGACAGTGTGATCAAAATTTGTCTATAATCATTTGGTACAAATAAAAGTTCAAGAGCTATATGTTTAACGAAAAAGTCAGTGATTATGAAGTATGCGTGAATGTTAATTGATACCAGTTTGGCGGGAACTACATAGTAAAATTCAACCTACCTCTCGTTAAGATTCAATCGTCCCAATACTTTGAACTATACCTCGACTATACTCCTCGTGAAGGCTATTATACACCATTGAAACGAAAATGTTCTACTCTATCACTAGTCATTTCTTACAAATTGCAAGGTGATGTATTGGGCATGAATAAATTACGCGATGGCAAATATTAGCTGAGTGCCAGCTGAATTTTTCTTTCGATGTTACTTAAGGTTTTCGTGTTACACAATACATTTTCTTTGTTATAACTGCGATTATTTGACAAATACTGATTCTTTCCTATACATCTTATCAATGATGGATTTCCCAAGAACTCACGATTTAGAATCAAACGAAGTCCTTGAGACTCGGCTCCGCATATCCTATGTTTTAGCAAAGCGCATTCCCTTTCTCTCGCCCTCCACTCACTGATGATATTGTGTGAACATTTTTTCTGGACACCTATGAAATAGATAGCTATAGTAACAATGCGAAACAATGCGATTTGGCCAAAAAATGCTTATGATTTTTACCAGGGCCAAGGTCGATGGTACTTCAAGAACCTTCTCTCTGAAAGGATTCGAAAGAAAGCGGTCGCAACCCGGCTTCAAGTGTGATTCTCAATCGCTGCGAGTGAAATTTCATTCGAAGAAGTGGGCTCATTTCAAAGATCTTCATTTTGATAAGCTAGTAGAATTGATAGAACTTCGTTAAATGTTGTGATAACAGAGATAACAGTCTTAACAAACAGCAAAATCGACGTATTTTATATCCTTGAGAAATAAGTTTCTCTTAACGTGACGTGATAGAACAATTCTGATGACAGATTCGGATCCAGGCCAGGCGTTCAAGGTTTACTAGGAACTGTTTTCAAAAATTAAGTCAAAATACAAAACAAGTTTAAATTCATAAAAAATTTTTGAAGTACCTGAAATTTTATAAGTAAAAGCTTCAGTGTATTTCTGTGTCTCTAAATTTGTCGAATCTATAAAGTGCTGTGGATAAGTCTTTGAAAGGTATAGCTAGAATATTATTCATGAATCCAATTTCAATAGCATGAACCTTATTCTATTGATTCTTTCAAGGTAGGGAGAGATTTCAACATTGCATTTTCTTTCGAGGTCTTCAGCCTCTGTCCAAATTTAGACTAAACTTTGGGCGATCGCGAATCGCCGATCATTAAATACCGTATACGGATTTGGCATCGATGTCTGCATGCACACTTAGAATGGTTGAGAAAAGGAGCTGATTTAGCATTGCTGAAGATTGAGGTTTTGCTTTATTGACGTTTCTTTCTACACAGTCTGGCACACCCACAGAACACTTACATGTCTTACTCTTGCGTTCGATGGGCATTTGACGACGTTAGGAGAGCTATAGAAACTCAATATTACGAGTACCACCCTATGCATACAGTACTGAAATATGCTCCTTTTGTCAGCCGTCTTGAAAGAAAATACGCTGCCAAAAGAATTTAGCAGAATGCTTTCTCATTGCCATAGAAGATGTCAACTAATCTCATATTATTCACTCAAAAATTCCAATAGATTAATTTGTTGTATTGATCAATTCTCCTCATAAAATTTTTATTAAAATATTTATTCATACAAAATATCAATATAATCAAATAATAAACTTTATCAAATATTCAATCCACTAGATAATAAATTGTTTCTTAATCATTTCCATATAATCTTACAAAATTTTCATGTTTACTAAGGATACTCTTCAAAAATTCCAGTCAATAATATTTTCATCAAATGATTCCGCAGTATTATTTGATCAGTACAATAATTCCTCAATGACGGATCTCTACCAAAACAGATTGTTACTGCGTATGCTGTCGCTAACAGACCGCAAGAACTATAAGAAGGAAATGAACCGCTTTCTACAAATTAGTTATTTGAAGAATAAATTACGGGGTTTAAATTTTAATTTCCAGTAGGTGGGACAGAGTGATAGGAATGTAAAGGTCTTTATTCGTTTCCATTAACGCGAGAATTCGATTGATGATAGAGAATTTTGGTAAACAGGTGATTACATTAGGGAAGGAACAAATCAAGTGTCGGTGAAGTTGAAAATTGGGAAAAAGTGTATCATTTGGAACGCAAAATTTCGAGATCGATTTGACAAAATCTTTTGAGACTTTGTACGTGTATTTTGGAGACTGTGGTGATGATGCCAGTGAAATTTGAGCATGATCGGATGGATACTTTTTGACTTGTGAATTTTTTAATGAGAAATTTGAAATTTTTCGGAAAGAAGCAAATCTTATAAGTGATTTGTACTTCATTTCACTACATAAAAAAAATGTAAAGGAAGTAATTTAGATGTTTCTCGACGTGCTGAATCGATTGGTTGATACGGAATTTTGATAAATTGTGATTATAAAGGTTTTCTAGCGCAACGGAAGAGAGGTATGTGAAAGATAGAATAAAATGAGCTCCAATCGAAATTCCGTATTAACCAATCGATTTAGCACGTCGAGAAACGCGTAAATCAACAGCCTCAGACTTTTTAAGGAAGAAGGAGAGAATATTTTTAGTTTTTAAGATGAAAAAAAATTACAAATAAATGAAGAAAAATTCATAAGTATAAAAGTAATCATCGGGGGGCACTTAAAATCTAGCATTCCCATCTAGAGACGCCTCCGAACATGGCATGAAAATTTCAGGATGATCGATCAAACCAGTGAGGAGTTTTGCCGAGCGATAGAAAACTAACATACATACATACACACACACAGACACGGACAGAGGGCTCGAAAGACGGGGTTGTAGTAATTTTGTGAGGGCTTATAACGAAAAACTGTTACCTACATTCGATAGATCTTGGCGAAAGGAAGAGGACTGTACCAATTTCATGTATTCAAGAGGTTCACTGGAGGAGAAAAAAATTTTTTTAGAAAAAATTTGCCGAAAATTCCGCTGGCACCAAATGAATGCTTTCTCTTTCGAGAAAGCAAAACGCTCGTGTGCAGGCAACCTGGTAACTGTTTCAGATCCCTGTAAACTCAGTGGTAATTTTCTCGACAAAGAGCATCTTGAAGCGTGTAGTAAACATCTTATATGTTATTTTTCGACAGGAATTGAGATTTTCATAGAAAATCATGCATTGGGACCAATTTTTTGCAACATTCGCTCGACATTCGGTCACAAACTTTTATTATTCTCTAACTCTCCATATTCCCAATACAATAGATATTGAACTGAACATCTTCATAAGTATTAACGTACATTGGCAATTAAGTTTTCATGAACAGAAAATAAATGATCTGAAACAGGCTGCGGATAAGTAGCACTCATTTTTTTTTATGCTTGAAAATATTTCCTTTCCAATATACGAAGGTGCTACACACAATTGTAAAAACGCAACTCATTTCCCGACATTTTTCTGAACTTTATCGGAGGTTCAAGACCTCGGGTGGGGCTAAAATATTTATTTAAAAGCATAGAAGTTTAGGATTCCCTATCTACGCTTTACTGCATCATCAGTAAAAAGTTACTGGATGAGATCAAATCATAACTCAAAAGGAACACTCGGGTTTAAAAAGTTAATAGTGTATACAACAAGAATCTTGTGTCTGGAATTCAAAATGAATACGCCGTGAAAGATCACAAGCTTTATAAAATTAACCCAGAATATATCAGTTATGGGAGTCATTTCTCATCATAATGGAAGAATTATTGTAATAGGTCTTAAAGATGAAAATGCTTTTTGCATGTCGCGGCCACCACTCAAGTTCCGTGCTCACTTTGATTATTTCGAGCTCTGTGGATCCTTCAACAATGCTTTGGTTGAAATCCATAAAAGCTTATGATCTCCATAATTAAATATTTAATTGAACAATTTTTTGCTTACTCTTGCCAGTTTTTTTTTTCATAAGAGGAATATTATTTAAAATCTACTGCTCAAGACATGCAGTTCGTAGAAAAACCTAGTTTCCAGTTTCCTTCATAATAAAACTACAAAATCAAGAGACTGAAATAGGCTTCCCGATAAAATTAATGTGACCCGCTTTAACTTCACGGAATATATTCCACTATCTTCCTATGTGAAAAAAATAGCTGAGCCAAATTTTAGCAAAAACTCGTCTTTCATATTCCATCAGTCAAACCTCTTTGAATCATTTGCGGAAATTCAACACCAAAAAACATGTGGATGTCTCATCCGTTTTGTTTCTAGATCACGAGTAATCGAATTGATCTGGTATCTTATTTTTCCCGTGGAAAAATATTTTACAGGTATCCCTTGGTAACCGCGGTTTTGGTAATCGCGATTTTGCTCAACCGCGGTTTTGGAAAATGCACTTTTATTTTGGTAACCGCGGTTTGGGTCTCGATAACCGCGGTTTTTCCTTGCCATCCCTATGCTTTTCAAAAAAGTTCAGAACTACAATCGACTCGTGCTACTTCTTGGTCCTTTTTTGGTCACCATATTACCGAATACTAATTGGCAGAAGAATAAAATCAAAAGTTTGGAAGAATTGTCGACGAAAGAATCAGTGTTTTGCACTGCTTATGATCTTTTATTTAGATTCCATAACAAAAATACCAAAACTCTTGTTCACATGCATTGATTATGAATAAAAAGATTTGATAGTGAAAGTAAAAAAGTGTCGGAAAAGAGGGTACGAATATCGCCATCCGAAGAAACCCCTACTAAGGGACCAAGAAAATTCACGACTTTGGGAGGAGACTCAAAATTTTGGATCAAATTGGATTGCGCGCGAGAGTGCAGAAGTGGCACGCAGATACCGAGTCGATCAATCAACAAAAAGAAACATTCGTGACAGTGGGAAACGATCACAGATAACTGATCTCTATGAGGGAAAATGATTTTGTCGTGTTGTACAGTAGTTTTTTCGTAGTGTTGAGGTCAAGGAGATGGGACTTGAAAAATTGCAATGAGTTGAAATTTGAATTTTTTACTGTTAGTACCCCATTTCAGACAGGGAACTGACGATGTTGGAACAGATCCCCCTTTTCCCATAAGCCCAATGCTTTGGTAATCGCGGTTTTGGTAACCGCGGTACCTCTCCGGAACGTATCCCCCGCGGTTACCGAGGGACGCCTGTATTTCCCACAACAATTCCATAGAGAGTAAGATGGGATTTATTCCCTACGGGTACTCACGCTGGCATGACAATCTTTTTTAAAATTTTTCTGAATCTCATCAGAGGCTCAAGCCTCCATAAGGAAATTCTGAAGATCTTCATGTTGAATGGTGAGAGAAACCCGAGCATCGAAAATTGAATTCAGTGCCGTTCTATCCGGAAATATCTCCGAGGTACTCTGAATCTCAACTATAAATATTGCAAAAATGTGGAAAATAAAGCTATTCAATGCTAAATTACAACATAGTGACCTGACAGTATGCTTCTATCACTCAATTTGTGGATCAATGAGAGATTCCATCTAAGAGGGGATCACAAAACACCGCAGCTGCATTGATAAGTCCTAGTCTTTTTATAGCTTAGAGTAAAGTACCATTTTGAGATTTTAGACAATAATTAAGCTGAAGAAGGACACATTTAGATGTCTGAAACCGGTCGTTACCGAATGTACACCAGAGAAACAAATAGCCCATAGATAGCATTAGATTCAAACAGAAATGTATGACTACAGTCTAGAAATTGACTGTTGATAGAATTTTAACATGGCACACATGAAACTTGGCATACATGAAGGAGAAGGCAAATTAGTCCTCGAAACGTCGTTACAGCATGAAACATGAATTGAATTGTTCAACACCCGCACTTTTTCATTTTCTTGTATACTCGGCGTCAATGAATACTTTCAAGTGTTCCGATTCCGGAAAGTAAGTATTCATTGACGTCGAGTGTACATACAACATAATATGACTTTTCTTGTACATACAACATATGACTTTCGTGAAATTCTTACGAAGCTATTATCAACCATTGACGGAGGTTAACCAATTTTTTTTAAAAAGTTTTCACCTGCAACTCACATGGCGTTGATTGGTAATATACAATTGGTGTCATGCATTTTTGTCGTCTTACCAAATCATTAATTAGCAATTCAACGGTATCAGTTGGTTATAAAACGTGTCAAAATCTAGGAGAATTTAATCATCTTGTACATGGCAAAGATCACACCTCGCCTCAAGGTGCGAAAGGTGTCAAAAAAATGCCTGCGAAATCCGAATACGTGGTTCTTTTTGGGAGCTCTTACACATCAAGAATCCGTTTTCACTTGAATTGTATCGGTTCATATTTTTAAATGTCGAGTAGATTAATTTTCCTTTATATAATCAACCTGGGATGAAATGTATCAGTTGAGCTATAAAACAGCGTATTTTTTTATATCTCGAAGAATATCCATTTTATCGGAAAATGTGTAGAATAACTTTTTGTAGGCCTTTTCAAGATCTAGTAAAAAGATTTCGTGACAATTCTCCGAATGATGCGTTCATTTTGAGTTATAAGACATCATTATTAAAATTTTATAGATTTTGCAATATTTTCACTATACATCATACTCTACATTTGAAATTCTCAGCACATTTAGGGAAGCGGAAAGATTCGGTAGAGCTTTTCCCTCGCATTTTCATCGAATATATCAAAAAAGTGGTCTAGACAATATCCCGGCTTTGCCAAAAATTTTGGAAATGTGGAATATAGAGAAATCGTGAAAATATCGCAAAATCGAAGACATTTTAAAAATGATGTCTTATAACTCGAAATGGACGCGTTATTCGAAGAATTGTCAGAGGACCTTCATCCTAGATTTTGGAAAGACCTACAAAAAGTTAAACCACGCGTTTTCCGATGAAATAGACATTTTTCGAGTTATAGAACGAATACGCTGTTTTATAGCCCAACTGATAAATTTCATCCCATGTAAATTATATAGAGAAAAATCAATCTACTCGCGATCGTCATTTGAAAATATGAACCGATACGATTTAGGTAAAAACGGATTCTTGATGTGCAAGCGCTCCCGAAAAGCACCACGTATTCGGATTTCGCAGGCATTTTTTTGATACCTATCGCACCTTGAGGCGGGATGTGAGGTAAGAAATAATTTGGTTTTTGACTCTCAATTATCCATATTGTACACTTGTGACGTGGTCACAGTTTTAATGCACATTATTATCAGAGCGCATCTAAAATTCATCTACAGAGAAGCACTTATATCTCAAAACCGTTCTCAATATAACAAAAGATGCCAGCGCATTCATGCAGAATTGATCTGTAGGGTAGTATGTCGGATAGAAAAAGACTGTCAATCCTTCAAAGTACAACTTCTTGACACTGATGGACTTTCTTCGCCCTTGATAATCAGTTACAATTTTCTCCAAGTATGCATTTCTCTGATATTTTTTTCCCAGGTAGATCGACCGTCAGAATTAATACTTCCTGTGGTCCAGTTACGAACAGATTCTCGAATTTTTTACCCTGATCTAGCTTACGAGTGTTATTGTGTATAATTTCCAATTCCTTCCGTACCCCCTCACTCACTCACTCACTCACTCACTCACTCACTCACTCACTCACTCACTTAATAACCCAAATAAACATAACCCAAACTCACAAGCCTTACAGTAACGAAGTAGATTACTGGAAGCGCCTTAGATGTCCTTCTAGTTAGCAAAAACCACACCCATAGTATGCCATTTTTGAATGAAGTGTAGAGAATTGATACCACATTATCAATCCTACCCCAGGGAAGACCTTTTGACACTCATCAAAATAAGATGAAAGATATTAAAATGAAATAGAAGAATTGTATTTTTTCCAAAGGTATGTTTCTAATGACGTGAAACGTGTATCACATGTATTCTAAAGTTTCTGTAATTGAATACTTATTTGAATTTGTAGACTTGAAAAGGACGATAAAATTGACGTCGAAACGTAGTCGATAATAAATTGTACCGTGACTTGTAAGACAGACAACATTATTCCAAATATTATGAAAAACCACATTAATTGGCCATTAGTCCTGGACGAGGTCCAAGATTTTCGATCTTCACGAGATTATCGCTGGAATTATTTGAAGCCTTCACTGCGATGGGCTTCACGGGTGGGTCCCTCGCGTCTCCTCATGTGAGCAATGGGCCCCCCAACGGTGAGGCCCACTTTTTTCGAATTCCAGCTCCCACCATACAGGTGAGACATATTCAATGGCTCATATCGTGGCTATTATATCTCATTGTTCATGTTGCGATAAACATGTGTCCACAACAGTTCCAGTATCTGGACTAGATTCCGCTGAGCCCTTCCTGATTTTCGTCATTCACGCAATTTATTTAAATAATAATTATACGAAATCAAGCGATTATCAGCAGATTACTCACTTTGGATTTGACAACTTCCTACGGAGTTCAGTTCACTTCAAATCTCATTTCAAGACCTTCAGACCGAGTCAAAATACGCACTAAAATATTGAAACTGCCTCGAGTAATCTCCAATTCACGCAAAAGAAAAGTTTGGGATGATTCGAAAATTTTCGGGTTCTTCCAAGCACAGTCTCTGCTCCATCTTATCTGAACCATCGTGTTCTGTAACTCTCGGAATTCAAGTTAAAGCAGAAGTTGTTTTATTTGTAACGCTGATTCCATCGCATGCTGCAGAGATTTGAAGTCCGTCGATAAACCGCAGCCCAAAATTAGATCCACATTGTAAAAAATTTATATGTAATCTCACCAACTAGTTTGGTAATAACACAACCTTGGGCGTGGTGAATTTCATCTACAATTTGTAACTTTCCGGGCCCTTGTAAATTTACCAGCCTGAGTTGCGGTAATTCTTGGATACCAGTCCCAGCCTGGTAAATTCACCATCGGGCTTGTAAATTTCATTCTACTGCGCTTGCGCGAGTTGGCCCATCTTTCGTGGCCGCAGCAGAAAACGAGCCGTGGCGGCAACATTACGGGCTTTGATTATTACTGATTGCGATTGATCCGATTGTTATTATCAGACTATTCAATAACGAAAGACTTTACCGCCAGGAATAGTGAATTCCAGGATATTATTCCATAACCTTTCTCACACTTGAGAAAAGTCACATGATAATGTGACTGTGATAGTGTTGTGATTGTGATAAAATCACAAAGATCGAAGGAATTGGAATTATTGTATTTTTTCAGAGAAGGGGTGCAAAAAAGTGTGGTTGGGATATCCCACCGATGACGGAGGACTTATCCATTGTTGAACCTGCTGGCCACGGATGGTCTCAAAATCTCTACCCCAACTGCCATGTGAGATGAGAACTTGAAGACTTTATGGAAAAGTCTGTGGATTCAAACTCACGTGGCCTCCTCATGAAATGTCTAATAAGAGTTTGGGCCAATTGCATTTTTCTTCCAAAGCGGAAGAGCAGTAAATTCATAGCATTATTTGCTACTTTCTATAGTGACTGAGGAGCCTTTCAATCCCTACTCTGAACTCTCATCATATATCAAGACTGGTGAATATAATGAGGTCTTGAATGATAAATTTTAGTTTCCACTCCTTGCTATTTTTAACAATCTTTCATATCCAAATCATTCATGATGCGTGAGTGCCCACGTTAATTGCTTCCATCAAGTTGAGCACTTCAAGTGACCAATAAGAGAAGTTATATGTACATTCAAGAGATGAAACTGGAAGTAATTCTCAGGGCAAGCAGCATAACCAGTATATTCTACGAATGCATTGAGCTTGTGCCATCAATGAATGATCTTATCAAAATGAAAAGCAGAATTCTTGTGCTTTGTTGGTCAATTTGTGAATGAGTCCAGATGGCTGTGTGCTTTCAAATTTGAAGACTCCTTGACTTGAAGGAGTTCTTCGAGCCTCTGAGGAAAAGAAGAATTCTTCAAATTGATCTTGCGCTTCAGTTTTAGTTTGTTCTAGAAGAATATACGTGATGAATGCATACTCTTCAGTGCAAGAATCATTGTATTAAAGAATGGCTGATTTGGAAAAAGAGATCATAAGTGGTGACGAGAAAACTGCAAGAACGTCATGGATTTATTGTTCGTGTACTTAGGGAGAACAGCGCAACTAACCCGAATTCTTATCAGAGTTTTTATGAGGAGGCCATGTGAGTTTGAACCCAAAGACTTTTTCCATAAAGTCTTCAAAGTTCTCATCTCACATGGCAGTTGGGGTAGAGATTTTGAGACCATCCGTGGCCAGCAGGTTCAACAATGGATGAGTCCTCCATCATCGGTGGGATATTCCAACCACACTTTTTTGCGCCCCTTCCTGAAAAATACAATAATTCCAATTCCTTCGATCTTTGTGATTTTATCACAATCACAACACTCATTGGCACAGGGCATGCAGGGGCTTGGGGCAGCTAATCATCATGTGACTTTTCTCAAGTGTGAGAAAGGTTATGGAATAATATCCTGGAATTCACTATTCCTTACGATAAAGTCTTTTGTTGTTGAATAGTCTGATAATAACAATCGGATCAATCGCAATAATATTTGCGATTGATCAATAATAATCAAAGCCCGTACTGTTGCCGCCACGGCTCGTTTTCTGCTGCGGCCACGAAAGATGGGCTAACTCGCGCAAGCGCAGTAGAATGAAATTTACAAGCCCGAATGAAATTTACCAGCCTGATGGTGAATTTACCAGGCTGGGACTGGTAAATTTACATGAATATTTTTCACAGAGCAGCAAACCTTATGAGTTGAAGCGCCAAAACCATGGTCACAATCATTGTACGCCTAGAGCAGGTATTATGGGCACAGGTCCTCCTAGAGGCTGATGATGTTGGCTTTGACGATCCAGTCCATACTGCTCATCATCCTCAAAAATATATCCCGCGTTGCAGACAATTTTTTGGGGTCCATCTGTGAGGCTCAGCTTCACCCACGGTCGTATAAACGGATCAGGGAACTCAATGCTAAATGTTGGTTCTCTTAGTGGAGTCAGGTGTAATGCCGAATTTCACCACGGCAGGTATGGCCTTGCGATCGAGTGGTGAGATGTTTTCAAAACATACCAACATAACCAGTATATCGCTATGATGTTCAGTCGCAATTATACGCTCTATAGCGTACTAAGAAAGGATGCCGGGTTTGATGTCTAAAACTGCATGGTTTTTATAATACATGATTTTTCGGAAGTATCATGCAGTGATTGATCACACTCTCGTTCATACTCGTTTTCCGCGTTCGTACCGGATAACGAGGACAAGCTTTGCGATTCACTGACACGAAAAGAAGATGCATGAGCTCTTCAATTATAGATTTTTTGAGTACTGCAATAATCAGAAATCGTGTTTTGCATACCTGTCCGAGATTCGACCGCTTGCATAGCGCTTTGGGGAAAATCGTATCGTTACGTTTTTCCCAACAATGTGTGGATTGCATAATCTCTGCGTTTGGCAGACTCCTCAGATTTTCGGAATTGCTTAGTATCTTCGACAAGTCAAATCTTCTTCTGGTCCGTGAGAAGTCGACTCATTTTTGCCTTCGATTTCCTCAGACTCATGGGAAGCCCTGAAACTCCAAAAGCTCGCGACATATTTGAATATTCTATCATTGGTACAGTGGTTAGGGCGCCGATGTTGACGATAAAAATTGATTTGTAAACATCAATACGTGGGCCCCATTTACTACTCGATCGCAGCGCCAAATGCAAAAGTAAGCAGACAAGGAAACTTTTGAGCCCGGGAATTGGAACCATGTCTACTATGGGAGTTTCCAAACCTGTTTATATTATTTATACGACCGTGATTTCACCGCACCGAAAGATGGCTGCCAACTCTGCGTGCAATCCTGCCAATGGTGCCCCAACGTCGGAGCCCACTAAAATTGATAAACATACTGTAACCAGATGCCAAAATGATGAGTTTTCACAAGGTTAGACTTCCGCAAAAGCTCGAATGCATATTTGCGATCTCACGCAATCTAGACCGTGATCTCGACCGTAATCGCGATTACGCCAGTGAGGTTTTAACTCGCATTTGTGAGTGCGATGAAAATTGAAATGATACAGTTTACACGTAGCAACTACGAGTTTGCGAAGTTTAATATGTCTCTGAACTTCCAATCGATTAAAATAATCGAAAATCGAGAAAAAAATTTCGCTTGCCGCAGCCCGGTGCACGATTATCACTGGATTTTCACTTCAAAACGACAAAAATGGATGCCTGAATTTCTCCCGGCCCCATTGGTGAATGCGAACAACCCTTATTCGAGGGTTGAAAATTGAAAAAATTCACGGCGGGGCTGCGGATCGCCGGTGCACAACTATCGCTGCGATTTTCGCTTCAGGACGACGAAAGTAGATGCCTGAATTTTTTCCGGCCTCATTGGTATATGCAAACGACCCCCATTCGGGGGTTGAAAATTGAAAAAATTCACGGCGAGGCTCCGGATCACCGGTGCACGATTATCGCTGCATTTTCACTTCAGGACGACGGAAATAGATGCCTGAATTTTTTCCGGCCCCATTGGTAAATGCGAACAACCCCTGTTCGGGAGTTGTAAATTGAAAAAATTCACGGTGGGGCTCTGGATCGCCGGTGCACGATTATCGCTGCGATTTTCACTCCAGGATGACGAAAATAGATGCCTGGAATTTTTCCGGACCCATTGGTGAATGCGAACAATCCCTATTCGAGGTTTGTAAATTGGAAAAATTCACAGCGGGGCTCCGGATCGCCGGTGCACGATTATCGCTGCAATTTCCACTATTGGACGACGAAAATAGATGCTTAGCAAGTTTTACAATATTGAAGGTACATTCTTTTTTTGATATTTCTAATTACGTGTTTTTTTCTAAGATCTATTATGGATCAGTGCTGATTCGTCTGAATTGGATTCACTTCAGCTGGTTGTCGAGGTTTTGGAACAAACTCCAAAATGAGCCAAGATACGTGGGAAAATGTTGAGACGCGCCAGGGTGAATTACGCATCAATTCTCCGTTAAAACACATCACATGTTATTTCAAGAAAACCCTCGAGAAAACCCTTCATGCTCGCCTTGATGGCTCGTGCCGCAAACTGAGATGTAATTTTTCAGCACCCAAGAAAATTGCCACCGAATCTACTTGTAAGAACATAACTTTCGCAATCCCAAGCATGTCGGATTTCCAAAATTTTGAATTCTCGTCATATCCTTCTGTAGATCCACCAAAATTAAAAAATGTGTACAAACTTGGCAGGCTCTTGTCATCCACTATATAAGCCAAGAAATATCAACTTGCGCCAGTACAACCTTGGCCGACGTTTTTCGGGTCACCAAGTTTGAACCCGGCGTGAATTTGAGTTTTCTCTTGTATTGTTTGGAAACATTGACCATGGCTTTTCCTCAATGATGAAAAATTGTGCGAAATGAAAGTGATGAAAGAAGTTTGGAAATATTTTGTTTTACAGAGCATACTCTATTTGAAAGTAGTTCCAACTCGAACTCCGAACTGAGATTTTTAAATTTAATGAACATTCGAGAAAAATCGAGAAATTAAGAAGATGGAAGTGGGGCCTCTCTGAAAGTTTTTGAATTCATTGATAGGTTTGTTCTCTCATGTTCTTTTGATTCTTCAAGTCAAGTCTTGCTATAACAAGTTTAACGACAAAAATTACGAAAATTTTGCTCAAAAAGTGCTCAACAGAATAATTATCTGTGAGCCAACTAGGTCCAAAAATTATTTTCTAATTATTTTTATGCAGGTAATTCAGGTAATTGGTGGTAGGAAATGGTGTTTCATAACGAAATTTGAACGCCAACTATCTTGGTACATAGTATTTTCCTGTAAACGCATGCGCATCAACCGTCTAACTTCTATGAAAACAAGCGAGCGTAATTGTGAACTAGACTGAAAGATCAATTACTCAAACAATATTTTTATACAGATTGATATACCTGTATATTATCAAACAGTTTTATGCACACGCTAGTGCGCAAGACTCTACTTGTACGTATATATTTTGCCATTGACCTAGAAGCCATTACTCGCAGCCTTCGGGCATTTATCCTTAGTAGTAGTCGCGGAGTGGCATTTCCGAATTGTTGTAATTGTGCTCTTACTTTTGCAATAGCAAGTGGCTTTTGCGTTGAGATTCTGGCCTATTCCAACAACGTAAGATAATAATTTCTGCCTCACAAATTTGGTATCATTATTATACATTTTTAGCTTTCATTATTCGTATCTATTTTGACCCGAGTGTTACGGTCTCCAAACTATTTTTTCTTTGAATGAAATGATGGCTTTATGTAGATAACACTTACCATTAGTTCATCAATATTCACCATCTGAACTTTTGACTGTATTATTAGTTACTTCGCTGTGAATATGTGAATCATTTCATTATCGAAGGGTGATGTTATAGTTCTAGTCACTTTTTAAATGTCGCCTTGTACAGATTCACGTACTAATGTGACCAATTATCGATTAATGATGGTAAAATCATCTAAAGATGTATGAAACGGCAAATTTTTCTTGAAACAACCGAGAAATCCGTGGATGACTTGATGTTGCATCGCATTGCATCAAGAGTAAAATTTCAAACGAGTTTCAGCACTTGGCGGTTTTCTCATCCGATAAAATCGTAATTTCTGTCATTATATCAAATCCGATCATATACACTACCGGTTAAAAGTCTCAATACACCTGGAAATCAAACTGATGATATCCATCTCTGAAGATTATCATTTTGATTTCCAGGTGTATGGAGACTTTTGACCGGTAGTGTACCCTGTTATTATATTTCAGAGAAGTTCTTAAGGATTAGATCTCACTTTTGAAATTTTGATGGGAAGGAATGTTGGACAGGGTTGAATTTCATAAATTCATTTCGATTCGGTTGAATTTAACCGCTATTCTGAAATAAGCTATGACACTTGGACATTGAAACCAAAATGTTTGAAGCGGCGATTACCCACATGATGAGCTCGACGCCGTTAATTTTGTCTATACAAAATAAATGTATCTTGAGGATCAGTCACGTATTAGCAGTAGAACTATGGGTCATTTTGGACTAGTCGAAATATATCGTTCAACTTACACTGATGCAATGAAGACAAAAGTCTTTCATAAAAAGCTAAGAGAAAAATTAAATCCTGAGTAATTTTGTAGATTTTTCGTCCTTGATGTTTAATACATGAGATGATTATTTGGTTTCATCGATCTTGAAGGACGGTGGGGAACTAAATGAATTCCCAAAATTTCATGAAAGAAATTTTATTGCTACGTTTCGTCCACTAGGTTTCGTGGACCTCATCAGGCTCCAGGTTTGTTATTCTTTAGATCGTCATGATATTTTTGAACGATCTTATAATAGAGCACAGACATAACGTCTGGCTCCTGTCGATACAGGTAAATAGAATGATCTATTATAAGATCGTTCAAAAATATCATGACGAAGTAAAGAATAACAAACCTGGAGCCTGATGAGGTCCACGAAACCTAGTGGACGAAACGTAGCAATAAAATTTCTTTCATGAAATTTTGGGAATTTATTTAGTTCCCCACCGTCCTTCAAGATCAATGAGATAAAATAATCATCTCATATATTGAAAATTAAATCCATTCAGTCTTTACAAGAATGTTTATTGCTTGAATCGTTGCAGAAGTAGATCATCTACCAGTGTATCAACATTTTATAACCCCTTATAAAATTCAAACTATTCCGCGACTATCGATTTTGAGTCCATACTTTTCACAATTACCTACACAAAGGGATCTGCATTACCGACCCCATTTACAATTAACGCCTCCTGTATGATCATACCAAAATGCGTTGATGTACAACTGGTTGCATACAACTCGGGGCTCATTAATTGATGGATATTTGTCACCCAGACAATCAGGCGCGCGATATATAATGCAAACACATTGATAGCATCGATTAGGTGTACACATTCACGCATCAGCTTATTTATAAAATTGCGGCTCTCACTCGCCACGTGCTCGGCTCTCGAGAGTCAAGTGCACGTCACCGCGGGTGCACGAGATATTCTATCAATGGTCGGGCCGTTTAAAAAACACGCGCGCGCCGCGAGTCTTGTTTTAAATCAGGTAAACTTTAGGAACCCCTCACAAGTGTAATTTTTGCCCTTTTTGAAAAATTTTTTTGATTTTGTACTGACACAATTATTCTTGAAGCCAATAACCGGTTGTCATTCCTGAAAATTGAATTTTACTTTTTGTCTTGGAGGTGGAGGAAGCAGTCATTATATTGCAATAGGGGAGATGTATCTGAGTATTTTGATTTTTTTTTTCTCATATTGTGATATGATTTTGTGAATTGAAAAGTGCTGGAAGATTTCAAACATTTTTTTTGTACAGTAATACAGATCGATTTCAATTCGATTTCAACTCTTGGGTCGATTGTGAAAATTCTAGATAAGTGTCGACTTTGAGTTGGTTTTGAACGAAGGGAAACCACGCTCAAGAGAGGGAATTCATGTGATTCAAAGCTCTTTGAATATATCTCAAGTTTTTGAGTTAATGTGTGTGATAATGACCTATCGACCTTTAGATAATAAGATAATCAGCATTCCATGTACAAACAGGTAATAGTATTTTTGCTATTTTCCGATTTGGGTGCTTACAGTATTTGTGCCTCGTTTATGAGATACTCCGCTTCCTATAGGAGTGATTATTTCGACCTTCACCTGCGGCTAAGTCCAAAAACCAATTCGCTTACAAGCGAGCTACAACCTTAAAACTCGGTGCGAAATGTACTATTTTAATTTGGTCTTATTGCTTGTTTCGAGTGATTGTTTTCGGCCTGAGAGCTCTGGGGAGGATCGGAAAAGTTATCACGAGTGAAGCAAATAATTTTCCTACCAAATGTTTTTTTCGAGTCATTTTTCGATCGACTGGGCGTAAAATGTGAACGAAAACACTTCCGGGCGTGAAGCAGTGCAAGTATATTCCATATCTTTGAAGATTTTTTTGTTTTTTTTTTTATCAACGAATTTTCAACCTCTTTTCTGCGGGACATACAGTTTAAGGCGAGTTCCGAACCACTGAACCCGCCGAAAGGTACTAGTGAAAATTCACATTGGTGCTGGACGAGATTCGAACTCCAGCTTTCTGCTTTGGAAGGCGGGACCTCATCCACGAGACCGCGGTGGCTTTCCGTATGAAAAAGAATCGTCGCAACTATTCCAAATTTGCATCAAGTGGTTGCTGAAAGTACAATACAATTGCGATTGCAATATTCCATTCTTATCATCATCACAAACATCTCGAACTCAAAATAATTCTTTACAATTCCTTCTTATTTATCACTTGATTTTGATATCAGTGAAACCATATTAGAACTAGGTATCCGTGTTCATATCTAGAAAAGTGGAAAAAAGTACTCGAAGAATGGATCTTTTTTCTGCTTAAATAACATTAATGCATTCATTTGTTATCTGGCGATAGAGTGAAATAACGTTCCTCGATATCAAATTCCCATCCATCATGCAGAATGGTATAATTACATTTTTATTTAAAATCTTTCCGGAAGAACATTACTGTGAAAATATATTTCAGATAGCGGAAACCGGTTCAAGTTTGTAGTATCTCAAGTATAACGAGGAGGTTTTTCAAGGGCGCGAAAGCATCGAAAAATTAATGGGGAATCAATAGATCGATAGATGAGCTATATATATAGTGACAATTCATAATTTCTCGAGGCGGCACCCGCGTGGCCCGCGCGACATTTGCTATCTCTTCCCTTCCCTCCGCCCAAAGACATTGATATATTTTGACGCGTGCGTCTTGTATATACGCTAAAGAGATAGTTGTTCAAGTCGTGCCAGACTCTAATAATTTTTCAAGTTTAAAGTCTCAGTTTTTGCTGAATTTTTATCGAATTAAAAAATTTTTTTTTCTTTTGAATTATCCAAATTTTTCTGAACCCCGAACGATTAAATGTAACCAGAAAACACTACTTCATCATTTCAGTATATTACAGTAATAACCAATTGATGGAGTGGATCTTGGATATTTCTGAATGATAATAAGACGGATCAAGATTTATAGTATTGAATCAATGCGTGAGCAATTTTTGATAACCTGATTTATTGCTGAACTACATCATGTTTTGGGAAATTATTCGACGATATTATGAGTCATTGGTATTTCCGTTCGCTAATTTTTGAATGAATATCTCGGTAAATTTGTGTACTAATCTGTGCTCAAACAACTCATTTGTCATATGATAATTGGTGTTTAGGGAAGAAAAGGCTGATAAGGGAGGACATTATAAACGATCCAATGCTCTATAAGGTAATCCAGAGAAAATCTAAACTGCTCATGTATAAGTTCGAAATTAGGATCTTTAATACCTTTCCTTATAACTCATGAGTATAAAGTCTGAATATAATATTCGATTGTAATTTTCACCTTTCAATCACATGAAAAAGCATTAAAATCTTGTTGTAATTTCATGTGATGATTAATCTGTATAATTTTTAATTAAATTGATCCACGGGAATTTTTATTAGAATTAGTCAGATCGTATAGAATATCATGCAGTATCACAAAATCTGGAAGAAATGAAAATTTTAGAATCATTGAAGAAAAGTCAATGCTCATAAAGCATCAATGTAGCTATTTACTAGACAGATGAGGACAAAGATTTTAGGAAGAATGAATAAAATTCACCGTGTTTACTCCTCAAATGTGAGCTAATAACTTCAAGATTAGATTCATCCTCGATGAAAAAATGGAAGAATGATTGGGTTATCCCGCTTGTAAAATTTACACGCGTGTACTATTTTGCGTGCTATTTTTGAATGAGCTCTCGAATCTTGAACTCACTTTACTCGATCAAGATAACTGCAGCGTTTGAAAGGAGAGGAGCCAAAAGTAGACCCCCTCAAATTTTTTGAATATTGTTCATATCCGATCGATGATATCGAGCCCAATTCTGATAGTTTTTTGAAAATTTCAACTTTTACAAGCTAGGGAGGTTGGAATTTTCCTCCATATTAAATTCAAACTCAGATGAGTTTGAATCACTCCCGGTCTCCATGGACACACTATTGTAGAAACCGAGACACTGACACTCTGGAAGGAATTTGGGAATTTCATGGATTAAAAAGAATCAGTGCCCTCTATACACAGACTATTTCTTTTCATCAAGCTCAAATGGGCTATCTCCAAGATTTTGAAACTGCAAGTCATCAAGAAATTTTTATCCAAAGATTTGATGCATTTATCTTTCTTAATTTGAGAATTGATTAACTTTAAGCGCAAAGCTACAATAAAAAAAAATATCACACATTTCGGCAATTAAATTTTCTTCGTATTTGATTCAGGTACAACTCAAACAGTGTCGTAATTGATTATGAAAATAATCAAGCATCTATAGAAAATAATAACCATTCCAAACAATTTGGCGTAAGATTTTCTTGTAATTCTGTACCAAATATATATATACTCATTTATCGGAGAGTGTCCCAGACGAGCTATACTTATATTACACTTGTCGACGCGCATCTTGGCTCGAGAGTGAATGGTTCGATTACCGGTAATATAATATGTATAGCCGGAACAACAACATCAGTAGTAACTTACTTTATAATTCCTAAAGTTTCAGGTCCTGTGGCTAGCTTGAATTTTGTAATTTTTGAAAAATTTTTTTTGGTGTTGCATGGAAAAATTTCGTAGATTACGAATATGCAGGAAAAAATGATTTTTACAATTTTTTTGCGGATTTTTAATTGACCAATCATCCGATGCATTGATTCCATTCATATTTTATTACATTCAGAGTATGATGGTGATTTGGAAATATTTTTGAAGGGATTCAATTATCATTCCAGTCCTTAAAAAAATTTTTTATTTAGTGAATCAGTCAAAATATAGCGTTTCTAGATATGTACAGCAATTTGAAACGATTCAAGTAAGATTAGCGTGATATCAACTGTCATACAATAAAATATCTGTCAATCAAAGTATACTTACTATTCAAAGATTAAAAAAATCATGCATGATAATAATCGTGAAAGGTTCCATGCACTTTTGCAGCTTTTGATGAAAATAACTTCATTCTAATGATTTGGAATAGACGATCACATGATAAGAAACTAATTCAATAGAAACATCTAGAAATTTTAAAATCTGTTTCATTCATACTGTCTACGCTATATCTATATTCCTTGTACAAAAATGACATAATTGTGCGGTAGTGCGGTGCGACGACGTATCGCAGCATCGCGGTGACGTATCGTCAAGGCAATACCGCTTTGAGGTATTTCATTCACAATAAAAGCACATAATCATTCAAGTTCAGGGGTCGATTGCAAGCTCAATTTTGATTATTTTTGAAAAATTTTTTTTCTTCCGTATTACAATAATTTTCTGGAATCTAAATAATTTATTTATTTTTGACTTATTTGAAATTTTTGATTTTTCATATCAACCTTCATACAATTTATTGACAGCTCTAATTATAGTTTTTAATGAAAATCTTTGTCGTTAAAAGGTAGATACAAATATTTGAACCTTTTTGATTGTTAATAGGCAAAATTGTCAGCAGGGGGTAAGTAACAATCTTTCCGAGTTTTTTGAGTCAAAAAGAGATGTCCAAGTGTGAGCAAGGCCGATAAGTAATACGCACTTGTGAGTACAAACCGCTCGACAACTATAAAATTCTTCAAAAACAAATGTCCATTACAGGGGTAGTTTTTGTTATTTTTGAAAATTCTTTTCACATTCACACTTCTTATATTCCTCTAATGCCAAATATATAAAAAAAAATTTTATTATCACACATGAGATTATTGGACATTGCACTCCCAAAATCCTACACACATTACAAGAATATAAAGATGTATTAAAGGGGGGGGGGCATGGGTGTTCAAAAATCTTATAGAATACCAGTGAAATTGAGATTATGAGATCTGATCGGTATTTCGTAAGGCCATTTAGACTGTGATATACGAATTAGGTTAATTAATTTCTCAAATTTCTTGATTTTGCGGACTCTATATGTAATGCATGATACGAAATGAGTCAATAACCGAGCTCATTATGGTGAAAGAGTCATCCTGCATCATTTCAGACAGTTGTGTTATTACACCTCTTCGTAAAAAACTGATTCTTGCCATGATAATCGATTTTTTGATAAAAATTGAAATGATGAGAAATTGTTTGATTTTGACCAAAAAAATTACTCTGAGTTGGATCTTTATTTGCAGGTAAAACTCATGGCTGGAGCTTGGAAACACTCGCTGCCCTTCAATTTGACAAGACGAGGATTGCGCATGTCTCAGAATATAACGCGATATAATAATTTTGGTACTCAGGTAAGTTTCCATTAGTAATTTGCATTAATTTAATGAGACCCTAATTGAATAAGAAGTTTGATTTGTGAACATAAAAATGTATATCAAAGTAGCTAAATGATCTCTTGAAGTTGATAAATTTAGCATTAATGGATACTTTTACTGATGGGCATTTTCAAAATCTGACTTTTAAGCTTTTTCGCTCAAATTTAGAAATAGGTCAGTTTTATTTACTCTTATTGCAATTAGGTATTACGTTACAGTATACAATGACATACAGTACATTTCTCTCTGAACCGTGAAATAGAAAAATAAATGATGAAAATGTTGACTGTCTCCAAAGTGAATGAGCCATTAATTCGGGCATTTTTCTACTGCACTTTTCAAAATATTCAAATGCAGTTTCGGGACTATGTAAAATGGCTCATTAAGAAGTTAATACACCCAAGAATAGAAATAGATCTTCAAAATTGATTGCTTCAGATCTTCACATACTTTTGTGAACTTTTTACATTGGAATAGTTTTTAAAAAAAAGAAAAGGAAAAAAATTGAAATGAGTGCAAAAACATCCCATTGATACCGAAAATGAGAACACGATATATGTATGTAGCACGTGGAGAGTGTAAAGAACATCGCTATTTCAAGTATGAGAGGAAAAAGATGCGCGGATCGTTTAACAAACTTGGATACATATACAGCGTAATGAGTGGGGAGGACAGGTTTAAAAGTCGAGCTCGAACGATAGTACCGATCAGTAAGCCACGAGCTTCGTAACCTAGTAAAGAGATCGTATTTTACGTCGAGTACATTTGTTGTTTAGAGTTGCACACGTTGTCATTACAGTTTAGGGGAAATAATTTTTTGCTAGATTTGTGACGTGTCGATTGGATTGCAAGATTTTATATCGATTTTTGGTGGTGAAATTTGTGAGGTGAGCCATACTAATTTTTCTGATAGGATCAATTGTTGAGAATGAATTTTTTTATGGAATTGATGGAATCGATTGAGGGGCCTGAGTTCATGATACTTCAGTTATATTTGATAATTTTGTCTTCATTTTATTAGTTATCTCCCTGGCAGTCCCTGGTATGAATGAATAGTCTGACGTTGAATAAAATTTTTTAATTTTAGACATTTATGGGTATTGAACTTACCATTTTGTAGCTAGTTTTTTTTTGCGTATGGTATAACATTAATATGAAATTTTCATTTTGATCTTTTATCACTGAATTAATTCAACAATCCAGTCATAGTGGAGACAAATTCATTGGATTGCTTTGGAAAAAATCACAACTATGCTAACGTTCAAACTTTCTAATATCAGATCAGTAAACAGGACTACTTGAAAGTTGACTCAAATTTTCAAGACTGATTTCAAATCATGACAATTTTCTCATCTAAATCTTTTACGAAATTCCAATTATAATAATAGACCGGGGAAAAATTCGATTTGAATCAATATTACGTTTTGTGACTTTCCCCACGATTCACCGCGATGGAGGGGGGGGGGTAGAAATATTAGTTAGTGTTGCGATACGATTGTATGAAAATGTTGCAGGTCCAATATTTGACCAGTATAGATTCTTTGTGTTGCTCGCGCTGCGCTGGATTTGGTGGTTGAAAGTTTACCCGTGGATATGGTTTAGAGTATGTGGCCCATGACATATGATGAATGGATTATGGTGGACCTTGTGAGATTCCATTAAATAAAAAAAAATTTATCACGATTTTTGAAAAACAGTTGAAATAAGCAACGGTATAAGCGCGGTGGTGGTATACTCAGAGCCTTTTCGGTCGAAAATCCAGGTTAAGCAACATTAGTCGGAGGTCAAATCCGGAAGGGTGACCGTCCGTCGGGGTCTACCAAAACTACCGTACGTAAAAAATTCACTTACTTTGATATTATGGTTATGAATAGGAGACCCATGAGATGGATAGATATATTTGACCCCTAGAGACATTATTTGATAAAAAAAGAAATTTTATTACAGTTTTTCGTGAATAAATAAAAATAAATATCGGTGGCGTCGTTGAGAGCCTTTTTGGTCAAGAATTTAGGTTAAGCATCTTTTTACGGGGGCTGTACCCGGATGGGTGGTCGCCCGAGTACGCAGTAAGTTAGGATTGTCCGACATGTATGGACGGTCACCCATCCGTATACGACACCCGTAAAAAGATGCTTAACCTGGATTTTTGTCCGAAAAGGCTCTCAGCAACGCTGGCGTTGTTTACTTATATTTATTCACTGTTATCTCGATTAAATTATCATATACTACCCGGGGTCCCGGGACTCACTATACCTATCCATCTCCTCCTGGGTTCCGTATTTCATAATCATATTCACGGATGAATTTTCAACCAACAAACTCAGCGCAGCGTGAAGCATTTCATTTGTAAATTAATATTCGAGCAATAACACGAGAGGATTTCGAAGCGCATTGAATTCTTTGTTGAACAATTTTTTGTGTTCACTAACATTTTATCGCGAATTTCTTTTTTCAACTAATTAATCGCCCTCGTCGATCGCATGCTAAAGATTGCTCATGCTAAATTTATTCATGTTTATCGAATAATTAGTCTCCTTAATGACAAACGCATGAAAGAATTCATTCAATATAATTAAACTCCTTTGTGATTATTGTATTCTTACCAGCCTTTTTGTTATGCACATCAAGTATAAGACACGAATTTCTGATACGAGTCACACAGGAGTTATCCTCGAGTTATCCACACACTTGTCTATACGATCACATAGATTCTTCTATATTTATGCATTGATCGATTGTCGCAATTACACAGGTGATCTAATTAATGCATAATCACTATCACATATTCTTAATAAGATAGTCATCTCACAAACTACAAAATTCCACGGAAAAACCTATCACTTTTTTCATTTTTTAAAATCAAGGTGAATACCCCCCCCCCCCCCCCCCCTTCCTCCTGACCTTTTCACAAAAAAACCAGTAGGAATTCCGACTGATCAATTGAGCATCGGATGAATGACCGTCCTTGTTTGAATGTTTCAGAACAGCGGAAGCGGAATGCCTGGACAAATAGATGAAGTGAGAGGGAAGCGTGCGACCTTCGGAATGGGTTGCTTCTGGGCGGGTGATTCACTCTTTGGAGCAACCCCCGGGGTCATTCGAACATGCGTTGGCTACGCGGGTGGTACCAAGGACAAACCGGTATACAGAAATTTGTGAGTACATTCAACCTGTTCAAAGATCTTTTTTTCTAGGTCAGAATTTTTTTTCTCTTTTTTTCTTCATTCATCAACACCCGCATGTGTTAAAATGAATTTTTAAAAGTTCTATTAGTTTCAGTTCTTATAACAAGAAGTAAATTCTGGTAAAAAAAGAATTCTTGAAATTGTTTGCTTCCTACCTCATTGTTTTGATATAGAACCAATATTTGAAATGCAGAGCGATAATTTTGTGGGTTTCTCAGAATGTAGTTTCGCTCATCTCGGGTGTCTAATAGAAAATTGAAATAATTTTATTATAATCAATTCCAATATTTACGAATAAATGTACCAGATTCCAAAAATGGGTACATTTGAGGGTAACGATTTCATGCCAATAAAAACGAATTTGACATAATCTCTTGACTTTTGTTCAAGATGAAACAGAATGCCACTCGATTCACATTTCAGAATTCCATAACTTTATATGAATTATTAGGTATTACACCACCGAGTATGACAGAATCATGACAAGACTCGTAATAACTTTTTCAATTAGCATACTCAACATTACTTACAGCATTCCAAAGTGGATATTTACTCTGAAAATTCTTCGATTTTAGTGGAATCGCAGAGCCGACAGGATTTTTATTCGAAGAATGAAGCGTAATAAACAAATACTGTTCCATCAGTAGTGACCATGAATAACAAGGCAAACATTGAATGCGTTAGGATAGTTACAAAATGTATAAAATGGGAGATCAAAGAAGTTTTCTTAATACTATTATTCTATCCGAAACTAATTCAAATTGAGAAGATCGGCTTTTATGCACGATATGAATCTCTCACGATTCGAAGTGAAATTTCCTAAATTATGTCAGATTGGTTCGAGGACATGATTTTATTCTGATTTTCTAGCTCGAACTCAGGGAATACGAGATAACTATTTTGTTTTGTATTTCAGAGGGGACCATACAGAAGTCATTGATGTAGAGTATGATCCGGAAAAAATCACATACTCACAGCTGCTAGACCTATTTTGGAACAACCACGAGTACGGCCTGACAACGCTTATCAAACGCCAGGTGAGTTTATTGTCGAATTCAGCGAAAATTGGTAGTGTGGTTTGGCAAATGCTTCTGGTTACTATGATTCGATTTTCCCGTAAGTCAAATTCTTAAATAATTGGCACTTGAGATGCCGTTCATTTTGAAATAATCGAAGTTTATCGACCATTGAACCTATTCAATTACATTGTCCGATGTAATGGACACTTTTCCCCGTGTGTTGATAAAAATCGGTAATCTTTCTTCCCGGAAAAAATCTGGAAAAACTCTCGAAAATGTCTTTTGGTACAGAGGTTGAATCAAACCACAGACTGGCGCCAGACATCTGATTAAAAAAAGGAAAAAATGAGGGGAAACCGAACAATTTTCAAAATATCGACGTTTTGCCGAGTAGAGATATCCGCACTGGCAGTTTCTTCCTGTCAAATCATTTTTATAGATTATGCGCAACATTGATTCAGTTTTGTTTCTTCAACAGAGTTCATTGAACTCTGACTTTGCGATGTAAAATAATCTAAATATTGAAGGGTTGTTGAGAATGATGCTTTGATGCTGATATTCTCATTATTTATTTTAGTACATGTCTCTCATATTGTATCACGACGAGGAGCAGAGGATAACGGCAGAGAAATCACGAGACCGTCAACAGAAAGAAAAAAATACAAAATTCACAACAGAGATTAGCGAATTTAGAAAATTTTATCCTGCAGAAGAGTAAGTATTACTTCGCAATTGAAAAATTTGCTCTATCATATCGTTATTCACAAGCGGTATCTTATTCATTTTTGCGAATTTTGACAGCTACTCTATCGATTTTCTTGAATTCTCCATGAATTCCCGAGTTATCGAATGACAGTTTTGAGTACACTGCCAATCAAAAGTTTTAGGACGACCAAACTTTTTTTCCTCAATCTTTACTAAGGCTACAATTGACAAAAAAGTACTTCACCAGGGCTTGTTTTGAGAGGGGTTTTCACGTACTTCAAGATGGCAGATTTCGTTCTCATCAGCATGAATCTGGATCTATCCTAGCTTGAAAAAGTGTCAGTTTCGATGGTTTTTGAGAAAATTTTCTGGATCCTGATACTCAAAGCTGCCTAAGTGGCATGGTATGGGACTCATGAGACCTGAGAGTACAGATCTAGAACTTTCAGATCTGTTTTTGAACTTCTCTTCACGTCACTCTCAGCGTGTTATGATATTTTCTATTAAGGAGAATTTATCCGCAAAAAATAGGACTTTAGTCCAGGGAAGACGGCGGAATGATTGTATGGGGGATACGATCTTTGTTTTTGGTATCTGTCTACTGTATTTCAGTCGAGAAAATTAAAAACCTCTGGAACATGCCCCAAAAAGTGAATTTCTTCGTCCTTTTCTTATAAGGGTGCTACTTATTTCGGAAAAACTCTCCTCAGAGAAAATATCATCAGTTGAACCAGGGTTAACGTAAAGGGGCGTTCAAAGACGAATTTCAAAGAATCAGACTTGTATTCTCAGGTCTCATGAGTCTCACACCAAATCATGAATATACCTCTAATGTACAGGAGCCAAGAGATTCGGTCAAAATTATCAAAATTGATACTTTTTCAAGCGAGGAGGACGGAAAGATCCGGATTTTTGCAGATCAAAATGAAATTCATCATCTTGTAGAACGGAAAAAGACCTTTAAATGAGCCCTGATGAAGTCCGAATAGGTCAACTAGGCATGGTAGTTTAATTTACAAAATCGAAAAGAAATTTCCTGGGTGTGCTAAAACTTTTGACCAGCAGTGTACCCCATGAGACTGGTGCATAATAATTTCCTAGGTTTCCGATATCTTGGGAATTCATTCAAGAACCCTGAATTTCAATTTGTTCGTGGGTATGATACAGGGATGGAACTTCGACTTTTTCCTGAACGAAATGCTATTTTTTTGCAAATCAAATCTTAATACTAGAAAATCACTATTCTCATCGCAACACCCGGATATAGCTCGATCAGTTCCGCCAGTTAACATTTTTAATTATATTGTCAATCCAGATTATATTAGCGCAGTAACTGTAACTGAAAATTCATAAGGAAGACTCTTCATGTCCTTTTGGTTATTCCCCAAAGTGAGCAAAAATCTTTCCACTAGAAATTTTACTGTGCAATCACACAAAGAATGTAGAATGGAATTGTTTTCGGCAAATGCAAGCCTATACACGCAAGAAAATGAATTTTCCGTACAGGCAGACAAGCAATTGAGAAATATTTGCAGTCGGGAAACCAACTGTCTGCAAACTTGTAGTTTTATCTTGGAGTCAATAACCGAAAGAATGCATTAGCATCGAGAAAAAAAACTACCATTTTAGCAATTTTTCTATTCCCCCGAGTCTGGCTGTACATATCACGTAGACCAAAATAAATTATGTGAAAGCTTTTCTATAATTTCTTACCTCACAAATCAGACATAACTCCACTATTCCTTACTTCTAAAATTTACTCATTAATTTTTTGATATTTTATAATTGCCTAAAAAAAATCTCAAAATTTTGTTACAGCTATCACCAGAAATATCGATTGCAAGAACACCCATGGCTCGTCGAAGCAATTGGAATAAAAAACAGCGAGCAATTACAAAGTTCACCAGTAGCAGCCAAGTTAAATGGTTTCCTTTCAGGTGCAACGTCTATAGCAGAATTTGAACGAGAGGCACCATCACTTGGCCTCGACGACAAGGCTCTTGCCTATACTCGCAAATTTGTAATTGAGAGGCAAGGTCATGGCCTTTACTGCTAGCGCCATTTTATTGCCTCTGTATTATTATTATTATTATGGAGGCTATATTACGCTGTAGAAAAATTTGAGATCATCATTTTTTATCATCATCATCATTCATTTAAAGATTTAGAACAATTGTACATTATGCACATGCATCACAGACGACTCAGCAAACGCCGGGAAATTCCTGAGAGCTCTAATTTTAATTGTGATAATAAGTCATTGCGACGTTTTATTTTTGTTATAATACTCAATACGACGATTCATATAGATCATAAGATTACTTGTATGATACGAGATGGTAGAAATAAATTTACTATCTTCTTGTGTGTGATTAATTGGTTAGTTTTTTAATTCTTTAACCCACGCATTATTTTGTGATGAATTTAGATGAGATAGTTCTGTGCGTAGAAATTGAGGTGATTCAGTTAGAGGAGGTGTACTCTCGAAAATAGAGATGTGGTTTTAGATAATTTTGAATGGTATGGTTTAGCCCTTGGGTATTGATTCCTGCATGGGGTAGTAGGTTCACTGAACTTCAGTGACTGAAGAATTCCCAGGAATGGAACAAGATTGGTTGACTGGCATTTTTTACTAATTGTTTGAACAATTCCCATGCGAAAATTAGTATTTCTGATCTCTGACACTGTACCAGAATGTGAAGTATCAGTCCCACTGTTTTGTCTGTCGCAAACAATCTTATTCTGGATACCTAACTGAAGTCAAAATTCGCGCAGATTGCGCGCGCGCGAAATTCATTCTGGCCTATCAATTTGTATTGGAAAACGAAGTTTGCTCGCGTGCGATTCACGCTAATTCGTTACTTCACTAGGTGCTAATGATATGCAGTATTACCATGAATGCCAGTAAAATAATATGCGATTAAAAAAAAATATCGACCACTTTGTTTTATTTTATCATGTACCGATTTTAATTTGATCCATCTCGTTAGAAATTATGACGAAGATAATGCACAGCTCACATATCAATTTATGTTAAAGGTCTTCATATGTTGAAAATGATCCCAAAGATGTCATATTTAATCTTATTTTACGTAAGTGATCGTGATGATTTACACGAGGCGATAGAGAACTCAAATCTGACGATTTGATATTCCTCGAAGTTTTGCGCAGAGTATCAATGAGATTTGTGGTTCATTGTGGAACTACAAATGGAGCATCAACAAATCTGGCAAATGCAAAATATGATGATCTACACTGTAAAAAATTTTTATGTAAAATTACAAGTCTCAGAGAAGGTAACAGTTGGATACCGCGCTGGGACGTGTAAATTTACAAGCGGCTTGTAAATTTCATTTACCGGCTGACGGTAAATTTCAGACCTGAAGAAACCTTGTTCAACTGAAGCGTACGGGCTACTCGGGGGCTTTTTCTAATGGAATGGAGTCTTGGAATGAAGCATCTTAATCCACGATAATTTTGAAAAGGGTGAAAAACCCGTGCGAGTCGAAAACTCATCGCTCGAGACATAAACACTCGACCGCGGAGGAGCTTTTTAGGTTAGTTGTGCGTGGGCCCAGCAGACCAAACTTTAGATCCGCACGCTAAAAACAGTTTGGTTGAACGTTGAACTAGCAAATTTTTCTGCTCGACTAGCGATTTTCTGCTGCTGTTTCCAGACAGCAAAAATAATTTGCTGTCGTAACTAGATCTCAATCCACTGGGACCCAGCAAAACATGTCATTGTTATTGAATTTGTCCTGGAGAATATGAGGTGAAGGATCTCTTATGGATGGCCTCATGAAATTGTATTTCAATGGTGACATACCACCGTTGGAAAAAAATGAGTAAACTCACCTTCTAAATCCTCAATTAATTGTGGAGGGTGGGTGATATGGATGTAAACAATGACAAGAGGTTATATTTATTTTGGTTGCAAATTAGCCGCATCAACTAAAAATGAAGCTCGCCCAGCACGCAACTTGTGCTGTTTTACCCATTTCGAGTCGCTGCGACACCAAAATTTTTTGCAGCGCAGATGGCGTAGCTGTTTTTGCAAAATAATTTGCTAGCTGAACTCAAAAATGTTTCTAGATTTGCAGAACGTCTTCTAGCAAAATCTGTTTGCTGATTTATCGAGGCAAACTGTGCCTGATTTGGCAGCAGAAACAGCAAGACCAGATTAAAATATTGTTGGGTAAGCGAGGATCCTTACAGCAAATTCTGTTTTGCTGTCGGAGATCGATCTTTTTTTAGCGTGCGCGCATGCTCGGTTGAGCTGAATTTTACAAGCCTGAGCGAGGGAATCGAGGGGAATTTTACAAAAAATTTTACCAGTCTGAGGCTGGTATCCAACTATTACCCCCTCTGAGACTGGTAAACTTACAAGCGTTTGTAAAGTTACAAGAAATGGGATGAAACTCACCACTCCCAGAGTTGTATTTTTATCAAGCTAGATGGTGAATTTTATTCAACATTTTTTACAGTGTACAGGAAGCGCGCGCGGAACTCCCACTGATTCAGGCTATCTGCACCCCCTCAGTATCAATCCATCGTCGTTTTCTCATTTTCGATCGGTCTTGGAACTCCTGAATACTTTTTTTATTTACTTGTGCTCAAATTTCCGTGAGGATATTGCGTAGAACAGGAAAATGTCATTTGAATTTGGTTTGTGTTCGAGTATACAGGTAGATCAGCCTATCTTCATCTACTGATGAGAATTCTGATGACGAATACGATTGGTACTTTTCTCATGGACTTGTGCTCAAATTTACGTGGGAGTATCATCCGGAACAGAGAAATGATACGAGAAGCTGTTTTGTCTACGTGTTCAAGGATGGATTCGCGCAGAGAAAAGTCCTGATCATGATTCAGTGCAGAGAGTTTTGATGGCTAAAATGACATGATCTCACCCGTCATCGATCTCGAGAAAGATACTTTCCTTTTGGAATTCTTATCAAATTTCCGTGTGAGTATCCGGAACAGAGAAATGCCCCGGGAATCTGTTGTGAGTTCAGAGATAGATATTTACACAAGGAAAAATATCTCATCTTGGTTGAGTGACGAGAATTCTAATGACAACGGGGATCGATTCAACTCTCACTGATTTATGCCATCTCCACCCCCTCAATATCAACATATCGTCGTATTCTCGTTTCCACCGGTGTTGCAACTGATACTCCTTTTTTGGATTCGTGTTCAAATTTCTGTGAGGATATCGCTCAAAACAGGGAAGAGACACTTGAAATCGGTTCGCGTTCAAGCATACAGATAGATTCGCGAGACAAAATCAGAACATCTTCATCTCCTGATGAAAGTTTTGATGGCGGTTACAATGTCTAACTTATCTCATAAATTCGTGCTCAAATTCCCTAGGAAGTATCAACCATAGCAGAGTACTGACACGAGAATCAGTCTCGTCTATGAGTTTGAAAATAGATTCCTTCGGAGAAATTTCCAGGTCTCAATTGAGTGACGAGAATTTTGATGACAAAGATGATTAATCGAATACTAGGTTATTAAAGACGCCGTTGAGCATACAAAAGATCTGATTTCAAAACATTTCAAAAGATTTTGAACTAATTTTAGAATTACCGTTCTGTTCCTGTAGAAAAACCAATTCTGACGTCCTGTGTAGAGCGTTACCATGAAAAGAATAGTCTTCTGAACATCCTTAATCACATTCGGAAATCATTAATAAATTGACGCCAAAGGTACAAAAGCGTGATTCTCCTCAAATGTCTATATTAGCACACGTGAACACATCCCTAATTATAACTTTGTACATAATTTTTGAGCTTATAAGGCATGTTCATTGGCAGACAAAAATCATATTCTTTGAAATTCAGGTATCTCAATACTATTCCTCAAAGATGAAAACTCTGTTTGTCGTGGCATCTTGCTACTTGATTGGAGTCTACTCAAAAGCATTGTCGGTAAGATACACTTTTTTATATTACAAGAAACGAAAAGGCAATTCCATCTAATACATAGCGCCACTTATGGCTCTACAAAAATGTAATGATCCTTTGTCAGAATTCTATTGTAAATATCATTACTTAGCTCTTCATAATCTTGCTATCGAGGGAGCCAAGTCCTTCTACTATGAAATTTCTCTTTCATCTCACGTCATCTTGAACAATGCATCCGTACACTTGAATGTAATATACAATTTTTTTCACTACTCTTCAACTCTTCTCCTGGGGATAGGATGCTAAAGTAGATCCAGAAAGCCTCTACCCAGGGGACACAGAGTCATGCCTTGCCAATACTGGCCTAAATCTAGGTAAGTTCTTTGAGATTTTCGATCGTTGGATGAAGGATAAATTACTTTCCCCCTTATGAAAGTACCGCAGGCCCCTCTGATTTTATTATTTTAACTTTGATTCAGAGTGAGTCCTACTTGATTCTCTCACTCGGGTATATTCCTTACATTGATAATGATCGATGAGTTGCTTCAGGTTCTTTCGTATCCGGAGAGAATCTAACGGCTGCATCTTGATCTTGTCTCGAAAACCAGAGGATGAATATTATGAAATAGTACTATGGACATCATTACAAGCAAATATCAAATAGTCAATTCTATCCTCCACCCGTACTTATCGCAAATCTGAGCACCACAATCTTACTCAGAACTGCATGGGTCTTTAGTTCCCGAATTGTTTAAGCGAGCACAGAACATGAATCGTGCCTGAACACGTCAATATATCAGAAAATAGCGTCTTTAGCGGCCTCGTGACGTAATTTTGCATTACTCTTACATTGATTGTGCATTTTAAATTCCTTGGAAAGGATTTCAATCTTAGGTGGATGGAATTTCCAAGAATTACTGGAAGAATTACTGGAAAAAGCCAATCGAGTTTGACTGAAAATTCCAGTCCAAATAAGAGACTGAAACAATCGCCAAAAATAAAGGATAACTCGGCGTGAATTTTGAGGAGAACATTTTGTAATTTATGAAGTTTTTCGTTGTGCTCAATGGTGCTATTCTATTTTTATCGAAAATTCGACTCATTTAAGCCTTGGAAGAGGAAAGTCGCAAGAGATCCGATGGTTATGTGACTTCAAACGAGAATGTGAAGTACTTACAGAAAAGAGCTTTTAATCGCATCATATTTGGGCCAAATAACATATTTCTGGCAATGTATCATTTCTTGTTGCGATCGCAAAGCTTTAGAGGCCTCAAATTAAAATTATTTGATGGAAAACTTTGATATTCCATCCGCATCAGTTCAAAAGGTTAGCAAAGACGGTTAACAACAACACGCCATGCCAGCTTGGACTGGAAAACATATTCAGTACAATGCTTGAACGGGGGGTAGGAATCCACCCCATAACGACTCGAATGAAGGTTTCAATCGCTTTTTTTTCACAGAAAAGTCCACCTCAAGGAATAGAGTGAACAATTTTTTATTCATATTGATGAAATGAGTAAAAAAAAAAATATAAATGATGGAGTAGAATGGGAATATTAATGAGAGGAAATCGAGCGATAATTTTTCGTTATGAATAAGGAATACGGCTCGTTGAAATGGAAGACTGGGAATATTGAGATGTGAGGGAATTAAAAATTTCCTCTGAGTGTGTTTCTAGATTGTTCCATGGTCATTTCGAGAAACAAAATCATCCGCCGGGGATTTTTTCAGTTACTTTTTTGAATATTCGATTATGAATGATATGAGAAAAACCATCTCTCCCATCACGGTTTTTCGTCTCTTTTGTATTTTCATCCTGACTACTTGGGAATGATAAAATTTGTAGATAAATGTGTAGAATAGATTTTTATAGATATTTCGTAGCTCTGCAAGACGATTTTCCCCTATTCACTCATAAACAAAGAATAGGCGCTGTGAGGATTCTTAGACAGAATAAGAACATCGCAGAAACTCGTGAATTCCTTTCATTTCCCCCCGATGAATTTTTTTAATTATTTGGGGAGGATTTGGTCTTTCGATCAATGGTACCACATTATTTCGTAGATCTTCTAAAAATCGACAATGAACTATTCTACTTATTTTTCGATGGAACTCATACATCTCGAGTGGTTACGAAAAAAAGCGTAGAAAAATCACAAAAGAGACGAAAAACCGTGAATAGATAACTTCTTCCATATCATTTATAACGGGATACAATTGACTTCTTCCAATACTCCGCGACGGACGACTTTGACTCTTGCGGAAAAATTACCGCGGGATCGTGGAGAAACACTATGCAAAGGAGTTGTTTACTACTACATATCGCAATTTCCACGGTCTCCCGACCCACCGTGATGGAAGATAGGAATCATCTTGATTTTTCACAAACCTAAGAGACTTGTGAATACTACTGAGGACGTCAATGAGGCCATAAAAGTATCAATTATGTGACATATTGTACTTATCATTCACATCTGTAATTTCCATTAGAGATGAAGCAGACGCATAATGGGGCGATCTATGACAAGGATGGCGTTCTCAAATTTAAATCAGATAGTGCCGAGTCGAGGTGTTTCCATCTATGCAAGGAACTTAAAACTTTGGTAAGGATTTTGAATGTCTCCTCTTATCTCCCCACAAAAGTCTATGTAAAAAATATTGCATTTGCTGGTCGATCTGCAAGCGATTAATAGTATATCAAGCTACAAGGACGCCAAAAGATATTTGAGCACGAGTCCCCGCAACGAGTGTGCAAACGTTCCATTTGATGTGCGCATCTTTGTTAATTAATCGATGAGCACATTCATATCACGAAAAAACTCACATCACTAACGCAACCTAGCGTTAGCACTTTGTGTAACGCCACGTCGCGTTAATACCCCTTGACCGAGGGTAACGCCACGTCGCGTTACTGTACCTAATACCAGAGGTAACGCCACGTCGCGTTTCAGGAGACACCCTTTAGATGACACACGACACTGTAATTTACGACGACGAACGCCACGTACCGTTATTCACACAACGCATCGTAGATCCATTCAATTTCATACACGAAAACGCAACATACCGTTTTCGCGTTAGCTACGCGACGCACCGTTACTTCCTATACTTTTTCTTCACAAAAACGCAACATACCGTTTCGCGTTAGTTGCGCGACGTACAGTTATTCCCTATACTTTTTCTACAAGAAAACGCAACGTACCGTTTTGCGTTAGTTGCGCGACATACCGTTACTCCGTATACTTTTTCCACACGAAAAACTCAAGGTACCGTTTTCACGTTAGCTGCGCACGGTACCGTTATTCCGTATGCTTGACATACGGGAATAACGTTCCGTGCCGTTACTCAAACACGCAATCCGCTCTGCCTATAAAAAGGGCGAGCACGCAACACTCGACACTCAGTCTTTTCCGGACCATCATCACGACGCATTCTCCACGACACTCGGCCCAGCCGTGGCCTCGCTGCTCATCATACCGACGTACCCTGGTGCCGTCAGGCACGTTGGCACCGCGACCTAGTTACACCGTTACGCGTTTTCCGCTCGATGTCATGAGCGATAGAGTCTGTGTCGCGTTCGTATTTCGCACTGGTACCGAGTCGCAATTGAACTTAGAAAAAATTCGAATCATTCACCTACCTACCCCTGCGTCCGTCCCGACGACGGAACGACCTACCTCTACGTCGACTACGAAATCCGTCCCAGCCCGTACGGATGGATCATAATCATCGCGGCCGCACCTGGAGCAAGGCTTCCCCGTCCCGCACCGAGAGCGAACGTCAACGGGACCTATACGGACTCCAGCAAGCCCAAAAGCTCGCTCGGCTCGCCGTGCTCCAAGCCATCGCCGCGGACCAACAGAAGACTGCTCCGATTGAGAAAATCTCGTCTCCTTCCAGCGAGACGCGGGAGTGACTACACTCTCATTGACGGGGATCCCGAGGTTTCATTTTCATAATCTTGATTGAATTGATTTCTCAATAAGCGGATCTACGGGCACTGTCAATTTGGCGCCCGACGTGGGGCGACGAGGAACAATTTCTGGACTTCGTCGACATCTGGTGATGTCGGGACCTGCGACCCTATGAGCAGTCTTCCCCGGACGCCGCCCGCATCCCGGACGACCCGGCAATCGGCGGCGAGCACTTCTGGGAGTGTGGAAACACCCAGTGGCGCCCATCCAGAGCAACAGCGCACCGTCTCGCTTGAGCGAACCGCTCGCGTGACCCGTCACCAGAGACAGCAGTCCCTCGGCTCGGAGCAGGAGCTCGAGGCACTCCTGGACGGAGCTGCTCTGCCTATTCGCAGGCGGACTTCAAGGAAGGACCTTGCTCCAACTGGACCATCCCCGGCCGTGCCACAGGACGAGCCTGCCGATCCTTCGGTCGGAGCCCAGCAGCAGCTGCCGGAGCAGCTAGCTCCGCTTGACGCGGTACTTCCTGACCCGGAGCAGCGGGTTATTCCGGACGCAGCCGCTGACGTTCTGCCCGCCAACCCGGAGCCAGCAGCGGCACCGGAGATCAACATGGACGACCTCCGCCTGATGTTCCGTCAACTGGCTGGCACGCCTCTCAGCCCGCCGGATTTCAACGGGGCGGAACACGAGGATCCTGCCCGCTTCATCACGAAATGCGAGGAGCATTTCCGACGACTCGGAACTGAGGAAGCGTTCCGAGTACAAGTTGCAGAGCGTGCCCTCAAAGGTGACGCCGAGAAGTGGTGGTCCTGCTATAAGAACTTAGCAGTCGACTGGAGCCGCTTCACGGAGCTGTTGTTGGCTCGATACGACTCACCGCAGCTCCGACTCCGGCTCAAGGCGAAGCTCTTCGGCCAGGCCCAAGGAGAAAAGGACGATGTGAGTACGTTTATCGAGAAACGTAACCTCCTTGCCCGCCGCCTGCTGCCCGAAGCTGCCGAAGCTGAATTGGTGACTCTCATTATGGAATCGCTCACCGCCACGATTCGTTGTCATCTCCGTGGCAACCCTCCATCGACAGTGGGCGAGCTCCTAACCAGGGCCACTGAAGTCGAGCTGGACGAGCATGCCAAGCTGATCAACCTCCGCAGAAATGCTCCGGCCAACAACAACCAGGCTAAGGGCAATACGACCAATGGGGCACAGCAACCCAAGATCATACGCGAATTCAAGCAGGTCAACGGGGAGCGCCTGCCCAAATGCGATTACTGCCCGGACTACCACTGGCACCGGGACTGTGCCAAGCGCCCTGTATTCACGAAGCCCACGCCTTCGGGAAACTGGCGCGAAGCGGGGAACGACGCGGGCAAACCCGCTTCGAAGCCTGCAGCCCCGCAATAAGTGCTGCAGCTGCGGACGCCACCGGACTCCACGCTGCCAACCTGGAGATTTTCATCGGAGAGAAGCGCATTGGAGCGCTCGTCGATTCGGCAGCCTCCGACAACTTCATCTCACCACGATGCATCCCGGACGGAGTCATCGTGCAGAAGATCCAGCCACGCGGAGCCAAGCTGGCCATCAGTGGAACCGAGATGCGCGTTCGAGCCACCTGCACGCTCGCCGTGCGGATACAGAACTTCAAATGTGACGTCAAATTTTACGTCGCCGACGACCTACGGCCCGTCGCCATCCTGGGCCGAAGATGGCTGAAGGAAGTGAGGGCCGTGCACGACCACGACCTCGACTGCCTATATTTAGGAATCAACAAGAGGGTACGTGTATTCCTAGGACGCGCCCCGGACGGACCGTCCGCTCACCTGCAACAACAGGTCTGGAGCAAGGTGAACCACGGATTCCCTGACGAATTTGTCGACCAATTCAGGGATCTCATCATGCGGCACGTGATCATATTCGACGAATCGGCGCCCCTGGCCAGGACGCCTTTCATCGTTCACGAAATCAAAGTCACGGATCGTCGCCCCTTCAAGATCCCGCCGTATCGATATTCCGCCGAAAAGAAGCGGGCGATAACGGAGATGGTTCGACAAATGCTGGCGGATGGAGTCATCGAAGCGGCTTCTTCGCCGTACAGCTCACCGATTGTCCTGGTGGACAAGCACGATGGAACATACCGATTCTGTGTCGACTTCCGGAGGATCAACAGCGTGACGGAGGATGCTGGACAGCCCAATCCTGTAATCCACGAGGTCCTCAAGGAAATCGGTGGTGCTACCATCTTTTCGACCATTGACCTCCGGAAATGCTATTGGCAGATTCCACTCACCGAGGACTCTAAACTATTTCTGAGCCGTTTCAGCTTCACGGTGGAACACGTACCTGGACGCGAGAACGAGCTGCCTGACGCGCTCTCTCGGGCCCCGGGCGGGGAGAGTTTTATGGACCATGAGGGTGATTATGACGCCCTGACACCACCCGTAAGCTCACCACCCTTGGACCAACTTATAACGGCCTGTGTGGAATGTGACGGTTTCGACGACTACATTCGTCAGGCACAAGATGACGCCCCAGAGCTACCGCAGGGACCGGAATGGAAGAGGCAGAACGGACTATTGCACTTCTGTCGAGATCCAAGCAAAAATGGAAAGCCAACGTATGGACTACGCCCGCATATCACCCACAAGCGAACCCAACCGAACGCCGAAACCAGGAACTGAAGAAAGGCCTTCGCTTGGCTCTGCTACCACAGCCCGACCAAGTCAACTGGGATCTGGAGATCCCAAACATTCTGTTTGCCATGCGCCGGAGACACAATGCCGCTACCGGATTCACCCCGAGTGAACTCCTCCTGGGACGAAACCTCACTCGCCCCGGCGAGAAAGGCTGCCCGAGTTCGGACGACCTCGAGGCGCGCGTCGCTAAGGCCGTTGCAAATCAGAACGAATACGCCAACATCCCGAAGCCTTCGGATGAAGTCTTTGTGGAAGGGGACCGCGTGTTCATCAAAACGCACCCCCTCTCCAAGGCAGTGGACAACTTTAACGCCGGCCTTGCCCCGAAATGGGAAGGACCTTACGTCATCATTCATCGCCACTCGCCACAAGTGTTTACCGTGGACCGTCCCGGAAACGCAACGCTGAAAGTTCATATCTCGCAAGTCAAGCGAGACCACACGTCGGTAGCCCCTCCAGCGGCTCCACCCGGGGATGCGTCTCCCGCAGCACGCGGCGCCATAGACGCTGAGCAGCCCCAACCACACGAACGACAGGATCCATTAACTGCGGCTACTTGTGGGGACGCCTACCGGTCGCAGGGCACTGATGCGATTCCTGCCCCTGCCACGATTCCGGACCGTGCGCAGACCGCATGCTCAACCCAATCAGAGACGGATGCTCTGATTACCACACCAATCGGGATCGAGGAGAGTTCCCGCGTCCTCTGCAACCAGAGATGGAAGCGGAAAAGAGGACGACCCACACGGGCGGAAGCCGCGAGAAAAGATATCGAGCGGAAGCTTGCATATCCGCCGCCTACGCACCGTTACAACCTTCGGCACCGGAGAGGTTTCCCCGTGCAACAACCGGATACCAGGCCTGGATAATCATCATACAATTTTTCTTCTTACTAAGTAGTGCATAGTGCAGTTCAAAGTTCCGTGGTGAATAAGTGATCAGTGACAATATTATACAATATGGGACGCTACTTTCACTATCATCCATATGCCAATAACCTCATAACCAATAGTATATATCCACTCTATATGTATTAGTATCTAAGCTTGTCGAATAAAAAAGTCGACAAGGTATCATACGCGAACGAACGAACACAATCGTGAAATTCATGCACTCATCGATCCCCGGACGGATTGATGTGCGCATCTTTGTTAATTAATCGATGAGCACATTCATATCACGAAAAAACTCACATCACTAACGCAACCTAGCGTTAGCACTTTGTGTAACGCCACGTCGCGTTAATACCCCTTGACCGAGGGTAACGCCACGTCGCGTTACTGTACCTAATACCAGAGGTAACGCCACGTCGCGTTTCAGGAGACACCCTTTAGATGACACACGACACTGTAATTTACGACGACGAACGCCACGTACCGTTATTCACACAACGCATCGTAGATCCATTCAATTTCATACACGAAAACGCAACATACCGTTTTCGCGTTAGCTACGCGACGCACCGTTACTTCCTATACTTTTTCTTCACAAAAACGCAACATACCGTTTCGCGTTAGTTGCGCGACGTACAGTTATTCCCTATACTTTTTCTACAAGAAAACGCAACGTACCGTTTTGCGTTAGTTGCGCGACATACCGTTACTCCGTATACTTTTTCCACACGAAAAACTCAAGGTACCGTTTTCACGTTAGCTGCGCACGGTACCGTTATTCCGTATGCTTGACATACGGGAATAACGTTCCGTGCCGTTACTCAAACACGCAATCCGCTCTGCCTATAAAAAGGGCGAGCACGCAACACTCGACACTCAGTCTTTTCCGGACCATCATCACGACGCATTCTCCACGACACTCGGCCCAGCCGTGGCCTCGCTGCTCATCATACCGACGTACCCTGGTGCCGTCAGGCACGTTGGCACCGCGACCTAGTTACACCGTTACGCGTTTTCCGCTCGATGTCATGAGCGATAGAGTCTGTGTCGCGTTCGTATTTCGCACTGGTACCGAGTCGCAATTGAACTTAGAAAAAATTCGAATCATTCACCTACCTACCCCTGCGTCCGTCCCGACGACGGAACGACCTACCTCTACGTCGACTACGAAATCCGTCCCAGCCCGTACGGATGGATCATAATCATCGCGGCCGCACCTGGAGCAAGGCTTCCCCGTCCCGCACCGAGAGCGAACGTCAACGGGACCTATACGGACTCCAGCAAGCCCAAAAGCTCGCTCGGCTCGCCGTGCTCCAAGCCATCGCCGCGGACCAACAGAAGACTGCTCCGATTGAGAAAATCTCGTCTCCTTCCAGCGAGACGCGGGAGTGACTACACTCTCATTGACGGGGATCCCGAGGTTTCATTTTCATAATCTTGATTGAATTGATTTCTCAATAAGCGGATCTACGGGCACTGTCACATTTGCGCACAGTTTCGTCGTTTACGCAGTGCGTAAACAGGGGAACTGTGCGCAAACGAAACGTTTGTACACGAGTGCGGAAATTTCGGCGCCCGAGTCGCTTATGATATTTTTTGTTATTCCTGTGAGCAAAAATGTAACCCGCCCTAACAACAGTGGACGATGCGAAAATTGGCCGTCGTCCCAAGAGTCGACCGGCTTGCTTCTCCTTTCCCAGCGTGAGTGGGTCCAAGGCGGCGACCCACGGTGGGAGCCCAGGGGGCGAAGCCCCCGGCGGGGCCCAGGGGCGGAGCCCCGGCGGGGATGCAGGGGGTGAAGCCCCCGAATGAAAAATAATTCTGAAAAATGTATCATAAAAAAGTCTTGTTGTTATAGTGTGTTACCACGTTGCTCGAAACTATCGCCAGCTATCAAAAGATCTAATTTCGATCGATATTTCATATGTAAATTTGTGTAGACATGATTGATCATCTGCATGAATCTGAGAAGGTAGACTTAAAGATTAAAAACATTTTCATCTCTATCGATCGACTGAATATTTTTACTATGAATTCTTCCCAAACAAAGAGTAATTGAAGGCTCATATCCCTTTTTTTAGCGACACATAGACATGCATGCTTGATTCTCCGAACTATTTTCTAAATCGTCCACAGCTAGCAATTCATAATATTCACTTCTTTACTGAGAGGAGATTGATCAGACAATAATATGATCCATCAAATTGAATCCACTGCGCAAACGAAGTTTGAACAGTGCGTAAATGACTCATTGGCGCACAGAAGTGCAGTAAAGCAGTGCGTAAAAAATTTTTGGCGCACACTTGATCCGAAATAATGTGCGAATCCGCTATTTACGCACGCACACTCGCGTCTAAATAGCCATTTTTGCGCACAGAATAACAAAAAAATTTTTATTGACAGACAAACAAAGTTGGTGCCATCGGTCAAATAGCTGTTACTATAGTCGAGGGAAATCCAGTAAAAGAGACCCTTGTAAATACAGGGTCACTATTCTACATTTTGCGGTAAAATTTTTCGGCAAATTTTACCGCAAAATCTGGCCGCATCGGTGGCGCTCTGTCGGTAACCTGTAAAATTTGCCGCAGCTGCTGAAGTTTGACGGCTCGGTTTATTGCAATCCTCTCGGGTTGCTGTATTTTCCTCGCCATCAGCAATGCAAATCATAGAGGTATAAAGAAATGCAAATACGGCGAACCGCGCGCCGGCAAACAGCAGCAACAGTGGCAGATTCCACACGTGATCGACAGTAGGCCTAATAATCGACAGAAGTGCCACCGATGATGCTTGCATATTTTGCGGTAGAATTTGCCGGAAAGGTTTACCGCAAAACTTAGAATATGGCCCCAGGAGCACAACGTTGCCAGGCATAATCTATGCGTTTTAGGAGTGCTCTATACCTAATGAAAAACGATGGTGGTGCCTTCACCGGCCAAATTGGTATATTGCCAATGTCAATTCTCGAAAACAAAAAGGCAGGGAATCAGTGGTACCACTCCCTGTGGGTCATTCTGCTGCAAATTTGAAAAAAAAACTGTCATCGCGAGATCGGTGCAAAATTGAGGCCGAAAATTCGCGGAAAAATTGTCTTGATGTTGTTGAATTTTTCTCGCAAAAATTTTTAGGCTCAATTTTGCACCGATTCCGATGAAAGTTTTTTTAATTCGCAGAAAAATGTACCTCAGGGAGCGGTATTACTGGTTCTTTCCTCTTTGTTCTCGCAAATCGTTATTGGCAATATACCAATTTGACTGTTACAGGCGCCACCATCGCTTTCTAAGAGGTAGAGAGCACTCTGATAAACTCCAATCGCTGGTTCTATGGTCTACTATCCGCGTCGAAATTATTGACACCTGGAGAAAAACTGTATCTGCGAGCAGGAAAAGAACCGAGTAAAGATTCGGGTCACAGAGGCTTCAACGTAGGGCTGCCGCGATACGAGAGTTTCCGAGAGTTTGCGATTATCGCTCTCATCGGATGAAATTTGAGCCGGTCCCGGTCTCGGCTCGCGATCCCAGAAAAATTCGGGACCCGACTCTCGGCCTCCATCTCGGTTTCGCCTGTAATACCGCCGAGAGTCTCGCTTGGTTTACAGATTTTCTTAATGCGTAATATTCCGTACATCACTCTCAACTTCCATATGTTGGTTGATCAGATTGGAGAAAACTATGATTCAGTTTGACACAGATGAAAGTCGGACTGGTGATATTGACAGGCTCGTTTAAGCAATTTGAGCTTGTCGAGAAAAAATGTTGAAACATTACTGCAATGTGATGTATGTGATGACGTTGATTTTTTATCCTCGGCATGATGTACAGTACCCACCATAAATAATGGAACACGTAGGATCTCACTCAAACAGTGATATTTCTAATTTGATTGGTCGCACGGGAATTTTGAACAAAGGGTTTTGAAGAGCACAAAAAAATCTATCAATTCATGGGTTTTTATAATTTTTACGTGCTTTTTAAGTGCCCGTACACGTGGTTGAAAATCAGAAAAAATTTTCCTTCAATCAATCACCTACAATTTTGACGGGAGTGATCCGATCACAAAAATACTCACAGGATCTTGTAGATCATTTAAAAATCTAAAAATTTGGTCCTTTGTAAAATTTTCGTGCGACCCTTCCCGTCTGACTTACCAGCTCCGAAAGAAAACTTAGTATTAACAAAGGGTGCTTATGGAGATACCGAGCCTGCCACCTGTTTAATTTTCTCTCGCTCTATTTTGGGGCAGAATTGGAACAAAAGAATATCATGACACATGATTTCGACGTAAAATGATCTCATCTTTCATAATATTTCATCAGATTTTGTCTAATATTTGAGGTAGCAACGATTTCTCGAAATTTAATGTGAAAATTGATCAATTTCGTGTTTTGCTCTTATAGGTCATACTTGAGACAAAATTTGATTGGATATTCTGAAAGATGAGATCATTTTACGTCGAAATCATGTGTCATGATATTCTTTTGTTCCAATTCTGCCCCAAAATAGAGCGAGAGAAAATTAAACAGGTGGCAGGCTCGGTATCTCCATAAGCACCCTTTGTTAATACTAAGTTTTCTTTCGGAGCTGGTAAGTCAGACGGGAAGGGTCGCACGAAAATTTTACAGAGGACCAAATTTTTAGATTTTTGAATGATCTACAAGATCCTGTGAGTATTTTTCTGATCGGATCACTCCCGTCAAAATTGTAGGTGATTGATTGAAGGAAAATTTTTCTGATTTTCAACCACGTGTACGGGCACTTAAAAAGCACGTGAAAATTATAAAAACCCATGAATTGATAGATTTTTTTGTGCTCTCCAAAATTTTTTCTTTAAAATTTCCGTACGACCAATCGAACTGGAAATATCACTGTTTGAGTAAGACCCTACGTGTTCCATTATTTATGGTGGGTACTGTATCTACATTCGATTAGAGTGGTTGAAGAAAAACGTTAAGAGTTTTGCAGAAATTGGGAAGGAATACACGAAAATTTTTCAATGTAAATTCAATCGGATCAAAACCTAAACCAAGAAAAGTACTCGGAAAAGTAGCTCCTGTGTCCGGCAAGCCTGTGGATTTCACAGTGTTCTGCGGAAATATACTGCCTTCTAAAGTTGCAGATTTGCATTGAATGAATATTTAGAAGCTACGAGAACCACTGAAGCACGGATATCTCGAACTGAGGGAGAATGAACTATTGTACTTCTTCACCCTTGGCACGAATGGCTTAAGATTTTCTGTGTATGATGCCAAGTTCTATTCCAGTATAGAGAATATTTTCGGAAGCAATATAGCTTACTAAAGACAATAGATGTTTGGTTAATCCAGAATCTTTCAGAGCAGATTTATGCGTTGGTTCATGCATGCATAAAATCTTCTCCCAGAAAAAAAATTTGAGTGAACAATGGGACAATTTCTTGAATTCCAGTTGCTATTTTAATTGTTTAAATAATATTTGTATGACTGCTGTTTGCATAATTTGAGAGTAGCTCTCGAGGTAGCTGGCACCGTCTCGGTAGAACCCGAGAGCTCGCGATGCACAATCGGTCTCACCTTCAACAATTTTTGATTCTACCCGGTCTCGGGATCGTTCTCGATTTTCGAGACTCTTGGCACCAAGGCCGAGATTAAGATTGAGACGTCTGGGATAAAATTCGAAAAATACACAAGAAAATCATTGTCTGGTCAATGCACTTTTTTATCCACAAAATTTTGTCGCTCAGGACGAAATCAATATTCGTAGGTTACTGAATTCGAATAAGTAGCGTTAATATTCGTTAAAGCGCCGCGCGCCGCATTGAGGGTAAGTCGCGGAATTGGCCATTCCCATTACTCGAAAACGATCAAGTTTAGGAAAAAATATCTAGAGATCTTTTTTGCTCCAAATTCACTGAATTATCTTAGAAAAATAGTTTGAGCCCGTTATAAATAATTTCAGCGAATTTGTTTAAACAATTTCGATTTTGACTTTGATGAGGAATAACTCGAAAGGGTTGCAGTTTGCGAGGAAAAGTATTCAGATCAATTTTGTAGATCTTTCAGAGATCTACAAAAATATATTCCACAAATTTTTCCAAAAAATTGATATTTTCCGACTTATTGTGGAAAAACCGAGAAAAAGGTCCAAAAATGCATGTTTTTATTGTTTATTTATACCGCGCCCCAATTTTCAAACATAAATCTTGTTAATATCGATTATTGAAGGTATTACCTATCGTTTGAACCCACAAATGCCGTGTTGTACCGAGTTTAGCCACTTTCTCGCGCCAGGAGCGTCTTCGGGGGTAACTTAGCTACCTATGAGGCCAGTCCGTACTACTTACTACTTCATAGATGGCGCCACGGTGATTTGCATAGCGTAATTCAAACAATATTTAATGATTTAATCCGAAAAGTGTTTGCGGTTATTTAAAAATTAGATATTGTTAGGAAACCTGAATATACTCCAGTGCGTGTCTGGTTGCGGTTCTGCGGGGACTCCGGACTTATTCATTGCCAGGGACCGGAAAATTACTACTTACTCGATTGTAATAGAAATTGTCTTGAAATCTTTTGCGGTTTTCAATTGAATTGTGTGGAAAACAAAAATCTACAAATCCAAACTGTGCCTATTAATCAATCAATTGCATCCAAGATATTATGAATTGAATTTGTTGATTACAAGAATTATATATAACGTAGTATTTGAAAAAAAAGTTGGAAAATACAGTAAAGAGAATTCCTCAACTATTTTCATCAGAAGTCCATGATGGCAGGGATTCTGAACGGCGCAGCTGAGCAGGTACAAAATAAACCTACAGGTGATCCTATCATCGAATGTTATACGGAAAGTGAGTAACCTTCTCAAAATCTGTACAGTTCTCGAGGACCACATAAAGAATATCATCATTTTCAATCCATAGCCAAGACAGATGCCTGCGAATTTGCCAAATGCCTTCATCAGAAATTGAAGGTGATTGAGGCTGGTTCGGCGTGAATCAAGGATCGTGTGGACAAGAAGCAGCTCTGCATAATTTGAGATTGAAGCTCGTGCAAACTCCATTCCCCCAAGTTGTATCAGAGTTGAGAGGTTTGAAGATATGGCTTGTCCCCAATCATGGAACATGATGACAGTGTTTGATCATATTATTCTATCATGAACATGATCCATCATTATTGATGAATATTTCCATCAATAAATCAAAGATGCTTATCAATTAAGAGTCAAACTCGTTTAAGATTCTTGGAGCCTTTTTTGTTGAAAACCCGGACCCGATCTTGCTGCACTTTTACGCTCGAATGAGCCCAGAACCGAGAATATGACTTTTAGGGATATTTATGATCCACGATCAAATAGTCTCGTCTATTCACCGCGGGCCCCGGTCTTCATGGCCTATCACGGAGGCTCAAAACAGATGCACTGCTTATACCTTTTCGTGGTTGATGATATTATTTTATTTTTAATGGCAACTAGAAATGCAGGGACGCTATTTAGATTAAAAAAAAATTTTTTCTAAGCCAGGATAACAAAAGTACCCCAGCCCCAGATATCGATCGTTTTTCAATTGATATTCGGCTAGAATTTATATGGTTGCATCTCCTTAGCCCACGAAGATCGGGACCATCTAAGGACAGGTAAATATGCTATCTTTTTTTACTCAATTGACTTTTTTAGAGCCCGATCTGGGGCAGTACAGGTAAAATCTCATGAAACATTCAAGAACGTCACCTCTATAAGATTAGTCATCTGGAGCGTCATTATGAAATTTCTTACGATTTTGGATATTCGTGAATGTTTTGGTGGTGTGCATATTCGTCGAAGGAAGTTTTATTCAAATTTTATAAAAAACACCAGTAGACTAGAACCTGATCAAAATCTCAGGAAGCGTAAAATAATATTCGTAACGTGAGAAGTCATTTTCAAAAATTTCTAAAGCCGGACATTTATGTTTTGAGAGTATTCTAGAAACTCGTAGACCACTGGTAGACCTCAAAAACATCAATAAAGACTTAGGTAAGACTCAAAACAAGATGTTAGATCCCTGAAGAGCAAGGGATATTGACTCGGTTGTACGAGATTCAATATGTTGTTAGTGGGTTCTGCAGGAGCCACCAGACGCTTATGGATCAAAATATTTGTCAAGTTCCTGTACAAATTACGAACCTCACTACGAACTGAATAATTAGTACCGAATTATGCTTACATTTAGGATATCGCAAAGTTCGAGACAAGCTGAAAACATGTTTTGACTCTTGTCGGACGCGTTAATTGTATCATCGTGTTCTACCCTCTTTCGAGCCCACTTTGTATCAAGATAAGCCGAATTGATAACGTCAAGCATTGAGTTATCACCCCAAGACTAATATAGTACGAAGATATCTCACTTTCCTATCAAGGGATTACTTGATAGCGTTAACGACTTTGATATAATCATACCAAGATCGATTTTAGGTGCCATTCCAAAAATAAAAACCAATGACAACCGAAAAAATCCAGAATTTTCTAGAAATAAGTGATGAATCTGTAAGATTTGCATAATTTTCAAGAGCTGTCAAATAAGAATATTATTACATTCAAAAAATATCTCACATCACGTAAACATTCCAAAGGGTTGTGTATTCATTAGTTCAGAAAAGCCAAGATACACGATAAGGAGATTCATAATTATTTATCGATAACAAATCTGGATTAGATCGTCTGTATGTATAATTCCAACTATGTTCACGAATCAAAATCATTGAAATTTTCTGGAAGATCTGCCTGTATATCCTGCGAATAATCATAAGTGAAAAGCCTCAAGGCTAAAAATCCTCCATCACCAGGTAAATTCTCATGATACAATCCTACTCCAGACATTGGTGCCGGTGGATTAGTAGCGACACTTTGAATATCAATAAACGGAATCGTTGTCTGGCCAGCATCTTGTTCTACTCCTGTGATACTTAATTTGAGATGGCGTTTAGGCTTTGATATTGTGATATCTCTATGAGACCTCTGCCGAGTAGGTATATCAAGATTTTCTAAGCTTATTTCCGGGCTGTAAAGTATAGTTTTTTTTCTCATTGAAGATTGTTGGAAATGTATACATTTTTGAAAATAGCATTGAATTAATATAAGTGCACTTGTTACCTAGTCCAGATATTTTGATTTCCAAAGCAAACCTTGTCGGTGCTGACTGTTCCTGAAATGTTCATTGGGGCAGTACAGGCTTCAAGACGGAACCTTTTTTTAGGTTGATTTGGTAATCTCTCGTCAGTTTCGACTTTAAAACCAAGTCCCACTAAAACGTGACCCTTTGGCGCGGTTATATCGTCCAGGTAGATTTCCCGTGCAGCTTCCCAGTCCAGTTGAAAATTGTTGGAATCTGTAGGTTTAATACGATCAAATTGATGGCCGTCTCAGAGAGGTATATCAATCATTTTTGGGCTCTAGTGTCATGGATTTTGGGGACGAAATTTGGGGGAGGGGGGATAAATGGTTGACTCATGCTGTGAGAAGAAGTTCTTAAAATCAGTTGAAAATCGTACTAAATAACTACAAATCCCCTAGCCTGGTAATGGTTAATTTTCAGCCGATTAGTCTTATGTTGAGAACTTCTTCTTCCAATGTACTGATTTTATTGCTTTTGATAATACTGCGTAATGTATGACTCACCATCTTCATCCAATTTTATCCATTGTAGAGAAAAACTATCGATTTGTCCGTTTGGTAACAGTTTACCCTCTTGTAATTGGATGTGCAATGCTCCACGGTGTTTCACGAAACGGACTCCAGTGACAACGCTAGAATGTGAATTAAAAATTTTGAATTGGTTTATAATAGTTTGAAGCTTCAGATGATAAGTGACCACCGTACTCTATCATGAATTCAGTTCACTTCCATCCATCTCTCGCAATGGAATATTTTTAGGAATAATCTAGCCAAAAATCGAGGCCTCGATATCCTGGGACTTCCTTTGTGGGCCCTTAATTACAACCACGAAATTTTTCGAGGCCAAGTATCGATGCATTCCGAGGAATATTACATCTTTTACTGAGGATCACTTTGACCCCAGAGTGTTATGTATGATCGCTAGGGAAGTCTGCTAGCTAAGGATTGAATTGAGCTTCACGGACTACCTCGATGACTGAATTCATTAATGCTTGAAGAAGACAACAATCATTGTATAAATACCATCTCGCATTTTCATCCCGATCAGCTATTTGTTTATGACAAATTGCAATAGACTTCATTTTGGGACTAGTTTGGACTCTTTATGGGTGTATTCGCTAAGCTAAAGTTTTACATGACGATTGTTCCAATATCGAGTGAAGAAAATTGATTAAATTACTTACTAATTCTCTGAGACTGTTGACTGAGTCAGGCGTAAATTAATGGAACCTTCCGATGTAGGTCCTTGGTTAGCGCATACACACATGCAAGGATGACACGTAAGTTCTGCAAGATAATGAGGAAAACATTCAATCACAAGATGGAAGGAAAATTTAACCTGAGCATGAAAACTGCTAGAAGAATTTTCTATAACTTACCCAGAGGGTCGGCAATAAACTTGCGCAGAGAATACTTTTCAACTTCAACAGTTTTTGTAGGGCATTTATTTCGTGGACCACCGTATTCGTAGGCATTTTTTTCAATGAAACTGTAGTACCTATTGGCATTTGGATCGCCTCTCTATGTAAGAGTGAGGCAAATATATAACTTATTTTTCTTTCATGCACGGTACATAAAAGTACCTTTTCGGTACACTGTGCATAAAAGTGCACTTTGCGCACAGTTTGTCTTCTTTTACTCACAGTTTATCGAAAAGTATAGTTCGATACACGGGCGTAAAACCTATCATTCGCATCCTCGTGATGATTCCGACCCTCGCCTGCGGCTCGGGGCGGAAACCCATCACTCGGACGCGAATAAAACGTTTTACGCCCTTGTATCGAAATGTACTATTTGTCTACAGCTTATTGACTTCTTACAATTTATCAAAAAGTATAGTTCGATAAATGAGTGTAAAACTTATTTTTTGAATCACTATGATTTTGATTTTCGATTCCAGTATCGAAATGTGTTATTTTTCAAATATTCTTATTTCCTCGAACAAAAAATGGAACTTTGATAGATGCTCTTTCTTCATATAAAAGATCCTTGAAATATTGGATCACATTTGGAATCTTCAAAATATCTATACAATCCCAAAATTACCTGGCTAACAGGGCATACTGTAAGAGTATCAGGCCTTTCATCGCACTCGTGTAAGATCCCGTCACATTCAGCGAAATGGCATACGGGTTCCGGAAGTGACCAGAATAGTATGTGACTAGGCTTCAAGCACACGTTGTGTTGATCCTTTGGAACTTTATTGAAAGCTGGACACCCTTTATCACAGGCTCTCTTGGGCTCGATATAGTTCAGATCGAGAATAAAGTTCTTGAAGACTCTTTTGAGCTCTTCAAAAGTTGTACCTGACGTAAAACCACATTGGAGAACGATATAATGTTGGTCAATGTCCAGACTTTGGGTGAGTTTGGAATTTGGTCACATGAGGATTTTTGCCATTTTTGAGAAAAATTTCTCATCAATCAAATGAAATAGAGATAATTCACATTTTGGATCATCCTGATAATTAAGGTGGATAGAAATTTTCTTCGAAAAATCGTAACCCCACAATTGATTGATTTTACATATCAGAAGTATCAAAATGCTATGAGGTGGCAGTTGTTCCAAATTACTGACTAACATTGAAAAAATCATTCTTGACTAGTCTTTCGTGGAACTTCACTTGTTACTTACCTTCTTTTGTTACATCCGGATAGGAATTTGATACATCCCTTTCAGCATAAGCTAAGATTTCTTTGAAAGCTGCTAACGTTCTGTTGATTCGGGCTCCAAATTCCTGAGCAGCAATTCTTTTGGAAATATCCCTGGTATCCACTAAACAAATCAAATCCAAATTGTTCAGACATGACTTGAGGCGGTTATTGCAATCAAATCTCTGAATTGTCTTTTGTTTTATGATACCTCATTCAGCAGAAATATACAGGGTGTCCCAAAAGTCAGCCCCCTTTGTTTTTTTTTCAGAAACAGTAGGGACTTGCGGAAAACCTCGGAACACGTGTTCCTCTGTTTCGAGAAGGACATCCGATGGTGAACCTGGTCTCGACCTTGGAGGTCACTTTCGAAGTCATTTGGAGTTTCACTCAATCTTTCCAAATGGAAACACCTACTTTTGACGTCGGATTCAGAAAACCACGAAAATGTATGAAACTTCAGACTGAAACATGCTTAGATCCGACTTGACCTCACCGAGTTCAGTAAAGGTCACTATGTTTGGACGATAACCTACATGGCTCAAAAAGGAAACGCTATATCAAAAATTGTTTAGGATGAAAGTTGTTTATGGTTAACACGTTCGCTGCGGCGGGACCCACGGGTGGGTCCCGCGATTTTTCATTTTCGAATCACAATAACTCGAAAAATACACCCAGTAAGAACTTTCCAAGGTGATTTAATCTGTCTAGGGCTCAACCAACGACCCAAAAAAAGGTTGCTCCGATCCAAGCATTTTTACCAGGATACGGGGGTCCGGTTCATGATATAGAAATAAAATCACAAAAAATCGGCTTCGTAGCAAACGTGTTAAAAAGAAAAAGATCTAGTGACCTTGGTTCTGACCTGAGAGGTCGACTATCAAGTTTAATTAAAATTCAACTGCATCGTTTCAAATGACAACACCCATTTCTGATCTCGGATTTCCTAGAAGGAAGGAATTTATCTTTCATATCCTGGGTGCCCGGGTTTCGTCTCTACCCCGGTTTGCCCCCAATAGGCGTGGGGGAGGGATACGCCCTGCCAGCGGTTCGGTTTAGAGGGCGGCCATCAGCAAACTACAAGTGATTCAGCAATGACCCACTCGTCCTCCTCGACTACCGAATTCCGGGCTCTCTCGGCTCCCAGCACAAGGCCGTAACCTAGCCCTCGGTGGGGGCTTTGTTACACTCACCCATTCCCGGACGCTGGATGGAGATGTGCGGTCTCTGCTCTGACTGGGGCCGGGAGTTCATCAGACTCCAGGGCTGAGACATCGAGGTGTCTGTACCCACTTTGCAGATTTTCGGTAGGGGCCAAAGCACGCCGAACACCAGTCTCGGGGCCAGGCTCCTCCCTACCGGATTTGGGCGAATTTGAGCCTGAGCTCGGGTGCGGTGTCGCGTCAAGTGGGGCCGTCACGCCTCAGGACTTTGAGTCCCCTTGCGGTTCCGGATTCCGGAGAAGCGTGAAAAATCATCAAACTTGAGTCTGAATAATTGTTCGATCCGACTTGACTTTGGCGAGATGAATGAAAATCGATCTCGGGACCCCGTCAAGGTCAAGTCGGATCGAACAATTATTCAGACTCAAGTTGAATATTTTTCAACGCTACTTCAGAATCAGAGGTCAAAAAGAGGTGTCTCTATTTGAAACAGTCGAGTTCACCTCCGAATGACCGCGAAAACGACCTCTGGAGTTGAAACCAAATTCACTACCTCATTTTCGTTTTGATCATGAACACACTCCATTCCAATTATATTTTGATATAACGCTTTCTTTCGGAGCTACAAAGGTTACTGTTAACCCGTATTGACCTCCATTCACCTAATCAAGGTCAAGTCGATTCAAGAGTAGCTCGAGCGTCAGTTTCATAATTTTCCAGGCTTTTTGGAACCCGAGTTCAAAAGAAGGGATTTCAATCTGAAAATACTCTGCAAAAAGACATTTGCGGAATTCTTTCTCGTTTCCTGGTAACCGTTCAAACCTTCGAAACTTTGAAAACTTCCATTCATTTTTGACTTCTACATATAGACTTAAGGCGATGCGGTCACCGTGCAACCCGGAAATTATATCTTATTTGGATGTAAATCAAAAAATTTCCACGAAACGAAGTCGGAGACGATTTGTCCATTACGTATCATCACCTGAGTTGTGGTGGACAACTCATTATTTGTCACCAATCACAAGACTATCACTAATAAACGAGAATAATTTGCCCGCGGGTACTTTCTAACCTACAAATTGTCACATTTTCGTTCACAAAACTCTCAAAATCTAGTCCGATTTGGGCCAAACGAAGAGTTATCCAGGCCAAATTAGATGATTACAAAGCCTGGATAACTCGCCGTTTAGCTCAAATTGGGAAAGATTTTGAGATTTCTGTGAACAAAGTTCAGCGTGCACGGTGACCGCATCGCCTTAAGGCCAGTCCGTAGTGCTTACACTTGCTCACTACTCCATAGATGGCGCCACGGTGATTTGCATAGCGTAATTCCAACAATATTTAATTTTTAAATAGTTGCTAACACTTTTTGGACCAAATCATTGAGTCAGTGCGCTTCCCAATAAAATTTCCGATCATTTGAGCTTGGTCGCGTCTCAAAACTCGCGATATATTTTGCGAGATTTGGAAAATGGCAAAGTGCATGACAGCGTGGTTCCTACGATGCGGCAGCGACAGCTCAAGATTGCGGTTTTCCAAATCCTGCAAAATATACCACGAATTTTGAGACGCAACAAAGCTCAAATGATTGGAAATTTTATTGGGAAGCGCGCTGACTCAATGATTTTATCCGAAAAGTGTTTGCAATTATTTAAAAATTAGATATTGTTTGAAAACCTGCATGTACTCCGGTGCGTGTCTGGTTGCAGTATTGCGGGGACTACGGACTGGCCTTAAATACAAACTCAATTTCTTCATATTTGTTATCAAATAGAATTCTTTTAGCTTCGTAAAAAAATTATCAACTGCAGTCCGCCACGAAGTGAGGAGACTCGTGTTCCAGGATTTTTGGACCCGGTGATTTTTCGGCATTTTCAATTGTTTCTGGAAAAACATGGGGGGGGGGGGTGGTTTCTAGGGCACACTGTATAGATGTACATAAGTAGATCGTGAGCAATTACTCACCCATACATTTACCCTTCAAAAATTTTGCGGCGTATTTCAAGATAATCTGTCCTTGTATTTCAACCTTCAGAACATCAGATAATAGATTGTTCAAATATTGCCCTGGTGTCTGTGTTAGCATGTTCCGATCTTGTAAGAATATCTAGATGAAAAATCGTTCGATCAGCTCTTATTTGATTAGATAATAAGTTTAAAATATTTCTCAAGGTTTGAAGTATAATTAAATCCTGTGTGACTTGACTGAATAATTTAACCTTACCTCTAAAGTTGTGAAGTTCCTCATAAATAAGGACAACACACCATCATATTCATCGCTCATCTCAGTCCCTATCAGATTTGTATGAATTTCATTGACAAGTTTATGAACATCCGTGTAATCTTCGAACATCAAAGTATGCAAAAATTTGCATCTATGAGCGTCGTTTAATAGACGACGGCGAAAGAATATCCTGAAGTCGTTGAAAAAATTGTCAGCATTTATTAAATTCTGAAATATTTTTGAAATTCCAGCATCCAACTGATTGGATTCATCATTGCTTTGCGATGCCTTGTTTATTATGTAATGAGCTCTAGAATCTTCTTTCAAATTGTAGTCTCTCAATAAAACAACGTCGACAAAGGCTCGAAGAGGATCGAAACTAACATGTATTGTAGGGAATGTTTGATACCAAGACTTGTATCTGTGGGAATTTTCAAACTGCCATATTTCTTTATCTAAGTAGTTTGTTATTAAATTAGTCAATTGGATTATGGACGTTGTTGTGGGTATTATTGTAGGTGATTCTGATTCAACATGATATGTAGAGTAGAGAGGTAATGTCGATGCTATTGTGCATAAGAATAAAATCAGCTGGATCATGTTGATGGTCTTCTTATCTGAAAATAAAATTTGGGTAAGGTGGTCTTCTCGTTCAGGCAAACCAAGAAAAATTGGAGAACAGAATTGAGCTGTACAGAATATTGATGAAATTCTTAACCTACCTGAGGAGATTTAGGTTCCTTGAATGAAAAATGAAGTCATAAGCTGGATTTCTCATATTTTGTCAGAGTTTGTATTCGACCATCGGATTTTTATTATTATTACTGTACTATCCTCCGTCTACAGGCCACGAAAATCGTGACGAGATTATAATTTCATTGCTTGAAAACCAGTCTTAAAGTATGAGATCGACAAACACGGATTGAAATTAAGAAACCAACATTCATTCTGTTGTGTTGATGTATTTCCACGAATCGATTCAGATTTTTTTTCGAATGATCAAACTACGTTTGGGGACTAGTTTTTATGATTTCTATAGCAAAAATATTGGAATCACATCCATCTTCTTACCAGTAGATAGTGTGCACTCTGTCCTAGATTTCTAGATCTCAATACGCATTGTAAGAAAAAAATCGACAAGAATGTTAGCATGTCTTAGCTGTACAGAGTGTCTAAGCGGGTTCATTGTGTTTCAATTGAGTTACTCAGATTCATTATCTCATATTACAAACTTTTACAGCTTGGTTCTTCACTTACATGAGTTGATAACAAATTCGTTTTTAGATGGAACTTCTACTTACCTATGATCTAAAGTGTGTGACTCACTCTGATGCACATACTTACCTGATGTAGTTTGCAGTCAAATATTTGGTTTTAGAGATCATGTTGTGGAACAAGAATGAGTTTCGCATCACGAGAAATCCAGTTGAATCTATGTATCAGACACGGACGCGAAATATTTTATTGTTTCATCAGAGTGGAAAAGTGGACACGGAGCGAGCACCGCTCACTAGGACCTTTGAATATTTGCCAATTTTTACTGAATTACTCATTTGAGGCGATGCGGTCGCCGTTCAGGCTGAGTTTTGTTCACAAGAATCTCAAAATCTTTTCCAATTTGGCCGAAACGACGACTTATTCGGGCTTTATAATCATGTAACTTGGCCTGGATAACTTTTCGTTTCACCCAAATTGGAAACATTTTGAGATTTTTGTGAACAAAAATGTGCCTGTTACAAGGGTTAGGGAGTACCCGCGGGCAAGTTATTCTCCTTCACCATCGATAGTCTTGTGATTGGCAAAAAATAGCGAGTTGTCTATCACAATATGGATGATAATATGTAGTGGACAACTCGTGTCGGAGTCAAATTTCGTGCTGTCGAAATGTTGTACAATTACATGTAAGTGAAAAATAATTTCCGGGACCGCATCGCTGAAAAGTCCAATCTCCAAATTGTAGCTTCAGGTCCTCCACGATTGAACGATAGAAGAAAATTTAATACTGCACGAGATGTGGTTGAAACCCAACATGACCGTACTCAAATCCATCAAAGCATTCAAAGCAATAAGTTGTTATGATATTTTTTGACTAGTAGCTTTATTGCTGAACCATGTTTTTCTTCTGATACAAAAGAAACCTGCTATGATTGAAAATGTAGCCAATATGACATCAGAAATTTTGTGATGACACGGGTAGATACCTTGTGAGATTTGCACTTAAAATGTGTCAGGATGTTAATTTTCAGGTCTAACAAAGTATTAGTTCAAGTTCTTATTTTAAGGTCGAAAAATTGGTTGAAATATCAACCAACATTGCAACCAGCTGGTTAAATTTTCAACCAGACTGGTTGAATTTTTCATTCAACCAACTGGTTGAATTTTTAACCAAGCAAATTATACCCCGTGATAGATGGATGAATGGATGATGGGTGGATGGGCGGATGGATGGGTAGATGGATAGATAGATGAATGGGTGAATAGACGGATGAATAGACCCATCACCCATTCATCTATCCATCCACCCATCATCCATCCAACTTTCAATCCACCCATCAACTACCCATTGACCATCCATCATCCACTCCCATTCCATCCATACATTCATCCATCCACCCACCATTCATTCATCGATTCATTCATCGACCTCATCCATCGACCATCGATCCATCAATCAAACTGGTTGGAGTTTTTTGGAATATTTTTTTACAGTGAAATTATCACTTATGGGCAGAAAACGATAAAATCATAATGAGATTGACTGTTACAAGTCAGATGAGTAGGCTCCAAAATCAATTCAAGATGGATTGCTATAATTTAGAGAAGTTTTTGTAACGAAATACATTTTAAATTTTGTTAAATTTTCTTGATTTGGTTTTTCCATTCAAGCCTTTCCAAGGAAGCAATCATAACCGCTTTCTTTATGATGACTATGATAGTTTATGGTTATTAGAACCATCCGATACAGGCAGCAAATAGGATTCAACGATATTTAGGATAGATTATGCTACAGACCCTGGCTTACGAGGAGGGGGTCAGGCCTTCGGATCACGGATTCGCCTGAAACTTTGGGAATAGTCTTCTTTTGGCACAGAAAGAAGATATCCAAAACCGCGTTTGCCAACGCTCAAGCGTATTTGAGCTACAGGCTGAAACATATGCATTACAGTATATCTCCATACACCACTTTTGATGAATATAGGTATCCTGTAATGCATGGGTCGTGTGCTGTAGCTCAGAAACGCTTGAGCGTTGGCAAACGCGGTTTTGGGTATCTTCTTTTGGGGCTAAAAGAAGACTATTCCCAGAGTTTCAGGCAAATCCATGACCCGAAGGCCTGACCCCCTCCTTGTTAGAGGTTTTTGTTTCAAATTAACTCATAGTACCCTCCTACATCAAAGCGCCAAACTCACGAAATCCTGAATGTAAAGTGTTCACGTCCCCATCAGTCATTATTTCATACGCTCCTGACATCCCAATTATCCTAGTCCAGGGCGTTTCGACCTCGAAAGGTTAAATTCCTCATAACACCCACATACACCATCGGTCATTTTTTTTTTTTTTTTTTCATCAAACCATCACACGCCTATTAGGGCCATCGACTTACCGCTACCATCGTCATGTATGTAATCGAAGCATAACGACGTTTAGGCAAACATGTATTTCTACTAATATGAAATTATTAATGACTCGTTTAGGCGTGTTATCGTATATAGGTACAGAAATCGATTGAGTTTCGTGGGCAAGCCGTTCCGGCAGGTTAGCGGTGTGAAGTTTCTCATTTAGTATCGAATTTTTTTTCGTATTCTGACGAAGTGTAGCGCAATATCCTCGTTGAGTTTTATCGGTAGAGTTAGTCATGTACAGAACCTTTTAGCTTGACAAATGTAAGGATGAATTGGGCCGGAGGCTTACTCCTGATTACACTTTTGTTGTTTATTGACGGTGTCATTGCACAGGGAAAGGAATTTAGAAAAATTAACATATGTAAGTTATTCGTTCAAATTTTGACTATCCATTTTTGTGCTCGTCTTAGGCTTCTATGAGATATGGCGCCACACTCAGCGAATTAAAAAATTTCAAATATAGTTGTTTCAACCATGAAATATGGTCCATTGGGATAAATTTGACGGTAAAAAATTCACAATTCAACTTCATGCCTCTATTGACAATTTTTTTTGTCAAATTATAGCTCGTCTTCTCATCAAGAAAGAGTGATTTTATTAAGGAATGACGGCATTCTATTCTCTTTTCACGCTTTTTATGTTGAAATATGAGAAAAATTTATGGTTTGGACCAACCCCGGATGGTTTCTGCATCTCCCAGAAAGTATAGAGTGAGTTTTTGCAATTTTCGTGTTGCACGCTTGAGAAATCGCCAACGAAATTGCGTTCAGTAAAACCGTTGCCAAAATTTTCTGGATCGACCAATCTTAACGTACCATAACGCGTTCAATCTCTTTTTCCAATACCTTCGGAATGTGTTCATTTTGAGTTGCAAGACTTGGATTAACAGCGATTTTATGAGCAAACTGCGGAGATCAGATGCAAAACACGAAGGCCAAGGTGGTGTGTTCCCAACAAACTCCTATGTGGTTATCTCAAAAGGGAGTGCAGTATGACTTTTTTACCTTTTGGAACGTGTTTATCAAGTCAAAATAGGTCGTAAATAGTGTATAGGATCGGTGGAAAGCCTCTAATGTGGTTCACAATATCGAAGTAACTTTCAATTCCAAGAGTCGCAAACATTTCAATCACATCTCATTAAAAAATATTAGAATATTTGATACTTATCGATAAAATCAATTTCTAGTTGTAGTGACAGATGCCGGAGATAATGTTGCCAATCACAGTATCGCAACCTCTTTCGAACATCTCAAATCTGATACAACAGCTCGTGTTGGCCAAGTATATTATGCACAGATCAACGCAACAAATCCAAAGAAGTCCCTGGAAAACATATGCTCGGTATGGGGATCAGCTGTAAAAAATGGAACAGGCGGTCCGGGTTCGCCCGATGTTATTCTGGATGCAACAACACACGGACCCACTTCCGAAATTGCCGAATATTTTGCAACGCAGTTAAGGGTTCCTATGGTGTCCGCTCATTATGAGAGAAGTGGACATTTATTGGGTGTTAGAGATGTACCGGATGACCAAAAGGGTGAGTATATCTCGAAATTCTATGATGATTGAGAATATTTGAGGCATTATTGAGATTCGGAAGTTGGAAAATAGCTTGTTTTTTGCGGATGTTTTTCGTGTTTTAGAAATGACTGTGTTTTTGGGGCCTAGCACACAGAAATTTTGTTTTTCTTCTCATTACCATACGTTTCGATCAGAATAATATACGTATTTACTCGATATATGAGAAGTATATGTTGGACAATCGATTATGTAGATTGTTAGATGAGATAACTGAGGTCAAGCTGAGGTCTTTATCTCAACCTGACTTCTATATTTGCCAAGTGACAATTTGTGGCGTTACGGTACGCGATAACCTTCATTGTGTGACTTGAAAGAAGTTTGAAAATATACATGTTAGCAATAGATAGAAATCTACAAAGCTATAATTAGGGTGGCAAATCTCAGCATCAGAATGTCGCTCTTTGAGACAAGTAAACGTTGACCTGATTATTTTTATTATTTATTTTTTTTATTAATTCATATATACGGGCAATGCTGCCCTTTCAAACTGTACCTATTACAAAATATGAGCGAGGGAAAAATCACTCATTAATATGATAAAATACTTAAATTACTGTCATACTGACTACAAACGTAAGGATATTCCGACAAATGTGCTAATAAAGCGAATGGGGTGAAATATTCTGATACGGATGTTAAGACGTCATAAAGGGCTGTAGATTGAAATGACAAGTACAGAGAGGATTTGAATACTTCCACCGATCTCTGGTCCCGAATTTCCGGAGGAAGACGATTCCAGAGACGCCGTAGTCTATTAGTGGTAGAACAGTGGACCCAACTAATATTACTGAAATTTTGTTTCACCGTTCTAATGGAGCGTAATTCGTACTCCACTGATCTATCAGTGAATAGGGCATTAGCTTGTGCACTGGAGAATAGTTCATTTTTTATTTTGAATGCTGTTATACAATCAAAATAACAGTGCCGTACTGCCAGTTCTGATAATTTGAACTTCACTCTAACGGGGTGATAATCATGGTCTGTGAAATGCATCGGGTATATATTATACTTTTTCTTGACCATAAAATTTACTTGGTTGGCATCAGACTGTAGAAAAAATCAAATATTGACACGACTCTTTATTCTAATTATTCATATTTTCTTATACTTTGAATACATTGAATTCTCTGGTAATTGTTCTTCAGTCAAAAGTTAGAAAGGTCAAACAATCGACTTGGATTCTGAAATCACTCGGACACACATCAAGATTTTTGATGTTGGTACAGATGGATTTAGATTTTTTGAATTATGATATGCAAAGCATATGGTATGGAATGGTTATTATAGAATGAAAAAATTGGATCATAAACATAATTTTGAATGGAAAAACCTCGAGTAGTAAAACGTTTGCGCCATTCGTAAATAAGTCGGGATTTGCAAGTGTCGTCAAGCCTGTCAATATGCTAAGTACATAGTAAATCCTTTGCAAACACTTGGCTGGAATATATTTCCAACGATTACTTCACGATGTGGTGTACATAAATATCAGGAAATTGATTCATTTGAGCGCCACACATATGCCGTCAAAATTTTTTTATGATCAAATTATTAGAGTCCTACTGGATTAAATTGTGTTACAAATCGGTTACAATCACAGAAAATATGGGAAATTCAATACTTGACTCACCATCATCTTTTTTTTTGAGAGGGCAACAATATTTCATGCGTCGAGTGTCAAATAATCTTTGTTCTTCACGAAAACTTTGTCGCGAAAACTTGTCGGCTTCGCCGACGTCCAACAAGGTTTTCGTGAAGTACAAGGTTTTTGGCATGTGACGCATATGCTGTTTTTTGCGTCGAGTCGTATACAATGCAGGCTATACTCCTAACATGATGTACTTGAAGGAATAATTAGGTGTTTACAGTATCATATTCAGTGAATTTTCGGTGAAGTTTCTGTCCGTATGAGGATATTCTCATATAGCTTACCCGAGTCTAAGATATTATACTTCGACTTTTTTAAACACATGAAGCACCAATGAACTCGCGTACAAATAGAAAATTTTCACTCCGATACCACAGGAATAACAAGTTAGACACCGTAACGTGACACTGTCCATTTTGAAGCAACACACGGACCTGACATTTCGTCACTGAAATTCATCTCACGATCAAAAGGTTTGAGCTACAGCTTCGGAGTACTGGGATTTTGATTTAACCATTGGATACTTTGGATAAAAGTTGCACTAGCATCAAACGGACCTGACATGAACATTAAAAAAAGTCGTTGCGCAAAGGCCTGGGATGGAGTAAATCGATTTTTATTAAGTTGATCTGAGCGAATAAAATTTTTGGAAAAATTGCGCCACAAAATGTACGTGCTACCTGTGCACCCTGAAAGTGGCCTTTCAGCTCGTATAGCGAAGGAATTTCGAGAGGGATTTGGTGCTTGATACCTTAATATTTGTTATAAGGTCAGTGTACCCAACTTGCCCCCATTAAGCCATTTTCTTAATAACTTTGGCCCATCTCCATATTTTTCAACGTACCTTAGCTCATTTTAAAGCTTGTATTAAGACCTTCAAAACGAGTTGAGGTACATTCAATTTGAACCAACTGGAGCCAAACTGTTTGAATTCTCCCAAAAGGTGATTTTTGAGAGTTTACAAAAGTGTGTACCCAACTTGCCCCCATTAAGCCTTTTTCTTAATAACTTCGGTTTACTCCAACGATTTTCAACGTGCTTTAGCTCATTTTGAAGCTTGTTTAAAGACCTTCAAAATGCATTGAGCTACGTCCAATTTGGATCAATTGAAACCGAACTATCTCAATTCTTCCGAAATAAATGATGTAAATCGGCGATAAAGTGTTTTTATCGCCGTGCACGCACATTTGGAGCTTTTCGGTGGTTCGGAACACTATTTCTGACCTATTTTGACGTGATAAACACGTTCTGAGTGATGAAAAAAGTCGTTCTGCAGCCCTTTCGAGATAAACGTATGGGGGCACGTTAGGTACACTCCGATGTTGGCATCCTTGTTTACAAATCGTCTCCGTGTTTTGCACATAAAACAGCTCCATATTCAAATTTTGCAATTTTGAAGAATGGATTTTGAAGGTCTTGAAACAAGGAATCGAATGCGCTAAGGTACATCAAGATTGGTTGAACTCAAAGAATTTGGTACCGATTTTACTGAAGTCGATTCTCTAGGTGCTTTCTTAGCTAAGCAATCACGAAAAATAGAAAAATCACTTTAGATTTTCTGGAGAACGCAGGAATGATTCGGGGTTGACGCAAACTATTTACTTTCTCATATTTCAACATAACAAACGTAAAAAAAAATTGCCGGGAGGCCAAGGAGTGCCCATCCCCGAGATCGGCATATGGGGGCAAGTTGGGTACAGAGCAAGTTGGGTACACTTACCTTATTTGCCCGCCTGAACCGCAAACAATCCCCACTGCGGCGTTTTATACTCACAAAGGCTGAAAAAAGGAAAAATCACATTACACGGATCTGACATTTTAATCCTTTTTTTGATGATAATATTTTTGGTCAACCCAAGATCGAAAAGAATAAGAAGATAGCGAGATCTAAGGGATAGTTTACAAAGATAGTTACTCCTGGATCCGCAATCATGTCGTCGACCGGTGGTGTCTCGCACGAAATGACTCCTCCACAGCGCTAAATAGGCCCTTATGCTACCATGAATAGCACCGCACGCTGCTCATTCTTTTCGAGGGGTTCACTTACCCGTCAACAATGCACATCCACGTATATTGCTCAGAATTATGAAGTGAGCTATACATATTTCAGATCATAGACGATTTTTATTTCCATCTATCGAGATATGTCCCAGAGCGAGAGAAAGTCTTCAAAATTATTTCGCCCCATGAAAAACGCAGGGAGAACGCAATAAGAAACGCGAGAAAAATTTGAGTTGGAAGTTTCTGAGTTCAGAATAACCCAATTCTGAAAAATGTTCTTAGTCTACTTGACTCCTGAACAGAGCGAAACATATCCTCATAGAAAACCGTAGTCATGAGTTATAGTTCCAGCATGGTTTAGATAAGATACATTCATTTTTTTCTAAATTTTCGAAATAAGTAATGTCCTCACAGTGAAACGCTTTAACATTACAGATAACCTCGTAAGGCTGACAAACCCAGCGGAAGTTTTACCAAGAATCGTAATGAAACACTGTGAAAATTTCAAAATTGAGAGCGCAGCCATTTTATACGATTCCGTTCTGGGAGCTGGCGTATGGCGGAACGATTTACCAAAGTGGTTCAGACTTATAGAGGCAACTGAACCGCTTGATGAAAAAATCAAAATCCTTCAGAGACACAAAGTACTCAACATTTTCATCATGGGTAGCGAAAAAACCATTGACACAGTTATGAGCGTCGCAACCAAGCTCAATCTAACTTCGATTGCGGAACACAAATGGCACGCTGTTACTCTAGCAGACGACTACATCCCCAACTGCGCTGACTGTGACAGTGCCACATTTATGTTATTCCATCCTCATGCACCGGTTAATCATCCCGTGGTTGACGAGCTTGCCAGTAAAGGTGGGTCCTTATGAGCTTATCTAACTGTTCAATTACTTGACATTGGAAACTTTTGCCATCGAAGAAGCTCAGAAAACATTCTTCGAATTCGAGTTGGGCGACGACAGCTCCGCTTCTAGCGGAATTTGTGTTCAACTAAAATGACAATGCTATGACTCATTCATACTGAAGTATAGGGATCTGATATGCTTGCCGGGTTGCTTGCGCCCAGGCGTTTTTTCTTCCAAGATGGCTGACGAAGAGAGCAGTTATAACTAGGGAGGGTAGAGAGAAGGAGAGTAAACTCCGGGCTGTCGCCGTTGCCAAAACTAGTTTCTATCAGGATACAGCTACACTTCCAGAGTTGACCATTAGAGGCTCTGGGGTGTTCTGGGCTAGATCGACGCTGGCTCATAGCTTCTGAAAGGAAGGAGGACTGACTCCGCCTCCTTCATCCCCTCTCGTAGTAGGTGAAAAATGTCAAAGTAGTGTGCGTGGTACATTCAATCTCCGTAGAGCTAACGCGATCCACGCCTCTTACGCACACAAGCGTCTCGGTTTCGTGTCGGTAAAGCCTTAGCCCAGAGCCTAGTAGCGCCTCTCGTGGAAAATATGTCGTTACTGTATCCTGGCTAGCTCTGGCTTTCGGACCGAGTTTACTCTCCTTCTCTCTACCCTCCCTAGTTATAACATTGGATGCATATAGGGTCGTGATGGTAATATTGAATTTCTAGCTCTCCCAGGTTGACCAATGTCCATCAAACGCAAGAGTAGGACGATCAGGTCCTTATATAAAGTGTTCTGTGCCAGACTGTGGGAGATGAGACGCCAATGAAGCAAAACCCCTATGCTACCAATGCTAAATCTGCCCTGTTACGCAACCATTTTACCCCTGTGTGTAGGCAACCCGACTATACTATTTACATACACTTGACTGTAGTTGATTCTTTCCAAATAGGGGAACCAGATCCTCAGTTTCGTCGCTCTCATGCGATTCAGACCTTCAACGCTAACTTGCGCGGCGCTCGGACCACCCTCTCATTATCTTCTTCTTCATCAACGAATTGGTTACATCTTCCTGCTATTATGCAGATGTGATTTTAGTCATATCCTAGATCACCCTATGAAAATAAGAGATAAGTCTGATCTGTTGTTAGAAGATACGATATTTTGAGGTTAGAAGTCGACAAGTACGATTGCCGCTCCAGATGCTTGAACTTCTTTCTCTTTCTCATGTGTTGAAAGAATGGCCGGAGCGCTGAGATCGCATGAGACCGACGAAACTGCGAGGACCTGCTCGAAAACCCGCGACCTTGAACAAACAGTATTGGGAAGTGACATCCATGCATGTTAAATTCTGGGGGCATGCAATAGTTCCCGACTCACCGCAGAAGGCGCTGTCTAGTAACAAGTCCGTGTTAAACTCGGGGCGTGAAGCCGCCATGTTTGACTTTGATGTCACATCCCAATTGATCCCGATGCTAACACGCTAACCACTGAACCAACACCGTCCTCGAAAATATATCCTAATATCATCAATCATAAGCTATGAAGCCTTTGTATTTCACACTAATTCAAGGTTTTAAAAAAACCCCGCGGATTCGTACTACTGGTCCATACTTTAGAATAAATTATGACGGCACCATCTTGTTGAAGTAAATTCTTTGTTTTGAATTTGAGTTTCTGACTGGCGGGTTGTTAAAAGTTTTTCGCTTAAGGCTAGTCCGGAGTCCCCGCAAAACCGCAACCAGACACTCACCGGCGTACTTTGAGGTTGCAGCTGAATCCAATGATTCTGAGAGCGGTATTATTGTTTATACGCTTTTATTGATACTGAATGTGTTATTCAGATACTAGGTTACCTGTGAAATCTTATAACACGATACCATGCACAGTTTCATGGCATTTCATTCATTAGGAATCGAGAAAAGCTTGAAGGCAATTTTTTGGTGGGACAGAGCGCGTTCGCGACTATTCCGATTTATTCCTCAATAACAAAACAGTTTTGGCCAAAATCAGATACTAGGCCATCTAGGGATTGGAATTTCCTGTCGAATGAGCCCTCCCACGCCCGAAAATTTTGAATTTAGCTCGCAAAAACCTTGAACTAGTGAGAGCATCGAGCAGTATAACTTGCTCAACAAGCCAAAGAACTACGATTTTCTGGAGATATAGAATGAATCCCCGGGTGTGGAACAACTCATTCGATGGGAAATATCATGGTGTTTCAGTTGCCATATCTCGTTTGGGTCGGAAATGTGAGGTTGAAATACTATGAGGCAAAAAAGTGGTTCGTAATCTCCCATTGCACATGCAGTACGACCAAAGCGCCATCTATCGGGCGAAATATCCGGGTTCTCTACAGACTAGCCTAAACGAATGCAAGAAAGGATAAATTAATCAACCAATTTGATATTCAGGTGATTTAAGAAGACCATTGATAATGTCAGCGTTCTACTACGATATGGCGAAAATTGTTGCACAGGCCATGACGATTGAGGTGGATTTGAAAATGTTACCAAATACTCGTTACGGACACTGCGGATCTTACAATAAATCTTCAATGTCTGATGAGCCTCGATTACGTCGCCAGATATATGAATCAAGGAATTTGTATGCACCTACTTACTCAACTTTTGTGTGGGGTGATGATCAAGAGGGCAGCGTTAAGTTTAACGTCAAAGGTTCCTTGATACAAATACGAAAATCTAAAATTGCCAGCAAGGATACCGTCGAGACTTGGATAGCTGGAACTAACTTGCCTATTTCCGTAAGTGAAACTTAGTTGACGATAATGGAGTTTCATGGAGCTATTCAGAAATCATCCCCGTATGTTTGCACTCAAATCTGTTATAATATTCACATAGAATCTGATTCTATCAAAATCTCACCAATTTTTCATCATGGTCTAATCTCCTCGTAGAATAGGGGCATTGAAAATACCCGTAACCCATAAGAATGAGCACAAAAAGTTTTGGAAAATTTCGTCGCCAGATAGCAATTTGATCCATCAAACATTACTCATCATTTCAAATTCTGACTTACCACCCTGGACTGATGTGTTCGTTTCCACCTCCATGCAAAATGCCACTTATCATAATCTTCGCTTCGTTGAAAAGAAATATTTCACAGAGAAAAAAAAGACGGAAAGGGATTTTTATCACTTCTGATTCAGTGGTATGCCACTGCCTCATCTCACTGCGAGTCATTAGAATACCTTACTTTATCACAATTTCATATAAAACCATTCATTTTGATAAAATTAGTGAATTCTGGCATTCCATTCCAGATCCATAATACGTGGATGGCGTACAAACATCAAGCAAAGGCAAAGTATGAAATCCTAATTAATGTGAAGCCTCCATTTGTGCAAAATGAGGGAGGTGAGTGGAAGGGCTACTGTATTGAGTTGCTGCAAGAGATTCGTAAGCATATGAATTTTGAGTACACTTTGACAGTGGTAAAAGATGGTAAATATGGTTTTTCCGACGATAATGGAAGTTGGGATGGCATGGTACGCGAACTGAAGGATGGCCGATTCGACATAGCTTTGGGTGCTTTAGAGGTTATGGCTGAGCGGGACGTCGTCATGGATTTTACAACGCCAATATATGAGGATTCTGGCTTTCTCTTGATGCGTAGAAGGCCAAAGACCAAAGATGAACCGAATAAGTTCTATACGGTTCTTGCATTTGAAGTCTGGCTTTGTATCCTGGCAGCTCACTTGTTCACGAGTGTGCTCATGTGGATTTTCGATAGGCTTTCACCTTACAGTTATCGTAATAACAAGAGCGCGTATCCGAGGCCATATGATAGACGACTTTTTACACTTAAAGAGTGTGTATGGTTTTGCACAATGTCATTGACACCGCAAGGTGGAGGTGATACACCCAAGAATCTATCTGGACGCTTGATTGCTGCCACCTGGTGGATATTTGGTTTTATCATCAACGCATCGTACACTGCTAATCTCATTGCCCACAATTCAATGGCTAAAGATAAGTGAGTATATAGATAGTTATTATCAGTATTGAGATCTCGATACTAACTAAGGAATCCCACTGACTGATGGTTGAGTACTTTGGCTCGAGCTTTGGCTAGTTCTGAAACTCGTAGGTTGGAAATGAGTCATCCCTTCTCGGCTAGTGTGATTGGAGACAACAACAAATTTTTTTTTATTGTTATATTTTGTTTTTATCGACTGGTGTTATAGATTGGAATGATCATTTTCTGAAGTAGTTGAACCGAAGCATGCGCACCTACAATTCACGTTCCATCACCTTGAGTCGGTAATGTAGTAAAGAGCAAGTCGGTAATGCAGCGTCACATTGCTAGGTAAAATAGCCCGGCAAGATCACTTGTGGTCAGAAGTGTAGAGTGTCATTTTGAGATTTTTTTATAATTTTGGATGTTCCTGAATATTCTGGAGGCGTGGTCATAGTCAAAGTACTCTTGGATCTATTGAAAGAAACAATATTTGCAGACTCAAACCCAATCCGCATCTCACAAGACTATGAGTAGGCTTTGTACAATGACAGGTCATTTTTACCAATTCGACAACTCGGCTGGATGGTAAATTCGAAATAATCTGGAATTTTGTATACCGTTAGCTGGACCTCAGTGAGATATGAAATATTTATGGAAGACTCAAAATAAGATACGAAAAGCCTGAAGGGCGTGCAATATTGCTATATAGATGTATGAGTATCAACATATTATTAAGGGGATGCCAGAGTCCTATCAGAATTGTACAGTTACCGACATGGTCGAGTTTTCGGATTTCTCGATGAATTTTTGACATATCAGGATTCTACTAAGTAACGCCGATTCTGTATGGTTCATAGAATCGGCGTTACTTGTTAGATTTGTGATATGTCAAAAATTCATCGAGAAATCCGAGAACTCGACAATGTCGGTATCCGACATCCTCTTAACGGCTCCTGCAGAGTTCATCGGGTTATCAGGGATTAAGGCAAGTCCGGACTGCTCTGTTTTATCGACCGTGATTTCGACGGAATCTAATTTTTGAATAATCGCAAACTCTTTTTCAGAGCAAACCATTGAGTCAGCACGCTTCGCAATAAACGGTTCAATCGTTTGAGCTTTGTCGCGTCACAAAACTCGCGATATTTATTGAATGTATGGTTTCTATGATGCAGTAATGATAACTCAGAAGTGCAGTTTTCCAAAACATTCAATAAAAATCGTTAGTTTTGAGATGTGACAGAGCTCAAATAATTGGAAATTGTAGTGTGAAGCGCAATGACTCAATGATTTGACCGTAAAAGTGCCTGCACCTAATTAAAAATTCGAAATTTTTCAAGTCACGCCATGTCGGTAAGACAGAGCACTGCGGATTTGTCTTAAAGGTGCCATTGATCTTCAATCATACAAATGTATTACATGTATGAAGTGAAATCTCACACGGAATCTAATTGCAATTCTTGTTCTTGTAAAATAAGATTTAATAATCATTATATTTATGATTGAGCTGGTAATGAGTTTTCTCCATTCTCACAGCCGCGAAAAGCCACCAGAGAGCCTGGAAGACTTCAGTAACCAATACAAAATCCAATACGCACCCATTGAAAATTCCTCCGCCTACTACTACTTCAGTCGTATGGCAGGGATAGAGAAAAAGTACTATGAGTAAGTCTTACTGAATATGAAATAATGCGGCCACTAATTCGAGATCTCGCACCATTAACGATTGCTATTCTACCGTCAACTCATTCAAAATTATTCTGTATATAATGTACTCTTACTATAGATGTTGACGAATTCATGTAATCTGCAAAAGAAATATTTTTAATATTTCAGAATATGGAAGAAAATGAGTTTGAATGATAGTTTGCCTCTTTATGAGCAAGCACAACTTGCAGTGTGGGACTATCCAGTCAGTGATAGATTCACAAAAATGTTTCAAACTATGCAAGATTCGAAATTCCCGAAAGATATGAATGAAGCAAAAGCTCGTATACTCGATGAACGCGCAATTGAATTTGCATTAGTCGGTGATGCTAACGATATTAGATACATCACATTGAGAGAGTGCGAACTCATGCGAGTTGGCGAAGAATTTTCAAAGAGACCGTATGCCATCGGAGTCCAGGAAGGCTCACCTCTCAAAGAACATTTAAACCATGCGTACGTATCATCGCAATTTTTAAATCCACGTTTACAGAATCTCGAGATTCTAGAAAAACCCGTCGATCTGGAGTTTCTCAGAGTAACTCACCCGCTATGGATGAAACTTGTTATAAATCTTACCTGAATTCAAGATAATATTAGATTCCTAGTTGCTCCTGGGTGGTATCAAGTCATACCTGACGATCCTTTCAAAATGGAAAAGATTATCCTGGGAAAATTCCATTTTCTCATTCATGTCTTCCCAGAATCTGGACAATCTGGTTGAATTTTAAATGTCACATTGCGAAAGACACAAGCATTGATCAAACATGGCATGATCAAAATAGTAACGATCCTTCCGCGTTCGGAGTTAAGGCGATGCAGTCGCCGTGCAACCCGGAAATTATATTACATTCAGATGTAACTCAAAACTTTGATGATACAAAGTTTGAGACGAGTTGTCCATTATGGATTATCATCTGAATTGTGGTGGATAACTCGTCATCTTGCACTAATCCCAAGACTATCGGTGATGAACGAGGATAAAGTGCCCGCGGGTACTTTCTAACCTACAAATTGGCACATTTTTGTTCACAAAAATCTCAAAATCTTTTCCAATTTGGGCTAAACGAAGAGTTATCCAGGCCAAGTAAGATAATTACAAAGCCTGGATAACTCGCCATTTAGCTCAAATTGGTAAAGATTTTGAGATTTCTGTGAATAAAAATCAGCGTGCACGGCGACCGTATCGCCTTGAATGCCCGAATCGTTTCAATAAAAATAGATGCTCAAGGGATGATCATCCTGTAGGATAGGGACATGTATAGTAGGATAAAAATCGATCATTTTTGTAACCTGCAGGAAGTAAAGTATCTGACATTCATGAACTAACATTGGTTTCAGGTTATATAAAATATCACAAGAAAGAAAATTAGAGGCAATGAAGAAAAAGTGGTGGGCCAATGTACCCGGACAAAAGAAATGCGTGAGCTATGATGAAGCTATCGATGGTATAGGGATGAACAGTATCAGAGGATTGTTTAATTTGAGTTTTAGAGGTATTGCTTTGGCCTGTGGAGTTTTGATATTTGAATTTTTCTATTATCGCTATTGGACAAAGTCAAAACCTTTCCGCAAAATTCGTGCTATCGAGGACAAATCTTTCCAAAAAATTAAATCTATTGCTTTCTATTGGCCTGCATTAACACAAGCACTCAATATCAATGATTGAAAAAAATTTCGAGAATGTATTTGACGATGTGCTGGGATATTTTTGATTTAGATGAGTGTAACTCTAGCGTAACATTTTTCAGCTATAAGTGAGTGATTCTAATTGTGTGACTAAGATAAAATTGGTTGAGTGTACAACATGATGTAAGAGATAAGATTCATTACTGTTGAATCCAAAACATGTAGACCTATTAGTATTAAGTGTAGATTATCTGGATTCATCGTTTTTGAACGATGGTGTATTGAGATAGAGAAACGATTCCCTACCGCATAGAAACTGCATATGAATGAACAATTTTTGTCACAACTGCTGCGAAAACAAATATAGCGGGTGTTCTTGAAAAAAATCGAAACCCCATCCTTATAAAAGTTCCTGTATATTTGTACCAGGACGTGTTTCCAATAACAATTTGAGCCCGTTTTTAGCTATTTTAATTATATCCTCAATGGCTCAGAGACGAAACTTGTGTCGATAGTTTGCACCATGTTATATTTTAAATTTAGTCAAATTTTTGATTTGAGTGATTTCGAAACTCGTACAGAACATCTTGATAAAAATCAAATTGTCGACCGATCTCGTTGGAATAGTCTGCCAAATTTCACACAATTAAAAAATTCCAATCAGAAAAAACTAGTTTCAGAATCTGTAGTGATGGCATATGAACTTTTCCAAATGCGAGATCATTTATCATGGTAAAGTACATTGGAACGAGACATACAAACATAAGGCACATGAGTGTACCCAACTTGCCCCTATGTACTCTTATGAATGGGTTTTCGTTGACCTTCCCCCAAATTTTTTTTACGTTTGTTACGTTGGAATATGGGAAAATAAGTGGTTCAGATCAATCCCGAATGATTTCTGCGTTTGCCATAGCTCTTAAAGTAATTTTCTTATATTTCGTGTTTGCACAACTATAAAATAACCGACGGATTTGCTTTTAGTGAAATCGCTTCTTAGAGTTGCAAAACTCTGATCTGGAGTTATTTAGGGTGAGTCCACAAATATGCATATGCATGCATATGCATCATTTGTGGACACACTCCTAATGTGCAGATCTCGGATATTATTTGTAAAACAAAAAGGTGAACATCAGAGTGTACCCAACTTTTTTTTACCACTCAGAACGTGTTTATCTCTTCAAAATAAGTCGGAAATAGTATTTGTGAACTCGAAAAATTACTTTTGACGGCTAGGTATCAGTGGAACAAAGTTAGCCGCATTTTAGCTCATCTGAAAGGTCTTGAAACAATCTTTGATACGAGCTGAAGTACATTGAAAAATATATGATGGGAGGAACGGCCGAATTGCGAGGCATTCCTTATCAAAGCAAGATTTCTTGACAGAGCTTCCGTCACTCTGATTGTCTGGGGAACATACATCCACTATAGAGCCACAGAGCCATCGGGAAGATATCAAGAACCCAACTTCAATATCATTCGATCAAATCTTGCTTCGATAAGGAATGCCTCGCAATTCGGCCGTTCCTCCCATCATATATTGAAACATAGCGAGGGTATAATTTTCATTACATTGAAAAATGTCGAGGCTGACCAAAGTAAATGGGGTCAAGTTTGGTACACTTACCCCATACAGTTACTAACAATTACTATCATTAGTTGCGGTCAAGCTATCGGTTAGTTTCGACAGAACTACTCATCTACGTTAGTTTTCAAGACAATGTATATTCTTAGTCTAAGTATCACGTTGGTTTGTTCGACACTTGAAGCGGTGTGAGTGTTTTATCTGTATCACGAAAAATTTACGTCTGCATAAGGTGCGGAAATGAAAAGGTTCAGAGCAGATGCATGTGTGTCCCATGTTTGTGCTGACTTTTGTAACTGATTGTAACAGTCGCATAACGCAAAGTATGATAAATGATTCATATTGTCACAATGGCATTATTTACACGCTCGACATGTGTGTGTTTCAGTTTGGAGTGAGCAAAGAATATGTAAAATGTCATGAGTGAATTATTAGCTTCCGAAATTGAAAAAATGGCTTTCAGGCGCGTGGACCATCTGTTTACCCTTTGTAAAAAGGACACTTTTTTGGGAACAAGATGATTTGATTACTTGGATTCCTCAATTTGTAAGTACGTGGTAAATATGTACTGAGTAATATACAACGTCACATTACGATACCATGAAGCATAACGCATTAATCATCCTTCAAAATATGAAATAGAAAAAAACGTACAAGTGTCATGTAAAATACGTTTCTGTGTGTACGTAAGCACGTATGTAATTTTCTCGCGATCAGTGTTTCATTGTACTCATCGATCTTTCTGGCAAACACTAATAAGAATGTAGGAATTGATTTCGTGCAATGAACTCATCGAGCTTTGAGCTTCTCTCATACAGGGTATCCGTGAAGTAAGTCCCACCCACCCATTTTGCAAAAACGGCCGGTAATCACGAAAAACCCCGGAACAAGCATACCATCAACCGGGGTTACTTTGAACACTTCTTGAAAATTTTGCTCGTAATTTCCCTGTAATTTGTACGTCTTACATCATAATGGCATCGTATCTAAATTCAATTGAAAGCTTGTTGTCTTAGCTTTTGATTGTGCCGCAGTAGAGTCCGATTGGATGTTGTTGACGAAAGTTATGAGCATTTGAAAAGTGTTCAAAGTTAGACCCCCTAGTTAGGGTAACTTTGAACACTAGATTAATTAAACGTTAGATCCTCGATAACGGACATGGTAATGCTCTGTTTCTGTCTCTATGTGATAAGTTTGCATTCGGAAAAGTATTATAGACTCATTTTGAGTTTTTTGAAGTTGAGACGAAGGCTCAAACAATGAATCAGTTTTCAATTCAGTTTCAAGAAATAATCCGAATTGTGATTACAATCTGCATTTGAATGGAAAAATTTGTTTACACAAAGTTCTAATCTAATCCAAAAATGTTTGGTCCTCCATGTATAATAATTGAAAGAGTCGAGTAGGGCATTTTCAGAATCTAATGATCCCAACCACGAATCTCAAAATCGAGAATTATCGGAATACAAGAATTAATTCGTATGATCTAGAGTTAGCCCGATTTTCGAGTGACTACGATTTTTCAAGTGTTCAAAGTTACCCCGTCCGTCGAAAAAGCATGTATTTTCCCATTTAAGTGTTCAAAGTTACCCCGGTCTGGAGAAAAAATACGCACTTTTCAGTTCTTACACCACAAAATTAAGTCAAGGTAAAAATATTCTATTGTAACGATGGATTCTCCAAGATTTCGGTGGGGGACAGTGAAATTTAGCGCCGGGGACTTGGATTCGCCCTGGAAGTGCTCAAACGAGACCAATTGTTTTGAGCAACTTTTTTTCGCTCCGAAATCATGCCATCCAAAATGTTTGTTGGAAACTCTTCTACAGCTAATAGAGATCCCTACACCGGTGCAAAATGTTGTACACGTATATCACTATCAAGCAAATTACTTCTAGAACCCTTGCATATCCCTACTTTGCTGATTTCGAGAATGGAAAACTTGTACCTCGAGTGTTCGAAGTTACCCCGTCTGTTCAAAGTAACCCCGGTTGACGGTACCTTTCTTTTGAGGAGGGTATCCGATGGTGAGCTTGTTTTTTTACCTTTGGGGCCATTTTCAAGGTCATTTGGAGGTCAACTTATATGTTTCAAATACAATCACCTACTTTTGACCTCGAATTCTGAAAGAAAGTGAAAAATTATCGAACTTTTGCCCGAAACTTTTTTTTATTCGATTTGACCTGGGCGAGATGAATGGAGGTCAGAACAGATGGACAGTAATCACCGTAGCTCCAAAAATGAGCATTTTATCGAAAAATATTTGGGATAAAAGTTGTTCATGGCCAAAGTAAAAATGGGACTCACATTCCAGGGTTTTCCGCGATTCCCAACCATTTTTGGAAAAAAGAAGGTGATACTTACTTTTTGGACACCCAGTATGTTTGCCTGCACATAAGTCTTGTAATCGTACGATTTGTTAATCAATTGAAAGTATCATACTGTATCCACGACGATGAATCTTCTTGATATCATAATATACTGTGACCATCAAACTGAAGGATGTAAGTTCAATCACCATGAAAATAGAAATCCTTGAAATCTTGAAATCTTTGATGAGGACCAGAATACCGATCAATACTCTGCTATACTCAAATTTTATCTCTGTACGTTCACCTACAGGAGGCTCTTTTTACAGAGAGACTCATTTCATTATCATATCCTGAGTCATACAAGACTGTAGAAAGATCTCGGTGGAATTTGTTGACCCGGACTCACGGTGCTAGTCATCTTGCCAGCTTTAATTTGAGGTCTAATTGAGGGACCGACATCAGCAAATTTATTTTCAGAACGACTACAGATTTTTTTTATGCATTCCTAAGATGAGCGCGCTTTATCAGTATTCCACAATGTTTATCACAATGGATAAAAAAGCGAATGCATTTAATGTTACTCATTAGTTTTCATTTGTGTAAAACTGTATTGTATATGATTTTCATTACTCAAAAATCGTATGTAAAAGTACTACCTAAGAACTATTTGTATTGCAGATAATGTTATGAAAAGGTTGAAAGTCTTCATAAATCATCAGGGTCATGTATACTGAATCATACTTGGAATAATTTTTTTTCACCTCGCAGGTTTTTGAGTGCTTTTTGAGTAGAATTACACGAGAAATGATAATTTTGTGTTTCAATACATTCACCTTTACAGATGAAACAGAGCTTGAAGAATGAATAAAGTAGACAGATGTACTCATAATTCAATAATTTATTCACAAAAATATTTAGCATAAAGATTTGTACAAGAATATTTTCACTTGCCTTATCATACCAACGTCTACGATTAAAATTAAGTTTAATGTCATGTAAAGCTATGACGGTGAGAGTCAATTTTCGTAAAACATAACATTACAAATCACATTTTGTACAAAATTCCACAGCCATACGTAAAACACTATTCAAGACAATATAACTTCATAGTATCAAGATCACACGGGTTATAACAGCACTCATCAACAATTTTACCAGAGTTTCTTTCAGACATTTCACTCACATCTCTTCTTCGTCTATTGAATCCTGAGTAAAATTTTCCTTTGCACACAAAATCCATCATGTGACTCAAATTTTTGCCACAATATCTTCGACCTTGATTAGGAAAACTTCTTACCAATATTTGATCATCATTCAACCAAAAATACATAAAAAATAATAACAGTCCTATAGTTATAAAACGCATCATATTAGAGATGCACCGGTAAGTAAACTATTTTCATTTCAAATATTGAAATACATCGGTCTTGGTAGTAGGATTTTTTGATTCTTATCAATATAAGTGGGCGTTTGTTGTGAGATGGACTTATTTTTGCACGATATACTTGTTAATTTCTGCAAAGAGGGGAATCTTTTATCTTATCCAAGATTATAGGGCAACTGAAAGTGGTTTCTATACTTGGAATTACGACAATATTCCAAACTAAATGCCAATTTTATGTATCTGCTCGTCTTATATAGCATCATTTGAATGAAAGATCAAATGTTTTTTGACCTAGTATTCTATCGTTCTAGTTTAAATGTATATAAATGTAGGTGAACTTTGTTATTTTCGTAGAGAGATAGTCGAGGCCGACAAATGAGAATTTTGCCACTAACATAGAGAGAATTATATACAGGAAATATTTATTCACCTGGCTGTTAACCAAGGTAGAAAAACGGATACAAAATATATCGTTTTATCGATTGTATGCCACCTATACCTTAACCTCGATATGGGAAATAACTTTGAAACGATCGAATAATGGTGTGTCTGGCATTAAAATTTTTTGTTTTCTTCGGATATCCGTTTCTATCGGGGTAATGTGACTTCATTCTTTCCACTGAATGTATCATATACATAGTTGTATCGATCATTCGAAGATCGAGAATTTAAGACCATTAACTCGATTTACTACCCGTCAAGTGCTCAATCGATTCAATTTTTGCTCGCGCCCGGCCCCTGGTATAGAAATTCATTTCAATATAACATATTAATAGCCATAAAATGAGCTGGGAAATTGTATGATTGTGGCACTCAGGTTATTTCTGCAAGTGGATTGAGTTCAAGTACTGATTTTCTCGTAATGGAAATTGCAGAATCGACAAATATACCTTTCATCGTGTCACTTTTGGAGCTAGCATTAGACATTCTAGCTCATTGGGATCAGGAATGTCATGTTGCTTACCAAGATTGGATACGAATTCATTTCAAATCAATCAATCGGTTTTCAAAATAACAGGAGCATGTTCGAGTTTTTAATGACGAGAAGTATCAAGATTTTGAGAAACTTTGAGGCCATTTGTAATAATTTGTTCTCACTTCGGTCACCAGGGTCGGGTTTCAGCGTTTACGAATTTACGGATTTACGAATTTACGAATTTAGTGCCTCGACAGAAAGTGCGCGATGTTCTTTTCTCCAATTTTTGCCCTGTGTATAAGCATAGGCGCTCGCTTTTTTCCCCGTTTTTTCTCCGTGGAAGTAGCGCCATTGCGCGCCCGTGGTGGCGACTGCAACTACAGCGCCTATGCTTATACACGGGGGAAAAAATGGAGAAAAGAGCATCGCGCACTTTCTGTCGAGGCCCTTACAGATTTAGCGAGGCGCATGCCCAGTGGTGGCCCAGAGCGTTGCAACCAACAAGCTTCATTCACATGATTGGACCCGTCGGATCGGACCGCTGATTTGTAAACGAATTCAGACAAATTAATTTGGTCCAATGTTTCCTAGTTCGGAATGTTGGAGTGAAGCAACAAATCAAAAATGTACGAGCACAAGAAAAATTAGTCCAAAATCTGTCTAAATTCGTATACAAATCAGCGGCCCAATCCGGTGGGTCCATTCGTGTGAATGAATCTTGCTGACTGCTCACTGCAACGCACTGGGCATGCGCTCTGCTAAATCTGTGAATTCGTAAATCTGTAAATCTGTAAATTCGTAAATTCGTAAACGCGGAGACCCTACCCTGGACAATTCATTTTCCAACCAAAGCGAGGGAAATAAGTCCTCCGCACTCGGATTTAGCCTGTTAGTGCAGAAAAATTATGACTTTTCATCTTGAAGATCCAAAAACCGCATTTGACAGCGATACATTGAGGTTAAAATGATGAAGAGAGTTTTCGAAATATTTTAGAAAATAGTAGTTTTAGTCACCGCATGTCGCAGTATGAGTAGCCATTCTCCAGACCTACGAGAATAGGTATCTTTTAATGAATTTTTTCATTTTGCACTGTCTTGTAATGACGAAAATAATCTGAAGGAAATCCAGAAAGTGTCTCAAATGTTCGAGAGTTCAGCAGACACACGATTTATCCTTCAAAACATTCATTTTTGTGAAAAAAATTAGTCAACTTTTTTTTGAATTTCTGGTTTTGATCTTTTTTCCAACACTTTCTCACTTGTGCACAGTGATTCAAATACCAGATTGCCTTTAGAGCCCGGGAGATCAGTTTTGCAATCAGAAGGTTAATCTCTTTATCATATTGTTCAATAAAGTGGACATGCTTGATTTCTGATATTTGTAATAGTTTTCATTGAGGCAAAATAAACACCTAAAAAAAGTTGGACGAAATTTGGACAGTTCAAGGTTCACATGGCTACACGAATGGAGCCTCTATTTGTTCGGGTTTTAGAGAAAATTGGATAAAACCAATATTTCCCTCATTTCGCAATTTTAACCTTTGCCATCATTTTTCATATCAGCACTTCCACGTGAAATGAATGATCGATAAAACATAATGTTCCGGATTGTCTCCGTATGATTTTTCACCAACTCTTTACCTCAGAATATAAAAAATAACCGGTCTGTATAGGTTCACAAAAAATTCTCTCACGCAGCTAGTGAGCAAATTAATTCAATTTATGTTTTTTCTCGTTCAAAAAAGCGTTAAATTCTTCTCACTCAAACAGCTCTAGTTCAAAAACGAAGAAAGATATCAACACGCGGTTGAATGCATTCGAAACTTGAGACAAAAACCCATCAAAATATGCTTCGGAACATGTTTGGGAGAAATAAGGCTTATATATGAGAGATTTTGTGATCATAATTTAATTCTCCTCTCAAGAACAATATCTCGGAAAAATTTTGGAAACACTTTTCTCGCGTGAAATTGGATGCTCTTTCCGAAAAGATATGTTTTGAAAAGTGTTTGACGTACCAAGTGAGTTTTAAGCAATTGTTACGATTTGATTTTCCGACTAATCAGAGCGCATCAGTTTTCTGTGCATGCGCGTAATTTAATAGACTCTACGCAATCGATAGCCTGTGAAATTTCCGTCAAAATGACCATTGGTGAATTTTATTTTGAAGCTGTAAAACCGGAGTTCTGAGCTCAGAAAGCGAACAAGAATATCGAGTGCCCCGAGTCCCAGTTATCCATATCCAAGGCCAAATTCATCGTTCCGAAATTCTCAAGTGAGATGCTGACACGAGTTTTAATATTTCTATGTCTTCCCTATAGCCTCCGTGTTTCGTTGAAAACGTTATAGCTTCGGTCTGTGTGGATCACAACGGACTTTACCCATTTTGAAGGACATTTTACGGGCTACCAATCGCGCAAGGTCTCGATTCCATATTTCCATGAAATTACGCGCATGTGCATAGAAAACTGAAGCGCTCTGATTGGTTGAAAGATCAAATCGCAAAAAATTGCTTAAAACTCACTTGGGACGGCAAAACACTCTGCAAAACATTTTTCTTCGGGGAGAACATCGGAAAAATTTTGGAAACACTTTTTTTGAGTGAAATTCAGAGGTATTGTTCTTGAGAAAAGAATTAAATAGTGAATACCATGGATTTCCCCATATATGATATGCCCAGTCACCTCTAAGATAATTTCAACGCTTATTCCAATAGGTCTTCGTCCCAGTTTCCAAATGCGTTCAAACGCGTGTTCATATCTCTCTTCGTTTTTGAACTAGAGCTGTTCTACTGAGAAGAAGTCAGCGATTTTTGGAACCAAAAAAAAAAAAGTTGAACCAATTTGCTCGCCAGCTGCGTAAAAAATTTTTTTGGGGTCCTAGTGACAGGTTGTTTGAGGTTAAGATTTAGTGAAAAATCCTGCGCAGACAATCCGGAACATCGTATCTTATCGACCATTTTTTCACGGAACTGTTCATATACTAATGGACTTTTTTCGCGTCGGTAATATTTTTCCGGAACCAGAAAGTAAAATCTAAAGTGTACAGGTGAAGTCGATTCATTTTTCAACAGTCTCTACAATTTTTATTGATCGGGACACTTTTTGTTTGAGCTGAAGTATCTTCTCAACAAAGATTCAGAAAATTTAATAAAAGAAAATCGATCTTTGTGAACCTCATGTGATTTCACTTCAAATTACAAGATCAATTACGATGTTTTGGAAATACAGATGTTACAAAACTACCCGCGCAGAGCTAGTCAAAGGTCATTAATTGTATCGAATCGATAGCATACATGTATAAAATTGTGTGCAATGAAAACATCATCGTAATAAAGGTCAACATGTTAAATTCATATTCAATGTCAGAACAAGATCTTATCTACAATTACAGACAACTGCAATCAACTATGGAAGTCAATTGAGTAATGTTAAAAGAACCATTACACCGGAATGTTTCAATTCACAACAACTTCGGAACGTCGTCGTCGAATCAGGCTTAAACCCAACTGATATAAAAAGTTCACGCATCAAATAAACCTTGATTTTCCAAATAAACGTCGTTTATGAATTTTCCTTTTGAAGAAGACGGGCATATTCCAGACACTAAAAACTACAATTCATTCAATTATTCATTTATCCAGATGCAGTGAACGACTTGAAAGCCCTCTACAAGATCAATACATAACATAATCATAATACATATTCAAGAAATTGGTTTTCAAATTCTATTCATATTTGATAAATTCTGTTCTGGTAACTTTTTACTTAGAATTTTATCTATTCAAACTACTAATGTTTTGATGAACGAAGTTTCAACACCACTTGTTCTTTCAAACTTCGGTCTCTTGAAATTTGCTCTCACGTCTATCTCTATTTTCTTCATTTTTCTTGTGATCAGATCTCAACTTATGAATGTGACTATCCATCGAGTTATAAGATAATCTTTTGCCAATATCTGGATCCCTTTTGATAAAAAACACGGATGAGTAAAATCAATTAATATACGTATAATTCCTAGCATACCAAAATTTACATGAGGAAAAAACTTACTCAGAAACTTTTTTGTTAAACATTTCTTTTGGATTCTTGGCCACCGGATCAAGCTTATACATTTCAAATACTTCTTTTTTCAATTGGAGAATCTTTAACTCATGAATATCACCCTCATGAGTATGAGGCGTATTTATTTTGTAGATACCATCTGTTTGAAGGGTAGCAGAGCCTCGGCATGGATTTTTATGCTTGTATCGGGAACAACGTAGAGGTCTGGAATTTGATCAAAGGGAAAAGGTAAGTAGAATAAGATAAGATGAAATAGGATAAAATAGTCAACAAAACTCATAGTCGGTGGTTCGAAACCTAAATAAAACTGTAGGTCCTGCATAGAAATATTGAAAAGAGATTGAAAATGCGTTGAAGAAGGAAAAAAGGTAACCCAACAGGTAACTTCTCTGCAATTTCGATATTTGAAAGCAAAAAAAATTCCGATCGGAAATCTACATTCATGAGGATTTTAACTTTTATCAATGTATTGATTGAAATTTCAAAATTGTGATGCTGTCAAACCTAACCGTAAGCAACTGTCATTGCTCATTTTAATGTGCATTTTCAAACATCTCTTTGTTTTTCGGCTAATTTATTTTACCATGAACTTGGCTATGTCTTCTCAGAGCGAAGCGCACTTTACGGAAACGTAATATAGAACAAAGTGTACCAGACGCAGAAGCTCAAAATAAGAAATAATATGTCTTTGATTAGTCTACTCACACATGGCTTCAACTATCCGCCACACTGAGAATAAAATATTGCCATCTGAACAATACGACTGTATTGTTACGTGACATTGCCGTCAGACAAATACTGGATTGTCACCACAACAAAATGATTTTGTTAATGAACCAATCTGACACGAATAACCTAAAAAATCGTTGGATTATATTTGCCCCTTTGCGGTGCTATCCCGTGCAAAAAATTGGTAGCTTTTGTAGCAAAATAAGCGTAATATGACTGTTAATCCATTAAGTATCTGGGCATTTGAAATATACGCGTTATATTTAACTATTGTGGCTCTAATACCAGATCACCAAACCATTCTGATAGATTGATGCGATAACAAAATCGGTATTGTTCTGCAGCAAATACCATTTTGATCGTACGACAATACGCATGGCCGTACGACCAAACATTTTTTCTCAGTGCAGAGTTTCATTCATGTAGAAAAGATTAGTAATTTTTCTCACTCAAAAATTCTCAGTCATTTTGCGAGGGAGTTTGAAAAAATTCTTGAGAATAAACGATTAATAAGTTCTTGAGTAAATTCAAATTTAATGAAAACTACATCCGAAAATATAAGAAAATAATGATGGCCAACCTCTGGTTTTTTTTATTGTTTTAGCTCAATCCGACCATGATAGGAGGGAAGTTTTTCATGCTCATCGGCAACTGAATAAAGAATCGGCAAATTTCAGCATGCGCGATGAGCAAATGTAGCTTCAGAATCTTCAAAGAGAAGTTGCATACAAGTTGTCATTCGATTGGCTTAAGAGCTTTGACTTTCGCTAATAGTCCGGAATGATGTGTGTGTACGATGTAGCAGAAAGATATAGCCAACTTTTTGAAGAAGAAGAAGAAGAAGTGTGTACGATTTGTATTTATTCCTAACCTCCAAAACTGGCCAAATTTTTGTTCGAAAAAATTTTGTGTACACACTGTTATATAAGTTTCGTCTCGTATCATGGTATTACGTGAATCATCGCAAATTGAACATCGACTGACTCCTTTGAATTACATTTTCATGATAACTCTTATTTCTCACTCTAGAAAGAAAACAAGATAGACTTACATGTTACCATTCGCGTAAGGTTTCTTGAATGAGTGATATCGGTAACCGGTGATTTCATCAAAGTATCCTCCAATCACAGATACTTTTTTTGGCTTTTGTGAAAGTCCAGAATCAGCGTCTCCCATTTTGAAATGTTTTCACAACTTACAAAAACACACAAACTACAAACTGCAAACAATAAGTGCTAACCAGCGTTTGGCGTTGCGTGTATGGATGGCAGAACAAATGCCTCTCGTGAAAATTTTAATCAGTCGCTAACGAACCTCGAAACAGCCGATCGGATGAGGCCCGAATGTTTCATTTTTAGAGATGGTTAGCAAAATTGTCAACCAGAACGAGAATGTGTCATACCATTGAAGGAACTTCTTCCAAAAAGCGCCTCGGAAATGTTTCAGGTTGAACATTGGAGTATTGGAGGCACCAATTAAATTCTGCTCTATCGGGATCTTTAGACCGAGGTCATTAGACCGTAGATTCTTAAGATTGAACTATCCAAGTATTGGAAAAGACGTGGCAGATCAAAAACGATTAAACCGACTTATTTTGAATTTGCTGGGTAGTGTACCATTCAGTACAGGAACGCGTTTTATTAGTTGGATTCGACACAAAAGGCGTTAGGTGATTTTCCCATAGAATTTTGAAATTTCTTGGAGATTTTTCAACTTCATGGAGACACTATGCGATTGAACTTATCATTATCAAATAATAAGCTAATATCCAAGCTTGTATACTATATCAAGCATGTTAATTTTTTACGTAGAAAAAAGTTTTGGAAAAGATCAAGGTGAAAAATTTTTCCGAAAAACTTCAACCAACTAGTTAAGTGGAAAACTCAACCATTCAACCAAATGGTTGAATAGACTAGTTGAATTTTTAACCAAACTGGTTGAATTTTCAACCAAAAAGTTGAATTTCTCATTCAATCAGCTGGTTGAATTTTTCATTTAACCAGTTGGTCGAAAGTTTTCGAATAAATTTTTCACAGTGATTATAAAACGTCTACAAACTGATATAAAGAGTGCCAAATAAACGTTTGCCTTTGATTTTCGTGTATAATAGATGTTAAATTACATCACGACCAAATCAAACTTGATTTATCGATAAAACAAGACTACTATATACAAACTTGTCCAATACCCTAGAATAGTGTTTTTTTTACTGAGGTTATTCTGCGGACAAGGTTCCGAATCACCGAAGCCACCGAAAAGCACATTAGGTTTGGATTATCCAGAGATACTCGGGTGAGGTAGCACTTCAACTTCTCTTCCATTCAAATAGAATCAAATAAATCCATTCTAAGACTACTATGGGGGTTTATTTTTTTTTTTTTTGTAACATGTTTTTCTAAATCTTTTGCTTTGGATGCAATATCTCATTATTTCAATCTTCGTGTAACCATATATTATTATATTCATTCATAAAGCATGTCGTAGGTAGAAAATTGCCTCGTAATCGAGATGAATTAGAGACATGATTTCTCATTATTTGATACCCTCCATCTATGGATTTCGAGTATTCTTTAGGGATTTTCTGAATTTTCATCCCATCACTCGCTGTCTAGGAGAAATCTCAATTCTATTGTCGAAATCGTCGATCTTGTTCTCTGCAGTCTCCTTCACGGGCTTTTAGAACATCTGGTGAAAAATAACATAGACAAAGTCTAATTGATCCATCCTAGTTTTGATTAGGAAAATAAATTTTTAGCAAAGTTGCTTACTTGTGTTGTGTTCCTTATTGTGACATTTTAGTTCAGTCATGCTTCTGTAAGTTTTTCCGTCAGTTCCACAAATCTTTGACATCTCGAATAGTCCAATGGAACGACAAGGAATTGATGGCAAGGTTGTTGGTGCACAATTAATACTCAGTATGATGCTGGCGAAGACAACTGTGAAAAATAAAATTGGAGATTAAATTATGATAAAGGGAGAGCGTACTGTAATGAAGAAATGTCTTTGTTGCGCCAGATTGGCGCGAATTTCTTAGAAGGGATGGCTCTTTTGAGCAATTTTCGTAATCATACCAGTAAGTTGAATTTTTATACTAGCAAGAAACTGAGCACAGATTAATTTGTCAATTATTCAGATTTCAGTTATTCAGAGATGATATTGCACGTTTTTGCCATTGAGAACATTCGAGATATTTGTGCTTAGGCTACAGGGAAGTGACTACAATTTTAAATTTCAGACAGAAAATATTTCATGAAAAGGGTTCACTCGGGTTTCGACTTTTTCTGAGGAGCTCCGTATATACTTCAGAAACCTCGCCAATTTTCGCATCATGATCGTTTATGTATTTTTGTAGAAATTAATCTTGCTCATCAAGTACATTCAAAATTGATCCGAAAAGATCCTTGTGGCCTCGCGCTGGGCATGAGGAAATTTTGCTGTGTTCCTTGATTAGAAACCTAACAGTTGAATCTTGTACTCGACACTTGATCAGTCATAGCTAGAGTTTTATTTTGAACGAGAACATGACAAATGGTGTAATCTGATGATTTTCAATACCCACAACTATATCCTAGCCAAATATCAAAATTTTCATGAACTAATTCAAAAAGTCGTAAGGGCTTTATTCATTATAACAAATTTCACAAAAAAAAAAAAATTATTTCACATGCATGGAAATTCAACAGATTGCAATCAAAATCTTGTGGGCCGTTTCCGTTTTGAAAAGGTACCAATGAATCAGACAGAAGATTGTGGTCTGTAGCAACCTCGGCCGACAAAAATTTTGACACAGTATTTCGCAGCTTCGAAAATCATCAGGTATCCAGAATTTCCCAAAAACGAAACGTAGATATTCTCTTCGTGAGTTCTTTGAATTATCAGAGAGAAATAATCTACGATTCTCATTCGTGCACGCGCAAAAAGCTTGACAGGTAAAATCTCACGGAACGAAACTATGATCAAATTTCATAGTTCTCAATCATCGCAAAGGTTGAGAGCAACCGATAATTAATTTAATGTAAAGACTTACCTCCGATCAGTATAACAAAATTTTTGAACATTTTTCTTGTGCTAAGAACTAAGACAACTTGATGAAATGTTGCGAAGACTATCAGGTACTTTGATAAGACCCCAATATGGGATAGCTCTATTTATAAGGATTTGTTTGTTGAGAATGTTGAGCGTTGTGTGAAGATTCAGTGGGCTTGTGACATTGAAAATTCTTGATTTCCGTCATTTCGTAAGAAATCTATTTACTTGGTTGTCGTTATTGAATCATACGGGAACGAGCTATTAGTTGTCCAAATAATATTCGGTTGACTTTGATACCGCTGTCGAATGATTCGGTTCAATGATTGAGATTATCATGGTGCCAGAGATTGACACAATTGATAATGTTTCACAACATTTTTCTCAGATCTACATCAAAGATTTTCGTGTCCTTGGCTCTCAAGAATAACCACGACCAAAGAAAACCAAAGAGTATGTTCTATTCAAGTATATAAGTTGTTTACGCACGGTTTTCTATACGTATTTCTGATCAATCATTTGTAAATGATTGGCTTGGTTATTTTTGATGTCTAAAAATTAGGATAATGGATCAATTGAAATCTGTCAGTGACTTCGACAAGAACGTCTGTTCCTGAAATAGGAGTAACAAGGGGACAGAGTTTCTCTCGGAGTTTCTTGTTACACTATGATGGGTCAAGGTTGAACTGGTAAAAAGATACAACTTCCTGGATCTGGACTGAAAAATACGTGACTCTGTTTTGGAGTCCTATGGACGAAGCAAAGAAATACGTGTCACTCGATTCCGTCAATTTTGAATATTCGAATATAATTTCTCTAAAACATAATACGATCTGAAAAAAATCTAGTTCGTACATCATCGTTCCATACTGTTACGAACTTGCAACAAAAAGTAACTACATTTAGGCTGGGTTTTGGAGTGGGATATAAGGGTTATTTTTCGGTGATGGAGAAGTGATTTTTTCAAATAAGAAGTCAAGTATTTTGGGTGAAAACCCGAGGCAAAAAAAGACCAAACAGAAGGCTTGGCCAAATAACCTCATAGTAGTATAATTGAAAATGAGATAAAATTGTGGTACAAATTCATTACAAATTCTGATCACAAAAAAAACGATGTCATAATCAAATAGCAAAGTTGAATAGCATATGAAAATTATATGAAGATATACAGAGATGACGATTACAAGGAGCAGTGCTTACATTGGTGTAGTCAGAACAAGTCGATGACGGTGAATAATCCCGCGTCCACGAGGGCCAGCCTTTTTATAACTTAGCGATAAGGAAGTCCCCTTTTTGTCATCGAGCAGGATCAGCAGAACTCAAAAGCAAGACTTGACCAGTACGTGGCGCCACTCTGGTATAATGTGGCTCAAATTGAGATGACAATTCAGAGCTGTAGAGCCGTACCCCGCAAGTGCCATATAACTATAACATTCCAACCAATTGATGGCTTTTCCGCTGGGAAAGATCGCCTATGCACGCTGCAGTGCGATGGGCAACCCTTTTCTTCGTAGAAAAGTCAAAACTTGGAACCTGCGAATAATGCTCAAGAAAAGGTGGTTGTCTACAAGGTTCCCACAATTTTCTGTTACGCATAATCTCGCGGATTGCTGACGTACTTAGCTGATAAGTACGGGCTGAGGCTGGGGCTGGGCTTGCACTGCGAGGCTGGGCAGTTCGCTGTTTCGTTCAATCAATCAAGCTGACTAGTCATATTCGTTGACAATTTCTGCATAAACGGAGGCTGTCAAATTTGACTATTCAAAGCAAACAATCGCTGTCTCATTCCAAGTTGTCAAACTTGCTATAATCCAAATACAAGCTGCGAAACCATTCTCGGAGCAGTGATTGTGGCGTTGCATTATTTTCAAGTTGCCGAATTTCAGCTGAAACTGGTCAATTTTTGCGCTGACTCCTTTACATCCATTTTTACGGTCGTTGATTCACTTTCCAACTTTGACGTTATTTTTGCATTTCATAACATTGGTTGCACAGACGTTGGGCACGCTTATTTTTGCTCGTCTTATCCTCTGAGAATTTCTATGTCCTCAAACCATTCGTACACACACATCCACGTATAATCGAAGTCGGCGTATTATAATATTACATTATATTATCGCACTTTCTTCCAAGCTGTTGTTGGTCCAGCTCGAAGTCCATCTCTCATCATTCGGACGTCGCTCCTTTTGATGGTTTCATATTGCAAAGCGCACGTGTCGCAAACATCCGTCCTCGCTTAATGTTTTGCGAAAATACGGCCATGATCATCAAATAAAAATCTCAGCTCGGATACCGTGACTTGGCCGAGTATCGAACTCGGCCCGCGAGATTACAAAGCCAGCATTCAATCCACTAGACCACGGAGACTTTACATACATACGCATCAATTTTGAGATACACTCTCTCATGCTCTAAAATTAGCCTCGCGCGGCCCCTCCACTGCTGGCTTACCAGCCACATGGTCCACCAGCGCACCATCGCTGCATCTCACTCTCATCCATGGCTACCAGGATATCTCTCTTATACACATACGATACTCTACCTATAACTGATTTGACATCGTGCTCTGTAGATGCTCGCTCACGCGCGGAACACATACACCATTTGAAGGCCTTAATAAGCGTTAGTTTATATTAACCGCCTACCACAATCCTCACGAGGATGTCCAGTTAATTCCACAACCACGATTCACAATGTCCCGTGGATATTTTTGAAAGAAGCATTGAAAAAATCTGAAAACCCCAAGAATTCTTCTGTAGATCCAATACTTTTATTGGTACATGAGTTATCGTATAATTTGGGGGGTGGGGGGGGGGAGATTCAAGAAGATTTGACTCCGTCATTCTGATTTTATCTGGTATTCTGATACGTACTCAATGTTCCCAACTTCAAAATGTCATCATGATGGTATTGATTTTGCTCAGAGCGGGCTCAAGGCTAGTCCGGAGTTTCTGCAAAACCGCAACCAGACACGCACCGTCGTACTTTCAGGTTGCGGCTGAATCCAATGATTCTGAGAGCGGTATTATTGTTTATACGCTTTTATTGGTACTAAATGTGTTACTCAGATACTAGGCCACCTGTGAAATCTTATAACACGATACCATGCGAAGTTTCATGGCATTTCATTCATTAGGAATCGAGAAAAGCTCGAAGGCAATTTTTTGGTGGGACAGAGCGCGTCCGCGACTATTCCGATTTATTCCTCAATAACAAAACAGTTTTGGCCAAAATCAGATACTAGGCCATCTGGGGATTGGAATTTTCTGTCGAATGAGCCTTCCCACGCCCGAAAATTCTGAATCTAGCTCGCAAAAACCTTGAACTAGTGTGAGAATCGAGCAGTATAACTTGCTCAGCAAGCCAAAGAACTACGATTTTCTGGAAATATAGAATGAATTCCCGGGTGTGGAACAACTCATTTGATGGGAAATATTATGGTGTTTCAGTTGCCATATCTCGTTTGGGTCGGAAATGTAAGGTTGAAATACTATGAGGCAAAAAAATTGGTTCATAATCTCCCATCATGCAGTGTGGGGTTCATACATGTGTAGTATAGCTATATATCTCCCTCTCCCCGCCGCAGCGGGGAGAGAGGAGAAGCGAGCGAACCGCGCCGCGCGCAGCAGAAATCTCTCGGCTCTCGAGCAGTAAAGACGCGCCATTGTAAATACTTGTATCCCGTAGTTTAATAAACAGTTTTTTATTATTAACTCGGGCCTTCTGAATTTGTGTGTTCCTGACCACAGTACGCCGGGTGTGGGGCCCGGCTTATACATATTTTTGTGCACCCCTGCACGGTAAAATCCCACATTGGTGACCTCGACAAACAAGTGCGCGTCGCCTCGAGAGTGTGCCGGCTCGCGAAAAAATTCCGAGCGGTTTCTGTGCAGCACGACTCAAGTGTCGTCCTGAATTTCGGGTTGAGGCAGCCTATTTGTCCTCCCCGAATCTTGCATCAACCAGTTGCACGAGTGCCAAGCTTCGTCATCGTCTGGGACAGCAACCCGGCGTGGCGGCCATATTGTCAACTCAGCGGCGTTTGGCGCCAAATCGCAGCAGCTCCGCGAGGGCCCGAGATTTGTACTCCGGGTACTCCAGTGGGCCAGCAGCAGCCAACGTCATCATCGCAGCCTCTGCAGCGGCCCAAGCGTCGCACGTCGACGCAGCGCATCCAGGCCACGCCGTGGGCAACGAGCAGGTGCAGCCTGCGACCTGGGTGCAATCCCCGGCATCGAGCTTCGGCGAGCTTTCTGCTCGCAGTCGCCGGGTCCATCGCGCGCGGCCAGCGCGTGGACTCACACCGTGGGATCGTCATCATCGCTTTGGCGAGCTTTCTGCTCGCAGTCGCCGAGTCCATCGCGCGCATCAAGCGTGTGGACTCACAACGAGGGAAAATCATCGTTGGCGGGCTTTCTGCTCGCAGTCGCCGGGTCCATCGCGCGCGGCCAGCGTGTGGACTCACACCGAGGGAGCACCATCATCGTGAGCAATCTGCTCACAGTCGCCGAGCACTGCGTGCGGGGTAGCACGTAGGCTCATCATCGTCGTCGGCATCGGTGCATCTGCGTGCAGTCAGCGCGCATTTCTCCGAGCCTCGCAGCAGCGTGGCAGCTAACGGCGGGCGACAGCTTTCCCGCGCTTTCACCAGCGCCGGCGGCCATTTTGCTCCAGTATCTGCGCGTAGTCAGCGCGCAGTCTCCAAACATCGCAGCAGGTATTTCAACGAATCGACGATTGAATTCCGCGCTCGCGTAAATTCTGGGCAATTCGCCGCACCATCGTAAACATTTTCGAATCACTTTTCGAGAAACTTACGAGGAACTTGAGCAAAAATGTTTCTGTTTTTCACGCTTCCAATTTTTACTCATTTGACATTCCGAAAATTTTCAACTTTTGACAAATTTCTTGTTGAAACGCTGAGCGTGTATGCTTGTATGTGTGGGTAGGGCAAAATTGTCAATTGTGTTTGTAACTTGTCTACGTACAAGAGCTAGGCTTGCCTGCGAGCAAGAATCTTTTATTGTTTAGTGTATGCAAAGACTGTTAGATTTTCTGTTCGAAATGAGTGACGCAGAGCGTGCTGACCAGGCCGAAGCTAGATTAGCCGAGCTCACGGGTGAGCTTGAAACGATGCGGCGTGAAATGGATGCTTTGAGAAACGGAAACGCTCAGCGTAATAATATTAACAATGCAAATAATGGTGCTATCAATGCCAACAATGTTCCTGCTCAGCAGCCTATTGTTCCTCAAGATCCAATCGGTCACGTAAATGCGTATGCACCAAAAATTGCGCCTTTTATGGCAAAAGATCCAGTTTTATGGTACATCCGAGCAGAATCGTCACTTAGAACCGCGAGAATAACTTCGGATGCTACAAAGTTAGACTACCTTGTTCAACAGCTTTCTGAAGCTGCGCTCGTTGCGGTTAGAGATATTTTAATGCTCAATCCACAGCCGGCTGATGCATACCAACAGGTGAAGGACAGGTTAATTTCAACTTTTGGTACTTCTGACGAGCAAACTTTGCGACAACTTTTACGGGGCGAAGTAAACCTTGATGGTAAACCATCTTTTATTTTGAATCAACTTAGGAATAAGAATCAAGCGAATTTCCCAGACGACGTTTTGCGATCGATATTTTTAGATACGCTTCCGGAAAATCACAGGTACATTCTTGCGGTTACGAATGCGACTGATCTCGATGGTCTTGCGGCGGCCGCGGACAAATTAGCTGAAATTCCTAGCTTGAAAAGTCAAGTGTACAATGTAAATAGTAGCTCATTTTCCAACTCTAGTGCCAGTAACGTTCAATCTTGCGCAGCAGTTAGTTCTTCGAAAGACTTTGATGACGCGTTTAAGAAAATGAATGATAAAATCAATGCTCTCAGCTCAAAAATCGATAGGCTTTTCTCTCAGAACCGCGAGCGTTCTCAGCAGCGTGCAGGAAATAGTCAAGCGAGCAACGAGCAGCAACCACGTGATCCGCAAAAAATTTGCAAATTTCATAAGAAGTATAATGAAGGGGCTCGGTACTGCAAGCCGTGGTGTTTTAGCTATCCGGATTTTGTCAAAGCTCAAGCTAAGAAAGAAAGTTCAAAAAACGATTAATTCCTTCCGTCATGGAGGCGGGCGTGGAAGGTGGCAGTCAGAATCGTCTCTTCATGCGTGATCTCAATTCTGGTAGATTGTCGCTCCAAGATACGGGCGCGGATATCTCCTTAATTCCTAGAGATCCAAAATTACATACCAAGCCGTCAGGTTTCTTGTACGCGGTCAATGGTTCCAAAGTAAATGCTTATGGAGAGAGTTTTCTCATGATTCGATTTCCCGGTATCAAACGCGAGTTCCCTTGGAAATTTCGTGTGGCCGATGTAGATTCAATGATTATAGGTGGAGATTTTTTGAAGCACTACAAGTTGATGGTCGATTTAGATGGTAGACGTCTTGTTGACAAAGAGACAGGCTCTTATGGCTTAGGTACGTGCAAACCTTCACCTCATGTTTCAATTAGATCAGTTGATCCTAATCCCGTTGCTGACGCTCAAGTCAATTCAATGCTTTCGGAATTTCCAGAAATCACTGACACTTCGTCAGTTACTCCACCAAAAAATATCGATGTGCGTCATCACATCACCACTTTTGGGCCTCCGGTAGCTGAACGCGCGCGACGTTTACCACCCGATAAACTGAAACACGCGAAACGCGAATTTGCCGCGTATGTCAAAGCTGGGACCGCTCGTCCATCAAAAAGTCCGTGGGCCAGTCCATTGCACATGACGCCCAAGAAAGATGGAAAGTGGCGTTGTTGTGGCGATTATCGCGGTCTTAACGCGAAAACAAAGCCCGATAAATATCCCACGCCAAATCTACACGATTGTACTGCGAATCTGCATGGCAAAAAGTTTTTTACAAAACTCGACCTGTACAAAGCGTACCATCAGATACCTATGGCCGAGGAAGATATCGAAAAAACGGCGGTAATCACACCGTTCGGATTGTTTGAATTCTTATTCATGACTTTCGGGCTGCGTAACGCTAGTCAAACATTTCAACGGTACTTACACCGCGCTCTCGGTGATCTTGATTTTGTTTTCATTTATATTGACGACTTGTTGATAGCGTCAAATACCCTAGAAGAACATTATCAGCACTTACGTATTGTTTTTGGAAGATTGAAACAGTTTCATCTCAGACTTAACCTCTCGAAGTGTGTCTTTTGCACCTCTGAGCTTGAATTTTTAGGCTATTGGATCAATTCCGAGGGAATTCGTCCCACTGATGACAAAGTCGCGGCTATTCGCGAATTTCCTAAGCCAAAAACTATTGAAGATTTGCGTCGTTTTCTCGGGATGGTAAATTTCTATCACAGAAACATGCCTCACGCTGCAAGCGCGCAAGCACCCCTCAATGTCTACTTTAAAGACTCGCGGAAAAATGATAAGCGCGTGATCAATTGGACTCCAGAAGCCGACGAGGCTTTTGAAAAAGTAAAAAATGATCTGGTAAATTCCACTCTGTTGAAACATCCTCGCCCCGGGGCTAAGATACGCATCGTCTCAGACGCATCGGACGTGGCGGCTGGCGCGGCGATGGAACAATCTTCAGAGAGTGCTCCAAATGGCTGGGAACCTATTGCGTTCTTTTCAAAAAAGTTCTCACCTACCCAGACTAAGTATAGTACGTACGATCGTGAATTGCTAGCTATGTACCTTGCACTGAAACATTTTCGTAGTTTAGTAGAGGGGCGTAAGTTTACGATTGTGACTGACCACAAACCGCTGATTTACGCGTTCATGCAAAAATCTGACAAGGCATCACCTCGTCAGTTGAATCATCTCTCGTTCATTGCACAGTTTACTACTTCAATCGAGTACTTGCGTGGACAGGATAATGTGGTTGCTGATTCGTTGTCTAGAATAGATGCGATCCGTGTACCCACTGATTTCGACCTTGTTCAGCTCTCCGAGCTTCAGGAAGCTGACGAGCAATTGAAAAGTTTGCCTGATGATCCTAAGTTTAAGAATAATTTTAGAAAATTTACTTATGGGCCAACTCACACACCAATTTACTGTGAAATGTCAAGCGAATCAATAAGACCATACATTCCTGTGAGTCTTCGCGAGACAGTGTTCAACATGTTCCATAATCCTGCGCATCCTAGTGCTAAGATTACTGACCGTACTATACGTCAACGTTACGTGTGGCCTGATATGCACAGAGATATCGCGAAATGGTGCAAGCACTGCCTGAATTGTCAACAGTCCAAAATCACTCGTCGCATCAAACGCACGCCTGAACAATTTGTTGCGCCTGATGGTCGCTTTAAACACGTTCACATCGATATCGTCGGTCCACTAAAAAATTGTGACGGATACTCTTATATCTTGACCATGATTGACAGATTTTCTCGGTGGGTCGAGGCTGTGCCATTGCGCGATATCTCTGCAGATACTGTATGTAGAGCGTTTTATGACACTTGGGTTTCTCGCTACGGCGTACCAGAAATCATAACTTCAGATCAAGGGGGGCAATTTGAGGGTAGATTGTTCGAATCGCTTCTAAAACTGCTTGGTTGTCAGCGCATTCGAACAACCGCTTATCACCCGTAAGCAAACGGAATGATAGAACGCTGGCACCGCGTTATGAAGTGTGCGATCAAATGTATGGATGATGATAATTGGGTGAAACATTTGTCCACTATTCTCGTAGGTTTAAGAAACCATGTGCGTGTGGGTGTGGATGCTAGCCCTGCTGAATTTTTGTTTGGAACTACTTTGAGGCTCCCAGGAGAATTCTTTTTGCCTTACGATTTCAATCCTGAGCCAGATATTTTCATCAGTGAGTTTCGTGAGTACATGCGAAAATTGCGTCCGATCCCTGTAACTCATAAGCATAAGGTCAAACCCTTTGTATTCAAAGATTTGTACACTTGCTCTCATGTATGGATGGAAGTGCCTGTCAAAACTGGACTTGATCGTCCGTTTGATGGACCGTTCAAAGTTGTGAATCGTGTCAGTGACATTCTCTTCGATGTTGAAATTCGAGGAAATGTGAAAAGTGTCTCAGTGAACTTATTGAAGCCTGCGTACATAATTCCAGAAGACTTAGAAGCTAGACTTGCCACAGGTGATCAACCTGACAGTCGTCCTCCATTACGGACGTACTCGAGAAAGAAAAATGTAACTTTTGCGTCTACTGTAACTTGAATGTTGCCATCATGTATCTTACACAATCTCCTTTTTTTTTCTTTCCGTGACTAGCGATCATCAATTGTCACAAGCGTAATTTGTTCTCTGCGCAAAATTGTCACAAATTATAATTCTTATTTTCATATCGCTGTCACTGGGGGGGGGGGGGGAGTATGTGGAGTTCATACATGTGTAGTATAGCTATATATCTCCCTCTCCCCGCCGCAGCGGGGAGAGAGGAGAAGCGAGCGAACCGCGCCGCGCGCAGCAGAAATCTCTCGGCTCTCGAGCAGTAAAGACGCGCCATTGTAAATACTTGTATCCCGTAGTTTAATAAACAGTTTTTTATTATCAACTCGGGCCTTCTGAATTTGTGTGTTCCTGACCACAGTACGCCGGGTGTGGGGCCCGGCTTATATATATTTTTGTGCACCCCTGCACGGTAAAATCCCACAGCAGTGCGATTGAAGCGCCATCTATCGGGCAAGATATCCATCATCTCCGGACTGCCTCCGATATCGGGGCGCAATTAAGACATTCATTAAATCTTTCCGCTGATGCAGAATTTCATAAAAATGGATCGCACCGCAATATGCAATACGTATCAACTCCGAGATGTGTCGCAAGCACGGTCATTGCATGTCCATCAGTAGGTCTGGACAGTTATTTTTTGGAGATCAAAATCTTTTGACGGCGAGTGCCGAGTCGCGCGCTCAATGCGTTCGGCAATTACGCTGCCGCGGTACAGACCCTCATATTGTAATAGATTTAGGTTGAATACAATGTACAATGACAAGACCTTCAATTGCCATGGAGGGCCAATGAGGCCTTGTTCGATTCACGCGCTGTTTCAAAAAATTAAAATTTTCTCGTTTCCATAATTCCCGGAACTGATCACATAGTCCTTTAATTAACACCCAATGAGTCAAGTGATTCGCATCGTATGATTCTGAGGATGATCATGAGGGAGAGCGTCTGATCATCCATGATACCTCCCGTCACGGTTAATCTTTGTAGCTCAGTTTCTCAGAGCCCGCAATGAGACTTAGATGGGTCTCATCTTAATTTAGTCCTGATGTCTGAAATCGCTGAATTTAGGAATATCTTTGTAGGGATGAGATCTCTATGAGACTCCTGATGAGACCAAACTGATGTTTAGCCTTCCCCAGTTCAATCTTGCTAGGAAAAGAAGTCTCCCAATTTTTAGATTTGTGTCTCAAACGCTGGGGCGCCATTGTCAGTCATAACTTCGCTTGGTTTTCCCAATTTCCTCACAAATCAAGTGAGAGCACCGCACATCCTCAACACATTCATGCGAGCATTTATGTCTCTCATTGGTTCCTTTTAAACAGTTTTGGTTGAAAGGCAAACGGAAGAAATTATACATCCCTTAGATGACTGTATTCCACATTTTCGAGGACTGAGTACTTGTAATCGTACTCGACTTTTACAGGACCGGCGTGATCCAGACCACAATTCTAGAAAGCTCTTCCAGCGGATGCAAGATTTTCCGGTAACTCGACCACTATCTGGGGCCTCTGTCAAGCTATGTCATGAGGACATTTAATACATCTGAGAACGTGCTCCTAGTAGACCCTTTGTGATTCGATAACCCGCTTTGAGAGTATATGCTCACATGGCTTGGGCTCCTGCATAGAAGATTTGTCGATGACCCAGATCGGTGATCAATTTTGATAGATGGCATCGACCACTGATGGAAATAAGCTGTTCCTAATACAACGGTAGGTTTAACATTTTGAAGTCTTCCTTGAACTCTTAAAAACCCGTTATTATACAAAAATGGAGGAATAGAGAGGAGATCTTAATTCACTCATATCTCCCATCGTGGCCATGATATCTTTGAGTTAAGAATATAAGGCAAGGGGAAAAGGTTTGTTGAGGTTCCAAGAAAGTTAGCAGAGTTCTTAAGTCTGCTGCAGTTGACTTTGAGTTTTGGACAATAGATCTCCCACAAAATGCAACAGTTCAGAGCAATGAGTATAGATCACATAATAGTTTGGAGAAGGCGATCTCATGTATATTGAGTAGCAGCAAGGCATTGAATTCGATTGATACTGACTGAACCTTTTTTTTTTACTAAAATATGACACAGGTCATGGTGTCTGTAATTCCAGTTATTCAGGAGCTCAAAAATAAAAAGGAATAACAAAAAAATGTTTCTACGAGGATTTTCATCTAGCTGAGGTTAGGGATCTGCATGAATATCCATCAAAATGACACTAATTGAAAAAATTATTTGCATACTGACAGATTGACCTGCCAAATTTTGTGCATAACCAGTTTTTAAGATACGCATGCGTTGATCAGCTCTGCCTCAATACCTACTCGATTGTGTCTAATTGACCTCCTTGCAGATCAAAACTGCGTCAATGTAACGTGATACTGAGGCCAAACAAACCATTTCTGCGGGAGTTCGAATTAATATTCGTAGCACCTGAACAAATCATATCGATCATCCCAAAAAAATCATTTGAGATTCCGCGTGAGACCTTACAAATTCATAGTTTAGAATTCTTCAACTTAGAACATGTCATTCATCGACATTTGAAGTGAATCAACTTGAATTGATCGACAGAGCCCGTTAAAAATAGGAGTGAGTACTGACCTATGATCATGACCATGCGAAAAGTTTCGAAGAATAATAATCATGAATGAATTTTTTTCATATTTATTCTGCGTTCATTTTGGATCGCGAAATCACGCAGCGAGGAGTGATATTTTATATCATGAATTGGGGACGACTCGTCCCGGACGAATCAAAGTTCTTTGTTTAATCGTTGATCAATTGTCCATAAATATTAATATTAGTATTCTTGACTCTGAAATATCGGATCATTCCACCTCTGGACTATTGCGTGGAATACAAAATTGGAAGATCATTGATGATTTTTATTCATTTCGAAAAAATGACCTCGTTTAAAGAGTCTCCGAACACCACCAATTGTAAAATCGGTGACAAAAAAATTACCAAATTATGAAATTACAGGTCTATGAAAATAAGAAAAATCTCTAAGATCAATCATTCCAAGATTGAAACTATCAAGAAATCTACAAGTGTCTGACAGACTATTAGTAATTTTCCCAGCTGATCCAGAAGATATTCATCTTGAATTATCCCATAATCCAGTATAGGAAACAGTAATAAAGATGAAAAGGAAGAAAACTCTCTCCTCGCATCCAATGTCATGCCTATCATACGTTTTGATTTTATTAAATATTGTCCCTCGTGCTTTCACCCGAAACTGCTGTAAGTAGACAAAAAGTACCATCAAAATTATGCTTGCTATAAAAAACTGATTTTATATTTTAATCCAGCTAGTGGTTTGTACAATCACCTAGTCATTAGCGAGAAGGATGAAATATTAAAAATTGATACAAATGGCAACAGCCGAATACTACTCACAAATTCACCACATGCAATCAGTTTAGATTACGATTATGAAAATGACGACTTATATTGGAGTGATTTGGAGACAAGATCAATAAGAGTCATGGACAATACATCAGATGTAAAAACTGTGAGATCTGTTACCAAACAAAAAAGTTGGCTACCTATTAGTATAGCAATAGAATCGATTACTAAAAAACTCTATGTAGCTGAAAAATTTTCTGATACCGTCAGAGTGTTTGATTTGAAAGAAGGATATCAAGGAATCGTCATTGGTACAGGACTCATTGGTATAAGGGATGTGGAATTAGATCCTTATGCAGGTTACTTATTCGTTCTAGATGAATTTCAGGTAAATCAAACATTTCGTATCTTCAGATGCGAAAGTGTGTGTTTTTTTTCCAATGTATCGACTGATTGATCATAGACAACCCACTAATTTTGAGCACACTCTCCTTCCTTGAATGAGCTCACTTGTAGCATGAAATTATTGTTGAGGAATGGAATTGTAGGTTCCTTTTTGAGAATTGATTTTATTTTTTGAATAGTTATGGATGGAATCTTGAAGAAATTCAGAGTTGTTTCAATATGGTATTCCAAGTTGTAGCCCAATTGGTATTTTTCTTATAAGATTCAACGATGCGTGAAATTATATCTTCAAAATGGCTCGAGGAATACTCCTTCACACCTTTTAATCGTACATTGTATGGGAAAATTAATGAAAATTTGATAATTTTAGATAATCAGGACCGAGTTAGATGGTGCTAACCGCGGAGTCATATACGCTAGATCCAATTTGTCAAATGATGTGTTGGAACATTTTTCATCACCGGATGGTTTTAGAAACGAGAAGAAGAAAGTTTTTCAAATTTCAAAAACTAGACAATCTTTGAGCATCTCAGATATTACAGTAAATCCCAAATTGAAGCGAATATTTTGGGTCAACACTTTACACCAAAGAATTGAGAGTTCAGGTTATTACGGAGAAGAAAAGATGATTTATTTCAGTGGCAAAATTGATATTGGGGATACTATTTCTGAAGCATCGATATCATTCTTGAATAACACCTTATACTGGGCAAATGATCTGAATGAGGTAAGAAACTCATTGTTTTCGAAATCCTCCGCTCTCAACCATGGGGATGATTCAATTTGTTGATATAAGATTGAAGAATCTTGAATTTTTCGTTGTGCAAGCTATAATTTTGAGTAATGAAATTTACAATATCAAATTATTCTATTTTACACCCTTATAGAAATTAATGAAGATAAAAAAACGAGCCGGTAGAGCAATTATGAGGAATGTACGTTTTCGGAGTCTGAAAGCGATTGATTGCACAAGTCATCGCAAAATAAGCAATCCTTGCGCAAAAAACAATGGCGGCTGTCAGCATCTTTGCCTTTTATCGACCACTACGAAAAGTCGGGCCAGTTGTGGATGTAAAATCGGCTATGAACTTTCTCAGGATGGGAAATCTTGTGATGCTATGCAAGATTACTTATTACTCAGTCAGGTAATGTGTCTACTCTGTTCTTATCTAATTCTCTCAAGTCAATCCTTTGACTGGATCTTCTAGGTCATTTTCAGGGCGTCCTTTTAATTCTTATCTAGAATCCATATTTTCAGGAGGATTCCATACGAGGTCTAAGTCTGAGTAAACCTGGTGAACCTTTCACCGACGCACTAAATCCTTCCCGTTTTAACCTAGGTTCTGCAGTCAGCATAGACTACGACTCAAACAATGCTGATATATTCTACAGTAGTCTGTATCCAAAAGATCAGCTTTACCAGGTTCATCAAATTAATGGATACGAAAAGGTCCTTCAGCCGGATTTGCATAGCAAAAATGTTGGCCATTTTGCTTACGATTGGGCGAGCAAAAATCTTTACTATTTTACTTATTACTACGCAGGACCAGCGACCTTGAACGTAATGAATACTGCTAATCCGACTCACAGTAAAATTTTGATTGATTCAGTAGATGGAATGGTTTCTGGTATAGTGATACATCCGAATCGAGGTTATATTTACTTTGCTCTGACATCTGTTGGTAATGGTAACATTAGTCGAATGGCAGTAGATGGTACAGGGCTGATTGAATTGGTCAATTTGACGTATCCGCAGTATAAACAGGCATCTTTTGATGGTTTGACCATTGATTACGATGAGGACAGGCTCTATTGGGTTGAATCGCAGGTGAGTCCACACCAAGAAAGGGAATGTTCGTTGCGATCATGATTTGCTTCAGATAGATTCGAACGATGGGGGTGGGAAATTTGTGGGTTAATTTAGGAGATTAGAAATTTTTGAGCCTCACAAATTTTGGAAGATGTTGAATGGTCCATTAATATCCTCCAAATCTTCCGGAGAATCAAATTTTATGACACTCATTCGGATGATCTTTCCACTCCAAAAAAGTCTGTATACAAGATACATTGATGTGAAATAATTGATTGAATACCTACACGAAATATCGAGAAGTCGATATTCCGTGTCTTTCCAATTTCATTGAGAAAACGAGTGGGATTCACGAAACATTTCGAATCAGTTGTCCCCCAAACTTGAGGGGGATGTCCGGCGTTGAACTTGGAGGTCATTCCAAAGTCATTGAGAAATCAATACCGTGCGATTGGTCATCTTCGTGACTCCCAAAGAGAAATGAAAAAGTGCTCTGCGAAGTTTCATGGAGTTTCATTAGAACACAGATACACTCAAAATGATCGACTTCAATTGCTTAATTTGTTGGAAAATTTTTGGGATAGAACTCATTGTGATCGAGGTAAAAATGTGCTTGGTGCCTTGACTTTGAACTTGAGAGTATTTTTAAGGTCATATCAAAGTCAACTCGATTTCTCCATATGAAAATGCTTACTTTCGACCATCATCAGGAAAACAGTGAAAAACATGGAACTTTTATTTAAAAAAATTTTAGATGTGACCTAAGAACGTTTCCCCTTGAAACCTTTGAGGTTATGGTCCCTTTGTGTTTTGACCTCCTCTCACATCGACCAGTTTTCGCGCATAAATTCTATTGAATTTCACGTTCTTTTAGACTTTGAAGTCAAGTACATGCATGTTTCTATTTTTTTTCAAATCGACTTGACCATCAATGATCTTGAATATTATATTTTCCAAGGTCGAAATCAAGGTGAGACATTTCATTCGAATTGAGAAGACGGGTGTTTCAAAGTTTTTTGTGATTTCCACACCCGCTTTCAAAATGCCACTGGGGGGGGGGGCATACTTACTTCAGGGACACTTGGAACATTTTGAGCTAAACAACTGATCCTAAAATAACACCAGATAAAAATTTGATGGAGTACTCATCAAACCCTTGAATTAAGTTTTCGCAAAACTGCGATTGCAAATCTAATGATCTTCTCTCTCTAATCGTAGTCAATGAATGGAATCGAGTGGCTTGTGCGCGTTCGAAACTCTGACCTACTCGGTCAAGACATACAGGAGACATTCTTCCCAAATCTAAGAATCTCCAAGCCGACCGCAATCGATGTTCATGGTTCGTGGGTGTATCTACTCTTAGAAAAGAAGCTGCTGAGGCTAAACAAGAAGCGTCCTTACGATTCAATGCAGACGATCCTCGAGACAACATCTCCATCCACTTTGAGTGGTCTCAAAGTTCACAGCCCTAGTACGAGAATCTTGGCAGATGATCATCCTTGCACTGCAATGTCTCGCTACCGAAGTGGATGTCAGAAATTCTGTTTTGCTGTGCCGCGTAATTTGAATATTGAGGATAAATCACTAAAAGCTGTGTGTGGATGCTCATATGGGCAAAAATTGGCCAAGGATGGTCGATCTTGTGAAGATAATCAAATGTTTGAGCCACCGTTTAAACCTTGCTTGGAAGATTCGTACAATTGCGAAAGACAGACAGTTGGTATTGAATGATGATTGATGAAGTTCACCACTCCGACGGGTGGTACATTCGTATAGAATGACACTTTGTATACAAAATCCGGTACAGTTTCAAGAATAAATTAAGTTTTGGGTACATATTTTGATTGTCTACCTGTTGCGAATTAGAATTTAGGATACAGACAATTTCTGGACTGTTATATTAACCTCTGAAGAGAAAATTCTAGTAATTTGATTTTTTTTGGGTTCAGATGGCTGCAATCCAAAAGATCACAACTTCGTATTTCGTAAAATAGTACGTGTATCTGTGACAACTGAGAGTCTAAGGTTGTATTTAAAAGCAGCAGAATCTGATGGGTAATTTTTGAGGGCTGTGTTATCCAAAAATGCCTACATTTTCAAAAAGTAGCCATCGAAATCCTTAATCTCACTATATTACTCTGTCTCATTTTTTACAGAACCAGCTTCGACGTGTTGTTCAAATTGTAAGCACGCAAACACTGTCATAATTTCCAAAGCTCAAATATTTGACCACACCACGGGAGCTCGCGAATTGCGAACAATGCTTGATCGGCCATTCATCAAGCGTTTCGAAGTATCAAAAGAAAAGCGAATTGGAGAACCATAAAATCAAACAAACGAATCTTGATAACGCTGAATGAAGCATTTGTTTGGAAAAGCGGATTAGTCTTTTGCGTAGTGCTACACTATGCAATAGATTCGATATGAGTGCGGATTTAGTCTTTTGATTAGAAAGTCAGAATGAGTACGTTTTTCGTTACCAATTTTGTGGCAGTGTTGATGTTGTTGAAATTTCGAATCAGTTGTGCAGTTGAAACAAAAACTTGCAATTTGTTGAAACAAGGTAAGGTGGTTGGTTTTTGCCATCACGTGACGCTATAACTTTTAAAAACAGGGTAAGTATATCTTTCGGGGTTGAGAACTTTTTGTACGAGATTTCGAAGAAAAAAAAAAAAAAAAAATTGACACCCTACGGGCCTTAGCGTGAAGTCAGGATTAGTATAGTTAAGAGCCTGAAAGTTTGAAAGGAGCATCAGTAAGATTCTTTACGATGTACTGGTCTCAAGTAAATTTCACCAGTAACATCACAAAAAACTTTGAAAGATACAGAAATGATATTGGAGATATTCCCGGGCTAATGTAATTTTTTTGAGGTACCCTTCTCAGAAAATTTTTTTTATAATATTACACTGGCCTCCATGTGATTCATACCCAAAAAAATATCATAATGATATTCTGAAGGTGATAGTTTCTCATAGTTACTAACCAATTGTGCCATAATGATTTTGAGGTTTGATTTTTGGCCCTGTTCCTTTTGTGAATTGAGTATAGTAGGCTCAAGCATGTGAGGACAATTTCTGGCATAGGATCAGATGTGAGATGAAATTATTTCTTGAACGAGTTTTTTCAGAAGGATGCATGCCCGATTCTACAAAAACCCTTCATGAATCAAAATCCACAGGATCTGGTCACCACTTTTCGTATAAATTGCCAGAAGAATGGTCGAGAGAATTTCCAAGCTGTGGAGGACACAGACAATCGCCGATCAATATTGATAGTGGAAAATCGTTACGCCGCAAGTTTCCACCGTTCAATTTTTTCGAGTATGATTTAATTCCTGAAAGTATGGAAATTGTGAACAATGGTCATACCGGTGGGTATTACATTTCTATTCATTTTTTTCAACATAAACGAACCCTGGGTTCACGTAGAATGCGTACTTTTTGTAACGCGGTATGCAGCTCAAGTTGGATGTTTCTTGAAGCCGCACCGTGGAAGGACAATCCTCACTTTGTATTCGTTAGGTTGGATTGTTCATAGCAATCATCATAGAATAATATTGATCTTTGCGTCAGAAAGTAATTATTTTGATAAAAAATTACTGGACAGCTATCGGCAGTGTTGCACTAGACTGATTTATCGCTCTATTCACCTTGTAGTTGAATCCTGATTTGGGAATTCATCGATTATCATTTTATCGCGGGGTTGATGATGAAATTTTAGGATAAAAACCGTTCGATGTCAATGAATGGAAGTGGGGAATGTCTAATGGATAGGATTCTGACCCTGGCAAATGGTCTCTTTCATCAAATTCAAATCCTGGATGAGTAATTTTTCATACTTATCTTAGAAAGATTTGAAATTTTGAATCAATCAGCTTTCATTTTGAGAGATTTTTAACATCAAGAAGATCATATCAAGATCAATATCGCTCATTAAAATCCAATTCTGAAGTAAATTTATGACGAGAAAGTCCATTTGCCAAGACAAATCGAAATGTCTACAAAACCTATGGTTCCATCTTTTGTTTGTTGAAAAAGAATTTTGTACGACATTCGATGATTTGTGGATTATTTCATAGCGAAGCTGAAAGTAACATGGCCAAAAGAAGCTGCACCTTCGATTTATGGAGGACCTCTCAAGGATTTTTACCGATTCGCAGAGATGCATTTCCACTGGGGCGAAAATGATAATGCAGGCAGTGAGCATAGAATTGACAACAAAAGGTGAGCAATCCCCTTGATTTGCATTGAATCTATTTATTCAATAATATGAACGCTCAGACATTACTGAACATATAACCGATAGGTGGTGAGATCTAGAATTTCCAAAGTGTTCGAAGTGTTTCAACCTTCACCCATTCAGCCGAAATTCTGTTAGAGGATTTGTATAAATCTTATCCTACTTTAATCGAAATCCATTTACAACCAGAAAGAGCAAGCCACAATCATGAGAATTTTCATCTTATCAGTGACATATTCGTGAATTCACGACAAATTCAGGTGAATATTGGCTCGCGGCTAAGTCCCAAGCTAACCAGGCTCTGATGTGTAAGAACTTCCAAGTATGTGTTACTTATGTCATGAACAATCGGAATATGGAAGCTTATTGAAATCCATTTGGATAAGCATGATGAATCAAAAAAGGACGTGTTTCCCCATAAGATCACACTTTGAGAGCTCAGAAGTTCGAAACCAGAAGTTCTCCCAAAAGCAACCTAAGCCTCTGAAATTTTATCTGAAAAATCTGTACTCGAAATTCTCGCTATGTTTGTGATTTCATCAAAATCCATCAGGTCTATCGATTTACGACAACAGCGGTGGCGCCATCTTGCGGTGAAAATGGTTTATTGTAATTTTTGTAAATATAAGATCAACCGAACAACATAGAACAGATGGCGATGCGATGTGCTCCCACGCGCGGAGAATTCTTCTGTAAATTTTAAAAGACGTTTCATAAAAAAAGGTGCAAAATTAAGCTCATAAAGTCACTGGAAAATTTTTGAGAATAGTGAGTTCCATTCTTGCAACTTTATGAGCTCAATTTTGCAAATTTTTCATGAAACTTTTTTAAAATTTGCAGAAGAATTCTCCGCACGTGGAAATGCACCGCACTCCGTTCTATGTTGTTTGGTTGATTTCATATTTACAATAAACCATTTTGTCGGCAAGATGGTTGCTCCGCCGTTTTGGAAAGGCTCGGAAGATCCTTTAAAGTTGATAAATGATTTCTGACCTAATCAAAATCTTAGACAAAATATAGTTATTTTTGACTTTATCATTTCTTTTGCGAAAATTTTTTGTATTTAACAGTACACATCACATAGCACAAATTATTCTGATCAACATTCCACTAAAGACCGATAAATAAGTAATCTCTTGAAATATCAACTTCCAATAATCGCACGATTATTATTTTTCCAGTTATCCGTTGGAAATTCATTTGGTACATTTTAAACGATCATATGAAACTCTGGACGAAGCTCTCAAGTATGAGGACGGAGTAGCGGTTGTTGGATATTTCATGTCGGTGAGTGTTAGTTTTATGAGCCCCTAAAAAGGCATTTTGCCACTATATGGATGTGTGAAATGAGATTCTACACTGCTTTAGTCTCATGAATGAAGAAAAGACTTTATTATTGTCTTTCGATTTGATGGCGGATTTGAAAGATACAGAGGAGACTACGCCCAAAACATGTGATTCAGGATTTTTTGAAGTTTTGGAAACGTTCACAACAACAGAGTAAGACCGTTCAGAACGACTGCGTAGTGTTTCATGGACCCACTGGACTGAGGGGGGGGGGAGGCTGATTTTGTAGGTTTTCTTGTCACTCAAAATTGGATGAGAAACTTTTTGCTTGATTGGTGCATCTTCATCACAGAACGAGTACCGGAGTACCGACGATACCGGGGTAGTATTTTCAGACATTAGCTATCAACGTTAGGTTGATCTATTCGGATGATCAAAAATGGTAATTATAGTTTGAAGCCTCTAGAATTGAGATCAAATGATTCATAAATTTGCAACAAACAGTTCACAGAATGTCACTGTCAAAACATGCAATACACGATTTTAATTATATTTTTATATTCAACTTTGTTTATTGCAAATTTATCGATAACTTATTTTTATCATGTGATCTCAATTCTAGAGACTTCAAACTGTAATATAACCATATTCAATCATTCGAAAAGATCAACACGTTATTCTTGAGATAACAGCTAGTGTCTAAAAAAATTTACACCGGTTTCTCGTTGTGGACGTCCAGCATGAGATTCGTAATGAATAACCTTTTCCACAACAACCACTAAGAAACCCTTCTTCTGAGTGTTCTCTGTGTCTACCAAAAAATCCTGTGATGGAATGAAACGGACGTGATATTCGTGTATAAGCCTTCGATTAGAGATGGACATACATATTAAGACGATGCGGTTACCTTGCATGCTGAAAGTTATTCCCACTTTTCTCCGATATTCTTGCGATTTAGACTAAACGACGAGAAGACGAATGCTTATTATGATCTAACTTGAGTTCGTCTTCTCGTCGTTTAGCCCAAATCGCAAAAAAATCGGATAAAAGTGAGAATTACAATGTGCGTATATTATAGGTTAGGAGGTGTCTACTCTAGAGTTATTCCCACTTTTCTCCGATATTCTTGCGATTTGGACTAAACGACGAGAAGACGAACTCAAGTTAGATGATAATAAGTACTCGTCTTCTCGTCGTTTAGTCCAAATCGCAAGAATATGGGAGAAAAGTGGGAATAACTTTCAGCGTGCACTGTGAACGGTGGCCGCATCGCCTTAAGGTGGGCCAAGAAAGGACTTTTTCGAGAGTCGATACGGGCCAGTGCGCAAAAGTTAGGTTTCTACGTGGAGATGTGAAAAAACTTTCGCTGAGGGCTGAGAAATGAGATTCTAGGTTCCAGCAAGAGACATGATTTTTTTATCATAATCAATACGGGTTTAAATGGTTAGACGCCAAATTCACCACTTTCTTTCTCCTAACGTTGCTCGTATCTCTGGCAGATCTGAACATTTCTCAACGTATATAGCTCAACTCATTTTGAAGATTGTTTTGAGACCTTAACACTGGTATTCATAGTCGTTATAACTCCAGAGTTAAGAATCAATCCGCGGGTTAGGCGCTGTAATCGGCGTGGTAGAAGAATAAACTAAAGACTACTCATTCATTTCACGTTGTCCCAGTGCTGCAGAACATCACAGAATTCAAGTCTTTTTTTCTCCACTCCGATTACAGCGCGTATTGCGCGGATTAATTCTTAACCCTGGAGTTATAACGACTATGAATACCAGTGTAAGAATGATTTGAAATACGTCTAATTTTGATGAACCGGAGCCGAGTTATCTCGATTCCCACAATAAGTGATTTTTATTGAAATAACCAAAAATAGGCGATTTGACGTTAAAGTCAAATTGCTCTTGCTGAGCGATCAAAGTTTCGGAGAACCGAATTGGATGCGTGTCTGGTGGCTGAGTCTTCGAAAGTACATTTTCATGCGTAGATATGGAAGGACTCCGCCATGAATTATAGGATTTTGGGTTTGAGCTAATCCTGTCCGTTTAATAGCTGAAAGATTCTGATGAGCTGAATGAAAGTCCCAACGGGCGCAAGGGCCGACGTATCGTTTCCGAGTAATTCGTGGTTCAACTTGCGTGAGCTTGCAAGCTTAAACCCGAAAAAGGTTTGGCAAATTCGAGCAAATCGAGACAAGTGTTGTGCAATTGAAGAAAAAATCCCGAAAATTTTCATCGTCTTGCAATTGTTTGACAGTAAGATGACTTGCACTGTGTGACGTCACAGGGACACAATCGTCTGACTCTCAAACAATTTGCGCAAGATGAAAACAGTTTTTGGGAATTTCTTTCCAATTGCACCCTATTCATCTCGATTTGCTCGAATTTGCCTAACCTTTTTTTTTGGGGGGTCATAAAAATGCAAGATGCCTATCTCGACGAAATCTCGAAACCTAAGATTCTTCCGAAATTTCAGGAAGATATGGATGTATTACTATTACTAGGGTACCTACAGGTTTTCGCGGTATCTTAATCGGAATCTGGGTATGGTTTCGTTCTAGTTTTCAGAAACATTGACTCAACCTCGGGAATATGTGATTTCATAAGCATCTCGAGAAATTTGAATTTGTGACACTAACTATGCTATCTACAAGTTTTTCGGATTGCTGAATCCGGATTTAGTTTTTTTCCATCCCAGCATTTGAAGGGCTTGACACAAACTTGAAACGAACACGTGAATGAACGGAGAGGAATTTTGTCAAGGAATGGAACAATAACAAAGTCCAGGGAGGCAATCCGAGCTGTGGATGCCTGGATGCCAGAACCTGGGAATTTTTCGGCGATTAATCTATTCCGAACCCTAGGGAGGCAATCAAACCCTCGAATACCCACTTGAACCATGAATCTTGTCGGGGGATGGCTTAATCCCAAAACCTAGGGAGACAATCAAACCCGCAAATGCCCCGAAGCGCGAATCAAAAAGATTTTTTCCTCGACAGAGGCTAAATTGCCTTCCTACGTGCATTTGCGGATTCAATTGCCTACGTACGTTTTAAGATGGATCCATTCTACGATGAAAGTCCTTGATCTAACATCCGGTCATTTGCAAGCCTGACTACCATCCTTGATTCTGGGATTGTTTCATCTTGCGACCAAATTTCTCATAGGAGCACGCCGCTACCAGGTGGCTACGGAATCAAACTGCTAGAGGAAATCCCATCTGTATTCTCAAAAAGGTAGAGTAATGGTAACATTGACTGTCGTCTGCAGTCGTCTTTTGTATTTCTTACTCCACTCGTTCTGTGTATTCCAGTGAGCACACGATCTACCATCAAAATATCAGATATCCTATCTGCCCCGCGTGCGCCTGCCTCCTGGGCACCATTACTCCTCATGGTGACAGTGAGCAACGGAGTAAGCTCGTTATCCGGCTGAGTCCCTGGACCATGGCTTCATGCCGTCGTGTCAGGCGCACTCAAACTTTTTACTATGCAGAGGGTCGGATCCTTAGTATAAGAAACTGGTCGGGGTGAGAAAGCGGGCCCGCAGTCGTCGTCATCCAGCAACTGCAGTTCCACATTAGTTGGTGACTTGGCTAATGTGGAATCTGATGCTACAAGGAGACTCCCTCAGAGAATCTCGCGATCACAATCTATCTCATCTGTTGCAAATTTGAGGTGGAATCTATGAGAAAACCAGTTGACGAAGGAATCCGCGCATCGTACAAAGAAATATTCGTATCAGAGATTGATCGATGCAATAGCTGGAATCCAACCATGATTTGCAATGCTTGCAAGGTTACGATAGATAATCGGAAGAATGGAAAGAATAGGAGAGCAATCAAATTCCCTGCATCTGCGGTCTGGGGGCGACCTAGTAGCCCAGCAGAATGCTACTTTTGTACGAATGAAGGTTTAAGGCAAATGAACTGAAGATAATGGAATATGAACCGAATTATCAGCATGTCGGTGAGAAGAATGAATCAACAGAATCTGATGAAGAGCTGATTGTGATAGACGATGAATCCTCTTCCACTGACGGTGACGATAGAACTGATGCTGACTTCGAGGCTCGTGAGATGGCATCAAAGAAACAACGTTTAATATCTCAACCCAATCTGGATGACATGATTAGAGACTCAGGTCTGCCGAAAGATGGTGCTTAACTTCCAGCTTCATTTCTGAAAGACCACGATCTCCCGAAAACTAAAGTAAAACTTTCTCTGTATCGAGATCGAGATGAGGAGTTCCGCAAGTACAGTACCCGCCAAAATGGATGGAACACGTATTCCTTCATTAGAACAGCGATTACTCGGAAGTCCTTGGATCTACGGCAATTTTGAAGGAAGCATTTGAAAGACGAGAAGGAAATCCACCAATTCATGTCCTTTGAGGTATTTTTCGCCGCAAAATTCATGGTTTCCATTGTCTCCAAAAAGTGGAAAATTTTCCATTCCAATCTATCATCGATCATTTATCGGGAAATTATGGTAGCGCAAGAATCCTTGCGGGATCTTGTAGCTCTTTCAAAGACCTTCAAAGTCGTTGTTCTATACATCACTCTACGGTTTTTTTTCACCCAAGTTACGAGTGATCTGGCAAAGAGAAGTCGGTGCGGGTCGAGGGTGCTGGTGATCTAGATGTATCAGCTTTTTCTTCTTCAAGCTGTCTGAGGTTGTTTCGAGTGCGTTCTAAAACATAACTGATTCATATTTTACGATCTTAGAAGATTTTACGTCGGAATCACGGATTACGCTTTTTTTGTATCTTCGGTAACCTCAACGCGTGCGAATTTGCTTTCTTTCCATCGCTCGTAACTCAGGTGCAAGGAACCGTAGGGTAATGTTTAAAAAAACGATTTTGAAGGTCTTGCACAAGACCCCGCAAGGATTTCTACGCTATCGCAATCGCCTGATAAATTATCGATGATTAATAGCAATTGAGAATTTTTGACTCTTCGGAGCCAATCAAAAAACATGAGTTGTGGGTTGACAAAATTTTTGGAAGACATGAATTGATAGCTTTTCTCTCATCTTCTGAATGCTCTTTGTAAAATTGCCGTAGACCCAAGGGCATCCGAGTAATTGCTCATTTCGTAAAGGAACCCGTGTTCCCTTCATTTTAGGGGGCACTGTATTCCGTGAAAGATGAAGATTTGGCATTAGTTCATTGTCTTGATGTTGAAGGTCTCATTAATGAGTTGAAACCCAATTCTTATGTATTCTCTGATTGGAGACTCTTCATTGACTCTTCGAAACGGAGTATCAAAGCAGTTATAGATCATAATACGAATGTGTATGCTCAAGATGAGGCTACGACTACGAGATATTCAAGGGAAATATTGTTAAAGAAATTCTAGATTCCAGTTTGCGTCGATAAATTCGAGCATGAGGCATGGTATCGAGGAATAAATAGCACGCGTCATCTACGAAAATTATGCTCCCACCAATAAAATAACTATACCAATGGAATTGCCGACGTCTCCATCTCAGTCTCCACACAGAGTGTAAGAAGAGGGATCCGTCGTAAAACAGAGGGTTTTCTTTTGGTAGGCCGGGAAGGGAACATTTTCATAGACAACCACAAGAGTGTGGGTAGTGTCGGAATCATATGAGGAAACTCGGGCGCCTACCTACTAAAACCCTCCCCCGGAGGGCGCCAACCAGGAGGTGATAGTCCCAAAAAAACGAAGAAAGAAGCGAGAGTAGAGAGGAGAGCGAAGATACAGGGGGCTTCCCGCTTCTTCGCAAGCGATCCAAGATGTCGCTCAGGGCTCATACGCACAGAGGCAAACAGGGTGGTGAGAGCACACACATGGGTGCTGGAGCTGGAGACTGGGGGCGGGGGAGTTGTTGTGTGCTCCTGGAGATACTAAGATCTCCCTTCCCGGGAGACTGAGACTGCGGAGTGCGCCTGCCCCCAGGATCAACCCACACGGGTGTACGGCCGCGTTCTGGCCTACAAGGTTAAGGGCACCAAGTTTATATACGATGGAAAGGACCAGGTTGGATGCCCGCAGCTACTAGCAAATTGGGAGTTTGAAGTTCTGCAAGCAATGTATCTGGGGGCGCCGTTTGGAGCAGCGTTGCACGGATTTTTGCGGGGGTAATGCCCGAAATTACGTCGCGGCACATGAAGGGGCCAAGGTCGACCTCCTTAAACCATGGATGCTGAGCTCTTCCTTCACCTTCGCTTACATCGTAAATGATTTGTGAGTAAACATCAGTTTCTCTTAGGAGGAACTTCCTTCAAGTTATATTCCTGAGATGATCTCCTTCCTCCAATTGCAAGAGTAGAGGACCTTCACCATATACCTCTCTGACAAGGAACATCATCCACATAATTTGATTCGTAACGTTATTTGTAGATTTGGTACATGGCACATCACGGATGTTCCTGCCGACTGCCTGATATATGAATATCGGGAACGCGGAGCGCAGCCCATGAAACCGCTTGCTGCGCATGATCGAGCAAGTTCTGGAAATTTGTTCGATCTAGTCGGAGTCAACGAAACCGACGCTATCAACGACGAAAACCTCATTGCGATACGAAGGTACGGAGGAATTCGATCCCGCGGTTATCGCATCGCAATCCTCTCACTCGTTGTGAAACTTCGCGACTCTCTACCGTTGGAATGTATATGAGCTTTCAAAACTTCGTGATCAGTCATCGTGATCATGTATATGTCTGGATTGTGATACTATTGTTATCACGGTCGTCTCCAGGGTTAAGGAGTTTAAACGATGGCTGAAGCCACCGAACCCTCGACGAAGTAGCAGGTGTGCGACTCTTTCCTCCCTCGTAATCTGTTGCAAGAGCAGGTGGCGGTAGAAGATAAACCGGTGATGGAAGTGCAGACCCAGCTTGAAGAGGAAGAGCTCCCGGAGTTGGTTGATTTGTCCCAAGAAGAACTCGCCCAGGACGCCGCAGATGCTGAAGTCGTGAATCGCGATGAAGCTGCGGATCAATCATTTGGAGGAGTAGACGAGGGACCGGCTGAAAATGAAGACGTGTTGCCCCCCTTCAAGCGCAGGAAGTTGGTGGCGAGATTTCTGACAGTGGGATTGCGAAACAAAATGTATGAAAATTACGAGTACCGCATGGGCGAGGTCGTAATTGCCTCGTTCCGGGCCCTCACCCCCCGGCCCGCAAATATTGAATCCATGACGGATAAGGGGCGATACTGGGTTCTCTCTCTTTGGTTTCGGCGATGGACCAGCAATGCATCCCATAACCAGGAAAGTGATGGCACCTTATAATAGGGTGATACTGGAGCGGCGAGCTCAGTCTAGGAGTACAGACGTGAAGTTACGGCTATTTCACGGTGTACGTTCGGCAGAAGATAATATGGCGAGCCAACATATGCCTACCCCTGATCATTATGCTCGGCATCAACTGAATCTTGACTGATATGGAATAAATCTGATTCGATTCATTTGTCTCACTGAATATTGCGACTCCATCCTGTTTCGAAATTTTCACTCGCACTCCATGAAAGAAATGTCTCTCAGGATCAACTAAGGATCCTCCTTGCGTTAATTGGGTCTGGGAAGTCGTTACTCTCCCAAGATCTGAGGATCTCCCTTGCGGGGACGAAGCAAACAGCTTTTTTTTGGTAGGCCGGGAAGGGGAAATCTTCATAGACACCCACAAGAGTGTGGGTAGTGTCGGAATCATATGAGGAAACTCGGGCGCCTACCGACTAAAACCCCGTCCCGGAGGGCGCTAACCCGAAGGTCATAGTCCCAGAAGAAGGAAGGAAGAGAGAGTAGAGAAGAAGCGGGAGTCCTGAAGTGGACCAAGATGCCACTCAGGGCTCACATGCACTGAGGCGGACGAGGTGGCGAAAGCAGACACATGGGTGCTGGGGCTGAAGTCTGGGGGCGCGGGAGTGGTCGTGTGCTACCAAGATACTAAGATCTCCCTGGAGCAAACAGCAATTTCAGTCCTGTATAACAGAATCCGAGTTCACGATTCCAGTAATGGTTCGCTGAAACAGTCATCCACCTGGTGGAGGGGGCGCGGAACTTGATGAAGAGGTAATAATCGGCAACTCAACGCGCCAAACATAGACTCCGTCTCGTTCCTTGATCTACTGTCAAATTACCTTTTGTATCAAAATAACCAATTCTTCCACTTGATTCATCATACCTATGTGCAGGTAGAGTACTCTGAACCTTCGGCACTATTAATCTTCTTTACAGAATCGCCGGATTGCGCCACGATCAAGAGAGATAGTACGGAACATAGTGAATGTGCATTGATAATGTAATTTATGTCAATATTGCATTGAATATTCCATATCTACTCGTGAAAATGTACTTTTGAAAACTTGCTCAGCCACCAGACACGCATTCAATGCGGTTTTATGGCTCGTTGATCGCTCTGCGAGCACCACAACGTCAAATCGACTATTTTTGGTTGTTTCGATAAAAATAACTTTCAGCGGGAATTGAGATAGCTCAGCTTCGGTTCATCGAAGACGCACCTCAACTCATCTCCAAGGTCTTGAAACAAGCTTTAGATTGAGTTGAGGTATATTCGTTGAAGAGTGTTCAGATGCACCTGAGATACGAGCAAAGTTAGGAGGAAAAAGGTGATGAATTTGATCCTAAAATCTCATTCCTCACCGCCCAGTGAAAGGTTTTTTCACATCTACACGTAGAAACTTAACTCTTGCGCACTAGCCCGAATCGATTCTGGAAAAAAGTCATTTTTGGGTCCACTCTAATACATATATTTTATTTCCTTGCGAGCAGATGAGTTCCTTGTGATCCTATGTGCAATTCAAGAGAATTCATTGCAATTTGTTGTGGCAAAATTTGTGCAATCAAATGAGAGGTAACATTATGGAAGATGGTTACGGTAAAAAATGTATCATTTCTGTTACATAGGTTGACCAAGATGCGAAACAAGGTTGGAGCGAGGGTCTTGAACGAATGATGCTTTCGATAAGTACTGCGGGCGGAACACCAGAACCTGGACAAACTCTTCCAATTAATCCCTTTCCTGTGTCTCTTTTCAACCTGGACTCACCTGTGGATGGATACGATACTTATCAGGGCTCATTAACGACACCTCCATGCACCGAATCTGTTACCTGGTTTCTTTCGCGAGGAATCAAACACATCACATCGGCCGAGGTAAAAAATAAATTTAATCATAATACAAGTTCACCGAAATTATCGAAATTCATTGTCGAATTTCTCTCATATCACCAACGTTGGCTAAAGACTGGCTTCAAGTTCATTTCCGGGCATAACTTTAATGGCGCTGATTTTGAAGTTCGATCGATATTCTAATTTCTGGCAATAATTTTTCTCCCGCAGCTGGACATGTTTCGGAAATTGCAACTAGATAATCAAGACAGTCACAATTACAGGCCTCTGCAGCCACTGAACGACCGGCCTATCTACTACATCGACAGAATCTTGTGATGAGCTCATGATCTCTTTCTGTAATATGTCGAACGAAAACTTCATTCCTCGATATCCTATCACGTGTAACTTTGACACTTTTTACAGGACAAGGGGTGGACAGCAGAAGTGTAACAACTGATTCTATCGCTGAATCTTCTGAAATGCTACTACTTACGTTATTTCTTCAAAATAATTTTACGCATATAGTCAAATATTTGACTTGTGGGATCTTTGAGAGCTCAAAATTCGATGGGAAGTATTTTTGGAGGATTACAAATCAATTATACCGATCAATTCGTTCTCTTCGAAAACGACTCTTCTGGGTCCAGTACTGTTCTACTGATTCATCAGAACGGTTGTTTCTCCTTGACCGTGTAGAAAAGAGACTCTCACTTAATATTTGAATTTTATACAATTTTCATCTTATCCGTGTTCGAAGCGAGCTGGTTTGTTTTGCTTGGCTATGACCCCTTAGAATCCATACTATCTCAAAAAGGATAAATATGTTGTCGTTCACACAATTCACTTCTTTGGAGGTTTCGATTAGGAGCAATGCATGTAGAATCTCATAAAACATTCAAGAACGTCAATCAATACACCGGTAATCTAGAGCGTCATGTTGATATTCCTTACAATTTTGGTTATTTACGAAGATTTTGGAGGTGTGTTCATGGTCGAAGGAGTACTATTCACACCACTGAGAACCCCTGTAGAGTCTAACCTGATCAGAAACTCAGAAAATGTAGAATACGATTCGTGCCATGACGAGTCATTTTTACCAATTTGAAAATTTGCCCAAAAGATGTTTTGAGAGTGGTCTGGAAACTTGGAGACTGTTCATAGACCTCATTGATCATACAAAATAGTTAGGTATGGCCTGAAACAAGATGAAGGAATCTGCTTGAAGGGTCATGAAACATTGACATGGAAGTACAAGATTTAACATATTGTTCATGAGTCTTGCAGGATCCACCGGGTTACAAAGAGTTGATTTGATACAGAAAATATTATTACCCCAAAAAATTCAATCATCATTGAAAATTCTACATTAACTGTATAAAACTGTTTTGCTTCTATCCAATGATTTATAAATAGTTCCGAAATAAATGGGACATCCGTAATAAAAGAAAGCTCAAATGTTCATGGGTCCATGAAGTTAGCGGACAAGGTAAGAATTCCGTTGAACTCGATATTGCAATTGTTTGTTATAGCAGTGATAACAATATTAACATCAATGACATTTGTTTGTTAAATTCTTGTTTCTTGACATCTATCTCAAGTTTATTTTGTGTAATCAAAATTCAAAATCATTAAAAATAAAATTCTAATTACTCACAGCCAACTTGTAATCTCACTTACCGACCACCACATAATCAGAAACTCCAAACTCATACAAATTTCTCGAAGATATCTCACCTTACCTTCCCACTCATATCACCAGGTTGACAACAAATCCGCGAGCAGCTCTGCTCTCGCATCGACAATTCGAACGTCCATAAGTGTACATACATATATCCGGTCATTCAATAGCAGCAAGTAAATAAACATATATACACACATGCTCGCAAACTGGGTAAAATCATTGAATACAAGTTGTGTGAATGAAGCATGGACAGTTAGTTAGTATAGCGGCAATCCTCCGTGCAACTCTCGGATATCCAATCGTGGAAAGTCGTTGTATTATATATCGGATCGTCTCTCTTATTTCCGAGCGTTGACCTTAAGGGGCAACGGTATCATTTTTTTTCTTCTCGTGATATAAAAAAAAATCCAGATTTCATTCAAAATAAAATCGGATGAAAAAAAGTATGAAGATTAAGATGGTTTTGGGGTGTAATCAAGTGGTGATGATTTGTGGCTTGTTGACGATAGCCGCTTTCTATTCTGTAGCCGGCGAGACACCAGTTCCCATTGTTTTATGGCATGGAATGGGTAAGTTTTCTATTAATTATCGTGTTTATTAAATGCGAAGAGAAAAGTCGAAAAATTGATTCTGTCTTTGAGATTTTAAACCGGTGTAGAAATCGAGTTGGAGTAAGAGTTTTTTCTCGAACGATTAGTGATAAAAGCATGAATATAGATTTCTCTTAAGGCTTATCTTATTGTCGAATGCGTGTGATTTTGACAGGGGACAGCTGCTGTTTTAGTTACAGCCTCGGACAGATAAAGAATATTTTGGAGGCACGGATACCCGGAGTTTACGTTAAGTCTATAAAGATTGGAAATAATCTCGTCGAGGTAAGTATGACCAATTTCAAATTTCGCGGGCTTTTTTACCTGCCCGTAGTGCATCAAACATTTTGAAATTTTTCATGTCAGTAGGATTCTAAATTTTGTTCCCAGCCAGAAATCTTGAGAATATTTCAATCTTTGATGTGTAAAAAACGAGTAGGAGAGAGCTTTTATTGAACACAATTTGATTCGTGGTGAAACTGTCTGTCAACTAAATTTTTTTACAAGGTTCTGTTTTTGGGACAACGACTGCTCACCACTATTCCAAAAAAACTTGGATTCAAAATTGACTAAATCACATTAATTTTTTAGGATGTTGAGAACAGTTATTTCAAGAACGTAAACGAGCAAGTTCAACAGGTGTGCAAAGAATTGACCGAAGATGAGGCTCTCAAGAATGGATACAACGCCATTGGATTCTCTCAAGGCGCGCAATTCTTGTGAGTGCATCAGTCATTGTGGATATTCATAAATGGTAATCGTGGTGTTCAAGATTGCTTCTTGTTTGAGGTGCAGCTTTTGAGTGGTTTCAGAATTCAATTCATATATTGGTGTGCAGCGTTGTCAGGAAGAGATTTTGAGACCTATTGAAAAAACTGTGATTTCCCAAAGAAAGAATGAGTCGTCACGTAAAAACTATCTAGTTATAGGAAACGGATGATTTTTGATTTTGATAGATTGATCAATTACTCAAACTTTTTGATATGCCGCTTTTTATGAAAATTATCTGGAAATGTCGTGAACTAATTCAATTCGAAATTCGAATGATGATGAAATACTTATATGATGACTGCAAGTTATTCTGTTTATAGAAGTATAGAAGATATGATAGCAAATTATAAAGTACGAGGTACGAATTCTCATCAATCTAAAGATATAATAATGGCATGCCTCGGAAATCATCACAAAAAATTTTTTTTCGGAAGTATCCGTCGTTACCTCAGGTCCGAATTAAATTTTTATGTAATCCACGAGCCATTTTAACAAGCTAGGCAAGAAATCTAAAAATATTTCAATTCACGGCAAACCATTTCATTCAATTGATAATTCCAGAATATAAACATAAAATATGGTACAAATAAAATTCTTCCAATAGTATTTGCATGAACAAGAAATTGAATCTAGAAGTTTACCAAAAATCTCTCCTTACAATAGAGCGCGAAGCCGAAGAAAGTTTTATCTCCTTTCTCATTGATGCATCACAAATTGGCATGTGGCTATCCATTGAACTCAATAGAGCGTTCAATTTTTCTTGAAAGTGACAAACGAAGTACTTTGTAATCAATTGTAAGAGAAAATAACTGGGGAAAAAAGAAATTGCATGTTGCAGAAAAAATCAGAGAAACCAATAAATATTGATTTCTCTGATTTTTTTAGAACTATTTGCAACATGCAATGCACAGATTACATTCATGTGACCTCAAATCTCGTTACCTTGCACTTGAAAACTGATGACTCGTGGTGTCGTACTTTATTTAGATGACATAACCCCAATACAGTCGTAGAAGTGAGATCACTTTAGGTAAACACTGATCTTCAAAACTTGGATGAGATATTGACATACATTTATCATCAAATTATTAACAAATTTCTATTTAGAGTCCTTTTAAAATGATATGTGGATGATTCCACGAAAAATGTTAACTTTGATGCCTTGAGCTGACATTCTCAACCGATGTGTGATAGGTCCAATCTATAAAAACGGGAACAAGATTATATCTTCCCTTGGGACTTACGATAATATTTTTGAATTACGATATTCGATGTTTTTCATATTCTAAAGACCGGTCTATATTACTCAAAAACGCGGTTTTTTGCTTGTGCATTTTTCAAAATCATCCTTTCAAGTCCGCATCACTATGTAACGGTAGATTTTGCATTTTTGTCATACACCATTCGAAAACTGACATCTGGAGAAGTAATCTCATGAACAAAGTGCGAGTTCTCACTTGAGTTTTTTGTGGTGTAACTAGCACAAACATTCTGCCCTGAAAAATCATGTCGCATTTTGTGGCACGCCAAAAACACTCTATCGAGCTCTTTAAGATGAGCGAAATACTTTTTCTTGGGTACCATTACGTTCTATTTGTATCAGGCTAAAAATTTTTGAAAATGTGTTACATTTCTTGGCATGGAAATCAGGAGGAGTCAAAATGTCGCATTTGCCGTGGCCTCGATGAAATCTAATATCGATCTAGCTTCAAAAAGGTAGGGATGTGCCAAATGGATAAATCTGACCCCCAAAGCTAATACTTATGGCGGAATAGCCCATGTATGATATGCAAGAATGAGTGAAAAGGTGGCCGCTTTTCTTTGTAACCCCTATACTCTTAATTTTTAACGTGTTATTACCTTCGTACTTATCATTTTTCCATTTTATGCATGACCAATAATGATAAACTTCATTACCAACGTGTGAGCCAGTATTTTTTGATCATGAACCTCTAACATCTCGCCAATAATCTACATACAATTTATATCATAATTTCAACTAATTCAGCTATTTCATCAATTTTAACAGGAGAGCAGTTGCTCAAAGATGCAGTAGTCCACCAATGAAAAATCTTATATCGTTAGGAGGTCAGCATCAAGGTGTTTACGGACTTCCAAATTGCGCATCATTACAACATTATCTGTGCAACCAATTGCGTAAACTACTTAATTACGCAGCTTATTCCAAGTATTATCATTGATTCATTTTATCTCGAATTATGTATTCTCAAAATTATTACTTACTAATTTCCACAATCGTTCTATATTCTATTTATAGGTACATTCAAGAAAAATTTGTTCAAGCTGAGTATTGGCATGACCCACTCAAAGAGTCAATTTACAAAAAAGGTAGCGTTTTCTTGGCTGACATCAATAATGAGCTTCATGTTAACGAGGTAAGTAATATCAATTTCTGAACCGAATTTAATTTGAATTTTTAACATTCTTATCGGCAAAATTTTTTATTATCCTTCAGTCATACAGAGAAAATTTGAAGAAATTAAAAAACTTTGTTATGGTAAAATTTGAAAAAGACTCAATGGTTGAACCAAGAATTTCCGAATGGTTTGGATTTTACAAACCTGGACAAGCAGTTGAAATTGAAACTCTGCACGAGTCGAATCTTTACAAAGAGGTATCCGTTCAAAACTCATAAATTATTCGACAGAGAAAGTATGTGATGAAAGAAAATATTATTTCATTTTTTCTACTATAGGATCGACTTGGACTGAAAGAAATGGATGCAGCTGGTAAACTACACTTTTTATCGGTCGATGGAAACCACTTACAGTTTACCGACGAATGGTTCACTAACAATATCATTGATAAGTTTTTGAGATAATGCTCAAATATCACTCATTTCATAGATATTTCAATATTTTTTCTGTGTAAATGTTCCTAAATGATCAAGTTCTGTAGTTAGTTTTCTAACTACCTGATAAGACTCTTTTATATATTATGCACATTTTTGTACAAGATACCATCGATCAAACGTCCTTTTCTACTGGAGAAAGAAGTATTTTTTAACGATATCTTCAATAAGATTTTAATTCTATTTCATGTAAGATTCTCATGCTAATAGCGTGTAACTGATTTTGATTGTTGAATAAAAAGGGGAATGAGAAAGAAAGAATTTCTTAGCAAATTTCTGGGCTGTAATGATAGAAGCTGCAAGATCTCGTTAACAATTTCATCAGAAATTTCTTCTAGTGGTTAAAATCTCATTTAAAACAGGATATCATATCTAATGAAATCCTTGGACAGATTTTTGGAGTTGTGCTGGGTTTGAAATTCATCAAAATTATATTTTGTCAAATCGAGTTTCCTGAGAATTTTCATCATTTTCCAATGTGATTTGTGATATTTATACTCAAATCAAACTTCATATCCTAATTCGATCAATTCTTTTTCTACTTTGAGCCTGTTAGGCCGGTTCCATTGTCCTTTATGCGTACCGACACATTGACACTTTTTCCGATGACACGCACCACCCAATAGAAAACCTTTTATTATGCAATATCGATCACAGCCATCATGATTAACGATATCTCCTGTTCTGGTTTCACAAGAACCCCTTGATACTGGAAATGACAAAATTGAATATAGATTACTTCATAAAGATCATCTGTCTCTTTCTGGAATCATGAGTTATCGTGTGAATATAGACTAGAATAATTATGGGTATCTCAAATTTCATGATATTTATTTTATCGTTAATTCGCTGTGAGATCGATAGTTAGTGACGATTTTAATTTTATAATGCATAACACGTGTTCCTGTCCCATAGATTCCTATGCACGTTCACAATCGAAAATTAAAGTGCAAGATTTTTTAAAATTGGTCAACTTTATTATTGTAGAACGATGGGTAACGCACGATACAACGTGTTGGACCCATTCTCGTCGTTAGAAATCAAATTTTTAACGTTCTTAAGGGTATATGTTTCTTGGATGAAATTTGTACATGTCATATTTACCTTGCCAAGGTGTTGGAGGTTCATAGAATAAAAAAGTTGGAGAATTGCTATTTTCGTTGAGAAAGAATTTCCACGAGGTGGCTCCACAAAAATGTAAAATTCTTTCATTGAATTATTACGTGAACGCCTCTATACAATAAGAAAGTGGTCGAAGTCACTCCCAGATTTCCAAAAAAAATGTTATCATATCCCATTAGAAACTGTTTTCCCCAATGATTCCGATGACGTCGTTGAAGACAAAAAGATCCTCGAGGAGATCCCGTTTGATATGATACAGGAATAATTTTCCCAAAAATTGATCACCAATGAGAATAATCGACAAAATACGTATAGATATAATCAAAAATTCGACATTGATTTATACCCTTCTTAAACCGGAATTGGTGAACAAGTAGAGTATTACACATGTGCGGCATCACAAGTGCATTGAGCTGATCTCTAATTTTGTAATTATACGGAGATAATTTCTGAAAATCCTACGAGTATAAATTATACATACAGGCATGTTTGCCGGTTTCGAAAAACTATAAAAGAGATATAACATGTGTATATTATCCTAGTTCACTGAAGCATTTTAAGGTTTCTAAAATTTAGCCACATAGTAGGAATTCTGTAACTCAGGATATATCTTCCTGGCAAAAATCGTTCGGACAGTGATCAAATGAATATCTTGAAAAATTTAAGTTTATTATTTCTTTTTTACAAGACTCACTCAGCTCTGGTTTGTAGTCCCATTCGATTTTTTGCACCGATAAAAATTTTGCAGAATTTTTTCAGCTTTTCTCGATAGTTGTGAATAAAGTCACTATAAATCCTTGAAATTGTTCGCTGTTCGATATATATTGAACAATGTGAAAGAATGATTTATTGCATGTTCCCTTATCCATCTTGAGAATTAAGTGCCTAATGAGTTGATCGAATAACAATTTGAGTACTCGCACACTTCATCAAGTTTGATAGTAATATCTCAAGGTTCAAAGAAGCGAAAAAAATCGTCAAACTTACCCGGTCTCAACTTCACTGCTAAAGAAAAAATAGTGAGTAATAAAAATGACAGAATTAGCAACACTAAGTGGATCCTCATGATGTACAGTTTAGGCGATATAAGTCTGGGAAGATCACATTTTATCATCCAAGTGTTGATACAATGTATACAAAATCTTGTAATGACTTCCCTCTCCAACTTTTTTTACCACAGCTGGTCAACTATTATGCTACTTCAAATAGCATTGTGAATAGGAAGTGAATTCATCAAAAATATTCAAAACTATTTGACTAATATTGATTTTCTTCTCGATTGAATTTGCATTCATAAAATTGAATGAATATACTCAGAAGAAATATTCAATCAGAGATTTCCTTTGACAGATTGGGCAAGAACTCATCCATGAAACTTTTTATTATTCGACATGAAAGGATTTATAATCCATTGATGTCGAATGATGAGAGAATTGATTCATCTCTCTCCTAAATTGATAAAAGGTAAATTTGCTTAATATGTCCCCCCCCCCCTCTTGGGCCGGTTTGCCAATAGTTTTGGCTCACTCAAATATTTTTTGATGCACCCTGATTATTTTTGTAAACATTTTTTTGGTAATCGATAGTTGTCAAAATTCGTGGCAAAGTCTACGGGTGCGTACATCCGAGAACTTGAGTGGAGGCAAATTAGGGAATAGGGGCAAATTAGGCACAGTTAGCTTAAAATTATTGCCAGACTCCTACTTGAATTGTTGGGCCCTGATTCAACAGAAAACGTCATACTCTAGTCAAAATCTGTCATTCGATTCAATTCTTTTGTACGAAGATGAAATTAGTTTTCTTGGTTTCCGTTAATTATCATCTTTATTGATTCCGTTATTTCAACAATTTCTAATTCATTATAATTTCATCGTGTACATCATTTAATACCTCTAACTGAAAATACGGATCGGCCATTCAAAGGCCGAACCGGTCTGTAATCGTGATCGTCTTCATTGTCCAATGGGAAACTTCGAAATGCTGCCAACTAGAAGAAAAGAGAATTCGATTTGGTAAAGCTTTATATCCTTTTCGTATTCCAGAAGATTCGAATCATCGAATGCGTTAGAAAATTTCTGCAAGACAAGGATCTTTGATGCAGAGTTCATGATTTTAAATGCATACCTCACGCGAATCAATGTTTCTGATTGATTTTGGCACGAGCCAAATCACAGATTCAGTACAGGGTGGTGTTGTCAGTGATCCCAAGTATGTATAATATCCCTTGCGGGTGAAATCCAGGTTGAAAAAAGTCAAAGGAAATGGACTGATCAGTTCACTTTCACCGGGACCAAAAGCTTGTTGAGGGGCGGTTGACCTCAAAAGTCTCCTTATGCCTTCATTGTTGTCACTATTTGAAGTTCCCTGTAACCAAACACAACGTATGGATATTTTTTGGGTTAGACGTATGAATACTTTGTGTACAATACTGACACAACTCAATTCAAGCAAATCTGCTTTTTTGATTATAGTAACTATTTAAATGAGATCAAGTTGGAGCAATTTTACAGGCGGAACAAAATCCCTGGTTTTGGAAAAATGAGCAAAAGAAAACAGGCACAGCGTATTTGTTATTTTCAATTAGCAACTCACGAAGAAAATGTATCCAAGAACAGCAATCCCATCGCCGTGTTTCAAAGCCTCGGTATAAGTTCCGTAAGATTTGCGGAAGTGCACAGCATGCATCTCCAGAGAAAATCTACAACAAAGTATCAATGTAGAAATAATCAATCCCGGTGATGAAATTTGGTAGGTACTGAGCGAGCTTAACAATTTTACTCGTGAGGGTTTTCTATATCAAGCAAATTTTTGGGGGCATGCTTCGAAGAATTTTATGGATGCCTTTCAGCTGAATGGATTACTTCAGATTACCTCAGATTGAGGAGAAAATTTCACTTACTGTCTTCCATCGATCGTGTGCTCACTCCCAACATTATTATTATTTCCCCAATGAAAATGAACCTCCTCAAATTCGTAAGTACCATTCAGAGGTCCACCGCTTATTGTGGGTACTTCCTGATTTGCCCAAGTCGTCGTTATCTCCACTGCAAAAAAATATTTTCATAATTCTGGTGAGAGAGGCAAATAGTTTTCCGTAATCAACGTCATTTTCAAGCAAGTCAATCATCGAATTGTCCAGAGACTTTGCCACTATCTTATTAGTAGATAATGATAATATACTTGCCAGTGTGACCGTTGTTAGTTACATTCATACTCCTTGGCGCCTTGCCATAGCCGTTGAATCTAATCGGTGGATATTCTTTAATCTGAGAATTTCGTGAATCGATGTTGATAGGGGATTGTCTTCGACCACCACAGGTTGGAAATTGTTTTGACCATTCTTGAGGTATTTTGTACGAAAATTTGGAGCTGGTTGTACTTTGTATGTAACTGTTGTCTATGTTGAGAGTGGAATAATGAATTAGTATCAAAAAGATAATACCGCCAAATTGGTTTATTTTGATACGATTCAGGTACTATCTGTTTTATTTGGCTCGGAATTTCAACATGCATTGACCAAACCCAACTCTATTAGTATGTCAATAGAAATCTCACAGTCCCTCCTTTCGATTGAAGGCCTGCAAAGTTCAGTTGGATGTCTGTGGCCGGCGGAACTATCAACAGTTGAAGATGAGTACTTAGGTTAGAGTGTAACTTTGAGACACTTACAAAATATCTCAATTTCACCCACCACCATGCGAGTGAATCAATTTTAATTGTTCCAAAATCTTTTTCTAAGCCGGCTGGAACATTTTATAACCTCATGAACCATCACTGCATTCAAGATCAGTCAAAATACGCTGCTAAATGAGATCAGCAGAATACTTACTCATATCTAAATGTGCATGTTTGAGTACTCGATTTCATTTTTTCGCCCAAATCAATTTTTTATTTTGGCAAAACCATGGGAAAAGCTTGGCAAAACCATGGGAAAGCCTGGCAAAACCACGAGAAAAGCCTGGAAAAACTGTGGGAAAATCCTGGGATAATCATGGGAACGACTAATTGATCAACGCCTATTACTTAAAATCCCATGATTTTCCCAGGATTTAAGCAGGATTTGGCCATGGCTGCGCAGCTGATGAGTTGACCATGGGAAAAGCCTGGGATTCAGACAGAAGCCATGATTTTCCCATGATCCTGCCATGATTTTCCTACGAAAGTTTTTCCATGGTTTTCCAGGGAATTTTGCCCACGCTGGTGGGTTGAACGACGATTTTGCTATTTGAAATCCTTGATTGTTCACTCGGATCAATAGCTTTATGAGACCATGACGAAGACTGGCTTTATTCCTTGAGAAATCTATTTCGTTCGAGTTAGCTAAAGAAATGACAGTGAAATCTCTCTTCAAAGATGTGAACGAAAATTACTCTCCACCTTGAATTCCAAATATCTTCAAAGGGCAAAATTGTCAACTGATTATACTTCGAATTTGATCTTCGAAATACACCTGTACACTTGAGGTTCCGCTGAATGGTGCAAAACAGTGTGTCAATTGACAGGTTGTTAGCCTTGAACTTTGGATGATTATTCAAAGATATCATTCTCCTTATTGAGAGACAAAAACGGGGAGATGATTCGTCGTCATTTTGCCAAGTTTCAGAGAGGATACACGTTATAGGAAGCGACTATGCATTCGAGTGAACTCATCTTGTGCCAGATCATGTTACAATAGAATGTAAGGATGTTTTAAAGAACTAAAAGAAAAACACTTGACAGATTTGGATTGATTTACTCACGTCGCGGTGGCCTAAAAAGATCGGAATATTTTGTAAGTGTGCCAAAGTTACTCGGTCGGGGTCTCCTTTTAGTACGCCTCTTTAACTGCTATAGCCTTCGCTAGAGACATCGGATTGAACTTTGCAGCCCGTAAATTGGAAGCTGAGGTTGTTGGCTTTCATTTGACTACTGAGTAGAATGAAATTGGTCTATATGTATATCAAAGTCACGAGCCATCAAAAAATAAAATCTATCAAGTTTGTAATTCACCCGATTTGACGGTACCTTAATAAGTTCTCATATCTATTACATCTTCCGAAATTGTTTGGTAACGATTCTAGCATATAACAAGAGTTTATGAGCACAGACCTGCATAGGTGTGAAAATGATCGTAATCAGGTTCTGGAGGTACCACTAGGAAATATGAGATCGGATCTTTGAAGAAAATACATGGCATGTGGTATCAGAATTCACAGAAGGAAAACGGAAATTATTAGTGCATAATGGAATATTAAGTTCATAAGAATTCTCCTCCCTGCATATGTCGTTGTAGGGCTTTGAGGTTGAATGGATCTATCAGCTGACGGACGTTCGACATGAAAACTCTTTTGTAAAGACTTAGCGCGTTCTTCGACTTACAAGGAGAGGTCACGGTCTGTGGGTCGTCGATTTGGCTGAAGCTCTGGGAATCATCTCCTTTTGACACCAAAAGATGATATCCAAAACGGCTTACTTGAATGCTAAAGCGTTTTTAGAGCTACAGCTACGGAGATTACTATTGTCAGTTCGTCTATAAATGCAAATTTTCACATGGGCCCACAGGGATTGGACATGGTTGTCGAGTTGCCTGTGAACAGGCGTAAAATGGCTACCGATTAGTATAGCTTTAGCATTGGTAGCAACCCTACTATAATACAAAAGCGCCAACCGTGCTTTTGTATTATTCGAGTCATTGTTCACTCCGTCTGAGACGGAACACTTATGCTTGAACCTGATTTACTCACTCTTGCATTTGAAGGGTGACTAATGTCCGGGAAGAGTAAAAGACGCATGCTAAATCCATATCCAACGGCAGTCATCTTTGGGGAATAAGCGCCTGTATGAGAGCAACCCGATAAGGATGTACAATCCATATGGGCAATGCTAATGTCATAGACTGTAGCTCCAAAACGCTTCAGCATTCAGGTAAGTGGTTTTGGATATCATCTTTCGGTGTCAAAAGGAGATGATTCCCAGAGTTTCAGCCAAATCCATGACCCACAGACCATGACCTCTCTTGGTTAGTTTGCCATAACAAGATATGAATGAACATCTCAGGAATAGTCAGGATGCATGTACACATATCTTTAAGTATTATTAACTGCATCATAGAAGTTGAACAAAATCAAAAATCTATCAGATCTCGAGGACTATGAAAGATGCCATGGAATAACTTTGGAGGGTCCACATTGAATGTTGGTTGTAATGTGTAAAAAAATTTGTGACACGAGAATCTTCGCATTTGGCGAGTTTTTTGTCAGAATCGTCAAAGAAAATTCCTTAACACGCGCTCACTGTGACGGACGTTTTTTTTTTAATTTTCATTTGGTCACGATCTCAACCTTTACACTTCGATTGATGCAACTATACAGGGGTGAATTCTTTTCTAACCTATTATTTATGCCCTCAGCAAACTAAACCAACGAGAGAATTTGCCATTGAGCCTATCCCTTGAGCAAACATGGAAAAATCGAGTTGTGGAAAATTGTGGGCCCCACCGGTGGGATCCATTGCAGTCCTATAATTCGACAATCGTGATTGACAAAAGGGTTTATCATCAATAATCTTAGATGTATGTTGAAAACAATAATAGACCTAGCAATTGAGAAATCAACTCAGAATGTCCAGTCAGTGCCCAGTTAACAAGAAGCGTCAGTACGCTGACCATCAGGCCCTAAGCAGCTGATACTGGTCAGAGCTCCGTCTCGAGTGGGCTATTTACACTGATTTGTTACGATATGATGAATAATACCTGATCAAACATCTGCTCAGTCTTTCTTGAAATGTGATCTTGAAAATGCAAAAATGAATTGTGCCAGAATTAGCAAGATCATTATTTCTCGAAAAATTGCTCGGTCACTGAAGAACGAACGCGATGGTGGGGTGCACAGGGAAACATGACTTCAATCTAGAAATGATTTCATCAAAGAGTATGTTCAATTCTGGGATCCATTAGGATCCATTCCCTTCATCACTTTTTCACCTATCAAAAACAAGACCGTGAATGCAACTGAAATCTCAAAAATCACTGGGATTTCGATAATATTCCGCTTTAAATTTGACTTATGCTTGTCTGTGACACCGTGAATCACACGATCAGTCTTAGGTATAGCAAAATAACCATAGGTAGTGTTAAGGAAAGAAAGAAAAAAGAAAACAATAGGTAGTGGTCGCCTGCATTTAAAAGTCTCCGTGAACTAACCATATTGAGGTATATCGTCAAGGTAATTCCAGTAATCCTGATGGATGAATCCAGTGACAGCATCTGTGAATGAGAATGATTCATAATAACTTTTTGATTTGTGATCTAGAGTGACTCTCTTATGTTGTTCAAATAAAAACTTGAAAATTCTCAATTTTTTACCCACTTCATTCTTCGAAACAAGTACATTTCCGTAAGATTAACTTTTGGCGATGGGTATACTACCTGCAGACACGTGTTTCTACCAACTTTAAACTCTCTATATCAAGATGAATAAACGTCGTTTATAAAAGGTGAGACTGAGAACTTTCATGCAATATTCTCATGTAAATCCATTTTAATGAATTGTTGCAGCAACTATGGATCCTTTCGTTTTCGGTAACTTCTTCTGACGGCTTTTGAATGCAACCGAAACCTTATTCAAGGTAAGATATTGGATGCACTCCATGAGGAGCATTCAATCTTGATCTGTCTCTAGCCATCAAAAAATTACTCATGGTTTGCTAAAAATATTGAACAGATCTTAAACTTTTCAAAATCCTAGCATACAGCCATACCTTGGAAGTTGAGTTCTTGAGATATATTCCAAAATCTTAGTCATGGGGAATCTTTTCCAACCAAATTTCTGAATTCTCTAAAATCAGAGATATAGTTTCACAAAGAGATGATCTTGATCCATCAGATGTTGTGGTATGAACCGAATGGTAAATAGTAATCATTCCCCATTGTGGCATATAATGAAAATCATTTTTCGCTTAGATACGCGAAGTGCCGCGTGAATACGAAGCCTCATTCAATCTGGTTTTCTCAAAGAATATTCTCAACATTACAACCACACCATGGATTCTCAGTTCTAAGACTCGATTCATTTTCGTCCCATGTGAGTATTAAATATCTCAACCAACCAAAATAAGGATGACCCTTCTTCATGAAAGCCCAGAAAACTCATTTATCACGATACGAAGTGTTGAAAGCTAGAAAGCATCTTCTGTGAGATGGTTTTTTATAATTCCACTTCAAATCACTTCGACGCTCTGGAATTATCCCAATCTCAGATACGACGCATAGAACTTACCCAGAAGTAATGCTGCAGGAATAAAAAAAGCGATGAACACTCGACTCATTTTGAAACTAAATTCCGTATTCCCGAATCACGAAAAACTAACTCGTTCTTGTGGCCTCTCTGAACTGCAGCTTTGAGTTCATTTTCTGTCCTTTTGAAGCCTTTACAATTGCTTTTACATTACATTCTGTATGAAAAACATGATTTATGAAGATATCGAGTTGATCGAACTTGCAATGAGAAACAACAACATGACGGCTTGAGTTTACACATTTTTGTGAATCTCATTTGTGTCAACTAATTTCCAAGTCTCTGCTAGTAGAAATAATCATCTATTCTGTATCCGTTGAAATATTATCTTTGCGAATCACTAGAAGTTGACATTGGCTAGATATCGGTGAACTTTGACAGACTTGTAATCTAAAAATTGAGTACTTAAGCCATGTCATATGACATTAGAAGAATTCTTGTATACCATATTTCGTGCACTTGTGCCAAAATACTACATATTTGTGTTTGTTTATGATGATTCTGGCTCACATGATACTTTGAGTCCATCTTATTGATAATAATAACATCTGTGGTGCAGCAGTTGTTTCAATAACGTTTGTTTTTATTTTTGCAAAGCAATGAAATATTCTTTTCGATACACTGTGCGTAAAAGTGTACTTTGCGCACAGTTTGTCGACTTTTACTCACAGTTTATCGAAAAGTATAGTTCGATACACGGCCGTAAAACCTATTATTCGCATCCTCGTGATGATTCCGACCCTCGCCTGCGGCTCGGGCCGGAAACCCATCACTCGGACTCGAATAAAACGTTTTACGCCCTTGTATCGAAATGTACTATTTTGTTATTCTGTGCGCAAAAATGGCCATTTAGACGCAAGTGTGCGTGTGCAAATAGCGAATTTGCACATTATTCCGACACAACTGTGTGCAAATATTTTTTCACGCAGTGCGCAAATGAGGCATCAGTGCGCAAATACTCGTTTGCGCACTGCGTAAACGAAGAACAGTGTGCAAATGAGGCATTTGCGCACTGTGCAAATTTTGTTCGCGCACTGGACTTGAGTTGTTTTCTGATCACTCTATACCATCATCTATCTATATATCATCATCATACATAATTGTGAAGAATATCTAACTTCGATCTTTCGAGCACCAGCGACAGTTTTGAGCAACGTGGTAACATACTATATGGGCGATAGAGTTTTTTCTGATACATTTCTCAGAATTTTTTGTCAGTCGGGGGGCTCCGCCCCCCGAACCCCCCGGCGGGGGCTCCGCCCCTTGCACCCCCGAAAAAAATTAGTTCTGTAATTCTAAAATCTCGCGCATGCGCAGAAAATTGAGGTTTTCTGTCATTGGAATCGAAAAAATGCCCAGAAAACAGCTTGAAATACAAAAATGCTGAGTGAAAATATTGTATTCGTGGAGAACACAACTCTTTACATGAAAATATGTACTTTCAAATCTTCCAAAAAAAAATAGCTTTTTGAGAAAAAAAAATAAAAGATGATTTTCACGGAATCATCCATATATAATCGAGGTTCTATGGGAACCAGAACTCCAAAGTGGTTTTTGATAGGCTTTTTGCTCGCCTTTTAGATGCGCTGAACCGCGTCCCTCTATCTGCCGTAATTTTTGAGCTGTAACGATTTGTGTGTGAAAGAGTTACGGAAATTTTGCTAAAAAAAGTTGAAAACATAATTTTGATTTGTGTATCAGGGTCCGAAAAAAATTTTGTAATTTTTTTTATGGTGAAGGAAGTTCATTTTCCAACCTATAGAATCGAAAAAGTTCACTTAGAAAGAAATCTGAGACCCAACTGTCGACCATATATCGTTTCCTCGTGGAATTACTCTTAGGTTATGTCGGTTGATTCCACTCGATCATCCAGTGATTTTATTTTAATGACTCAATCGATCGGGTGACCAAAAATGACTCGAACGGCGAGTCATTTCTCTCAATTCTCACTCGAATGTGAGTCAATTGGTTAGTTACTTGCGATTCAAGTGATGAAAATCACTCGAATACTTTTAGAGAGCCTGTACGAATTTTTCCCAAAGTGTTTTAAGGGTTCGTACAAACAGGCGCACATTATTTCAAAGTTTCCACGGAACTACTAATATGCATCCAATATGTTGTACGCAAATTTCATATATATGATACATATACACTGCACGTCAACGCAAATGTATTGAGCAGACCGCGGCAAAACTATTTATATTGCTATAGGGAGCCCTGGAAAGCGCTCGGTAAACTAACACAACATTACTATTCCTATTCCCCCCTCTCTCTCTCTCTTTCTCTCTCTCTCTCTCTCTCTCTCTCTCTCTCTCTCTCATTTATACACCTACTTAAACGGGCTGTTGCTTGAATTGTGATAATTGTGAACTAATTAATTTTTGCCTGAGCAGTAAATAAGTACTATTAATCATAAAAATGTTTTTCTTTTTCGTTTCTCTCACGTCAACTTAATATTGTTATTATTACAGTAACCAAAACTTACTCTGATGATGCTCGCTAAAATAATATGATCAGTAAGAAAATCTTGAAGAAGTTGTCACATGTAATTAACCTCCTGCATATTGAATTATCTCTGTACGACTTGAACTTATTCCTCAAAATTATTTATTTGATCATGCTGTAATCTATATCTGTGTGTATCGTTTCAGGGCTATATAGGGTTTTACCCCATAGCCCCAATAAAGTCTTCAATCAATCAATCAATCAATCAATCTCTCGGATCATTCAGAGGTTCACAATTTGAGACAGCAAGAATGTATGTATGGGTACCCTCAATGATTCATTCGGTTATTATCTCATAAGTTTTGCCAAAACACTCATGTGCATGAAATCAGATACAGACGATTTTAATTTGAGACTCTCTTTGTGGGTCAGTTCCTTTCAGATGCATGTATAATAACGGTACGTGAATTCGCGAACTTTGTGAACTTCCTCAAGGATCAACTAAAATAGACTTTGTGGAGTATGATTGAAGAGTTATGATATCAAATCCGCGGGACAGCATTGCATACCCACCTTTTCTTTCTGCTTTAGCTTTCATTTATTCATTCATTCATTCAAATTTGATGCCATTTCCATTAGGAAATTATCGATCACGATTTGACCATCCAATTACTTGTCAATGCAAGAACTTATGTAGCTCACATCACGAAGGAGAATTGCCTACCCATAGAGTTCAAAAAACCAACTCCTTTGGCCATCTATGACATCCTAAATGCTCCCATCGTGAAGTGTAATTTCTCATTACTTTGACCTCACAATCTAGGTACGTTATAAAACTGTGAACAGTCCTAAAGTGCCATTTTTCAAATTACGTAATCATCACTACGTGATAATTACGTAGCAGGAGACACCGTCATTCAAGGTAGGTTGAATCAGACCAGCTGCGCTCACGGAGTCCGTCACATACTTGTCCCGTTCCTATCACGTGCTGGCAACTACTGCCTCATGGTACCCCGTGACCCGCTCTTAGAGTCCGTCACGTACTCGATCCGTACTTGGCACATACACGAATTTACTGCCATGCGGCTCGCTGAGCGAGGGCTCCAGAATCCGTCACGTACTTGTTCAGTGCCCGTCACGTACTTGTTCAGTACCCGTCACATACTGGCAACTACTGTTGGGTACATTTGGAGCGCCTCTCCAAAATCCTTCACATACCCATTCCGTACTGTGTAGGTAGCAGGAACTACTATTGCGAGTATTGACAGGTACGAGCAAGTACATACAGTTATAAGCCAAGTATCTACAGTATGGAATATTAGCTATTTCCCCCTTGATCCGCGCCCAATGCTCTCTTGGTTTTTCCTCACGTGCTCGAAATATTAATGGAATTTCTATATTTTTCTTTGACAGTATTAAAGCCCCGAAGTTGATGGTTTGATTCATGTACAATTAAGCTTGAATACGAGTCTCCCAAGCTGTTTAATTAATGTGTATATTATTGGGTGCTCATTGGCCACCTGCGCTCCGGTTTATGAGACGGATACGGGAGTGTCTCATCTTTCAAGAGCAGTACAGCGCATTGTACCAGTTAAGAGACACCCTTTTATATCGATTAGAACTCAATTACAACAATTTTTTAATTCAGAAATATGTTCAACAATGGAAGAAGAAGGTCCTCGCGGAATTTCAGATGATGATTTGAAATTCCCGCGAGCGATAAAGTCACGATCGATCATATTGATCAAGTACGAAAATAATTCTAATTAATGGATTTGTAAATCATCATAGTAAACCCCAAGTTGATACATAAAATCATCATAAGGCACACATGTACTGAATAATTATTTTTGTTTTGTCATTACGAGCAAGCTGACGATATAAAAGTGGAATTACCGATTAGGCGTAAGGTAGCTTTAGACTCAGCTTGAATTTTTTTGGGAGGCGACGACACTGTCGCACCTGCACAAGAGTACGACCAGACCTAGGATCCCCGCCGCGGCAGTAATTCGAAATCCAGCCTCTCGTCGGGATGCCACGACGAAATGGCCAGCACAGCAAAAATTCCTACGATCTCGGGGTGCCTGGGCCGTCCCTCGTTCTTGTCGTTGGGACGGTGGCAAGAACCAAAATTCTTCCCGGCGCGCAGTCTACACGGTCGTTGCGTCAAGGACAACTCTGGACACACCGCCAGCTTACCGAACCCGCTCCGAATGATCTTTCCTCCGCATCAGCTGGAGAATATACTTAAAAGTAAGAAAAAATCATTCACTTTCGATATTTTTGGTATCAACCCTAGTTGGGAGCCCTTTCAGAGTTCCTCCATAGAGGAGCACGAAGATTTGTCTTCCAAGTTTTATCGTTCTTTCATACAGGAGCACGGAATTTCGCCTTCCAATTTGTAGCGTTCCTTTATACAGTGGCACGAATATCCGCCTCCCAAGTTTCATCGTTCCTTTATACAGGAGCATGAAATTTTTCCTCTCAAGTTTTATCGTTCCTTCATACAGGAGCACGAATATTTGCCTTCCAAGTTTTATCTTTCCTTTATATAGAAGCAAGAAATTTTGTATTTCGATTTTTAGAGCTCCTCTATACGGGAGCACGAAGATTTGCCTTTCAAAATTTTATCGTTCTTTCAACAGACGTTTAGTATTTGATTAATCTTATCGTTCCTTTTTACAGGAGCAGAAATATTGGTTTTTATATACCGGATCCCTGGCTTTCGTCTCAACCCCGGTTGCTCCCATGGGCGCGGGGCAGGGATACGCCCCGCCAGCGCGTCGGTTCGGAGGAGGGCCACCGCACTAACCCACAATAGGCTCAGTAATAACCCGCCCCTTCCCACCGACTACCGAATTACGGCCTCGGCCTCTACCACAAGGCCAAACCCACCCCTCGGTAAGGGGTTTGGGACTCTTCTAGGCTTCTTTGGAGCCCTTCGGGTTGCTGAATGAGTCGTTTAGGCTCGCATCGTTATCGTTATTGGGGACGATTCCAATGCGAGTATAGACTCACCCATTTCCGAATGCCGAATGGAGATGTGCGGTCTCCACGCTCCGGCGGGAGCTGACTGGGGCCGGGAGCTCGTATCAGACTCTAGGGCTGAGACACCGAGGTTTGTACCTCCAAAAGAACGTTTGTGGCGCCATCTTGCGGTCAGATTGGTTTATTGTAAATACAAAATCAACGAAACAACGCAAGACGGAATGCGATGTTTACCCACGTGCGGATAATTTTTCTGCAGACCTAGGAAAAAGTTTCATCAAGATCAGAGCAAAATTGAGCTAATAAAGTTGTGGCGAAATTTTTCAAAACAGTGAGATACTTTGCCACAACTTTATAAGCTCAATTTTGCACTGAACTTGATGAAACTTTTTTCTAAATCTGCAGAAAAATTACCCGCACGTGGGTAAACACCGCACTCCGTTTTGCGTTGTTTGGTTGATTTTATATTCACAATAAACCAATCTGACCGCAAGATGGCGCCACAATCATTGTTCTGGAGGTACAGAGCGCCCTTAAGGTGGCCATGTATCGGCCAGAGTGTATAGTATTTGTATTCTCCATAATAACAAAACACTTGTACGCGAAGTCGATCCATGGCACCCTGTTGTGTATCTTACTGGATGAGAAGACTATGGAGTTAGGCACCACTCACGAGATGACACTTCACTCGAAATTCATGTGAAAATTGATGAAAAAGACCAAGAGACTTTGGACAAGGTCTATTCTAAAGGCGAGTACCCGATAGCTTCTCTCATGAAGATGCCGTGCATCGGCTTTGCATATAATAAGTGTTCTGTTATTATGCAAAACACGAATAATATGCTTCGCTAAGCTCTAAAATAAAATTACTCAGACAGGCATCTGCATTCATTCAAGCAAGAAAAATTGAAAACCGGCTGTAAGTATCGCACGAGGGAGTTCGTAAAGATTTTGGGTAAGGAGAAGGGCTGTGAAATCCATCGCTCGGTCGATTACTCGATCAATCGAGACTTTCAAGAGTTAATTTTGAAAAAAACAGCGTGATAAAAATTTTCGATCTTTGTCGGAAAATGATCCAGAAATCAGATTGAAAAAGATCCTCCAAGAACCTTGGAGAAGCAAAGACTTTCCAACGAAACTCAGTTCAAGACCACCGTGCAAAGTGAAGATATTTAAAACGAGCTCACGTAGAAAAATCAATCCAGAGGTTTCCGAGATTCAACGCCGGAAGAAAATCAGAAAAGTACCCGAGACTGTCCCGGCCCATGCAATGCTTAAGGATAGGACAGTGGCGGGCGAGGTGGGGGGGGGTGCTATGCTAAAACATAGGTTAGGCGGTGCCAGCCTTGGGGACTTTTTTTCATTTACCTTCGGCGGTGTTTCTCTGAGACCTCCGAATCGATTTTGATCTATGTATGTGGGCTCATTTAGAATGATCCCCATCCCGATAATCGAGTACACCGCGTAGAACTTCGATAGCTAGTGTGAAGACAGAAAAAATTGCCTTTGCCAACCGCAAACTTGACGTTTTCCAAAACTTTGACACCCGATTTCTAGCGATCCGGGAAACGGATTAGGATTGGGCGGGTCAGTGTTCACTAGAAAACTATTTTAGAAGTAAAAGCAGATTTTGACGCCGGACTGTGTTATTGTGAGAGCAGGTAACTTATACAACGTTTTTGACCCATTCTTGTCATTAGAAATCAGATTCGCAACATCCTCAGTGGTATTATGTGGATTTTCGTTGACTAAAATCTGTGCAAAATCTCAAATCTGCCTCACCACGCTGTTGGAGGTTTATACCTAGATAGGGGAGTTCAATGCGAAAAGTACCCTATCCATCGGACTTACAAAATGCTGTTTCCGATGAGAAAGATTTTCCACGAGGAGATTGCACAATACCGTGGAATGATCAATCATGTCGACGACTCCACAGTGATAGAATGGGATGAATCATAAGCAGATCAGTCGAAATAGAATTATTGAAAGACATCTACTTAAATTGTTGAGTCCTGATTCAATGGAGGAACTCATACTCTAGTTACGATTTGTCGTTCGATTTAATTCATTTATACGAAGATGAAATCAGTCGTCTTGGTTTCCATTAATTCTCATCTTTATTGATTTCGCTATTGAGTAATTCCAAGCGAAATACAGATCTACGAAAAAGGGTCATGTCTCCGATTGTTTTTTTTTTGGTTTTTCCATTTGATTCTATGGTACAAAACATGAACCTTTCATCATCCATGGGACCTCATAAAAATTTTCCAGGTATGTGAGGTAGATATTAATTTATCCTTTTCAACCATCTTCAGCAACTAAATGTGGTTTTTTTTCCAATAAAATCCCAATTTCTCGAATCCGCTTAGAAATAAAGACATGCAGTTTACGGCATTGAAAGGTCTTGAGAGACCCCTCAAAATCAATTTTGTGAAATTGATTTTGAGGTTATGGTCGGCTTCAGTGGGTGAGAGAATGAAAAATACAAAAATATTAATTTCTTGAGAAGCCATTCTTTTATTCCTTGAAAATTTGATATTTGATGTAAAATTTCGTGTTCTTCCAAAAACAAGTAGTCCCGAACATTTTTTTTTGCGTCCTAAGTCCTGTTCTTGCTATTTTCTGTAAATCTATAGTTCTAGGCGATTGAAAATTGTCTCTTTTCTGCGCATACGCAGGAATTTGGATTCCTGAAACCAATTTCATTGAAAAGCCAAGAAAATTTCCTTCAAAATGACCAATTGGCGAAGTCAATTACATGCATTTGAACCAGGGCTACAACGTCCAGAAGATTACTGGATCTCAGGAGTTATGTCGGGGTCATGGTGGGAAGGCGATAGTCGGGAGTACCGGAGGGAGTGAGAGGAAATCCGCGCAGGATGGCGTACGCCTATGCACCCAAGCTGAGGGTTCATCTTCCGTACGTTGCAGCTCCGGTCCCAATTGATGAAAAAGTGGTTATCTTGAAGGAAATGTTCTTGGCTTCCCAATGGAATTGGTAATAAGAATCCAAATTCCTGCGCGTGCGCAGAAAACAGACGAGTTTCGATCGCCTATAGAATAGGTTTGCAGAAAATAGCAAAAACAGATCTTAGGATGCAAAAAAATGTTTGGGACTACTTCTTCTGAAAGAATAAAATTGTTTTACACCAAATCTCAGGACCCCGCACAAAACCAATGGGAACTGGCTTAAGGCCAATTTTGATGGAACTTGGCAGTGTTGTGGATCATTCTATGCTGATCAACTTTGTCAATGGGCACGAAGAGCGCCTATGGCTCATTTTTGAGATACTTTAATGGAAAGTACGCAATTAGTTGAGGTTACGTGTAAGCTTTGTTGTCACTTATTATTGATTTTTTTTTTTTTTCACAAAAGCTATTCACATTCCTCGAACGTATTCGAGCTCTTATATTAGCCAGTAAAGTTCAGTCAGGGCAGAAAATCCGACGAGTTACTTGGTTCATATTGAAATCATGAAGAACTGATTACAGTTTTTGAAATATCTTCATCTCCTCTTAGAAATGGTCCGTTTCTTAATTGCATGACCTAGTGTTGGGCACATCTCAAACAGATACGAGCCATATGTGAATGGTCAGTAGCTACTGTAATTGCGTACAACATTACTGATTATAAGCCTCGTGATGAGTAGTACATGTATCTCGAAAGCGTGGGTGGAGGAAGCTGGGGATGGCTTCAGCGTAAAAAATCTGTTTCACGAAGCATAGTGCTGGGTATCTTTCTACTCGGGGGTTTTCGAGGTCGCTGAGCTCGAATATGTTATCGTCCAGCCTCTATCTCAAGATGCGGAGGCTGTGTGGGCGGACCATGCGGGGGAGGGGGGCCGCGATATGAAATACTCACTGCAGCTCCCCTCCCCCGCATGGTCCGCCCACGCAGCCTCCGCATCGCGGGATAGAGGCTGGACGATAACATATTCGAGCTCACTGACCTCAAAAGCCCCCGAATAGACGATCCCCCGTGCAGCGATATCGATTTTTCACTGCAGCCCCCTCCCCCGCATGGTCCGCCCACGCAACCTCCGCATCTTGAGATAGAGGCTGGACGATAACATATTCGAGCTCAGTGATCTCGAAAACCCCCGAGTAGAAAGATACCCAGCACTATGCTTCGTGAAACAGATTTTTTACGATGAAGCCATCCCCAGCTTCCTCCACCCACGCTTTCGAGATACATGTACTACTCATCACAAGGCTTATAATCAGTAATGTTGTACGCAATTACAGTAGTTACTGACCATTCACATATGGCTCGTATCTGTTTGAGATGTGCCCAACACAGGGTCATGCAATTAAGAAACGGACCATTTCTAAGAGGAGATGAAGATATTTCAAAAACTGTAATCAGTTCTTCATGATTTCAATATAAACCAAGTAACTCGTCGGATTCTCTGCCCTGACTGAACTTTACTGGCTAATATAAGAGCTCGAATACGTTCGAGGAATGTGAATAGCCTTTTGTGAAAAAAAAATCAATAATAAGTGACAACAAAGCTTACACGTAACCTCAACTAATTGCGTACTTCCCATTAAAATATCTCAAAAATAAGCCATATGCGCTCTTCGTGCCCATTGACAAAGTTGATCAGCATAAAATGATCTACAACACTGCCAAGTTTCATCAAAATTGGCCTTAAGCCACTTCCCACTGGTTTTGTGCGGGGTCCTTTCAAGGAATAAGAAGAATGGCCTTTTGAAAAATCAATATTTTTGTATTTTTCATTCTCTTGCCCACTGAAGCCGACCATAACCTCGAAATCAATTTTACAAGATTGATTTTGATAGGTTTCTTTGAAGACCTTCCGAATGCCGCTAACCGCATCCTCGTATCTCTCATGTGATTTGAGAAATATGAATTTTATTGAAAAAAAGATCCAAATTTTGTTGTTGGAGATGATTGAAGAGGATAAATTAATATCAGTCCCACATACCTGGAATATTTTTATAGGGTCTCGTGGGTGATGGAAAGTTCGTGTTTTGTACCATACAAGCGAATGGAAAAATCAAAAAAACAATCGGAGACATGACCCTTTTTCGTAGGTCTATTTCGCGTGGAATTACTCTATTTCAATACCTACATGAAACTTCTAATTCATTATCATCTCATCGTGTACATCATTTAAAGCCTCCAACTGAAAATATGGGTCGGCCATTCAAAGGCTGAATCGGTCTGTAATTATGATCGTCTCCATTTTCCAATGGGAATCTTCGAAATGCTGCCAACTAGAAAAAAATTAATTCAATGTGGGAAAATTATATCTCATCTTCGTATTCCGCAAAATTGTGAACATCGAACGCGTTAGAATATTCCTGCGAGACAAGGATTTTTGATGCAGAATTCCTGATTTTGAATGCATACCTCACGCGAATCAATGTTTCTGATTGATTTTGGTACGAGCCAAATCACAGACTCAGTACAGGGTGGTGTTGTCAGTGATCCCAAGTATGTATAGTATCCCTTGCGGGTGATATCCAGGTTGAAAAAAGTCAAAGGAAATGGACTGATCAGTTTACTTTCACCGGGACCAAAAGCTTGTTGAGGGGCGGTTGACCTCAAAAGTCTTCTTATGCCTTCATTGTTGTCACTATTTGAAGTTCCCTGTAACCAAACACAACGTATGGATATTTTTTGGGTTAGAGTATGAATACTTTGTGTGTACAATGCTGACATAGCTCAATTCAAGCGGATCTGCTTTTGGACTATGTAATTTTTTCAAATCAGAACAAGTTGAAGCAATTTTACATGCAAAACAAAATCCCTGGTTTTGAAAAAACAAGGAAGAGGAAACAGGCTGCAGTATATTTGTCATTTTCAATTGTCGACTCACAGAAAGAATGTATCCAAGAACAGCAATCCCATCGCCGTGTTTTAAAGCCTCGGTAAAAGTTCCATAAGATTTGCGGAAGTGTACGACATGCATCTCCAGGGAAAATCTACAACGAAGTGCAAATTAATGTAGAAAGAATCAGTCTCGATGATCAGATTATGTGAGTGCATCTCAAGCTTGGAAATTCTACTTAATAACGTTTTTTATACCAAAGAAGATGTTGGAGTTATGTATGTATGTATGTATGAACTTTATTTTACCTTGGGGTAGAACCCCAAGATGAAATAATGATGAATGAAGATGAATAAAGATGAATAAAGATGATGATTATGTGTCAAAGAGTGTCATGAATGGAACCTCAAAATGCATTCAAGCTAAATGGATTACTGCCGATTAATTCAGAGGTAAGAGAAAATTTCACTTACTGTCTTCCATTAATCGTGTGCTCACTCCCAACATGATTATTATTTCCCCAATGAAAGTGAACCTCCTCAAATTCGTAAGGACCATTCAGAGGTCCACCGCTTATTGTTGGTACTTCCTGATTTGCCCAAGTCGTCGTTATTTCCACTGTAAAAATCCATTTTCATCATTTTGACGAGAGAGGCAGATGGTTTTTCGTAATCAACGTCATTTTCAAGCAAGTCAATCATCGAATTGTCCAGGGACTTTGCCACTGTCTTATTAGTGGATAATGATAATATACTTGCCAGTGTGACCGTCGTTAGTTACATTCATGCTCCTAGGCGCCTTGCCATAGCCGTTGAATCTAATCGGTGGGTATTCTTTAATCTGAGAATTCCGTGAATCGATGTTGATAGGGGATTGTCTTCGACCACCACAGGTTGGAAATTGTTTCGACCATTCTTGAGGTGATTTGTACGAAAATTGCGAACTGGCCGTACCGTGTATGTGACTGTTGTCTATTTCCATGGTGGAAGTGATAGAGTAAAAGGATCGTAATCAATAATTTTATCAATTTGTGAAGAAGACAATCGCTGAATTTCAAGAAGCTTGGGCGAGTAAGTTGAGATAGGGTTCATTATGAATCTATGAAAATAAGAATTTTTGTAAGATGTAATATTTTACCATACAAATTCTTGATTAAGTGTTCATTCCGAAATTATAAAAGTAATTATTAAAGTCCCAAATACCTGGTAGGAATTTGTCTAATCGTATTCGACTAAGGCTAAAATATGGCTGAAAAAATCTAAACGTCAAATGTTTGAATTTTCCTGACCACCAGAATTTTTGTCTAATCATTGGCCAAAAATTAGCTAAAAATGAGAATGGCTGAAATATAGAAATCAAAGTGTTACACTTCAAATTAAAGAATAGCCAATTTGGTTACCCATAGGTTAACTCAAGTTGGAGTTGACTGGCCATTTTTTAGCCAAAAATTTCATTGAACTTCTACCAGGGTACCACGATTCTGTTACTTGAGAATGACACTGGGTATCAATTTTTTATTCGGATCAGCAGCCTCATACACACATCATGAGAATGAATGAATCCCAATCCACACGGTTTTGTTTGGTTTTGATTTACTTCACGAATTGAAGTGAAAATTAAGTTCGAGAGTGTGAACGCAGATTTTTACTGCCTCTTCTAAACTTCGAAAATTTTATTCAACTTTTTCGTCAACGGGCTGAATTGTACACTTTTGACACAACAGCGAACGCTTTCATGTGAACCAAATCCTCGAATTTGAATACTCCAAACTTTTGATGATATAATATCAAAGAGGGGAGGTTGACTCACCTGAGATTGGTTTAACTATTGAGAAAATAGTAAAAAACAATCCGCAGACAAAGACTCCTACAGCGACTCTCATATTTGCGCTTTCTGAGGAGGAAAAATGCTGTTACTCTTTTCCTGTCTCGAATTTTTCGCACTACGTTCAGAGAGTACTGCGTTCAATGCCAGATTCTTGAACTTATATCCAATGTTAAGTGGAGGAAACTTTGAAGCTGAATTCACCATTCTCATGTGGGGTCATTATGTACTAAAATGAGTATTTGGCGATAAACTTACTTTGTTATGGTAATTTTTGTCATAAAAGTTGTTCTCTTTCTTTATTGATATTAATTATCTCATAAAAAAGCTAATCTACCAGAGGACTATCACAAGAAATGGCTCGGTGTACGAATTTCATTTTGTTATAAATGTTGATGTAACACCGAGAATGTTCTAAAATCATGTTGAATGAATCGCAATGCTACGAAGTTAAAGAAAGCCATGTGTAAACTACAGCGTCTGCTCACTAAGAACATTTATACTTTCGTGAAGTGTTGGTATTGAGTGCGATTCCGGCAGAATTCAACTATTTTATTATTCAAGTAATAACTAAATATTATTCACAAATTTGTAACTCGAACTTTACACCACAGCACCGTGTGGCGTGGCATTTTTATGAAAAATCGTGATACAACTAGAGCATATTGACTCGAGTTGGAAATTCTGATTATTTATCACAATTAGCATGATTCTTCACTGTGAGTAAAATAATTAAGATTATCATCGTGAAACATTAATCGATCAAGTTGTAAGTTGAAGGAAAAAGACATGTAAATGAGAAAGATCTATCAATTCTGCAAATTTCACAATTTTGGTTGTGTTCTCTTGTCCCTCAAAAAGTAGATTTCTATGATCGATTGCCGACGTTCGGAAAATATGTAGGAGGTTCTGTCACGGTGTATGAAGCGTGAAGAAATTTTTTCCCGAAAAAAGAAATATCAATTTTTCAGCGAGTTCTCGAGAACAGCCCAAAAAAGTTGCCTTCTGCTCCGACGTTCCTATCCTTCGCGTGTTATGAGCTCGAATTTTCAACATCGAATACTCGAAAACAAAATGGACAGGCTTCTTGAAATTTCAGCAGAAGGTGTATTATGGATAGTTGAACCACCACACAAGTCCCCAGAAGATTCTCTAAATTTCAAAATAAACCCGGAGACATACCTTGAGGTTCTCAATTTTTTTTGGCGTGAATACATCCATCTACCCGTGATGGATAGGCATGTAATCAGAGGATTGTATCTCATGAAAGCATTCAACAAATCCTATGACTTCTCTCACTTTTACCTATAATGTATCTGGATCAAACCCTTCAATGATAAGGCTGAACTCGGGCTGAATTAAATTTTTATTCCCCATTGTTTGTATGATTCTGCTGAGTACATGACAAAAATTAATTCTTGAGTTTATTGAAGAAATATTCAATCAGAACTTGTTCCAAGAATCGCTTGGTGCTATTTAGCTAAAATTATTGAGAGATATCTCAATGGAAAATTCTCATAAATTGAATAAAATCGAGCCTGAATGACTCAGTCGCGAAGAACGATCATCGTTTATTTCAAATCCTCATAGAAAAAATTTATTCTTTTTATTAACGCATTTTCAACCTATTTTCGAGGTTATTGCAAGGACCTTATCCACGAGGCCGCGGTGGCTATATCCTGAGGAATAAATTGGAGTTCAAGGTTTTTTGGCCCATGTGAAATTTGAATGCTATATGAGTATAGTCCATTACTCAACTCCGTGGTTTCAGAGCTCACCACCACATTTCTCACCCGAAGATAGAAAAAAGTATGACACACAAGTTTACCTCAAGATGGTATCTTTGAAGGGATTACATGCATTGTATTCTGGATTTGAAAATCTTTGTCTATGGACTAAAAATTTGCGCAGGTTTGCTGGAAATTTCCTTCACCTTGATCAAAGGCCCAAAATCACTTTTGCAGGCATCGATTTTGCGCCGAAGGAAAATAGATTTTTGAATCGACAGTTTAGCGAATAAAAGCGAGCAAGTGTTTCTACAATCACTTTTTTCAGATTACTTACAAGCGGAATTCTGTACATATATCGCGGACTTATCACAATCCAGTGCTCGACTCAGTATCAACCTGCGCGTATGCAGGGTCTCGTATTGTCAGGCGCTACTCAACTTGTACCAATGGCAAAATAATTTACACCAATTTAACGCACGGCCATGCAGAGTCAGTATTTTTTTAAAGAACGTTGCAGTGTCTGTGAGCACAAATTCACAAAGTTTATCATCCTAATTATCATTGCAACAATTATTCGAAAAGTCAATTGATGAATTTTAATTTTGAGAGAAAAACATTTTAAAAATAGTGCTTTACATACACCACGGGATAATTCCCACATCAAATAATTTCTCCTCATTTATAATTCAGTACTAGAAAATATCGATGAATAAATCGTATCAAAAGAGCTCTGTCCGAGGCTCTGTCTTAGTACAAATCCTTGTTTTTCTGATTTAACAATTTTGTAACACCAAACAAAATCTGATGAAATATATGTTAAATGACCTCTTCTCAGAACATTTTGACAAACCAATACTCGAATCAAAACTGACAATCAAATTGATCAACAGCCAGTCAAAGGTTTCTTGAAATTGCTTTGTTAGTCATAATAAATAAGGTAAGTGTACCCAACTTGCCTCTGTACCCAACTTGCCCCCATATGCCGATCTCGGGGATCGGCACTCCTTGGCCTCCCGGCAATTTTTTTCACGTTTGTTATGTTGAAATATGAGAAAATACGTAGTTTTCAACGACCCCGGATCATTTCTGCGTTCTCCAAAAAATCTAAAGTGATTTTTCTATTTTTCGTGATTGCTTAGCTAAGAAAGCATTGAGGAAATCGCCTTCAGTAAAATCGGTGCCAAATTCTTTGAGTTCAACCAATCTTAACGTATTCTAACGCATTCAATTCCTTGTTTCAAGACCTTCAAAATCCATTTTTCAAAATCGCAAAATTTGAATATGGAGCTGTTTTATGTGCAAAACACGGAGACGATTTGTAAACAAGGATGCCAACATCGGAGTGTACCTAACATGCCCCCATATGTTTATCTCGAAAGGGCGTGCAGAACGACTTTTTTTACCACTCAGAACGTGTTTGTCACGTCAAAATAAGTCAGAAATACTATTTTGAACCACCGAAAAGCTCCAAATGTGCGTGCACGGCGATAAAAACACTTTACCGCCGATTTCCATAATTTATTTCGGAAGAATTGAGACAGTTCGGCTCCAATTAATCCAAATTGGACGTAGTTTAGTGCATTTTGAAGGTCTTTGAACAAGCTTCAAAATGAGCTGGAGCACGATGAAAATCGTTGAAGTAAACCAAAGTTATTAAGAAAAAGGCTTAATGGGGGCAAGTTGGGTACACACTTTTGTAAACCCCCAAAAATCACCTTTTGGGAGAATTAAAACAGTTTCCCTCCAGTTGATTCAAATTGAATGTACTCTGACTCACTTCAAAGGTCTTGAGACAAGCTTCAAAATGAGCTAAGGTACGTTGGAAAATATGGAGATGGGCCAAAGTTATTAAGAAAATGGCTTAATGGGGGCAAGTTGGGTACACTTACCTTATGTGATGATGTAGAGTTTTGCGATAGCTATCTCCAAAATAAGCTTGATAAATAGATAGATAGATAAAAAGCTATTTCAGATGCATAGTAAGATATCTTGTAGACACTAAGGAGCAAAAAGATAAGGTAAAAATGTTTCTCAGAATGATAAGACTCACAAGATACGTAAAACTAGATTACAAATAGCTGGAACCGCCTTGAGTTATCCCATTTTCGAAGATGGGAATTCATAAGGAATCCAAAAGAGATGAGGGAAGGACACTTTTCGATACATCAGTCGATTCGAATTGTTAAATCATAAATTATTGTTTTTGAGCAATTTTGCTCAAAGTGATTCCAAAGTTGCGAGATTTTGATTCCGAGTATGATTATTTTTCCTACTCCTATTTCAAAATTACACTCAAAGTATGATGTTACAACTCGACTAGCGATTAGATAATCAAAATTCATACTAGTTACACAAGAATGTCGTAGGCGCTTCGAATCGTCATTGGGGCTATGAAAAATGCGCGATGTAGTTGAACGGTTTCAAAATTTTTTTTGCTATTTACGACAGACTTCAACTACTTAGAACTACTCTTTTGAAAATTTCGCCTCTGTGCATTAGTATTTGATGAAAAAATCCGCTAAAACTCCATCACGAGCAGATCCATGGATTGAAGATAGTGATTTCCACATCCGTCTCTATCCTGAATAAGCTCAAGAATTTGATTTAGGCATACCTATGAGCTATGAATGCGAGTATGAATGTCAAAAATTCTGAACCCCGATGGCGAATAGCCACAGACTTGACCATACCGGATTGATGCCCAGAACTCTAGTTTTATATGGAGTCTTCTGGCACAACAAAAATCAATTCATCGTCAGATTTATAAAATGTGTCGTAAGACTATTGAGGAAGTGCCCAAAGAAAATGAATTCTTGTAAGTTTGTTGATATATACATATCTATAAGATAATAATTTATAAAGTATGGATATTTCGTGTATTTTAGTGATTGGCTCCATTTTTTTATTGACTTCAACAAACACTGATGCAAAACTCAAAATCCTGCTCGACAATTTTTCAAACCTCACAGATTAGTACATTACGCGTCGAGTGCTGGAAAAATGCTTCTGCACGAGACGCGTAGATACATACATCAGAGGACACACAAAATGAACGAAAATTGTTGAAAAGCTAGAAAAGGCGGTCATGTTGAGCGGGCAATCATTGTAACACCATTTCGTTTTGAATTCATCGCTTATGAGAGCAACAGAGGTTTTGTTTACATTTTGATCAAGTTGATTTACTCATTCTGCCCATCTATTATCCCGTCAGTTAGGCTCGGCTCCTCGCTCAGCTCTGTCTTGTGAAACTACAGACTAATATTCTGTCTATAATCATCATATTTATAAGCTCATCTGGTCGACGGCGAATACACACACACCATGAAGCAGCCATGACTTGAGCAAAATATCCATCAGCAACAGGTGCCGATCAGCCACAGCTGCATGCTGTTTTAGTGAGTTTAATTCAATCTTGTTCAACGACGTAACATTTTAGTGTTCAGTAAGTTGTTTTACATCATCAACATCAGCACGATTCACAACACAATAAGTTACAACCCGCCATGACGCCATCCGCAATCACATTTACGATAACACATTCCACTTTTACTGGACATTCTAACCTCAAAAATCCGCTTTGCAGCAAAATATCGCAACCCCCACTCTACTCTACGCCAGTTTTGTCAAGAGATACTTCAATCAACAATAATTATGGAAACTGCCAAAATAACTTCGCTGAATCTACCCGACCATTATGGAAAAACGTCTCTGCACTACGCGGTGACAAATAATTTGGACATATCGATTGTGCAGCGTCTGCTAGAGCACGGTGTTGACCCAAACAAACGTGATTCGAATGGCAATACAAGCTTACATCTGTGCATCGATGACCCTTTCAAGGTCGCGTTACTTTTGCGACACGATGCTGATCCAAATATTGCAAATGACGGTGGATTTATGCCGTTGCATTTGGCTGCTAAAGATGGAAAAGTGGATTCGATGGAGATTCTTCTAAAGCATGGAGCCGAGGTTAATTCTGGAAGTAGCAATGGAGTCATATATGCAGCTTTAGGGACTACGGCACTGCATTTGGCTGCTGCGAGGAGGGACGTTGCGATGATCGAGTTACTATTCAAGTAAGTTCATATGTATGAGAGGTTATGTTCAAGCGCGGGTAGAGGATGCGCAAAATCGATCTCAAATTTTGTCGTAGAGCTCGACGAGTGAATAATAGATCTAATTTTCTGTTGTGGGAAATATTCCTATTTAATGTCAGTGTAGCAAATTATTTTCTTGTCACTATGGTTTGGCTTTTTATTCTATATAGCTTTGAAGTGTTGAGAATTCGAGCGCACCTCAATAGATACGAAAAATATACGTCGTTACAGTTTTTTGATTTGGAAATCCGAAATTTGATTGGACTAAATCAAAAGCAGATGAAATATTCATTAATGTGAGTATTATTCGAGTGAGATTCATTGAGTCAAGTCAAAGTCGCAAAAATCAATCGATCACCGGTCACAACATATGAGAGTTCTGAAACGATAATCATGCTTTCCTATTGTCACGTGAGAGACATAAACAATAGGCATATAGGTATAGTAAGATTCTCAAATTACTTTGCCATGATTCGAATTACAAATTCGGCTAAAGTGTGGACAGTTCAGCTTGCTCATACATACTTACTTGCTCGTACATACATACTTTTAGTTGGAAATTCGGATTCGTTGGCATGGTAACTTAGAATCACGGCTAGTGCATTTCAGCCCCCCCCCCCTCCTGAAATTACATGCGTCTCATGGTTTTTTCTTCTTTTTTGACTTGGCTATTTGCTCAATCAAGCCGTCCAATTGTGTCGAAAAATTGATTTTTTTACATGCTAATTCGATTTAAAAAGATTGCGAAAAATTTCGATAGAGGCAACGTACCTACGTAGGAACCAAAATGAATTTATGAATTGTGATCACTCATCAACGAGAAGTATAAACTAGTCTACAATAATTCAATAGTTTACACTCGACCCCTTAATCTATGCTTTTTATTCCAATATTTCCGCGAATAAATTGAATGTAGAACCAGTTCACCGCGTAGTAAGCGATTTTATCCTCGCAATTCGTCTCTAAATTCATGATTTTTCATAATTTTTCAGAGAATTACAAAGAAATTAAGACCTCTGACATTTTTCAATATCCATCATAGGTTTGACGCTGATCCAAATGTGATGGACACCCAAGGTGACACACCTCTTCACGTATTCTTCAAAAACCACAAACTGAAGAGATTATCATCCACATCTTTAAGCGCTTTAGATCGAGTACGAGAAACAAGTGAATGGGTTGGCACAATAAGGAAATTTCTCGCCAAAGGTTTCAAAGATTGCCCCAACGCCGATGGCAACACTTTACTACATCTCACGATTGAATACATGCTTATAAGTGTCGTCGATCTACTTCTTCAAGTGGCACCAGAAAAATTTCCTTTTTCTCAAAATTTTAAAGGTGAAACGGCTCTTCATGTATTATTGAAAAAATCAGGACTCGAGGCTAACCCAAATAGTCTTGATCTTGATGCAATAAGTCTGAATTCGTCGCATTTGAGTATGAGCGAGGCTGAAAAGATGCTTGAAGTAAAAAGGAAAAATATTATCGGTTTGTTCCCGAAAATCAATCAGATGGGTGTTGCTGATCAGGATGGGAATACTCTGTTGCATTTGGCTGCAAAAAATTGTTATTATGAAACTTTGAGGTACCTCGTTTCACTATTTGATTCGTTGTGTGGTGTTAATTCTCAAGGTGATACTTTTGTTCATTTGATGATCAAGTCTAGAGATTGGAAAGACGATTCGGAGTTGATTGAAATTATCAAGGTCTCTATTGGAAAGGATCAGAATTTATTGAGCGCTGTCGATTGGGATGGCCGGACTCTTTTGCATATTGCCCTACAAAAAGGATCAAACGCTCTGTTGAAAGTTTTATTGCCTTGAAATCTGTCCTATTCAATATGGTGACAAACTTATAGAATGATTGTAGTCTGTGAAATCTTATTATTTTCTGTAAATGTTTTTGAGTAATTTACTTTTTAAGACGTGTTTTGATATATTGATTCGAATTTGATTTATTTTGTAAGCTTCACTGTGTGTAACGCAGGATCAATGACTTGATTAGATTTTATTTTTTGATGAGATTGTAATTTGTTCATGTATGTGTTGAGCCAACAATTTATACAATAATTTGATGTGAACTTTCTGACTATTATAAGTATAATCCTGTCTCGATAACTTCCGTCAATTATTTTATTTCCGTATCGTTATGCATTACACCGGTACACAAAAAAAAAGAAGTATCTGTACTTTTGACCCAACCTACTTTTTTATGTATTTTGACATGCTGAATCCGAATCCGAGGTCGGTTAGGCCCGTTCCTATCTTGTTTTCGAGAAAATCGTGAAAAACATGGAAATAGCGCAGAATAGCACGGTTTTCGAGAAATCGTGCTATTCTGCGCTATTTCCATTTTTCACGATTTTCTCGAAATCAAGATAGAAACGGGCCTAACCGACCTCGGATTCGGATCCAGCGCGCCAAAATACATTAAAAAAAGTAGCTCTGGTCAAAAGTACAGATACTTTTTTTTTGTGTGCCGGTGTTATTCATTCGAAATCTTTTTTTCTAAGTCTTGATTTTATATTGATTGATTTTCGGTTAGAAAACCACCACATCATCGTAAGAGTGAAAAATCCTTCGCTTGGTACGTGGGCACGTCTACCATTGAATACAAAAAATTCGCAAGCTTATTTTTTTTTATAGTGGACGTATGCTTTCACCTTCCTGTGAGCGTTTCTTTTTGCAAAACCTCTCCTTAACTTCTTGAAGAAATTTTTCGTACTATTTCCATTCCATCATTTTTTGCGAAAATCCTGCACTAAGATCATTATTAGTTGAACTCGGTTAGCTCTTTTGATGGTGCAGTTACATCATTTTTTGACTTTTTTTACTCATTCTGTTTTTGGACAGCGTTTTAGATGCAAGAATAGCGTTTGTGTATGAGATTTCAAGGTTATATTGGCAAAATGTCTATGTGTTTTCAAGTCATGAATCAGAAAAAAATCGAAATCAAGGTTTTTATATTCATACGAATTCACCAATTCTTTACGATGATGATCATTTTTTGAAAGAAATATCTTCACGTGAATGGGTATCATTGTACACGAGTTAAATTTCACAGCCATGTATTTGCGTGCATTCGTAAGTTCTTTTATTGATGCCTGTAAATAATGCAAGTATTTCGTATGACTGAACTATTCAATTTTTCAAGATCAATAAGTTCCATATACTTGGTCTGTCTCTGCATTCACTGATGGGTTCTGCTGGGACAAATAATTTTTTTTGTTTTCTGGATGATTTTTATCATCAGCCTTTTCCCCCCCAGAGTCATATGGCTTTCCCGAAAAATAAAATTCATACGATGAGAATCTTTTAAAAATTAGAAATCCTTACCTGCCATTGAGTACATACATCATCTGTCAAACTGTTCACTCTCAGCCTTAGTCCAGACGCTCACTTTTCACACCGAGTATAATGATAAATCCGTTTCGTACAGAGATTAAAAGTAGAAGAGGAGTAGTGAAATAGAGGGTTGATTCGTTCGAAGAGTGATGCAGAGGGTGGGTCGCATATTCTAAAAATACTCGTGACCTGAGGGGTGTAGCAGATTAAAAAAGCTCTGTATATATTCGCGCAAAGAGTCAAGGCTCGCGCGCGCGCGAAAAAAAGGGGGTCGCGTTCACCCATTAGGAGATTGCATTACCAGTTCTACCTTGGCTCTTTTTTTTATCTTCTGCCCATTTCTCATTTCATTCATTCATGTACATTGTTACATTTTATGCACGTATGTATGTATGTATGTATGTATGTATGTACTTATGGTTTGGATTTCCATGTCTATACGTTTATTTGAGTAGAAATCTTATTGAATCTGAGCATTGGTAAGATGAGATATGAATTTTCTTCGAAAGATATGTATCCATCATCGGTTATGATCCTATACGTAGAAATGCGATTCCAATATACGGGGCATATTTCTGCAGACGAATAGACTCTATTATCAGTAGATGTATTCACGAGATATTGAATGGATTTTCATTTTCGTTTTGCGTGCTTCATACGAGTTTCATACAGAAATATTTTCCTCGTTCGCATCCGCTGTTGTAGGAATGTATCGAAGATGAAAAGATGCTGGGGTTTTCAATAAGATTATTTTCTTGTGATTTTAGCGATACCTTAGCCAGTTTTGTGGTTTCACATTTATTCGTGCCATCAGTACCACTTACACTATCGATCAAAAAAAGATGGTTTGCGAATAAAGTATTAGATAAGTTGAACACTTTTCTCATCCCACAAACTTGGTTGACTCATTTCATGGTTTTTCAAGCGTGCTGCTGGTTCTTTTTTGCCATAATTTCACCGGTTTGTTCTTTATAAGCAATCCTAGAAGTGTCTATAACTGCAACATCGTGCTTTTTGTATGCTTTTTTGAGGTATCAAAATGAAAATTAATGGTAGTTGTACACTTAAATCGAAAATATGCCAGAATGTCACCAGAGTTGGGGAGAATTTAGTTCAAGTGTCAATGAACATCTGTGCAAAATTTCAAAATGATTGACCGTTTTGTTTCAGAGTGGTAGTCATCAAAATTCGTCACTTTTAACATTGCGCTCATATGGGATCGTCGACTCCCACATAAACGCAATGTTAAGAGTGACGGATTTTTGATAAAACGTTCTATCGTTCTAAAATTCTGCACAAGTGCTCATTAACACTTAAATTAAGTTCTCCCCAATTTTGGTGATATTCTGGTATACAGTGGGATCTCCCTTAACGGATACCTCCGATTAACGGACACCCCTCAATAACGGACAATTTCTTGCAACCAGCAGAAGTATAATCACAGATATGAACCTCTGATTAGCGGACACCTCCGGATAGCAGACAGTTTTGATGCGACCAGAGGTGTCCGTGCGACTGAAGATTTCACTGTATTTTCAGCTTTAGTGTACAACTACCTTAAAGAGTGTCTCATTGTTCAGGAACTGAGAAGGAATTCTTTCCACAGCCAACTAATCTTCGCTGAAAATGATAGAAAAACCCAAATTAGTGCTGACACTTTTCTCAGTGGGTCTTTGTTCGGGAGTAGAAATCTTCATTTAGCAAAACGACTTTGAAGAACGTATCTTGGCGTTTTTGATTTGTTTTTTCATCGGCTGTGAATTTCATTGAGGAGTTGAACGATTCACGTAGTTTCATGAAGATGTATATTTTGTCAATTTAATATAAGGTAAGTGTACCCAACTTGCCTCTGTACCCAACTTGCCCCCATATGCCGATCTCAGGAATGGGCGCTCGTTGACCTTCCCGCAATTTTTTTTTACGTTTGTTATGTTAAAATATGAGAAAATACGTAGTTTTCAACGACCCCAGATCATTTCTGCGTTCTCCAGAAAATATAAAGTGAGTTTTCCATTTTTCGTGTTTGCACGGCTAAGAAATCACCGAGGAAATCGCGTTCATTAAAACCGGTGCCAATTTATTTTTATTCGACCAATCTTGACGTACCTTGGCGCATTCGATTCCTTGTCTCAAGACCTTCAAAATCCGCTCTTCAGGGTTGCAGAACTCTGATTTGGAGCGATTTTATGTACAAAACACGAAGATGGTTTGAGAATCAAGAAGGCCGACATCGGAGTGTACCCAACATGCCCCCATATGGTTATCTCAGAAAGGCGTGCAGTATGACTTTTTTTACCACTCAGAACGTGTTTATCACGTCAAAATAGGTCGGAAACGATGTCTTGGGCCAGCTCAAAGCTACAAATGTCGCTGTACGATGATGATAACGGATCAAAGCGATTTTATTCACTCCATCGCCGATTTACATTGTTTTAAATGATGGGGGCAAGTTGGGTACACACTTTTGTAAACTCTCAAAAATCACCTTTTGGGAGAATTCAAACAGTTCGGCTCCACTTCATCCAAATTGGACGTATCTTAGCTCATTTTGAAGGTCTTGAGACAAGCTTCAAAATGAGTTAAAGTACGTTGGAAAATATTGAGATTAGCCAGAATTATTAAGAAAATGGCTTAATGGGGGCAAGTTGGGTACACTGACCTTAGTTCAAAAGTGCAGAGTTTGGACAGAAACGGTGGGCTCAAAACAGTAAAAAATCTTGAAGTCTGTAGAAAGAGTTTTAATTTGCATCCTTCGCACACGGTTGGTCCGAACCTATCAATCTGTGAAGTTGAAAAATTGACCATTGAGTCTTGAACTTTGGACCGAAAACGCACTCGAATAAAAAAAAATTGTTAACCCAACTTATAGTCAATTCTTAGCTCAATGAAGCAAGAAATCTGTTTCAAAAATATACGCGCAAGGTCGTATTTTTGCATGCAAAAATTACACTCACGCATGAATTGTATCAAAATCAAGAGTTCCGGTATTTTTCTTTGAGGATACCGGAGAAAATATTTTTCCAACCAACAATTTGAGACCATATTCTGGAAATAATCAGAACCCGAAATTCGACTGGTACATTATAAATCCGTATAAATGGATGCTCCAGCTATTCAGTCTTTTTTCCCCGACTGAAATATGAAATTTGCTTGATCGCTTTTATGGAATGATGTACAGTATATGTACTCGCTAGCGCGTAAAAAGGCAAAAAAGAGATGGTCGTATTTTTCAGTTGTGTACAAACATCATCGGTAAATTTTTTTTCAGACACGTATTTTTCATTCCATTTCGCAGACTTTACTCTTTCGGCTCTGCTGCTTGCATGTATGGGCCAACGTCATTGTATTGCAAAAGAGATAATAGTGTTCATGATATGAATATATATTGTACGTATGTACGAATAAATAACATTTTTCCCTGAATACGAAGCCAAAAATAAATCTAAAATATAATTCAGCGATGATTCTGTTGTAGACAAGAACTTACTTGCTATGCCTCTGATTCCGAACATAAATTTTTCATTTTCTTTATTTTTTTATTTTAGAAAATAAACGAGCATGAACGCCATTTTACACAAAGATATCATAAAATACAGCTAATAATCAATAAATATGTGCGATCACAGTCTATCAGCCCTGGAAATTGACAATTGGGTTAGCTTTGGAATTTCAATATTTTCGCGGAAAGGAATTGATAGGAAACTGTGACCAGACCCCGCAAATAGGAATCTGTATTCTGAATATTATCCCAACGATGATTCTACAATTCTTCTGATGAACTTGAGAGATAAAATGATAATTAGCTGCTTGAGAAACCCAACTGACGTACCCAAGACACATGTCCCAGTCATAAAAAATTGAACGCAATCAGCTTGATGGTGAACGGAATGAGGAGACGTAAAATCCTAATTATTTCACATGCATGAGCGCATTTCCAACCTCTCATTCAAGGCCATTATACGAAACTGACAAGTGAAGATGGGGATAGAACCACTAGAACCACTGAAAGAGGTAATCACGAAAATTCACATCGGTGCCTGCCATGAATCAAACTCTGACCTTTTGAGTTGACGACCAGCACCTCAACTATGAAGTTCCACGGTTTTGATTCTTACCTTTTTTGGCTGTTTTCTAGCCCCTAAGTAGAGTTGAGAAATCATTCATATTCTAAATTAAAACATCATTGGATTGGTAATTCAATATTTTTGTCGTAGATACTCTACTTTTTCCTCAGCTCTCAATACCGGCCAGAAAGAATAATGCTAATCAGGTTTATACAAGAAAATTCAGCAGAGTCATAATATCTGATTTCTAGAGTAGATTTGCGATAGTGGATGAGCTAGTACCTAGAAAGAATGAAAAACATCAGAATTTGTGTTTAAAATAAAAAATAATAAATATTTTGGTCCCCTGGTAGAATAGGTGAACATTTCTGGACAATAACTGGCCAAAGTCACATTACCACTGGCCATAAGTTGTCAGAAAAACAGGTCACATTTCTACCAAGGTATTTTTATGACAATTCAATTCAGGATAAGTCTTCATGACGAATCGATATTATAAAATAAAGAAAGATGACGAATTTAAAGTTAGAGTATTTCAACTATCCATTGTATAGTCGATATTGGTTCTTTACCCACTTCATCCATAGATAATAGTCGATTAAATTACAATCGTAAATTCTATGATCAAATAATGATCAAGGATTATACAATAACTTTTTTTTTAGTGAAAATTCTGTAGGTAGTACTAACTTAAGATGTAAAATCAAAAATTATTTTGTAAAGCAAAAGAGCGCTATGTCACACCTGTATGAGGTAGGTATACAGAGTCTTACTCATTTTTTGATCTCAATGAAAATTCTTTGATAATGAAAGCATCTGAATTGATGACTTCGAACATCTTGCATTCGAATCAGAATGAAAACTGTCTAGCATTTTACAATCTAAGGCCATAATTAATATGATAAGAAATTCGTGCGTTCTTTGGATAATTCTTATTCAAATGATCAAGATATCACGGTTGACATATTCCTGATAAAATCTTTTTTTTTTCATGAATGTCAGAACAATACTTATAATGAGATTTACTGAATCATCAAACAGAACCTAAAGTTTAGGCCTTCATTTGTTCTGAGTGGCAAAGTACACTCCCGGTCAAAAGTTTGTATGCACCAAGAAATGAATAATCTAAATTTGAGAATTCGGTTTCTGCGGCGTCGTTCGTCAAGATTGACTTTATTTAGCTCATTTTTGGGGTATACTTATTTAAAGTATCTCAAGGAATCTTTGTGGGATTTTTTCTTGTGTGGCACAGTAAATTGAGTCAAATCCTTGAGGAAATCCATAAAAATTTGGTCAAAACTCGGATATCTGCGAACTAGACGTGAATTGATGAATCGAAACGATTCAAAATGTATCTGAAAGTAGAAGTTAAAAGTTTTAAAATACCTATTAGGAATTTTTTAAAATCGTTCCTGATGATACAAAGAATGACGATTTTCCTGAAGAATGATTTCTCTTTAGAAAGAGTCCAAAAAATTTCATGAGTAATTTTGTGGCTTTTTCGTCCTTGATGTTTAATATATGATCGATGAGACCAAATAATCAACTCATATAGTCCAAAAAATTCATAGAAGGTGAGGAAATCAGACCTTCGGCAACATCTTTTTGATTCCTTTCAAGTTTTCTCACATTGCTGGTGAGATGAACCATGAACAATGCTCATACGAGTTCAAGTATTAGTTTTTTCATGATTTTTCAATGACTAGTCCGTTTTTTGAGAGAAATATCTTGTTGGAAAGACCATCCTTCCTCGGATCAGGAACAACCTAAAACAACTCAGGAACGGATTTTGAGGCTCTTGATTTCTCCTTTTAGAGATTTCTCAGATCATTTTGATTCATTTCTCCAGGTCTGACTTGCTAAGCTCTGACTTTTAACACAATTTTCATGAATTTTAACAAAGATTTGACTCGACCCACCGATAACTTGTTATCCTGCAAAAAAGAATCCATACAGAGTTCTTGAAGGACTGAAAAATATCTATAAAATGAGCTCAATTCAAGTAATTTTGGACCGACGGGGCTGCAAAAATCGAATTTTCTGAATTGGACTTTACATTTTCACATGTTCACAAACTTTCGACCGGTGAGGTATATAACTCTACTCATTCTTTCCGCATATCAAAATAAAGTCATCACATGTGTATTGTATGAAAACTAACGTTATGATGAATAAGTTGCTTCCAAATTAATGAAAATCAGATCCTAGGTTTAGATTGATCATGAGGAATATTTCGTTTCTTGACGAGAGTAAATACAAATGCTTCAAATGGCCTCTGTACAAACGGTATTAGTATGTCAATGAAATAAACTCAGAGTATCACGTGCGTCAGAATTCACCCTGCGTTTATCTTTCTCTCTTAAAATACGTAAATACGAATGTGTAGTATATGCAGACACGTGCTCGAAATGTGTAAAAATTATTTTTTGTATGCCATATAACATTGATCAAGTACTCAATTTTTATTCTATATGTTTGGCAAAATTTTCCGATATCAAGCCGCTGTCAACTCCTAGTTTATATCATAAAAATATTATCTCGAGAAATACAAAATAGATGATTAATTTTCCTCATAGATGCTTGAAAAATAGTTTACACAAGTGAGACTTACGAAAATTTGTAATTTTAAACCGTCATGTTATTGTTTCACCTTGTGAGTTCGATAAACTTCATTTGTTCATTCATATCGTGTTACTCAGACACAATGTGATATGTGAAACAAAGTGTGAAGGCCTCAAAAGGACAGATAATGAGCTCAATGCTGCAGTCCAAAGAAGCTACGAGACCGAGTTAGTTTTTGGTGATTCGGGAACATAGAATTGAATTTTAAAATGAGTCGAAAAGTTTTCATCACTTTATTCATTCCTGCAGCATTGTTTTTGGGTGAGTTTCGTACGCTAAGTCTGAAGTTGAGATTCTTTCTAAGCGCCGAATCGATTTGGAGTGGAATTTTCAAGTATAAATTCACAGAACAAGACTTCAAGTTGTCAGAGATTTGTGCCGTGATTGATAAACTTTCTGGTTTGACATGGGAGAAATTAATTCTTATTTCGGTGCATCTAACTTATAATGTGGTTGTGGTGTTTGAAATGTCTTTCAAAGGAAAAAATTGTACGAGGCCTCGTGTTTAAGCGGTAATCCACGATAGAGATTTTTTTTTAGCATTAGATATATGGATCTAATAGTTGAATGTTGAACATCATCTTCTTATAAAACGATGTATATGATTCTAGAGGACTCGAAAATCCAGTTAGAGATGTCTGATAACTGCAATTTTTGAATGTATCTCCAATACTTCATTCTTAGTGTATATGATTTCATGATAGAACTTTTGGAAATTCTGATTTTTAAATCGGTTTGGTAGACTCAGAAAGTTGTTGGTAATTTAGCGATGACTGGGGATTAGATCAAGATCAAAAAAAAAATTCCTCATAGTGGTTGAGTCGCCGCATAGAGATTTTCGATTGATACTGTTCCTAAAAAAAGATAAAAAAAAAAAAAAGACTGAGCCAAGACGTGTTTAGGGCCGAGTCTGAACGCGGAAATCATCATCGCTCCTATTGAGACACGATCTGGGGGAACCAGAGTTTTGAGGATATTTGTAAGCAAGTGCACAGCTGAAACTTACTTGACAGAATTCTCGAGTGGAACATAGGTGCCACACATCTTAAGGTCTATTTGACTTCTATAGTCAGATAATTGACTAAATACTGGAACCTCCACAATTTCCGCAAGAACTCATAAAAGTCAGTTAGTGGAAGAATATTGCAGGAATGTGAACATTTTTCATCTTCACTGTGAAATGAGTAACGTTCTATTCCTTTAATATGAAAATATGAAACTTAGGGCTTCACCGAGATTTGGATCTCGTCTCGTTCTCGGATCGAGATCTCGGCGCGATTCGAGACGATACAGTGCCCTCCGAGATTTGGTCCGAGATCGATACGAGCCGAGATCATGTGGTCTGATTCCATGACGATACGAGATCAATGAATACCGAGACGAGCGAGATCTCGCCGAGATATATATATATATATATATATATATATATATATATATATATATATATGTGTGTGTGTGTGTGTGTGTACAAATCATCCATCTGAGATCTTATAACTCAGTTCAATCAATTATTCAATCACGTGGACAAATGAACCTTAATTCTGTGAACCAAACAACTTACTAACAACGTGCGTCAGAGAATCACAGGAAACTGACACTGTCACTAATATAAAATAATATATAAAATGAAGTTCTGTCATTGCATATTACAAATGGAGAAGAACATGAGTATCCAGTATAATACAAATTAGAACGGGAAAGGCAGTTGGCAGATGGCATCTTTCAGAACGCTTCTGATCCATCGATTGATGCACACGAGTACTCTGGAAGAATCATCTGGAAGTGAGCACCGCAACTGGAGCACCGTTGTTCGGTCATGACACAAGACGCTTCTGACGGAATCATTCCTGATGGAACTGACTTTGGCATTATACTTAGACTGGATTGATGTTTTGGAGGCGAGCTGTTTGGAATCAAAAAGGAGATTACACTCTCTCTTATGAAAAATTTCGAGGTGTCTCTTTAGACCACTCGTATTGCTATCATTCGGTTTAATTTCTTCTGTAATTATTTTGCCCTGGCATATGGGTCAGATACCGATTCCTCCTCCCTTATTATGTCCGTGATCATAATAATTGGAATCTTCCACTCTCTTATTCTTACTCGACATTCTGAATGTATTTTTTCATTCAAAATCTTGCCAATCTGGAGTCCACAATGAGATGAAGTGATAAATGATACAGCTATAAATTATTTCAAACTATTCCTCACACCTGCCGGTGACTGACTAATTCCAAACGTCAAGAAAAGCAGCCAATCTATTGACACTTAATCGGTGATAGACTCGATAGAATTCGAATTTACCCATGACAGATGTGTACGTCATTGACAGTTTTGTCAAAGTACGTCGCGCGCAATTTGGAAGCGTCCCGCGGCCGAGACACGCTATTCGATAGGAATTACGAATGATCAGAAGAGGATGCTCAGAGTAAATCTCGAATTCCCGATATTCTCGACTCGATCTCGGATCGAGAATCGAGACGATACGAGATCGAAGTTTTTTATTCTCGTGCGATCTCGATACGAGACGAGATGAACGCCTGTGGAGCACGAGACGATACGAGATTCCTCTGATTTCTCGTCATTCTCGCTCGAGTGAAGCCCTAATGAAACTTGATCGAAGTTCGTATCTCATCCTGTAACACTCTTACCGAGCTATCCAAGAATATATGTATTCACACGGAAGAACGAAGTGGGCAAAAATGACGTATCTTCACAACGTAAAAATGGGTTACTCTAGATCACAAATCAGAGAATAAATAATAAATAAGAATTGTTTTCATTCACAGATGCTGTCACGGGAACGTTTCATCATCATCACTGGAAATACCATGACCATGTATCTCGAGATGTACCTCTATTTGGTTAGTATACGGAAAGTTTAGAGTGCAAGCGACTACTGTCATACTGTGAAATTTATCGAAAAACTTTCACAGTGATGATATAGCCATATACCTGAAATTGATTCACGGTGCCACAGAACAATATTATAAAAATTCCAAGCTGAATAGAATCGAAATTCTAGTAATATATGATTCTAACTGTATTTATGGTATTATTTTCTTGAATGCTGGAAAAGTGATAAAGGGAATGGTCTCTAATGGTATCTATGGCCTATCTTCATTCCAGAACTGAATATACGATTTGATAATTCCATACACCGATTTGTCATCTTGTTCTTTGTGTACCTTACAATCGTGTTTGTTCTTTCAACAAGGTGCAATTTTCCTGATAACGAACATTTACTAGCCTTGACACAGTCCGTATTGGAGATATTTTTGAAAATCTATTTTAAGAGAGACTAGCAGATGTTCAATTAGGGATCAATAATATTGTACAATCACGCATCTGAGATTTTTGAGAGTGAACTCTTGACTGTGACAATCATCAAGTTATAATAGTCATGTTGCTATTCTGAAATTTCCACAGATTACAGCCAGCCCCATACAGAAGGCCCTCCAGAGTTCTCCTATGGCTTTCATAGTCGTCCAGGTTTGATACATTTTTCGTTATTCTCAAGGGGTGGGGCAACCCTAATTTTGGATCCTGGCCTGACATGTTATGGGGGGAGGGGGGGGGGGTGATGAATTCCATTCATCTGTATATTTTTTAGATCTAGAAGAAAGCTTTCGACCATATTCATTTTCTGGTTCGCGGATCCTTCGTCGGATCGCCAAACCCTACGATATTTTGTCTAAAATAATAAAAATTATTCCCTAGACTATTCACAAACCGATCCATTTAATTCTGTGGGACTGGATACATTTTTCCAACTCGAAAAATATCGATCATTTCGAAGAATCACAAGAATACTTTTTTTGTTCAGATTGAAAAACTACATCGAAGTGATGGATAAAAATGCCAAAACGCAGAAAGGAATATGAAAAGAAAAAAAAAATTATTTTACTTATTTGTCTGATTTTTAAGGGAATTTTTTCAACTTTTGCAATTTTTCCTTCGCTATTTCGATGGAATTTTACAATTCGAACGAGGAAGTAATTGGTGATTCCTTCCATTTATTGTTATAATTCAAGTTCTGAGGTAGAATTTTGATCCGAAAGAAAGTATCTCGTCTCACATAATTTGATCAATCGGTTCGTTAATTTTTTTGAGGGTACCTTCCACAGTTTCGCAGAGAATATCATATGGGTTTTGGAGATCCGATGAAAGGGGCGCAAACGAGAAGATGAACATGGTGTTTTCTCTGAGAAACCGACCACGCCATTATTTTCAGATCGGAAAAGTACAAAGAAATATAAATCTTCTGCCCTTCATGTCCAGGCCAGACTTGAAAAGTGAGGTTGACCCTCCCTCTAACTTTTGAGATACAGTCGATAATACTCAAATAGGTATTTTGATGTTTATCCATACTATGTCACTTGAAATCATGTCAAATATATCTTTAGAAATGAGATTCCATGTTGGATGTCCATCATCAGCTGACGAGTCCACATGACTTAAGAGTTTCTCAAAAACATGTGAAGGAAATGGAATTTTCATGAGTTGAATTATTCATTCTGCATTGATAATATCCGCTTTTTTTTTGATGTCATGTATTTTTTCTACAGATCCTATTCCATATTTGCCTGTGGCTACTTCAGAGCCTCACTACGACCATTTTTATCACCATTCAGGTTCGTGCTCATAAACTTCTATATCATATTGCAGTTTTTACCAAGTGATAATTGGAAACATAACAGAAAAATACTTTTTCAGACCATTCTCAATTTTGGCCAAAAGTTACACCTCAGCCCCATCATGTAAATTATCATCCCTCACTAGGTTTGTATTTATTACAAAGAAATTGTGAATCTTTTTCTTTTCCATAATGCTTCTTAAATTGAATTGCAAAAATCAATTTTTACTTGTACAGGCCATGAAAGAGCTTGGCAGTTTCCTTCGCAACAGAAATATCAGTCATCAGGTCTGTTCAATAGATACTCTATCATACATTCTTAAAATTCTTCATTTAGTGAAATATAATAAGTGACTTTATTTGTGACACAGATTACAATTCGTATAACACGCTGGTGAAACCTACTCGACCATGGAAACATCGTAAGGATCAAATTTACCCAGAAAATTTGGTTTTATGAATTGGTTTTATTCACAATTTTACAAATTTCATGAAATCTTACAGATCACAATACGTTGTCGAAGCATCCTGTTATCGGATACAATGGATACCAACGGCCTCAACAAGGTTTGTTTAAAAACTCTGAAATATGATGTATGTGTGCGAAAATTCTCTTGCTGTCAAAACAAAAGCAACGCAAAATCCGTATCATGGGACAACTTGGAGAATGAAAGAACCTTTCGGCTATAAGAAAAAGAAACGTGGTAACAAATGTGTGCTGATAATATCAATTCGCTATCATCAAATTTCACAAATTCCAACTTGCAATAAGTCACTCTATTCCAAATAAGACTTGTGTGATCTCGGTCAAAAATATCCGATTATTCATCTATGCACCTGGCCAATAAAAAATTGAGCCTGTTTGCTATCTGATGTATTGAGTTTGCGGCATTGACACCAATACTCGGCAAGTCTTATAGATCCGAGAAAAGTAGGAAAAATTACTCAGATGAGCACTAAGGGAGCTACTCCCAATGTCAAAAATTACATTTCCATATTCTGATAGATGGGTATAGTTTGATCAATAAAACTACGAGCAAGGTAAGCGTGCCTAATTTACCCCGACTACTTTTGTTTTGCTCGCCATCCTATCTCATTTCAATATTTTTCAACGTATTTTAGGTCATTTTAAAGTTTGTTCCAAGACCTTCAAAATGAGCTAAAAGACGTTTGATTTCAATGGATTTAATCTGAGATATCTTATAATTTTTGCAAAAACAAATTTCTCGCGAGTTCTTGACAATGCGTTCCTAATTCGCTTCCACGAGGAAAAGAGGCCTATTTCCATGAGGTTATACAGCTTTTTCGTTAAACCTAAATATTTCGGCTCCCAGACCTCCAAATGTGACGTATTTTAGCTCATTCTGTAGCGTTTCCCACCCTATTTCGAAACTTTTGGGTTGAATCGATGTATCTCAATGAAGTGAAGAACGAGTTTGAAAAAAAGACTATGGGGCAAATTAAAAAAACTGCAATTTGTTCAGTAATGTGCGCGGAGTATTAGTTTTCAACTCTGCAGAAGAGATTTCGAAGTTGAGTCAGAAACAAAGAAAATGATTTGGGATACGTTAGGATTGGTAGCGCCATTTTTTTTGCGTAACTTCTGGTGACTTAACAAGAAGAAGCCGAAAGTACCGAAAATCAGTTTCTGTGTCCTAAGAAATGCGCGGATCATTTGGGACCGGTCCAAAATGTTGATTTTCTCATATTCTAACGTAACAAACATGAATAAAATGCGTGGCAAGGTCTACGGGCGCGTACATTTGAGAACTTGAGTGGAGGAAAATTAGGGAATGGGGGCAAACTAGGCACAGTTACTTTATGTATGAGCCCACCAGTTTATGAATGTGAAATCTCCCCATCGGTCAATCCTGGGGTAGTGCCGAAGAAATATCATCAATATCGTAGTTAACACAACGATTAGAGTCTCAAAATTCATTCAGAAATCTAAGAGCTACAGACTCTCGGGGAAAAATGACAATTTCACAATCATCATTATCATCAAACATATTTGTTGAATACCGGAAATTTTAAATAAAAAGTGGGGGTAAGAAACCTTTGGGATGATAAAGTCAGGTTACATGTGAAATAGATGCCAGGTTAATGTCAGGTTCCATCAAAATTGTTAGCTCACTGAATATCTTCTGACTCCATTCTCATGATAAGAGTTGAAATTAATAAAGATATCCAATTCCATAAATGAACTCCATTTGTGATTGCTAATCGATATCATTTGAAGAATAGAAAAATTAATCAATAATCTCATTTTCTTCGACTAGATGGATCGCATTTTAGTCACAAGTATCATCAAACTGAATCGAGAAGACCAAAGGCAGATTATTTTCACGATAGTTACGATCCTGATAAGTACACATCTGTCAAAAAACAAGGCGCAAATCATCTTCTTCACGGTACTTATAAATATTTCATTAAAATATATGACTCTGAAACACTAATTTCGCCAAAGCGCGTGAGCCGTATCGATATAACTTGTTGGAAAATTATATAAGCAATATTATTTACAGATGATCTAGTATCCATGAATAAAATTCCGAGGGAAAGACATTCTAATCGTCACAAATTTGAAGGTATGTTGTCCATCTCTCCTTTAGAAATGAAGGAGTGATATAACCTAAGTGCTTCGTATTACAAAATTGAAATGTTCCACGATGATGAATATCGTGGAATCATTGACCAAAAATCGAAATTTTGTTCTTATGACCTTTGACATTTATTCTTCAAAATTCAATTCGGTTGTAGCACAGTGAAATTTAATAAGTTCTATTGCTCGGTGGAGGTAATCCTTTATCTTCAAGTTCATCAGCAACTATCTCAAAAACTCTGGTGAAAGGCCCTGACCTAACTTAAAATTGCTCTGATGTTGAAATAGTACCTGAAGCAACAAGGGCGCAAAGAAATTTTACGCACGAGTTCCCGAAATGAGTGCGTAAAAGTGAACTTTGCGCACAGTTGTAACTTTTGCGCACAGTTTACCGTGCGCAAAGTTACAACTGTGCGTAAAAAGTTCACTTTTACGCACGAAAATTTCGGGAACGAGGGCGTGAAATTGCGCCCGAGTTGCTTACGATTCTTTTTGATATATCTGTGCGGAAAGTTGGTGTCCGGTCCATACCACTGAAGTTGGTGGAGGGCGCGAAAGGGGGAGGAGGTGGGAGTGCAGCTTGAAAAAAAATTCTGAAGAATGGATCACAAAAGATATATCCTGAACCAGCTCATAACCAAAATAAGGTGCTAGAATTCATCTCGAATATTGTAATCTCGTTGCAAGAAAAGTAACTCCGTGTAACATCCCAACTTCCGTTCCAATTTGATGTATTCAGGGAAGAAAATCAGAGACGTCACGTGATTCATGTCATCCCAAATATCCTGATTCCTATCAGAACGTAGAAGTTTACTTGAATGCATTGGTACATGAAGAACAGGATTGCATTAAAAAATGTCCTTGATGAAACTTATATGGGAAACTTAGTGGAATTGTTTTCGATATAGAAACTACGTTAATACACAATATTCTACCGATGACCAACATCTCTCATGTTCATGATTATTCACTACCTATGACTTGCAATTTCTCATTGAATTGCCGTCTGACCTACTACGAATCTTCGTGTATACTCGTGATCTTGTAGATGATCAAGCCCCAATGAGGACAGGTCTGTCCTCATGCTCACTTGAATTCTCTTTACATTTGGAGTCAACGGCGAATTCTCGCAATCTTGTTAAATTTCTAACTTGCGCTATCACAAATCCAAAGAGAATTCGCTCAAGTTGGGGACAAAAATGTACTCATAGTATAGATTAGGAGGTGATCAGCCACTTACTTATTCTCAACAGCCGGGTTGCAAGGCAACCGCATGCCAATAATTTGATCTCAAACTGCAACATCTTTGACTTCAACTCCAGAGGTACTAATTCACAAAGGGGCCGGAGGAATCGGAAAAATGCCGGAATCATCGTTTGCTGCTGTGTGATCAGCCTTTTTTGCCGTAAAAATAGAAACTGGAAAACGGTTGATTAATGTTTTTTTACGCACAGATTTTACTTTGCGCACGATTTCGAGAACTTTGCGCACTGTAAAACTGTGCGCAAAGTTACTTTTACGTACAGTTACACTTTTACGCACTAAAATCTGAACGTTAATGGAATCATGATCAACCTTGCGCACCGCACACCCACACCAAAATGGACTTTTACGCACAACTTTACGCACAGTATATCAAAAAAATAATAATCGAGATTATATACGCTTTTAATTTTCGAACAGGAAATTGTATGATCTTGGCAGGACTACTTGTAATGTATATCATGAAAACTTGAAATTCCATCAAATTGCATTGTTCGGTGTGAACTTGATGCACGTCATTGTATGAAAAATCGTAGAGGGAGTGAAACAAGCCAAAATTGAGGATTATCATGAATTCAAATTCTCTCATTCTTTCTACAATTGGTAGCTGGTATAACAGAATTTTTGATTATGAGATTTAACTAGAAGAGAATGAATCGGGTATCGTACTTGTACAATGCATTTTATCAACTTCTGATTATCTTTTTTACTTTTAGATCAATCAACCGATCTTGAGACAGATTCGTCAAACTACTATCCAAACAGCCCAGGTTGGACACAATATCACAAAGGTTGGTTGTCTAATGAACACGAGTGATAGTCATAATTGTACTCAACATGAATTATTTGAGAAACTACATTACGATTACATTATCAAAATCTTATCTATTTTTTCTTGTCTTCTCTCAACAGTTTCCAAATGATACACCTCCTATCAAGTTGATCATTTAGCTTAGATTCAACCAAGTGTTTTTGATCGTTCTAACTCGTTACAGATCTTGAGATCCTGTATTGCACAGATGCACATGTACTTTATTTTTGTGATAAATTCATTCTCCCCTTAATCTTATACTAAATTTATATTCTCATAGTTCGTAAAGCTTTCTGTACTAATTCATGATGTATATTATCTTTCATCACTTTAGGTCATCATAGAGTCCCACACACTCACTTTCCGATTGATAGTCCTCCATACAGGCGTAAGTACAAATAATTCAATTTGATTATTGATAATGGGCCGTATCTAAATCTTCAGTTGTTGACAAACATCTATCGCATTTCAATTAGTAGCAGCATTGATGATCCAACTTCTGAATTATTTGGTGAAGTATTTGTATACATGAAAAAGTCTGAGTGAGATTCAAATTTTTTCATACGAAAAAGTTAGGGGAGCTCCTAATTTAACATGTAGAAATGGACCGAATTGAAAAATTTTTACGTGAACATTATTGCAGCTTATCTCAAGGACTGCATGTGTAAATTCCTCGACTGGATGAATATCAAACCATGTCAATCAATGAGACCAACGATTCCAAATAAAGTAGTGACTCAGACTCCGATTTTAACGACCACCATCGATCCGAGAGGTCGAAGTACGCCATCCAGAGAAATACCAACAACACAAGGTTTGTTGTTTGTAGCACTGTGTATTCATTTTTGTTGTCATGAGCTTTTCTGTCAAGGAAGAAAATTTTTGTACATAGTATTCTCCCAGACCGATTCTCACAACTATAGCTGCGCTAGTCGAACGAATAAGTCTTATCCCCATTAAGATTTTATATGCTTCCATTCAAAAGCCCTATATACGGTAAAACACTCTTTTTTCATATTCCAATTTAAGGCCAACACTTCGCAAATTGCAGCCTTCTTTTCCTCATGTATCTGGGTTCGACTTTGACAGACTCAGGAATACAAATCTCATGAACGCTACTCATACACGAATTCATTATTTTCTAGATCCACAAAGAATTAGTGGAACGAACGTCGAACAAAGCACTATTCAAGGTCGGAATCCATCTTCGTGGCAACCACAGAGTACTGTTACTCCAACACAAGAAAAAACTACAACCAAGGAAGATGTTACTCCAGCTCAATCGCTTTCGCAGTCAACGTCTGGAATACCCATGACTGAATTACCTCCGGTAATAATCAATGAGGCAACCGAGACAAGTCAGACTACCGCAACATACTCTACTCAACCAGGAGTAAGAGTTGATAATGAAACGTCTTCTAACAATGAAGCGTCTTCTGTAAATGAAATAAATGGAAAAGAGTTGAATTTTGAAGGTTCACAAACTACATCAAACCCAAGGTCATCCAGCGATGACACCAAGATACCAGATTCAACAGTCAAGAGCAGTGAAGTTATCAACACAAATTCATTACCAATATCATTCCCTGAAACCTCAACAGATGTACCAAATCCTGTTGATGAAGACTTCATAATAACAGCTCATCCTGAATCAAAATCAGCTGACTCTCAGGAATCGACAACAGGTTCAACCAATTTCGAAAACAATACTGGGTTGTCTCAGTCAGTCACTCTTACACCAACGGATGAAAGCGATGTCAAAGTGGAGGGAACAACTGAAACGAGTCAACCAGTTCGTGCAAAGACAGATCCTCCGATACTAGAAACAACGACCAGAGATATTAAGACGGAATCTTCTGTAACTAAAGAGAATGAACCAGAAACAAATTTTGAGGAGTCTGTCATCACAACTAGCCCGAGTCCATCTATAATTGAATCTTCAACAACAACAGTGACAACCAAAGATAGTGAAGATGCTAATGAAGCCATCACCATTGTGACAACGCCATCATCGTCGTCATCCGAATCTTCTCCAAATATCTCCAATATCCCAATAAAAGACACCACAGCAGCAGTTCAGCCCAAATCTACATCTACTGACCTGTCACAATCAGAATTAACAACAATTTCTACAGAAGTCATCAACAACAATCAATTGACCCAATCATCCACTGATATACCAATGGTTGAGGATAGTTCCAAAGTGCGAGAAATAATTGTTGACACAAATCCAGCAATTTCAATCACGACAAACCCTTTGAAACCAGAAAATACTACCAAAGAATCCAGTAACCAATCTTCTGTAACCGCAATCGATTTGATAGAACCACGTGAAGAAATGGCCAGCACTCATGAGACAGACTCTCTGGATTTTGATTCATCAACAGTAGTAGCTCCGACAAAGACTGATGTAGCCATTGACAGTTCATCACAACAGCAATTGTCTTCAGAATCCTCAACAAATACTCCCAATCATGCTAGAGATGAATTCACGACGACAAAGTCTCAAGAGTCATCATCCACAAATTTTCTGGAATCTCAGACATCATCTGTACCATCCACAGATACACCAATCAATGATATTGTCTCAGAAGTTGGAGAAACTGCAGAAGTGATCCGATCAAGATTAGGTACAACAAACTCATCAAAACCAGACATGGCAATTAGTGGGTCAAGTAATGAAACATCTCCAACAACAATGGACACAACGACAGAGGGACGAATATCACAAGTGACTATCACACCTGGATCACTCCCTCCAGATACTGATTCGTCAGTAACAGAATTGCCAGTGAATACCGAAGAAGTCATTAGCAGTACTCAACAACCGCAACCATCCTCTGAATCCTCGACAAATAACCTTGATCATGGGGAAGATAACTCTTTGACAACAATGTTGCAAGATTCAACGACCCCTAAGTTTTTGAAATCAGAGGCAAGGTCTTTTCCGCAATCTGCTTTCATTCCAACTGAACTTTCTCTATCATCTACTAACGTACCAATCAATGAAACTCTCTTAGAAGCTGAGGGAGCAGCAAATACCCGTGAATCAATAGTGACTACAACAGAGTCTTCAAAGCCAGACCCAACAACAAGTAGACCAAACAATGAAATATCTTCGACTACACTGAACACAGTGACTGAAGTACCAAACGCGGAGACAACCATCACACCAGGGGCAAGTCCTTTGGATACTGTCCATTTAATGACAGCAGCATCGGTAAAGACGAACGAAGCCGTTGACAGTACTCTACCACCTAATCTGTCATTTGAATCTTCAAAAAATACGAACAATTTAATAAGCCAAGAATCTGGAAAGTCAACACAACCTGAATTATCAAGTCCTAGCTTTCTGTCAACGAAAGCCACGGACTATATCAATGGTACTAATTTGTCTGAAGTATCCGAGATCACCTCATCTCATACAACAACTGCAGAAGTGGATGGCGACGCTCACAGGGATCAGACAGAGCCGTCAAGCGTCGACGAAAAGACGACAGAATCAACAAACGGGGACAGCATTATCTTTACTACCCTTCCATCATCACCATTATCCTCTGAAGCGCCTGTCACAATAACTTCACATGTAGCTGTCGGTCATTCCTCATCAGGAACAATAAAAGTTCCAAACGAACCCGTCACTGATGGTCAAACACAATCGTCATTATTTACATCATCATCATTGCCAGTATCAACAACAGAATCCTCTATTTATGCATTTGATCAAGGTACTGAAAATATTTCACAATTAACATCGCAAGAAATTGACATTTCAAGATCTCCATCAACGAAAGAAGACGAGAGAGTTGGAGATACTTCAACGGTTCAATCTCCCCATGGTGCTTCTACAAGATTAACCATGGCAGAGCTTGTCCCTGAATCCGATATTGACCAAACGACTCTGACTCCAGTCGTTTCCTCAACTCGACAAGACTTTATTACGGTCACACCAAGCTTGCCTGTCCCACATACATATGCAAGAGATGATCAATTTATGTCCACGTCTAACAGAATACAATCACAGACATCTATTAATAGTAATCCGACACCAGAAAACGTTGCGCAGAATCGTTCTTTTCCCTCAGCAAGTGAAATTAAACCAATGGGAACGGAAGCCATCCAAATTCCCCAAAGATCCTCATCTAGTGGTAATCTCACACCTGAAGGATTGTCTTCGTATCTAACCACAACTGTACCTGATCAATCTGGAATTGAAGGAAAAAGTGTCAACGAAATACAGCCGGCATCGATGAAGTCTATATTTAGGATAAAGGATTTATCAAAAAATGGTAGGAGTATTAACAATTCAAAGAAGAGGGAATCAATGCAATCGAAAAAATTGAAGAGGGAAGAAATCGAACGTAAGCTGCAAGAAATATTAGAGATGAATGACTCTGATCATAAAAATGATCTTCTGGAGCCAGGAGTCTTGCTACATAATTCAATTACTGCATGATGAATATCATCATTCTAAGTAGAGGAGATTCTAGATTCTTAGATGAAAGTTATATTCGAGTTGAGGCTATTTGTGTTCAATCATATGTCTAAATTTCTGGCTAAATAAACAGAATTGAATTCTTTTATGCCCGATGTCGATGATTGACGGGACGAGATGGAAAAAAAATTTCAATTCCGAAATCCCATTCCTGAGTTGAATTTGTGCTCCGTTCAAACTTTTCGCAGAACGTAGAGGGTTGGAAGATGAGGATTCAAATGTTTGGAATGAAAAAAATAATTTCAATAAAAAAAAATATTCTTCCATCATGGCATCAAATGTTCTGTGGAAGTGACTTCTCGCTAACATCTGACAAGATTCTTGAGAAATCCTTGGAGAAATCCGTAACTTGGTTTTAACACGAATGTAATTGAATCCTGGTCACTATCACAACTAGGTGGTCTCAACAAGCTGTTCCTGGTGGATCACGTTCACATACTCTCGAAACCATTGAAATACGTGGATCAAAATACAGATAATCATACCGGGAGAACTATCGCCTCAACGACAGATTTTCCCATGTAATTTCATAATAATTTCCACATGTATGTCCATTCTGTTTGAAACGTTCCCCAACACTCAATGATCATTATTGTGTGTAGAAAATGTTTTTCATGTAAGCGATCCATAGCCTTATGAAAATTTTCAGTAACCTAGTAGAAATGGTAAAGATTTTTTGGACAATAACTGGCCAAGTCGGATTGCTCGTGGCAATAGATGGCCAGAAAAAATCTTTATTCCACTGGAGTCGGTCAGATGATGCTTGTAATCAATAATCAGAATAAAAGTGGGTTTTCTACTATATTTTCAAATCTAGAAGTGAATCATCCCATCAAAAACTTATAAATTAACATCTCGCCTTCGTTATGATTTTCTTCCACCTCTCAACATCAATCATGGATGTATGGACCCACGAGCTCAGATACCTAACAAGTTATACATTTTGATCTCAAAATTACATTGCATGCAGAAAAAATCTGTTTACTTTTGATTTTAAGGCCAATCCGGAGGGAATTCGGATATTTCGCTCAACAGATGACGTTTTGATAGCCCTGTACATGCGATCGGGGATAATGAATCAATTTTTTGCCTAATAGTATTTCAATCTCACATTTCCGGCTCGAAAGAAATAAGGGAAGTGAAACGCGTAAACATTTTCAGCCGAATGAGTTGTTTCATGTGTGGAAATTCTTTCTGAGAAAATCGTAGTTCTTCCATCCGCTGGGCAAGTTATATTGCTTGATGTTCACACTCCTTCCCGATTTTTGCGAACTAGATTACAAATTTTTGGACGCGGACGGGCTCATTCGATTGGAAATTTCAATATACAGGCGGGATACTACCTGATTTTGGCTGGAAATGTTATGTTATTGAGCAATGAGTAGGAATAGGCGAGGCACCGCTACGTTCGGCCATGAATTGCCTTCACGTTTTTCTCGTTCCCTAGTGAACAGAATGTTATGGGATTATGTTTGGCTTCATAAAGCAAGATTTGGGAGGCGGCATGCTAGCTGGGGAACTTGTCTGATTCTAATAAAAGCATATAAACAATAATCTCGCTCTCAGAATCATTACATGTAGCCGCAACCTGAAAGTACGGTGCCGGTGCGTGTCTGGTTGCGGTTCTGCGGGGACTCCGGACTGGTCTTAACCTGATTATTTATTCACTAGGGTGTATTTACGCGCGCAAGCGCGCGGATCTTTTGCTTAAAGGTGAGGATCAGATGAATTTGGATTCTTTTATCTGATAAATATGTTTGTTGGTTCCGATCTCACTCCAAAGTTTGATAATTCGAGTCAATATCTTGAAAAACGGGATGGCCAATCATCACTATGATTTATTTACATCTATCAACTTAAGATTCAGTTCGAACCGTGGAAGTATTCGAGTAGAATGAAAGAATTTCCTACCTATCTAATCGATCAGAGAACCATTGCAGCCAAATCGTTCCTATTTTTTTACAGAATCAAAATTCGATACTATCACCACCTCCTCTTTATTTTGGTGACAATTACTTGAACTTGTAAACAGTGCAACTTTCGTATAATCCATTGCACATTCAGATATGGATATATTCATAGGTTCATCACATTAGTAATGAATAGACTTCTTAAACTAATCGTACAGTCTGCTTTTGTTCGAGATTAAATCTAATACGGTCCAAAAACTGTTCTCCTCTTTCTGATCTCATGACCCTTTATATATTGGCCCAAGTATTGGCCGTAGTACGTTGTTTTTCATGATTAATCACAGACAAGCTCGATTTCACTCTTTTCGTGGTTGATCCACACTGATACCAAAAATTTGACACGGGCGGGTCATCCTAGCCTCACACTACCTCTTACCGACCGCGGATAACTTTGATCAGGCATAACGAAATTTCTATGGGAGCCACCACGATGTTCTGGAGCTAGCGTCGTCGTAGTGAATCTTATAAATAGTAATACTGCGCCGCTGGACCTGATTCCGCGACCCGTGTGAAGCTGCGCGAGACTAACTCAATCAAAAGAACACAGACGGGACACAAGCCTATATTGCCCACACCCACGGGATCAGCTGATCTTCGATGAGTCTATTTGGAGCACGAGATCGACTTTTGCCCATGTGAATACTTATCGCAATAGCTGGATCAGATAGTGGATATAAACGGACAAAATTGCCCTTGATAAGAGAATACATATAAATGGTGGAAATGATAATATTATTTACAATTAAAATTAAATACAAGCAAGGCTCTTCCGAAATACATGCAGTCAATAAAATAAGTTATTGCAAACCTCTGGAAAAATTTTCGTATAAATCTGTGGATCTAAATGCAGCATATAAGGCTGCTTTATAATTAAGAAGTACCTCTATATTCTTCAATTCAACTGGAAGAATATTCCAAAAGCGTCTCAATCTATGAGACGTAGAATGATACAACCAATTACGGTTACTATATTATAAGGATGAGTGAAGACTTTCTGCAAATGTTTTGGCTGACACACCGTCTATTTTCAAGGATTTGTAATTAAAATCTCCGAAGAATCGTAATCATCAGATTCGCGCTCTAACGATTTTCATTGGTCGTACAGTCGTGACGTCACGATTGCCAGGATGCTGGACCAATATAAATCTTTCAGGCTCTATTCCTATAGTAATTTGCCTTGTCTGCTGCAGAGGCTGGCCGCGCGTGTCGTTGGTTGGCAGTGCCGTTGGTTTTATCGACCAAGCGACGTTTCAGGTTAGATTAGATTTTGAGATCCGCACGTGCGGATTATCGTAAGATATAACAACAAGTATTGCAACTCGGAAATGAACATTACCCCGTGATCTCTGTGATTTCTGTTGACTCGGAGCGTATTATTTATGGGTCAATTTGGTGCGTTAATGATACATATTATTCGTGCATGAAAGAACACTGAAAGAAAATGATCACTTCACATAAATCGTACCTCGTCTATCTGTTGAAAATAAAATTAAAAAATATGCAAGTTCTTTATTGTTGTATACCAGGATATAAAATGAATTGAGTATTCGATTTCAAGACAAACTGGAGAACATCGATGATGTAGAACAATTTTTTGGTATGCAAAACTGGAGTCATCGCAGAATGCATATCGAGCACAGCACTTGCACTAATGAAAAATCGGTTGCGGTAGGGGTGGAATCTTCAAGAGACAATCCATTATCAAGCACAAGGCGTATCGAACAACCATTCTGTTGTTTTGTTTTTTTTTTTGCAAAAAGCAAAGAAGACAATGGTGGCTGGTGACGATGCATGTGCTCACGCGCAATTTGCTAAACACACACACACACACACATACACAAACTCCACGCATGATGTGTCGAGTCTGAGATTGTACGGATATGCTTTCGAGTTCTGGTCCATCGTCATTATTACGATCACGATGTACAAGATGTTTGGTGTTTTTGATGCATAATTCTAGAATTGTTATGTCTGAGTTATGTCTTTCTAACTACTACATAAATGCTCAATTTACATGCTCAGTTAATCGACTCGTGATCAGGAGGAATGAGCAGACTCTGCTCTGAATCTACTGATGAAAATGATAAGGGGTCCATTTTTTTTGTATCCAACTGACATATCTCGTGGACATTTTTTCTTGCATGATTCCCGCTTGCCTGACACCAAAAATTAACGATAAAATAAAGTCACGAGAAATCCGTAACTTGCGCAACCTCACTAGGTAACTTGGATATTTTTATGGATTATTGAATTCTATTCTTCATTTTTGAGTCCATCCATGTATGGGGAGTAATTCCACACATATTGATGGCCTATTAGTTCAGATGGAAGCATATGCGACCCTTAATTATGAAGTGATTTTAAGCAAAAAGTAAAAAGAGGATATTTTTAACAACAGTCTAACAAAAATCGGGAACCAAAATAGGCACCCTTATTGTTCTGACTGATAGCACTTGTCTTTGAGAGCATCCTCTCATGGGTTGGATAACGAAAAAGAGCAATTTTTGTGAATCGAGCTCAAGGTTTAGCATTTTTACATAATTCCTCAACTTGTATCGGCTGTAGCACATATGAATAACATGATTATCGACTTTGATCGGTAGTTGAATTGTAGGTTTTCTCAAAACCTTCAAAATAACCACTGGTAAAGGTCGATTATCACTTTTCTAGTAGGAACTAGATCAGTTTGAAGAAATCCCAAGAATCGCTAAAGTTTGATCTCAGCAAATAGCTCTTTAGAGTCGCTAGGCTTAACTCTCGACCACGGCCAATCGCTTTCTCGAAAGTACTAATCTCGATGAGGAATATTTGCCCAAATACGCCAGAAAAAGTTGAGCCCAGTTGGACCTATGAATTTTCGAACAAGGCCGAGGAAGAGCCAAAAGCGGGCTTTTAATGAGCTTTAGGGTCCATCGGGGAGAACGAAAAAATACGCAAAAATTCTTTCTGTATCAAAGCAAACATAGTGCTTACAGAAGAAATTTCTTTGGGGGTTTCTAGTCCCTCGTGGTGACGGGATTTGTCGAAATGCTCCGGAATCATTGTAATATTTCTCACTGGGGCGAGTGGTATAGATCGCGCTATGGTCAGACTAAGATTCCTTCATTACGTATTTTCCTGCATAAGCTATATTATATCAAATATTCAAATCTCGCCTCGAACCACACGATTATGAAGGATTGAGTGCCAAAATTCTGATATATAACATATCGGAGGATTTTTTTCTTCGTGGAGTAATAGAGGTAGAAAGGCTGAAAACTCGTATACAATGGTACATATAATTCCTCGGAGGGCTTTCCATTTTTGTTACATCATTCACACGTTTCCCCTAGTGCGCTCAATCATTTGGGAATTTCGACAAGTCGGCTCTACAAGCTCATCTATAATGTGCAATATGTACAGGTATAGTTAGTGTCTATGACTAAAATATCTTCTCGAGTGAAGCAAGCTGTCTCATGCGTACATATCCATGATATATGATGAGCCCGGGGCAAGTATTTGTCACATCAATGGGAGGACTGTAGGATGGAATGTATTAGCAATGTACAGAGCTGCAAGCTGCATAAAGAAGACATCGAATCTGAGAGATTTTTTGTACCTTAATTCTACTTTTATGCCTGATTATTCTCTTTTATCTCCAATTCGCTTATCGATTGCCAATTCTATCTTCTCGACGAAATACCAGATAGTTTATTTTGAAAGAAATTGAGGATCATAATTGATAAGAAGATTTTGACATCCCTGATACTTGTCAGAATTCTGATCTCCTATTGAATTCAATGTTTGGTATAGATTTGCCATCCTCTTGGAAAAAACCTAAGAAATTTGAAATTTAGATGACCAATTTGGTATGATTAAAAAGATTATAAAAGTACCTAGTATTTGGCGTATGGATTACGACAACGAAGTTTTAGAAGACTAGATTGCTTGTGGAAAAAGTTCTGAGATACCTTTCTTTTGTGATTTTATCACGTAGACTTATGAAAAAAACACAATTTGGATTGGTTTTTCCATGTTTGACTTCAAGGATTCTGATGTTCTTCCATATCTCGACTCATAATGACTGAAAATATATTCAGAAACTTTTTTACGGGCCTGGTTAGCTTGTGGCTCAGTCCTGAGGCAATGTTTACTTAAACTCTTTTTTCTATGGGGAAAATTCGCCAGGGTTCTCCCGATCGGAAAAAACTTTGCATCCCTAATTAAACTACATACAATGAGGTAAGTGTACCCAACTTGCCCCCATATGCCGATCTTAGAAATCGGCACTCGTGGACCTTTCCACATATTTTTTACGTTTTTTATGTTGAAATATGAGAAAGTACGTAGCAAACATCGACTCCGGATCGTTTCTGCGTTCTTCAGAGGATTTAAAGTGATTTTTTCATTTTTCGTTTTTGAACGGCTAAGAAATTACCGAGGAAATTGCGTTTACTAAAACCGGTACCAATTTATTTCCATTCGACCAATCTTGGCATACCTGAGCGCATTCGATTCCTTGTTTCAAGATCTTCAAAATCCATTTTTCAAAATTGCAAAATTCAAATATGGAGCTGTTTCATGTGCAAAACACGGAGATGATTTGAGATTCAAGAAGGCCGACATTGGAGTGTACCCAACATGCCCCCATATGGTTATCTCGGAAAGGCGTGCAGTATGACTTTTTTACCACTCAGAACGTGTTTATCACGTCAAAATAGGTCGGAAACGATGTCTTGGGTCAGCTAAAAGCTACAAATGTCGCTGCACGGTGATCAAAACGGATCAAAGCGATTTTATTCACTTCATCGCCGATTTACATTGTTTTAAATGATGGGGGCAAGTTGGGTACTGACTTTTGTAAACTCTCAAAAATCACCTTTTGGGAGAATCAACACAGTTTGGCTCCAGTTGGTTCAAATTGGACGCATTTCAAGTCATTTTGAAGATTCTGAGACAAGCTTTGAAACAAGTTACGGTACGTTGGAAAATATTGAGATGGGCCAGAGTTTTCAAGAAAATGGATTAATGGAGGCAAGTTGGGTACACTTACCCTACATACAAAAATTACACCCCAAATCTCGATCATCCGTGATGAAAAATCTTCGAAACATGAGAACCCGCTATGCGCACAAGAAGTCCGTCGGTGACCATCTAAGCGCACCCACCGCGAACTTAGATGCACTAAGATCCTTCGTGGAGTGAAGACAAATATTTCACTAGCAAGACAAAAATTCCCATATTTGGAACAGTTCATCTCCGGTTATACTAATCGCGAACCTCTACAATTTTGAATAGACTAAGGCTAGATTAATACAAAGCCTCTGTCGAAATTTGGGTTGAATGGGTGAAGGTTCAAACACTTTGAATATTTTGAAAAGTGAAATTACGATAGTACTACCTCAATCGGCAGTTGACGAAGTAATTTAGTTTGGAAATCATTGCCCATTCCACCACTATTAATAGTATTTCTTGTATTTATGACAGCTACGCAAAGGATAATTACTAGGCAAACCCAATGATTATAATTAAGTCGGGGCTATGGTATCGGGGGACGCCATGTTTTGTCTGGACGTCCATCGCAAAAGTTGTTTGACGCCCCGTCTAGCACGAGAGGAGATGCGCACGAAACAATGGCTGGTGGTATATGTAACCGATAAGCCATGCTGTTGAGCAGGGGGCGGGACAGGTCGGAGAACTTTTGTTTTGTTGAGTGTGGGTGGTGCGGGCACACCGCATTCTATTATACACGCTACTCGATCCCCGCTTTTGTCATCCCCACTAGTCCATTTCACTCCCCGAAGCTATTATATGCGCAGGTACATTACATTGTGAATGGAGACAATATGCTACAGCTATCGGTCCATTAAGTAACTCAATGCTGCATGCTATGTTGCATTTATTATTAAAAAATAAATAGATGATGGAATCGTTCCGGTCTGTCACTGATGAAGGCATTAGCTTGATGAATTTGAGAGTACATATGGGCGAATCTCAGGATTCGGGCGACTTTGTGATTACGAACTATTTTACGTCTAAGGAGACATGGTTTTCGACAAGTGAGATCTTACACTGAAAATTTTCGAAAAATCACTCGTCCTCAACACTTTCGAATGCTTCTGAGGTCCATATTTTGCTTTGGACCAACAATATAAGATACTCTTTGCGAGAAAACTCGATTTTTTGGCTACCACAACGATTTTCAGGTGCATGCCTTAGCTTGTAGGTCCAAGGGCGATTGATCAACCATTCTGGAAATTGGATGGGTGATTGATTACACTTTGAAGAATTGAATCATCTTTGCATCACGGCCGTCCTCGCCGAGATGCGAGATCTGATAAAGGTTGTTGATGTGTCACAAAATTTTTGTCATTTTGAAAAATGGCTCTTGCTTACGATCCTGTCATCGGGGCGAGAAAAATAATGAAATTCTGGAGACGGGATCTGATTCAACACGAAGAAACCTATGAATTCAGCCAAGTCCCATTGATGTCATCAAATCCTGGTGGCTGTTGTCACGATGGAAAGAAAAATTGCTTCTACGTAATTTAGCCTTGAAAATGTCTTTTTCTTATGGGCATATGAAAATGTGGACTCCGTTGCACCTGGAACCACGTGTAATTCGATCTCTAGGATAACAGCAACGTATATACAAACTCCCCCAATCGTAGATCTACCCCAGGAGGAATGCGAGGCTTATAAAAATTGAGAATTGACAAAAACGTGCATTTTGGTGAGTGTAGAGTATCTTTATTTTGTAACAGAGGCCGTTGAGAAGCATCGTATAATGTTGATCATGACTTTTTCACTTTTCTAATACCCAGGTCACCTCATCTCTGCGAGAAAGTATTCTCATGAGAATGATTGTAACACGAGGCCCCCATTTAAATGCATAGGATTATTTGTTATTCGACCGCAAGTGCGCAGCAAAGCTACAAAGTGAGTTATGCGACTATTTTATCATTGTTTTAGTACTACTTTACCCAAAAGAGGTTTGCCGGGTATGTCCTGCCATTTTGAAAATTTCCAAATTTTTCAACGAAAGTGGCCCGAATTCTGAGATTCGCCCATATACTACCTGTCGAAAGTTATACCTGGGAGTAGAAAGTCCAAATTAGAAAATTCGATCTCTTTGGACTCGTTGGTCCAAAATTATTCTAATCTCGCTCATTTCGTAGCCTTTTTTTTTAAGGATTCTGTGTGGTTTTTTTCCTATGGCATAATAGGTCTTCCCGGTAGGTTGAGTCGAATCCTTGAAAAAAATCCATAAAAATTGCGCCAACATCCAGACATTTGCAAGTCAGAAATAAGATTCAAAGAATCATCTGAAAGTAAAAGTCAGAAGCTTCAAAATCTGTTTTTTATAGTTATTCTAAATTGTTCCTGGTCCGAGGAACGACGGTCGCGGAAGATTTCTCTCAAACAATGGACCAGTCATTGTGGAATCAGGGAACGACTCATATTCGGACTCGCGTGAGTATTATTCTCGGTTTCTCCCACCCGATAATGAGGTCATATTCGAGATAAATTAGAGAAGCATAATTGCGGTAAATCTGATTCACCTTCCATAAACTTTGAGACTCAGAATTATTCGGCAGGGAAGCCGTAATTTCTTGGACTATATAGGAACAACCTAAAGAAGGTTTTCGAAACACATTTTGAAGCTTTTGACTTCTACTTTTATGAGTTTTTACATTACTTTGATGTACTCGCTCATTCCTGATCTCCAGACGTCCAAGTGTTGACCCAATTTTTATGAATTTTCCCAAGGACTTGACTGGACTTACCAAAAACATATCATGTCGCAGGAAAGAAACACTAAAAATCCTTGAATGACACAAATAGATCAGAGCTAATAAGTTAACGTCTCTGTATCAAAGAGGCTGCAGAATTTTCTATCCTTCATTTTTTTGAGTGTATACGAACTTCTGACCTGTAGTGTACCTGCAGTTAGTTAGGTGCACTTTTGTATATACCAGACATATAATACCAACAAGGGGAGAGCCAGGTGTTAGGATCATCAATCTTGTCCAAAACTTGTTTACAATTTTGTATTACCTATATATGAAGAATCCAGAGTATCTCCGTCAAATAGGCCCCCTGTTCAAAGCTACAGCGTATGACATAGCATTACCCATACAGGCTCATGTTGAAAAGTGATGTATATAGATATAATGGCAATGCTAAAGTTTTTGCTTGTAACTCCGAACAGAATGCCCATTTGACGGAGTTACTCTGGATTCTTCATATTCTAGATGACACAAAACTGTAAAAAAAGTTGGAAAGGACTGGTGACCCAAAAACCTGGTCCTTCCGTTGTGAGACAATGTGAATCGCCAATCTTGATTTCCATTAAAATTGCACGTCACTCGAGATCGATGTCAAAAAATATCGATTTTTCCCTGATACACCATGCAATACATGGTCAAATACTGACTAATTAACGGCTCTCGTGAATTTTACATATTCGAATAACGGGATTTTAGACAAATATTGACGATGAACAAAGATTCATGAACCAATTCGAGGTATACGGGGTTAAATTGGGAGTTTAATCTCGGTCACAATAACCGACACCCAAATAAACTCCAGGGCGAATGGGTTTTCCTTGTTCCCACGATATGAGAAAGTTCGCTTTCTACATAGATCAGAATAAAGTAGTGATTCCTCAAGTTATGATTTGGGGATCAATCAATTTTAAGTGATGAATTTGAAGCGAAAGAGTGCCCACGAAACAAGTATTCACACTTTTCACGGACAACCACGAACTAAAAATTAATTTGATGGATGGGAAAATTCAAGTTGAACTCTTCAATAATTTCTGAGATTGGGTTTGCCGACGTCCAACAGGGTTATCGTGAAGAACAATGTTTTTGGCACGAGACGCATATGCCGTTTTATTCCGCGTCGAAAAATTTGTTTCCTGTGCATCAGAAAACAGTTGATGAGCCAGAGCTACATTTTTTTGCATTTCGTAGCCGGTATCATACCACGTATTGCTCACAATCCACTGTGATTGATACTAAAGAAGTTCGGAAGACCAAAATTTCTGCTACGTAGCTCTACTACGATATCAGCCGAAAAGAACAAGCAAAAACTCAGCTTACCATCGACGATACACACAATGACGAATCGTCACGAAAGAGTAGTCAGCTCTGACAAAAAAAGTATATACACAGCTAAAACGACGTACCTTTATGTACAGTGAAGGGGGTGGGGTATAGGGGGGAATAGGTACCGTGACGGGATGATTCAAAAAGTTGGTTTACATCACAGCAGGGTGTTGTTATTCCTTTTCTCTTCGTATTTTCTGTCTCCTCGTCCATTACCCAAAGCAACCCGATCAAGTCGAACAATGAGCTCGAAACTGGCATTGTTATTCCGCCCGCGCGCGGCTCGCGCACACTTTCACACAGAAATATACCTACATTCACAGAGGAAAAAAAAAAATCTGCTATGGTTCGACCATCACATCGTAGTCATCGTTGAGAACAAGACTACAACTCCGTATCATACAAAAAAAAACTCGGCATATCCGCAAAAGCTATTCGTCTGGTGTACGTATTATGAGGAAACCCCGAGACAGACTGGGATATTAAAAAATTGTGTCGAATAGCCGAAATGAATCTTTATTACTATATATATCCATTCACTTGATGTCGTCTGGTTGTTGTTGTGGGATAAAGTAATAGGGGTTGGAGGTGGTTTGAATTTTTCTGAGTTTATGTAGAGTGGGCGGAGATCCGCGAGGATCTCATCCATTAACCATCGTAGCTAATTTTTGACAAAAAGCCCGCGGCTGTAGTATAGTCGCAGTGGATCCATTATTCTATCGAGCAGCTATCCGGCAGTGATTTTGATTTTGGGAAAGCTAATCTAGCGCGATGAGGCGATTTTTTTTGATGATACAGAGGGAGAAATAATCTTTTGGACTCTGTTGATAATGCGCTGACTCGTCATGTGTGTTTAGGGGAATGTATAACTTGTATTGTAATGTGAAGTCAGCAAAGCCAATGTGATGAATAAGAGTGAATATAAGTTGGATTTTCGATGGACTGAGGAGTGTCTTTCATCAATGAGCTCACTCTAAATTCCTTGGAGTGGATTCCAATCTTAGGCGGATGAAATTTTTATCCGAATAAGAGGTACTGGAAATAGCCAATTGAGTTTGATTGAAAATCCCAACCTAAATCGGATTCAAACAATGGTAAAGATTAAACGATAAACTTTGCGTGAATCTTGAGAGACATAATTTGTGATTTATCAAGTTTCTCGTTGTATTCCATAGCGTTCTTGAATTTTTATTTACAATTCGAGCTGTGGAAAAAGAAAATTGCAAGAGATCTGATGTTCACGTGACTTGAAACAACAATGCAAAGATTAACAAAAAAAACTTTCTTTCAGATTGCAACAAATTTGAGTCAAATTTGTTGCAACTCGACAGCTCAAACTACCCCCCCCCCCTCCTCTATTGCTCCACTATACACCACCATCCATAATCCGAGACAGAAACCATTATATCACAAACTTCAAGGCTTGAAAAAAAAAGACAATGTAGCTTATCAGTGTCGTGTGTTAGCGATGCAACTCTGATGCACACAAACCGCCGTGCAACCCTTGCCTTTCGGGACAAGCCTTTCATCGTAGGTCGACATCAACTACATATGCATTACATAACGTAGCGATGTATACGTACGATTAGCTCGTTACAAACCCGCAAACTCATTTCTTTGTCGCAACCTCAAAGCTCAAACCTATACCAGCTTTTGCTGTCTTTCTTTTTTCTTCTTTTCCATCTGTCGCAATGCACTGGCATATATAATTCGTGACTCTTTTCGTCTCTTGTGATAACATGCAATTCACATACACTGAGTTCGGTATATTCAAACGATACTGAATAGCGATGCTTAATGATTTCTTGTGGAACTGCATCGTTTGCAAGTGTTTGTACGGGAGTTCTCGATTACAAGATTTTGAAATAACGTTGAGGTTTTGATCAAGAAGGCTGATCTCGAATATCGACAGGCGCTCATTTTAGTGTTGGAATGCGATCCAAGCAATCGTTGGCTCAGTAGCAGTAATTTTATAGGGTTCCAGAAGTTTGAAGTATGTCACCGAGTTTTTCGAATTTTTAAGAAAGTTTTGAGGGTTTTTCTACTGATTCAACAATTCATAATACACGTTCTGATGGAATTTATACCATTTCTAAGATTTCAACTTCGAGGATTCGAGCTCATCACACGTGAAGGATAGAAACAGCGCAGCAGAAAGCGGATTTTGCGGATGGTTCTTGAGAGTACACTGAGGGAAGAAAAATCAGGAGTTATTGCGGAAAGCGTTGAGATCAGGACGTGACGAACGAATTCGTTCTGATATTGTTCCTGAACCGTTCAGAAATGCAATTTCGGAGAGGTTCCCGTACGACTCAGGAGTTTTTCCGGATCTGATATGGAGTCATTGCCGCAGAGGATCGGGAAATATTCCAGAGATCGTTAGATTCCGAGTGTTGCGAGCGCATGTCTTCAGGAAGTACTCCTCAAGCTTGTTCTGGAAAGTTTCACGGAGAAGTCATAATCTGAAGTTTCGGGAACGAGTCGAGAGTTTCTCCCGAGAGGAGTTTAGAGCAAAAAGTCCCGAAATAATCCGCATGGATTCTAAATTCGTTAACGGATATAGCGTGAAAAAGCGAAACAATGAGTGGATTTACGGCACTGAGTAGGATTATACGAAAAAGGTCTAACCTGAAATGACATGAACGGGAGTATTTCTGGAGTGACGCTGTAAATTTATCTTATTGGGAGAGGGATGATATTGCATTCAAGTTACAGATCTAGAACTTCACTGAGAGAAATGAAAAGTAGTGATACTGGAGAGCACAGTAAAGGCTATCGGAGTTTTGCGGTAGGTAAGTTAGATAGTGACCACTCCACAAACTCAAATTGCCGCTACTGGAGAATCCTCGCGAGCATACATGAGCGAGAGCCAGCACCACAGTGCATTTCTTTCTCAGTTTCCGACGAGGTTTCCGATAACAGTCAATTCAAGATGTTTACATCAACATATAATTTTGCGTAATATTAATGCGAAGACATCTGCTGAGTGGCTCGCTGTCTCTGGTCTCACAAAGTAAGATAAGAGTCGATATTAATACGTTGCGTGTTTTGGAGGTTAGGTCGAGTACTCGTTGGAGCGAGCAGCTGACTGCGGTTGGTTTCACTGGAGTAGCACATTAGACACTACCGAACTTATCTGAGATTTCCAAGACGAGCTCGTAAAATCAGGCCTTGCTTGTGTCGGCCACGGCCGGGCCCACCGGGGAAACTCCCAAATTCCCAAATGGTCGGTCCGCCCCTGGGTGCTGACTAATGTATAAACTCCGCTACCCCGTACTTTTCTTTTTTCTCAATGAGTTATCCGTCCCGTCTTATATACAATCGCTGGCTTACAAGTTGTACATCTATAGTAATACTACATTCATTTCACATAACTTGGTGGAGATTCTGTGCTCTTTTATACTTATATAAAAGCACAGCCGGTTCACTCACTCTTGCCAGTTTATAAACTTGCAACCACTGAATTTAACAATCACTTCACCGGTATCTTGTACAAGTTTTGAATATATTGTCAAGTCTGTTTATGAAGTGGCTAGCCAGTCCATGTAAAATCAGGTCAAGAATGGCGAGGAAGATAACTGCCAGGAGAAATGGGCACAGATGTCGATGAAGAAGGAACCTATTCAAGAAGAGAGAAAGCGCGGTAAATTTGAAAAGAACAAGAAGATGGAAGAATATATAAGAGAGAATGGTAGATCAGAAGTGACAGATTTGTTTGAAGAATATAGCAGACAGATCGGTGAAATAATAGAGAGGGAAAAAATGACGGGCTAGAATCAAAATTAACACAGAAAAGGAAATATTAAGAAATGCAAAATGCAAGGAGCAACGAGACATCCCCCGAGAAGAGCGATGCTTCAAGGCATAAGAATGAGCCAAGTAAACCGGAAGCAGGGAAAACGGAAGGAGCAAGGAAAAGTGGGTTGAAAAAAAAAGAGATAGGTGGGAAGTGTGATGTATGGGGCTGGCAGCAGCTATTAGGCATGCGAGTGCGTGCGTAGGTTAGGTTAGTAGGATGGCGCGGAAGTCAGCGGAGAGAGTCAGTGTACGCTGTGCTACGGCAAGGGCAACATAAGATCATGGCTGTAATGTGAATACAAGTAATGAAGCACGCCTTACAATGAAATACGGTATTGTTTATTACAAGGATAAACTACCATACTTAACAGGAAGTATCAAAGAAGAGAGGAACTGGAGATGATGATCGAGAAAGAAGTGGATATAATTGTTCAAAGGATAATGATAAGATAGGAGTTATTTGATAAAAGAGAGAAGCGTGAAGATCTTGATTCGAACAGGAAAATGAAAGAGACCGAACAGAACTATACAAAAGACCAAGAACCAAGGAGCAGCCTGTTTTTCCTTACAGAGACGAAGAAAAGAGAGTACAAGAAGACAAATAGACGGTGCAGAAGGCAAGATGAAGAAAGGCAATGGAAGGAAGGTGTGAGACGGAAACAGAAGAAAAACTGAGATTAAGAAATAACATCGTGATCTCGGGGCTGAAAGAAGAGGAGGAAATCAAAGGGAATATGAAGATGTGGTTTGAGGAAAAATTGAACATCGATCCATGTTTTAATGAGATTAAAGGAATGAGTGGAACTTAAGGAAAGGTTAGAATCATTTGTAAAGACAGGGAAGAGAAGGAAAAAAATCATGAGCGAGAAACATCTGCTTAACCTTCAGACCGCCGGCATTTTTCCTAAGGAAATTAGTATCTTTAAAGTGGAGATTTTATTTATAGAAACATCCGATATGTAACTGGAATTATGCGAAGTCACGGGTGGCTCATATTTGAGCCAGGTTAGCAGTCTAAGGGTCGAGAGTCCCGAAGTATTTATCGAGCACGATATGACCAGGAGAGAAAAAAGAACAAAATACATTCTGAGGAGAATAGGAAAAGAAGGAATAGGCAAAGGAAACACAGTAATAACGGGCTATGAAAAGATTACGAAGAAGTGCGACGGATGTGAGAAACAAGAGTTGGGATATGAACTACGGGATGAAAAGGAAGAATGAAAAGAAATACTGCATTTCAAACATTTTTGTTGATATAAATGAGATTTTGTGAAAAATGATCGATAAGTCTTTTATATGTATATGTTACCGTATGAGCCCGGAATCCGTGATTGCCGGGCACTCACTAGTGAATCCTAAGATTCACTGGTCGAGGCCAGTGAATGCTGACATTCACTAGTGAAAGCCCGGAATTCGTAGCTGATCTCGTCGCTGAGTCCATAACTCGGGCTTCCACTAGTGATTGTCAGCATTCACTGGGCATTGACCTGTGAATGTCAGCATTCACTGACCCGGACCAGTGAATGTCGGAGATCGGAAGAGTTGGGGAATGAAACTCGAATAAAATGTCTGACACATTGTCTTATTATCCTAAGTTTCCGAAGCAGGTTGGAATATGGGAAGATCAAGGTGTAGTGTTCAATACTCTTTTAACCTTTCCGTATGAACCCCCACTTTGTGGCAACTCCGAAAAGAGTGAGTTTCACTTTCTTGGAGTGAGAATTTCACGCGGGCCCAGGTGAATCTCATTACTTCCGAGTTGCCACAAAAAGGGGGTTCACTCAGAAAGGTTAAGGAAGTATGGCCTCTTTATTCATCACCCATCGAATGAGCTCAGGAGTTCCTGATTTCTAACCTTCATCTACTAACGTAGTCGTGGCGCGCAGAATTGAAAAGACAATTGTGTCAGGATGAGCAGTGTGTCATTAATAATCATAAGTGGAACGTTCATGTCACTCAACTTTTGTCATTGAGAACTGTTTTCTATGAGGTATTTCTGAGATCGACAATTATTTGACAAGACATTTTATTGACAACTCCCTCGACAACTCCTTATTGATGGATAACGGATATTTCTCCATATTCCAACCTACTTCGGAAACTTGGGATAATAAGACAATGTGTCTGACATTTTATTCAACTTCCATTCCCCAATTTCTCTGATCTCCGACATTCACTGGCCAATGGCCAGTGAATGCTGACAATCACTAGTGAAAGACCGAACTATGGACTCAGCGACGAGATCAGCTACGAATTCCGGGCTTTCACTAGTGAATGTCAGCATTCACTGGCCTCGACCAGTGAATCTTAGGATCCACTAGTGAATGCCCGGCAATCACGGATTTCGGGCTTTCACGGTAACATATATACCCCGTGTATCCTGCTCGAGAATCATTATTGGTAAGGAAAAAAAAAAAAAAAAAATTGGGTGGACTCAAAATTTTGAGACTTTTACCTCATTCTCTCGAGAATTTCATCAGCTGTATCAGAGCTCGTGGGTATCTCCCCGGAAAAATCCATACTTTCCCACAGATTCACGAAAAACGTTGAGAAACTGCATAATTATGCACTGAATTGGCTGTAGAAAGAATAGCACAAGAACATGCCATGTCGAATTGATGGGTTATAACCCATCAATTCGACATGGCAATAATTATTGATCCTGGCATCATTCCACGCATTAAAAATGTTTCCCCCTTACATTGGAATTGGTGACAAAAATCGATCCAGAATGAGGTAATATTGCTGGATTAATTGTCCACGTGGTGGTCTTGCCTTCAGCGCGATCGAAGCGGCGAGTACTGTGAAAATCTACCAAACTCACTGCCAATTCGACAGTTTTCGATTCAGGGATAGACGACCAAATGCATCTTAAATAGGGTATGGGATTTCCGTCAAAATGGTACAAGTATCTCGCTAACTACCATCTGCCTCGAACATGGATCAAAAGAAAGAGAAAAAGTGTAGAATTTGAGGCTAAAATTGTGACGCCGTGCATTTTTGCCGCGAAAGTAGCATCTTGACACACTTATTCCTCTGCGAGGACTAATACTTGGAGGAAATCTTTCTTCTTCGTCATTTTCCAGCGACTGAAGTCCCGACGAAAATGTAATCGCAATTGGGTGTCTACTGTGACTGATCCCTATTTTCAGTGAAACAGGAATTAAAACTTTCATCTGCGAACTGATTTCTTATAATTGCGGTCGTTGCAATGTACAATTTATGTGTAGTTCAAGAAAATATGGCTGTCATAATTCATCACCCGATCAATGTCATACCACAAAAACAGCCTCCAATATGTAATACATATTCCAGGTATATGCCACTGCACTCAACACTGACAATAGAAACAATACAATCGATGATATCATGCCTAACGCTCGATCGGTCCTCGTGGAAGTGTCTAAATGCATGATCAGAACACATCTGCAAGTGTTTGTTTCAGCTTTTAGTGAGATTAATGTCAGCCCTAAGTAAGGTGATGCAAATTTGAAAGAAGAAATGCAAGATGCACTCATGTGCGCGAGCCTGTATCGGCAACTCAAATATATATTTTACAAAATGGGAATCATTCTCGGTATTAACGACGAACCAGGTTCGGTATAGGTATACAAATAGCAGATAAGAGCTGAGAAAAATTGATTCCTCGTAGAAAGAAGCGCAGGTGTATTATGCGTTAACATCGTGGAAAAAGTTATATAGAACATTGATGAAATAGTCTTGCGATGCTCTCAAGACGATAGAATGGAAAAAAATGACGACTCAATCTATTAAGTGATTCGACTTGGCTTAGCTTGAATCTTGGCACGTTTTCTTAAGCCTCAACGATGCCAAGTTTGCTATATATAAATGAACGAAGACGCAAGGTTGGATGAACGAGGCAAAACTGCGGAGAAAACTCGAATAATAATGAAAATCACGTCGGAGTCCGCTCTCGCTTCACTCGAGGAAATGAATTCTATCCCCCTGAACTTTTTAGTCTCCTCGTACAACGTCCTTTGTCATTTTTTTATTATCATTCCCTTTCTCCATTTGTGCATATTATTTAAATGTAAAAAAAGTATTTCGATCGTATTTGAAGGCTTTCCTATGTGTGCGTTAGCTTTTTTTTTTCATCCGATTCTCAATTTGAAAAATGTGCTCGCTGATGCATCGATTTTATCGTGCTTCGCTGCATCGTTGTGCGTGAGAGAAAAAATATTCACTCTGCCCGGGAATCAAATTGCTTGCTGGGGGTAAATTTATATCCCACGATTTGGAGTGCACCAGTTTGTATATAGTTATGATATGAAATGCAGAAATGCCGATATTACGTACTGAATGAACACCGGAATGTGGATTTTTTTGGGAAAAGTTCTGGATTGATGAGAGGATTATGAGAATATGCGTGTATATTGATTCAAATTCAAATTCAAATGCTTGCATTTTCATTGTCACCCTAGAATGGAAAAATCATCATCAAAACACATGAAAAGTTCGTCTTTCTGGATTTCTGGATGAAATACTCGGAAGTTTGGACCTCTCACAGGGCTCAGAAAAGTTTTGAAAATTCGATTGCTCTACTTAATTACTTGTTACCTTTCCAGCGGAAGTGATGGGCCGATTTCATTAAGAGCCACCTGAATGTGCGGAAGTAGTTAGAGCAAAAACCCTTTCTTACCGCGGGTCTGCACATATTCTCATTGAAAATTCTTAAAATAATTATTCCTCTCTACGTCTATGCGGTTCTTCCAGTGCTGGATAAAGAGGAAATTTTCGTCAAATGAAGTACAAAATTGATGAAAAACAAACCTTCATTCAAACAGTCGAACTTCACCTGTGACCGGATTCATAAAGCTGAAAACTATCAAAAACTCACTTGCTCATAGCATCATTCTTCAGAACTTATCTACTTATATTGCCATGGAATTATGTGATTTACGTTGTGATGATCTTTCATGATAAATTTTATTTGGTTATAAGCTCAGGCATCCGAAATGGATCGAAAAATTCTTCTAGAAACATAAAAAATCAGCCATCTCTTCGATTTTTAATACATGATCCAATTTAGCCAAATAGGTTGAACAGCAGGATGTAAGGAATGTAAATCAAATTGTTACTGAACCAGGAAACTGGTCAATTGCCGATAAGTTTCATTTTCTGCTCCGGAAACGCCTCAAATGGGCAAACGGTTAGCAGGTGTATGATCTTTTGTAAATGGAAATGTCCTAGGAAATCTCCTCGGATAGAGATAGAAAAATTCGAACCCATATCACTTATCATAATTCCAAGAACTAGGACTGTCCAGAATCTTCTGACTTGTTGAGATAAGGGGATCAACATGACAAGGAAAATTTTTGCTCAACATCTCGTTCTAGAAGACCTTATACTTATGACTCACTACGACTTCTGTATCTTCACTTTTTATACGTCCGAAAAAAATGACCAATCTGAACAAAATCAAGCACCAACATTAATCTATATGAACTATGATATATGATATATAAGGCTCTCGAAGACTCGGTGGTCTTATGGCCACAACCACGTCCCTTGGCCACTGGAGAGTTGGATGGAAGCAGCCAAGGGGGTGGTCGTGTCTAGGCGAAATTGAGGATTGGTACGCAGCTGCATTCAGATGTTCTTGATGGAGAGGCCCGCTCGCCACGCGTATATCGCCCCCGCGACCATAAGAGGGGAAATGGGTTTTCAGGTTGTTCTTCTTAACGCATCGACGTATTGTCGCCATATTGAATATGAGAATAAAACCTAATATTATTTGGATCTTCGTGTTGATTCCGACCCTCGCTTATGGATCGGTGCGGAAACTCACACTGTAAAAAATTTGTGGGAAAAACTGCAACCAGTGGTTGCAGTTTTTCCCTCAACCACTGGTTTATCCCAAAAATCAACCAGCTGGTTTATAATCAACCGGCTGGTTGATTTTTGGCACAAACCAGTGGTTGACTACCTATCCAACCACTGGTTGACTTTTTTCCCACAACGAATATATAAAGATGAATGCGGCACCCACGATATTGGTCGATGGTGGTCTCCGGTTGACACTTTTGATTCGGAAAAACAAGTTTCGTCATTTTTTTTCACAAACAAAGAGGGATAAACATTGGCCCCGGTCGCGTATGGACGACAAAGCGGGTTGCCTGTCCTGCAGGAGTCGAATACACGTCGTAAGGCTGGAGGGATGGATAGATGGACGAATGGGGTGGGAGGGTAGATGGGATGGATGGATGGAACGGACCGGAATGGGGCGAAATGGAACGAAATGGGGCAAAATGGAACGGAGTCAAATTGGGTGGAGGGGAACGGAACTGGCCGGGATGGGGCAAAATGGAATGGGTGGGGCACAATGGAACGGAGTCAAATTGGGTAGAGGGGAACTTAACTGGCTGGTATGGGGCAGAATGGAACGGGCGGGGCAAAATGGAACGGAGTTGAATTGGGTGGAATGGACCGGAACGAAATGGAATTGAATTATATGGATGGGAGACATCCATACAATTCAGTTCCATTTCGTTCCATATCATTTGGTTCCATTCTATTCCGGTCCATTCCGTTCCATTCCACTCGTTCCATTCCGGTCCGTTCCATTCTGGTCCGTTCCATTCCGTTTCGGTCCGGTCCATTCCATTCCGTTCAATTCCACTCCGTTCCATTCCGGTCCGTTCCGTTCCATTCCGGTCCATTCCGTTCCATTTCATCCATCCATCCATCCATCCCATCTACCCTCCCACCCCATCCGTCCATCTATCCATCCCTCCAGTCTTACGACATGTATTCGACTCCTGCAGGACAGGCAACCCGCTTTGTCGTCCATACGCGACCGAGGCTAATGTTTATCCCTCTTTGTTTGTGAAAAAAAATGACGAAACTTGTTTTTCCGAATCAAAAGTGTCAACCGGAGACCACCATCGACCAATATCGTGGGCGCCGCATTCATCCTTATATATTCGCTGTGGGGACAAAGTCAACCAGTGGTTGAATTCCAACCAGCTGGTTGATTTTGACAACCAACCACTGGTTGACGATTTTGGTGGAAAGTCAACCAATTTTTTACAGTGCATCACTCGGACGCGAAAAAAGTTTTTACCCTCTTGCATCGACATGCATTTATTGTTACTGCAGGAGAGAATATTTATAAACTCAAATTATTTCAAGAACAGAGCTGAGGTCAGACACCGCAGACGGTTCAGCATAGAAATGCCGCCACGTGAGATGTATGTACCTAGCCTATGCTGAGACCCTTGAGAGGTCCGAGACGCCTTTTTTTGCTCCAGCCCACAGCAGTCAGAGCGCGGCAGCGCATGAGTCAAGTCTAACATTTGAAAAGATATATCCGTGATATGTAAACCAGAATCACAGTCTACTCGCAGTTTACAATATATTTTTCTATATTTCAAAGGAGAGTGGTTTATTACGAAAACCCTTTCCTACATTACCGTACGGATTCTTAGTTTTCACTCACAGTTCGTCAAAAAAATAATTACGCGGTACGACTTGCGAAAAATTTGAATTTCACATCGTCGCAACTAATAATATACACATATTCCGACCCTCACTTTTGACTCGGACCATGAAAATGCTCAAAATGCAAAATCCAACTTTTACATCCGTGCATATGAACTATACGAACCAAAATTTCATACGTTTGAGTCAACTTTGATTAATTATTAATGGTATCTTTAATACTTATAATCAATTGTGCAACGATCGAATCACTGCACAATGTACAATTAATGCAATTTCAGTGCGCACGCGTTGTACCCTAATCGATCTCACTAATCAAGAGCATAGAGAACGAATCTCCACTATACACTTTCTTCATCTACGGCACACATTTTTATTTTTAATAGCAGGCGAGGCATAGATGTACTATACCATTGTTTTGAGCAAACGTGTCTAGAGAAGCATATAAAAATTCTATATCCCAAGTACATACGCAAATCACAAATCTACGAACCAGTAGAAGATATAGGAAACGATAGGGTTTCGCATCTATTTTCTGCTATACATTCATATATTTATATCCAATACAAGCTCACAGAATTGAGGGTATGCTCTATATACAAATACAAGACTGCAGGATGTGTTCAGAAACCCGTAAATGGGACGCGGTTATTATATAACTATATCTATGTACATCGCCATCGTCCGTGGGCTTGATTAAAATATTAATTGAGATGGAAGTAACGACTCGCGCAAGTTTGTTTCGTCATTGTTCATCCCTATAGATGCAGCTACAAACTCGTGATTGCGAATTGACCATGTTATGCATCGGCGGAAGTAGCCCCTACTGCGCTAATCAATCGATCCAAAACCGCGAATGTACACGTTTAAACTATGCCTTAAAGTTTCAACTATTGTTAGAGATTGAGATAAAAGGGAGATGGAAAGAAAGGGAGGGAGAGGGAAGGAAGGCTTTGGATTGGTTCGACAGACGTTTATTGTGTTCCGCTACGATGAGTTTTCCGGCTTTACTTCCCGCTCGATGGTGAAGAAAAGCATCCGCGGAATATTGGCTGATTCTTGAGAGTCATAGATTTATTGGAAAGGCTTTGTTCGAATATCTTGAGCTTTGGCTGATTCATTCTAAAAATTGCATACAAGAGTAACAAAATTCTCCTATTGGGTTATGCCGACGTATTCACAACAACTCTGTTTGGCTTTCTCAAAGAGAAAGCCTTGTTATGATGCAGAGTTTTTCGCTAAACATTTTTTCGTCTTCTTCAATATTCACCGTCCTATATTTCTTTCCGGCAAATGAGAGTCATTTTATCTTATTCTATTCGACGAGATCTATCGATTAGTACCGCCATACATTACCCCAAACACATTCAGCATCCGCCAAAAATTATTTTAAAAACTGCCATGTGCTTATGTCCGTACGTGTGTTAGTGTGTTTGTTGTCTTTTGCTTACCATACAACCACTCCTATCCCCTTTGTCCGATCTGTATGAAATTTCGAGGGTTCGTTTCAAATTAGCTCATAATTATCTCCACTGAATTTGAGCCTCATTGACTGATTAGTTGGACTTCCACATGAATTATTCCTCCAAAAATTCAACATAGTTTTTTTTCAATGTTGGTCCAAACATCATACCATCAGCACCCGTCCACTTGAAAAATCTAGAGTCTTTTTCCGTATGCTTGAATGTCATTTTTGAGCGATTGGTTGATACGGAATTTTAATTTACCCCCCTATAATCCAAATGTCGATTTTTCTATTTACCTCTTCTATGGCATTCGAAAACTCTTTGGCGTTTCCACCGATCGTCTTGAAATTCTGAGGGACCATTAAACCTTAGTGAGTGGTGAGCTTAGTGATGAGAACTCTGAAACCACGTTTAGAAGCGTCATCTTCAAATTAGAATGATGAAAAACTCCCTTAGAATTGCTCAATTATAACCGTGCCTGCTGGGATGTTCTTCTTGTGGACAATACAAATTCTCACGTTAAATCTCCATCATAGAAAGAAAACTGAAAACCACCTCCACGGCACTACTCATATAACCCTGGTGCCATGGGAGGGAAGGTTTTAGTAGCATTTTCACTAGTTTTTTTTATGCAATTTCTCAAGGCCTTGAACCAAATTTGGCAATCTGCTAGAATTTTTAATTCATCGCCACTTTGGTCAAAATTGCAAGATGAGGAACTGCTCTTTTCTGGTTGATACTCAAGTGAATATTACATCCGCAAACAGAGTTGTTGAAATGCTCAAGTGGTACTCTTGCCAAGTACTCGAGTTTAAATCAAGAGGTGTAAGGTGTAACCTCAACACTCTTGAGTCACCCCCCCCCCCCCCTAATATGTTGCACTCGGGTCGTGTTTGCTATGTTATACCAGAGCTATATAACGTCCCATCGGGCATTTGAGCACTGTACACTGTGTGTACGCACACACTTCAACCGGTGATGCCTCGTGGCCCCTTGAGAACAATTATTCAATCCTGGTGGCATGCAAGTTCACGCTGCGCTTGGCTTGTGCATTTTCAACGCTGGAAACTGTTATTATATCTCTATACTGGAAACACGAAACAAACTCGAGGAGGCAAAGAAAACATTGATACTCAAAGATCCCACTTCGTGAGCCTGTTCTGTGAAGTTATCTTCATGATTACTTCAGAAGAGTTGTCGGATGTATTCTTGGGTTGAGAATATGAACTTTTCTGTGGAACTAGAATGAATAATTGATCAAATGCACATTCGTTTTTGCCTACGATGGCAAAAATGAAAATTGCGTTATTACATATACAGTAGATCCTTGAATAGCGAACACCTTGGAATAGCGGACACTTTTCGACGCTCATTTCGATTTCCATTGGCTTTCATGGGACTTAACCTTTGGAATAGCAGACACTCGCAATAGCGGACGATTTTGCTGGCAAAATGCTTCGATCCTGTGCAATTTTACATAACAATAGCGGACACCCATTTTCTCCGTCCGAAATCTGAGTTATTCTCAACCATTGACAGCAATTATTGTTGTCAGTCATCAAAACAGCTGTTGAATTTTTATGAGTATTGACTTCGCAAGTTTATTCGAAGCAGTCGCTCTGAGCTGTACAGGATCTCGATAAAATTTGTAAAGAATATGCAGAGAAAAAATATTTATAACTGTAATGAAGGAGCATTGTTCATAAAAGTACTCCCAAACCAGACAATGCATTTCATCAGCAGTGAGTGGGTGGGGGGTAAGGTGCCAAAAATAATTCATTGTCTAGTTTGTCCTGAATTTCAAAGCTCGAAAATGCAGTATGATTATGACGCATGACATAAAGACGAACGAAGCAAGCATCCATATCAGAGTACTTATTTCAAACGCGATCAAAAAGAGCCTATAATTCTTTTTTTTATGACTTATGTTTCTATGTTGACTGACCTCAAATGACTCTTGTAAGAAAGAAACACAAGTGAGGAGGTTTTATGAATTTCACATGAATAGATATATCACAACTGACACGATTGACTCAAAATTCCAGACCCTTGGAATAGCGGACACTTTTCGAGGCACACAAGGTGTCCGCTATTGCGAGGATCTACTGTATAACCTTCCCGAAGTATCTGCACCATGCAATGAGGAGTAAAACTCGATCTGGTGCGGGACGCACCGGTGGGCTGAGCTACAGCAAACGTGTTAATTAGGGATGCCGCGATATTCGAGATTTCTCGCTCTCGTCTCGATCTCGTCTCGCAATGGCGAGACGAGATCGAGACGAGAGGGTATCAGTAATTTATCGCTCGAGACGATAAGAACTTTTGTTCTCGCCGAGGCTCTCGTCGAGATATCGACAAAAAACACTCTAAATTGTAGCTCATCATATTTCATCATATTTATTCGATCAAAATAACATATTTGTTCAATTGTCTTTCTGACAACCGACAGGAATATTTGTTTTGGAGCAAGAACACTTCATTTTTCCTATATATTAACTTTATAGATGGCCGCTTTTAAATTTGATTTCATCCATGAATTTAGACTTAAGGATGCTCTGATACTCTCATGGCTCAGCCGATTTCTTAAATGAGTCATTATCAATGAAACATCAGAAAAAGCGCGTTCAACTGGCAATAACGTAGCTTGTATGTTCAAAATATCTCTAGCCATTCGGCTTAGTGATGAATACGTGTATGAGTGGTCTTTCCACGATGAAAGGATTTCCGTTGTTCCTCCAGTAGCTCTGGCAGCTCTCAAATACTCATTTATCTCTTTCTTCCAACTTCGGGACTCAGACGTATCAGTCTTAACCTATAGATATTTCAGATTCAACAAGTTTTTGGATTTCTGAGTTTGAATTTGAGTTGTGGTATTACAATCACTTGTTGGCTATTGAGCGCATATGAAGCCGAGGAGTAATGATACATCATTATTGTTGAACAACTCTCGTCGAGAGTCTCGCTCGATAACGAGACGAGACGAGACGATAACGAGACGATAACCAAATTTTTTAATTTTTTCGAGAGCGAGACGATAACTCCCAATTCCTCGTCTCATCTCGTCTCGCGGCATCCCTAGTGTTAATCTCACAGGCATTTTCAACCATCACTCCTTCTTCCACGTTCAACTGATTGCCTAAATTTCAACCCCATTTTTGGACCCTGTTGGTCCGAACGTTCTAGCACATATGCGATTCTTAATACAAACTGTTACTCAACTATTGTCCAAGTATTCCTCGACCATTCTAGAGAGATTGGTTGATACACGATTTTGATAAGTGTTTTCATCCTTGAAAAAAAAGAAGAAGAATTTCCGGTTCGTCTTCCATATGAGGGTTTCCATGGAACATTTGACTATTGACCCTCTAAAATAAAAAAAAATTTTTGTCATCGCACACGTTTAAAATGGGTCTCATGTGATTCTTAGACCTCGAAAACATGTGAAAAAAGTGGTGCCACTCTCTTCCAAGCCGAGGTATCTGGTTCAGAACGAATTGTACGGAATTTCACACTTGAAACATTCGTGAATCAACTTCAATCGAACAGATTCGATTCAAAACATTGTTCAGACGATCGATACGGATGATATTTTGTCTGACTTGACTTTAAGATGAATTTCATCATTGATTTCTCCGAAATTCGATGTAAATTTCCAAAATCGAGTCAAGAGCTATGAGTCTCATTTCAATTTCTAGAATACACTGTGGTGTTATTTTGTTCATTTTTCAGCCGTATACTATGTAAAAATCAAGAAAATCGCGATACCATCACATTTAGCGGCTTATTTAGCTTACCATCCGGATTCAAATATTTCTCCTCAGCTTCTCACAGAAATACCGATCGACAATTGCAACTCAGAACAGTGCGGTTATATCCCTTTTGCGATGAAGAAAAAAGAGCACAACGTCCCAACCCTGTGCTCCGCGTCTCCTGAGTATGACATCAAATAATGACCATTTTCAAAGCCAGTGGCGCGATAACTTTATGAGCTTTGAAGCTTTATAAAATTTGTCCGGATCCACGCATACTCACAAACCAGACGGGATTCGATTCGTCTCCTTTTTAACTTCGAAAACTCATTGCTAAATTTTCCGTTTTGTACAAGGTATTTCATCAATTCCGTGAACAATAGCCAGAAAAAGTTTTCCCACAAAACTTAGTTACATCGATGAATGAGAGTTTATATCATTGCCAAATCAGCGCACACCTCTGAATCAAAGATTTTCTCAAAATATGAGATTAGTAGATGGATATATCATTCCACCGAAGTAGTTGAGGCATAGATATTTTAGTTACAGCCTTATCAATTCAAAAAATCGCGTTGGTACGTTTGTAAAATACCCAAAAATCATCCTTTGCGGTCTGCTATTGACAAATCAGGATGCGTTTCAACAAAAAAGAATGTAGTCCATATTGAATGATGCCAAATACTATAAAATGCCACTCCTGCGCACTCCGAATAGTTCAAAATACTCTTGGAACACTGCAGTAACACAAAAGTTAAAAGTTCCGTGGAAACTCTCATATGTCACTCGAAATTTCATAACCACTCCGAACGATCTCTCTGAAATTTTGAGGCATTGTTCAACTTCCTCCGGCAATGATCCGAGTCCTTTTTGAGCCTCGTCGACTTATTTATTTTGCCCCTACAAACTTTTTTACCCTGAATTCTAATATGAATATTCCCTTTCCTTTGCATATTTTCAGAATCGTTCATATAATTTCTCTGATTTCTTTTAATTTATCCTTCCTAATGAAATATCCATAGTCTGACATCATTCCCACCTTCCTGTGATTAGAATTTCCTTTTGATAACTAAAGTCTATATTCACAATTCAAAAATTGCTATATTCGATTCGCGCAAAACGGGGTTACACGTTTTGCAATGGTTTTTCCATCAATTGAGACAGGGTTGGTTGCAAATGTCTTGGAATTGCTTCAGGAGTATGTCTCTGGCATAATCTGTGCGGATAAACGTCTTTAATACCCTTTAAACTCGATGTAAAATGCGAGGTCACGCTCTCCACGAATCAGAATTAAGAATATTTCGCGATGCATCGATTCTTCCTCAAGAGTGAGAGACAATTATCCCCACAGATTGTACCAGAGACACACTTCTGAAGCGATTCCGAGTCATTCGCGACCACCTCCGCCTCAGTTGGTGTAAAAACCATCGCGTGAGTTGTAACCCCGTTTCTGCCGCGAGACTCCAACATACAAGATTTGGTTGGGGAATAAACGAATTTGAAGCTTGGCAGTTCGGTACGAGAACGTTGGATAACGACAAGCTCCATCACAGTTTGTTTGTGAATCAGTGTTTTTTCCAAGTTCTGAATTGAATGGTGGTGAACTGAGACACTGTTCAGAGATTTAGGTGCACTGTAAGAAGTTGGAACTTTTACAAACAGTACTCAATTCAGAACTTGGATCAAAACAATGATTGACAAACAAACTGTGATGGAGCATGTCGTTCTCCAACTTTTTTGTACAGACAAGCTTCAAGATAGTTTATTTTCCAACCAATTTTTGTATTCAAAGTCCAACCGAATGCAGTTTGTGATAGTTTCAACTACTTGCTGTAGAAAATGGGCACCTCAATCTTCAATCCGTGATTCAGTTTGAAGCTGAATCTGTTTCGCTCACATCTTATTATTCTCAGAGCATGAAGTATCTGGTGTCTTCCATCACTTTGCAGATGAAGTAAATCACCGGTCAAAGATTCAGGAGCACTATTTTTGTAACAAGTAGTTGAAGCTATCACAAACCGCATCCAGTTTAGACCTCAAATACAAAATTTGATTGGGGAATAAAATATCTTTGAGCTTGGCAGTTCTGCACATGAAGGTTGGATAACGACAAGCTCCATGAGTTCTGTTTTCAACCAATGTTGGTATTCGAGGTCCAAATTGCATCCAGTTTCTAATAATTCTAAGTACTTGTTAAGGCGATGCGGTCACCGTGCACGCTGAACTTTGTTCACAGAACTCTCAAAATCTTTTCCATTATGGGCTAAACGACGAGTTATCCAGGCTTCATTATCATCTAACTTGGCCTGGATAACTCTTCGTTTGGCCCAAATCGGACTAGATTTTGAGAGTTTTGTGAACGAAAATGTGCCAATTTGTAGGTTAGAAAGTACCCGCGGGCAAGTTATTCTCGTTTATTAGTGATAGTCTTGTGATTCGTGACAAATAATGAGTTGTCCACCACAACTCAGGTGATGATACGTAATGGACAAATCGTCTCCGACTTCGTTTCGTGGAAATTTTTTGATTTACATCCAAATAAGATATAATTTCCGGGTTGCACGGTGACCGCATCGCCTTAAGAGAATAGTGCAACTCACTCTTTGAATAGTGATTCAGTTCATCAGTGGAAAGATGAACAACTTCAGCATCCAAGGTCCACCTTTTTGAATGCTGAAAATGATGAGATGAGAGCTAGGCAGATATCCAGTTTCCAACTGAGTGAGCGGCTCAAAATTGAGGTACATATGCAATTCTGTTAGCAAGTAACCAAAGCTTTCAGCAACTACACTCAATTCTGAACTTGAATACAAAACATTGACTGACAACTTACTCTCTTGGAGCTTGACTATCGTCTATGACCCCTACGTGCACAAAACTGTCTTCGGCGCGAATGAGAATGCAGCATCAGCACCCTGAAATACACGGATGATCACAGAAACTGCATCACAATCTGCGACTGAAGCGCGTAGCGTCACGGCTGGATCGCGTGGCATCTTGGTTGAATCAGCCGCCGTCGTGACTGAATCAGGCAACATTTCTGAATCGAATCGATTATTGACGCACATTTGATTCATATACAATGTTCTAGAAAATCCGAGAGACGTCGTCGAAGATTGTCTACTCGTCGCACAAATATGTGATGACGCTCACTGCAGTGGGGCCGAATAGTAACCTGGAAGCATGAAACATTTTGAGTCTTTTTTATTGGAATGCTCGATATTTTCTCTAGGGTGATCGTTTCATCTCATTGACGCAATTTCAATGTCTTCAAAGCAGACCAAAAAACTGCATCAGCACAGCAGAAGATTATTCAGCGGACGATGAGTCAGATTCGGCGGTCACGGGGAAATATTTGCGGCGCATGCGCAATGCCACATTCCTTGGCTCATGACTACCGTGGCTGCTATGAACCTCTCTTTTCCGCATAAGTACAGAATTAATAATTATTTCGGAAAAACACAAATACCTGCTGATAGAGGAGATTGGCCGCAATTTAGCACAAATTTCCTACAACCCCTGTGTTGTGTAGTTTTCGATGAGAAAAATCGTGAAGTTTTTCCAGCCCCCGAAAACTGTGCTATTCCTCCTAGAAAAGCAAAAAGAAACAGCCATAAATTTTTCGAAAAGACCTCCTTGATCCGCAATTGACGCACAACTCGTGTGAATTTTTTTGGGGAATATTATTGATAGCCGGGTGCCCAGTCCACGGAAGTCAATTCTGCTGCAGTTTTTTCATGCGTATATCCATGTGCTGTCTTATGTGTTCCTATTCTCGGACTGTGGACAATCTTCGCCTTCGTCTTCGCGATTCGCATATATCTCCTTCAATCTTATAATAGGCTCAAATCGTGTTAATGCAGCAGTGTTGAAGCAGTGCATTGCATTATTTTGTCAGCAGGTAGGGTTTTCTCTTAGCTTGCAATCTAGTTACCTTGTGTACTGTGAAATTAATTTGAATGTTAGTTTGATCTCTCATTGACAAACCAATGAATGTCATTTAATTTGGAATTAGCGTTATTGCCTACCTCGCTAGCGCTCGTCCGGCTTGGAAGTGTCTCTGATATGGTATGAGCCCCTGAAATGCTTCTGTAGCTCAACCATGTAACATGCAGATTTCGTAATACAGTGAATTCGGAAGAAAACAATTTTCTTGATGCAACCTAGTAACTTTGATTGAGAATTATTGAGTTGGTGTAATGTTGCGCATAGTGAAGTAGTAAATCTCCGGTAAGTATCTGGAAATTTCCCTCAGTTGGATAGCCCCAGTGACGGCCTCAGCCCCAATCCCGGCTCCTGCCTCAGACACGCACCCTCCACGGCCCCAGCCCCAGTCCCAGATATAGTTTTAGCCTCAGTCCCAGTCACAACTTCAGCCTCAACCCCAACCACAGCCTCAGTCCAGCCTCAGGCCCAGCCTTAGACCAAGACCCAGCCCCAGCGTCAGCCTTAGCCTTAGCCCCAGTCTGAAACTTTAGTAATTCTCACTGAAATCACTAAAGTTCAAGTACATTCATCCCTGCGCCAACCCACCCACCTGACTCCTAACGCCCACTCACCCACCAACCCATCCAACCATCTACCCAACCATGACCCACCCATGACTCATACGGCCAACCATCGAAGTTCACTCCCTCCACATAGGCAACCCGATACGCAAGATGCTGACGGACAAATTTTGGCTTCAATGATATTTTATGATGGAAATACGAAATATGGCCAAACTGGACGGAGCTTGACCATACTAGACCGAGCTAGACCGAGCTGGAACGAAATAGATCGACCTGGCTTGAACTAGACCAAACCAGACTGGAATCGATAGAGCCACACCGAATTAGACCGTACCAGACTCAACTAAACCAAATTAGACTGAACTAAACCTAATACAACCGAACTAGACATAATGAGACCTGATTATCCCGAACTAGACCGAGCAAGACCGAGCTGGACTCAATTAGACCAAACTAGACCGAGTAAGATCGAATTGGACCGATCTAGACCAACCTGCATCGAATTAGACCGAATTAGGCCATTCTAGACCGAACATTCTAGACCACCACCACCACCACCACCACCACCACCACCACCACCACCACCACCACCGCCACCACCACCGCCACCGCCACCGCCACCGCCACCGCCACCGCCACCGCCACCGCCACCGCCACCGCCACCGCCACCGCCACCGCCACCGCCACCGCCACCGCCACCGCCACCGCCACGACCCACCACGACCCACCGACCCACCGACCTACCGACCCACCGGACGCACTAACAGCACCAACGACGCCACCAAGATACGAGGCACCCGGACGGATAAAATTGGACAGGCGCTTAATTAATTTAATTTTGTTGCTTAATTTATTATTGAAATGAAAACGTCCCCTCATTGCGAGTGTGCTAGACAGAATGACTTCCCAATTATAAATGTCAGTTTCCTGTAAAAACGGGAAGAATCAGCTTTTCCATGTTACATTATCGAAACGCTGCAGGAGTGTCTGGAATTCATGATATTTATAAATGTTATCGTTACATGATTAACATGGTCATAATCGATTTCCTTGCTGTCATAAACTGACCAACTGCATCCAGGGTATTTTTCTTTTATTCAAGCAAAAAGGTACCGATTTCAGTGCTATGAATCTGAGATAATCATCAAGATATGGTTTGAATCCAATATTTCCAAGTTCGGTGAGATCTTCGTATGAAAACATAGTTTCTCAGACGAATCCATGCAGTAAGGGATCAAAGTCTTGGGTTTTTGTCAAAAAACAGCTCTGCAAAACGTCCTCGGTCAAAACATGGAAAAAATTATGGTTCATAATAATAACAGGTATGGATTTACTCATTGGTGGTAGGAAATTGTGATGGGTAAAGTTGCTACACAGTTTTCATCGTTTCCTCAACAATAATCAAATTTATACGAAGGTCCCTTTTGAATGGCTCGATTCATTTTTTACTCTATAATATGGTACAAAGTCTGGAAAATCTGGTCGGACTTCTTAAATTAGCTATGTATTATATTTTGGAGTAAAAGTCGCGCAGGAAAAAATAATCAAGTTTCACTCGATCATAGATGAGCCCGTCCCGGAGATAGCATAAAGAATTGAGAACCGAACAGCAGTCCTTTCTCAATCGTCAATTACGCAACTATGGTGATTAATTCCTCGATCAACCAAAAACCAAGTCCGATCCACTTGAATACCGTACAAAATCTCATAATCCCTACATTGTCCATCAATGGACAACATAAGTCGCCTGACATACAGTTCAAAAACACTTGAACGCCCACTAAATAGATTGAACTCCCTCAATAATAGCCGCGCACCGAGCAATCAGTTTGCAATTCATTTTCGCATTACGCTCTACATAAAAACATCAAATCTACAACGCTGGTCCACAATATATAATAGGAAGGCTCCCCTTCAAAAATACCATACAGTCCATGGTATCACACAATACACAAGTCAATCTTATTCACTAGGGGGCTATTACTCCAATGAGAACTTAACCTAAAACGTTGCACGCGTTTTAACTAACTATATACATATATAGTATTATATTCAAGAGGCAGGTCATCATCATCTCTCAATAAACTCATGTCTTTTATACAAGTGAGTAAACCAATCAACAAGTTATACATGAATGGGGCACGTGCCAGTGGCTTTGTATTAGTGACGGGCTATTATAATACTACCATATGTGAACGAGTTTGCACCCCTAGGAGAACCCGTATATATTTGCCTAAGTGAATTCCGATGAGTATCGTTTCGGTCTTTAGGATATGTAATGGAGAGAAAATTGAGGGGAGATTCTGTTATATTCGTGATGTGTTGTGTATGTGTGTGTGATGATGTGGGTTTCTAGACGACAAGGGTGTAACGATGACAAAACGAGGGGATGACGAGTGGATTAATTTAAGAGCTTATGTGATGTGTGATGAGCTTTTTTGAGCTTGATTTGATTTGTAATTCATGTGATTTATAGAGATGAGCTACAGACGCCGATAGATTAGTTTTGCCCTCATTCAGACTGTTTCTCAATTGTTGATTTTATCATCATTCAAGTATTTGATTATATAAAAAGTTGAGGGAGGTTCAAATGCGGGCTCATCTGGGCCATGTTGCATCTGTGACGAGGCAGAATCCTACTTGAAGTTGGGGCTCATTTGGAATCTCCGCATCATGGTATCCAAAATTAGCTCTCAAAGAAATTTAAAAAATGCACTGGTTTCAGATATTGTAGGAGAAAAGTCATTCAATCCATTCCAGATGACCCGAATAATTCTATCCTGAGGTACGATAGGAAATGGCAAGGTGCACCAGATATGGCTTGTAATGTTTGAAAGGCGATGACGGAGCGATAAAGAGTTTTCTAGTAAACGGCGTAGCCTGAGAATGATCGATTTTACTATAGTGGACAGTACATGACCGGTGAAGAGTTTGTGTACACTTAAAGAATACAAGTTCGATTTTGATCACTCGACTGTTCCGATCTCCTTCTATACAAAACGACTCTATTTTAGCTTATTTTTTAGCATTTTTTCGAGAATTTCAAGATCTTCTGAGAATTTTTCTCGCGCATACCTAAATCTTTGTAAAATTTCATCACAATCGGGTCAATATGCAAACCTCTGCAAGTCTGACGAAAATCAATGAATTGAGATGATTCAAAAAGCGTCTGAAAGTGAAAGTCAAGGTCTTCCATATCCGTTCTTGAAAGTTATTCTAGGTTATCTCCGATCCGAGTTGTGACTGTTTTGGTAAGGGAAGATTCTTCTCAAAAAATAGCCCCGAACTCTAAGAAAGGTGAGGAAATCGGACTCACGAAGATATTTCTTTGATTTCGCCCAAGTTTTTCCGTATTTGTTGGTGGAAGGAACCAAGAACAGCGCTTATATCATTTTAAACATCAGTCCATTCACGATTTCTCAATGACTAGTTCATTTTCCGAGAAAAATCTTCCCTTAAAAAATAATCACAGCTCGGACCAGAAATAACCTAGGATAATTCTCAAGAATGGATATTGGAGCTCTTGACTTTTACTTTCAAATGCTTTTTGAATCATCTCAATCCATTGATTTCCGTCAGACTTGCAAAGGTTTGCGTATCGATCCGACTTCCATACCATTTTACATGACTTCATATTGATTCTGCAAGAATTTATTGAGCTGCGCAAAAAAATACCAAATAGCTCTTAATGTGCTTGAAAAAAACTACAAAATGAGCCCAAGTAGAGTTAATTTGGACCAACGAGATCCGAGCAGTCGAGTGATCAAAATCGAAATTTTTTTTTTTCAGGTGCACACAAACTTCTGACCGGTAGTAAATATTCACATAAGGTATGCCGCAAGATAAAGTAGAAGCTTTGAGAAAATGTTGCACCTGTTGAGGTGATTTACCGCAATGCCACTTGGTACATTTTTTGGTTTCACAGGAAAATGTTGGTCGAACGGAGGAGTACCACTTAGGAGGTTCCACAACAGTTATCTTGGATGCTTTGGATAATTTGTCACTGATATCAATTGTTTGTATTCTTCAACGATCATGATGCATCAAACTTTTTGCACGTGAAAACCTTCATCAAGTGGAAATCTAGTATCATCTGTAAGCTCACTAGAGATAAACAGGATTTGGGGATCTAATCCATGATTCCATGATTTGATACAAAAAGACGGATGAAATGAACGCTTAAACATGTTGAAATGGGAATTTTGATGTAGATTCGGTATGAATTCTTCAGTGAATAACATACATCATACGTGTAAAATCAAAACATATCCTGTGAATTTCGAAATTTCACTGCGCTCAAATGAATTTCAGCCGAGCTATTGCCTCACTTTCAATTGCCTCAGTGTCAAATAACTTGGCTCAGAAAACTAAGATACGAGCTCTCCGAGCAAAAAAATCGTGCAAGAACGTGAAAATTTCGCGGTTGCTACGAATAATGGATGCAACGGTGACACGTGACCAATGCAAAAAGGGATTACAAGTAGTGCACCCATTGTGGGATCACGATCTGATGTTTCCGCTATCGAATCATCGAGCTACTCGCGGTTCAAGTGGGAAAAACAACGAGTTAAGTGAGACCTTAATTCGTCACGTATGAATTCACGGTCGCGTGCCATTTCAAAGCAATAACCACGCAATTTCTCATAGGCTATTGTTGTGCCGGTGACTTCCGTGAGACACTATTGTTCGCATGCGGTTTAACGAGATTGCCCATCCGTGTGCATCATTTCCATCATATACTCGATTTACGATAATTTGAATGAAATTTTGACATATCCACAGATATCATGTTCCAGAGTTCATGTTCCAAATCACTTGTTTCGATCATTTTTGTGCATTTTGAGTGTGGATTTGGTTATAGCCGAAATAGAAAGAAAAATTCGTCGTAACTCATTCACTACTTTTCCTTCTCCAGAGGACACTACCGATTCCTAATAGTTTGTGATTGGTTCCTTGTAATGTATCAAAATAATCTGGAAAAATTCTGAGAATATCTTGCATTACCAGGAACTCGATGAAACTTCAATGGCGTCTCAAAATGGAGTTATGAGAGAGAGAAAAATATCAGACGAAAAATTTTCAGAATTTGAATTTTCCCACTTCTCACCATTTTTCCACCCCAGGAAGATATTCTGATCAGAGCAAGAGCATTCCTGACACCACGGACGATTCTATAGTAAACAAGTCAAAAGCTCGAAATATTTTTCAACCAGAGCACTAAGGTTTTTCAGAATGGTTTTTCAAACATATTCTGTTGCTATACAAATTCTTCTTAGATCATCCAAACTCGAATCAGTTTCTAATGATATATTGTCATCAAGAACGGTATTTACTGCCGATACCAAACCACTGCGCAACCTTTTGTCCATTTTTATTCAACCACCTGATCCAGTATGATTTTTTTCCGCGGAAGCATGAAAGACAAAAATCATATAGCAGAAAAACTATGCCATCTGATTTTGATTCAACAGAGCACCGAGTGAATGAATAGTTTGAAACAAGTAAAACTGAATGCTCAGATTGAATAGGAGTGCCCCAGTGTATCGACGATGCGAGATTCAATGGATGAATTAGAGTGGCATCAGTTGTGCGGTTCAAAATTGATCAAGTACGAGCTCAGCTGGCTCTGCACTAATGAAAATTTATTTTACTTGTCATCGTTACTCAATGGAAACTCGCTACCGATAGGTTTATATAGCTGTATGAGATAAAATTTGATTAGTATCGCCCTCGGCACTGAAATTGTCAAATTTCAACACTCGTATTGAATATAATGGAAATAACTTTAGCGAATCTTCGTGATTTGAATCAGAATTTTTTTTTCAAATTCTCGTATTCCCGGAGCGTGCAACTGTAATCTGCCTCTTACCTCCTAGCATGTTATTAATTGTGTTCGCAGATGAGTGAATGATACATTTGGTTTTGTGGGCATGAAACAGTGGCTATGGGAGTTTACTGTGCCTCACAGTGGAAAATACTACAACTTTTTTGGTCGAAAGTAATAAGCTGGAGCAATTTAACTTTTAAGCCAAAAATTTGGGGTTTTTCCACTGTGTGCTTGTTGGCAAATAAATTTGAAAATTGAGTTATAAGATACTATCTAGAAGTACATCACTTGAATCTGTCTTAGAGCAATCGATATTTTGAGCAGCTGTGACGTTTCTTCTTTTGACTAACATGAGGCCCAGCAGTAGAATGAGGCCAACAAGTTGGTATAATCATATGGTGAGTTGGATCCCGTATCTCTATGTGAGCCAAATTTCACATTTGGTTGTAACTAACTGATGGATAGATATCGTTGCACAACAAGCGAAGCGATATTTATCAAAATCTTCTTATCTCATGATCAATCTAAACATATTGATTCGAAATTTTTCAATCATGCTGATTTTATCTATTGTACTGGATTGACCCACGCGTTATCAATAACGAGATAGAACCAGTCTTGGATGTTCGGAAAGTTCGCTCCAATCGTAACGAGTACGTCCAAATTTATTCTATTATCATGTTTATCGATCAAGTATCGATAAGTATCTTACTGTCAAAATATGAATCGATAGGCATCCTATAGTAGTTTCCTTGTCTATAAGGAGAATAATCTTTGGACTGACAAGGGGAGGACCAGACCTTTGGATCACCAATCTTGTCCAAAATTTTTTTACAGTTTTGTATTACCTAGAATATGAAGAATCCAGAATAACTCCGTCAAATGGGCCTCCTGTTCAAAGTTACAGCCCATGACATTAACATTGCCCATATAGGCCCATGTTATAATGTGATATATATAGATATACTGGCAGCGCTAAAATTTTCGCTTGTAGCTCTGGACAGAAGGCCCATTTGACGGAGTTACTTTGGATTCTTCATATTCTAGGTGACACAAAACTGTAAAAAAAATTTGGAAAGGATTGATGATCCAAAGGCCTGGTCCTTCCCTTGTGAGTTCTGCCCTGTTAGATTCTTGAACTGAATTGACCAACTTTCAATTGGTTTTAATCATGTGTCATGAAACCTCTTCATCAAATTAATATTTGAGTCCGGAATATAGGATATCAGAATCTCAACCTTGATTCTTATACGGATTTCATTGAAACTTTTTATAGTGCGCATGAGAATATGAGACCAAGCAACGTTTTGGAAGAATGAACCATCAACCAAAGTAACTATCGTACACTATGGTAACTTCAGATATCCTTTGGGAAAATCGATTGTAAAATCACGTCATAATATACTACTCACGTTATATTACCTCTTTCGCTACCACTCGTTTGGCTTGTAAATACTCCTGATGAGTCAGAGGACTCTAAAATGCTTTTGTAGCTCAATGATGATATTTGTAGAATGACAAGTGATGATCAATTGATGGTATCGAGAAGAGATTTTTTATGCAGTTCGTAACGATGTAATTTTGTTGGTGCCACTAATAGATATAACCACTCACCAGTTCGTCTAGATACCCACCCATCCATCAACTTGTCTTTCCACCCGCCCACCCGACTATGAACTTACCCGCCAACCGGAACTCCCTACCCCCAATGCATATGGACACGTATTGTATATTACCCTACCCAGCCAAGAGTAGGCCATCACAGAACTTTCCATACTGTACCAGAACGTCCCAGATCGTTTCAGATTGTGCCATTTCAGATCCATCTCAAATCGTACCAAAATGTACTAGACCATTCCAGACCGTACCAAAACGTCCCAGATTGCACGAGACCGCGCAAAGCCATTCCAAACCGTACCAGACCGTACCAGTCTATGCTAGACCATTCCAAACCATACCAGAACGTTCCAGATCGTGACAGACCGTATAGGCCATCCCAAACCATACCATCAGAACGTCCCAGATTGTTTCAGACCGTATGGTAACATCCCAGATATTATCAGGCCATGCCGAACCATCCCGAGCTGTCTCAGATTGTACCAGACCGTCCTAGACTATTTCAGATCAGACCAGACAATCCACCCGACCACCTACCCACCTACTCACTAACCCATCCACTCATTGAGCGAAGCATGCGGTGACCTACTCCTCCCCCTCCCCCCCCCCCCCCCCGTATGCAACCTGATCCGCGGGGTCTTGACGGACAAATTTTGGCTGGACATTTAGTCATCATAATTCAGAAACTGGTGATGTATTTCGAACCCTAGCGTGATCCTACAAGTCATTTCGTCATAGATGTTCCAGAGTACCGCAGCTACTTGACACTGAATGTTGACTTTTAGCGCGAGGTTTGCACATGAACAAAAGAAACATGGATATGAATTTAGTGAGTGACAATTATGGGGAATTGAAAATGTGATGGCTCGACCTTCCAGTTACGTAAGGCTGAGTACCGATTTGGACCATCCCCAGCCCCTTCTCTCTTGTAAAATATTCTCAGAGGAAAATCGGTACTTTCATAATTCGGAACGTGAGAAATCCAAGACCTTCACACTCTAAAGATCTAACGTGCCAATGAGGCATAGCCCCTCACACATAAATACGATGTGCATGGTAGCTCAATCAGGTATTGGATGGCTGAGAGGCGGGCAACGCGACGCGTATTTTGATAAGTCAATATCTTTTCATGTTCCTCTAATCTTGATTTTATCGACATATAACACTTGACTGGCGCACAGCCTCGCTAGTTGGCAGCAAGATTTTCTCAGCGAGTGAAACACAATTCAACAAGATGATGCGTGAGTATTAATCATGACTTACACAAAAAACTGTCCAACATCTTATTCTTCGGTTGATTTTTGATGTCGATAATTTTGGTTATACTAATATCTTACTATGTATGTTTTTGTTCCTGTAATCCTTTCAGGATGATTTAAAAGTTGCATCCTCTGTTTTGTCACATTTCGTTTGGATCGGATTACACTATTATTTAGATTCAATATTGTCGAAATTCGAGACTGAGGTATCCAACTAGGCGATTTTACTTCTGATTATAATACCCCGATGCTCTCGTGAAGGCATCCTAGTCAAACTACTTCCATCAAAATATGTGCCATCTGTCATAATGATTGATGATGGTGCATTAAATTTGGAACTAATCCAAAACCGCAACATTCTCTCAAGTGTTTTGAGAGTTCTATCCCTATCCAAGCCGAGAATGGTGTGGGTTTAAATCCTTTGGATACTTGAAGAGTAAGACAAATTCGAGACACGTTGGATTCGGATCTTTGCCAATAAGCCTTTAAACCAAAAGCGTCTCAAATCCGTCTCACCCTTTGGAGATCCAAGGCAGATCCACGCCCGCGAAACTCCAAATTTAATTTTTATAAAATCAAGATGGGGAAATTGGCCCAGAAATTTTTTCATCGTAATCAAAAACATAGACTATTTGGTTGTAATGATTGGAAGCTTTAGTACGGTGGCGCCACGGTCTGTTCTGTAACGTGAGTTTAGTCACACACTCTCTCGTTCGTATGAGCTCACCGATGACTTTGGGGCACAACCATGTGTGAGTGAGACTCTTACAATGGTATGTTTGCGTCTATTTGGCATCCGTGAGCTTACGGACAAGAGAGTGTGTGGGTAAACTCACGCTACAGACTGTAGCGCCACCGCACTAGAGCTTCCAATCATTACAACCTAATACTCCAATCACTTCAGCATAGCCCACCGATTTTGTGACCGGGCAACGAAAACCGTATCTCAAGTAAAAGCTTTTCGTTTTTTACAGCAATGAGCTAATTTTGTGACGTTGCGGGTTTTTCTTCCATCTAAGTTGTATAGTTAGTTGGAAATATCAATTTCTCAGTGAATGATTAAGAAGTTTTCCGAGACATGCCTGTCTATCGTATCATCATGAACTGTCAAATATAACTTTATTTTCTCCACAGGATTCTCGGCAACATTTAGCTTATTCTGTGTGGCTATTGTATCTGCCAACCAAAAATATTTCAATCAGAATAACACCAATTGGAAAGAAGCTACATCAATCTATGATTTTCACGCTAAAGATATAGATGGTAATGACGTCTCACTCGAAAAATATAAGGGCCACGTTGTCATAATTGTCAATGTCGCAAGCAAATGCGGCCTCGCTCATACAAATTATGAACAACTACAAGTACTCTACAATGATTATGCAGAATCAAACGGTTTGAGAATTTTGGCTTTTCCATGCAATCAATTCAATAACCAAGAGCCAGGAACTCCTGAAGAAATTAAAGAATTCATCAAAAAACATGGTGTTACATTCGACATATTTGATAAAATTGATGTTAATGGACCTGAGGCTCATCCTTTGTATCAGTGGTTGGTAAATCAAAAATTTGAATCGGATTTCTTGTCTGAACCTATCGAATGGAATTTTGTCAAATTTTTGATTAACAAGGAAGGAAAAGTCGTTGATCGATTCGGCTCAAAAGAAGAACCTTTCGCCATGGAGTATGCTCTTCAACATGAGTTCGACCAATAAGAACGATCATATTTCATCAGATTTCTTGATCATGGAGGAAATAACTTAAAATTGCTTCAACTATGTTATCAGTGTCAAAGTCAAGAAAATGAAGAATTCCAAAAATTCAAACTATCAAAATACATGGTAATTAGAATTCCAGAAAAAATTCAAATTCTTATCACTTTCCTACCCTTCACCCCCTCCTCATACCTCAATTCTTCGCAATGCCTGTTCCGAGTCTTTTTCACAAATCTAACCAATTGGATTCAGTTACAAATAACTGAGACAGTTTTTCACACAAAACATGCAATGTATCAAGAGCCCGGTATCCGATAGCACTACATCGATTAGCTTCGAAGCAAACTCATTCGTATATATGTATAACTGTATGGTATAGTATAGGTATCAGTGACGAGCTCAAATGAATCCGTTGCGGTGGCGTGTTCGCGGTTTCTAATTAATCAGCTACCTCAGCAGAGTAGATACTAATGCTACTCTTGCATTGCTTTCGTATCCGTGTGAGTATGAGAATCCATGTATGTGTACATTGGATGCTTCTATCTCTTCGAGTTCAACAAGGTTTACATTTGAAATGCATGTACAGTAAGGGTAACAGAGATTTACCCTTGCAAGGAGATTTACGATTGGTGATGCGGAAATTCGGTCCAGTGGTTGTTGAAGATAGATAGATGTGTCGTCGAGGTTGGCTCATGCGAATGGAGGTTTATTTTGGTATTTTGGAGGTTTCTCTTTGGAGGTGAGTTTTACGAATGGTATGTTTGACGTATGTTTTGTAGAAGTAACCATGCATATTTTCATTGGAGTATGGAATTCATGGTTTAGATTCAAGGGTGCTATTTTCATGCGGGAGTCAAGGTGTAAGTGAAAATGGTAAGATTTAATGTTTTCTGAATCTTGCAGGATCTATGTGAGAAAGAATTCGGGTATAAGAAAATTGTGTCAAGAATTCGACACATCGTGTGATACTTACAAGGGCAGTCCGGAGAGTCCGGGTTATCAAATCTTACCAAACTTTTTTCGCAGCCTCGTACTACCCAAAATATAAAAAATCCACAGTAACTCCGTTGAATGGGCTTCCTGCTCAGAGCTACAAGCAAAAACGCTAGTATTGTTAGTATATGAGTAGTTCCGCGCGAAAGAGACCTACGAAAAAGGGTCATGTCTTAAATTTTTTTCTTGACTTGTTCATTCGATTCTATGGTACAAAATATGAACTTTTCACTACCTATGGGGCCCCAAAAAAATTTTTCAGGTACCTTCACCGTACATTACTTTATCCTTTTGAATTATTTTCAACAAAAAAGTTAGGGTATTTTTTTCAATAAAATGAATTTTTCTCAAATTCGTTCAAAGATACAGAGATGCGGTTTGCGGCATTCGAAAGGTCTTCAAAAAACCTATCGAAATCGGTCTTGTAAAGTTGATTTTGATGTTTTGGGTGATTTTATCGGGCAAAAGAGTGAAAAACATAGAAGATTAAATTTCTCGAAAACCCAATTTTTTAAAATTCTGAAAATTTGATATTTTATGTAAAATTTTGTGTTCTTCCAGAAAAAAATAGTCCCGAATTCCTTTTTTGCGTTCTAACGCCTATTTTTGCCAATTTGCACAAATCCATTTTCCAGGTTTTTGAAAATCGTCTGTTTTCTGCGCATGCGCAGGAATTTGGATCCTTGAAACCAATCCCATTGGAAAGCCAAGAAAATTTCCTTCGAAATGACCACTTGCCGAAGTCAATTTCATGCATTTGAGCCAGAGTTGCAACGTTGAAGAGACCACTGAATCTTGAGAGTTCCTCAGAGGTGGGTCGGAGGTACTGGAGACAGCAGTAAGGAGAATCCACGCATGCCCCCGTTCGATGGCGTCCATCGACGTGTCGCACTCGAGCTGGAGGCTCATCTTTTATACGTTGTAGATTCGGTTTAAACGCATGAAATTGACTTTGGCAAGTGGTCATTTTGAAGGAAATTTTCTTGGCTTTCTAATGGGATTAGTTTCAAGGATCCAAATTCCTGCGCATGCGCAGAAAACAGACGATTTTCAAAAGCCTGGAAAATGGATTTGTGAAAATTGGCAAAAATAGGCGTTAGAACGCAAAAAAGGAATTCGGGACTATTTTTTTCTGGAAGAACACAAAATTTTACATAAAATATCAAATTTTCAGAATTTTAAAAAATTGGGTTTTCGAGAAATTTAATCTTCTATGTTTTTCACTCTTTTGCCCGATAAAATCACCCAAAACATCAAAATCAACTTTACAAGACCGATTTCGATAGGTTTTTTGAAGACCTTTCGAATGCCGCAAACCGCATCTCTGTATCTTTGAACGAATTCGAGAAAAATTCATTTTATTGAAAAAAATACCCTAACTTTTTCGTTGAAAATAATTCAAAAAGATAAAGTAATGTACGGTGAAGGTACCTGAAAAATTTTTTTGGGGCCCCATAGGTAGTGAAAAGTTCATATTTTGTACCATAGAATCGAATGAACAAGTCAAGAAAAAAATTTAAGACATGACCCTTTTTTGTAGGTCTCTTTCGCGCGGAACTACTCATATATATATCACTCTTTAATATGGGCCTATATGGGCAATGCTAATGTCATAGGCTGTAACTTCGGACAAAGGGCCCATTTGACGGAGTTACTCTGGATTCTTCATATTTTAGGTGAGTCAAGACTGTGGAAAAAGTTTGGTGAGATTTGGTGACCCGGACCCTCCGTGGTTCTCTTGTTAGTAGATCAATTTGTTAAATAATTGGTATAATTCATTAGCGGTCGAATTTTCACAGTTCCTCAACACACAAATATTTACTGGAACTTTTATTCATTTTTTTTGATAATCCCCGGATATTCCCGGTTGAGTGATTATGAATCTTTAGATTCAGAATAATTATAGATGTTTGTTGGCCTACCAATTATTACCAGACTTCCATGGGATCCTGACAGATTTTAGTTGAAATACTGATGAAAATTAGAGATGCATGGTCGTAAGAAATGTATTTCATGTCTTCAATGACTTGTTCCGATCCAAATCAAGGGTGAAGATCGAAATTGTCATGGCGATGTGAAATTCATAATTTGCAGACGCGTATCGTATGATCTTATTTTCAAAAACTGTGAGTGAAATTGGAGTACTCGTTTGAGGAAGGATATTTTTGCCCATAATTCGTCACAAAAAAAGTTATGTTGCCGATTTAGAATAAAATGAATGCTCGGTCACTCTCCAACGTTTAGAAATATTGTGATAACTGGATCAAGTCCAATGTAAAAATTGCAAAAAAAATGTAGTTCCCGCGAATAGCCACAGAATTTCGATAAATTACATCACTCAAGGCACATTCGAAATTTGTCAAGAATATGATCTATCTCATTGGATCGTCAATACCGGAATCGCAATAATACAAAGCCACAAAATCTCATAATGTAAACCCAAACCATCCACCTTTATTTTCGAATTGAATTATTCATCACAAATTGAATTTGTATCATTTAAAAGCTCAAGCTACACTATGTGATTCGCTCGAAGCATCGATAGCCCCACCGCCATCACCGCAAAAGCCACAGAAACGCAGTAAATAAATGTATATATATATAGGTATGTACAGGATGTACAGGATTCACCGTTAACCCGCGTCGAAGCTATCTCACCAAAATAATCCACTAGTCTACAAAGTTGGCCTTCCTCGCGGCTAAACTCTACAACTTTGCCTCGGACCATGGAATCAGACCCAGCAAGTAATTAACGATATTTCACCGGTAATTAAACGCATCCAATACATTGCTAGACGTCGAAATCTACGGAGAGGTTATATACAGAGGGGTCAAACCGCAAGAGAAGCTTCTACAAGATGCGGGCTTTTATGTATGGAAAGCTTCGTCGAAGAGCTGTATTTTGCTATACTTCTTAGTCTCTCTGGGTGTATAGAATCGTGGCTTTCAGACGCTTTTGCTATTCATTCAAATGGCCCACTCGGAAGTTCAGAGAAGGGGGGGGGGCTAATTCAAGGATTGAGCCCTTTCCAATGCGATGGATTGAGTGCAAATTGATCGCTGATTTTATAGCCATACCTTAGAAGATACCGAAGCATGTGATTCATTTATATTAGGGTGCACCCATGATATCTACAAAACAACTCGAACAAAATCTGACCACAAGTATACGCATTTGCTGTAAATGACATATTGAAGTGACTTACCGTCTTCTTGCGTGATAGAATCAGTTCTAGTCGGTGGAGCGTATGTCACCTTCACCGCTGAGGTGCACAGATTTTGTTGTTAAGATTGATAATAATCGAATGTTTGTTTTTTCATTTATAAATTCAAGATTCAATATATACGAATAAACATGACGCATCCAAAACAGAAGAATATTGATGTCCTTGAAGGCCAATCCGCACAGAACCGCAACCAGACACGCACCGGCGTACTTTCAGCTTGCGGCTACACGCAATGATTCTCAGAGCGGAATTATCATTTATTCGCTTTTATTGGAATTGGATGAATCGGCCAGATAGCATCCCATCCTCCAAATCGTAGTTCACGGAGTTACACGAAAATTCGGGTCAATCTGTTTAGTAGGAAACGAGAAAACGTGGAAGTGATAATGGGGTCTAAACACGGAGGTGCCTCGCCAATTCATGTTCATCATCTATCAACAAATCATTTTCGGCCAAAATGAGATAGCATCTCGGCTGTGTAATGAAATTTCCAATCGAATGAGCCATTCCACGTCGAAACATTCTAAATCCTCTTCGAAAAAACTTGGAAGAGGTGTGAACATCGAGTATTATAACTCATTCAGTGTGCCAAAGAATTATGATTTTCTTTGGATATAATGGATATTTTTGACGTGGAACATCTCATCCGATTGGAAATTTTCATGATGCATCGCTTGCGTTGTCACTGTTGGGCTAGAAATGAGAGGTCAAGATGCAATGAGGAAAAATAGATACTCATATTTCCCGATCGCATGCATAGCGGTCGACGCGCCATCTATTGAGCGAAAAATCTGGATTCCCTCCGGACTGGCCTTGAACCAAGAGTACTGAATAGTAAATTACAGATACACTTAAAAATGTACCATTGTTTACTCTTTCTCACAGATTGAATTACAATATCGTTCAAGATTCCTCAGGTTGCTCATCCCGAAGGGTATCTTCACTGACTTGAGGGGAGTTCATTTTTACAAGCAAGTATATGAAAAAGCTGTGCCTTTCACGTCCATCAGAGGAACTTTTTTTCCTGGAGTCATGTTTGTAGGCGATTTCTCATCCTTGACTCTCTTTTCTCTTGTTAGGTTGAGGGATATTATTTTTTATAGGAACAATTTCCAAGAAGTTCATCTGCAAGTTTGGAATTATTCCATTGCGACGAGATTTGTTTATGGAGACAGTCATCCCTTTACGTTACCTGAATATACTTTATTGGGTTCAAATATAGTTTTGACAAGCTCCCCTCAAATGTCACAGCTGAGTGATGATCTTGCCAATCATAAAAGTCGTCGATGTCCATGAATTTCATTGACAAGTCGTTCGACGCTTTTTCTACATAAGAAAATGATTGGATTACAAATGATCGAGTCTTTTTGATCGGCTTCAGCCAGTAAAATTATGTCAGCGAATTTCGCCGACTCATGTCATAGATCATTTCTGACTCCACGATAGATTATAGTGCGTTTCGCCAATACTCGTCAGATCTGGCTTCTCAAGAGGACGGGACGGCTTTATATATGAAAGACTTGCGCACACAAGCGCTTGCGAGGGAGGTGAATTTAACCCACTATTTCACCTTCAAGAGCTCGACGTTCGGCCACTTAGGCCAAGTGCGTCGGGGACTAACCTCGGCAGATCGTCTGTCCCCTTGAAAAGCCAGATCCAACGAAGGATGGCCAAATACACTCCGATCTAGCGTTGAATCAAGAATTTTTCCATATGTTCCTTCTCAGCCACAGGGAAGCTGGCTCTGGCTGCAGCTGGAGTTAGGCCGAGAGAGTGACGACCCTCCGAAAAACTAGTCTCGGCGCTACTTACCATCATTGAGTCAAGCTCAAATCATAAATGGGAGCGGGTTTCTCACAGGAGCCTCGACGCGAAGGTGACTAGTTGAACGTTCACGGTGAAGGCCGTGTAAGACTGGTACGAGCAAACCGCGAAAAGTGTTACTAGCGCAAGTGAAAGCACCTAGTGCCCGGTCCTGCGGCCGTTACTGATCTCCAGGACGAAACATTGGGAGTGGAGTATCCGGTGAGTAACCTCGACGGCGACCAGTCAAACTTTCGCAAGGGAGGTCGTGTAACACTGGGACGAGCAAATCGCGAAAAGCATAAGTAGTAAAAGGGCAAGTAGCGGCCGCCTACTAACGCAAAAATCTGGCTAATGGAAGCGCCTAGTGACGATCCTCCGGCCGTTACCAATCCAGGACTAAATATTGGGACAGGTTTCCCATAAGGGGCCTCAACGGATTGAGTCCTTTGCGGGTGCCGCGGGGCACTCAATTGAAATCGCCATAAGGGCCTGCCTATCGCGACAGGCGAGTATGTGACGACTACTCTGGCTTCCTGAGTTATTCTACGGGTGAGACCACGAGACCGTAGTCTATTAGGTTGTGTCCACAAATAAAGCGTACGCACTGCTCACGGCTCACAGCGCATAACCACGGCTCAGGGTTTGTCCACAAATGAAGCGCATGCGCCACCCACTGGCGTACGCTTAGCGTACGCTGGCTCATGAGCCCATGCGCCGCTCACCAAGTTTGAGCTCGCTTTTGTGTTTCTGCTTCGATTTGCTACGAGATCGTCCATAGTTTTTGATAGCTAAACTCGAGTCCTGTTTTAAATTAGCTGGTTAACGTGAATAACACCCAAGCCGGCTCAAATTTGGTGAGCAGCGCATGGGCTCATGAGCCAGCGTACGCCAGTGGGTGGCGCATGCGCTTCATTTGTGGACACACCCTCACGTCGCCATGCGCTGCTCATCGGATTTTAGCTTGCGAGTGATATGGATTTCCCTTGGATCCAATACAGAATTTTGAAATTAGCGATCGAGAATGGATGACGATCTTCCGGGAAATCTACGGGAAATCCATGTCACCCGCCGGCTAAAATCCGATGAGCAGTGCGTACGCTTAATTTGTGGACACACCCTTATCAAAACGTGGGAGAGCTTATGCTCCCTAGGAGCGCTCAAGCAGTAATCAGTCCTTTGCGTAAGCAAAACTGGGAGAGAGTTCTCATAAGAGGCTTCGGCTGTGACCTCCCAAGGCTGAAGTCAAAGGACTTCCAACGAAGGTACCCAGGGTCTGGGCGTAAGCCCTTAGTCGTGTACATGATGCATGACAACTAAAACCCTGTAATTGGGTTGGTTCCTGGGGGCACACGGTTCGACTACTAGATGGGAAGCTGCCACCAAACCGGGGTGTAAGAAGTCGGTAGTCCGCGAGAACGCGATGACAGAGCGTATCTCTTTTCACAGGCTTGGAGCTGGTGGAGGACTAAGACGAGATTCAGGTACCTCCACTTGAATAAAAAAGGCAATGAAATATCTTCCTTCTCACCTCTAATATTTCCATCGAAATTCTGCCAGTTAACCTTGCAACCATGCGAGCCTTGAAGGTACATAGTTCGAGTTGAAGTAATTCAACTCGATCTATGACTTGAGTCAGCAAAATTTGCTGACATAATATTACTGGCTGAAGCCGATCACTAAGATTCAATCATTTGTGATTCCCGAGCCCGTATTCTAAATTTTGCGGTAAAATTTTCCGGCAAAATTTGCCGGCTTCGGTGGCGCTCTGTCGGTAACCTGTAAGATTTACCGCTATTCTTGCAGTTTGCCGGCGTGATTTGCCGTATTTGCATTGCCGATGACGTTTGCCGTGAAAAATATGTCAAACCGCACCGGTAAACCGCAGCAATAGCGGCAAATTTTACAGGTTACCGACAGAGCGCCACCGATGCCGGCAAATTTAGCGGTAAATTTTGCCGGAAAATTTTACCGCAAAATTTAGAATACGGCCCCCTCCAGTGATAAATATAGAACTTGATCGTATCTATCACGTAAAATATCAGTTTGGTCTGATTGGCTTTCCTGAGGTTTGTTCTTTGGTACTGCACCTGGTATTCACGAATGCGAACTAGGATGGCGTGTGGATAATGGGCGGCGGATTTCATGAAGTACAATAATGAGAGAGACTGTACAATATGTGGATGATTTTACAATACGAGTTCTCCTAGGACTGAGAAAACTCGTCTCCAAATGGTAGTTATACAAGACAGTCCTGACTGGACTTTTAGAAACACCCGTGAAAGGTGTACGGTGTCGCGTTAGAATGCGCGTCTAGAAATGTTGAGCAACGTTTTTTAGATCCCTTTCATACCTACCCGTAGGTTTTCGCGAGAATCTCTATGAATCCGGGCCTAGAATTGGTCTTGCTGAAGGTCTTCTATCGTAGCGTCCCTGGATCCTATCATATTCAGGGATATTGAAGAAAATGATCAAAAAATGCAGAAAATGTTCGCCATAACTTTGTTCAATCTTGGAATCGACGAGATTTTCAGATAACGTGGATTGCACTGGCTTGTTACTCCTGATGAGAATTTTGACATCGGTTCTCTTAGATTGTTTCACAATTTGCCCTTATTCTCAGATAATGTACACATTTTTCAGGGAAAATGAGTAAATCATAGTCTGTAGATTTTTGAAGAATCTCTGAAGAACTATTCCTCACATTTCTCGTTTAAACTCATTGTTTTCGAGTTATTGCTAGAAATCGGAATAATTCATATGCACTTTATGATGGGGAATACTAATTCGATGATTGCTCAAAACGTCGAGCATATACAATTTTGCTCGAAATCAGGTTTTACTCTTGATGGCTCGTAGAATAACACCCCGTACACAGTTTTTTTTCGTCATTTTTGTACAACCTCCCAAGAGGCGCACCGTGCTCAAGGGATTCTATGAGACAGGATAAATGACTACATAATTGGCCCTCTCGCATAGTTTTTTGTCGGGTTCGAGAGATGTAACATCAAATGCACCGATTGGTACGTTCCACGAGACTATTTCAATCCACAAACAAGGGTCGAGAAGTTCATATTTTTTATGAATTTCATCTCAGATGGCTGAAATTTTATTGCCAAGATTTTCCATTTCTATAACGATACTAAACAAAATTCAGAACGACATTCTCACGAACTCATCAGAATTAACAATATTTCTGGAGCGTGAGAATAGTCTTAGCCCCAAATGGAGTGAAAACTCTGCTAGTATCGAAAATGATGTATACGTGAACTGGGTATTCAGACAAAACTGAACATTGTCAATATCATAAGCAAACAAATTAGCTCAATAGAGTTTGAAACAGTAATGCAATGGTATACTGCAGTATTCAATCCAGTTTCATTGAGGGTACTTCTATTGCTAAGACATCATAAAACGATAATCCTCAATTCCAATCATCGGAAGATCTCGTGAATGAAAAAAAATTTCAATTACATTCTGAAAGACTCGGTATTCATACACAAAACAACCTACCGAAAACAGAAAAATTCTATACCCATTGTATACAAACATCGCATTTACATGAAACCCCCAGAGTTTCAATACACCTAGTAGTACATACATCAAGCATCATCGTAGAAATCTCGCGCATCTCCCGAGCGATAGAATTAAAAAATGCTCGCTCGCACGCATGCTACCTATACCGCCACCGCTTGAAAAGCTCGAAAAACTTTTTCATAATCCATTACGCGAACACCGAGTATACGCGAGCGAGTTTTTTCATTGCATGGAAACATCCATTTGTAGATATATAGATATATATACATGCAGAAAAATCTAGAGTAACCTCAGTAGTAGTCGAATGAAAAAAAAAAAAAGGAATAATCAAGCTAATTACAATTAGCCTGATTGAGGGTAGCAATATAGATACAAGTAGCTCTTTCGATTGGAATAATGAATAATTAGATGCTTGGATGTATCACTGTAATTAGTCTCTCTCGTGGAATGTGATGTATGTACAATTACCTGTATACCGAGGTTAAGAGAAAAGGAAAGTTGAGAGGTTATATAGGCCGTACCGCAGCAGCAAATCCCAGGGGGCGGACTTATTGGTGGTGTACGTTATATCCCCTCTTGGTCTCTACCCTTGCACAGTTGACTCGATGTGATATATATATATAATCCTCTTGCAAAACGCCCACACAATGTACATTGTAGCGTCGCTAACTCGATTCAGAACGATGGGCGAAGAGCTTGCGGTTGCGCGCGAGCTTGAATTTGGATGGTGGGAGAAATAGGGTGAGTTGAGAGGGGAGGGCGGGGTGCTTTGATCTGTGCTTGCTTGTCTCACAATGGTGGATGGTTGACTTGGGGATAATGGCGTAGAATTCTTGTCAGTTTTGAGAGATATGAGTACAGTTTTGAATACATAAACGTCATTAGGCTTGGTTCAACATTTTAACATTTGATATCTCAATATGTTAAAATTGATTATATGGGAGAGATTTTTAGTACATGGAAGTAAAGCCGATGTTTTGGTCTCATCACATGGGCCAACTAACGAATAAAGTGAGCCTTCCTAGAGACCGAACCGATCGATTCCTGCGTAAAATCGCTCGCGAAATCCGAAAATAATGTGAGTTTACTCTGGACGATCCTAAATTTTTGGAAAAGTTGAGAAAAATGTTTTCTGTAGCCGAGTTCTGAATTTTTGACCTCGGATTATATTTATGACCTCGTCGAAATTTTCATTCATGTTGATGATACAGATCTAGTACCCAAGGTGGCACTCGTGATCGAGAACTCAGGGTGGTTTTCGAGATTATATTGAATACTGGATCCGGACCATGACCCTGGATTTTTGATTACGAAAACTACAGTGAGTTTTCGATCACGAGTGCCACATCGAATTCTAGATCACAAATACCACACTGAGTTCTCGATCACGTGTACCACAGTGAGTTTTCGATCAAGAATACCACATTGAGTTCTCGATCACGAGTACCACATTGAGTTCTAGATCACGAGTACCACATTGAGGACTCGATCCCGAGTACCACATTGAGTTCTCGATCACGAGTACCACAGTGAGTTTTCGATCAAGAATACCACATTGAGTTCTCGATCACGAGTACCACATTGAGTTCTCGATCACGAGTACCACATCGAGTTCTAGATCACGAGTACCACATTGAGTTCTAGATCACGAGTACCGCACTGAGTTCTCGATCACGTGTACCACAGTGAGTTTTCGATCAAGAATACCACATTGAGTTCTCGATCACGAGTACCACATTGAGTTCTAGATCACGAGTACCACATTGAGAACTCGATCCCGAGTACCACATTGAGTTCTCGATCACGAGTACCACATTGAGTTCTCGATCAAGAATACCACATTGAGTTCTCGATCACGAGTACCACATTGAGTTTTCGAACACAAGTGCCACATTCAGTTCTCGAACACGAGTGCCACATTGAATTCTAGATCACGAGTACCACATTGAGTTCTCGATCACGGATACCACATTGAGTTCTCGATCAAGAATACCACATTGAGTTCTCGATCACGAGTACCACATTGAATTCTAGATCACGAGTACCACATTGAGTCACCGATCACGAAAGCTACATTGATTTCTCGATCACAAACACCACATCGAGTTCTCGATCACGAGTACAATATCGAGTTCTTAATCTAGAGTTAAACATTGAGTTCTCGATCACGGATACCACATTGAGTTCTCGATCACGAGTACCACATTGAGTTCTCGATCACGAGTACTACTCTGGCTTTCCGATCAAGTGCGCCGCTGTGAGTTCTTATCACGAGTGACACGATCAGTTCTTGACTCCGGAAGCCACTTTGAGTTCTCGATCCCAAGTGCCTTCTAAAATTCCGATCACGAGTGCCACTTTCACTTCTCTATCATGAGTATCACTCTGAGATCCCGATCACATGTGCCACATTGAGTTCTCGATCACGAGTATCACTTTGAGATCTCAATCACGAGTGCCTCCTTGAAGTCTCAATCCCGTACGGCACCGTGAGTTCTCGATTTTGAGTGCCACTGATCACGAGTGCCACTTTCACTTCTCTATCATGAGTATCACTCTGAGATCCCGATCACATGTGCCACTGTGAGTTCCCGATCACGAGTGTCATTTTGAGATCTCAATTACGAGTGCCGAACTGAGTTCCCGATGATGAGTGGCACTTTCAGTTCGCAGACACGAGTGCCACTCTGCAATCTCGATCACGAGTGCCACATTGTCTTCTCGATCACGAGTGTCACTCTGAGTTCCCGATTACATGTGGCACCCTCAGTTCCGGATCACAAATGTCACCCTGGCTACTATATTAGGATCACCATCCTAAGTAGAACTCTTGAAATGTCCATCTCTGGACGTAAAACTTTCTCTTTCCCTTGAACCTGAGGCCAAAAATTCGAAATCTGGTTTCACAAGATATTACCTCGAGAAAAATAATAGAATCTGCTCAAGTTCGAAAGATCGTAGACAAACTGAGCTCAACATAATGTAAACTCAAACGTGTCACCGGATGATGATTCTTCCACGAGAAGAGAGAAGAGGAAGGGAGTAGATTTATCAACATTTCATCTCATACGCTCAGAATCTCCCAGGATGGCCGAGAATTAAGCATCGTTGCGTGCTGGGGCTGAAGATCGTGCGGGTAGAGTTTCAAGATTCCGGGATCCGGCAATACCTCTTGGCGAAAGACTGGGGCAGAAAATCTTCATTCTCTCAGGATCGGACTATTTCTATTGCAGGTCATGCAAATATAGTACATTTTGCACCAAATCCATGAGGGACTAGCTTACTTCTGAGCAAATAGTTCACGGTCTAAGCTGCAGGTGAAGGTTTTAATAGTCGCTTGAAAGCGGGAAGCCTCATAGAGGAGTCGTGAATACTAATTTGGTCGGCTCCGAAACATCGGCAAAATCCAAAATTGAGTCTTATTGACTGATTTCTCGGAGCAGAAATTGATGAATTCATATGAGAGGTCGGATTATTCCACTCTATTCAGATGATGAGACACAAATCAGGGCCGCAAATTTCCAATCATTTCAACGTTTCAAGTCTCGAAGTTCCGACGATTTTTGAGAATTCTTTTCCAATATGTCGATTTGATAGAATAAAAGGATTACTAACCGATGGCTTCCGTTATCTCTACCTCAATATACGGAGCCATTCTCAATATCATCCTTATTTGGATTCGATAGATATTCTGAATTTTCACTCATAAGTCTCGCATATGAGCGTATCAGAGGAATCAATTATTGCAGCACTCTGTGCAAGACTCTAGTAAGTATCAAATCACCAAATTTGACATTCCTAATGGCTCGTCAAATTGGAAAATGAAAATTCGTTCAAACGAAGATTTTCCTAGATTTCAGAATAAGGTTATCTGTCACTTATGTTCGATCCAAATTTCAAAAGTTCCACGAGTTGTGTTTCACTTATACAAGTATTCATGCGGAAATTCAATTCAAAACTTAATCATGATGTGAATAATACAGCAGAGGAGGATGAGAAACTTTTACACAGAGGCAGACTTTTGGTACTTTGTAATACGTACAGATATAGTAAGCGGCTTGCGTAGTAGTGACTGCATTTAGTATTTTGCTGTGGTATATAGCATAGAATACCACTACCTCTACAGTTTGCGCAAGCTCGTGGCTTTTAATTAGCCATCGTATCCATCAGCGGATTCATTTAGTCACATTATAGCACGGTGGTCATCCTCAAAGCCGAGAATATATATATATATATATATATATATATATATATATATATATAATTTCACTCTGTATACCTTTCGTGTTATAACGAGAGACAGCGGATTAACGAGCTTTCGCTTCAACGAGCGTACAAAAGCTTCAAGCGAGTTAACGGACAACTCGCTGATGGTATATTCTCTGGTTTACTCTAGTACTAGGTAACTAACGGATACGATCGCTTGGTTTTGCTTCGGCGCTCAGATTTTATATAGTGATATAGCGGTATCGTTTGGGTACAATATGTGATGAGTGAGAGAGGAGGAGAGCGAGAGACGAGTTGGGAGGATGGATACAAATCTCTTCACTGGAATGTATCGTTGATCTCGTGTGGTTAGTACACTGGTATACTTGTAGGTTATGTAGTAAAGTTATAGAAATCAAAATAATCCAACAAAGCAATAAAATTTTTGAGTGAAATCGATGACTCTTCGAGAGATTTGTTGAAGAAGGGAGGATTTTTTGGCTTCAAAGTACAAATTTTGGGGGAAATCTTTTTTCTCTTTTGAGACTCAGGCCCAATCGTATTAATTATCAGACATGAATAGTCATGCGAACAATTTGGAAAAGTGTGTCTGACTCTGTTTCAACCTTCGAAACGCTCTGGGGAAGTCATTTTCCATCGATACAGGGTTCATACAAGATAGAAAGATTCTATCTTGTATAAAACATTCTACGAGTGATCTAGCCACTGATACAGGGTTCACTTCAGAAATTATCAGGAAAGAAAGTTGGAAACGTTGAATCTATATCATATGGCTTTTCCCTTTCTTCAGACCGTATGTGTGCAGAATACTGAAGTCTGTCGATCTTTGGTTATGCAATCTCTTAATATCTCATGTTACTGATAATCCACTTCCACATTTATAACGAATACGAAACCATATTTCATGTGCAAAGTGAGCTGGTGAATTTTCAGGTACGATTCTGCCTAAAATTTGACTCATTTAATTTTCCTTGACGGACGTGGATCTCGTTCCAAGTCTTTCTGCACCAACTTCTTTTCTGAAAGTTTGTTACCGAACTTAAATTTTCTGTACCCGAAACTATCGATGATAATTTAGTACATTACGCGTCGAGTACTGGAAACGTTTTTTCTCTTGGGTAACCGGGCTGGACGTGGGTAAAGGCAACGTCCAGCTTGATTTTCCCGAAGGAAAAATGTTTCCGCACGAGACGCGTATAAAATTATTTTTCCGATTTTGGAAACTGATTGCCGGTAGAAATTTAATTTTGGCGAGTTCGTTGGTTAGGTCCGTATTATACTGGTGTGACTTTCAGAAAAGTGACTAGAAAAGCCTTACGTGGCTCATCCTAAAATATCTGATGGACAAATCAAAATTCCAAACTTCAAGACTGCAGAACAAACTATTCAATCGTGGGATCGGTTTTAGCGGATGAAAGCCGGTGATGTTACGTTACTGAATTATCTTTGTGGATTCCCCATATGACTGGTGAAAAATGCAACGAAGGATTAAAAATGATTCGTCCTCTGTGAATCCAGAAAGAAGGAAAAATCTATCTGAAAAATATCATAAGTGAGATTTGATATTGCCACGTATTAGAACGCCCAAGTATTGAAGTCCTATTAGGAATTCTTACACAATATTTATCAGCAAATGAAACTTGGTAGAACGCAGGGGCGGTCCCAGAGACCAACTTTGGGGGGGGGGCGCGATTTTGACTTTCGGGGGGGGCCCATGTAAAAATGGAAACCCTATGAAACATATATGAACATCTATGAAACAATTTTCAAAATTTTTTTAAATCCGAAAAGTTGTTATATTTGCATTTTCAGGGAATTTTACATCAAAAAGTCACGATGCTGATCTTGTATAACCGAAAAAATCTCCAAGTGTTCATTAGGTGATTGAATTAAAACAATCTGTAAGTGATATCATTCTCCTAGTAGGAAAAAAAAATTTTTAATTTCCAAGATCAGAAACGTTTGGAAAATTGGTGACCAATCTGCACAATTTGTTATATCTTGAGATCATCATCTTGAGAAATATTACATTTATGCAGGTTCGTCACCAATTTGCCAAACGTTTTTGATCTTGGAAATTAAAATTTTTTCTATTGAGATATATAATGATATCACTCACAGATCGTTTTAATTCAATCACCTAATAAACTCTTGGAGATTTTCTCGGTTATGCAAGATCAGCATCGTGACTTTTTGATGTAATATTCCCTGAAAATGCAACCATTTCATAGATGTTCATATACGGTCATAGGGTCCTTGGACCCCCTGTTCATATAAATGATCATAGGGTTCCCGTTTTTACATGGGGGGGGGGGGGGGCGGTCAATGCAAAAATCGATGTCGGGCGCGCTCACGCGCGCGCGTTTTCCTACCTCTCCTGTACAAAATTTTTGGCTTTGGGGGCGGGGGCGATCGCCCCTACTGCCCCCCCCCTCGGGACCGCGCCTGGTAGAACGATCAAGAAACTTTTCCATATAAGGCATACAAAAAAGTTCCTCGAGATAGTCAAGTTACCTCGGAGACTCCGATCCTTCAAGGAATTTCTGTATGTATATATTAGTATACTCAAAAAATAAGCTGAGCAACGAAGATTCGGGGTCGGAGAGTTTGTGGTGGACGCAGAATCACCCTCTTGAATCAAGTAATCCAATAAGATATAGATTAGAGCCTAAACCGTGGGGTGAAGTGTCTTGAGAAACTAAGTGAGATAAGCTTTGGGTAAGGAGCCACTCACAAGTGGTACATCCAAGTGCTTTACTAAGCACTCGAGGGTCTTGTGAATACGAGTGTAAATACCGAGACAAATGTCGGCACTTCAGAATCCTGATGTGTTCGTTTCTGTTAGACAATTGAAATGGGCTATAAATCGAAGAGAGCAGGAAGAGGGACGACGAAATTCATGGAAATTTTCAGATTCTATGGAGATTATGAAAACCACGTAGAATATCTGGAAATCTCGATGAAATTGACTTTTCCTCCGACAAAAACGATTATTATTTCACAAGTGGTGAAAAATTTTTTGGAGTGAATATTCAATCCCTTGATTCGATCATTAATGATTCTGTTCGAGTTTCTCGTTCGATCGGCTGGTTGGTCGAAAAACTCATCACAGGTATGTTGTCTTGTAGACATTTATATTTCTTCTTTGATGAGACCTACGGTCGAGAATCAGCGCCATTGTAAAAAATTTTAATCTAATTTGCAAATTTACGCCGGAAATTTTTTTTTCTTCAAAGGAATTGTTTTAGAATCATTAAGGTTTTATATGAGACTTTAATAATTCCAGTTATCTTTAGGGTATCTTTCTACAGATTTCATCCGCGAATCTTTTTTTCCTCGATCTCATTCAATAACATGTGATCAAAATTCTTCTTTCTACGATACAAATCAAGATCTCCAATGCGCCCAGAACACCGTTTAGGTTTTTTTTTGTACGGACTGGTACGTGTAGAAGTTCTCCCGACGGCAAACTCGATAGACTTTTGGATTTTCTCAGGATTAAGTCAAATACTTTGTCCTTATCCAATTACAATCATTTTTCTCTGATTAAAAGTGCTCATGTTATAGGAGAATGCATGCAATCTGTAAGATACTCAAATCTTTACGAAAAAGAGAAGAGATTTTGAAGGATGAGGAGCACATCAGTAATATCGTCTCAGTAAACTTCGAATGAGCTCACAAAAGATCTCTTGGCCACTCATTAACCTTTTACAAGACAATACCCCATTCAGCGCCATATTCACTTCTCAGGAATTCTTAGGCATGGAATAAAAAATATAAAAGTCACCATTCTTAAGACAAACACCTGAACCGACAGCCTGAATAAAACAAAAATTCATGTACGCACCGTTTATTCAAAACCGTCAATATTGCTCTTGAGACTATCCCATGGAAATAAAAAAAGTTTCAGCAAAAAGTGCATCGCTAATCCCACGTAAATGCTACATTTCTTAAAATGTACAATATTTGTGAGAGAATCGTGAAAAAGGCTTGATATAAAACAACCATCCATAGTTTTTTTTTTTCAACCTCTCATGTACTTGTGTCAATTGTCGAAGAGCGTCAAGGTGTCAGAGCGTATTTTTGCGCGCCAACGACGACGTGCCTGCGAAAAAAGATTCACTGGCGATTCGAGTGGTTGCACATAATGATTCCCGACGTTCTATCTTTTTCTTTTTACTTTCATTGCTTATAGAAATTTAAGGTGAGAAAGATGTTGTGTGTGAGCGCGTCAGCGTAGAAATTTTAGTGGCAAATAATGGGTAATTCAAAGACTCTTCCATCAACGTAATCGTCAAGCTTTTTTTGTAGGGTTGAACATGAACTTTTGTGATTTTTGCGTTTGCTCACACACTCATTCATGCTTGTGTGATCATTAGAGTACTCAAGAGCATGGAGACACTGTCCAATCTGAATTTTAAGAGCTTTGAGGTGCATTACTTGATGAATAGATATAAGACGTGTAGGTGCTCAGTTTACCTCCACCATATTTTTATGCACAACTTTAATTTAACTCAACGTTCTTCAACGTGCTTGGATTCATATTATATTTTATTATTCTAAGACTCAGGAGATGCGTATATAGAGAGACTCTGAAGAATATTGGAATGGATTCAAGTTACTGCAGATTTAGATTTTAGCATTCAATACAGGGGGTGTTCCTAATCCGCCCCTATGACTCTCATTTAAATTTATTCTTTGAGGGTTTTGTCGGGGAATAAATTGATTCTATAACTCCAGTGAACCCTCAGATCAGCACATGCGTGGCTGCTAAGACTGGGAACTCCATAGGGGAAGAAGGGACATCAAACTTGAAGCTCAAAATGGCCATCCAATCTGGAATTACCCCCATTTCGGAAAAAAGTCCCAAAACCTGGGAATGTGACCAAATCCACGAATGGTCGGATGCTCAACCAAAAGTTTTGTTAGGAAAAAGAATTAATTACTAATCTAGGCTGCAGTCAGACCCGCCAATTGCCGTATACTTGAAGCAAAAATTCTATCAGGAAGAGAAATCAATCCCAAATCTCGGGAAGGCGATCAAATCCGCAAATATTCCGATGTTTGAATTGAAATTCTGCCAGGGAAGAATGTCGCTTTCATTGCATACCCGAATTTCGGGAATCTATTCATTATTTCCCATAGAACTATTGGTTCTAGCGACCGCGTGGGTTTGATTACTTCGTCATTATTCTAGAACTACTTTTTCCCGACCGAATTCCTGATCTAAGCTGACTGCCTGTCTAGATTTTGGAATTTTTTTTCTCTACAGAGTTTCTGAGGCAAGCATCGTGATATACTACCAGGCCTAGCTGAATAGCTCTGAATAGAGTTGATATGGCTTGATAAAGAAAAAAAAGGGATATACAATCGAATTTGATTGCCTCCTCTCAGGTTTTGGGATTGCTTTCTGCCGACAAAATTTTGGTTTGAGTGTCCGGTAGTTAGTGAGTTTAGTTGACTCCTTTGGTTTTGAAAGATCTTTTTCATAACAGAATTCTTATTTCTAACATCCAAGGATTTGTCTGTTTCATGTGATTCCTCGGTAGAGGAAATGACTCAATCTTTTTATACGACAGGATTTTTGGAGTGAGCCACCAGATATCAGTAGATCCGATCGCCGTTTTAGGTCAGAGGTCAATTATCCTTCTTCGACTGGTTTGAGTGACCGGCTGTTTGTAGATTTATTCATCTTCACGGAATTGGGGATTGATTGTCCTTCCAAAAAAAATTCACCAGTTCGAGCATCCGGGCATTCGTGGATTGGTTAGGTTCCTTGTGTTTTCGGATCGATTCTCGTCCTGGTAGGATTTTCGGCCAAGCAACCATTTACTTGCTGGTTTGATATTTTGCTTCACCTTTCGGACTGATTGTTTGACAGTGCTCTTAATTTGAGCATTTGTGTATTCGTCAGTCTGGAGGCTTTCCCGGATTTCGGAATATGTTCCTCACCCGACAATACGATTTTTGACCTGACTATCCGAGTATTTGGAGTTTTAGGAGCCTTTCTGAGCATCGCGAGAATTTTTATCTCAATCATCCGTATACTTGCTGGTTTGGAAGCCCTCTTGAGTTCATGGGATCGATTCTTTCTCCGATAAAACTTCTGGACCGAGTATTAGGATGTGAATTTTGAATTGTCCCGTTGAAAACATTACAGAAATTCATTAATTATTCAAATTTTTTGTTCTTATTTCTTGAAAATTTTCAATTCCGTAAGTGGGCGGGTGAGAAACTAAATTTGCCTAATTTGCAAGAAGTTTCACATAGGTAAGACAATGATGAAGAGAATGAGCTCAATTACTGTGTGCCTTCCACAGAAATTTAGACTTCTATTTTCTTTGGGGGTGTAAAAATTGCTCGTTTTTTAATGGGATTGTGAGAGCAAGCAAAAACATTGCCCAAAACTTTCGATTCAATAGCTCACAGTTCTACAAACGTTGGAAAATTCGGGGTTCATTATAAATAAGCATTTTATTTTGGAATACTTTTATTTTTCTATATTTTTTTGAAAAAATTTAACTAATCTGGGTGGCTCTGGGTACATAAAATGTGGCATAAATGGTTCCTTTCGGATTTTTTCGGAATAACAAAATGGTAATCTGTACATACCATTTTTACCTTTATGAAGGAATTTTTTGACCTTCAAAAACCACAACGGAGAACATCAAAATTTCAAGAACGATTTCCTATCCGACGAATCCTATCACCAAATTTTCATGTCGACATAGTGGATAGGAATGCCAACCTTCATTTCGCATCTGGAGGTCGCTATTTTGGAAAGTGTATGAACTTATGCTACAGCAACAACCATATAGCGATTGATCAGCTCCGATCCAATTCGAAATGGAGTCTCTCTCAGCCCCCAGTACTTCTAAAACGTATCCAGCCAAGCCTATATCGGCTCCCTTCTCAATGTTACTACACCGGGTATTAATTAAAACCTCGCGAATCGCATCCAGTCTCAAATTATTCAAACTGGGAAAAAATTCAACTATTTGTATTCTAATTGTAGGCACGTATAAAATATCTATAGATATGTATAAGGCGAAGCAAGGCGCCTCAACCCAATAATAATCCGTAGAGATGTAATTGTTTTTCCCTCGCGCGTTCGCGACGGGTAAATTTTAATCTAGCCTCATCCACGGCAAGTTGATTTCTCCGCCAACGATGACATCTATCTACACAATATTCAGTGTAACAATGTCATGAATCTGTGAGTATTTATGTATTTGTATTTCAAGTCAAGAGATGGCAATAACAGAGTTTCATTATATGCGCAAGCAGTATGGAGCCCCGCAGATACATGCGTATTATAACAAAACATGGGCTAGATTAATGTTTTCCCGCGACGACGACGACGACGAGACGAGACGCGAGGGTTTTGAGCAATTGTCAACGAGCTCTTGCTTTGCGGACCATTATTGTGTACAAGGGTTGGTTCCTGTCTTAGTTTTGTGCGCAACATCCGAGATTTGTATGGGAATTGGATGTGAATAATATTTTGCTAGGATGAGGTATACTCTGAGAGTAACAGGGTTTTTTGAGCGTGAGAATTTTTTCAAGAAAGGCACGTGATAATTTCGATCATTTATAATCTAAGTATTAGTTTGATACTGGATTCTATATTTAAAAAATTTGGTATCCTGTGAGGCATTTTAGCAGTAAATTTTAATACAAGAGCGAATAATCGGTTTCACTCCCTTGTATCCAACTAAACTTTTTAATAAACTGTGAGTAAAAGTCGTCAAACCGTGCGTAGAATACACATTTACGCACAGTGTATAAAAATAGTATATTATGATACATGGGCGCAAACGATGGTTTTCGCACTTCGAGTGACTTTTTTTAGGCCCGAGCCGCAGACGAGAATAGTCACGAGAAAGCGAAAACCATTGCGCCCGAGTATCATACTATTTTTTTTGATCTTTTGTGAGCAAATGAAAAGTGAAAAACAGTGTGCAAATGACTCATTTGCGCACAGACGATCAAAATGTACTTTTTTCATCGTCTGTACGGGAAAGAGCGGTTTTTTTTATTTTCTTTCCCGCGCCGACGATGAAAAAATAGTATTCGACAATCGGGCGGGGTGATTTCCGCTTCCGCGCGATGATTCCGACCCTCGCCAAGGCTCGGGACGGAAAAACATCGCTCGGGGCTCGTAAACCAACACCCCCGCTCTTGTATCGAAATCTGATATTTTGCACGACCATGCGTAAGGCACACGCCACGTGCTTTATATTATACGCGCGGCAGATCTCATTTTTCAGATGCCCAGTCGTGCGAAATGGTACATTTTGATACAAGGGTGGAAAAATAGGCATACATCCGTGTATCGAACTGTGTTTTTCGACAAACTGTGCAAGAAAGTGGAAAATTAGTACGGAAAAGACACTCTTCCGCACAGCGTGTCCAAATAGTACATTTCGTGTTGATTTCGTTTTTCACCCACGGCTCAGTCCGGAAACCCAACAATCAGACGCGAAATAGTATATTTCCGTACTGAGCGTGGTAGTCCATTTTGGGCACTAGGACAGACATGTCCTTTAGTGCCCAAAATGGGCTTGCAAGCGAGGTGCGGATATATTTTTTCATTACGAGAACCCTAAAATCCTATTTAAACCCGGCATTTTTAGGTTAGAGTAATGAAAAAAAGTTTTTCCATCCTTGTATCGAAATGTACTATTCTCGCACAGTGTGTGAAAGATATATTTTGATACTTAGGCGTGAAGTATTTTGCTCTACTCGTGATAATTTTGAGCCTCGCCAAGGCTCGGGCCAAGAACAATTACTCGAAAAGCTAAACTAAACTTCCCACCCTCGTATCAAAATATATAGTGCATTTCGATACGAGGGTGGAAAAACTTTTTTCGCGTCCGAGCGATGGGTTTCCGGCCTGAACCGTAGGTGAAGATCGGAACTAACCCGAGGATGCGTAAACTAGGTTTTACACTCGTGCGATAAACTGTGCGATACACGGGTGTGGAATCTATTTTTCCACCCACGTATCGAAATGTACTATTTCCGCAACTCAACATATCAACTCAAGCGAAAAAGTTACTTACCCAGACTGGTCACGGCAATCTGTACGGAAAACGCACTTTTCAACCTTGTTGCTCAATGAGCAGTTTCGATTTAATTAATTCATTATAAAGTGAATGTTTCTGAACTGACCCTGTGTCTAATTCACCCTCATCAAAAATTTCATAGGTGGATCTTCGCAGAGCTTTTTCAGCTTTTTCTCTGAATTCGATTTGTTGCAATATTGATTAAAATCAATATCTCCGACTGATTTAAAAATACCATTACATTCTTCAGAGATAATGTATTGGTTTTAGTACCTCTGAATCTATTCCTTATTAGTGATCAGAATCCACGACACACAATATGGGACTACGTATACATGTGAGTAGTTCCGTTGAAACTTTGATACTTGGTAGCCGAAAATGTGCCAGCCTCAATTTTGACTTTCCAGGTTTCTAACATGAATTTTTTTACTTTTCGAGATATATAAGTAAGAATTATCTCGCATACAAATATGAATTTTTCCACTCCTCGGTACCATAGGAATAGCACAGGTAATATGATAGCGGGCACGGAATCTGACATTTAGCACCATGATTGATCCCAGGGCCAAACGGTTTGAGCTACAGTCTTGAGTTTTTGTGATTTCCATTTAGCTATCAGAAAACTTTAATTCAAGCTGACTTGGACCCCTGTATAAGTCTCCCGTTCAAGGGTCGCGCCATTGGGGCACGGAACTGACCCAAAAACTTAGCAAAAGTGGATTTTCGCGAAAAAGTACTCGCGAAAGTGTAAGAATCAACTCTTCCAAGACGTAGGGACATGAAATAGTTGCGCCTGACGATTTACTCCAAGAAAAAGTTGATCGGGAAAGGCCCATTTTTGAGGTCGATGATTATCATTTTGGGCAATCCTGGATCGGAAAGTTAACGATTACGCAATAATGAGCACCGAAAAATACATCGAAAATGGCCTACACGATTTTTTCCCCAAGCATTTTGAGAGTTCGTACAAGTAGGTGCGTATTATTCAAAAGTTTCCACGGAACTACTCAGATACTTATCTGGACAGTCCAACATCTGTATGATATCAATTTAATCAAATTTTACTCCGAATTTGTTGAACATTCCTTATGGATCATATCATTAGGAGGGATGTTCTGATTTAATTTGGAACTAGCGTTATTGCCTACCTCGCTAACGCTCGTCCGGCTTGGAAGTGTCTTTGCTATGGTATGATCCCCTGAAATGCTCCTTTAGTTCAACAATGTAACGTTGAGATTTCATAACACAGTGGATTCGGAAAAAATAATTTCCTTGATGTAACCTAGTAACTGTAATTGAGAACTATTGAGTTGGTGTAATGTTGCGCATAGTGAGGTTCCTGAATCTCCAGTAAGTATCTGGGAATTTCGCCCAGTTAGCCAGTGCCATAGCGACGGCCTCAGACCCAATCCCAGCCCCTGCCTCAGCCACGCCTCATCCACGGGCGGGCCCTAGCCTCAGTCCCAGCCCCAACCTCAGCCTTAGCCACAGCCCCGGTCTCAGGCTCAGCACCAACCTTAGCCCAAGACCCAGCTCCAGCCCCAGCCCAGCCTCAGCTACAGCCTCGGCCCCAGCGTCAGTCTCAGGCTTAGCCACTGCCCCAGCCTTAGCCTCAGCCCCAGCCCAATCTCGTCCCTAGTCACAGTCACAGCCTTCAAACTCAGCCTCAGTGTTAGCTCCAACCTCAGCTTCGGCGACGCTCCAGCTTAGCCTCAGCCCCAACATTGGCCCCGGCCTAAGCCTGAGCTTTGGCCTCAGCCCCAGCTTCAGCCCGAGCCCCAGTTCCAGCCACAGCTCCACCCTCAGTCCCAGTCACAACCTCTGCCTCAGTCCATCCTCAGCTTCGGCCCGGCCCCAGCCTCAGCCTTAGCCCAAGACTCAGCTCCAGCCTCAGACCAACCTCAGCCTTAGCCCCAGCCTCAGCCCCAGACGAGGACATAGCCACAGCCCAGCCTCAGCGGCAGACCCAACCTTGACCCCAGCCTCAATCTCTGCTCCAGCCTTAGTCCCAGCATCAGCTCAGCCACAGACCCATCCTCAGCTCCACCCGTAGCCCCAGACACAGCTTCGACCCCAGCCGCCGCCCAGCGTCAGCCCCAGCTTCAGCTCTAGCCTTAGTCCCAGCATCAGCTCAGCCACAGACCCAGCCTCGGCCCCAAAAGCCTAAGCTCCAGCCTTAGTCACAGCCTCGACCCCAGCCACAGCCCATCGATACAAAAGGAAAGTTTTGACTGATTGGATCTTAGAACAACTGATCGGACCATCAAATCAACTGCCCAATCCGTACGGATAAGTCGAAAGCCATCACCAGCAACACCAACACGGACCCACTGATCCGGCGACCCTCTAACACACCGACCCACCGACAGCACCTGCGGTGCCGGCACGATACGAGACATCCGGACGGATAAAATTGGACAGGCGCTTAATTAATTTAATAATTCATAGTGATTGGTCCACGACGTCAAATACCAATCAGTTATCCCTCATCGAAGAATTAATGAAATGGAAAGTAATTGGCACAAAATATATAATTGAGGATGCAGATTGTGATTGCTGATAACACTGAAATTTCTTCTACAACTGTGTAAATGAAGATGAAGTCGTGATATTCTCATGAAAAAGACACCGAAGAGTGATCTCTGCTTTGGGATTATCCAAAATCCATTCGGTGTCATAAAATCCCTCACTTGAGCATTCCAAAATGTATGTAAAATATACATATACCTGTATATTCATCATTTTGATTTTATGTTGGATGACTACGAATGGGAACCCCATAGAAAGGTTGAAGGATGAAAAAGATAGAGCATCTCGAGATATAAGAGAATTGGGGAGTTTTATGGAACTAATGGAGAAGAATTTACCTCAGGAACTTAATGCTTTAGTCAACGAGGACTTATCTGTTGCCAGGTTGAAGGTGAGCATTTTCATGTCTGATTCTGGATGAAATTTGAAACTGATGAAGAAATGTAAATATTTCATTATGATTGAAGGGACTATTAAAAGACTTAGGTAGACAGGAATGCACGGCACTCTTCAATGAGGAATTACAACATTTTGTGAACGATATGATTATTGAAACTCTTAAATCCATAAAGGAGTCAATTTATGAGTATCAAGGGATCTTATTAGGAGTATGGAAGGTTAGTATGATTGAGAAAGTTCAAATTGATACCGTGAAATTTATTGAGATGACCGAGAGTCTGTTCTCTTAGCAACTATCATCTGGATCTGCGAGAAAATTTGATGAGGAGTCAATTTTCGATTACCCCGATATCATAAAGCTCGTGAATGGAGATCTGCAATACGAAGAAGACAGTGTCAAAGTACTTGAGAGTTCCTCAATCGAAGCTGTAAGGGTGAAACTATCCAAAGAATTGAATGAAAGAGGGATTTTACGAGACGTCCAAAATTGTTTGGACGCCTAGAATGGTATCAAAAATATGAATATAATCGAAGGTTTTTCGAGAAGTTCTAATAAATAATCTGCGATCTTACCTCATTTTATTCACATTGGTGTCATCCATGACTTGAATTATCATGCAGCTATCGAGTTCTAAATACCCATGTAAAACATACGCTTCCATGGTCGTACATGATTATACATAAAACCGCTTAAAAAATTTTTTTCCCACAAATTTGTGAGATTTTGATGTAAATCTGTTCCAACATCAATATTTCACGATACTGATCATATATTACTAAAAAAGAAATCTTTCCAGGAGTCGGTCTCCAGTTCCAAAATAGTGACAATTTTTACGAAACCTTTCTCTTCAGTGCTTCAAATGTTCAAAACCTGAGAATGATTCCAGAATAGATTTTTTTGAGTGATGTTTGATCAATACTGTGAAATATTGATGACACACCAGTCGTAAATCAGTATATCTTATGTTTCACATGGGTACGTATCATCACTTTCGGTGACACGTAATGACTTCCAAAATCAGACCTGGGAACAGTTCAGAAAAAAATGGTGCTAAAATCTTCGACAAGGTTTTTTGCAATCACTCGTAGATGTTAGGGGCTACAAAAGTTCATTCTGAACTTTTGTTGCCTCATGATCCCCTCAAGTTATACGTTGCAGGAACTGATTTTTCTAATCGTTCTTCAAGTGATTTACGGAAGTTTTTCCTATCATTCTTTTTGCTGTCTTTCAATTCTTCATGAAACAAAATGAAGTTGCAAGGTTTTTTGACGTAGGCTTTTCGTTTTCAAAATCATGTCTGACATTTTTGGGTAACTTTTTGATCAACCTGTGTATCCGCAACCCACTTTTTCCATGAACACGAGGGTCCCGGTATACGCAGTTTCAGTATTTGGGGTACTTTCCTTCTATGCCAATAATCGTCAATAGCGTGGGGCCAGCCTGTAATCAGAGAAAGTTTTTGAGATTTTTTTCGACTCTTTTGATAATAGCATTCAGCAAAAAGCTCTAACCTTCATTCAATCCAGCAAAAATTTCACAATTGATAGTTGTTCCTTCAATGATTGAACGAATAATTACAAGACACATGCTTGTGATCGCTCTACAAATTTATGATTCGACTGAAGTCAAAAGCCAACGAACTAAATATTACCAAACCATGTAGCATAGTTAGTAAAATACGGTTACATAAAAATGAAAACTCTCACTGCAATTCAAGGGTGCAAAATGTAATCGTATGACGGGTCTACCTCGATGAGTTCCGTCATTGTTTCAAAAGAATTAATCTCATGAAACTGAATCAAAAACTGATACAAAAGGCGTGCGAAGCTTTGCTCGAGTCGATTCTCGGTTCTCGGCTGGTTGCACCGCCCTTCTAATATTGATGCAGAGACTGAACGCTTGCGAAACGTCGCCAATTCAGTGATTCTGTGAGCTTGCTTTTCGGTTCTACGCCTCTCTCGCCCCAGTGACGAGGTTATTTTAATCAACGACACGCTCACATATACATTTTACAGAATTCACATTTACACAAACACACACACACACACCTTCACATATCTATGTACTTCTACACTGCACTCATCCAAAAGCAAATGTATAGATCTTGCCCTTTCACAATCTCGCTGCCATTTGCTTCTTTCATCAGTTTTCATCTAGACAACGAGACTATTCTATGAGCATGACCCCGTCTGTTGCAGTACAAATGTCATTTGTACTGATATTGTATTGCTTTTCGCATTCGCTCTGCCTTTTTCTTTATCGATCACATATTTGTAGATGTGCCCATGTGGAATTCTGATTTACACGGTCGGTTATGACCGTAAGGATAAATTATGAGTTCATTCTTTAGTTCGAATGGTCTAACTAAGTGTTTGAGAAGTGGTCATAATGAATATAACTGCCAAGTGGGCTTTTTGGATAGCCAAAATTTTATAGTATGAAAATTTTGAGACTCAAGAATTTGGGGTACAAAATTATGGGAAGTCAAAAATTCTGGAATGGAGTATTATGGGGGATGAAAATTTGAAATTTCATAATTTGGTGGAACAAGGATTCGGAATTTTAGGAAGGAATAGACGAGGAACAATCAGAATTAGGAAATATTTTGCTCTAAAATTTTGAATCCAGATACTCATCTACGAACTCTTGCGAATCAGCATCTGAATTATTCGCAATTTTGTCCGTCTGTAATCATGCAATTTAAATTTTGGTGTTTACTAATTCTAGGCGCTTCTGGATTCTATGGCTTTCTGACTCAATGACTTTTTTAAAAGTTGATCCACGGGTGAACTGACCATTCAGAAATCTGTGAGAATTCCCCTTGAGTTGCTCATTGACAATGGTCACGGCTACAGTTTGAAGTCAAATCTTTGTAGTACTGTAATCATGATGTCAAATTTTCGTCACTATAGCCGAATTAGCACAAAAAAATTAAGGCCCCCAGTCTTCGAAAATCTGTACGAAAGAAATCCTTACGCTTTTTGAAACTGATTAAGAAATCAATTGAAAAACAGTTGATATAACAGTGTGAAAAAAATTCTCGAAGTCATCAGATTAAAATAGTACTGAATCACAACAAATCCCCTGATCAGGGAATTATCGTTCACTGCAAGAAGACTTCTTCTTTAGAGTGACCCAGTGACTGTCTCGCTGATTCATTTCATACGCAAAAAGAGTGAGTTTACAATTTTCGAATTTTCTGATAAAAATGATCTGTTTTTGACTCAGGGAGTGGAATTGCTGATATTGGATCAAGCGAAATCGTTTTAGGGTGGGTTGATATTGCAAAATTCCACAAAATCTAAAACTTTGTCATTTGAAATGGGAATAAATCAGTGGATAGCATCTTATGAAAAATTTCAACTATATGATGCTATTTCGTGGATTCAGTCCTTCTAAGACTGCAAACAATTGTCACGTACAGTCGATTGTCAGTCAATAAACGAAACCTGAAAAAAGTTCACAAACGTCTAATTCAAAGCCAACATCAGAATGCCAAATTTTTTAATCTTGCTAAGCAGCAGAGAAATTGTGCAAAGCACAAACATTATAAAGAGCGAAAGTTTTGCGCAGCATCAATTTTATGATTATTCACAAGCCTTGTAAAAATAAAAACAAAAACGCTTGACTCTATATAATACACGTCTGTGTCTGAGAGAAGCTCTCATTGCATAGAAAAAATGATAAAGGGACCAGAGATATAGCATAGCAGAAAAGAGTTTAAGTCCGGCTGTTGTGCTCTGTTTATGCGAAAAACGAACTTCAGAGATAAATAAAGAATGCAAAGAAACGAGATGGAAAGAGACAGAGGGAGCAAAAAAAAAAAAAAGAAACGAGACGGGAAGAAAGAAAAAACTGCATTTTCATTACACGCATAAAGGAATTTCAGAGGCAGTAGAGAACTGCAGATGCAGAAAATAGTTGATAAGGGGGGAAAGATAGCGAGAGAATGATAAAGAGGGAAACGGGTTGGAATGAGAGGGTGGGCTTTATACTAGGGGTACACATTGTTTAAGCAACATTTGAGCTCTGAGTCACGAGTTGTATTATGTAGACTGTATTCTATAGCTCATGAGATTTTCTATCCACTACGATGACGACGAAATGGCCTGACACAAAATGTCAACCATCAAACCTGGTATAACCTATACACAATAACATGGAAATGCACAATTTGATCCCAGAGTCGTGGTATGTATGAAATAAAATTTAGAGTGTGGTGATGAATAATTTGACTCGGAGTAAGAATTACTGCAGACGAGTCTTTGTGGCGAGACGAGAATTTTGAGAGAAAGTTTTAATTCACTTTACGAATGCTGAGGTTGTGCAAAAGTAGATTAGATATATGTTTGATGAAAGTAGGATTCAACCCTGAGATGATGTTGTAAGGGAACATATGTGTCTATGAAACGCATGTTTGTGGCGGCGACGAAGGGGTTAAAACCCTTTGATGTGCTACCCTGGAAGTTTGCGATGTTGATTAAGTGAGTTTGCGTGGGGCAGAAATGAGATGAGTGAAATGAGAGTGAATTTTATGGGTTGGTGAGGTGATGTTTATTAAATTTACTCGGGCTGGTTTTGATATAAGTCCTTCCCATACTAGGTTGAAGTGTTTTTTTCCTGGGCTATGTGTCTCATTTTACGTTGAATTATCCAGAGAAAATTGATAAGCGAGTTGTGATGGATTAACCATTTACAATTTTCTATACTGTATGGACAATGAGGTATTCATCTTGCAATATTCTGAGATCTTGAGCAATGGTTTTTTTTTGGTTTCAGATATTCGTAAAGATTTAATTCCCATTAAAATTACACTGGCAATGATTCGTGTGATATCCACAAATGATTTATTGACCTTTAGAGGGCGGGGTTTTTCCTGAGGAATCGACCTCTGAGTCTGACCTTCACTGAAAGTTTCACCTAAATTCATAGATAAAATACATCTGAATCAAGAGGTGGTTCATAACCCTGCCAGAGACGGGACGGACTTGAAAAAAAATTCTTTCTCTTGTCATTTCAGCCGTAAAGTTGATATCTCAGCGTCATTCTTGTGCTCAGAGAAAAATTAAAACATCAGAGGAAGGTCTTGGATGCACCCTTGGCCTTGAGATCGACCTTCTCAAGATCAAGCCTATGTTGGATGAAATATTCAGCAATCATCATCATTTGGCCTTTAAAATTGGATGGTGTCATGAAAAATTTGGACATTTTCCTCCATACAAGGCAGATCATACTTGACGTTAAGAAATTGTTCTGATTTTGCTCGTCAAATGGCTGCTCATTTGATCAGCCCCAAAAATTCAAGTATAAGTGAGTGTGCTAGATCAGTAGGAGTCATGTACCCGAGTTGCATAAGCGCGGGATTTTCATGACAAAGGCTGAAAACACCATTTTAAGCAGGGACCTTAAAACTGCGTTTACGGAACGAGATACATGCGCTGTTTTATATTTTCCAAGACAAAGGTGCACCTTATGTGTTTGGTGCGACTATAAAAATTAAACATTATATTGAATGGACATTTGCTCTGGGCTATCAGTACTATTACAGTTCTAAAGAAAACTGGCAAATAAATTGAATGAAAGATCTTTGAAATTATCTCATGATTGATCATTGCCCTGTAAATACATCCAGTAAGAGTCGAGAACTCAACGATGAAAGTGTGTGCAAGAAAGCCGGCATTTTTGGGTCACAGATGTTCAGTAGACTCAAGAGGATGCTTAAAAATGATAAGGGGTTCACTGGAGAACACATAAGGTATCAGGCAATCTCATTGCGAAAGTAACTATCATTTAATCAAAGATTTTGTCACTGCTATTAGTCGACTGTACAAATATTAGACAATAGATTACATTTTGTCTCGTTGTATTTAAACAATGATTACTTGATAAAATTAACTAAAAAGATTACGAATGGCCTGTTGAGAGGGCTATAAAAGTATCTTCATATTTGATTAAAGAGTCTAAAATCGGACTCTTATCAATCATTCGGAGCGGAAAAATTTGATGTAAATCAATGGAATTGCGATATTCATACATATCTATTATTCGTAGTTCCTGTCTAATCTTGGATCCAATTACTATCTTATCAACAGCCATGGGGGCATGAGTTGCGTGTATTTAATGGAATCATCAAAGGCAACTGCCCAAATAACAGTTCAACATTTTTTGATAATTTATTTTTTTACTCATCTATCTGTTAACGGGTGCAAGATCCTCTTACACGTTTCATAACATAGTGATATGGATTGAAAAATTCATTATGGATGAATGTATAATATAGAGGATTAAAATAATGACCTCATGTGGGAATTATGCCTCGAATTATGCAATTTTGTTTTTCTTTTGCCTCGCATTCGTTGGTGTAGAATGCCGAAACAGCCTAAATTCCTCCAAGTCCAGCAGGACTACGACTAAGGGATTAAAGCGAGTCACGAGGCTGGATTCATACATATTCAAATAGCATAGAATAAAAAGTTCAGATGACACTATTCAATCGACTTCGGACCACTTCAAATCTAATTCTGAGGCTTTTAAAATGAGGCTTGATTTCTATGATTGAATGAATTAAGAATTTCATAGACTAACACGTTCACTGCGACGGCAAAAATTGTATTTGGGTCCTCTGTGTAATGGGGCCTACTGGTGAAGCCCATTTGACGGGAATTTGATCACCACCCCACATAGAATTGAACGCGTGGTACCCACCGGGGTTGCTAATTGCAGTGAAGTTGTTGGAAATGGATTTAGGTCGAGAGGGTTTTTCTGAGAAAGTTGGGTAATAATTGACTCAAAGTCGCATTTGCGAATGATTTGAGGACTTTTTTTAAGATAACACTTTTGTGAGAATATTTTTTCACACGCTGAATCTGAATATGTAGATCTTTACAAATAAATTTGTAGAATATCACAAGAATTACAATTTGGAATTGTGTCCAGCTGAGGTCTGAAGACCTCGCTGGTGTCGGAGATGCTGGTCGTGGACAGAACAAAAATCTCAAACAACGAGGTTTAGTCGTTTTTTTATGACTACTTGGTACTCGTTATGCTCCAATGTATCTATTGTGCTTCAAAATGAACATCGACCCATAAGGATGTGGTTATAGAATATCTCATTCTTGTAATAAATCGGCGAAACTATCTCAGGGGCCAAAGTATATCCAACTACCAGTCTATATTACATCAAGTCTGTGATTAGACATTACACTACTCGACAATAAGAAAGCTTTTGAAGAAAAAAGTAATCACGGGTGAATTCCATATACTTGGCATGGCATCTCCATTCAGACACCACTAACAGCAATCCACTTGTGAAAAGGAATTAATCCGAAGGATTAATCTACGTTCAGTCTATTCATAGCAAAACGACGAATTTGTAGATTGTATTCGAGCCGTCGCCTATCCAACTTTTTAGTCTGAAGACGAGGATCACACCTTACATGGCTTACATATGCAAACTGTGATCAAATGGAGAAGGGTTCAGAAGTCAATTAGTCCCATGGGTTAAGCTGATGGTGGCGGAGCGTGCGTGTCTGGTGCAACCTCGATTACAAATCGTATTGTTGAATCCAGTGTATGCGTTAGGGCTAAATATTAGCAAGTCACGAGTGTACCCCCTGTGGCGCAACCCACATGCTTTGTTTTTTTTGTCCCTACATTTTTTTTCATTGTATAAACGTGTACCGGGTCACCTCATACGCGTGTTTGAGTATGCTAGTGTGCGTTGCAAACACGTCTAAATCAAGATTTGCGTTGTTCGTTAAATGTAATCGATCCATAGCTCATTATATCCATATTTGTGCTGTTAAATCAACTTTAGAAGCAATGATTCGAGTAAGTCTGTGGTGGTCAGACTAAAGGGCGTAAGTCCAATTTTCATAAAATTTGAGTTAAGGCATCTACGATGTTCCACTGGATCATCTCCATCACTTAAGACTCCTTCCGGACCAAAATGTTGCATTGCTGGCAAAAAATTCCATTTGTAAAAGGGCGTAAGCCCACTCTCCTGTATTATAATGATAGCATTCAAACGCATTTTTCTCGATTTTTATTCAAATGGACTTACGCCCTTTAGTCCAACCGCCACAGATGTCCACGGTCAAAGGAATCGGTAAATTTTATTTTGATCCTAGCCCGCAGATGGAAAGTTTCATTTTTCATCGTTCTAACCTAAAAATGCCACTTTCAAACGCGGTCTTGGGGTTCTTATAATGACAAATCATAAATGCGCTGTGGTCGCAGGCTCATTTAGGGTGCGGAGGACTTATTTCCAGAGTGGAGCTAGGACTGTCCTAGCGTTCGAAGTGAGCGTATGCACCCAGGGTAATAATGTATACTATTGGAATTGTTTTGCAAAATTTTCGTTCAGTTCTTTGACAAAAATTGGTTCGAATCAAAGAGGATGTGAAACAATGGAATGCAGTTCAACACATACAATACATATGAAAATTTGTTATAAAACTCGATTTTATGTTACCAAACTCAAGAGGAGGGTTTCTGTCCAGAATTAATTTGCATCGTTTGAGTGAGAACGTGTCATATTTGCACCGTTTTACGATTTTTATTTTTACACAGCATGTATCGCACATCTTCGATGCGAGGGTGGTAATGTTGGCTTTCGAACGTCGAGTGATAGTTTTTGGGCTAGTTATAGGCAAGGGCAAGCAGAAACCAACATTTCCATTTTTGTATAATTTACTGTTATAATTTTTGTCACCAACGAACAAGAAGGAATACAATTTCAAAATCCTCATAATGATCCTTTTTTGGAATATACTCCTCATTTGAAGCCCCCTCATGTAGAAATCAAGACAATATGATCATATCTGAACATGCAACGTCTGCAATTTTCAGATAATTTTAAAAATTTTAGAAATAAGAATTTTCAGTCAGCCACTTGTGCAGGTGACCATCAGACCAGTCGTGTAAGTAGAATCATATGTGTTGGTGTCGGTAAAAATAATACTAACCCATATATGCTTGCAATTTTGTGTATTAACCACCGTGCATATATATATGCACGTTAGATCAATTCCATCGCATCGCTCGTAGTAACATATATATAAAGCCGATATAGATCCATACCCTTTTCAATCGAGTCCTCATCGATTCACTTATACTAGAATTCAACCAATCGATCCCGATATTCGGAATCGATATTTGCATGTAATGGTAATTACGCGTGTCTATGTCGACGCAGGGTTCAAGCCGCCGAAAAGTGTCTCGAAGTGGGGCTCTGGCCGTCCGAGGGTATATGAATCGCTGCGCGAGCAAAGCTCGCTCTCTTGCTCTCGAAAAGCCGAAGTGGAACTTCTTCCAAAAATCTATACCCACGAACGAGCAGGTCTCCCCGAGATCCAAGTAAGTCATCGCCCGGGTGCGATATTATATTAAAATATAAAAAATCCCACCATAAGGCATCCTCGAGATGTATTTGGAATGGGATTAGGAAATAATCGCGGCCCCGGTATGAATAAACCTGCATAGACAGGGACGAAATACTTGGGCATTATATTAGCTCGCGGTGGCTCATAAAATATGAAATCCAGGCACACTGCCAAGCGTGCGTCGGCCGTCTCTTTACCCAGGATGGGGAATTGACTCACGACCGACCCGCATTACCCAGTGCTTATGGATCGTGTAGGATTTCACAGATAGGAAACTGTATCGTGTCCGCGCCAGAAAACCATATTTTTCATAATTCAAATCTGTGCGATGAGCCGAAAATCACGCGTATTCGAGTCTTTGCGGTGGCCCGAACACCGTCATATAACAATTTATCACACACAATTTCAATAGGAAATTAGGCAGGGAACAGATCAAGCTTATTATATGTTACAGATAGACGAGGCAGTTTGAATACCAATATTACATGTAAAATCGTATAAAATCATGAAAATACCAATATATGGACAAATTTTAATATTTCTATGTACACGGTTGCGACTGTGGTTTGAAATATAGTTTAAATTAATAAATGAGTAATTTAATCGAACAACAATCTTTTCATGAGAGATCACCCTGATAATTTTCTTCCCCAATATTATTTTAAATATTTTCAGGTCCTCCCGTTTAAAATCAAAGCTTTTGCATAAAGTGCCACTTTGCTATATATAATATCAATCAGAAAGTAGTATCAGATCAATAGATTTCAATTATATGTTCAAGAAATCACGAAATCCTGCATGCTTGTTCTAAAGGTAGAATTTCCGTAAAATTAACGTTCAATCGCGTACACGTATGGGTAAGCCGATTTTTCTGGGCTATATTATCGTTTGGGCATGTAATATAATCCAATATCTTTCATTTGAGCCCACATACATATAGCCATAGCAAAAATTGCCTGTGTACCGGCGTGCGCATCGATTGAAATGTAGAAATACGGAATTTCGATATAATTCACTTATGAGCTTATCTTACTTATACAAAACGATATATTTGCGCTTGAAATAATTTTCTTTGAATAACGTGTGGCCGTAGCATGCCATTTCGGCTAGTATAATTCGAATGCAGATTATCCCAACAGCAGCATCCCCGATTGATCGATCGAAAATACGAGGTGTTCAATCGATCCGAATAACACGTAAGTAGCTGTTCCAGCGCAAGCAGAGTAGCAGAGCGGTATCGCATAGATATATAGTTGCAAATGGTAAGCTATGCAACTCGTTTGCTCGGAAAATTATTAGTAATACAAATATACTAATATCCCAACCTCGCAAACATAGTGTTTCTAAAACACTGTACTCATACACGATATTTTAATAGTACTATATTTCCTAGTGCTAGCGCAGCAGTACTAGCTCAGGACTGATACGGTATATCTGCGATACTTCACCAGGACTGGAGCTGTACCGTAACGGTACTAGTGCATTAGTGCCAGTCCACGACGAACACAGTTAATCAGTGGCATTCCTCAGGGACAAGAATAGTTCTATGATAGCAATAGCGCAGTAGCACCAGATCAAGACAGATACGTTAGGTCCGCGATACTTCACCAGGACTTGAGTGGTACCGCAACAGTATCAGCTCTGAGCTAGTTAGTAACCCCCCCCCCCCTCCCCAGGACTTGAGCAGTACCGAAACAGTACGAGCGTTAGCAGTAATAGTTCAAGATTGATGTGGCAGCTCTGTGACACTTTTTCGGAACTTCAATGATTTTTTAACAGTGCTAGCGCAGCAGTTTCAACTAAAAACTGATATGACAGCTCCGAAACACCTTTTTAGGACTCGAATGGTATTGCAACAAAACTACCTCAGTAGTACCAGTTCAGACTGATATGGTAGGTTAGAGCCACTTCTCTGAGACTTGAAGGGTACCCCAACAGTACTGGCGCAACAGCGCTGGTTCGAGACTAACACAGTTGGTTGGTAACAATTCCTTGGGACATAAATGGTACCGCAATACAACAAGTACAGTGATTTCAAGACTAATATGACAGCTTCGCGACTCATGGCTCGAATGGTACCACAACAGAATTAGCATACCGGTACCAATTCAAAACCGATAATGCGGGCTCGTGGCACTTCTCGTGGATTTGAACGGTACGTCAACAGTACTAGTTCATTGCAGCCACTTTAAGCGCGATACAAAAGCCTAGTGACCCTTTCTGATGGCTCGAGTGGTACCACAAAAGTACTAGCGCGCAGCAACATTGCAACAGCACTGGCACAGAAGTACCGAATTAGGACTGACATAGCTGATTAGCTATATTTTCTTAGGTCTCTCATGGAAGCGTAACAGTTCTAGCACGGCAGTGCCAATTCAATAATGACATGGCTAGTTCCTAAGACTGATACGACTGCACTGGTATTGCGCGAATCCTGGAGAAGTAAGCTCGAACTGCCGTATCCTAGTTGAATCGATACTGTTACAGTCACGGGGCTAACTAACAAGGGGAGTCCGGAGTCTCCGGGTCCTGAAATCTTACCAAAATTTTTTTACAGTTTTGTACCACCTAGAATATGAAGAACCCAAAGCAGCTTTGTCAAATGGGCCTTCTGTTCAGAGCTACAGCCCATGACATTAACATTGCCCATATAGGCCAATGTTAAGAAGTGATATATATAGATATACTAGCAATGTTGACGTTTCTGGCTGTAGCTCAGAACGGGAGGCCCATTTGACAGAGTTGCTTTGGGTTCTTCATATTCTAGGTGGTACGAAACTGTGAAAAAATTTTGGTGAGATTTCAGGACCCGGAGACTCCGGACTCCCCTTGTAAGTCCTGAGAAAGTATCATGGAATTTCCGTATCAGTTTTGAAGTGGTACTGCTGCGCTAGTACTGTTCCGGTACCATTCAAATCCTGAATAAATGTCACAGAATTACTATATCAGTCTTGAATTGATATTTCTGAGCTAGCAATGTGGCGGCATCACTCAAATTTCGTGAAAGCGTTACGGAACTGCCACATCAGTCTTGAACTTGTAATGCTGCCTTAGTACTGTTGCGGTACTGTTCGAGTCTCGGAGAAGCATCACGGATCTGACGTATCAGTCTCGAACTGTGGATGTAATTCGAATTCTGAAGAGAGTTGCGAAGCTGCCATATGCGTCTTTAATCGGTACTGCTGCGCTAGCACTGTTGCGGTATTATCCAAGTTCCAAAAAATGTCTCAGAGCTGTCATGCCGTATCAGTACTGCTCGAATCCTGAAGAAGTATAACTAACCAGCTGTGTTAGTCTCGAACCGGCACTGTTGCGCTAGTATTGTTGCGGTACTGTTCAATTTTTGCAGGAGTGTCACAGATCTGCCGTATGAGTTTTGTGCGGGTACCGGTACGCTAGTACTGTTGCGTTAACATTAGCGTCCTATGATGGGTCCGCGGGGCTGCCGTATCAGTTTTGAACTAGCACTGCCTTAGTACTAGGCTAGTGAGTCCCCATCAGGTACTGTTCGATTTTGAAGATATTACTCCATCACAATCATACGACATTCAAGTCTGATAATTGAAATGCCGAAGAGACAGTGAAAGTTGGCGTATCACGCCGTCTTCAACAATTCTTGATGACTTATTCGTGATATTTTGAATCTATCTAGAAAATTTCGACACTGTCTACGTCTCTCTCACCTCTAGTTCTTACGAGCGAGACGAGCTGTCTCGCAAATGTTAGTTATTCACTGACCGCCGAACCGAAACAATACTTTGGTTGAGCAATTTGTTATCACGCGTGTTTAGCGCCCGCGCTCCGTACCGACTGCACAATTATTCAGTTTCTTTTTCTCTCTCCTTGTGTCATGTCTCAATCTTCTCAAACCCTTGTTCCACAATATTCATTGCGATCGAAATATTGAGTTTTAGAGTGAGTCGTAAGTGTTTATTTGCAATACCCAAAATTCCGATAAAGTATTCCACTGCATTTTAATTTCGAGTCCACGCAATTTACGAGAGTTCACGCTCAAACAGGTAATGAAGAGAACGCGATCCTTCGAAGGATTCAGGTTCCGACATAATCGAGTGACCAATTGTGAAGAAAAAAAAAAAAAAAAATTTATCCGCTACCACATTGGAAGGACTTCAATATCGTGCATACAACATTTTCGAAACAACCTGTATATGATCAAAGTGATCTTTCATTCGATGATCAACCTCCGTGCTTGCATGAATTTCGGCCGATGTGAAGTACGTCTCATGGATAGAGAAAACGATATTCTTCACAAAAGCCACCAAACAGAATCAATTTGATCCACTCAACATGCGTAAAACTGCTTGTACGGAATGTGTACTACTTGACTCGATCGCACGAAATTCAAATCCATCAAATGCTTGAATAGGCGTATATGCGATCAATTTTAACCAGCACAGTTAGCTGATATTAGAAACATAGACGAATTATCAGATATTTCTGATATCTAACTATGTACCTTCAAGGCACCTCACAATTTGAGTGTCGCAACTTGAAGGATTTTGATGGAGGCATTCAAATACATGGAAAATGAGATAAGAAATGAAAAATTTTAGGACTCCCCGACAGAATTGACTTTCCAGGGGGACTGAAGGAATCTGTCCCAAGTGAAAAAAATCTATGTAGATCATATACAGAATCTATATCCGATTCCGATATATAATTCATATATGTTTTTGGTAATATAGAAAGTCTATATGCCCTCAGTACGAAATTGTTTGACGTATGAAATCAACGCCCGGAAAGGATTTTTTGCGTTTTTGAACGATTCTGAGCACGATTTTTAGTTGCTGTTTCACCTGAGGGGCAGATTTGCGCGGTAGAAATACTTGAGCAAAACCACCACTATCTGTAGAATTTTGGGGAAATTGTTTTCACCACACTTGCTCATCGTTGACTCGTCACCTGATCCGCACGGCCGAAGTCGGACTGTTACCCACGTACATCGTCTGTTGGAGAGATCGTGGAGAAGAATTTTCGCGAATTTTTTAGCCCGTTGCGAAGCCTTTATCTTCCCTTGCACACGACCAAATGACGTATGCTTCACTCAAGAGCTCCATCAAGCTCAACATCGAGACTGCCTTGCAGAAATTCTGCACAGGAGCTGCAGCTTGGGCGGATAGATCAGCGGTTGAGAATAGGATGCAGCGCGACGTAAAGGCCGTCCTCAAGTAGCAAACGGCATGGTCAATGGGGCTCGTCGATCGATTGAAAGACCCGTCATTGACACGCGTCCGATGGATTGCGATGAGCTGTGGGACAAAATTTTTCACAGAGTAACACAATGATTTACAAAGGATTGATTCTACTGTACAGATCATTCTCGAAGCGCGCATGGGACATTCAAATAACGAGGTCTCAAAGAACAACAAACTTTGCAGGTTAAGCCGCCGTCGAAGCATCACTTCAAATACAATCAAAGTTATTTTTCACGATGGAGAATACTCATCTCAAGTCACAATTTTCACAAGCTGCCGTATTAGGTGGTCCACTTTCCAGCTGTCGCAGAGATCTTCTAGCGAAAAGTAGGCGAAGATACGCGCAGCGAACTTGACCTATTTTTCCGTTTGCGAGCATATCGAGCAGACTGAAGTTCGGTGTCAGCAAAACAGTAACAGTCTCAGTCTGCTTGATATGCTCGCAAACGGAAAAATTTGTCAAGTTCACCGGGCGTATCTTCGCCTACTTTTCGCTAGAAGATCTCTGCGACAGCTGGAAAGTGGACCACCTAATACGGCAGCTTGTGAAAATTGTGACTTGAGATGAGTATTCTCCATCGTGAAAAATAACTTTGAATGTATTTGAAGTGATGCTTCGACGGCGGCTTAACCTGCAAAGTTTGTTGTTCTTTGAGACCTCGTTATTTGAATGTCCCATGCGCGCTTCGAGAATGATCTGTACAGTAGAATCAATCCTTTGTAAATCATTGTGTTACTCTGTGAAAAATTTTGTCCCACAGCTCATCGCAATCCATCGGACGCGTGTCATTGACGGGTCTTTCAATCGATCGACGAGCCCCATTGACCATGCCGTTTGCTACTTGAGGACGGCCTTTACGTCGCGCTGCATCCTATTCTCAACCGCTGATCTATCCGCCCAAGCTGCAGCTCCTGTGCAGAATTTCTGCAAGGCAGTCTCGATGTTGAGCTTGATGGAGCTCTTGAGTGAAGCATACGTCATTTGGTCGTGTGCAAGGGAAGATAAAGGTTTCGCAACGGGCTAAAAAATTCGCGAAAATTCTTCTCCACGATCTCTCCAACAGACGATGTACGTGGGTAACAGTCCGACTTCGGCCGTGCGGATCAGGTGACGAGTCAACGATGAGCAAGTGTGGTCAAAACAATTTCCCCAAAATTCTACAGATAGTGGTGGTTTTGCTCAAATATTTCTACCGCGCAAATCTGCCCCTCAGGTGAAACAGCAACTAAAAATCGTGCTCAGAATCGTTCAAAAACGCAAAAAATCCTTTCCGGGCGTTGATTTCATACGTCAAACAATTTCGTACTGAGGGCATATAGACTTTCTATATTACCAAAAACATATATGAATTATATATCGGAATCGGATATAGATTCTGTATATGATCTACATAGATTTTTTTCACTTGGGCAGGTGAGTCCCCGACGATACCTAGCCTAAGTAGCTTGATGATCGAGATTCTGATCGTCTTTATATATGAAAGTCGCTCATGCCCAGCCACTTGCGAGAAAGATCTTATTTAACCCGCTATTTCCATATGATTTCTTCTCGGTCGTTTATTTGCCGACAACCGGTGACAATTGTGAGGTGCCTTGAAGGTACATAGTTAGATATCAGAAATATCTGATAATTTGTCTATGTCACTAATATCAGCAAACTGTGCTGATTAAAATTGATCGCATGCTTGTAGAGAATGTATGAGAAATTTTCAAAAGACAGTCATTCCAATATTGCATATTGCCGAAAAGTTTCAGAAGACGATCATAGTGCCTCAATGGAAGAGAAAGCGTAATGGTTATGGGAGGCTCTGTAGTTTTCCTCAAGTTCACCACTTCGGTGCCTTGAAATCCTCTTCACTTTATAAAATCACTGAATCGGATTCCGGTGTATCATATCGACTCCTGCCACAAGTTTTTCCCAACAGAATTTTCTAACCTATGGAATAACAAATACTTCGAAGTTTCAGAAGATTTCGTGAGCTCAGGAGATCATTATCAAAAATGAAAACACTATCTGTCTTCGTACAATCATCCCTAATAGTTGTGTCCTCATTATCACCCGGTACCCCAAAAGCATAGGTTTTGATGTAAAATTTTCGACTTCGTGACGAAGAAGATTTTCTTCAAGTTCCCCGTTTTTTAAACTAGCGGGACAAATCGGCATGTAACAATACTAATTCATCATTTATGACACTATGATAATACTAAATCGATACTCGTACTGAGGTATTGAATAATAACCTCAAAATGAATTAGAGAAATAAGGAAGCAACCCCAAAATTCCTAAATTTCAAGTAGACTCTTTTCCTCACAGAGTCCAAAATCTTCATCACACTGACCATCAATGATTCTCTAAATCTCAACAATACTTCCGATCATTTCACCTCGTACACACGCATTAGTCAAAGAGAAAAAAATTGCATATATAAGGGCTCCATCGCACAATCGGGAATCATAATACAGACAGAGCAAAGTTTCGAAAAAAAAAAAAAAAACTGGATAGTGCGCGTATACACAAAGTAGGTATATTATAGTCTACAAGCTCATCCATATCGATGAACGCACAAAGGGATCGGTTCTAAAAAAAAAAAAAGAAAGAAAATTTTTTCGCGTCGTTCGCTACTAATGTGTCCTCTTGAACTGAGATAGAGATATAGAAGATAAAGAGGGAAGCTTTGGAGTTGAGGCAAAAAAAAAGGAGTTGAAAAACAAGAATACTTTGAGCCATTGTCGAGGAGGCTGCTCAGATCTCTCTCACGATTTTTTTTCCGCATCGATATGCGATTTCTTTCTTTTCCATCCTTAGCTTTCATAGATCTATCACTATCCCCCTTTGCCCTCCACTTTTTCCTAACTTCGGTGGGTAAAGACTGTCATATCGGGAAGAGAAAGCTAATATCGGCTTAATTATTCCTTCGTTATTGAGAGCGTTCGGCCGATTATACTCAGACGACTTCTAATTACGATTTTGTCTTGTCTGACTTTGATACTCTGAATTTCGTGAGTCTGTGACCTTGTAATATACACACATACATACATTCATTCTTTTGACAGTATTATCCTGTAGGTGTGCGTTGAATGTCTGATACTTGAAATGATAGAAATAAGCTCTCGTAACCAAACTTGACTTAAAAAGAAAAACCGATGGGCTTGAATGAGAAATTACTGAATATCTCAAAGATAGCAGGTTGAGAATTGATGTAGTCGAAGGATAGAGGTTATATTGATTCATTTTCCCACGCTCACGGTATTTCAGAATATGGGTATATTTTCGTTCGCCACTGGCATTGCCTTTTTACAGCTTAAAATAAGGAGCACTACACCGTTAATAAGGTTTTCCCGAGTAATTTACTACGAGAAATGAATAGGTCACTTCCTTCAAGGATCGCATTCAGGACCTCGTAGGTCTTCAAAGAATGGACGATGACCTTGAATATTTCAACCAACTTCGCGAACGCTGAGTGTTAAGTACCCTCTGCGATAATCATAAAATATGTACAACAAAATGTAATATTCTCTGAATTGGTCGATGATTTCATGACTGTCTCTACATTGCGCCATTCATCCCAAACCTTATCTTTTAATACTTCTAGGGATAAAAAACGGCATATTTAATCAGGAGACGAAGAATATCTTCACTCCCGACTCATTGGGCAGTACCGTATTTCTCCGATAGAAAGCCAGGATTCACAATTCTTTGCCTCGGTAAAATCGATCTCATGTTTCGGAAAAACAACTCGTAAACGGATGAAATATGATTCATAGGATCATTTTCGTGTTGGTGGAGGCCTTACTTTTAGGAAAATATGGTAACTTCTCTATTCATGTTTCGAGTTTAACTCCATCAAATCCATTTTAACGAATCATTTTTTTCTCAAGAAACTACCCTGAAGAATCTCCAAAATAATGAAGGAATCATGAAGAATTTCACGTGAATTTGGTGACCTGATTTTTACATGAATCATGAGAACGCATTGACATCATCGAATTCATTTATTCCACTCTATCGATGCATTTTGAAAATTCCAGTATGGCAATAACTATCTACTTCTAAAAATTGGATAAGATAGTTGAATTTAGTTACATTTTTCCGAGTAAAATTCGAGACCATTTAGCATAAGATGTGACTGAGTAGGAGAATGTAACGGGGCGGAGCGAGCCCTAGAGCGGATTATGACCCGCAACCCCGAGCCACCCATGAAACCTGGAGATCTAATTTAATAAAGGCGGGCACGCCCCGCAACTGGGCGGTTTCAGTAGACACTTCAAGCAATGGCGATGAAACCAACAGTAACTGTGACACCATATAAAATATAAGATTCATACAGTGAAATATATTGGAAATATTCTCTCATTAATACGTTCGCTGCGACGCGGACGGGTCCCACCGGTGGGACCCGTGATTTTTTATCTTTCAATCTTTGCCAACTGAGACTTGCTAGGAATAATTTTCCAAAAAAATTTATCATGGTGGTTTACTCAAACAAGAACGTGAACAATAGAGTAAAGAAGAGTCTAGGCCCATATGAGCGTTTTCGTCGAAATGCGGGGGTCCAGTTCATGACCAAAATAAAATTACGAAAAAACGACGTAGCAGCGAACGTTTTGATTTTGTATAATAAATGTGCAACAAATTTTTGAGGACCTCACAAAATTTTTGTCAATTTGCAGATTTTTCCAGATTATACTCGCTTCCTTTCCAATTTCATAACCAGTTTGACTCAAAATTCCAAGAGTAATCAGTTTCAAAGTCATTGAAAAGTCATTGAAAACTAAGAATTCGGATATGATTTATGGAAAGCCACAGAGTGGATGATTGATAGACGATACGTGAAGGGTACTGTTATCCTAATTGCTCGAATATAATTGATACCTCTAGCAGCGTGATGAATGACGTATTGGCTTTTCTGGAAAATTGATCAAAAACGCATACTCCTAATGAACTTTTTAAGCACGATGCCTGGCTGTGAAAATTTTTCGACCCTTCAAAAAAGAGATAGCTCTTGCCAGCACCGATTTTATTCTTGTGAATCATTGTTACAAACAAGTTCTGTAACTTCATTCCTGATTTCGTTGAATTTCGTTATGTTTCCATTACTGCAAAATTTTATACAAAATTTCTACTCCTGATGATCGCAATCGTTATCATTATCGACAAAGGAGTGATTCATGAGTTTGTGGGAGAAATTCTAATGAAAATTACGAATCAATGAAATTTAACGGAATTTGAATGAATTTCGTCACACACCCTGGTTACATCTGCTGAAGGAATAATTTTTCGTGAATCATTCAATCTTGACTAGCGTCATTGCCTCACTCGCTACCACTTGTCTGGCTCCAATATTCTTAGTAGTCAGAAGCTCGTGGGATGTTTTTCAAGTTGATTGATGGCTGTGGAATATTGATCATCAATCAATAATTCCACAGCCATCATTTCAAGGTGTCGAAAAAAAAGTTTCTTGGAAAGTTCGCAAAGATGATATTAAATGAATTATATCTACCGATAGATATATTATTCTAGAAAATTTGTAATAACTTTTCTAAATCTTAGAACGTCTCAGTTGAATATATCAAAGCCTCGAATACTTAGATTTTTTTATGACTAGTCTCCGTGTTGAAAGTATATGAAATAATGCGTTTAATTTAAGATCCATCACGGCGCATCCAAATTTGCACGCGACACTCGATGCAAGACCCACAACGCATAACACATGGCACACGGTCGATCAATGAGTTGTGCAGTCACTCAATCAATTAGTGAATCAAATAATTAATCAGTGATTTCCACTCATAGCATACACAGCTGCGTGATACATTATAAGCAAGCATGACCAAACTAGACCACACTTGACCGAAGTAGACAGATCCAGGCTGAACTAGATCAAACGAGAGATCAAACTTGACTGGGACAGACCGTATTAGACTGCACTGTACCGAATAAGATCGTATGAGACCGAACTAGAACTAACTTGACCCAATTAGATGAAACTAGACCGAACTAGACAGAACTAGTTACGATGATTCTCAAATGGAACTAGTACGATGACCCTCGTATGGTACTAGTCCGATGATTCTACTTCGGTACTAGTTCAATGATTCTCGTACGGTACTACTACGAAGATTCAAGTATGCTAGTAGCGCTATGATTCTCGTACGGCATTAGTACGAAAATTCCAGTATGGTACTAGCGCTATGATCCTCGTACGGCACTAGTACGAAAATTCTAGTACGCTACTAGTGCGACAATTCTAGTACGTTGCTAGTACGATGATTCTCGGACGGTATTAGTGCGACGATTCTAGTACGGTACTTGTACGGTGATTCTGTACAATACAAGTACAGTTTTATACTAATATGGTACTATTATGGTACTAGTACGTGATTCTGATATGTTACCAGTACGGCACTAGTACGTTACTAGTATGGAACCAGTACCGCACTAGTACGGTACTATTACGTTACTAGTACGGTATCAAAAGCTTAATAGTACTGCGGTACTATTAAGCTTTTGGTTATGGTTATATTTAGTACGGTACCAGAATCGTTTTAGGCCGAACTTAACCGAAACAAACCAGAATATCCATCAATCACTCCTCCACCCGACCATATATCAACTCATCCACTCATCGACTCATCGATCCACCCATGATCCATCGATGATCCATACGGCCACCTATTACACTTGACCCCTTCCATGTAGACAACCCGGTACGCGGAAGCCGGATGGTCAAATTTTGCACTTGCAATTAACTTCCTACCGTTTAATTTCCGATCCTCATATATATTGTAAAAATTATCAGAAGTCATGAAAGGCACACGACGAACCTGATTCAATCAGGGAATTTAAAATTGATTCACAGTCTATATCGAAGAGTCTGATATGATCCAGAGATTCAATTTTTCAATTCTTGTGAACTTTTGAAAAGAGTCGAATATCAAATCAAAGTTTGCCCATCCAAAACCTAGCACATAACATCAATTGTAAAGGCACGAATCCCAAGTTGTCCAGCAATGTTGGCGTTCTCTGATTAAAACAGCCCGAGAGATGAGAGAGAGAGAGAGAGAGAGAGAGAGAGCGTGCTGGGCGCGCGAATTTCCGCGTCGGACAAACAATGCTCGCTCCGCAAAATGATGAGTCCAAGAGTAAGAGAGAGAGAGAGAGAGAGAGAGAGAGAGAGAGAGAGCGCAATCTTTTTAATTATGAAAACGCCGCTTTGTGCAGCCCACTACTCCCTCTCCCCTCTTTTCTCTTCTCTCTTTCTGTTTTGTTGTTATGCCCCCCTTCTCTTCATTCCCTTTTCTTTACCCAGCCTTTTTTTCTCTCTATATCATGAACCTAGTACGCGAAGCGAGAAAAAACGAGAGAAAGAGAGAGAGAGAGAGAGAGAGAGAGAGAGAGAGGTAAAGAGTCAAGAGTAAGGGGTGCCGAGATTGCTTTAGTAATGAATTACATAGCCTCAGGCTGTGTAGCCTCTTTCTCTATCTCTTTATCCCTCTCAGTGTCTGATCTAACCTGGACCTGTACTACTTGCTGCTACTGCTTGAGTTAGGCCTAGAATAGCCTATATATATATATATATATAGCCGGGCCAGCCCCTTCAGAAAAAAAACACCACCCACTATATAATCTCAAGGAGAAGTCCGCGCGAAAATTAATTTTTTCTCTCTTTATACAACAGAGGTTGTGCAAAGATGTTACAGAAAAAGAAAGATAAAGAGTAAGAGAACTAGAGGGATTAGGGCGAGAGATTATTGTTATCCTTGGTTTGGTTTACGCGATTCTATATATGAGTGATTCCGCCGAAAAATTGATTTTTCGCGTCCCATGTCCCTTCAAGTTTCTAAGGGTGTGCATTGTAGAAATTTTCTGGGGTGTACTCTATTAATGATGCGCAACTACCCTGGTGAAAATGGTGAGCATTTTTTGGCCATAAACTGGCCAAGTCACACTGCTATACGCATTGCTACTATAGCTGGGTATTGCAGAAGCGAGCCAGAAAAAATACTCACATTCCTCAACAGGGTATGTTAACAGTTTTTCAGACGATTCTATTGCCCCTATATTTTGTGGTACTTTACAAAGGATCGAAATTTCCTTTCTGTTCCCTGCGGGCAACTCAACTTGGACTTTTGAATTCATCACGACGCATGTACAGAGTCAAGAATCTCCATATGTAGCTATGCACTTCAATTTGTAATACTTCAAACAACATAATCCACCACTTTGCGAATCCAAATTGAGCCCTCAGCTCGAGCACGGCCATCCGACATTTTGAAGACGGATTTGCACCGAAACTGCTTGCACAGCACTAAGTAGGTCGTCAAAGTCTCCGATTACCTATTGAGTCTTTCTAACCAAAGAGGTTGATTTTCAGAGACCCAAATACACCTAATCGATGCGCGACATGAACCGAAAACTCGAATCCGCGGCCGAGTGCACCATATGAACGTGTCTTGCAATTGGCGAACAAAATTTTTGATCAATTATATCGCTTTGTGAAACACATTTTCTTGAAGTAATAATAATTGGGAATATTTATTGAGTTAAAATGTCCGTACCGTGCTCCTCTCCGACACCTAAGACTCGGCATATCTTTGTCCGGCTTCAATTTTGAGCTATGTAGAGTAGTTTTGAGGTACTCTCTATTTATGCCAAAACAATCGGGAACCAGCTGCAACGACCCACTAAAACTCGTCTGAGGCTGAAATGATTTTTTGACCCAAATCACTCCCTGCGACGATTTTGGCCTCAAAAATCACACTCTCGGCGGAATCACACATATATATCAATCTTGCGATGCTATAGTGAAATATGAGGTGTGGATAGTGAGAAAGAAGTATGAATTAGGTGTGAGTTTGTGGCGGGGTAATGTGAGATCGACGGAGAGGGGGATTTTTCAAATATAAATTAGATGGGGTGAGAGAGTCTCAGACTGATCATCCCTCAAAATACTAAGAATATATCAAAACAATCGTACGACATCACATTCTCCATGAATTAAAAATACTTTTTGATGGTATTTACTCATCGTAATTGCCTATAATTGTATTCACTTCAATACGTGATTCTAGCAAATAATCTTCTTGACACACTGAGCGAGAAAGTAACTTTTTTCGCACAGATTTTCCACTTTCTCTCACAGTTTGTCAGAATAGTATATTATGAAACTACCCATCTGCACGCAGTTTCATATGATATTTTATAGCACGAGGATTCAAAAATCATGTTCAAAGTTGCGAGTTTTAGGTTAGAGTGCTATGAAATAGTATTCGATACACGGGTGTAGAACTCATTTTTCGCATCCTTGTGTTGATTCCGACTTTCGCCTACCGCTCAGTCCGGGAACCCATCACTCCGACGTAAAAAATAGTACATTTCGATACAAGGGTGGAAAAACTTTTTTTCGGGTCCGAGTGATAAATTCCGGACAGAGCCGTAGGCGAAGGTCGGAATCAACACAAGGATACGAAGACGGCTTTTCCACACTGATTGTCTACTTTCGCGCACAGTTTGTCGAAAAAAACAGTTCGATACCCGGGTGCAGTAAAACCTATTTTTCACCCTTGTATCGAAATGCACTATTCCACCATTGTATCGGAATGTACTATTTTAGTGTACAAAGTAAGTACCTACCTAGATACCCTCTGTACCCCAACTTGCCCCCATCTGTCGATCTCAGAACTAAGCACTCGTGAATCTTTGCGTAATTTCTCTTCACGTTTGCTATTTTAAGATCAACCCTGAACCATTTCTGCGTTTCCCAGAGTGTTAAAAGTGATTATCCTATTTTTCGTGACTGCACAACTAAGAAATCATCAAAAAAATTGCATTCAGTAAAACTGATGCCAAAAATATTTGTTCCAAACTAATCTCAACGTACTTTAGCGCATTCTATTCCTTATTTTGAGACCTCCAAAATTGTTTTTCGAAATCATGTGCGTCAAGTTAGTGCGTAAGGAACATATTTCCGTGCGTAAAGGAATTTTTGCGCACGGAATGCGTGAAGACCTGTGCGTAAAGTCACCAACAGTGCGTAAGGTAGGTCTTTACGCACTGGAACGTATCTTTACGCACTGCCGTATTTTCTTTATAGCCTGATATTCTACAACATCTCTTGGAGTTTCTGCGTTGTTTAGCAAAATGATCTCTGTCTTAATTCTGTAGAATCGGAGTGCTCCAATCGTTGATTCGAAGCTGCCCAAAGCAGGTGTAATGACTTCTTTCACTCGATAGGATGAAAACTTATGAGCGCTCTAAATTGTTATACTCAGTCTTGCTCTCTCGATAAGTCCATACAATTGAAATATCCTGGTCGGCCCATCGAATTGAACATGGAAATAGTTCACTTCGGTGGATCATGAATTTAATTGAGTTCAATACAATATATAGACCTTTTTGGAGTGCTTCCACCGTGGTTTCGCTGGTTTGAAATCTACCTTGGACCGTACGTCCAAAGGAAATGTAAATTCACTTTTCGGATACTTCGCCTCAAAAAAGAGTGTCGGCGATGTATTCATATTCTTTTATAAGGAAGGATCCCTAGGTTTCGAAATCGCTTTCTATCCCGTGTATTCAGAGCATTATTATTATCATGAGAATTGTCCAAGTTCTTTCTATTGAACCATAGAAATGGCATATTATTTCATCAATCCGTTGATTTATTCTTGCCCGTCCTTGACGATATTCATAAAACTCTATAATAATTTTCCTCGAAATTCAGAATTGATATTATCTTATGAACTTACATATTTCGGATCTTGTCCACTATTTGTACTTTTGAGGATTGAGATCGATATTTTCAAACTATGCGGTAACATATGATATATCAAACAAAAGATCTTTTTCTGATACATTTTCAGAATTTTTTTTCAGTCGGGGGGCTCCGCCCCCCGAAGCCCCCGGCGGGGGCTTCGCCCCCTGCACCCCCACCAGGGGCTTCCGCTCCTGGACCCCGCTCTGCGCCCTTTTCCTCCACCTGCCCCGACCACGATTTTGATTACTGGCGTATGAGGTGACCGACAGAATACTAACTTTCCGCACAAAATTTCGAAAAATATCGTACGCAACTCTGTCGAAAGGTTTCCGCACTCGGAAAACTTTACACACGAGATGTGAATCTTTACGCACTATTGAGATACTTTACGGTAAATAAATAAATTTAAATAAGTAAATTTAATACGAAATAATAAGTAAATTTAAATAGTAAAGAATCTCACCAGTGCGTAAAGACTCACACTCGTGTGTAAAGATTTTCACTCGTGCGTAAATCCAACTTTTCGACATCGTTGCGTAATATACTATTTTAAGGCTAGTCCGAAGTCCCCGCAAAACCGCAACCAGACACGCACTGGCGTACTTTCAGGTTGCATCCAATGATTCTGAGAGCGGTATTATAGTTTATACGCTTTTATTGGTACTAAATGTGTTACTCAGATACTAGGCCACCTGTGAAATCTTATAACACGATACCATGCAGAGTTTTATGGCATTTCGTTTATTAGGAACCGAAAAAAGCTCGAAGCCAAATTTTTGGTGGGACGGAGCGCGTCTTTGCCTATTCCAATTTATTTCTCAATAACAAAACAGTTTTGGCCAACATCAGATAGTAGGTCACCTGTGGATTGGAATTTCCTATCAGATGAGCCCCCCCCCCCCCCCACGCCCGAAAATTCTGAATCTAGCTCGCAAAAAGCTTGAAAAGATCAGAGCATCGGCCATGATACCTGGCCCCACGAACCGAAGAGTTATAGTTTTTTCGAAATATTGGAAGAGTTCCCGGGTGTGAAACAACTCATCCGATGGAGAATATTATGGTGTTTCACTTGCCATAATTTCATTTGGGTCGCAAATGTGAGGTTGAAATACTATGAGGCAAAAAAGTGGTTCTTAATCTCCCATCCCACATGCAGTACGATCAAAGCGTCATCTATCGGGTAAAATATCCGGATTCTCTCCGGACTAGCCTTAAGAGTTTCAGAAGCTCAATCTCGACCGATTTCATGTGCGTGATACGGAAATGATTCGTAAAGTATAAAGGCTAACTTCGAAGTGTATCCAACATGCCCTCCCCTACACCATTTGGTTATCTTGAAATGGCGTGCAGTACAACTTTTTTTACCACTCAGAACGTTCTCATCGCGTCAAGATAGACCGAAAGAAGTGTTATGGATCAGCAATGAATTCTAGATATCCCTGCACAGTGATAGAAATGATTTTATGCACTTTATCGGCAATTTTCATTGTTTTAAAGATAGGGACAACAAAGTACATTTTCTCGTAAGCTCCCGAAGAATCACTATTTGGGAAAATTCAGATAGCTCGGCTTCAAATGGTTAAAACTAGACCGACCTCGGCTTATTTCGAGTCTTATTCTATATGGTTGGGAACAAGTTTGAGAAAGAGCTGAGGTACGTTAAAATATATTGAGGTGGTCTATAGCTGTTGAAAAAATGGCTTAATAGTAGCAAGTTATGGGTACACTTACCTTATTACTGATGAAAAGTATCCTTGAAGTTTTTGCAGGGCATTAGACAAAAGTAAGATCACGATACATGATTGCAAATAATAACATTTTGGCGGTAATTTTGGTTCTCGCACACCGATCGATGTTTTTGTTCAAAAGTCGAAGACAAACGTCGGATTTATTACAGGGATGCAAGAACCACTCGCCGTGAGTATCATAAACTATTTTCAAATCCATGTATTGTAAATGACCATTTTTCATTATTTGTGTGGTAAACTTGTACGTTGGAAAACTGTGCGGTAGTGCAACAACCCCGCAGATAGACGATGGAAACAGTACATTTTGATACGAGGGCAGTTTCTGATCACCGAGTGATATTGTCTGATCCAAGCCGAAGGTGAGGGTCAAAAATATCACAAGAATGCACTCGCCCTCCTGCCCATGCAGTTTGTCGATGTTTGGATGACTACCACAGTGAATAAATATTCACTCGAAACGAGTTACTTTTTCACTCGATCATCGAGTTTCTTGTAATTAACAGTACAAACGATATCGGAACTAAACTATTAGATGAAAACAATAAAATTGAACAAGAAAAGAGAATGAAAAAATACCTTCTCAATAGAGTTTAGTGTTAATTCGTGATTGGTTGTACGCTGGGATTTAAACCCAATTTCCTTCCTATTTCGTCGCTGTCCGATACTTGCACCAACAATTTAACCAACTGAACAATTAGAAATATGATCAAGTGGTACTGGAAAACAGTGATGAAAGGCGTTGATACAACAACCAATCGCAAGTTTTGCGACAGAAATGGTTTACTGTGAGTCTGATCAATACTATTTTCTACTCCTCCACGTGAAATAGTTTGAATAAATGAGTGTTCATGTGATGTGGTTATAAAATCCCGTCTGAAGGTACATTCTCGTCACTACAATGAGTGGATTTGACATATATTATTGCTATTTACGAATTGAATCTGTTTGCATCGAATTGTCCATCTAATTTCGTATCAAAAAACGTATTACTCAAAGTTTCGAGATAATGATTCAGATAATGTCGGTTAATTTCTGTCGATAATCTAGTTATTCCAATGACTCGACCGATCGAGTCACAAAAAATCACTCGAACGGCAAGCTATTTTTCTCAATTTCCACTCGAAAGTAAGTCATTTGGCTCAATTTGAATATTTACTCAAGCATCGAGTGATGAAACCCACTCGAATTCTTTTAGAGAGTTAGCTAATCATAGAGATGCAAGAAAGAAAACCGCAAACAGCCATGAATCAGAAGAAAAAAAATTTCAGAGTAAAGTTGGCAGTTTTCCGCATTCCCATACAGTATGCCAAAAATCAATCGTTCGAGGTGTGAAAAAATATCTCCTACTCATATCCATATCAATAGCTATACTTATAGATGAAAGTGGTTGAAAACTACGTGTACAAGCCAAACCGATCGCGAAAGTCAGAGCAAAATAAAGAAACAGAAAAGAAATACCACGTGACTCTTTTCAATATATAGCAAACTCTGCATCACTATTTTTTCACGAAAATTTAATCCATAAGTATAAGTACAACACACTCGCAGGTCAAATCTACACTTGGTGGGGGTTATAACACCCCAAAATATAACCCTTAGTAATGTATACCTATATTTTAACGTACACTGGCGAGTTAGTATATCCCGCCCTCAAAGCAAAGGGCCAATGGGCTTAAAGTTGATTCAACGCGCCGGCGCGGGTGAATATCTCAAAAAGGGGTTGCAACCCCTCTCTAAAAAGTATATACTCGTGACCGATGAATTTTGCGGCTTAGTAGAAGAGATATGACTGGCAAAAACGTCAGAGCTAGTTGTGCACTCGTAGCGTCGACGTCATAATAATAATAACAATAGTAATCAGAATATCATGGCTGGTCCGTATTTATCACCACTTGGGCCACAAGCTGATCTTCTTACAGAATATATGTTTGGCCGACGGCGTCAGGTCAGTGTACGTTTAACCATTTATCATTTATTATATTGTGTGTTTGTGTGTCAGTTTTTTTTTTATTCAACGTGAAATGGGAGAAGTTATTGTTGTGATTTTTCTTTCGGGGTCTTGGGAATTTTGAAATTTTCACCCTTGGACTTTTGGAACATTTTGTGTTATGTACACTCGTTTCATGTCTGACATGAATTCTACACAAATCTCGAAGAGTTTTTTGTCTTCATTCGTCTTTAAAACCAGTTCAGACCGTATTAGAGTGTCGAATTTGAGCGGAAATTCTCTGTGTTCCTTTTAGAATCGGAGAAAAATTCCAGAATTATCATCAACAGCTCAAGGAAAAATGTTTCAATTAAAATCTGTGCAAGGTTCATGTGCGCTCAGTGTACAGTTTGCGAATTTTTTAAAAGTAGCATGTAGTGTGGCGATATACATCGAGTAAAGTGCAATGTGAATAATTTTGTGAGTTTGTTTTTGAATGTCAGAGCTTGACAGAGTTCCACTCGAGTTACTGTGAATCATAAAAATTTTTTTCTTGCAAGCCTCGCCTTCGTTTCGGGTGGCAAATGTAAATAATACAAGTTGGACGTCTTCTTATACTAGATGATTGCACAATACTTGATGTGATTACGATCAATGATTTGATTTGTCGGTGTTCAATCGAATGTTAAATTCATCTCCAAGTAAATGTAAATTCTTTCCCGACGAGTGCGAAGATGATTTTGCAATGAGTGATGATTTGCATCATCGAAGCATATCGTGCAATCACCTGAAGTCCTATCAGAAGAATCAATCGTCAAAGATTTGCATAGTTAATTATGATTATAAAGTCTACTTTAACTCCTTGCCTATGTATGATATTATACATTTTATCAAGAGATAAGAAGTCTCGTCGGTAGTATCAAATAAAATCTGCATTGCTCGGGAGATAATTTTGATATTCATGAACTCGACTCATCAAGATTTCACGTTTCGCACTAATAATCCTACATAAAAGTCGAATGATCTGATATCCAGTAACTTAAATTTTTTGATAATTACGATGATTTTAAAACGAATAACACTGTTCAACGAACCTTCGGGGTCGGAGTGATACATTCACTTGAAGATGATTTCAATGTATATTTTCCGAAGTAGTCATTGATTTCATAGCCCATTTTGTCCCTTGACACCAGAATTCTTTTGAAGCGACGAAAATTTTGTTTTTTTTTCTTGAAGTCAGCATTTTTTGCATTTCACTAATTTTGCAATGAATCTCAAAATGCTCACAAAATTGATGAGGAACACGATTCTTTAGTACACACGTCAAATGTGCAGCTACTCATCCAAAAATCGCGCTCTGAACATTTTTTAAGGTGAGCTTAAGCCTCCTCGTAGTAGGTCAAATCTTGAATATTTGTATTTACGGGCCCTATAAAATATTCGAAATGGTATTTTTCTGTTACCATGATACGATTTCTTCAGTATCGGAGACCTACACTCCTGTAATGACACGTAAGCTTAGATATATAATGAGGATGCGATCAATCATGTTTACATTGTTTTCTACTGTACAAGCCTTGGGTACTCCAGTAATTCTATTTCAGAGGTAATTGAATAAAATCATTCAGCGCTATAGGTATACCAACTAGTGGAGATTGAGAGGGGTCATTTGAATAATAGCTTCAGTAATGTTTAAGACTAGGGAACTTATTGAAATTTGGCTCATTACGGGTAGGCTTGACCTTACCTCAGAAAATGCTCAAAATGCATTTTCCGGAAAAATAGCTGTACATTTGACGCGTCTATTTTTGGACTATTGCAAATAATTTTTCCTCAATGTTTGAATGAGAAAGAAGGTAATACGCCCTTGTGAGCTCGAGAAGAGCTCCTGGTCAATTTCGGGGTCATTTTGAGGTTTATTGCCAAATTAGTGACATGTTTCTTGATAGCAAGTCTAAAAATTTGCTTGTCACTTATTTCGAACGCATACTAGCCCCCTGAAACAACTGACATCGTGCTCAACTGGTTGAAATAAATGAAAAACAGTGTTTGGACAAGTTTTTGTTTCATAATGGAAGAGCTTTATCGAGTCAATCAAGTTTAACTTCTAAGATATCGCGAAAAACGTGCAAAACGCTGTTCTTGGTAAATAAAATCAGTTCCGGTAAATTTGGAAAAAATTCTGACGTCGGGGAGCAAAACGGGATAGGATCACTTTCTACGTCAAAAAATACAGAAAGAGGTGATATTTTGGTGAATGTGTCATTTCGACTCCAAAATGTTGTTTGACCTATATTCCAATACTTTTATAATAATAATAGTTGTGATCCAAATAAAAGTTGCTCCGTGATTCTTTCCATGTAGAGGCGGAACAGAACGACTTTCACGCCACAACAGCTGCAGGAGTTAGAATCATTATTCCAAAAAACACACTATCCCGACGTTTTCTTGAGGGAAGAGGTTGCCTTGAGGATTTCTTTGTCAGAAGCACGAGTACAGGTGAGATTATATATATATATAAAAAAAAAAAAACAATATAAATACAGAACTCGTTGTCAGACACTATAGATTCATCCAATAGGCGTCAAGATTACGTCAAGGTTTTTTTCACAAATGAAATAGCTGGTGGATTAGAATTAGGGATATTGTGTAATTTCCCATCAATCGATATCCACACCATAAGTGATGACCGTTCAATTTTTCTCAAATTAATAAATGACTCCCAATTCTCATTCACTTTTATAGGCTTTATAATCAACTTATAGAACCGGTGTAAGTCAAGGTCATGGCCATTCGTACGCATCAGAGTCATTTGAATTCATCTATTAGAGTTAAAATCGATCAATCGATAATCGATAATCATATCGCAGTCTTTAACATAATTCAATCATTGATGGCGATGAGGCGCAATGCATAATTGGATTGGTGATACAGCATGAGTTAGCTCATCTATTAGTGTCTATCCTTTCCTGTTCTATTGGTTATGAATTTAAAAGTCGTCATGATGTTTCATGAAGTATAAACCGACAAGAGTGTTCCCAAAAAAGTATAAATCACTAAATTTGAGGTAACTGTCCTGCTAATATCAAGGCGATTCAACTTTACTTTCTTGTTTACATCGATTCTGTCAAAATGATAGTTCGGACCCATTGTTACGTTTTTCCTGTCAGATATCATACACGCATGGATTGACATTCGTTTCTTTGCTACAGGAAAATGTAAAATTGAGATGGAAAATGTAAAATTGAGAGAGTAAAGAATCCATATATATACTGACTGAGTTATCGTCACGACAGCTTGGCAAAATTAATTTTCCGATGGCTATCGCGGAAAAACTAGACGTTCAATCTTGATCGGACTTGGACAAAAAGATTGGTCTTTGTGTCAACTCCATCCTCCCGCGATTTCATGATCTCCTGCTCAATTCTCTGTGATCTGGATCACTTGTGAGACCGAAAATGGTTCTGTTGACCGTCTCCTCTCCCATAAGCGTAACGCTGAAAATGACTAAAACACTCCATTTTTTGATGGATAGGGCTTTGAAATGGAATAGTCGATTTTCCTAAGATTTTGCACAGATATTTATTAATACTGTGACGTATGTCACTACGCGCCGAGCCTCGAATAAGTGCAACGCGGACATCTCCGGATTCTATCTCTGGAGGTGTAAGTCGATGAGACGGCGGAAGAATAGGCGGTCGTGGTCCAGTGGTTGGGATGCTTGCTATCCGGGACACATGGATATCGTGAAGTCGAAGGTCCTGGGTTCGAATCTCCGCGGTTTCCATGTAAAATCGATCGCTTACTTTTTCACGAGTTTATCGACTTTCCACAAATTCCCACGTGACAATAATTAACTGTGACCTTTTAATTCTTGGACAATTAACTCAAATCGGTGTCAGTCGTGATTTTGAAAATAAAAAGTTGGTTCTGTTGCCTAATTCCCAATGACGAGAGTCTGAAATTCCACAATCTTCATAGGAATGTCCAGTCCCCACGCTAGTACTCGACAAAAAGTAATTACTCTTTGCTGAAATCTCAGCCACTTGATGAATTCCATTGAGACCCAGGTGACAGCTCGCACGAACGAAACCATTTTCCCTCTCATATGACTGAAGAAAAAAAGGAAATTTTCTAGTGTCGAACAAAGAGTTCCTTTTTGTGTTGGGTAAAGTGTATAACAATCTATTCGTTTTAGTAACTAAGATTATGAGTAAAATCTCACTTTCCCGACCGACACTAGAGAACGCTTCACTTCTCATCTGACAAAAACAAAATTCTTCGCTCGAGGTGATCGGGAATGTGGTTTTTTTCAATACAAGTCATCGAAGTATCCAGAAATAATTGAATGTGTTCTTCTCGGCCTAGGAACGGAATAGTGTCATGAATTGAATCAGGACTCATTCAATCTGAGTGCATTCCAAACCTCGTATGGTTAGGAGGGTGCATCGAAAAAACTTTGCTGAATCATCAAAATATTGTCCCCAGGAGATCTTTCTGCCCTCAGAAATTCAATATATCAAGAACTCACTCAACTTATATCATGAATATAAACACAGTGCATGGGTTTTGTTCCATGGCCGATATTGACTGATGAACACAGGGTAATTTGAGAACTACAGAATTCTTTGAAAATATCTGCATACACTACTACCTGCAACATCCATTTGAATATCACTCATAAGACTCAGTCTCAATGAATTAGAAAATGATAGATAAGTGCTATAAGTATCATCATCCATTCAAGTTCTCTCAATTTCCTTTTGGAACAAACGATATCTCCAAAATTCCTTCACCACAAATAATGTTGAAGTGAACATAGTTTGCATTTTGCTGACTCCTTCATGAATTATGATCATCAATACGAGTCATTTGTTTGCAAGAATCTATGCATTCAAAAGAATTCGAACAAATTTCAGACATCAATATGATGCAGACGCAAGAATAGACACAGAAAATACACTCATTTCACAATAACTTCACCAAAAAACCACTTCTATACCCTTCTCCATTCAGTATCTCCCAAATTATGAGATCGAAGAAAATCAGTTAGATAACAAGATAAAATTTATGGTCCATCAGGTATGGTTCCAAAATAGGCGTGCAAAATGGCGTAAACAAGCCAGATTACAGCTACTACAAGACGCATGGAGAGTCCGTTGTTTGAGTAGCCTTGGAGGTGCTCCACTTTTGCTTAGGCCACCACCACCCCCACCAACTTCTGGACATCAGCTAACCGAACAACAGAACAGATCTGACCAAGGTTCACCTCCTCCACCAACACAAACGAATCCGCAAACACAAATTCCTTCGGATGCGGGTACGATACAGCAACCACAACAGCAACCTTCAGTTATGTCCGGATCGGTTTTGTCACCTGCGACGGATGCAAAACTTGGTGAAGTCGGTGCTCAGCAGGTGCAGCCTCCTTCGAGGGATTATAGACTTTTACTCTCGCCACCACACTCGTGAGTAGTCTATGATTGCTCCTCTCCTAATTTGGGTGCTGATTCATTATTATTATTATTTTTTATGAAATATCGTGCTTTCTTCGGGTTGAGTAGATATGTCTTATAACTTTCTTTTTTGCATTGGAAATCTTGATACATTGTATCATTCACGGGTGAGGTCTCAAATTTAAGAAACTTTACCTGTCTGATGACATTGAAGTTCAGGAACACCGAATTAGGACCTAAATGGTTTTGATACTCTTCGATCATTCATTAATTTCTGGACGAAAAAATGTTGAAGTAGGATGGTCGCATCGACCCGACTAGGATTATCATTTTTCGGCATTGAAACATACTCATTCAAATTTCAGATTACTTCAGGATGTTAGGATTTTTTTCTAATCACAATTTTTTCTCTAATTTTGTAATCTGAAGGCTTTGATTGCGCTTTCGTGTATAGTGTGGCACAAGAGTATCGAAATACATTAAAATATGAGTTGTTACGTATTTAAGCTGCTGAGAAACGATGACAGTATTTTTAATACGTTCACCACGATGGATCTCACGGATACAGAGGATCCACCACACTCTTTCCTGGTTCCGAACCGCGTGGCCCACCAAGTTCTAGCAGACCAGAAACAGTGAAGACATGTCCAATTGCTAATGCCACGGTCATTTCTTGTTGTTCATGTTACAATGAACATTTGTACAGGCCAATATGGGTATTGGTCTTATGATTTCGGTGACTTTTGTACAAATTCCGTTTTTCATGCTATTTTTCATCAATCTTACGAGATCAAACGGCACACAGCAGGATATTTGCCTTGAACTCGGTGATTTTTCACGTGTCACAGCTCATTCAAATGCTTCTTCCAAGAACCACAAGCCAAACTGAAATACCGTTGAGTGACATCAAAATTATAACTCCATCAATCTCCAATTTACGTAAAGAGAAAAATTTCAGACAGATCGAAGAACATGTGTCCTCCGAAACACATTTTCTGCTTCATCGTGCTTGTTCTTTTTTGCACTGTAAAACTCTTGGAATCGGAAACATATCAAAATCAGATCAGATTGAGCCTATTAATTTTCTCGCTCGAGAGATGTGAAGTTCGCCAATGAGTCGCAGCGCGCACGCCAAAACCATGATCACAAAATCATCATTTGGCCGGAGCATATATTAGAGCGCGGGTCCTCCTGCAAACTGATAGCGTTGAACTCGACAATTAGGTCAGCACTACTGATCATCCTCTTGAATTATTATTCTAATAAAATAAAAAATTTCTGGCCCCACCAGTGGGGCACACTAAAATTCTCAGAAATACTGTAAATAAATGCTAAACTGGTGATATGATTTTGTTTTCTCTAAAGAGGACGGGCTGATTTCATGACAGCAAATTTTTCTATTTTCCCATTTCATCGCATATTTCCCTCGACTGAAGTCCTTTCATCTACAAAATGCCTAGACCGTTTTTTTGTCTTTCTCTCCAAAATGTATTGATTGTAGGTATCGCTTCGTCTCCAGGTAGCATTCCAAACCTCAAAGAGACCCATCTTTGGGACCTTTTGTCCGTGTGTGTTTCGTTTTTTACCCGACACGCTTTCCCTTCTACACTCAACTTTATCAACTTTTGCTGGTCTACAAGTTGCAGAGATTCATTAAGAGGCGAGGCCAGTGATTTAGCATCTCTTTTTCCCAGTCTCATCCAAAGTAAAGGCTTTCCAAGTAAAAATTGCTTGGATCTCGTGTTTTGATAGTAAAATATTCTTTTTCGTCAAGACCTCACGGGGATTTGCATTACCTGGACTATGGTTATTTCGGTATTTTAATCCATTGATATCAATTGATTAAAATACCGAAATTCCATTCAATTTCTACGAACTTTAATTTTTCTGAAAAAACCTCAATTTTCACCGGAAATTTTATTTTAATCGTCCTCAAACCAACTGTATCGAGATTCTATCTCAGCCAAATGATAGATATCACTAAGAAACCCTTGCTTTAGATGCCACAAATTCCCTCAATAAGCTTCCTCAAAAAAGTTACTCAAAATGATCGAGTATATTTTTTCCAATATTAATCTTCCTCCCGTATCTTCCTGAAGAACTAATTTAACAATTTCCCAATATGACGTGAAGGACTTTTTCTAAGTATTTTGTATCGATTGGTTGATACCGAAAAATGAAGTTTCTTTCCAGAAAAATTAAAATTTTGACCTAAACTTCATTTTGATCATTCTATACGAATTCAACTGGAATCTGGTATCAACCAATCGACGAAGAATGCATAAAAAGTATCTATTCAGGTCATTGAAAGTTTGGTACATTATTTTTAGAGGGAGATAAGGGAGAAAAATTGATGTTGACAAGAATATCTTCCCACATTCTGGGTTATTTCTTAAGGAAGCTTATTGAGGCAATTTAGAGTACCTGAATTTGAGTTTGTTCGGCGATATCTATTGTTGGGTTGAGTACGAAATTCTAATACAGTTGTTTCAAAGATAATTGAGTTAGAGCTTTTGATGAAATTTCGGTACCAACAAATCGATAGATTATGCCAAAAAAATCATAGTTCTGGTGACCCTTCACCCCGTAAGATCGTGATGGATGAAGGATTTTAGCTATTTCCGTTAAAAAACATCTGAATCAAATATGACTGGAACAGGAGACTCGCCGAATCACTGGTCTCACCTTTGGATAATTTTCTACAATATCTGGGAAGGCAAAACTCGATCAGATAGAGACTTCAGAAGAGGAAGCGTGGCGGGAAAAAAATATCATACACGTATACACATTCACACGGACGAAAAATATGATGTGATTTGTTCATTATGGAAATTTGATCTATAATAACTCCCATATAGATAGAAATGGTTCTGATCATAATCAAATGCCACGTAGAGAAAGCTCATCTTTATAGCAGCGTATTTTCCAAAGGTTAGATTTCCACAATGACTAAAATACACAATTTCACTTTCTCGCAATTTAGACTGGAATCATCTTCTTGCCATCGCAGTCGACCCCTTAGAAGGCTAGGCCGCTCAGAACAAATCACGGGACGTTTTTTCGAACTACTGAATACTATAGAATATGATCTATCGTAAAATAGATCATATTGTGACTACACAAGGTGAATCTGGATGATATTGATGTAAATCGATAACATCAAGATTCACTTTGGAACGACAAAAGTTTAGATGTCCTATAGGATACAGATACGATGTTCAAGCACGGGAGCTTCGAAAACTTGAAATTTCACTCATCATGAATAAGCTCCAAGTAATCTCGGAAAATGCTCGAAATGCATCTCCATACGTCTAATCCGTTCATTTTTTGGCCACTAGAAATGATTTGATCTTGTGTGCATAAAAAATTAGATCAATTAGAGACCCTCTTGGTCTTAAAAAAGGTGATTATGATCCATTATTATAAGAGTATCTTAGGCCGCTATAGGCGCTGTGCCCTAGGGGGATGGAAATGTATTGCAAAATGGGTCAAATTTTGCTGATGGCAACGCGAAAAAATATCAGATTGCCACTCGTTTCGAATACATCCTAGCTCTCTATAACCACTGCCATCGTCTCCAAGAGCTCGGAACTAGGAGAAGATTATAGTTATAATATTCTTTTGGCATCTCTCAAAAAGACGCCACCATAGTCGCCAATTTACGAAATTAATGAAAACTCTACGAATGCCGTATTTTGAGGAATCAGGCGTTCGTCATTCGAAGGAGGAACCCCGGAGTTCCCAAGAAATTTGGGGCTCGGATTCGTTTCTACCTTGGAAAATCCGCAAGGAAATATTACTCTGTGTGATGCTACATTCTGATCTGAAAGTTTTATGGTAAAGTGAAATTTGTTGAAGATATTCCTGTTTTTGAAATGCCCTGCGAAAGATGCTGAATATTTGCTCGTGGATCGAGGTTCCACGCCCCGTAACAAAAAACTATCGGCCAGACATTTTTATATTCTTATGATACGTAAATGAAACCGCGCTCGGTTCAAAAACAGCCAGAAGCAGTTTGTTTTCTATACCGAAACAACATTTCTGCGTTCAGTAAATGTCTCACAGCATCTTCCTATAAAAACAGGAATTATCCGTTGAAAATTGATTAAGGCCTCCCAAAATCAAATTAACTCAGCCCCGAGTGATAAAGTTTAACTATCTGAAATTTTTCTGCCGGTATTACAGGTTCCTACCATCGGCGGGAGGAGGGGGAGGAGGAAACACACGAGATCGTTCACCAGTAGATCGTTCAAACAGATGCGGTTGCGGGAGTCCATCATCGAACTCTCGTCACTCGTCTGGCCCACCTTCACCATCAGGTTCTTCGATTTCCGAGGGTGAAGGATCATGCTCAAGAAGTAGACCCCAAGAGGCCGAAATCGATTTGACAATGAAACCAGCGCCTCACTCTGTTATACCACCGGCTTTGCTACTTCGACAGCCACCTCAACATTTATTTCATCATTTGGCACAGCATCATCATCAACAGTATCAACAGTGTGAAGTTGGTGGACCTGCCACACCTGGAATGGATGAACCACTCGATGTAAGCCTTAGTGGGCCGAACAAGTAGTAAAACAATATATTTGTATCGACGCCACATGCGAGCGAATGGATGGGACCTTGATTAATGTGGTGGTTATACATAACTGAAGCTGTCAAAAGGATTTTTGAGGGGTGTCATTTTTTCTTTGGATTATTCCGGAAAGATTATGGAATTTTTATGAAGCGAAATAGTATGGTGATAGATTATATGCGCCTATTTCACTGTTTGACTTTTATAGAATGATTTATAGGATGTCTGAGAAAGGTAGTATTACTGAATGTACAATATCACCAATATTTTTGTCGGACGGGACTAATAAGGGGACTTGTGCATAAATTCAAAGAGAGACCGGTCTGTTTGACAAGAGTGCCGAACTAATCGATGTTCGTATAGTGCTTTTCAACGAATTGAGACGAGAAATGTTTAGCTCAAAGATGGAAACCACCCGATTTTCCACAAGCGAAATGAGCTGCAATCCTGAATTGCTTAGCGTGTGGAATCATATAAGGTGTCGTCATTCGACCACTCATGCTCAAATCAAGGTCGATATCAAGGCATTAAGAAGGAGGGGTGGAGAACAGAGCTTAATCATTCGATTGTGATGAGAGAAAGATGTCAGATCTTAAAAATGCAAGACATCATCTATTACAACAGTTCAGGCTTCTTGGAGCTTCAAATTTCTCATTCTTTCATCCAAAATTTCACCTCAAAAACTTTGGAATAGAATGACAAAATTGAAATCACCCATATCCGCCACACTCAGGCCTACAAAGACTGAGATCAGTGTCACGTTTTTGAAAGTTGTTGTTCCTTCTCCGGCAAAGTACAGATCTTCTTCGCCCAATTGCAGCTCAAAATAAATCGATCTATAGTAAAAAAAAGGTCCGAAAAATCTTCAAATTAAACTGAAATACGTTAGGCAACTCTAAGATGGGCTAGAAATAAGCTTCTCAAGTTTCAGCGGATCTGAGATTGTATATGAAAAAAAATTCAAAACCGAAGTTTGACATGCAACCGAAAGAACTGGCAATATTGGTTTGATCTTATGATTAGCGAAACTATGATCTCATCGATTTGTGGAAAATACTACGTGCGCTGATTTGCTTGGCATTTTGAACAAATGATTCTGTGTGATACCATGTTCGATTTCAAGTGAAAATGTCTGATTCCTTATTTCTTTCTATTCATTCGTTTCTGCTCTAGCTACGATGGAAAGTCGAGAAAGTCAAAGATTGACACACATGAAAAATTACTCCACGATCTATTTCTAAGAACCCTTACGGTCATTGTTCTGAAATATGCACACCATTTTACAATTTATTCATAAAGTGCATCTCCTCAAAGTGGTGAGAGGAACTCGAGGTAAAAATGCAAGATATCGATACATTTTTGCGATGTTGAACTTTTAATTAAGAATCTTGCCGCAGTTGCTCCTCGTTTTTGGGGAATTGAAAGTACATGTTTTTGCAGATCTTCAAAAAATCTACAAAAAATTATTCCTCACATTTCTGGATAAAACTCATCCCTTCCGACTTGTTTCGGAGAAACCATCAGAATGACGAGAAACCGTGGAGAAGACGAACTTCTACGTATCATTTATAATGAAAAATCTGAAGAATTGACTTTATTTCAAATTCTATCCATAAATGAGGAGAATGATGGTGAGGGTAACTAGAAATTGATCGCGGAGGAATTTTTTATATTGGTCGCTCTTCGACTTTCCCAATATTTCCAACGTAGCATGTGCCATTCACAGTAGACTGATGTTTTCAATCTAGTTCAATTCAATTTTTTTACTCCAACGATTAATGATTTTGCGGTCGGTATTCATCAGATACTTTTGTTATATTGGCATAACCACACCAAGAATATGAGTTGATCAAACTCAGAGTGGACGTATTAGTCCATATTTTGGATAAGAGGAGACTTTTGGCAGAAAGTCTTTCTCTCACTTGGTGTAGAATTAATTCAAGATCAGAAGAAGCCAGCTTCGGAAAGTAGAATTGGCTCACTCTAACTCTGAAAAAAAACATATGCTACATAGTTATAGGCATCTGAGATGCTATAGGAATTCATAAATTCTGCCAACTCGAAGATTTTTTTCTCTTCATCGTAAGACAATCGATAATGATGGATTGGGATGAGATTATCTGGATAATAGAATACCAAAGTACTGAAACGAGATCTTCGTAACCGATTAAAAATTGTGAGAGGGCAGTATTTCTTGTGTGAACGTGTGTGTGAATGGCATGTGCAAAATAATTCTCTCGAATTGTATTTCTGGTATTTTGTAACGAAACTGATGGATATTCAAATTTAGGTTGATCGCAACTCATATGATTCCTACATTAACAAAAATTAAAATTATGTAAAATATGAAGTCTATGAACGATATAATCTCAGCAATTCACGAATTCGTACATCCGTAAGTAAGCAATTTGATGGAGATAATATCTATTTTGAATGACAGGGACTGTTCTTTTTATCGATAATGGAACTTGAATACACATAATTGCGATTGGAATTTATATAGAAATTTTCATATAAAAGTACATCTGCAATCAGAAATCTTATTCTTATGTTGTTCGCAAAATTCTTCCAATTTCTTGTTAGTGAGGATCATACAGTATTAGTAAAAAAAAAAATTTCGGACCAAAACTGCGGTTGCAGTGAGTGCAAGGTGAGAATGAAATCACAAAGCTGTGAAAAAAAGTATATGGAGATTGTAAAAAATTCCTAAAAAACGATCAGACCGATAGAGAATGATATTTGAATTCATAGAATACTCAATCAGTCTCTTGTTTGGTAGAAAGAATTGGGACGTCAAGGAATTATATCACTCCCCTACGATAAGATGAGTGATTTTTTTTATCCTGCCCCACACTGTGAATTCAATCCTAAATTTGAAATGAAAATAAAATCGTCCTTTGTCAGCAGTTATACTAGGTTCAACCGCTCATGAATGTATGATATTCAGTTGAATCTAGTCATGTCATGATTATTTCATGAAACTATCTCATTTCTAAAAAAATGTAAATATTGCTAATCAATGAAATATGAATGTAAAAATTTATTGTTAAAAGTATATGCTTGTATGACTAGACGACTGCTTGAAAGATGTTTGTGCCAAAGAATTGATATACTCTACATAAAACATGTAATATCTGTACGAAAGTTTCATACTTGTTAGATATCGAATCGAGTATCGAGTATTCATATTATAGGACCTTATAGATAAGTAATTATAATAGAACGTAATGTTTTGAAAAAAGATGATCAAGTCATCAGATCTCGAAAATGTAATATGATTTAGAAAGTAGAGATAATTTCACCTGAAGATTAAAAAAAATCACTGAAAGAGCCCAAAAAACATTGATTGAGATATTTTTGCAAATTGCTTTCTGCGATATTATTATACTCATACTTTGTGAATAATTAGCCTCGCGCTCTGAACCGTATGATGTACATACAAATGCATCGTTTATTACCAAGCGGACGCACATCAATTATGAATGAGTTCTATATAGTATAGTATCATTGTTGGTCAAGTCTTTCAAATGCAGTTGTATATATCCACCGGCATACGTTTGAAATAAGTATCTCCGGATGCAAGAGTATCAACACGATCGTATTGAGATATACAGCGACAAAATGATATCATCAATACTGGACTGGAATTTCTTTATCCTCATTCTTGAGATTCTCTAATACGAGATTGATTGATTCCATCAATAGATTTCACTCTATGTTGGATCATGTTAAGAATGTAGTATAATCGGGTGATTATTTCATGAAAGACTCATGGATATTAAATTTTTAACTGCATCGTTGTTCAATGCATTAAATTGTTCATCAGTGCGGGTGTCAGGGAATTCAGAGCCTCAGAAGTTTCTTTTTTCACTTTGAAGGGATTCGGATTTGAAGCTCGCATACTTTTTTCTGGGAATCTAGCGAGTTTTGATAATAAAATATAATCAGTAATCTCAAATGGAACGAGATCAGATGATACCTGATAACAACGATCATCATTGTCTGAAATATTCTATTCATGATCTGAGTGTTGCTCACTACCAATCATCCTGAAAAATGTGATTTTCTGAGAATTTTATTTTGATTGGAATCATGGTTGACGAAAATAGAAACTACGAGGGGTTTACTTCTTACATCTACAGTAACTTCCGAAATTAATGGAACATCCATAGTCTCACTTGACCCATGATTACTCGGTCGGAGTATTAGTACAGGCTTATCTGCGCATTCGGTATCTCTGATTCCACGTATCTGCGGTTTGTCGGCTGAGACCCCTTCACGTTATCTGCGTTACAAGACCCCCGTATATGGGGCCATCCTTAAACTATGTAGACCGCTTTTAATCGTTTTTGACCCGCCCCTTCTCCCCCGTAGTCAATCGTAGTTTTTTGTCCAATCTGACCCCCCTCCCAAAAAGGCCTAGCACCTCTTGAGATGTAGAGGAAATTCTCATAAAACATTCAGACGATAGAGAATTTCCCAGCGAACAATAATACCTTTTGGTGATCATAGCTTACCATGCATTTTGCAGGAATATGATCGAATTGTTGTCGAAAATCGTCAACATATAGGTATACTCGCCGTGTATTTTCGTGCATCCGAGCGACAGGTTAGGTTAGTTTTCGTCTTCCCCCTCACCGATCCTTCATGACACCATCGAACCTCCTTAAAGCTTACTACCTCAGGCGTGTGATAAGGAAGATGTTGAGCGTCGTGAGTCAAACAGAGGTGAGCAATGAAGAACCAAAAACTGCTGTGGAAAGGTTCTGGAAGCAATTCAACATCTATGATTCCATTGGGTACGTTGACGAATCTTGGGATGAAATCAACACTTTCACTTCGAGTGGTTGTTGGAAAAAGTTACTGCCGTCTCTTGTTGCGCACCAACTCGCCCCGGTCTAGCCTGTTCGCGAAATCGTGCGGGAAATCGTGGACATTGCCAGAGACATTGGTGGTGATGGTTTCGCCAATATTGACGAAAACGAGATGGTAGAATTGGTGGAACCTCAAATTGAGCCGCATTCAATTGATAAAATTGTAATTATTTTGAACTAGCCGGGGGGAACAAACGCCGATGAATCTAAAGAGTCGGAGCCACCCCCGATTCAAGCCGGATCAATTGCGAAAATTATGAAAATGTTCGAAGATGCCAAGGATGAGGCTATGCACAGTGACTCAACGATGATATGAAGCCTGCAGTTCAAACACCAGTGCGAAGTTGCATTGAAATGCTACCGAGAGCTGTATGCTGATACCATACGACGCGCTAAGTAAACTCAAATTACTGAGTTCTTCTCTGAAGAATGATTACTTCAACATTTTGTAACAAAAAGTTCATTTTGTATATGAACACTCTTTTCCATGGAAGACGAAATTTCAGATCGACTTTCTCTGCGTCTCGATCTGTAATCCCCCCCCCCCCCCCCCATTCCCCATAAGAGCAATGCTTTCCTATCTGCGAATTCGGTATCTGCGGTACCTTTTCAATCTGTAACCTCCGCAGATGATGGGGTACGCCTGTAGACCAGTAGATTGTATTTGATTGCACGAGGATTTCGAAAAAAGGATCTTAAAGATCACAGAAAAATCTATCGAGTCATGTATTTCAAATAATTTTCAAGTACTTTCCAAGTTACCTTGATTAATGTTAAAAATCTAATACAAATTTTCTCCAGTGAATCACCTAAAACTTGGACGGGGGTGATTCAATCACAAAAATTCTCACGAGATCTTGTGGATCTGTTCAGAACCTACAATTTCCTTTTTTCAAAGTTTCCTCTACGACCTTCCTCGTCCGAGTAACGAGCTTGGAGGGAAAACTTCGTGTAACACAGGGTGCTTATGGAGGTACCGAGGGTGGCACCTATTCCATTTCGGCTTGCCCTATTCTAGTACGAAAATTCATCGAAAAAATATTGTGCCACATGACTTTGACGTCAAATGATCTCATCTTTCAGAGTTTGCCATCAAATTCTGTCCGTAAAATGTAATTTGTACGGACAATACATGGAATGAATCAATTTTCACAATAATACTTAAGATTCCGTTGTGACCTCAAATCTGAGACAGGATCTAATGAAATATTCTGAAAGATAAGATTATTTCACATCAAAATCATGTGCTATGATATTTTTCTGGTGGATTTTTGCACTAGAATAGAGCAAAATGGAAAAAGACAGGTGCCAGCCTCGGTATCTCCATGAGTAGTCTCTAGTTTTATTTCCAAGTTCGTTACTTGGGCAGGAAGGGTCATAAAGGGAACTTTGGGGAAGGGAAACTGTAGGCTCAGAAACGATATACAAGATCCGGTGAAAATTTTTGTGATCGAATCTCTCCCGTCAAATTTGTAGGTGATCCACTGAAGGAAATTTCTTTTAGATTTTCAACATCTATCATGGCCACTCAGAAAGCACTTGAATAATATTTGAAACTCATGAATCGATAGATTTTCTTGTGATTTTTGAGATCCTTCTTTTGAAATTCTCGTACAATCAAGTGGATTGGAGTAATTACGGATCAAGTGAGACTATATTGATTTTTGAAGGTACTGTACTACAGGGTGTTCTGATGAATTATCTATCCAGATACCGTCAGTCTGGAAATAAGCTTGACCAAATGTGAGTCGATCTGACCTTACGCATCAGAATCTTATCGCGCATTCCTCAACCGATGAAGACATCCTCATGAGAAATTAGCGTACTCTAATTTTGAGGGATTCTCCACAGTATCTCACAGTTTGTGAAACAAAAACTGACGAATTTGTATTTCAATCTAATGAATCAGGAAGAGAGACAAAAATCGGGGTTTTGTCTTAAAAATTGCATCAGACAACTTTTTTGCGAAAATTCTTGTGATATTCCATTCGGATGAGAATCAAGGCGATCAAAGAGCTGAAGGAAAATATATTCATTCTGCAGCATTACTGGATGAAATGAAAAAAGGATGTAATCAGAAAAATTACCGCTTATGTATCCATCACTCCAGGACTCAGGATTGGGGATGGAAAAATTCTTCTGAACATTAATGATCATTGAAAACTCATGAAAAAATATATGAAAATAGATACATTTCATCGTACTAATCTTGTGCGCCACAGTCATCAGAAGAACGTTCTGGTGAAATTGACCCCAATGCAAACGCTCACTTTTGACTTTCGGATGCTAGCGTGTACCTGAGAGCCCATGTAATATCGTAAATGTAAAGGGTCACTTCCATATTGATAGCTGATGGACCAGATACAGGTGTAATTTAGGTCGTGTAAAGAGCCAAAGTTGAATGCCAAGAAAGGCCATGATCGAAAACGTTTAGGTAGCGTTCACCATACACAGGGTCATATTGACCCCACAGCAACTGCACAATTTTTTTCGTCCACTCCTCGCACACTCGCGCAGATCCGAGCCCATGTTACACCGCGAATTCATGGTGGTGAATTCGAACAAATGGCTAAGCATGGAATCACGGTGACTCCTAGTGAAGTTAACGGGTTGAACTAAGAGTGATTGAACTCACATAATATTATGGGAAAATTCCAAAAACTTCTGACTTTTGCTGTCACTTCCTGATTATTTGGGTTGTGTAGCGTATAATGAGGCTTGCTCAGTCAAATTTCTTTCGTTCTGATGTCACCAATATTGGGATCGAATGGTGGATGTGGATAGATACTAGAGCCAATTGTGTGCGAGAGAACACCCGAAATCGACAAAATAACGTGTCATTCGGACCAACTACCAACTCTAAAAATTCGTTGATCTCTCGTGGTTTTGGCGTATCACAGCAGATTCTGTAACTCTGCAGGCATGTTTCTAATTATCCAAAGTTGTGAATTTTCTTCCAGAGGGAGATGTACACTCGGAAAGCAGGTGAAGCACTGAATCGAGATCTACTGTCTCAATCGCCCTCATAGGTTAGGGTGCCATAAGCTATGAGTGCAAGTGATACATTAGATCTCGATGCAGTGCAGTTCACCTTCTTTCTGAGTGTATAGGGATTGGACACACTTGTCGGGTTGCCGTCAAACAGGCGTTTTTTCCTTCAAGATGGCCCCCTTAGGGTATAGATTTAGCACTGGGTGCATAGGGCCGTGTTCATGATATTGAGTTTCTACCTATCCCCGGTCATCAAATGCTTATCGGACGCAATAATAAGTAGACCAGATTTAAGCATAAATGCCCTATGCTAGACTGAGTGAGCTTAGCCGTGAATAATACAAAAGCCCTAACCCTGCCAATGCTAAATCTAGATTCAATGGTAGCCATTTTACGCCTATGTGCAGGCAACCCGACAACCATGTCTGAACCCTTAATCGATGTACTCAGCCATGACATGCATGAAATGATTTGTCACTCTATTTTGATAAGAAATCATTACTCCAGTTCTTGAGCGTATACATTTTTTAGCGCATTCTGGAATGATTCCTCGATGAAGTCATTGTGTTGCTCACATAAAAACGAAGGAATTGGCCTGTTGCAGATTTATGCGCATCAACGGAAAGTCAAGGAATCGCGGTCGACCGAAAAAAAATCAATGTCACTCGTGATACATTCTCACAACCTTCCGGGAACGTACATCTGCCAGGGCTAAAAAACTCCAGCAAAATATTAAATTTCCATCCAAAAAAGCTTCAGGATATCGACTCTATTTCGCTAAACAGCAAGTCCAAAGCAATTTGAAGCAGTACATTTAAAAGTGAGGGCTATATAGCCTCTGGACGATCAGAATTGCAGAATAACTTGATGGAACTGTCAATAGACTTTGAAAGGAGCAGCGTTCCTTTGTAATGTGTCCCCATATACGATCATATTCCTCAGATCTTTAGAGAAATTATCCCCAATATTTCAAGAATGCACATTGACTTTTGTCACTATTTCACATTTTAAGGTCAAAAATCAAACGTTTCTGAAATTTCCCCATATCCGTTAACTTGGTTCAGATTACGACCAGATCAAACCAATCACTCGATAATCAACTTTGCGACTGAGGAAGTCGATTTGTTAATGACGATTGTTCATTTTCTTAGACAAATGCTAGATTTGAATATTGTATTGGAGAGCTTGTAGATACTACTCGTTTCCGTTTCAAAAAATTGACGACCGGACCATTTGAATCAGGTGAAAGAAAAATGACAGGAAGAATTACGCAGGCATAGCTATATTTTCCCTTGATTTTATTCCAGTGTCTATTCATAAAAACCGTGTTAAAAGTCACGATTCGAAAAAATCCTAACGAAGAAAAGTGACACTGAATTACTCACTTTGACGATGGAGAAACATAAGCTGTCGCTGTCGCATTATGCGAACTCATTTGAAGACAATATAATCTTCCACGATTTTATATCCTACCTATTCTTATGACAATGGAACGTTGTACCCTACAGTAGAATCCAGACTTTTTTTATAAATCAAGCTCCTCTTATAATGATCTCTTGTATCAACTTACTAGGGGAGTTCGGAAAGCCCGGGTCACCAAATCTGACCAAACTTTTTTCATAGTTTCGTACTACCTAAAATATAAAGAATCCAGAGTAACTCCGTCAAATGAGCCTTCTGTTCAGAGCTACAAGCAAAAACGTCAGCATTGCCAGTATCTATATGAGTATTATCACAATAACTCACACTTTTTGTGTCCAAAAGTTCAGAATTGGAATATTGGGTCTGCGCGTGTCTGAGTCGACTTTTTTCATTCCGTTTCGCATGATGAGCGATGATATGCGATGAAACGCATGTATAAATGGTTTTGGAATGAGTTAAGGGTAAGTAGTACATGGAAGTGACATTTATATGTTTTTTTTTTATGTTTTGTTGTCTAGCGAGGAATCGTGACGCAATGAGACCCAATGACCTTGAAATTCTTGTTTAGATAATTGACTCGAGTCACAAATACATGTTTCGGAGCACAGTTTCGGAGCGTTGGAATGTGATTCTTGGTCATGTTTCCTTGGAATTTCGTCTGTAATAAAGTGACATAGAGTGAATTTAGGATGCGCTGTCAACATTTTGGAACAATTCATCATTTTCAGTGAAAATCCCATTACAAGAATGAGGCGTATGGCTTGGAGATTAAACTACGAGTTCTGGACATGAAACCTATGAAGAATGATTGGTTCAATATTTTGCTTCGAGGAGAGAATTTGAGCATACCCTTAGCAACTCTGACTTTGACGCTAGCACTAAGAGTATGCGTGGAACTCCAATTATTATGCAGTACATGGACCTTCCATTTTGACCCTCAATCTTCGGAAATAAAAAAGAGGAGTGAACGGATCGATCCGGAAATTCATTATATTTCAACAGAATACGCGTAGAAAATTTTGAACGGAGTGATTTGAAGCTTGCTCATCGAAATGAAAGGTCATAACACATTCTGGGTAAGTTAAAGTGTTTCATACGGAGATTTGTAGATATTATTTTGAACATGATGATAGCAATACACATTATCTCTGTGAATTTGAGCCTTTGCTTGAGAGTTTGAGGATGATTAATTCACTAGCATCTTTTGGATGAGGCTTATAACTCAATGTGAGGATCCTGTTTCAAGTAACATTTTTTGAGGTCCACATTAGATGAAGTCATCAACTATCTGACCAGGATTAGTATGTTCTTAGTATTTGGAGTCCAGCGTCTATGACCATGCATGATCATACATGGACACTTATCAGTATATTTGCAGGTTTGATATATTTCTCCTGAAGCTCTAGAGGCCTATTCAAGTAAACTGAAAAATAAATATATTTTTTTGTCCCAAACAGTATGTAAACTTTTCATAAGTTTAATAGCTCCAACAGATCCTGGCCCCCACCTCCTCCCCCTTGTCAGTGCGAAATATACTATTCACTCCCGTGTATCAAACTATACTTCTTGATAAGCTGTGAATAAAAATAAGCAAACTGTGTGCGAGGTGCATTTTCACGCACAGTTAACAAAAGGACTGTCTTCGTAATTGTCACCAACCGCGATTATTGAGCCATTAATTCAAATACTTTCTTCATTCAATTTGAGTATCTGATATTGACCTTGATTGCTATTCATCAGGAGATCCAAAGAGTGTACTAAAGAAAAAAATGTGGAGCCTATCTTTCTCGCTGCTGGACAAATTTCTTGATATTGTTCTTGATATACTTTCCAATGGGTAAATTCTTGAGCACGTATTTCAATGATTTTTTGTTTGATTACTCTACTAAAATTTATTGGATCGTATAATGTATAGGAAGCGGCAGAGCCTTACTGACCCAAGAATGCATATTTCTCCCAACAAAGTAATTTCAAGGGTTCTCTGATTTTGTTCTTGGAAATTCTCTATGTTTCCCATCTCTAATCTTATCACCATTATTCCAAAATTTTTCTACACGGATACAAATAAGAAATTTCTTTTTGGAGAATTCTTTTTGTATGGAAATCTACTTCTTCGAAACAAAACCAGAACCGTGCTCTGAAATTTAAATTGCGATTTGACATCCGGGAAGCATTATCACTGTATACAAGCCTTATCAACGCCGGATGCTTGTCGGGATCAGCAAACCATTTTACACTTGACTTGAAACAAATTTAGTAGCCACTGAGCAAGCTCTTAAACCCTAAAATCACTCAAATATTCCTCTTAACAATTTTTATGTCTTACCGTTTTCCAAACCACAAATTGTGAGTGTGTCAAGAGCTAAATGACATATTGTTCTTTCTGTAAAAGAAAATTTTGATCGCCCGTACGGTACATAACAAATTCACTCATGTTGAGATGCACATGACTCATTCATAGAAGACAAAGGATAGATACAAAACTACATTTAGACTGGAAATATCATAATATATCAACTATCCAAAAGAGGAAGTCTTATGCATGCAGCAGTAGTAGATGGACCGCGACCTCAATTAGGTAAATACATGTTAGAAATCTTGTCCAATTTAAGAAATACACATCCGAAACCATGACTACTCTCGCCAATTCTAGACTATGCCGGATTGAAATTATAACTATTGTCGAGAGTAATCTTCTTCCAAGGTTGATGTGGTTTTCGCTCGTTTTTTTTTTTTTTTTTCAAGTTCACTTTGTGCGTCTTTTTTCCCATTCGCTGTTTGCATAGAGAATATTTTATAAAGACTGGAGTGAAATTTTCCTTGATATACAGGGTACTGAGGAACAGTAGTTTTTATTTCTTAAAGGATTTAGTGGAATGGTATGATTCTCTTTCGTGAATCTAAAGATGATAGATTTATTAAAAATGCGTCACATGAGCAGTTTATTTTTCGTACCAGTGTTCTCGTGAAAGGAACTATCTCATTTTATGACATTTGAGGCTGTGGAATTACTGCGACAGTGTGATGGATCCGATTGTATTCTTGAATTTACCTTATCTTTTTGAGGGATAATTGGCTTAGGTATTTATCCATTCGTTAGGAAATATCAGTGAATTTTGTACTATGACTTGGAAAATGTTGCAAGTTTCAAGTTAGACTATTGCTCAAACGGAACGAGTGTACATAAAAATTGCAAAATATTTCAAAATATTCGATACAATATAAGTATTGCACAATCTGGAACACAAAAGTACCTATTCGTATGAATGAAGAGCGTTAAACTGATATCTAGACAGAACAATACGGATATCGTGTAACAAAGTCAGGCAAAGATTCATTCATCACCGTTTGAGTAATCGTCATAAGATTCCATTGATAATGTGTGTAAGAATCGATATAGTAATTACAGTAATTACCAACGAGTCCGAGACGAGCTACGCGTACATTATCCATCTTCTTTAAAAAACGTGTCGCTCAAACATTCACTATGGTAATTCAAATTCGAATCTATGTGAATACATTTCAATTAATTTCTTATGCAATTTTACAAATTAGTTAGAAGATGTGGATGCAAGATAATGCTCTTCAAATGTAGCAGTCAATTCGAATCTTGTTGAATTTTAGCGGGTTCTCAATTTTCTTTTTATAGTTGGAGATTTTTGTTCGAATTAATTTTTTTCGTCTACGAGAACAATTAGTCCAAAGACTGATCCATATCAAGTCGTCCATACTTTTTATAGTAAAAATGATTAATGAGGAAAAGCCTTCGGAAAAAAAGTGAAGTGATGGTGCACAATTTCAAACTTTAGAGTCACACTTTTCTGGGTCATATTTTGAAAATCTATGAGAGGAAATCATTTCAATCGACTCACAGAATTCGAGTCCGATTGTTTTTTCTAAGTAAGAAATGCGAATCACCCTCTTGACTCTGTATAATCTGAGCCAACTTATCGAATTGTTTGAAACCATTCAACTATCGAAAAAGTCAGTTATAATCCTCCAGTATATGTCTACATTGAACGATTTCATATACTCAGACTGCGTTTGAGGTAGATTTGCAAATTAGAGCTACAGCAAAGTTTCTCATTAACATAGATTGAACTAATTGTGCCTAAATTTTCAATCATCAGCTGAGGAATGTTCAATTATCGCCAATAGCATAGAACTAATCTAAACGAGTCCGAGAGCTCTTGAAGAGTCGATAATTTATGATGTTCCGTCGAGGGGGCTGAAATACGACCGTGGGCCGAAGCAATTCTCAATATTTCGTTATAGATTCAAGAATTTTACCCAATGAGTGATATTGAGGTCATATCTACTGCTGTCACTTGAATCTCAGTTATAGGGGCTATCATTTTTTCTCGAAACAATGATGAATGCCAAAAATTTTCTGATTCTGTCGTTTTAATATTTACAAATTCCTTGGATGATAAGTATTTTACGCTCTTCCTCTGGAAAAAATATCACCATTGACAAAATTGGATTCTATAGGATGTGATAAGTAACATGTACAATAATTCAAAAAAAATGATTTTTGATAATTCAGGAATTAGTTTTCGCAAATTCAAGAGAATGATTTTTGTGACTGACGATGGCAGATTTATTAAACTCAACGACCTCATTTATCACTACTCCATGCTTATACAAAAATCAGGCCAGCACACAGCTACAGTGATAATTTCTGGCAACAGGAGGTTTAAAAATTGTGCAAGTTCAAAAAGCGTATACAATGATAACTACTCGCCGCCCCAAAGATCAACGCCACATAAACAGCAATACCTATCTATCAAATAGCTTTATCATGTGCAGAATGCAATTCACTTAATTATTCATACATAATATGTATAATAATGCACATAACCCGTTCAGGAGGAAAAAAAATCTACTCCATGCAAATCGATGTATAGGTTGCACATATTACATTCTAAATGATCTGTTAGCTCTTGAACTCAACCACACATTCATAAAATACAAGTCATACATTCATTACATGAATATATGCTAAAAGAGAAGATCGTATACATATAGACATTATACTCTGAAGAAAACAAAGCCATGCGCCTGGCTGTCGTCCCAAGAGCTAAGCGCGGAATCAGCTATATAATATCGCTAGCTGCACGTTTCCTGAGATACTCACTCAGTTATTCGCGTGCGAGCTCTTGGACGAGAGCCACGATATATAAAGTTCGACGACGTCTGCTTGGCTTCTATATTTTGCTTGTCGAAAATTTCATCTCGGAATTGTGAACTGTTTGCTGGTGTTTTCTGGGCCATGGATCATGGTTGATTAAATTTTTTAAGGAATGATTCGTGAGGAAATTTGTGAGGTTTCAAAATTTTCTTCCATGTAGTGAAAAAGTATAAAAGGTGTTCTGCTGAGGTGCAAGTGAGACCTGATGGACTGTAGCATGTTTGCCGGTTACTGTACTTTTGGATAGATAACTCTGGGGTACAAGGTAATAATAATGTAAATAATGGATTACAAAAATTCTTTTCACTCATTCGATTTTGATACGAATCTTTCGGTATTCTATTTTCCTTTTCGCTTTTGATTTTGTTGTGAGAAAGATGTCACTTTCTGTTCATTCATTTCGAATGAAATCATCGTATACCATGGCACTTGTATCATGACACTGGGAGAAATTCTCAAAAAAATGATTAAGAAATTAGAAATGGGTTGTGCAAAAGATCCATGGACGCCCACAATTGAAAATTCCCAAAAATATCCGAAAATCGATGATCCAGCATATTTTTTAATTCTACCGAGTGATTCAGTGACTCCCGGTGTATGGTGTTCACGGATTAGGCCAGTACGTAAATTTGGTCCGGTTATCACAAAATTTCTATTCCCAATTTGTAATAGCACTCCTGTCGCTTTAATTGAGCTTTTTTCTATGAAAATAGTTTCAAAATCCGGCAAATTTTGGCACCCGTATCACACAATCAAAACATCTTCGGTCTCACCGGAGATGTTTTGATTGTGTGATACGGATTTTTGTTGACCATTTGGACATATCGCATTCCTATTTGAAATAACGTGTCCAGCTCAATTTGTCAAACAATTCGCTAAGTCTGGGTTATCTGGAAACCGGACAAGGATACGAAGAGAGAATGTTCAAATGAAGAAGATCGAAAATGAAGATGACGACAATGATGTCTGTTTATTACTGAGATATTCAATAATCAATAAAGTTGCGATAACTTTTATCTACGGTGTTTTGCTCAATCAATTTCTCTCATGTTTAAAGTCTTGTATCTAGTTTTCCAGTTTCTTTCTTCATGATTTTGATTCACGATTCTCGTCTCCTATGAAGGTTGAATCAATGTTGTCATATGAGTAGTTCCGTTGAAACTTCAACATTTGGAGGTCGACAATGTGCCAACCCCAAAACCCTCTTCGGAAGGTTCTGACATGTATTTTTCGACTGTTTCAAACATATAATGTATTATTCAACTCGCGCACGGATTTAAAAATTTCCAGCCATCGATACCACAAGGATAACACATATAACACGGTAGTGCAGGCGCACGGAACCTGACATTTTGAGCGGCACACGGAACCTGACAATTGACACTAAAATTGATCTCACGGCCAAACGGTTCAAGCTAACAGTCTTGAGGATTGAAGGAGGTTTATTTGGCCACCAAATACTTCATAAGAAATCGACTAGGACCTCCGTAATCTCGTCTTTAAGGATCGCAGTAGTACCACACAGAACTGACCAAAAAAGTTAGCAAAACCAGATTTTCGCTGGAAAGAGCTCCGCAAAGTATAAAAATCAATTTTTTTTTTAAATTCTGAGGCATGGAGCAGTTTCACCGGATGATCTACTTTAAGAATATATTGGTGCGAAAAGGTCTGAAATGAGGCAAATACACTTTTGTCGAGGGAAACTGAGGGGATGAAATTTCAAGTAAAACTGCGCCACAAAATATATGTGATCCGCGCACATGCAAAAAGTGGTCTTTGAGCTCTTATAGCAATAGAATTTGGTGCTTAATACTATGATATTTGATGTATGTGCCCGCCCGAATCTTAAACGAGCCTCTCACTGCGGCGCTTCACGCTCACAAATGTCGAAAGAATGAAAAACCACAGCGCACGGAACTGACATTTTGACCCCTTTTCCGATGATAATTTTTTGAGCTGTGGGTGGCCCTGGATCGCCAAACTAATGATTGCGCCAGAAAAAAAAAACACCAAAAAATACGTCCAAAATGACCTGTACGAATTTTTTCCCAAGCGTTTTAAGGTTCGTACAAGCAGGCACACATTATTGCAAAGTTTCCATAGAACTACTCATATACTTTCTGGCCGTAAAATCCATGGAATTTTTTCTGAACTTTCAGATGAAATTTTGTCAATCTCAGTGCTTTGTCCCTCGTCTTATCTATGATATAATTGGACGCTTATTTTAATAGGATGAAAAAACGGCTGTTTAACGAGTCAATTAGTTTCATTCAATTCGATGACGTTTCGAAGACTGATTAGCCTCCTTCTGTAGTCATGAATTAAACATGTTTCTTTTTCATGACTACAGTCTGAAAGATGACTGTTTGAATAACTTTTATGATATCTAGCAGACCTGAAGAAGGAGGCAAATCAGTCTTCGAAAGGTCGTTGAATCAAATGAAACTAATTGACTCGTTAAACAGCTGTTTTTTCATCCTATTGATCTACAAAACGTGAGATAGAAGCAAAATGGATAATGAACGCTTATTTTATTGAAATTTTCATTCTTCAACTGGTATTCCCAGCGGGCAAGGTTATTATTGGGGACTTCCACAGGAGTTTCATGGGAAATACAACATAGCTTTTGGGTAGTTTCCCGGAAATCGTCAAATTTCCAGCTTCGTTAGATCCCGTACAAGCTTTTCGAAAAGCTTCCAAACACTTCCGGATAATTCTGGCAGTACTCTCGAGGAACTTTATTGAAGCTCCCGAATAGCTTCTGCTAAAGCTCCCATAGATGGCTCCCGCATAGCTCTACCAGATCTGATTGTCATTGTGCACATGTATTTTATGTGGTTTTTTGGCTATTTCAACCAGCATCCATGAAGAGCGATCAGAAAGAGGTTCGAAAATCCTGAATAATTCATTTATTTGCAAACGCAAATCCAACTATATAGACCCTGCAGTATGAGGGTTAAAGGTAAGGTAAGTGTACCCAACTAGCCCCCATTAAGCCATTTTCTTAATAACTCAGGCCCATCTCAATATTTTCCAACGTGGCTTAATTCATTTTGAAGCTTGTCTCAATTGTCTCAAGACCTTCAAAATGAGCTAAGATACATCTGATCTGGATGAACTGGAGCCGAGCTGTTTGAATTCTCCCAAGAGGTGATTTTTGAGAGTTCACAAAAGTGTGTACCCAATATGCCCCCATCATTTAAAACGATGTAAATCGGCGATGAAGTGCATAAAATCGCTTTGATCCGTTTTGATCACCGTGCAGCGACATTTGTAGCTTTTAGCTGGCCCAATACACTGTCTCCGACTTATTTTGATGCGGCAAACATGTTCTGAGTGGTAAAAGAAGTCATACTGCACGCATTACCGAGATCACCGTATGGGGGCATGTTGGGTACACGCCGATGTCGGCCTTCTTGTTTCTCAGATCATCTCAGTGTTTGGTACACAATTTCGCTCCAAATTATAGTTTTGCAATTCTGAAGAGCGGATTTTGATGGTCTTGAGACAAGGCATCGAACGCGTTAAGGTATGCCAAGATTGGTCGAATGGAAATAAATTGGTACCGGTTTCAGTGAACGCAATTTCCTCGGTGATTTCTTAGCCTTTCAAACACGAAAAATGGAAAAATCACTTTAAATTTTTTGGAGAACGCTGAAATGATCCGGGGTCCATGAAAACTACTTACTTTCTTATATTCTAACATAACAAACGTAAAAAAATATGCGGGAAGGTCAACGAGTGCCCATTTCTGAGATCGGCATACATGGGGGCAATTTGGGTACAGAGGCAAGTTGGGTACACTTATCTTACTTGAGCTATGGATTATACTTTGGTGCTAATTTTTTCATCAGAAATATGGCATATCGATCGGTTGCTTTCATACGATCACGAAAGCGGATAATCGTAGCTACACACCGAACTTCTATGAATTATACGTGAATGCGATTAGAATTAACTAAGTTTGAATACACAACTGTCTTGGAATGGTACACGGGCATAAAAATGTTTAAACTCGACATTGAGAGGCAGATTTGTGAGAATCTCGGGGCTTTGTCGCGCAGAACTTTGCTAGACAATCATAATTTTTGAGAATCACAGATTCAAATCCAGAAGATGTTTGCTTGTAGGCAACCTGCACCTATCAATTTCGCATCACAATTTATCTTCAAATCAGCTTGGATGAGTTTGCTCGTAGCTGCCCTGAAAATCATCGAAATTTTTTAACACGAGAAGCACCATCATGCAGCATCGACTCTCGATCGCTCTCTTTTCGCGCAACTTGTGCTGCACCCCATCTTCCTTGACAGACCCCGATCCAAGCCTGCGGAAGAAAAATTGACCCACAAAGAATCAGAGAGTTCGAGGAAGTGATAAATCTTTTACCAGGCTTAATCTACTGCTAGGCTTAATTTTGTGCAAACGCTTCAACAAATTTTGGAGGTTATACCTTAGTAAAAACGACGATAATCAACCCGTAATGACCATGATTGGGATAAATTACCCATCTGAGATTGTGGAGGTGCAGAATCCAAACCGAGCTCTTGCTTGCAAATGATGACGTTTCAGCTTTCCTAAAAGTTTTTTTTCTGATTCTAACTCGCGGAAATTCTCGAGTCGAGGTCATAGTTGAAACGCTGAGCTCTCAAACTGGCCTTTGAAAAATATAAATATCAAGCAGACTAAGATTTCTTCAATATCATCAGCTGTCATGTACCTTGGCTGATAAAAGCAAATAAAAGTCAGAGGTCGAAGACGACTGAAGCTAGACGCGCGTGAGGAAAATACATTAATTATGTATAGCATCAGAGGTTATGAGAAATGCATGTGCTATCGAGCCAACTCCTGCCCTTCGAGTTTTCTCAGATATGATATGGAATTAAATTCACGCTTAATGTGATGAGACACTCGAGGCAGATGCTTCACATCATTTGCCACCACATAAGGAACTAGTGCTCGTTTAGAAATTGTTTATCTCCCCGTCAAAATTGTTTAGGCGCTGAGGTTTATTTACGCAATATCCATGGCTCTCATCAACTCGCGGAAAGAATTTCGACGTGTTCGAAACCATTATTGGAGCTTTCGCGGAGCTAATCGAAAGTCAGCGCCACAGCGGAACTTTCGTAAAGCTATTGGGAAACAAGCAGAGAATTCTCGAGGATTATTGCTGAAGGCGCCCTAAGTGTTGATGGTTACCTTTGCGGACTCAATCTAAGCTGGAAATTTGACGGTTTTCTGGAAATTCCTCGGGAACTCTTACACGAGCTTTGCAAAAGTTTTTTTGGGTACTTCTCGACAATCCTCACGTGTTGTCTTCTGGGATATTTCTCATACGCGCATTTTGGATACAGTACCCTGCAGAAAAAATGGAACGAGGATACCTTCACTAGAACAGCAACTATTCCGACGCGTTTGGGTCTACAAAAATTTTCCAAAAAGAACTTGAAAGATGGGAAAAAAATCCATCAAATCATGTGTTCCAAAGATGTTCTTGATCGAAATTTTATGCCTTTAATTGACTCTCAAAATTGGGAAAATTCTCATTTCAATCACCCACCCTCCATTTTTATGCAAATCATGCTAGCGTAAAAATTCTTGCGGGATTTTGTAGTTAATTTTAAGATCTTCAAAATCTTTTTTTGAACGTTGTTCTACGATTTTTCACACCCGAGTTACAAGCGATCTCGTAGAAAGAATTTTGTACGGGTTGAGGGTATTGAAAGTATGGAGACATGGGTTTTTCTCAATTGAGGTAGGCGAAAGTACTTTTGACCAATCTTTGGTATGAACCCGACGATCATTTCATGAGATTCTGAAGATTTCACGTCAAAATCGTAGATTATGACCTTTTCCGTATTTTCGTTACCCTTAACCCGTACAAAATTCTTTCTACGCGATCGCTCGTAACTCGGGTGTAAAAAATCGTAGAACAACGTTCAAAAAAAGATTTAGAAGGTCTTGGAAAAAACTCGAAAATCCCGCAAGAATTTTTACGCCAGCATGACTTGCATAAAAAAATTTTGGGTGTTTGATAGGAATGAGAATTTTTCCAATCTTGAGTGTCAATTAAAGGCATGGAATTTCGATCAAAAAAATTTTTGAAATACATAATTTGATAGGTTTTTTCCTCATCTTCCAAGTGCTTTTTGGAAAATTGTTGTAGACCCAAACGCGTCGGAACGATGGCTGTTTTAGTGAAGGTATCCGCGTTCCATTTTTTCTGCAGGGTACTGTATATCTCATGGTGGGAGGAAGTCATTTTTTCCCAAACATTTTTTCCATGGGAAAAAATTTCCCGGCTATTCTTTCTTTCCGAGGCAAAATTTTCCGCCTATTATTTTTTTTTCCCCGGGACAAAATCCCCCGAGTATTCTTTCTTCCCCGACGAGTCGCTTCAATTATCATTTTTTCCCGGACAAATTTTCAACAAATCCTCGAATACCTCTCTGAAAATGTTACGGTTCGAATATCTTGACTACAGTCAACAAAAGCCCCTTTATTATTGTAACTTCTAACCTTAGTACAAATTCAAAATTGTCCGTGTAAGGTTCTCGTTCATTATGAAATGAATTTCTATAATATGGTTGAAGTGATGGGGTACCTGAAAAATATTGGTCATAGTTTGCATTTCTCAAGCAAAATTGTGAGTAAGAAACTGCTCAATTTCAAAAATTTAGTCGCACTTTAACTCACAGAACTTGAACCAAAATAAACATAGAACAAACTATAATCAAATAAAGGAAGCAAAAACTGAATTCAGATAAACAGAGAGCCACTTGAATATCCCCTTATCTTTCCAGCGTCTTCGAGAAATTGGGAAAACTGGCACATCAGGGAGTTACGGTTGCGGGGAAAATACCCTGGGCAATTTTGGCTTCGGAGGATTTTGAAATGGGGAGTTTTTGCTTTGGGGAATTTTTTATCCGGGGAAAAATGACTCGGGGAATTCTGGCTGGGGAAAAATGACCCCAATCTTATTCATATGAAATTACGAATTATGATCATTCGAAATTGATAGATTTTGGGTTAAGAAATGATTGAGGCCAGAAATCAAGATGACTCCGAACTTTCATGCACTCGAGCGTCGAATGAAGAGATTAAGTGAATGATTTAAGCTAAATGACAGAGATATTTTGTATACGTTTCCGCTGGGTTTGAAAATCATCAGCACAGAAAATCGTGACTGGTGATATTCTACTGATTCCTCAATAGTTTATCTTCTCGTAAAATGATAGCATAATATAGGGGCGTACAAGAACTCCTCACATTCATGTAAAATTTTAGAAAAGTGTGTCAGAATTTTTTGATTACGAAATAGAAAAAAAGATTCATTCAGATACGATGAGGATGAATGTGAGGAGTTCTTGTACGCCCCTATATTATGCTATCATTCTACGGGAACCTAAGCTATTGAGAAATGAGTGAAATATCAGTCACGATTTTCTGAGCTGATGCTTTTTACACCCAGCGAAAACGTATGAAAAATATCTCTGTCTTTTGAGCTATATCATACACATATTCTCTTAATTTGACATTCGAGTGTAAGACAGTTCCGAGTTATCTTGATTTCTGGCCTCAATCATTTCTTAATCCAAAATCTATCAATTTCGAATTAGCATGATTCGTAATTTTATATGAATAATATCCTTGGACAATCGACGGCTACCAATTTTTTTTCAGTTATTTCGAAATTTGGTCGATGTCGACCACTCATAATTTACAATGTACAGTTGTACACAGAATAACAGTATCATCCACGTATGGAATAATTTTTGAGCCCTTGACTCGATAAATCATAAGTTAGAGGTTGTAATATTGTGTCTTGTGACACTGTAGTCTCCTAATATTCTACCCCGTGATGATCCATTTTCAATCAAATATCATTCGTTTTGTCACATCGTTCTCGAATTGTCAAGTAACTTGTGATCGAGCTTGTGATTAAATCTTGTTGTTCTACTCTGATTCCGTGATATTCAATTTTATTGAATAATATCAAATGGTGGATTGTATTGACAATTTTCTCTCAATCTAGAATAATTGCAGCGAGAGGTTCACTCCTTCCAAGATTTTTTTTGTATGAGATCAGCCACGAACTGCTATGACGTATTTAGCGACAGTATTTTTTCTAAAATCCAAATGATGAGTCTGAGAGGATTAGGCACTCCTCACAGAATAAAATGACTTTATCGCACAATATTCCTCCTAAGATTTTAGCGGAATTTGATCTCAACAGAATTATTCAAAATTAATCGTATTTCGTTCCCGGATATGGAGACTGTCATTATTTCAGCAATTTTGAAGTATTCTAGCCTTTTCACATCGAGTATCGTACCTCTAGAGAATAAGGGGGGCCGTTCCCCCACGGTTGCAATTTTGTTCATTCAGGTGGAACTGAACAATCCTGACAATTTCCTTTTCGGAATCACAAATTCCAGATGCGTTTCAGTAATCCAAAACCACTGAAAAGAACACCTACAAAACACTACCTCGAATCACCATCGTGTACAATTTCTCGAAACAGATACACAATATGAGATATAAGTTATTTATATAAGATATCCATCAGAAAAGAGATAATCATGAACTGATTTTACAGAGCACTCATGTGAAATGTAATCACTTTTCGGCTTACAGGTGACCAACAGTTATGCACCAGTCACCATTAGAATGTTGCTTATTGCTACTAGTCTTTCTCGGAGCTCTGAGTATCTCAGACGGCTTTCTCAGGACATACGATTGCCTAAGAGGTAGCCGCTGTGAAAGAAGCTCAAGCCCAATAATTGAGAGGCGACCCCGTCGACAATTGGGCTCGACACAACATTTGAGCTTGCAAGCTTGCAGATTAGCATGTTCACCAAGTGCAGGATTATGGCCAATTCCTACAGGACCTATAAGTACGTCTAGCAATGTAAGTGTATTGCGCTACTCAATCTATCAGTTAAACAATGAAGTCTCTCGATTCTTCGATGAAATTTTGGAACCTCATAATTTTTGTGGCTTATCACTTTGATGGAGGAATGGAAATCATTGGAGGCTGTGAAAATTTTGAATAGGAATCAGCTTTCCACCTTTATGGATGTTCTACATTTACAAAATATGCATCAAAGCTCAAATCTCGTTAATTTTTTGGGCTAATACCGCCGAGTGATCAATCTACGCTGTAAAAAATTACAAAGAAAATTACAGCAAGATGAATGAAGTTTTCTTGAATCATCTGGCTCTAGCATTATCCAATCTCTTCGTATTTGGATTTTCCAACCAGTTGTTATAAATTTCAATCAATTAGTGAAGAGAGTTGGTAAGGAACCGACGCAATTTTTACAGATACTTGGTGGACTGTTTTTGTAAGTGAAACAGAAACATGCAATCACATAACCAACTGTGAAAAAGTGAAGAAAATTGACCACCAGAAATTGAATGAAAACCTCACTGCATTTCGCATACCATGATGATTTGTCCTGGAAAAAACGCATTATAAGTCATTGAATGAATTTTTCTTAATTACAGTATCTCGTGATAGACCCAAAGAGCTTTCAATTCCTATACGTCAACGATCTAGACGATGATGCGAAAACATTTATGTCAGAAGCTACTGAAAGATTCATGGGGAGCATTTATGCCACATGTGGGCCTAATTGTCAGCCATCGAATATCAATGTAGCTGTTCATTTGAAAATCGAAAATTCAAATTTGGAACTTGATTGGAAGACCAATGAAGGATACGATTTAGGAGTTTCAAGTTCAGGTATTTGGAAATTATTATCATATCATATGTAACGATAGTGCATTTGTATGTGCATATGTGCATCGTTGCTATTGATTTTGTTGCGCTATAGTGCGATGAACCTCAAAAAGCGCATTGCCTGTATTGGAAGTTGCCAAACTTGCACATTTTTGATCGGTTGCGACATCGCAGACCGTGGGAATACAAGCCACGACCCGCTCGACACTGTATCTCATTTATATTTTTTATATTTTCGTTTATATTGAATTATTTCATGTACACTGAGTTGATTTTTTCCGAATTGAATAGAAAAAAAACCAGGTCGTCACGTTTTCGTCGCTCCCCTGCCGACCACCCACGTGATACATACTACTCATCTGATGAGACGGATTGACTTTTTAATCTGACTAATTTTGAGAAACTGACTAGTGTACATTGTGTTAATAACATCTGTGTAGAGATTTTATTTCGATCATTCTCAATATTAGAGGTGATGTATGAGTCATTTTCAACCCGACAAATGAAATTCACACGAACATGGAATCATCATCTCAATGAGAACTATACAGCAAGGGTAATGCATTTTTTCTTTTTGACACTCACTGAAGCTAACATCCGCCCGACTTCCACCTTTATATCAAATATTCGACCATTTACGGACGGCTCGTGTTCTCTGAAACTGATCTTACGGGGATATTGATCAAAAAGTGATTCCTTCCCTTACTTTAGGACTACCGTTGGGAATTGCGAGCAATAATGAACAAGTGCCCCTCGTTCTTGTATTTTGATGTCGATGTCCGATCATGACCTCGGCTTGAAAATTATTTTCGAAGCGAGTTGAAGGTAACCTCAACCTTTTAAATGGTTACAGGTACATGCAACCTCGAATTTTGAGACGGCATGAAAAATCATGAAACTTTTGTGTGATACATCTTTTGATCCGATCTAATCCTAGTGAAGTGCCTTGCAAGGTTACTGTTAGTAGACGGTAATCTTTGTGTAAACTCCAAGAGTGAGCGACATATCGGAGAGTGCTTCATATCAAAATCGTTTGTAATCGAAGCAAACATGAGGTGGTGACCTTGAAACTGATCTCTTGAGATAAATTTGAGATCACTTTCTCATTTTTTCAACGAATTCAAAAAATTTTCATCTGAAAACATTGACCGACGTGCAATTTCCTCTCGACGTCCAGGTAATTTGGACGATCTCCAAATTACCTGGGACTTCATCTCCAGGTTTGAAACCAAGATCACCATCGAAAATTCCTTCACAGAATAAGTGGTCAGAAGTTTCGGGAATTTTCGCAAATTTGAAACATCTCTGAAATATCAGATGGGGGAGGGGGGCTTCTCTTATTTTTTAGACACCCCGTATTCACTGTCACCATAAAAATTTCTGCATCAAGAGTAACTGCACAACTTATTGCAACCAAGAAAAATTTCAGATGTTTCGATTAATCTCGTCGATGTGGATGTCTATATGTTGAGTTGGTGAAAAGATTTTATCAATATTCTCTTACTTTACAGGCTCTGCAATATCAGTACTAGTGAGCGCGCAAACGGTTTTTGGAGCTCTCCATGGGCTGGAAACTTTGTCACAGTTGGTAGCTCGAGTTCCAGTGATAGCCAACAATGAAACTGTGAGTGAATACGAGCGTCAGCATAAGAGGCAGCATCAACTAGTTATGTTGGACGAGGTGAGCGTGCGAGACAAGCCAGTCTTTGCTCACCGGGGTTTGCTCATCGATACTGGTCGTAATTTTTTACCAGTTAGAGATATTCTACGCACCATTGATGCGCTAGCTTCCGTCAAGATGAATGTGCTCCATTGGCATGCTACTGATACCCAGAGTTTTCCTCTCGAGATTCGCTCTGTACCTCAGATGGCTTTGTAAGTTTCAACTCCACTTCAATTTGACTTATGAATTTGAAATGAAATTAAGAATTTTGGTAGTGATTACTTGGACCCAGGACTGTGCGGGATATTTTTCTCTTCGTCATACATCCAATTCTATGAAATATTATACTCGATTTTTTGTAACCTCTCATAGACGAGATACCAAGTAATCTGTTCTGGGGGTACTTCTCAGCGAAGAGTATAATACGATCCCTATGTTTTTGAGTGTCGAATATGATTTTTTACGCATTAAATCAAATCATGGTTCCCAGAAAGAACATGTAAATTTCAATTTTTACCGCAGGTATGGCGCCTACGGACCAGACAAAATTTATACCGTTGAAGACATGCAAGCCGTTACAAAATATGCAAAAGCACGAGGCATCAGAGTCATCTTGGAGATTGATTCGCCCTCTCACGCTGGAGCTGGATGGGATTGGGGAGAATCCGTAGGTCTTGGTAACTTGTCAGTTTGTGTGAATCAACAGCCTTGGCGCAGTTACTGCATTCAGCCCCCATGTGGCCAATTGAACCCGATAAATCCAAATACTTTTGTCGTATTTCGGAGTATGTATGAAGATCTCTTAAAAACTTTTGGAAGGAATCAGCTAATGCATCTTGGTGGTGACGAGGTAAGTTGTGATATCATCTTATGAAAATCAGCACAGCAGGCTCTTCCTCGAAATTTCCCTATATTGACTGACACAATGAGATGAGATAAATTGCTGGGCCTACTAGGCAATCGCTGATGATCATAGTTTTGAAAAATAATAATTGATGTTTACTGGCTCTTTCTTTGTAGATAGTGAGTTTCTGAGCCTGAATTGTTTGATGACACGTTGCCTTAGAATTTTTCATAAGTGATTTTGGTAGATTTTTTCGTCCTTGATGGTTAATATACAAGTTGAACATTTGGTCTCGTCGATCTTGAAGGACGGTCCGTCCTTCAAGATCGACGAGACCAAATGTTCAACTTGTATATTAGAATTTTTCAGATATTCTCACTAAGGACTGAAAATTTTTCTTCAAGATTTACGTTTGGAAATTGAATCCGAGACTAAGATTTATACTCTCTCCGATTACAATTTTACTCTTAATCACGCTTCCCAAGTTCGATTCTGAGCGATAAATGGAATTATACTCATCTCCTAATCTAATTACAGCTCTTCATAAACTGCTGGAATTCAACTGACGAAGTAGTAGCCGGTATGTCAGCACAAGGACTTGGGCGAAATTTTGAAGATTTCCTGAGAATTTGGTCTGATCTCCATAATCAGCAGATCAAAATACTTGACGAGGAGAGTAATGATCATAAAAACAGTAAAGTTATTCTTTGGAGCTCACATCTTACAACTCCTGAATGGATACAAACTTACCTTAATAAAAGCCGATTCATCATCCAGACGTGGGTTGAGGCTAACAAGACTTTGAATAAGGAATTACTGGATCTTGGATACCAATTAATTATATCAACCAAAGATGCCTGGTATCTCGACCATGGATTTTGGGGTATTACAAAGTACCATACGTGGCGGGATGCCTACAAAAATCAAATACCGCAACATGTGAGTTCAAGAACAGTAATTTCCGTTCATGTTTGATCAGGTCACGAGTTCAAAGTCACCATTTCATGCAATCTTCATCCTTGGATGCTCCTGAGATTTGGAGAAATTATTGATGAACATGGAAAATTTTTCTTCTGATTCTGGTATAACTTAGCGGTAACAACCTTACATGATTTGATAGGGTCGGTCATGCATGCATTTTTTATTTTGCTTTAGACGTCGCGGGATGTGACAGTGACATGGAATTTGAATTATTTCTCAAATTGTGTGGGAACAATTAGAATTTTGGCTCATCACGATTTTGTTCCTTTCTAGCCTGGAGTCCTCGGAGGCGAAGCATGTATGTGGGGTGAATACGTATTTGGAAGTACTTTAGATTCTCGTGTATGGCCTCGGACTGCAGCAGTTGCCGAAAGACTGTGGAGCGATCCGTCCAATTTGAACACTGAGAAAGTTGAACCACGGCTCCAGGCACATATTTATAGATTAAATTTGAAAAAAATCTATCCTGAGGCTATCGCACCAGAATGGTGCAATCAGCATGAAGGACAGTGTTTGTAAATAACGTTATGTGCCCGGCGTATTGAATCACAAGTTTTATTGTGAAATCATCAGGGTAGTAAGAACTTATCATAAGCTAGGAAGAACTAATGCAAAAGACTTCTCGAACTCCTCATTCATTCCTATGTTTCACGAGTCTGTAATTCTTGACATAAGTATTCTGTGATGGATTGGCGTGGATTTTCAATATTCTTTCTCCATGGTCATATTTCAGTACGATGAATTTAATAAATGAACTCGTTTTGGAACAATACATAAGGGATAACTTTTTCGTAGGAATTCTTTGATGTCATCCCATAAAAGAATAAATTATATTGCAGTACAATATTGGGAAGGCTGAATCTTCATCCCCACACTCTGAAGGACCATTTCAACTGAGATAAAGGAATCTTCCGCCGCCCCCCTCCCCAAATTCGATAGATCCTCGCAATATTGTATCTGTGTCTTACTCACTAATCTAGAATTCGAAGGGGTGTATCAAATTACCACATTTTACCGACGCTACAGCGATGTTTTTCCCTCAGGAAAGTCAGGCACGAAAGTACATCTTTAGTTTCGAGCAAAAGCAGATACTCTAGAGTTCGGAAATCTTCTAGAGAAGTCATCGAGGTAACAAGAAGAGTGGAATTGGATGAGCTCAGATAGTCACTGTAGTGAGTCCAGCATTTCCGTATGAAATGGCATGCGCGGGTTGTAGACCAAACCGATCTGCCGTAAACACTCAAAATCAGAAATTACGCCCGAAGAAAAGTCTGGTGGACTTTTTTGGATCGTTCGTTGTTTAATTATACTCTTGAACAAACTAAATGGGACACTATCTTGGAAAATTGAAAGGTCTAAATACTCCCCTAGTAGGTGACTTTAGGCTTCAAGAGCTCAATAAAAGAAACAAGAATGTGACAATCAAATTGCGAGGTGCCTTGACTCTGGTACCCTAAGTCGTTCGCGAATCGAGGGTCAGAGTTTGATCCGCGGGTCGGGGACTGTAGTCAGTGTGGACAGTGAACGAGTTCGAGTCTTTGGTATTCTGCTAAGCCGGTATAGTGCAGAGAAATTGATTAATTTATTGGCCACATTGACCACAGCGCCTAATCCGCGGATCAAACTCTAACCCTCGATTTACAAACGGCTGTGAACACCAGTGTTGAGGTTCGTTTTCCGAATTGGAGTGATTCAATCACGGAGGAGAATGAATTCGACAATGATGACCATAAAAACTGAGTAAGGGGTGTTATTCTACGAGTTGTTCCAAGCAGAACCTGATTTTGAGCGAAATCTTGCCAATTCGACATTTTCAGTAGTCGTCGAATTAGTATTCGCCATTATGGAGTGCTTATGGAAGATTTCAGCAATTCCTCGTTTCCTCCAATTTATCACGAATTCATCGCAATAACTTGAAAATATGGGTTTCGACAGAAAATGTGAATAATAGTTTCTCCTAGAGTTTTCAAAAATTTACGAGATAGTGTACTCATATTTCTCGAAAAATTGGGCCTCCTCCGAAATATTCCGGGACATTGAAGAAAAGGATCTGAAAATGCTGAAAATTTTCGCAATAACTCTGTTCAATCTTGCAATCGACTGAAATTTTCAGATAACAAGGATTGCACTGTCTTGTTTCCTTTTTCTTTATTTTACCCATAATCATTCCCAAACTGGGATACATAGGTCGGTTTGACTCTACTTTACTCTCATACAATTTCATTTCTTGATGCCTGGAATGAAAATTAGAGATTTCCATATTCGTTACATATAAATTTCAGAGCTCGTCGTGATTCTTCTGTCTTCTTCCTTCCGCTTTGTTCTTCTTGCCCACTTCCATTCTTTCTCCTCTTCTTTTCAGCTTTTCCTTTTTTCATAGACTTGTCTCATACATTCCATTCCCTTTTCGCTTTTTGTCATTATTTCTTGCGCCGTTAGATCGGTCCTTGTTGAGCATTTTTCCTCGACGTGTTCCCATGTTCCTCCTTCCCATCCACATGCCCTGCAGCTTCTGTTCTCTTCTGTTTCCCAGTATCTCCTTCCTCGGCACTCATTACCGCAGCTGAACCTCGCAATCATTTTGACCATTTCTTTCTGTCCTGTGATGTCTAGTTAGTTTGGTCTTTCTACCAGCGCCCATCTCTGATATTCTCTTGCTGATCTCGATTCCATAATTTTCTTCCTTTTTTGCTTTCTATTCGTTCCTTGTATCGGCTTCTCCATTCTCCTATCGAGTTCTCTCCCCTGTCTTCCCTGGTTTGTCTTCCCCAGCTCTCCACATTTCCCTTTTGTAGAAGTTCTTCCATTTCTTTTTATTCGCTTTTATTGAACTCGGCCGCGGCCGCGCCACCGAATTCTTCGTGTGAGTGTGTCACTGACGTGGAATTGCGTGGTATCCCGTGTATTCGTGTGGGTTTCCGAGCTCTGCGCGATTCAATATTTGTGTAAATGCAAATAGGTTTGTGCGCAGCGTCGGACCTCTCTCTCTCTCTTTCTCATTGCATAATTATGTAGAGGTTTATTCGCGCGATCAGCAAGGGCAAGAGCCTCGCTTTAGAATATCACAGCAGCCGACGCAACTCGTCGATTCTTCGCAAACCCTACAAATTTCACTCTTTCTAGTTTTGATTAATCAAAACATAATGATTATCAACAAATAGAAATGAGATGCCTATCCTATAACAAGTATAACAACTGCCTGTAGGACCCATAACCTCCTCGAAGTGCTGCCACTGCCACGCGATGCTGTCCTGTCAAGCCTAAACTGCTGCTGGCTGTGTTGCTGCTTTTAGTGCTGTTATTGTGATAATTTGATGTTTCTCAGTTTTCAGAGTGCGGTCGATCTCGCCTAGCTATTGAATTCTTACAAGTTTTCTGCATGCGGCCTTGCTATACCATGGTCTTATCAAAAGTTTCTCTCCACCACGTGTGACCAATAAGTTTGTGATTAGTGTTAGCAGATAAAAAAGAATAGGTACCTCTAAGAGTTGAATGGTTTCATCATTTTGCAAGCTCAGAGAGGAAGTTGAGGCCTCAGTGTGCAATCAAGTTTTGTGGTGTATGTACAGTAAGCGCGCTGAGCCAAAGTCCTGGTCTTTAGACGCTGAATAGCGCATTAGTGCTCAAAAGCGTCATTAAATAACCAAATAAAAAAAAAAAAAAAGTCCTGGTCTTCAAATCATGAAGCACAATCAAAGTGATGAATGATATTTCATGAGACACTGTGTGCTTCTTGATTTGTCATTGAATTCAGACTTTCTCCTCACTCTTAGTATCGTATGCTTCAAGAATCTTCAGATGAATGACGGAATGGACTACATTCAAAAATAAAATAGTCACAGTGGCTCTACGCGTTATGAACTTGTTTATTTGAACCATTGAGAATGCTTCCTGTCACTTCTTGATGCATCACAGAGATTCAACAGTCTCTTTGGATTGAATTTTCATGGGTCCAGCCATTAAAGTGTAGCATACCATGTGATATTGGGCTAAAGACTCATTCCATTTCTAATAAATTTCACTCTACTGATCTAGGAATATGATCATCCATGTTCGAGCTTTGGCATGTGATGTATCATATGATCTTAACGGATGGAGATGTCCTGATGATAAATTAATATGTCATTGGATGTCTTCATATTCTAGTAATAAGGGTAACACAGCCTCTTGAATGTGATTTGACTGTAGCTTGTGAATCAATTCAGAATTATCGGTATGCTCAACATGAGATGAGGAATTATTTCTGATCAGCCATAGCTGACTGATTTATTCCACTTTTTATCAATTTGCACTCTGAAGCGCTTCAGCAGAAATGAATACCCAAGGAACCTTAAGAATAATATCTCAACAATCTGGCTGATATTAATATCCTTCATTCGTGTTCTATATTCCAAGCGATTAGGATAAAGCTAAAATTGAAAATAAAATAATCAAAAAAAACATTTTAAAAATTCGCTTTTATGTGAACCGTTAAGCATAATTGCACGTCAAAATTTGAAGAAAATGAAAACTGTTATCTATGTTTCTGTCATAAACAAAGAGTAAGTCAGTTGACGTCCAGCTTCACGAATTCCATAATTTCAAGATATCAAAATGGTGAAAGCGTGGGTTGTAAACTTGACAGATCAAGAGTAGTTTTCACCAATCAACCCACGCTTTTACCATTTTGATATCTTGAAATTATGGAATTCGTGAAGCTGGACGTCAACTGACTTACTCTTTGTTTATGACAGAAACATAGATAACAGTTTTCATTTTCTTCAAATTTTGACATGCAATTATGCTTAACGGTTCACATAAAAGCGAATTTTTAAAATGTTTTTTTTAATTATTTTCTCAAATTCGTTTGTCTCCATTCTTGTGTGTCCATTTTCCTCATGCATTCCTTCAGCACCTTGTTTTTAGTTCCTTTTCTGATTTTTTTCTGGTATTTGAGCGCTCTTAGGCCGGCTTCTATGCTGATGTTTTCAGCTTTCGTTTCCTCCATTACTATATATCGTGGCGAGCACCTGTCTAATCCCAGGATCCAACGTACATACCTTGTTTGCATTGCCTCCAGTCTTCCCTTTCCCTTCCATCCCTATATTTCTATTCCATACATGAATATGCTTTTCACCAAGACGATGAACATCATCATTTTTCTTATAAAATCTCCGCCGAATTTTCTCTCTCCGATTCCCCATATTTGTGCCATCACTGCTGCTGCTTTTCTGGTTGATTCCCTAATGTGTGCTTCATCCTTGTTAATTTTCATAAGAATATACCCTAGATATTTGAATTGTTCCACTTCTTTTATCTTTCCTGTTTTCCATGTCCATTTCCTATTTCCTTTATTGCTATCTCTTTGGCTGAAAACTAGTACCTTTGACTTTTCGGCAATGACAGTCATCTCCTTTCTATCGAAGTATCTTCCTAGACTTTTCAGGATTCTCTTGAGCGCATAGTCTTCTGTGGCTAAGATTGCCAGATCATCTGTATATGCTAGTGTCCATATTCAACTCCTTCCCAGCTTGACTCCTCCATTTTCTCTTTTCTTCAAATATCCCTCTACGTTCGCTATCATGATCAGGAAAAGGGGTGGGCCGAGTGGGCATCCCTGTCTCAGTCCCTTCTTAGTCCAGAATTGTTTCGTACATCATTCTTCTGTCTTAATTCTACAAGCTGTCTCTTCGTAGAGCTTCTCTAGCGTTGTTATGAGCCCCTCTCTGATTTTGTACTCTCTCATGATTTGCCATAGCTTTCCTCTGTTTACCTTGTCGAACGCTGCTAGTCTGCGGAGAAGGCGAATAGTTTCCCGTTCTTTTTGTGTATTCCTTTCTCTGCTATCGTCTTCAAAATATAGATATTGTCGATGCCACCTCTTCCTTTTCTGGATCCTGCTTGCGTTTTTTTCTAACTATGCAGTTTTGTTCTCAGATGAGATTATTCTCCTCAAGAAAAAGGTACAAAATTTGTTCTTACATAATATATTGCTTATATATACAACGTGATTGTAAAGTACTCGACCAGCCGGGAAATTCCGAAAGTTCGGCGCGTTGTGAGTTTTGCAAAATTTTCTTGAAGTTATTCAAGTCGATTTGGGAATTTGCGTGGATGTTGAAAATTATCAGATTGTTGTGATCAGATGGATCAGAAAAGGGATCAGAGGGATCAGTCACGCAAGGATCACATGGGACCAGCAGAGGGATCAGTTTGTTTTGCTGCCACACACGTGGTCTGGTTCCGAGGTTATGTGTCGGTGCGCCAGTCCCAGTATTCGCAGCCCGAGGAGGTGGTTGTCGAATTTAGTGGCGGTGTAAATGGTGAATTGTGCGACTGCCGTGCTCTTTGTCGTGTTCTTGGGCCTCGGGGTATCGTGGTCGGCCCGTGTTGTTTGTGTTTGTCACGTAGCCACGCGGTAGATTTCCTTGGTGTAGCAGTGCAGAGCGCGTTGGGGTCGATTCTTAATTTCGGCCACCGCTCTTATTCATCGTGCACCAAGTCGCCTTGCCCATGCACCAGGAAGCATTGCTGATGCGCAGCACTGAGACGGGGAAGCGGGTGACCAGTGCCGACGGCGCATAAGCAGCACCTCCCCGCCATGGCAGGTTATACCGAGTGGGGCTCGGCAGCTTTTGTTTCGCTAGCAAGCAAAGATTGCTTGATGCTGGCCAAGTGAGATCTGCCGAACCGATCCGGACTTTTGCCTGGTTGGCTAAGTCCGGCATTCTTCGTCTGCTGCGCATACTGTGAGACGACGTCCACAGCACAGCCTGCTGTTTTGTTTACTCACACAGCTTGTCCTGTTGTTTGTTGTTGAATGATGGAAACTTGACTCGGTGGCATGCAATGGAGAAAGTTCTTAATAAGTGTGACTTGTAAAAATAGTGCGAGCTGGATGATATGGCCCTTGTATTATTTTGTCATAGAAATCTTCTCCATACACCTGCTGCAGTTAGGTTAGGGTTCATTTTTGATCACTTTATCTATCCGCTGGCAGTATTTTGTGATAGAGAGTAAAATTCAGCTGAGCATTTAAACCTGTAATGGAAAAACATCCTAGTGTAACTTTGGTCCCGTACCGGTCCTCAGCGAGTGTCGATTTGGTCCCGTACTAGTCGTCTGCGAGTGTCGATGGCTCTCTGATACCGGTCCTCGACGAGTGTCGATCTGGTCCCTTACCTGTCCTCGGCGAGTGGCGATGGGGTACCATATCGGTCCCCGGTGATCGGCGATCTGGTCCCGCATCCATCCTCGGTGAGAGTTGATGTGGTTCTCTTCCGGTCCTCGGCGAGTGTCGAACTGGTCCTGTACGGGTCCTCGGCGAGTGTCGATCTGGTCTCGTACCGGTCCTCGGCAAGTGTCGGTCTGGTCCCGTGCCGGTCCTCGGCGAGTGTCGATTTAGTCCCGTACCGATCCTCGGCGAGTGTCGATCTGGTCCTGTACCGGTATTCGGACAGGTGTGATTCTGATTTCGCACCGACACTTGCCGAGGACCGGTACAGGACCAGAATACAAGGGCCATATCATTCAGCTCGCACTATTTTCACAGATCACACTCATTGAGAGCTTTCTTCATTGCATGCCGCCGAGTCAGGTTTCCATCAATCAACAACAAACAACAGGACAAGCTGTGTGAGTAAACAAAACAGCGAGCTGTGCTGTCGGCACTGATCAACCGCTTTCTGGTCTCAGTGCAATGCAAGAGCAATGCTTCCAGGTGCAGAGGGCGAGGCGACTTGGTGCACGATGAATGAGACGGCGGCCGAAATTAAAAATCTACCCCAACGCGCTCGGCACTCCTACACCAAGGAAATCACCCGCGTGACTACGCAAAAGCACACGGGCCGACGGTACCCTGAGATCCAGGAACACGACAAAGACCACGGGAGTCGCACAATTTACCATCTACACCACCACTAAATTCGACAACTACCTCCTCGGAATGCAAATATTGAGACTCGCGCACCGACACATAACCTCGGAACCAGACCACGTGTGTGGCAGCAAAACAAACTGATCCCTCTGCTGGTCCCATGTGATCCTTGCGCGACTGATCCCTCTGATCCCTTTTCTGATCCATCTGATCACAACAATCTGATAATTTTCGACATCCACGCAAATTTCCGAATCGACTCGAATAACTTTAAGAAAATTTTGCAAAACTCACAACGCGCCAAACTTTTGGAATTTCCCGGCTGGTCGAGTACTTTACAATCACGTTGTATAGCTGTCACCTAAATTATATTCTGAGCTAACATTCTCGGAAGAATTTGAGTAGAGATTTGCACATCTTGAAAGTTGGGTTGTACAACAATATATTGATATCAAGGGGAAGATATAGTTGTAGTCGTTTGAGTTCACGAACGAGATTTGTTCTCGGGGTGTCATACAATTTACATTACCACAGAACATGGTTGAGGTCTTCTGATTCATTACCACATGCGCATTTGGGATCTTTCGTGATGCCAAGACGAAACGACTGCTTGAATTTCTGGCAGTTTTTGGTTCTTTTCTTGTTTCCTTTCTTGTGGATCGGGAATATCCATCCTCCTTTCCATCTGTCTGGTATTCTCTCCCCATTACAAATAGAGAACTTGCATAAAAAATATTTCTTATCTTAATTGATAGATCACATCAAAATAAGCAAAGTTACAATACAATTCTTTATTCCGTGGCCATCAACTATTCATTTATTAATGTTGAAATTCGCCCGCGAAAGACGCCCGATTCAAATCGATGTCACGTGACTTCTACGTCACAAGGGTAGCCGCCAACACACACATGCAAACCCGCGTGCATTGGTGTTGCGTACGTGTGACGGCCGTCTGCCAGCGCTAAAATAACAAATCGGACCCGGCTTGTTTTATGCTCGAAACGATTATTTTAACAAATTGGGTGTGGAATTTCCCCATTAGCAGTTGCTCCTGGCCTTTTACTACAACTGAGGTGCAGTGAGACCGCCTGTTATTACGTTTTTTGTGCAAATTAAAGTGAAGAAGGATGCAGGTTAGTGGGCTTTTGGAGCCACAATTTTGAGGTGGAGAATTGTCAGATCACCACTGAAAGTGTTATCTGGCCCATGAAATGAAGCATCAGTGGCATAATATATGTGACTGTGGTGAATAATTTCCACATTGAATCATTTGATTCTTCTTTTTCACCTTCCTTTCTGAGAATGTTGACATCCTTCGACGATGATTACACAAACTCTTCTTGTGACGCATCAGACAGAATCAAGTTGAGCGTATTCAACCAAACATTCAGTGGAGTAGTTGTAAGTTGTTTGATGTGCTTCCAATGATCCAAATCAAGAATTGTGCCCTGGTGTCGACATCAAAAATGAGCACTCACCACTTCTAGCTTCCCAGCACTACACTGAGAGAAAAAGACGGTAGGAGCTACTCGGTGAGCCAGGTAGGATTTACCCGAGTGGTTAAGCAGAGGCTTCGCGGCGCACGAGTGCTACAGAATTTGCTGTCACGAGGATATTACTAAATAAAATGATCTGAAATTTTGTATACACATAGTTGAAGAGCATTGCTTTCCTGTGGTACAAGATTTGCGATAAAAAATTATAACAAAAAAATTAGAAAAATCATACTATTTTTTGACATTTTCATGGGTTTTCTACCGCGAGCCAGGCGCGAGGCATGATTTTCGACATGCGAGGAAGTTTTTCAGTTTTCAGCTACTATAAAACTCAAAGCGAGAAAGTTGTTTGGAATTGTCTAAATTATGTTAATTTCAAAGATTCAGATCGATTGATGCAATAGGAAGAAATTTGGAGCACCTTTTGTCTGACGGATATCAATTCTAAGATGACGACCCGCGGCGCGTTTCCAAACAATATTCTCAATAAAACGCTTAGAATTTCTTTTCTTTCGCATCAATCGATCTGATTCTCTGAAATTAACATAATTTAGACAATTCCAAACAACTTTCCCGCTTTGAGTTTTATAGTAGTTGAAAACTGAAAAACTTTCTCGCATGTGGAAAATCACGCCTTGCGCTCGACTCGCAGAAAGGAACCCATAAAAATATCGAAAAATGGTATGATTTTTCTAATTTTTTTGTTTTTGTTTTCCATCGCAAATCTTGTACCTTATGGAAGCAATGGTCTTCAACTACATGCATACCAAATTTCAGATCATTTTATTCAGTAATTTTCTCGTGACAGCAAATTTTGTAGCACTCGTGCGCCGCGAAGCCTCTGCTTAACCACTCGGGTAAATCCTACCTGGCTCGCCGAGCAGCTCCTACCGTCTTTTTCTCTCAGTGTAGATCATTATGCCGTGGCTGCGTTAGATAATTGGTGCAGTCGGAAAGAACCACAAAAAGGATACAAGATGATCACCATTCATTCTATTAATGAAAGTTTATGATCGACCAAACCAGTAAACAGCCTCGGTATAATGACCTAGTACTGGGAAACTAGAAGTGGAAGGTGCTCATTTTTGATGTCGGCACTAAGGCTCAACTCATGATTTGGATGGTTGGAAGCACATCAAACAACCTACAACTACTCCACTGAATGTTGGGTTGAATACGCTCAACTTGATTCTGTCTGATGCGTCACAAGAAGAGTTTGTGTAATCATCGTCGAAGGATGTCAACATTCTCAGAAAGGAAGGTGAATGAGAAAAATCAAATGATTCAATGTGGAAATTATTCACCACAGTCACATATATTATGTCACTGATGCTTCATTGCATGGGCCAGATAGCACTTTCAGTGGTGATCTGACCATTCCCAAACTCAAACTTGTGGCTCCAAAAGCCCACTCACCTGCATCCTTCTCAACTTCACTATACACAAAAAACGTAATAATAGGCGGTTTTACTGCACCTCAGCTATATTAATAGGCGATGGTCTGCAGGAGCAACTGCTAATGGGGAAAATTCACACCCAATTTGTTAAAAAGACTGTTTCGAGCATCAAACAAGCTGGGTCCGATTTGTTATTTTAGCGCTGGCAGACGGCCGCCACACGTACGCAACACCAATGCGCGCGGATTTACATATGTGTATCGGTCGCTACCCTTATGACGTAGGAGTCACGTGACATCGATTTGAATCGAGGGTCTTTCGCGGGCACATTTTTGATTATTTATTATAAATCGAATATTGCCCCTAAAATTATTCTGTTTCGACCAAAAATCCTCTCGTAGTCTGCGCTTTCGAATGCATATTCTGTATTGGCAAACGCTCGACCATGCAAGTTCCCTATTTTCTGGATAGTTCTTCTCAGCTTCTCTTCCGTCCCTTTATCTGCGTAGATCCACGCTCCATTCCTGATCCCGTCTTCACTTGCTGCCTTGTTCTTTTCGAGTTTTTTGATTGCTTCCCCTACCTCTTCCTCCGTGATGGTCATATTACCTTCTTCTCTTCTTTCCTGTTTATTGTCCTCTGGCTGTTTTTCCTGTGGGTTATCTTCTTCTTCTAACAGTGTCTTGGAGTGTTCAACCCAGTCATCCTCTTTCATGTTTCCATCTGCTTTTTCTCTAAGTGTTCTTTCTTTCTTGATGTACTTCAAAACTTCATTCCTATCTTTTATTTCTAGTAGTTTCTTCTGTTTTTCCTTCTTCTGCTCTTCTTTTTTCTCTCTACATAGTTGGTGATGCTTGTTCTTGGCCAATGTGAATACTGATTCTTTCACTTTGCCTTGGATCATTTTTCTGAGAAGCCTATTGAGCCTCGTTTTACTTTCCATACATCCTTGCCCCATCATTTTTTCTTCCCTGGTACTGGATCTCGGATTTTGATCACCTTTTTGGTATTACAGATTCGATCGCCCTGGCTACTTCTTCCCATTCATCGTCGGTTCCATCCCATTCTCCTTTTCTCTTCTTTCGATTTTGCTTGTACCATTCAATGCCTTCATCTGTCCAGTTTTCCGTCTCTCTGTCTTTCTTAACGTTTTTCCTTGTTAAAATTCTCTTTTTTAGCTTGATTTCTACTGGCCGGTGGTCTGACTCCGCCCTATCTCCTACTTTCATCTCTTCAGTGTTCACCCATGCTTCTGTGTTGCATATCTCATAGTCTATCACCGAGTGTCCTCTGCTGCTGATGTATGTCATTTCTCCTTCTTCGTCTCCTCTGATATTTCCATTCATCATGCTTAACCCAGTTTCCTCTATCAGTGTCAGCGCCTTTCCTTGTTTGTTGATGGTTTTGTCTTGAGAATCCCAACCCTTCTCCTCTTCTTCGCTTTCAATCCATGCTATTTGCCCTTGATCAGGTGTCCTTGCATTAAAATCGCCTTCATCCATAGTTCGCTTCACCCTTCTCTTTCTGCCTCTCCATCTAGTGTTCTCCGGAATTCCTTTTTACCCATCCCGTTGTATACTGAGATAATTTTACAGGCCTCTCCCTCAATTTTCACTGCATAGCTCATGATATCTGGTATATCTTTCTGTATCATCCTCATGTTCAATGATTTCTTGGTACCCACTATCATGCCTCCCGCATTTCTTCCTCCTTTCTTGTTCTTGTGTGCTGGTTGTACTTCCCAGTCATATTCCTTAGGTAGCCATTTTCCCAATTTTTTCCATCTTCGTGTATCTAGCTATGTTTCTGTCAAATTTATAATATCAACATTTTTCAAATATTTCCAAAACTCTTCATCTTTTTTTTTCTGCGCCTGCCACATTCCAAAAATCGATTCTCACACTATGGGAGGTTACCTTCGCTTTTGCATGTTTGGAGACCATCTTCGCACTGTCTTGTTACTCTTGGTTACAATTTTGACACCAGTTCATTCAGATTGTTGCAGAATTTGACCTCATTCTAAGACAATAGATGAATCCTCCAGGAAACCCCGTGTTCTGCTCATTCCCTTCAAATTCATCTCATATTTTTATATGCATGCTTCATGAGATAAATAAAATATTAGAACGTGGTCAACAGAGTTTCGGCTAACATGATACCTCGAATACATGTGTTATTTTTATTCTCAGCTCATTTCGAATTTACTCAGTATTCAATTTTTAGTCTATTCGCAATTTAGTTAGTCACTATTAAATCAACGATTAATAATATAGTTTGTAATAACTAAACTCTCAATAACCTGCACTATACTTCGACTGTAAATATGTAGCACTCTGTAATTCGCAGTTTGGGCATATGGGATGCTTCCCCCGCCCTAAATAAAACCATCAATCCATCCATCCATCCATCCATCCATCCATCCATCCATCCATCCATCCATCCATCCATCCATCCATCCATCCATCCATCCATCCATCCATCCATCCATCCATCCATCCATCCATCCATCCATCCATCCATCCATCCATCCATCCATCCATCCATCCATCCATCCATCCATCCATCCTTCCATCCATCCATCCATCCATCCATCCATCCATCCATCCATCCATCCATCCATCCATCCATCCATCCATCCATCCATCCATCCATCCATCCATCCATCCGTCCGTCCGTCCGTCCGTCCGTCCGTCCGTCCGTCCAACCCTCCATCCATCCATCCATCCATCCATCCATCCATCCATCCATCCATCCATCCATCCATCCATCCATCCATCCATCCATCCATCCATCCATCCATCCATCCATCCATCCATCCATCCATCCATCCATCCATCCATCCATCCATCCATCCGTCCGTCCGTCCGTCCGTCCGTCCGTCCGTCCGTCCATCCCTCCATCCATCCATCCATCCATCCATCCATCCATCCATCCATCCATCCATCCATCCATCCATCCATCCATCCATCCATCCGTCCATCCATCCATCCATCCGTCCATCCGTCCGTCCATCCATCCATCCATCTGTCCGTCCGTCCGTCCGTCCGTCCGTCCGTCCGTCCGTCCGTCCGTCCATCCATCCATCCATCCATCCTTCCATCCATCCATCCATCCATCCGTCCATCCCCCGGTGGGTTTCCTGACAATCCAACCAACCAACCAACCAACCAACCAACCAACCAACCAACCAACCAACCAACCAACCAGAAATTCATGTTCACATGAGAAACGACAGGAACTATAAAGACCACTATGTTTCGGCCCTAACTCTCACGTGTAGATAGCAGAGCACTTATTTGTGTTTTGAAAGAATTGAATTACCAAGTATTCCAACGAGGTCACTACAGATCATGCCGTCACAGAACTCTTTCGGCAGGGTTATGCAGACTAGACTATATCATACGTACTCGTATGTACTCAAGTTTACAAACTATGCATAAAGCAGCCGCGGCGCACGGCCAATACATATCACGTCGTCACTGTGACATGACTCGATGAAATGACCTGAAATTTTGCACAAACATCGTTGAAGGACATTGCTTGCATGTAGTGAAAGATCTGTGGTGAAAAACGGTTCCAGAAAAATTAGAAAAATCATAGCTCTTTTTACGATTTTCATAAGCTCGTTCGACGCATGCATAATTTTCGACATGCGAGAAAGTTTTTCAGTTTTGAACTACAGCAAAACTCAAAGCAAGGAAGTTGTTTGGAATTGTCTAAATAATGTTACTTCCCAAGATTCAGATCGATTGATGCAATAGGAAAAAAGTTCTAAGAGTTTGATTGAGATCGTTGTCGTAGCGCCGTGAACTCTGAGGTGAACTCAGATTGTACTTTTCAGCCGCTTAAGGGGATGGCGTATACCGGCCGAAATTCGTCTGCTAAATTACCCCAAAATCGTATTCAAAGAACTACGGCTCTAAAATCCATCGAATCGATCCCAAATTTTCCACAGAGTTAGAAGATTCTCGTGAAAATGGTGGAAAGTCAGTGATTTCCTTGGAAAAGATCTGTGTCAATCAAAAACTGTCTCGAATGTCGAAACTCTTTGAGGTTAGGCTACTATTATACTCACAGTGTAGGATTCCTGTGAGCTGGATTACCCCACGAGGGACTTTCCACCAATCCTACGGGGATCTTCTAACTCGGTGAAAAATTTGGGATTGATTCGATAAGTTTTGGAGCCGTAGTTCTATAAATACGAGTTTGGGGTAATGCGAGTAAGATTCTGTATCGCGAAGTTGAGAACTGCGTTTTATAAGTTGGCAGCATTGACGTGGTCTCTTGTTTTGATGTCGGCTGCTAGCAGACGTTCGCAAAGCGCGTGCTGTTGTGTGCTGTTGCTCGCATGTTTGCTTTTTTCGGTATACCACAAATCCTCGTAGCCGGCGTTTTGCGACGAAATCGTGGCTTCCTGGTGGAGATGAGAGTGTCCGGGTCGTGTGAAAGTGTGACAGCTATGAGTGTTTCGTGCTGTGCTGAGTGTGCTATTGCACAATCGCAAATGCTCGCATCCTGCGGGTGGGATAGGATGCACCTGGGCTACTACCGTGGCTACCTCCTTTGACACGGCTTTGTTATTCTCTGAAATAACAAAAATTTGGTCCTAGACCCTAAAAAAATTGTCATGATGGAGGAGTGCGATATCTTTGGGAAGCTAGTGAGACCAAGAGAAAGCTGCTATTTGTGTATTTGTAGCGTGAGTGATGGTTTATTACATCATGTTTTTCCCATCTTAGTGCATGCATTTGCGGTTGCCAGTTCTTAGATATCCCCCCAAATATTCATTGAGAGAAGTTTTGGAGGAGTTTTTGGATTCAAAATGATGTGATAAATATGGAATATTGTATGCAAGTGGAATGAAGTAGAATAGTTGTCTAGAAGTTATTTTAGTTGACTTGCTGAATATCGCGGTTCAGAATCCGCAAGTAGCATCAACCTCGAACATTGCCTCTGACCTTGTTATTGGTCTCTAGTTGTTCAATCATCACCCCTGAGTCACCTAGAACTCTTAGAGAACTCCATTTCCCATTTTCACAGCTCCCAAGATGCATGATTAGCATGTACTCATGGCGAGGAATCATGGAGTTGGATTTTTAATTGTGATCAGCACTTCCTCAGACTTTCAGAAATAAGCTGAATTATCTTTTATATTGTAATGGATATCATGGATAGGAAACTATTTTGCTTGCTTTCTTATAACCAGACAATTGCAGCGACATGTTATATATTGTTGAAAAAGACCATGGATCAATTGAATATCTGTCACCTCAATTTCCCAGATTCTTGATGACGTAAGACTATACTTATTGTTAGTTTCAATTCCAAATTCTTGAACCAGACAAGATAATTCAAGTTCATGAGACAAAAACTAACAGCCCTCTAGAAGCTGTTCTATAGAATAATTGGTTTCCTCTCAATAATTGTTTATGTGAGTACTTGGTGTGCAAACTCGGATATCTTCTCATGCATGTAAATTTGAATGCTTTTTAATGAATGTACGTGTTATCAAATAAGACAACTCAATTCATGGTGATGAACATGAACGCAGATGACTATTTACATGGAAGGATCAACCTGCTCTCCAAGGAATAACCTATTTCCTCTTAATAATGATTCATGTGAGTACTTGGTGTGCGTACTTGGATATCTTTTTATGCATGTAAAATTGAATGCTTTTTGATGAATGTCCGTGTTACCAAATAAGACAATTCAATTCATGTTGATAAACATGAATGCAGATGACTATCTATATGGGAGGATCAACCTGCTATCCGAGGAATAATCTATTTCCTCTCAATAATGGCTCATGTAAGTACTTGGTGTGCGAACTTGGATTTTTTTTATGCATGTGAATTTGCATGCTTTTATGTGTATTTTCCAATGTACGAATTGCATTGACGCTGATGAATACGAATGGAGATGACTATCTATTTGGGAGGATCAACCTGCTATCCGATGAAGCTGTGGAAGCATCCTTGTTTCTGGGCATGAATTTTGGAATTGGCGAATGTTGAATTTCTAAAGGGATCTGTTTGGGTGAATCAACCTGCTACCTGATGAAGCTGTGGAAGCATCCTTGTTTCTGGGCATGGATTTTGGAATTGACGGATGGTACAACCAAGGAGGATCTGTTTGGGAGAATCAACCTGCTTTCCAAGCGAGCTCTGGATCCATTCATGTTTCTGAACATGAATTTTGGAATTGACGGATGGTGAATCTCTAAAAGGATCTGTTTGGGAGAACCAACCTGCTTCCCAAGGAAACTCTGGATCTATTTTTGTTTCTGAACATGAATTTAGGAATTGACAGACGGTGAATCTCAAGGAGGATCTGTTTGGGTCAATCAACCTGCTTTCCAAGGAAGCGCTGGATTCACTCTTGTTTCTGAACATAAATTTTGGAACTCATGGCAAAAAAATTTTTTTTGCATCGATGGCAAATTTCAATAGATGGATCTTCTGCTTTTGATGAGGAATCCTAAATCACTGATTAGGAATCCCATTTTCGTTGAAAAATGAGTATACCCTTTTCGTTTACATAAATCTTTAAATTCATCTCGTTTTGGGGAGAATGCTGTCTTATTTCCAAATCATCCACGTTTGTGAGCGTGGATATATAGGATACAGGGGTATAAATGGTGGATCCATTATGGTTTGACGAAATCTGGAATATTTTCGAATCGTTCGAGCTAGTATCCAAGTCGTCTACTCGCGCGCTAGAAAATCCGAGAGAAAATCAGTGCTGCCAACAACAAAAAACTACATTTGAGAAGCTCATTCTACGTGTCGCCATCTACACTTAGAATGAGCTACTAGTATGAGCCCGCCTGATAACCCAAGAGAGTACTACATCCCCTTAAGATCGGAATACGAAAACTACTGACACTTTTTTCCTGTTGCAACATTCGATCTGAATCTTGAATATTTACATCATTTAGACCTTTCCAAACAACTTTCTCGCTTTGTGTTTTGCTGTAGTTCAAAACTGAAAAACTTTCTCGCATGTCGAAAATTATGCTTGCGTCGAAGGAGCTTATTATTATGAAAATCGTAGAAAATGCTATGATTCTTCGAATTTTTCTGGGACCGTTTTTTCACCACAGATCTTTTACTACATGGAAGCATGGCTCATCAACTATGTGTGTACAAAATTTCAGGTCATATCATCGAGTCATGTCACAGTGACAACGTGTTATGTATTGGCCGTGCGCCGCGGCAGCTTCATGCATAGTTTGTAAACTTGAGTATATAACCCTGCGGGTAGTGAACCTTCCTCTTCTTTGTGACGCACCAAAAATATGGGTTGGGTCTGTCTTTTGTGGATTCTCAGGGAAGGGACCTCATCCAAATAGATTACGACGTACATATTTTGATATCTGCCATTATTTTTATTGGATTATTTATTCAGAACTATATTTTCAGAACCATTACACTGTATGGAATTGTTTGATTTTCCAACAAGTTTGGCAACCATCTGGTTGAAAATTAAACCTTTGTTGAAAATTCCACTACCACGAATATAGGGATGATTGCGGGTCCCATACGATCAATGAGTGGTGGCCTCCAAATGACATTATTCGATCAAGAATAAATTTATTCGTGGGTTCCTACGAAAAAATGGTAAGAAAGATCGGTCGCGTCCCCGCGAGCCCTTTCGGCCAAAGAAACAGGTTTAACAACGTTCTGTCAGTGGCCGTATTCAGATGGGTGACCGCCTGTCCTGGTCTACCAAGCTTAGCTTACCTAAAAAATTTGCACACCATTCTAAAATGGTTAATAACATATTTCATCGCTATTAAATGTTAACGCATACAGAGAAAAATTGGTGGAGAGTATGGGACTCATAGTAGAACACTGGGAGAATTTTGTGAGCGAGTTGAGCTTGGCAGATCCAGAAGGTCGGTTACCGATCCGGATCGTATCACCCCCGATTCATTCTCGTCTCATAAGACTCGCGTGGATGCCACCGATGTTTCTCTTCAATTATTCATAAACGAACATGGGTAAACTTGCCAGCTCGAGATAGATTTCACCCTCATCCTTGACGAGTCAGAGTCTAACGTTGATCAGAAGAATGCATAAGAGTAGATCTCTAACTCATCAAGCCTGAAGAAAATGTACATCAATCGTTAGATTGCATAGATACAAGTGCAGTAAAGTAACTGGATGACATTTTTACGAGCTGAAAGAGAATGCCATGTATCAATAAACCTACTAAAGGGAATATCACTTTCTTGAAGACTCAAAATGATACTGTATTCTCACATACTTGGGCAAACGATTCTATGGAGAGAGTCGCGATTTTACCAGCTGTAAGGGCAGACAGACGTTGTGACCTGAGCATAATGAATAAAATCAATTTTCGATTACTGGGAGGAACTTCATACCAGTTGCTTTTGCATCTAAGAATAAAAAAAAAATTCATAGTTATCCCAAACATCTCGGAACTGATTCGTAATCAATATTTTAAAACAAACTTCAATTATACTCTTACTTACATGAGATCAAATACTTTTTCACTGTGATTAATTATTCTTTGTCCCATCCAGTTCATTGTCATCAGAAGAATGTAAATAGCCCCTATAAAACCACCTGTGAGGACTTTCTTCGCCACAGTAGCAGTTCCGTGAAGTATCTAGGGTACGAATTACGAGGGTGCGATTAGAATTGTAATCCACTCATCTACACAATCCTCTTCGACAGAATCACACTCAACCGTTTCTTATCAACCTTTGCTCATTGATAAACACTAAAATGTATATACATTTGCTGCGACAGAATCAATTAATGAGGGCTTCGTGACGTGGACAAATCAAGTTTTCCACCACCCGAAAACTTCTATATTATTATTATTACTTTTTTTTTTTGGAAAGACCATAACATCCTCAATTAATTTTGGAACGGTTCTCGAACGCGCTCAAGACGCACAATTGGGTAATATTTTTTTCATAATTTTTTTGCAAACTCGGGTGCCCACGTCACGGAGCCATTAATAAGTTCGGTATTTTGCTCCTCCTTCTTAATTTTCATTCACATTCGTGAGTTTGTGGGTAAATTCAATTGAAGCTGGTGGTCCTAACGGGGCTTCGGATCTCGATTTTCTTCTGAATCATGAGACAATAGATGAGACATATCTATTCCAAGGCTCTAAATTTACTGGAACGAATTCCTAGTTCTGTTTCGCCAAAAAAGACCGTAATATAGTACATAGATATTTTGAACTCCTTTTCTTCACACTTACATAGAAGTATGCCATGGCTAATATCAGCACAGTAGCAGACTCGATGGTCAAGGCAATTGGGTGTAAAATATCTTCAACCAAATCGCATAATCTAGAATGGGTGAATTGTGAATGTGAGTCACGAGACAAATTTGATTAATAACGAATATCTCCAAATGTCATACTCAAGACTTTGACAATGCATTGTAACTATTCCTCTCAAATTATCGAGTAACGCGTGTTCCATTTCGAGTCCTTTGTTCCCTCGGGCATCTTCTGAAGAATTTGCAACTTTTTCCAACCTGTGACTATATACGTACATTACGTTGGGAAACCTTAGTTCTCAAGAACATTATTTCGGAGAAACTCATTCACTTGACATGATATAAAGTTCTTAGAAATTGATGAATTCAAGATGAATCTGAATCCATGAAACAAATACTCAGACAATTCGTGAATCTTCCAAACAGAAATTTTTGTGGTTTAATTTATTTCAGTTCAGATTCTGATGTTTTGTTCTGCTGAATTTCGGACCACTGGAATGATTCAATTCATACAAGTCACCAATTGATAACCTACCCAGTGACAGAAAAAAATCCGCATATCTGCTCTGTATTGGTCAAAATTGCACCTCCGACTCCGCATAATAATGTACACATTACGCACATCACAGCGCTTATACAAAATGAGACAGTGACGTAATGCTCTTCTTGATCAAAAATTATGAAATTCCCTTGGATGAGGATAAGGTTTGATCTCGTGCCATTTTCTATTGGTGATAGCAAATTCAAGAGTGGCGTAAGTATTGGAAGTAAGGCCGCACAAGTAACAAGAATCATACAGTAAACTGGAAATAATGAATTGCATCAAGTTCATTTCATTCACAATCATGATGCAAGTACAGGGCTATTAACACAGAAATTATTTACAGCCAGTATTCAATGTAATAGAAGTGAGACGTATTCATTGATCGAGCGAAAAGTTATGTACGTTACGAATAAAATGACAGTGTGAGATGTATTACAAATTTAGTGCCAGTATTACTTGTGAACGAAAAACTTATGAGGTATCCAATTCCTGCAAATACTGCAAAATGTGTCACTTCTTCATTCTTTAGACCGCCTCTAGCCTCAGATGTTCCAACATCAAGCTGCTCAAACTGCGATGAGAGTATTTGCAAATTTTCATGAAAAAACCATTCCTTGGAAAATTTCAAAAACTCATAAATTAGGAGGAACCTTTTGAAGCTTGATGTAGGCCATGGCGTAGCAAATCGAAAAAGTAGCGACAAGAATGCAGCCCATCATGTTTTCTATCATGACGTCATAATCTTTGCCCCACACTTCAATAAGGAATAGAACCTGCGATTTTTAGAGTATGAATAGCGCAAAACGTCAGATATGTAGATAGAGTAGCGTGAGTAAGCATGAAACTTACGATTGGTATGAAGCCTAGAGCAAGTATCATTTGACAGACGATGAATATCAATATTCTCCTGTGTTGGGATTGGTACGGCCACATTCCTGCCATTTTCATGGGAACTTTGATGTGTTTGCAGTGAATAGACACTTCAAAACCCAGCCGATTAGTGTGAAACAGTTTGGTCATCAACTTTTCCATGTTTCTGTTGGAAGAATATGAAGGAGTTCAAGATTTTTTCGAAGCGTAATCTTGTCAGGTCGCAGAATTTGTAGTCATTATAGTGAATATTGCCGAGGAACCACTCAAATCGTCAACGGACAACAAAATCGTGAGATATCGTCTTTGAAAAGAGTTTAATTTCTGTGAAAAATGGCCCAACAATCTGAGGAAGTCTTCAAAATGCGAAGGGCTTTTCACTCACTTGGGACATTTGAACAGGAAGAGACAGGTTACACTTGTGTTCAACAGAATTTTTGGACTTGAACTCGAGTTTATCTGTGTCATATCACATAAGCTCGAAAAAAAAAGAACTGTCCGAAGCTTCATTGTCTGCATAGAAGTTTTCTGGATCTACTTTTTAGTAGAAGATTACAGATGGTGAGCTGCTTCCTTAAGGCTAGTCCGGAGAGGATCCTGATATTTTGCCCGATAGATGGCGCTTTGATCACACTGCATGTGCGATGGGGGATTATAATCTAATTTTTCGCCTCATACTAATTTCAACCTCACATTTCTGACCTGAACGAGATATGGCAAGTGAAACACCATACTATTTCCCATCGAATAAGTTGTTCCACACCCGAAAATTCATCCGATATCTCGAAAAAACCGTAGCTCTTCCGCTCACTGGGCTAGCTGTCATGATCGATGCTCTCACTAGATCAATTTTTTTGCGGGCTAGATTCAGAATTTTCGGGCGTGGGGGGGGGGGCCTCATCTGATAGGAAATTCCAATCCACAGGTGACCTACTATCTGATGTTGGCCAAAACTGTCTTGTTATTGAGAAATAAATTGGAATAGGCAAAGACGCGCTCCGTCACACCAAAAAATTGGCTTCGAGCTTTTTTCGGTTCCTAATAAACGAAATGCCATAAAACTTTGCATGGTAGCGTGTTATGAGATTTCACAAATAGCCTACTATCTGAGTAACTTATTCGATACCGATAAAAGTGTATAAACGATAATACCACTGTAAGAATAATTGAATGCAGTGGCAACCAGAAAGTACGCCGGTGCATGTCGGGTTGCGGTTCTGCGGGGACTTCGGACTAGCCTTAAAACATTCTGAGCTACATAAGAGTCCGCTTACATACAAGGCTAACATCTCATTATGATCCCCCATTTCTCTATTTTATGGAAAAGTTGTTCATCGTGACAAAAATGGGATCTTTGTGAACTTTTTGAAATGCGTACATGTGACGATCAAAATCTGAGAGCCCCCAATAAGTTCAATCTGTTCGAGCAGACCATTTGGTGATCTAGCATCCCTTCTCCCTCGTCTATCCTAGGAAATCAGCTTCCCAAAATCGTAAACCATAAGATGATATATCACAACTTCAAACCGAGTCTCCAATTCACACAATCAACGAGATTGTATATATATTCACAAATAACTCTCAATTAACAACAAAGTGCAACTCACGAGCCTCTGCTATTTTCATTCTAAGAATATTCATGGGTCCAACTCTTGCACTCGATAAAAGATGCATCCTTTCCCCATCCTTTTCAATTCAATCTTCTCTATATTCCAATGAACAGGAATGAATATATGAGCCATTGATCTTAACCCTTAGTTACCCTGGTGGTAGTATTTTGACACAACTCCCATTTGATTAGCATGGCGTTACGTAATACCAGGGTAATTAAGGGTTAAACTCACCCCTCAGAAGTACCACTAATGCTCTGCAATACGTTCTTCAATCGACGAGTGCTCGCCCAGACAGCTGTACAGCACGTTACTAACGGTAATGTAAGTAAACACTACTATAGGTGAGTTTCAACGATGTGGATATCACATATTGTTTATTCCACTTCGAATGTCGGATTCCAGGGTCTAGATCTCCTCTTGCTCACTTATTAGCCTCTTTATTATTTTAATACCTGGTATGTACGCTAAGTTTATGTTGAAAGTTTTATTAGATGACGCCTATGCGATCGAATAACAATCATGTTGTAGTGAGAACTAACATAACCTTGAATATACTGACTGGTAGTTGCACGCCTAAGCCAAACGAAACTGTTCCTGGCACTATAGATCTCAATTCTTGCTGATTTGATGAGGTTACGGTCCAGCTTGCCATGCCCATGGTTTTTGGTTCTCATTCCTAGACGCGAAATCACGAGTCTATCGAGTCTTTTCGGACTGAGAAGACAGAATTTGTGATACTAGAAAAATTACCGAGATCACGAATATCAATTTGCGTTCCTTTTTTCTCAAGCTTCCTTCGCCACTCCATCCCGCCTCCTAGTCCACGAGAGCTAAATAAAGGGTTCATAATCTGGCTATCCAACAATTCACAAGCCTCTGCCTGATGAGGCTCACGAACTGACTTGATCCGATGGTCGAATTGTTCATTTGTTAACAAACTATGATGCTCTTTGATGCTACACTTTGTGACACCCACGCCCCTTTCCTACTACTTTATCAGCGCAATTTAGGAAGATTTTGGAGCCGATATTACACGAACTCAAAGACTCCTCTCTATCTGGCCTCCTTAACTTCTAAATTTATATAGTAGAATCCGGTTATAACGAGCTTCAAAGGACCAAAGAAAAATGCTCGTTATAACCGGACCTCGTTATAGCCGGACTCCGCATTTATCGGCCAAAATTCATATGATTTCGTTATAACTATCCTTGATGGATGAGGAGAATAGTATATTACTCCCGATGCGAGGCTAGGCTGTTTTGGGGCACGGGGATGGTTTTTCTCCGAGTGCAACGAAGGGAAAATATTCTCCGTGCCTTAAAACAGCCTGCCGAGTGAGGGAAGTATGGAAATTTTTTCGCATTAGGGCGAATAAATGCCAATTTTATGTTCCCAGCCGGGAATAAAGGGGCGCTTTAGTCGCCCTATGCTAAAAACTAATCTTGACTTCGTAAAGTCTCTTTTATCAAGAATTTAAATAACTATAATATTCAGAATACAATGACAGGATGACAATGGCGTAGATGTGCATTAATCCACATAATGGTATGGACATACAATATTTATAGGAATTCGCATTTGTCATAAATGCAGAGAATCGCAAGATGAAAATGAACAAAGAACATGATGGAAAAATGAAAAATTGTAGCTGAGAAATTTTAAATTTGCTTCAAATTTTACCAGGTTTTACTCGTCATGAAATGTCCCTTCCTTGTATTCGATCTATCCATTTCGCTCACTAATAGAATCGCACTGCATGCATGTGTATTCGCATTATTGATACTCATATTTACCTCGAGCCTTGGGCTCCCACACTCGGAGTTGAAGGCTTTCACATCGATTTGCTCGGTATAGCCGGTGCCGAAACCAAATTCTGCCAGAATTTTTGCTCGTTATAAGCGAATTCTCGTTATGTCCGGATCGTTATAGCCGGACCTGTTTGCACATTCATTATATGGTGGCCAACCAAATCTTCCAAATTTGCTCGTTATAACCGGATTCTCGTTATAACCGGATTCTACTGTATTTCATCATTCGCCAATCCTGTTTGTTGCAGGTACTTATCATATTAACCTAGACTAATTGGAATTGATACAAGATCGTACATGGTAATAACTTCCGTACGAATTTAATCATTCCATTTACGTTAAGAATCTTCTAGGTAATCGTTGAATCACTTGAATTTCACGATTCATGAGTAAATGCTAACGTCACGGAGCATATTTTAATTCCTAATGCTCGTAAAACTAACGGCGTGCGACGTTACCTAACTGTAGTTCTCGAGTCACGCCACGTAGAATGAATTTTCCAGCTGGACTATTATAACTAACGCAATAAAGCGTTAGCATCTCAACATCACTAACGCTGCATCGTATTTACTTACATATCTAACCTTAAAATTGTCGCTACCGGGTGTTTTTTTCCTTTCAAAACCTAGTAACGCATCGTGGAGTTAGAATACAATAGCGGCACACGCCTAATAATGCATAAAAAGCGTTACCGTGATCGATCACGATAACGAATCATACAGTTCGCTGTCCGGCTCGCAGATGCATGAATGGCATCTCATCATGGAATTAGTTCAATATGTCCTTTTCATACGCTTTTATTGCACCTCACTGAGTTAGTGTTTTCTCTGTCCTAGATCTAGTAATTTTAGTCATGTCACGTGGTTTCCGATAATTGACTTCCGGCTAGTCGCTCATTTTGATCTCGTGGGTGTGCTCAGTTGTGGGTGTTTAGAATACTTACATATCGCGTCATATCTGTGTTTTGCTATAACTCGTAGCACAAAGATAGTGAATGCAGAGTGACGAAAATTCAATTAGTTAGAGAGAATGTTTACATTAGTGCTGGCCGAGTATCGACCCCGAACTTTTCACGCGGAAGGCGAGGGTGTTATCCACTTGACCACGGTCGCTATAAACCTACCGCGTTGGATGTCTGCTGCATGTAGGGGAGCGTGGCGCGAATTAGGAAAAGCAAGATAGCTCGATTGTAGGTGTGTCTAGGCTTCGATCGCATAAAAATATTCTCAATACCATCACAGACAACGGTTTTTATGGTAGTTAGACCTCCTGAAACGATACTAGGAGTCATCGCTGACGTTTAGGTGTTTTTGAGGACCTCACACGGTTTATTTTCCAAATTCAAAAATTCACGCTACTCCTGCGAAAGTGGACGAGCTTAATCGCCGTTCGGGGGTCAGAAACTAAGTCACAAAACGAAGATTTTGAGCCATCGTGGGCCAAAATCGGCCCACTTGAACTCAAGTTATCGAAATTTTGCGAAAAGAACCCTTTGGGGCATTTTAGGACAAATCGGACGGGGCGAATTAGGACAATGCTCAATCCAATCTAACATCCCTGGTAGAAAAAAGAGCATGGCAGTACTGCGCAACTCCGTACTACGATCGTAATACTGGCCGTATTACTGTCGTACTACGCTCTTACATACGCCAATGTCAGGGGCTGCAGTGCTATATATTCATATCATGGAAGTGTCGAAGTCATCAGGAGCCGTTATATCACGAACTCTCTCTTCAAATTGTCGATCATTCATAATTGTCCATGTAGAAATTCCTAAAGAAGTACCGTTCTCATGAAGAAGTGAAGATTTCTGACCTCGTTATTCTATGCATCCAAGCGGCAGAGCCGGCAGTTCTGCTTGAAACTGTGTTCGACACTTCGTGTGATGTTTATATTATACTCTTCTGCTGTTGAGAACTTTACTCAGCAGCCTACCACGAAAATGTCCATAAGTTACTCTGGTCAGTGAAAATACAGTGTCCTTAGCGATGCAGTTAGACTATATGCTTATATTGGGATGGAGACTGAGGAAAATTTTCTTCGTGCACCTGCAGGAGTCAGATTTATGGAAATGGTATAGAAGCATAAAGATTCTTGAAATTTCTACATTATTATGATCTTAGAGCTCACATCACATACTTCATGCAAATCACCAAAAATATATTTTATATCAGTGATAAATTGGCTATTCTGACGGATCAGATACTCAAAATGGCAAAGTTAATCTCTAATAAAATAAATAAAAAAAATTTTTTAAGGCAAACGCTTTTATGAAGGCTCAATTCAACTCCCTAAAAAGTGAAAAATAAGTGAAAGTATAATGACCAAAGTATAACAGATAGTTATATCATTACCTTATGAAAGAACACTATTGAGGAGTTTGAAATGATTCTGCGAGTCTCTGAATTAGTATTTTCCAGGTTCACTTTTGGAATCTTCAAACAAATAATCAAAAATCCTGAAAACATTACCACTTTGAAATCCATATGTCATGAAAGCGTGGGCTGCCATGGAAAGGAAAAGTACACCACATTATCTTCTTGGCCACCCCACGCTTTCATGACATATGAATTTTAAAGTGGTAATGTTTTCAGGATTTTTGATTATTTGTTTGAAGATTCCAAAAGTGAACCTGGAAAATACTAATTCAGAGACTGGCAGAATCATTTCAAACTCCTCAATAGTGTTCTTTCATAAAGTAATGATATAACTATCTGTTATACTTTTACTTTGGTCATTATACTTTTACGTATTTTTCACTTCTTAGGGAGTTGAATTGTTGAGCCTTTATGAAAGCGTTTGCCTTAAAAAAATTTTTTTATTCATTTTATTTTGCTCTTTTTAGTTGGAGTCAATCCGATAGCACCCATGGATTTCATCATTAGTTTTGTCTATCCTCTTATTTCACATCTTGGATAACGAGTTACTTTTGGGAATACCAACTGATTAGAAGACCCAATAATGTCTCTTTCGGATGAACGAATGGATTCAATTCTTGGACATCTCCATTGCCAAGTGACTTTTGAGAGTAGTGACAGAACATACACATTCAGTCGAACCCCTTTCTCATAATACATAAATATTAGCGTGGAGTTCTGCTAGAGCTTGTTCCTTGAACATCATCCTAAAACTTTCTCTGTGCACCAATTTTTTGAGATTTTTGACTGTTTTTAGTTCCAAGGGTTTTCCACGAACTTGAAATATCTCACCTGATTCAGGAATTTGAAATTGATACCAAGTATAGTTGAGAGTCGTCAGAAATTTGGGAGACTGATAGTGAGTTGGCAAATTCTTGTTTGTATCATGATCTTTTACAATGACTAACAATAAGCTGCTGCAACTGGCCGATGCCCAACCCTCCGTGGGGGGTTTTGGGACTCGTCTAGGCTTCCTGAGAGCCCAGGGAGTCCCTCGGGATGATGGATGAGTCTTTCGGGCTCGCATTGTTATCGCCCGAGGGCGATTCCAATACGAGTCTCTAGACTCACCCATTTCCGAGTGCCGAATGGAGATGTGCGGTCTCCTCGCTCCGGCGGGCGATGACTGGGGCCGGGAGCTCGTCAGACTCCAGGGATGAGGCACCAAGCCCCAAACCCCCCTGCGGGTTTTCGGGAGAAGTCAAAGTACCGAGCACCAGTCTCGGAGCCAGTCTTCTCCCTACCGGCTTCGGGCCTAAGCCCGGGTACGGTGTCCCAGTAACTGGGACCGGAGGGTCGTCACACCCCGGAACACAATGTCTCCCTTGCGGTCAACTGTATGATTACAGGAGTGCATTGACTAATTGTTTTGATCTGTTATCATCATAATACGGATGGCTCTTCACTCTATCTCTGAGAGCCTCTGAATCTGCTAACGATTGAAAGTCTCATTCTACGGTTCCTCGCCATGGGTGTATCTACGCGTGGAGTCTGGTGGAGTCATGAGACTGGTAGATGGAGTTCTTCAAGAGTTAAAAAACGGCTCACATCATTAAACATCAAGAGACCAACATCAAGGTCAGGGACTATGTTCGAGGTTGATGGTACCTGGGGATTCTGAATAACGAGATCCAGCAACACAACCAAAATGACTTCTACATAACACTTCCACTTAATTCCACTTTCCAAAAGTAGACCAAATTTCTTAATTCATTTTGGATATAAAAAAACACAATATTCTGTCTGATATTGGATATTCGGTGGTGAAACTATGAGCTGACACAAGGAAATTTATGTCCTGGGATAGGGGGAACACGCTGAGATGCGACATCCCTCACGCGCAACAACACCACAACAAACACATTTTTCCTTGATCTATTAGCTCCATGTTAGCTCCTAAGGCTTGCACGTGGCCCGCACTACTCCGACACGAAATGTTTTATGGTCCAAAACCATTATTTAGTTATATATGAATAACAAGATCGTGTCTTGGGATGGGGAGGTCACGGCGTGGCGCCATGTAGAAGCTGCATCTCGGGTACCCGCATCTCGAGGTTGTACCACGAAAGACATTCACCACAGGCACACTTTTACTCGACCCGGAGACACTCATTTTCACCAGGAAGCCACGATTCTCCCGCAGAAGGCCGGCTACAGGCGGCGGCATGGTGATGAGCTTACAGATATAGCTATAGCTTAGCTAGGCGGCCCATGCTGTCTGCTGCTGCTCTCCGTACGCAGCTGCGGCGCGCGCGTTCTCATTGGCCGAAATGAGATCCAAGAGAAAACATTTCACTCACACAAAGATAAATGTGGCACGCGTACGAGAAACTGCCCGATATAGGTATAGAAAATACCCGGCGAAAAGCGAAGCGACACCAATGACCTTGATGCCGAATTGCATGAAAGCGTTTTCAAGAGCAGTAAATTCATGTAGACTAGATATCAAAATTAGGGCTGCCACAATAAAAGACAATACAATAATTTGCTATATATCGATATTTGTGCCACTAAATTGTGCCCATATCGATGTCGTTATTGGTTCTGCAAAATTATCGAGGCCCATTTATAGTTATTGTATTGATCTTGAACGATAATTGAGGGGGTGGGTGGAAAAAGGGCCTAAGTGCACTTAGGCCCTTTTTCCGGCCTACCGCTTTTTTGAACCCTTGAACCATGATCTATCACCCCATGAAAGTAGACCCGGCTAGACTCCTTGGACAGCTAGTTGTACCTACAGTTTTGATGGATAAGAACGAATCGCCTAATTACGATGCTGCACCATTGGACACGATTGGTTCGCCAATCATCTTGAAGAGAAAAGCATGACCTCACTATTTCATAAGCTTTGAGTGGGGAAAGAGCTTTCTAACGTCCCAAGGTCATCTCTGTGTCGTACGGCATTTTGAGTAATTCTCCAAAAAAGTTGAATATCGGCGTTCCATTAGTAAAATCGTGTTCCGATGGATTCCAATGAAACAACCTGATTTTTTTCAACATATCTTCGGAACTCGGACAAATAGGAGAGCAGTATTCTTATATCGACAACCTGTGATTGAGGTCTCTAAGAAAATTGATAAAACATAAGAATTGATTTCTAACCATGTTACCTGTAATCAAGACGTTAGTTAACCACTTCATCGTGTTTGCCGGGTCATGTTACAGCGAAAACGGTTTCGAAAACTATCAGTCTTGGCGGTGGAAAGTGGTCAAAAATGCAAAAATTATCTTTGAAACAAATTTCAATCCAGTATTTGCATCTCTTGTGCATGCGCGTCCTCTGATGTCTCTAAAAGTAATTTCAATTGATAGCCACCTGGTGTAACTCACTTCAGAATGGTCACTCGAGGAAGTCGGTTTGACGCGTTAGATCACGAGATCTAGCTGGTCCAAAGAATGAAAAACTCCAAGGTATCAAGTCCGTGAAACCGCGGCTCCTCCAATGGAAGCCAAGAATGCGAATTTTGAGTCGGATCGTTCCCAAGACGTGAACATGTGTTTTTCGTGTATTTTTTGATGTAGAAAGAGAATCCGTGGTGAGTTTTGTCCCCAACCTTCAGGATTATCTGGTAGGCTCAAATGGAGTAAGAAAGGCTAAAGTAGGTTCAAGAAACGAGATCAAGTAAGAAATTGATTGGGCCCCATTCACTGTGGCGCCCGAAAATCGGACTCGCAACGGGAGTTCGGAGGGTCCGGGTCATCATACCTCACTCAACTTTTTTCACAGTCTCGTACCACCTAGAAAATGGAGAATCCAGAGTGACTCCCTGAAGTGGGCCTTCTGTCAAGAGCTACAAGCAAAAACGTAAGAATTGCCTAATAGGCCCATGTCAAAAAGTGATATATATATATGGGTATACTGGCAATGCTAGCCTTTTTGCTTGTCGATCTGAAATGAAAGCCTATTTGATGGAGTTACTCTGGACTCTCCATGTTCTAGGTGGTACGAGCCTGTGGAGAAAGTTTGGTGAGATTTGGTGACCCGGACCCTCCCGACTCCCCTTGTCAGCGTAAGTGTATTCCACGGGCACGATTTCTTCATACATAGCTATTTTTCGGAAAATCATAACTCCGACAGATTGGATTTCTCATCTTATCGTTGTTTGACTGTGGGAACTAGACACCTCCGGATTCCCCTCAGAAGATTATAACAATGAGACTCCGGAAGAGAGTTTTGTTTAGGAATCGAATCTCAGCACGAATGTGACTACGTAAAAGGGTCTTATCACTGCAGAGAGAGGTACCCACAAAGTCACCAAGACCTCGAAGATTTTCTGAAAGAGCCCAAACAACAGGAAAATTTTGTTCGAAAAAAGGGCCCAAGTGCAAGGGTAATGTTTAAAAGAGCCTCAACGTAGAAGTACTGGCAAAAAGGGCCTAAGTGCAACAGTATTGGTAAAAAGGGCCTAAGTGCAACAGTATTGGTGAAAAGGGCCTAAGTGCAACATTATTGGTAAAAAGGGCCTAAGTGCAACGATATTGGTAAAAAGGGCCTAAGTCACTGGAAAAACTCGTTCAAAAGGGCCTAACTCCACTATCGATATCGGGATAAAGGGCCTAAGTGGTGGGGTATTGGTAAAAAGGGCCTAATTTTTTACGAAAAAATTTTTAAAAAATTCTTATGACCTCCATATCTCTTTTCTACCAATCCTGGCTATCAAATCATGTTCTTTGGCCTTCCAAAAATGTATCTTCATGCTTGCTAAGTGAATATTGAGTGACCTCAGTTTCACACACTCAATGGAACCATCTTTCACGCGCAGAATCGATGAAAATGCATTAAGACGTTGAATCGCAATTGGATATCTTGCGTTACATACCCATAGATATGCTGATGAAATTCGGAGGCCATTGAACTCGATTTCGCAACGTTATCCAACTTTTAGTGGACCCACTATCCCAAAAATTGACCCAGTATTGGGAAAAAGGGCCTAATTACATTTTTTCGAATGGCTGTATACCTCTCAAAATCGACAGCTACCTTCCAATTCCTGTGCGGTTGTTTTGGGGATGCCAAAACCTTTGAAATAAGCCAGGTACGCGCATCGAATCATGCCACGGGAATGATATAGTTAGTTTTTATCGTTTTTCTCGAAATGGCCGTTTTGTAATTAGGCCCTTTTTCCACCCACCCACTCAATTATTGCGATATTCATCGATATCGTGCCTGAATTTGTACGGGTGCTTAAAAAACCATTCTATGACTCTAAGAAAGATGACTCTCAAGTATTTTATATCACTGCGTGACCTAAACCCGCGTTTATCTAACGCATTTGCGGGACTTAAATCGCTTATTTATGAAGCTACTTTTATCAAAGTGCGCATAATTTTATTTTTACTAGCCACAAAAGTGCGTGATGGAAATAATATAAAGAATGCAGCCTCTTGCTGGTGGAAAGTTTGAGCTTGCCTCGGAGCAGGGCGTACGTGACAAATTTAAACCGCCGTTCTGCTTCGGGTAAACAAAATTCCATAGGGTAGTATGGACTTAAATATATCAGTAGCTTATAGTTTGGCCCCTCCGGCCCGTCCCGGAAATCGGGGACTCCAAAAGTTTACGATTTCGCGACCTCCCAGGAAGGCCTGGAGTTGATCGGCTCAGCCTTCGCGGACCCCCAAAATTCTTTGCCTTTCGCAAACACCTGAGCCGTCCGCAACGGTCGGGACAGATGCGATCTACTCGGCTTAACGGAGTTCGCGGGCAACCCTCCGTTCCGCAAACCCTAGCCCGTTCGAGTCAGCGATCTCGAGCCCTTCTAGAATAGGCTCGCGATCCCGGAATTTGTACCCGCGCTCGCGAGTATATAAGCGCGCCCATGCAACTTTGAATCATCATCGTGTATCAGTTCTTCTTCGATTCTTATCTATTTTTTTACGAACCGTCGCGACCGTGCGCGCGGCAGCGCGCGCTACTCGCGATGCGTGACTGTCCACGCGTTTGCGTTAGCCTCTTACGTTAAGTGTACTGTGGAATAATTAAGATCCGATGTGCGCCCCTCTGCTCTCCCCAATATACGAGGAATCCCTCGCTGAAAAGAAACATTACAAGTGTCGGCAACGTTATTTGGTTCCGTTCTTCGTGTCTTGCGCGGAACAACTTCCCCTTGAAATCAACCGACCTATCACGGAGCGTCATCAGCGAAAACAGGAGCAGCAGCAACCGGAGGAGCAGCAGCACGACGGAAGTATTATTGCCTTTATAGTCGCCCAGCTACAATCTAGCACATTACGGCCGTCTACGCGGCCTTGACGGCCGCGTAAACGGCTCGCAACGTGCTAGATTGTAGCTGGACGATTATAAGAAAATGTATGTACCTCGTGCCGCAATCGCGGCACTCGGGTACATAATATACTATTCTCTACTCTCGAAGAGACGATCAATTCATCAGGCACCGCGCGATCTAGCCATGATAACCATTCAATCAATTCATCCGAACACGCACGCTCAGACCTGGCAAGTCTAATGATGGTGCGATTTATTTTCAAACAAGAGAATCCAATTCTTTTGTTTTGATTTATAAATCGCGAGCGGGTATAGAATCTCTTCACCCCTACGCTCCCATCAAAATAATGCGTTTGCTCACTTCGCGTGGGTGCGAGATGCAGCAAATTAGTTTATTTCACTGCGAGGTTATAAGAGTATTCTTGGTAATTTTTGCACATATCATGTATGCAGGCATCAAAATTTTAAAAAAATTATGAAAAATCTATGATGGATCATGTCTGGAGCACTTGTATCCGCATCAAAAATTGTAAAGAGCAAGAAAACTAGTCATGACAGTGACACTCCCACTCGTGGTTATGAACCACCAGCAACATAAACATAAACACACGTAGTTGAGTTTTGCACATGTACATACGTGCCAACCTTGAAACCTTCGACCATGCCGGATTCGTATTTGATACACCGTCGTGAAGGAATGACGACGAATAAATATTAAAATTAGAGACCGCAGTATGATGAGGGATTGTACCTCATTTGAAAAGATCGAATATGTATATTCGTCATCCTTGCGGTAAGGATGGTATCACACAGTTTTCAATTCTCAAACAGCCGTTATGGAATGTCTCAGAAGAATTAAACTGCTAATTTTTCTGGAGTCTAGTTACTAGCGTAAATTTAGAAATTGTTTCATGATAGAGTCTGAGAGGGAAAATTTCAGGTTTGGCCACAACCTCTATATCACTATAATAACGCACGATGATGCTCATGACTTATTTTAGATACAAGAAACGTCTTCATCATCACTTGATGGGTTTAATCGCGGGTGTGTGATATCTATTTTATGGGACCAGGTTCTTAACTTTTTTAGTCGGGGGGGGGGCAGCCCCCCCCCCCCCCCCGCTTACCCCCGCCCTAACCACCCACTTCCACCCTTGCGCAAGCGCTCGGGTGTGCTATGACGTACAGAAATGGCGTGTTTATGTCACTTGATGCTATAAAATAGTGTACGATACTCGGGACCCAAGAGCCTTGAGTATTAGGGTGTGTCCAGAAATGAAGCGCCCGCGCCGCGCCCCGGCGCGTGGCGCCGCTCCCGGCACCGGCGCTGGCGCGCGCTAGAAATTGTTTGTGTTAATTTATAGACACACACGTTGACTCCTCTTTCCAGAGTTGTACTTAGTGATCGAGGTGGCTAAACTCCGGTTTTATACTTCGGATATAGTCAATAACGTGGAGAATTTTTGAGCCTGCTCAGAGCGCGGTGCCAGCGCGGGTGCCGGGAGCGGCGCCACGCGCCGGGGCGCGGCGCGGGCGCTTCATTTCTGGACACACCCTTACACGGCGTGATTGGCACCCTCGCGCAAGCGCTCGGGCGCCAACTTTCCGCCGTGTAATAATAAGGCTCTTAGGTCCGTTGTATCGTAAATAACTATTCTTGCTTCCAACGGAGAAAATACTGTATGCACCTCGTTCGGAAAAGCGTCTTTTCCGCAACTCGGTACATAATATACTATTGTGGAGATGAACAAACCATTAAGAAGTTGACTTACAGATGATATCTCCAAGTTGCCTCCAATCTGTGATGCTCCCGAAACAAGAGGCACAGAAGATAGGAAAACGCAAATGGAAAATTATTTGTAAGTTCCTCGTGCTTCAATGAATTGGAACGGTGGAAACAGCATGCTCCTTCGTATCCAAGACTTCCTTGGATGGCCCGAGACATTCTAGCTACGATGCCAAGATCAGCTCTGGTCGAAAGATTATTCTCACAAACTAGAGACGTCACCGCACCGAATAGATCTTCTGTAGGAAGTGGGTCTATTAGAGCAAAGTTACCCCTGCTGAGGATAGTTCCGTGGGACCTCATGGGATCCCATGAGACTTCGTGGGACCTGGGCCTGGGTAAATTTCCGATCTTGTTTTATTACGAAATTTGGCATTGTAGACGTGTAGGAAAGAAGTTTTGATCATAACAACGGCACACAAAAAAACAGTATCTGTACTTTTGACCAGACCTACTTTTCTTTGTGTATTTTGGCACGCTGAATCCAAATCCGAGGTCGGTTGGGCCCGTTCCTATCTTGATTTTGAGAACATCGTGAAAAATTCGGTGAAAATCGTGCAAATAGCGCAGAAGAGCACGATTTTCTCGAAAACAAGAGGTAGCCAGGCCAAACTGACTCCGGATTCGGATTTAGCGTGCCAAAATACATGAAGAAAAGTAGGTCTGATCAAAAGTACAGATATTTTTTTTTCGTGTGCCGGTGTAATCGATTGAATTCAACCATTCTTGGAAAGGAGATGATCAAAATTTGTATGATGCACGTCTCGGATGCCAAATTTTCCAAGTGTCAAGATTGAAAACTTTCCCAGAGCCAAGTTACATGAAGTCTTATGGGGTTCCACGGAATTATTTTCAGCAAGGATGTATGGATTCGGGTCAATAGCTCATTGAGTAAAGGAATCTTTTGAGTTAGAAATCCCAGGATTGTCGCCCCGAAGAAGATAGTTCCGTGGTTGTCCATCCGTGGTGGTGGGGAAATTTCCAATCTTGATAGTTTGCTAAATTTGGCATCAAAGACGTCCAGCATTCAAATTTCGACCATTATTTCTCTGGTCCACGAGGTGTGTGATGCACGGGGAGTGAAAAGTAGATGCTACGCAGTTTTTGATTCTGAGATCTGAAATTACAGAGATGAATATTTCAAGTTGCTTGGTACTCTGAGAGTGTCAAATGAGTGAGCGTTGAGAATCAGTCTCTTCACTCCTCTCAAAACGTGATTCTACCCGAGAAAAGATGACTATGATATCGTCACGTTTGAAAAGATCAATTGAAGAGCAATGCTCAGAGTGATACAATAGAGATCATGTATATTGCATCGTTTCTACGGGTCCTTATCATCAGATGATTCAAAATGTACATGACCCATTTCGGAGCTTTTTGACGAATGCCTGCACCAGGGGGGTCTGGAAAAAATCCATAAAAATTTTTTTCCGTTAGTACCATATTGGAATAGTACAAAAATTTTTTTTTCATTTTTTCTTAGGCCCCAAGGCTCATGGGGGCCTTAGAAAAAATGTATGTAGATTCTGCTACCTCTAGTGGTGCAAGAGGAAGGAATACTTCTCAGTCTCCATCCCACGTAAAGAAAAAAGGAATGTTATGGCGGTTTGTGGTATCGAAGATGCAGTTGAGCCTCGGCCTGCATTTTGATTCAGAAGGGAACAAGATGAAATGACAGTTCGTATCGTCCAAGAAGTAGTGACCCCTGGGCCTTGATATCAGGTTCAAACAAAAGAAGACGTTATGCCGGCTCGTGTTGTCCGAAAAGTAGTAGGTTCTCGGGCTCTACTAGAGGTTCGAACAGAGAAAGGCAAAATATCATCTAGTGATATCAAAACAGCAGCCAAGGTTCGCTTTCCATACCAAAATGAACAAGAAAACGATGAAATTCTTGTGTTGCCAGCAACTAAAAAGGTTCAATTTGAACCTAAACCTAAAATGGGAAGTACTCATCGCATTCGTCTCTTAAATCCAATGCTATTATCACAGACAAATGCTAAATGACTATCATCCTCTGAATCATCAGGACAAAAAGCATCTGATGCCGAAATTTGAGCAGAGATGGAGATCAATCAGCTATACAGTTTTTGGTTGAATAGATTACTGTGGATATATTCGATCCAGTTTTCTGACGTCTTCTCCCAAATTGATGTCATGACTACCAGAATTAATAATAATCATTTCTGAGAATAATCTTTCAAAGGAATTGGACTCTTTGACTAGGATTTTTGTTTTGGACCTGTCGAAGTTATGGTCAAAAGTTTTCATATGACGAGAGACGACAGGGTTCTGATTTTTTGTTGGATTGTCATTCCTCATCAAATTATATTATCAGGAAGTTCAAAGTCTGTTGTCTCTCTCAGTATGAAGGATCTCAACCATAACTTCGATTCGTTAAAACCAAAAATCCTAGACGAAGAGTGTAATTCCCATAAGAGAACTCTCTCAGAAATGATTTACATTGATTCTGACAGTCACAACATCAATCCCCAGTTATATCAAATCATACCAAATAATGTTACCTTCTAGTAATTCTGCTATTCCCTTTCCATTCTACTCTCAAGAGGGAATTCAATTGAATTACGCAACAAAGAATGTTTGTCTTCACAAATCAAAGTCCGGAATGAAGATTTAACTTACCTCTGTATTTCTCTCATACAACCAAGTTATATGGAATCATACCAAACTAAGATGTATTCACGTGCGCAAGCGGGCGGATCTGAGTTTGGGTGTTATCAACTTCACTCGATATTTCAGTAATTTGAGTTAAAAATAGAAGACGACCTGCAGATTCATGATTATCATTGAATTTTTATTCAACAACTTGTGATTTAGTATTTTTCATAATAATAAGCGGAAAGTTAGGAACACGCCATTAACAAGCCCAAGATACAGAAAATTGCCAATCAAGCAATGATGGTACAACTACACAAGGTCTTGACCAGTCAATATTGGAACAAGAAGAGGAGTATTCTAGACGTTGCGAGTAGCTGGTGTACAATGTGATGGAACCATCGGGAAACCCTTCGTTTGGGACGAAAAGTGGGTAAATTTTCTTTCGCGCATGCACCTAAGTGTCTATAAATATTGCTAAAGGGTAGTTATTTGAGGTTCAAACATCATTTGATGAATTCTAAGTGTGGACACAATCCTGTCAAGGTGCTATTCCCACTTCATATCCTCGAATTGTGGAAAAAAATCGTGCAATGACCCACAAAACATGCGATTCCCATCTTTTGCATGCTCGGAGATGACTGAAAATACCGCAGAAGGCTCTATTGGATGTGCCCGGAGGCTGACAAATCGGTTATTCCGGTGGACAAGGCCCCAGATAGACTCTACGTGTGAAAATAGTTCATCCCGGCTAACTTCCACCATATTGACTTTTTTTGCTCCATCAGGTAATTCAAACAAGAATTAATTCCATGTTAAAATTCATAGAATCATTTGGATAGTTTTTAGAAAACTCTAAATTCCGAGTCTCCTACTTATTGAATCACATTTCGATCAATCAAAAGGTATCACTTAGACCTCAGGAAGACTGATGGACAACAGAAAAGCATATGCAACTAATGAGTTCTATTTGGCCAATAAAATTACTCCAACAATTCCGTTGATCTCCCACATTTCTTGTGCAATATTCGGTCAATTCATTTAAAACTTGAAGCATGTGAAGATAAGAAACGACAAACTCTAAATGACGCAGCAACCATCATATTTAGCGCCTATATGAGAACAAACGGATAACAACTGAGCAGAACCGTCGCACGTTGGAGCGAACCATAGAGCATGATATTAGAAGAGATGTGTACATGATTAAGATTTGTGACAGCGAATTCTTTTGTCGTTACCAACCGAGCAAAAATGTGTTTCGGAAAGACGACCCGATACAAATTTTCTTGCATAGACGTATGATCTGGTTTGGGTCGTGGCAAGATAATCGATAACACTTTCTGTTCCATTACGGAATACCTTCCTCCGACAGAACTTGAATTAGTCCAAGCATGTGCTACTGACAGGTTACGGTTGAACCACCCCTGGCTGAATACGGCTCCAATGGCATGAGACGGCGCATCGAAAATAAAATTTCACATCTGATCCAATTATAGATGGTTCAAAGAGACAATTAAGCACTATGTTTTTTTGAGTGTATCAAAAGCAGATTATCGATTTTCTACTCAGAGGGATCCGATTTTCCCGAAATGAACGATGATTCTTCCGCTATTGTTGCAAAATTGGGAATGAAGCGGTTACGATGCCCTATCAGCCCCAGGATCTAACAACAACGAAATTTCAATATTTTTGAATCAAATAATGTCAACCATTTTTGAAATCATTGTGTCCCGGCGAAATATCTCCGTGCCTACTATTGATTAAACAAGCTAAACACCATTTCGCTCACTTATACAGCTCCTGAATGATTTCTATCAATTCTCAAGCAAAAAAATAGGACAATGTCTTTTGTCCAATATCATGCTGAACTTTCAACGCCCAATGCATCTTGAAATCAACCATAACATTGTCGCAAGCCTCATGATGGATAACTGGTCCCTCACAATTTCATCCATGTATTCAGTAGCTACCAATAAGGTATGATAAGCTCTCTTGATGCAAGTGTTCATAGCGCGGATAGGCATCAAATACTTTTGGAACATACCCTCAATCGTGGTAACTTTGCCACAACCCCGGAAAAGACTTTCAGATAGCACTTTTTTGAAGGCGGGGCAGGCATTCTCTCTGGCAAAATTCTCATCAGTAGATGTATGCAGGAACTTTGTTGAGTGTCGGTGAAAGGCGACTCCAGTTGTCGTACGGGTGTTGATGATCCATTTTCATAAATATTAATGTCACAGATAGAAGAAAGTACTCCCGAAGATTAACCTGGTATACCAAGTGACAAACATAAGTTGGCGGATTTGTTTGGCTCCCGATTTTGGTTTGGGAAATGTTGGGAACCGTATGAAATCTGTGCGGCAAACACATTTCCGACGTAGAAATTCCTCCGAAATCGATTGGTGTGGTCAAAATCACGATATCTCTCCTCGTTCCAGAATTGTAAATAAAATTTTACAAACATGTTTTTGCTATCTCAGCGAATATCAATCGGAGCGGAATTTCGAGCACACCATCAGAAAGATCGCGAAATTTCAAGTCCGAAATGGTTGTTTCCGACTTTGATATTAGCTTATATTCCGACTTTAATTTGTATAACGAAAAGAAATTATGTGCGTTATGTAACGGTTCTTTGTAACGCTTATAACGCCATTGTTTACATTCGGCGTTCCCGCTTGTCTGCTAGTTTACTGCTAGCGTGCGAGGGTTTAGCCACGTGAGTGCATTGTGCGAGTTAAATTTCATTTAACCGAGAACAGGTGGAAGCAGTGAATAATCTATGCCATGTGAGTTATTGTGTTAAGATTGTGGCTGATTGCTGCCTGAATGGCTCGCGATAGCCTTCCCGCGAGGTGTGGCGTCGTTCGGCCTGCTGTTTTGTGCAAGCGTGTATGTAAGGATATTTATGTGCCAAGTGTCGTATTTTCTGTGGATTTGTTCTGTGTGCAACGGCATATTCGAGGTACATCTTGAGTCGCACCTGCTGCGCAAAACATCCTGCGAGCCTTGCACGCACGTGGCAGCAGAAGCTGACGGCGCGCTGTGTTGCGCAGAGAAGCAGCCGACAGTATCCCAGAACGGCACAGCTTTAGCGCATCGTACTCGTGCAGTGAATGATGCCAAATTAGTATCACCGAAATGAGTGTATCTGCCCCCTTTTAGCCGGTTTGCAAATATCTTCGGCCCACTCCAATCTTTCTTAACGTGCTTTATTGCATTCAGAAGCTTCCAAAAATTTCAATCGCTCAATCAGAGTCGTGATTTTATGGATTGAATGAGCAATTTTATTTGAGGAAATTTCAAATGCTTGCTGAAATTTTCGTAACTCTACCTGGAAGTACATGATAAAATCACGTAAGGTGTTGAGCCGGTCCGCGACAAGTGTCGATCTGGTTCTGTCACAGTTCTGACCGAGTGTCAATCTGGTCCTCTATCAGGTCTTAGCGGGTGTCAATGTAGTCCTGTACCGGTCCTCGGTTAGTGTCGATCTGGTCCTATATCAGTCCTCATCGAGTGTCGATGCCTGTATCGGTTCAAACAAAAGAAGACGTTATGCCGGCTCGTGTTGTCCGAAAAGTAGTAGGTTCTCGGGCTCTACTAGAGGTTCGAACAGAGAAAGGCAAAATATCATCTAGTGATATCAAAACAGCAGCCAAGGTTCGCTCTCCATACCAAAATGAACAAGAAAACGATGAAATTCTTGTGTTGCCAGCAACTAAAAAGGTTCAATTTGAACCTAAACCTAAAATGGGAAGTACTCATCGCATTCGTCTCTTAAATCCAATGCTATTATCACAGACAAATGCTAAATGACTATCATCCTCTGAATCATCAGGACAAAAAGCATCTGATGCCGAAATTTGAGCAGAGATGGAGATCAATCAGCTATACAGTTTTTGGTTGAATAGATTACTGTGGATATATTCGATCCAGTTTTCTGACGTCTTCTCCCAAATTGATGTCATGACTACCAGAATTAATAATAATCATTTCTGAGAATAATCTTTCAAAGGAATTGGACTCTTTGACTAGGATTTTTGTTTTGGACCTGTCGAAGTTATGGTCAAAAGTTTTCATATGACGAGAGACGACAGGGTTCTGATTTTTTGTTGGATTGTCATTCCTCATCAAATTATATTATCAGGAAGTTCAAAGTCTGTTGTCTCTCTCAGTATGAAGGATCTCAACCATAACTTCGATTCGTTAAAACCAAAAATCCTAGACGAAGAGTGTAATTCCCATAAGAGAACTCTCTCAGAAATGATTTACATTGATTCTGACAGTCACAACATCAATCCCCAGTTATATCAAATCATACCAAATAATGTTACCTTCTAGTAATTCTGCTATTCCCTTTCCATTCTACTCTCAAGAGGGAATTCAATTGAATTACGCAACAAAGAATGTTTGTCTTCACAAATCAAAGTCCGGAATGAAGATTTAACTTACCTCTGTATTTCTCTCATACAACCAAGTTATATGGAATCATACCAAACTAAGATGTATTCACGTGCGCAAGCGGGCGGATCTGAGTTTGGGTGTTATCAACTTCACTCGATATTTCAGTAATTTGAGTTAAAAATAGAAGACGACCTGCAGATTCATGATTATCATTGAATTTTTATTCAACAACTTGTGATTTAGTATTTTTCATAATAATAAGCGGAAAGTTAGGAACACGCCATTAACAAGCCCAAGATACAGAAAATTGCCAATCAAGCAATGATGGTACAACTACACAAGGTCTTGACCAGTCAATATTGGAACAAGAAGAGGAGTATTCTAGACGTTGCGAGTAGCTGGTGTACAATGTGATGGAACCATCGGGAAACCCTTCGTTTGGGACGAAAAGTGGGTAAATTTTCTTTCGCGCATGCACCTAAGTGTCTATAAATATTGCTAAAGGGTAGTTATTTGAGGTTCAAACATCATTTGATGAATTCTAAGTGTGGACACAATCCTGTCAAGGTGCTATTCCCACTTCATATCCTCGAATTGTGGAAAAAAATCGTGCAATGACCCACAAAACATGCGATTCCCATCTTTTGCATGCTCGGAGATGACTGAAAATACCGCAGAAGGCTCTATTGGATGTGCCCGGAGGCTGACAAATCGGTTATTCCGGTGGACAAGGCCCCAGATAGACTCTACGTGTGAAAATAGTTCATCCCGGCTAACTTCCACCATATTGACTTTTTTTGCTCCATCAGGTAATTCAAACAAGAATTAATTCCATGTTAAAATTCATAGAATCATTTGGATAGTTTTTAGAAAACTCTAAATTCCGAGTCTCCTACTTATTGAATCACATTTCGATCAATCAAAAGGTATCACTTAGACCTCAGGAAGACTGATGGACAACAGAAAAGCATATGCAACTAATGAGTTCTATTTGGCCAATAAAATTACTCCAACAATTCCGTTGATCTCCCACATTTCTTGTGCAATATTCGGTCAATTCATTTAAAACTTGAAGCATGTGAAGATAAGAAACGACAAACTCTAAATGACGCAGCAACCATCATATTTAGCGCCTATATGAGAACAAACGGATAACAACTGAGCAGAACCGTCGCACGTTGGAGCGAACCATAGAGCATGATATTAGAAGAGATGTGTACATGATTAAGATTTGTGACAGCGAATTCTTTTGTCGTTACCAACCGAGCAAAAATGTGTTTCGGAAAGACGACCCGATACAAATTTTCTTGCATAGACGTATGATCTGGTTTGGGTCGTGGCAAGATAATCGATAACACTTTCTGTTCCATTACGGAATACCTTCCTCCGACAGAACTTGAATTAGTCCAAGCATGTGCTACTGACAGGTTACGGTTGAACCACCCCTGGCTGAATACGGCTCCAATGGCATGAGACGGCGCATCGAAAATAAAATTTCACATCTGATCCAATTATAGATGGTTCAAAGAGACAATTAAGCACTATGTTTTTTTGAGTGTATCAAAAGCAGATTATCGATTTTCTACTCAGAGGGATCCGATTTTCCCGAAATGAACGATGATTCTTCCGCTATTGTTGCAAAATTGGGAATGAAGCGGTTACGATGCCCTATCAGCCCCAGGATCTAACAACAACGAAATTTCAATATTTTTGAATCAAATAATGTCAACCATTTTTGAAATCATTGTGTCCCGGCGAAATATCTCCGTGCCTACTATTGATTAAACAAGCTAAACACCATTTCGCTCACTTATACAGCTCCTGAATGATTTCTATCAATTCTCAAGCAAAAAAATAGGACAATGTCTTTTGTCCAATATCATGCTGAACTTTCAACGCCCAATGCATCTTGAAATCAACCATAACATTGTCGCAAGCCTCATGATGGATAACTGGTCCCTCACAATTTCATCCATGTATTCAGTAGCTACCAATAAGGTATGATAAGCTCTCTTGATGCAAGTGTTCATAGCGCGGATAGGCATCAAATACTTTTGGAACATACCCTCAATCGTGGTAACTTTGCCACAACCCCGGAAAAGACTTTCAGATAGCACTTTTTTGAAGGCGGGGCAGGCATTCTCTCTGGCAAAATTCTCATCAGTAGATGTATGCAGGAACTTTGTTGAGTGTCGGTGAAAGGCGACTCCAGTTGTCGTACGGGTGTTGATGATCCATTTTCATAAATATTAATGTCACAGATAGAAGAAAGTACTCCCGAAGATTAACCTGGTATACCAAGTGACAAACATAAGTTGGCGGATTTGTTTGGCTCCCGATTTTGGTTTGGGAAATGTTGGGAACCGTATGAAATCTGTGCGGCAAACACATTTCCGACGTAGAAATTCCTCCGAAATCGATTGGTGTGGTCAAAATCACGATATCTCTCCTCGTTCCAGAATTGTAAATAAAATTTTACAAACATGTTTTTGCTATCTCAGCGAATATCAATCGGAGCGGAATTTCGAGCACACCATCAGAAAGATCGCGAAATTTCAAGTCCGAAATGGTTGTTTCCGACTTTGATATTAGCTTATATTCCGACTTTAATTTGTATAACGAAAAGAAATTATGTGCGTTATGTAACGGTTCTTTGTAACGCTTATAACGCCATTGTTTACATTCGGCGTTCCCGCTTGTCTGCTAGTTTACTGCTAGCGTGCGAGGGTTTAGCCACGTGAGTGCATTGTGCGAGTTAAATTTCATTTAACCGAGAACAGGTGGAAGCAGTGAATAATCTATGCCATGTGAGTTATTGTGTTAAGATTGTGGCTGATTGCTGCCTGAATGGCTCGCGATAGCCTTCCCGCGAGGTGTGGCGTCGTTCGGCCTGCTGTTTTGTGCAAGCGTGTATGTAAGGATATTTATGTGCCAAGTGTCGTATTTTCTGTGGATTTGTTCTGTGTGCAACGGCATATTCGAGGTACATCTTGAGTCGCACCTGCTGCGCAAAACATCCTGCGAGCCTTGCACGCACGTGGCAGCAGAAGCTGACGGCGCGCTGTGTTGCGCAGAGAAGCAGCCGACAGTATCCCAGAACGGCACAGCTTTAGCGCATCGTACTCGTGCAGTGAATGATGCCAAATTAGTATCACCGAAATGAGTGTATCTGCCCCCTTTTAGCCGGTTTGCAAATATCTTCGGCCCACTCCAATCTTTCTTAACGTGCTTTATTGCATTCAGAAGCTTCCAAAAATTTCAATCGCTCAATCAGAGTCGTGATTTTATGGATTGAATGAGCAATTTTATTTGAGGAAATTTCAAATGCTTGCTGAAATTTTCGTAACTCTACCTGGAAGTACATGATAAAATCACGTAAGGTGTTGAGCCGGTCCGCGACAAGTGTCGATCTGGTTCTGTCACAGTTCTGACCGAGTGTCAATCTGGTCCTCTATCAGGTCTTAGCGGGTGTCAATGTAGTCCTGTACCGGTCCTCGGTTAGTGTCGATCTGGTCCTATATCAGTCCTCATCGAGTGTCGATGCCTGTATCGGTTCTCGACGAGCGTCAGTGTGGTCCTGTTTCGGTCCTCGATGAGTGTCGATGTGGTCCTGTTACGGTCCTCGATGAAAGTCTTGTCCTGTATCGGTCCTCGGCGAGTATCGATATGGAATTACACCGGTTCTCGGCGAGCATCCATCTGGCCCTGGACCGATATTCGGCGAGTGTCGATCTGGCCCGGTAACAGGCTTCGGCGAGTGTTGATTTGGCCCCGTACCGGTTCTGTGCCGATCCTCAGCGAGTGTCGATGTAGTACTGTACCAGTCCTTGGCGAGTGTCGATCCGGTCGTGTATCGGTTCTCGGCGAGTGTCGATACGGTCCTGTTACGGTCCTCGATGAGTATCTGCTCGTCGGCAAGTGTCGATGTGGTCCAGTACCGGTCCTCCGTGAGTGGCGATCTGACCCTATACTGGTCCTCGGCAAGTTTCGATTTGGTACCGGATTTACCCTCATCGGTGACCGTCACGAGACATGATCGACTCTTGCCGATGACCGACACGGGAGGAACTCTGTTAGATGCTCTACTAAATAGACGCAGCTGTCTGATTCTATCAATTTTTTGATCAACTCTCATTGTCTCTGTCATAATTGAGGGCTTCGGAGTTCTATCGTTATAACTCGATTTATACCGTTTTAAATCGCATATATCGAAACTCAATCAGGCATTACACAGTGTGCAGTCTTTTACATCCATCCATAATTTATTGTTCAAATGGTTAACATGTAGTTGTTTCCGACGAGAAGAATTTGAGTCTCTTTGAACATACCGCGGAGCGGGTGGAATCGCGTGTTGTGTAAATTCCCGTGTAATCATATATTCTGTTTGCTAGAAGTATCGGACACTCATCGAGGACCGTCACAGGACCACATATACACTAGCCAAGAACTGGTAGAGGACCAGATCGACACTCACTGAGGATCGGTAAAGCGCCTGATCAACACTCACAAAGGACCAGTGCAGGACCAGACACTCATCGTGGACCGCAACAGGACCACATGAAAACTCATCAAGGACCGGAATATAAGTGGATCGGCACTTGCCGAGGACCGGTGTAGAACCATATCGATACTTGCCGAGGACCGATACAGGGCAAGACACTCATCGAGGACCGTAACAGGACCACATTGACACTCATCGAGGACCAAACAAGGACCACATTGACGCTCGTCGAGAACCAATACAGGCATCGACACTGGCTGAGGACTGATATAGGACCAGATCGACGATCGCCGAGGACCGGTGTAGGGCCACATCGATACTCGCCGAGGACCGATACAGGACAAGACTTTCATCGAGGACCGTAACAGGACCACATCGACACTCATCGAGGACCGAAACAGGACCACACTGACGCTCGTCGAGAACCGATACAGGCATCGACACTCGCTGAGGACTGATCTAGGACCAGATCGACACTAACCGAGGACCGGTACAGGACCACATTGACACCCGCCAAGACCTCATAGAGGACCAGATTGACACTCGGTCAGAACCGTGACAGGACCAGATCGACACTTGTCGCGGACCGGCTCAGCACCTTACGTGATTTCATCATGTACTTCCAGGTAGAGTTACAAAAATTTCAGCAGGCATTTGAAATTTCCTCAAATAAAATTGCTTATCCAATCCATAAAATCACGACTCTGATTGAGCGATTGAAATTTTTGAAAGCCTTCGAATGCAGTAAAGCACGTTAAGAAAGATTGAAGTGGGCCAAAGATATTTGCAAACCGGCTAAAAGGGGGCATGTTAGGTACACTCACTTCGGTGATAGTAATTTGGCATCATTCCCTGCACAAGTACGATGCGCTAAAGCTGTGCCGTTCTGGGATACTGTCGGCTGCTTCTCTGCGCAACACAGCGCGCCGTCAGCTTCTGCTGCCACGTGCGTGCAAGGCTCGCAGGATGTTTTGCGCAGCGGCCGCGACTCGAGATGTACCTCGAATATGCCGTTGCACACAGAATAAATCCACTGAAAATACGACACTTGGCACATAAATATCCTCCATACACGCTTGCACGAAACAGAGGCCACACGACGCCACACCTCGCGGGAAGGCTATCGCGAGCCATCCAGGCAGAATTCAGCCACAATTTGAACACAATAACTCACGAGGCATACATTATTCACTATACTTTCACTCGTTCTCGGTTAAATGAGAATAAACTCGCACAATGCACTCACGTGGCTAAACCCTCGCACGCTAGCCGTAAAATAGCAGACGAGCGGGAACGCCCAATGTAAGCAATGGCGTTACAAGCGTTACAAAAAGCGTTACATAAGGCACATAACTTTTTTTCGTTAGTAAAATTATACGAAATAAAGCAAATATCAAAGTCGGAAACAATCATTTCCGACTCAAAATTTCGCGATCTTTCTGATGGTGTGCTTGCTCGCTCCGATCGATATTCGCTGAGATAACAAAAACATGCTCGTGAAAATCCATTCACAGTTCCGTAACAAATAGAGTCATCGTAATTTTGACCACATCAATCGATTCCGGAGGAATTTTCACGTTGGAAATGTATTTCCCGCACAGATTTTATACGATTTCCAAGATTTCCCAAACCAAAGTCGGTAGTCAAAAAAATCCGCCAACTTATGTTCGTCACTTGGTATGTACAATACCGTGCAAAAATTTCTGATTGGGGGTTTGAAATCCTCTCTTGCGAAAACGTCGATTACTCGAGCCCAGATTAACGTAGAGGAATTTTGAAAGAAACGTCTTGCAGATAAAAAAAAATGCTAACTTTTTATGGGTTGCGATTTCTCTCTCAGCCCTTTTTGGTACCTCAAATAGCTGATGTAATTTCAAGGATTTCGAGAAAAAACCCGTTTTTACTCTATCGGCTGTAATTTGGACGCGGATAAAGATAGAACAATTTTGCAAAAAGCATCTTGGAGAGCGGAGAAAATGCCATTTGCAATGATTTTTTGATTATTTTTTACGTCGTGTGAATAAGAGTGTGAGAGCTCTCAAAGTAGCCAAAACCGTAGTTTTTCGCCATTTTTACACGTATTTCATTGAAAATCCGAGAATCTGGCTACTTTAAGAGCTCTCACACTCTTATTCACACGACGTAAAGAATAATCGAAAAATCGTTGCAAATGCAATTTTTTCCGCTCTTCAAGATGCTTTTTGCCAAACTGTTCTATCTTTATCCGCGTCCAAATTACAGCCGATAGAGTAAAAACGGTTTTTTTTCTGAAATCCTTGAAATTACATCAGCTATTTGAGGTACCAAAAAGGGCTGAAAGAAAAATCGAAGACCATAAAAAGTTAGCATTTTTTCTCATCTTTAAGATGCTTTTTTCAAAATTCCTCTACGTTGATCTGGGCTCGAGCAATCGACGTTTTCGCAAGAGAGGATTCCATACCCCCGTTCAGGAATTTTTGCACGGTACTGTACTTGTCGGTCTAATCATGGGTAAGTATGGTATATTCTCATTGTCACATATCGTTGGTTCGAAGATACAATTGTTACCGAAGAGTACCATGAGTCACCATGTTGTAGTTGAAAAAATGACGATTGAAGCAAAATGAATGAATATCCATGTATCTTCACTCAAACCTCATCCTGAACCCTGCTATATATGCCAAAGAGAATCCACGAGGTGATAAGCGTAGTTTATCATCACGGCACTTTAACTCAAAATCCGTTCTATTGATTTTGACCTGACTAAAAATGTTGGAGATCATACGAGATATGGTTGACCGTTCGTGGAGGAATCGTGAGATTGAAGTATGACTTCATCTTCAAAACAGGCCAGGTTGAGGCAAATAAACTTTTGTCACTTTCCCTTCAAAATATATTCTATCCATAATTGTAATGCATCAGAAAATTAGCAGTTTTCCTCCAGAATATCAAATAAGTTCACTCCGTCGCTGAATAAACTAGTGGAAAATATCTCCATCATTCCAACTCTCTTATATAAAATATCGATTCATGAGAATATACGTAGCGTGAATGAGGAGATCCAAGAGAATTTGAATGCGATTCAAGCGAAATTTAGCAAGCTAGAAAATACTTCAATATTCAGAGATACGTAAAATTTTGAACCAGCATTCTTTTCATGTCGTCGGCTGTGGAAGCTTCTACTAGCTGCAAGTTTTAAATGCTTGTGAATATGAGATCAGATCCAGTGCGTTCTGTTTAAGCGCATGAATAGGAAACAGATCAACATATTTTATGGTCGATTTACCCGATAGAGTTAATTGCGACAACTCATCTTTCACTTAGATGATTGCTTCCAGGTTCGAATTGAACAGAATATCTTTGGACGAATTTTGAGAATCGCAAAGTCAAGGTACTTAAACACGCGAGCTGATAAAGATAGAGCTCGAAGGAATAATTTGTGAATTTTTTGATTCGTAGGTGAAACATGGATCATCTAATAACTGAATTCATCCAAAGATTCCAAGTAGATCTAAATCGAAATCTCCAATTCAACCACATAAAAATCCCTTTGAAACTAGCAGGATTGTGGCCATATCAATCCTTTTTCACAAGAATATTGATATTAGCTATCAATGAAACAATTTTCTTAGCATCTATCGCGGTTTTGGTAAGTACCGAGAATAGAGCCATCATAATAATGCTTGTAGTAGTATGCAGATTAATCATCAACTTGAATCTGACTTCTATTGCACTGCAGGCTATTTATCTCGTACAGGAGTGGGGCAGCGATTTTGATGTTATGATTGAAAATTTGATTGGCTCACTTTTGATGTCCGTTTTTTTCATCAGCTATGCGATGATATCCATAAAGGTTCCCAACGTACGTTAGTAATATCTTGTCTGATGAGAGATCTTATAAATTTACTGCACGATGTCTGTACCAATAATTTATTTGGAAGAAATAATTTAACTAAGGATCATTTGTCATCAGTTTGAGCGGCTACGCGATGCAACGTCAAGAGCTCAGAGTGAATTAAATGATGCAGTTGAGAGAGAATATTTGGAGAGTTTCTTAAAAATAGGATACTTCCTTGGTTTTGGATTTACAGGTAATGATGAGAGGCCTGCAATTTCAGCGTAACAGATCGTTCAGAAGCTTTTTCGTACTTCCATGGGAATCGACTTGAGAGCTACGATCTGCATCGAATTCATGATCATTCTGCCTTCCATTTCATCGATCAAGGCCCGCGTGATGATAATTATCAATTTTCTGATAGGCGAGGAGCAAAATATCGTTCTTGTTGAGTCGGTGCGAAACAGAAGGCTAGATGAGAAAGATGAAAAAGAATTCACGATTTTTTGAAAAAGACCTAGAGGGTCAAAGTGAATACTACTTTATATTAGAGTCAATTCTAAAAAGCTAACCTTCAGTTTGGTTTTATTCGCCTACCTTTGAATGGATATCTTGGAATTATGATAACGAAACAAACAAGGGCTTATTATATGATACATTTTGTTCCAGTTTATTGTACAAGTTGTGCAATTATTGCATGCTCGGCACCAATACTATGCTTACTCCCAGACATAATTTTTCCATTGGATAATGGTACAAGGCCACGTTTATTGATCGTACATGTTTCTTACGTATTTTTCGATCATGAAGATCATTACGTCATCTATGTACTCCACATGATTGCTGTAGCATACGTATTGGTTGTTTCATTGACTGGAGCCAGTGCACTGTTTGCCATAAATATGCAGCAGACTTGTGGATTTTTTTTCATAACAAGGTAAATTGATTGAAATATGGATAACAGCAATGGTAAAAATCCGTCAGCAAAATCTAGGACTATATGGGCGATTCCGCAAAAGGTGTTAACTTTGATGTCCTGGGCCACCATTCTCAAATGATGCGAGATAGGTCCAATCTAATGATTTGACTCATCAGCTACCATCATTTAGAACAAACGAAAATAGTTTAAAGTGAAGATATTTGCTGTTTTGCATACTCTAGAATCCGATTTATACCCAAAACCGAGGTTTTTTTGCTTGTCCTTTTCCTGAAACCACCCCTCTACACTCATGATTTCAATATGTAATAGGAGTTTGTTGTTGATGCATTTCTGCAACGCACCATTCAAAAGCCAACATCTGAAGGAGTAATTTCATGCACCAATACGAGTCCATACTTGAGTTTTTTGTGCTGGACACTAGCACAAATATTGTTTCACTATCGAGCTCACCTGCGAGGGCGAAAGGCTTCTTCCTGGTTGTCATTTTGTTCTATTCGAATTTGACTCGGAGTTCTCGGTGTGTCGCGGATCTTAATGTGGAGTGATTCGGCGAGCGGAGCTAAAAATCATCGATTATCTTCTAAAGTGGAAAAATGTGTCACATTCCATAGCATACGGATTAAAGCATATCAATGACTCCAATTAGTTTTGTATTTCTTTACTGTGGTTTGATCGCGCTAAGAGGTATATTTTCAGCCAAGGCGATCCAAATTGACTAAAAATGTGCGGTTCTCTCAGTTGAGATGTGACATTTCGTGGCACACCGAGGATGTCACATTTCTTGGATCTCGATAGAACGTAATATCGATCTAGCGTCGGTTGTATGGATGATCATGATACTGCTGGTCTCAAGATCATTCGTCCTCACGATACTCCACCTGATACACTCTTCATTTTAACTCAAAGGTCACCGGGGAATGGATGGGAATTTAATGATCAAGAGGGTAGAAAATGTGCCAAAAGGACAATTTGAGCCCCAAAGTTAACAGTTCTGGCGGAATCACTCATACATTGATTTTAATCCCAAAATCGGTATTGAAACTGCGCCCTTGATTTCTCAAATTGATTCCGAGAATACCCCATGAGGGAATTGGATGCAGAGACGACAATTTCAGCAACCACTCGTATCTACGAGGAGTAATAGAATAATGAGGAGGGTTGATGATAAAATTGGTCGTTGCATCGTTCTAATGTAGCAGTAATTCTGTAATCGCTCAGTTAGAATTGAGCGGGCATGAAATCAGATATGGTTCGATTTTTTGATATGGAAGTGTTAATAAACACATGTCTCCCAAAATTCAGAATTTTAATTAAATTCTGAGGATCGGTGTTGTACCATATAATTTTTTAAGGTTACTTGTCCTATTAGAAAAATTTAGATCATCCTGAATCACCGCATCCTTGTTTGCCATGAGAATTTTAAAAATCTACCTCGACACTCTTGATTCGTGGTATCATCCAAGTGCAACGACTTATATCAATGTTTGAATTTTCATTTCGATTACCTAGATCATGATTCAGTTGTAGGTTCAAGAATATAGTGAGAATTACAGAAAGGATTAGCGGGAACCAAAAGTTCAGTGTGGGTCACATTGAGTTGAATGATCTAAAGAACGCTGTGATCTTGCATAACCAAGCTATCAAGTACGTTATCCAGCATTACTTTCAAGCAATTTTTAATAACTCATTTTCGTAAGCAAAAAATGTTTTCATTCTAGGCTGTGCGATTTACTGGAAGATACTTTCCATCCGGTACTTTTGGCAACGGAAACAGCTGGCGTGGCTATACTATCTTTATTATACTTTTATGTATGTATGATGACAGAACAGTCGTACAAAACATGAACTGAATCGACTTTCAAAATATGATATTGAATGACGTGTTTTTTGAACTTTTGAGTAGGCTTCGAAGGGTCCACACTCACAAAGGGGAACCACGGGGTCCGCGGGTCACCAATCTTGTCCAACATTTTTTTACAGTCTTGCGTCACCTAGAATAGGAAGGATCCAGAGCAACTCCGTCCAATGGGCTTCCTGTTCAGAGCTCCAAGCAAAAACGTTGGCATTGCCAGTGTATATATATGTTACAGTAAATGTCCGAAATCCGTCAATCCTAGGATTGACTAGTTGTTCCTGACATTGACTAGAGGGGCCAGTCAATCCTAGGATTTACCAGTAAATCTTAGAAATGACTGAAACAGCCAGTCAATGTTGTTTCGTGAAGATGAATTTCGGACATTTACTAGACAATCTTAGGATTGACTGACTGACCCCCGTAAATGCCCGAAACATATAATGAGCAGAGGAATGAAAATATATGATAAGCAAAATTCATTCATGCAAAATGATATTTAGCGTAAATGAATCACAGCTGCACATTGTCTTAGATCTTACGTTCATACTGAACGGAGGTCACATCTTCATCACATTGATAATGTCATTCTAGTCTTACGAATTTTTCACCGACAAATAATATAGCACGTTGTATGATCAGAGTAAAGTTGAATCTTTCCAAAAATTCAACAATATGAAAGCTACTTATTACAACAGCTCTGGCTATTATGGCATCTTGAATTGCACAGTATGTTTTTCACTTTACAAGAACATCTATTTGAAGAACATTTAGCTTTACAATTGCATTTCGTCATTTCCAGGCCACGTGTAATCGAAATTTTTGAAGCTGCTGCTCGTAAGCTTACAGATTGCGTCTGGTCAATTTCGTTGAGATGCAGGAATTTCTCTTTGCAAACTTCAAACTGGCTCCTCGGGAACGGGTTGTTAATTAAACCAGCTTTGGTTTCAATTCTGTAGAAATCCTCATCCTATAATAAAAATATCTTCTTAGGAGCTTGTTTTTCGGCGCGAAGTTTTGAAAGAAACAAGTTTACGTGCCAACTATATTTTTTTTTTCGTGAGCAATCACATTTCGGACATTTACGGAGGCTTGTTAGTCAATCCTAAGATTGACTAGTGAATGTCCGAAATGCTGCCATTTCAACAACATTGACTAGACTTCCCAGTCAATGCTGGACATTTACTAGTAAATCTCCGGCATTGACTGATTTCGGACATTTACTGTAACATATATATCATTTCCTAACATGGGCTTGAATGAGCAATTCTGATATGATAGGCTGTAGCCCTGAACAGGAGGCCCATTGGACGGAGTTACTCTGGGTTCTCCATTTTCTAGGTAGCACTAAACTGTGGAAAAATCTTGGGGAAGATTGAGAACCTGGACCCCGTGGTTTCCCCTTGTGAGTTGAATTGGTACTCGACGATCAAATAATGCACTGCATTCGTCGCACTACTAACGCTTCCGAGCTGCAGAGTCTCGTAGAATCTCCGCGTAAGCCATGCAGCGAGAGTAAAGGTGTGTGCATTATGTGTTCTTCTAAATTTTGGTTCCGGAAGATACAAATCCATCATTTAGGCAGTGTTGTTGTCGATATCTCGAATTCTCTCATCAGTAGATAAGATGTACCATCGAAAATGCGTCCAGCAACCTGAAAAACATGGGAATGGAAATTTTCACCATTTTTCCAAGGTTTTGCCTTGACTTGGACTCAAATATGTCAAAAATTCGATGAAATTGGTGCAAACTGATGACTCAAACTTCGATAGCCACACCTCAATGAAAGGGTAGAGTGCAGAGCCGGAGCATTGGTCAAAGGAATTTCTTCGATGCTGTGTTTTGAATTTGAATAACAAATCACAGAATCGAGATAGTTTCATGAAACATTCGTTTCAGATCGTATATGGTAATGTACATTTGATGAGGAAATGTTTCATGTCGTGCTTTGTGTTGGGGATAAACGTATTCATGATGGCCATGAATGGTTTGGGCCAACTGATCATCAATGCCAGTGAGAAAGTGCGCGATTCCATGTAAGAATAATTTTTGTTCGATTTTGAAGGATGGGATAATCATACTATGATCGATCAGAGATGCTGAAGAACCCTTTTGATTTTAGGTACTTGGCCGATTGGTCTATTACTTCATCAAGAGATCGTAAATTGTTGTTATTCGTGATGCAACAGACACAGCGCCAGTCCGTATTGACAGCTGGTAAAATCGCAAGCCTCTCGATGGAGTCTTTTGCTAAAGTGAGATTATTTGTACGATAGTATTGACGGACAGATCACCGATGAAATAATATTATCAATATCCATCCAATTTCAGGTTGTAAAGATGACATCAAGCTACTTCACTGCTTTAGTGTCCATGAAATCCAGTGACTGATAAGAGCCTTTCTAAAATCTGGGCACGAAATCGCCTTTGAAATACAAATATGAGCTTTTCCGTAGTAGAAATCAAATTTGTGTAAGCCTACTTGGAATCAGGTCCCAACAAATATTGACTGGCCACGGCCTGGACAGTGTGACGCCTGTAATGACCAGGCCTGGGCCCACTGGATAGCCTTAATTGATTGGAAAATCACTAGGACTTGGATTGTTTTCGTTGACAAGGAAGAACTCGATTCAAGCTACCATAGAAGTTTTCCGCGTTGTTTTCGCAGGTTCGTTGACTCTCTCTAATGTGGGATTATTAGATTCCCAGGATATTCACCACCGAAGTAACGTGAACTTTTCCCCACGTTGCCCATATTCTCTTTGGATATGGAAAGCTGTTCTGAACTATGAAAACGAGTCTATAGCGATCATTATTTGAGACAGGAGTCCGGCTAAAATTTTTATTTCGACTGTACAGCGGTTAGTATGGATATAGAACTCTATTTGTACCTCAATTGCGTCAAAGTTCGACAACACCATGACTAAATGCGACATATAAACTCATCGACCAAAGAAAATTCCACGAAGGATCTCCCACAAAATCCAAGGAATGCGGCAATTTGAAGGGCCAATCTGCGAGCTCCCATTAGATTTATTAATACAAAAAATGACATCGATCCAAAATGATGGGAAAGACTCTTTTTATATTCTTAAAAGATACCAAAACATCATCTAATAAGTTTCAGAAGCGAGGGAAGAGAAAAATTTCATTCGGCCGCGAATGGCGAAGGTTGAAGGTTCCGCGGATCTCGTCATATTTTTATCCCGAGAGTACCATGTACGGTTCGCAAACGCATAAATGTCATACGATATATTATATTCTGAACGTAGCACTCACTGGAGTTTCTCCAGTAGTTTTTTGTGGAGAATGTCGTTTGATTCCTTAATACGCGTTCCGTTGTATTCCTCTCATCATCATGTAGACAAAAGATCACATGAAAGTTATGTCATTTTCATCCATTCCGTCATGTCATGCGTACATCTTGTTAGATCGAGATATTGATAATCACTCCTGTGTACGTTTTGAAATTAGCCATGAATGATTCATTGTTTGAGTCTTTATCTCAGGACTTGAAGTTTCTAGATACCATTGTGTTTATTGCAGTGAACGTGTTGTTCACTGCAACGACGAAAATTGCGTTCGGGTCTTGGGTGCGATGGGCCCCACCGGTGGGGCCCATCGCAGTGAAGGCGTTAATGTGATGGCTGGATTAGCCCATCTCCTTCTTTCCCCGAATCAAATATTATGCTAATCATATCTTATATCATAGCTCAATTCCAAGACCAGTCAATAGGAAGCTGAGGAGATCGACCTTCATGTCTGTGTGTGCAATATATTTGGTTCAACGTGTATGACCCGTGTAGTTCACTCATAAGAACTATCCATTGAATCAATTCGATTCTGTATCAATGCATAAAATAAAGGAATATCAAGTTAAAAAATGCACAATATCAGTTCATCATCAAAAATCTCCATAAGACTGTGTTAGTTGGGAAAATGAATGTGATCAATTCAGACCAATTTTTGATGAACATATGTCATGCTCTCCTATGACACAATCTTGGTCTTCTGAGGTGTAGCTATGTTTGGAACTCATTTTTTGAAGAATAATTATGAGTAATTCCGCGCGAAAGCGGACCACGAATTGCAGACATATCTCAGATTCTTTTTCCACTATTTTTAATCCATTCTATGGTTCAAAAAATAAACTTTTCACTCTCTATGGGGTCCAAAAAAAATTTTTTGTTTATGTGAGGAGTATCTTTGCAATAGTGTTTTTAGGAAAAAATACCAATCTTTTTTCAGTAAAATGGGTGTAGTTCGGACTTGAGATAAGATACGACCACGTAAATAGTGGAATTCGAAAGGTCTTTCAAAAATCTTTGAAAATATGTTTCGAAAGTATTTTTTTGCGGCCACGGACCCCCCCCCCCCCTATGAGCAAAAAGGTGAAAAACAGAAAAAATTCGATTCCTCAAGGACTCATTTTTTTAAAAATCTGGAAATCCATATTTTGATGTAAAATTGCGTGCTCTTCCAGAAAAAGTGGTCCTGATCTGTGTTTTTGGGTTCTACGCTGTTTTTTCTACGTTTTATCAATATTCTCAGCTTTTTCGGTTTAAAAATCGATTTTTCTGCGCATACGCAGGAATTTAGACTGCTGAAACCATTTTTATTGAAAAGCCGAGAAAATTTCTTTCAAAATGACTACCTGGCGAAGTCAATCCGATGTACTGGGCCCGAATTGAGAAGGTCTAAAGAATGATGACACTTCTACCCGAGTCACGATACTAATGGGAAATCTGTGCAAGATCTGCATTTACCCCTCTTGAGGATGCTTCATCATTAATGTGATGTAACTTTGGGCCAAGTAGATAAAATTGACTTCGCCAAGTAGTCATTTTGAAGAGAATTTTCTCGGTTTTTCAATAAGAATGGTCTCAGCAGTCTCAATTCTTGCGCATGCGCAGAAAAATCCATTTTTCAGCCGAGGAGGCTGAGAATATTGATAAAACGTAGGAAATAAAAGCGTAGAACCCAAAAACACAGATCGGGACCACTTTTTCCTGGAAGAACACGCAATTTTACATCAAAATATGGATTTCCAGATTTTTAAAAGAATGGGTTTTTGAGGAATCGAATTTTTTCTGTTTTTCACTCTTTTGCTCAGAGGGGGCGTCCGTGGCCTCAAAAAAATTTTTTCGAAACATATTTTTAAAGATTTTTGAAAGACCTTTCGAATGCCACTATTTGCGCGGTCGTATCTTACCTCAAGTCGGAACTACACCCATTTTACTGAAAAAAGATTGGTATTTTTTCCTAGAAACACTATTGCAAACATATTCCCCACGGAAACAAAAAATTTTTTTTGGACCCCATAGAGAGTGGAAAGTTCATTTTTTGGACCATAGAATCGATTAAGAATAGTGGAGAAAGAATCTGAGATCTGTCTGCAATTCGTGGTCCGCTTTCGCGCGGAATCACTCTTATGTTTTTAGCATCCAAAGCCCGATTATCCCATTCTCTCCCTTCTTTCCGTGGTGTGGTGACGGGCTGCAGAGTGCTGCCCTCTCAACATCACCAGGACTCGTTCTCGTATGTCTTGCTACCTACATGAGTGGAGGTACTTTGGATACTTCGGATCTTTCCCCGCTTGAAAATAGTGAGATTCCTAGTATATAAGAATGAATTTCATAGGGAAGTTATTTTGAAGGATGTTTCACGGGATATTCCGATATCCATTCAAAGAAAAATTCTAGGGACATAGAGATGTGCGCATGTGCAGAAATGAGCTTGGAATCGCTCTGGAAATTACACAAGAATTGGAGTCATTGTAGAATTCTAAACTCCGAATGGAGGACAAGATGCAGACTGAAATCCCCCACACTCGATTGCATACTGCTGGAAGCACATTTGCAATGGATTTCAGCCCAATTGATGTTGCCAGACCAGAGCACTGGCATAGTCTAATCAGGAACACTCAGAAAAAATGCATATTGTACTCTCTCCGTATCCATCAGTGAGAATCCACTGAACTTCAATGCATTACGGATCAACTTTGACTGATGACTTCAGTGTATATACACTGGGACTTCAGTGCATTTGCACTGAAGTCATCAGTGACCCTCACTGAAACTTCAGCGACCTCGGGGGTCGGACGGGTCCTGATCGCTGAAGTTTCAGTGAGTGTCACTGGGGGATCAGTGAGTGTCACTGATGGATCAGTGAGGCAATACACTGAAACTTCAGTGACCCAAGAAGTCAGACTGGTCTCGGTCACTGAAGTTTCAGTGAACTTCACTGATTCACCAGTGAGAATTTCCACTGAAATTTCAGTGAATATGATTTGCCGGGACCATTAAAAAACTGGAATTCACCTTGAACTTGCTCGTCTGCTGCTTTGCTTTTGCTTTTTCTATTTGCGTTGGCAATGTTCAAACAGAGGAAAAGCATAATCCAAACCCCCAACCTGCCTTAGAAATTGATGAAAAATCGAGAAAGCGAAAGTGATGGAAAATTAGTTACTATCATGACTTCATGAGTTTTCCAAGTAATGGTAATTCATGTCAAAAGAATGAAGCTTCGCAACTATACATCCCTAAAAATTGCATCGAATTCGTGTCTTCAATCAGTTAGATACTTTACTAGATTGTACTTGCCGACATTGTAAGGAGTAGGATTCATTTTGATGAAGTTGGAGGTATAGGATGAATTGAATGGGGAAAATTGAAGCAGGAGTTTGTCACTTATACCAAAATCATAACTCAAGCATCCAAAAGGCAATTCATGATGTCAATTTCATGTTCTACATGATGAAGTAGTACGCAATTTAGAATTATAAAGTTCTCAAGTTATGATTGTGCTATAGGTAAGGAACTGGCACTTCTAGTAACAATGAAACATTCAGATTCTTTCATGATTTTTATCATTTTGATCAAATAAATGTTGACAAAAACAAAAAATCAGCGGTGGCGGAATTGCTCGATGTTACTGAGAAACCTGAAGGAAACACCTTGTCAAATCAATCAAAATCTGCATATGCACCTGCGCCATCACATGCATATGAGTCATTCCGGAGCATTTCGGCCAGAGGCGTCACCAGGGGAGTCTGGGGAAAATCCCAAAACATTTTTTTCCAATAATACTATGTTTAAGGGTACAAAAAATTTTTCTTGGGATTCTTCCGAAGCCCTCCACGGGCCTTAGGGCCCACAGAAGGTCTATTTTAGTCTCTTCTTTGGCCTATGTCTGGAAAATCATAGCTCCGACTAGACTCAATTTTTTTCTACGTACTTCAGCGCATTTTCTTTGTTAAATCTAGCACTTCTGGAAAAAAATAGCCCGGAATCAATCATGCAGCCTAGTAACTTCTAGGAGCTATTTGCTGAGAGCAGATTGTAGCGATTCTTGGGCCTGCTTCAAAGCGATCTATCTCCTACTAGACATGTGACAATCGACTTCTGCAGGTCGTCATTTTGAAGGCCTTAAAAAAACCTACAATTTGATCATATGTAGAAGTCGATTATCGTACTTTTTATAGGAGCAATAGCCGATACAAGTTGAGCAGTTTTGTAAAAACGCCAAACTTTGAGCTTAATTTAACAAAATCTTTTCTTTCTTTCGACCCCAAACCCGTGCGAATATGTTTTTCGATACAAATACCATCAATAAGAACAAGAATCTGGGTGGGCTATTTAATTCTCGATTTTATTCAGCCAATTCAAAACACCCTTTTTCGACTTTTTGCTTGAAATGCCAACGTAGGCATGGCTCGCATATGCTTTCATCTGAGATTCTGTCCACCAATCTGGGTGGAATTACTCTCCAAAGTACCCCCAAATATGTATAAGAATTTCCGGAGGCGAGCCTCAAGCCAGAAGTGAGCTGGAGGCTCAAACCATCATGTCCGAGATTGGCATTACTTCGTCTATCTTGGGGCAGGCGAGCGAGGTCTCGATTCCTCGTGTTCTTGCGCACATACGAGACGAGTGGCTAGAGTAGGGATGAGAACATGTTTCTCCCCAGTTTCAAAATGACCATCTAAATACGATCCCGGAGTCAATTCGTGCCTAGGATATCATTCAATCCTTAAACGTCGTTGAACTGCGTAATAACAGGTTTTGCGCTTCTACTGCAAAATGACGATGGTTTAGGGCTAAATTGATCCCAGGATCGTGTTTAGATGGTCATTTTGAGCCGGGAGAACATGTTTGTATCCCTGCTCTAGCCACTTTTCTCGTTTGTAGGCAAGAACACGAGGCATGGAGACCTCGCTCGCCTGCCCCAAAATACACGAAATAATGCCCATCTCGGACCTGATGGTTTGAGCCTCAAGCTCGCTGCTGGCCAGAGGCTCGCCTCCGAAAGTTCTTATACGTATTTGGGGGTACTTTGGAGAGTAATTCCACCCAGATTGGTGCACAACAACTCAGATGGAAGCATATGCGAGCCATGCATACGTTGGCATTTCAAGCAAAAAGTCAAAAAAGGGTGTTTTGAATTGGCTGAATAAAATCGAGAATTAAATAGCACACCCAGATTCTTGTTCTTATTGATGGTATTTGTATCGAAAAACATATTCGCACAGGTTTGGGGTCAAAAGAAAGAAAATATTTTTTTAAATTGAGCTCAAAGTTTGGCATTTTTACAAAACTGCTCAACTTGTATCGGCTATAACTCCTATAAAAAGTACGATAATCGAGTTCTCCATGTAATCAAATTGTAGGTTTTTTTTAAGACCTTCAAAATGACGACCTGCAGAAGTCCATTATCACATGTCTAGTAGGAGCTAGATCGCTTTGAAGCAGGCCCAAAAATCGCTTAAATCTGCTCTCAGCAAATAGCTCCTAGAAGTTACTAGGCTGCATGATTGATTCCGGACAATTTTTTTTTTCTTCAAAAGTGCTAGACTTTACGAAAAAAATGCGCTGAAGTACGTAGAAAAAGATTGAATCTAGTCGGAGCTATGATTTTCCAGACATAGGCCAGAAGAGGGACTAAATTAGACCTTCTGTGGGCCCTAGGCCCCGTGGAGGGCTTCGGAAGAATCCCAAGAAAAATTTTTTGTACCCTTAAACATAGTATTATTGGAAAAAAATGTTTTGGGATTTTCCCCAGACTCCCCTGGTGACGCCTCTGGCCGAAATGCTCCGGAATGACTCATATGCATGTGATGGCGCAGGTGCATATGCAGATTTTGATTGATTTGACAAGGTGTTTTCTCCAGATTTTGCAGTAACATCGAGCAATTCCGCCACCGCTGATTTTTTGTTTTTGTCAACATTTATTCAATCAAAATAATAAAAATTATGAATGAATCTGAATGTTTCATTATTACCATAAGTGCCAGTTTCTTACTTATAGCACAATCATAACTTGAGAACTTTAGAATTCTAAATTGCTTACAATTTCATTATATAGAACTTGGAATTGACATCATGAATTGCCTTTTGGATGCTTGAGATATGATTTTGGTATAAGTGACAAACTCCTGCTTCAATTTTCCCCATTCAATTCATCCTATACCTCCAACTTCATCAAAATGAATCCTACTCCTTACAATGTCGGCAAGTACAATCTAGGAAAGTGTCTAACTGATTGAAGACACCGATTCGATGCAATTTTCAGGGATGTATAGTTGCGAAGCTTCATTCTCTTGACATGAATCACCATTACTTGGAAAACTCATGAAGTCATGATAGTAACTAATTTTCCATCACTTTCGCTTTCTCGATTTTTCATCAATTTCTAAGGCAGGTTGGGGGTTTGGATTATGCTTTTCCTCTGTTTGAACATTGCCAACCCAAATAGAAAAAGCAAAAGCAAAGCAGCAGACGAGCAAGTTCAAGCTGAATTTCAGTTTTTTAAGGGTCCCGGCAAATCATATTCACTGAAATTTCAGTGGAAATTCTCACTGGTGAATCAGTGAACTGCCTCACTGATCCATCAGTGACTCTCACTGAAACTTCAGTGACCTCGGGGGTCGGACGGGTCCTGATCACTGAAGTTTCAGTGCATATGCACTGAAGTCCCAGTGTATATACACTGAAGTCATCAGTCAAAGTTGATCCGTAATGCACTGAAGTTCAGTGGATTCTCACTGATGGATACGGAGAGAGTAGATTGGACGTGGCTCAGATCTCTCTTGATCAACTTTGACGTGCAGAAACAGAAATTGTATGTTTCTTAAAGCCAAAAGACTTGCTAAGCTCGATGGAGAAATATTGAGATCCGTGGGAGAAGCTAAAAATGACTTGAAGTTCGCAAGAAAACTGAGACCACATTTTAACGTGTGTAGTGCATATCTACCTTTGGAACTTCCTTTCTAATCAATATAGTGGGCTTTCCCAAATTTTTCTCTCAAAATACAATACTAGAGCAACTATTTTCTATAGGTATCGTGGCCAAAATTGTGAGTTTAGTTCCCGAGCCATGTGCCTATTTCTTGTAATGGGATTTTCACTAAAAATGACAGATTTTCTTAGAGTAACAACAGTGCATCCCAAATTTACTCTGAACGACTTTATTAGAGACAAAATTTCAAGGTTGCATGCCAAATATTCGGGTGCCGTTGCGAGGAAAGGCTTGGGATCGAAATTCCGAGTACCGCATATTTATATATCTTATAGCCGAAAATTAGCCATTTAATTAAGTTATGTCAGGTCCGTGCATACCATAATTACCCAACTAAGAGCCGATTTATCTGGACGGCAGCAATTTTTTCCACTAGAATGTGATGGAATTAGATGAAATCTACATGGAGGAGTTCCCATGTCAACGCTTTCTTTTTGCGACAGATTTTAAGGGCGAAAAGTCAGGTCCGTGCATGTCAGGTCTGTGCATTCAAAAACTGTCCCCTGGGATACTCAATAGCACGAAAAAGATAAAGAAATGAGATCGTTCGCTCCAGACCATGTGTTCCCGGCTCTGATCAACCATCTAAACACGAATTTCAAGGTTATTTGGTCTCATTGCGTCAGGAATCCTGCTAGACAATAAAACGTCAAAAACCGTAAATGTTAGGTCCGTGTACTATTTTTCCTATGTCTTATACGTGTGACGGCCACATGTACCGTTCTAGCTCGGACAGAAAAATTTCCGCATATGTTATATGATATATTATCATTCAATATGCGAGAAGGAATCAAAAAATTGGAATAGGCATGCTGAGGCTCAATTTTTAACATCTGGATTTTCGGACGGGAAATGTGTAAGTTTGCGCGATAATGCCTATGCACATATTCCATGAAATTCCGCTATTAGCATCGATGTTCATTTTCCGATTCCTCTGATCTACGAATTTCCACCATTGAGTAGTTATGCTTAAACTCCAGCAAATTATAGCCCTATACAAACTCTCGAATAATACATTCACAGCGATGATTCTTCTCACTTTAGAGATCACTCATTCATATTCATCAAAGAATATTCCCAATTGTCATCTATCATGTTAATTATTTCATCAACGATATCGATAGTAAACATGAAGAGATTTCAATCTTACGCAAACGTGCCCGCCAGAATACAAGACCCTTAAATGAAAACGATAAACTCTTAGGAAGTACGTGTCCTTCGATATCTGGTTCAAGTATTCTCCTAGTCTCAATATCACCAGGCAGGAAGCAGTAGATCCAGTGGGTTTGTGATGACATGTTATGATCAACATAAATATCAGCTAAGCCTTTCGGGATTGTGACATTTGTACTTGCCTCATACTCTACTTTCTCCAGAAATCAATTTTTTATTTCAAATCTCTCTTGAGTATGCATTGAGTTTGAGGACTAAAATCGCAGAGTTGAAAAAATGCATACTCAATGGTATGATTTGCTGAAATCTGACATGAACTATCAAAACACACACGCATATATGAGCACGCATGCACGCATGCACAAACGCTTACAGCACACACAAACACAATTTCATTTTTTATTTCACGTTCAGCTCAAAGACATTTTTTGCTGTATTAATTCTTCTTATTATTCCCATCTGAATATGCTTCCCTACAATATTATATTTCAAGATTCCACGATTGAAAACTGCAAACCATAAATATTGCTTTGTGTTCTCACAGCTATTCCAAGCGTGGAATATTCATTTCCTTTGCTTTTCTGGGGTGATAAATGCTTGAACGAAGCGTGCAATCACACGTCATGGATGTATTCCTCTGAAGGAATCAATTCGGAGGAATTTACGTACTGGTTTTGTATAATTCAAGATTCCGTCACTTACATTCGTGCAACGTGGCACTAAGCATGTAGAAAAAATGGGAACGAAATTTCCTGGCTCAATAGTGATTCCTATATGAATATCGAGGTATTTTTTGTCGCAAGAAAGATACGTCGAACGTTGCACAGAAAATTGAATGGAGTTGGCGAGCAAAAACTTCACCTCGGTGCATTCTAGATGAACGGTCTCAAATTGTGAAGTGAATCGATAAACCTTTGTGAATTTTTGAAAGGACTCTTATTTTTTTGCCGTGATGTGATAGCAACCCGTCCTCTTTCTTCCCTATGGAATTGATTCTCATTCAAAATAATATAGTCTGCTTCAGCTATGTTATAATACATTTTGGATCAGAATATAATGAAACCCCGAACGCTCCAGTTTGATGGCGTGGTGGTTTCAAACCTCTCCTCGCGTTGAATTCAGCCGATGAGCGGACCAGTCGGAAATATCAATATCACAGAAATTCCGATTTCAGAATGACCATGATCAATACCATAAGCCATTTGATGAGAAGATTTTTTCGATTTTGTGGATTACACAGCGATGGAAAATATTATACCCAACAATTCAAAATTCCTTTACAGCTAGCAGGGCTATGGCCTCACCAAACGGAATATACGAGGGAAACACTTTTTGTTGTTAACCAGCTCATTCTGCTGTCATCTATCTTCATCATGGCAAGTTTTGATATACAGTAAGACCCGCTTAATGTGATCGCGTCGGGCCCAGAACTTCTGATAACAATAAGCGGGTGATAACATTAACCGAAAATCATAGGTTTGACTTATTCTTGTCATAATTTATTCATTCATGCGATTTTGGAAGTCAGATGTCATAGAAATAATTTGCATCGACGTGGGATTCAGATTAATAGATAGAATATTATTCACACACAATCATGTTTCTGGGAAGAATCATCTACTTCCTGCTTTTTGCATCAAAACGGGTCCGTTCACTGGAGTATCCACTCTCCGAACTTTTGTGAACCACTCTCCAAGAGCCTCTTCAACTTCTTCATATTTTCCTTGCCTTTCACGCTTGCGGTTTTTATTTACATTATTCAAATAATCACTTTTCATCTGAGGTCTATTTTTCAACAATTCTCACAGTAGAGGCTGAGAAATACCGAGCTTGGCTGCAGCTTCCCGTTGTTTCGTACCATTCGGTAAAAGATCTTAGTTGGATAACAATTTTGATTTTCCAGCCAAACTCAAGTCGTGTCGTTTGATCATTTTGAGTAAACGAGTGATATGAGTCTCACGTGCAACTGGTGATCGATATTCATTTCATGAATGAGGACGTCAAATATTTATTTCGTATGGCTACTTGATCGACATAAACAAAAAATCTGTATGTCCCGACATTTCGATCGCATGATAACATTGTCCGATATCCTGATCACATTAGCCGAGGGAATTTGCAAGGATTGATATACAAAAGAATCGGGACGAGCAACTCTGATAACATTAACACTGGTATTCAAAGTCGTTATAACCCGAGAGTTAAGAATTGGTCCGCGGGTTAGGCGTTGTAATCGGCGTGGACAAAAAATAAGTTCAAGTCTGTGGTGTTCTGCTGCATTGGGATAATGTGAAGTGAATGAGCAGTCTACAGTTTATCCTTCTGCCACGCCGATTACAGCGCATAACCCGCGGATCAATTCTTAACTCTCGGGTTAAAACGACTATGAATACCAGTGTAAGCGGTTGATAACATTAAGCGCGATCACATTAAGTGGGTCTTACTGTAAATTGTTCCATCGACCACATTAAATGAAGTCTCTCGTATATTCATATGTACTTCAGGCTGCAAGTCTAGTGCAAGAATGGGGCAAAGATTACTACATTGTGATTGAAAATCTCACTATCACACTGCTGCTTGTCACTTTCTCAACTTGTTATTGGATAGCATACATGAACGCCCGGAAGGTTTGTCAATTAACACTTCATTAAGTTTGTTCTTACTTTTTCTGAGATTAAAGAATCAGAGTTTCACTTGGAAGTGGTATGAATTGATTAACTCGGATTCCATTTTCATTAGTTTGAGAAACTTCATATCAAAACTTTGGAAGCTCAACACTGTCTCACAACCGAAAATGAACGAGAGAAACTCCTGGGATTTCTGAAGCTCGGATATTTCATTAGTTTCGGATACACAGGTATTCATATAGATAAATTTCATCTCTGATTAATCCTTTCGACCCAACTAACGAGATGTTAATCATGAGGGACAACGTCGTGTACGACGCATGCCGTAATATCACACAGGGTCTTCAGAAAGCCTTCACGCATCGAGTAGTGGATTATATTTTGAACAATCCTGAGTCAGTTGGTGCGAGATTAGAAAAATTTTACTCCCTCTCTTTTCTAAAAGAGTCTATTGAAAATAGCGTATTAGTAACGTATCATTCATGTCATTTTAGACCTATCAACAATTCATACTGCACGTACCATTGGGACAAATTGTCTGTGTCGCAGAAGTATATCAGCCAATACCGTCAAGCTTTTTGGGCATCCACGAGCTCGACCTTCCCAACACTCGTCGCGTGTGGCTCTAAACAATTTCCAATAGTCTAATGCCCTGTATGAAAAATTTCCGATGGACATGACGAACGTGAAGCATTGCGCCTTCGTTTTTGTTGTCGTCGCAACTGTTCAGAAATTCTTCATCCTGCGCTGGAACGTTCAGGCTTGTTGTTAAGTCCTTCAGGGTATGTCCACAAATGATGCATATGCATGCATATGCAGTGCACACTGCGCACATGAACTGCACACGTACACATGTGCAGTTCATCGATCATCAGCAAAGATTGAAGGGCTCACATCAGAGAATTTCTGATTTGGACCGATTAGTGTTTTTCCTCCGTTACCGGCTGATCCCACGTAGAACTCGACGAGTTCTGTCTGGTTTTGACTAAAGTTTGACGAGCTGTATATGTGCACGTGTGCAGTGCATATGCTCAGTATGTACTGCATATTTGTGGACGCACCCTTACGAGACTCTGTGAGCATCGTGAATTCGTGTATAACTGCAAGATTTTGACAGAATCTAGTATCTGTAATTGTGAAGAAACTTGATTCATTTGCAACCGAGCTAGCTCAGTGCGGACTCGCACACTGCAGTCGCAATCAATAAATAAACACTGTTCTGAATCTGCGGCTCACTGAATCATGAATAATAAACATGGAATCTATCTCGTGGTTAACTCTTACGTTAAATCTGTCTCTCACTTTGATGCGTCAGGTTTTGTGACAGTACCGTCAACTGAGGTAACTCATCATAAAGCCACCCTCTATTTCTTCTGAAATCCACGTATTTATTGTGGATGTAGAAAAATAGATTCCAGGCTCGACAGGGGTACTCCAGGACATTTTCAGCTATTATTCAGAATTTAATCCTTCTAGTAATTCAGAATAGTACATTTCGATACAAGGGCGTAAAACGTTTTATTTGCGTCCGGGTTTCCGGCCCGAGCCGCAGGCGAGGATTGAAATCATCACGAGGATGTAAATAATAGGTTTGACGCCCGTGTATCTAACTATACTTTTCGATAAACTGTGAGTAAAAGTCGATAAACTGTGCACAAAGTGCACTTTTACGTACAGCGTATAGAAAAGGTAATTTTGCGCACAGATTCAGGCTTCTGGAATGATTCTAATTGTGAGGCTGACGTGATTCCCGACAAAGTGCCTAAAGCATTGTTCTGGACACAATGAATTTCCACTACTTTGACGAATATGCGTGCTTCGGGTGGATGAGATTTTTTTGGACCACATAGGTGTTTCGATGCGATGAAAAGAAATTCAGTCTGTGTGTTGTGTGGAGCTCGCAAGAAATTCGTTTCTGGCATTGAACTCACTATAGCACGAATATGTTGCAACACGCATGAATAATCGAGTGACGAGGTGAAGAGATATCCTCGAGCCTTGAGTTTTATGAGCATGCTGGGCGCCAATTTTCTATGCATGGCTGAGTCGTGTTGCCGTGATTTTCAGAGATCTAATGAGCCGCTGGTTACATTCCGTGCCCGGATTGACAAAATTTGATCCAATTCATATAATATCAGTATATAGGATGTTCTAGAATCTTTTTATACCCTTGTTACTCCCATCTGAAGCCCTCTTTGGGCAGGAGACCACGTACAACAATATCGGTATAGTCAGTCGCCTGAGAGACCGCTTGTAACTCACATCTCTATGTAGTGGATCATTTTTGGGCTCTCGCATCATATAATCTCACTACTTGTACTTTTTTGGAATAACCGCATCATAACTAGTCATCGTATATTAATTCAAATGCAGACACGCCGATGCATTAGACACCGAGAACTTACAATTTTGGGCAATCGAATCGAATAAGAAAGATTTAGGAAGAATCGGAGAAATGGCTTCCTTCTGTAGATCGCTTTCGAGTGGAATTCATAGTATTGGGTGGTGATTACAGTCATTTGTTCTGAAGTAGTTATAGAAGAAGACAAAATCTCATTCTTGATGGAATAATTTGAAGCCACGCGTATTTAACTGTTTATAAAGCGCTTAAGAACTGTTTTTTGAAGTCAAAAACAAGTTTGCATCTCATCTCAGCTTGCACTTCACAAGCGTTTTCCTACTTTTTCCCTCATCCCCCCCCCCGCGAAAAGGAGGTTGTATCTCATTCATTTCGCGTCTTATGAACAGGTAAATACGTTGTATTGAAAATTCTAATATTGCGAGTATGACATATTCGTCATTGACCAAATTTTTCAGGCTACCTCGTCATATCTGCTAGCTTAGCAACTTCAATACCGATTCTCACTACGATCCTAGATGTTATAGTCCCTCTGGAGAATGGCACGAGACCACACATTGTATTCATTCATGGGTATTACATATTTTTTGAGGCACAAGATCATTACTACATCACTTCCATACACCTGAGTGCTGTACTTTACGAGATATGCATTATACTGACTGGAGCTAGCGGAGTATTTGTCATCAATATGCAGCAAGCATGTGGATTTTTCTTCATTACAAGGTGAGACTGTTGAGACATGGGATAAGTTAAGCGCTCCCAACTTACCCCATCAAGTCATTTTTTCAATAGCTTGGGTCCAGTTTGATATTTTCCAACGTTTTTGAACTCATTTTGACCTCCTCTGATCGGCACATAGGTACCCATCGATTGAAACGGTTCCTGTGTGAATGCGCATCAAGAAAATGCTGAAGAGTATCCTGAGTAATAGAGGAATGAGAAAGTTAGTAGTATGCAAGAATCCCATCCCTCCTCAAAAATTCTTTGTGATTACTTTCTTTTGATCAAGAATTTCCACACCATGAGATGTATTGACGCCTTCGGATTAAGGCTTCACAAGATCGAGAAATGTGAGATATTGACTCAAGAGTGCCCTCTACCTTTTGAAAAGCGATGGTGGCGCCTCTAGCAGTCCAATTGGTATACAATGTTTCAGAATTCGCGTACACCCCGATAAAATTAGGTAGCGGTGATTCTGTTTTTTCGATTGGTGAGATCGAGAGATTTTGTTACGGTTTCCTGAGTTTGTAACTGTCATGTGAAAAAACGTATTTTTTAGCGTTATGTCAGTAACGCTTGGTGTGTAATGCTTAACGGCTAGCATTACACTGAAGCGTTACATTGTGTATTCTGCTTGGTTATGGCTCGGAGGGGTGTGTTTTTCGGCTGCTCTTGTGTTGATTGTGAACCGTGATTTTTTTGCGCGAGCTGTTGGTGTCGGGAAATTAAAAATTAATTAGGTGTGCTGTGCGTGTTGGGGCGTTCGCGTTTTTGTGAGAGCCGTGTCTTCGGCGGGTGCGGTGGCAGCGGCATTGCATAATTCCATGCGCGCTTCTGCAGAGGCAACGACGCAGTGCTTTTCGCGTTCGAGATTGAATTTTTGTGTTGTGGGAGTCACGGAGAGTGTTGTTGAATAGTAAGGTGTGTGGAATAATGTTGTGTGGCATGCGTGTCGAGAGCCGACAAACAGGCAACCGTGGCCTTGGCCTTGGCCGCTGCAGCAGAAGGTGGGCATGCCGTATCGTAGCAGAAATCTCGTAGCAGATAACGCGGTACAGATGATGCGATGTGTCTGCTGCAGGCCATGTTTTCGGTGCACCAATTGCATGGCCCGCGACCGGCTTATGCGAGATGATGCCACGTGCTTGTGTTGTGGTTAATTTTTTTCGTCGTTCGAGGAGCATTCCTGTCGAATTGCCTCGTTGGGAATGTTTATTTTCTGCTGTGATGCGTGGCTTGAGCTGTCGTCCGCGGAGGCTCAGTGCGGGCAAGGTAGCGGACCCAATGCGGATCGAGCTATTGTAAGTTCTCCGAGTGACCCTTTTGCTCGCAAGAGGTCATGCACAACCGCAGGAAAACTAGGCGATCAAGATTTCTGAAGCACAAAAACTGGCATCGGACGGAAAGTTGATTTTCACATTGATAACGTATGAGCTCTATCCCCAATCCGAAGTACGAGGGTACCTTCCGCGTGCGCGAACATCTAGCGGGTCTGCGTGGACCGCATTTGCTCACGCTAACTCGGAGAGCAAAATACTCGAACGGTGGGTGCACGAAACACTAATACGCTTGCGCGGAGAATTTCGCGTACACGATATCGTTGCAAGGCAACCTGCCGAGAATTTCGCTTGAGCGAGGAGAAGACACGTTCGCGTACGCGAAGCACTTCTGTTTTCGCGTACGCGACAGTGGCGTGGGATCCGCTCTATCCTCATTCCGAAGTACGTGGGTACACTTCGCGTGCGCGAACAACTAGTGAGTCTGCGTAGACCGCAATCGGTAACGATGACATGAGAAGCAAAATACTCAATCATTGGGTGCACGAAACACTAATACGCGTGCGCGAAAAATTTCGCGTACGCAGTAACATTGCAAGGCACCCTGCCTAGAATTTCGCGCGAGCGAGGAGAAGACACGTTCGCGTACGCGAAGCACTCCTGATTCCGCGTACGCGACAGTGGCGTGGGATTTGCTCTATCCCCAATCCGAAGTACGAGGGTATTTTTAGGCCTGAGAAATCTCGATCTCCCAATTTTCCTGTGGTTCTAGAGGCTCACTCATCGAAACGGCAGAATGAAGTCCGTGCAACTCAAATGCAAAACATGCGCAGCCGCTGCAGGGTCTGAGGCTCTCCGCATCGGGTCTGGCTGTCCGACGAGGAGCTGAGCATATGCTTCAATAATTACTAATCAATTCGAATGATTGTTAGACAACAATTTTTGTGCATCAGGAATGTTGGTTCCCTATTGTTGTAATACTCAGTCTCATAGATAGCGAAGCATCGTGATAGTTGATTATGACTGGCAATGACGAATTTTACAGTGGTATTGGAGAAAGTTCATAGATCCGGGAAAGTGTTGAATTTTCGTGTGCGATCGCTATTTGCACGCGAAGATCCGAAACTCGGACCAGGTCACTTGAGGCCGGAAAATCTTCCGCGTGCGTGGTAATCCAAAATTCAGCCCAAACGAGTTCAGGTTGGGAAAATTTCGTGTTCGCAAAGATTTTTCACTTTAGCACGCAAAAGTTCGAAACTCGTGGCGGTCGAGCTTGGATCGATATCTTTCGCGTACGCGAAAATTACTCACAGAGCGCGCGCGAAATTCGAAATTACCTCGACAGACAAGATAGAGAATGGAAACTGTCGCCTGCGCGAAGAGGAAAGTCGCCCGCGCACACGGAAATTTCCCACCTTCTCCAGATACTTTGTCAGCTTCTCAATTATACGATTACGAGAAAAAGGTCTCTTTCTTCCTATCTGGGATATTCAGTGTACGCGAAAGAAGCTTCTCGCGGGCGCTACAGTGGACATCGTTACGCGTGGAGTAACAATCATCGATATTCCACAGGGCGACGAATCTCTCAAGTTCACAATACGAGACTTTGTGTTGAAGGAAAAGCCCCGAAGTTTATCAAGAGATAAAGTGAAAGAGTCATTTCACGTTGTTTACATAGGTAAAATCATAGCGTGAACCATCATCTCCGTTCATGCGAATTACCCAAAAGATGATCTGCACTGCGGAAAGGGAAAATGAACACCTGATAAATTGTCGAAATTAGCATACGCGAGTATGAACTAAAATGTTCTGGTTGTCGCTGAAATCGCTGTCGTGCATGAGCGAGTTAGACCATAGCGTACGCGAGGCTCATGTTGAAAAGGGAAGAAAAACAACGGGATCAGTAAAATTTCTTACAAACGCGATGATTCAGTGATTGAGCGCGCGCAAAAAATGATGTGACGTATCATACCATTTATCGCGTACGCGAAACCCAACTCCATTGACTCACCTCAACAGCACTAATCTCTGGCACTTAAGTAGAGGATCACTGACGAAACTCCAAATCAGGTCGATTGAATCAACTAATCCCCTAGCCTAAATGAAGAAATGAGGCATGACCTCTTGCGAGCAAAAGGGTCACTCTGAGAACTTACAATAGCTCGATCCGCATTGGGTTCGCTACCTTGTCCGCACTGAGCCTCCGCGGACGACAGCTCAAGCCACGCGTCACAGCAGAAAATGAACATTCCCAACGAGGCAATTCGACAGGAATGCTCCTCGAATGACGAAAAAAATTAAACACAATACAAGCACGTGGCATCATCTCGCATAAGCCGGTCGCGGGCCATGCAATTGGTGCACCGAAAACATGGCCCGCAGCAGACACATCGCATCATCTGTACCGCGTTATCTGCTACGATATTTCTGCTACGATACGGCATGCCCACCTTCTGCTGCAGCGGCCAAGGCCAAGGCCACGGTTGTCTGTTTGTCGGCTCTACACGCATGCCACACAACATTATTCCACACACCTTATCATTCAACAACACTCTCCGTGACTCCCACAACACAAAAATTCAATCTCGAACGCGAAAGGCACTGCGTCGTTGCCTCTGCAGAAGCGCGCATGGAATTATGCAATGCCGCTGCTACCGCACCCGCCGAAGACACGGCTCTCACAAAAACGCGAACGCCCCAACACGCACAGCACACCTAATTAATTTTTAATTTTCCGACACCAACAGCTCGCGCAAAAAAATCACGGTTCACAATCAACACAAGAGCAGCCGAAAAACACACCCCTCCGAGCCATAACCAAGCAGAATACACAATGTAACGCTTTAGTGTAATGCTAGCCGTTAAGCATTACACACCAAGCGTTACTGACATAACGCTAAAAAATACGTTTTTTCACACGACAGTTACAAACTCAGGAAACCGTAAGAAAATCTCTCGATCTCACCAATTGAAATAACAAAATCACCGCTACCTAATTTTATCGGGGTGTACGCGAATTCTGAAACAGGTTGTATATATATATTTTTCTTCGTGTGTTCAACGGTCGTCTCCAGCCAATGGACTATTACAACCGGGGCAGATCTCGTCGGTTTATCGTTACGTGTTTTCATGGTGGCGTGTTTTGAGATTCAACCACTCACCCTAACCTAATTCTCTCCGCATTTGCCCGGGAATCATGCTCGTGGAGCGAGGGAAAACTCCTGAAGGGAGAAAACCTGCTCCGAAGAGTTCGGCACATTTATCATGCTATACGCTTGAGGTGCTCATGCCATATTTCGTGAGCATGAACACCGCAATTGTAACATTTCGTGCCTCCCGCTCACACGTTGCTGACGTGTGAATGTAAACTAATCGATGAGAAAAGTCAGATCGTCAAGGTTGATTAGACCGAGATGGGCGGTCACCCATCCAAGTACCAACCGCGCCCGACAAAGCTTAACTTCGATGATCGGACGAGCTGACAGTCAGCAACCCCACCAACTTTGTTGGTGAATTGGTATATTGTCAATAACAATTTTCAAAAACAAAGAGGGAGGAAACCAGTAGTACCGCTCCCTGCGGATTATTCTACTTCAAATTTAAAAAAAAGTTTCATCAAGATCGGTGCAAGATTGAGCTCAAAAATTTTGCACCGATCTCGATGGGGCTTCTTTTAAATTTGAAGGAAGATAATCCGCACGGAGCGGTACTATTGGTTTCCTCTCTATTTGTTTTCAAAGATTGTTATTGACAATATACCAATTTGACCACTAGAGGAGCAACCATCGCTCTTCTAAAAGTAGAGAGCACTCTTAATCTCGAATCGTCACGGTTGTCAAGTCCACGACCTTGTCTCGTATACGCGTATCAATCTCGGTCAAAAATTCCAGGCAGCTGTATTGTCTCGCATCAGTTATTGTCTTGAAATCAGTACGAGATCTCGTTAAATTGGGAGAATGCAAATCTTCAGGCTTCGACGTCCGAACACGTGATTAATTTCATCCCCAGACTTTTTCAGGACGATGTTATTCATATCAATTTTATTCATGAAAGTGCAACGAGAGATTTGCTTCCTACACCCTAATGGAAGAACGGGGAGACTGAGGAATGGTTGAAAAGTTTTCCACTCCAACTACTTTCCATTTCTCCAATCTTCATAATTCAAATTCTGGATTCAACTAATAACGAGTGTGGAAAGTCGTTCAAAATTTCCAAGATTGACTTAAAAATACACCTCATTCGTGTAAAACAAGCTCATTTCATCTCATTCCAATCCTTATGACCATGACCTTCCCAGAAAACGATACAATACTTTGAGGGGAGGTACACCTCTGATTTTGAAGTCTGGTCTAGAAAATCATGGGGGGGGGGGCTAAAGATCCATATTTATCCGTATTTTTTCGATCTTAAAACGATGGTGTAGTCGGTATTTCGAAAAAAAAATTCTATGAACATATTCATTTTCTGGTTTGCACCTCCTTTGTCAGATCACCAAACCCATACGACATTCTGTTTAAAATCACAAAAAGTTCACCCAAAAAAATTTACAGGCCGATCCATCAAATTCTGTACGACTAGATACATTTTTTCGGGTCAAAAATCTGAATTTTCTTGCTAAATTGTCTCAGAGCTCGAAAAATATCAACAATTTCGAAAAATGACAGGAATACTTTCGTGTTCAGATTGAAAATTACATCGGATAAGTGGACTAGATATTTTGAGGATCAAGAAAAAATTCCACCTGAAATTTATATAATTATACATATGTTTAATTTTTCAAAAAAAAATTTCGACTTCTGATTTTTTCTTTTCACTAATTCGATGTAATTTTTCAATCTGAACAAGAAAGTATCTTTGTCATTTTTCGAAATTATCGATATTTCTCGGGTTCTGAGGCATTTTAACAAGAAAATTCAGATTTTTGACCCAAAAAAATGTATCGAGTCTCACGGGAATCGACGAAATGGCCTGAAATTTTATTAGGGGGTATTTATCATGATTTCGAACAAAATGTCGTATGGATTCCGCGGTCCGACGGAGGGGACGCTAACCAGAAAATAAATATGGTCGCAAATTTTTTCTCGAAAAACCGACTGCGCCATCGTTTTTAGATCGAAAAAATACATATAAATCCAGATCTCCAGCCCCCCATGATTTTTCAGGCCAGACTTCAAAATCAGGGGTACACCTCCCCTTAAGGACTCCGGAAGGGTCCCCACAAAATTACAACAAATGTTGAAGGAGCTCTCTTGGGGCTCTTTCGGAATGCTCAAATGTCCGCTCCGATAGGACTATATATTGAGTCCTTCTAGGATTCCCTAAACACCTGCAATGGCTCTTTGAGTATTCCAAAAGGGCATTGTTTTGAATGAAAACGGTCGTTCATTGGCAATTCTTATGAAATTCCGTTTGAGCTCTTCATATAAGTAAACCTCACCTACTAAAAGCGCTTTGGATATCCATTTGGAAAGTTCTGAAACGAAAAGTCCTGCAGAGAGCCATGGACGCGTCCTTGAACGCACCCTGCAAGATTGTATGCATGCAATCGTACTTGGATTTCTTTATTTTGATCTGCTCGATGACCTGTAGCCAATTCGAACAAAATTATCAGAATTCCGGCGAATCACTGCACAACTACATGTAGGATTTTGTGCATGCAGGCCACAAGAATCATGGATAAGAATAAACAAACAAACGGAAATACCGAATATTCCTACAGAGATTTGTACCTGAATGTATTTTCTCAACCATCTCTACTTGAGGAATTAAAATACGTCGGATAATCGTTTCCAGACGACAAACCCTTTCAAAATTTGAATGTTCGGTTTGAAGATCCCCGAAGTATTATAGAATAATACTTAGTCGTAAACATCTTTTTTTTTTTTCCGGTAGGCCGGGAAGGGGAAATCTTCATAGACACCCACAAGAGTGTGGGTAGTGTCGGATTCACCCGAGAAGACTCGGGTGCCTACCGACTAAAACCCCTCCCCGGAGGGCGCCAACCCGAAGGTTATAGTCCCAGAAGAAGGAAGGAAGGAACAGAGAGTAGAGAAAAGATGAAAGATACAGGGAGGCTTGCGGAGAAGCGGGAGCCCTGAAGTGATCCAAGATGCCACTCAGGGCTCATACGCACTGAGGCGGACGAGGTGGTAAAAGCACACACATGGGTGCTGGGGCTGAAGACTGGGGGCGGGGGAGTCGTCGTGTGCTCCCGAGATACTAAGATCTCCCTTGCCGGAGGACTGGGGCCGGGGAGTGCGTCTGTCTCCCAGGATCAACTAAGGATCCCCCTTGCGGAACTGGGGCCGGGGAGTCGTTACTCTCCCAAGATCCGAAGATCTCCCTTGCGGGGGTCGTAAACATCGTGTTGCTCCAAACTATGTTATGCAGGGGTTACTAATCTGTAGAGGGTACGAAATTTTGGGTATTTTCCTCCTGGTGGCAGGCCTGGGGGTTAGAATATCGAAGATAAATGCAAGGTGCATGAGTCCCAGGTGTTAATTGCTATATTGCAATCGCTTATTTCCACCGTGATAACTGAAAATTCATCTCATCTCCTTCGATAAGAAATTGAACAAAACATATATTCTCGTTCATATATACATAAATATCCTATCTAGCGTTCCTATTGGTCAGTAAACGAGCCTAGTCATATTGGCATTCCATCTTGATTAATTATCTGATTATAAAAAAGCACGAGCCACGCAGATGATCTCTCAACACTGCAACACAACAGAAATGATGAGAGGTTACGATTCGGCTGCTGCTAACGCACTGATGTGTGCGTCGCAGCCATGTAGGTGTGAGTCTGCGTGCCCTTGTTTGAGATTATAAGACAGAAAAAAAATTCAGTTGCAACCCCTCACACCAAAATGGGGAAGGAGTCCTCAGTGCTAGTCCGAGAAGGCTGCAAGAGGATCTCGAAAAAAAAAAAAGATAAAATTCCTTATAGCCGAGTATCAAATATTCCACTTACATGGTTTTCAAATCGTATGAAACATTCAGTTGCAGGCTCAAGAAAGTCGTAAGGAAAGTCGAAAGAGTAATAATAAATAATCATCGTGCTCCTGGATATATTAGATTCAATGACTTAAAAACCATCGTAAAACTACACCACCGAACGATTGAGTATGCTTTGTTGCAGTGCATCGATTATTCTCTCTGGGCTTTTTGATAGTTATGGATATTTTTCACTGTAGGTTGTGTGATATACTGAAAGATACATTCTATCTTATAGGCTTAACAACCGAATTAGCAGCTGTAATTTTACTGGCGATGTTATACTCGTATGTGAGTATCTGATGAGAATCAATTCAGAGATAGATGTAAATATCTTCCGTACTTCAGATACTCCATGGATATGCTCCCCTGGAGAGGAAAATGCTCATGTTGGGTCTTGTGATAGGGATTTACATATTTCTCATGGTTATCAACTGGTTAGGCCAGAGGCTGATCGATTACAGTGAAGAAGTGTTCCATTCTATGTAAGGGCTAAGAATAAAAATCAAACAGGGCTAACAAGGGAATCGCCGCGTCTGCGGAACACGGTTCTTGATGGAACTTTGAGAATCACCTTGGTTTGGTGAAAAATGCAAGTATCCCCCAGGGCTTAACCCAAAGGGTCAGCTATTCTGGGATACAGTTATGGAGATTAGCATTGTCCTTACAGGGCCATGTTAAAATGATACATATATATAGAGACTGGATTTCCGTGTTACGACACGTTTTGTCGTGATGTGACACATCCGACGTTATTACACGTTCCATTTTTGAGCGAACGTTTCCATGGATTCAAAAAGTTTATAACCTTCTTCTCCACCCATTCGCATCTTTTTTCGGTCAACAAACCAAAATTACAGTAAACTCGTTTAAACCTAAACTAAAAATCGAAATTCTAGTAGAGAAATCATGAAATGCCTAAGGCTGTGCAAAGTTACAGTACCAAGCTTTGATCGTGGATTGCACCTTATAATAAGGAATCCGAAGTATTTACCACCGATGAAAAGATTGTGTTTTGTAATATCTGTTCAAAACCAGTCGGGTGCGAGAAGAAATCGCAAATCGATGCGCATGCTCTGACAGGTTGGTTGAGCGTTTCTTAGACTGCCTATTTAAGAACGATATTCGTGAGATTCTCAAAGGGTTAATAACAATTTCAGCGGCGCATACGGGATTGGTAGCTCGCAAGAAAAATCAAAACAAAGAGAAGCAGACGTTGTTGACTGAATCTTCTCAGTCTTCGGCTCCGAAAAATGCTTTCTATGCTGATCTTTGCTTTGCTTTTGGCATCTAACATCCCATTACATAAACTCAATTCCGACACGTTTAAGAACTTCCTGCAGAAGTATATGCAACAACAAATACCATCAGAAAGTAACCTGCAGAAGGTGTATGTTCCTCTTATTCATGCACAGTGTATCGATAGAATCAGAAGAATTGTAGGAGGGAATTATTCTGTACATATGCGTTGATGAAAGTACAGACGCTAGAGGATATTGCATAGCGAATCTATTGATTGGAACATTGAGGGCAGAATCAACGTCGGAAACTTTTTTGATAGCGTGTAGAGCTTAGAAAGGACGAACAATGAAACTATTAGTCGTTTTATCAACCAAAATTTGAGAAGATTTTTCGAAAGTATTTTATTCGAAGATAAGATTTTACTCCTTGTGTCAGATGCTGCTCCGTATATGATCAAGGCTGGCAAGGGCTTGAGATTGTTTTATAAAAATTTACATCATGTCACATGTATAATGCATGGTTTCAATAGACTCGCAGAAAATTTGAGAGACTTGTGTCCTAAAGTCAACGAACTCGTGAGTTGTGGGAAAAAGATGTTCTTGGAGGCTCCCTTACGAGTTGACGTGTATAAACAGATAATGCCTAACATGTCCCTGTCTCCAGTACCAGCCATCACACGATGGGGGACTTGGCTATCTGCGGCTTTGTTTTACGCAGAAAATTTCCAAAATTTCAAAGATGTTGTGAATCGTTTGGAACAAAATGCTGAATCAGTTCGAAAAGCAAAATTATTGGTAGAGGATCCACACCTCCAAAGCGAATTGACTTTCTTGCTCACACATCTATCATTTTTACCGAAAAGCATGGATGATTTGATAGGAACAAAACAAAGCTTCCAAAATCAAATAGAAAGCATAGATTTGGTCGTCTCTAGAATCGATGAAATCCCGGAGGAAAAAGGCACCCTATTACAAAGAAAAATGACCGATGTTTTGGCAAAGAATGAAGGATTTGACATTCCTCAGAAAGATCAAGAGTGTGCAAAGTGGAGAAAGAATTGAAGACGAGGAGATAAATCGAATGGACCCTTCAATAATTCAAATTTACACATATGCCCCGTTATCATCCGTTGAAGTCGAAAAGTCTTTTTCTCTTTATAAATATATTCTGAGTGATAGGAGACATAATTTACATGAAGATAATATGGAGATGTATATGATCACGAGTTTCAATAAAGTTTATTTGATTTTTACCACAGTTTCGAGCAAAAAAAGAGTGATTCGTAATTACACGTTTTGACCATTTTTACTGCACGTTTCGCCAATTTTTACGACATTTCACACGGCATTTTTCGACAGTTTTTACGACACGAAATTCCGGTCTCTACATATATATATACAAGTTGAACCTTTGGTCTCATCGATCTTGAAGGACGGTGGGGAACTAAATAAATTCCCAAAATTTCATGATGGAAATTTTATTGCGACGTTTCGTCCACTAGGTTTTGTGGACCTCATCAGGCTTCAGGTTTGTTATTCTTTAGATCGTCATGATATTTTGGACGATCTTGTAATAGAGCACAGACATAACGTCTGGCTCCTGTCAATACAAGTAAACAGAGTGAGATATACTGAATTGATGAATTCTCGTAGCTGTATCTCAGGATAGCAGGCCCATTGGAACTAAACCTTGGAGATACCTCCATTCCTCACCGAAACAAGATGATTCCCAGAAATTTTCCAAGATCCGTATTCCGCAGACCTGGTGCTCTTCTTGTAAGTATGAAAACAAGAATAAACAATGAGACTGATGAATAATGTCAATTTCAGATATTCATCTGACTGGTATCTAGCTTGTCCGAGAGAAAGGAAAGGATTATTGATGATCATGCAAAGAGCGCAACGAACGTCTGTGCTGACAATTGGTAAGGTCTCGAATCTTTCGATGGAGTCGTTCGCACAAGTAAGTGATACATACTGACATAATTTGTGTGAGTCATATTGGTGCAACATGTGCAATAAGACACAAATATTTAATTGAAGGTCGTGAAAATGTCAACCACTTATTTCACCGCCTTGGCATCACTGGAATCAAATGTTCAATAGGAGTTGGTATCAATAATCATCAGGACGAAGCCCGAAGATTGAACCGTCCATAGTTTGAGTCAAGATATTCTTGACTGATATTTTCAATACGGCAGTTTTGAAAGGGAGGAGAAATTAGAAATATCGGGTCAAAGATCCTCAAAGAAACTGTTGTTCAAAAGCGTGGTCACCTATTCTTAGAAAAGCAATATCGGATGCTGCACAAAACTTGAATCTCCCTGACAAAGTCCTCCTTACTGGAGAAAAAAAGTTAGGGTTCAAGTACTCGTCGGTTTTTCAGTGTGTCAAATAGATTGGCCGATTTGAAATGTGAATCAAAGGCTTTTTGTCATATTTTGACCTGTTGAACAACTCGGTCCTGAGCACCTCGGTGGAATAGGTTTATTCAGTGGTATCGGAATTTTTAACTCGTTCTAAAATTTTTTCGCGATGCAAACTTTCTTAGAGTCGATTGAGGTACCATATTGGTGCAAAATTTCTTTCACTATTAATGAAATTTTTATTTTGCAATTTTCCGATGTTTGGGTGCTTATTTTTGCATTCGCGCTTTGTTCATGAGGTTCCCGGCTTCCGAGCGACTACTTCGACCTTTGCCTGCGACTCAGGCCAAAAACCTATCGCTCAGGAGCGAGCTACAACCTCATGAACTCGTTACGAAATATACTCTTCTTCGTTGTTTTGACTATTCATCAACATTATTCCTTGACTGCGTCAGGTTGCAATATAGATAAAAAACACAGAGCTGAGGTGTATTATTACAATCACTATCATGATGAACGAATTCGAGTTTCTATGAAATAGTGTACCTTGACGGATGATAAAATAGAAAAAGAAGGTACAAGTACATTTTTGTAGATGATTCCCAGAAGAATGGATTTCACACAACAGTGAGTCACTCTTCAGATGAGAATATTACATATCGATAATGGTCATGACTGAAGAGGACGGCGAAGCCTCACGGGCTCAAACTAGTAGATTGTAACACTTAGAACGAGCTCCTCATATAATTTTCCATCGTTGGTCAAACTGATATCTTGACCCACAAATATGGTCGAACCTCAGAATTTGGGTGATTTTGTCATAACAACCTATTTCACATCTTTGGAGGCATGATTTACGGCAAGTGGGGTCTCCCACTAGAAATCCTCGAGAATTCAGTCGTCTTGGACACTTTCGAATGCTTCTGAGATCCATATCTTATTTTGGGCGAGGAATATGAGATGTGTTATGTAAGAAAAGTCGATCTACCCGCTGTCACGACGATCTTTTGGTGCCCGTCTTACAAGGAGGGGGTCAGGCCTTTGGGTCATCGATTTGCCTGGAGCTCTGGAAATAGTCTTCTCTTAGCCCCAAAAGATTGCCAACGCTCAAGCAATTTTGAGCTATAGGCTAAATGGCGAGTTATCCAGGCTTTGTAATCATCTAATTTGTAAAACATCTGCATTACAGTATATCTATATTCTTCAAACATGGTATATATAGATATACTGTAGAGCATATGTTTTAGCCTGTAGCTTAAAAACGCTTGAGCGTTAGCGAGCGCAGCTCTGCTCTGGGTATCTCCTTTTGGGGCTAAAAGAAGACTATTCCCAGAGTTTCAGGCAAATCCGTGACCCGAAGGCCTGACCTCCTCCTCGTTAGCTTGTAGGTTTGAGGTCGATTGATCAACCATCCTCCGCATTAGATGAGTGATCGATTACACTTTGAAAAATCGAATCCTTTCTACCTCACGGCCGTCCTTATCGAGATGAGAGAGCCGATGGAAGTTGTTGGTGTGTCACAAAATTTTTGTCATTCTGAGAAGTCGCTCCTGACTACAATCCTGTGATGAAGGTGATGAAGGGAATGAAGTTCTGGATGCGGGATCTCATTGATGTCATCGAATCCTGGTGGCTGTTGTCACGATGGGAAGATTAATTGTTCCTGCGTGATTCAGCCTTGAAAATGTCTTTCTCGTATCTCGTCCACATGAAAATGTGGACCAATTTTTATGGCGTTGCATCGAAAGTCACGTGTAATTCAATCCCTAGGCAAACATGAATGTATTTGGAAATTGCCCCCATCGTAGATCCACCCCAGGATGATTGCAAGGCTTATGAAATTGACAATTCACGAAAACGCTCATTTTGGTGCGTGTGGAGTATCTCCATTCCGTAACAGAGGCCATAAGGGGGCATAGTGAACTGTTGATCGTGACTTTTCCTCACTCTTTTCTAACCAAGGTGACCCCAATCTTCACAAGTATTCTCATTGGAATGATTTAACACGAGGTCCGCATTTGAATGCATAGGAATATTCATTTTCCGACTGCATGAACGTGGCAAAGAAGCAAAATAATTTACGGGATTATTCTAACATTTTTCGGACACTATATTTGACTGGGAGAAGTTAATCGAGTATGTCCTGTCATTGCGAAAATTTCCAAATTTCTCAGCAAAAGTTGCCCGAATCCTGAGATCCGCCCATATAGACAGCGGACCCGAATAAGAATCTGCGCTCAAAAGCGTACACAAGATTGATTGATTCATTCACGCTCACAAGCGTGAATAGTTGGACTCACTCTGCAACAAAAGCAGATCTTAGCAATCAAAGTATAGTTCATATACTCTCCAAAAAGAGTCATTCTCTTTCCAAGTCGAGATGAATTCAAATTATCCGTAGCTCTGCATTCGATGTATTCCCGCTCATAAACGTCAATGGTTCAGAAATGAGAGAGCATTTTCTCCAATACAAGATTTAATCAACAATTCATGTTAACATAAAGGGTACACTCATTTTTCAACAAAAATGAGATTTTCAATCAGTGATTCAGGATTCCTGATCAAAATTAGAAAATCACATCTTGAGATTTGCCATGCATCAGTTCCGAAATTCATGTTCAGAAACAAGGGTGGATCCTGAACTTCCTTGGAAAGCAGCTTGATTCTTCCAAACAGATCCTCCTTGAGATTCACCAACCGTCAACTCCAAAGTTCACGTTCAGAAACAAGAGTGGATCCGGGGTTTCCTTGGGAAGCATGTTGACTTCCCAAGATGAATAATTATCTGCTATCATATTCATCAATACGGATTAAATTGACTTGTCAGATAATACATATAAAAGCATCCAAATTCATATTCATGAGAAAAGTATCCAAGCTCTCACACCAAGTACTTACATCAATCATTCTTGAGAGAAATTTAATTATTCTATGAAACAAATTTCAGAATTTTTTGATCCCAAAGGTTCTTAACCCTTAGAGTACTGGCATTTTAGAAAATCAGAAAGCGCCGAAATCCCTAATCAAAGTGCCTACATGACCTTTATGTATGTCCAAACCAGAGGTGGATGTTGGTCGATCAGACCATGACGCCACATGGCGTCATGCCGATCTCCAGTGGTAGCGGCCCATGTTATAATGCACTGTATACTTTGGATGGCTCTATCTCAGGTCCCTATCAGTCGATTTTGACGTTCACAAACGAAAATTGAAGGTTTTTCAAAGACAAACAAGATGTAATCAGTTGCATGAGTGAACTTGGCTTGATTTTGATATAGTGGCCTTCCGAAAATCACCCAAAAATTGGCCCGTCTAGCGTGCACAGGGGTGGCTCAGGGGAACATGCACTGACTTTGAGCTGCTGAATCTTAGGCCCTCTTTGATGAGCTCTGGCTTTCAAAAACGTGAATTAGAAGTGTTTTAAACGGAGAAGGTAAAAAAACTGCTTTGGGAAAGTTTGTCGAAGTTTGTTGAAGTGATGACGCCGTATGGCGTCATACCGGTACTCTAAGGGTTAATGACCTTGAAATGTATTTTCTGATTCAAAAATTGAAAGTTAGAGCTGAATATGGTTCGGAGTAGTCGGGAATTTGGGAAGTTGAGTTAACAAATCTTCGGTTGACCTGTGGTCTTTTGTGCAATGATGTATGATGTGTCACTGCAACTGCTTCATTATAGAAGTGCAATTATTGATAGTATTCTATTTATGATATAATATCTATACTATTAAACACTTCAACTCCCCCCTGAGAGCTTGAGAAACTGCTCACAACAAAAAGCCTCATTCTACAAATTCTCGATATGAGTGCATACTCATCATGCATCTAGTGGTTGATGAACTTTCTAAGAGTGGCTCAGAGGTGATCATCAAACCCCAAGAGCTCAATACAAAGCTAAGAAACCAAGTTCGAGGCCGATGATACTTACGGATTTTGAATAATGATATTCAGCAACTCAACTCAAATTACTTCTAAATAATGTTCCGCTCGATTCCAAGTGCACAAAGTAGATTATTATTTTGACATCATTTCGAATCCAAAAATTACTCCAACTCGTCTCTTGATAATCTCTCGAGGAGTTATCCAAGGACTCTCACAACCAAATAAATACACTAAGATGGCGGAAACATGCTGCAAAGTAATGTCACTAACGCCATGAAGATTCAAGCTGGCAAATTTTTCCTTGGTCTCGTTAGCTTCCAGAGGGCCTTGCGCTACTCCGCCCGACACGACTTTTCACGGTCCTGAATCATATTTTTGTTATCCTAATAAATAACCAAATCGTGTCCGTTATGTCTGGTAACAGCCAACAGCCCGAATAAAGACCAACGGCAGTGCTGTGAACTAATCAAATGCAATTCTCGACTTTGCGATAAAAAGTACTCGTTTGTGCTACCAAAATGTAGTCGCAATCTCACGCCCCTAAAACCGATCCAATCGATTCCAAATTTTGGCGGGAGATAGAGTACATCCGTAGAATTGGTGGAAAGTCCTTCTCGGACCGATTGAGCATCCACAATTTCCTCAATGAGAGCATAGTCATAGCCTAACCTTCAAAGACTTTTCACCTCCAAACCAGTTTTTTACTCCTAGCACGTTCGCTGCGACGGGTCCCACGGGTGGGACCCGTTTTTGTTCGGGCTCTAGTGCGCACCAAACAACGCAGACACATCCAATGGCTTCTGTAGCGATTTTTACCCACTATATATAATGCCAAGAACATGCGTACAGGCCAGTTTAGGGATCGGACTTGATTTGTTCGAGCTACGCCATAAAAACTGAATTTTCGTGGGAACGGCGATGAATAACACAAAAATAGCAAGTAAATTGTGAATATATCAAGTCCGTTTGAATATTTCACAACGTATCTTAGCTTATTCGAAAGCTTACGCCAAAAGCTACAAAATGAGCCAAAGTACGCGTAATTTGAGCAAGATAGAGCCGAGTAATCAGAAATTTAGACGCAAAATAACCGCGAGGCAAACTGACCAAATAATTGACATGGCAATTGCACGCCCTCTCTTCTCAATCTATTTTATAACTCCGCGTATGAGGAACATTTTGTATTCAGAGAAGTTGAAGAGTATCTCGAACAAGCAGCTGTGTCTCGTGGATTCACGAGGATAGAAAATCATACTCGCGTGGATCACAATCGCAATCCGCGGTTCTTACGAGGCAGAAGCTTCCAATTCAGGTCATGCGCGCGAATTACCCGAATAGCACCGGGAAACCAACGAATGCTCCCGAAAAGCTAAATATTACATCTCAGGGTCACTAGTTTTGGTAGTTCAATCATTCACTTCACCCCCCATTGCACGATAGAAATTTTCGCGGGTCCCACCGGTGGGACCCGCGACAGCTATTGGATTTCTTGTACATACATAATAAACTGATCACAAATCAAAAGGTTTGACTATTATAGGTGCAAAATCACGCGTTTGTACTCTCTCGCACTCTGGGACGGAATGACGGTTTTCACCGTCGCAGCGAACGTGCTAGAGATCTTTGCCAAGCAAATCGCTGACTTTTTACTCATTCTACGAGGTTTTCCTACATCTGTGTGGAATTTTAAGTGGATTGGGTAAACTTTGACGGCGTGAGATCGCCATAACGAGTTTCAGGTAATTTTGCAGACGTTTTTCGGCCGGAATACCCTATCCTGTTAAAATTGAGCATATTCACGCTCATCGTCACATACGCAAGTAACTGCTTGATTTACGAGATTTGTAAGGAAGGAAAAAGTAACAAGGAAGAGGGGCAGATGATTATAGAGGCAATGACATTAACTAATCATGAACACAGTATAAGACACTATCTCAACAATTTTCTATATTCATGATTCGAATATACGTCATCTTGAGATTAACTTTATCATCATCAGAGCTGATGAGGATCATTTTAGAGGGTATACTTTTGTGGAAGTCTTGTACTTTGTAGAGGATGAGTCCATCTACCAAATCAACTTCATAACCTAGATTTTTGGGCATGAGGAACTACAGAGTTCGGATTGTTCCATTTCATAAGTTTACCGATCTCGACTCTTAGGGCTCTTTTTGTTTCAACCACGTAACTAGTCAGACGTTTCTCCCAATGGAATTTACTCGGGAATCCATCAACAACGCCTGGTTTGTCAAAATTTTTCGAAGGGTCTAAGTCTTATCGTACGATATTGTCATCTCCTCACATTCATTCACTTTACAGTGGAGGGAGAAATTCTCAATGATTTTCGGTATGGATTCCTGCTTGAATTGAAATTTTTTGAAAGAAATATTCATCCAGGAGCATTGAGTTTTATAACTTTATTGTCAACGTACATGTTCAGCAATTATTGTCCATGTATTTCAAGCATCCAAACTACGCACTGATTCATTCATTCTGTTCTGTATTATTGTGTTTTGAGGTTTCAATAAATAAGTACCACAATCAAATTAGAAGAATTAACCCTTCTGTTTCCCATTTTCATCCATCCTGTTCTGTATTATTGTGTTTTGAGGCTTCAATAAATAACTACCATAATCAAGTTAGAAGAATTAATCTTCCTTTTCCATTCTCAACCCTCGCGAGACTGTGCCAAGTCGAACAAGAGCCCAAACACAAATGAACTATACTGCGATAACAATATGTCACGCTTTCCTAGTTCACGATTCCACTCTCCCACCAAATGAACAACGATGGGGACTACATTCCCTGCGTTCTTCTCACTGAAATGATTATTTTCTTGGTGTTTCAACTTGCATATCTCCCTAACTGACAAATTCGATCCATCTTAATCATGCAAGGAAGGAGGCAGTCAAAGTGTTGACTCGTGTCTGTACAATAACAAGATGAACATTGAAACTGATCTCCCAACTCTTATGTTTCAATCATATTGCGGTTTAATTGATCTGATCGGTTGCCTATACACGAATCGGAACATAAACATTGACCGGGCATTAACATCTATTTGATATCGACATCAATATTGCATGACATGAATTTCGTTGAATAGGGGTCAAATTTTGTCATTCATCTCGATCTTACGTATTTTTATGATCAAACAGAATTAAACTATTATCCATTTGGTTTTGATTCGGAAAATGATAGTCGAATCCAGGTATAAACGAATATTTGATTGATTCACTCCACCACCACAGGAATTGCCTGGCTCGTGTTTGAAGCACTGCATCTATGAATCACCAAACCTCGAGTGTTCACTGAATCCAGTAAATATTAAAATATGAAAATATTAGGTCGATGCAGAAGAATGAGGGAATTGGATTTCAGCTGGACGGGAGAATTGATTAGGCAAAAAATACCTCAATTCAAAAGAGAATCTTTAATCACTGAGAGAATACTTGAAATGTAGCATTAGAAATTCTTTTGTTCTGTAAGCCCAGGAAGCTCCGTCAGTTGCTGGTCATAGCAAATCATGAATCTGACATTACATTCAGTCCATTCTGTGATGGCACAGTCCATGGAAAAGTGATGAACAGATCCAATAGTTCATGATTCATTTGTTATCTACCAAATATTTGTGACAGTGAACTCTTAGTCACAAATGTTCCTCAGTTATAAAGATAACTTGTTTTGCAGTATTCTTGATGATTAGTTTCAGGAACATTACAAGAAATTTTCTTCGAAATCGGTTTTGTGGATGAAAGAATGCAAAACCATTGCACCTCCTCAAGAACTTAACGACAGGATTCAAGAGATTCCTCTTATCCAGCGGTGAAATATGGATCGTCTGATAGCTAAATTCATTCAAAGGTTTGACGTAGATTTCAATCGAAATCTGCATTTTAACCACATCAAAATTCCCTTGAAACTAGCGGGACTATGGCCATACCAATCTTCGCTTACAAGGATATTATTATTCACCATAAATCAAACGATCCTATTAATATCCATCGTTGCAATAGTGAGTTTTGAGAGTCTTGTCATGCTGTTCCCGTAACATACCTTGATTTATTCACCAAATGAGCATCGATTCACTTGATTACAGATAATTTTTCTGGTTCAAAATTGGGGTAGCGATCTCGACGTGATGATTGAAAACTCGTTGGCGTCAATTTTTGTTTCCATATTTCTCATTTGTTATTGGATACTGATTTTCGAAATTCCAAATGTAAGTTCGTCAACTTCTATGATATAATTTCTATAAATTTCATTCAACTATAGTCATACAAGGAATTGGTCTGAAGAAATCAACCGAATGAATGATTATTATTTGCCAATAGTTCGAACGGCTACGCTTTGAAGCATCACGAGCTCAGCAAGCATTAGTTACGGATGCCGAAGAAAGACATTTGGAGCGGTTCTCAAAAATGGGGTACTTCATTGGTTTTGGATTCACAGGTGATTATTTCCGGTCTGAGCCACATGTGGGGGTTGAAATCATCACGAGAATGCAAAACATAGGGTTTACACACATTGATTTATTGATAAGCAGCTGGTAAAAGTCGATAATCTGTTCGGGAAGTACACTCGTACGCACAGTAAATCTAGAAGTTTCTCTACTAATGCTACCATGTGATCGGTGTGAAGACGTGAAGTACAAGTTTTACTGCGTAGAAATCAGGTTTAGCTCATGAAATGTGTGAAGATTCATCCGTCAATTCACCAACAAAGCATAAAATATCGAAGGCTCTGAGTAAGAAGGAACTATCTGGAAACGTATAAGTTGGAAGGAACCATCCAATCGGATGAGCCAAAAAATGACTATTTTGGGAATTGATAATGGCTAGTGCGCAAAAGTTGTCTTTCCCGTAACCAGTGGTTGAATTTAGTCATCAACCAGTGGTTGCCACCAAAAATCAACCGACTGATTGATTATCGGTGTCAGTCATCGGTTAAGGGGAAAACTTCAACCAATTGATTGAAGTTTTCCCCACAAATTATTTACGACGTTTGTTGTAGGATAGTCCTTTCGTACGAAAATTTTTTGGACAGTACAGGAATTTTTAGATAGTTCTTTCCAAACAAAATTTTTTGAATAGTTTCCTCTAACTCCTCTGTTCTCAGACAGTTCCTTCCCACTCTGAGCGATCGATATGTCTCTACACATGATACAGAGCTTCTTGAATCAGGTAATTCACAAATTATGATTTTACCACAACAAAATATGAACACCAATGACAGATACAGAGTTCAGCACCTTTTGTCATGAGAATTTTCGTCATAATTCAAGAACTCACGTAATTGTTTGAGGAACAGGGGGTCAATATGTTCATTCACGCAGAACTACTGAGAGAAGAGTGAGGATCAAAAACGGCCAAAATATCTCGACATAGTTTGAGGATGACCTCCGATACTCCACATACTAAAGATTTACCATTCTATGAATTCTGTTACAGTGTATTGTTCAAGTCTTGCCGTTTTTGCATGCTCGATGCCAATATTATCCCTCATCCCAGATATCGTTTTTCCGTTGGAAAATGGAACGAGGCCACGTTTAATCATCATACATATCAATTACGTGCTTTTTGAGCAAGAAGACCATTATTTCATCTCTGCGTTTCACTTAGCTACTGTATCATACGTGTTAGCCATCATTTTACTTGGAGCCTCTGGGTTATTTTGTATCAATATGGAGCAGACTTGCGGATTCTTTGACGTAACAAGGTAATTTCATTGAAACCTCATCAACAGTGATCGCAAAAGAAATTACATCACCAATTTTTGGATTTGATCAAGAGAATAGTCGATATCATAGACACTGAAAGCAAACATTCATTCTCATCCAAATGGAGTAGCAATAAAATGAAAAAGTCCGATCAAGAATCGTTTGTCTTATCTGCACAATCTGGCGATCAAATAGTGATGCTTCACTTCACTTGTTTCCGAGTGAGCGACTTAATTCACAGTAAAAGCTACTCATTATTTCATCCAAGCCAATCCTGACAAGACACTCATATTCGTGATTGATGTCTTGCTTTGAGCTTCGACAACGGGTTGTTACACGTCCACGCATCAGATGCTGGTCACACCTCATTCTTGGAAATATTCTCGAATATATGTGATAATCCAGGGATATCCAAGTGATTTAGCGGATTCTGGGAACGAACGTAGGAAAGGATCATTCCAAATCGACCCGTGCTTGTTTCCACAGGATATTGCAAAAATTCTGCCACGATATTCTTCACTCGTGTGATCATCATAACTTATTCAGATAAGATTTATGGCATCGATCAATCGATGTGTCAATCATCTTCGACTATGTGTCAGAATTAGACTCAAAATTTGTATTTTCCACCACTGAGATCATGATAGTTCATCCAGATGAAATATGACATACGACGGTGTTGAAATTTTCCTCTTCCACTGAATATCAGCATTGGAACCAAGTCTTGATCGATTCGGAATATTTAGTAACAGAGATTCTTGTCGATGTGGGATATGATTTGATTCCTGTAACGATACAGTCGTAGGTTCAAGAATATAATAAGATGTACAAGAAAATCTGAAGGGAACCAACATTTTACTGTGGGCCATATCAATCGACATGCTTTAAAAAGAGCTGTTACGTTTCATAATCAAGTTATCAAGTATGATATTCCAGTAATAATCATTACACTGATATTGGTCCCGGAATAAAATTATGCGAGTGAGATTGTTTTCTCTCTAGATTATGTGACTTACTGGAAAAAACATTTCACACCTTGTGCTTAGCAACTGAAACAGCTGCCGTCATCATACTATCTTTATTATATTTCTATGTGAGTATGATGATTATTGGAATGAATGACTGAATTACGGTCTAGAATGACAGTATGAGATGCATGTTTCAGATTCTTCGCGGGAATGTGCATTTCGTGAGGAAACTCATCATGTTATGCATAGTGATAGGGATATACGGTTTTTTGATGACCATGAATTGGTTGGGCCAGATGATCATCAATGCCAATGAAAAAGTGCGCGATTCCTTGTAAGCAAAAAAACGATTGAATCCATTTGATGAATTATCATATGAGTGATTCTGGAAGAAACTTGACAATAATATCACGTGAAAGAAGATCCAGAACAATTTTTTTGTTGGTACTATGCTATATCGAAGCGAGACAGGCATTTTTTCAGGTCTTTTCCACTACCCTTGTGGGCCCTAGAATGTTCTAAATCATATCTTGGTCGAAATTTAACTCATTTTGACTCACCTTGGCGCCTTCTTTCCGTTGATACAAGTACTTATCAGAGAGGCAGCGACCGAAATCCACATTCCTGAGGATTATTCACTAAGAACCAATTTTATGGGTACCTGAAGCTAGCGAACACTAACTCACGAATCGGGCCCAAACCAATTTCACTTTTTATTACTATTTTATTACTAACTTGTTACCAAAGAAGAGAATTTATTACCGGTCATGGGCCCGAAATACGAGAGTTTTCGCTGGCGGAAGCTGACGCTAGCGAACACGTGGCCGGGGAAAGATCGTACGGGAATGTGCAATAGCTCATTTTTTATTACTTTTTTATTACTCTCAGAATATGTCCTCAAAATGAACGTGTGATATGATTCAGCTGAGATATGATGGTTTTCGCTAGCGTAAGCTTACGCTAGCGAACACCATGTACAGGCATAGCTTTGAGGACACTCAGAACTACATGGGATTTTATCACTTTTTTATTACTCTCGAAAGGTAAAGTCGAGATAGTCCCGAGACCAAGAGGAAACCGATATTTGGGCCTGAGGCGGACGAGAGCTGGAGCGGGGCGAGATGAGAAATATATGATAGACTGAGCTACGTCTGTACAATAACGTGCGAATGAAAAAATTCCATCGCATACGGAAACCTGTCTGACATTGAGCAGGTACACATGAGTCTTCTGAGATAATAGGGAATCGATAACGAATCAGCAAACTCGATCATAGGGCCCAAAACAGGGGAGAACCTGCTTAACGTTATTATAGTCGCAGTCGAGACATCACGGGGGGATGCCAGAGAGTCCCAATGGACCCGAAACTCTGGGGAACCTCAGATCAAGTGATCAGGTACCATCGACTGAGACCGAAGAATTTATTACCAGCCAGCACCCTCGGCTATGGGGCCCAGAACGGGGCGAAACCGAGCTTTGGGCAGTTATCCGCGCAGTTATGACGGCACTGTGGGTTGTAGGATGTTCCAATGGACCCGAAACTCTACAGAACCTCATATCAAGTGGTAACGTAGCATTGATGATGCCCAGAGAATAAATTACCGGTCAGTACCCTCGGCTATGGGGCCCAAAAGAGGGCGAAACCGAGCTTTGGGCAGTTATCCGCGCAGTTATGACGGCACTGTGGGTTGTAGGATGTTCCAATGGACCCGAAACTCTACAGAACCTTAGATTAAGTGGTGATGTAGCATTACTAATGCCCAGAGAATTTATTACCGGTCAGCACCCTCGGCTATGGGGCCCAAAACAGGGCGAAATCGAGCTTGGAGCAATTATCTGCGCAGTTATGACGCCACTGTGGGTTGCAAGTAGTCCTAATGGACCCGAAACTCCACAGAACCATATATCAAGTAGTCGCAAACCATCTCCGGAGCCCAAAGAATTTATTACCAGTCACCACCCTCGGCTACGGGGCCCAAAACAGGGCGAAATCGAGCTTGGAGCAATTATCTGCCCAGTTATGACGCCACTGTGGGTTGTAGGATGTTCCAATGGACCCGAAACTCTACAGAACCTTATATCAAGTGGTTGCGTAGCATTGATGATGCCCAGAGAATTCATTACCGGTCAGCACCCTCGGCTATGGGGCCCAAAAGAGGGCGAAACCGAGCTTTGGGCAGTTATCCGCGCAGTTATGACGGCACTGTGGGTTGTAGGATGTTCCAATGGACCCGAAACTCTACAGAACCTCAGATCGAGTGGTTATGTAGCATTACTGATGCCCAGAGAATTTATTACCGGTCAGCACCCTCGGCTATGGGGCCCAAAACAGGGCGAAATCGAGCTTTGAGCAATTATTCGCCCAGTTATGACGCCACTGTGGATTGTAGGATGTTCCAATGGACCCGAAACTCTACAGAACCTTATATCAAGTGGTAACGTAGCATTGATGATGCCCAGAGAATTTATTACCGGTCAGTACCCTCGGCTATGGGGCCCAAAAGAGGGCGAAACCGAGCTTTGGGCAGTTATCCGCGTAGTTATGACGGCACTGTGGGTTGTAGGATGTTCCAATGGACCCGAAACTCTACAGAACCTTAGATCAAGTGGTGATGTAGCATTACTGATGCCCAGAGAATTTATTACCGGTCAGCACCCTCGGCTATGGGGCCCAAAAGAGGGCGAAACCGAGCTTTGGGCAGTTATCCGCGTAGTTATGACGGCACTGTGGGTTGTAGGATGTTCCAATGGACCCGAAACTCTACAGAACCTTAGATCAAGTGGTAATGTAGCATTACTAATGCCCAGAGAATTTATTACCGGTCAGCACCCTCGGCTATGGGGCCCAAAACAGGGCGAAATCGAGCTTGGAGCAATTATCTGCGCAGTTATGACGCCACTGTGGGTTGCAAGTAGTTCTAATGGACCCGAAACTGCACAGAACCATATATCAAGTAGTCACGTACCATCTCCGGAGCCCAAAGAATTTATTACCAGTCACCACCCTCGGCTACGGGGCCCAAAACAGGGCGAAATCGAGCTTGGAGCAATTATCTGCCCAGTTATGACGCCACTGTGGGTTGTAGGATGTTCCAATGGACCCGAAACTATACAGAACCTTATATCAAGTGGTTGCGTAGCATTGATGATGCCCAGAGAATTTATTACCGGTCAGCACCCTCGGCTATGGGGCCCAAAAGAGGGTGAAACCGAGCTTTGGGCAGTTATCCGCGCAGTTATGACGGCACTGTGGGTTGTAGGATGTTCCAATGGACCCGAAATTCTACAGAACCTCAGATCGAGTGGTTATGTAGCATTACTAATGCCCAGAGAATTTATTACCGGTCAGCACCCTCGGCTATGGGGCCCAAAACAGGGCGAAATCGAGCTTTGAGCAATTATTCGCCCAGTTACGACGCCACTGTGGATTGTAGGATGTTCCAATGGACCCGAAACTCTACAGAACCTTATATCAAGTGGTTACGTAGCATTGATGATGCCCAGAGAATTTATTACCGGTCAGCACCCTCGGCTATGGGGCCCAAAAGAGGGCAAAATCGAGCTTTGATCAATTATCTGCCCAGTCATGACGCCACTGTGGGTTGTAGGATGTTCCAATGGACCCGAAACTCTACAGAACCTCATATCAATTGGTTACGTAGCATTGATGATGCCCAGAGAATTCATTACCGGTCAGCACCCTCGGCTACGGGGCCCAAAACAGGGCGAAATCGAGCTTTGAGCAGTTATCTGCGCAGTTATGACGCCACTGTGGGTTCAAGTAGTTCTAATGGACCCGAAACTCCACAGAACCATATATCAAGTAGTCACGTACCATTTCCGGAGCCCAAAGAATTTATTACCAGTCACCACCCTCGGCTACGGGGCCCGAAAAAGGGCGGGATCCAGCTTTCCGCACAGTTATGACTTGAAAGGAGGTTGTAGAAAATTCCAATGGATCCACAATTTCACAAAACTCTGGACCTTTTGAGGAGTTACCTCTTAGAGTTTCCCAAGATCCTTTCACCTGTCTGACCCTCGGCCTTGGGCCCAAAACATGGGAAAATCCTACTTAGTCCCATCGGGCTGGCTGATGTTGCAATAAATTGTAGATTTCGACAGAACACCAGAATAATTAACAAATGGTGTTCAAACTCGTTATCCGCGTTGTTCACGCCCTAATTCGGCCTGGAGGTTCTCTGGACAGGCTCATAATTCCATTGGAAGATATGTTAGAGACATTTTTGTCTCTAAGATAATCACAGGAGATTCCCTCAAATTAACGTATTGATGCAATTAGTTACATTATCGTTCACCTGTTACCGGTACCACTGCCATTTGACCGGATACAATGAATTTGGTAACGGTACGTTGCCACTAAATACTATTACGCACATTCGCCACCAAACTCATCACACAAAAGGGCCTTGCCAAACAATCTGACTCTAGGAGCTCTTGATACACGTCCACGAGGACACGGCTGTCTCCCGTCGTCCGTGCTCTGGGTGATCGCGCCCCGCCAACTTCTCTCGAAGCTCCCTCGTGCCCTCGTCCTTCCGATGGCGCCACCAGTCCATACGCTCATCTACATACATGGCGCCCTATAGCTATACGCATACTTGTGAACAACTCTCCATAACAGATAATCGAGATACCCATCCACCATTACAGATCCCCCAGAATCAATTCCCGGTCAACACTGGAGCCCAAGAACAAGGGTGTCCCGCCATTCAATCATAGACCCCGCAGTTCAAAGCCCATCATTACCTCCTGACCCGTTAGATGATCACATCCGTAGATATCGTCTATCACTGACCTTTGAACATTCTAGTTCGGGAATGATGTAAGCGGTACTAGTTGCAAATCATCAGCAACTTGTAATCTTTCAGGGAGCATAGAAACTATCATGCCAGTAGAGGGAGGAATTCGATATGCCCCACGACTCGAGCGCCAATTTCTCCGTATAGGATTTCATGAGGCGGTCAACGCGTGAACTAAAATCATGCCTAGTAGCTATATCGTGAACATCGATAAGGGTACACTTATGCATTGGGCATGATTCTAGTTGAGCAGAGAATCCGTAACGAGCGCTACGGTGGTGGTACACTTCCATTACCCGCTCCCTCGTTCAGTCGCTCTTCCAGGAACTCATTCTTGGTATTCCCTCCAATCGCTATCACTCCCAAGATCCTGATGATCTCTCCACGTAACAACATGATCCGACTGATTCGAGCCATGCTGTGCCAAGATTCTTCTCCTGAATTCCTTTGGAAAGTGATTGATTAGAATTTTGATTGGGATTGATTAGAGTTTCGCCCTCTTTTGGGCCCCATAGCCGAGGGTGCTGACCGGTAATAAATTCTCTGGGCATCATTAATGGTATATCACCACTTGATCTGAGGTTCTGTAGAGTTTCGGGTCCATTGGAACATCCTACAACCCACAGTGGCGTCATAACTGGGCAGATAATTGCTCAAAGCTCGATTTTGCCCTCTTTTGGGCCCCATAGCCGAGGAAGCTGACCGGTAATAAATTCTCTGGGCATCATCAATGCTACATAACTACTTGATCTAAGGATCTGTAGAGTTTCGGGTCCATTGGAACATCCTACAACCCACAGTGGCGTCATAACTGGGCAGATAATTGCTCAAAGCTCGATCTTGCCCTCTTTTGGGCCCCATAGCCGAGGGTGCTGACCGGTAATGAATTCTCTGGGCATCATGAATGGTACATAACCACTCGATCTGAGGTTCTGTGGAGTTTCGGGTCCATTGGAACATCCTACAGCCCACAGTGGCGTCATAACTGCGCGGATAACTGCCCAAAGCTCGATTTTGCCCTCTTTTGGGCCCCATAGCCGAGGGTGCTGACTGGTAATAAATTCTCTGGGCATCATTAATGGTACATAACTACTTGTTCTGAGGTTTTGTAGAGTTTCGGGTCCGTTGGAACATCCTACAACCCACAGTGGCGTCATAACTGGGCAAATAACCGCTCAAAGCTCGATTTCGCCCCGTTTTGGGCCCCATAGCCGAGGGTGCTGACAGGTAATAAATCCTCTGGGCATCATCAATGCTACATAACCACTTGATCTAAGGTTCTGTAGAGTTTCGGGTCCATTGGAACATCCTACATCCCACAGTGGCGTCATAACTGGGCAAATAATTGCTCAAAGCTCGATTCTGCCCTCTTTTGGGCCCCATAGCCGAGGGTGCTGACCGGTAATAAATTCTTTGGGCATCATGAATGCTACATCACCACTTGATCTGAGGTTCTGTGAAGTTTCGGGTCCATTGGAACATCCTACAACCCACAGTGGCGTCATAACTAGGTAAATAATTGCTCAAAGCTCGATTTCCCCCTGTTTTGGGCCCCATAGCCGAGGGTGCTGACCGGTAATAAATTCTCTGGGCATCATCAATGGTACATAACCACTTGATCTAAGGTTCTGTAGAGTTTCGGGTGCATTGGATCATCTTACAACCCACAGTGGCGTCATAACTGCGCGGATAACTGCTCAAAGCTCTAGTCCGCCCCGTTCTAGGCCCCATAGCCGAGGGTGCTGGCTAGTAATAAATTCTTCGGTTTCAGTCGATGGTACCTGATCACTTGATCTTAGGTTTCTCAGAGTTTCGGGTCCATTGGGACTCTCTGGCATCCCCCCGTGACGTCTCGACTGCGACTATAATAACGTTAAGCAGGTTCTCCCCTGTTTTGGGCCCTATGATCGAGTTTGCTGATCCGTTATCGATTCCCTATTATCTCAGAAGACTCATGTGTACTCTGCTAAACGTCAGACAGGTCTCCGTATGCGATGGAATTTTTTTCATTCGCACGTTATTGTACAGAGGTAGTTCAGTCTATCATATATTTCTCATCTCGCCCCGCTCCAGCTCTCGTCCGCCTCAGGCCCAAATATCGGTTTCCTCTTGGTCTCGGGACTATCTTGACTTTACCTTTCGAGAGTAATAAAAAAGTAATAAAATCCCATGTAGTTCTGAGTGTCCTCAAAGCTATGCCTGTACATGGTGTTCGCTAGCGTAAGCTTACGCTAGCGAAAACCATCATATCTCAAATGAATCATATCACACGCATATTTTGAGGACATATTCTGAGAGTAATAAAAAAGTAATAAAAAATAAGCTATTGCACATTCCCGTACGATCTTTCCCCGGCCTCGTGTTCGCTAGCGTAAGCTTCCGCTAGCGAAAACTCTCGTATTTCGGGCCCATGACCGGTAATAAATTTTTTTCTTTGGTAATAAATTAGTAATAAAATAGTAATAAAAAGTGAAATTGGTTTGGGCCCGATTCGTGAGTTAGTGTTCGCTAGCTTCAGGTACCCCAATTTTATCGATTCTCGCTCCATATTCTAGATGACCTTGGTGTAACTAGGAAGATGGTCATCGACTCCTTTCGGGGTCCATTCTATGATGACTGGATGGACTTACGATTTGAACTCCGCAAGGAGTCGGTAATATTCTTTCTTGAGGATCTGCAGTCGATTCAATTGAGCAATTCCGAGAATGTCGAGGATGTAGTACTGAGTCCCTCATAGCTATCTCAATTTTCCCATCGAAATTGTCCGAAAATGTTGTTGAAGTCATGGCCTTGAGTGGAAAAAAGTTCGATGGAGGTCGTTCTTCGAAAATTCTTCGGATAAGCATGGCGAAATTCCATTCGTTGTAATCCTCTTTAAAACGGCATCACTAGTAGTGGTTGGATAAAAATAATTCCACGTGGAGTTCGCCTGCACACAAGGGTGATGTCTCAGATTTCCCCTAAAGAGTTTTCGTTTGATTCTATGGAAAAAATTGAGTCTGAAAGAAGGGCTGTGTCACCTTGGTGGACCAACTCTAGGGTCTGACAGTCCCCGACCCCAGTTAACGTCCGCCAGAGCGTGGAGTTTTTACAGCTCCATTTATATTATCGATCACGAGCACTGGATAAGCCCCCCCCCCCTGACACTCCTGATGCTCGAAGGGCTCCCTTAGGCTCCTGCGAAGCCTAGACGAGCCTTATCAAATTCCTCACCGAGGGGGTCGGCCATGTACTGCTGGCTGATCCCAGAATTTTGTAGTTAGTTAGGAAGCTGTGCCATTTTCGAGTAGCTTGCTACCCGAGAGTAGCCTTCTTCCAGACCAACGCACTGGCAGGACGTATCCTTGTCCCGTGCATTTGGGAGCAGACCGGATAGAGCCTATAGGGAAAGGCCCGGGATGAAAATTTCAATATTCGCAGATACAAAATATGACCTTTTTATCACCCATGGAGCTACATGAAACTCCTCAAAGTAACTGGATTGTATTCCACTGTACTCTTCCAGATTACACATAACGGAAATAGATGTGATCTTTTTTTCACTGAACTACACACGGCGGGTCGGAACGGTGAAAAAGTGTTAGGTGCGTGATCATGAAAAATACCGATTGGATATGTTTCGGGCTAGTCTCTAGATCATTTTCCAGGGAGAATAGGAATCATCGGTCGGGGATTTTTTAAATAATCGTCATATTTGTGTTATTCAAATCCACGCGTTTTGATGCTTACAACGATCTTTTTCTAATCACTCGAGCTATGATCTTTCAACTCAAAATGACTCTCAGAACTGAACGAATTACAATATTCCCACATTTATCCGTCCGTATCATTCGTTGGTCTGGCCTAAACCCGCCAGAAATGACACTGTGGTGATATTAATTGAGATATAGCGAGGATGAGTACGTTGTTTAGATCAGGAATTACTCAACACAGACATTTGATTCAGAGCCATTCCAGATTGATCCATATTTGTAACAGCACATGTAATAGTCGTGTACATTTGGACGGGTATGTGATGTCAGAGTCCTCAGAGAGCGACGCATATTACAGATATAGAAAAACATTTGTTTGATAGGAAAAAGGGACCCCAAGAGGTGAATCCGCAACTGATCTATACTTTTTGAGCAAATCATATATCATTCTTCAATTCACTAAGGTATTAATCATATACCACAGCCATTTTTGAACATCGATGAAATCCTGCGATCGCCAATTGGGATCAAAGAACTTTTTATGCGTCGCCTCCTTTGGTTTGAGCGCTCTCTCGACCTTCCCCGGTTACCCCCTGCCCCCTTCTTTGTGGAAACTCCAAAACTCTTCCGGGGTGAAAATTCCACTCATGCTCGAGTGAATCCCACCTTTCCCAAGTTGTTGGAACGGGGGGGGGGGGTAACTCAGAGAAGTTCAGAGAGCGAATACGGCTGAGATTCCTACAACATTTTCCACCCTTGAAAACTTGATCTCAGAGGTAAAATTTGTGATACTGCAGGAAAAAAGGCCCTCATATTCTTCTCGCGCTATGAGGCTCATTTCCATAGCGTTTTGCACATCGATGCTCTGGGCGATTATAAATCACCTGTTATCTGCGTTCTTGGAGGAATTTTCCCCTGGAAAATGCTTGCATTAACGACAAGAATGCGCGAAGGTGTTTTGAAAATGGAGCTATCATCTTCTGAGAATAGGCCAGGACAGGGCCTGGAATGAGCTTTTTACGGGCCCCAAGGATACAGAGGGAACGAAAAAAAGTTTGAAAGAATATTTGTATTTTATTTACATAGTGCTAGAAGGAAAAAGTTCTTGGCAATTTTTTTTGAACTTCATTGGCCCAGATGGCGATGGTCATGTTTAGTTTCCTTTAGAATGAATAATTCACTCACATTGATCAGAGAATCTGATGATCTCATTCAATTCAAGATACCTGGCTGATTGGTATACTGCTCCTCCAAGACATCGTAAGTTGTTGTTACTTGTGATGCAAAAATCACAACGCATGTCTGTCCTCACAGCTGGTAAAATCTCAAACCTCTCTTTGGAGTCTTTCGCTCAAGTCAGTAATACTCTTTTAGTAGTATTGACAAACATTTCACTGATGACAAAATTTTAATGGTATTTTTCAACTTTCAGGTTCTGAAAATGTCATCAAGCTATTTTACTGCTTTGGTGTCTATGGAACAGAGTGCTTGATATGTGCCTTCTTGAATAAGGCCACAAAATTGTCTTCTCAATCCTGATATGAGTATACTTCATCCATAGAGATTGAAGACAAGACGATTTATTTCCATTTGAAAAGTACAATATATATGAGTCATTTCGGAGCATTTCGGCCAGAGCCGTCAACAGGGAGGTCTGGAAAAAATCCCAAAAAATTTTTTTCCATCAGTACTATGTTTATATAGTACAAAAAATTTTTTCAGATTTTTTTTAACCCCCTCCTCCCATGGGTCCTAGAGCCTATGGAAGGTCTATTTTAGGCCCCTTTTCAGCCTATCTTGGAAAAATTATAGCTCCGACTAGCATCAGTATTTTTGGACGTACTTAGACGCATTTTCTTTGTAATAACTAGTTCTTTTGAGAAAAAAATTGTCCGCCACCGATTACGAAGTCTAGCGATTTGTACGAGCTATTTGCTATGAGCAGATCTTAGCGATTTTTGGTCCTTCTTCCAAGTGATCTAACTCCTACTAGACTTGTGATAATCGACTCTCACCAGTAGTCATTTTAAAGTTCTTGAAAATACGTGCAATTGAACCACTGGTAAAAGTCGATTATTGTACTTTTTATAGGAGCTATAACCGATGCAAGTGGAGCAGTTTTGTAGAAATGCCGAACTTTGAGCTCAATTTGCAAAAATCGTTTTTCTGTTTTCGACCTTATAACTATGCAAATATGTTCATAAATAGAAGAACTACCAATATCAACAAGAATCTCAGGTCAGAAATCATCTCCTGATTTTTGGCGTGAGTTCAAAAATACAGTTTTCTGACTTTTTGCTTGAAATGCCAACATAGGCATGGCTCGCGGATGCTTCCATCTGAGTTATTGTGCACCAACCTGGGTGGAATAACTCCCCAGAGTACCTCCAAATATAAGTAAGAACTTTCTGAGGCGAGCTTCAAGCCAGAAGCGAGCTGGAGGTTCAAACCATCAGGTCCAAAATGGGCATTATTTCGTCTATTTTGAGGCAGGCGAGCGATGGCTCAATTCCCCGTGTTCCCGCCCACAAACTAGACGAGTGGCTAGGATAGGGATGCAAACATGTTTTTCCGACACAAAATGACCATTCAAACATGTATTCGGAGTCCATTTGTACCTGAGATATCATCCAATCCTCAACCGGCGTTAAACTCCGTAATAACAGGTTTTGGGCCTCTACTGCACAATGACGATGATTTAGGGCTGAATTGACCCAAGGATTGTGTTTAGATGGTCATCTTGAGTCGGAAACGAATGTTTGCATCGCTATTCTAGCCACTCGTCTCGTTTGTGGGCAGGGACACAGTGAATCGAGCCCTCGCTCGCCCGCCCCAAAATAGACGAAATGATGCCCATTTTGGACCTGATGGTTTGAACCCACAGCTCGCTTCTGGCTTGAGGCTCGCCTCCGGAAGTTCTAACACATATTTGGGGGTACTTTGGGGAGTTAACCCGTCCAGATTGGTGCACAATAACTCAGATGGAAGCATATGCGAGCCATGCCTATGTTGACATTTCAAGCAAAAAGTCAGAAAACTGTATTTTTGAACTCACGCCAAAAATCAGGAGATGATTTCTCCTCCGGGATTCATATTGATATTGGTTGTTCGTGTGTTGAAGAACATATTTGCTTAGTTTCAAATTCGAAAACGAAGAAACGATCTTTGCAAATTGAGCTCAAAGTTCGGCATTTCTACAAAACTGCTCCACTTGCATCGGTTATAGCTCCTATAAAAAGTACAATAATCGACTTTTACCAGTGGTTCAATTGCACGTATTTTCAAGAACTTTAAAATCACTCCTGGTGAGAGTCGAGGATCACATGTCTAGTAGGAGCTAGATCACTTGGAAGAAGACCCAAAAATGGCTAAGATCTGCTCACAGCAAATAGCCCGTACAAATCGCTAGACTCAATAGTCGGTGGCGGACAATTTTTTTCTCAAAAGAACTAGTTCTCACAAAGAAAATGCGTCTGAGTACGTCCAAAAATACTGATGCTAGTCGGAGCTATAATTTTTCCAAGATAGGCTGAAAAGGGGCCTAAAATAGACCTTCCATAGGCCCTAGGACTCATGGGAGGAGGGGGTTAAAAAAATCTGAAAAAATTTTTTGTACTATATAAACATAGTACTGATGGAAAAAAATTTTTTGGGATTTTTTTCAGACCCCCTGGTAACGGCTCTGGCCGAAATGCTCGGAAATGACTCATATTTAGTTTCCAAGACCATGAATATTATGCAATATACTATGCAGTACCGCTCAAAAGTTCACGATACGTGGATGATCACTCACCCTTACTTCAAACAGCGATAAGTCGGGTCCCATGCGTCAAACAAGACTGTTGAGGAACGTATTATGTAGAGTGGGAAGAATTCTAACTTTCAAGTACCTTGGATGATTTTTCATCGATTTTCTCATAATCATACTACTATCGAGAAGTTGCAAAAATTTGACAGTTGTTCAATTTCATTGTTGTACCTGCAGTTTTATACAAACACAACGATACGACAGTCCTGTACAGTGCATCATGGAGAGCGAAAAGAATGCTATGTATAACTAATATAGTCTTATTCATCATGTCTCACAGCTCACGCCGTTCCTGGTGAGAAACCATAATCTTGCGTATTTCAATCAACCATACGTTCTTACACGGAGACCTTGGAGAACAACCAGAGCATAGCTACACATATAAATTCTGCAAAAATATTATTGTTCGCAACTTCTCGATAGCAAACGCCTTTGAATAATTGATGGAAAATCATCCAAGGCACTGAGAAGATAGTAGTACTTTAATTCTTTGATGTTCTCCTCAAAATGCCTGTTCTACGTATACAACCCTACTGATTGCTGTTAGAGGTCATTACTTTTGATCAGCACAGTATTGAAGACGCGGCTGTTGATGCAGTTTCTATTACTGATTTGCCGCGAAGATTGTTGTTGTATACAGTAGAGAGACTCTAGATTTCTTAACTCAACACCTTGTTCCACGTCTAATGTCGCATTATGCGTATGCACATCTCATTCTATTAAAAAACCTACAACCACTCTTGTAAACTTCTTGTGATACACATTTCTCAAGTATTGGCCTCGATCAGTCCTTTCTCATATTGCCTATCATTGATGAAGTAGAATGCTTCTCATGCATCACAATCCGTTTGTGGATTATGTTTCCGTTGACGAAATCTTAGAAGATTGAAGACGATAAGAAGATCAGACAGTTGGGTATATTCTGTTGATAAACATAAACGGACTTCGAATATGGTTACTTACTCCTTGCGTCAGTGCAGTAATCGTACACGCTGAATCTCATTATTGAGGATATATACATGTGTTTTGCGCGTGAGTGAAAGTCCATATAAGACAACTTAAATCAGCTAGGTAGGGTCATGTGCGGGTATGAGAATGATTATACTGCATCCGCCTCGTTCTTCGAGATTAGAGATGTAGTAGTCCTTTCGTCCGCAAGAGGTCCACAACGTTCAGAGCTACGTTTTTGTGAAAAAGCAGCACCGCAAGCCACCCCGTTTAGATATCTACAAAATTTTTCATGATTAGAAAGCTCGTTCTAGGTTGAGTCCGGGGTGGATCCGGATCCCGGAATAACGGACTGAAACTGAATCCGGAATTAGTAAGTATTGGAACCCGGGTTTGATCCAGTTTGGATCCAGCGCCCAGACTAAATGTTTCGTTAATCCAGGCTCAATCCAGTTCTGATCCGGGCCTGAGACGACTTTGAAACATGGAATTTGCATGTCATTGCAATTCAATCAGTTGATTATCGGGATAATGACGATTAATCAGGACATCAATAAGCTACACGGATTGAACTGTCACGACTAAAGAATGGAAATATTCAAAGAGATTACAGCAAAATGGAGACTGATGTTCTCGAGAGGTTAAACGAAAAATTGAGTAAGGCCTCTATATTTGCAAAAATGTCTGTTGATTATTAGTCCATTAAATTGATGAAATTTGTTGTAACACAAAATAGTAGAAATTCGCATGAATTTTGGTGAATTTGTAAGCATTCTCAAGAACAAAGTTAGCTCATCTCAGTTCGAATCGAGTTATTTTTTCTCTGTCAAAATTGGACATTAGTTTATTGGGCATTGGAGTGCATTGTTGTTCTGAAATATGATTCACTTAGGAGGGGTAGGCAAACGGAACTTCTATATTGTACCAAACTATCAAGAATATTCTTGTTCCACTTAGAGGCAATGGCATTATATCAATATTCAATATTCAACATCAAAATATATTCTTAAAATGCAGGGCAACTTGCGTTTCACTCAGACTTTTCGTCTTCAGGAGCTCTCATTTTGTTAATCAACGTCATAAAAGGACAATATTGGGAGAACGTACAAACTATTTATGGTAGTAATGAGTAAATGACCATGAGCGACACAGAGAAACCCCTCATTTCCATACGATGGACTCTCAAATGATTCTACAGTCAGATTGAATCAAATGAAAAATTTTGTAATAAAACATGGACAATTGAACACAGAATTTAGAACACATGCGGCAGCTTCTGTTATCAGACTTTTTGTGTGTCCAGCCACTCTTATTTGAAAGAAAATGAATTAGGATAACATGATGAAAATATACAATGTATACATGGTTTTATAAAATAAATGACCACAAATGATATAGAAAAGCTATTGTTTTCATTCACTGAACGCTTACACGTTTCTAGAGTCAGATTGAATTAGATGAAGAGAGTTCTGTCTTGTACTATAGTCGATTCAACATAAAACTGAGAACGCATAGCAGCTTACACTTGATTCAGACTTTTTGTGTTTCTAGGCAACACTATTCTCTTGATGTTACTTATTACATCGGTAGTACTTTAAATTTGCATATTTTTGACGCCCAATTAAAAATTCACTAGAACTCGGCACGCGCGCAAGCGCGCTGATATTTCATCTCTATCATAAAGTGAAATAAAGCCTAATCACCCGTCGAAATTTCAATAGAAAGAATCTATTAGATCACTGTCAAGCTTTTATCACGAATAGAAGTGAACGCTCTAATGTGAATGTTTCATAAATACAAAATTCTGGCCGTTTTGCAGAGGCCTCTATTAAATTTAACATATATGGTTCAAAAACGAGTATTTTGAATGGGATTAATTTCGATACATGCATATGACAGTGGTCAATAGGGTCGAGAAATCCTGAGAATGTGGATGTGTGTAGATATGCACACTATACGTGCTATTTAATACGAAGCATAATATATTTTTGCTCCAATGATGCAAATCATTTATGAGTAGTTCCGACCCTGCATACGTTGGCGCCAAAACCCAAAACGTATCGCGCAGTCCGGAGGCTTAGTTATTGCTTCAGTTTGAGCTCTTGCGGGACACACATGCCACCAGAGCCATCATACCAGGCAGATCATCATCTTTGTAGTCCATTCTTGGATGATCACCACGTTCCGCGGCTTATCACAATCATCAATATGTAAAAGAAATTTCAAAAGAGTAACAAATCCAATTTGGAAGAAGAGTTTCATTGCATGTACATTCAGAAGGATTGATTAAATGTTGAGAAAACAGAAAAAAAATATCATAAAGTCTTGGTAAAACACAGACTCACAATCAGCGAGGATTTGGCCTCCAAATTTTTTATTTTATCCAACGTCCAACTACTCTAAGAATCATAATATCTTTTGGGCGCCTCTTACAGTGATCTATCGTACAGTAATTGGCATGAAATTCATCATCAACTCAATGGAAATCAAAGGATTGAATTAATCATAAATTCAAAGGGAAATAATGAAGGGGTTGTTCGAAGAATTAGTCCAAGATTGAAAGATCTTGAGCGAGATCGGCGAGCAAGCTGTTGAGATAACCTGTGGACATCCACATTTTTACTTCAACCCAATTTTCTACACTCGGAAGGGATCAAATACGGACGGAAAACTACCAACAACAGAGTGTGTCAAGGGTTCATCTGCCGATTACAACAACCTGCTCGCAATCCCGTTTCGCGGGAGATCTACTTTTTCGCAAAATATCCTCCCGAGCGAAAAATGATCAGAGCTAGAATAAACACGCCATGGATAAAAACAACAATCTCGGTTTTTTCTCATTTGGAATGGAATTAATACTGAAGAATCTTAATTAGCAAATGAGACGACTCCTTTTATATTCTTCTTGGAATCAGTTATAAAAGCTAGACGAAAAAAATGTCATTAATCTCGTCAATTTCATACCTCCTTGAAGTTTAGGCTTTTTTCTTGGAATCAAGCTTGGTTTCCTCTATAATTTTTCCACTGTCCGTCGTCATATATATATATATATTTTTTTTTTTTTCTTTGATGAGAGTCTCAATAGCTGTAATCATCCACTACTTTCAAAAGTGAGATAGGTCGTTATCTAATGTTTACACGCAAGGGTATATACCCCATAACCACAACACAGCAAAAAAAGATCAAAATTTCCAATAGTTGAAAAAATCAAGCGACCCCTGACACGACTGATCGTTTGATACTCATTTCTCCGTCCATTCCTCTCCTATTCTTGCGTTTAACCAATCGACAACATTGGTGTTGAAACTGAGTTTTTGGTTATATTGGCTATTATTTTTTTTCTTAACTGGATTGAATAAAATTGAAAACAAACAGACACAGACAGGCGTTATTGATCATCAACCACGATGTGAATTTTTCAACATGCAAGATATCGCAAATTGCGATACTGCTAACTTCTCGATTGTACTGCGGATTAATAAAAGGGATTTCGAGTGTGGAAGTGACCCCAAGAACTCGAAAAACTTGTCGCAAAAAGAAGAAGAACCCTAACTTGCGGCGAGTTGTCCACACACTTGGGCCCAGAGTTGTCAAAATCCACTGCACATGCATTACACGTACGTGTAATACACGTGCATTTGTGCATTCGTGCATTCGTGCATCGAGCTTCCTGCTTCGGAAGGTTAGGTCGTCTGTATGTTTACTTTTTGAAAATTGAGTTTTTCCGAACGGAAAGTAAGTAATCTCGAGATCATGACTCACGGAAAGTTGGATAGCTGTGGCTTACAACCCAAAAAGATGAAGAGGGGAGGCCAAAGTGATGATCAAGCTGTTGAAATGAGGCATCCCTGTGAAATCAAGACACGTGCTTTCCTCCCCGGTTGATGGTAGTAAACTACAGATTTCGGCCAAATTTTTATCACATTCTGGTGATCAAAAGTCCATTAACCAACCCTTATATCAGTCACTACTCAAAGTCAATTACTTTCTATCATAAAAGCTTGATCTACAGTCAACAAACACTACGTAAACACTGAGTTACTCCGGATGGCATAGTGAGATTGTTCACTGTTTGAAACTTGGCCTTTCACAGGTGGAAACCTACGATCTCAGCATAATAAATAAGGTGACTGATTCTTTACGCCCCAAAATATTTTAAAGACTTTGTCAATTAACTGGGGAGTAATGCAAGTGTTGTTTTGGGTGTTTTGAATTTCGATAGAAATCACCCCATTATCAACAGTTTTAATTACTCTCGCCTCCAAATTTGATCATTTTGGGTTGCTGGTCACACTTATCTAACTTTCCTACGTATCATAATCTTGGTGAGATTTGTTTTTCACTCGGAGAAACTCAATTCCCAAAAAGTAAACATGCAGAAGACCTAACCCTCCGGAGCAGAAAGCTCGATGCACGAATGCACGAATGCACGAATGCACAAATGCACGTGTATTACACGTATGTGTATTGCACGTGCAGTGGATTTTAACAACTTTGCTTGGGCCTGAAAAGCTCCTCAATGTTTGGTTCTGGAAAAATAATTCAGACAAAACTGTCGAGTATTTCACCTCCCACAATCACTAGGAGCTACGTGATATCAGGTGTAATTCTTACGCAAATCACGCTTCATTTGCGACGCGGTTTTAAAATTCCGTTGATGAAAATAAACAAATAATAATGGAAAAAAATATAGAATCGACCAAACATAACAAAATAGATTTTGTTCACGCGGATATGAGATTAGAGAAGGATGGAAATGAGATAAAAAACACTCACTTTTGGTGCAGCAATTGTAGTTTTTATTGATGAATGGGCGCTGGGTGCCACTCGCAACACTGGAGCGTCGAACTTTGGAACGAATATCTGAATCCGGGCCTGATCTTCAAGATGTTGACGCGAAAGAAAATTTAGATTGCGGTTGGAATTGGATTTTTGAATTGATGCGCGCAGAATGATCAAGTAATGGAGTCGAGTCATGAGTGATTTTACGAAGACGCGAGGAGAAGCTGCTCGACTGGTCTAGATGAGGTCCAGGAGCAGAGTGAAAAGCGGAGTCCCGTGCGGAGACCCGATGATTGTGGGGCGGAAACTGTATTTCCCGGAGAGGTAAAGCTCAACAAAAGGGCTAAATGGTGGGGTAGAATCTTGCCCTGTAATTGGTGTTCATAGTATTTTGTTAACTCGGGCCTTAACGCCCAAATGGAGTTGACATCAATAGAAAGGGCATGGGCCCTAATCATGAGTTTAGAAGGAGGGTTGAGTCTCATAGTTTTGGGACGGCAACATCTTGGAGAGGGGCCTGGTGGGACGGACAATTTGGTCCCAGCAAGTGGCGCCTATTGCGCTAAAAGTTGGTACTATGAATATTTTGGGTTCTGGTGAGTGGCGCTCATTGCGCTGAATATCGGTACTAGGAATATTGTATGTTCCGACGAGTGGCGCTCCACAGAGCTAAAAATGTTTTCTAAACCAGACTATTCTCTGGTTTATTTTTTGTTGAAATTTGCACAATTTAATAATAATGGTATATGTCCTTGGTCCTTTTCAGTTTTGAAAATAACAAAATCATCACTATTTTACATATTTTTTAACACACGCCACACATCGTGATATCGACTACATGTGTCGAGTGAATTGAAATATTTTTGCCCTAACAGCTTGAGTTACAGAGATTATGAGCGCTGTTAGGTGTGAGAGAAGAAAACTCAAACTAGATGATATAGCTGCTCGCTCTAATATAATGAGCTTCGTGTCAAGAGTTTGATAATATTTAATCTACTACGAATTGATTCTTTGCTCGGGTGAGTTTCATAATATTGAAGTATATTCGACCGTTCACCGAGCCACATCAAGATATTCGAACCCAAGAATTCGATACCTCCGAAGCTTTACATGGAGAGTCGATGCTAGTTTGCACCTTATACTCTTCATGGAGCAGGGAATATCAAAAACGATCCAGATAGATCTTGAAAATTTGTAGGAGGAATAAGGCTACGAATGAAATGTTCGAAAATTGTGAGTGTTCCCCCCCAGTCTCTCCACTTGGGCTCGTCAAAATGACGACGGAGTGACTTGTGATTGACACTGGAACTATTGAACTGAGGTGATACGTTGGAAATTTTGATCGTTCTATAAAAAATTGGATGTTAAATTTGTTGGGAGGAACAGGAAACTGCCTTCCATCTAGTTGTGAGATGGTGGAACATGTGACGGCTACTCTCCGGTCCATTGCCGTTGAATTTCATACGAATTGATTCTTCGCTCGGTCGAGTTTTATGATATTGATGAATATTCGACCGTTTACCGAGCCACATCAAGATATTCGAATCCAAAGATTCGATACCCCCGAAGCTTCACATGGAGAGTTGATGCTGGGCGAAACACTCACAATTTTCGAACATTTCATTCGTAGCCTTATTCCTCCTACAAATTTCCAAGATCTATTTGGATCATTTTCGATATTTCCTGCTCCATGAAGAGTATGTGGTGCAAACTAGCACCAACTCTCCATGTAAAGCTTCGGGGGTATTGTTACGTTATTGGTGTTCGGGTATTGGATTTTCCGTCTCCCAGGCGCGAAGCCTGGCTCACTCTGTGGCTTGATTTGCTCATGATCTCACTAGATCATTCGCTCTATATATATACTAACGACCTCACAGTATCGAATCCTTGGATTCGAATATCTTGATGTGGCTCGGTAAACGGTCGAATATACATCAATATTATAGAACTCACCCGATCGAAGAATCAGTTCGTGTAAAATTCAACGGCCATGGACCGGAGAGTAGCCGTCACATGTTTTGCCATCTCACAACTAGATGGAGGGCAGTTTCCTGTTTCTCCCAACAAATTTAACATCCAATCTTTTATAGAACGATCAAAATTTCCAACGTCTCACTTCAGTCAAATAGTTTCAGTGTCGATGACAAGTCTCTCCGTCGTCTTTCTGACGAGCCCAAGCGGAGAGACTGGGGCGAAACACTCACAATTTTCGAACATTTCATTCGTAGCCTTATTCCTCCCACAAATTTTCGAGATCTATTTGAATCATTTTTGATATTTCCTGTTCCATGAAGAGTATGTGGTGCAAACTAGCATCAACTCTCCATGTGGAACTTCGAGGGTATCGAATCCTTGGAATCGAATATCTTGATGTGGCTCGGTAAGCGGTCGAATATATATCAATAATATGTAATCTACTATCGGAAAATGTTTGGTGTCAGGAGAGATACTTGAGTATATCTCCTTTACACAATTTTTTCTCTTCGTTCGCTGGGAACGCGTTGGAACAAAGACAGTTTCGAAACTCCTCAAAGAATCATAAAAAGTGCGCTTTCGAATTTAAGGAAGGTTTTTGTCTTTGTTCCTACACGCTTTTTTGATCTCAGAACTCATAAACCTTTCCGACCCGCGAGACTCCCGAGGGTTTTCCGGCAGTTAATCTAAAAAAGAAATTCTTTTATGCCCTTGTTACTTATCGATTTGAAAAGGTCGAGGGACAGTTCTGTCAATAATAAACGTGACTTATTTTTATGTTCAAGGTTGCACTTATCGTATGAACATGGCTGCGACTTTCCGGTTGATTGTTTGGACGGTCCAAAGTGCATCGCCGCCCAAGGTTTTATTACTGACGTGGCGAGTTTATTATCAATTTGAATCTATTGTTGAAAATAAAATTTGGTATCCGGCAATATCTGGCGACCTTGATTGATTGTTGTCAGGGAGTTTCGAAATCTTTGTCTTACTCAGCGGAGCACGTAAACAATAAATAACTTTGACGAATGAATCGTTGGGTGAAGACGAGGGAGTTTTTATTATTTTGGAAACGGCAAACTGGAATTTTTATTCCTTTTCGGGATTTCTTTGTAGAGGTTAGGCCGCCAGAGTCAGGGGGTGATGGTGCGCGACCGGCTGCGGGGGGACGCGGGATAAGGTTAATATGCATCAATATGTGCGGCCTGCGAGTTTTGGGTCCCAAAGACGGTATCATGAGCTTCTTGCATGGGGTTAGGTGCTAAAAGAATCAAAATTTGCTTATTGGGACTATATATCAGTATATGGGTACCGATATCGGTCCGTTGTGTCAACTGATACATGGTCAAATATGGAGGGTGGTAAACCCATCCATAGGGAGTGTTTTGACTTGCCGTACGGCGGGAACAAGTATCAGGAGCGCAGGAGCATCGAGTTGGTATGCGGGCTGAGTTGCTCGAGAGTATAGAGTCAGAGAGAGAGCTATATATTCTCTCTCACACACACTTCGAGTCGCGTGGAGCAGCTATGTAGCGGAGGATGCGAGGCCCGGTAAGCGTGTCGGGAGAGACTTACGCCGTCGCCACCTTCGAGGAAGCCTAGGAAAAAACGATGGGGAGATTGTCTATGGCCGGGGTGTAGGCGCGGAGACGAGGAGGGCGATGTTGTACTATATGCATGTACCATCTTCCCCCCCCCCCCCCCCCTTCCGCTCCTCTCATCACCAGCCTCGCGGGAACTCACGTGAGCCCGGCCGCTATACTTTCCATCGCCACGAACGGTTTCTCCGTGGCGTTGTCAAGTTTCGACCATTTCGCTTCACCTGCTTTATTTTTATTATTATTATTTTTTTTTCAGGTAAAGAAAAATCGGGAGGGAAAAGCGGCAGATATCGATTCCCGAGGCTGGTGTTATGTCAGCCTCGGGGTCGAGAGAGGTGCTTTGCGTCCGTTCTCATCTTCGCGTACTTAAGCTAATATTCTCCCTCTCGCCCTTTCTTTCTCTTTCTAAAGAGATATCGAGTAGCACTCGACATCACAGTCTTCAAGACAACATTATGAAATCATACACACTCATCACCGTGGTTTCAAGAAAATCACCACGAACATGACATGAAAAAGCTACAACTTTGATACATTCAACGCTAAAATTGCTTCAGAGTCAAATTGAAATACAAAAAATTTTTTACGTCAAGAATTGAACGACATTACTTGACTTTTTTATGAGGCCTCCATCGTGATCATGATTAGCATCTGAATTAGATCTACGCTTAGTGACTTGGGTAGCAGAACCATGACACTTCCTTTTTCACCATCGCCAGAATCGTCGTTTTCATCTACGATAACTCCGAATTCTCCGTCAGAAGATCTTGTGACTTGCTTCTAGACCGAAGATATCCACACTCATGTCCCTTATTAATGATTGCACCTGTCTGGTCAAGTATTATTTTCCTATCTCCAATTTTTATTTCATCATTGTTTGCATACACATGCGAATAAGCATCTGAAACAAAGAATATAATTGCAAACTACTCTGGGAAAACTGTCTTGGAGTATCGAAGAATCAGACTGAACTCACCTCTCACGCATGCGAGAAATCTTGTGGTCTTCAGAAGAATCTTGGTTGCATATGTCCTACTTGGTCACTGAGAAGTTATTGCTCGCATGATATCCCCACTGAATAAGGCTTTACATAGCCTATCACAGGAAAGCCTCAGACCAACAGAACTGTCGGTACTACATCTCAAGTGTTTTTTTCCTGGAGGAGAGGGTATAAGAAGAATCTTACGAAAATGTACCAAATAATTAGCAAACAGAGACGGAAATTTTTAGCGATACTCACCAAATCTCCAAATACTTGGCTGTTCACGAATTTCTTCTCGGTTTTCTCAGGACTAATGACTTGCTCAACCATCATCTGAGCACCAATCTTATCTTCAAAGTCTTTGAAGTCGTCAACAGTTTGGGGGGGGGGGGGAAAGAGTGAAACTATGTTTTTGTGCAAATTCTGATTCAGTCATTATTTCTTCATTTTGCTCGAGCAAACGATTTTCTTTGCTGTAAATTGTCAACTGATTCAGATCTTTTTCAATATGATAATTTTTTGATTCAATGCTAGCAAATCTGTCTTTGATATACTATTTAAAATCATCAATTTTGTTGGATAATTTGTGCAACATGCCTGTATTTGGGAGAAAGGTATAATTTTGATGAGAATGAGCAAATTGCTTATTCACATTCTTCCATCAACCTTACCTAGAACCTCATTGAATGCAGTACATTCTCGTACATGACACCACACGAAAGTGTGGTGAGCGGAAGCCCTAAAGAACTTATTGCAAAAACAATGATAACGCAAGGCAAGGGTGGAACGAACAGACTTTAGACAAATTGAAAATTATTTCATTCGCATCAATCATCCCTAATCTTTAATCATAATAAGAGGGGGAAGGGAGGTGGGTCAAAAAGTAATCGCATTGGGAAGCCGTATCAAATGAAAACAACAGGTAAGAAATACTGAGGGAATACGAATCAAAATCAGGTGAAAGGTGAGTCAAAACCGGAATCAAGTAAAATTCGTGTGCGTTTGAGAAACGCGTGAATATTCTCGTACATGACACCACACGAAAGTGTGGTGAGCGGAAGCCCTAAAGAACTTATTGCAAAAACAATGATAACGCAAGGCAAGGGTGGAACGAACAGACTTTAGACAAATTGAAAATTATTTCATTCGCATCAATCATCCCTAATCTTTAATCATAATAAGAGGGGGAAGGGAGGTGGGTCAAAAAGTAATCGCATTGGGAAGCCGTATCGAATGAAAACAACAGGTAAGAAATACTGAGGGAATACGAATCAAAATCAGGTGAAAGGTGAGTCAAAACCGGAATCAAGTAAAATTCGTGTGCGTTTGAGAAACGCGTGAGGAACGGAGTTCCAAGGCTGTGTTTGGTGTGATACATGAATATCGATATGATCTGGGACTTTGGATGAGTCACACCTGACTTCCGAGATTTTCGAAGCTCATCATAACCGTATTTGATAAAGATATTACGGTATTGAGCCTTTGAGTGATTGAGATAGTTGACATCATTTCCTCATATACTATATACCATGCATCATCCAAATAGAATGATGACTTTAACTTGGGGTGAACTCCTCAAGATGAAATGATAGGAGATATATATTTAAAAGAAATTAGCAAATGTGATTCTCAATGATCAACACTGAGTTGTTCATGAAAGGCTTCATAGCTGGTGAATAAATAAATTTTATTGGAATTGATTGGATCATTGAGACTAATTTTTGATGATCCTATGAGTCCGTGTACTCATTTAGTAAATCGAAAGGCAATATCTCATCCATTTAAACTCTACTTTTTGCCCAAAGAAGACAAACATCTGATGATTGAGCTGATTGAGGCTTTCGACGATGAATGTGTATTCTGAACAAATTAAGAGTGTGATGGTTCCCCACACTTACATCATTCACTTTTCAATTGAAGCTCTAGAAAAATGATGAGAATTTATTTGAACCCATTAATTGAGCACGAAGATTAAAATTGACAATGATTGCTCTACAAACCACGGGGGAATTTTGACTCTTGTCTCAAGTTTTTGACTGGATTGATGTCCTCATTCAACAATTTACAACATTTTATTAAGTGACCTTTTTTCTTAGATTGTCTTCGCTCTATTTCAGGGCCATAGAGGATCACAAGTAGTATTCTCTTATTAAATTTCAAACAGATATTCAATGTATGTCAATGAGAGGAGTGCCTAACAACATCTGTAGAGTGGAAGTGATGGTACGCGTAACCCATATTTAAACTTTTGGCTAAAGATGACCAAGGACTGAAAGTATCTCTTCGTGATTTGATGCAATCTTGTACTTACTGGATAGGATGAAAAACATTATCCTATTGATCAGCGAGATCACAGTTCACCTGCTGTACATAATACACACTTATTTCATCTGAGAAGGTTATCGGATTTGACGACAACAATTTTAGTTTCACAAGTTGAAGCTGAGATGCTTTTTGACAACCTCTTTCAATCAAGAAAGAGTAGGTTCATGCTCTGCAAAAATGAGGAAAAGTGTATTGCATGCAGCCATGGATGAATGCAATTAGGCTTGACTAAAATTGATATTGGTGCACAATGAGGTCTTGGAGAATTTTGACTTTTGAAACGTCTAAGTGAGTCAATGCTCAACTCAATAAATTACAGCATTGTATGCCTTTCCCGGTCAAATTGTGTTCCATTTTGTGTGAATCTAGATGGGTATTTGGACATGTTTAAATATGGAATAGTGGCATGTATGAAGAAAAATGTTGGGCCAAAAATAACCATATCTTTGATTAAGACCACATATTCAACTGAATCAGTAATGTTTTGGTTGCTTCAAGAAATTACTCCCCAAATTATGCTTCAGAACAGATAGAAATGAGGTTGCTGAATACTTTGAACTAAAATGAAGCAGAACAAAAGAGAGTTCGGGAAACTCTCGTTCTGGAGTACGGGTTGTGTTTATATAGCGTCAGTTCAAATTCGGAAAACCCTCATCACCCATGCAATGAGGGCATAATGAGGACCCACCACACACAACACTGCACACTTTTCATCACCACCAAACACTTACGATCATTTCCGCATACAACCCGTATAGCAAACAAAAATCAGCGATGGAAGCATTACTCGTTCCAGCATATCATGCAGCAACAATACTAAATAACAATAAGAATCATATCGACGCCTCTTACGAAGATAAACACCTATTTTCTTGTGACTGACGAAGATTAACGTTTATTCGTTGTGAACACGAATATTAACGGATTCTTCTTAGGTCCACGAAAACTAACACTTACTCCTTAGGGACACGAAGATTAACGCATTCTCGTTAAGTCCACGAAGACTAACACTTACTCCTTAGGTCCACGAAAACTAACACTTACTCCTTAGGGCCACGAAGACTAACACTTACTGCTCAACGGCCCATGAAACTAGCACTCACTCTTGAACGGTATGAAGACTATAACACACTTGCACACGTCCTCGTCCAAAGGGACGGAGACCAAGTATTTCGTCTTAGGGCCACGAAAAAAAACACATTCTCAGTAGCGGCACAAAAATTAACGCATCGAGAGACTTCATTCATAGAGGGACGGAGACAATAAGTATTTCGTCTTAAGTCCACGAAAAGTAACACATTTTTCTCTACGCCACGAAGACTAACACATTCTTCTCGATGGAATGAAAAACAACACATTCTCTTTGACGTGACGATGAACGGTAAGTGATTGTGTTAGCCTTCGTTCCGCTAAGAAGAATGTGTTACTTTTCGTGGGCTTAAGACGAAGTACTTATAATCTCCGTCTCTTCAAGAATGGAGTCTACGAATGTGTTAGTCTTCGTGGCGTAAAGGAAAATGTGTTACTTTTCGTGGCCTTAAGACGGATACTTATAGTCTTCGTCCCGTCAAGAAAAAAAATGCGCGAATGTGTTAATCTTCGTGCAGTTTGAGGAGTAAGTGTTACTCTTCGTGGCCTTAAGCAGTAAAAGATGATCTTCGTGGCGCTGAGGCGTAAGTGTTAATCTTCGTGGCCGTAACAAAGCAAATGCTAATCTTCGGCCACCGTGTTTTTCTTCGTGGGCGTTAGCGGATGTGTTTATCTTCGTAAGAGGCGTCGATATGTTGTTGACAGTCGTGTTGTGTGCATGGAAAGCAGAGCAGAGCAGACTAGCGATCCTCTAGCAGACAGCAGACGGATCTTGGCATTGGCATCTGTGATGTGCTGAGAATACACGCGGTCACTCAGCCTATGCAGTATACCTATATCGTATGTCAGTTTTCCGTTGCATCTGCGTAGCGGGTTGCATCAAATCTCGTTACGCGGGGCGGTGTCGCTCGCACGATTTCACTCCTCATCACCCGAACGAGCGTGAAGGAACTCCGTTCCAAAAAACGTGCATCGTGTGGTGAACAGGTGCGAAATAAAAAAACTGTATAGCAAAGTAAGTAGAAAAAATCTCAGGGGAAAACGCGAATAGTAACCGCGCTGCGCGCAATTTTCTAATCAGGTAAGGTAAGGTTAACGAAATCTACTGATATTCTACCCTAGGGGTAAAATCGGATAAATTGGGTTAAAACACGTCTAGGGACATTTTCTACCACGACAGGTCAGGTTAGGTCAGGTAAAAACAGGCCTAATGACATTTATACAGGGTAAGTCCAGTACCTAGGGGAAAATCTATTGACTCCGGAGACCACTACAGTCGTCACGCGACTTAATATGAAGAAATCGTACAAAATCCAAACGTTGGTCGAAGAAGAGCTAGTTATGCGTTGTTCCTCTTCGTGTTGACGGGGAGAGAATTGGAATTGTCAATTTCATCATGTCGAATCATGATTCTCAACCAAAATCGATAATCAAAAGTGCTCAAATATACTGACAAAGATTGGTCGATTCAACAAAACTTTCAAATCCAAGCTATCGTAACACAAAAACCGAGGCAAAATGCCGCAAATACAGGGTTTTGTCCTTTATCGGGTAACCACGGACAATGCGGGTATTGGGATAACCGAGAATTGTCTAGAAATGTCATCCACAGTTATTTTTTTTTATCTGCCCTGGATACATTATTATCATATCACATGAAAAAAATTAGAAAGATGATGGCATTCGTGACGAGGAGTGATGTACCATTCAGAGAAATATCTATCAATGATCGCTACCTGTAACATAATTGTTCTACATTAATAAGTACGTAGTTTAAAGATAGATAGGGTTGTCATAAGACCTGTGAATATTCGTACAAATTCATTGGGACTAACGGAAGTAGAATATCTCAATTGAGATGAGGCTGAGAATCTGCGTGCACCATCATCATTGAGTGGAGAAATTTCATCATACATGATTGATTCTCAGATGATAAGCTGTCTGACGTCAAAAGTTGAGAGAAATGGACTTCGATGGGTGAGTAGATTAGACGCATACTCGGTTCCCCACTGATTCCACGGTATTAAACAAGGAGGTGGCTAGCGATGGATGATAATGATAGTGGAACAAAATTTCATTAGACAATTTCCAAAATCGTGTAATTTGGACTGATAATATTCTAAACAAATTTCCAGCCAATCATGGTAGAGTCATCTTCATTCATTGTTTATGATTGAAATATCGATTTCTTCATTTCCTTCACTCCCGGGGATATGAACTTAGCTAATGCCTCGAAACTAAGGGTAATAAATCAAGTACAAAATTGTTTGAACTTCTCTTGGTGAGCTTACTCACATGGACACGTGAATACATTGCTGAATTCATTACGTGTTAACAAACAGTCTCCGTTCGACTCTTGGGCTCTATCCACAAATGATGTATGCAGTGCACACACATGCGGAGTTCATCGAATCTGAGCAGAGATTGGCAGGATGGAATCAGAGATGCTCTGATTTGATCCTTCGAATCTCTGGTTTGAGCCGGCTCTTGAGTTTCCTCCATCATTGGATGATTCAAAGCGCAATTCGACGATGCATATGTACACGTGTGCGGTGCATATGTATATTGTGCACTGCATATGCATTAGGGTGGCAGTTATTTCCCAAGTTTCGATTTTCCTTGGTGCACATGCTGACATGCTTGACATCAATATTGCATGACATGAATTTCATTAAGGTTTGTATTCAAAGCTAGGAGTCAAATTTGTCATTCATCTCGATCTTGCATATTTTTATGACCAAACAGAATTCAACCATCATTCAATTGGTTTGGATTCGGGAAATAAATGTCAGATCCAGGTGTAGAAGAATATTTCATTGATTTACTCCACCACCACAGGAATTGCCTGGCTCGTGTTTGAAGCACTGCATCTATGAATCACCAAACCTCGAGTGCTCACTGAATCCAGTGAATATTAAAATATGAAAATATTAGGTCGATGCAGAAGAATGAGGGAATCGGATTTCAGCTGGACGGATGAATTCATTAGGCAAAAAATACCTCAATTCAAAAGAGAATCTTTAATCACTGAGAGAATACTTGAAATGTAGCATTAGAAATTCTTTTGTTCTGTAAGCCCAGGAAGCTCCGCCAGTTGCTGGTCATAGTAACCAATGGATCTGACATGACATCCAGTCCATTCTGTGATGGCACAGTCCATGAAGTAGTGATGAACAGATCCGATAGTTTATAGATCATTTGTTATATACCAAAGATTTGTGACGGATTTGGAGTGTTCTTGGTGATTAGAAATCAGGATCTTATCAAAAATTTTTTCCTTGATATCGATTCTATGGATGAAAGAATGCAAAACCATTGCACCTCCTCAAGAACTTGGTGACAGGATTCAAGAGATTCCTCTTATCCAGCGGTGAAATATGGATCGTCTGATAGCTAAATTCATTCAAAGGTTTGACGTAGATTTCAATCGAAATCTGCATTTTAACCACATAAAAATTCCCTTGAAACTAGCCGGCCTATGGCCATATCAAACTTTACTTACACGGATATTATTATTCACCATAAATCAAATTATCCTATCAATATCCATCGTTGCAATGGTGAGTTGTGAGAGCCTTGTCATGATGCTCCCGTAACATATATATTAGGGTGTCCGTTATTTCCCAAGTTTCTCCGATCCTCCGTGCTACCCACCACAATCTAATCATTTGTTGAGATATTGCAATAAAAAAATTTTCGTGGATCTAGGTGATGGTTAAATGCTGTCCCACCTCAAGCGTTCTTGTCTGAATTATGGTCTCAAAACAAATTGTGATTCAATAATCAACATTTCTCGCACAGGTGCGTGCTTCTATATCCCTGGAAGCATCTTCAATTGATACCGAGTACGATTTTCTCTAAAATGACCACTTGCTGAAGTCAATTTGATGGAGAAGAACTAGAGTTATGACTGTTTTCGGAACTTAAAAAATTCAAGGTACCAAATCCGTGAAACAGGGTTTTCCTCGAAAAATCCAGAAAAGCGAATTTTGAGTAGGTTTATTTTAAAGATGTGAATACGTGTTTTTGATGTATTATTGATCGTGGAAACAGAATCCGTGCTCAGTTTAACCTCTAGTTATCGGGATTTTTCACTAGACTCAAAAAACCGACAAAACAAGAAATGGTCGTTTTCAGTCATTTTCATGTTCTTCAGGTAGATGATATGCGAATGAGTGGGCTATCTCCGGTTTTACTGTATCAAATGTAATGTTTCAGTTAGCCATTTTGAAGAAAATTGCACCCGCTGATCTCGATTGAAAACACTATTGAATACATACGGGGTAAATGCGAATCACTGAATCCAACTTTTATTTAGAAGGGTACGTTTCAGATAAGAAACGCTCGAGGTAGGACAGCACTGAAACTTTACCTTGGTCCACGAAAATTCTTTTCTCGCAATATCTCACCAAATGATTAGGTTGTGGGGGTGGCTTGGATGATAGGGGGAACTTGGGAAATAACGGACACCCTAATATATATACTTTGATAAATTCACCAAATGAGCATCGATTCACTTGATTACAGATAATTTTTCTGGTTCAAAATTGGGGTAGCGATCTCGACGTCATGATTGAAAACTTGTTGGCGTCATTTTTCGTGATCATCTTCTTCATTTGCTATTGGATGATGTTTTTCCAAGTTCCCAACGTACGTTTATGAACTCCTATGAGAAACATCATTACAGTGGACTTGATTCACCTATACTCAAACAAGAAATTTGTCTGAAAGAATCGATTAAATGAATTATTATTCGCCAATAGTTCGAACGGCTGCGCAGTGAAACGGCACGAGCTCAGCATGCATTGATTACGGATACAGAAAGAAGAAATTTGAGGCGGTTCTCGAAGCTAGGGTACTTCATTGGTTTTGGATTCACAGGTAATCATATTAATATTCATGAAACAGTGAGTCCTCCCTCAATGGTTTACTCTTCATAACGGACAGTTTTCGCGCGATGGGCGGAAAAATATGGGTTTTCAGGGAGGTAACACCTGTCAATATTGAATATTTCTCTGTGCAGAGGAATCGCTTGCAGACCTAGCTATAACTCTCATCCGGAAGATCCACTGTATCAGGATGCAGCTAGGAAATTCCTTTTGAAAGATTGCAAAAATAAGGCGTATCTTCTATGAGAGTGATTGATTCGGGTGTGGAATCTCGGAAAGAAAAATCATTAAGTCCGATCTGAAAACATTTTTCTGATACACTGTGCGTGAGAGTGTACTTTTCGCACATTCTGTCGAAATTCTGTTTTCGTTCACTGTTAATCAAATACTATGGTTCGATACATGCTATTTTTTGCATCCGCGTGATAATCCCGACCCTCGCCTGCGGCTCGGGCCGGATACCCATCGATCGGACTCAGAAGAAACTTTTGACACCCTCGTAACGAATTCGAATGGAATGATATCGATCAATTACAGTTCATGTATGATATCGATATTTCTAGTAGTGAGACTACGGACAGCATTCCCTATGACCATAAATCTCCAAAACTCACTACCCCAATATCGGACACTTCTCAATAATGGACCATTTCTATGCCTCTGCGAGTGAACAGAGAGTTTACCTGAGTTTTTACTGTTATGATGTGCTCAAAGTGAGGTCGTGAGTACTACCTTTACTGCTTAGAAAGTTTGTAGCTTCCAAAATCTGTAATCATCAGTGGATTTTGATACAAGGGTGTATAAAACCTCTTTCGCGCTCGAGTAATGGATTTTCGGTCCAAGCCGCAGACCACAGGTTTTACTTTTTCACGCACAGTAAATCCAGAAGTTTTCCATCTAATGCTATTATGTGATCGAAGTGAAGGCGTTGAGTACTAATTTTACTGCGTGAAAAAAGTTTAGCGCCCGAAATCTGTCAAGATTTGTTCGTGATTCCACCAACAGAGCGTGAAATATCGATGGCTCAGAGTAAGAAGGGACTATCTGAAAATGTATGAGTTGGAAGGAATTATTCAGAATTTTCTGTTGGAGAGAACTATCCAGAAACCTTTGGTTGATAGGAACTATTCAAAAGTGTCAGATTTGAGAGGAACTATCTAAAAATATTTCATTTTAGAAAGGAACTATCTAAAAACGTAAGAATTGGAAGGAACTATTCTATCGGGTGGGCCGAAAAATGACTTTTATCGGGAATCGATACGGGCTAGTGCGCAAAAGTTGGATTTTCATATGTAGACATAGAAAACTTACGTTAGGCACTGAGAAATAAGATTTTAGATTCCGGCAAGAGCCATCACGTTTTCATCAAAATGGACATGGGATTAAACGGGGAACGCCAAATTCACCACTTTTCTTCTCGCTAACTTTGCTTGTAATTCTGGTCCACCTAAAAATCTGCCACGTCATTCAAATCATTTTGGAGCTCGTTTTGAAATCTACGAAATAAGTTCAATTACGTCTGATTTTGATTGACCGGGGCCGAGCTATCTCAATCTTGTTAAAGAGTGATTTTTATCGAAATCACTAATAATCAGCAATTCTACGTTGAATTCATTTATGGTGAACAGGGGAGGCTCGTGTCTCAAGAATGATGTTAGACTAGGCAAAATCACCGCCATCGCTCGCAAATACGGGATCATGGAATTTTCATGCGGGATCCCTTCCGTGAAAAGCCCTCCTGGTCTTAGAGGATTTCTTTATTGAGCTTGTGTTGACTATATATTATTAGCACACGAGTATTCATAGCTACACTGTTACCACTAGAAACCAAGCTTCCAAAATTTTCAAAACTAGGCTGAATTTAGGTAAGGATCACGGATTGTTGGGAGTCGCAGAATCGCATAATTGTATGGTTCAGTGATGGACGCATCGCGCACAATCTTTTTCCAAACCAAGTTTTCTTGTCAGTACAATAATGTAGTCGAATGAATAATTTTTTCTCTTTTAACAATGCATATTGCGAATCATTACTAGACAGGGTGAATATTTCCGTTGACTGATAAGACTGAAGGGGACCTACGCGGCTACTCTGTTTACCTAGCATTATCTGCATAGATGCGCTCATTCTATTTCTCCTCATATCTTTGCGGGAATATTACAAACCCTACATGGGATCATTTGACTTGAAGTCTTCAAGTGAGATGACCAGATGACTCATAATTCTCCAGGACGGTTTTCCATCCATGTAACTTCCTCCTCATAACTGACGATGAAATTTATTTTCGTCCGTACGGAGACCGAATCCATGGGGGAATACTTCTGTCTTGACTCTTTGAGGTCGATCAATTTATCACACTTGAGCACGCTTCAAGGCGATGCGGTCACCATGGAAGCTGAAAATCATTCCCATCTTTCTCCGATTCTGTTGCGATTTGGTCTAAACGACGAGCACACAAATATTTGTTATCATCTAACTTAGATTTGTCCGCTCTTTGTTAAGCCCAAATTGCAATAGAATCTGTGGTGTATGCGCACGATACCGCGGAAGTGAGTGCGATGAATGCGCGGCGCTTACGCTGCAATATGTGAGAATGCGCTGAGTGTAAGTATGGATTTTCGAAATATTGTAAGGCATGAGTAGGCCAGGACGACGGACAAGTGGCAGTTCTTACCGCGCGGCCGTCTGAGCGATATGTGAGCAATACAGAAGAATAAAGATGTCTGTTCAATTACAAGATTCCTATCATCACTATGTTCTACACCCCGTGTGCAAACATAACAGTCGGCGACCTGAAATGGTGCAGTGAGCAACTATGTATGGAATCCCCGGAAGTCCCAGAATTTCACATCCAAAGTTCAAAGAAAGCCGAACTCATAAGTTACTTGTGTCAATACCCGAACAGTCTCGTTTACAATCTATGAACAATCGACGCCTTACGAGCCGGACTACGTAAGAAACGGAATACCCAACGGGCAAAAAGTGGAGATCTCTATCATTCAGCACAAGTGAGTGGGAGCCAAATTGATCTAACACCTAAACGTGAAACAACCAGGGACGTTTCACAACAGGGACTCGAAGAGGGCGAAGTTGAAATTCACGAGAACATAACACGACAACAACAACAACATATTACAAACCACGGACCACAGAACAGCGGACAAATCAAAGCTCGGAAACGCATATCAGAGCAGACGACATACAGAGGGAGAATCCGGAAGGGGATACAATATGCGACGGAACGGCCACAGAGACGAAGATTTTTCAAGCTAGAATCAGATGACTGGGAGTCATTCTCGGGACGACTTGAATTACATTTCCTGGTAAAGAAAATCACCGAAGCCGACCTAAAGAGAGCGAGACTTTTGATGCATATGGATGAAGAGACATAAAAATTATTCAAGAGTTTGTGTACACCAGAAAAACCAGTGGAAGTGTCGTACAATGATCTTGTGAAGGTGTTATCTGAACACCTCAAACCAGCACCTTCAGGAGTCACGGAGCGCTGCAATTTCAACCGCGCAAAACAGGAGCGGAATGAATCGATAGCAGACTTTGCAACACGATTGAGGCAGCTGTCTCTCAATTATAATTTTACAGACTTGAACACAGCTCCAAGGGATCATTTCGTGTGCGGTATTCAGGACAAAACGACCAGAGTAGAGTTATTCAAGCTGTCAGAGTTGTCGTTTGAGAAGACGTGACAGAGGCCACGGCCAGAGAGAGCGTCATGAAGAACGCAACAAGTGTACGGAAATTGTTCTCCAATGATGATCGATTCAGCCAAGACAACTTTGCCATGGACCAGGCAGGACGTTACATGCCCAGGCAACGACAACGTACAGGAAATACACAGAGGGATGATAAACGTACAGAATCAATGCAATAAAATATACAGGTGAATGAGCGCCCCTGTAACTGCTGTGGAGGACAAGGACACCCGACACATGTATGTGGATTTCGGGACAGAGAGTGTGTTTTCTGTAACACCGAGGGACACATGCAACGAGCATGTTCCCGAAAGAAGAATATGTCAAATCAATTCATCGAAAATGAGGACGCCGATCAGAAGGCGGATATCGGGGACGGTCGAGGGGACATTGTCACAGAACGCAACCATTATGTAGACTTTCATGCAAACGTTGATACCCGTGATAGTTTTTCAAATTGTAATCACATGTTCATGAATGTTGAAATTAATGAAAAGCGAATACAAATGGAAGTTGATTCAGTTACAAAGCTACTAAATTACGAACAGAGAACTATGAAACCGCAAGTTCAGCTGCGAAAACTGCAAGTAGGACTCCGTGGTGCACCGAAAGTTCTTCACTGTTTGATTTTGAGGGATAACAGAGTGCCCATAATAGGCAGGCAGTGGCTTGCAGCTTTCCTATTGTGGCCTATGAAAATCTCACTCGACTCGGACATTGCTCGGGAATATGACGAAGACCCACAATCTGTAGATACGCATAAGTTGGAACGCGACAAAATTTTAGAGGAATTTGAGGAATTATTTTTTAACATACCAAAGCCAGAAAATGATGAGGAGTCTCGTTCAAAAATGAAATTATTTACAGAGTCAAGTATAGCGTCAACTAAACACGAGCCTAAGGCATCAAAATCGATTCCCGAACGTGAAGGTAAGAATCCATTGGATGCGAATATTTTGGTAGAAGCAAAACCAAGAGAACAAACGGAATTTTTAGTACGTGAAATAGATTTGAATTGAGCCATGCAAAAAAGGACCTTCGGTATATGGGATTTCCATACACTGAAGGTCCCTTCTTGCATGACCCGATTCATTTGCACCCAACTGCGATGAATGCTATGGTTGTCTATCCGAATACTAACATCAATTTCGGTACGAAAGGGAATGTTAGGAGATTATTCTATTCTCAGATCCAACAATGGACATTTTTCCATTTTGCCGTTTGGTACGCAAGCAAGTGGCACAGGTTTGTCAATACCATTAAACAACTGGTATCGTTTCTGAAATTTTTCGAAACTGCAGACAATGGAATTGAAAGAAGGTCAAACAGGAAGGCATCGATAGATCACGGCCATCTCATCATTTTTACTTACGCATTTATTTTCATTTCGTTCCGGTTTTTTTTTTTTTTTTTTTTTTTTTCGTGACGGGGGAAAACGGTCCAGACCTCAAGATGAGGAGAAACTTTTAGAGAGAAATAAATATTCTGGTAGAAAGAAAAACTGCGCACATGAATACCGTAGATATGGAGTAAGTACAATAAAGATACGAGAAGGGTATCTAAAAGAGGGGGGAACTGTGGTGTATGCGCACGATACCGCGGAAGTGAGTGCAATGAACGCACGGCTCTCACGCTTCAGTATGTAAGAACGCGCTGAGTGTAAGTATGGATTTGTGAAATATTGTAAGACCTGAGTAGGCCAGGACGATGGCCAAGTGGCAGTTCTTACCACGTGGCCATCTAAGCGATATGTAAGCAACACAGGAGAACGAAGATGCCTATTTAATCATAAGGTTCTTATCATCACTGTGTTCTACACCCCGTGTGCAAACATAACAGAATCGAAGAAAGTTGGGAATGGAAATGTGCGTATATTATAGGTTAGGAGGTTCCCGCGGCCGAGTTATTCCCACTTTCTTCCAATTCTCTTATGATTTGGGCTAAGCGACGGATTGAGGAATACAAGTTGGACAATAACAAGTATTCGACAATTCGTCTCACACTTTGAATCATCAAACTTTTTATGAAAAGTGTATTTTCAAGGTCCATGGCCATGGTGCACAGTGACCGCATCGCCTCAACCGTGATTTTTGAGCTCCGCTGACATTCTAAAAGATTCCCTATACAGCCCTGTAATCATTGGCTCGAACTTCCGGAAGGTTTTTCCACGTGCGGACGTCTGGCCACTCTCTTGGAACTCCGTCAGGGCAATTCTGGTTATGAAAAAGGAGCCTATACGGAGCCTTTTGAGAACTCCTTTTGGAGTATGTCGAGCACTAAGGCAATATATACTCACTCAACCCATCCGATTGGGTACCGCTTTGCAAATATTATATAGCAAACAAAGAATTCAAATGCACTATCGAACCTTTGTTATTGTTTCGATATTGCATACTGGAAAGCTCGACCAGATTGAGGTTAGCTTGATCAACAAACGAACGCGAAAGAAAAACTTTTTTGCTTGCATCGCAAGCATTTTACGTTGATCGGACCCCAGACGCATAACATTCGATAAGATGCTCCCTTCTTCTAGTTAATTCCCTATGGATAGTTTCTTCCAGCCCTCAATTTCCGGATAGTTCCTTCTAACCAAAAATATTCATATAGTGGTTCTAACCAAAAAGTTTAAATAGCTTTCTCCAACCGGAAATGTCTCAATGCCGTGAATTTACGTAATTTTGATACAGTGAGTCCAACTTTGGCGCACCCCTAAAAAATGAATTTCGAAGCTGCGTTCGGCATGGTGAACAATTCTACCTCTTTGGAACCTGTTGTCATCACTTGACACACAATATAGAAAATGTATCGAGCTACCGTAGATCTCGCGTGAATAGTTGTCGTTGTTACTGGAGCTTTTTTCAAAGAAGCTAATTTAGCACCGATACGAGACTGGTCCAGTCAGTGTACCTCACAATAACTGTTCCGGAACGCACTACGGGTGAATAATGGTACAGTTTGACTACATATATCGCCATACTAAAAAAGCCACCGTTACATTGGGGTCACTACAGCATTTGGAATGTTAATGAATGAGAAACAGAGAAACAACTATAAAACAGAGTTCCACAGTTACCCCACTCTAGATTAGAAGTATTGCGGCAGGGATATTTTGCTTCAATTCTGTATGACAGCTCTTCTTTGACTTTTGTGAATCTAGCGACGGTCCACAAGGGTGTGAAATGTTTCAAACAGCAGAGAAAGAGAATTTTGAAAGATAAAGATTGATTTACTCGCATCGCGGGTGCTTTTACTGAAATATTTTGTAAATGTACCAAAGTTTGCCCGGTTGCGGTCTAACTTTGGTAGACTTATGGGACTGCTAATTACTCCGGCTGAGAGAAATGGAATCGAGCTTTGTAGGCCGTCAATCAAAAACTGAGACTGTAAGCTTTTGATAGACCACTAGTTGAGGGAGATTTTGTCAAGGTACGTTGGAATGCCGAGCCAGACAAAATAAAAAGTACCGAAATCGTGCCAAAATCACCCAATTTGACGGTAATCCCTTTTAACCAAAAATTTACAGATAGGTCTTTTTAACCAGGAATGCTTACATACTTCCCTTCAAGGAAAAATTCACAGAGAATTTCTTTCAACCGGAAGTTTTCGGATAGTCCTTTTAATCCTTTCCAATCGAAATTTTTTAGGTAGTTTCTTTCACTTCTTACGTTTCAGGTAAATCATTTGTACCCAAGTTTTCTGGATAGGACAGAAAGATAGTTCCTTTCAACCAACAATTTTTAGATGATTCCTTCTAATTCCCACGTTCTCAGGCAGTTTCACTTGACTCTGAGGCGTCGATATGTCTCTACACACGGAACAGAGCTTCTTGGATCAGGTAATTTACAAATTATAGTTTCACCACAACAAAACAGTAATACCAATGACAGATACAGAGATCAGCATCTTTTGTCATGAGAATTTTTGTCATAATTCAAGAACTCGCGGAATTGTTTGAGGAACAGGGGGTCAATATGTTCATTCACGCGAAACCACTGAGAGAAGAGTGAGGATCAAAAATGGCCAAAATATCTCGACATAGTTTGAGGATGACCTCCGATACTCCACATACTAAAGATTTACCATTCTATGAATTCTGTTACAGTGTATTGTTCAAGTCTTGCCGTTTTTGCATGCTCGATGCCAATATTATCCCTCATCCCAGATATCGTTTTTCCATTGGAAAACGGGACGAGGCCACGTTTAATCATTATACATACTAATTACGTGATTTTCGAGCAAGAAAATCATTATTTCATCATTGCGTTTCACTTTGCTGCTGTGTTATACGTGTTAGCCATCATTTTACTCGGAGGCTCTGGATTATTTTGTATTAATATGGAGCAGACTTGTGGATTCTTTGACGTAACAAGGTAATTTTATTGAAACCTCATCAACAGTGATCGCAAAAGAAATTACATCACCAATTTTTGGATTTGATCAAGAGAATAGTCGGTATCATAGACACTGAAAGCAAACATTCATTCTCATCCAAATGGAGTAGCAATGAAATGAAAAAGTCCGATCAAGGATCGTTTGTCTTAACTGCACAATGTTTTGATCAAATTGTGATCCCTCACTGTACTTGTTTCCAATAGAGCAAACTCAACTGAAATCACGAAGAAAGCTACTCGTTCTTTCATTCAAGCCATTCCTGACAAGGAACTCATATTCGTGATTGATGTCTTGCTTTGAGCCTCGACAACGGGCTGTTACACGTCTATGCATCAGATGCTGGTCACGTTCCACTCCTGAAAATATTCTCGAATATGTGATAATCCGGGGATATTCAAGTCATTTACCGGATTCTGGGGACAAGCGCGGGGAAGGATCATCCCAAATAGGAGCTTGCTTGTTTCTAGAGAATATTGCAAAAATTCTGCCACGATATTTTTCAATCGTGTGATCATCATAATTTGTTGAGATGAAGTATGGCACCCATCGATTCTTCTTCGACTGTGTATGAGCATGAGAACCAAAACTTGTATTCTTTACTTCTGAGATTATATAGTTCATTCAAAAGAAACATGACATACAACGATGTTGGGACTTTCCTCTTCCACTGAGTATCAGCATTGGAACCAAAAGTTGATCAACTTGGAATATTTGGTAACAGAGATTCTCGTCGATGTGGGCTATAATTTAATTCCTGTAACGATACAGTTGCAGGTTCAAGAACATGGTAAAGTGTACGAAAAAATCTGAGGGGAATCGAAAGTTTACTGTGGGCCATATCAATGTACATGATTTAAGAAAAGCTGTGATGTTACATAACCAAGTTATCAAGTATGTTATCCAGACATGATTTTTTCTCTAATATTAATTTCAGAAATCAATTCTGTGAGTGAGATCAATTTTCTTCCAGATTATGTGATTTACTGGAGGAAACATTTAATACCACGTGCTTAGCAACCGAAACAGCTGCCGTCATTATACTATCTTTGTTATACTTCTATGTGAGTATGACGATTATTGTAATGAACGACTAAATTACGGTCCAGAATGACAATATGAGATACATGTTTCAGATTCTTCGCGGGAATGTGCATTTTGTGAGGAAACTCATCATGTCATGCATAGTGATAGGAATATACGTTTTTGTGATGACCATGAATTGGTTGGGCCAGATGATCATCAATGCCAGTGAAAAAGTGCGCGATTCCTTGTAAGGAAAACAATTGAATCCACTCGATGGAATAATCATATGAGTAGTTCTGGAAGAAACTGGATAATAATGTCATAAGGGGGAAGATCCAGGAAATTTTTCTTGATGGTACTATGCTATGTTGAAGCGGGACAGAAATTTTTTCCAGGTCTTTCACTACCTTTGTGGGCCCTAGAGTGTTCTAAATTATATCTTGGTCGAGATTTAACTCATTCTAACTCATCTTCGCGCGTTTTTTTCGGTGGTGAAAGTTCTTTCCAGTGAAAGAGTGACATAAATCAACTATCAAGCTCAACGCTTTCTGAGAATCATTCACTGAGATCCAATTTTATCGGTTCTCGCTCCATATTCTAGATGACCTTGGTGTAACTAGGAAGATGATGATCGACTTTCGCTGGTGGCCATCTCAAAATGTTCGGATAAAGTTGCGATTCGAGGCCTGCAAGGAGTTGATTATATTCTTCCTCGAGGAACTACAGTCGATTGGATTGAGCAATTTCTTTCAACATCGAGGATGTAGTACTGAATTCCTCATAGCTATCTCAATTTTCCCATCAAAATTGTTCGAAAATGTTGATGAAGGCACGGCTTTGAGTGGAAAAAAGTTCGATTGAGGTTGTTTTTTGAAAATTCTCCGGATAAGCATAGCAAAATGCCATTCCTTGCAATTCTCTCTAGAACGGCTTCACTAGCAGTGATTGGAAAGAAATAATTTCACGCGGAGCTGGCCTGCGTAGGAGGGGCCACGTCTTGGATTTTTTAAAGAAATTTTTCGTTCGATTCTGTGGTACAAAATCGAGTCTGCCACGGAGAGCTGTGTGTCTCCAAGACACCATTTTCCACCCTTGAAAACTTGATTCCAAAGGTAAAATTTGTGATATTGCAAAAAATGGACCCGAAATCCTTCTTGCGCTATGAGACCTATTTTGATCTTATTCTGCACATCGATGCTTCAGGCGATTATAAATTGTCTGTTATCCGCGATTGTGATGGCATTTTTTTCTGGAATGTGCTTGCAATAACGACAAGAATGCTCGAATGTGTGTCAAGAATGGAGCTATGATTCTTCGAGAATAGACCCGGAAAAGGCCTGAAATGAGCAATTTGCGGGCCCTAGGGATACAGAGTGAATGAAAAGAGTTTGAAAGAATATTTTTATTTTATTTACATAGTTCTAGGAGGAAAAATTTCTTGGAAATTTTTTTTGAACTCCATTGGCCCAGATGGTGATGGTCATGTCTAGTTTCTTTTAGAATGAATGATTCACTCACATTGATCAGAGAATCTGATGATCTCATTCAATTCAAGATACCTGGCTGATTGGTATATTGCTCCTCCAAGAGACCGCAAGTTGTTGTTACTTGTGATGCAAAAATCACAACGCCTGTCTGTACTCACAGCTGGTAAAATCTCAAACCTCTCTTTGGAGTCTTTTGCTCAAGTCAATAATACTCTTTCAATGGTATTGACAAACATTACACTGATGTCAACATTTCAACGGTATTTCTCAACTTTCAGGTTCTGAAAATGTCATCAAGCTATTTTACTGCTTTGGTGTCCATGGAACAGAGTACTTGATATGTGCCTTCTTGAATAAGGCCACGAAATTGTCTCCCAATCCTGATATGAGTATATTTCCATAGAGATCGAAGATAAGATGATTCATCTACCTCCGAAGAGTACCATGTATATAGCTTCCGAGCCCATGAATATCATTCAATATACCATGCAGTACCGCTCAAAAGTTCACGATACGTGGATGATTACACACCCTTACTTCAAACAGCGATAAATCGGGTCCCATGCGTCAAACAAGAATGTTGAGGAACGTATTATGTAGAGTGGGAAAAATTCTATCTTCCAAGCACCTCGTATGATTTTTCATGGATTTTCTCAAGAGCATTCTGCTATCGAAAACCTGCAAGAATTTGACATTTGTCTATTTCATTGATATACCTGCAGTTACATACAAACACAAAGATACGGCAATCTTGCTAGAGCATCTTGGAGAGTGGAAAGAATGCTATTTCATGTAACTAACTATATTCTTGTTTGAGTGTTTCGTGGGATAACCTTGGTTGGAAATTGGCCGTATAATGGAACTTGTCATTATCAAATCAACCGAACGATAGAATCTGAATATGTTCTTATTCATCATCTCTTACAGTTCACGCCATTTCTGACGAAAAACCATAATCTTGCGCATTCCAATAACCTATACGTTCTCACACGCAGACCGTCGAAAATAATCAGAGCATGGCTACCACCGCATAGAATTTCTGCAAAAATATCAATGTTTGCAACTTCTCGATAGCAGACGCCTTTGAATAATCAATGGAAAATCATCCAAGGCACTGAGAAGATAGTACTTAGGGAACATCCATTAATTACGTAAGGGCCTCTCCTTAAAATGCGTGTTCGACATGTACAACCCTACTAATTGCTGTTAAAAGTCATTGGGGTGTTTAAGCGTCCACCTACAGATCGCGAACTTTCGATCAGCACTGTATCCTACACACGGCTGTTGATGTAGTTTCTATTACTGATTTGCCGCGAAGATTGTTGTTGTATACAGTAGAGAGACTCTAGATTTTTCAACTCAACACCTTGTTTCTCATCCGATGTCGCCTGAAATTATGCGTAGCACGTCTCATTTTATTGAAAAACTTACAACTACTCTTGTATACTTCTTGTGATACACGTTTCTCAAGTATTGACCTCGATTAGTGTTTTCTCATATTGCCTATCATTGATAAAGTAGAATGCTTCTCATGCATCACTACATGTTTGCGGACTATGTTTTCGTAGACGAAATCCTAGAGGATTGAAAATGATGGGAAGATTAGACAGTTGGGGATATCCTGTTTATAAACTTAAACAGACTTCGAATATGGTAACTTATCCCCCGTATCAATGCAGTCATCGTGCACGCTGAATCTCGTATTTGAAGATATATATATGCAAAATTTCATGATAATCATTGGGGCCATCTCGGAAGAGTCAGGTGCAAGCAAACCGCTCAATATTCTTTCACCAAATTCCACGTATGCACTCTTCAGGCCATCGGAGATATGCAAAATTTCATAGCAATAGTTGAAGGGGATTCCGGAGTAGTGAAGTGAGAAAAATTGACGGCAGATCGACGGCAAATACCAGGGTATACAGCTATTAGGGGGGTGGAAGTTCCACTCCTCAAAGTCAGAAATTGTTCTGTGCAAATTGAAGCTTTAGGGTCGTTTAGAATTCTCATGCTGATTCTTTTAGAAAAAAAGGTCTGCTCTGAATGATTTTTGCATATGGAAAATTCATGACTACAGTTGTCTATCTATTCCCCGAATCTCGTATTTGTTATCACGAATTGAATGGATCGTGTATTTGTTGATATCGTATCTCTTTGTTAGCTCACTGATTTCTGACTGAGATTTGACTTTTTCTCCTCCTCCGAGGCTTCCAAAATATTTAGTCTCGTGAGCGATGTCCATGGTGTTCTTTGATTTTTTTATCTCAACGTTCCCTGAATGCAGACTTTCCTCAGGTGGAGTCGTCATTGTACAGTTAAATTCGAAATGTTCCATGAAATTTGTCCTTGCGAACCCAATAATGAGACAACAATAAATTCTTCAAATGTTGATAGTCCAAATGTCACCTTACAACAGACACGTCTAAAAATCATGCAGATGAACATTCGTAGTCTAGACAAACACTTTGGAGATTTTCTGATTCTGTTGGAGGAAATAGGAGAATACATAGATGTGACTACACTAACTGAAACATGGAAGCTAGAGAACATCGGATTGTACAATATACCTGGTTATGATATTTACTATAATGGAGAAATGCTCACTCAAAATGATGGAATTGTGATTTACATAAAAAATACTCTAAAATATACAGTGAACTTTATGAATGTGGGTAAAATAAAATGCATCCAAACAAAAATCGTACAAGAAAGTGGTACAAAGTTAAATATCCTAGCCATGTATAGTGTTACGTTTTAAGGGTCCTTGGAATCTGTTCATTCGCTGAGTTATAAGACTCAGAAGACGCTGAAGGCACAGCCAATAACAAACGAACGGTGGTTCAGCTTTATTGATGTTTGTTTAGAGTGAGTATAAAACCCAAGAGAGAGAAACTAACTCGTAACTCTAAGACTCTAGGAATATCTACGACGCCACCAATGGCTGCTTATACTCGTGATGTTAACTCTGTGACGGTTCGTAAACGACTGCGAATCTAGAAGCTCCTTCTGGCAGAATTCCTCTGTATTTATACTCTTTCCCAGGCTAAGACTTCTCTTCATTCTCTTCCAAGAGAGGGGTTGAACAGGTTAGAGTTGCAGCGGCTCGAGGCTTGTGCCTGCGTCTCGCTCGAGGTCGGTCATCTTCATGCGGTAGCCGTTACGGCCAGGTATGAGCCGTAACAATAGATCACCACCAACATGTGTTAAGATTTTCCCAGAAAACATAAATTGTAAAATTGGCCATTTGAATCGAGAGGGATTGAATGGACATATAATCATGGGAGATATGAATATGAACCTGCGAGGCAAGAACTCAATAGCAGATGAGTACATGAACATAATGAGTGGAAGAGGATATGCATGCCTCAAATATAAAGCAACTAGAGAGAACGGGAGCAGAAACACGTGCATTGACCACTACTTCATGTGTACGCAGCAAGATACATCAAGCAACCAAATTTTCATATTGAAACCTGTATTACTGATCATTATCCAGTAATCTTGACTGCGGAAGAAGAACATCAACACGGTACAAGCTGTGAAAATTGACTATGAAAAAATGAAAAGACTGGCTGCACAATAAAATTGGAGTTTGACGAGGAAAAATGATTGTGGCAATAATGATGGTGTGAGTGATCATCGCGAATTAGATTTAGTGAACCAACTAGCATGTAAACTAGTTGATGAGATACGGAAAGTGGCTGAAGAGATGAAGAGAGACGAAAAAGCTGGATTACAAAAGGGATAATCAGGTCAATCATAAAGAGGGATGAAATATATAGGGAAGCCAAGAGCAATAATGACGGAACGAAGATGAATGAGTAAGAAAAATATAGGAATATTGTTACGGGCGCAAGGTACACAGGTGCCCACACTTCAAGTGTATCACATATGAGAGCCGTCACTTGGTGTCAACAGCATGTCAGTCTCTTGATCAGGAGGTCGCCGGTTCTTTCCCGGTGGCAACACTTTTTATTCAGTGCACAAAGGAGAATGGAATCATAACAATATACTCACTACAATGATGAAGAAGGCCAAAGATTATTACAGGGAAGCAAAAATTTGAGAAATGTTGGAAATAGTAGAAAACTTTGGGAAGAGGTAAACTCATTGAATAAGTACAAAGCGACGAAAAAACCACAAATTCTATTTGCGTTGGTGGGACAATGGTTAACGATCCAGTTCAAATTTCAGAAAACTTCAATGGGTTTTTCGCAAATGTAGGTCCGAAACTTGCAGAAAAGATACCGACGACAAATAATCAGAATTTTGCCGGGGGGAGAGTAACTAAAATCATGTTTTTATGTTCTTGTACCCTACAAATGAGGATGAAATTTTGAATATCATCAAAAACTTGAAAGAAACAAGCCCCCAGGAATCGATGGGATTACCGATGAAACGGTATGGAGTCCAGCACAATTCATCATTGAGCCACTCACCATACTATTTGTGGAGTATATGAAACACGGAAGGTCCCTCTAGCGTTTAAGGAAAGTCAGGTAACTCCAATCCACAAATCTGGAAATGATGATATGATGACAAATTACAGGCCAATATCTTTGATTTCAACTTTTTTTTCGTTGTGGGGTTGGTTCGTGTGGAATAAATCCACGAAATCAGATTTCAGATGAATTATAGATGCTTACATCTATTGAGCTCGATGGTGGTACAAAACCTCGAGGTGGTAAAGAGTGTATTCGCATTGTGCGCGATCCACGTTGAAACTGAGGTGAGCAGCGCCGTGCCGGCGTCTGAGAGCCGCGTGGCGTGGTTACATAGATATAAGGATAGCTCTTGTGCTACAGCGTTGAACACGTGAGCGTGTGAATGTGGGTGTGTGTGTGTGTGTGTGTGTGTCACAAATATTGGAAAAACGGTGTGTACATGAAGACAACTCTCAAGAAAATTCTTGAAGTGAGTTTAAAATCCAGGACTATTTCTTTCATTAATGAGAACGACGTTTTACATGGGAACTAATACGGGTTTAGAGAAAAACGATCAGCAAATGATGCCATCTCTGTACTAATCGAAGATTTGCATAACGCTTTAGGAATAGGTGACCCATGTCTTACAATAATAATAGATCTTGCAAGAGCATTCGACACTATATACCATGAGATTTTACTAGATAAATTAGAGAAAATGAGCAAACCAAGGATGTTGAATGATCTATCCAGGAACTACTTGAGTGAACGTTCTCAAATTGTTGAGATAGGAGGGATAAGTAGCAGTGAAGAGAACATCAGACGTGGTGTTCCACAGGTCTTTGTACTTGGACCCCTACTATTCATGTTGTATATAAATGATATCTTTCGTATCACAGATGTAGGTAAGATATCATCTTTTGCAGATGATACGGCAATTTTCTATAGAGCTTAACAATGGGATGAACTTCTTATACTGGCTAGCACAGACATAGTTAAGATCATGAATTGTTTCAAATCAAACAAGCTGACTGTGAATATCGATAAGATACATGTGATTCCTTTTGATTGCTTTGTAGACAGCATTACCACTTTCCGAGGTATAGAATATATAGGTGTCCATGAGACAAAGGAAATAAGGAGAACCACACACGCGAAGTACTCAGGCTACTGCCAGAAGTATCGCCGGTAAGCCAAAACCGAAACATGTACCTTCCTCCATTTGGGCGTCCGTATGTACCTGCAGGATCAACTCCAAGCCCTCAATCTGTCACCTCGGCAGCCCGAGTCGTTTCAAACTCTATTCTGTCCGTGTTTGACCGCTTTGCCCCGATGAAACCCATTACAATCCGCTCACACCAAAAACCATGGGTGACCAATCAGATCCGTGCGCTCATAAACGACAGAACCCTTGCGTACCAACGCGCCAAAAAGTCTGGCAAACCATCTGATCGGATGACGTTCACCCTTCTCCGTTCAGAAGTTAGTAACTTGATCAGTAAATCAAAAAACGCGCATTTTTCTTCACTATTAGAAAACTCTGCGGACCCCAAACATGTCTGGCGCGAATTGAAGAAAATGGGAGCAACTGCACGGAAACCTCCTTCACCCCTTACCTACTTTTCACCCAATGCTCTCAATTCTCACTTCGCATCAGTCTCCAATACAGGCATCCCCTTGTCCAACGCAGACATACAAGAGGTGCTTCAAAAACCGTTCGACCCCGGGATACGTGGCACATTCGAATTCAGACCCGTAACCGACCAAGACCTTACTGACGCCTTGAACAAATCCTCTACCAACGCGACAGGGTCTGACTCGATATCCATGGAGATGCTCAAGAGATCCTTTCCCGTACTCCGCCCCTACCTGATTGACCTGTTTAATGCATCCCTCACCGCATCCCACTTTCCTGAGGAGTGGAAGATTGCGAGCATCATCCCTCTGGCTAAGTGTCTTCATCCAACTTCACCGTCAGATACCCGCCCGATAGCTCTTCTGCCAGAGATATCCAAGCTCTTTGAGCGCATTGTTCATTCACAATTATCAGAGTATCTAACCCAATATAACCTCCTGGATCCTTTCCAAACCGGGTTCAGACCCCGCCATTCTACTCAATCAGCACTTTTAGTACTTACTGAAAGCATTCGTGCCGCGGCTGACCAACGTAAGCTAACCGCAGCTATTTTGTTCGATTTTTCAAAAGCATTTGACACTGTTTCGCATAAACTACTCCTCAAAAAACTGCGCTCACTGAACTTCTCGGAACGTGTAATCAAATGGTTTGCTAGTTATTTGTCCAGCAGAAAGCAAGCAGTGAGATCAGGTCAATCCCATTCGGAACAGCTCACTACATCGTCTGGCGTCCCCCAGGGCAGTGTACTAGGGCCTTTACTATTCACCATATTCATAAATGACCTTCCTCGAGTACTGAAACACTGTCGCCATATCATTTACGCTGATGATACTCAGATTTATCTGCACTGTTATCAGCATGAGCTTAATGAATACATAGCACTACTCAACGCTGATGCGAACAGCATATTCCAATGGGCAATAGATAATTCGCTGAAACTGAACCCTGCCAAAACTCAAGTCATCATATTCGGCTGTTCCGCCGTCAACTATGATCTACTACCCTCCGTTCGAATAAACGATGTATCCATACCATACCATACATCGGTAACGAACCTTGGTCTAAAACTTAATCAAACACTCACGTGGAATGACCAGGTTAACGCAATATCCAAACGAGTATATAGCGCACTCTACATGCTGCGTTTCCACCGACATGCGCTATCACGCGATCTCCGTCGCAGGCTTGTGGAAACACTTATCTTCCCATATTTTGATTATGGCTGCACTGTTTATAACGATGTGGGTGTCACCCTCAATCTCAAACTACATAGGCTTTTGAACGCATGCACTCGATTTGTCTACGGCAATATACCATGGCGTGCACCAGTCACTCCTTATCGCCTAGCTCTAAAGTGGCTAGATGTGGAAAACCGGAGGAAACTCCTCACAGCCTCACTTGCCTTTTCCATAATCAGTTACGGCGAATCCGAGCCCCTTGCAAACCTTTTTTCATTTCGTTCTGACAATCCTAACCTCCGTACTTCGAGCCGTTTTGCACCCTCACTTCTTCTCCTGAAAATCCCACGTACCAGTTTTTACGAAAATTCCTTCCATTTCACAGCATCAAAACTCCTCAACTCATACTCCATAACCATTCCCCATACGCCCAGCCCAGCAATCTGCAAGTCTTTCAAATCCTGCGTGAATGAGTCACTACTACTCACTGAAAATCAACAGTGGCAAGAGCGAGCTTTACGTGAAGGCCTACAAGTGGCATCCATAGAGCTCAGGAGTTAGCCCCACCCTTTCTTTCTCGTTAGTCACCTCACTCCTCCTGTGGAGAACAGGTGAGGCAGCCTTTCTGTCATCAATATAGATGATGGTGCTCATAATTACTATACTTGATTATATTTCTATTTTTACTATTTGTTATCTCAACCTTATTCATTCTTTTCTTATTAGTTTTTATCGCACTACAAGATGGGACTCACTGACTTTACTCACCGAATGAGAGTACTTAAGTGCTAGTTATATAATTTCTGTTGCCTATCCGCATACATACTTCTTTCCGATATTATGTAAATCACGCAGAACATACACCTATTCTGATTATTATTATTCATTATTTATACTTATCTTGATTATTATTATGTATCACTTATACCTATCTTGATCATTATTATTCACTAATTATCGATATACCACTTGTAACATCCATAACGGGGCTAAATAGGGTACTACCCCAAAGCCCCAATAAATCCTATATCAATCAATCAATCAATCAGGACTTTATCTTAACAGCTTTGTGCGTTGGGAAAAGCAGATTGATACATGAAAGAAAAAAATGCAAAATCTAGTTTTTTTGTTCAAGAAATTGAGGCACTTTATTGATATCAAATGTCTGAAACAAATTTATTATGGGCTAGTCCACTCGATATTGCAATATGGTACTTTAGCTTGGGGAGGTGCCAAAGGAAGTGTCCTAGACTAACTAGAAATAGTGCACAAGGCAATACTATGTACGGCTTGAAAATTAGAACCTGTACGAATGATCTATATCAGATATCTGGAATAAATATGTGAGATCACCTATCAAGGAAGTCAATCAAAATGACAACACTGTGACGGCACCACCGACGTTTGACGAACGATTTTACATCATTCTACAGCAGTGCCACGTCCTGTCGTTGTACCTTCCTATTCAGCCAAAACGAAATATGAAACTATCAACTATTGATAGTAGTATTGAAATTTTCCTAACATCCGAGTCTTTGACTTTTCCACCAACGAATTCCAAACGTTCCAATCATTCCAAAATCGCGCATGAAAACGGAGGATAGAAGCGTCCAGTCAGCCAGTGTTCCAGCAGCTTTCCTCCTGGGCAGTCTACTCGCTCCCGTGGCTAGTCGGTCCCTCAATAGGCATCTTGCATTTTTTTGAAGAAAGGTTTGGCGAATTCGAGCAAATCGAGATACGTAGGGTGCAATCGGAAAAAAATCCCCAGAAATTGTTTTCATCTCGCGCAAATCGTTTGAAAGGCTGATGACTTGCGCTGTGTGACGTCACTCCGACAAAGTCGTCGACTGCCGCTATTCTATGGTGTCTTGCAATTTCTTTGATCCCTCCAGGAAAAGGTCTGTTGAATTTGAGCAAATCAAGACAAATATTGCGCAATTGAAGAAAAAATTGTAAAAATTTTACAAGTTGAACATTTGGTCTCGTCGATCTTGAAGGACGGAATCCGTCCTTCAAGATCGACGAGACCAAATGTTCAACTTGTATATTAACCATCAAGGACGAAAAAATCTACCAAAATCACTTGTAAAAATTTTCTTCGTCTAGCGCGAGTTGTTTGACAATAAGATGACTTGCATCGTGTGACGTCATAGGGACACAATCGTCTGACTTTCGAACAATTTGCCCAAGATGACAACAACTGCACCTTACTCATCTCGATTTGCTTGAATTTGCTAAACTGTTTTTTCGGGGGGTCCAAAAGTATGCAAGATGCCTAATATCTAAATTGTTGTTACGCGAAGTTTAGGAAAATGGAAAATGGAACAAAAATGGATAAAGAACAGGGAGAAAAATGATATAACTGTCTCCTTCAGCGACACTATTTCGAAGTTCATACTTTGAGTTGTAGAGTATATTGAAAATTAAGTAGAACAAAAATGGTGCAAGGCATGTGCTCTGTCGACTGTTTTTTTTCACGTCAAATCACTCATTCATAAGCTTGCTATACTGCTCTAGGAATGGATTCATTATAGGTTCATTTGGAAATCCTTATGTGAATAGAGTTAGTTGCAAGGTGGCTTACACAAACTGTAAGTGGTAACTGGTGTCCAGGGCAGAGATGTTTTTAGTTGGATATTGTTCTTTTGAATCAAGAACATAAATTTACCAGCCTTCAACCCATTCAAACAATTCGATCAGTCGCCTGAATAGCGATCTGATAGAGATCATTCCACTTTCAACATTACTCGTGTATCTCTTTCTGAGTTAAATTATCTTCAAATAGTTCGTAGTTTTGAAGAGTTAGCTATTATCAAGGTTTACCAGAATTGCTGCTTGCTGCATTTTAAATGCTGAGTTGTATCGATCTGAGAGCTTAAAAGGATGTTGAAGAAAGTAATTAAACCAACACTTCTGATGAGAGAAATGGACCGTCTGCTTACTCGATTGACAGAATCTCATAAATTGAGTTCACGTGAAAACATTCACGGCAAACATACCGAAGTTCTATTGAAACTGTCAGGATTATGGCCGTACCAGCATAAACTTGTAAGGAAATTGATATTCTGCGTCAATGAAGCCATTTTAGTCTCATACATTGTACCCTGTGTGAGTTAACAGAAAATTCACTCAGCACACGGAAAGTGATATGGCGCTGCTTTTTAGCGCTACTTCCCGCACAATGATTCATTTGACATTTTTCATGCTTCAGGTCCTGTACTTGATCCAGGCGTGGGGCGAAGATTATGATGCAGTGCTCGAGAATTCAGTCACTTCAACCTTTATGATCGTTTTTTCAATTTGCTACCTTATGGTGTATTCGAAGGTTTCAAAGGTATGAAATCAAAAAGAATCTATTTATTTGAGATACAAACCTCTATGTATTTGAGATGATTGAATATTATTGACCAATGACACCTTGACAACAATCAGTGACAGTTTAGGGGCATGAAAATCCTTATCTTCACCGACCGAGCAATTGGCTTGTATGAGAGAGAAGTACTAAGTTGGCCACCCACGTGGGGGCACCACAATAAATTACTCCGTCATAGACGAGTACATTACGCGCGTGAACTCAATTTCTCTCACTTTACTTGACATCACTAGGTACACTATTATACTAACTATGACACAATGCAATCGGTGCAATAATTTGCAAGGTCTGAATGTTGGATAAGTGCTGAGATAAGTTAGAGTCTTAATTGTTAACATTTTTCATACACTCTCAGGTACATTTCTCAAGTGACATAATGTGGAATTCCTGCTTATGCTCACATTTTGTATGACACAGCTACATTCAACTGTATCTTTCATGTGGTATTTTTGTTGAATTATGACTTCCACTCTTGAAAACGCATATTTTTGTACTATGTGTGGGTACACATTTTGGTACTATGTGCAATCATTCTGAGTGGAATGATTCTTGCAGTGATAAGACCTTGACCTTTTTCCTGAAAACGGGAAGCCCCGAAAATAATTCACGTGGCAGACAATCTATGCGATACCAGGATGTGTATGAAAATGACGAGAGACAAAGCACTATAATACGAATCTCACGACAGGATACCGACCGACTTGACACTTGATTTATTCCTGCGAACTCAACCATCGATGGGTTTGATTTATTTTACAGTGCCAGCTATGGATTATGAAAATGAATTGGGTTCGCTGGAATGAGTTTTGTATCGTGTAGGGTGGTGTTGTGGCGTGAGATTCGTGTCGCAGCGTGTATTTTTCGTCACCCTAATACGTTCCCTTCATCCTTCGCACCACCCGGCTGCAGCGACGACGGCGCGACACGAAGACCCAATGTCGATCAGTTCATTTTGGAAATCCAAACCTCTACTCGAGGTTAGCAGTCGAATTTGATCGTTATTCAATGAATTAAGGAAAATCGATTCTTCATTTTGTACTTTGAGATCAGATCCACCAGTTGGAAAATGAAAGAAGGCGACCGAAATTCTTTGTTCTCTAGAATCTTGAGGACTGGAATATAAGTTGATTCACACAATCACAGTCCTCAGAGTTCTGAGATAACGGCTTTTCCAATCAATTTCTTCATCTTTCCAGACGTTAGAAATTATTACTCGTATTGTAAATTACAATACGAGATTAGTCTCTTGAGATTTCACACAGTTTGCCTAGGAAAATTCAATTTAGTCGTGTCAGGCTCGTATGGTGAGGTAAAACTTTCCCATGTCCTTAATTGCACGAAGAAATGTTCGGTGTCTGTCCCGTCCGATATTTCCAGATTGAAAATCATGTGGAACTAGTGTTTGTATGCTCATTAACAATAAATTGTTATGACAGATTGAATTGTTACAACATCAAACTCTAGAGACTTGGCGTAATCTCTCAGATGGCCTGGAAAAAGAACAATTCAAACAATTTTCGAATATTGGATTCCTCTTGAGTCTGGGATTTGCAGGTAATATTTGTTTCAATATTGATCCACTATCTAGGATATTTTTTCGTAGCCTGTTGGAAGTTTATCACTCTCAAAAGAGTTTATGATTCATACTACTCACGCGGAATTCCGAGACTTGTAATCATTGGAAACATTTCATCCTGATGGCTACCGAGATATGGAACAACTTTTGTTGCGAGAGCGTTCGAAAGTTAAAAATAATTGTATTCGAACCTGACTGATATACACATGTTTGGGCCACACTGCATAAATTCAATCTTACCAAATAAAAGCAAGGCATCCTCGGGACTATCGGTCGGGATAATCTTATCGGACTTCATTGAAGAAAGACATAAAGATATGATTCATGATAACGCAGCCCCACAGAAAGAAAAAAGTGATCCAGCGCTCTCATTATGGCATTCATACGTTTTTTATGCACCGATGCAAGATGAGGCTTTTTTAGAACACGGTAATTTTTCCCGAGTGTAACGGGGGTGGAATATTTCCCGTGCCCCAAAACGGCCCTACGAGTGAGGTGAATATACTATTCTTCCGTATCAGTATGACTGAACGTCAATAACCTGCTCCGAGCTGAAGGGGAAATGGCCCTTCAGTTGCACTATGCCAAAAATTGAATTCCACTCCTTCGGAGAGTCAGTATTGGGAAAGCCAGTGCCCTCCAACGCTAGGAGTTTTCTCGCAAAGAACCAAGAACTCATCTTTCGGAATCGAATAATATCACTTCCTTATCTAATCTTACAACGAAGGATGAGTAAAAAAGTTTTTCTTCTAAATCTACACGTCCCACGACAAGCTTAATGCTCCGCTCGTAAGTCCATCACGGTGAAAAGATATATGAGTAGTTCTGCCGAACTTTCAATATCTGGGTGTCAAAAATTTGCCAGTCCTGAATTTCTCTCGCAAAGGTTCTAACATGTATTTTCCACTTTTTGAAACATATAAAGCACTAACTAGCTCGCGCACGAGTGCCAACATTTTTATATATCACTCTCACGGATGAGGCGGTAGCAACATTATGCGGACCTGACATTTCAAAGCGTCGTCACACGGATCTGACATGTTGCCACTAAAATTGATCTCACTGCCAAACGGGCTCAGCTACAGCTTCAGGGTGAAAGTCATTTTCTTTCGATGATTAGGGACATGAGAAAGTTGCATCTGATAATTCACTTGAAGAAAAAATTGGCACGAAAGAGCTTGAAATGAGAAAAATTCACTTTTATTGGGGAAATCTGAGCGAGTAAAATTTTAGGCAAAACTGCGCCACAGAATGTATGTGTTCGGCGCGCACATAAAAAAGTGGTATTTCGATCCTTGCAGCTGTGGAGTTTGATGCTCAATACCATGAAATTTGATAAAATTACCCGCCTTAATCCCGTACGAGCTTCTTAATGGTGCTACACAATCACAAAGGCCAGAAAGAGGAAGAACCATATCAGACTGACCTGAAATTTTGGCCTTTTTTTCGATGATAATATTTTTGGGAGCCCTGGTTCGGAAAACTAATGACTGCGCTAGGGAGCGCAGATAACACATCAAAAATGCTCTTTCGTTATGATGTTATAGTTATGATGTTAGGTTCTTTTTCTCAGGCGTTTTAAGGGTTTGTATACAAGCAGGCACACAAATTATTTCAAAGTTTCCACGGAAGAAGAGCTCATATATGGAACATAACATTGAGTGATGAATATTTTTTCGTAGTGTACTGCGTTATTTTGAGCTTGGCAATGAGTGCGCCACCAGTGGTTATGGCACTTGTGGAAGAAGTATTCTCATCTGAAAATGGAACAAGTTCACAATTCATCTTCATCCATTGCTCCTACATCGTTTTTGAGCAAGGAGAGCACTACCTTATCACTTCCTTGCATATAAGTGCGGCTCTATACGTTATCAGCGTGACTCTTCCTGGAACTGGTGGGGTATTCACAATGGGTATGCTACAAACATGTGGATTCTTCTCTGTTTCTGGGTGAGTTGGTGGAATGTGATGGAAAATCTCATTAGGATTGGAAATAGAAGAGAGTAATGAAGCGAGAAATTTAGTCGGTTTGCTCTTAGACATCCTATTAAGATAGTCATAGGATTCATTCATTCATTTTGGAGCCTTCGCCATCGAGCCCGTATTAAAGTGAACTCGCTCTAATAACCAGAGTTTTGTTATCCCAAACTATCAGATCTTATCGAATTGGGCAAATACATTTCTCTACGAATAAAAGAATTCGGAAGTGTCTTGAGCGCTTTATAAATTACACCGCAATTTTCAGCACTTTGTTGGGTTTTCAACACGCTCGCTGCGATAGGATCCACCGGTGGGTCCCGGAGTCCTTCTTTATGTCTGGCGAGACCTAAAGATAGGTCACGCGTGTTCTCAGATTCCTGTGTGCACCCAATGTTGACGTAGACAATTCCAATGGCTTATGTAACAATTCTGTTACGAACTCGCAACAAAAAATAACTACATTTAGGCTGGGTTTTGGAGTGGGATAGTGGGGTTATTTTTCGGTGATGGAGAAGTGATTTTTCAAATAAGAAGTCAAGTATTTTGGGTGAAAACCCGAGGTAAAGAAGACCAAACAGAAGGCTTGGCCAAAAAACCTCATAGTGGTATAATTGAAAATGAGATAAAATTGTGGTACAAATTCATTACAAATTCTGATCACAAAAAGAACGATGTCATAATCAAATAGCAAAGTTGGGTAGTCTATGAGAATTATATGAAGATATACAGAGATGACGATTACAAGGGGCAGTGCTTACATTGGTGTAGTCAGAACAAGTCGATGACGGTGAATGATCCCCGCGCCCACGAGGGCCGGCCTTTTTATAACTTAGCGATAAGGAAGTCCCCTCTTTGTCATCGAGCAGGATTAATAGAAGTCAAAGGCAAGAGTTGACCAGTACGTGGCGCCACTCTGATGTTGTGGCTCAAAATTGAGATGACAATTCAAAGCTGTAGAGCCGTGCCTCGCGAGTGCTTATACTATAACATTCCAACCATTTAATGGCTTTTCCGCTGAGAAAAGTCGCCCAAGCACGCTGCAGTGCGATGCGCAACCCATCGCTTCGCAGAAAAGTCAAAACTTGGAACCTGCGACTAATGCTCAAGAAAAAAGTGGTTTTCTTCGAGGTTCCCACAATTTTCCGTTGCGCATAGTTTCGCGGATTGCTGACGTACTTAGCTGATAAGTACGGGCTGAGGCTGAGGCTGGGCGTGCACTGCGAGGCTGGGCAGTTCGCTGTTTTGTCCAATCAATCAAGCTGACTAGTCATATTCGTTGAAAAATTTTTACATAAACGGAGGCTGTCGAATTCGACTATTCAAAGCAGAAAATCGCTGTCTCATTTCGAGTTGCCAAACTTCTATAATTCAAATAAAGCCGCCGAACCTTTTCCGAAGCAGTGATTGCGGCGTTGCATCATTTTCAAGTTGCCGAAATTTCAGATAAACTGGACAATTCTTGCGCTGACTCCTTTACACAGATTTTTATGATCGTTCATTTCGATTTTCAACTTGGACGCTATTTTACATCTCATGACATGGCTTGCACATACATTGAGCATGCTCGTTTTTTTAATATTTTCTGCTCGTCTTATCCTCGGAGAATTTCTCTGTCCTCATACCATTCGTACACACACATTCACGTACAATCGAAGATGGCTTATTATTATTACATTACATTATCGCAATTTCTTCCGAGCTGTCGCTGGGCCGGCTCGAAGTCCGTCTCACCATTCAGACGTCCTCTTTTGATGGTTTCATATTGCAAAGCGCACGTGTCGCAAACATCCGTAATCAAATTCCGCGAAGAGGCGGTGGAATTTACCAATGAAAAATGTAATCTAGATTATGTGACTCGCCCGAGGATCGAACTCGGACCACAAGATTTCAATGCGAGCGTCTAATCCACTCGACCAAGAAGACTTGTCATCCGCAGCAATGATTTTGAGGCACACTCTTCTATGCTCTAAATTTAGCCTTACGCCGCCCCTCCACTGCCGGCTCTACAGCCGCGTGGTCCCGTCGCCGCATCTCACTCTCATTCATGGCTGGTGCGATCTCTCTCACACCTACACAACACCCTACCTAGCCGATTTTACGTCGTGCTATGGAGATGCTTATATTCACGCGCGGAACAATTTCCCTTCCGTTGAGTATGGCACTTCGCATTACTATTCAGGGACTCATGTTCTCAAAACGACCTCTGAGGGTCACCTACCCAATTGGTAGAGAGTCATATCTTGGCATAAAATTTGAAACATTCTCAGGGCCCAAAGTCCGGAACAGTGGTTCCCAATTAGGAGTTTCGATCTGACTTACGAATAACCATCAAGGTCACATTTGAGGTTGTATTTGAGTCCATCTTTGAGTTATCCCCACGATTTTGGGAGACACGTTTTTCGGAGTCATTTTTGAATTTCGAGAGTCAAGGTTATGTTCAAGGTCACAGGCGGAAAGTCGAAAAAAGTCTTACAAATTTTTCAAGAGAAACCTTCCCAAACTAGACTATCGAACTAGCTTTGGTACGTTAATTTACTGTCAAGATAATTTTCATCCTCAAATGGCCCTTCAAGATCAGATGGAGGATTGACAGAAAGTCCTACTTGGACGTCAAATGTTGTGATCTCCCGGGATCCGAAGTCAAAAATAAAGGTTCACATTCAAGAAAGCCGATTCGACCTCCAAAACAACTATGAAGGTCACATTCAAGGTCGGGTCTGAAAATTCGGATCTGAAGATTTTTGAGTTTCCCCCTCAATTTTAGGAGAATTGAGTGTTTTGAGGTTTTTCGATACCCGGGGCTGTTTTCGAATTCCTGTGGAGAAGGGGAAGCTGACTATTCGACCAATCTGTATACATTCGATGTATGCCATCAATAGGAAAGTATCGATTCAAGATTATGATGGATAACTCTGATTCGGATGATGTATGGATCAAGATTTAGACAGGCGTAGGATACCTTCTATTATGTTCCAAGTACGATAACACGTTATACTTGCGATCCGAGGGAAACTGCAAGATGCAATAAAGAGATATGCGTGTAGATTGTTGCAATCACGTAACAAGAAACTCAAGATATGATTTCCGAAGTTCTGAGAACCCAAATATCTTCTGACTCATTCCAATGAAACTCAGAAGAATTTATAAAAAAAATTTAGACGTTTCGCTCACGTACTACACCTGTACCGTAGGGTGCGTCCACAAATATGCATATATGTGTTCATGTGCAGCTCATCGAATTTTAGCCAAAATCAGACAAAACTCGTCAATTTCTGCTTTGGACCAGCAGATAACGGAACAAAGACACAAACTGATTCAAATCGGAGATACTCTGATGTGAGACTTTCAATCTTTGCTCAAGTTTGATGAGCTGCACATGTGTGCGTGTGCAGTGCATATGCGCAGTGTGCATTGCATATGAATGCATACACATCATTTGTGGACACACCCACACCTTACATATGTCCACACGAATGCAATGTTTACAAATTTCAAGTTCCTGTTGAGTTTCACCGATCGAATGCTCAATATTTCACTCTACGGTTGCTGAATTTGGTGTATTGATCATCTACATTAATTCCCTCTTCACTAGAGAAATTTTCGCGGAACCTACTCGAGGGTTTCGGAAAAATTCACGAGAGTTGTGTAAATTAATGAATTTTCACTAGGTTTGGTTGTTCTAAGTGCAGAAATGCACTTTTGAGCGCTCTCGCAATATAGGGCTGCATCGCGATTTTTGCCTTCGCAGGGAACGTATCAAGGACCGTCCGGAGTCTCCGCAGAACTGCAACCAGCCACGCACCGGCGTACTTTCAGGTTGCGGCTACATGAAATGATTCTGAGAGTGGAATAGTTATTTATACGCTTTTATCGGAATTGGATGAATCGGCCAGATAGCATCCCGCCTTCCGAATCGTAGTTCACGGAGCCACACGAAAATTTGTGTCAATCTGTCGAGTAGGAAACGAGAAAACCTGAAACTGATAATGGGGTCTAAGCACGGAGTTGTTTCGCCGATTTATGTTTATCATCCATCAACAAATCATTTTCGGCCAAAATGAGATAGCATCTCGCCTATGTAATGGAATTTCCAATCGAATGAGCCCTTCCACGTCGAAACATTCTAAATCCTCTTCGAAAAAACTTGGAAGAGGTGTGAGCATCGAGCATTATAACTCATTCATTGTCAGCGTGCCAAAGAATTATGATTTTCTTCGGGTATAATGCATATTTTGTGACGTGAAACATCTCATCCGATGGGGAATTTTCATGATGCTTCGCTTAGGTTGTCACTTTTGGGCTAGGGATGAGAGGTTGAGATGCAATAAGGAAAAATAGCTACACATATTTTCCAATCGCACGCAATGCGGTCGACGCGCTATCTATTGAGCGAAAAATCTGGATTCTCTCCGGACTGGCCTTCAAGAAAGAATCAACACATTCGATAGTAATGATGAAGTCAGTGAGCCTGACGACTCCTTGGCAATTCTTCGGAGAGATGACGAAAATCTTGATAAAATGTATGGAGTTAGGAAGAATGGGAATTCCTTGGTCATTGGTAAATCGCGGATACAGCTAACGAAGAATCTCATCGAGGTTGATAATGAGCGCTTCCCAATCACCCATGGTCTTCTTGAGTTAATCTTTAGAAAAGTTCCAAATCAAAATGTGATAAGCGAAGAAGACATGGCAAACTATCGGAAGATTCTAGACGTCTCGCAAGTTCATCGAAAAAGATTCCTTCGTGATGGAGAACTCCGCAGGAGTAAGAGCCGGAAATTCAGGGATATTATCGCGCCCCTTTTTGGTTCAGAGAAAATTGGTGGTTTACTGACAAATCAGACGAAAAAGATATACTGGGACGATCCGAACAAGATAGTCGACAGACTTTATATCCTAATGGAGGATGAGTTTGCTGGGAATCGAAATAATGATAATGAGATAAGAGCTATCATGGAATCTTTGTACATTGCGGGCCATATCTATTGACCCCTAGAATTTGTCGAGGGAATCGACTATAAATACAGATGAACACGATCACGAACACATTACTCCTTCAACATTCAACCAGTCAAGATGGGTGAAAACTTTGAGGAAGCCTTGGAGCGAGCTGCTGTGTCAGTGAAGAAGAAATTTGAGCCCCTGCGTGAGGGGTCTGCCAATGGCAGGAATATAGAGTCAAATCAAATCTCAGGAAGGAACTGGGAGGCATTTCGATGGAGGGAACTTGGGGATCAACGGATCGAGTCTAGTATCAGGAGAGAATCTGAACGAACCCCAAGAAGAAATTTCCTCTCTCAGCAAAATGGATGGGTCAATAAAAGTCATCAAGAATCGTCTTGGTAAGGAACAACTCGTTGTAGCTGGCAGCCATTTTATCCGAGAAAAAACCAATCGCAATGGTACAATTTGATGGAAATGCGTTGAATATTATAGGACTAAGTCATGCCCTAGTATAGGTGTGACTCGTGGAATGGATGTAGTCAGTGTCAGCGATCACAATCATCGTAGTTCATTCAGTACCACCTTCTAATAAGAGGCACCAGTTGTTGGATGGGAACCATAGAAATCCAGGAGCGTTTGGAGATGATATCAGTGTGCGGGAGAACCGTAGTAACTCAGAGCATTCCAGAGCAGTCCCGGGTAACTATGGAGCTCGCGGTAACTATGTGATTCCTCCGGAGTGTGGGCCTGGACGTAACTCAATTGTACATAAGAAATCTAGGTGATACGTGGAACCGACTCCTAGTAGTTCTCGTTGTAATGCATCCAGTACCTCGTTTAGTGATCCAGGAGCTGATATCGAATCTGGATCAAGACACAGCCATCGATCTTTTGATTCGGAATCGCATCATAGCAATCGATCTTTCTATTCGGGATCATATCACAGCAATCTAACTGAATCAGATGATATGTCGGGATCAGACCACAGCAATGCATCATTTGAATTAGACTCATATCACAGCAATCCATCATTCAATTCGGATGAAAATTCGGACTTGTGTGAAAGCAGGTCGAGCAAACGGAGGTTAGATTATGATTCTGGTCAGAAATGGGCAGAACAGGTCAGTGATGATGAAGCACTGGGCTCTGACAGATGGCCATCCACCGACTACGAATGGAGGAAATGGCATGAGAATCGCATCGTGGCGGGTTGTCTGTCGTCACCCCCACACGAATACCGCGCGGGATGGACGCATACCACTCGAATGCCGCGTGGGGTAGATGTACACCGCACATATACCGCGTGGGGTATAGCTGTATACCGCACGAATACCGCACGGGGTAGATGTACACCGCACGAATACCGCGCGGGGTAGAGCTGTATACCGCGCGGGGTAGACGTATACCGCAGATTACCGCACGGGGTAGATGTACACCGCACGAATACCGCGCGTGGTAGAGCTGTATACCGCGCGAGGTAGACGTATACCGCACGGATACCGCGCGGGGTAGCTATACACTCCCCAACAAGGTGAACTACACTGGCTGTGACGGTCAGTGACCGTTCGAGATCTACCGTCTCACTCGCACTAGTGGGATGACCCGTTAGGTGCGAGAGAGATGAAAGATCTCGAACTACCACTGACCGTCACCCTAGTGCACTTCACCTTGTTGGGGAGTGTACACCGCACGATTACCGCGCGGGGTAGAGCACAATATCGCGCGGGATAGACGTACACCGCACGAATACCGCGTGGGGTAGCTGTATAGTGAGTGCAAGAAAACAAGAAATGATGACTCCCATTGTAATATAAAAGATCGTTAACGAGGCGTGATAGTATTGGGGGAGTAGAAATATCGGCTGTACTCCACAGGTGTGGACGTGGCTGGGGCACGCACCAATCCGACCTCTGCAGGTTGAGTCCTGCAACAACCGATCAGCAGCAGACTATGAGATGCCGACCAATGAGCGCTCAGCTGTGGCGTCGGCGGCTCGAGTTGCGGCGTCGGCAGCTCGGATCCTCTCGCTATAAAGCAGGCGAACACGGTGTGGTTGGATCATTCAACAATAGTATTTTGTCTCTTCGTCTGCGTTCATTTCCTCGATGAGGATGGGAAATCAAGGAGAGAAGAGAGAGTGGTATCCTATGGAGGCTATCCGGAATCAAAAGATTGGAAGATGATGCCTGGCAAAACACCAATCAGTGTCAATTCCCATCGTGAGGATGATGCATGCAAGAAATGCGTTGAAACCGCACCCATAGAATACAATATACTAGATAACTCGCTATGGATTGCTGACGTCATCTCCTATAACTCCAAGAGCGACAAATACCAGGACTATCCCTCACTCTCTATCATCGAAAATATCGACCGATATTTGAGAGATGGATGTGAGAGCACAAAACTGTATCTGCTCAGGTTAAGGAAATATGTGGAAACAATTCTGAGCAGTGGCATCAAAATGGATGATCATGCCCGTATCCAAGCGCTGGCCATAGACATCGTGGAAGAAGCAGATTGAACAAAAGAAAAGCCGAAACCCGGGATCGAACCGAGGACCTCATGATCTGCTGTCATAACGCTCTCCCACTGAGCTATCCCGGCTGACACACACACACACACACACACGCGCGCGCACAAACAAACACAAAGACATACACACACACGCACACACACACAAAACAAAAAGAAAAACACCCTTGCACTCGTGCCGCGAGGTGCGCTCGGGTCGTGTGCGCTCGTACCGGACGGGGAGGGGGGGTGTGCCCTGCCGGCCTGTGCTCGTGTCAGCCTGTACCACTGCGCTCGTACCGCTATACCTCCACTACTGTGTTGTGAGTGAACGCTAAATGCTCGCATGATTCAATTTGGGTCTTAATTAATACGAAGTTGTGTCCGCACCAAGCCATCATGGCCCTAAGCTCTCGTCACTGACAATGCGTTTTTTGTGTACCTTATCGATTTAGGTCATAGGGCATTGGAAATACTACTCTACAATCGGATGCTGAAAGTTTTGTATTTGAGCAGCAATATTCGTAAAAAGATACCACCTGTCAAGTATAAGCATACTTGATAAATAAACACATTGATGAACATAACCTCGACAGGTTATGTTTCGCATGCATGTCTCAACTCTCATCTCTCATGCTCTCTCTGCACCGCAAGCAGCGCAGGCAGCGAAAGATGCAGCAAAAATCGACAGCCAATCAGAACGCGAGTTGACTCGTGCCGGCAGCGAAAGTCAAGCTTTCGTGACCAAGACGAGGCGCGGAAGACCTCCAGGAAGTTGGCGCCCGGGGTCAAAACCATGCAAAACTAATCACACCAAAATATTGCCCGTGCAAAACTGAGCAATCAATCACGTAACCAATTTTTTAGCCCGTCGCTTCGTTTTCGACTTAATTGCAAAAAACGTTAGATCTTAGTGCCCGAGCGTCAAATTGCGACAATTTCGCGAAAACGCAGTCTAGAAAGATCCTGAAAAGACAAATCGTATGCAAATAATTCGCCCGTTCAGCACCCGTAGAGAAACTGGACAAATATCGCGAATTTCCTGCAAAACCTGAAATTAGTGGGTACTCGCGCGAGTGATCGTAACGTAATGCTGCATTGCCACTATCAACACAGTCTCGTCTCGGGCAAGTCGGGCATCGGCTGCTCGGACTTCAGAATGTGCCATGTAGAGGGGATGGTGGACAGAACTTTGCTGGACAATGTTTTCGCGTTCAAACACTAAACCATCCCTCGTCGGAGATGACCGCTGAGAAGATGACAGTAGTTTGCTTCGACAGTGGTTTTGCGTTCAAACACTAAAACATCCCCCGTGGGAGATGACCGCCGAGGAGATGACGGAAAATTGGTGAAGAGTTTGATTGATAAACAAGTGGTTTCGGGGTAATGTAGATGTGCAATCCCCCTCTCACCGGCTCTTGCACTTGTCTCTTCAAAATACGAGCAGCCGACGCGTGAAACAAGGCTGTGGATAGTGTAGTGGAGACGCGGCATTACTTTTCACTACATATATGACTACTTGAGATCGAGATTGCATCAATTAAGTTTTGTACTGAAAGTTCGCAACTTTCGGCAAGTTTCTTGACGGGTGCTGAACGGACAAATTATTTGCAGATGATTTGTCTTTTCAGAATATCTCTAGACTGCGTTTTTGCAATTTAATCGCGATTTTACACCCGGGCGCTAGGATCAAACGTTTTTTGCAAATAAGTCGAGAACGAAGCGATGGGCAATTAAATTGCATACGTGATCTTTTTTTCAGTTTCGATCGGGCAATATTTTGGTGTAATTAGTTTTGCATGGTTTTGACCCTGGGTGCCAACTTCCTGGATGTGCGCGGAAGGACGTACTTTCGTGCCGGGAGGAGGAAAAAGATTTTTTGCGAGTTTTTGACAATGTGTCCCTAATATGCCCCCGTAGTCATTTTGCCATTCTTAAGCTCTGGAAAAGCGATAACGGTTCCGGAGCATGACGGTCATGTATTGGATTGATCAATCGTCATGATTTGAGGTATTACCGATGATTTAGAGTGCACATAACCTCACAGTTACCATGAAAATCGATTTTCAGCGTATTTTGCGAGATCTGGTGCGTTTCGAAGGCCCCATCCTGCTGGATTTCGCTAAATACACTTGAAAATAATGTTATCTCGACATGAAAGTGCTGAAAGTACTTGCGGCATCGCGCAAAGCCCTCTACATGCGGGAAAAGGGATGGGGGCATATTAGGAACACTGCACTTTTCTTAGTAATGTGGGCGTACAATCAGCTAGAAATCGAATTTTGCAATTTTGTAAAAAGCATCTTTAAGGCGACACAGAAACACAGAAAATGAGTTAAAGTACGTTGAGATTGGTTGAACCAGTTTTGTTTGGCATAGCTTGTAGTAACTAACCAAAAAAAAGTCAAAAGAACCAAGAACCACTTTTTTGTTCTAAGGAACGCGCGTTTAATTTAGGATCGGTCGAAAACGTTGATTGTCTCATATTCTAACGTAACGAACATGGAAAAAATGCGCGGCAAGGTTTTGCGGGTTCGTACATTCGAGAACTTGAGTGGGAGCATAATAGGGAATAGGGGCATATTAGGCACACTTAGCTTACTGGATGCATCATTTTCGTCGTCTCAGACTGAAGGAGGTCCATGATTTTGGTGAACATTCCTCGCTTGACTAATACAATTCATTGAATTTTGATGATGGGATAAAAATCTTTGTCGCATCATATTTCTGGATCCAAATTGAAGATTTTCCATGAACTCCATCATGGAACTCTTATTGCTATAGTGCTTCATTCGTCTTTCACCTTCAAAGGTTCATGTTGTCATACCTCTTATATAGAACGACTCTATTATACCGTGTTTGGGCTCAAAATAATTTTTACGATCCCTCTTATGAAATGCGATAAAAAAAAAGAGGTTTGACATCATAGAAAGTCGGTGCGGGTGCGAAGAGATCGATGCACAAATCTATTTGTAGAAGAAAGTACGGCGCAATTCACTTGTACAATTGATTTTGGTAAAGACTCATTCAGAATCGCGTCCTTGACTCAAAATCAACGTTCCGCGACCCATTCCGCAAACCGCACTGATTCAATACTATATTTAAAGAATCTTCGAATGTCGGATTGACTTTAATTTTTTGGGTCAAATATTACTAAAAATATAGATTAATTGATATTCCTTCTCGATTTGGTATTACGTTGTATTAACTTGAATTCCAGATTAAGGATGAGGAACATTGTATCATCGGATCAGGATGTCGTACGCATAGCGAAGGTGCCTCTAAATTACATGAAATTGAATGATCTAGAAAATACAGTGCTTCTACACAATAAGACTCTTGAGTAAAATATTTCGAGATTTTCCCATATATTGGATTGAATATCTAGCAGCTTCATGATTCGCAAATTTTTTGTTCAGATTATGTGATATATTGGAAAAAATGTTTCATCCAGTGATCATGGCAACGCAAGGTGCATGTGTAATCTTATTAGCCTTGCTCTACTGTTACGTAAGTATTGTGAAGGTGGAATAATATTCTAATGATGTGAGAGGAGTCTGTCCCTCATCTGCATACCTTAGAAAACCGCACCCATGCTAGAGTTGTCAAGTAAAGTTCCAGGTTTTCAGAAGCAGATGAAATTTAAAATTTGTAGGAACTGTACTACGTTGAGAAATAAGAGTTAACTTCTCATAACCGCATATGCTAAAATCTCTAATATGGGCATATTTTGATCTCTTTGAGCTTCCAAATCGCGGTTGATGATTAGGGTGATAAGACGATGGAATAAGGGCAATCTAGATTAATAAAAAAATTAAAGAGTACTCTCGTATAATGACGGCGTAGCGTTGCCAGCGAATTGTCTCAATCGTCTCAATTGTCAAAGCCACTTCATATCGGACATTTATTGAATTTGTCCATTCCGTTGTTGACAAACTCTTTTAGTTTCTTACGGATGAAACAACCTGCCGAGAAAGATTTCGGGAGGGCGCCCACGACTTTTGCCGAATTCGTTTCTCTACTGCTTTTTGAATCATGACAAGTTTGTACACAAGTCGATGTATGTACGTGACTCTGTGAAGGAAAATTGAGATGGTCCTCTCGTGAATTTTATAAAAGAATCGCTCCCTTGTGAAGGGATACCAGCCAGCCTGACCTCATGAAATCGAGCGTTTCTCATTTGAATTTGAAAGTCTTGAGACCAAAATATCGAGAAAATTCGAGAATTTTGCATTAATCAAGTCTCTTGTTCTAGATACTTAAAGGAGAAGCTCCTCTACTAAGGAAATGTCTCATGTTGGGCCTGATACTGGGAATATACACCTTCTTACTAATCACGAATGGATTAGGTCAAATGGTCATCAACTCTAGCCAAGAGGTGTTGGATTCCATGTATGAAACTTGACAACTAAGTCGATTGATTTATTTACAACTCCTTCTCATCATTATTAGCTTCAATCAACTTTCAAGTACTGTGCAAGTCTTGGAATATTCTTCCTCATCAATTCATAGTTGCTATTCATTATGTGGATCATTCACATGTAGCATTCTCCACAAGGGCTCATTGACTATTCAAACATATTTCTTTTTCTAAATACAATAGAACTTGATTATAACGATCTCCAAGGGACCGATAAAATTTGCTCAATGCTCGCTATAAGTAATCGAGGTTGACTCAAAATGATCAGATTCACGTGTACATGTCGCGGGCAATGACCAGCCGTATGTGGCAATATCTATATTTATCGTATAGTGTAGACATTGACCGGGCATTATCGACAATGCCCAAGGCTCTGCGGACACGGTAATTCATTACTGAGTTGTATGATGGAATGCCACCTTTTTATTGCGTTTATCACTCTGAATGGACTGAGCTCCCGCAATCTGACGAATACGACTGAATGAGGGTGAACTTTTCTGGGATCGCTACTTGTGTTCGTGTTCAAGTAACTCGCGACAATAGTTTGTCTTTTGGACAATTTTGGTAGCAAACATTAGTCGACAAAGATTAGAATATTGTAAGTCATCGTGCGATAGGATCATTAGCCACGGATAACAAGGCTGTAACATATTCTTTTTTCCCCTCATTCTTTTACAACCTTGGCTATATCTCTCGATCTCGTATGATAGATATGACTCTAGCCATCACAGGAGTAGGTATCAAAATCATTCAATTCATGGAAAATGATGCACTTCATTCGGGCATCGGATGAATGAATATTGCTTCTTACAATTTTCGACTTTGAATATTTCTGATACATTCAGAGACTGTGACTCCCATTCTCTTCACCAGTGATAAATATATTATAACATGGTTAGTAATTCATTATTATCAATGATGATTACCCAATCGTGTAGAATCAGTCCCCTCATTTGAGACAATTTGGTTTTTCATCGTTTATCATCCGTTGGATCATGTAAACAATATGAGTTAACTTGGATTTGAATTTCTGGGCTTCATTTCCATGAATTGATGGTGCCCGGACCCTCTTAGTTACTAACGACAACACCCAATTATGGACACTCCCCATAACATATTTATGTGAATAAATGATGAATTGATCGTCTTACATTGAAGAATGTCATTTAATCGAGTTTCACTTAAAAAATGGACGATCAATGTTATACACAAATGAGTTATGGTAGAAAAATACACTCAGATGAATACATGGATACAGATTTGCAGTTATAAAGATGAATCAAAATGTAACGCCAATCTAAGGAATGCAATGTTGAGCATTTCATCCCACTTATATCATAATCACGACCGACAAGATTGTATCTTTTATGAAATCAAAGATCAATGTTTGTTTCTTGGCTCGAAAGTTTCATGAGCAATAATTTTCCACAGTGAATAGTGGTGGAAAGAACTCATCATCGATGTTTTATTAGTAAACTAAGAGTTGTTGAAACATCCAAAAGTAGACAATGCTTCTGAATGTGCCAAGCTCTCAATTTCATTATCGCGTAGTCTTGATATCGTATCCGCTCGCTATAGCAGAGGTCCAAATTTCAAATTCGGCTAAATTTTCGATCGTTATAACCGAGGTCTCATTGTAACCGAGTACTACTGTCACTCGATACTAAGATTTGTCGCTTCCAGAAATCTCAGCGATTGGTACCTTGTGAGTTCCACGGATCGGAAAATGCTCCTATTCATCATACAGAGATCACAGCGTTTATCTACTTTGACTGCTGGGAAAATTTTGACTCTCTCGTTGGAGTCATTTGTTCAAGTAAGTCACATTTTTATCGCCTTCGTTCATGATTTTATGTGTAGTCACTTACTGACTCATGAATTTTCTCATGCAGCAGATGAAGGTGTCCTGTAGCTATTTCACAGCTCTAGCATCAATGAATTGAATGCTTGATTATATGGCATATTTCGCGACTCTGAGGAGAAGTAAAAGAAATATCTACGAGACCTGGAAGTATGTACAAATCTACGGAGCTTAAGAATGATTCATTGGAATCGTCTGAGGGCCTACTGAACCCTGAGAGAAGCCCGACCTGTAACTGATATTTTGGAGTGAGATTGCTCACGAAGGAGATTGCCATTATCTAACGATGATATTCCCCCCCCCCCCGTTTATTAATCCACATCTGCGATTAGTGTTTACATGTATCGAATCGCTCTTTTCAACTCGAAGATCGACTCGATTCTGTTGATCGATCTGTCTGTGGGGGTCGCCATTTTGGTTTTACCTATTCTGTTTATCAACGTCAGTATGGAAGAATTCGACTTGTGACGTATGCGAGCTTTCTCACATACGCACGATTCGACGCACTAGTGTGAGTGCACCGGCGCGACGCGCTAAAATACAAAGTATAGCTTGCCAGTGTTTTAACATTGATACTCCATAAAAGCATGCTTACGACACCGCGTAATTCGTGTTAGATACATCGCACCGGGAACTTAATCGTAGATTCTTACGGCGCAGTCTGCCCGATTAACAACACTCCAAAGTTCATATGTATCGGTTAATAATCAAGCGTGCAAAACGTCAAGTCAATAATATACAAATGTCTGTACATTTTCACAGATCTCATTCTAGCAATGTTGGAGGAATGTTATTGAGAGTATTTCGACAGTGCTACGTTGCGCACGTAATGCGCTCCCATTATCATGTGAAAAGTAATAGTAATCCACAACGTATCAAATGATATTCATCATCAAATTATTTAGGTCACGCCAAATCCTACCTTTTCCATGTTAAGTCAGCGCGCAAGCCCCTTCCGAAAAGCTTATAAATATCGGACCAAACCAGCCATCTTCACTTCACTCCTATCCCGTCCATTGTCGAGATCGCTCACACGTATACTCGGCATCTCTCAACGTAGTATCTCAATATAGTTACGTTGAATCGTTACATAGTATCGACTCAGTATACTACCTCATTCTTGTATATCGTCGGATGTGACGAAGTTATTATCACAACTATTGTATCAAAGGATCAATAAACCACCAGTATCTTTTACTCGCCGTCTACGATTCCTGGATTTGAACCTACCGCCAAATTGGCCCAGCTGCGCCACCTAACTGACCTCAGGGTCGTAACAACTGGTGACAGCGGTGTCTGGGAATCGGCGTAGTAATCGACACAAAAACTGGAAGAGGACATTGACTCGCAGAAAATTGGCAAAATAAATGAGTCACGCACACAACTGAAGCAAATAATCGAACAATTCTGATTCTAGGAGTCTAAGACAAGTCTGATTGCCAATCGACGAGGGTGGTACAATTCACGATTATCTATTGAGCCTTCCTCACAATGAGATTAATTCCAGATATTAAAAACACCGAATCTACGTGCAACAATACGAGAAGGAAAAATCAGAGTCCGCACCCAGATGCACCGCATAAACGTGTTTTCAAAGTTACGAACAAATTTTCTGCCCCCGCATCCCCATGTGACTCCTCACTAAAACGATGTATCGTTGTACGACACATCCTCAAGGCCTTCGGCTGAATCAGATAGAATCCATGCGGAAAAGAATCTATAATTAGTAGTCGAGCCGAGAAAACAAATTGGCAAAAGAGATCCCTTCATCCCTACCCTTTCCGCCCCCTTTGTGACTCTTTAAACTCGATATAACGTGTCCAGTGAATTTTGAGCCGCGTAACTCTATATACTTCGCCTTATGCCAATAAGAAACAAACTACACGATTCGATTGAACCCATCTGGGCTGAAACAATCCCTCATGGCGAAAATTCTGGCCCAAAATGTCCCACTTTCGGCAAGGTCACTCATATGTGAACTATATAGAGATGAGAAATCAATAAGTGGGATATGGATAAATCCAGGATGGATTATACGTTTGATGTCCTGACTTCGCACTAAAGATTGAATGACCAAATACGATGAGTCTGAAGACGATATCTAGTATATTCTATTACAATAAAAAATGTCTCAATAATTCCAATGACGAGTATGAGTTTAACGTAGACCGGAACTTACAAAGTGATCAAAACATCCTTACAGTGGCACGTCCTAGACCGAACTCATACATCTCAATCACGTGGTTTACCGAAATATTCACTCAGCCTCGACCTACCCCAACACAAAGTCGGATTACAAAAAATGACATCATGTACAATCAAGCATCAAGTCTCATTTTAAAATAGTCAGAACACAGCCGACAATTTTGCAAATTTTTGGAATGCTTTTCGATGATTCTATTCCAGGCTGGCGAACTGATTCTACAACGGCAGTAATTAATTCCTAATACACAAAAAAAAACAAGTTCCACACTGGCATGATAATGAATGAAGTGAAGAGCTCCCCACGCGACGATTTATAGACAATTTTTCTGTTGCAAAATAAAACTCATCTTTACCGTGGTCACTGGCTCTCGAATACTATGCAACGTCAAGGTTCAGGAATTTTTTTACAGTCTTCCCTTATCGTAAAAGTGGGCCATTAATTCAAAAAAGAACGATTCGTTACGGTTCACGCCCTGAGATCACTTTCATGCCAAAATGTCCCTACAATGGCTATCTTTACCGTAGCAAAAATATATCGAATATTGCTCGTGTCTTTTACATAGATTGATCAACATTATGCCCGGCCGAGTATTATTTTTGACTGTCGAAAGACTGGAAAACATTTATGAGCAATCAGACTGCATCTATATTTCAGCTAGTCAATTTTCAGTCCAGATCCCGGCTCCCACCGTTTTTGCCCTTGAAAAGCCTGAATTGTCTCATAATCGCTCATAAACAAACCAATTCCACATGCTTCCGGCGTGGGAAGTCAAAATAACGACTATAAAGTAAAAGAACTAACCTCCGATTCATGGAACATTTCAGGTTAATCTTACAAAAATGAGAAATGAAATTCAATGAATGTGCAAAAAACTTATAGCCTATTTGATGGGTATATTTGACACGAGGAATCAACCGCCAGATCAATTCATAATATCGCCAAATCGCATTTTGGATGGAAGTATCCGGATTTTAGAAGTAATTTTTTAGCTACTCATAGACTTCATGTAAATGAGAATTATCTGACCGGACCTTGCCTAGTTAACTATAACAATCAAGATAAATGTCTTGCAATCGAATCAAATTCACACAAGATAATGAACAATGATAAGACAACAATGAACTAAATAAAAGAGTGATCACAGAAATAATAATTGAAACTAATGGGCAGCTTTTGGATGGCGAAATTAATCCAAAGCGGCTAAATTATGTACTAAACGCTATACCTCATCACAAGTATGACGTAGAAAATAAGTAGATACTGATCAAATAATAAGCAGCGCGACTCGAAGAACAGCCATTGGAAATAAACAAATACTTACATGATGCGGGGTAGAAACGCAGAATTACAAATCGGCTACAATTCTGAACACAGCAAACTGTACAATAAAAAATAAGAGCACAAAAAACAACGCGCTAGCAAAGAAAACGCCACGATGAATACCGAAAACATACTGAACAGTTAGACACAGCGATGTAAAAATGAGCGCCTCAAGAACAGCCACTTGTCCCGGAGGCGATGAAAATACAGGAAGCATAGCGAGAAGCGAAGGGAAATGCGAGTCGAAGCGAATTGGAAAAATTTCACCACGAACATCAAGGACGCGCGGAGTATGCGAACAAATGCCTCAGGAACAGCCGCTTGTTCCAGAGGCGACGAGACGCAAAGGGACTCAAACGAGGAAGTGGGGGGAGAGTACGAGCGACGATTAGAAGGGAAGACCGATGTAAGTTAGAATGGGCGATCAGGCGCAGCAAACCATGAGCAAGTCCCTCGGGAGCAGCCACTTGCTCCAGAGGCGATGAAAACTTGTAAAGAAAAAAGAGTGAGGGTAATCGCGACAATGCAACAAATGAATGAAAATTGACGGATATTCTGTGTAAGCCGATTATCATACAATATCAAGACTGCAAACACAAGTCAACCACAGAGAATTACCGAAATATCAGAAACGTGGGAAGAATAGAGAAAATAAATTGGTGTGCGATTTAGCCACTTCGAAAACGTTGCCTGCCGCAAAAGAGCATGCACAAGAGAGTTTCCACCGAACTTGGAACTCATATCACCGCAATATCCAAGAGTAGCTTGAGTTCTTCGGAGCGCGAAGAAGCGGCATTTTATGGCGATTAGCATTATTCAATACGGACTAAGTCATTTTTATAAAAATATACAAACCTGACTTTTTTTTGAATTGATGCGTCTGCCACTGGAATACATAGGCCTAGACCATTTCATCCAGCTAATAATCAAACATTCTTTGATTCTGAGGCGTACGCTAATTAGGTTAGGATTAGCTCTCATTTATCGATGTACCCAGCTGTGGGAGAATTACCTGGCTAGTGTTTACGAAATGATGAATTACTTTGTGTAGAGAGAGATTTTAGCGATGAACTTAGGGGTAAGAAGAAGATAAATCGAATCCGTTTGGTTGTAAATGTGCGTTGATTCAGTCAAATCTTATGAAACTTCTAAACTCATCAAGCCACTGGCTTTGCAAATGATCATTCTCTCCAGTATCAAACCCAAGAGGCACGGAGTACAGAATTGAGACGTCATGATCTTTTCACTCCATCACAAAAAAATAACCGCATTTTTTGAGTTGCAATGTCAGTCAGTATATCTATGAGAATTAAATAAAGATGTCTAAATCCAGATGGTGAATTGAGTAAACCCCTAATCGTGAGGATATCGTGACTCCATTGATTTTTACATAGCGTACAGATAAAATATGAACCACAGTATATTCCAGAATTGAAGTGAGAATATAGTTCTCAACTCGACTTGGGAATTTACATCGAATCTCGGAGAAATCAATGATGGAAGCGATCTTAAAATGAAGTCAGACAAATATAATCCGTATCGGTTAGACATTTCGGCTTGGAAGAAATGGGCACAACTTTTTCACATGTTTTCAAGGATCAAAAGTCACGCGAAACAATCTCAAACGTGCACGATAAAGATTATGTGAATGAATCTCAGACTTTCTGAAGATTGTCTTTTCTTTTTCATTTGGGTAGTAAAATATAGGACAACGGGAAATTTCATAATTTAGGCGATAGCAAATCCTAGAATTACCAATCCAAACATGATTCAGATCGATTGTGCAGATCAAACAACTGATATTCGAATGAATCGAACGTGTTCCGCTTGTCCCGAAAGCGGTAGTGCGAATTTGATTAGATTAAATTCGTATAAAATATCGGATGGATTGGATATGTTAGGCGAATAGTTCGATCGCGATTCGAATACTCACTCTATCTTGTGGCCAAAACTATCAAATCCTCAAGTCTCAAAAGGAGCTCAAAAAAATTCGTAACTATAATTCAATAGGGGGACAATATACAATTAAAATCTCAAGTTTTAGAGACATAAACTAAACTCATGAAATAATTGCGTGTCTGGCGCAGAAGAGAATCAATAATTTGTTCTCGGAAGATTACTACGATCCTATTTGTTCGCGAAATTTTGAAATCCAAAATCATGGCCAATCAGATATCATTGGAGCGAACAAATCAATCGGTGAAGAATAGAAAATCACGATCCATATTTACGTATTAAAGCGATTACGAACGATAGCGACAACGGATTAGCAGTCGTTATTTTTGAAGAGCGAGATCGTTATCTTTAGTTAGTAGTTAGAATTAGAATTAGGAATAAATTCAAATTATAAGAATGATATGATGAATAATAAAGAGATCACGAGGAATAAATACCTTTCGTGTAGAAAGTATAATTCAAATCATAATGACAATCAATAGTATGAATAACACCATGATACCTCTAATGGTTTATACAAATCTATTGCCTTGATCCACGGACATGCTTAGATTTGCGCTTTTTTTGAAGAGACGCGAGTCTCTGGCGTGGAGGAATGTTTTTTGGAGGCAACGGCGCAGATGATAGGCTTCATAAGGCCTTCAATGAAAAAATACCGAAAAGCGAACCATTGAAAATCCACGTCCCTGTAACATAATAAATCGAGCGCATGCATAAACAAATGTATCGCGATAATATATTCGGGTCGAAATGTTATCGGATCAAGAAAAAAGGGGGAGAGAGAATAGGGTACGAATAAGGATCGAATTCGATGTGATCTCCACACGCCGCACATCATGATAAGAGCCGACATGGAGACAAATATGAACAAATTCCTGACGCAACGCAGGCTTATACTTGTCGCGGCGGCACAAGAGTGAGACAAGGAAATACAAATATATACCATCGATCATCAGATTGTTGCGAATTAGAGAGGGTGGTTACACAATGGAAAAATGAAAAATCATCGATGCATCGAGCAAGCACTCACGGTATAATCGACAAAAAAAAACACGCAATCAACGAGTAGAAAAATCTGAAAATTATCACTGAGCGAACTGACTTTGTGCCGACCCAACAATGTGTGAAACAAGGTATGGATAATATGATGGGATATTTAAGGGTTGCCATGAAGGAAATCGAGATTGAGAGACACGATTAGAGATATAAGTGATGATGCAAGGGGAAAACACGTAGCGAATATCGCGAGAGACGACTATGATCTCTCACCTGTACGGACGATTGTGGCAAAAGAAAATGACACCATGTCGAACTCCGATGACAACCAAGGTATGGAAAACTCGTTGACGAGTAAGAAAATTAGATAAGTACAGAAAATCAAGCGTGCAGAAAGATTTGGCGGGCACGATGTAAACAAGAACACGCGGGATGATCGAATCCACGCATGTGCGAATCAGACCGGAGATACGGATTTCAACCGCGCGAGAGCGCCATGAGGGCGAGATAAGTGTAGAGCCCTACAATAAATGGCAATAGAAACGGATAAACGAATTAATCTTACTTGAGATGCCATTTAAAGCCACTTTTCTTTTTATGTTTCTTTTTCGGAAGCACAATTTTGAGATACTGATGCTGCATCGCAGCGGTCAACGAACACTTGCCGGGAGGCGTGGAGCAAGACTACTACCGCACATATCGTGACGCACGCCGGGTGGCGAGGGGCAAATGATCAATATAGGTATAGTGAAAGATCGCACAAGTACAATACAACCAACTTCCCCGACTTAGCAAATTCTCAAATTTAAACACGTCGAAAATGATATACCAACTGACTTCTCTCCATTATCTACAGTACGAGTAATGTGTAAAAAAATTTTTTTCGACGCAACTCACGTTTGCACACTGGTGAAATATGCGCGAATGTTAACTTCTGTCGATCGTTTGACAGCTTGCGCGGAAAATAATTCCTCACACTCATTGCTTGATATACTATTCTAACTCGATTGTATAGAAAAGTAAAACTCACAAGAAGAATTTGAAGACCTTTAACATCTAATATAAGGAGTATCTTGATAAAATCGGGACTTTCACGCCTGGGAAGATGTTTCAAATGGTTTCTATGATTTCTAAAATGGTGCTCTTTCAATTTTTTATGGTGTGTGTAGTGCTCTGATACAAATCAAAAAAATCGTCAGAATTCGTGCGTTTCAGTATGAATAGCGCGTCTTCCAAACTTTCGGCCTATGGAGAAAAGACATTATTCCGAAAAATCTGAAAAAAATTCCAAACTGATTCTTCAACCTGATATCGCCATAAAAGATTTGTTCTAATAGCAAATTAGATGACGGTCAAAGCCGTGCTGCCATGGAAAATATAACCCACTTCTAGAAAATATTCACTTCTCCCAATTTTTCGTCATTAAAAAATGAAATTCGAATGGGGATAGATCAGATGATGACAGAAGAATGAACGTAACAATTTTGTAAGTGAGGAAGCATAGGAAAAGCAGAAGATATTATACCTTCAACAGCTTGTGGACGCAGAAAAAGCAAAAATCAATGAGTATAGTGGGAAGAGGCTAAATTCTAGGGGCAGAAATCGATCAAAAAACGGCGTGACAGCATATCTGTCAATCACCACACTATACATTCACGGTCCATCCATATAAAAAACTTTTTTGTTATTCTGTGCGCAAAAATGGCCATTTAGACGCAAGTGTGCGTGTGCAACTAGCGAATTTGCACATTGTTCCGACACAACTGTGTGCAAATATTTTTTCACGCAGTGCGCAAATGAGGCATCAGTGCGCAAATACTCGTTTGCGCACTGCGTAAACGAAGAACAGTGTGCAAGTGAGCCATTTGCGCACTGTGCAAATTTCGTTTGCGCACTGGACTTGAGTTGTTTTCTGATCACTCTATACCATCATCTATCTATATATCATCATCATACATAATTGTGAAGAATACCTAACTTCGATCTTTCGAGCACCAGCGACAGTTTTGAGCAACGTGGTAACATACTATATGGGCGATTCAGTCGGGGGGCTCCGCCCCCCGAACCTCCCGGCGGGGGCTCCGACCCTGGACCCCCTCCTCCGCCCTCCTGTGACCCCGTCGTGCCATGTTCTTCTGAATGCTGGAGATGCATTGATCATTCGTTGTAGGTGATGCTTCGGTCACTCCTCGCTACTGTCAAAATTTTTCAGAAAGTCGTCATGGATACCAAGTAGTTCAAATGAAAATGGTTCATAATTTGTTTGAGGAGGACAAAGGACTCGGAAAGTTCGTACACACCAATGCGAAAAAGGAACAAAGTCCGTCAACTCTCGAGACGACGCCCAAGTCTCACAGCATCCCCTAATTTTTTGATGTGTTTTAGGAGGCGGGTTACATTTTTGCTCACAGAAATAACAAAAAATATCGTAAGCAACTCGGGTGCCGACATTTGCGCACTCGTCCCCGCAACTCGTGTGCAAACGTTCCATTTGCGCACAGTTTCGTCGTTCACGCAGTGCGCAAATCAGCCATTTGCACACTGCGTAAACGATGAAACTGTGCGTAAATGAGGCGTTTGCACACTCGTTGCGGTGACTCATGCGCAAATATCTCTTGGCGCCCTTGTTGCTTAATATACTATCAGAAGCTCAGAACATAATAGACCAATTCTATCTCATCATTATCAGAGGATTTGACACATTTCAAAACGGTGGGCACAGCATCTCTCAAATCTTGGACCACCAAAAACTATAAAGCTAGTTTCGAGCGATGGGGAGTGAAAATTTTTTTTCCTCGCTCATAAAATTTTCATCGTTATAGATATTTTATCAACTTCACAAATACAAAAATAACGAACACGAGGAACAATGAGAATTATTTTGGGTAAGCACTCGATGGATTTATTCCTCACGCTGACGTAACTCAAAAAATTATCAAGAAAATTAAAGTAAAGAATAAATCTGTTGGCCAAAATCATCAAAGTATTCCAATCGCAGATACCCTCCTTTATTCTCGTTATCCCACAACTGGCATCCAATCATATTATTAGCGTCTATGATCGATGGAATGGAACAATTAATGCAATTGAAAAGAAGTCATGGTTCTGAGAAATAATTCAATTCGAATAGTGTTATATCCATCATAAAGTAAGGTCCTCGCTGTAACATGCAGTCAGATTTTTCATCGCATATTCATCATTCCAGCATAGGATGATGTTTCATGAATTCAAATTCCGACCAAACAATCGACTCGTGACACAGAAAAATCATTAACCTCTTCGCGCAATTGTCCACATACGTGAACGCGTCTTTGGACGGTGCCAGTAAATTTCACTCTCAAGATATCGCAAAAATTCTTGTGGGGCTCTCTTTTCTCGCCCAGAATCAATGATTGATCTGAGTCTATTCTTCAATAAGCTCATTTCCACTACCTGTCGAGGCAAATTCATTGTATCGAAAGAATCATTAAAAAAAAAAAAAAAAAAAAAAAAAAAGGCTAAACTTGAACTTGACACTTGGATATGAGGTCTAAAAATCACGAAAAGGATTCGAAGACACTCTTCGAAGACACCAAACTATTGCCACAATAAAGGAAACATAATGTTGAAGTATACGAAATTACGAGCCTCGTGAAGTCTGGCCTCATACGTGTACATCGCGCATTCGAGGAATTGGGCGAGCCAGTTTGCTAAGAAATATACGGAGAGTGTACATATAAGAACGCGTAGAGTTTTCTCATCGTACTCTTTGCCACGATCACTTTAGGGAAGTCGATTATGATTAGGACTTTTCAGGAAATCATTCATGCTCAAGTTGATTAGTTGCGATGTATCGACAGTGAGGATGGGTTACCGTACAATGTGGAATAATCTCACACGTCATGTTATTAGAATGTGGAACTAAATTCTCTCCGTGATGGGTCCATGATGTCTACATACATAGTCAAGGAAAAAGGAAATACGATATAACAATGATTTTCTTTCAACTTTAGAGTGACGAAATTTATCAGTGAATGATTACCACAGGAAATAGCTGCGTGCACGAAGAGTTTCAGTAATAACGAATAGTGAAGGAAAATTAAGAAATCAAGTTATTCCATGGGATAGTGTCTATAGTTGTTCCAAATAGTAGGTTGTGAATTTCCTCAACATATCTGTCGAATCGACTACGGCGGCCTTGCAGCAGAACCAGCCGGTGTATATCTAGATGAGAGTTTCGGATTGAGCACGTTTATTGATGCTTTCACAAATTTTAACAGATACGGAAGTTTGTGAAATGGCATGTAAAGTATCTGTGAGGCCTGACCCTCAACCAAGCACAAATCAAGTATCAAAAAAGACATGCAGTCAGATGTTAGAATGTAGAATAAAAGTCATAATTGAAAAATATAGATGCTCCATTCATCACTCTTCAACGCGTTTTGTAGGTGCACGACTAGATAACCTCATACAACAAACGGTATACCTGGGAACCCAAGATTGGGTGGGTAAAACTGGCATGATATTAAGGGTACATTTTACAGCTTTTGCGGATACTGTAGGTCGATTTCTTCGTTCAGGTGTCTCCTCTCATCAGTCCATGCACACACATCATTTCTAACAGGTTATTTACCCATAAATGAGTTCAATTGTCTCGAAATGTTATGAATGTATCGGCCTGGCGATTCACTAGAGATGAGTTCAGACCAAGAAACCTAAGCCGTGGCTTGGGGGATGGCCTGCACCCTGGGGCCGTGCAGGGCAACTGGAGCCTATTCTGCTTAAAAATTTAAAGCTTATAGCTGTCTGTTAGGTAAATATGTAGGTTATTACTAACGAGTTGTCATGCACGGATGCGGAACATACTATCTCTCCAACCTTGTCGCTTTCTCCACATTGCTCAGCGAAGTAAGCGGAAAGTTCCTAGCTAACCGATGATAAAAAGTAATAATTTATTAGAGAACTAGATGTTAAGATGAGAGTAGTGTCAGCAGTGACCTGCATCAATATTTGGGACTAATATAGCATTCACAAGAAGAAGTACAAATATCAAACACTATTTGCCGAACAGCTATCGACAAACTCATAGAGTGAAATTTTATGAAGTTGCTATTTTACACTATACTTGCAAATGTTACGAATTACGGTCCCACGGGATAAGTAAAGAGAAGGATTAGACAAATGAACAAAATTATTTCGTCCCCAAAGATATATGACAATCAGATTACGTATGACCGGAATGTCTCTTTGGGTCTAATCAGGGAGACTGCATAAAAAATTGATCTCTCATAAGACCTCTCGAGAATTGTCAATCGTCGTCTTTAAAAATCATGACATTTGTATTCAGACAGATTCGCTGGAGGTTCGAATGTTAGGCTAAAATTGTTGGACATTCAACAAATTCATACCGGGGGGCGCGATAGATCCCAACTTTCCCGTACCGATATAGTGCACGACATAAAATATACGCATGATCATAAATCGTTAGGATTTTCGGAAAGTTAACGTATAATGCCATTGCCAGGCGTAGCCATATTTAAGAAACAATGTTAGACCATGCTTGTGTGTATGATGAAAAATACAAGAATCAATGTAAGAACGATAGTCGAGTAAGCAAGATAGAGAATTTGAAGATACTTTTAGAAAAGGGGACGATTATATATATATAGAACTCGACTGGCAAGCATATCAAAATACCAAGATGCAATGAAATGTGACGCGGAAAACTTGCAGCTGGGAGCTAGCGGATGCAGCGGAAGATGTCAAGTAATCAACTTTATGACCTCACGCACACACATACATCCTAATGCGTAGACAATTTCGATAGAATTTGTGAGAAATCAAGAAACTCAGACAACTTGGAAGGCATCGGTAAGGGCATCACCATGAGTGAACGTCAGTCAAATCCGAACGCCCTTAACGATCTAAGCTCAGTATATCTTGAAACATGGCTGAAGAAAAAAGTAAAATGCAAACGAACGACGGACAAAATTCAGCAGAGCATAATGTAATGAGCAATTTAACAAGTGACGAATTACAAGTGATAGGAGAAATCTGCAGCTTACCTGGGTTAGACGATACGCTAGACCCATTGTGCAGTGTACAAGGTGATAGATTGAGTGATGGACCGAATAGTGAACTGAACGCGGCAGGAGCCGGGAGCATCCAAGACGCGAATGCGATCCTCGCCGAATTCGATCAATATAGAGCAAGTGATACGATGAGTATTGAGTCATACGGAACAAATGGAGTAACTGCGGACAGATTTGTCGAGACGAGTGATCCAACTACAATGAAAAATCTAAGAGTACAGGACATTAGAGAAGACCTCATGAATTACAAACAACTTAATGATCCAGCACAATATACAGAAACAATGCGACAACTGGAACTCATACAAAATAATTTAGCGGGGCCCTTGTTCCTTGAATCGAATCAAAGGATGGAGTTCGAAGAGTCCGATACATATACGTATCGACTCGCTGCAAACAATACGATTGATCCTGCGACTCATTTCGATGAGAGCGGGCCAACAAGTGTCATCACTGAACCTCAATCAGATCACATGGACGTCAGTGAAGACGCCAATGAGTTACATACGATATATTCTGTAGGGATAAAAGTCGCAACACCAGCGACTGAGAGCCCGAATGTACATGAAACCGATGATTCCATTTTTGCGCCGACTCTGACAGGAGATAATAGAAAGGAGGAGCAAGCAAATAGGCGTTGTGCCAATAAGCCAGCATGGAGCCTCAAGACTGTAGCAGCCTGCCGAAGCCAGTAACTTCCGGAGCGATCGAAACACGATCAGATACAAACCATACAGACAATGTTGGGGAATTGAGCAACGTCAGGTCATCTAACAGAAAACGACGACACGCCAATACATCAATATCAAGAGAAGACATGATGAGAACCAGGTATTTTAATTTCGAGGAATTACGCAAACAAGCGGAAAGTGGTAAGCCAAACCTCAACCACCCTTTCTGGCAGAATCTAAAAGCCTTTGTGTGCGCACGTTCAGTCTTTTGGAAAAAAGAGAGACGCGGAATAATATGTCCTTTTTCATACATCGAGGAAAAGCATAGAAATCTTGGGTACAAGACAAGTTCGAAACATGTTCTGATTAGAAACCACAAAAATCCGCAAATGCCAGTTTGCACGATATGTCACGAAAGTCGATATCACGTTCAAGACGCGGAAAAATGCGGGTACTGCATAAAGGCTTACTTTGATCTGATTATAGAATCGGGGCAAGGGGAAATGAGGGAAATCACGGATAGATGGTATTAGATCTCAGACTATAAAAATCAGAATTTTTGATAAAATATGGAAGCTCTATCATGATCGCAATATTGAATAATCTTAGAATTCAGATGAATAGTTTTAAACCTTTGATATACTTACTGTAGCATGATTTTAATATCCAGATAAATTTTGTGAAGTCAAAAAAAAATACAAAAAAAAGAAATATTGGTATGATTTCAGTAATGAATAATTTTAGAGTTGATATATCTACTGTAGCATGATTATAATGTCCGGATAAATCTTGTGAACTCAAAAAGTACAAAAAAGGAATATTGGTATGATTTCAGCAATGAATAATTTTAGAGTTGATATATTTACGGTAGCATGATCTTAATGTTTGAACAAACTTTACGAACTCAAAAAGTACAAAAAAGGGGAATATTGGTATGATTTCAGTGATGAATAAATTTAGAACCTTGATAAATCAAGAGGCGCGGTAGCGCCTCGCTGGCGAGTATGAGCAGAAGAAAAATCGGGCGAGGCGCTGTGCCTATCTATACTTTGAATTGGGGTTTTTTAACCTCACACTTTTTTTCTACTTGGATTATTAACCTCTTAACGTTGCTCATGGAGCTCTGCAATGCCTCAGCAAAGCCTTTCTAAAGCGATTCAGAGTTCTGTACAATTATTTTCTCAATCCGAGCACTGGGCGCGTTTTATTTAGCACCGCAAAATTCATGCCTTCGTTTTACATCTCAGTTCGATTTCACCAGCCCCGTGTCTCGACTCGAGAAATATCGAAACGTCTCTACTACACATGTGTTGGGTATGTAAGATGGTCGAGGAAGAGAGAGGAAGAAATAGGAGCGCGTGCGCAAGATCTTCCGGTTGACGCGCGGCAGTCTGCAATGAGGCCGTCTGCTGCGTACCGGGCAACGCGGGCACCGACCACCTGGTTATTTATCGCGGATAAATGAATTTTCGAATTATCTGAATTTCTCGTTGCATCAGACGTGGATACTCGAAACTAGCCACGACTAGAGGTGACGTAAGGGTGATGACAGATAAAGCGCTACGCTACGATTTTGCGCCACGCCACGACGCGCTATCGCACGCCACGACCCTAAAATTAATTCCAGCGAACCCGACCATCGGTGGACTGGATTTATTGTTACAGTACCAGTCGTTGATTACGAGGATGAATCAAATCCATCGATGGTCGGGTTCGCTGGAATTAATTTTTGGGTTGTGGCGTGCGATAGCGCGTCGTGGCGTGGCGCAAAATCGTAGCGTAGCGCTTTATCTGTCATCACCCTAAAGATCAAAGCGCCGCATGCGAGAAGGACAGGGAGGAGAGATTCGTCTGCTTTGTTGTGTTTTGTGTGTTCGTCGCGGCTCCGCAATATTGCTCTTGCCTGTAGCTGCATGGCTCTCCAGATTGAACTGAACAAAATAAACACTGATAGTAGTGTATTTTTATGGAAAAAATGACGGAGCCGTGTGTAAGAAATTCTCAAGTGCGGTGGTGACAAGTGCTTGGAAAATTTGTGGTTACCCTTGGATTTTTATAACCAAGGAGTGAGACCCCCTCCCTCATTCACTTTTTTTTCAAAAGTAAAACTAGGCGAGTATGAGGTTTAGAAAAGAACCATTCATCTCTCCGGTACATCAAAACTTCAAATTTTATACGACATGGTTCAAACTCTTAGAAGTAATGAGATCTAAAAAAAACCATGTCGAGTATTTTTTGAGCCGCTTTGTCACGATCAACGTATCATCACTGATAGAGACTAGAGCCACTTTCCTCCAATCAAATCTTTCTTTCAATTCATCTTAATGGTGGTGGTTTGACAATTTCTTACTAGCTAATTGTCGCTGAAATGACCCGAAGTCTAGGTGAGTAGAAGAGGTACAGGGGAATATCGAAATAGAGAAAATATAACTGAGTATGTTATGAGATTTTAGTGAATCATCATGAACACCAAATTAAACTCAGTTATATTTTCTCTATTCCGATATTCCCCTGTACCTCTTCTACTCACCTAAACTTCGCGTCATTTCTGCGACAATTAGCTAGTAAGAAATTGTCAAACCACCACCATTAGGATGAATTGAAAGAAAGATTTGATTGGAGGAAAGTGGCTCTAGTCTCTATCAGTGATGATACGTTGATCGTGACAGATCGGCTCAAAAAATACTCGACATGGTTTTTTTTAGATCTCATTACTTCTAAGAGTTTAAACCATGTCGTATAAAATTTGAAGTTTTGATGTACCGGAGAGATGAATGGTTCTTTTCTAAACCTCATACTCGCCTAGTTTTACTTTTGAAAAAAAAGTGAATGAGGGGGGGGGGGTTACTATAGCATGATTTTAATGTTTGGATAGATTTTGCAAACTCAAAAAGCACAAAAAAAGAGAATATTAGTATGATTTCAACAATGAATAATTTTAGACCCTCGATGAATTTTGCTGTAGTATAGCTTGAGTATCGAATAACCTTAGCAATTAGAAGTTACAAAAAAAGAGATATGGCATAATTTCAAAGAGAATCATTATATCAGTATAGTTTCAAAACAGTAAAACAGTAAGCAAATTATAATGTGTATGTTGTATGCAATTACTCAGTACAAATACGATGATGAAAATAAATATAATATAGATTAATCTAAGATAAATGGAACCCATTCATACATTGAGAGATGCATAGTATCACATGCAGACTACCGTGCGAAGGCAATTCGCCCTTCTGGAATAAGGAGGGAGGTGTGACGTATGCGAGCTCTCTCACATACGCACGATTCGACGCACTAGTGTGAGTGCACCGGCGCGACGCGCTAAAATACAAAGTATAGCTTGCCAGTGTTTTACTATTGATACTCCATGGAAGCATGCTTGCGACACCGCGTAATTCGTGTTAGATACATCGCACCGGGAACTTAATTGCAGATTCTTACGGCGCAGTCTGCCCGATTAACAACACTCCAAAGTTCATATGTATCGGTTAATAATCAAGCGTGCAAAACGTCAAGTCAATAATATACAAATATCTGTACATTTTCACAGATCTCATTCTAGCAATGTTGGAGAAATGTTATTGAGAGTATTTCGACAGTGCTACGTTGCGCACGTAATGCGCTCCCATTATCATGTGAAAAGTAATAGTAATCCACAACGTATCAAATGATATTCATCATCAAATTATTTAGGTCACGCCAAATCCTACCTTTTCCATGTTAAGTCAGCGCGCAAGCCCCTTCCGAAAAGCTTATAAATATCGGACCAAACCAGCCATCTTCACTTCACTCCTATCCCGTCCATTGTCGAGATCGCTCACACGTATACTCGGCATCTCTCAACGTAGTATCTCAATATAGTTACGTTGAATCGTTACATAGTATCGACTCAGTATACTACCTCATTCTTGTATATCGTCGGATGTGACGAAGTTATTATCGCAAGTATTGTATCAAAGGATCAATAAACCACCAGTATCTTTTACTCGCCGTCTACGATTCCTGGATTTGAACCTACCGCCAAATTGGCCCAGCTGCGCCACCTAACTGACCTCAGGGTCGTAACAGACTGTTATATCTGTTGTTTCACTTTCGAAGTCGGTATAGACGATTTCTACGTATTCACTCATATTGGGGCTCAGATATTGAAGTCGGGAAATGTTTTGGTGTTTGTTTCAAAAATTGCACTTTGACAAACCACGCGCGTAGCGCGCAATTTTCGTCTGGTAATAGATGCATTCAGTAGTTCCCCTATCCTATCACAAATTGCGATTGTGTGATTGATCGATTAATTTCTCGAAAGCATCGAATTCGGAGTGCAGCTACGTTCGCGTTGGTGAAATCTAATGTCCATATCTTTAGAGTCGAGAGCTATCGACCTCTACCAGAAGATTTCGACAATATATTCGTCCATCTTGTATTGCTTCGTATGGGCATGCGTTAGTGCGTATATACCAGAAGATTTTGACAATATATTCGTCCATCTTGTATTGCTTCGTATGGGCATGCGTTAGTGCGTATATGAGCGTCGATGCCGGGCACACGTGTTATATCGATACGCCGCCGTTTATCAGACAAGCATGTTTGGTTGCCAAATTCCAGGATGACTAAATCATGGTTCGACCCTCTGATTGTGATCTACCTCCCATCTTTGGTGAGAGTTATATGCATAATTTGATTCCATTCACTCGGTAAAATAGTCGACGTGTCTGCAGTTCTTCATTTCATGCTAAGTAAAAATGAGAGCAATGAAGATAAGTCTGATAAGAAATTATGTGCTTGTTGTGGAGTCTTACAACAGATAACTTGTAAATCTGAGGTGTTTTCCATTCTATGAAACTCTTATACCTTCCAGTGTTCATCGTATTGAAAGAGCGAAGAATATTGAGAGCACTTAGGAAAGATTCGGTCATGATTATGGTTTAGATTTGTTTTGAAAAAATCACATGCCATGTTGTTATCTGATAGTGATGAGAGCACTGTGTACTCTCTCCGCCGAAATCAGTGAAAATCGCTCCCAACTCACTGATTTGCAGTGAATGCCAATCAGTGCATATGCACTGGAAATCAGTGGTTGGGAGCGATTTTCACTGGTTCCGGCGGATAGAGTAATGATGGCAATAACAATCACGAACCATTTGGAATTAGTTTGGGAAACGAGAAGCTCATCGTTGTTCCGGCAAAATCAATGTTCTATCTGTGAATTCAAGAATCGAGAGATTGACAGTTTTGTTTTCATGGACGGGCTGTAAATCGGTATATAATTCCAGTGATAAGCCATCAATTGTGTCTGAGATGCATGTTTTCAGAACCTCAAAATACTCTTGCATTCAAAAAATAACCTATTGAAACGAAGACGATCCGCGCGCTTGCGCGCGGTGAATACCTAGTAATGTATCTATTGAGGAACACCGAGGGGTTGTAGAATGCGGATTTGGCTACAACTCTGGGGATAGTCTTTTTCTATCGCCAGAATATAGAACTCAGAGCCACATTTGAAAATGCCCGACCGTTTTCGAGATGCAGCTAATAACATAAGCATTGCGAGTATATCTTTATATATCTTTTTCAATATGAACCCATATTGTCAACGCTCATGTCATAGACTATATCTCAAAAACGGTTGGGCATTTGCAAGTACGGCTCAGGATTTCACCTTTTGGTGGTAAAAGGAGACTACTCCCACAGTTCCAGACAAATCCCTGGCCCACAACATCTGAGTGCTCCTGGTTACGTTGCAGCATATTCATCGTAGTTTTGAAGATAAAGATCACGAGAAACCAGAACCACACTTAGCTAAACACGAACTTTTTCGTCAATCCCAAAAACTGACAAGAGTTTCATTCAAAGAAATTCACTCATAGAGCATTCTCAGAATAGTTTTTGAACTCAATTCTACATTTTTTTCAACTCCACACTCACATTCTCTGATATTCTTCCTCTATTCTGATTTCCAACTTGCACTCACAGAGACATTGGGAGTTCACTCAGAAACGAGTCCAGGTAACTTTTCAAGCTGACGTGAAAAGACCTGTTGCGTGTTATGTACACTGTTAGAAATTGTTTGGAATTTCAAGTTCTTTTCAAGCAGATTTTTTACTGAAATTTTAAGTACTCGTACTTGAATCCACTAATTGTGGTATTCCGTACGAAATTTCAGTAACTCATGCTTGAATAAGGTGTGATTTAAGCAAGGTGCTTGAAATATACGCGCTGGCTGGCGGTGCAGGCGAACCGGCCAACATGAGTATGGCCAAAATAAAAATGGTGCACGCGCATAGAGATTAATATTTGGTCGTGGCTTCGTGTGTGTTGTTAACATTCGCGCGTAAATGAAATGCGGGATCATGTACATATGAAGTGCGGCATAAGTATATGCTATACCGATCGGAGCCAGCACTGAACGCCACAACCAGCAAGCGTGAGCATGCCCCAGTTTACGGTGATTAGTATACAAATTTGTAGCAAAGAAAAGTTTAGGACACAGTTTGCTGTGTTTTCGTTCTTTGCCTGGACCATAGTGCGCTGAAATTCACCAGCCGATAATTATAATCCTCGTAAGATAAGACCATTAGTAGATCGCGACGTTGATTCATCTGCAGGAGTCGACCATCATAACCTAAGGTGACGCAGAAGAATATCCGCAGGTGTCGTGACAATTTGTGATCACGTTTGCACGGCACAGCTGCACAGCTGCACTTGTAAGAGTGGGTGTCTTTAATTTGTATGTGTATATTTGACATAATTCTGTGAGTGAATAGCTGTGATTGTAGCATTGATAGAAATTTTTAGAATGAATATATCTGCAAGTGAAGGAATCTGTCTCATACTTCCTTCAGACATTTAGTATCCAAGGGTTCTATGAAGGAGTGAAACTCAATAATTTTCGAGGCAATATGATAATATGTGTGGAATTTGATATGATCGGAAGTTTATTTCGAGTAGTGCCTGAAATATTCAAGCACAAATGACTGGAATTTCAGGCAAACTGATGGGGTTTTTGTTTCAAGCGGTATTGGAAATATTCAAGCACAAGTAGTTAAAATTTCAAGCACAGCCTGCTTGAAATTTCAGTCATACGTGCTTGGAAGAATTCTAGTACGTTTTGAGGAAAACTCCCAGTACTTCGATTGAGATTTCAAGCAGAAATTTCCAACAATATAAGAGAAATTCCGTCTTTTTTGATAAGGCAATTGTGGCAAGTTATGGAGAATATAATGCGAACTTCACCAAAACGAACAGTGGTAGAATTCAAGACATCGAGAGACGTGGATATTAGAGTAAATCTCAGATTTAGGTTGAAATAGTTCCTATTTGTGGTTTTAGTTCCGAAACTGTATGTACCCAATACCTTTGATGAACTGTGTTCAACTTTCTAGCACATGTATCCCACAGCCTCACTAAGTTGTCGAATAAAATGAATAAGGAATAAGATTTCCGAACTACATATCCCAACCATAAACTCTTTAGATCGGGTCGTTTTCCTAAGAATTGTAGAAGTGACGGATACAACGCATCCTCCGATACCATTCAAAGCCCATGCCTAAACTTATCAATATTCTGTAGATTCTGCCAGGTCAATGTCGAAGTCACCCTTCAAGTCCGTTGAAAGAGTATGAGTGAGTATTATAATCGATTGAGTGAATTCTGACATTCAAAAAGAATCTTAGACTCATGAAGAGTGGAGCATATGAAATGCTGGCGGGTATGGAAAGGGAATCGAATAACTTCTGTTTGAGCCGTTTACGTCTATTTGAATTTGAATTCGAATACTCATAGAAAACTGTTTTCTCAACGCTCTTGCTGCTGACCTTGCTGCACGTACGTGGTTGGCACATCGCCCACGAGCCGCACTTTTAGTCCTTTTCCGAGAAATTTGGAGTATTCGAGATGCAACAGCCTGCTCGTGAGCATCACTTTGCGTAAGCGCAGCTCACGAGCTTTTCCCGCGCATGCTAGCATTTTTAGTTCCAATTCTCCGAAGTAATTTTTTTTTCTGTAAATTCTCCAGAGGTACACTCGGCGGTAGTTGATTCTTTCCCGAGCTTGCGATCAGTTCTGCCGATCACAAAACTAAGTTGTGAGTGAGGTTTTCGGTGTGCACGCGCAGCCGGCGCAGCAAAAATAGTTTTGGGGCTAGAATTTCGACAACAAGTCGCAAAGACGCGCCCGGGCAGCTGATGTTGTCCGGGTCGAGTCCTCGAAAAAGGCATCCGCGGCGGACTCTGTCCCGTCCTCCGTGTCCACCAGGTGTTAACAGGACGAGGTCGAAGTTGTGTTCGATTTCGCAGTGTGTCACAGCAGAGCAGATGCCTAACATCAATCATCGGTTTCTCCATTGTGTTTGTTTCTGTCACATGAGTATTCTACAAAGTAAAAATAAGGATATCAATTGCAGAAAAGCTCGATTCTTGGTGAAGAGATGACTGTTTATTTTCAGGTTTCTGGTGTATCCGAATCCTCTATGATGGATATGATGAAACCGCACAGGTTTTGGTATCAACAAACTCACTCAATGCTCAAGAATAATATGTATTTAGCAGGTTGAAGTATGAAGTTTTCACAACTTGATGTCTATGCACTCTCATTCAGCCCAAAAACCCAGTGCAGCATTCGAATTCCTAAATGCAGCAATAGAAAACGACAAGCTCAGAGTGGACAAATGAGATATTCAGACAGGTATTCTTCATTCCATAGTCCTCAAGGTTTAGATATCACTCCGCACATTGCATTGTCATGAATTGTTATTGCTGAAATATTTAGAGTCTCTCGAAATTACATCATCCTACATTGGTTCAAGATGAAACGTTCTTTAAATATTCAACCATAAATTTCCAGGTCAGGTCAGTCACAAGACTGGAATCAGAAGATCCTTCATATTTTTGTACTGCACCAATGTGTACTGATTTTGTGTATGAGTGTTGGTTCTTTTTTGTTCAGGTTGTTGACATACTCACTCTGTAAATCTTATCCATCAATACAAAACCTACCGATCTGAGGCATATACTAGAAGAGTAGAAATGCTGTGATAAAAAAAAGGGTTAGATTATTATAATTCGAGTAGAGTCAGGGAAATTTAGAATGACATCTTCTATTCGCGCATTGGATCAACGCACAGGAAAGGTATTCTTGATGGAGATTACTTTTTATACATGGTACAGTTGATAAACAATGCTGGTGTTTTTACCCTAACAATATATAGTGGCAAAGATTCATCACACGACTCTGGGCAGTATACATCACCCCAGTCTTGAGGAAGAACGAAGAAGAAGTCGTCTGGGAGAAGTTGAATTCACTACGACAGCACTATTCTACTAACCTCAATACTAGAGGAGATACGATGTACCACGAGAGTTTTCTATTATGTCACAGGAAGTAGAATGATTATTGAAGAGTATTCATTATGCTATGAATTGGTGAGTGCTGCTGCAATCTGCAATAGAGAACAATGTACTCGTTCATTCATGTTATGTCCCTGTCTCTTCACATTGTCATAAGATAACTTTTCACTTACCACAGCAAATCTATTATTCTGTCATATGCCTCAGATTGGTAGGTTTATATTGATGGATAAAATTTACAGTGTGAGTATGGCAACAACCGTAACAAGAAACCAACACTCATACACAAAATCAGTACACACTGGTGGAGTACAAAAATATGAAGGATATTCTGATTCCAGTCTTGTGACTGACCTGACCTGGAAATTTATGATTGAATATTTAAAGAACGTTTCATCTTGAACCAATGTAGGATGATGTAATTTTGAGAGACTCTAAATATTTCAGCAATAACAATTCATGATTGAACAATGCAATGTGCGAAGTTATATCTAAACCTTGAGGACTATGGAATGAAGAATACCTGTCTGAATATCTCATTTGTCCACTCTGAGCTTGTCGTTTTCTATTGCTGCATTTAGGAATTCGAATGCTGCACTGGGTTTTTGGGCTGAATGAGAGTGTATAGACATCAAGTAGTGAAAACTTCATACTTCAACCTGCTAAATACATATTATTCTTGAGCATTGAGTGAGTTTGTTGATACCAAAACCTGTGCGGTTTCATCATATCCATCATAGAGGATTCGGATACACCAGAAACCTGAAAATAAACAGTCATCTCTTCACCAAGAATCGAGCTCTTCTGCAATTGATATCCTTATTTTTACTTTGTAGAATACTCATGTGACAGAAACAAACACAATAGAGAAACCGATGGTTGATGTTAGGCATCTGCTCTGCTGTGACACACTGCGAAATCGAACACAACTTCGACCTCGTCCTGTTAACACCTGGTGGACTCGGAGGACGGGACAGAGTCCGCCGCGGATGCCTTTTTCAAGGACTCGACCCGGACAACATCGGCTGCCCGGGCGCGTCTTTGCGACTTGTTGTTGAAATTCTAGCCCCAAAACCATTTCTGCTACGCCGGCTGCGCGCGCGCACCGAAAACCTCACTCACAACTTAGTTTTGTGATCGGCAGAACTGGTCGCAAGCTCGGAAAAAATCAACTACCGCCGAGTGTACCTGTGCCATGATTCCGGATAGCTGATGTGCCATCAAATTTTTACGATTCTGTGGAGGGTCTTAAGGGCCGTTAATTCCGAGAGAGTAATGAAATTAAAATTTGCCATCGAATATTTGTAACTCCTAAAACCATCCCGGAATATGAATACTCAACATGTCATACACTATAAGTAGCAGATAATATGCCGACGGTAGTCTGGGACTAGTTGAAAAATTCTCTCAATCGAGACAACTGTTAATAACACAAAGATAAATATATTCACTCATCCTAATTTCATCTGACAAGTGTACCTAATTTTGAGTGAGATCCCGACACCCCGGAAGTATCGACTGCAGAGGATCACAATGGATTTTCACTCAAGTTATGATCGATGACTGTTACGCGAAGACAATTGAAGAAATTTGAAGTTTGTCAAAAATTGTGTGACCAAATGAGTAGGACAATCTATGAATATAATAGAATATGTCCTAGACGAATGAAAATTAGATTGCATTGAAGAGAGCGAATGCCTTGCACGGCTAGACTCTTGTTCGCGACAAGATCCCTTAGTAAACACAAAAATGATCTTGTTCGAGAATGAACGAGAAGCTCACCCTGCGAATTTCCCCGTGCGCGTACACACGGGAAGAAATTTCTTATGATGGGAATAGGATCTCAACTGCTCTCCGTTCTCCAAAATCAATGACGTGAGGGATCGATTGACATTGGGCGATGAAATACAGTCGTAATCACGAGAAGAACAAACAGAACTCTTGTCGGGTGAACGGGCGATCGTGGCGAGAAGCGTAAAAGATAATTGTAGCAAGACATCTCCGCTCATTCGTCGGCTGCTGGGGTACTGCTGCTGCAACTGCTCGTTTCAGTAAATTGTAGACGAAATCTCGTACCACGGTTTGAAAGCTCAGTTCGACAATGTATGTATATCGAGAGGTTCAGGAAAGAGGGTCGATCGAAATCGCTACACAAAAATGTCATTTTGGTGCGTTCACTCGGCCTCGTACATGATTATAACGGCTCTCTGCGCGCCACAGGTCGGTGGCATACACACACATACCCTCGCGATCATTTGTGGCTGCAATCGCGAGTTGGCTCACACGACGTGCGGGCCTGCCGCTCCAAACGTGGCTGTGGAGGCAGCCACGACGCTGGAAGCGCGTCGTTCACGTCGTTCACTTTTCCTGGGGTTCTATTACAAGAACGAAAGTCGTCTTATACCGTCAACAACTCATGACTGCTCTTAACGTTGAACATACACAGGATATATCTATATAGGACCAAATATATATATATATATATATATATATATATGTGTCGTAGGCCGATAGAATCATCAGGCCGTTAGGATTTCACGTGCGGCGCAACACTGAGCACTTTTGCGTAAAAAGTGATTTTTTATTCACCACTAACCCATCCCTCTTGTTATTGACTCCGAGGAGATGACAGTACTGTTATCAGTGTTGAATAAACAACCACTGTTTAAACAAACTTCTGTGATGCTCTCTACGCGCTCGAACGCGTGAAATCCTAATGGCCTGAAAATTCTAACGGCCTACGACATATATATACAGTACCCGTCAAAATTAATGGAACATGCATAGTCTCAGTCAATCAGCGATAACTCTGGCCCATTTAGTCGTAAAAGAATTCTGAAAGAAGGAAATTGAAGATCAGGAAAAACCCTATCGATTTATGGGTTCAAAAATTTTTTTCCACTTTTTTTATGGGGTCGTGAGTGGCGACGAAAAAACGGTTTTTTTTCTTCAATCAAACACCTGTAATTTTGACGCGCATCATCCGACCGTAAAAAGCTCAACGGGATTTTGTAGCTCTTTCCAAGTCCTTTGAATTTCCTTTTTTAAAGTTTTCTCTGCGATTTTCCCGTCCGACTGGCCAGCTTTAGAAGCATACTTTTTCAAGCATGTGTTCTAATGGAGGCATGGAAGCTCGCGCCGACTTGATTTCTCAATGCTCGTGGTCAATGCAGACTGTCATCTAAAAAAATTTTGTCAGGCATGATTTCAACGTAAAATTTTCTGATCTTTCAGTATATGCTATCAGATTGCCAGTTTAATAAGCCCCAAATGTCTTTTTTCATCTTGAACAAGACAAAAATCACACTAAACGAAAATAGACATTTGGGGCTCATTAAACTGGCAATCTGATAGCATATTCTGAAAGATCAGACAATTTTACGTCGAAATCATGCCTGACAAAATTTTTTTAGATGACTTTCTGCATTGACCACGAGCATTCAAAAATCAGGTCGGCGCGAGCTTCCATACCTCCATTAGAACACATGCTTGAAAAGGTATGCTTCTGAAGCTCGCCAGTCGGACGGGAAAAATCGCACAGAAAACTTCAAAAAATGGGATTTGAAGGTCTTGCAAAAAGCTACAAAATCCCGTTGAGCCTTTTACGATCGAATGATGCGCGTCAAAATTACAGGTGTTTGATTGAAGAAAAAAAAAACGTTCTTCCGCCGCCACTAACGACCCCATAAAAAAGTGAAAAAAATTTTTTGAATTCATAAATCGATGGGTTTTTTCTTGATCTTCAATTTCCTTTTTTCATAAATTTTCTACGACCAAATGGGCCAGAGTTACCGCTGATTCACTGAGACTATGCATGATCCATTAATTTTGACGGGTACTGTATATCCTGTATATGAGTCATTCTTTTTATTATCACCAGGCTTTTGGTCGATGGTCAGGGATTTTTCTGTAACTTTAGGTACATGTTATACATGATGAAAAAAGATGAAAAGCATAGTTTATAGGCCCAAAAATTCATCCGTGCGTGCTTGACGCGGTATTTTCGTTTTTAAAATTTGCAAAAAAATCGACTTTTTCATTTTTTGATTGATTTTTTACGGATGTAAGACCCATTGAAAAATTTTTTTCAAACACATATTTCGACGTAAAAAAAGCTGAATTTTTCGAAAAGAATACTTTCGAATGTGAAAAAGGTCAACATAACCTCAAAAAAGTAGTTTTTCTGCATAAAAACGTTTTTTCGGCCCTTCAGTCAGATTTTATCTCAAATTCAATATTTTATCGGATTCCTCGTCAAATTTTACGTCGAAAACCATTCTTAAAAAGTTGGGACTCGGATGGGATTGGCCGCTATGATTACAACCTTAGAAACAGGGTCATAAAAATAGTGCTGAATTACGTGGTTTTGGAGGGAGACTTATTCCACTGGATAACGAAACTGTGGGTTAGGGATAGTGCGTTGACCGGACAATGACTTTTTTGTGTATTTTTTGACGTAGAAACCGAATCCGAAACCAGTTTTGCACCTAGCCATCAGAAATTTTTTCAAATCGCGAAATAGTGAGCTTCTACAAAACTGCGTTTTCAGCGTTTTTTGCAGATTTTGTAGATATGAAATTTAGATGGTGCAACGTTGCAGCGGGCTTTGAGCGTACTCGAATTATGATTTCTCGCGTATTTTGACCTGCTGAACACGATGACAGTACTCTAAGAAAGCTAGGATGCGTTCGAGACCAGTCGTAAGATGATTCTTCGAGTTGCTATCAGTAAAATTTGCCTGATTTTGCTATAAATCTCCAAACGCTCACGAATTCGATCAGAAACATCTTTTCACAACTCACGAGGGCGTATTTTCTTCGTTTTCATGTATACAACAAGGGAGAAATATTCGCAATATCCCAAACATAGACTAGGCCATCGTACAGATTTCACAACAAAAAAGGTTGAAGCATTTTTTTTAGCTGAGCTCATGCCTCCTCATGGTGAGTCAAATTTCAAGTTCTCTTGTCTAACGTATGTACCTTTGAGATTATCCAAATGATCCCCTTTCAATCACACCTGAATGGTGTATCTAACTCCGGATGCTTAGATCCAGTTGTTTTGGAATGAATCTATTGAAGTGCCCACAAAAGCTTGGGATGGAATACAATGTAAACATGATTGACAGGATCTTAATGATATATCGAGGTTCACTTGATATTACCAAAGTATAGATCTCCGAAATTCCAAATATCGTGTCATGGTAACAGAACAGAACTACGCAGACAACGGTTTCCGAGGGACGTAGGGAAAAGAACTCACGATTTGACTCATCACGAGGAGGCTTGAGCCTTTTCCAGATAATGCTCAGAACGCGTCTTGCAGAATAGTACATGCATACTGGTCCCATCCGTTCTTGGTCTATTGAAAATAACTTTCCCTCGTTGTATACATGAAAACGAAGGAAATACGCCCTCGTGAGTTGTGAAAAGATGTTTCTGATCGAATTCGTGAGCGTTTGGAGATTTATTGCAAAATCAGGCAAATTTTGCTGATAGCAACTCGAAGAATCATCTTACGACTGGTCTCAAACGCATCCTAGCTTTCTTAGAGTACTGCCATCGTGTTCAGCAGGCCAAAATACGCGAGAAATCATAATTCGAGTACGCTCAAAGCCCGCTGCAACGTTGCACCATCTGAATCATATATCTACAAAATCTGCAAAAAACGCTGAAAACGCAGTTTTGTAGAAGCTCACTATTTCACGATTTGAAAAAATTCCTGATGGCTAGGTGCAAAACTGGTTTCGGATTCAGTTTCTACGTCAAAAAATACACAAAAAAGTCATTGTCCGGTCAATGCACTATCCCTAACTCACAGTTTCGTTGTCCAGTGGAATAAGCTCGGGAATAAGTCTCCCTCCAAAACCACGTAATTCAGCACTATTTTTATGACCCTGTTTCTAAGGTTACAATCATAGCGGCCAATCCCATCCGAGTCCCAACTTTTAAAGAATGGTTTTCGACGTAAAATTTGACGAGGAATCCGATAAAAATATTGAATTTGAGATAAAATTTGACTGAAGGGCCGAAAAAACGTTTTTATGCAGAAAAACTACTTTTTTGAGGTTATGTTGACCTCTTCTACATTCGAAAGTATTTTTTTCGTAAAATTCAGCTTTTTTTACGTCGAAATATGTGTTTGAAAAAAATTTTTCAATGGGTCTTACATCCGTAAAAAATCAATCAAAAAATGAAAAAGTCGATTTTTTTGCAAATTTTAAAAACGAAAATACCGCGTCAAGCCCGCACGGATGAATTTTGGGGCCTATAAACTATGCTTTTCATCTTTTTTCATCATGTATAACATGTACCTAAAGTTACAGAAAAATCCCTGACCATCGACCAAAAACCTGGTGATAATAAAAAGAATGACTCATATATTTAGCGTATGAGTCGGTGACGGTGAAGACGACTTTCGTTCCCGTAATAGGACCCCTGCACCTTCTCGTCACGAGAGACTGGAGCGCGGTCGATAATCTAGTTCCGAGCATCCGGGCACTCGCGGGTTAATTTGCCTTCCTAGGTTTTAGGTTTTATTTCTCCCCCGAGAGAATATTATGTCCAAGCATCCGGGTACTCGCGGATTGATTCGCCTTCCTGGGTTTTGGAGTTTATTTCTACCCCAAGAGAATTTCAGGCCCGAGCATCCGGGCACTTGTGAGTTAATTTGCCTTCCTGGGTTTTAGGTTTTATTTCTCCTCCGAGAGAATATTATGTCCAAGCATCCGGGCACTCGCGGGTTAATTCGCCTTCCTGGGTTTTAGGTTTTATTCCTCCCCCGAGAGAATATTATGTCCAAGCATCCGGGCACACGCGGGTTAATTCGCCTTCCTGGCTTTTAGGTTTTATTTCTCCTCCGAGAGAATATTATGTCCAAGCATCCGGGCACTCGCGGGTTAGTTTGCCTTCCCGGGTTTTGGGGTTCATTTCTGTTACGTTATTGGTGTTCGGGTATTGGGTTTTCCGTCTCCCAAGAGCGAAGCTGTCGTGCTGGGTGTTTGTGAAGGGGTTGGATGTATAGAATGATCTTGACACGAGAATAAGATTGACTGTTACTTTATTCCACGGCTAGTATCTCAATGTAAAGAGACCTATCAAATGATTTGACTTCTACTGACAGGGCCAATCCGTGGCTGCGTTCACCTGTCTCGCGTGACTGACTCGGACCGTAAGCTCCCAGGTAATACTAACAACTACTTATCCTAAAAATGAACTCCCCAACTGAACTCTTGCAGTTACTTAAATACAATCGGTGCGACCCCGATGTCGCACCGCGCAATGGATGGAGGGGCGCTTCAAATTTTCCCATTGCGATCATTCGGCTCGAGGCCTGTGCGAGCCTCTCGCAACATCATTCATATATATAACATACACTACACGTCCGAAGCTACGCATTTACCCTCCGGGGTAAATTTTTCATAACTATAAATCTCGATTTTTCATGATTCAACTCAAGGACTTGGTCCAGCTTACACTGAATTTACCAAAACAATTTTCATCCAACAATAATTCTCGTTATGTTTTACAGCTAAATTATCTGGAATCATGTTTTGCTGGCTAGGTGAATAAGAAATTAAATATAAAACATCAATTTACGCTAGGTTAGATGAAACTCCGAGTGATGATTACAAAATCAAAAATATGCCGAGAGGTTACCAAAAATTCCTCTACTTGCGCAAAATTGGTGAAATTTCAGAACTATTTATGTATTCCTAGATGCCCTCAGCATGCGTGAGAATAACATTCCATCTCTTCTAAACCCTAACGAAAAAATGACATTCTTCGTGAATTAGATTGTTTACAACGAAGACTTACTTCTAGCGTGATTGTATTTATTCATTAAAAGTACCCGTGACTTAAACTCTAAATCTAACGATCTACAAAATAACCCGATCTGAATGATTTTACGATAACAATAACCATAGGTCTCTTTCTTCAATTATTCTCCGTGCGTAAATAAACAAAAGTGAGTCTTCTTGATGTTGTTTTCTTAATTCTTCAGGTCAGTTTTCAATCAGCTTGGCTATTTTATATGGCTTGTGTGTTTGATTTCTCCGTCATCTCCTCAGATATATTTTCAATATTTCAACTGCAATGTTTCCAGTGATCGCATCATTCACTGCTTATCTTGTTGGGATATATTCAATTTTTGCTCCAATTCTTTTGATAATATTGTTTATTTTTCCTCCGAATAATATAGTTTTCATCAGGATAATCATTTTTCATTTTCAGAACGATTCGAATATCCTTTATTATGACGTGGGTTTTCCTGAAACAGTCTTTGGATGATTAGTGGAGAGGGACCCCCCAGGCGAAGGACTTACGTGAAAAAAATGCAATCACTGAATTGCATCGATCATTTGTCGCTGTTGTTATCAATTCGTTCAATTTTTATAATGAAAATTTATCTTCATGTCTTTTGACTCGTAAACTGCTCGCGTCCTGATCGACCGACGCTGGAATTTTCATAAAAATCTTTCCAAAGCATAATATTTGAGTAAAATGGTGATTTTCTGTAAAACTCTTGATCAATCGATGATTAGTCCCCAGTAGTCTCAGTTTTCCTCATTCAGTAATGAAACTCCTTCAAAATTTCTTTTGGGGCGTGCATTCTTTGGATTTGAACTGACCGACGCTCATTTTTTTGAAAAATATGGCTCATTTGCTTCGAGTTGGTGAAATTTTTTAATTTTCTGCAAAGTTCTATATGAACGGATGATTTTCAAATGTTGAAGTTGTTTTCTCATAACTGGTTCTAAATATTTGAGCATTCTATCTCAAATTGATTCTATTACTCGAATTTAACTTGACCGACGTTGATTTCCGGAAAAATTCGGCTCATCGGCTTCGTAATGGTGAAATTTTTTAATTTTTTGCAAAGTTCTATATGAACGGATGATTTTCAAATGCTGAAGTTGTTTTCTCATAACTGGATACAAATATTTGAGGATTCTCTCTCAAGTTGATTCTATTACTCGAATTTAATTTGACCGACGTTGATTTTTGGAAAAATTCGGCTCATCGGCTTCGTAATGGACGAAATTTTGAGTTTCTCGTGAGGTTCCATATGAATGGATGTTTTTCTTGTGTTAAGTCATTTTTCGATGAATAAATATAAATATTTGAGGATTCTATCTCGAACTGATCCTATAACTCATATTTAATTAGACCGACCTTGATTTTTTGAAAAATTTGGCTCATCGGCTTCGCGATGGACGAAATTTTGAGTTTCTCGTAAGATTCCATACGAATGGATGTTTTTCTTGTGCTGAAGTCATTTTTCGACGAATAAATATAAATATTTGAGGACTCTATCTCAACTTGATCCTATAACTCGAGTTCAATTTGACCGACATTTATTTTCAAAAAATTCATTCTGTATATCATCACTACGTCATTCATATATCTCGCAGGTCTGGTGGCACTTGTAGCCTCGGCATTTAACACATTATACACGTGCTTGTATCACTACGCAGAGTGGATTTTTGTGGATGAGCAACTTTGCTTTCTCGTAGTACGGTCAATAGACTCGTGAATGCTGACGCAGCGCATATATTGTCGGGAATCCGGTTGTTCGCCGTACTTATATCAGCCTGTCGGTGGTAACGTGGGTTCGATTCATTATATCACGGGGATTTCTCTGAACTTTTCATGGATCAATACGCCATTCTGATTGCGGAAATCACTGTTCCCTATTTCCAAATAGCACGAAAGCATACTGTGGCTACATGTTACGTGTGAAAATAGTTGAAACCTATGAAAATTTGGCTCAAAGAAAAATACGCGGTTTTATTGGGCATTTTTGACGATTTTCTATCGCATGGGAATAAATGGATCAAATTCCTTGTTCTCGGGCATCGTGCAAGATAGGGACATGTATCTTGGCTCAAGATGGAGGTATCTGATACTATCACTTGCATTAATGGTGAAATAGCCGAACGCCATTACCTTGGAATGGATTTCAAATCATAGAATATTGTTTTTTGTAAAATCGGATCTGGATTTGTATCACGTAGGATTTGAATGTATTTTTCAAATTCCTGACGATATTGATGCATCAATCAGCTCGATTAATACGAATTGAGCATTTTCAAATAGTTTTATCATCAAAATGAGTATTTCCGGAAGAATGCTTGAGAAAAACATTGAAAATGACGTTTGGGAAATACGTCATTGGATCCAATGCGAATTGACGTAAAATATTCGGATTTTTTTTTCTTTAATGTATTTTACAAATTATCCTGATTGATAAATGAAAAAATGGGAGACTGAGGTCCATCGTGAGCTCCGATATGGAAGACGTACCTGGCGAACCAACAAAGGATTTGGTTTATCGGGATTTCCCCAAAGGAAGGCGTAAAAATTCTACTATTATCATCGCTCAAATTTCGATTTATTGTAGTACTAATTGAGCTATTGATCAGAAGGAGGTGATGCAATCCTCGACCTCTCTGTGCATAGTTCTGAGAGAGAAAAAAAAATTTCACGCGTTTGCAATCCATTCGATGTCAACAGGGAAATATGAATTTGATCTGCATGATCGAGTTGGTGCAATGCACCCACATTTCGAGTGAACTGCGTTGGAATATTTATATTTAATGTGCTCATCGGGCACTATTTTTCCTCTCAAATGATAAAAGTCTATTTACTGCTCTCTCTTGAGCTTCATATCACTAGCTCTAAAACCCTCATTGTGATTGAGTGATTCCACGTTCTGAAATCATGGGACGACTGGATGATTTGGATATGATTCAACAGTGTGAGAATGTATATTGTGTCAGTGTATTGGTGCAATTTTCTTCGTGAACTGCTGCCAATTTTCTTCGTTTTTTCTTCTCCAATCAGTAATCAAATTTATGCTTTTATATTCTTTACTTGATTTTATCTTCGATGAATTTCCTTCTTCACCCTTGTGTGAACAGAATTTTGGTCCGAATTTACTGTTACAGTGAAGAACGCATGTTGAAATGTCTAGACACGTAAAGACTACTCCATGTCAGGCCTCTTTCGCATTGCGCGAAAACGCATGCTGAAGTAGCCAGACACGTGAATGCCACTCCGTGTCAGGCCTCTTTTACATTGAGCGAAAAACGCATGCTAAAGTAGCCAGACACGTAAAACCTTCTCCGTGTCAGGCCTCTTTTGCATTGAGTGGACAACGCTCGTGATTCAGTCATAGGTTTCCGAGTGTATGAGTTTTGTCTAGAACTAACAATGATTTGGTCATAGATTTTTGTAGTGTACAGAGTTTTGTAGAGAACTTACTGTAATTCAGTAATGGATTTTTGTAATGTCCGGAGTTTTGTCCCGGATTCGCTATGATTCAGTCATGGATTTTTGTAGTGTACAGAGTTGAGTCCAAAACTTACTATGATTCAGTCATGGATTTTTTGTAGTGTACAAAGTTTTGTCCAGAACTTACTATGATTCAGTCATGGATTTTTGTAATGTACAGAGTTTAGACCGGAGCTTGTCGTGATTTCTGGTGTTGATATCAACAACTCAGTTGCCTCTTATCCTAAGGGTGCCTGTAATCAAGGATTCTTCCGAGTACTTGGTGCCCTTATCCTTCGTTGATGTCCGCTGGTGCTACCCAACAGACATCTCAAGACTGTTGCTCATGTCGCTGTCGTTCTGTGGGTAGATCTTTCTTGTCCTTATTGTCTCTTCTTATTTTATTCATTTTTTTCCTCGTGCAAGGTTCTTGATTCCTCGTTCAGTGTTGCTGCTCCGTGTAGTTGTGCGTCAGTTTTCATGTTCGTGTATAATATATAAGATATTTGGTTTAGAGTAGGGTTTTGGAGTTGATCTCAAGAACGGTAACTCAAGTTCAACATTGGGCCTTCGAGCAAGCGCATCCGAGTTACTTCGCGATCCTATTCCGAGACAGTTCTCGCATCGAAATTTCCATTCCAGGTCGATTCGAATGGATTGGCAGTTATTACTTGCATTCATTCGATTAAAATTCTTGCATTACGTCTTTCATCACACCAACTCACTTATTACACTCCAGACATCGTGTTTTACTAGATCTAGAACGCGTTTCCCAACCTTCGTCTTGAGAATTCCCATAAAAATGAATTATTTGTTTATGACCATATCAACTATCAGTATTCTCTCTTCGTTAGCACCCGCGGTCTCGTCGTTCACTCGAATAATCTCCCAACTACACTGGACGTTGATTCTAAGTGACTTTTAACTCCAAAAATTGTCGCTGAGCATGAATTCTCATTTCACTATCTTTTCATCTTTGGTATGTTATGAAACTTAGAATGAGGAAGAAAATGTCCAAAGAAAAACATCTTATAGATCCATATAAATCTTACAAATGATTGAATATTTACTGTTTGCATGAAGTTCTCATTATTAAAATATAGCACGACGTTCTCTATATTAAAATTGTACCTCATACAGGTTTTTCATCATCAGTTCGATTTCGGGTCATCGCGTCCGTTAGCTACACGATAAAGAAGAAAAAAAAAAAGGAAAAAGATTCATACTGGATATTCTGTCTGTTAGTATGAAAGTTAGCCCCAATTTTTCTCAAATTACAACGTTCTTGGAATGGTACTCTTACTACAATAGAATTCAAGGTTTGATCAGTGAGAACGCATGGCCCTATTGTTATCTCTGAGTTTGAGTCAACCCTGAGTTATCATTGATCATTCGATTCCATGTCAAGTTCCGCGTCCGTGAGCTACGCGAAAAAAAAGGAGAAGAAAAAAAAATGAAAATATGGCTTTTTCATTCCTTATAAACTACTCAAATTATTATCCTTATTCAAATTTCCATTTCTTCCTAGACGTATATGTACTGAAAAGATCAAAATCTGCTACATTAGAAGATATCGTAATCATCGCGTCCGTTAGCTACGCGATATATGAAAAATATCTCGAAATCAGTGTCTCATTGAGAGGTGCATCCTACCTCCGAAGTTGAGGCAATCTGCTGAGCCATTCAATTTATTAGTTCGTGATGAAATTCAACGCCTCAAAGTCGACATTATTTCAGCCTCTCGATGTGGCTAAATTGCAACTTTAACTACTTGCAACCTTGCAGTTCTGAAAATTATGGGTCATTCTATTCCAAACAATCTTTAAGTGACTTTCGTGCAGTATTGCGCAATTGGCTCACGATTGATTGAAATTACGGATATAGGTCTTACAACGATGGGAGTTCCTACGACTGGTATTTTACTTGACTGAGGGCTGTCATTCTTACCGAATCAAACTCGATTGTTTTGAATTCAAACGTATGCACTTCGAAAATGATGAGTTTTGTATGGAATCCCTATTCTGTCTACTGGCTACATTTTTCCGCGAAAATGCAATCATTCTATCTCTTCAATCAGACGTCGCTCTTTCGAACGGATTTTTATATTTCACACAATTGTCAATGTGTCTCTGAGAACTTTGTTAACGTCAGATTTATATCGGCTGTGACTCTCATCTCCACTAGAGACCGTGTGATCTCGAGCTAATGGTCCTAATTCGCGAAAATAATAAAACCGCCTCAAAGTCCTAGTTGCTGTGAGTATAAATATTTATTGCGTTCATTTCTTCGCTGGAGACCCTGTTAACTCGAGCTGAAGAAGTAAAATTTCATCTCAAAGACCTTTTTAACTCCGAGGAAAATATCCATTGCACTCTATTTATCCGCTAGGTAGGCTCTGTTAGCTCGGGCTGAGAAAATAACTTTCCACAAACATAACAACTCTTCTCAAAGACTTTGTTGACTCCGTGGCTGTTATATTCATGAAATTTTTATTCATCAAAGCTGATTGATTTAAATTGGAGAATCCTCTAAAAGCAACGACAACCTCAAATTTCTACAGCTCTTACATTCCAAATTTTCATTAAAATGATCAATCAAATTGCTATTCCTTTACTCAAAATTCCATGCAGTTTGTAACTAACTATTCTTGTAAGTATTGGGATAATTTCAAATGAATTTAGCATCATACTTATTCCCTCCTATTTATGGTAATGGACTCGGGGTTTCCTGACTCTGTACCAAATTGACCTCCAAAATCATCTTGATGATCTTCCAGAAACTCTCATTGATGCCTATGCTTGAAAAAAATATTCCGGATCGCTTCATGAAACCCAAATTTGAAATTATAATAATAATTACTCCATGGCCTTTTGCATAACCTGATGAATTGACAATCTAAAATTTCTGAACGACCCATGTTTGTTTTAGAGGCTGAGAAAAAAATCTCTACTTCGAAAAATCAACCTGCACTTAAATTATTGATTAGGCTACTCTATGCGTGAAAATTAAACTACCTTAAACAATACCTTCACTCATCCAAGAGTTGCAAACTCGTGCTTTATTTCCAATGATGAATCGTGATTGAAAAAATGTTACATTATGCTGCGTATATTGACTGCGATTGGTGGGAATTACTTAACAACCAAGGTGGTTTCTCCCGAGGTGGCCTACTTCCAGCGATCATGCAACTAGACTTATTCTTTTCAAGAGCCATGATTCTGTCTAAGAAGTGCGAAATTAATCTTGATCTCGAGATCACATTTTGATTGATGTCTGATTGAAGTGGACTACCGTGATATTCGTATGATTTCCTCAGCTCACCAAAACGAATGTCCTCGTTCCTCGACACCATATTTCCTGCTGATTCCCAATATTCCGAAATCTTATTCGAAGTGATAACTACTTGCTCAACACTCGGAATGACTTCAAGACATGACCCGATTTCACAAGATTCGTCCAAACCGATGGAATTGCATTCTTTGTCGCTTTCCTCAACTGACGCAACGAAATTCTTGTAATTAGGTGGATGAAAATTTTCTCCCAAAGTATTGCTCATTTTCGGTGAAGAAATTTGGTCTGATTCATCCGAACGACTTGAAGTATCATTATGATTATCCTCCATATTTTCCGTATCTGTGACAAAACCTACATGATTGGAATGTGAACGATCAATTTTCGCGACGCATCTTGCTTTTGAGCTTAGAATAGTCTCCCTTGAGTCCAAATTACTCAAATCACTATTTGCAATAGGCTCTTCGACTATTCCCTGTCTATCAAAATCTTGGAACACGAACTCACCGCAATTCGGTCGGTCAGTATCGTTTGAGATCAAGAGTTCACAAGTTTTCGGAACGGATTCATCAATACTAATTTCCTCACTAGTTTGATCGTGATCATTATCACGATATGTTGCAGAATGAATTCCAGAATCCATATGGTCATTTTCGACTTCATGGACTGATAATTTTGAAGGTTGTTCGTCCACCTGTCCAGAAGAAGGCAAATATAGCCAATCAAAGAAAGAAGAAGGAGCATGTTTGTTAAATGAATTCGGTTTTTCAGATTCGTCAGAATTATCGGCGATGGCAATATTCTTAATAATTTCCGAGATCTTGTTCGATGAGGATGGCTCAGTGACTTCAATGTCATTTGAATTTTCTTCGAGAAGATCGAATGAGATTAAGTCGTCTCCTTGCAAGGGAAAGGTTTTGCACCCCTCACTCACGCAATTACTGATAATTTCGAAAGATGTTAGATCTATTTTTCGTGTCATCTGTTCCTCATTGTGAGAGAAATTTTGATTTGCATATTCATCCCTGACTTTGCTATAGTAGTTAGACAGCCTTTCCAAATTCGCTCGCGTAAAATTCCGATAAAAAAAATCAAAAAACTCGGCAATGGGAGTGAGGTCCCGATGTTCGAGAGGGTGTCCGTCTAAATTCGATATTAATTCAACTGCCTGTCCTAGAGTAGCGTAGTCTTTATGACGTATTCCATCAAAACGCCAGTTAAGCCCAATTATGAATCGTTTGAGTGCTAACTTTTCGTAAGTCAATATCTGACATTTCCTGGCTTTTTCCCCGTACCTATGTAGCTTGTTCAGTTTATCGTACCAAATCCATGTTCTGATACCATATTCTAACACTGATTCATCATGTTCTTGATGCCAGCGGTCAAACTGTTGCAAAATATTGTCGTAACTTTGTTTTCCATAAAATTCTTCATCAAGTTTATTTTGAAGCACTACATAATCATAAAAGTTCAAGTGATCTCTATTAGCTAGTAAGGATATTCCAATCTGGCGAATTATCGTGTCACTGGCACGACAATGGAGTACCCACTGAACTGCTAAATTTTTAGACAATTTTATCAATTCTATGACTTTGTAAACAAATGGTCTGAATTCTATTGCCTGCTCATTTGAACCCGGGAGGAGTTTCCAAGCTCCATCAAGAAGGTAGTCGTATCGAGATTCCACTTTTGAGTTATTGCTTTCTATATCAATCTTAAAATCGTATCTGTGTTCATGAAAACCAACGAAAGTCCTCGCCCCGCGTTTCTCCCCACGAAGGACAAAAAACGTGGAATAACATGTTTGACTTACCCTGATGTTGCTGTGACGATATGAGCAAGCTGTTGTTCACACATCCTTCTTCCCAGGGTAAAAAGTCGTCTTGAAGTTGGATTAAAAAGAGGCTTCTTTGTATACTCAGCGCCAGTTTTTATGTTATCTCTCTTGGTCGTCTTCCGCTTTCCTTACGATGTCCTCTGTTGATTTTATTGCGGGTCCTTGATCGTTGAATATATGTCGTTGTTCGCAAATTTCCAACCGAATATTCTCCGAAAAACAATCCTAACCCTTCAGACGGAACCCATGTTGGGCGCCAGTTTTTATGTTACGTTATTGGTGTTCGGGTATTGGGTTTTCCGTCTCCCAAGCGCGAAGCTATCGTGCTGGGTGTTTGTGAAGGGGTTGGATGTATAGAATGATCTTGACACGAGAATAAGATTGACTGTTACTTTATTCCGCGGCTAGTATCTCAATGTAAAGAGACCTATCAAATGATTCGACTTCTACTGACAGGGCCAATCCGTGGCTGCGTTTACCTGTCTCGCGTGACTGACTTGGACCGTAAGCTCCCGAGTTAATACTAACAACTACTTATCCTAAAAATGAACTCCCCAACTGAACTCTTGCAGTTACTTAAATACAATCGGTGCGACCCCGATGTCGCACCGCGCAATTTTTCCATTGCGATCATTCGGCTCGAGGCCTGTACGAGCCTCTCGCAACATCATTCATATATATAACATACACTACATTTCTCCCCCGAAAGAATTTTCGGCCCGAGCATCCGGGTACTCGCGGGTTAATTTGCTTTCCTGGGTTTTGGTGTTCATTTCTACCCCAAGAGAATTTCAGGTCCGAGCATACGGGCACTCGCGGGTGAATTTGCCTTTCTGGGTTTTAGGTTTCATTTCAAAAAGTTTATCATACCTGGTGGACACTCAAAAACATTCCTTCCAAGCGGAAAATCGATATTCCCGATATCGATTTGATTATGGAAACAACGATTTCGATTCGATTTTGGATTTTTCATGATATTTTGATTATGATTTCGATATTTTTTAGATAATCGTATCACATCGATATCGTGAAACTCTAACGAGATCAATGAGTAGCCCTGCTTAATACCTTATGTTTTCCTTCATCTTACATCATCTCACATACGAAGAAGTGGTGATAATTACAAACGTTCACTTCATATGGGTATCATATCGAAACCTGGCATGACCCTATCCCGGAGACTCCGAATGGAAGGATCAATGTCACGCGTATCTGTACCCACATTGTCCATTTGTTGTTTGAATATCCCAGAAAATGGCATAAGAGTCCACGGTGTTGACATTCTACCCTCACATTGCTATGAAAAACAATGAAATCGTCGTATCGAAACATTCACGCCTGGATTCCATCTATTTACCCGTCATACACCGATGGCAAGAATTATTTTTGATCAGATTAAAAAGTTTTTGTAGTTCTCCGGTATTGACATCAAAACCATATATTCTCGAGAATTAATGCTGTATGAGCGATGCTTGCCGAACGAAATATGTATATCTTATGGGCTCGGATAACATTCGGTATATAATTCAAGAAATCTCAATGCTTATTATGTGAGAGAGATTCTTCATTAGAAAAATGAGCTCCCTCCTCTCTCTTCTTGTGCCAAGTTTTCCGGAATGGAAAATTGTTGACTCATGTATGCAACGTCAGGAATTTCGGAATTTTTCACTCCTAAATCTCTCAGGTGATTCGGGGACGGCTACTTTGTACTATTTGGAATTCATATACAGTGAGAATGCTTGGGATTGGTTGGGGCTGCGAGTTGTTACGCATGAACTACTTGAAAATTGAGTAAAAAGAGAAGAAAAAATGGTGCAAGGCATGTGCTCTGTCCACTGTTTTTCCACGTTGAATCACTCATTCATAAGCTTGCTATACTGCTCTAGAAATGGATTCATGATAGGTTCATTTGGAAATTCTTATGTGAATAGAGTTAGTTGCAAGGTGGCTTACACAAACTGTAAGTGGTAACTTGTGTCCAGGGCAGAGATGTTTTTAGTTGGATATCGTTCTTTTGAATCAAGAACATAAATTTACCAGCCTTCAACCCATTCAAACAATTCGATCAGTCACTTGAATGGCGATCTGATAGAGATCATTCCACTTTCAACATTACTCGTGTATCTCTTTCTGAGTTAAATTATCTTCAAATAGTTCGTAGTTCTAAACAGAGAGCTATTATCGAGGTATACCAGAATTGCTGCTTGCTGCATTTTCAATGCTGAGTTGTATCGATCTGAGAGCTTAAAAGAATGTTGAAGAAAATAATCAAATCAACACTTCTGATGAGAGAAATGAACCGTCTGCTTACTCGATTGACAGAATCTCATGAATTGAGTTCACCTGAAAACATTCACGGCAAACATACCGAAGTTCTATTAAAACTGTCAGGATTATGGCCGTACCAGCATAAACATGTACGAAGATTGATATTCTGCGTCAATGAGTCCATTTTAGTCTCATACATTATACCCTGTGTGAGTTTACAGAAATTTCACCCTGGATTCAGATGGTTATATAGTACTGCTTTCCTGGAGCTATTTCCCTAACAATGATTTATTTGACATTTTCCATGCTTCAGGTCTTATACTTGATGCAGGCATGGGGTAACGATTATGATGCAGTGCTCGAGAATTCAGTCAGTTCAACCTTCATGATCGTTTTTTCAATTTGCTACCTTATGGTGTATTCGAAGGTTTCAAAGGTATGAAATCAATGAGAATTGATCCGCAAAACTCCATACATCTGAGACAATTGGATGTTCTCGACAGATCACATGTTGAAAACAGTCAGTGACAATTTAATTGCACATAAAAATTTTGCTGCCTGTTACGGCTGATTCATCCAGATCACAAATGTGGACTAGTTTTTATATGCTTATCTACAATAATTCATCACAGGTTGAACTGTTACAACATCAAACACTGGAAGCTTGGCGTAATCTCTCAGATGATCTGGAACAAGAAGAATTCAAAACATTTTCGAAAATTGGATTTTTCATCAGTCTGGGATTTGCAGGTAATAACGGTAGCAATGGTGATCTACTGTCTAAGATGTCTTTTTTCCGTAGATTGCTGAGATTGTATTACTCTCAAAATTTTTTACGATCGAACCCACTTATCCCAAATCCCTGGAGATTCAATTAATACAAACGTTCCATCTCAATAGCGATCGAGCGATGGAACGACTTCTGTTCCACGAGCATTCCAGAGTGGATAATCGCAACAAATCATTCAGATATCCATATTGGCCACATTGCATGAATGCACTCTTGAAATAGTTGCAAGCCACTCTCAGTACCGTCAAATTGGGTAATTTTGGAATAGTGGGGTAACTTTGGTACACCCTCCAAAGGCTTGTCGTACGTTCCAGGAGCAATAAATAGGATTCCATAGTATTAGAATTGATAAAAGAATTTGATTGGAGTGCTGTGAAATTAACTGAGTTGCTCCTGAGCGTTGTACAAGACTTCTGAGAGTGTACCAAAGTTACCCCACGTGTACCAAAATTACCCAATTTGACGGTATCATTTTTTGGAGTTATCCTACCGGGAACAACCTAACAAAGTCACAGAGATGCGATTCATGATAATTTAGCCCCATATATAATACAGCCCCACAGAAGAAAAATGTGGTATCAACCTTCGCTCGCACTATGGCGTTCTTACGTTTTTTGGTCACTGATTCAGAATCCGTTGCCGGTTTGCGTCGATTCCTTCGATTTCCTCAAGATTTTGGAAATCAAAATGCGGCGGAATATGGAATTAGGTTGACACTCCATGAATTTAGGTTTTCGGGGGTGCCGAGTGCGAATCCAAAGCAATAGAATGAAGATAGCAAACCAGAACTTTTTTAGTGATTTCCAGAAAGCCCCATAATGAGATCAATTATACCCGTTTACCCGTTGAAGACCATCGCAAGACGTCAGTCTGCCAGATGATCCATCAAATTAGTGACTGATAATTCTCCGGGTGATCTTTTGACTGGTCTAATGGTCTGATATACACATAAAATACCGAACATCCGACCTCTCGACCTGTCAAAATTGTCGACTTAGCAATCTCGCGGCTGACCTACCAACCCATAGATCTAATAATCTGACTCACGACCGACCAAGCCCCTGAAGTGCCATATTATCAACCACCAATTATCCAATTTTGTGCCATCCGGATGTCACATTGACCTGCTATACGAGTCGCCAACCGAAGTTGTAACGACTGTAACTCCTATGAAAAATCCGATAATCGACTTCTACTAATAGTCAAATTGTAGCTTTTTTCAAGACCTTTAAAATGATTACTGGTAAAAGTCGATTATCACATGTCTAGTGGGAGCTACATCTCTTTGAAGCAAGCCCAAAAATCGCTAAAATGTGCTCTCATTGAATAGCTCCTAGAAATTGCTAGGCTCAAGTATCGAACTCGAACAATTTTTTTCTTCAAAGTACCAGTCTTTGTAAAGAAAATGCGCTCAAGTACGTTTGAGAAAGTTGAGTCTAATTGGAGTTATGATTTTCTGGAAATAGGCTAAGGAGGGGCCTAAAAAGGACCTTTCATAGGCCCCAGGGCCCACGGGAGCCTTAGAAAAAATCCCAAAAAAAGGTTTTTGTACTATATCACCATAGTACTAACGGAAGAAAATTTTTAGGGATTTTTTCCAAACCACCCCCCCCCCCCGCCCCACCCTGGTGCAAGCATTCGTCAAAATGCTCCGAAAAGGCCCATATTCTATATTGGCAAACGCTCAACCATGCAAGTTCCTTATTGGGTGAGGTTTAATTTGTTTCAGTAGATCTGACTGAGGACCCATCGAATCAACTATTTACAGAGTGATTCCGAAAGTGAATATTTATCAATCCACATAAACTCAAAAACCAAACCGCAAAAAAGTAATTGAATCTTACCTCTTTGAAAAATTTGAATAAATGAGTATCTCCCAATGTTGAGAGATCCTGGAGATTTCTCTCAAAGAATCGAAAGTTCATCGTTCGAAATCAAATAGTATCTTTTCCTCGTGCAATCTTACAAGAGATGGGTACAACAATTTTTTTTCAAAATCCAAGTCCTATGAGATTCATGCTCCCTTTGTAAATGCATCAAGAGAAGAGATGAAGATCAGATATTACAATCGAATAATGAAAATTACTTTTCAGTTTACTGCCTTATCTTCAGCTTATCGATGAGTGCGCCACCAGTGATTATAGCAATCGTCGATGAAGTGTTCTCATTTGAGAATAGAACAAGCTCACATCTCATCTTCAACCATCTGACCTACGTCATATTTAAGCAAGAAGAGCATTATCTCATTACTTCTTTGCACGCGAGTGCGGCTTTGTACGTTATGTGCGTGATTCTCCCCGGAGCTGGTGGAGTATTCATCATAAGCATGCAACAGACATGTGGACTATTTTCTGTTACTGCGTGAGTTGGTTCAATGTAATGCATGATTTCATCAAGACCGGGAAAGGAAGTTAGGAGTGAAGAAAGAAATTTTGTCTATTAGCTACCATAGATATACTATTGAAATAGTGATAGGATCCAATCATTCTTTTGAAAGCCTTCGCCATTGAGTTTGTATCTAAGTTATTTCGCTCAAGCGGACCGGTATTCGTAATCCCTGATCATCAGATCCTATTGGATTGAGCAAATAAATTTTCATACCATGGGAAAATTGGGAAATGACTGGGAGGATTCATGAATGACACCTCAAGTTACAGGGCTTCATTAATTTCTCAAATAAATTCCCTTATAACAATTTCTTTGGAAAAAAACTCATTACAATCTGTTTTCTGAACTCTGCAAGCTACTCCACGTTAAAAGAGAGATGGAGAAACTCCAATCCACACCAATCTAGATAATCTTCAATTCATACCAAGGCCATAAGAGTAATTCCACGCGAAACAGACCTACGAAAAAGGGTCATGTCTCAGATTGTTATCTTGGCTTCCTCATTCGATTGTCTGGTACAATATATGAACTTTTCACCACCCATAGAACCCCATAAAACTTTCCCAGGTATCTGGGGCACATTTCAATTCATCCGTCTCAACCATCTCCACCGACAAAATTTGGGTCTTTTTTTCAATAAAATTTATATTTCTAAAATCACATGAGAGATATAGGGATGCAGTATGTGACATTTGAAAAATCTTGAAGGAACCTATCGAAATCAATCTCATGAAATTGATTTTAAAGTTATGGGCAGCTTCAATGGGAAAGAGAATGAAAAATACGAAAATATCTATTTCTCGAGCAGCCATTTCTTTTATTCATTGAAAATTTAATACTTGGTGTAGAATGTTGTGTTCTTTCAGAAAAAAGTGGCCCGAACATTTTTTTCGCGTCCTAGGGCCTGTTTTTGCTATTTTCTGCAAATCTGTTTTCTAGACGATTGAAAATTGTCTGTTTTCTGCACATGCGCAGGAATTTGAATCCTTAAAACCAATTTTATTAGAAAGCTAGAAAAATTTCTTTCAAAATAACCACTTTGCGAAGTCAATTCCATGACCTGGGACCGGAGCTGCAAGGTATGGAAGATGAACCCTCAGGAAAAGTACAGGCGTATGCCATATCCTACGCACATTCCTTTTAGCACTCCATACGGCATCTCCGACCTACTTCTTGAGACCCAGTGGTCTTCTGGACGTTGTAGCTCTGGTCCAAATGCATGGAATTGACTCCGCCATATAGTCAGTTTTGAGGAAATTGTTATGGCTTTTCAATAAAACTGGTTTCGGGAATCCAAATTCCTGCGCATGCGCAGAAAACAGACGATTTTCAATCGCCTAGAACTATAGATTTACAGAAAATAGCAAGAACATACATGAGGATGCAAAAAAATATTCGGGACCACTTTTTTCTGAAAGAACACAACATTTACATCAAATATCAAATATCCAACGAATGAAAATATGTCTCTTCGAGAAATTAATATTCTTTTATTTTTCATCTTCTTGCCCACTGAAGCTGCCCATCACTTCAAATTCAATTTTTTGAGATTGATTTCGATAGGTTCTTCCGAGACCTTTCGAACGTCGCGAATTGCATAACCCGTTTCTCTCATGTGATTCGAGGAATATGAATTTAACTGAAGAAAAGCCGGAATTTTGTTGTTGGAGATGGTTGAGAAGGATAAACTATAGAATGTGCCCCAGATACCTGGGAAATTTTCATGGGGCCATAGGTGGTGGAAAGTTTATATTTTGTACCATAGAATCGAATGGAAAAGCCAAGAAATCAATTGGAGACATGACCCTTTTTCGTAGGTCTGTTTCGCGTGGAATTACTCATGAGTGAATTTTTCTAAGAACTCAAAAATTTTCAGACCTTAATTTATGCTCATAAATAGTTTCCTACAATTAAGAATTCTGAATATGTTCCACGTCGAGGGCCAAGGCTGTCAAATAACTTAGATCTGCATCATGTAGAAAATGAAAATCACCGTCCTAATACACAGATCCACTAGTGCAAAAATATTTTTGGCATCCCATTTGTACGATTGATGGTGCAAAAACTCATTTAGACTCTGATCGCATCCTTGACCCAGAACCAATCATTTACGGTGCAATGTGCAAATCTGGAATTGTTGTATTGAATCATACTTTCCTTGTGTTGAATGGAACCAAAATTCTGAAAAGATGGATAGAATTGTATTAACGTGGATTTCAGATTAAGGATGAGAAACATTGTAAAATTTGAAAAAAACGTTACACGCATTGGAAAGGCTCAGCTCAAACACATGGAATTGAACGATCTAGGAAGCACAGTTATTCTACACAATCAGACTCATGAGTAAGATATTTCGACTTTCTTTACTTTATTGAGAATTGAATTATTACATAGATCTTCATCATTCACATGATTTTTTTTCAGATTGTGTGATTTATTGGAGAAAATATTTCATCCATTGGCCATGGCAACACAAGGGGCATGTGTAATCCTACTAGCCATGCTCTACTGTTACGTAAGTATATAAGACTGGTGAAATGACTCTTATTCGCACACCGCGGTATCAAAGCGCACCACTACAGCCGAGACTCGAGCCGTGAAGAGAAATTTTTATTTTTGAAACGCGAATAAAATTTAGAGTTTGTGGTAACTATACACTGTTATTGCATAAAGGTTAACCTCTTGTTAACCGCATATGCAAAAATGTCAAATACACATTGGCATAATTGTATCTCAAGGAGCTTGCAGATCGTGATTAATATGAGGTTGATGAGATGATCGAGTGAGAGCAATTTGGACGACCAAAAGAATTTGAGGCTAGTCCGTAGAGAATTCGGATATTTGGCCCGATAGATGGCGCTTTGATCGTACTGCATGTGCGATGAGAGATTACGAACCACTTTTTTGCCTCATAGTAAGGTAACTGTGCCTAATTTGCCCCCATTCCCTAATTTGCCCCCATTCAAGCTCTCGAATGTTCGAACCCGCAGACCGTGAGGCGCATTTTTTTCACGTTTGTTACGTTAAAATATGAGAAAATAAACGTTGTGGACCTATCCTCCATGACCCACGCATTTCTTACAACAAAAAAGTGGTTTTCGGTACTTTCGACTTCTTTTTTGTTAGTCACTAAAAGCTTTGCCAAACAAAATTGATGTGATCAATTCCAACGTACCTTAATTCATTTTTTTGGTCTTCGTCCTAACTTTTGAATGCTTTTTGCAGAATTGCCAAATTCGATTTTTAGCCGATGCTACGCCCATATCACTAGAAAAAGTGCAGTGTTCCTAATTTGCCCCTATAGTCTTCTTCCAAACTCATTCCTCGCTCCATTGAGATGCATAAATTTATCTCAAAAAATTTCAAAGGGGGCAAAAAAGCTACAAAATGAGCTAAAGTACGTCTCATTTGGAGGTCTGGGAGCCGAGATATCTCGGTTATACGAAAAACCCGTGTAATCTCATGAAAATAGGCCTCTTTCCCCTTTGGGGGCAAATTAGGAACACACTGTCGAAAACTTGCAAAAAATCTTCTTTTGTAAAAGTTAAAATATCTCGGCTCCGATTCATTGAAATCAAACTTACTTTAGCTCATTCTAAAGGTCTTGAAACAAGCTTCAAAATGAGCTAAAGTACGTTGAAAAATATAGAGATGAGTTGAAATGGCGAGCAAAACAAAAGTAGTGGGGGCAAATTAGGCACACTTACCTTATTCCAACCTCACATTTCCGACCCAAACGAGATATGGCAACTGAAACACCATGATATTTCCTATCGAATGAGTTGTTCCACACCCGGGGATTCATTCTATATCTCCAGAAAATCGTAGTTCTTTGGCTCGCTGAGCAAGTTATAGTGCTCGATGCTCACACTAGTTCAAGGTTTTTGCGAGCTAAATTCAAATTTTTCGGGCGTAGGAGGGCTCATTCGACAGAAAATTCCAATCCCCAGATGGCCTAGTATCTGATTTTGGCCGAAACTGTTTTGTTATTGAGGAATAAATCGGAATAGTCGCGGACGCGCTCTGTCCCACCAAAAAATTGCCTTCAAGCTTTTCTCGATTCCTAATGGATGAAATGGCATGAAACTTTGGGTGGTATCGTGTTATAAGATTTCACAGGTGGCCTAGTATCTGAGTAACACATTTAGTACTAATAAAAGCGTATAAACAATAATACCGCTCTCAGAATCATTGGATGCAGCTGCAACCTCAAAGTACGCCTGTGTGTGCCTGGTTGCGGTTTTGCGGGGACTCCGGACTAGCCTTAAGAGTCCTCTCATACGACGACGGAGTAGCGTTGAGAACCAACTTTCTCAATCATCTCAATCGTCGAATCTAATTTTCACAGGGTATTCGTTGAATTCGTGTTAAGGGGTTTTATAGTTACCGACTTTTTTGGCCAGGAATCTGGGACTGATGGAATTTAAAGATTGAGAGCCTCTGGATCAATTGTCGTTGAGAAAATATGGGTTGACGATGAAATTTCCGAGATTAACTCATTCGGAAATTGGGCAGATCAAATTTTCTGGTAGAAAGTGACGGGATATCTTTCTGTATTGATGGGCCACAATGATGAAAACCTAGATGTAGGAAACTGAATTTCTGTACTCCTTGCCTGATTGATAAAACTCGGTGGTTGACGGACGATTTTAGGAGAACTTTTGAACACAAACTGATGACGCGGGGATTATGAATGTAATTCCCGTGCTGGTTGCGGTGAGGTTACTTCAGTCGTGTGATGTACCAAAAATCATAATTCATGATTTCACAGATTCTATCATTGTAAAAATGATTTCTCGCCTTATCTAAACGGTTCTAAATTCATATTTTGAATTTAAAGATAGAAATCAAAGCAGAACGCGAATATCGATTTTTGGGTTTATTGCTAGTATCGGTTTTCACCTTGACTCGCGAGTCGCTATCGGACCCCCTTAAGCTTTCCGACGTTGACAAACTTTTCGAGTTTCTTGTGGATGAAACAACCCGCCGAAATAGTTTCATCGGAGAAGTGCCCACGAAATTTACCGAACTTGGTTTCTGTATTAGTTTTTGAATCATGGCGAGTTTGTGGACAAGTTAGTCTACGTAGCACTATGTAGAAAAATTCAGCCAACCCTCTCGTGAATTCTGGAAGTCACTTTCTCATGAAATGGCGATCAGCCAGCCTGACTCGATTAAGGTTAGACGTTCCTTAGTTGAAGAGTTTCGGATTCAAAATACAGTGGAATCCGCTCACGACACAGACTCTTGATACGAAATATTTCTCATTACGAAAGGAATGTTTGGTCCCGTGAATTGCCTAGGGGCCGTTCACAAAAGACGTCCACACTTGAGGGGGGAGGGGAGTTTCCGCAAATGTGACACTTTCGGACGTGGAGGAGAGGGCGGGCGATGAATTGTGACGTCCCATGAGAGTTATCCATATTTTAGGATTGTTGTCGATTGTTGCTCAAGTTTTGATATCGTTAACCAGTTGAAATATTTTAAATCTGGCGCGAACGTCGAGATTCAATATCGAAAGATATATGTGATACATATGTAGGTGCCCTGAGAAAATTATTAAAATATCAATTAATCGTTTAAATCATGTATATCGTGAGTTGTTTAAGCAGTGTATAAGCGTTCAAATACCCAGAAATGATTTAAATAGAAAATTTCAACCAGAAAATGGGGGGGGGGGCGGGGCCGTCATGAAATTTGTGACATCTTTTTAGGGGGGGGGGGGTTGAATAAGATGTGATATGGGGTGACAAGGGGGCGGGGGTTCAAAATTCACAAAGAACCTGCGGACGTCTTTTGTGAACGGCTCCCTATGTTGAATACTTACTACATTTTGTACGAAATACGGTTGAGAGGAAAGGATTTTCCCGGTCCCTGGAGTTTCATCTTAAGCGAATCCTACTGTACTAGATACACTCCTTATGGATAAATGAATCCAGTATAATGACTCAGAGCATAGTTTTACAACGATTGAATCTCAAATTTCAGATTCTCAAAGGAGAAGCACTACTGATGAAGAAATGTCTCATGTTGGGCCTTATACTGGGAATATACGCCTTTTTATTGTTCACGAATGGATTAGGTCAGATGGTCATCAATTCTAGCCAAGAGGTGTTGGATTCCATGTATGAAACTTGACAACTAAGTCGATTCATTTGTTCACAATTTCATCTCATCATTATTAGCCCCAATCAACTTTCAACTATTATGCAACTATTGTCTTTGAATACTCAGTCTCATTAATCTATAGTTGCTGTTCATTATGTGGAACATTCAAGTGCAGCATTCTGCACAAGGGCTCATTGACTAGTCAAACGTGCATTTTTTGAAATTCTGAAAGATTTGTGTATCTCCCAGAAATCTCAGCGATTGGTCCATTGTGAGTCCCAAGGATAGGGGAATGCTCTTATTTATCATACAGAGATCACAGCGTTTATCTACTCTGACTGCTGGAAAAATTCTAACTCTCTCGCTGGAATCCTTCGTCAAGGTGAGTCATATTCTTTTCTCGTCTTGGTCTATGATTTTATGATGTGCAGCCGCTGACTAACGCGTGAATATCTTATGCAGCTCATGAAGGTGTCCTGTAGCTATTTTACAGCTCTAGCATCAATGAATTGAATGACTGACTCAATACAACTACTACGACTCTGAAGGGAGTTAAAACAATTGAAAAAATATATCCGGGGTCTGGGAGTATCTACATATCTATGGATCTTTGCAATCATTGTTTGGGACCATCTCAGGGGGCACTAAACTTCGAGAGGAGCCCGACCTGTGACTGATTTTTCGAAGTTAGTTTAAGTGAGATTTCTCACGAAGTAGATTGCAATCGTCTGAAAATGACGAGATAAATAGACGCATCCAGAACCAGAACTACACTCTTGTAAACACAAACTTTTTTGTCATTCCCAAAGAAAGGCAAGGATTTTATTGAAAGAAATTCACTCTAAGAGCAATCTCAGAATGGTTTTCTAACTCAGTCTCAGATTATTTCAACTTCACACTCACATTCTTTGATATTTTTCTTCCTCTTTCGATTTCCAACTTGCACTCACGAAGAAGTTCTCTAATATCCTAATCCTAGTGCAGGAGTATAATCAGAAATGACTTAAGGTAAAGTTCTAAGTTGGCGTAAAAAGACTTGTGGCGTGTTGCATCAGGGGAAACTTTGTCTCCTCAAATTAGACGTGAAAAGCCGTGGAGGATATTATGTAAACTTCGCCAAGACAAGCAGTAGTAAAATTCAAATTTTCGAAGAACGTGAATATTAGAGTGAGTTTCTAGTTTAGGTTGAGGTAAGGCAAGTGTTTCCAACTTGCCCCCATTAAGCCATTTTCTTGATAACTCTGGCCCATTTGAATATTTTCCAACGTATTTTAGCTCACTTTAAAGCTTGTCTCAAGATCATCAAAATGAGTCGAAGTACATTCGATTTGGACCAACTAGAGCCGAACTGTTTCAATTCTCCCAGAAGGTGATTTTTGAGAATTCACAAAAGTGTGTACCCAACTTGCCCCCATCATTTAAAACAATGTAAATCGGCGATAAAGTGCATAAAATTGCTTTCATCCGTTTTCATCATCGAGCAGCGACATTTGTAGCTTTTAGCTGACCCAAAACAGTATTTCCGACCTATTTTGACGCGGTAAACACGTTCTGAGAGATGAAAAAAGCCACGGAGCACGTCTTAGACGAGCACGCCGAGATAACCTTATGGGGGTATGTTGGGTACATTCCGATGTCGGCCTTCTTGATTCTCAAATCATCTCCATTTTTCGTACATGAAATCGCTCCAAATCAGAGTTTTGCAGCTCTTAAGTGGCGGTCTTGAGATAAGGAATCGAATGCGCTAAGGTAAGTCGAGATTGGTCGAATAGAAATGAATTTGCACCGGTTTTAGTGAACGCGATTTCCTCGGTGATTTCTCAGCCGTGCAAACACGAAACATGGAAAAATCACTTTGAATTTTCTGGAAAACGCAGAAATGATTTGGGGTCGATGCAAACTACTTACTTTCTGGTATTTCAACGTAACAAACGTAAAAAAAATATGCGGGAAGGTCAACGAGTACCCATCTCTGAGATCGGCATATGGGGGCAAGTTGGGTACACTTACCTTAGTTTCTATTCGTTGTCTTAGTTTCAAAACTGTATGTAACCAATACCTTTGATGAAGTGTGCTCAACTCTCTAGCACATGTATTCTACAGCCTCACTAAGATATCGAATAAAAGGAACAATGAATGAGAATGCCCGAACTACATATTTCAACCGTAAACTCTCCAAATCAGGTCGCATTCCCTGGAAATCGTAGAAGTGATGGACACAATGCATTTTTCAATACCATTTCAAGCACGTTTGTAATTCCGTCAATCTTGTCCATGATTCTGCCGGGTCAATGTCAATGTAACTCTTGAAATGCGTGGGAAGAGTATGAGTGGGTATTATAATATATCATCGGATTTTCGTGATTCCTAAGAACATCTTGACGAGGTCACAATCGGCTTACGTCCGGAATGTCCGTGCAGGACGCGGTGCCGATGGCCGTCAAGAGGATGTAGATGATGATAGGTGGGGTGCACAGAAATGACACGGTCGGATACACTAAGTGACGTGGTGACCGACGCACACATGCACACACACACATAGTTAATTGTTCACAACACGATTGTTTGAGTTTGGCTTGAGTAGCGTGGCGCGATGCCGAACAGGACACACGCGGTGGCGCGGCACGACGCGGTGAGGAGGCCGGTTCAGATGCGGTGAGCTCCGAGGTTACGAGGTGCCTGGAGACGAGCGACGTGGAGGTTGCGACGGCGCGATCCGCCGTGAACGGAGTGATGATCCTTCGAAGTTTGCGCGGACTTATATAGCCGAGTGTAGAAACGGCGATTCTCCCGTTCCTTCGTAGTTTTGAGGAATGGCCGTTTCTCCGTTCCTACATGGAGTGATTCCGGTAGAACGGCCGTTTTACCAGTTCTACATGATCGAAAATCTGCGTAGAAACGACGTTTTTTCCGAGTCTAATATCGTGCTTCTAGATTTATGACAGAGAGGGAACTCATTTTCGACGTTTCTGCCATTGTTGCTGGAATTTACGATTTGAGAAGAGGCTAAACCAGCGTTTCTACTCGTAGAGTCAGCGGTTTTGCTGTTTGACATTCCTTTTGATTTCTTGGGAAAATGGATACGAACTTGAATTGAAAATAAGTGTGCGGATAACGCGCACGTCAATCTCGGAATATGTATACTCGACACTGCAAATAGTAGATGATATGCCGAAAGTTATCCAGAACTACATTCTACTCAATCAATCGAGTCTGATATGAATATTGATATTGATGTCACACGAAGATTAATATACATATCTATTTATTGCAATTTTATCCACCTAAGTTTACCTGATCTCGAGAGAGATCCCGGCACCTCGGGAGTATTGACTGTAGAGGATCGCAATTGATTCTCAATCAAACTATGATCGATGACCTTTACGCCGAGAAATTGAAGACATTCGGGGTTCATCAAAAATTTTATGACCAAATTTGCGAAACAATCTATAAGGATAACATCAATGAGTCCTAGAAGAATTCTGATAACATTTGAGACAACGAATGTTTTATATGGCTGGACTCTCGTATGCGGAAAAATACCCGAGCAAATGCAAGAGTGACCTCGTTCAAACTTGAACGAAAAGCTCATCCCATGAATTCCTGCGTGCATTCAGGGAGATATCTAAAGAATTCTCAACTTCTAGTGTACCATACAGTATTTTGATGATGTTGGTACTCCCATGCCTTGGTAAAATGTGTTTCTGGTCGTTCCTACAGTTCCCATCAGGATGGTACTCTATCGATGCACAGTGGGATTAAAAATCAATTTCGGAACAAAATTCAGCGTCACGCAGATCCTCAGCCAATCGACATGATTTCAACGGAACTTTTTCCCTTTTTCACCATTCTACAAGATACTTCGCCGGAGAATTTGATTTTGGAAGCTGCGGAGTCACAGAACTGTATCAGTCGATCAACCAAAAATCGTCGAGAATCGAGTCTCCTCGATCCTGGCGGCAATGTACGACTTTCCGGTTGGGCCCAAAAGACATGTTTTTGGTCCTCCTTGATAGAAAAATACTCTCATCATTGCAGAACTCCGGTATTCTGGCTTTATGACTAGTCCGGAGTCCCCGCAAAACCGCAACCAGACACGCACCAGCGTACTTTCAGGTTTCGGTTGCATGCAATGGTTGTGAGAGCGGTATTATTGTTTATCTGCTCCTATTGGTACTGAATGTGTTACTCAGATAGTAACCTACCTATGAAATCTTATAACACGATACCATGCAAAGTTTCATGGCATTTCGTTCTTTAGCAATCGAGAAAAATTTGAAGCCAATTGTTTGGTGGGACAGAGCGCGTCCTCGCCTATTCCGATTCATTCCTCAATAACAAAACAGTTTTGGTCAATATCAGATACTAGGCCATCTGTGGATTGGAATTTCCTGTCGAATGAGCCCTCCCACGCCCGAAAATTCTGAATCTAGCTCGCAAAAAACTCTCACTAGTGTGAGCGTCGAGCAGTATAACTTGCTCAGCGAGCCAAAAAGCTACGATATTCTGGCGATATAAGGTAAGTGTACCCAACTTGCCTCTGTACCCAACTTGCCCCCATATGCCAATCTCGGGAATGGGCACTCTTCGACCTCCCAGCAATTTTTTTTCACGTTTGTTATGTTCAAATATGAGGAAGTGAGTAGTTTGCGTCGACCCCGAATCATTCCTGCGTTCACCAGAAAATCTATAATGATTTTTCTATCTTTTGTGATTGCTCAGCTAAGAAAGCACCGAGGGAATTGCGTTCAGTAAAATCGGTGCCAAATTCTTTGAGTTCAACCAATTTTGACGTACTTTAGCGCATTCGATTTCTTGTTTCAAGACCTTCAAAATCCAGTTTTCAAAATTGCAAAATTTGGATACGGAGCTGTTTTATGTGCAAAACACGGAGACGATTTGTGAACAAGGATGCCAACATCGGAGTGTACCTATCATGCTCCCATTTGTTCATCTCGAAAAGGCGTGCAGAACGACTTTTTTTACCACTTAGAATGTGTTTATCACATCAAAATGGGTCAGAATTAGGGTTTCGAACAAACGAAAAGCTCCACATGTGCGTGCACGGCGATAAAAACACTTTATCGCCGATTTCCATCATCTATTTCGGAAGAATTGCGACAGTTCGGCTTCAATTGATCCAAATTAGACGTAGTTAGGCGCATTCCAAAGGTCTTCAAACAAGCTTAAAAATGAGCTAAGATACGTTGGAAAATATTCAGATAGACCAGAGTTGCCGGGAAAATGGCTTAATGGGGGCAAGTTGGGTACACACTTTTGTGAACTACCAAGAATCACCTTTTGGGAGAATTCAAACAGTTTGGCTCCAGTTGGTTTGAATGTACCCTAACTCATTTTGAAGGTCTTAAGACAAGCTTTAAAATGAGCTGAGGTACGTTGGAAAATATGGAGATGGGTCAAAGTTATTAAGAAAATGGCTTAATGGGGGCAGGTTAGGTACACTGATCTTAGAATGAATCCCCGGGTGTGGAACAACTCATTCGATGGGAAATATCATGGTGTTTCAGTTGCCATATCTCGTTTGGGTCGGAAATGTGAGGTTGAAATACTATGAGGCAAAAAAGTTGTTCATAATCTCCCATCGCGTGCCCATCGCACATGCAGTACGATCAAAGCGCCATCTATCGGGCAAAATATCCGGATCCTCTCCGGACTACCCTTAAATCATGATTTCAGACTCAATTACCTTGGTGATCAACCCCAATCATCAAAAATCTACTCTTTTTTCTCCTGGCGGCGATATCCGGGGTTCTACGTGGGCTCGAATTATAAGTTAGAGATTCACGATGTGCAAGCTCATGTCACAGGAATGCATGAGCCCGAACCAAGGGCTCCAGAAGCTCCAGAACTCTGCAACGACTCCCCCACTTACCTAGTACATGAATATCCTCGATATGGATAACCACTTGGAATCTACGTTGATGAAGCCTCACAAAATGTTTCTCCAAGGTGTCAACTGTAAATCGAACAATTTAAACCTAACAAAGACCGTATTATAACTGCCGAAACGTCTCTGACAGGAATGAAAATCAGCAAGATGGACCGATAGCTTTGAATTCATTCATATTAAAAATAGATCCTGCAAAAGAAGCGAAATAACAACAAAACCGCATCGCTGCGTATCGAGTCATACCTTATTTGAAAACAGACAAAATAGTTTCATAAGAACTGATGCATAATCATTCGGGTTATTTTTTATTCTCATACTATCTACAAATCATACCTTACAAGGAGTTACTCCCAATTGAAGAAGTTCGATCATAGAAACGTTTCTCACGCCTTACTAAAACAATACAAACCTAGAACAGTCGTTTCTTTTGGCTTTAGTTTGAGAGATTGACCCGAGAAATTCATTTCAGGAAAAATATTGACATACCAAAAAACTTGTATATGAGGGAAAAAAGAGCTCCCCCATGAGCCACGAAGGAAAGATCAAGAATCTAGATGAATCATGAACAAACCATAATAAATTGTAAATTGAAACAACCGTAAGATGCATTGTGCATCTACATTTATACTGTGTCATGTCCACGAAGACGCTGCAACTAACAACATTCCACAACTAACTACGAAAGTGACACCACTGATAAATATCTTGCAAATCACATGAACTATGCAAAGAATGTCAAAGCTGAAAGGTCCCAGCAACGTTATCCGGTGGAATAAGAGGAGAAAATAATTGTCAACAATAACTTTTGGATGATCGAAGTCATCCGCGTGTAGGCGTATTGGAGATCGATGAGTAGTTCCTATAATCAAACTCCAAATTCAGATATTTTCTATGAATTCTTTCAAATTTTCATGTACGCACATCCTATAGTACAAGTGTATTTTTGAACAATCATCCGCCGTAAAATATGCTATTTATCGAATCCTCGCTGTAATAAATGAATGTGAAAGACCGTCTGTGCTCGTCCGTGCAACATGGCAAAAGATGCATTTGTTTATGTATAGAGTCTGATAAATTTTCAGGCTCTTGCTCATCAAAAAGTGAACAAAGCGATGATTTCCTCGAATAAAATTAACCATTCGTGCATATGCCTCTTTTTGAATGATTAAATATCTCGTGTTCGTGCGACGTACGCCAGGGAGAGTGCACATCGGCAAATTCAAACATTCGCGGATGATTTGTTGAATTCTGCACATTTTGCCGAGTGAATATTTACAGGCATACTCCAGAAATGAACAAATCGTAGGCACTGTATAATACACTGCATGATGCGTATATGGGCGTTTCTCTGGAACTTTTACACCTGCTGGAATACAGCTATGGATGATGATATAAGAAAACAATCAAATCTATCGGTTCCAATCGAAGTGAAAATATTTTCATCCAAGACTCGAAATGAGATATCTTTGGCTTCTGTATGATCAGAAGGAGTTGATTCATCCTAGCTCCTCGTCTAGCTCACTCAAAAAAAGAAAATGTGGGGAAGATCCTGTGGAAATACTTGGTACTATCGTGCAGTCTTACGGATATTCTGGTGATGCCGCGCAACTTTTCGGGTTGATTCCAGTTGTATTTGGTGGATAAAATATTGAAGAAGATTGCCCAGAAGCGCGATAGTTTGCTACCAATTCAGCCAAAATTTCACGACTTCGAGAATTGAGAATATAAAATCAGTCATGTCTCGTTCAACTCAAAGATGATTACGCCAAGCTCCTGCCGTGACTCTGGGTGCAATTTTTGGAATGCATATCTAAAGCAGATACAATTGCAGAGATTTTGCGATGAGTCTCGTGTTGGTGCGATATTTCTGTCTAGAATACGATCGTTCTGAAGTGAAATTGAAAAAACGTGACTCACGGAAAAAAATCAGTTTCTCTCATCCCACATTAGCGGATCGAATTCTATATGGATAAAACCAATTGTGATCGGATACCCTGGCCCCACAAAGCTGCAAAAAGGCCAAGGCATTCGTTGGAATTGTCAATCTAGCCAAATAATTGCTTAGGAAATTCTGGAAAATCGGCGAAAAACTACTTTGAGTTCGACTCATTAACGTGATTTTGGCAATGCCACTTACTCTATGTGAGTTTCAATAGCGGATTTGTAACTCTCAATACTACACAAATATGTAAGCAAAAGGTCCCAGGTGTGCGTTGAGTGGTTTTCATTTTTTGTTTTCAACGATTTTCAGCAAAGTGCAAAAGTTCCAGAGGAACGCTCATATGGTTGAAAACTATACATCAAACTCTTTGAAATGAAATATATCGTCTTGTCTTCAATCTCTATCAAATGATTAATATTTGGATTAGATAGACAATTTTGTGACCTCATTCACGAAGGCACATGTCAAGCACTCTGTTCTATGGACACCAAAGCAGTAAAATAGCTTGATGACATGTTCAGAACCTGAAAGTTAAACAAACTATTAAAATTCTGTCATCAGTGGAATGTTTGTCAACGCTACTGAAAAAAAGTATTACTGACTTGAGTGAAAGACTCAATGGAGAGGTTTGAGATCTTCCCAGCTGTGAGTACAGATAGGCGTTGTGATTGTTGCATCACAAGTAACAACAACTTACGGTCTCTTGGAGAAGCAGTATACCAATCAGCCAGGTATCTTGAATTGAAAGAGTTCATCAGTTTCTGTGATCAATTAAAGTACACAGTGAGCCTCAGGGCTCGATAAGTTTAACAAAAATTACGACGAAATCTGTGCACGCAGTGTCTTCGAGGAGCTCGAATGGAAACATACTCTAATTTCAATCAAAAGCATGTGAGTCCATTTGGTAAATTGTGAGATTTTCCACTTCTAGCGTGGGAAAACTCATAGAGATAGTTTACGAATTCAGGATTTCAAGAGCTTGTTGATGCTCTAATATTGATTCATCCTAATAAATTCCAACGTATCTTAGCTCACCATGTTTCCGCCCATTCGCCCGAAAATACTAACCCGAATCTATTCGCCCGAAAAGCGATTCACCCGAATAGCCATTTACCCGATTCCAATCGCCCAAGTAACTTGGCCCGAATCAATCAACCCGAAAATACAAATGCCCGAATGCCTTAAGTCTTAATCTATTCGCCCGAAAATACTTTCACCCGAAAAATATATTCTTGAAGAAAATCTAAGAGGATACACGTTCTGTGGGTATTTGCTCGAAAAAGAATGGGTTCTGTCAATCGTATCATATATTCATCGACCCTTGACTACAAGAGATAGTCGGTTCACGTGCACTTTATTTTTGTTTACTCGCAAGAACAGTCTAAATTTGGGATTATATAACTACATTTGTTTTGGCGTGCGTTTTTCGAAATTCTTAGTGAAAAAATGGATCTTAATTTAGCTCATCCACGAATTGAAGGGAAAAAATTGTTCATTGGAGGCTGCATTCACGTCAGATCGAGAAGTGCGAGTGGGAAAACATATTGGGATTGTAAAAGAGTTCGCAGAGGTGAATGCAAAGTGCGTGCAATCATGAGACAAGGAGCAGCTGGGTTGGTTGTCCTGGAGGGCCCTGAACAGTCTGCACATACTCATCCTCCAGATCAGGAAGCATCGAAAGCAGAGATAGTGAAAATAAATTTGAAACGCACGGCTATCATCGATGCATGTCAAGAGGCGTACCCGAACATTCCTGTAGCCACTTGATTCTTCCATCTCGGACAATCACTTTATCGAAAGATTCAAGGTGAAGGCCTACAGATAGCTTACAACGATCCTACCGACGACACGATTCGGAAAAATACTCATATGATTTTAAGTCTTGCATTCGTTCCAATAGACTATGTTGTCAACGCTTTCAACGAATTGCTAGATGAAGTTTCGACTCATGGATGTTATGGATTATTTTGATCGTACATCAGAGGTCGCCCTGCTCGTAGCAGACGTCGCGCTGTACTACCCCGTTATCCGGTCGCTTTATGAAATCAGCATGAGGCTACTCTACAAGGACTTCATCAGACCAACAATGCCAGCGAAGGCTAGCACAATGGTTTTCGGTTGCTGGTCAACAAAAATCACCCCGATTTGTTCTCGCTTCTCAATGAGATCCTCAAAGAACAAAAAGATACAGAAACCTGCCTTATTGAGCTGAGTCTCGGTCGGTCCGTGAAAACTGCTCCGCGTAAACCGCGTTCCAACGACGATATTGCACGATTAATGAAGAATACGCTAGGTACAAAGATGAAGAAGCAGTCATCGAATTACTAGCAGATTTGGCTCATAACATTGTTCTGTCTCGAACGCTCATTATCTTTCGAAATGTAATGCGTATCTTCCATCATAACCTCTGTCTATGAAGACAAAGTGTCCATCCAATATCTCTTAGATGCTTGCGTAATTCATTGTTCAACCGTGATCTTCCATTAGTGGTTATCGGGCAGCCTGGATTATTTCTTTTATTTCTTCGGGCGTAATAGCATTCGGGCGAATGGATTCGGGCAAACGGATTGGGGCGAATTTTTTTCAGGCAATTTGATTTCGGGCGATTGTCTTTTCGGGCGTGTATTTTCGGGCATCTGTCCGGTAATCCACCATGAAGCTTGAGCTGAGGGCTCTAAAAAAAAGGAATCGCAATGCTTTTACTGAGCAGAACCGAGCTATGTCTGTTAGATGAGATAGAAATGGCAATTTTTGAAAACAGAACATTACTCTTGTGAAGACAGGCACCGATTCTCGGAGCTCTAGCTCTAGTAAATATGAATATTCCTCCACACTTTCTGGCTCAATTCGAAGATCTCTGAGTCAACTTCGAAATGGATACGGAGGATTTGAAAAATATTCAAGTATGAATTTGCTAGAATCTTTGATTCTGCCCAGGAAAGAAATTTCGCGTATTCCAAAACTGACATTTTCGTCGCATCAGAACGACATAGTTCGGATCAGCTCAGTTGACAATTTTTGGTACTCATAATATTTTGAAGCCCTCGACCTAACCTTCAAAATGAGCCAAGACACATTGAGAATTATTGCGATGCGTCGAAATTAGAGCAGCATCAATCTCTCAGAAGCCTAAACTCGTAAGTCACCGTATGTATTTTCCCATGCTAAACATGAAAAACCTCGGCATTCCAATAGATGGAGCGATATGATTTTGATTGGAGAGGATTCGGTTTCTATTTGAACTCGTCGGAAACGTCACGTGCGCAGAATTCATCGTCATTTTTGTCCAACCTATCGAGCTTTGAGGCTCACCGTGAGTAAATGGAAAATTCTAAAACAAACTGGACGTTATGTCACGGTCATCGGCACCATCTGGGACAGAGGAGTCCGGGAGAATCTCGAAATAGTCTACCTCCGTACTGAGCGCGTAAGCCTATTTGGGGTACCAATTATGCCTGTCTTGCTTTGCTCGACAGACAAACTGTCCTTCAGTGCCCAAAACGAGCTTACAAGGGAAGTGCGGTAATATTCTTTCGAACGAATGCAGAGAACTCACAACATTTATAGGGGTTACCCATGCAAACAAATGGAAAAATGTGAGTACTCCTGCATTTGTACTATGTGGATAGTATGGAAATATCCTTTCAGACTTTTTTCGGTCCCTCTGCATCTCTATATAGGGTTCGTAGGAGGCTCAGTCCAGGCCCTTCTCAGGCCTATATTCAAAATTTCGCCCTTTCAAAAAAATCTCCATTTTCTGCCTACAGTATCCGCTGGAATGAATGAATCGTAGATACGTTCACTAGAACAGCAATTGCTCCGATGCCCTTGGGTCTACGGCAATTTTACGAAAAGCATTTCAAAGATGAGATGACAAACTTAAAGTTGGAGTTTGTCATCTCATCTGTTCTTGGAGAAAAGACACTCTAGGGCTACGAGGGTAATGAAATAGATCTGAAAAAATTCTTGTACAACTTGAACGTGGCATAGCACCAACAGAAAAAATTTTCTAAATCTTATCTCACAGTATTGTCCAGTTTTTTTCAGAATTATTCATATGATTATCTCATCGAATAGACTCAACCATTCTCCTTACAAGGAATCGCGCACTTTCTCACTGGCATTGATGATCATCTGGCCTGACAAATTCATGGTCATCAAAAAAACGTATATTCCTATCACTATGCATAGCATTATGAGTTTCCTTACAAAATGCACGTGACCGTGGAGAATCTGAAATGAGTCTCACACTGTAATTCTGGACTATTTTCAGTCATTCATTCTAATAATCGTCATACTCACATAGAAGTACAATAAAGACAGTATAATAACGGCAGCTGTTTCGGTTGCTAAGGCTGCGGTATTAAATGTATCTTCCAGTAAGTCACATAATCTGGAAGGAATCAATTTTACTCGCAGAAGTTGACTTTGAGACCAATATCAGTGTGATAATTGTGTCTGGATAACATACTTGATAACTTGGTTATGTAACGTCACAGCTTTTCTTAAATCATGCAGATTGATATGGCCCACAGTAAAATGTTGGTTCCCTTCAGATTTTCTCGTACATCTTATTATGTTCTTGAACCTACAACTGTATCGTTACAGAAATCAAATCATAGCCCAGATCGACGAGAATCTCTGTTACTAAAAATTCCGAGTTGATCAACTTTTGGTTCCAATGCTGATACTCAGTGGAGGAGGAAAGTCCCAACATCGTTGTATGTCATGTTTCTTTTGAATGAACTATATAATCTCAGAAGTAAAGAATACAAGTTTTGGTTCTCATGCTCATACACAGTCGAAGAAGAATCGATGGATGCCATACTTTATCTCAACAAATTGTGATGATCACACGATTGAAAAATATCGTGGCAGAATTTTTAAACAGTATAGTATTTTGATTTGCGCTGAATAAATTGGGTATAATTACCTCACATTTTTGATCGGTACTGGTTAGTTATGAATTTGTTATAAAATTTTATAGTTCCTAAGGTGCTCTCATATGTAAAGAAATTTTTGTATAAAGGGCTATTAAGCCCGTATATTTCTTCAGAAATGAAAATAAAAAAAAATAAATAAATAAAATAAAAAAAATATTCTCTAGAAACAAGCAAGCTCCTATTTGGGATGAGCTTTCCCCGCGCTTGTCCCCAGAATCCGGTAAATGACTTGAGTATCCCCGGATTATCACATATTTGAGAATATTTCCAAAAATGGAGTGTGACCGGCATCTGATGCATAGACGTGTGACAGCCCGTTGTCGAGGCTCAAGGCAAAACATCAATCACGAATATGAGTTCCTTGTCAAGAATGGCTTGGATGAAAGAACGAGTGGCTTTCTTCGTGAATTTAGTTGGAATTGCTCAATCGCCACATTGTGCAAATAAGACGAAAGATCCTTGACCGACTTTTCTCATTTTGTTGAAACTCCATTTGAATGAGAATGACTGTTTGCTCCGAATATCTATGATACTGATCATTCTCTCGATCAAATCCAAAAATTCTAGGTTTAGTTCCTTTTGCGACCATTGTTAATCTGGTTTCAATAAAATTACCTTGTGACATCAAAAAATCCGCAAGTCTGCTCCATATTAATAGAAAATAATCCAGAGACCCCAAGTAAAGTGATGGCTAACACGTATATTACAGCAGCAAAGTGAAACGCAATGGTGAAATAATGGTCTTCTTCCTCGAAAATCACGTAATCAGTATGTATGATGATTAAACGTGGCCTCGTTCCATTCTCCAATGGAAAAATTATATCTGGGATGAGAGCTAGTATTGGCGTCAAGCATGCAAGGACAGCAATAATTGAACAATACACTGAAACAGAATTTATAGTATAGGGAGTCTTTAGTCTGCCGAGTATCGTATATCATCCACAAACTATGTCGAGACATTTTTGCCATCTATGATTGTTATGAACTCAAAGGGGTTAGGCTGGGTGTTTTCGAGTGAAAAAAGTAGTTTTGAGGTAAAACAAAAATTGGTGCTATATTCTGTTGAAAATTACAAACTTTGTAAAAATGTTACAAATTGTGAAAGCAATTACAAGTTCACAAATGAATGGTAGAATGACAAATGTAAAGACGGCGATGCGTACCGTGTGAGATGTGGATCGAATAAGGCCCGCGCCCACGATGGGCGGCCTTTTTATACCCTTGCGATAAGGATTGCCCCTCCTTGCGGGGCTCGCTTCGATATAGAATTCAGAGTCAAGAGTCAAGAGTTGACCGGCATGTGCCAGCAGCATATATATGTATATAACACCAGGCTGAGCTGAGTATTGTTTTTCTTGTCGCCGCGCCTCATGGATGCCTATAACATGAACATTTCTACCGATTGATGGATCCTCTACTTGAAATAGACCACGCATGCACGCTGCAGTAACATGCGCAGCTTATCTGTTTCTGCAGAGGAGCCAAAATTCGGAATCTACGACTTTCCCTCAAGAAACCCATGGTTTTGTCAGATTTTTTCCATGGTTTTCCGATGCGGGAAAATCGAGGATTGCTGACGTGTTTAGATGGTAAACACGGGCTGGGGCTGGGGCTGCGGGTGCACCACGAGGTGCGGCGATTAGCTGTTGTGGTGACATTCATTTTGAAGCTGCTTCAAACTTTTCAGAAATATTCTCAAACATAAACCACTTTTCTACTATTCTACAAAAAATACTTGCTCTGAATTCTTTACAAATTATTTGTCGAAAAATTTGAATGATTATGTAAGCAACAGGTAATATTCAGAACAGATTCGAATCATTGCAATAACAGTAACAAATTCGATTAAACATTACTCATCGCTGGGTTGACATATTTTTCTCACAATTCTTTCATATTTTATATTCGATGTTTTACACTCATTATATAGTACTATGAATAAGAACAAATCTCGCATACACCCGTCTTGTATAATGGACACATGTATGTTACACCTATACTATTCATTTTCAACGCATACTCATTTTTACGCAGCTATTTTCAGACTTTATCACGATCATTCGCTTCACTCGCATTCCATCGTCATCCCTACGCACAGTTAATCGATCTGGGTTTCAGTTACATTTTCTGCCACGAATATTATCCGAGACGCTCACAGAACTCGTGAAATTTAAACATCCCGTCGGTACTCTTCTGAGTGACCGCACACACCATATACGAGCTTGGTTAAACCATTCTTACTCGCATTACCTCTTATCAAATACCGCGAAATTATTCATATAAAATTTGCGTGATCCGACTTGACCGGGGATCGAACTGGGGCCGTAAGATTAGAAGTCGAGAGCTCTGTGCGCTGAGCTAACAGAGCAGGCTGGCTATTCGATATATTAGGGAGTCATACTTACACACTCTATACTATACTGCTTACACGAGTTCTACCACTACCATACCTCCACCACTACGAGTATGTCATCTGTGCATATAGCGCGCGCTCTCTCACTCACTCTCTCTCTCTCTCCCTTTCTCTTCCTACTATGAGTACACACTGTTCGCGCACACTCTCATGTGTCTTATTTCTAGCGTCTCTCTCGCACTCCCGTATAACGCATCTTATGTCGCTTTCGGCCCTATACCGAAATGCGTGGCTGCCGAATTTCGACGCATCAATTCTCGCGCGCGGAACAATTTCCCCCCGGTGCAAGACTTAATGAGTCTTGCACCTCTTTCACGCCCAAGAGGCGTATGAGTTTCCGCGCGGGCCTCGAAAAATTCCCAATAGATGTACGGACATCGGCCATCCTAACCTGCTTATCCGCCCCGGGGTAGATTTTCGTCACCGTACCCTTCCTCCAACAGTTTCGCGGTGCCTGCAGGTCTACTATCATGACGATGTCGCCTACCTCCAAATTCTTATCTAAATCCGTCCATTTCGTTCGCTCTCTAAGATCCGGAAGGTACTCACGAATCCAGCGCTTCCAAAAAGCGTCCGCGAGCGCCCGGCTAAGTTGGTACTGTTTACTGTGGCAAGTTTTTCCCAACTCGTAGTTTCCGAGGGCCACGTCCCCTGAGGATGAGCCAATCAAGAAGTGGTTTGGGGTAAGGGCTTCAGCGTCGCGCGGGTCAAGCGAGACATGGGTCAGCGGGCGTGAGTTTACCGTATGCGCGATTTCTAAAAGCGTTGTTTGCAGAACTTCCGGTCTCGTAGCCTGACCATTCAGAATCGCCGTAAGCGCGGTTTTCACCGATCGGATCAATCGTTCCCACGCCCCTCCCATGTGAGGAGCGTCAGGGGGGTTGAAGTGCCATTCTATGCGTTTGAGATTCGCGCGAGAGATCATTTCTTCCTTGTTCATGCGTTCGAACTCCGTTCTGAGCTCTTTATCAGCTGCTCTCAAATTTGTCCCGTTGTCGCTGTACATCTTGCGCGGAGCCCCTCGAATACTTGCGAGCCTGAGGACCGCCAGAATAGCCGAGTCCGCACTCAAGGATTCTGCAAAATCTACATGTATAGCGCGCGTCGTCAGGCACGTAAACAGTACTTCCCACCGTTTTTCTCGCCGGCGCCCGATTTTCACCCACATAGGACCAAAGTAGTCGACACCGCAATGCGTAAACGGGCGCTGATGATAAGCGACGCGTGCGGGTGGAAGCGCGCCCATAAGCGGATGACACGGTTGCCCTCTGCGAATTCTGCAAGTCAAACACCTACTTATTCGCGACCGCAGAGCCGTGCGCAGCCCGACGATGTGAAATTTTTGTCTGAGCTCATTCAAAACTGTTTCGCGAGAACCGTGGTAGAATTTGCGGTGATACTCGGCTATCAGATAGCGCGTAGCCTGATGTTTTGTATCGAGGATGATCGGATTATTTTGAAATTCGGCGGGAGTTTCGCGAGCAACGCGACCATTTACCCTGAGGAAGCCGTTTTCATCTAGGTACGGGCAGAAATGTCTCAACGCGCTTTCCACGCCCACCGTTGTTCCGCGTTCCAAAGCTCGAATTTCCTCCGTAAAACACCGACTCTGTATTTCACGATACCAGTAGCTTTCGCCTAACTCGACGTTCCACGCGGTGAGTCGGGGTCGCGCTCTTACGGGGCAGATCTGAGGGGCGCCTACGCGCTCGCGACGCTCTTGGGCTTTAGCTGCTGCGAAGATTCTCCAGCGTTGGGCCGCTCTATACACGCGCCGTGCCACAACCACGAGCCCTCGCCAACCAAGCAACGTCATCGGGAATCGAGCTGCTGTATGTCTTTCAGCTTTCGCGGTTTCTACCACGCACGAGAAGATTCCACGCGAATGAAGCGCGTCAATACGCAGCGTCTCTTCTGCCGACAGTTGCTCTTGCTTTGGCCATTCAGTTTCCCCGCGCAAAAGGAACTCCGGACCGGTGAACCACATCGACCCTTCATTTAGCTCGTCATCGAAACGCGTAGCTTTGTCGGCTGGATTCTGTTTAGAAGGAACCCAGCGCCACTCGGATTGCAGCGTGGATTCTGCGATCTCACCTAATCGGTTCGCGACGAAAACTTGACGCGCCCGTGGCTCCGATTTTATCCAGTGTAGAACAGCTGTGTTGTCAGACCAAAAAAATCTACTGCTTATCTTGATCTCAAGCTCTTCCTTGACGAACTGGGCGAGACGGGTACCGAGCAACGCTGCTTGGAGTTCGAGTTTAGGGATATCCCAAGTTTTGGGCTTGAGGGGCGCGACCTTTGTTTTCGCCATGAGTAATGCGATGTGAACTTGACCTTCTCTCGGCTCAAATCTCAGATATGCTACCGCCGCGTACGCGGACAAACTCGCGTCGCAGAAAACATGCAGCTGGGCTTGCGCGTGTTGATCGGCGATCGGGGTGAGACAGCGAGGCACCACACACGCGCGAGCCTCCTCTACTCTCGCGAACCATGTGCGCCACGCTGTGTATTCTACGTCCAGCAGCTCACTGTCCCACTCAATACCACTGCGCCAGATTTCCTGCATGAGTATTTTTGACTGTAAGATGAAAGGGGCGAGGAGGCCAAGCGGATCAAAAATTGACATGACGACGCGTAGGACTTCTCTCTTAGTCGGACGTTTCGCGCCGCTGATTATTTCTTTCGGGATTTTTGATAACTCGAGGTTGAATTTAAGGCTGTCATTTTCCGTATCCCAGTATAACCCCAGGACTCGTTCTTCCCCCCTGTCGCACAAGCGCATCTCGCGAGCCCCGTTTCGATTCAAGTCATTTTGTAAGATCGATTGCACGACGCGAGGAGAGTTACTGGCCCATCCATGCATCTCGAAGTTCCCGGCGGCATTTATCTCGATTATATCTCTCACCAGCCCTACAGCCTCGTCCTCCGTGCGGCAACTATCCAACTCATCATCCATGTAACTATTTTTCTGAATACTACGGGAAGCTGTCGGTTTTGTTTCGCTGAACTCTTGCGCATTTCTGTTCTTAATATAATTTGCGCTGGACGGAGACGATTTTGCCCCGAATATCAAACTTGTCATCTCATAAACCTCGGGTTCCTTTGACCGATCCGCGCCGCGCCAGAGAAATCGCTGCGCCCCACGATCGGCTTCTCTAACTTTGACGCGCAAGAACATATCAGATATGTCACCCTTGATTGCCACGCGGTATTGACGAAAACGAAGCAGAACTCCCGGCAATGGCTTCAACAGATCTGGCCCCGATTCTAGTTGATCATTTAGACTCATTCCCATGGATTTCGCAGCCGCGTCAAAAACAAGCCTGACTTTCCCGGGCTTATTGACGTTATACACACCGAAATGCGGGAGTACCCAGATACGTGTCTGCACCGTAGGATTATCAACTTTTCGCGCGTAGCCGTTTTCAATAAACCGATCCATTTCTTTGTAATAAGGCCCAGCGAATTCTGCATTTCGATCTAGCCGAGCTTCGAGTAGCGCGAGTCGTTTACGCGCTGTTCCGTAACTGTCGATGCGAGGGGGAGAATCGCTCTTCCACAGTAGCCCGGTCTCCCACGCGTTACCTACGCGACGGCTTGTTTCGTCCATGAGCTTCAGCGCGCGGTCATGCTCGGTTTTTTGCGGTCCCTTTGGCTCTACCCCCATGCAGTCATACTCGAAATATTCACGCATCAGCTCATCAAGCGATTCGTCTTCGTTGTATTTGCGCGCGCGCCCGCGGCCCGATTTCGCGACAGGTTTTGCATGTAGACTCATCACCGTGGCGCGCGACTCGAGTGCCCCTAGATCCATCTGACCATGAATCACCCATCCTAGCGGGGTGCGAGAGAGTGCCAAATCACATCGAGGAATTTCTCTTAACTCTAGGGTTTTCAACAAACGCCACTGATCTTGACCTATCAATAATTTTACCTGTGCTCTGTGCTGTGGCTCGATACTAATATTATCTGGAAACTGAATCTTGGAGAGAAAATTTGACGTGATTGTTTGGCCAGGCAGCTTGACATTCGAACAAGCTAGCGCACCGTTGATTCTAAACTTTTCAACACCATTGGAAATGTCAAAATTCACACTTTCGCAGTTTGGAATCGCCATTGACCCGCTGGCGGTCGACATCGTAAAATTCAAACGTTTACCTCTCAAGCCTAGCCTAAGAGCCAGATTTTTGTCGATGATTGTGAGGGTTGAGCCGTCATCCAACAAAGCATAAGTCATTTCTGAGCATTCTGAGCCCAGCACTCGCACAGGTAGAATTTTGAGGAATACACGCGTTTTATCTAGTCAGCTTTGTGAGTTTCCTGTATTCAACACAGATCCTCCTACCGCTGCGCTGTCATCGCGCGGGTTGGCGGGCGGAGTTTGTTCGGGCTTTTCGTCGGCGGGGCGAGGAGGGTAGTGAAGCATGCTATTATGTTTCTTTGCGCATTTGAGGCAGAGAGTACCTGTACATTCATTTACGGAGTGACCCGACCGCAAACAATTGAAACAGAGTCTGTGCTTTCTAGCTAGATTCCAGCGCTCCTCTACGCTAGCTTTCTTGAAAACGTTACATCTAGCAGGGTGATGTTTGTCTCTCTCACACATCTCACACACATGCCGTGATTTTTCTCCCGCGTCATTCTCCGACCACGTGCTCTCTCCGCTCGCAGTGTGTACCATTCCAGCGCGAGCACGTGTATCACGGGGGGCTCGTCTGGCTGCGGGTGCAGGTTCTCGCTCTGCCGCGAGTATTGCTGGGTCATCGAATATACCGGAGTCCGCAGCCAATTTGGCCTCAGCGTACAAAAACAAACCGAGCTTTTCGAGGTTTGAGCTTCCTGGATCTCCAGGGTAACGAGCATATGCGTGTTTCAACACTGCCGGCAGTTTACTCGCGACACTCTGAAATAGTTCCGGGCTCGTCAAATAGCCATCAAGTTGTAACGATTTTAATGCAACCGTCGCCGTTTTGACTCTTGTAGCGAATCCCGTCAAGCTGATTTTATTTGAATCAAGGTGCGGCAGGCTTTTCAAATCGTGCACTATTTTTTCCCCGACACGGCCCTTATTTCCATAATGTAAGTCTAAAGTTTCTATGACAGCTTGTGCATCAGAACTCGAGGCTAGGAGCGGGCTTACAATTTTGCGCGCATCGCCCTTGATAGACTCAAATAAGCGCGTCATATTCTCTTGGTCGGTGTACGCTCCGCGCTCGGAAGTAGTTTCATATGTTTCTTTGAAGCGCAACCACTCGAAAGGATCACCGAAAAATTCTGGCAATTTTTTGTCGGAAGCCAGTCGAATGATCAGACGCGAATTGTTCTCACTCAAAGAGGCTTCGCGGATCACACTCAGCGTTTCCATCAGGACATTCGCAAATTGCGCGGCCGGGTCACTTTGCACATTGACACGATCAGGCACCGTGGTGCTATTTCTCCACGCACTACCCCTACCTCTATCTGTACGTGGTGCGGCGAAGTCCGACGTGCTGCTGGTATCGGCGTCGGCGTCGGCGACGATGTCAGGAATGGGAACGGGCTGCTGCTGTATTGGACGATTTTGGTCGGGTGCCCCGACGTCGGTCGCAGGGATTGGCTGTAGACCGCGTGCTGCTGTCGGACGACCCGGGGGCCGCCCTCGACCTCGCCCCCCGGTGACGGGAGCGGGTGGCACCTCGAAGTTTACGTCGGCACCTCGGGCCCTTCCTCTGATCCGTTTGGTTGGTGGTTGATCGGCGGCTGCGACGGATGCTGCTGCCCTTCTCCTCGGAGCCATCGTCGAATGTTTTGAACAGAAACTCGAATGCAAATTTTAGACTCAGATCGATCGATCAATCACTCGCACCCAGCCTTTTCCGGAAAAACTCCCGGGTTTCGGCACCAAATTGTTATGAACTCAAAGGGGTTAGGCTGGGTGTTTTCGAGTGAAAAAAGTAGTTTTGAGGTAAAACAAAAATTGGTGCTATATTCTGTTGAAAATTACAAACTTTGTAAAAATGTTACAAATTGTGAAAGCAATTACAAGTTCACAAATGAATGGTAGAATGACAAATGTAAAGACGGCGATGCGTACCGTGTGAGATGTGGATCGAATAAGGCCCGCGCCCACGATGGGCGGCCTTTTTATACCCTTGCGATAAGGATTGCCCCTCCTTGCGGGGCTCGCTTCGATATAGAATTCAGAGTCAAGAGTCAAGAGTTGACCGGCATGTGCCAGCAGCATATATATGTATATAACACCAGGCTGAGCTGAGTATTGTTTTTCTTGTCGCCGCGCCTCATGGATGCCTATAACATGAACATTTCTACCGATTGATGGATCCTCTACTTGAAATAGACCACGCATGCACGCTGCAGTAACATGCGCAGCTTATCTGTTTCTGCAGAGGAGCCAAAATTCGGAATCTACGACTTTCCCTCAAGAAACCCATGGTTTTGTCAGATTTTTTCCATGGTTTTCCGATGCGGGAAAATCGAGGATTGCTGACGTGTTTAGATGGTAAACACGGGCTGGGGCTGGGGCTGCGGGTGCACCACGAGGTGCGGCGATTAGCTGTTGTGGTGACATTCATTTTGAAGCTGCTTCAAACTTTTCAGAAATATTCTCAAACATAAACCACTTTTCTACTATTCTACAAAAAATACTTGCTCTGAATTCTTTACAAATTATTTGTCGAAAAATTTGAATGATTATGTAAGCAACAGGTAATATTCAGAACAGATTCGAATCATTGCAATAACAGTAACAAATTCGATTAAACATTACTCATCGCTGGGTTGACATATTTTTCTCACAATTCTTTCATATTTTATATTCGATGTTTTACACTCATTATATAGTACTATGAATAAGAACAAATCTCGCATACACCCGTCTTGTATAATGGACACATGTATGTTACACCTATACTATTCATTTTCAACGCATACTCATTTTTACGCAGCTATTTTCAGACTTTATCACGATCATTCGCTTCACTCGCATTCCATCGTCATCCCTACGCACAGTTAATCGATCTGGGTTTCAGTTACATTTTCTGCCACGAATATTATCCGAGACGCTCACAGAACTCGTGAAATTTAAACATCCCGTCGGTACTCTTCTGAGTGACCGCACACACCATATACGAGCTTGGTTAAACCATTCTTACTCGCATTACCTCTTATCAAATACCGCGAAATTATTCATATAAAATTTGCGTGATCCGACTTGACCGGGGATCGAACTGGGGCCGTAAGATTAGAAGTCGAGAGCTCTGTGCGCTGAGCTAACAGAGCAGGCTGGCTATTCGATATATTAGGGAGTCATACTTACACACTCTATACTATACTGCTTACACGAGTTCTACCACTACCATACCTCCACCACTACGAGTATGTCATCTGTGCATATAGCGCGCGCTCTCTCACTCACTCTCTCTCTCTCTCCCTTTCTCTTCCTACTATGAGTACACACTGTTCGCGCACACTCTCATGTGTCTTATTTCTAGCGTCTCTCTCGCACTCCCGTATAACGCATCTTATGTCGCTTTCGGCCCTATACCGAAATGCGTGGCTGCCGAATTTCGACGCATCAATTCTCGCGCGCGGAACAATGATCCTCAATTTTGTCTCAATAGTTCCCGGTAATTCAAACATATAGTGAATTTTGCTCTAACGAGCTCGAAGAGACCGGGACATAACATGCTCGTTATAACCCAAGTTCACTGTGTTGACTTCTCGTTCTCAAAAAACTTACTTGGATCCTTGAGTCAATTATGACGAAAATTCTTCCGAGAGTAGATGCTGAGATTTGCAACCGTCATTAGTATTACTGTTGTCGAGCTGAAATCATGGTTCATCAGATTTTGGAAGCTTTGTCTTACAGACAAAACTTGTTCTCATGAGTAGAGACGTATTTATGCACTGTTGGTGAATTCAAGAACGAATCTTTGCAAGTTTCGGGCGCTTCCTATCTCACTTAAAATTTCCCACGCAGTGAAATTAGGATTTCACACCTTCTCTTTGCTCATATGATGGTAAAAATGGTATATTACCCATCGAGTGCTGTAAAAACCTTTTCGGCATAGGGCGACTAAACGGACATTTTTCCTCTCGGCTCGAGTCAGAAAATTAGCGTCTAGCTGCTTGATACCAAAAAATAGTAAATTTACCTCGCTCGTCGAGCCGTTTTGAGGCACGGAAAATATTTTCCCGTGCATAAGAAACCCGAGCCGCTAACCGCTGGGCCGGGTTAGGACGGGGTGGCTCGACTGGGCTAGGCTAGGGTAAGATAGGCTAGGACGGGATGGATAGGGATGGGATATGATGAGCTGGGCTGAAATGGGACAGGCTGCGGTATGATGTATGCGATATCGGGCTCACTATTTTACAAATCCTTTTTGGCTCCTAAGAAGACTAGCCACTTTTCGACTTTCCCACGAAGAGTAGCACATCTCGCCAATGTTTAAGCCTAAGAAGAACGTGTTAGTCTTCGTGGGAAAGTCAAAATATGCTACTCTTTGTAGGGGCCGACGATCTGATCCGGCTATTGCGATTCCTTTCCTCGTGGGCAAAATCCAATTTCGTGCTCCGAACAAATTCATCGAAGATCAGCTAATCTGGGCGTGTGGGCGATATAGACTTGTGTCGCGTCTGTATTCTTTCGATTGGGTTAGTCTCACGCAGCTTCACGTGGGATCGCGGGATTAGGTTCTGCGGCGTCACACAGTAGAGTGAAAAAAGTATTTTGGGCCACAAATCGTATCAACGCAAATTATTGACCGATTGACTTCATCCAAAAGAGATTATCTTTGTTTCTCGACCAAGAAGGGTCAATCGATCAAGAATTCGCGCGGATACGATTTGTGTCCCAAAATTCATGTTTCACTCCACTGTCCGTCGTATTGCTACGCACAGGGTGTCCCAAACGTTAGTTCTTCTCCCTAAAAACTCAAAATAGCCTCTGGCGATCGAAAAACCCCGAAACACGTGCCCCCTCATTCGAGTGGGAAGCTCAAAAATGGAACTCCTCAGATTGCAACCCCTCACTGTGAAAAATTTTTCCGAAAAACTTCAACCAACCGGTTGAATGAAAAATTCAACCAGTATGGTTGAAAATTCAACCAGTTCGGTTAAATATTCAACCAATGTGGGAATATCACAATGTGTTCGTGTGGCTCCTGCATATCAGGTTGCCTACCTGAGAGGGGTAGAATATGATGGATGGTCATATGGGTGGATAAGGATGGATGGAGTGGTGGACTGATGGATGATGGATCGATAGTCGATGGATGGATGATGGATGAGGTCGATGAATGGATCGAGGAATGGATGTGGGTGGACGGATGGATGTATGGATGGAGTGATAGATGATGGGTTAAGGGGTGCGGAAGCTCTACTTTTACTGACCTCGGCTCTCGTCACGAAAAAATTTATTACTCAAATATTACGCAATATCTCGAAAAACCCCGTCTATTAGGTTATTTCTGTGGATCGTATCTAGCTCCTCATGAATTTTCAGGGTGATTCATTATGATTTGGAGGAGAACTCAGCATTCTCAGTTACCAAGATAGCGACTGCTTGACTCAGAATGGTGAGTTCTCCTTCAAATCGAGTTATATCGCCCTGCAGGTTGTACCAGATGGTGAATCGAGCCCTCAGAATTAAGCTAATAGAGCCCTTTTTGCCCAACTCATCCTATAAAAATTATAAAAAATCAAGAACTATCACGAGCGTATGACCACCCAAAATGTAAACAAACGCGTGTGAGCTGGGCGATTCGCGCTGCGCTGAACAGCTGATGAGTGGCCGGCTGGCTACATATATATATCCGTGCGCGCGCGCTTCCCTAGAGAGCCACCATCTTGCCGAGTAAACAAAAACGTCTGCTAGTGCTGAGACTGCTGCTGCCCGGCCCGTACATTTCTGATTGTTTCTGATGGTGGCTCTGCTGGGAAAACAGGCGTGCTCGGGTCTCGAATGTGTGTAACACGTATGATACGCAGCCAGCTGAACGCTTATCAGGATAACATTGTGGGTGGTTGTGGCACCAAAAAGAACACAAGCTTTAGCTAATGTTTTCCATAACTTTTCTTGACTTAATAACCATAGCGTGAGAACCAAGGCGCCATTCTCCTTGGTGGTAAGTAGTAATTGATTTGCAAAGTCTGCGCGTGGAAAAGGATTCATCATAGCTCGATTTGATCATCTCTGTAATCCTGATGTGATTTGAGTTATTCACAATCTGTTTTATTTGCTAAATATCTTGGAGATGTTTCAATTAGTTGTAAAAATAGAACAAATTTCAACTCAGAGATTTGTATCTTGTGACATATGAAGAAGTTGAATTAATACGGGAACTCATTTTGAGAATGAAAATTCAATAGCATTATGAGAGAAATACTTCAATTCCAAATAAAATGATCTTTGAATTACATCCAGACTGATGTATGGCTCTAGTTTCTACATTGATTGACTTGTAAACCAAGATTTCTTTCAAATTGGGGTTACCCATCTCCACCAAGGGCGTGGATGTACTACTCTCTCTGGATAACACGTTTGATGAAGTAGATGTTCCCTGTACAACTTGCTATACCTATTGAAATATTAGCCTACGCCAGCCAGTTCTCTATCAAGTCTCTAGCAAGAATGTGAGGGCACGTCAAGTCAGTAACAACCCATGTACAACGAGTCAGAGTCTAGCTGAGATTATTGGATTAGATTATTACGCAATAAAATTATATCATAGAAAAATAGTTAGAAATACCAGGGCTCTATTGCATATATCACAAAAATTGTTCTTGGACCGTCATTAATAATAGACCTAACCAGTCTCAAAACTCCAAAGTGTGAGAGACGATCTTGCCACTAGTGTTGGACGTGGACAGGTTTCTGGTTAGATTAAAAAAACAGCATGAACGATATTACATTGGTCACCATCTAATTCTTTGGATCGATTATAGAGATTTTTCTGAGATGCACAATTTATAGTTTCAGAGTTGACTATGCTATTCATTGAATATTGAGGGAGTATCTCCAAATGGAATGAAAAATGCCCAATTGATACCTTGTTTGCTGCAGTACACAGATATCTAGCAAGCACATATAAATTCATCCGTGTAATGATTTGTGTCACGAGAGGTGTTTAATGGAATCAATGTATGATTGGACAAGAACGAAAGTTCAAGCAGTTATCTGCAACAAGAACTTTTGAGCGAAGCATCAGAATTGACGAATGAGCAGAATTTCAAGCTATTCAGTGTTTGCAACTAAATTTCTATTGGACAATAGCAGAAATTCAAGCAGTTATCTGCAACAAGAATTTCTGCGTGAAGAATTAGATTTGATGAAAAAACAGAATTCCAAGCTATTCATTGTTTGCAACTAGATTTCTATTGGACAATAGCAGAAATTCAAGCAGTTATCTGCAACAAGAATTTCTGCGTGAAGAATGAGATTTGATGAAAAAACACAATTTCAAGCTATTTAGGGTTTGCAACTAGAGTTTGATTGGACAAAAACAGAAATTCAAGCAGTTATCTGTTACAAGAATTTCTGAGTGAAGAATCATAATTGACGAAGAAACAAAAATTCTAACAGTTCAAGTTTTGGGACTACAGTTATGATTTTTAATCAGCATCACGTGGGGCAACAACAGTGTTCAAGCAGTTTTCTGCAATAAGAACTTCTGAGCCGAACAGTCAAGGGGCGAATGTCAACAGAAATTCAAGTGGTTGCCCGCGCTAAGAATTCCTCAACTATAACTGTGATGATGTAACGCCGCCGTCCGATCAAATTTCCTATCATTCACTAGACCCAGCTCACACGAAGTCCCCTAGGTCGGTAAAAGTAGAGCTTCCGAACCCCCTTAATAATGGACGGATGCATGATGGATAGATAGTCAATGGATATTCCATCGACCATCCATCCACCTATCACGGAATATAATTGCTTGGTTGAAAATTCAACCAGCTGGTTGAAATGTAGGTTGAAAATTCAACCAATTTTTTACAGTGCTATTTTTCGAACTGAGCCCTGAAAATGTGACGAATTCTGAGCCCAGATATGATTCTCTACCAATTGTGTCCATAACACTCAGAGGTGATTTTAATGTGCAAAGTCTCTGAGTAGTGGTTCCGGACTATTGCCTAAGCCAGAGCTTAGGCAATAGTCCGGATCAGGAGCTTGTTTTCTGAAGGAGTCACAGACTCCGTTTGACCTTTGATATGTGACCTTGAGCATAACCTTGACCTTTATCAGAGGTCAAATTGAATCGTTCAAATGGGAAGCCCCTCTCCTAACTCTGGGACCTGAGTATGTGATAACTTTTGAGCCCAGATATGACTCTCTACTGATTACGTAGATGACCTTTGAAGGTCATTTTGAGATCACAACTCATTTGGCAAGGATATACTTGGGGAGCCTAAGGGAGTTCCATACGAATCATCATGAAGCTCTTCTGAAAGGAGTTCCCCGGAAATCGTCAAATTCACAGCTTTGTTGATTCCCGCGGTAGCACTGGAAAGGTGGATACCTTCCGGATCCGGAAACTCCGAGAAAATTTTCACAATATTTTCGGGGATTTTTATTGAAAAGCTTGTCAGATGGCGCCCTCGTAGTTTGTAGATATGATTGTGTCTATAATTATATGTATTCATTTTGACTGCATACTAGCCAATATTCACCGTCGCAAGATCATCAGCAGAGAGTCCAAAAATGGTAAATTTATTAAACACAGGGTGTTTGAGAAGTAAGTAATCCAACCCCTTTTTAGAAACGTTTAGAAATCGGGGAAAACCCCAGGACACATCGACGCCTCTTACGAAGATAAACACCTCTTTTCTTGTGACTGACGAAGATTAACGTTTATTCGTTGTGAACACGAAGATTAACGGATTCTCCTTAGGTCCACGAAAACTAACACTTACTCCTTAGGTGCACGAAGATTAACGCATTCTCGTTAAGTCCACGAAGACTAACACTTACTCCTTAGGGGCACGAAGACTAACACTAACTCCTTAGGGCCACGAAGACTAACACTTACTGCTCAACGGCCCATGAAACTAGCTCTTCCTCTTGAACGGTATGAAGACTATAACACACTTGCACCCGTTCTCGTTCAAAGGAACGGAGAACAAGTCATTCGTCTTAGGGCCACGAAAAAAAACACATTCTCTTTAGCGGCACAAAAATTAATGCATCGGTAGACTTCATTCATGGAGGGACGGAGACAATAAGTATTTCGTCGTAAGCCCACGAAAAGTAACACATTTTCCTCTACGCCACGGAGACTAACACATTCTTCTCGATGGAATGAAAAACAACACATTCTCTTTGACGTGACGATGAACGCTAAGTGATTGTGTTAGCCTTCGTTCCGCTAAGAAGAATGTGTTACTTTTCGTGGGCTTAAGACGAAGTACTTATAATCTCCGTCCCTTCAAGAATGGAGTCTACGAATGTGCTAATTTTCGTGCCGCTAAGGAGAATGTGTTACTTTTCGTGGCCTTTAGACGGAATACTTATAGTTTTCATTCCTTCGAGAAAAAAATGCGCGAATGTGTTAATCTTCGTGCAGTTTGAGGAGTAAGTGTTACTCTTCGTGGCCTTAAGCAGTAAGAGATGATCTTCGTGGCGCTGAGGCGTAAGTGTTGATCTTCGTGGCGTAAACAGTAAGTGTTTAATCTTCGTGGCCATAACAAAGCAAATGCTAATCTTCGGCCACCGTGTTTTTCTTCGTGGGCGTTAGCGGATGTGTTTATCTTCGTAAGAGGCGTCGACATGTTCCCTCAATTGGAGGAGGACATCCGACGGTGAGCATCCTTTCGACCTCGAAGGTCATTTCCAAGGTCATTTGTAGGTCAAATCAATTGTTGAAGTAGAAACACCTCATTTTGACCTCGGAATCTGAAAGAACAGGAGAGATTATGAAACTTCTGCCGGAAACGTTTTTTAATCTGACTTGACCTTGCTGAGATGAATGGAGGTCAGCGCGGGTTGACGATAACCACCGTAGCTCCAAAAGTGAGCGTTTCATCGAAAGATATTTGGGATAAAAGTTGTTCATGATCATAATCAGAATGAGCGAATGATCACGTTCGTGACCTTGAAGGTCGTTTCCCATGTCATTTGGGAGGTCAACTTGATTTTTTTCAAACGAGAACACCCACTCTTGACCTTGAATTCTGAAAGAAATCAAAGATTATGAAACTTTTTCCTGAAACTCGGCTTGATGAACTTTGACTTGATCTTGCTGAGATGAATGAAATTCAGCACGTCTTGACGGTCACGTTCTTTCAGAATTCTAGGTCAAAAGTAGGTGCTCTCATTTTGAAAAATCGAGTTGACCTATGAATGAACTTGAGAGGGCCTTCAAGGTTAAGAACAAGTCCATCATTGGGCGTCCCCCTCAAAATAAAGGGACACGTGTTTCGGGGTTTTTCCGATTTTTAAGCGTTTCTCAAAAAGAGGGGTGGGGTCCTTAATTTTCACACAACCTGTATAATATATACAGTAACATGCACTACGTTGAAATGAGGTCTTCTGCAAATTCTGCAGTATGGGGACACCGAGTCTTTCGTTACTGACGATGAATTTTGTTACAGATTACCAGTATCTCGCGTGAAATCTTGCAAGACAATCTGGATATTCAAGAATCAAAATCATCAGTTTGCATCGACTTTGGGTGTTGATTTCGCTTCAGCGCTCCAGGTGATAATGTTTTTGTGCAATCGATTATGGGTACTGCGGATGTAACATCTTCGTTGACAAAACTTCACCTCAAACCTGCATCAAAATAATGAATTTACAAAGAATCAAAGAGTTTGATGAAATTATCAATATCATGTCAGGCTCTAACTCTTGCGAATGTTTCTATAGTGCCCATTTGATACATCTCTGAACGATTGCTAGAGGTTATACCATAATCAACATGATCAAAATGAGCTTGAATTGACCATAGTTGCAATGAATTACTTATCTGAAATGCAGGACCCAAGGCAAGCTCTTGTGAATGATGATCAATCAGTTTCCACCAAAATTTCTTCGCCAATTCTGACTTGCAAAAGTTCTCGAGACGAGATCTCAATTCAAATGCTGAGCGCTCGAAATGCTTGTTGTGAAATGTTAACATTAAGCAGACTGCAGCATTTGATCCATCAGCTGATGTCCCTCACTTCAACCCTTCTTGACCGAGGCGAGCAAATTCAGAAAATAGGGATGACCAAATGAGATGCACGTACAAATAATAGTCGCATACAAAAATATTTCGCGAAAGTTTTGAAGAACGTGACGTAACCAATCTCTGCCCACCTGAGTGTATATCAGACCTGAGAAATCAATTTTGAGAATATTGTGATTGAATACCGGAGGCACATCATCCAAATCAATCACAAACTGACCATCGACCAGTTCTAGATTTGGAATTCAATTTCTTCGCTTGGGAAGATATTCACGCACTGGGACTTATTCACGAGTATTTCGAGATCCATCATCACGAGAAGACTTGGGAAGCTAATCAAGAGCCAGCGCCACGTTGGAGCTTTCGGGAACCTATTCGGGACCTAACAAGGAATTCCCGGGGAGTTTGTGGGCATATCTTAAGATCTCACGGAGAATTTGGCAATCAACTCTCTGGTGAATAACTGAGCTGAAAATTTGACGATTATGTGGGAATTTCCCGGAGACTCTTACTAAAGGTTTGCGAGAGTTTTCTTGGGTACTCCCCAACAATTCTTAGGTAGTTATATTGCCAGCTGGGCAGTGCTGTGAATAGCGAATTGACGTGCCAGAGCTAAAGCAATAGCTGAATCTGGGCGTTATTTTGAAAAGAAATCCAAGACTCCGTTTAACCCTTGAGGGTCATCTACGCAAATGGTAGAGTCATATGATATGACTCATACCTGGCTTAATTTTCTCATCCTCACGGCCCAGAGTCAGAAATAGGGGTTTCTATTTGAGCAGTTTAATCTGAACTCTAATGAAGGTCAATGTTAAGGTCAATGAATGGGACAATGTTATGCCCAAGATCACAGGTTGAAAGTGGGATGGAAAATGGGAGTTCTTTCGGAAATAACCCCCTGATCCAGACTTTTGCCCCAGCTCTGGAACGTCGCACCACTACTCAGAGACTGACCTCAAAATAACCTTTGAGGATTATCTACGCAATTGGCAGAGAGTCATATCTGGGCTCAAAATTGTGTCCCAGATTCAAAAATAGGGGTTGCCATTTGAGGAATTCGATTTCACCTCCAAAAAACTATCAAGATCGCATTCAAGGTCAAATCTGAGTCCATTTTTGAGCTTCCTCCTCGACATTAGAAGACACGTCTTGAGGGTTTTTTGATACCTAGAGCCATTTCCGAGTTCTGAGAGTCAAGGTTATGTTCGAGGTCATGGGCCGAGGGTAAAAATAAAGCTGAAAAATTTTTCTGACAGGAAACTCTCAGAACAACACTATCTCACTAGCTCTGGTACGTTGATCTACGCTCCAGATACTTTCAGCCCCATATGACCCCTAGAGGTCAGCTCAAAAATTGGCAAAAAGTCCTGTGCTTGTGTGTATTACAAAATCGGACAGCATTGATCAAATGAGTATGCGGAATTGTGATTTTGGTTGTCATGTGAGTGATTGTGTGATATATCAACAGCGCCGCGAGTAACTGATCCCACATCATTTTATCGACATTTTAATGACGTAGATGCCAGTGTGTGATAGAATCAAGCATCTAATTAGCTTCCGATTCTGTGTTCATATCGTCAGCCCCGACCAATACTAGCACATTTTAACCTCCCTACGAAAACTAGCACATTTCGACATTCCCACGAAGACGTACACATTCCTTCTATGTTTTAACATCGGCAAAACGTGCTAGTATTTGTAGGGAGGTTGAAATCTGCTAGTTTTCGTAGGGGCCGACGATATAATCTTCAATCTCATTTTCTCTTTCGTGTGGATCTTGCCACGACACTCTACTTTCGAGAATCTCGCACATGCGTCCGATACACTCGCTCATGAGCTATCCGTTGCGTGTGCATGTACGTGCATGTATTATGGGTTGTCGAGTTCAACGTACATGGCCATATATGTGAACTGTCTGCTGCATCCAATGATGAGTGTCTTCCGCGACATATTGGCGCCATATTATAACACGAGCCACCCATTGACCCATAGATTATATTTAGGCCACCCAGCGCACGCCTTTTTCCTCTCGGTTTCTCATACATCGTGCAATTATTATCCGGCAATTTCTAGGTAGATTCTACTACGTTCCTCCGCGCAGCGAGTATGAAAGTTACTTGAGAGTTCTTTAGTAAACTTTTCTATTACTACCTCGAATAGAATTTAACTCTTTTGTAATTGAGGGAATGCGTGGAGGAAGGGCGTAACTAAAAACAAATTATTTTGAGAAAATCGATTAAAACTTCACCAAAACCGCCAGAGGCATGATTGAGTGAAACACCCTGGCTTATTTCAAAGAGGGTGTCATCTTTGAAAGATCTGTACAATCATCCATTACAACTCCAAATGCTGTAAATACCCTAAAGTAACGATGATTTCTCCAATATGGTGCTATATACTTATATGTACTTGAGATGTACCATTATACACCTGTACTTCGTTTCGGAGCAGTTTTAGCTACGTACAAGAACTCCGTGGACCGCTCGCGTATCGGTGCTAAATCCCGCATTTTGGAAAATGCTACAATAATCAACTACAATCATCCACGCGGGATCTACGGTGGCTCAACACATTGTTCATGTGTGTGTCAAGAGGGGAGAATACGTTTCAGAGCGATACAATCAATTACCTTGCCGAACGCAGATCTGGAAGTAATTTGAAGCTACTCGATTTGACGGTATGTTCTTTTTCCATATTCTCAAAAAGTGATTTGAGAAGTTACAAGGGCGTAATAGCGTATACGCTCTATTGATATTGTCTCTCGCGAGTTACGGCCTTTTGAATTCTTTTCCCTGCAGTTACGCCCTCTTCCCATGTTCCTAACGACTGATCGAAGTAGTAACGTCTTTTTGAATTTCTATCCAATGCAGTTACACTGAGAGAAGAATATAGTAGTGTGTACTTTGATATCGTACCTGGTACTATATGTAAAGTAACTTCCGTGCCTACTCTTCACAGTGTAACCCGTACTGTCCATAAAGTACCCAGTACTTTATGGAGAGTAGGCACCTTTGTCGTATCTAAATATGGGCTTAGAGACATGTATGTCGGCTAAATGTAAATATACTAACAATTATCGAATGTTTTGATAGTTTTGAATGCCTGGATCATTCATTTGACTCATTACGATCTTTTATTTTGATGAAGACGCGAATCTGATGCATCGCATATTTCACGTCCAAATATGGACTTTCAAAATTTCCCAGACCGCTTCATTGGTGGGGTCGTTGGGTGCCAGCTCTTCCGATCAGTGAAGTTGAGCATCGTTCAGCGCGGTTAGTACTTGGATCGGTGACCGCTCATTCAGGTCTACCGTGTCGACTTTGTTGACTTTCCGGATCGGTTGGTCGATGCTCACGACTCAGCAGTGCGAGCGGGAGGTGCGAAGTGCTTACAGATTCAGTATTTATCGATCGCTGATGCGTAAGATCTATGCCCAATCGGTAACACTCACCGGGTTCTTCGAGGCGGGTTTTTGTTCACACCATAAAGTTTTCTCTTGCCTCACGGGTAAAACCTGGCGAATGCGAGGAGCTTACATAATCACACAGTACACTGATACACTGTTATTTCCAGTTATACAAATGAGACTTCTCACTCTGCGAGTAGGTAAGTCCGTCACTGCGAGCAGTTTCACCCGTTGATTCCTTGAATAAAAGGTCACTGAAGGCCTTGAATAAAGGGTTCAGGTGCCTCTCAGAGTGTCTGAACAAGTCATCTGATGCACGCGGGTGGGATCTGGAAGTACTTGTCGGGGGGGGGGGGGGGGGGGGATGGATAAACAAGGAGGGCACAGTGACCATCTCTGATGGGCTCTGCCGGGAAGTTCTCCGTATCAACCACGAGTATCAAGAACAGAACACAGCTTGCGCTAGTCGTAACACAGTACACAGATTATCAAACAGTATCGTCACACAGTAAAGCTGTATAGGCCTTCAAGGCCTCAATGCTTCGAATAAAAATTAAAAAAAATTCCATTTTTGGTGCTATTCTTGATCCAGTACCCAGAGTAGCACTCGTAATCTGGAATTCAATGTCGTACTCGTGATCCAGAACTCACTGTGGTACTCCTGATAAAGAACTCAACGTGGTACTTGTGATCGAGAACTCAGTGTGGTATTTGTGATCTAGAATTCAATGTGGCACTCGTGATCGAAAACTCAATGTGGTCTTCGTATTCGAAAGCTCAATGTGGTACTCTTGATCGAGAAGTCGTTCACGTGTGTGAGAGATCGTGATCGAGTTCACAACAAGAGTACCACTCCGAGTTCTCGAGCAGTACCACATTATTTTCTAGTTCACGAGTATCACGACTACCACATTGAGTTCCATATCACGAATACTACTCTGGGTACTGGATCAGAAATATCACCAAAGATAAGGAATTGTGAAAGTCCATGTTCGGACGTAAAATTCCCTCCTCTTCCAGAATCCGAGGTCAAAAATCCAATATCTGTCTTTCAAAACTTTTCGTTTCAATTTTTCAAAAAATTTGGAGTTGTCTAGTGGAAACTGATGTAATTTTCGGATTCAGCGCACGAGTTTACGTAGAAATACATCCATCCATCCATCCATCCATCCATCCATCCATCCATCCATCCATCCATCCATCCATCCATCCATCCATCCATCCATCCATCCATCCATCCATCCATCCATCCATCCATCCATCCATCCATCCATCCATCCATCCATCCATCCATCCATCCATCCATCCATCCATCCATCCATCCATCCATCCATCCATCCATCCATCCATCCATCCATCCATCCATCCATCCATCCATCCATCCATCCATCCATCCATCCATCCATCCATCCATCCATCCATCCATCCATCGCTTCCATCCGTCGCATCTACGCATCCGTCCATTCATCCAATCATTCACCTCCAATACTCGTATTTGACCCCTGCAAGACAGGCAACCCGTTTCGTCATATATACAAAAGTGTTAGTCTTCGTCGTTGATAAAAAAATGTGTTTCTTTTCGTCGTTGTTGAGGAAAAGTGTTAGTCTTCGTTCGTTCATAAGCGGCTCGGTGTTACTCTTCGTAGGAGCCGTCGATATAGAGACTAGCGATCAAGCTATTTGGGATGCAGTACTATCATGAATTATTTTACCAGTTCTCACAATTTTTCCGCCTCAATTATATAGAGGTACTATTATTCAATGCTTTCGTTGTTTTCCACGTAAGACCAAAGGGAGAACTGGTGCAATAATTCATGATTGAGCTGCTTCCCAAACAGCTCGATCGATTGTTCCTACATGTATGGCAACGGCCCGCACGCGCTAAAGTCGGGACCACATCATACTATCATGTAGTTTTTCAAGCTATTTCCGAAGTCACTAAGATAATCAAAAATTGATTTAGTTGATTCCATGGACTGATTACTGACATCAAGACAATCATGTAGAAACTTGAACGAAATAAATCGGACGAATTTTAGTATCACAAGTCATATGCAGCATCATCATTTTGATAGATAAATTGATACTTGAAGTCAAATTAAGGTGATTTTTCTTGATCTTGGCGGACAAATGTCTAGAGTGAAACACTTTTATACGATGTTAAAAACTATATTTGCGATGCTTCGTCGACCTCATCAGGCTGAAAATTCTGAACAGAATCACAGTATAATTCATAACGACACACTAAATTTATGAGAAAGGACTTTCATCTTCACATCCAATAAACAAGTTTAACATCGCTCGAATTATTAGATAAATATCTGATGTGGGATTGTTGATCACATCGTGTCAGCTGTTATGGAGCAGACGACTAAACAATAACATACATGAGAGAGAGTTTTTCAAACTTGAAACAGATCTCTGAGGCTTTGCTCACGTTGAAATACATCAATTAGGATAGTATTTACGAGTTCGTACACGACTTCTGACTCATGGCATCGCCGTGAAACGTGGAATGTCCAAAAAAGAAATTCGAGTTTTCAATTGCTTCGATCGCATCATGACGATCACTCTTTCTTGCTCATCTGAGAGTGTGCTATATTCACTGTTGGCTCTCTTCATTCTTTTTTACTATTCTTTCGTGAACTTATTCAACCCGTTCACTATTTTATCCCTCATAGGGGACATTATTGATTCATAATAATATGTGATAGTTTTCTTGTATTGCATCGAAAAAATCTGAAAATCATCTGTCACTACAAGGAATGTAATGATACATTGATGGGTTCGCGAAATGAAATCACGAGAGAAAGAGAATAATAAGAAACGAAAAATTTTCAAAATTCCAATCTTGCCATTCTTTACCATTTTTCCACCCCAGAAAATCATTTTGATGAGAAAAATTGCGTTTCTGATACCAGGGTCCATCTCATAGTGAACGGGTTGAATCCTTTCAGATCGGAGTTATTTGGTTCTGCCACAATACCACTTGTAACAATGAACTTGCGTAACAGACGAGATCAGAATGATAGGTAAATGGTAAGAGTACAAGTTAATCTATGTAGTGCAATCCACCTGTAGTAACTTCGATGCGGTAGAACTCGGAGGATTTTATGTAAACAACGTTAATGTAAACATCACAAACTTAATCACAGTGCCGGTGAATGGAATTTGCGATGAAAACATTGGCGTTTTACTGATGGTATGTACCCTACGCCAGGCTCAAATAGTGCAAAAATGAACGTATGAACTCGCCATACCAAAAATGGGAAGAAAGTGATCAACATGAGCGTGGACAAACATATCCAGCTCTCAAAAATTAGTTCTGTTCTTGTGCCATTCAAAATATTACCTTTATCTAGAAGTTCACGCGGGAACTGCCAGTTTCCGTGTCTTGTCGTATAACACGGCACGTGCGTCTCGTGCCAAAAACTTTGTACTCCATGAAAATCTTGTTGGCCAACGAAATTTTCGCAAAGAACAAAAATTTTCGGCACTCGACACATAATATACTATTGTAACAATTTTGTAAGCACCTCGAAGAAAAATAGTATATTACGCACCGATGTCGAAAAGTTGGATTTACGCAAGAGTGAAAATCTTTACGCACGGGGGTGAGTCTTCACGCACAAACTGCTAATGCGAAAAGTATCTCAACAGTGCGTGAAGATTCACATCTCGTGTGTACAGGTTTTCCGAGTGCGGAAACCTTCCGACACAGTTGCGTACGATATTTTTCGAAATTTTGTGCGGAAAGTTAGTATAGTGTCGGTCACCCCATACGCTAGTAACTCAATCGTGATCAAGGCAGGTGGGGGAAGAGGACGCAGAGCGGGGTCCGGGGGTGGGAGCCCCTGGTGGGGGTGCAGGAGGCGAAGCCCCCCGACTGAGAAAAAATTCTGAAAATGTATCAGAAAAAGATCTTTTGTCCGATATATCATATGTTACCGCATAGATTGAAAATATCGATCTCAATTCTCAAAAGTTCTAGTAGTGGACAAGATCCGAGATATGTAAGTTCATAAGATATTATGAATTTGAATTTTGAGGGAGATTATTACAGGGTTATATGAATGTTGCCAAGGGCGGGAAAAATAAATAAACGGATTGATGGAATAACCTGCTATTTCCCTGATTCAATAAGGGGAACTTGGAAAATTATAATGATGATAATAATGTTCTGAATACACGGGATAGAAAGCGCCTCCGACAGAGGAAAACATCTTCCTTATGAAAAATACGTGAATCCATGTGCGACACTCCTTTTTTATTGAGGCAAAGTGTCCGAAGAGTAAATTCACGTTACCTTTGAATCTGCAGTCTCAGGTAGATTCCGAACCACGGTAAAAGTACTTGAAGAACATTTCAGTGATTATATTGTATTAAATTTAATTAAGTTCATATTTTATTGAAGTAAACGATTTCTATGTTCAATCCGATGACCAACACAGAATATTTCAGTCGCATGGACTTACTGAGGGAGAAGAATTGAAGATTACAATTTAGAGAGCTCATAAACATTCGTTCTATCGAGTGAAAGAAGTTATTACACCTGCTTCGGGCAGCTTCAAATGAACGATTGGAGCACTTCGATTCTACATATTTGAGACAGAGATCATTTTGCCAGTCAACGCAGAAACTTCGAGAGATGTCGTAGAATATCAGGCTAGAAAAAAAAAACTACGGCAGTGCGTAAAGATACGTACCGGTGTGTAAAGACATGCCTCACGCTCTGTTGGTGACTTTACGCACAGATCTTTACGCATTCCGTGCGCAAAAATTTCTTCACGCACGGAAAAAGGTTCCTTACGCACTAACTTTACGCACATGATTTCGAAATAGTATATTATGACACTACCCATCTGCACGCAGTCTCATACGATATTTTATAGCACGAGATCGAAACATCATGTTCGAAGTTGCGATTTTTACGTGAGAGTGCTATGAAACTTTTTTTTGCGTCCGAGTGTTGGGTTTCTGGCCTGAGCCGTACGCGAATGTCGTTATCAATACAAGGATGCGGTAAATAAGTGTTACACCCGTGTATCGAATACTATTTTTTGACACACTGCGAAAGAAAGTGGAAAATCTTCAAGATTGTTCTATATAGACCCTCTCAAGATCTTTCGAGGGGTGCGAACTGCGTTGCATTACCTTGAGCCAAACTCGAGATAGTTCCAATCTAGTTAAAAAAGGTCATGATTCCTATGATCTGGTGTGTAGAGTCTGTTTGTTCAATGAATATATATGTAGATATTTTTCATGGGTCTCCCACCAAAATCGCGTGGTTGCACACGGCACGATTGCTGCATACCCGCGGCTAGCTCACGATGATCGCGAACTTGTCGTCTCGAGGCCTTCGGGCTCATTACTCAAACCCGCTCACCTGCTCCAGGTAGACTTTCTGGAGCCAAACGACGAAAAGCCCGCTCGAGGTAAGATTAAAATATTCAGCTTGTATTCAGTAATTCAGGAATCCGCGACTATAACGTAATTATCAATTTATGTGTACAGTTTTTCATCTGAAATATTGAATGATCCTGAATCACTGCTGCAAGACTGTGACGGCCGATCCTGGTTTTACGACATTCGTGAAGTTCTGACAAAAATCTACCAGTTGACCACCGAAGCCGAGTGCTGTCGGATACCATTATTCGGACTGTCGAGGCTGTAAGCCGTCAAAGTCTAATCAACCATCACTTGGCAGCAGCTTTGTGAAGAAAATCTCTTGGTGAGCGGAAAAACCGATTGTTCGTGTAAACGTTTGTTAAATTGTGTATGATCGATATCATGATGAATGTGAGTGGAATGCGTTGACGAAAAGATTGTGACGTGTGTCTTATGGATATCTTGTGTGTTATATATGGGAATTTGGTAACAATTATACAGTGAATTTTTATTCCAGCTTTTATCATTTTACCGACCTACCATTCTCGTAAATTACCCGTAACTTGGTATTTTCCAGGTGAAATTGAAAAGTAGAATGGAAATAACTCCGCAGGCGTCTCCGAAATTTTTTTGGTCCCTCGCAGTGGGTGGGAAATTTATCTATATACACTCACTGAATCTATTGCAGGATACTTGAAATAAACTTCCCATGAATTCATTGGTCTTTCCTGCAGGTTTTTTTTCAATTATTCAATTGCGACGTTTCGGCCGTTAGAATATGACCATCTCCAGGCTAAAATAACGATAAAATTTTGAATACAATCTACAAACAACAAGACATCTTGAGCCAATTTGAATCACACTTAGAATAAAATTTTTACCATATGAATTCATCACTATGGTCACATCATTAATTCATTTAATGATGGAGAGATTAGAAAACTGATGATGTGAACTCAGTGATGAATTTATGAGGTAAGAATTTTATTCTAAGTGTGATTCAAATTGGCTCGAGATATTTTGTTGTTTGTCAATTTTATTCAGAATTTTTCATCATTCTAACCTAAAAATGCCTCATTCAAATGCGGTTTTAGGATTCTCATGATGAACAATCATTATTGCCCTGTGCTCGCAGGCCCATTTCGGGCGCGGAGGTCTTATTTCCCTCGCTTTGCTCGGGAAATAAACTGTCCTAGCGTCCGAACTGGGCGAACGCGCCCAGGGCAATAATGTACTATTATTGTTATATTTTAGCCCGAAGAGGGTCGTATTCTAATGACCGAAACGTCGCAAATAAATAGTTGCAAAAGACCAGCAGGAGAGACTAATGAATTCATGAAAAGCTTAATTTATATCATAGATCACAAAATCGAATCAAAATTACAAGAAACCGATCCGAGACATCGCTATCTTTCATGCGTCGTTTCCAAATGGAATTCATAACAATTACCTGTGAATCCAAACCCTATGAAGTACCCTACTTTCGAGAACTGATCCAGATTTCTCCTTTCGGTATCTGTTACCAATGCATGTTGAGCTCGTGAAGTTTCACTGCGCAGCCGTTCGAACTATTGGCGAATAACTATTCATTTAATTGGTTCTTTCAAATGAATTTCGTGTTTAAGTATAGGTGTATCAAGTTCGTTGTAATAATGTTTCTTATAGGAGTTCATGAACGTACGTTGGCAACTTGGAAAAACATCATCCAATAACAAATGGAGAAGATAATCACAAGAGATGATGCCATCAAGTTTTCAATCATAACATCAAGATCGCTACCCCAGTGTTGAACAAGGAAAATCATCTGTGATGCAAAAAATTCATCTCCAATTATGAAGTTAATTTAGGTATTATGGGATCGATAGGACACGTCTAGGGTTGATGCTAGTTTCATTCTTGTTTGGCACTTTTACCGGAAGTCACTATATCGATAGGACGATTGCCAAGGCACGAAGCAGTTAGCAGACGGATAAGAACACACGTGGCTCTCGGTCTCTTTCGAAAAATAGGGTTAGGCGCATTGATGACACAGCCCGCGTGGGTCGACAATCACATTATCAGCACCGGTTTGTGTATATTATATCATATTATAGTTGTATATTATAGGTACTCCCGCGGGATCGACGAATGGTTTTTCCTCTTCGATACTCGAGGAATCAATTTAATCTAATGTATTTCCAAATCAGATGTGCTTATTCAACCCAACCATGCAAAAATATAATTAAGAGAATTCTCAAAATTATATTAATAGTATTTGCACGTAAAAATACGAAACCATTGCCGAGAAAATGATAATGAAATTTAAATATATGAACAAGTCATATAATGCAGGAGACCCAGATTGAATACTGAATGAGTGAATTTTCAGCTGAATGAACCGATAAATTTAGTCATCAAGTATGCGAGAATGAAATTCAGCCTTAACTTCATATTCTGAGATCATACGAAATTGAGAACGAAATGTTCTATACCCAAGTTGAAGGCTACATTTCACATTTGAATTCTCAATGAATAAATTTATCGGTTCATTCAGCTGAAAATCCACTCATTCAGTCTTCGATCTCGAGCTCCTGTGATAGATGCTTGTTAATATATTCAAATCGCATTATCATTTACTCGGCAATGATTCGTATAATCACAAAATACCCGAAAATAATATATAATATAAGTACCCGAAAATACGATTATTATGATTTTGAGTATTCTCTTTATCCACATTTTTGCATGATTGGGTTGAATAAGCACATCTGATTTGAAGATACATCAAAATGAAACCGATTCCCCGAGTATCAAAGATGAAAAACCATTTGTCGATCCCGAAGGACCTACAATTTAACCAACCGATGCTGATAATATGATTGTCGCCCCACCCGGGCTGTCATCAAAATACTGCCCCTAACCCCATTCTCCAAATGGAACCGAGAGCCACGTGTATTCTTATCCGTCTGCTTGGTGCTTTTGGCACCCGCCCAATCGATATAGTAACTTCCGGTAAAAGTGCCAATTATAAAACTAGCATCAACCCTGCACGTCTCTCACAACTCACCATTACAACGATGGATGTTAATAGAATCATTTGATTCATGGTTACTAATACAATTTTGGTAAGTAATGATTGATATGGCCATAGTCCGGCCAATTTCAAGGGAATTTTTATATGGTTGACATGCAGATTTTGATTGAGATCTACATGATACCTCTGGATAAACTTGTCTGTCAGACGATTCATTCTTGAAGTTCTGAATTCTGTCTCTAGGTTCTTGGGGAAGTGCAATAGTTTTTCATCCCTTCATTCACTGTATGTATTCTGAGATGAATTTTTCGACAAAATCCTAAAATCAATCATCAAAAGCACTGCGACGCCAATCGCCTCTAATGACAGTGACAGGTTTGTGACTAAATTTTCTTTACTCTCGCGGGTCTTTGCTAGACAGCAAATGAATTATAAACTATCGGATCTAATCATCACTTATTCATGGACTATACAATTACACGGTTTCCTGAATGTTACGTCAGATCCAGTATTATCCAAGACCATCAACTGACGCAGCTTTCTAGGCTTACAACAAAAAAGAATTTTTGCAACTGTGTGCGCTTCGCGAGCGTGCGTAAATGTGTTCTTCTGGGTGTGCGAGAAGTTTCAAAGTATGCGTGAATATTAACTTCTCGCACTCGTTTGGCAAATTGTGCGGAAATTGATCTTCTCGCCTTTGTTGCGTAATATAATATTCTAATCCCGTATTCCAAGTTTTCTCTCAGAATTCAAAAACTCTCTTCTGAACTGAAGTATTGTCTGCCTAATGAATTCTCTCGTCCAACTGAAATCCGATCTCCACAATTTTCCAGATCCACACTGAATAGATTGAGTAAGTTCATGAAGTATAGTTGCAGAGCTGGAGCAGGCCATTTGGGTAGTGGTGGAGTTAACTGATGAAATACTCCTTCATACTTGAATTTGAACATCATTTTCCGTTCCTAAACCAAATGAATCACAGTTAGATTTCGTTTGATCTTAGAAATACAAGACGGATCAAAATGGATGACAAAATTGTCAATAACGAAGAAATGTGAATACACGGATGATGTTCAGGTTTTGATTTGCATAGGCCATATCTCAATCCAATCAACCTTCAACATGATTGAAACAGGAGAGTCGAGGAACCAATTTCAATCTTCATTTTGTTATCGTAAAGGAACGAGTAACAAATTCAAATGACTTGCCCTTTGCATGATTAGGATGAATCAAATTTGTCGGTTAGGGAGATATGCAAGTTAATTTACCAAAAGAATGATTATTTCTTTAAAAAAAAACTCGGAGAGTAAAGCCCCCATCGTTGTTCATTTTGTGGAAAGGTGAAATCGTAAATCAGGAATGCGTGACATATTGTTATCGCAGACTAGTCTAACTGACAATGAGAGGTCCAGCCTCGCTAATAACAAGTATTCGACAACTCGTCTCACACTTTGAACCATCAAACTTTTTATGTAAGGTGTATTTTCAAGGTCCATGGTCACGGTGCACGGTGACCGCGTCGCTTTAAACCCTTGGAGATACTTTTATTTCTCACCCAAACAAGATGATCCCTAGAGTTTCGTCAAGATCCGTGTCCCGCGAGGTTGGACCTTCCGTTGTGAGTATGGCCTCTTGTTCGAGTTCGCACAGTCTCACGAGGATTGAAAATGGAAAATCGAAGAATTGGTTTATCTAATTCGATACATGGTAACTATTCATTGTGACCTTGGGACACTATAATACAGAACGAAATGGATGATTCAGTGAGTAGTTTGGATGCTCGAAATAATCGGACAATAATTACTGAATATGAATTTTGACAAAACAGTTATGAAACTAAATGTTCCTGGGATGAATATTTTTTCCAAAAAATCCTAATTCGGGGACGAATCCATACCAAACAAAATTTCCCTTTGCAAATTGTGAAAAACAAATGTGAGAAAACAAATGTACGAAAATATCCTACCATTAGTCAAAGACCCTTTGAAAGAGTTTGACAAACCAGGCGTCGATGACGGATTCAATTGTGAAAAATGTCAGCTAGTTACGTGGTCGGAACAAAAAGAGTCATAGACAGGTGTCAAGATGGGTGAGCCTATGAGATGGAAATTCTCAAACTCTGTAGTTCCCCATGTTCAAAAAATCTAGATCATAAATTCGATGGGGTCGATGGATCTACCCTTGACCAAATGCAGGACTTCTACAGAAGAACACTCGCTGAGATGATCATCAACCACTCTCATTATGATAAAGCTAATCTGAAGACGACGTACCGTCAAATTGGGTAACTTTGGTACAGTGGGTGCAACTTTGGTACACCCCTAAAAATGGCTTTGAGAGCTGAGTTCGGCAAGGTAAACGATTCTATCGCTCTGAAACCTATCCTCCCTTCTTGGCACACGCATAAATAATGTGTTGAGCCACCGTAGATCCCGTGTGAATGATTGTACTCGTTTATTGAAGCTTTTTCCAAAGAGACTGATTTAGCACCGATACGCGAGGGGTCCAGTTATTGTACCTGGCAAGAAGTGTTCCGGAACGAACTACGGGTGTATAGTGCTACATTTCCATCACATATATCACCATATTGAAGAAACCATCGTTTCATTGGGTTATTTGGAGCATTCGAAATTTTAATGAATGAAAAACCGGGAAAAAAACATGAAATAGTGTACCAAAGTCACCCCACTCTAGGTAAGAAGCACGAGGATAGGGTAACTCCAGTACAACTTCCTATGACAGCTTCTAGAAATTTTGCCTTGAGTCGAGTGATGGTCTACGAGGTTTTAGAATGTTTCAAACAGCTTAAAATAAGACTCCTGAACGATTAAAATTAGTTTATTCACATGGTGGTGGGTAGAATTGAGATATTTTGTAAGTGTACCAAAGTTGCCCCATTGGGGTCTAACTTTGGTACACATCTTCAACTGCTAATAGCTCCGGCTTAAATTCATCAAATTGAACTTTGTAGCCCGTCAATCGATCAAAAGCTGAAAATGTAAGCTTCTCGTTAAGCTTGAGATTGACCACTGATAGAAGTGGGTTTTGTCAATGTATGTTGAGATGCCGAGCCAAAGAAAATAAAAAGTAACGAAATCGTACCAAATTTACCCAATTTGACGGTATATTATAATCGTGAATATAGATTTTTGTCAAAGATAGTGTCTCATGCTGTATTCATAAACAACTGATATCATTGACTCTAAGACCATCTACCCCTTCATTGTTCCCCTTTCCTTCCTTACAAGACCTGAAAATCCAGAAGTTCATTGGAACTCTTACATGCGTAAGTATCGATGAGGGTGGGTATGTGCACTCTGATTCTTTCGGAGGGAAGAAAGCCTTCAACTACTGGTGATTTCCTCCCCAAGCTTACGGAAATCTCTGAATCCCTCTCACTGGAGGCGAATTTATCTCTCGTTGGAGGGAAATTTCGTCTTGCCACCAAGGTACAGAACTAACCTCAAAATGCACGTAAATCAAGGCTAGTCTGACACAACTACTGACACAACTCACAGGAGTTTCATTTTCTCTGCAAGAAACTCAAACACAACCATCCTTAATGAAATTCATAATTCAATTAATATCAGGGTAACTTCATCGATGCGATGAGCTACATATACACGCAGCAAGCATGTTAACCCTTAGAGTACCGGCATGACGTCTCATGGCGTCATGAATTCTTGGTTCGGCCATTCAACTGGTATTGAAAAATCTCCAGTGTAATATGAGTAGTACTTTTATTTGTCTTGGGAAGACGAACATTTTACGTTCTCGAAATTGGAAATCGACTCATTTGGATTGGAACTATGACGATTTAAAATTTGATACTTTTCACCGAATTTACTTTGGTATGACGATCACGGCAGTTTTGACATCGCATACTCATGTATTGGGCAATTCTCGATTACATTTTGCTTGCCTCCAAAATACCTTCAATTTCCGTTAATGAACGACCAAATCGACCGGAAGGTAGCTGAGATAAAGCTTATTTAAGTACGTATTGCTTTACAGCATGGGCCGCTATACCACAGAGGGCCGGCATGACGCCTCAAGGTGTCGTGGCTCGATCGGCCAACATCCACCTTTGGTTTGGACATATATAGGGGTCATTTCAGCGCTTTCGAAGTTTCTGAAATGCCGGTACTCTAAGGGTTAAATGAACTTTATCTCGGCTCCCTTTCAGTCGATTTGGACATTCAAAAGCGGAAATTGAAGGTATTTTGGAGGCAAACAAGATGTAATCGAGAACTGCCCAATACATATGCGATATCAAAATTGCCGTGATCGTCATACCAAAGTGAATTCGGGGGAAAATATCAAATTTCAGATGGTCATAGTTTCAATCCAAATGAGTCGATTCCCAATTCCAAGAACGGAAAATCTTCGTCTTTCTAAGACAAATAAAAGTATTTATATTACACAGGGGATTTCTCAATACCAGTTGAATAGCCGGACCGAGGAGTCATGATGCCGTGAGGCGTCATGCCGATACTCTAAGGGTTAAGTGTATGTATTGCATTACAGCATGGGCCGCTATCGCAGCCGCAGGGCGTCATGGTCTGATCGGCCAACATCCACCCCCGGTTTGGACATATCGTCGCCCCCGAAGAAGAAAAACACTTGCATACTATCAAGCGACGAAAACTAACACTTGCGTGTTAGTCACCGACGAAAAGTAACACGATATGTATCAAGCGTCGAAGAGTAGCACTTCTCCCGTACCCGCCTCGAAAAATAACACTTGGTCGTGATCACCGCCGAAAAGTAACGTCTGCCGGATGCCCGGACGAAGAAAAACACCTCCCGTAAGCCCGGACGAAAAAGAACACCTGCCGTATGCCCCGACGGAAAAAAACACCTGCTGCATGCCCCGACGAAAAAAAACACCTGCTGTATGCCCCGACGAAAAAAAACACCTGCTGTATGCCCCGACGAAAAAAAACACCTACTGTATGCCCGGATGAAGAAAAACACCTCCCGTAAGCGCGGACGAAAAAAAACATCTGGTGGTAATAACCGGAGTTATCTCTGACAAAAATGTTAATTGCAATGTTTTCTGTCAGAGAATATACTTCTTCTCATCCATCAATGCTATAGACGAAAGTATCGTTCGATTCTTGGGAGAGGCTGGAGATCTCCGTTTATTTCATCTATGCTAGGAAAAGCATCCAGTAAGGATGATTTTCATTATGAGATGGATATTCAATCAGACAATGACAAACTGAGAATTAGTGTCGCGGACTATAAGCTCGGAATGAGGCACCAGATCTCGATCCAAAGTGGTGAAAACACAACATCTGCAGTACTTGTCACAGAATCGTCAGTCGACTGCATATCCGGCGCTGTAAACATTAGCAATTAACATTTTTTTCAGAGATAACCCCGGTTATTCCCACCAGGTGTTTTTTTTCGTCCGCGCTTACGGGAGGTGTTTTTCTTCATCCGGGCATACAGTAGGTGTTTTTTTTCGTCGGGGCATACGCAGGTGTTTTTCTTCGTCGGGGCATACAGCAGGTGTTTTTCTTCGTCGGGGCATACAGCAGGTGTTTTTTTTCGTCGGGGCATACGGCAGGTGTTTTTCTTCGTCGGGGCATACGGCAGGTGTTTTTCTTCGTCGGGGCATACGGCAGGTGTTTTTCTTCGTCGGGGCATACGGCAGGTGTTTTTTTTCGTCGGGGCATACAGCAGGTGTTTATTTTCGTCCGGGCTCCCGGCAAATGTTACTTTTCGTCGCTACTACGGGCAACGTGTTCTTCTTCGCCGGTAGTTACGAGCGGGTGTTACTATTCGTCGGAAGCTACAGCCGAGCGTTATTTTTCGTCGCTGGTTAAAAATACGTGTTAATCTTCGTCCTGGGATACGGATGGTGTTTCTTTTCATGAATGCATCCAGAAGGTGTTACTCTTCACCGGTAACCCAGAAAGTGTTTTTCTTCTTCGGGGGCGACGATATATAGGGGTCACGTGGGCACTTTAATTTGAGGTTTCAGCGTTTTGTAAGTTTTTGAAATGCCGGTACTCTAAGGGTCAAAACGTGTTTTGTAGCTTATTGCTCCTTATAATTGATTGCCTGCACCTTGGTTGGCAATGAATTACAGGGATCCCTCGTTATCCGCGGGGGTTCGGTTCCAGAGAAGTATCGCGAATAACAAATCCGCGGATAAAAAGACCTTGGTCTTATGGGAAATAGGAGGTTACGTTCCAATGAGTTGGCACATCACGAGAGACGTGATAATCTATCAATGTCTGGATTGAGTAGAATACTTTTTATGAAAGAACTACGCAATATTGATGCATAAGAAAATCGAGCACTGTGTCCGAGCAAGCACGCGAGCGAGGCAGTTCTGCTAGTCTATCAGAAGTTGCTTCAAAACTAAGATGAATCGTCATTTTCGACAGTTTTGCTGGTCTCTCGTAGTCTTTTGCATTCCTTTAAATTGTTGCCCTGAACTGTGAAACCATACGTGAAAATCACTACTTCCTACTCTATTATCATTTTTACGATTCTCAATCGTTTGAATTGGATTCTCCAGAGGAATTTCTCACGGAATTTGATATAAATCCAGAATACAACGTTTGCGGTATCATGAAGCTCAAGAGTATGAATTTTGATTGGAAATCTGAGAATTTGCATGGAAAAAATGCTGAAAAATTTCCGCCACTCTTAATGGAGATTTCATGCAAAATACAAAACGTTTGACAGACAATTTTATTGGAATTATTTGAAGAACTGCCCGAATGGAACCGATTTAAAACTATAAATATGATCATAGAGTAGGGAGAAGGGATAATCAAATAATAGTGGTTAGAATGAAATAGTATATTATGATACAAGGGCGCAAACGATGGTTTCTGCACTCTAAGTGACTTTTTTAGGCCCGAGCCACAGGCGAAGGTCTGAATAGTCACGAAAAAACGAGGACCATTGCGCCCGAGTCTCACACTATGTTTTTTGATCTTCTGTGAGCATATGAAAAGCGAAAAACAGTGTGGAAATGACTCATTAGCGCACAGACGATCAAAAAAATAATAATATCAATAATAATTCGACCGAAATGGGATCCGAAGTCTCGACCTTTCCATCGTGCAAAGGATTCTCCACTGGACTTCAAGCATTTCTTAGGTTGAATTCTCAGAGGTCGCACAGTTCACCGGGTTCCCCGGGGAGCTTGTGTTTTAGGCATTTTCCTTGTAGCTCATCATGTTTACCACCAGAAAGAGGCGTATTGTGGGAGAGCTCGAAATGGCCAGCTCTATGATCCGCTGCTAGCCAAAGTGCAGACAATCAATTATAAGAAGAAATAAGCCACACAACACGTTTTAACGTGCTTGCCGCGTGGGCGCGTGCATATGATATATATCATCGTATATCGACTCCATGTTACTCTGATATTAATTGCAAATTTTCCGCGAAATGAAACAGGTAGTATAAGCTCTGAGGTCAGAGCCGACGCCGCTCGGAGAAAGTGCTTCAAATTTAGTTGCAGAATATCGATTGAAGAGTAATAGCGTCTCTCAGATGATATTCTGCTGAGCTGAATTTTTACAATGTCAAGCGATAAGAGTAGCTGCGTTGTCCCGGCTGTCTCTCTAATCGGTTCATCAAACGATTCGGTTTTCCTCAGGATCCTACCATTGGGAGAGAGTGTTTGGAGCAGATTAAAAACGAGTTCTTAGATGGGTCTGATTATGCCTTGACCCATAAAAGTGAATACATTATTTGCTACCTAAAAGGACCCCGCACAAAACCAATGGGAAGTGGCTTAAGGCCAATTTTGATGAAACTTGGCAGGGTTGTAGATCATTTTATGCTGATCAACTTTGTCAACGGACACGAAGAGCGCCTATGGCTTATTTTTGAGATATTTTAATGGAAAGTACGCAATTAGTTGAGGTTACGTGTAAGCTTTGTTGTCACTTATTATTGATTTTTTTTTTTCACAAAAGGCTATTCACATTCCTCGAACGTATTCGAGCTCTTCTATTAGCCAGTAAAGTTCATTCAGGGCAGAGAATCCGACGAATTACTTGGTTCATATTGAAATCATGAAGAACTGATTACAGTTTCTGAAATATCTTCATCTCCTCTTAGAAATGGTCCGTATCCAGTCCCACAGAATTAAGGCGATGCGGTCACCATGCAAGCTGAAAATCATTCCCAATTTTTCCGATTCTGTTGCGATTTGGGCTAAACGACGAGTGCACGAATACTTCTTATCGTGTAACTTATATTCGTCCACTCTTCGTTAAGCCCGAATTGCAATAGAATCGGAGAAAGATGGGAATGAAAACGTGCGTACATCGTAGGTTAAGACGTTCCCGCGGCCGAGTTATTCCCACTTTTCTCCGATTCTCTTGTAATTTGGGCTAAGCAAAGGATTGAGGAATACAATTTGGGCAATAACAAGTATCCGACAACTCGTCTCACACTTTGAATCATCAAACTTTTCATGTAAGGTGTATTTTCAAGGTCCATGGTCGCGATGGCGTACTGTATTAGATACACTCACCATGGATAAATAAATCCAGTATAATGACTCAGAGCATAGTTTTACAACAGTGGGATCTCAATTTTTCGATTCTTAAAGGAGAAACACCACTGATGGAGAAATCTCTCATGTTGGGCCTTATACTGGGAATATACGCCTTTTTACTGTTCGCGAATGAATTAGGTCAGATGGTCATCAATTCTAGCCAAGAGATGTTGGATTCCATGTATGAAACTTGACAACTAAGTCGATTCATTTGTTCACAATTTCATCTCATCATCAATAGCCCCAACCAACTTTCAACTATTATGCAACTATTGTCTTTGAATACTCAGTCTCATTAATCTATAGTTGCTGTTCATTATGTGGAACATTCAAGTGCAGCATTCTGCACAAGGGCTCATTGAATAGTCAAACGTGCATTTTTTGAAATTCTGAAAGATTTGTGTATCTCCCAGAAATCTCAGCGATTGGTCCATTGTGAGTCCCAAGGATAGGGGAATGCTCTTATTTATCATACAGAGATCACAGCGTTTATCTACTCTGACTGCTGGAAAAATTCTAACTCTCTCGCTGGAATCCTTCGTCAAGGTGAGTCATATTCTTTTCTCGTCTTCGTCTATGATTTTATGATATGCAGTCGATGCCGGACGAGTGAATACCTTATGCAGCTCATGAAGGTGTCCTGTAGCTATTCTACAGCTCTAGCATCAATGAATTGAATGACTGACTCAATACCAGTACTACTACTCTGAAGGGAGTTACAACAATTGAAAAAATATATCCATAATTTGGGAGTATCTACATATCTATGGAGGTTCCGAATCGTCTCAGGGGCCACTAAATTTTGAGAGGAGCCCGACCCGTGACTAATTTTTCGAAGTGAGATTTCTCACGAAGTATATTGAATGCCATCATCTGACAAGAATAGGCGCATTCAGTAGTAATGTATCTATGTTTGCAGCATATTCGTCGTATTTTTGGAGATAGAGATCACGAGAAACCAGAACTACACTCATGTTAACACAACTTCTTCCGCCTATCCCAAAGAATGGCAAGGATTTCATTGCAGAAAATTCACTCTAAGAGCAATCTCAGAATAGTTTTGTAACTCAGTTTCAGATTCTTTCAACTCCTCACTCACATTCTTTGATATTTTTTTTCTTCTTTCTATATAAATATTCTTCTAAGTAAATATATCTATTCATTGCAATTCCATCCGGCTAAGTATACCTGATTTCGAGAGAGTTCCCGGCACCTCGGGAGTGTTGACTGTAGAGGATGGCAATGGATTCTCAATCGAACTATGATCGATGACCTTTACGCCGAGAAATTGAAGACATTCGGGGTTCATCAAAAATTTTTAAACCAAATTTGCAAGACAATCTATGAGGGTGACATCATTTGATCACATTTTAGACAACGGATGCTTTCTATGGCTGGACTCTCGCGTGCAAAGAGATTTCCAAGCACCCAAGCAAACGCAAGAGTGACCTCGTTTAAACTCGAACGAAAAGCTCATTCCGCGAATTCCCGCGTGCATTCAGGAAGATATCTGCAGAATTCTCAACTTCTAGTGTACCATACAGTATTTTAATGATAATGGATCTACCATGCCTTGGTGAAATGTGTTTCTGGTAGTTTCTCCAATTCCCAGGATGGTACTCTTTCGAAATACAGTGGGACTAAAAATCGATTTCGGGACAAAATTCAGCGTCGCGTGGACCCTCAACCAATCGAAATGATTTCAACGGGATTTTTTCCTTTTTTTGCCACTCTACGTGATACTTCCCCGGAGAATTTAATTTGGGGAGCTGCGGAGTCACAGAATGGTATTAGTCGATCAACCAAAAATGTGGCAATGTACGAATTTTTTGTTCAGCCCAAAAGACTTGTTTTTGGTCCTCCTTGATAAGAGAAATACTCTCATCATCCCAGAACTCCGGTATTCTGGCTTCAAATCGAGATTTCAGACTCAACTATATCTACCTTGGTGATCAACCCCAATCATCAAAAATCGACTCTTTTTGATCCTGGCGGCGATATCCGGGGTTCTACGTGGGCTCGAATTATAAATTAGAGATTCACGATGTGCATGTTCATGTCACAGAAATGCGTGAGCCCGAACCAAGGGCTCCAGGACTCTGCAATATCTCCCCCACTTACCTAGTACTTCAATATCCTCCATATGGACGACCTCTTGTAGTATACGTTGATGTAGCCTCACAAAATGTTTCTCCAAGGTGCCAACAGTAACTTGAACAAATTAAACCCAACGAAGACCGTATTATAACGACGGAAACGTCTCTGACAGGAATGAAAATTGACAAGATGGACCAATAGCTTTGAATTCATTCTTATTGAGTCATAACTTATTTGGAAACGTACAAAATAGTTTAATAAGAACTGATACATAATCATTCGGGCTATCTTTTATCCTCATACTATCTAAAAATCATACTTTACAAGAAATTACTTTCTATTGAAAAAGTTCGATCATAGAAACGGTTCTCGCATCTTACTAAAAAAGTACAAACCCAATACAGTCGTTTTTTTCGGCTTTAGTTTAAAAGATTGACCCGAGAAATTCATCTCAGAAAAAATATTGACATACCCAAAAACTTGTATATGAAGGAAAAAAAACTCCCCCATAAGCCACGAAGAAAAGATCAAAAATCTAGACGAATCATGAAGAAACCATAATAAATTGTAAATTAAAACAACCGTAAGATGCATTATGCATCTACATTTATACTGTGTCATTTCCACGAAGACGCTGTAACTAACAACATTCCACAACTATAACTACGAAAGTGACACCACTGATAAAAATTTTGTAAATCACATGAACAATGGAAAGAATGTCGAAGCTGAAAAGTTCTAGTTATGTTATCCAGTGGAATAAGAGGAGAAAATGATTGTCACCAATAATTTTCTGATGGTCAAAGTCATCCGCGTGTAGACGTACTGGAGATCGACGAGGAGTTCCTATAATCTACCTCTAAATTCAGATATTTTCTATGAATTCTTTCAAATTTTCATGTACGCACACCCTATAGTACAAGCGTATTTTTGAACAATCATCCGCCGTAAGATATGGTATTTATCGAATCCTCGCTGTAATAAATGAATGTGAAAGACCGTCTGTGCTCGTCCGTGCAGGATGGCAAAAGATATGCATTCGTTTATGTACAGAGACTGATCAATTCTTAGACTTTTGCTCTTCAAGGAGTGAACAGAGGAAGCCATCAGCAAGGATTTCCTCGAATAAAGTCAACCAAGAGTGCACATCGGCAAATCCAAACGTTCACGAATAATTGGTTGGATTCTGCACATTTGGCGTTGTAGATATATCAGTTCAAGCGGCACTGTATGATACACCGCATGATACGTGTTTCGTTGAAAGCTATACATCATACTCTTTGGAGTAAAATATGTCTTCTTGTCTTCAATCTCTATCAAATGATTGATATTTGGATTGAATAGACAATTTTGTGACCTCATTCAAGAAGGCACATGTCAAGCACTCTGTTCTATGGACACCAAAGCAGTAAAATAGCTTGATGACATTTTCAGAAACTGAAAGTTAAACAAACTATTAAAATTGTGTCATCAGTGAAATGTTTGTCAACGCTACTGAAAAAAAGTATTACTGACTTGAGTGAAAGACTCAAGGTTTGAGATCTTACCAGCTGTGAGTACAGACAGGCGTCGTGATTCTTGCATCACAAGTAACAACAACTTACGGTCTCTTGGAGGAGCAGTATACCAATCAGCCAGGTATCTTGAATTGAAAGAGTTCATCAGTTTCTGTGATCAATTAAAGTACACAGTGAGCCTCAGGGCTCGATAAGTTTAACAAAAATTACGACGAAATCTGTGCACGCAGTGTCTTTGAGGAGCTCGAATGGAAACATCCTTTCTCAATCAAAATCATGTCGGTCCATCTGTTGAAATTCGAGATTTTTCACTTTTAGCGTGGGAAAGCACATGGAGGTAATTCACGAATTCAGTCTTCCAAGTCCTTGTTGATGCTTAAACTTTGACTCCAGCCTAATAAATTCCAACGTATTTTATCTCATTGTGAAGCTTAGGCTGAGGGCTCAAAAAAAATCTAAGAATCGCATACGCTCTCACTGAGCAGAACCGGACTATGTTGTTGAGATGAGATGGAACTGTCAATTTTATAAAACAGAACATTACTCTTGAAAAGACAAGCACCGATTCTCGGAGCAATAGCTCTAGCGGATATGAGAATATATTTATCCACACATTCTAGTTCAATTCGAGAATCTCTGAGTCAACTTTGGAACAGGCACGGAGAATATGGAAAATATTCAAGTATGAATTTGCTAGAATTTTTGATTCTGTCCAGGAAAGAAATTTCGCGTATTCCAAAACTGACATTTTCGTCGCATCGGAACGACATAGTTCAGATCAGCTCAGTTGACAATTTTTCGTACTCATAATATTTTGAAGCCCTCGACCTAAGCTTCAAAATGAGCCAAGATACATTGAGAATTATTGCGATGCGTCGAAATTAGAGCAGCAACAATCTCTTAGAAGCCTAAATTCGTAAGTCACCGTATGTATTTTCCCATGCTAAAAATGAAAAACCTCGCATTCCAATAGATGGAGCGATATGATTTTGATTGGAAAGGATTCGGTTTCTATTTGAACTCGTCGGAAACGTCACGTACGCAGATTTCGTCGTAATTTGCGTTCAACCTATCGAGCTTTGAGGCTCACCGTGAGTAAATGGAAAATTCTAAAACAAACTGGACATTATGTTACGGCTGTCGTCACCATCCAGGCCAGAGGAGACCGGAAGAATCTCAAAATAATCAAAGAATAGTATACATAAAAACTCCCGATCCAAAGTCCGGCTAGCTTCATTGTGACACGGGGATAGTTTTTCCTCGAGCGTAACGGAGGTATTGTTCCCCCGTGCCTCAAAACAGCCTGCCGAACGAGGGACGTATGCCATTATTCAGCATTAGAGCAAGACACCAATCTCATGTTCACAGCCAGGACTCAAAAATGACGATTCAGTCGCCCTATGCTAATCCCTGCTGAAAATAATTATGTGGGACCCCATAGGACCCCATGGGGTGCCATGGGGTACCACAGAGCTTAATGGGGTTCCACGGGTCCCCATGGGGCTTCGTGGGACCTCGATCTGGGAGAATTTTCAATCTTCAAAATTTGTGAAATTTGGCATTTGAGACGTGCAGCATATGAATTTCGGTCATTATGCCTCGAAAAAGTGTCGAATTTTGTCGAAATGTGTATGCTACACGTCTCCGATGCTAAATTTTGCAAATATCAAGATTGAACATTTTCCCAGGGCCAGATCTTACAAAGTCCCATGGGGACCTATGGGGTCCCAAGGAATTATTTCAGCAGGGAAAGAAATGTTGATTAGAGAATAAAATCGAGAATCTCACGTTGAAATCCAATATCTTTCATGGCTTACCCGAAAGAAGAACTTCGAATATCGAAAACGAAATTCCCCTGTGGAGACGATTGGTGATGGGATTTTGTATCAAAACTATCGACAAAGTATTCTTTCAACAAAAACCATTCAGCTCGTGCTCATGTGGATATTTCAAAGATATTTCAATAATTTTCCAACAAATTTGGTATGCGTAGATAGGTGGGTCTGCTGTACAATCAATAAGTACTCGATTGAAACAGGACATTCAATTATGAGAAATTCCTTTTCCGATTTTCCAAGATTTTCTGAGGCATATACGTGCTAATCTTCGGTTAACCTCTAGACTACCGGCGTTTTTCCTAAGAAAATGAGTAATCTTTATAGAAGTAATTTCATTCATGAAAGCATACGATATGTCACGAGGATTATGAAAGGTTATCCGGGGTGGCTCATGTATGAGCTACACCGGCAGTCGAAGGATAGTTGAAGAACCTTATAAATAACTCTACGCTTTGTCGTAGTTTGTGCACAGAATTTTGAGTGTATTTGGGTCACAAACAGAGTAATTTTTCCGTACCAAAACGTTATCTTATGAATAAAATTATTTTTCCAATCAATGCAGTCAATCTGTCTCTGTTCGTTTATAATTGACGAAGTCATTTTGTAATTATTTCGTTCATCTTGTCCACGACGTATGCACCAAATATCATAAGCCTCAGAATGTAGAGTCACGCGATGACTAATACTTGAGTAATTAAAATGATCGTCAATATGAATGGTTCAGCAATCAATCACAGAATGAACAATGGATTGTATTCTCGCGTGAGGATTCACCTTATTTTGAGAACAAATATAAAAGTCACTTACAAGCTGATCAATATTTGTTCAAGTCTTTTTCTTCCCAAGTATGTTTGGAACACTCCTTTGATACAAAATGGAGAGTAATGAAGAATATCATAGTGAATATAAATGCACGAAATACATGTTAAAAGAGTTTGTTCAACAAGTTTTCTCAACCTTCACGAAAACAATAGAAGTATCTTTATGAATTTTCTTATCTCTAGAATTAGCGATCAACTTTTTTTCACCCGAAATTATTGTAAGATGTATCACTTTTTTATATTCAGTATGTCTAAGTGACGATAGTCTGCAGCAGAATTTCACAATTACTACATACAACTCCTTGACAATCCATTGAATTTCAAATGGTAACATTGTTTAAAAGTAGAGTGATTTCTTTAGCTTACATGTTTTCGAAACAGATCCTTAATGAGTAAGACTCTAAAAAAAAATTATAGTGGCAGATATGAGATTACTGCTGAGGTTGCATCATACATAAGTTGCGAATATCCTTGATCTCCAATTGATCCATGATTTTATAAAGGATGACATCAAGTTCATCGAATCGAAATGAACAAAGTCTGTTCAGTATGTTTTTTGCATGGTCCATGAACTTTCTTTTTGCTTGTCCTAGCGAGAAAGAGTCTATTAGGCGTTTACCATAGACTTTAAAATTTTCGATGAAATCTGGAGACTGGACAGTGGAGATAACTTGATCATTATTAACAAGACGTGTGATATTTTTTCCGTTCAGAAGATCATAAACTGTAAAGCGATCGTATAGAGTCGAATTTTTCATAACTTTCAGCTCATCTATGCAATGCTCAATGTGGCCAACACACATTGGAATTTTATTCACTAAAAGTTTTTCTAAATTTGAACTAATCCGAAGATTTTGGCTCTTCATCAGAGCCACCTGCGCGATCAAGCAATTGATTATTTCTAAAACATGCTCGTTTTGATCACTTTCTGCTTTCTGAAAAAGTTGAAGACGATTGAGATTCTTTTCTGAATTTAAGAGTAATTCAGTAGCCTGATACACATCGGGAGAATTCACGTAGGCTCCAGCAGATAGGAGAAGCCTAACAATATTTGGATCACCAACATAATGTGAAATGGCATGCTGTGGTACTTTATTGAGCCTTTTCAATCTACCAGTAATGATAGATTTACTTAGCGCTGTTCGCCAACTCACGTCTGTAGCGTCTTTTGGGTCTACTTCCTTACAGGGCGCATTGATATTAACTCCTAATTCAATCAACGTTTTTGTTGAGTTGAATTGACGATAGCTCACGGTGATATACAAAGGTGAGAGGTAGGAATCGTTCCACTCGTTAATATCATGGATATTCATGTTGATTATTGTTTCCATCACTTTTTCATTGCCACTGAAGGCAGCTCGATGTAAAGGAAATTTGATGTGATTTGTTCTTTGATGAGAAACATGACCAACAAAGAATTTGATCGCCTCCATATTGCCTGATCTTATGGCAGACTCAAATGGTCTATGTTTCCCATATGATTTGCTATCGATGAGAGCGCCTTGATCCATCAACAACTTCAGAATCTTAACACATTCGTTGGTATTGGTGAGAGAATCAAGAGTGTGAGGATTATCATCGTCTTCTTGGTTGATGAGAGGCTTGACTACTGTATAGTGCAATAGATTCTTCCCATCTTCATCCACGACATGAACATTTGCTTTCGTTTGTAACAACAACTTGATCATTTTACAATCATTTCTTGTAACAGCAATCTAGAAAATGACGTGAGAATGAGATCCGTAGAGTGTGAGATAAGGCTTGGAGGATAGTTAGAAACTGTGAGTTTAAGTGCACTTTCATGGTCAGAGGCACTGACAAGAATGCAAAATACCAAGCTCATTGATTGGAATTCTTTAGAATGACAGGAGTTCAGTGGAAAAATCTCAACAATTTGTGGACAACAAAGTTTTTCTCTACGTTGTCGAGCTAGAAGGTAATTTTTACTTTTGTAAATTTTCTATTGTGGAATAGCATCTTCTGTATCTAATTAAACAGGTAATTCTCGAATCTGGTGAATTCATTAGAATAATACTCAATGCACTTAAGGTAATGTACATGTGAGTCAATATATTTTCCAATACATTTGAGATTCTGAAAGACTCTGGTGAGTGATGAATGACATACAATCCTCAAAATTAGTCTCTTCAGTGATAGTATGGGAGGTGAATTACCAGTGATTAATCCAGAACCTCCACAGTTTTGAAGATAATTCAAATTTTATATGGCTATAAATACTATCTTATCAAATAATAATCACATGTAGTTATTCCGAAAGAATTTCTGATAGTTCTACCAGTGTGAGAAAACTTACTTGAAGAGGTGATCCAGTACATTGTTTTGTACTATTCACATCCGCTCCGAATTCAATAATCATTTTCTTGACCAACTCATAATTACCATGAGCTGCAACAAGTGATAGTGGCGAATTGTTAGCTTTGTTTGCAAGATTTATCTTAGCTCCCAGGTTGAGGAGCAATTTTACCAAATTCCAAGTGCACTTCTCTGACTCGCATAAGTAGTGAAAAACAGTTGATCCACTTGCATTGATCAGGTTGATGTCGGCGCCAAGTTGAACCAAGTTTTCAATCATTGCAGATCTTGTACTATCTTTTAATGCATAATCAATGGCATAGTGCAGTGGACTAAATTTCCCAAAGAAATCAAAGCAATTCAACTTTGCTCCAAAATTTACAAAATGTTTGACTAACTCCAAATCATTCATAACTACAGCTTCATGAACCGAAGTAGAGCGGTACTTCAAATTTTCATTGATGGGTCGAACGCCAGCACCCATTAACAAATCTACCATTCTCCATCGTTTTTGGCCATCCTCTAGTCGAGTTGCCAACTGAAGAGGGCCATTCCCTTGATCATCTACACAGCCCAAATCTGGCTTTGCTCTGAGGATCAAGGTCACTAACTCGATATTGCCATGAGCAATGGTATCGAGATAACAAGGGTAATCACCCTCTCGAGGGAGGGGCATTCCCTGAGGATTTTTACACAAGATCTGTCTGGACTGGAATAGCCTGAAACCTGATTTGACAAATTTGCTCACACTTTCCAAATCTTCATTCAGCACAGCTTCAAAGAATGACTTTTGGAGAGCTTCGTGCTCCTGCTGGTCTTGTGAGTGTCCTCTGATCATAATTAATGCACTATGGAGGTTCTGTAAAAGAAATAAGTACTCTATGATGTTGTGCTATACAGTAGGATACTCTGGTAGTTGTAAGCTAGTGGCTGCAATGGAAAAATGGAATCTCACCTCTCAAATCGTGATAAGTATACTGAGACTTCGGTGCTTGCTTCGATGGCCCGATTCAATGGTGCCAAATTGTCCACTGATTTCGCGTGGTGAATAATCTACAAGTAAATTGAGCGAATAGTGCAGGTCAGATGACGGGATTAAATCGATAAAAATTTTTACGCGCGGAGATTGGTGACGGATTCTGATCAATTCTGTCTGATATGATTGCTGAAAGACCGCCAAAACCACTGAAAGCGAAAAAAACGATCTCCATCTCTCGTGTATCTCTTGCTACCCAGTTTACGAATTTGCAGCACGCAACCAACAAGCTCCATTCACATGATTGGGCCCGTCGAATCGGGCCACTGATTTGTACAGATAATTTGGACAAATTAATTTGGTCGAAGGTCAGTGGAGCCATAAATCGAAAATGTAAGTATGAGCGAAAGAAAAATTAATCCAGAATTTGTCTACATTCGGATACACAGAGCTAGCGCCAGCGGCCCGATCCGGCGGGCCCAGTTATGTGAATGAAGCTTGTTGGCTGCAACACGTCACTGATGTGCCAGCAGTCAGGACTAACCATTGTCAACAGCAACACCGCAAACTATCAATAGATTATGGTAGTTCGGAGCGCTCCTGCTCCGAACAGCATAATCGAACCGAACTACCATAATCGAATAAATCTATTTAAAAGGGTGGCGGACAATTGAACCTGATTTGTGAATTGTGTAAATCAGTGTAGATCTCGAGTGTTACACAATTTTGCGAGGTGATTAAGAGAACAATAAGGTATCAAGCGAGTGTCTGGGGCAGATTTAGAATTTAGAAGTTTTTTCATCTAATAATAAGACCATGGCTGACAATAATGAAGATGACGTCGTCGATCCGATCTATAATGATCAAAAAGATAGATTGGAAAAGGCGATCATAGATAATGATCTTACTACTGCACGTGAGATTATCGAAGGCGGTTACGAATATCGACCAGAACAACCTCGTAGTTCTCTTCCGGTAAATATCAACATTCCTCGCGAGGAATGGGAGCATCTGATTATACAAGCAAGCCACTATACCCTGCTTATTTAGATTCCATTGTTCTGAGCCAAATAGAAATGGTCACTTTGGCTCTCAACGCCAAGCCAAATTTGAAGTGTATGAACATTTATGGTTACGGACCCTTACAACTAGCCACTGCAATCAAAGATCATGATATGCGTTGGAGGATGGTCAAACTGTTAATCGAAGGTGGAGTGAAGGTTGTGGAAGAGGGCATCACTTACAGTAGCACATGTGTGCACCAACCTGTTGCTGTCAATGATTTTGAACTCGTCAAGTATTACCTTGATGCTGGTGCACAACTAAACTGTTTTGACATTTATGGAGGTACTCCGTTTCATTCAGCATATATTTTCATCCCTGGAGATGATGCCCTTCATGATATGATCAAGCGTTCGGTGGGAGCTGGTGCTGATATCAATATCGCAGGAAAGAAAGGTTCTACTTTCTTACATTTTGTATGTGGGAGTAGAAGCTGCACATGGGAACTGGTAAAACTGCTGCTTGAACTGAATGCTGAACTCAATGTTTTGAATCAGAATAATATCTCTCCTCTGGCAATGGCTGCAAAGAGTGGAAACCTTGAGTTGGTCAAGAATATGATAGATGCTGGAGCTGATGTGAACATATCAAAGAAATGCACCGGATCCCCGCTCCAAGTGAGTCGATTTCATATTCATCAAATTCTATTATAGTCTCTCAAACATGCCCAAGAGTTGTTATGCTACAAAGAGTTAGAGATCAAATCATGATTGAGTAAAAATTGAATTCTCCTGGTAGCAAGATTTTCTATTCTGTAGACCCGTATTTATATTAATCTTGGCTTACATCTCATTATATCTTACTCACCACTAAGGTTCTCAGTATATATACAGCTGAGAATCCTGTTTGCAACAAAAACGTTCATTCGTTTGTGTGATCTTTGAATCTCTCAATTAAGTTGACTCATTGTCATGGAATTTTTTTTTTTTTTTCTTAAAATTATCACGAAATTATCTTGTAGAATGCGACAAATTTGATTCTATTCCATTTTATTCTATCATATAAATAGACTAATCAGCCCTTAACAAGAGTAATAGAAAGTATTGATCGTGCGCTGGTGGTTCGAGGAATAATTGGATGAGTCACAAATAAAAATCATTTTGGTGTACTATCGAAACTTGAATTTTCATATGGACTTCCATTCTCCTACAAAGCCTAGCCAATCGTTATCCTTGACAATTGTAAGTTGCAGATTGAGACTCATTCCATTGATATACACTGAGTCCATCGTAATTTAATCAGTATTCATTTTCTCTTGATGTCCACTCCTCAGTATGAATATTCGGAGATTCACAGCTCATAGCTAAACTTCATAATGAGAATTTGGCACACCTTGTGGTACAACAATTTGCAGATGCATATTTCTTGCCTAGAAATGAGAACTTATAATGTAAACATGCTCAAAGAGAACACTATGATGCAAATAAATTTTCTTGATGGCATCTGAATTCCGTTGTGAGAATAAGTCTTTGAGTTTCTTGTATTTCATCATACATGAATTACAGCTTGGTGTGACAGAGAGCAATAAGAACATTGTTGAGCTGCTAATCGAGCCTGGGACAGATAGTAAAATTGAGGATGAAGATGGCAAAAATATTTTGACTTAGGCTGCAGGCATTAGTGATTCTCTACATCTCAAAGCAATCCAGCAGTTAATTTTAGGACAAAAAGATTATCTCATAAAGAAAACGATTGATTATGAAGCTATTCTGAGGATGATTCTTGGCTCTAGTATAAATATGAATAAGGCAGAAGATGGAGCAATCATGGCATTCCAATCTGTACTTAAAAGTGGTAATTTACAAGCTATGCATTTATTAATGGAACAAGGCGTTGAACTGGAAACGTGTGGTGTCCAGTTTCCTCTTCACTTAGCAGCATGTAATCATCATCAACAAATTTTAGAATACCTTCTTGATAGACGTCTTTATGATGTAGATGTATTTGATAACCATGGTGTCACACCTCTTCATCTCACCGCCCGTTATCGGTGTTGTATTTCTGCATCTCAGCTCATCAAAGCTGGCGCTAACGTGAATGCCATTTGCAATGAGATTATCATCAAGAATCAGGAAAAAAGATGAAACGCACGGTACTGGGTGAAGCAATCATAACTGGAGGTTTGGTGGTGTTCTATAATGATCAAAATTACGTGGGGGAAGAAGTTGTCGATGGATTAGGCGATTCCAAAATTGTTGAGTTACTATTTTGTGCGGGTGCTAACATGAAGTGTCCCGATGTATATCACGCATGTCAAATACTGATAGATACAGCTAAAGCTGATCTATTGTCAAGTGTGGATTCCGGTTATCTGTATTCAATGATCCAATGTCTCATCAAACAGATGATACTGCTTGAAAGTCAGAATAATTTCATTGATTCTACTTTGAAAACAAATTTTCAAGAGACAGCCAACCATTTCGACTACATCATGCAATGCTTGAATGAACTCGAAAAATTGAAATCTGTTATTATGTTTGGTACCACGTCTCTATACGATCTTCTCACGGGAAAAGATGTCACGAGTTTTATCAATAACAAACAAGTTGTTGATAATTTCAAATCCTTAGATTTAGAAGGAGATTCCAAATGTTATGGTTCCAGATTGTCAAACTGTTTTTCAATTGCTGAGAATCGAAAAAAGCTCATGGATAGTGCAAAAGTTGTTTTGAATGAGCTCCTAGGTTTTTATTTCGACAATTATGAAATAATTCTACACAATATTCTGACGCAGATTCCGAATGAAGACTTGATTAATCTGTGTCAACTGCGTGTGCTCTAAGAATATTTGATCTACTCATCAAGACTCATCATTTTTCACATTGTAACATTCTCGATCTGCTTTCAATCAATTTTGAGATGAGAGTGAAAGCATTGCATGTGAATCAAGTGAATCAAATTACTTGTAATAGTTGAATCAATTAAAAGTTTATTTATCTAATTTTCACATAGATGATATTTCTTCAATCTGTCCAGTCCCTTCTAAGCCGTCCAAGAAGCTCTCGAAGATGATTAAACTCTTGATAGAAGAGTCATAAAAACATCTAAACATGCTAGACGAGAGTCGCAACATTATTATTATTTGTTTATTGAACCTTGCGGTTATGAATTTACATAATGATACTGGTATACTAATATAAACGTATAATCTTAGCAGTACATATAAAAATAAAATAAAAGTCTTACAATGCTTTTGCACTTTGTGCTTTGTACTGACAATCTTTTAAACTGAAAGGAACTAAGGTTGTTTCTTGATTTGCTGCTTTATCTTTTGCACGTTCACTCTGTCTTCTTCTCCTTTCCTTATCTCCTCCCTCTTTCCACTAGTCCTTCGCCTCTTTTCTTGACTCTACTTTAGTACATACTTCTTGCCTCACTTATAGGTGTGCCTATGTACTGTTTTTCTTGGTCGTTCCACACCATTCTAAACAACTGGTTGTCCTTCTCTGCATAGATTACCTCTCCTACTCTTTCTACCTCAAATCCATCACTTCTCATACTTTCTATTGCTGTTATCTTGCTGCGTTCCTCCCATCTTTCTTCTGCTCCTTTAAATTCTTCCACTATGAATTCCTTTTCTCCTAGAATCTCCATTGTCTCCTTTATCTGGTGTATAACGTCTGGGTTTGCAGATTTCAGCACCCAGGCGTTGTTCCTTTGCACTGCTCCTTTCTTAGCTAAACTTTCAATCCACCATTCTTCCCTGCTGATGCTCCTGTCTATATTTTCCAAAACCCATTGCTCCACCCTCTTTCCTCTATACGCCACTCCTCTTCTTATCACTGCTGCTCTTATCGCCTGTCTTCTTTGATCCTCAGTTTCATTTTCACCTGTGCTCATTTCACTTTCACTGCTACTTGTTGCTCTTCCTAACCTCTCTCTTTCATTTTCCTCCAATCTTCTCTGTAATTCTCTATTGGTTTCCTGTGCTCGCCGTAAGTTTTCTTCTGCCCTTTGTCTCCTCCTTCTTTCCTCTTCTAGGGCTTCTCTATAGTTTTCCATCTTATAGTGGTGTTTTCACTTGCTTTGTGGCGTGGGCGCTTTTCTATTATCTCCACGTGTGGCGGTGGGCGTCTGCTGTGCCTCCGCGTGCTGGCCTTCGTTCCAATTTCCGCGTTCCGGTTGTTGTTCCTGTTCCGCTTTCCTTCTCGTTGGTCTTCTGCTATCTGTTTACATTTGCGTATCTGCCCTTTTTCTTTTCCATTCTATTTCTTTTAGCCATCCTATTTTCCTCCAGTCTCCTTTCAGAATTTCCCTCCAGCTGTTTCCTTTTCTTGTTGCCTCGCATTCCTCGAATACATGTCTCATGGTTTCTCTTTCTTTCTTGCATATCCTACATAATCTATTCTCTTCCTCTTTCCAGTATTCATTTCCTCTTGCCTCGTTGCCTAGTCTGAATCTTGCGATTGTGCCGATATTTTTCTTGATGGGGCTTTCGGATGAAAATACGTATCCTGTGGTTCTGTGATCAATTAGCCATTCTTTTAATTCCTCACAATATTTGGAGCTTCTCACCTTGCTTATAGCATTCTGTTTGTCCTGGTCCTTCTTGCTTTGCTCTAGTATTCTATGCCTCTCTCTTCTATCTTCTATCCTTGTTTCCAGTTCTGTTTCTGACCATCCTTTATCATTGAACCATTTTTTCCTTGTTTCGTTTAATCGTTTGTCAGCTTTGCCTTCTCTAAGTTCTCTCCAGAGTTCTTTCCTTATGCTTCCTTCCACTTCCTCTTCTAATTTTTCTTCATATTTCAGGCATCTCGTTCCTGTTTTTACAGCCAGCTTATTCCTGCCTACCTCATTCAGAATGAGGTAATTTGGTGTGTGCCTCTGTAGCTTCAGTACCCATTTAATATATTTTATCTGAATGTTCTCTATCTCCTTCCATTCTTTCCATCCCCAGATTTCCACTCCATATGAGAGTATACTCACTATGAGAGTGTCCAGCAGTTTCATCCTCTTAGCCCACTCATTTTTGAAAAGTCTTTCTCCCATGCTCCATACTTTTCCTAGTGCGGTGTTCGCTTTCTTTACTATGTATCTGATGTGGCTTTCGTCTTCGTTATTTCTTTTTAATACATATCCTAGATATCTGAATTCTTTCACCTGTTCAATCTCATATCCTTCTAGTAGGAACCTGTATCTCTTCTGTCTGCCTTTTCCTTTTCTGCATATCATGATCTTCGTTTTTTTCACATTGATCTCCAGCCTTTTTCTTTTACGTATTTTCCTGCCTTTCTGAGTAATTCTTTCAGTCCTTCTTCGTTGTTTGCTATCAGGCATATGTCATCTGCGTAGCTTATTCCCCATATTTTTAAGTACTTTCCTATTCTACTTCCGCCTTCTTGTACTCTTTCCATTCTTTCGAAAAGGTCTACTAGTCCGATGTTGAATAGTATAGGGCTTAGGGGGCAGCCCTGTCTGACGCCCTCTGTGGTGTAGAACTCCCCTATTACCTCGCCCTCAATTTCTATTTCGCATTTTGTTTCTTCGTAGATTTCTTCTATTCTTGTTCTCAATTGTTCACTTACCTCTAACCTCCGTAGATTCTTCCATATGCATTCTCTCTTTATTCTGTCAAAAGCTCCTTTCAAGTCTATGAAGAGTAAAAATGCTTTGCCTTTTTCCTTCTCGATTTCTTTGCCGATTATTCTCTTTAGGGTGTATATTGCATCTATTGTACCTCTCCCTTTTCTGAATCCCATCTGTTCATCCCTTAGCTTCCCTCCACTTTCCAGTTCTCTTTCCAGCCTATTTCTCATTATTTCAGCATAGATTTTATATGCTGTGTCCATCATGGTCAGCCCTCTATGGTTGCTTGTCTCCATCTTGTCACCGCCTTTGTGTATGGGTATGACTTTTCCTTTTTTCCATTCCTCTGGGAATTCTCCCTCCATCCATACCTTATTTAGGATTTCTCTCAGCTCTTCTTTCGTTTCATCTGTGGCATATATCCATGCTTCATTTTTTATTCCATCTGGTCCGCTTGCCTTTTTCTTCTTCAGTTTCTTTATCGCCGTATCTATTTCTTCCATGGTTATTTTCCCCTCTTCTTTCCACTTCTTTCTTTCTTTTACTCGTACCTTCCTTGGTTTTTCGTCTTGGCCCCTGAATTGTTCCTTAAAGTGTGCCAGCCATTCTTCTTTTGTTATGCTCTTGTCCAACCCCTCTCTCTTTTTCTTCTTGCCATTTATCATCTTCCAGAATTTCTTCTCAGATTTGTCTTTCAGCATTTCTTCTATTTGCCTCTCCCCCTCTTCCCTTTTCTTTTTCTCAATCAGCTTTCTATACTCGTTCCTCTTTGCATAGTACAGTCCCGCTCTTGCCTTGTCATCTCTCACTTTCTGGAATAACTCCAACACTTCCTCTTTCTTCTTCCAGCATTCTTCGTCCCACCAAGTTTGTGAATCTGTGTTTTTTTCTTCTATCTGCTTCACTGTTGTCGCTCTTTTTATTCTAGTCTTTAGATCTGGCCATTTGCCGTTCCTAGTCCATTTTTTCTGCTCTTCTGTGTAGTTCTCTCTTGCCTTCTCGTCCCACATCTGTATGCTTCTGGTGGTTTTCTGGCTTTTTCCTATCTTCTCGCTTAGGGTGATTTCCAGTGGCAGGTGGTCCGATTTGGTTTTACCACTTATTTCCATCCTCTCTATTTTTTCCATACCTTCCATGTTGGCGATAGCGTAGTCGATTACTGTGTTTCCTCTCGCCCCTATATACGTGTGCTTTCCTTCCTCGTCACCGTTGATTCCTCCGTTAAGAATGATAAGTCCCAGCTGTTCCAACTTTTTCAGCATTTTTTGTCCTTCCGCATTTTTCACTATGTCCTTGGAGTTTCTTCCTTTTCCTGGAATATCGCTGCCTCCCTCTTCCCCTGTCCTTGCATTCATGTCTCCCATAATCAATATGTTTCTCCCTGCTTGACCTTCGACTTGCTCTTCTATGCAACTCCAGTTGTCTTCTTTCGTTTTGTTCATGTATGTCAGGATGATGTTCCATTTCTCTTTTCCGATGTTCACCTTGCAGCTTAATGTCTCCTCGTTCAGTCTTTCTATTTTTGCTTTCATCTCTTTTTTGGTTGCTAGTAGCATTCCTCCGCTGGCTCTGCCCCTTTTGTTCTGCCTCTTTGCCTCAATCATGGTTATGTCATAATCCCCTAGTTTGCTCCTTATCCCTGTCTCCTCCTTTCCTTCCAGCCATGTTTCTGCTAGGAATATGACCTCAAATTCTTTCAAATAATCCCTTGTTTTGTGACTGATGTTTTTGGCCCCCGCTATGTTCCATGCTATTACCTTCATCTTTTTCTCCGCTGCCTGTGTCTTGCCTCTTCCACTCCTTGCCTGTTTGAAAGGGTTTGTCCTCCCTTTCATTCCATCTCCAGATTCTGCCGTCTATTATTGCGTGAGTATCCCTCACCAGCGTCTTCTTCCCTTTTCCTGCCTGTTCCTTGGCAAAACCTACTAGTTTTCTTCTTATTTCTCTCTCTTGCCATGTTAGGTCTTTCTCTATGAATACATCTGTTCCCTTCAGCTTGCTCTTGTTGGTCATGATCTCTTTCCATTTTTCACTGCTTTCACATTCCATGCCAATCATCTCTTCTTTTGGGTTTCTTATTTTCCATGCTCTGATAATCTTGCAGGGTACCTGTAGCTGGTCCTTTATCCATTGCTCTACCGTTTCCTTCAGTCTTGTTTGCTCCATCTTCTTGCCTATTATTATTAGATTGTTCCTCCTTGCCCTTCTTTCATTCTCCTCTAGCTTTCTTTTCAGCTCTCTCCATTCTGTATTTTGAAGGGCTTGGTGTCCTCCAGTTGTGTTTGTGCCACCTTCTTCTGGTAGGAATCCTTCCAGGTGTTCCAGTCTTTCTTCTATTTCTTTTTGGGCATCTCCTCTCTCTCTTTCCTTTATTTCTAAGTTTGTAATTCTTTTGTCCATCTCTTCTGCTCTTCTCTCGTTTTCTGTTTTCAGTTCTTTTATCAGTGTGTCCATTCTACCCATCATCTTTCCCTCCATGTTTTTCATGTCTTCATGCATGCTACTTATAAGCTTCCTTAATTCATCCATATCTTTCATATCCTTTTGTTGTTCTTCTTCTGTTTGTGTCTGGTCTTTGTAGCTGTCTTTCTCTGGTGCGGCCTCTCTTCCTGATGTGGTCTTGACTATGTATTTCTTTTTCGCACTATTATCTACTTTGCTTTCTGGTGACCTATCCTGATCTTTCCTTTTGCCACTCGTTTTTACCTGCATATAACTTAGGATGTCCTTGCTGCTTGCACCTAGGGATGATACCCTTCTCCTTGCGAATTTTGGGCTGTTTGTAGGGCTCGTATCCGCGCTGTACATCACCTCGTGCAAGCCTTTTCGTCGCGCCGCGTGCCTTCCTAACCTCACTAGCCCCGCGGGCGGTGGGAGTCTCGGTTTTCTTTATCCCTCTTGTTACTCTTCCTGGATTTTATTATTCTATCTGTTTTCCACTTCTTTCTACACCGAATTCTATCTTTCCTGCTTTTAACTCTTGTTTTGAACTTTTGTTTCAACTGCTTTTATTTCACTGTATGCGATTATACGTCTATATGCCATAGCGGCCATTTTAAAACTCCGCAACATTAGTTTTTGTTAATTTTGTGAATGTTAGATTGTCATGTTAATTTCCAATAAAGCAATTATGAGAATAACTCCAAAATCAAATTTTTTTGAACTGCAGTCTCTACATCTTCTCTTGATCCTAATATAAACTACAATTATCTTGGGACAATGAAGAAATGAGTATGACTAATTTTGCCACCTAGGTGATGCTATCACACCTTCTTCGATTTTTTCGACTAATATCTCGTGAATTTTAACGAGCATCATAATTTATTAGCGGTGCCGGATGTGGAATTTGAAGTTGTAGTATCACTGTGATACAATAACATGTTGTGTCGTCGGATGTGAAAAACGTGTTTCCTTCACAACAGACATCTTATACATCAAATTCATACAGTATTTTGTAGCATCCTAACTAGGAAAGCACGGAAAAAAGCTCTGTCTACGCTGTCTTGCATAATATCTATAATATTGAGACTTCGAATATCGGTTTTCACGATTGAGAACTAAGAACTCCCAAAAGGAATTAGATATAGGGTGCATATCAGTACATGTTTCATAGTCTGACCATAGCTTGATATGTACTACTTGACGATCTTTACTCAAAAACTGGATTGATCTCTAGATCCAGTATCAACACAATATCCTCATAATTTTTTTCCGGTAATTATCCATTGATCACTGTGATGCATTCTGAATCATCTGTTGGATATAATTTTACTTCCAACAACAATGCTCATTCTGAAAGTACAGACGATAGTCTGAATGATGTTAGATGAATTATTCATACATATATAATTGAGAACAATTTTATCATACTCAAGACAAGTTTGAGCGTTCGCATTTAATTTTTGGTGTTTTAGTCATTGTTGCCAAAACGAGAACACTATTTTTCTCAGTCAATCCATCGCCGAAAGAGTATATTTCCATGTAAGTGATAAAAAATGTCATCGTGCTCAGGGTCGGTATCACAGAATATTTTTAATACGATTCAACCTTTGCAAAAAAAATGAGCAGACTATCTACGGAAAATGCTGACGTCGAAAGTTCAAATATCATCATCGTTGACATTGTTCCACCAATTACAAAAGAAATTATGGAGAAATGCAAAGCAATCATCTCTTGCTCAAGTTTCTGTATTATTTATACGAAATCGATGGCCACTGCTGACTTACCGGGAATGTTTGTGACGTAACCTGAGCTTTAGCTTTAGCTTGAACTTTATAATTTGATTCTAGAATGAGTGTCATACTTCTTACGATCTCGTACAATCAAGAGCTCTCTTGGGCGTCGTTTACGTCACTTAATTTTTTTGTCAATGCTTTTCAATCAATCTGGAAACGTTCATCTCGCACCAGCTGGACATAAAAAGAACAAGAGTTCAACTCTGCAGATTATTACTCCAAATGATAATTGAAGAGGTACATACACAAAATTTCAAAAAATGCTCGAGAAATGGTTTGCGCGGTAGACAAACTGACTCAATCGACCATCTGATTACGAATTTGATGCCTATTTTGCCCCGCTCATCAGGATATTTTGGGAGATCCACAAAACCTGTTCTTTCAGAATTTTCTTGACGTACACCAAAATCCTCACGTGATAACTCAAAACCTCAATCAAACCGTAGCATGGGGTCGCGTTTAGACAGTCATTTCGAGCCGGTAAAGCATACTTCCGAGCATACTTCAATACTCCACGCAATCGAAAATCTTTTCCCTTGTTGTTTTTTTAACAACAAGCACTATTGCAAAAATAGGTGTCTTTTTCATGTTTCAGGGATCAGATACATGCTCTTTTTGGATGATTCCAACTTTCCATAACCAAAAATATCTTAACCACATATTTCAACGTAGAATTGCATGAACTCTCAGAATACAAGGTCTTCAGGGTTGTCAGATACATTCGTATAGCCGTAATTGTCTGTGATTGTTTCCTTGAGCTGATATTTCAGTGGAATATTTGGGGTTGTAAGTCAAAGTATCACATCCTCAAAGAAAGAAGGTTGTATTCTTTGACGCTTAAGGCGATGCGGTCACCGTGCACGCCGAACTTTGTTCACAGAACTCTCAAAATCTTTTCCATTATGGGCTAAACAACGAGTTATCCAGGCTTTATCATCATCTAACTTGGTCTGGATAACTCTTCGTTTGGCCCAAATCGGACTAGATTTTGAGAGTTTTGTGAACGAAAATGTGCCAATTTGTAGGTTAGAAAGTACCCGCGGGCAAGTTATTCTCATTTATTAGTGATAGTCTTGTGATTGGTGACAAATAATGAGTTGTCCACCACAATTCAGATGATAATACGTAATGGAGGAATCGTCTCCGACTTCGTTTCGTGAAAATTTTGAGTTACATCTAAATGAGATAGAATTCACGGGTTGCATGGCGATTGCATCGCCTTAATCGTAGTGCACTAAAAACTATTATTTGTGGGTCATTGGATGTCCGTGTCTGTGAGTTTTGAAAATTGTCATATTTTGCAATGAGGAAACATTCTGCTAATCTCTTCTTGTAGCGTATTTTATTTCGTGTCCCTGTATCATCCATACAGGAAAGAGCTATCAGCGAATGACATTTTCTTCTAAGATTATATTCGTCTTCGTCATTTATTTCGTTTTTAGAAAAAGACAGCAATGCATTTCAATGCTATTGACTCGACTGTGGATCACTTACTTGGTCAACTTACGCGAACTTATGAAATGAACATACTTGAAAATTTCTATGGAAAACCTACGGAGATCCTTCTCAAGTTGGTGGGACTGTGGCCATATCAGTCTCTTTCAAAGAACAGATTGATAGTTAGCATCAATGAGATCGTCATTCTCTCAGCAATCATACCAATCGTAAGTTTCGAGAAGATCTTTCGTCTTTTGCTAGATTTCATATATTCTATCTTTAATTTCCCACTATTTTAGGTTTTGTCCCTTATTCAAGCATGGGGTCATGATTTTGAATCTGTACTCGAGAGCTTAGTGGTTGCAACATTTTTTATTACTTTCTTAGCTTGCTACCCCGTATTACACATCAATATTTCAAAGGTGATTTTCATAATCTCACAAGAATAAAGGTTTCCGTTATGAGGAAACTGATACAATGAATTGTGTGACTATTTTTCAAAATTTTCAAATTTTTTGGTTATAGTTCGAGTTATTGCAGTGGCAGACGTTTCACGCTTGGCAGTATCTGTCAGATGTGACGAAAAAGAGCATTTCATGAACTTTTCGAGAGTAGGATATGTAATCAGTCTTGTGTGCATAGGTAATAGATTTCCTCATAAATTTTGAGGAGAAACTTCATACCATAATCTCGTGATCTTGAATTTGTTTTGCTCGGTCTTGGTAAACGGCTGGTTTTCTAATTCTAGTTGCGGAGCATAAGAATGCCCCCAAAAGAAAAGAAAGAGATTTGAGCTCCCACGGATAGAATAAGTTTGTTCGATCTATTTTACAGCTCTCTTCGTTCCCATGCATGACTTACAACTCGATGATTTGAATTGGAAATTAAAGATTCAAAAATTTCTCGCTCAGTGAGGTTCCACAAGACGAGACCGATTAAATCTCGAATAGCTTTCTCATGACCTCGCAGATTTGAACCAATTTTTTTTTCAGTCTCGGCGAGATTATGTGGTTATCACTCTTTGGGAAAATTGTCTCGATATCAGTCAAGGGATGGGGGATATACCTTCATATATGAAATTGTACTGACATACTCACTCATACTTAATTGCGCACACTCGTAATGCTATAAAAATTGAAGAAAGTAGTTGCAGATTTGAGCGTTTCAAAAAAATACTCCAATAATTCAAAAAAGAACCTGGACACACAAATTGCCACATCTAGAAATAGTTCAATGTCACACTCTTCCGAAAAATGCTCTGATTTCACGGTGACTCTCTGATTATAACCAAAAAGTCACCGAATGAAGAATTTGAAAATCGTAGTAAAATTGATGAAAAATGCATTAATTAGAATATCGAACAGTGACAGCTCGGTTTTTCTCGACTGATATTCGAAATTTAGGGATGAGAGAAAATATGATGTATGACTTCAAGGTTGGTTTTGCCTCTGTAAGTAGAGCCTCTGTGAAGCCATCGGCATCATACAGAATTTTGGTCCCTCAAAAGTTAAGATACACACACCTGAATGTTATAATAGTTTTCTCTTTCTAGTTTATTGCGGGGCATTGAGTTTGGCTTTCAGCTCTGGTCCAATGGTAACTCTGTTTATGGACTTTGCATTCCCTTATGAAAATGGTACAAGGCCACATATCATTCTAATACACCTTACCTACGTCGTGTTTGAGCAACATGACCATTATTTCATTACTTCATTACACATGAGTGTGGCCATGTACTTAATCAGTGTGACTCTACCTGGAATTGGTGGCATATTTATTATAAGTATGCAACAGACATGCGGACTCTCTTTCATAGTGAGGTATGATGATATAAATCTGATTTCTGCGAACTGATTTGCCCCTACACGAAGCTTAGGGATCTTCCAAGATGTACCAATGCTACTTATCTGATGAATGATTCAAGTCATTTTCTCATGCCCGAATGGCTCGAAATCTCAAAGTCAGTATACAGGTGTTCGCAAGAAATTCCTGTTTATTCCATACTAAGGGCGTTCTTATATACAGATTCTTGAATGTCTCATCGATTTTGCAGTATCAAACTTGATCTTTAATTCATGCTTGCTTAAAGAAATCTGAATCTTTGATCTCCACGCGAATCCTTGACTACGAGCAGTTCTTACAGTTCTCGATTAATTAATATGAAACTGATAACATTTGAAAGACGATATCAAGTCCCAATCCGTTTTCGAAAGTCATTCATGGATTGAGATAATACCTCTTGTGAAGGGAAATATCTGACGGTAAAAGCTCTACCATGTGAATAGAAACGACGAGAAAAGTATACGTACAGGGACATTTTTTTTATTCCTCACAATTTCTTCACCCTAGTAGATGGGTAACCAATGGAGTCTCCAATCACCTCCAATTATGGGTCTTTTTTCGAAAAAAATTCTTCTGCAATAATACATTGATATGAGTGTCCAGAAATGATGAATTACATGACTTGTGAGTCGTACTCCCAGATGCTGAAGATCTTATATTGATTCCCTAATTTTTAAATTGGAAGGCGCGGGTACTTGGATTTTATGAAAAAAGACGAGATTTTTTCGATACACTTCACTTTTCTACCATCGATAACTCGTAGATGCAATTTACCGAAAAATGTGTCGGTTCACTTTCTGTAAATCTGTATAGGGTAAATGAAAATGTTTCACCTCGTTTTTCCCAACAAGGCCTCCCGTTTCCGTAATAAACGTGATTTCGTCTATGATCTACATTTTTATGTCATTCCCCGAGGTTCTGATCCCGATTTTATCAAAATAATATGTTGAGCCAATTCAAATAGATCTTCGGAAAATAAAGCAAAAAGATTCCAACAGATTTTTGTCGTATAGGGCCTCCTGTTTCTCTAATTGGCGTATCATCGTCCGGAGCATTGAGAGCAACACGTAGTAATGGTAAATTTGTGGAATAACTTACTGTACTAACTCAAAGGACGGACGAGAAATTTTTGCACGTTGACGGGGCTCGGAATTCCGCTTGCGGGAAACCTCGTCAATGAGAGTGAAACAAAAATTCACTCCCGCGTCTCGCTGGCCGGAGACGAGATAGTTGAGGGTTGAGCAGTTTTGTTTTGTCGAGTTGAGGCCTCGGCTTTCAACGCTCCGAGCAACGCCAAGCGTTTGGCCTGTTGAAGTCCGTAGAGGTCTCGTCGGTGCTCCTCTTCGGAGCGGGGTGCGTAGCTTTTGGGACGTCCGTGCCGTTGGCTGGGACGGTCCATCCGTCCGGTCCAGGTGCGTGGGCGTTCTCACGCCGCCGTTGGAGTAGGGACGGGGTTAGGCACTCAAATAATTCTCACAGTTTCAAGACACAATTGCGACTCGGTACTCGAGGTGCGAAACACAAACACTATGCACACTTGGTCAGTCGTGCCACCGGGGCAACTGGGTATGGTCGCGGCGGGGCACGTTGAGTCGGGTACGTCGAGGCCACGGCTGGGCCGAGTGTCGTGGAGACAGCGTCGCGACGGCGAGCTGGAGAAGACAGAGCTTGCTGAGCTTGGAAAGCGCGGCCTTATATACCCATGTGCGTACGCTCGAGAAGCGTACGCGTACGTATATCGGACGTGACATTATCATGAAAGTAACGCGTGAGGATAGTACGCGAGGTTTGGTCCGTACGCCGGAGAAGCGTACGTTTTTCTATACGGTAATCCATGAATATAATTTACGATCAACCGCGTACGCTTAAGAAGCGTACTATACTGTTAAAGTAACGGGGCTTCCTTATTACGGCATACTTGGATGGAATTTTCTTGGAAAAGTTTATGATATACGGCGTTCGCTGGAGGAGCGTTACATTTGCGTTATTGTAACCGGGCGCGCCTATTAAAAAATATTTGGGTCTATTTTTCCTGGAAAACTTTACAACTTGGGTCGTACATAGGAGAAGCGTTATTCTCACGTTGAAATAATGGGACTGTCGAGTTACAAAGTGTTTCGCGTGAAATTTCTAGGAAAAGCCAATACAAGATCTATACCGGGCGTACGCTGGAGGAGCGTACGAATGTAGTAATGGAAAAATATATATTCGCGGCGATCAAAAATGAACGCGGGGGTATGCCCACGTCAAATCGTCCGGGGGAACGACGCAAATATCAATTTTGCATGAAAAGTTCCGTGAGTGTGCGTCGCATTCGGTACCTTGTCGACTATTCATTCGACAAAACTAACGCTAAGATACATGAGTTGATTACAAATGATTGATTATATACGTCATATATATGTCGGCCGACTGAATATACTCAGTTATTGTTCCGGAGCCGGAGGATTCCTCCCACTCCTCAAGTTGTAGCGATGGCTAGGCGGTGGGTAGGCGAGCTTGCGCTCGGCTTCTCTCCGCGCTGCTTCTGCTAAGGTAGGTCGCCCTCTGCGTCGCTTCCATTGCTGGTTGCTCAGGACTCGGGGCGCATCCGCTACCCCTGGATATGGTTCTGCTAAGGCGTCCACCTCGGCGAGGTTTGTCGGGGATTCCTCCTCGACGTGGCTTGTGATGTCGTCCTGCGCACGATCAGGGGTCGTGGCAATGGGGACGGTTGCGGATCCGTTCCGACCTTGGTCCTCGGACAAGTGAGCGTCCCCACCGGCGGGTGTGGTCGGCGGATGTGGCCGCTCGATTCGGGGTCCGTCTGCATCCTTGACGCCGCTGGTTGCGGGGGATGGTGACCCAAGTTCAGCCGCATGAGGGGCTGGAGCTGAGTGGTCTCGCTTGACCTGCGAGATGTGCACCTTCAGGGCGGTGTTTCCGGGACGGTCGACGGTGAACACCTGCGCCGAATGACAGTGGACGATCTCGTACGGGCCTTTGCATTTCGGGGCGAGGCCAGCGTTGAAGTTATCGGTACCTTTAGAGAGGGGGTGTGTCTTGATGAACACCCTGTCGCCCTCCGTGAAGACTCCATTCGAAGGTCTCCAGCTGCTGGTGAGGCGGTCCTGTGCTCGGTTGGCTGCAGCGATGCGGGTCTCGAGATCGTCCGATCGTGGCGAGACACGTTCCCCCGGGCGAGTGATGTTGTGTCCCAGGAGCAACTCACTAGGTGAAAATCCAGTGGCGGCATTGCATCGGCGGCGTATGGCAAAGAGGATTTTTGGGACCTCCAGGTCCCAGTTGGTTTGGTGCTGGTACGGAAGTAAGGCCAAGCGTAGCCCCTTCTTGATCTCTTGGTTCCAACGTTCCGTAGGATTCGCCTGAGGATGGTATGCAGGCGTGGTCCACGTTTTGGCTTGCCATTTGTCGCAGAGGCGAAGCCATTTTGCATCCTTGAACTGGGGTGCGTTGTCGGAGAGTACAGCTCCCGGGTACCCCCACCGTTGGAACACTTCTGTTTCCAGAACGTTGACGATGACCTCGGTCGTCGATGATGAGATGGGGAAGGCTTCCGTCCATCGGGAGAACAAGTCCGTGACGACCAGAATGAACCGCTTCCCCCGGGGCGTCCGGGGATAAGGGCCCATCAGATCCAAGGCCACTTGTTCCCAAGGTCGTTTCGGCTTCCTGGCGATGTTGGCTCCGGCATCCGCTGATCGTGCAGCCTTGGTGAGGTTGCAGGGTCCGCATGCTCGCACATGTTGTCGGACGTCGTTGCGAAGTCCGGGCCAGTAGTACTCTCCGCGTATCTGGCGGAGTGTCTCTGCAGCACCAGGATGGCTGGCGAGCGGGTCGTTGTGGAAGTGGTGCAGGACGACGTCACGTGCGGACTCAGGAACGTAGATCCTCGGGTTTGCCGAATCTCGGCAGTACGACAGCAACCCGTCGTGAGTGCTCCATTCCGATCCTTGAGGTAGTTCCCTGGTGTCGTCTTGAGCCTGGCGGAGGTAGTCATCCAACCAGTTGCATTCCACGCAGGCAGTAATGAGATCGTCTGATGGCGGGGAACTGACTGGAGGCGTCAGGGCGTCGTAGTCGTGCTCCTGGTCTTCGAAGTCCTTATCGCCTGGTGCACGAGACAGTGCGTCTGGCAGCTGGTTCTCTCGTCCAGGGACGTGTTCCACACTGAAACTAAAACGGCTCAAAAACATCGCCTATCGTGTCAACTTACTACGCTCGTCTTTTACACGGTCCAGACATTTGAGAGCTTGGTTGTCCGTGCGAAGGGTGAATGGTGCATCCTCCATAAAGTGTTTGTATTTGCGAAGTGCCCAAATGACGGCCAGGCACTCTCGCTCGTTGGAGTGGTAGCCTCTCTCAGTCGTCATGAATTTAGCCGATGCATAGGAGATGACGTGTCGCTCTCCTTCTGGTCCCAGCTGGAAAAGCACGGCTCCCATGCCGGCGTCGCTGGCATCGGTCTGCAAGTAGAAGCGCTGGTCCAATCGAGGTCGATGGAGCTTCAATGGCTTCTTGAAGGCTTCTTTGACGAGGTCCATCGAAGCTTGCGCAGCCTGGGTCCATTTCCAAGATTCACCCTTGAGGAGTTCCGTCATAGGTGCTGCAATCTTGGAGAAGTTGGGAATATATTCCCGGAGCCAGTTGGCGATGCCCAGGAACCTCTGTAAGTCCTTCTTGTTGCGTGGTGGGGCGAACTCCAGGACAGCTCAAATGTGCTCCGTCTTGGCCTCGTTGTGGTCCGTGGATACCATATGGCCCAGGAACTCCAGGCGATCCTTCCCGAAGTGGCATTTATCAATTGCACAGGCGAGTCCACACATCGACAGCCGTTCCAAGACTTTGGCGACGTGGACGAGATGGTCGGACCAGTTGTGTGGAAAAATGACAATATCGTCCTGGAAATTCAGACAGAACTCACCGAGTAGTCCGAGAAGCACTTCCATCCCGATGAGCTGGTTGCAAGTCCTCCCGAAGTTCTTCAATCCGAAGGCTGCAACGTTGAACACGTACTGTCCGCCGTCCGGTGTACAGAAGGCGGTGAATTGCTTGGAGTCCTCAGTCAGCGGGATCTGCCAATAGCATTTTCGAAGGTCGATTGTCGTGAAGATGGAGGCTCCACCGATTTCCTTGAGGACCTCGTGGATGACTGGGTTCGGTTGACCTGCATCCTCCGTGACGCTGTTGATCCTCCGGAAGTCGACGCAGAAGCGGAAGGTACCATCGTGTTTGTCCACTCATACGATGGGTGAGCTGTATGGGGATGAAGCTGCCTCGACGACTCCATCTGCCAGCATTTGTTTGACCATGTCGCTTATCGCTCGCTTCCTCTCAGCGGAGTAGCGAAAAGGTGGAATCTTGAAGAGACGACGGTCCGTGACTCTGATCTCGTGCATGATGAAGGGTGTCCTGGCCAGGGGCGCCGAATCATCGAAGATCCTCACGTGGCGCATCATGATTCCCTTGAATTGATCAACATATTCATTAGGAAATCCGTGGTTTACCTTGCTCCATACTTGCTCTTGCAAGTGGGTGGATGGCCCGTCAGGGGCGCGTCGCAGGAATACCCGGATCCTTTTGCTGGTTCCTAGGTAGAGGCAGTCGAGGTCGTGGTCGTGGACGGCCTTCACCTCCTTGAGCCATCGTCGTCCGAGGGTGGCGGCAGGTCGGAGCTCCTCGGCAAGGAAGAACTTGACATCACATTCGAAGTTTTGGATCCGCACGGCGAGCGTGCAGGTTGATTGGACGCGCATCTCGGTCCCACTACTTGCCAGCTTGGCTCCGCGTGGCTGGATTCTCTGCACGACGGCTCCATCCGGGATGCACCGTGGCGAGATGAAGTTGTCGGATGCCGCCGAGTCGACAAGCGCTGCGACGAGCTTTCCTCCAATCCAGATGTCCAGGTTGGTGGCGTGGAGTCCGGTGGCGTCTGCGGCTGCAGCGCTTATTGCGGGGCTGCAGGTGTCGAAGCGGGTCCCCGCTTCCCGCCAGTTTCCCGGAGTCGTGGCCTTCGGGTACTGGGGTCGCTTGGGGCAATCCCTGTGCCAATGATATTCAGGGCAATGATCACATTTAGGCAATCTCTCACTGTTGACCTGCTTGAAGTCTCGTACAGCCTTTGATGGCTGCGCTGGAGCGGCAGCATTGCCCTTGCCCTGGTTGTTGTTGGCTGGGTTGAACTTGCGGGCGCCGGCCTGCTTGGCCTGCTCGTCGTGTTCGATCTCCGTGGCCCTGGTCAGCAGCTCGCCCACAGTGGTCGGCGGGTTGCCGCGCAGGTGGCAGTAGATGGTCGCGTTCAGTGACTTCGTAATCAGGGTCACCAGCTCCTCCTCGGTGGCCTCAGGAAGCAGACGACGAGCAAGGAGGTTACGTTTTTCAATGGAAGTACTCACGTCCTCCTTTTCGCCTTGGGCCTGTCCGGAGAGTTTGGCCTTAAGTCGGAGTCGAAGCTGCGATGAGTCGAAGCGGGACAGGAACAGCTCGGTGAAGCGGGTCCAGTCGACAGCCAGGTTTTTGTAGCAGGACCACCACTTCTCGGCGTCACCCTTGAGTACGCGTTCGGCCACTTGCACCTTGAAGGCCTCCTCGGTTCCCAGGCGCCGGAAATGCTCCGTGCACTTCGTGATGAACTTTGCTGGGTCCTCGTGCTCCGCACCAGTGAAGCCCGGAGGGTTGAGGGGCGTGCCAGCAAGTTGACGGAACATCAGTCGGAGGTCGTCCATGGTGAAGTCCGGTGCCGCTGGTGGCTCTGGGTTGGCCGCCGAAACGTCCGCTGCAGCTTCTGGAGCAACAAGTAGATTCGGATGAGTTGGTACCTGATTGGCGGAGGCGGGATCCGCCGGTGGCTGCTGCTGAGCTCCGGCTTGTGGATCCGCAGGCTCGTCGTGCGGCACAGCGGGCGATGGTCCGGTCGGAGCAAGGTCCTTCCGGGATGTCCTCCGGCGTAGAGGCAGCTGTGCCCCGTCCAGGAGGGACTCGAGCTCCTGCTCCGAGCCAAGGGACCGCTGTCGTTGGTGGCGCGTCACGCGGGCGGTGCGCTCAAGCGAGACGGTGCGTTGTTGATACAGTTGGGCGCCACTGGGTGTTTCCACACTCCCAGAAGTGCTTGCCGCTGTCTGCCGGGTCGTCCGGGTTGCAGGAGGCGTCCGGGGAAGACTGCTCATCAGGTCGCAGGTCCTAGCATCTCCTGATGCCGACGAAGTCCAAAAAGTCCCTCGTGGCCCCACGTTGGGCGCCAAATTGATGGGGCTCGGAAGTCCGCTTGCGGGAAACCTCGTCAATGAGAGTGAAACGAAAATTCACTCCCGCGTCTCGCTGGCCGGAGACGAGATAGTTGAGGGTTGAGCAGTCTTGTTTTGTCGAGTTGAGGCCTCGGCTTTCAACGCTCCGAGCAACGCCAAGCGTTTGGCCTGTTGAAGTCCGTAGAGGTCTCGTCGGTGCTCCTCTTCGGAGCGGGGTGCGTAGCTTTTGGGACGTCCGTGCCGTTGGCTGGGACGGTCCATCCGTCCGGTCCAGGTGCGTGGGCGTTCTCACGCCGCCGTTGGAGTAGGGACGGGGTTAGGCACTCGAATAATTCTCACAGTTTCAAGACACAATTGCCATTCGGTACTCGAGGTGCGAAACACAAACACTATGCACACTTGGTCAGTCATGCCACCGGGGCAACTGGGTATGGTCGCGGCGGGGCACGTTGAGTCGGGTACGTCGAGGCCACGGCTGGGCCGAGTGTCGTGGAGACAGCGTCGCGTTGGCGAGCTGGAGAAGACTGAGCTTGCTGAGCTTGGAAAGCGTGGCCTTATATACCCATGTGCGTACGCTCGAGAAGCGTACGCGTACGTATATCGTACGTGACATTATTATGAAAGTAACGCGTGAGGATAGTACGCGAGGTTTGGTCCGTACGCCGGAGAAGCGTACGTTTTTCTATACGGTAATCCATGAATATAATTTACGATCAACCGCGTACGCTTAAGAAGCGTACTATACTGTTAAAGTAACGGGGCTTCCTTATTACGGCATACTTGGATGGAATTTTCTTGGAAAAGTTTATGATATACGGCGTTCGCTGGAGGAGCGTTACATTTGCGTTATTGTAACCGGGCGCGCCTATTAAAAAATATTTGGGTCTATTTTTCCTGGAAAACTTTACAACTTGGGTCGTACATAGGAGAAGCGTCATTTTCACGTTGAAATAATGGGACTGTCGAGTTACAAAGTGTTTCGCGTGAAATTTCTAGGAAAAGCCAATACAAGATCTATACCGGGCGTACGCTGGACGAGCGTACGGATGTAGTAATGGAAGAATATATATTCGCGGCGATCAAAAATAAACGCGGGGGTATACCCACGTCAACGTCATACAGTCAAAACCGAAAAGGAAGACAGAAAGAATACGAATTTCCTAGGCAAAAATACGCCAATTATAGAGACAGGAGACCTCATTTGAAATGATTAATGTGAACTTTTTTTGAATATTTTTTGAACATCTCCAAAATATTACGAACCTATTTTTCAATAAAAGTTGGTTCCTTTCGAGTTATGGGGTTGATGCCATAAAATATGACCAAAAGAAGATGGGACTTGGATGAAAATACGTTTATTACGAAAACAGGAGGCCTTATTATGAGTCATATGGAGAATTTTCTTATTCATCCCTCAGAGATCTCCAAGAAGTCAACACATTTTTCAATGAGATACGTTCTATCCTCAATAGTTCACTTTCCTCTAAAACGACGTAAAAGGCAATTTCGATTCTTGTTCGGGTGTGATGTATGCCTCGGACCATATCCAACAGAATCTCACTTGCGGTCGGCAGTTAACTACAGAAGTGCTTCAAAAGCACCGCATCGTCAAAAATGAATCTTGAACCATGATCAGAATGTAATTGTGCCCTACATAATATCTTTTAGACAAGATATCTCAAATTAAGAATTGTTATGATCATTCTAAAGATTGATTTTCATGAAATCTTTTGATCGGTACGCTCAGGATCTATAGTCTGGGTACTTACGCATCTATCAAATTTCACCGGAATCCAATATCCTCTGAGGGCTTGGTCCATTCATGTTATTCCATCAGTTCTAGGCTCCAGAACATCGTCAAATCAGAGAGAGGTCATGTAACAGTTGGAGGAGTTTTTGCTAATAATGTGACACTCCTGAACCTTGCTACAACTGTTACTTTACACAATCAAACCATTGAGTAAAGTGATACTTTATTTATTTCTTCATCGATTGCTCACTCAATCCTGAATGAATTACGTTACATGGATTATCATGTGCGCAGCTTGTGTGACTCGTTGGAAGACATTTTCCATCCATTACACATGGCCACTGAGACTTCGTGTGTAATCGTGTTGGCTGCCTTGCAGTGCTATGTGAGTGAAAAAAATTTTGATGTAATCATCCGATTCGCGTGCTGTATTAATTCAAGATGCTAATGATCAAATTTATCCTCTTCCAGCATGACTCTGTCTAGTTAACAAACGATAGAACTGAGTATTTTATATATTTACGCTCATATTTTATCTATTCATTATTCATCGGAGAAAATGTTCATTTCTGGTGTTGGTTGATTACTGGAACGCGCTTTTAGCAATGAGTTATAGCAATAGTTTCATCTTACAAGGAGCACCCAGGTGTTGTGGGCCACGGATTTGGCTGAAACTCTGGGGATAGTCTCTTTTTACCACCAAAAGGTGAAACCCAGAGCCGCACTTGCAAATGCCTAACTGTTTCCAAGCTATAGCCCATAACATTAGCATTGCCCATATGGGCTCATGTACAAGAAAGATATATGAGGAAATCCCAGAAACTTTTGACTTTTGTCCCCTAAAAGTGAAAATACTGAAAAGCGTTGTGTACATCTCTGAAATTTTTTATAAAACTTCTTTGAGGGCTCCAAAAACAAAACCTCTCATGTGGATCATCTGAAAAATTCGCTAAACGACTTACAGAACAATGTCTTGTTCCACATTTTGGGAATTTTTTAAAAATTCGGTCCGAAATTTTCATTGATTGGGTGAGCGTCAGGGGTTGGCCAGCCGGGGATCTCTTATAGAATACTTGCATGGATGTCAAAGGTTCTCAACTTTTAGAGGTCATGATTTGGATCGCACAATTGTAATGATGAAGGCTTGTGACCTATCGAAAGGTGGCAAAAACACACCAAATATTGGAAAGCGGGTCCTACCAGATCTCATCATCCACTGGCATACAAGATGCGAATATTGTATTCGATCTTAGTCGTTCTTATACAAATCCGGAGTGTCTTTGAACTTTCTAAAAGATTCCATGGAACGTTTCATGACGACTTCGTCCATATACAATTCTCAATTGTCCCAATTCAAACAGGCGGTACTCTCAAACGCGCTAGAGTCTGAGCGTAGCGAAGTAGGCATGGTTTCCTGGTACTATTATGTACTATTTCTCGGTATTTTGGAGTGCATACGTTGGTTACAGCAAGTGTACTTCGCCGAAAGCGGCGTGAATATACCACGAGTAACACTAATTTCATTCTGGCTGAACGCAGCTCTTTAATTTCCCTTTTGATGTACATGGACCTGCAATAGGTCGATTCTTTCGTTTTTGTGCAAATAACACAACGAGTTCATCGGGGAGTCCCTCTAGAATGCGCTAAGAAGTGTATGAGCTTAAGAACAGGAGTAATGATTTTTGATCGAAATGGAGTGACAGACCGTCCAATGCGTGTCATGGCTGAGTACATCGATGTACATCTTCCTGGAAGAAAAAAAATCATAACTTTGGATCATAAGAAATATGCCCGCGAAGTTACAGAGCCTGCTGTGGTGCGCTAAAACCACGAGAGCTTAACGAATTTTGAGAGTTGAGCCGAGTGACACGTCATTTTGTCGACTTTTGGGTATTTTCTCGCACTTGAGCGGCTCCATCTATCCACATCCACCAATCCACTTCAAATTTGGTGTCCACTTTCGGGGCATCCAAACAAAGAAAATTTGACTGGTCAGGCCTCATTACACGTCACACAGCCCAAATGATGGTGCAATGACAGCAAAAGTCGAAAGTTTCTGGGATTTCTACATATATAGATATACTTGTAATGCTAATGTTATGAGCTGCAGCTCGAAAACAGTTGGGCATTTGCAAGTACAGCTCTGGGTTTCATCTTTCCGCGGTAAAAGGAGACTATCCCCAGAGTTTCAGCAAAATCCGTGTTCCACAACCCCTGGGTGTTCCTCGTGAGTATCGTCAACTTCATCGCCTGAAAAAACAAAGTATATGTAAGCAATTCCCAAGCAGGATTATTTCCATTTGATTCCATATGGCCTGTCTCTGTTGAAGATATTTTTCGGTCTCACAAAAGGGTTGTGGAATGAAATCTTCTGGCAAGTCTAACGGGTCACATATCAGAGAAAATGAAATTGATAGCTCAAAATATTCTAGTTCTGAGATCACTACAAATACAAAATGTATCTTCATCTTCAATGAAGTTCTGGACATATTTCTCATTCCAGATACTCGCAGCAGAAGCATCTTTACTGAGAAAATGCTCTATGGTAGGTCTTATGATAGGCATCTGTATTTTCTTGTTGGTACTGAACTGGTTAGGCCAGAGGATCATCGACTACAGTGAGAAAGTCCAAGATTCCATGTGTGAAACTTGAATTTATCTTCTCACAATCTAATAACAACAATTCTCATCAAGATTTATCAAAATCAATGAATATCTACAGATATCTCAGTGATTGGTATCTCGCACGCCCAAAAGATCGACAGTCACTATTATTGATAATGCAGAGATCACAACGATTATCCTATTTGACTGCTTGTAAAATCTGTGTCCTTTCTTTGGAGTCGTTTGCTCAAGTTGGTGATCTCTAATTTTTATTCATTAGATTTTTTTCTTAAACGTGATATATTGACTTTGTTTTCGTTTCAATTATAGCTGATCAAGTTATCGACCAGTTACTTTACTACAATGGTATCCATGAAATCAGTATAACTGACCAATGATGATCTAAATTTGTGGAGGAAGTTCTTCTGATGGTGTTCTTCTGTTGCCCACTTTACTACGTCTCATTCAATTATACAAACACGGATCAGAGAAGACGCGAAAATATTTACACGGAGGCTGTAAAACTTGGAAACTTGTATTTACATCTAAGTTTTCCCAGATTCCCGCAAAAACTCATTTCGGTGACGCATGCAAAAACTCTTTTGCAACTCTTCAAGAACCAGTTGTAGAATACTTTTAGATTCTTCAAGTATTCTTCAAGAATTCTATATGTTGTTGCTGACTGGTATGTACTCTAGTTTCACCCGTCTGGATGATCAAAAGATTGGAAGAGGTTTTCACCCAGTTTTCCTGCACCCATCGCACATTATAAAAACACATTTTTACAATATTTGAGCCAAAAATCTGATCTGATCGTTTTAGAGCGATCAGGAGTGGCTTGTACATACGTCACGATTTATCCAAGAAAATATGAGCACGAACACTGCTATGGATCCCATCGGTGGGCCCACCTTTTCATTTCTGAATATTTGACGAGTTATAATTTCTCAAAAACTACCTCCAATCGAAATTTACAATGTCGATTTACTTTGCCAAGGATATGAATTATTTATGAAGCAGTGAAACGTTTATAGCGCCATACGAATGTGTTTGCGAATCAGAAAAGTTCAATTCACGACAGAAATGAAATCACGAAAAATTTCCTTGGCAGTGAACGTGTTGAGGAACACTTTTTCAACTCAAAGTAACCAATAATAATAATATTTATAATAATGATAATAACAATAACGGTTCATCTTCGATACGCAACACATCCAAAAGAGCTGTGTTCACTCGTTTAATTAAACGCTTAAGCTAAATGATTTTTTAGTACAAGCCTTTTGCAATGTCACCTTGAAGTATAGAAGAAAGTGACCAGGATTATGTTGTTCGATTCATGGACTATTGAATTGAGCTTTTGCGCTGCGGTGAATTTCCTCGTCACTCTGGAAATATACTTTAGCAACAAAACCTGACGCGTGTGTAATCTTGAACCCTCGAATTATTAACCATCAATCACCCTGGTAGAATTCTGACACATAGGTATTAATGTCATTACCGTTAAGGAGGCTCGAGCGCGTAGGAGCGTACCAAGCACGGGGCCCCGCGCGCCTTTTCCCCTTCCACCGCGTCATTGGCGCTATACATAGGTAATACTCACAATGCAAGCGCTGGCTGCAACGCTAGCTTTTTTCCTTTCACTTTAATTTTCTCGAAATTTTGATGGTTGACCCATGGTTTTCCTGGTATCAATTTATAGGGAATGGATAAAAGAACTGTTTCCTTTGGTCAGAACAGAAATCATATGAATAGTTAGCCCGCAATCTCATCTTAACGCGTCTGGCCCATAAGGTTACGTGTAATCAGAAATAATTTTCGAAGTTAATTTGCTCACGATTTTGGTGGTTGACCCCATATTTTTTCAACGGTTTTACATTTCTAGTAGTTTTAGCTATAGTTTAAGCCCACTTGCGCCCAAAACAAATGTTTTATTAAAAAGTGCTCGAGCCTCCTTAAAAGCTCGAATCGCTCAATAAAATGTCTAAAAACAACAAATTTCATCTCAACGGTTTATGATCCCAGAATACCAAGAAAAAGGATTCCCCATCTCTTATATAACTCACCAAGATGATCCAAAAATTTTAAAACCATAGCTGCTGAACCAGATTCTTTATCCCTGTATCATCATTTTGTAGTAGAGGAAATGCAATTACAAAAACATGCACAATTTATTCTACGATAGATGATTTTCGAGACCTCCTGTGCGTGAGAGGAAAATTAATACTCGTCCGACAAAAAAATTATCAAAAATATTTTATGATGATACTCACCTGTGAAAACGACGTCTTATTGCACCCTCATAATAGCACGGTAACAAATTATTCGGATGTAATTGCATAATAATTCATTATTTCACAAAATCGTAATCACTTCAAAAATATCTCCTCTATCAAATCTCGTCAAAAATATCATCTTTAAAATACTTGTGCGATACAACTCATTGTTCGCAAAATGAACGTGTTTTTTAATTTCTCGAGAAAAAAAAAAAAAAAAAAAAAAAGGAAAAGTAGAGTTTTACCCTATTCTGATGTATCGACTCCACTTCCACAGTCACGGCAGTAGCAGAAGCAGATGAACAATTTGAACAAAGAGAGTGAGTACTTGTTCGAAACGACGCAATTTGTGGCTCGCGTATACAACGCAGTTTTTGGCAGTTTTCAATGCAGACATCAGTACTTATATTCGTTGGTAAAACGTAATTAGGTGAATCGCTGTCCATCTTCAGTGTTTGGATATAGTCAGCAACTGAGCTTGGTTACTCTTTGCACGTTTCCTATCACGAATTTCCTCATCAAGTTAATTTCTCATCTGTCATCCAAGATAATGGTTGACAACGAAGATGCTGCTGTGGCAGTCGCCGATCCGATCTACAATAATCTGAAGGAAAGTATGAACGAAGGAATCAAACGAAACGATCTCGTCACTGTGTGTGGTATCGTCGAGTCTGGTTTCAAATATCGCTTTGAGGAACCTGTCAACATTCGTCGCATCGAAAGCCACGAGGGTGGTTGCGAATGTCAAAACCACAAAGTCCAACCAGGACCTTACCCTGCTTATCTCAATTCCATCGCCCTTGGTAACATAGAGATGATAAACCTGGTTCTCAAGGCCAAACCAGATCTAGACTGCATGAACAGTTATGGATATGGACCTTTACACTTAGCTTCTTCTATCAAAGATCATGATACTCGATGGAGTATGGTAAAAATGCTGATGAACGCTGGTGTGACAGTAGTCGACGATGGCTTGCCAAGCACTTGCGTACACCAAGCTGTTGCTGTCGATGATTTTGAATTGGTCAAATATTTCTTACAAGCAGGTGCACAATTAAATTGTCTTGATCTTTCTGATAGATCAGTTCTTCACATTGCCTACATGTATATCTCTGGACGTGATCATCGTTATAATATGGTGAAGCAGATGGCTGATGCTGGCGCTGATATTAACATCACAGGAAAGAGGAAATCCACTTTTTTGCACTTTGTTGCTAAAGATGATTGGTGCTGGTGGGAAATGGTGAAACTGGTATTGGACCTAGGCGCTCAACTGAATATCATGGATGTGGATAATATTTCTCCTCTTGCTAGTGCTGCTAGTGGTGGCAATATTGAAGTTGTGAAAAATATGATAGATGCTGGAGCAGATGTTAACATAACGAAGCAGTGTACTGGGTCACCCCTCCAAGTAAGTTCATAACATTTACTTTACTTTTGTTTGGTTCCTGATTCTGATTTAAGTCATTCCTTCTTGAAGAGTACCTTACTGGGTTGAATTTGTTAATTCATAAGATGCTGAACTCTACCTCCATACTACTCTAGTGCCATGGTCCAAATGCTGTTAGACATCAAATAATTTTACTTTGTGGAGAGTTGACTGCATTGTAAACGTGTTACTATTGTGACTTCATTTCTTGATTTCATGAGAGATTCTACTCATTATCAGAATCACTGATTTTTCACCCAAATTTCTCAAGGTCACCCAATACAAGGTTTCGACTGAATGTTTGAGAATGATTTGTATATGCTGAACATCATCTCCGCGACACATAGAGACAATCTCAATGAAGTGTACTTTAGTGATTTTCATGATGATTCAATACTGAAATCACCATATCTCATCATTCTTATATCGGTAGTTTGCTGTATCAGGATGTAGTAAGGACATTGTTGAGCTACTTTTAGAGCAAGGAGCTGATATTAAGGTTGAGGATGAAGATGGAAAAAATCTTTTGTTCTACGCCACACAAATCAATAATTCTCTCGCTTAAAAGAGCGATAGAGATGGATATTTCTAGGCTTGAGAGCCCAAATGAGCCCTACTGCCGCGCCATCGCATGTCATTCATATAAAAACTGAAAGAGAAAAACTTCATTACTGTTCGGCTAATTCACAATTCAAGACGTTCATCCTTAATAGAAATCAAGCAAATTCTGCTGAAAACAACTCTAATGATGGGATTGGTTCGCACCTAACATAGATCCACTCTTGGGCGAAATCACTACCAGGACGCCAGGATTATATTGAATATCTTCATTTACGTGGAACAATCTAGTTTTGAATATCACGATTACATTAGTCAAGGCTGCATCTTTCAGATAGTGAACTTTGAACATTTCAAAGAAAATGGGGGAAAATGATTTCCAAAAAAACAATATACCTTGCGATACTAGGAGAAAATCTAAAGTGTTTGAATGGATAGAGCTGCATATTCGGTGTTCCCGTAAAAATAGACGTTAAAAACATTTTAAGCCGAATCGTGTTCTTCTACCGCAAAGCACTATACGCAGATGCTTAATAATCCATGCGGAAACACGAATGACTGTTTTGACACAAGTTTTGACGATATCTGTGGGACCTCATCCAGAGCAACCCGTCCCAATTAGATCCTGATCTATTCTCAACGGTTTTAAGGCCAGTCCGGTCAGCCGCTCGACGGGCCGTTTTAGGGCACGGGGATATTTACCCAAAACAGCCAGACCTGACAGCGGTGCATAATGTACTGTTTTGAGGTTATGTTCACCTTATCTGATTCTGCGAGTATTTTCTTGGAAAGATCAGCTTAGGGAGGGTAGAGAAGATACCTTCCCTAGTTCAGCTTTTTTGACGTTGGAATATGTATTAGGGATTTTTTTTCTTGGGTTCTATACGAGTAAAAATCAATTAGAAAATACGCTACTAAAAGTGGTTAGCAGAATGTAGTGGACTTTATAGGCTCACTAGCAGGATGCTCTATCAAAGCGGTATCAGCTAGTTATTGGGCTGAATCCAGCAGTCGATGTCACAACAACTGTCATACTAATAGAAAATCATATACTACTATGTTCCTACTGAATTTCGCAATCGTTGATTCACATTATTCTCTGATGACTGATATATCGTATTAAATCGTTATCAAAATATATCTGAGAAGTGGCCCCAATGAAATTTTGATATCACCGCCTTCTGATCAAACCGACGAGATATTCATCTTCCGTGCCCTTTGTGAATGCGTATGTGTGTCTTATTATTTCTGCGCCAGTGTCCCTTTTGTACCGCTCGTCTCTTCAAGTTGAGCTTTCTAGGGTTAGCTAGTCGATTATCACCCAAATATGAGATCAGTAATTTAATCCTCCAGTTCTTTTGCAGTCGTATCCGATTCCATCATAGATTTATTGGACTGAAATTGCTAAAATTTTGTTCCATTACAATAAAACATTATTTTCCACCACGGTCTTGCAAGAAATCTAATTTTGATTATACTCAAATGAATTCAGAACGAATTCGGTATCAACCAGTCGATTTTGAAAAAGTATTCATTTAGGTTTTTGAAATTTGAATAAGTTAGCGTGGTCTGGGAGAATATGAATATTGAAAGAATTATTCTTGTACATCTTGAGTTATTTTTTTCAAGAAGCTCAATCAGGCGATTCGGGCATCTAAACTGTGTCTTCATTGGCAATATCTGTAGTTTGGTTGAAACGGAATTTTGATATAGTTGGTTTGAATTTGCTCAAAATGGCGTTGTTGTTGAAAATGTTTGTTTCTTTCACAAATTCAGGTTTATGGGGATCAAATGGAATTTCGGTATTGAGCAATCTATTAATTAACCCAGAAAAAACATACCGTCAAATTGGGTAACTTTGGTACAGTGGGTGCAACTTTGGTACACCCCTGAAATAGTATATTATGTATCGAGTACCGAAAATGCGTTTATTTAACAAAACTCGTGCTGTTACTGCGTAACGCGTTTTCGGAACGAGATGCATACAGAATTTTATGACTATCCATCGTGGAAGTCGACTTTCGGCGCATCTACGCGTAGCGTTGATCGTTGAAAGTCGCGCTTTCAACGATGGATGCCATAAAATGACTTTCAGAGCTGCGTTCGGCAAGGTTAGGGAGGGTATCCCTCCCTAGGCAAGGTGAACGCTATACAGGTGAACGATTCTATCGCTCCGAAACCTATTCTCCCCTCTTGGCACACGTATAAACAATGTGTTGAGCCACCGTAGATTCCGGGTGAACGATTGTACCCGTTTATTGAAGCTTTTTCCGAAAAGGCTGATTTAGAACCGATACGCGAGGGGTCCAGTTATTGTACCTGGCAAGAAGTGTTCCGGAACGAACTACGGATTAATAATGCTACATATCGACCACTCACCACATATATCACCATATCGAAGAAACCATCGTTACATTGGAGTATTTACAGCATTTGGAATTTTAATGAATGGAAAACAGTAGAAAAAACCATGAAAAAAGTGTATCAAAGTTACCCCACTCTAGGTAAGAAACACGAAGATAGGGTAACTTCAGAACACCTTCCAATGACAGCTTCTTTTCAACTCATCTAGTGATGGTCTATGAGGTTTTGAAATGTTTCAAACAGCTTAAAATAAAACTTCTGAACGATTAAAATCAATTCACTCGCATTGGGGGGGGGGGGGGGGGGGGTAGAATTGACATACTCTGTAAGTGTACCAAAGTTGCCCCATCGGGGCCTAACTTTGGTACACTTCTTCAACTGCTAACAGTTCCTGCTCAGACGCATCAAATTGAACTTTGTAGCCCGTCAATCGAAAGCTGAAACTGTAAGCTTGAGATTGACTACTTATAGGAGTGGGTTCTGTCAATGTATGTTGGAATGCCGAGCCAAACGAAGTAGAAAGTACCAAAATCGTATCAAAATTACCCAATTTGACGGTAGCTCAAATAACTCGAATTGCCGTAAGATCAAGTTGGAAGAAGATATATTTTACTTTAATAGCACAAAATTTCAGCGGTTTTTTATTACTCAAAAAAACCTCTAAATCAAATTCGATTGGGAAAGGAGAGCCGTCGAATCGCTGGTCTCATCTCTATAAGTGATTCTCTATACAACTCACAGAAAGGCAAAAACCGATTAAATAGAGGATAGAAGAGAAAGCGTGGTGAAAAAAGAAACAACGAACATACACTCACACACATACACACAGACAAAGGAACGGAGAGATGAGTTCCTCGGAAGTTTTGGAGGACTTTGAGAAGAAAAGAGTTCGTTACAATCGTTAGATTTTGGCGAGAGAAACAAAATGGTTAACGCATTATTGTGAATAGGAATTTTGTTGAAGACAATATTGGATTGAATGGAAAAATTTATTAAAAATTCACTAGATCCAAAACAACCCTTTCTCTTTAGAGAGTGCAATAGAAAAATCGAGTTCTTTGCTAATTCTAAGAACGAAAATAGGTCGCTAAACCTTCACAGAACACTTTTGAGACCTGAAAACTGTGCTCCCCTGATGCTTCCATCACACACAACATGCACCGGAAGTTACAAAAATCCTTGACCCGTAACCTAAAAGTTGGCAATAAAAAGAATGACTCATATATTACAGTTGTAGATCTCATGAATGTTTTATCATCTACGACATATCGATTACCCGTATTTTCTCTTCACGGAATATACTTATTATGATATATAGACCCGTTAAATTTAGGTACATGTCATGTATGTCATCATAAATTGACGAGTTCAAATTGCCGGTTCGATTCCGATGAGGTCTTCCTTGATATCATTTGATGAGTCATGATATCAAGTTGTTGAAAGGTCTTTATCACGTACGTACAAATTATTATGAATCAATGATATACAATTTAGATTGCACTCTCTAAACGAGCTCAGATTATTTGTAAATGATCATCTATGACTATCATGAACATGGTTTTATTCTTCAGGAACAGTCCTGTTGATGAGTTATAAAACAGAGCCACTTTGTTTGACACATGTATCAACTCCGATTATAAAGAACCGTCTGAATTTGCAACAGCGAATCAGAGGCATTGGTACCAGCTGTATTCGGACAGAATACTGTAAGGTGATCTGTATCTCAAGGTAGAAATCGTAGATAATAATCAGTGAGTCAGTATTCATTTGCTCCATTCTAAGAATGGGTTGAATTATTCCAATTATTATCTCTATGATTAATTGGAACAAGAAGCTCTTCACGCGCGTAAATGCGCTGTCTCCCGAATTTATCATGAAAAAATTAATAGCATCGTTTTCATTTGTCAATTTAGGGCGATCAAAACTTTCGAATCTCTTCGAGGTCTCCCGTAGACTTCCAAATCAAATGGATCCCAGAACCCGGCAAACCTCACCCAGGTTCACTCCTCCTTCATTTCTTAAATCAAAAGAAAGAACAAGTGTGCAAAAAGTCTGAAATTTTGTAATGAAATTTGGAGTGAGAGCAAAGAGTACACAATTGTTGTGTTTTGATGCATTTTCTTTGGAGAATTCGCGGCAGCAAATGCGGCAGCAAATTAGCTCAAGTCAGATGATAGATATTCATCCGGGTTTACCTAAAGAATTTCAGAAAAAGTTAAATTCCAGAATTCAAAATCATCGTTTCAGTGATTGTGGAAAGTGAAAGATTGAATTTACAGGAGATATCAAGGTTTACTTCATTGAGATTTATCCTTTCCACTTTTCATGTGCGATTATAGGGGGAGAAAAAAAATGACTGTGTCTCGAATTTCTCAAGCGTTCAATTTCTCACAGTTAACTTTTTATGCGTACATTACGCGTCGAGTGCTGGAAACATTTTTTGCTTCGGGAAACCGGGCTGGACGTGGGCGAAGGCAACGTCCAGCTTGGTTTTCCCGAAGGAAAAATGTTTCCGCACGAGACTTGTATGCAGTTTTATACGTCTGTACGCAGAAACATGATGTTTCTACGTATGGAAGTATAGAGTATTTTTAACACACATTATCGATATATCAGTAAGCATTGTTCATTCTAAAAATTTTTTTCCAAATCGATTTGATACAAATCAAATTTAGTTATCATGCATGATTTGGCTAATCCTGTGAACAGATGGAGGAACTTTTTCAATTATTTCTTCAAAACTCGCAAGATCACAATCTCAACGTGAAGTAGTGACTCTGTGAGAATTCCTCAGAAACATACATTTGCTCCACAATACTTCATACTGTTTTGTCAATGTGTATAATATGGAACCAAATATTAAAGAATTCTTTGATGGATAGGGAAAGGTAATATTCTCTGCATAATATGCGTCGACTATTCAAACATATGATGGGTTTTGTTGATGCACTGATGCAAAATCATGAGATTGGCATATGTGAAAACTTCTATGGTAAGCACACAGAGATTCTTCTGGAACTGGCAGGGACATGGCCGTACCAATCTACCATCATAAACAGATTTGTATTTAGCATAAATGAAGCCGTCATGGTATCAGCTATTTTACCAGCCGTAATGAATATTACTTTTACCGATTCCATCAGATATTCCTCGTGTACTCTAATCAGTTGATATGTTATGTTTCAAAGGTCCTATTCACGATCGAGAAATGGGGCCAAGATTATGATTCGGTATTAGAGAACTTGTTTTTTGTTATTTTCATGACTACTTTCTCAATCTGCTATCCGATGGTTTACGCCAATCAATTGAAGGTAATCAACTAGATAAGTCAAGAATTGTTGTCTGATATGCCCCAAAATTCATTAATGCGTGCAATACTGTTCAAATATTCTTCAACAACATATTCTCCGAAACAGTTTGATGAACTATATCGAAGAACATCGGATGCTTGGGAAAACCTCTCAGATGCCACTGAAGAGAAGTATTTCTCGCAATACTCCAAGATAGGATATATTATAAGTTTGGGATTCACAGGTAACATTTTTCAATGATCTTTCTCACTACTGCCATCTCGACTGCCGTGCAAAGTAAGAACATACGTAACCACCATTTGAGAAAATTTGTAGTTTTTCTGTCCTTGAAGTCAAATATAGAAGTTATCTCAAGTCTCGTTATTAAAAAAAAATTCCCGGAATTGAATTATCGAAATTTTATTGCGCGACATTTCGTCCACAAGGTTTCATGGGCCTCATCAGGCTCAAGTTCCGTTATTCTTTGGATCTTCATCGTATTTTTTGAGCAATCTTGTAATGGAGCCCAGACATAACGTCTGGCTGCTGTCAATACAGGTAAACTCACTCTGTTGGGAACTTACTTAATTCCCCACCGTCCTCCAGGATCAACGAGACTTGAGATAACTCCTCTAACCACCATTTGGTTGAAACCGAAAAAATGGCAGAAGAATTCGCGTCGGACATTAAGTGGGCCTCGACAGAAAGTGCGCGATGCTCTTTTCTCCACTTTTTCTCCCGTGTATAAGCATAGGCACTGTAGTTGCAGTCGTCGCCACGGGCGCGCAATGGCGCTACGTCCACGGGAAAAAAAGGGGGGAAAGAGCTAATGCGCACTTTCTGTGGAGGCCCTCGAACTCCAATCCCGTAGTACGAGTGCTCTCTACCTTTTGAAAAGCGACGGTGGCGCCCCTAGCGGTAAAATTGGTATATTGACAATAACAATTTCCAAAAACGAAGAGGAAGGGAACCAATAGTACCGCCACCTGCGGATCATTTTACTACAAATTTGAGAAAAAGGTTCATCGGGATCGGTGCAAAATCGAGCCCACAAAGTTGCGGGAAAAATTCAACAACGCTATGAAAAAGTTCCCGCATCTGTGTGGGCTCAATTTTGCATCGATCTCGATGAAACTCTTTTTTAAATTTGCAGAAAAATAATCGGCAGGTGGCGGTACTATTGGTTTCCTTCCTTTTCGTTTTTGAAAATTGTTATTGTCAATATACCAATTTGACCGCTAGGGGCGCCACCGTCGTTTTCGAAAAAGGTAGAGAGCACTCCAATAAGGCAATCGAGGATTGCGTTTGCTAATCGGAAGTTTCTTTATGCCAAATGCGTCATTTGACGATTTTGAGATTACAGAGCGAGACAGACGTAAGTGCACTTTCGGCGCTCTACCTGCCTGAACCTAGCATAAACATTTTCGCTCAAACAAAAAACAACATCCAACAATTTATATGCTATTCCATTGTTGGGTTGCGGAATTCATTGCTATTAATCCTCTCGGGTTATGAGTGTTTGTACTGAGTTCAGTGCACTGGTTCTGTGTTGAGCTAGAACAAGCATAAGATTTTTGTCAACCTACTGAAACCTATTAGCTCAGCTTATATTTCATTGCTATATCTCATTGTTCCAAGAATCAGCAGCTACCAGCGCGACAGTAGGCATTTGCATTTGAACAACGGAGGGTTCAGAGGTCATCGTGAGATTGTGGTGGGGCAAACGTCGGGTAAGGGGTCACTCCTTAATACGGCAACTTCTGAGTACATTTGGGAGCGTGGAGAGTACTTTTACACAGTTTCGTGCTAAACGGTGGAGCCTCGGTGGAATGATCCGATGAACTCTTTTTCTTAAGAAAAATGGAGAAAATGGCATTTTGTGACGTGTTTATGAAATCCTCGACGCGAATCACCCAATGAATTGATGAGGTTTGTTGATGACGTTTCTAGGAACTTGTTTGTGCGGGGTTGGGGCCGAAATATTTTTTTTGATACAATGTGTGAGAGAGTAACTTTTTCGCACTGGTTTTCCGTTTTCTCTCACAGTTTGTCAAAAAATAGTATTCGATACACGGGTGTAAAGCTCATTTTTCGCATCCTCGTGTTGGTTCCGACCTTCGCCTACGGCTCAGGCCGGAAACCCATCACTCGGACGCGAAAAAAAGTCTTTACACCCTTGTATCGAAATGTACCATTTTGTCAATTGGACTCAAACACTAGCATTTTTGGGAAAGTTCTCGACTCCGATTGACTGTAGTTTACTCGAAACTTGAGGTAGTATGAGCTGTATTCAAATCGACGGGCAGAAAATACGAAAATTGACACTACTTGAAAAAATGTCTTGACAAGGCAGGTTGTCACTGGTGATGGTTGGCATAACTCGAGCGGTGAGGAGGGTATTGAGATTAATGTGAATGTTGATGAGGATGAGTCCATTTACTCAAAATATATTCACAGAAGCACGACAGAGGAACCAAAGTGTGAAACTTGAAAACTGCACGTACATGAATGATTGATTGTGGCACTGTGTCGATCGTTCGTGGTACGGGTCTGACACGACACAGGGCGCGACGGAGTTCCGAGAAGTTCCGGAGCAACGACGCACGGCCGGAGCGAGGCTAAACAAGGTGGCGATGGCGTAATGGTGTCGGTTGGGAACGCGATGATAACGAGCGTGGCTACGTCCGAACAGTGTCGCGACTGGCGAGTAAATGCGGTAGCGAGGCTTGAAAAATGCGGTATTATATAAAATACCAGGGAGTTCGCATGGATGAAAATGAGGAAATGGGTTTCAAATTCTATTGAAGTCCGCTCGTGATTTTAATGCGTGAAATCTGAAAATGTCTTTCAAGGGCGATGCGTGAGGCGAAATAAGGTGCTTCATGGAATGTTGAGGTCTGTTTTTGGATTTCACTTGGCGTGGCGAATGAAATCTAAAAGAGGGTTGCTTGTTGACTGATTGTGAGGTTTGGTTTTGTGCCCCATGAAATTTTAAGGTCTGGTTTTGGGATTTACTTGGCATAGCGGATGGAATCCGAAAGTGGATTGCTTGTTTGGCTGAGATTCGGTTTTATATTACCCGTGGTATGAAAGTAAACTTTGTGATTAAGTGAGGTGAGTTTTTGGGTTACGCGATGAAGAAAAATGAGTTATGCACGCTCGTGAAGTGACATTTTGAATATTTTATCGCGCTGTAACGCGGAATCGTATTTCGTTTGGGGGTTGTTCGAGTTGAAGTGAGATCCTGCTTATCAAATTATGGTGTAGCGCGTAGCCGTATTGCGTTGTTGAATGGATCTTCGTTTTTGAATAGCGCGAGAATCAATGGATTCGTCGATAAATAGTTAATATACGGGTGAAGAATGCGCACGTCAGTCTACTATTGATGACAGAAATTGATGATTCAGATTATGACAGTGATTAATTACTGTAATCGATAACTCATAAAAATCATCCAGAGTTCCATCATGATGTCAAAAATAAGATTGGAATGCGTCCAACTGAAGACCTATGTTCACGTAGAGTTGTCTCGACGAACACAAGTGCTTTTGACCTAGATTACTTAGTTTGACTCGTAGAGACACGACCCTGTAGGGAAGTTGATATGGTTTTGATGTGAATAATCTTTTCATGGTTGGCTAACGAACCACGTGGAATGGATTTTACTATTGACTATTCATAATATTCCATCTTACTGAATATTTCTTTGAAATAGATTCTATTTCATCCTCCTGATGGAATATTCGTTCATCTCGAATAACATTTGTTCATTTGGGCATGGAAAATCCTTCCGATGCGTTTCTCACGAAGGAATCATCATCAGATATTCCATCAAATATTATCCCCGATTTGATAAGATAATAGTACATTTTAATACAAGGGTGGAAAAATTAGTTTTACACCCGTGTATCGAATACTATTTTTCGACAAACTGTGAGAGAAAGTGGAAAATCAGTGCGGAAAAGTTACTTTCTCGCACAGTGTGTCAAAAACATTCATTTATCGTGAAGAAATGCATTTATTCGTGTAAAATGAATGTTTGTCTAGGAGGAAATGGATGTATATTTATTTAGATCAGAAAAATTTTCTTCAAAATCACTCGAAATTCCGGAATACAACTCTTCACGCATAACACAAACTGTTGAAAGTTTGGACTCACCTACGGTTCTCACTCCAATACACTGGGGATTACTCGGCTATCCTCAATCGCAGAGGACTCCACCCGTTCTCATCCTATACGGTTCTCTTTTCACTTTGGTACGACACTATTGATTCCAAACCGCAGAGATCGAGGTTTTCATAATCCTAGCTAGCGAAGGTGTCAAATTTCAATAAATCTCAGAAAAGTCCTCCAAATTTGAGTATTCAATCCTCAGAGGGAATGTCAGCTTGGACTGGGTGTGGAGTAGAGAGAGATTGGGAAAATGGATTTCGAATCCTAAACTCGTTTGTGATTTCGTCCAAGCTCTATTTTGAATATGACTTCACCTCAGATTTGTAGGATACAAAGGTTTCTTTTTTGACGTCAATCGGATAGAATCGGCAAGATCAATGCGTATGAAAATGAAGAAAATTATCTCTGAATATGAGAAAAGACCTCCAAAATGAGCCCAGATAGAACTTCCTAGGGTTAAACGGAGCTCAATAATGTTATTTATGAATCCGCAGGAAGAACATTACGGTTAATGTGAGAATTTTTCAGTGGTATTGTACAAAATATTGTCTTAAATCAACTAGTTCCTACAAACTTCTATTTCGGGCCTCAAAATCGTGGAAACATAATTCATATTTGTAATACTTTCCAGCGTCGGATTACACCCATAGCAATACAGGCAATGTGAATCTGCGAGCCAATGTGATGCTCCACTACCGAGGGAGCATTGAACGAAACCGATGCATGCCAATATAATAAAGTACTTGAATATTCTTACCACCATAATTTACTTCCAACTCCTCTTGAACTTTTTCACAAATGCATAACTTATGAACAAGTGGAAAAATTTCACTTGGGTTATCAAATGTATATGGCTGTCAAAACTAGTCTCCATCATACGGATCATGTAAATTCTATCTTCTTCTACAATCGAGTTGAGGTCAGCGTCCCAGTTTACTTATATATAGAAGGGCCATGCTTTGCATGAATCGGAAATCATTAATAATATCATACAGACATACCCACAAACACTGGAAAGACGAGGTACGTGCGACGTTGGTCTGTTAGACTTCCTCAAGTCACAGAAGTTAGTTTGTGAAATTTACACCAAATCATTCAAAAGTTGAAATGTGAAGCATGCAAGAGAGCATGGCTGGTAAGATTGTGGGGGTATAACTGAATTCATAAGATTATGTTTGCAGGTTACACAAAACAGGCCACTGGGCCATCCAGAATCATTATACACACATAAATCTAAACCAGGATTTCTAGGTAAATTTCCCTCCAAGAAGATACAATTATTTCTACATTCAAATATGCGTAATTTCAGGAATCTGAAAAAGTCAAAGTATCAACATTCTTATACTTGAAGTGATGGAGAATATCCTCATCAATCTTTCCCGTAGTTTCTAGGTACAACATTAGGAATCAAATCCCATCCTATACTAATTGTTTCCTGAAATTCCATCAAATTTAGGATTAATGAGGAAGGAAGCTGTGTGGTTCTCTGATAAATACAGATGAAGAAATAATGTACAGTTGGAAAGTTATGCTGAGTCAACAAGCCTCACAACTAGCAATGAAGTGTAACACGCTATATGGCTTTAGAAACATCGAAATTATTTATCGACTTACGCTCTTGAGCATTAGTTAATGTCTTCCCAAATTCTACTGAAACAAGTGTGTTGCTTTGAATTCTCATGTCCCATTTGAATTTTTCATCCACCTGACATGAGCTGCTTGGTCAGAAATTCTCTCATTTTTCTCACCTATGACATACCGTATCAAGATTTCTTAAATATGATAAATATGTACTTCTGGGTGTGCGAGACGTTTCGAAGTGTGCGTGAATGTTACTTCTCGCGCGAGTTGGCAACGTGTGCGGAAACTTCTCGCATGTGTTGCGTATACTATGTTTGAAACGGTGCGCGAAGTTGTAATTAAATGCATCACTGTCCGAGCAAGATTATCTTGAAAACGAAGTTTTCAAGAAAGGCCAAATCCAGAGGGATGACGTGACATCATATTTTGAAACTGTGCGTGAATGAAAATGCATTAGAGCGAGAAGTTACATTCACGCACACTCCACCAGTGCGTAAATGTAAAACTGTGCGAAAAGTCATTCACGCATTACTTCTCGCACTGTAAATAATGAAGAGGAGTCTCATTTTTTACAACTTATCGCGCACACAGTTGCGAAAAATCATTTTTTTCATGTGAGAGAAACCTAATATTTGTCCTAGCTCCACACTCAACCCAACATGAACACCCGTTTCTTCACCGAAAATTGGTCCACGGGGATGATCGAAACGAATTTTTAGGGCAATAAAATAGCAATGGAAGATAAGCTCGGTTGGGTTTCTATAGGTTGACAAAAATCCCATGTTTCGCTAGCCGCAAAGCTTTCCGATAGGCATTATGTTCACATTTGGAGTATGCTTGAGAAGATCTTGCTATCTAATGTTGTTTTGGAGTTTAGACGATCTTAGTGGGAAAATAATGGAAATTCTGCAAGAGAAGAACGAAACAGAATTATCACCCGCGAGCTAGGGTCCGGGAGAATTTGTTCAATTTTTGTAGTTATTGATATTTTGATCTATACATTTGAAAAAAGAAGAAAGAATGAATTCGAAAAAAATCCCACCTGCAGTACCGTCCAAAAGTTCTCGATGGGTGATCCCTCGAGTACCCTGACTCGCAACAGCAATAAGTCAAATTCTATGCGTTGTACGAAAGTTTTCAGAAAAGCATCTTAAACAGCAGAAAAAGTACTAACTTTTACTGGGTTTGGATGATTTTTATCAAATATTTTTGAAGGTCCTACACGCTAATAAAAAGATAGAAAATCTAAAAACTTTTCACTTTCATTGAGACACCTGCAGTTTCAATGCGAATAAAGCTACGGTAATTCTGAAAAAAGCGTCTTGTAGAGCGAAAAAAATGCTATCTGTGGCTACTTTCTGATTATTTTTTACGTCCGGTGCACGAGAACGTGCGAGCTATCCAAATCCCCAAAATCATGGTTTTTCACCGTTTTCTGTGCCGTTTCCGATGATAAACAGGCATTTTGGGTATCTAGACAGCTCGTACGTTCCCATACGCGGTACGTAAAAAATAAACAAAAAAATGCTTCACATAGCATTTTTTCCGCTCTACAAGATGCTTTTTTCAAAATTGCAGTATCTCCATTCGCATTAAAACTGCAGGTGTCTCAATGAAAGTAAAAAATGTTTAGATTCTCCATTTTTTCATCAGCGTGTAGAACCTTCAAAAATATTCGATAAAAATCATCCAAACCCAGTAAAAGTTAGTATTTCTTCTGCTCTTCAAGATGCTTTTCTGAAAATTTTCGTACAACGCATAGAATTTGACTTATTGCTGTTGCAAGTCAGGGTACTCGGGGGATCACCCATCGAGAATTTTTGGACGGTACTGTATTATTGATACGATGATTTCTCGTGAATTTACTCTTTAGTCACTGATTATCAGCGTAACATAGCTTTTTGTTTCTTTCATCACTTTGAACCCGCTCTTCGACCCGCTAATTTTGGACCGCACTTCACAGACTCTGAAAAATTTTCTGATACGGAGTAAGTGAAATACCAGTTTCAAAATGACGAAAGAAAGTTACAAAATTGAAAATTGAAAATTTTTGCCATTCAAACTAGAAGCATGTATGGACTCAGTCGTGGTGAGAATATATTCCTGCCACAGATTCTTGAGAATTCTTCCAAAATTTTACTTCGAATCCATCACAACTCATGACCAATATCGGTTTTCTGGCATGCCCACATACGTGGCCACTTTTCCAGTGAGCGGGTTAAAGAATCTTCGATAGAATCCGTTGGTGGCATCCCACAGAATCAGCTGATAAGTATTTTTAATTGCTCGGCTGCATGTGATCCATCGCTCAAAATCTGGAATGAATGAATCCTTCAAAAGTTGTAATGGGATATAGTTATTGAATGAATGATTTTATTCAGACGCACGAGCAGTTATGACGATCATCTTTACTTCTAGTGTATGGTGCAATTATGACTATATTAATCTGCTCGGCACAAATAACAACATCAATCGCAGATGCCTTACTCAATGCTGAAAACGATACAGGACTACATTTCATCTTATTACACTCTACTTACGTAATATTTGATCAAGAAGACCACCTCGTCATCGCTTCGGTGCACTCAAGCTTTGTTGTGTACTTACTTGCTCTAAATCTCACTGGACTTGGGAGCATATTTATCATGAATGTGCAACAGATTTGTGGGCTATTCGCCATAATTAGGTGAGTCACTAAATGGCGACTAAAATACTTTATGACTCATGTGAGTGTGAATTTAACATATTCACTACAATATTGTCCACAATACTAGAGAACGCTGATTTCCAACAATCTGTGATCATATTACTTCAGAAGTTCCCAAAAAACGGAAAAAACTGTGAAAAATTCGTCAATGCGAAAGAAATACTGGATGAGGAGAGAGGAGAAGAGTTCGAACCAAGAATCTACCAAATTCTCGAATTTGTCATCTTTCCTCTCATCCCCACCAGGGAAATATATCACGAATCAGGAATGCATCACTGATTGTAAAGAGATTTGTGGTAGTGGATGGGTTGAACAGAGATAAGGAATGAAGATCAGCAAGATTCTTATATGGTTGTTAGAGGAACGAGATTCTCAAATTCGTCACTTACCATTCGATCTTTGGTCTCCAATCAAATTCACTGGTCACAATTCTAAGAAGGATATTGCATCTCTAATTTTCTCATCACAATTCCATAGAATCCATTCTGTTTTCTAAAAAAATCTACAGAACCAAAATTCTCAGTGAAATTCTCGTCATTGTTGTCTGACGAGTTTCACAGTTTAGGAACCTTTTTCTGTAAATTTGCTTGCGTGGTCCGAAGTAAAAAAGTCTCAGCAGCTTTTTTTGCATGATTGCGGTTTCATGGGCGTGGTTAGAATCTTTTGCAGTGGTACCTTATAGTATTTTTTTTTTTTTTTTTTTATTTACAATATTATATATATTATAGTATTTCATGCAATATACATCAAAGGATTAACATATTTGCTGCGATGGGACTCACCGGTGGATCGATCTGGTCCTTCTGTGCGTACCCTCTCAACATGAATCAGCTGTAGTAGCTTGGAAATTGTTGTCTAATGAAATTCAACAGTCGCGAGACCCACCGATGAGTCTTGTTGCATGCAAGGAAGAACCTGCAATTCTCATCGTTGGAAAGGTCGGATGAATTCGCTTCAGAGCGTGAAAAAAAGTATATACATTCCGTACCTGGGCGGCCATAGGTCATTTTGGCCCATCGGAGTGGATTGTGGACCAAGCAACGTGAGGGTTTTAAGCGTCTCATGCAACAGTGTGTATGCAAGCCAGGTGCAAATACTATTCGCATTTCTGTATTCCGCACTCCGAACAACTTTGTCGTTTCGCGGACTTTCGATGGGAAAAGTCCATCCCTCGGACCGGAACAATTGCAAAACGTCCGAACACTGTCGAATGTCGTAGTTTCTTGTGAATAAGTGGTAGGTTGAATTACCCTCGAAATTTCATCACTAAGAGGCAAAACTTGGTACAACATGACGATTACGGGCTCAAACAATAAATGGTTCATCTATTAATCGATACTTACAAGATTTATTGGTTAAAAATTGGGGCATGACATGGATAAAGGATGAAAATATGCGTTTTTCACGCTTTTTTTCGGTTTTCCCGCCATAAGTATCAAAATATCGATTTTTCGGGAAAACCAATGGAAAAATAGTTTGTAGGTCTGTAAAAGATCTACAAAGTTGAAGCCCTACACTTTTCTTCACAAAATGCATCCCTTCGGAGTTATTCTTCGTCAAAGTCACGATGTAATTTGTTCGAATGAATTCGCTTAAATTGAGTACAACGGGCTTACACTATTTCCTGAGATAATTGAATCGATTATGATCGAAAAAAGTCTCTTGGAATTTTGTCGTGGTGTCTTACTGAAGCCGACTCATTAATGACAGTATTTAGGGTCGAAAGTCGCGGAATTCGCCATTTTCATCACTCAAAAACGATCAAACTTAGTAATAAAATACTGAGATATCTCTTTTATTCAAAATGAACTCAATCATCTAAGAGAAATAGTGTGAGCTCATTATAAACAGTTTTAGCAAATTCATTCAACCAGATAACATCATGACATCGACGAAGAATAACTCCGAAGGGATGAATTTCTCGAAGAAATGTGTGGAGTTCAATTTTTTAGATCATTGATCTACAAATTGTTTTCCCTCAAGCTTTCCCGAATAATCGATATTTTCCGACTTATGACGGATAAATCGAAAAAGACGTGAGAAATGCATATCCTTATCATCCATGCCACGCTTCAATCTTTTTCCCACCTCAAGTTTGAGCCTAAAATCATCTTGTTGTATCTAGTTCAGCCATTTTTCCTCTCACCAAAAGCGGCAAGGCATTCCAAGGCGTCGAGTCTATCAGATATTCCAGCTGTTCAAATTAACATATCAGAAAATCATTTCTCCTCAGATATACAACTATCTCGGACGAGATCCTGGATCACAATAGTGAAAAATCAATTATTTCACTATAATTAAAACGGAACCCTAGGTTCAGATGAGAAAGTTGTGCTTCCATATAAAGAATGAGATGACTATATCTTATGGAATACGGATCAAAATATTCATGAATTCAGTATTCCTGGCGAGAAAAATTATAGCGCCAGAATAGTTTATTATTGCCCTAGGCGCGTGAGTTTAGTTTGGATGCTAGGACAGTTTATTCCCCGACCGACGCAAGAGAAATGAGTCCTCCACGCCAGAAATAAGCCTGCGAGTACAGGGAAAATATGATTTTTCATCATGAAAACCTTAAGACCCCGTTTGAAAGCGGTATTCTTGGGGTTGGATTGGTGGAAAGAATTTTCGACTTCATGAAACTTTTTCTCAGTTACAGACTCAAGAAAATTGTAAAATTTAGGTCTGGCTCCGCACTTGATGAAGAAAATTGTCACGATCGCAGAATTCTCCATAAATTAGAAACGACGGTGACTCTACACAACAAAGCGATTGGGTATGAAATTCTCCCCCCTAGTATTGATCTCATGGATAATACACTATTTTAATCGTTATATGCTTCAATATTTGTGAAGATTGTGTGATTCGTTGGAAGACGTATTTTACCCGGTGCATATGTTCACCGAAGCTGCAAGTGTGCTTATATTAGCTGTGTTATATTGCTACGTAAGTAAATGCACAATAATCGTGAGTTTACAAGTGAATCAGGATTCTAGAACCCTCTGCTAGTGGTATTTTTTCTTACTAAGTCAAAGGAACTAAGCGGGCACGCATGTTGAATCAGCCCTTGTCAAGTATGATCCCCGGAGTAATTTTCCTAGTTTCTAACACCAAAATGAGTGGGAAAAATGGGTTCTTCGATCCCAAGGTCACTCTCATTTTTCAGAATGCCCTGAAACCACTCTAAAAAAAACCCTAAAAATCGATGTCTCTTCAATCAGTTCGTGTTATGAAGTATCTCAGTGAATAATTCTGAATATTTTTTGACATATTCTTCAAACATTGAAAAATGGAGAAAAAATATCGGCGTATCGACAACTTCTCCTTTCGGCACTTAAAAAATTCTTGAAAATCAAAAATCAATTTACTCATAGGAATTGGCCAGGGAAACGAGAAATACCCATGTCAACGTGTTTGCCAGAAAACTTAACATTGGATATGAGAATTTTTAGTCATTCCCAAGTAGTGGGAAGTGGTCAAGATCGCCGAAATCGTCTCCGAAGCAAATTTTGATTCAATAATTAGCATTTCTTCATTTTAATTTATTAATTGCGCATGCGCGTTGATCTACGATTTCGCTCGCTCGGAAACATTTTTGAATGATAGACACTGTGAGTTCTTTCAAAATAACTACTCGCAAAAGTGAGTTTGATGCAGTAAAACTCGAGATGTAGCTATTCACAGAAGGGGGAAAAAATCTGAGGTACCACGTCTGTGAGCCGCCGGTAAGCGTAACATTCTCAGTAGTGGTGAGACGCTCATATTTTCGGTTCTAGTGGATGAGAACCGCCTTAGCCAAGAAGTCATTTTGAAGGAGACTGCGCGGGATTTTGTTTACGAATATTCTCAGGAGTGAGGAATCACGTGCATGCGCACGAGATCGCGTTTTATTCCCTATGTGCCAAGATTTTCATACTTATTGAAGTGTGAGAGGAAGAAAATTGACATTTTCTCGATTCCCGTCATTCCCTCATCTACGCGATAAGACACTGCAAGACCTGACTGATGGATTTTTCTGGAAATTCAAGAGACTCTATATTCTTAGGTGGTTATCAATTAAGCAGATCGTCTGACCCAGGGTCACTATACCAGAACGTAAATTCTGCCCTAGAGGTATTAAGCGTAGGGCAGGTGAATCCTTCTTTAGTCTTCCTATCGTTATATTCTGTAATCGGAATCGTAAATATTAATCTGATCTGCACCTTTATGCGTGCGCTTAGGCAGTCGACTCTGTAACTCTCCTTTGTAGAACTTGACTTTATAGAGTTACACCACGAGGTTTTTATTTTTCACTCATCTGTGCACAGGTTGCCATGGCAACCTCCAACAGATTGATAGAGAACAGGGAAAATATTGGTTCCAAATGGTATACACGTCTGCACACGCAATCATTTCCTACTACTCCATTTGATGAAAATCCCCTTGGAATCAGATCACTATTACGTTAACTTTTCCTTTCTCCATTCGTTTTTTCCGGTAAAACAACCGTGAGGAGCATGTACATCTCATAACTTCCGCGTTTCCCTGAATTTACCAAGTCAATTCCGCTCATTCAGAAGCTCGTTTGAGAGTCTTAGAAATGAGATGAGTAACACTCACATCCTATGTAAAATTCCCTGGCAAACACGTTGGAATAGTAAATCCTCTTTTCCTCAGTCAATTTCTATGAGAAAAGTTGATTTTTAATTTCCAAGAATTTTTTCAGTAGCCTGAAATGAAAAATTGTCGATCCACAGATATTTTTTCTCTATGCGTCGACGTTTCAAGAATATGCCTGGAGAAATTCGGAACGATCCATTGAGATGCGTCAGAACACAAATTGATAGAAGTAACATCGATTTTTAGCGTTTTTTAGAGTGGTTCCAGGGCGTTCTGATACATAAGGGCGAGCTCGGGATGTTAGGAAGCTCTCTTACCTCTCATCTTGATCTTAGAAACTGGGAAACATTACTTCGGGGGTCATACCTGACAAGAGCCAATTCCTTATGCATGACCGCTTAGTCATTTCATCGCTTTAGGCCCTTTGCGACTAAAGTGATGAAAGTTCTCCTCAACGATTCAAGATTTCTCATGATCCATGATCATAAATGTATCATACCAGACTTTTAAAACGAAACCTTTGTTCTTTGGAAATATTGGGAAATTAGGTACCCGAAGTACATTACCAGTGAGGGGCGGTCCCAGAGACCAACTTTGGGGGGGGGCGATTTTGACTTTTGGGGGGGGGGCGGTCAATGCAAAAATCGATGTCGCGCGCGCTCACGCCCGCGCGTTTTCCCATCTCTACTGTACAAAATTTTCGGCTTTGGGGGGGGGGGGGCAATCGCCCTTACCGCCCCCCCCTTGGGACCGCGCCTGTTACCAGTGAAACTTGCAAGGCTCATTCTTGCATCGATATTCTACAAAATCACCAATTCTGAAAGCTTGTTTGAGTCTTATTTATGGAATGAATCAGAAGTCACACTCTCGTCGTTTGTAACTGAGACAGTTCTTCTAGATCTGAGGAATTCCTTATAGACCTATCCTGGAAGAGTGGCCACATCAGATTTGAGGAATATACATATCCCTGAGTTCATCAGAATGAGTTGCTCATAGAATTTCCTCTGGAGAAAATGATAGAATATCAAATAAATTTGCTGTAAACAATGTCAAAACCCTGACTTGCGGGATAAACTATGACTTCACTATAATACTCAAATTAGTATATTATGTGATGAGTGCGAAGCACGAGTCGCGAACGACATTTTCTAGCTGTGCTACTGCGCAAACGCGACTTTGCGAGGACGAGTTGAAAATCACGTTTGCGACGTAGACAGCTAGAAAACTAATGTATGAATCGAAATGTTAGGGAATGTTTCCAAGACTCATTCAAATTTCCCGGAAACCTCCAGAGGAAGATAGATTCATCACCTGTTATTCACATATTTCGGCAAATCTCAGAATTTGGTCCACTTTGGTTGAAAAATTTGGAAAATTTCGAAATGACAGGACGTACCAGTTAAATTTTTTTTGGGTAAAGCAGTACTCAAACAATGATAAAATAGTTGCGTGACTCATTTTGCAGCCTCGACGCGCACATGCGACCGAATAACGAATATCTCCGTGCATTTAAATGGGGACTTTGTGTTACAACGACTCTAATGAGTATACTTTCTCGTAGAAATGAGGTGACCTTGGTATCAGAAAAGTGAGGAAATTCATGATCAACGATCTACAGTTCCTCCAATGACCTCGGTTACAACATGATATGATACTCTACACCCACTAAAATGCACGCTATCGTGAATTTACCGATTTCTTAAGCCTTGCGCTCCTCCTGGGGTGAAAGAGATATTTTCGAGGCTGAATCATACAGGAACAATTTCTTTTTCCATCGTGACCAAGCTACCCGGATTTGATGACATCAATGAGACTCAGCTAATTTCATAAATTCTGTCATGCTCAATCAGACTCCATTTCCAGAGTTTCGTTTTTTTTATCGCCCCAATCACAGGATCGTAAGCAAGAGCGATTTTTTGAAATTACAAAAATTTTGTGACACACCAGTAACTCCTATCAGCTCTTACATCCTCGATGAGAACGGCCGTTGGGCAAAAACGATCTGATTTTTCAAAGTATAAGCAATCACCGGGTCAATCATCTATCCAATCCTCAGGATGGTCGATCAATCTCCTTCGAACCTACAAGCTAAGGCGTGGACCTGAAAATCGTTATGACAGCCAAAAAATGGAATTCCCTCACACAACACATCTCGTATCAATGGGCCAAAGCAAGATATAGATCTCAGAAGCATTGACAAGAGTTAGAGCCCCGACAGAAAGTGCGCATTTGCTCCTTCCCCCCCCCCCCCTGGAAGTAGCGCCATTTTCCGCCCTTAGCGCGCTACGGAAGTACGGCGTCTATGCTTATACACGGGAGGAGCAAACGCGTAAAGAGAAAAGTAGAAGAGCAAACTTGCAGTTTCTGTCGAGGCCCTTACGAACAAGTGAATTCTTTAGAATTTCCAGTAAAAGACTCTAGTTGTCGCTAATCATGTCTTCTGCTACGTGAAATAAGTCGTTATCACAAAATTGCACGAGTTCTGAGATTCGCCCATTTGACAACGACATCAAGTCCGTTGAAATAGGAGTGAATCTTTCCCTCGTAGTTATTAATGATTCTTCGAAAATTCACTCGGTATATTACGAAATAGGCATGATTCTGTACTATACATGATGATCAGTAAGTGTATAGCACTTTGGAATTCAAATCATTTTCAAACCGTAGATACTCACAGCAGGAGCATCGTTGCTGAGGAAAACTCTCATGGTGGGCGTAATAGTGGCGTGTTATATCTTTTTATTGGTTTTGAATTGGTCTGGTCAAAGGGTTATCAACTCCAGCGAAGCACTTCCGGACTCCGTGTATGGCATTTGTTATTTGCTTAATACTTTTAATAGTTTTAATCCAACTGCAAGCCACGATTTCACGTCTCACGCACGTAACTTGGAAATTCTCTACTATTTTTTCTTGACTTTCGACTGATTTCGAGATTCATTACAATATCCCAAAGTTGGTAGAAAATCACTCAAAATGAGTCGAATTTCTTCTCAATAGGCCAGAAATATTTTTTCACGAAAGTCTCATATTATTTTTCTCGTGGAATAGAACATTCTTACACCTCTATATCTTCAGCATTCCTCAATACTTATCGACATTATTTGGCTCAACTGAAAATTGTTTTAGAGATTCTATAATGGAACAGGAATTTGTAGAACGTTATTCACCTGTCACTCAGTTTCATCAAATTTTTACAAAATGATCACATTCTCTCTTTACCTCGTAGTATAAATAATGAGTCATCATTTGAAAAAGAAGGGAATGTTCTGTTATCTGGATCGGTTTAACTTTCTTGAAACTCAAGAACCCTATCACGAGACGAAGTAATTCAAATTCTGTAATTTAGACATCTTTCAAAAAACAAAATTTTGGGCCATCCATGATCGACTTATTCAGCTCCTATTGTATTGAAAGATTAATTTATCAACATCTCACCAATATGCAGATATTCCAGTGATTGGTATCTGGCTCATCCAAAAGATCGAAAGCTGCTATTATTTGTTCTGCGAAGATCACAACGTTCGTCCACACTCACTGCAGGTAAAATTTTACCCCTCTCGTTGGAGTCATTTGCTCAAGTTAGTATTATTCAAACATTGATAGATCCAAGTTTTAAAAAAAAAGTGTCCTGACATGCATATTTCTCATGTCTATAGCTCTCAAAATTATCGACCAGTTACTTTACTGCTCTGGTATCCATGAGCTCAATATCTGACGAACAGGCGTAATTTGTGATGGATGTTTGTGGAGGATCTTCTGGTCATAGACTTGAAGAAATCGAGAAAACCCTCACTACCACGATACATCGTTTGGAGAGGAAAATCTGTCGCTGGATACCCACGTAGAAAAAAGACATTTATGAATTTTCTCGGGCAAGCGCAATCTTGTACCAATTCGAGAGTGTATTCATCGGAAGTTGACTTGATTTTTTGTAAATATTTCATTTTAAGAATCGAATATCTCACATATTAGGAAGTTAGACAAACAAGAAGCCAGATTCAAGATACTCCGAACAGTTTTTGGCCGTACCCCTATCCACTCACAATTGGACTTGCTTGGGATGTTGAAGGCGAAATCACGCGCGTGCCAAATAAATGAAATAACAACTTTGTTTCACAACACGTAAGTGTCACCTCGGCTGATATCGATTCAGTGGGTGGAATTTGTTTGGAATAGTCGAAAGACTGATGGAGGAGAAATATTGTCATTCACACTGATGGAAAGTGTGTGAAGATTCCTTGAATTATCAGCTTGTATTCAGAAAGTGGTGAACTTCTTGAAACAATAAACACGTGGAACTAACCGCGAAGCCTATTTCGGTCAAACAGCTGATAATTATTGTTCTAAATATTGTTTGCGAGATGAAACACATTGTATTACACTCAATTCGTTACTTGAACACAACGTGTTGAAAGTTTTAAACACATGAAAAGTTATTCCCAACACTTGAAAATTTAACACACTTTTTTTTCTACACGATTCTAATGTGTTCATATTTTTAACTCAGACCAAGACGGATAACAAAGTAATTTCAACACCAAGGGCGAAAAAAAGAACACCATCCAGAATAAACCCAACACCATTGCGGAAAAAACCAACACAAGCTTCGTAATTTTCAACACAAGTTGTGTAAATTTATACACACAATCAATCAAAATCCAACACCACCTTAAAAAAATGCACACGCCTCTAACACCATCCGGGATAGATTCAACACCATTGCAAAAAAACCAACACAAGCTTCGTAATTTTCTACACAACTTGTGTTGAAAATTACGAAGCTTGTGTTGGTTTTTCCGCAATGGTGTTAGATTTATTCTGGATGGTATATAATGTTGTAGGTTTCTTCAATCGATCTTGGAGGACAGGGTTTGTGTAGATGATGAAACACAATATTCTGCAAATTTTTCGTGTATTTGCGACGTTTTGTACAGTGTAATTCACTGACCTCATCAGGCTGGGAACATATAGAACGAGACATTTCACGATGAATCTTTCAGATATTTGAAAACAATTTTTCGTAAATCATAAGATGGAAAGTACATACCTAGGTGCCATATTTTTACAGTAGATTTTACATTTTAATTATCGATAGGTAGACTGTGTCTTTCTACCATCACGTCAGGTGTGTGAACAACGAGTGAGAGATCGATGACAAGTCAATGCACAGTTACTGTATGACTATATCTATGGGACATCAAGTGGGGGTATCAGCAGGTAGAGAGAGAGAGAGACGTCGAGAACGAGAGAGAGTGTCTTCAAAGGACTAGAAATTGTAAATGGTCATACTATTATGAATTGATGGACTCGATTGAAATATAAATTGGTTGAAATATATATAGATTGAAAAAAACTATTTCAGAAGTGAGCTATATAGTCTGTTGAGATTACGGGTATCAGTTTTGAGATTGATGTTGTTCTCATCCGAACTAATGAAGATCATTTCACTGAGAAGTCTCTTGTGAAAATGTGGTTCTTGGTCCAGGACTTCAGCATGCGACCAGTCAAAATCATGTCCAAGATCTTTCATGTGTAATGACACAACCGTGTTTGGGTTTTTCATTTTTATAAGCTCATCAAGCCTAGTTGCTAACGATCTTTTCGTCTCTCCCACATATGAAGCTGGGCAGTTTTTACATGTAAACTTATAGACTAATTCTGTTGCCCCAAATTTATTGAACGAATCTTTCCCTAATTTTATGATACTTTGAAGATCTTGGTTGAGTTTTGGTAGAGTGTGAATATTGTGCTTTTTAAGCACGTTGGAACATTTTTGAAAAAAACTTTTAGAGTATGGAATGCTCACCTTCTGTGAAAGTGCATAGAACTGTTTTTTTCCATCGTTTGGCAATGGTTTTGGCTTTTTCAACGCATGGAGTCTACTAGTGATACACTTATTGATGAAAATATCAGGATAATTGTTGTCACGAAGTAAATTTTTTATAAGATAAAGGTTTTTCTTATGAAATTTTTTGTGAGAGAGGGTGATGGCTCGATCCGTAAGGTTATATACTATATAATATATGAGGTTATATATTCTTTTTTAATTGTTGAGAGTGATTGGAAGTGAAATTTAATATTTTCCCGTGTGACGTCGGTTTCTGGAACCAGTCAGTAATAATTCGGTTATTTTCATTTATTAGTGTGAGATCAAGAAAATTTATCCTGTTATTTTGTTCAAGTTCGTGTGTGAATTGAAGTTTTGGATGATAGGCATTGAAAGTATCAAGCACTATCTGAATATGTTCTTTTTTGATGCACATGAGAGTGTCATCTACATATCTATAGTAAAATAAAGGACATACATCATGAGATTTTTTCAACTTTTTGAGACATTCAACTTCTAGATCACTCATGACTAAGTCTGCAAAAAGAGGTGAGATGGGAGAGCCCATTGGGCTACCTTCAAGTTGTTTGTAATATTTGGAATCAAATTGGAAAAATGTGTTGTCAAAAATAACTTTTACACCTTCTCGAACTTCTTCGAATGGAATTTTACATTGGTTATGAATTTGGTTGAATCGTCTATCAAGGCTGTCAAGCACCAGACGACAAGGAATGTTAGTGAATAAAGAGCTGACGGCTAAAGAAATAAGAATATAATCCTGCGGAATGTTCAAAGCTTCTAACTTTTTCTTGAGTTCTTGGCTATTTTTGATGTAAGATTCTGGAATTTTCAAGCAACTTTTCAATTCTTTATATAAAATGGATGAGAGGGAATGAGTTGGACTATTGATTGTGGAAACTATCGGTCTGAGGGGTTCATTTTGTTTGTAAATTTTTGGTAAGCCATAACCTTTTGCCAGTGTAGTATTCGATAATGAGAGAGAATATGGGTGGAATTTTCTCCCTAAATAACCTTTGGTATTCCAATTTTTGAGTAATGGAGAGACTGTATCTTGAATTTTTTTGAGAGGGTTGATTTTGACTGGCTTATAAACTTTTTTATCTGATAAAAGATCATTCATTTTCTTCTTATACTCTGATTTTCTCATGCAAACTGTGACACTACCTTTGTCAGCTCAAGTGAAAAAAATATCATCATTAGACTCGAGAAAAAATTTCGTTTCGCTCAACTTTTCTGCAAACAGTCGATCTTCTGCTGAGATATGCATTTGTTTCTTCTTTTCGAATTGTATTATATTACAGACTTTGAGACGAACATCATCTTTCTCAACATTACTTAGATCGGAATTATATAAACAGGACTCCACATTTTTAACGGTACAAAGAATATCTTTGGTTTCAATGCGTGTATTATAACCAAATTTTTGACCACGTGATGCAATATCAATAACATTCTCTGGTAACTCTATATCGGTGAGATTCTTCACCCATAAATTTCGATTAGGATTTGGTAATGGCTTAGGAGGTAGTAAGGCTAGGAACTTTTTCTTATGAATAAAATTTTGATTTCTCTGAACAGATGAAAATCTTGTGCGGTTCAGAATAAAAAATTTTTCTACCATGTCAGGATGAATCTGAGATTCTTTAATAACTAATTCTGTGTGGTTCAATTTTTGATTTAGAAAATTTATCATGTGTTTAAAACTTTGAACACGTTGTGTTCAAAACTTTCTTGTGTTGAAATTCAAGGGAGTCCTTCAATCCCTTCAAACTGTGTGATTGAACGTGTCGTACAAGCACCGGCATTACAAAACTTATTCTGTATTCAGACGTCAATAAGATTGTGTTTGCTGAATTCTGTATTTTCAGAAGGCGTTGTCGAAATTCTTTTGGAATCACTGCCTACTTTTGCAACTTCGAATCAAAATCTCAATTTCAACATCACATTTGTAATGATTAGACTACTTTTACATGCGTGATGATTATTGCTATCTGTTCGAATGTACTGATTGTGGTCAGTGCATCACATCGAAAATTATTCCGATATGATCGATTTTGTTATTTAATTTTCCATTCGATACTTGGTAAGAAATAACTCGATCACACAAAGAGTTAGACTGGATGCGGCTGCTGCTTTATTACGGATAAAAATTTACATGCGTTCAATACAACTGCTGGCTACAGACTGAAATCATGGCGTCACTCGTCGCTCTCCAAGAGCAGCTCTTTGTTGGAGGTGGAAAATTTGCATGTATGTGCGTGCGCATGTGTTCTAGAAGATTCCAAAATTCTCGCACACATATCCAGATCATATTTTGATGAAAAAATGGTCTAGTTGGCTAGAGATGAAATATCAAAGTGGTAAAAGGCCGACGAAGGCCGAGATCTGAGAGTGCTCGTGAGTAACTCTCGAGGATCATGTTCCTTGCGGTATACGGCTCACGACAATTACAACCTCGTCGTGAAACTCACACTTGATCAGAAACGTTCTTTTCGATATATTCGACAAATTTCATTTCAACAAGTGATTCTATACATTCATCAACACTATCCATTACACTGTTTGTTGTGTAGTATTCATACACAGTGTGCCCTTGGCAAAAAAGGGCCCCGAATGACGCTGAAATCCTGCAACAGAGATGTTTCCTTCATGCTTCGAAGTGATGAAATTTTATTGATTTAAAATCGGAACCGTTCCTATTTTCAAGTTCTAGCAATGGCCTTTAGAGATTCGGGAAAGTTTCATCAAAGTTGTACTATGCTTCTCACATTCTCCTGGTATAAATGTGATTTTGCTATGTTTTTGAAATTGATATCCTGCGTCACCAATAGAAAACACCGTACCATGATTTGATCCCTGCAATATTTGTACATTTATCGATTGCAAAATAATGTCAATGTGCATCATAGCAGGAGATCTGCGATAACAAACTCTCACGCGATTCACATCCTTGATCACGAATACTTAGTTTGCGATGAAGAATCGTCAGAATTATTAGGTGCGCGTCTCAGCTATGAGTGAATATACGAGTAGATTCCCGCGCTCCTAGACATGTGTAGGATCGGGAATGTTTCGACGTTAGCTTCCAACTTCGACGCTCTGAGTACTAGTTATGCTGCTTGTGCTCATGTTCACGCCTCGACTTCTGCTAGATAAGCTACTTATTGCAATGAGTTTTATAGATTTTCAAATCATCACTAGGTGGGATTCTTTCTCAGGAACTCGAACGTCGTGAGCTTGTACCGAACAATTTTGGTATGACAAATTTGGTCACTACTTTTGTGGCGTCTAATTTTCCCGATAATTTCTTCGTATTGAGTGATTGTGCTGTGCAGTGACGTGACATCCTATCCTACCAAATCATGTGATTATGGAAGAAATAGGACTAAAGTGGGTGGCCTGTGTGAAAAAACAATCTTCTTTAGCCGGAAATGAATAGTAGTTCGATTGGCCGAAATCACGGAAAACTGATTATAAACTTTGGTGATGGCAAGTTTAATTTAACAGTTAGTAGGTGCCCTACGAGCATCCGTGCATGCATCCTGTCATTTGACTCTGCTAGAGCGTTCAAGAAAAATCACCAAGAAACCTTATTAGACAGTTCCGAAATACAAAGACATATTATTACCAAAAACTACGAGAAAATCGGAATCGTCGAATGCAACATGTATCTCAAATTGTTATATATGCTTAGCAGCCAGATCTGAAGATCATCCAGTTGTGACTCATCAAGCTCCAGGTACAAAACGACTCTGGATTGTGCTGGAATTACACCATGAAGAATGAGTTTCCCTTGAGAGACATCAAAAGGCGAAAAGATGACATTTGATAGCATGAAACTCATTCTTGATGGAACTCGAAAATAGGAACCGTTCCGATTTTGGATCGATAAAATTCCATCACTTTGGAGCATGACAAAAACAACTCCATTGACAGATTATAGCGTTACTTGGGGTCCACTTTTTGCCAGGGGCATGCCGTGCATAGCAGAAAATTCTCTCATCAAGGTTAGAATGTGCATACCAGGCTTAAATGATTTCAAGCCATTTTATTTGGTTTGTATCGGATAACGTCTTTGAGAGTGATCATCTTTTTTCAGTATTGATTGTATGGTAAAGAAATGTTGTGATTTGCACTAGGAAGATAGTTGGTGCTTAACGGGCTCTCGGCGAAAAAAGCCAATTTTTTGATCCGGAACAATTGAAAATCGTCCAAACACTGTTCTGTGTCATGATTTCTTGCACATCAAGATATCCTTTGCTGACTCAGACAATAGATACACCGAAAAATTTTCAATCGCAAGGCTTGTCGAATCGTCGAGCCCGTCAGATATGCAGCAGTTCAAATTGAAATCTCAGAAAATTAATTTTCCTCTGATCTACAACAATCTTGGATTACAATGGTATAAAATCAATTTTCTCTTCTTGAGAAGCAAGGTAGCTAGATAGTTACCAGATAAGAAAGTTTTACACTCATTATAAGACTATCTTTGAATCCGGATCAACGTGTTCATGAACTTCCCTTAGTATCTCTGGGGAGAAGAATTATGGCGCTAAAGATAATTGTCGATATTATGACATCTTCTCTTAGTTACAGATTCAAAAAAATTGTAAGATCGAGGTCTGGTTCCCCACGAGGAGAAGAGGATCTCAACGACAACTTCAATACAATTTTCGGCTGAAAAATAGCCGGTTAACTCCAACTCAAGCTAACTTATGGGCAACCGAACTGGCTACTTTTCAACTTGAGATGTAACACTTTTATGACCATATTTTAGCCATTTTTGATTTTGTCTAGTTTTTGGCCAATAATTAGCCAGACGTTTTGGTGATCCGAAAATTTCAATTACTCGAAGTCTAAATGTAATGGATGATAAATAAACATAATTTAGAAACTTTTACCCAAGTGCCGAAGCACAGATAACAATTCTCATTGAATTTCATACGGGTAAACTAAGCGGGCGTAATCTATCGAGAGTGTGGGTAGTGTCGGATTCACCCGAGAAAACTCGGGCACCTACCGACGAAAACCCCAAACCCCTCGCCCCGGAGGGCGCCAACCAGAGGGTTATAAGAAGGAAGGAAGGTTAAGGTTAAGGAAGGAAGGAACAGGGAATAGAGAAAAGATGAAAGATACAGGGAGGCTTGCGAAGAAGCGGAAGTTCTGAAGTGGTCCAAGATGCCACTCAGGGCTCATACGCTCATGGAGGCGGACGAGTTGGTGAAAGCACACACACACAGGTGGTGGGTGTCTGTACAATGAGGGCGGGGGAGTGGTCGTATGCTACCAAGATACTAAGATCTCCCTTGCCGTAGGACTGGGGCCGGGGAGTGCGTCTGTCTCCCAGGATCAACTGAGGATCCTCCTTGCGGTTAACTGGGGCCGGGCAGTCGTTACTCTCCCAAGATCCAAAGATCTCCCTTGCGGGCACATAGAATGATGGGGTTCAGACTCGTGGACTAAATGTGACATGGCTAAACCTGATATGAGAAAGCTTATCCAGGCATGCGCCACCTGGTGATCATAGGACAACTAAGTGCAGGAGGATAGTTGGACAATTATTTGGCTAATTATTGTAGTCAATTTATAGACAAAAGTTAAGCACGTTGATTATTCTGAATCTTAACCTCAAATTCCGAAGGCTAGTACTCGTTGGCACTTTTCTCTGCATGGTCGGTTGAGCCTCAAATTTTCACGCGAGTCCACTCAAGACAACTCATTTATTCACTCAGAAATGGATACCAGTGAGGCAAGTCAGTGAGTGAATAGAATCTGTGGGTTCAGTAACTTATCACGGATGTAGTCGCGTAGACCAATATTTTATGTGTGTGTGATATATATTATTGTGTTTGTACTTCCATATGGTGCATCAAAAGAGGACAAAAATGAGAGCCCATGCCGGATTTTGATATAGTAGATTAGAAAAGAGTATAGTAGATTACATTCGTGTGTCATCATATTTACCTAGCGTATACACCACCTGGTTGTTTGTACAAGCATTTAATAGATCTACGTCTTTTATATATTGCAGTTTTCGCTCTCATTAGGTCTCTCCATTAAAAATACCTAAGAATTGATCATGGAAAGATTACTCCCTTCAATTTGGATCATGTTCAATGAGTGTCTATAAAATGGTCTCGCATATTGCAGACGAAAGCGAAATATGGCTATTTTATATGCATTCGATTCAAATTGCATGCCCGCAATCTTCAATCTATATGTTTGTCCAATTTTTGATCAATTTTATTCGATACAGATTTTAATCCCAATTAAAATGACTGAATTATGGCCAAATATTGTCCATCAAAATTAGTCTAATTTTTTCAGCCATATTTTAGTCTTCAGTCCAGTACTATTGGACAGATTTCTACCAGGGGTGTACCTGGGTGAATGTGGTTACTTTTCTGGAAGAGGATTCTAAGAGTCTTAGCTTCGTGCTAAACTCAACTTCATGCCAGCCTATTTGTAGTGAGAAGGGTTCCATTGATCTTTTTTCAATAAGTAGAATATTTATGTCGCAAAAATTCTCCTGAACAACCCACAAGATCAACCTCTATCTCCTTCCAACGATTTTTTCTTGGAAGGTGATGATGTCCTTTACATTTTGTGCTATTGATATTTGAATTCAGATGCAACAGTTAATTAGAACGACCATTTGAACGGATACTTGTCAAATCAGGTCGACCTTGGCCACCCCAGCTGCCACTTCCAACAGCCATTCAAACTACAACTTGTCATTACTTGGGTCACCCAGGGTGACTTTGGCCAGTCCAGCTGTCATTTTCAACCAAAATTAGAACGTAAGCTCGTCATTTCTCTTTTTTCTTGAATGGTCTGGTCGTCAGGGGGTCGACTTCGGCCAGCCGAGATAAGTTGGCTTGATGTCGTTGTTCTTTTTTTTTTTTTTTTTTTTTTTAAGTGGAATATAAGGAAAAATCTGATGACAGGCTATCCCTAATGGATCTCCCACCGGCAGACCATGAGCGCTTTCATTTTGCTCACCCGGTAAACCGGATGAGCATGAATCCAACGCCCGTGTGCCCTGGGGGCTAAAACCTTCTGCTCTCAGCCCTACGATGTTGGCAAGCCATCATTGCAGAACTGGGGGCAGCTAACCACTATCTAACCAACCCACCCCGGAACCGCGTTAGCATTACTTCAGGGTGGGAGGCGTATCGCGCGCCAAGGGGCGTTCCTCTTTGGTGTGTCCGCTCTCCTGTCTTCTCTCTTCGTCGTCCTTGTTCACTCTTCAAGTCGTCGTTGTTCGCTATACAGCGCCCCTTGCTTGGCGCTGCAATGCCCGTTCTCGCTCTTCTTTTCGGGTGATCGCCGTCTTGATATAGGCGGCAATCTTATCCCACGTCTCTTTGCTGCGGAGCATGGACGGCACTAGGGTCTCAGGGGTGATCTGATTCCCAAGCCAGTCCACGAGTTCCGCTCTCTCCATCGCTGTGTTCACGCACTGGAAGAGTGCATGCTCCGCATCGTCCCAGTCTGCCTCACACATCTGACAGACCGAGGTCTCCCTCTTCTGGAACCGCTCTAGGTACTCCCCGAAGCAGCCATGACCACTGAGCGCCTGCGTCAGCCAATAATCTAACTCTCCGTGAGCTCGATCGATCCACCTGGCTATGTTGGGGATCAATCTTCGCGTCCACTTCCCTTTCGTTGAGCTATCCCATTCTTTCTGCCACTCTTCGACAGTGATGTCGTTGTTCTAACTAAGATGACAAGTCTGAAGTTCACCAGCATGATTTTATAAGACTTTTATGTTCTATCTCAGGGCTTATTCGTGATCAGGAAACGTGATTCGAGGAAGAAATAACCGTTTTTGTAGTTTAAAAGTGCAAGAACTTCGCGGTGCTCAACGAAGGTGGATGAAGTGACCCCGGCATCCGGAGTAACTTTGGACCCTGTTTTTTACAATTCTTAGGAATGCAGGTGGATGAGATTCAATTCTGAGCACAGCTTTTCGAGGAAAACGTTAAGACGCGTCGAATGATCTAAGATATATAGTTTAGTCAGAAAATCGCAATGAAAATCTTGCACTTGATCAAAATTTCCAAAGTGGCCAAAGTCGATCCGGTTTACGGTATGAGAAACTTGGATGAACGAACAGCAAAATTTAAGACATAGAACAATTCTTGGGTTTGCCACCCGTTTCCCCCCAAAAAAGACCTATATGGGATGTCGAAGGCGAAATTGCGGGCTTGCCAAATGGGTGGAACAACTTTATTTCATGACTTGTTGATGTGACCTTGACTAACTTCGATTCGGTGGTAGCTGCGATTTGTTTGAAATAATCAAAGAACTGAAAAAGATGAAATATTTTGATTCGAGCTGTTAGAATGTGTGTGAAGATCCCTTGATTTCCCGACTCGTGTTCAGAATGTAGGGGATTTTTCAAGCCAATTCGTGAAGCTAGCCGCGAAGCTTAACTCCGTCAAATAGCTACTTGATAATCATTATTGCAAACAAGAAAAATCTCATTTGAAATGAAATTTTGAGTTAATTAGATAAGAATGTGATGAACAGAATAATAAATTCAATAAGGTAATATTTTACTATTAGAATCAATCTAAATTCTACTTTCAAGCTTATTACATATATCTTCACTATATTAGTCACATTTTATACAAAATAAAAACACATTATATCACAATTAGTTTGTCACTTGAATGAGTAACGCTGTGCCTTTAAGAATCCAATAGGACTGTGGTCGAACAGACGGGACAAGTACTGGCATTACAAAATTCGTACTATGTCCGGTAGTCGATAAAACACCGGCTCTAATACTTGTCTTGTACAGAGGAGCAACATATCTTGAATCTTGCTTCGGCAAAGAAAGAACTGGTATCACATGCATCGCTGGAAGTGGTGGATTCATTTCACCTTTACTTGCATCGATTAGGATTTTAGATTTTGAGTCCCATTTTCCGGCGTCGATGAACAAACCGTGAGCTAGTACACCATCTTCTGGTTCTTTCAAACTTTTGTAAACACTTGGTACCTGGAATGGAAATTTGAGATCAATATTTATTCATAGCTTCAACATGGTAACTTCGAAATTCCAATCTTTGTTCCTTTTACATGATTCGTACGTTCATTATACGACGTATTATGAAAATATATCGTATGCACGAATATTTATGATAGAAATCGAAGCTCATACCTCTTTTTTTGCAGTATCGTGAGCCAATTTGATGTCTTCTTGATCAAGAAACACGTCTTGGATCTTGAAATCCAGTTTCAATTGATCAATAGGAATGTTGTACTTTCTCGCGTGAGTTTGCAACATACCCGTGATGAATCCTTGTGGAAACGATAAACCAGATATCCAGAAGGAAATTGGTTTTCTGTCTGTCAACCAAGTCTGAATAAATCGAAAAAACGATGATTCATTACTGCAATTCTCAATAAGAAAACTCGGTTTTTCCAAAAAACTTTCTTAGGCACTGACCTTGATAAAATCGATCCTGAGGACTAAATCTTTTATCCAGTTTCCTAAACTCTTCAGAGATGGATAAACGTTCGTGTTGTGCCATATTTCAGGAACCTGTTTGATATAGAATACAAATTTTCCCACAAATCATTACGTACATCATGTAGATTGGAAAATAGTTTGGTTTCAAAAGTGATTACGCACTAGTATAAAAGAATCATGATGTCGAACATCATCTTTTTTGACAAGAAATGAGGGAATCCGTGGAAGATTCTTCTTAATCTACTCACTTTTCAAAATTTTCTTAGAACACTGACTTTGTGTGACGGATTCAACACTGAACTTTGTGATAAAATTCATGATTGGAATGTATCAAAAGGGACCCATGATACAGTGATGCTTGATTGATATTAAAGTTGACTTAGAAAATATTTTCCCAACCTGGTTATTGACGAGAGATTTAAAAACATTCTCAAGCTCCTCAGACATGACGACGAATCCTTTGATAGCCTTCTGTAGATTTTCCATCGAAGAATGAATTTTCGTGAGTAAGATGTTGTACCTCTCGACTTCGTGTAATAGGACAACAGTCATCGATGGCAATCGACCTGCACTATCTCTCTATAAAACCATCACAAAAATATCATTGATTTTTTTTTCTTGTGGGCCTACATCAGTCAGATCTGATAACACTATAGGATGTACCTTGAGATGCCTTGGATGGCAATTATCAATGTCAATTTTGAGAGCAATTTTTTCCATTATTGATTCGGCAAGATCGTATGCAATATCTGATTCAGATCGTCCCTCTTGACCTCCGCCAACTTTTGGCTGCACCTCCATTATGGTTTCTACCAGCGTCTTTGACTCTTTCAACTGGAAGATAATTTCCAATGTTACCATTCTCTTGTAATCTTATGATACTTTTACAGATATTTTATTAATAGAATCTTTGGAAGATGGAAGATGACCAATAACCGTGTTGAATACTTATATTTTGACACTCAGACGGGAGGTCTCATGCTTCACTCGTGATAGTTTCGAGTTTCATCAGAGTTTGATATAAAAACAATCACTGAAAAAACGAAATCAAACTCTGCAACTCCGTATCAGAATAGTACATTTCGATACAAGGGTGTAAAAATTTCTTTTCACGCCCGAGTGATGGGTTTCCGACCCGAGCCGCAGGTGAAGGTCGGAATCAACACGAGGATGCAAAAAATAAGTTTTACACCCGTGTATCCAATACTATTTTTTGACAAACTGTGAGAGAAAATGGAAAATCAGTGCGAAAATAGTATGTTATAATACAAGGGCGCAAACGATGGTTTTCGCCCTTCGAGTGAGTTTTTTAGGCTCGAGCCGCAGGCGAGGGTGTAAATAGTCACGAGAAAGCGAAAACCGTTGCGCCCGATTATCATACTATGTTTTTTGATCTTCTGTGAGCAAATGAAAAGCGACAAACGGTGTGCAAATGACTCATTTGCGCAAAGATGATCAAAAAGATACTTTCTTGCATGGGTTCGAATCTCGGCCGGCACCAATATGAATTTTCATAAGTGCCTTCCGGTGGCTTCAGTAGTTCAAAGCCCACCTTAAACTGCAGGTCCCGCATGATAATTTCAAAAAGAGGTTGAGAATGCGTTAATAAAGAATAAAAAGAAATTTGTCATAGAATACTATTTTATAATCCTGACCATGAAAATCGTGTACTTCATCTGTGTTTCTGCGACACCCATATATCCACAATACTATCCACTCCAAAATCTGTTCTTGGTATCCATGGAAATGTTATAGATGAATCGAAAAATCCAGCAATAACAAAATATATAATTTCAACATACCTGAAAAGCTATATTCGCGTTCTCATGCATGCCGAATATCTCCGGATCTTCAATAATAGGGAAGCGGTCAATAAACTCTCGGTACTCGTCGAGTTTCTCGTATGATGGACAGTAGTAGGTTCCCGACGGTGAGTAGACGTACTCTAACGTATAAATCAAAAGGAATAATTCATCAAAAGCTTGAAGTAGCCAGAAATCATTGGAATTTTATTTCTCGATCGTGGTTCTTACTCGGGTCAAGAGTTTTTGGTGAGAAAAATCCTTCGAAAATAGTCTTGAGACACCGTAAATCCCAATTGTCTGTTATTCTACCTCCATATGTGATTTCACCTATAAAACAATGGAACCTCATCTGTAATAGCCTAGCTATTAGAGCTATGAATTCATTCCGATAAATGAGGAAAGCAGAAGTACCCGTTGTGTAGATCAAAGCATCCCAAGGAATGGTATCAGCAGTGCAGAATAATTTGAGATTTAGCAAGCAACACTCTCTATCACTATCACTGAATTCGTACACGATGTTCCACCCTAAGGGGCCGAATTTTTTCCTCTCTTGGATAATAGCGTGGAAGAAGCAGACTCCGAAGATCATCCGTCTCCACTTTTCTCCTAGTTCTAGATCAAAAAATAATCATTTCTGAGTCTATCAATTATAGAATTTCACACAAAAAAATACTTAATCATCATTAGGATATCGTGATTTTTACTACCACTGTGTACAAACATTTTGAACCCATCTCAAGGACACGAGGTCGCAAAATTGATTCAAGAAAGTGATCACATTCTCACCATTGTTCTCAAAGAAATCAGTCTCGAGTTCAAAGAAGGCCCTCTTGACATTGGCTTTGAGACCCTTTGGTGGCTCATTGGTGACCTTGACCGAATTTTGCAGTACCGAGACTGGAAAAGCAGCGCTGGGCATCGAGCTCAAGAATAATCTGTAATCCGGATGGGCCATTCCTTCATTTTCTGCGATTTCTGTTACAAGGCTCTCTAATGACAACATCCATGAAGTAGCCAAATGACAATTTTGTAGAAAGACCCACGTGCCATCAGCACAACCTTGCCTGATCAATCCCTCGGCTATCGGACCTTGACCTTGGCCAAGTGATATAGATTCGTACCTATGATATAATCAAAGTGGTTTTGATCAATATTTTGTCTGGGTTATGATTTGATTTCAATCGGACCGCGAGGTGGAATTACACGCATGTTTCAGAAGACTCTAAGGAAATGATTGATTTTCATGTGATTCGTGTAATCTATTTGTTGCGGACTATTTTTATTCTCTTGGTCACTGTACTTTAATGAGCTCAACAATACTCACTTTTCGGAGAAACCCATTTCTGTTGCAAATTTGAGGAATCCGCTAAACGGATCGGAACCTGTGCTCAGCACAAAAACTAGTGGCGTATCACTGGATGTGTCTGAGAACCTAGTGGAAACATATTGTTAGTCCATTTTTTAAGCCACTCACTTCGGATCCAACTTTTTAGCCTCCGAAAAGTTTTCTAGTAAAAAAAAGCCGATAACTAGTTGTAAAATGACGAAAAATGGCAAAATGGCAATTTTGAAATTCTTCAGCTTTTTCCATTTTCCCACAAAATATAAACATAAAGATACTTCATGAGTGTTGGAATACATTTTTTGACACACTGTGCGAGAAAGTAACTTTCCCACACTGATTTTCCACTTTCTCTCACAGTTTGTCAAAAAACAGTATTCGATACACGGATGTAAAACTCATTTTTCGCATCCTCGTGTTGATTCCGACCTTCGCCTACGGCTCAGGCCGGGAACCCAACACTCAGACGCGAAAAAAAGTTTTCCCACCCTTGTATCGAAATGTACTATTTGGCATCGTCTCAGATTTTTGAGGAATTTTTCTAAATTTTATGATGTGTCCAAGTAAAATTATCACAAATATCGGTTTTCGAGCATGTACACATATGTAGACATTTTGAGTGAGCAAGTCAGTTGAGAATGTACCGGAAGTCAGATTCACTACTGTATTATATAACAAACTTTTGAAATAATCTTCAGATAGGGAGAGTAAACTATCAGATCTCAACTCTCGTATCATATTGAGAGATCCATGATGAAAGAATGATGAATTATAGAATAGACAAGGTTCAGAGTAACTTACAATGCTTGCAAGGTCACTATTGGCGACTCGACATAACGTTCGCCTAGATTCTTCTTTACAAAAGAAGTTATCCCGAATATAAGTTTCTCTTCCTTCAATGCTTTCAGTAACATCAACTTCTCAATATCCGTCAGCTTAGCATTCCAATCGTACTCAGCCTTTGATTTGTTCTCGGGGAGAATATTTATTTCCTATCGAATGAGATAATACTGCTAAGTTTGATCCAACATACACTCAATAAAATACTCTGTGATGATCTAACCTCCTCATAATCTTCAATTTGGATCTTAATTTTTTTAAACATATCACCCATTATATTCTTAAAACTTTCAAAATTGACAGACAGATAGTTTGCACACGACCACATGGAGTCAGTCAAAGTCGAATAATCTGGTTTTTTGTCCTAAATAGTAAAAAGCCGATCATCAAACAAGAATTCTTGTCCCAATGAGAAACATTTCAAACTGTGAATTATCGTCGATGGGAATTGAATGATGGATATGATGGGTAAATAGAATTCTACCAATTTCATTTGTTCCGGCCCACGGAGTATGAAGTTCCATTGAGCATATTCGATTATTCCAGCATCCAAAAGTATTGCTATATTCATTAAAAAGCTGAAGACAATCTTGTGTTTTTCAAACAATCCTCGAGAAACAGTTGTGTAGACTGACATCGTTATCTCATCATAGAGTATTCTTAATCGCTCCTCGAGGTCAGTTGCCTTTTCACTCGTTTCAATAACAGTGTTGAATATCTGAAAGAAACATTTTATGAAAAACCAGTTGAATCTGCAATGTCTTGTCAAATTACTTCTTCAGGATTATAAATGACTCTGAATGAGATTTGCTGTGAAAACGGATGTTTCATCAAGACTAACCAACCGAGTAGTTGGTACCTACTCGGTATGAGTAGGAATCTAAGAATCGTAAAAAATCACTCATTCTATCTTTAGGAACGGGTATCAAAACGAAATCCTAATTTTCGACAGGTTGCTTTCGGGTATATAATTGAAAGAGGAAATGGTTATGAAGTGTATTCAAGCTCAGGCATTTTCATCATCATGAATCTTGTTAAATTCGTAATTTTTCCAGATAAGACTGTTATTCGGAGAAAGTCGAGGAATAGATGATGAATTGACGGCAGTTGGTTATTTCAAAGTAAGAGTAGTGGTCCATTACAAATGAAAATGTCGTTGCTGTGATAAAATCTTAAAACATTTGTTGATCGACGAAAACTTCTAACGAAATCCGCCCCCCCCCCACTCCCTAGAATTTATATTCAGACCATCATGAGAACGGTTTCAGTTATTTCCCCCCCCCCCCTTACCCAACAAGAAGTGTACCAAAAGAAGACGTCAATTTGTACCTGATTAAAATACTTGAGAGAAAACTGGTACATTGGATCGATAATGGCCAAATTAGCCACGACGAAGTAGAGCACAGATCCCCGGGTAGCGACACTCCTGTACCCTTCACGTGCCACTGATATTTCTTGCTCGGTCGATTCACTTTCTTCAAGTCTTGTACCAATTACAGCAGACGTCTCTTTACTCTCGTTCAGGGTCTCAATGAGCTCTTCATTATCGAGAATATTGCCTTCTGAGCTGAAAAGTAGAGTCAAAATACGGTCCTCGATACTCTTCAATTGAGCCTTATCCGCATTTATCTGGGCTATTAGCTCGTTTCGCATTTGTTCCAGTTCCGGCTTTTCAAGACGCACCACATCACTGTGGAAAATAATTTTGAAATTTTAATACTCATAATTTATTTCGGATAGGCTTAATTTAATGATGCAGTATTTGTAAGCGTGTGGGTTTGGTCACTTATGTGAACCAAAGGTCACAAGGCTTGTGCGTGCAAGGAGGTTTAAACATATTTTCTGAAAGGGTGGGCGATGGTATTTTTGAAACTTTTAAACAATTAAACAATTTTGACGTAGGTCCAATTTGAGCGATAGTTTTCAGAGCAAAACCCATCTATTCCCATGACCAAGAACGTAAAATCGTTCGAGAGAGATTTTTCGGAGCAGTATACATTTTAGACTGTCTGACCACATCTTGACCTTTACTACTTAGCTAGATTTGTTCCAAGGCAGACCACCTCTCTTTGGAGAATTTATAAAGAAACTCACATGCTTCTTCGATCAGTAAAGTATAACATCGATTGCCAAATAGAACAATGAAAATGTGGAGTGGAATATGGTATATTTGCAATTCCATCACTTCTTGTGAAAAGTCTAAACTTGGGGCAAATCGTAATTGTTATTCGGAAAAACCGGCATTTGATTGGATAGCTCCCGAATATGAAAATTTTTCCAACATTTGTTTTGGTCTTGATTTGTTGAAGATAGTGTCCTGAGATCCACGTGAAAACCGATAGAGATTGTTGTTTTTTTTCCAGTTTCAGATATGTTGGATGGTGTGATTCATACAAAGATTGATATATCAGATTATGAAATTAGATCAACTCACGCCAGCAACTGATCTTCCAATCCACTCGGTGTAACCGTAAAATTAACGATGGTCACTTTGATGCAAATCTCTGGCAAGTAGTGAGGATTTGCCATTTTAGTGGTCACATACAATCGAAAGTTAGAATCATATTCGACGTCATTGTCACCCAATCGGATAAGAGTTCGTCCAGCCTAAGTGTATGAAATTCTCTTTAGTGATTACAAAATTGCAGTATAGTACACTATACCTCGTCGATCAAGTCATGGAATATGACATACCACCACGAAAGTTTGCTTCAAAAGAATTGGTTCTAGACTAGGATCCAGAGTTTCTCCCACTTCTTGAAGTAACATTGGAGCTCCTGTTCTGATGCAAGCCTCCATCATTCTCATAAAGTTTGGATCAGTCATTTTACAGACTTTTAGCTGATTCTTCAATTCCATATTTCTTATCCATCTGTTTGCCTTCATTCATCACCATGAGATAAAAATTAATATACTCTTATTCAAGATATCATCATTGGAACTCATTGATAATCAGGACTTGTTCCATATCAGACGATCACTGACGTATATTGGACGTTTTCAAATACTAAGTCAACTATACAAAAATCTCAATGAGAGAACTTCGATTAATTTCGATGTTTGGGAAAATACAAGAAATTCGATTTCGCGAACTGCATCATGGACGACAGTTACGCTATTTTCCAACACACGGAATACATACCGCGAGCCTGATTATAGTATCGTGGCGAATTTGTTGATCCCTTAGGCCGAATTTTTAATTTACGTTCGATTTTCCGAGGAATCCGAATTCATTTCTTCGGAAGTTACTGCAATTTTGTGAATCTTGGTAATTATATTTCAAAATTCAGTTTGAGGCTACATTCCTCACCGGGTCAGTTTGACAGGAAAGACGTTGAGTTGAAGGAAAGTATGGAACTCATGAAAAATCATCACAAATCGGTGATTATGAATCATCCTAAAAACCTTCACACATTTCAAGCACCAAAAAAAACTTAACTGTAATGGGGTCACACTACCGATCAAAAGTTCGTACACACCCAAAAATCGATAAGTCCTGAATAGAAAATTCGACTTCAATGGCCTCTACTATACAAAAAATTGCAATTTAGCTCATTTTGTGTGATTCTTCAAGTCCTTTAAGAACTCTTTGAGGTGTTATTTGTGTGGCACAACATTCTTCCGGTAGGCCGAGTCGAATCCTTGGGAAAATTCATGAAAATTGGGTCAACACTCTGACCTTTGAAGGTCAAACATGAGTTGATGGATCAGAATTTATCTAATTGAATTTGGAAGTAGGAGTCAAGAGCTTCAAAATTCGTTCTTAGAAGTGACTGTGAATTATTTCTAGACCATGGAATGACACTTTTTCTGACGGAGAATTCCTTCTGGAAAAAGGCCCGACATTTACTAACGGTGATGACATAGGTCTCACGGTGATATTCATTTGATTTCCCTTGAATTTTTCCTCTGATATTAGTTCAAATATGAATTCTTTCACGATTTTCCAACGACTGATCTCTTTAAAGAAATCTTCCGATAGGGAGACCGTTATTTCTCGGCCCAGAGGATTTATTCTAAATTTTGTGGTAAAAATTTTCGGCAAATTTTACCGCAAAATTTGTCGGCATCGGTGACGCTCTGTCGGTAATCTGCGTCAAATTTGCGGCTATTGCTGCAGCTTGCCGGCGCGGTTTGTCATATTTGCGTTGCAGACGGTGTTCGACGTAAAAAAACACGGTGAATCGTATTTTTTTACACGATTTGCAGCAAATGCGGCAAATTTTACCGATTACCGACAGAGCGCCACCGATGCCGACAAATTTTGTGGTAAAATTTTCCGGCAAATTTTACCGCAAAATGTAGAGTACGGACCCTGAAACAACCTAAAATATCTTCCAAGAACGGGTCCCAAAGTTCTTGACTTTTACTATCAAATGCGTTTGAATAATTTCGATCCGTCGATTTATTTCTATGACTCGCAGAGGTCTGTGTGACGACCCAATTTATATTAATTCCCTCAATAATGCGATATGACCTAGAAAAAATCTGCTGCGTCACACGAAAATCTCAGAAAACTTTCTCAAAATATTTGGAAGAATCTATGAGATGAGCTAGATTTTGGACCAACGAAGTCAGAGACATATAATTTTTCAATTGAAACTCTTCATCCTTAGGTGTATAAGAACTTGGAACCGGTAGAGTACACTCTAAATCTCTCGGAAGCAAATGCGCCTCTATTGGAGGCATTTTCGCCTTTACCATAGAGGCAAAACGCCTCTAAAGGCCTCCACTAGAGACACTTTTGCCTCTAAAAGATTTAGAGTGTAGTTCCGGAAATACTTAACTTGTCCAATCAAGTCATGAATTGCATCGATAATATTTTATTTGATTATGTAAGCCAATTACCCGCTCTAACTGTGTTGAAAAGCTACAAGAAAACTTGTGTAATAGACTTACCTGTTCTTGAGGATCTATCATAAGCGGCCAACGACCAGCTTGAGTAACGAGAATCGCATTTTCCGTACTGACACTGTCACGAGGCAGTCCAAACGAATTCCACATTCGCACCTCGTAAGGATCAGCCAGTACTTGCAACAGGCTGAAATTGGCTGTCGTACCAAGACCTCGTTCTTCGCAGCTCTCTAACCAGCCTTGTAGTAATTGCTCTCGATATGTACTCGTAAAAGCGCCGAGGTAAGCCAATCCACCCGCTGCGACCAGAGTGTCACCAGCGAGGTTATTTATTTCTTTTTCAAACTCCTGCATGCATATTTTGAGTTCAATAGCTAACGATATGATGTCAAATTTTTCATTTGGAGTCGAAAGTGTTTGCGAAAGAAACCTGTTGAGATCTTTGGAAGAGCACGAAGTAGCTTCACTTCTTGGATCTTTCAAGAACGTGTCGGTCTTACGATGTGAAAAAATTTTACGAAATCATCATACAATTTGACCACAAGGTTCTTAATTATTACTTGATCACATAGTTCTATGATACATGGGACTATGAAAATCTGTTAAAAACTACGCAGTAGTTCCGCTGCGGAAGCGTTCATGTTAATTTTTTTTCATGTAGTGGGTCTGAGATTGGAAAAGAAGTTAATTTTTTTGCAATGATCATGGCGCAAAAACTGATACGAGATATTCTCAAGTATATAAAATGACGAATTTATACAGTGAAATCGAAGCGTCTGCTCAAAAATCCCAAGACCCGAGAAATTAATAATCCATGAATAGGCGAGTGTTACATCATATCATAATCAATAACTTAGTATCACTCACCGCAACAGACTCGATCCACCGAACTTCCTCATCAGCCAAAGCCGAAGTCAAGCGTCCTGATCTACCTAATCGAGACTCACTCAATGCCATCGTATACTCTAAATCAGCCAATCGCTGCACTGCTCCATCGTATTTATCTTGCAGATCACGAGCCTGTTTCTCAACAGCTGCAAGGGCTGCCTGTTTTCCTTTCAATATTTCCTCAATTTTTTGCAATTCAACTTGCGCTTCAGCCAATCTGAATGTTTTTCACAAATTACACGATCAAATCGAGATTCATCTGATAGATAGATTTATAAGAAAAATTATTTATGAGAAGGTTGATTGTTACTTTTGTCGTTTTGGTTCGACGATTCGGAAGGTTTTGGCATAGCCATCAATAGCTCGAACCCATATACATATTGATTTGCATACTTTGCTCTGCTTTGCGACGATGTCGGGTAAAAATTCTGGATTCATTGTGTATTCTTGCAGCTTTTTTAATAACTTGTCACTTATGGCTTCTTTATTGTATGCCATGAGGCGGTCCAAGAAACGTACGTCACTCAAGATTGACTTGGCTGTTTTCCAATCGGGCCTAGTAATTTTAAAAATGATTGATTGAATTATCAATCACGTGAGTATTCAAAACGATCAGAAGATTTCGGAATTTTAATACTCATTTTTGGAACAAGATGAGATTCGGAGTAGCTGAACCGTCAATGAACTTTTATATCCTAAGGGAATTGATAATAGTTGAGAATTTTTCAACCGTGGCTCACTTTTCTCCGAGTAACAAACAAACGGCTTCCATGGAAAATTGTACCAATTTTGGAGGCTTGTTGAACACTTTGATCTCATTGATGTCGTTCTTATTCAGAGCTGCAAGAGCATCTTGAGCTTCTTTCAGTGCAGGAAGAGCTGCTGCTAAATCTTTTCTAGCTTCAGCTTCTAATGCACCTGTTTCATCTGCTTTTGCCTATCGAAACATAGTCATCCCCATCAAATTTCATTACTCAAATTCAAACCAGATAATAAGGTATACCTTGGCAGCAGCTTCTTCTTCCGCAACAACTTTTCGAACTTTATCGATTTCAACTTGCTGCACTGCGACAACCTTCATCAATTTTGCTACTTCTTCTGAATTAACTTTAAGCTTTGGTTTCAAATCGATTATTTGAACTTTCATTACTGCAACCATTTCGTTTGTTTCTTTCAATTTCTATGAGAAGAGAATTCCATACCTTAACTTCTGATGATGAATTTCTAAGGTATAATAAGTTATGGAAAGTATTAAAAATTACGTTGAGCCCATTGACAATTCGACTACGATGAGTTCCAATTTTGGTGGATTTTTTATCATACGTGCTCAAGTAGAGTTTCAACAGGTCTAAATAGCTGCTTGGCGTCGTGTAATATCTCCTTCTCATTTCTTCGAAGAATTTTATAGTCATATCTTCTACGCTCTAAAATTTTTTCAATAATGAAAAAATCCATCGAAACGGATTATTATAATTCGGAAGATTGTTGAAAAGTGAGCCATACCTCGTGCATGTGAACGCAAATCGAAGCAAGAGCATCGACTTTTTCATCATCATCCGAAACAACTGAATGAATTGATTTAACCGCAACAGAAAAAAGAGCCTCTCTAGGCCACTTTGAAAACCAGTCTATGGTACAGCAGTTGACCAGTGAGGGAAACATGCGGCATCTCCGTCTGATTGAAAAATGATGGAAGACTATTCAACTTATGTTGATCTGATGGACGTGACATAACTAAAAGAGTAAACACAAATGTTTTCGAAATGTAGATGATTTCATCTTTAGAAATCCCATGCAGCGCATTCAAAGGTTCTCTTGGATGAATTTTCTGGATTTGAATCTTATTATGATCTGAGAAGGAAAATTCCTGACGCGAAAGTGGCCGGTATCTTGGAATTTTTTTTATCTACAAATCTTGATGGGAAGGGCATTGATTAACTCGTTGACTGTTGATGTCCAGTATACTGAACAAGCGTTTTTCCGATATTTCGTGATAACACTCGATAGGAGCATTGGAGAAATCTGTAAAGAACCAGGAAATTCCTGGGACACTGTTGAATTATGTTGACGCAAGGATTAGGTCTCAACAGTTGACCATTTTAGAGAAAAATAATAAAATTCGAAACATTTTCGACTCTCTAATTTTGCCATTTTTTACGGTTTCGACACTAGTATTTGGTGTTTTGACGATGTGAAAGGGTTTGCGAGTGCCACTAGTCACTTCTAAAGCCAACGAGTTAGATAGTGATGTGGATTCAATCGATGCAGTCACACAATTTTAAAAATTCATGATATTCAAATTCACTGCAACCAGAGCCCATACGATACGAAAGATACCAACCAGCTAGAATAAGAAACCTTTCTTGAAAAATTGCTGGAAAAGAAAGATTGTCTTACCGAAAAGCATCACCAACTGGACTCATACAAAGCATCAAATGTAAATGATTTCTAACACGCCCAATGAAAAATTGATAAATCGCATCTCGACTGGACTCGCTGATTCCGGCTTCTTTTGCTGCTGGACGAGTAGCAATAATTGCTCTCTCCAACTCCTCTGCTTCAAATAGATTTGGCACTTCACCTGAATTAATGATTGACAATACTTAGAGCACTTCACAACGATAGAATATTTGTATAATTGTGATGGCATTATCGTCATACCAGAGTTCAGAGTATTATTGATGTCTTCAAGAAATTCTTCCATTACAATTTGGGTATCCGTGAAGAGGAAAGTTGCGGGCTCAGCAAAAGCTCCCGGTTTGAAATAGAATCTACGCAAATCCTCATTCCACGAATTCTTGTCGTATCCTCGGCTTACCTCGATCTGATGGCAGCTGTGAATTGAATCAAAACACTTTTCAAACTTCGAGCCAGAAACAAAAAGGTCACTTGAACCTACCCTTCCATTCGTTTGAATAAAAATTGAGTAAAAAAGTTACATTAGAATAGCTATTACTGAGTGTCCAGGAGAACCCTCAGGAATGGTTTCTTCAAGAGCCACAGACAACAATCTCAAAAATAGTCTCTTTGACGCTAACCAAGCGCACCTCGTTTCAAGCTGCGATAAGTATCACAAAACTGACACCAAAATCTACCTAGGAGGTGTTTTTCAGGAGATCCCACACAGCTAGCATCCGTTTCGACCTTAATCGTATCGGTTCTTGCCTCAAAATGGCGAGTAAAATCATTTTTCCCGTGAGATAGGCCTCGATATACTTATACACGGGGAAAATGATTTTACTCGCCATTTTGAGGCATGAACCAATACGGAACGGCTCCTTACTGTGTAGGATCTCCTGAAAAACACCTCATAAGTAGAATTTGGTGTCACTTTAGTGATATCTATCGCAGCTTGAAGCGAGGTGTGCAAGGTCTATAATGACACTACAGCATCATGAGGTTCATAATAGTGCTAAGATTACCTGTAACCGTTCATGTGAGAGGCAAGCTTAGTGAGGCTCTGCTTCCCCATACCACCAACTCCAACAAGTAGTCCATTGCCTCTTTCCGATCTCAGTATCCTAGCTAACCTACAAAGATGCTCGACTGCATCCGTAAAGAAAATCAGACTCATTTCTTTAGAGGTCACCATTGAGTAATCATCGAGATACTCTTGTAACACTAATTTAGTCCTATCAAGATCCACAATTTCTTCATAGAGACGATCTTGGCGGTCTACACCAAATTGCAAAAAGTCTCCAAAGAGAAGCAGTGGCGGGTTTTGGATTACTTCGTCTTCAGGCAGGCTGAGCACTTCATCGCCGAAAGTTTGTGAACAAATGCTTGACATTAGCCTGTAGAAGTAGCTTTTGTCCTGCACGTTTATCAGGCGATCGTGGAATACTCGGAGACATTCATGGTAGAACAGCCTGTAGATATTATGATCGATATTTTGGTAATTTCTTCGATTCTAAGTGATAGAGTGTACTGCACGATATTGTTTCCCCGAATTAACACATAAATCATAGAGAACTCGCAGTGACAGCATTTTGAAATAATTTTTGCGAAGCAGATTGGACCTTTTCTTACTTATAATCCTTGGATTGGACAATGGACCAAAGCTATTATAAGTCATCATCGCAAAAATTTTCATCTTTATCCAATGCCCATGAACTATTAACATGGAAGTCATGGAACTTGATGAAATGATTTTTACATGACCAAGCCGTAAAATAATTATACCTCAACATTTGTGGAGCCTCCCGGACGACACCTGAATCAGCTTGTAAGATACCTTGAATACACTTAGACAGATCACGAAGATTGAAAATGTAATGGCTCTTTTCTGGAGTTGGCAGAAGATCTTCGGCAATGGTACCATAAAGTTCGACTGCGGCGTTGACCAACCTGTCTCCAATATCATACACGGGCTGTGCGAATTCTTTCAGGAAGTTTCTTGTGATGGTCCTGATAAATACAATACAGATAAGAATTTCATCGAGAATAAATCCACCAAGATAGCTATCTCAATTTTCTTCACCCCCTTTACTTTTAGACATTGAAGAACTGTTCATCAACATATGTTGTCGACTTGTCGATTTTTCTGTTTCAGATTTCTTGAATGATTGAAGATGGGAAGCTTTGAACATCTTAATCTAGATTTCAGGACTCACCTGAAGATTGATTTTAGAGAATCTTCGGTTGGAGCTGGAATCGATAACATTCCAAAGTGTCGAACGAATCGTTGAGTCAACGGATTTCTTCCACCCCCTGGAGGGGCACAAGCAGTAGTGACAACCACATCTTCGATGCGTTTCCAGAAAAGTTTGTCTCTGTCGTAGAATCCTTTGTCATCCAAAACTTGTCTGCCCAGAACGAATTGAAACAATTTTGAGTAATTTTGAGTACATTCTGTATGAAAATTCATGTTTGATCTTGTACAAAACAGCCAATAGTTCCAGTTCCAGCCAATGCACCATAAAATCAGTGATGGCCACACTGCTTTATTCCACTCATTCACCAGTCACATCATAGAAAATGAGGACACGGGGAATTCTCAAAATTAAACAGAACATCGCACTGTTATTCCAAGTTTTATATGAATAAAAATTCGTTACATTCTTCCTTGCTTTTTTCCATGGACCTATTTCATATTGTTAGGCATTGGATGTAGTTTCTGAGTAGCTAAACTCCAAAAATCAGGAATATGAACGCAAATTAAGGCTAGTCCGGTTGAATCCGGATATTTCGCCTGATAGATGGCGCTTTGATCGTACTACATGTGCGATGGGAGATTATGAACCACTTTTTTGCCTCATAGTATTTCAACCTCACATTTCCGACCCAAACGAGATATGGCAACTGAAACACCATGATATTTCCCATCGAATGAGTTGTTCCACACCCGGGGATTCATTCTATATCTCCAGAAAATCGTAGTTCTTTGGCTCGCTGAGCAAGTTATAGTGCTCGATGCTCACACTAGTTCAAGGTTTTTGCGAGCTGGATTCAGAATTTTCGGGCGTGGGAGGGCTCATTCAATAGGAAATTCCAATCCACAGGGGGCCTAATATCTGATATTGGCCAGAATTGTTATGTTATTGAGGAATGAATCGAAATAGGCGAGGATGCGCTCTGTCCCACCAAAAATTTGCCTTCAAGCTTTTATCGATTCCTAATGAAAGAAATGCCATGAAACTTTGCATGGTATCGTGTTATACGATTTTACAGGGGGCCTAGTATCTGAGTAACACATTTAGTACCAATAAAAGCGTATAAACTATAATACCGCTTTCAGAATCATTGGATGCAGCTGCAACCTGAAAGTACGTCGGTGCGTGTCTGGTTGCGGTTTTGCGGGGACTCCGGACTAGCCTTAAATATCATACCTGAGCAGTTCAATAGGTGGCTGAGCCCCGTAAGTATCTAGCTTGGGCATGTTGACATCGTCTACAAAAATGCAGACGCGTTTGTTGACTGGCGCACCGAGAACTGTCTTCTTCTTCTTTTCAAGTTTCAATTCTAAAATCTCCTGAGTGCGTCCACTGCTTGTTTGAGCAGAGAAATTCAGCACTATTGGCACCCATTCTCCTGTACTTTCCAATGCACTCAGAACCATTTTTGCAATCACCGATTTACCAACACCTGGATTTCACTCAAATTCATTGTATTCGAAGTCGAACAGAGCTTGATCAGCTACATCTTTTTTTGAGATCTTACCAGTGCCACCGGTGAAAAATACAGGCTTATTGACTTCAATTAGCTTCTGCATAACGTATCCAAAACGAACAGTATCCGTGGTGGGTATCAAAATTTCAAAAAATGGCAAAGCTGGATCGTAGTTGAAAACTGGCATGATTTTCGACCATAAATCCAAACGATGATCCGCAACGTTCATGTACAAATCCCACAAGTCACCAGATGTTGGCAACCTAAGAGGAATTAGTCATGAAAATCGAAACAAAACAGATTTGATTTCCATTTTGAACGAATTTTTACCGAGCGTCGAGATTATCATCAAACTGATCTTTGACGAAGAGTTCGAAATCCTCTCTAGAATGACCTGCTGCATTCCCACCGACTGCCCAGATGTATGAAAAAATGAAAGTTTGCGTCAGATAGGTTTTGATTTTTGACCAATCTGAACCCTTATCGAAGAATCCTGGCTCCAAAATAATACTCTCCATCAAGGCGCATAACATATCAGCTTTACTTATGTCTACCTGTATAATTGTCAATATTTTATCGAAAATTCCCATTTCATGATGCAAAAATATTGATAGATTTGAATACCTGGCCTATGGCGTAGTCACAATTTTTCCTAAAAAACTTCAAACCAGGATCGACGTATTTGACAAACAATTGTTGTATAAAGTTGGTCATTTCTTTCCGAGGTAGTTTATCGGCAATTCTTCCAAGCCAAGATTTAACATAAGGTAGCCATCTCAATTCCGATGGATCGAGATAAACCATGCCTAATAATTTCATCTGTCATCATCTCCAATTTTACTTTTGCTTATGAAAAAAAAAATCTAGTCATACCGCATCGGCTAACAGTTGCAGGAGAAGCTTGAGCAAGATCAGCAACTTCAAAGATCATGTGAACATAGGGTGTAAATTTTATTCTCTCAGAATTGGCCAAACACAACATCTTGTTGTCATCTAACACTGTGTTCATGTTTTCAATCCAAACAGCATCGACTGGTCCATCGCAAACTACCCACTGATGATCATCTTCCGGGAACTAACAATTATTCATTCCAATGTAGTGAATTAGGTAATAGCTGATCGAGTGAGTAATGTATTTAATAATGAAAATACCGCACAAGCACGCCGAACCATGCTACCGAGTAGACCATCATGCCACTCATTTGAGATTGGATTAACTTCTCCGTATAATTCTCCAATAGTCACTGCTTTTGGATTCATGACATACATGTGAACATTTTTATAATTGGGATTCTGTATACCCATTTCACCGAGGCGAGTGTAAGTATTTTTCAGGGTCTGAGAATGGAAAATAATGAGTTAGTAAAATGTTCACGATAGTGATTGTGGTACGTGAAAGAAAAATTCATCCATCTACCCGGAGAACAGTAGATTTTCCTGAGCCCGTTGGACCAACCAACATGACACCGTGTCTTACTATCATCGTCTCGTGTAATTGAATCACTTTTGCTATCGAGCATTTTTCAGGTTGTAAACCAGCTTCTTCCATTATCTGGAATCAATATTTAGAGATGGTAAAGAAAATTTGATTTGCAAATTAATAGGAATACCTGATAAATGTACAAAATTATGATTGGTAAGCAATGATCAGAGAAATTAGATGAGATTTTCGTATGTCATGGAGAAAAAAGACAGTTTGATTTTGCCTTTAAAATCTAAGATAAGTGCACTGAAAGTGTACTTAACATGCACTCTGTGCCCAATATACTCTGATATGTCGATCTCAGGAATGGGCACTCATTGACCTTCCCGCAAACCCTTTTTACGTTCGTTATACCAAATGATTCCACGTATCCTAGAGAATTGATGGTGAGATTGTTTTATTTCTTTTTCACAGCTAAGAATTCGCCAACGAAATTGCGTTTGATGAAAGCGGTGCCAAAAATATTTGGCTTAGCCGATCCCTATAAGTCTTTCAGTGCATTCGATTCCTTCATTCAAACCCTTCAAAGACCTTGCCTTAAACTTGCAAATCTTGGATTTAGGGAGATTTTATGAGCAAAATATGGAGATAGTTCGCAAAATATGAAGGCCAACTCGGAAGTATACCTAACATGCCCATGTGGTTATCTCGAAAGATCGTACAGTACGACTTTTTTTACTCCTCAGAACATGTAAGGTAAGTGTGCCTAATTCGCCCCTACTACTTTTGTTTTGCTCGCCATTCTGACTCATCTTGATTATTTTTCAACGTACTTTAACTCACCCTAAAGTTTGTTTTAAGACCTTTAGAATGAGCTAAAGTACGTTTGATTTCAATGAATCGGGGCCAAGATATTTTAACTTTTGCAGAAGAAGATTTTTTGCAAGTTTTCGACAGTGTGTTCCTAATTTGCCCCCACAGGGGAAAGAGGCCTATTTTTATGAGATTACACGGGTTTTTCGTATAACCGAGATATCTCGGCTCCCAGACCTCCAAATGAGACGTACTTTAGCTCATTTTGTAGCTTTTTTGCCCCCTTTGAAACTTTTTGAGATAAATTAATGCATCTCAATGGAGCGAGAAATGAGTTTGGAAAAAGACTATAGGGGCAAATTAGGAGAACTGCACTTTTTCTAGTGATATGGTCGTCAAATCGGCTAAAAATCGAATTTTGCAATTCTGCAAAAAGCATTCTAAAGTTAGGACAAAGACAAAGAAAATGAATTAAAGTACGTTGGAATTGATCTCATCAATTTTGTTTGGCATATAGCTTTTAGTGACTAACAAAAAAGAAGTCAAAAGTACCAAAAACCACTTTTTTGATGTAAATTGCACGGGTAACAGAGGATAGGTCCAGAACGTGTATTTCCACATATTTTAACGTAACAAACGTGAAAAAAATGCGCGGCAAGGTCTGCGGGTGCATACATTTGAGAACTTGAATGGGGTCAAACTAGGGAAAGGGGGCAAATTAGGCAACCTTATATTACGTCAAGATAGGTGGGGAATGGTATTTGAGACCGTCGAGAAGCTCCAAATGTGGTTGTACGGCGATATGAATAGATAAAAATGATTTTATGCACTTTACCGCCGATTAACGTCTTTTTTTTTTTTTTTTTTTTTTTTGAGGAATTAAGATTTATTGACTCCAGTTGATCGAAATGAGACATGCTTCAGCTCGTTTTGATGGATCTTGGAACAAGCTTCAGAATACGCTGAGGTACATTGAAAAATACAAGAGTTGTTGAGAAATAAGAGCATGTTAGGAACACTCGCCGCAAACTGGCAAAAAATAACTTTTGAGTAAAATCATGATAGCTCATCTCTGGCTGATCAGAATCGAACTCCATCAGCTCGTTTTTGAAGCTCTAAGAACAAACTTCAAAATGTAGTGAGGTACGTTGAAAAATTTTGAAGTGGGCCAAAATTATTGACAAACGGCTCAAGGGGAGGGCATGTTGGATACACTTATCTCATTTCACAAATTTCTTTTCCAGTTGGTATCGTTCGTCGTTTTGTCGTCATCGAGTATAATTTACGTTGAAAAGAGTTTTTAGTGTTACCTTGATGGCTGTTTCTTGTAGAGCTCCATAGTCTTCCTCGGGAATCACAAGGCCCGGGAACAGATCTCCTAAGATACCCTGAAACAGTTCTGCATCATCGGCCAAGAATTTTGGTAGATTACTGTCTCGTAAGGCTCTCAGAAGAACAACATCTTCTTTTTTATCAGGATTTTCACGTTTCAAGCTTCCTGCCATGACGAGCACACTCTTCACAGCTCTACAAATCATCAAATCATATTATTTCATCACTCAATAATTTAGGATCTCAACGTATTGGAAGAATTGAATCGCTCATACCTCATACCGAAATCATAATGATCTTGCTGTGATAACTGCTCGCTGCAAAGGGTGTACATCAAAGTCATTTTTTTTGACAATGGCTTCGACGACTCAAATCCTTCTGAATATAGAGTAACCTCTGCGATGAGCTCTTGAATGAATTATTATCTTAGATTTCTTCTATTCAAACAGAACCTTGTGATATTTTTATTATAACTTTATATTTACTGTAATCAGGAACCATCATGGATACAGGACGGAATAGAGATTTCAAATTGTCTGGTAGTTCAGTCCTTCCAGCATAACCAGGGTTCATTGTGATGAACGCTGCACATGACCTGACCAATTTGATTTTTCGTCCTTCAAACATGAATCTATTTCAGGAAAAATCAATATCACCTTCTGGAATTTTTCTTGACTTATAAAAATAATTGGATGGATGATGATAGCTAACTCTTTGAGACGAGCAACTTTGGCATTTCGTATTGTGATGAGTTGCTGAGCGATGACGGATAACACTTCAATATCGATACGATTGAATTCATCAAAACAACACCAGGCTCCAGATGTTGCGAGTCCAGAGAAGAAACGTCCCATCATCTATTGTGTTGAAAATTAATTTTTATTACGGAGAGGAGTCGGGAAATTCCGGTAGTTTTACATGAGAGTGTAGTGATATAAATGTACTTTGTAGTCAAGTCCTTCAGAGCAGTTGAAGACAACGCATTGAATTGCTAATGCTTTGGCTAAATCTTTGGTGGTTTCAGTTTTGCCTGTTCCAGCTGGGCCAGCAGGTGCTCCACCTACATAATTTCTTCTAATACAATGGGGTTTATCGAATTCGCGATGTGTTTTTTTTTTTTTCTTTTCAGAGTGAGACTGTGATGGTCACCAAATATTTTCACAGACAAATTCTTCAACGGTCCATGATCATACAATATCCTAGTAATTCGCATAGGGAGAGAAATTTTTTGACAAATTTTTCCCTTTTTTGGAGTTGAAATCATTTTGATTTCTTGATGATGATTTATTCAAGCTGTCTTATGATTCAGAGATCAGGAGAGCTCGTGAATGTGGGAAATGTCTCGTCGGGAGAAATTCCTGTTATAATGATGGGTGGAAAATGAAGATCCGAACCTAAATCCAATTGCAAAGCTCCCATGAGGCAGAGATAGCATTTATCCGTAAGAGGGGTTATGACAAGTCTTCTTTGTGCTCCAAGATATTCATATCCGTAAGTGTGAGTCGCATTGCTCATACTTGCAACACAGTTGTCAATGCTTTCTAGCCATGAGTACCGTAGAGCTTTTGTCCAATCAAAACTTGTGCTACAGAAGAAATATGATTTTTAGTCACTCGACACTCAGAATTATTTATCATAGATATATCCTCGAGTCAGCTAATAAATATTCTGACGATTGATTGTAAGCGTTGAGATTCCGTGTGACTGAACAAAATCATTATTTTTGCATTTGCCACTCAGTCTTTTAGTATGATGAAATATGTGTGTAATTCATGATATTAGTGATATCAAATTTGTGAATTGGTATTCGATGACTAATACTAAACTGATCAAGTGTAATTATGTAATTCATAATTTTCAAGATCGGCGCTATGGTCAAATGATGATCGAGGTCTTATCTGAGTAATTTACCAAACGAATTGGAATCAGACTTAGGGGAGAATGAAAACGGTGAAAGCAATGAATTGACGGGGTTTATTTTTATAAGATGGGATAAATGAATGCTTAAGAAGTACAGCTGAAAACTCTGTAGAATCAATATGATTGTACCTGGATGATACCTTATTTTCAACGAGGATACTAATGGTGTCTCTTGCATGTACGTCGACAGTTATCAAATTGATGATGACATCACGGACAAGCTTTGGCAATTCTCCTCGTACCATCGCCGCCAATTCATTCAAGTCCTTTTATTGAACAGTATCATTAAGAACCTCTCAATAAAATTCTTGATAATATTCCTCATTTCTATGAACAATATCAATTTTACATCAGCCAGGAACATTTCGAGTAAAATACTTTCAAGCTGAAGATCGCAGAAATGAAAACCAGGGGGAGCAGTTCTGAACTGACCAAGAGAGGTCATCACATCCGGATCACGGATTTGGCTAAAACTTTGGGAATAGTCTTCTTTTAGTGCCAAAATATGTAACCCAAAATTATAGACCCTAACGCTCAAGCGTTTCTGAGCTACAGCCACGAACATTAGCATTGCAGGTATACCTATATGTATGATTTTTAATATGGGCCCATATGGGCAATACTATTGTCCTTGGCTGTAGCTCGGAAACGCTTGAGCGTTAGGTTCTATAATTTTGGGTTCCATCTTTTGGTGCTGAAGGAAGACTGTTTTCAAAGTTTCCGCCAAATCCGTGATCCGGATGTGATGACCTCTCCTGGTGAGTAATTGACGGTGAAATCCACAAGTTTCAAAAAATGCTTAAGGGTTGGTTTTCTGAAGGAAAACGACATGAGCAATCACCTATCACGATTGAATAGGAGGGAAGTTCAATCAAAGCAACGATACTCAATAAACTGATCCAAACAATTAGTTTTGTATTATGGTATGGGTTCTGTAGAAGCGTGGGACGATGGGATGTTACAGAGTGATTTGATCACCTTCCTGAAGAACTAGCCTTGAGATCTGAGTGATATTTTTCTTGCGTGGATACATTTTTCCAAAGAGTATCCTGTCCTTCCTTGACAGTCTAGTGAAATTCAACAAATTATATAGGCAGGCATCGTTCAAACTTCGACACAAACTTGAGCGTCGCGGAAATGGTTAGAAGGATGCTTAAGTAGTAGTAGACGAATATAGTCAGACATGTCGTACCTCACACGGACCGTTAAATTTCTAATCACTGCACGATTTGATATGGAAGAATTTGAACTCAATCTGTAACACATGGTCAGAGTAGTCAGATAGTTGAGGACTTGAGACATTGAGTAAAGTACGCGGACCATTCATCGGAATAGATGTGTGTAAAAACAATTACTATTTCAATTCGCGTGTTTTGTCTCAAACGCGGTGAAAGCACCAGATGAGTCTAGAAATCTTGGGACCATCTTTCAGTGCAAAACGAATTGTATAGCAAGATATCACTCAAAAAATCAATGCAAACTTTAGTTCCGCAAAATAAGGTTTTAAAAAATGTAATTAGTAAAAGACACATATATATGGTCGGAAATTCCATTCTGGACACTGGGTATCCATGGGATTGCCATCATGGATATGAGTCGTGCATTAAAATAGTCAGAATTGTCCGTTGAGCTCATTTAAATATAATCCGTATTCAGCTTGTGCATTCAGTGCTTATGAGATTCAGTACGAGACTTGAGGTAATGATGGATTTTCATGAATCTAATTTTTGACTCGGCGTTGATGTGAGCCTAATGAGATCCACTTGCTTCAAAGATAAAAAATGGAATGATTTCGAGTTCCTCGATAGCGATCATGCAAACACTCAGAAAATCACAACTCATGGCCAGAACAGTACGTCTGACCATATCTATCTTCGACTACTCAAATCCACCTTCGGCATATTCCCGCGACACTAAAGCCTCCGATGACTTTAGGTTGATGTATATCAACAAGATTTGTTTGGTTTTGCAAGAATATGATCAAAACCTCCATAGGCGCGCTCATGCGAAATGTTTCTACGCAAGAAAGATACCTTTCAATAGTGAGTTCAGTCCTTCAAAACGTAATTGAATCATTTTGAAATAATTTCTTCTCTCTCGCGCTATGTCAAATATTTGAAGCTCTTTGTTTCAACGAACTCGCGGTTTATCTTTACATCGAGATCCGAGCATGCTTCTTTGATCTATCATTGAAATAAGCATTTATTTGAGACGATTTCCGAGAGATCTACACCCTATGTATTTCCCCAGTTCCATTGGCAATGGTATTTTCCAAAATTCCCTACCCTAATACCCATAGCCTAACACAGTACATAATTTGAGAATAGTGCCAATCCATTCAAGGTGGGGTCATATTTTGTGAGCTATTTTTCTATGTGGCTATTTCTCTACGTGTAGTGTTTGTTTTCCTTTCCAATTTTCTTCTACAGTCGAACTAATCCTAAAAACCTGTTTCCCACGAGGAGCATTCATCTACAAACTCAAGTTCCAATGATGAGTTCAGGCCCACCAAACCTGTTGCCAAAGTTATTGGGACCAGATAACGAACGGTTTCAACTGTAAAATTGGAAATATTCTTGGTAGAGTGATAAACATACCTCGTAGCATTTCTGTTCGAATGCTTTCATCTTCAATAATACATTGTCGCCTGACTCCAAATTCTTATTAACATTTTCAGCCCAAAATATTTGAGATACTGTGAGAACAATCTGCAAGGAATGAATGCTCAATTATCACTTTTTTTCATTTGATTCGAATCAGAGATTTTGCAAGGCAGTGCCGGAAATCCAGGAAGTGTTCATAGTTTTGTTCAAAAGTAATATCATTTCCGAAAACTTTTTGGTCCATTTGTGAGCACATTGAGTAATTTGTGAATGAACTAGCCGCCAGTAGAACCAAAATTATGAGACTCGAAAGTCGCAATGTAGTCCACTATCCAATAGATCATATTGACAATGAGTTCAGGTTTTCAATTTTGAGACTGGATATAAACCAATATCAAATATATCAATCCCTGTCTTTTCACATACCATACCCAAATTCTCACTGAAAGGTTAACGAACCTCTGTTGCAGTGTTATTTAAGATACATTCATCGAATAATGATGTCAATATGATCAATCTCTAATCATTATTATTTTCATCATGATGATGGAACCCCAAAAAGTAGTTGAAATATCAAATTTCAGACTTCAAACTTGCGCAAAATTAAGCTCAAGAAGAATAAAATACTTTCTAAACTGATTTTCCTTTATTACCTGCGATGGATAGTTCCAGATAAGATGCTGTCGTCCTTTTTTCGCGTAAGCCGTAATACCATCCTTCATACTCTTCTTCAGACTGGCAAACATAGCAGCCTCGACTCTGCCTAACCAATCCTCGACATTACCTCTAGCCTTGAGGCCTTTACCAAGTTCAACACGTTCACCCTCTGGTGAGAGCATTGCTACTATATCATTTGACGGTTTTTTGGCACCTTCGATAACTCCAAATTCCAGACGGAATATTGCATCGAAACATTTTTGAAGATGACGTTGTACGGCGTGTGGGTTCCGTGTCTGCGAGAGATTAGAATTTGGTTTTGGGATGGATTTAGGTACAGGAAAAGTTCATTTCTTTGGAAGGATATGTGGTTGAGGATTCTAAATTGGTAGTCATAATTATAGAGAGGCCTTGTGGAATGTGATGAGGTAAGAGAGGCCAGATTAAACAAGTGGTTGTGGTTCAAGATATTACTGTAAGTCTGGAGGATGAAAAATGCCTGAAATTTCAATTTTAGAGAAATTCACTTGTCAAGTCTGGGGGCTTCAATACGTAACAAAGATCTAGTCTGAGCTAAACGATTTACCGGTCCGTGAATTTCAAGACATGATGTATGAAATCCTAATTATCAACAGTGAAATAAATCACATGAATATATATGCCCACTTTTTTCTACTTTCCGGAGATTTCTGTGAAGATTATATATGTGAATCTGAGGAAATATCTGGTGGGATTCAACACGTTCACTGAGATGGATCCCACCGGTGGGATCCGCTTGTCTTTTTCTGGGAGCAGTGGTAATCAAAATCCCATTAAATGGATCTCACCGGTGCGAACCATTGCACACAGGAAAGGGACCGCAATTTTTAGCGTCACAGCAAACGTGTTGAAAAATAAGGTAAGTGTACCCAACTTGCCCCCATATGCCGATCTCAGGAATGGGCGCTCGTTGGCCTTCCTGCAATTTTTTTTTACGTTTGTTATGTTAAAATATGAGAAAATACGTAGTTTTCAACGACCCCGGATCATTTCTGCGTTCTCCAGAAAATATAAAGTGAGTTTTCCATTTTTCGTGTTTGCACGGCTAAGAAATCACCGAGGAAATCACGTTCACTAAAACCGGTGCCAATTTATTTTTATTCGACCAATCTTGACGTACCTTAGCGCATTCGATTCCTTGTCTCAAGACCTTCAAAATCCGCTCTTCAGGGTTGCAGAACTCTGATTGGGAGCGATTTTATGTACAAAACACAAAGATGATTTGAGAATCAAGAAGGCCGACATCGGAGTGTACCCAACATGCCCCCATATGGTTATCTCAGAAAGGCGTGCAGTATGGCTTTTTTTACCACTCAGAACGTGTTTATCACGTCAAAATAGGTCGGAAACGATGTTTTGGGCCAGCTAAAAGCTACAAATGTCGCTACACGGTGATCAAAACGGATCAAAGCGATTTTATTCCCTTCATCGCCGATTTACATTGTTTTAAATGATGGGGGCAAGTTGGGTACACACTTTTGTAAACTCTCAAAAATCACCTTTTGGATATATCCAAACAGTTCGGCTCCACTTCATCCAAATTGGACGTATCTTAGCTCATTTTGAAGGTCTTGAGACAAGCTTCAAAATGAGTTAAAGTATGTTGGAAAATATTGAGATTAGCCAGAATTATTGAGAAAATGGCTTAATGGGGGCAAGTTGGGTACACTGACCTTAATAAACTTGTATAGCGTACCTGTGCCAAAATCTCAAGAAGCTCATCATTTGACAAGAAGAAAAATCTTGGGAATGCGATGCGTTTCGTCTCTAGGTAGGCTTCAAGACATTTCATTATTTGATCAAGATTTCGATTATTTTCGAGCAGCTGCTCGTACAAACCGGGCTGCGTGCAATTTTCTAATGCGAGTGGCATCTGAAGAAGGGAAAATTAAATTCAATATCCATGAACTCTAGCTCAATGATCATATTTTTTTCCTCCCTAACCTTTTCAGTCCTCCTCATGATATCTTTCCATGACTTATCTACAATAATGAATATTTTAGCCTCAACAGGTAACTGCCTCTGAATATCAGGAGCAGAAAATATTGCTTCGAGATACATCCATTGCTGTTGACAGTATTGCCATGCTTCCTGATCATAAGAAAAATCATTCCATCATCGTAAGCCATATAGATAGAAAACGATAAAATTCTAGATATAGAGTGTGAGATGCGAAGTATAAGGAAGCTAGACTCACAAGTGTTTTACTAAAGAGATCAAGCCTCTTCAACCAATCATCAACTCGTGCTTTAACAGGAGCAACATGTCTAGATGCCGCAATAGTCTGAATATTGATATTACTGTCATCAAGTGTTGCTTGTACTTCCTCGAGCGATCCCAAAACGAATACATCCTTAGCTTCCTTGTGATTCAATACAATAAAATCGACACTTTTCCAAGAATCTTCGACTCTTTTAAGCATTGCTTCGAGACCAGCTTCCGAACTTGCTGCTGCTGCAATTTCCATGAGCTCATCTGGGTAATCGAAAGCACCCAAATCACCCAGTAATTGTAGGCTCAATTCTTCGTCTGGTTTGAATTTGTGATCGAGTAGAAGCTCAATTTTTTGCCAGTGACGTTGACGGAGATACGGATTTCGAAGGTAGCCTACTATTGGCATCTTGTCTCTCATCAGCTCTACTTTTTCTATAATTATTTCGAATCAATATTAATTACATGGGTCAGACTAAGATGATTTATGATGAATTATGATAAAAATATTTCAAATTTGATCAATCAGGTAGCATTTGGGCAGGTAGTTTTTTGGAATTCTACATAAAAACGGATTTAGATTCCATTGCGGACAGTCGGAAAAGCTGATCCCTCAGCTATCAAAGAGATCGTGTTCATTTCACAGTACTCAACTTGGAGTAGAACTATATATGACCTTGGGTTAAGGGGGTACTATTTTCGTAATTTTCTAGAAAATTCGTTTGATCAATCGGTTCTGTGCATTTGACACGAATGAGATTCATATGAAAAATTATCAAAAGAAGTCTGATCCCGACACAAATCGACACGGAATCTGAACTCATCTTCGTGTCAAGCCTTGCCATTTCATATAATCCATTTCCCGATGTTAAACAGGACCAGATAAATATTATTGATGCTTTTACCAGGTTTTATGATTTTTTACGCAAGAGCCTTTAGACAACTTCCCAAAGATTTGAAATCAGTGCGTATATCATTCTTAGCATAATTATATGCAAGAAATACGTCAAAAATACAGAAAAAGTAAAGAGCTGGATGAAAATAAACTAACAAAAAGTTATCAGATTGAGAAGAGGTCAATTCCGGAATCGATGAGAACTCTAAGATTCTCGAAAAGTTTTTGAAAGGCGCTCATCACGATTGCGCGTATTTCAGCTGGCTATCTTAGTGAACAACAAATAGAACAAGATACAATCAAACCAGAGAATTACCTTTGAAAACGGGTAAGATATCATTAGGAGGCAAGCCTTTCTCAAGCTGCACGATATTTTTGAGGTTGCGAGTGACGAAGGCATTCATATCGTCAACATTGAGTGTCTCAAAAACAGCCTCGTACCAGGCAGCAATCTCTTGCTCCCAAGCGATCGTACTCTCCCACAATAAAATTCTAAGTTTCACTTCGTTTGTCACTTGCTCTAATATTTCAAAACGAGTCATCTCGACTTTGAAACTTTTTTGATGTGATCGGTAATCGGTTGCCAAATTTGAACAGGTTGTCAGACGTTCGTTTAGCACACGTAAAGACTCCATAACGACTTCTACGTCACTCGATGGATCCAATAGCCAGGGTTGCTATTTTCAAATAAAATTTTGCATGAATTACGGGAATGAATATTGATTCATGAGGTTCATGGGAATATGGTTAAAAGGTAAATCATACTGTGACTTCATCGTTGATGTCTTGGATTTTGTCGGTTAAAATGGTTATGTCCTTCTGAATTTGCTGGTTGAACTTAGTAATCAGTTTGGTTCTCTCTTCGAGACGTTTGTCAACCGATAACCTCAGTGAAGTAAAATGCACACTGATACCCTGAAATAATTACAGCAGTCACCAAGTACTTTGGAGATTTTTTTGATTCGAAAATTTTTACTGAGCTAGATAAATACGGATGGAAATTCCCGTTTTCAAACTGAAATACCATAAAGATTTGAGTTTTGACATACCAGGTAGTTTGTCATATCCTCCGTGTTTACTGAAATGCCATACTCGTCCATAATGTCATACAACTCTTTGACGTAATCCAGTTGTGATTCCATGTTGTCAACTTTTTTCTGTGCCTTATCGACGAATTTGATGTACCCTACGTAGTCCTCTGTTGAAACTGGCTCGAAGTCTAAAAAGTCAATGGATTCCATGGCTTCTACTGTCAGAGCATCAACTCTGGTTCTGCCCAATCTGTTGAAACACAGAATTTCCTAAAATTAAAAATCTATGGACCTTTACTCTGCAGGTTCTAGACTAGAACATGAAAAAAATGTCGTACTCGGGAAGAACGTCGGCGAGAATCTTTTGCTTCAAATTCGGCCCTGGAAGAGCAGATTCCTTGAATCTTTCCATCTGTATATGAAAGATACCGAGGGGCTGAACTTCAACAAGTCCTTTGATTTCTTCTTCCTCGTTACGGAAACGCTCGCACCATTTACGGAAAATATCACATTTTTCATTCTGGCGTAACGTTTCTTCGGACAAATTCATATCTTCTTGAAAGTACTCATAAATGTGAGCGAAAAGATTGGAATATCTCTTCACTGCATTGAAGTTTTCTTCAAGAAGACTCTTGAATTGATACTTCAGATTTCTTAGTATTGGATCTCCGTGTAAGATGACGGCGATATCCGGTGGCTCTCCGCAAGTTGGTTTTTCAACTTTATTGTTTATCAATGGTCTAAATTTGAACGTTCCATGACGAATGGGAATCGAAATTATGCAACAATGAAGAAAGAGAATTTTTCAAGAATCGTCCATGATTTATGATATATGTAGAATTTACAAACCTTGTTAAAGGGTGAAAATTTTCGTCAGAAAGGTAGGGATGAATTTTCTTCATGTTTCCTTCCCACATTGATTCTAAAGTCGTTAAAACATGCCAAAAAATTTCCTCGGATGGATCCAAAACAATTCCAACATTTTGTTTAATCATCAAATCTACGACAAAGTATGGGAACTAAAAAAAGAGTAAAATATCCTGGTGAGTTCATAAATATCAATCTAAAAACTCGTATGTGAAATTTTGAGTCGTGTATAGATGTCACCTGAATCTCATCACGAGAAGATTTTTCATACTTCAAACTGAATTCAACATGTGTATCAGAGGCTCTGACTTCAGGTGGAAGATATTTCATATGCATCTCCAAAGCTTGAAGTATTTCTGTATAAGTATTGCGCATAAAATCTTGCATCATCAGAGTCTGGTAGTAGTCCACCAAGTGAATGAAGCTGAAAGATTACAAGACTTTTGTCATTGACAATACCTTATACATTGAGGTATTTTCCATTTATTAGATCATACCAACACAGTCTCGCACATTTTTCTCTCTTCTTTGCTTGCTCGATATAGCACATTTTTAGAACAGCGTTCCGTGGGAGTCTTTTCTTGCCACCTTCATGTAAAATAGAGAAATTATTCAGTGATTCTCATTTTTACTCATAGCAGAATCAAAAATAAAGTATTGCAATTGAAGACAGTTTACCTGTTTTGCCAATTATCGTCTGCTCAATACTGAGATTCGAGTCATCCGGTGTAAATCCAGCCTCGAGAAGCGAAGCAAGACATGTATTGTTCAGAATATTTACAGCTAATCTTCGTAATTCTTTGAGCCTCTCAGAAATGGATTCCATTTTTGTAAACTTAGGAATAAAAGATAAAACCATGATCAAAATTGAGTTTATCATCTGGGACGGAATGAACATTTTATTAAAACATACTTGCTTTTCGACGAAATAGAAGAAGAGTAAACGCTGAATTTCGGTCGTGTCAACCAATGACGAATTCAAAAATATTTTGCACATTCCTTTGATTTCTAATATTGCTTTACGCAGGACTGGATTGCAAAGGAATAAATTTCCTTCCAAATGAGTCCTAGCTTTCATGATTTTGTTGTAAGTTATAGTTTTTTTCCAAGTTCGGAAAGCTTTCCATTTTATGAAAATTGCAAATGTTCTGATCTGTCCAACAAAATTGAGCATTTTGATCATATTCTCGTGAAATTTGAAAAAAAAAACTTCCCGCGAAAACTTTCTAGTATTACCTGTACAAGTAACCTGTAAGCTCTGTATTCTGCTTCCCATAAGTCGATTGGTGTGAACAAGATTTCTTGAGGGCTGTATTGTGTTACTCCGTTGGGTCCGATTGTCAAGTATACTTTACCGATATCTTTGTAGGGTACAACTCTGAAACATTTGATTTTGATCTTAAAAATTGGCTGGATTCCTAATATTTTTTCCCCTCTCATAAGTTTATTCTATGTACTCTAAAAAATTTCCGAGTCAATTTTCTCTCATCAAAGTCAAATTCCAACAATTCTAGAAGCTTCCACGGAACCAGTGAGTTGTAGCAATTCGTGATTATTTTTCCAGGATGTATTGAAAAAATTGAGATTGATTTCGAATGGTCATTTCATGAATGAGGATTGAATATCGTATTGCGAACCAGAATGGAAAAAATTCGAAGAATTTTTAAATTCTGATTTCACCATTTTTCACTCCGTTTTTGATTCTCAAACTATATACACTTACGAGGAAAAAAAACCCCTATCACCCGAGATTCGGAAATGAGAAAATATAGAACAAGAAAACACGATAATTACTTGAGTGCATATGGATCGAAAAATTCAGACGAACGATCAACTGCGTAAATCATGTAGTAGAATCCAACGCTAGGATTGGATTTTATACTTTCAATCAGCTCTAGCTGATCGACAAAAACGGGTGACTTTCGCTTGCTTTCGCTTCCACTTTCTGAATCATCTTCCAAAACTTTTCCCATAGGCTCAAGTTGAACTGTGTAGAATCCATCTGATTAATGGCAGAATTTGTGACGAAGAGGAAATAGAAGATCAAATTTACTTTTCGATGATCTCTGCTTCAGGAACCAATTTTTGTTTGGAATCTCAAAAGGTGGATCTTTGACTTCTGGCACAGCATAGTACGGCTTATGAACCAACCGTTCGATTTCATTTTGTTTCTCCAAAAATCCTGTCTGAGTATTGAAAGTTCACTGATAGAGCCTGATTCTTCAAATAGTTATTACATTCTTCACCAACAGCAATCATTTCGTCACTCACCAATGGTTCTGCGATTTCTTGCTTTTTTGTCTCAATTTTTTCGTTGAACTTTTTATGTGGTATATGGAATTCAATTTCACCTTTCTTCTTGAAACTATGTGAGGAGAATCGATGGGTAGATTTCAAATCAGTCATATTGAGCCATTGGGTATTAAAAAAATTCCAACATAAGCTAGAAAACAACAACTTTTTGCTTCCATCATCTTTGTATCAAGCGCGATTATTATGAGATATCGCCGATACTCTTCTATCCATTCAAATAAGATAATTTTCTTTGACATCATCTTGAGTCTATTGAATATATACTCATCTGAAGTCTTCTAAAAAAACGGGTGAAACCTAACACGTTACCTTTCATAGTTTTCCGGTGGCTTACACTGGAAATTTCTCACGAGCTCACAAGATCCATAATTTATTTGGACCCTTGTTTTTGCATACCACCCATCACCAGAAGCAATCGAACTCACGTCATCCTCATCCGATTTCTCCATCACAATTCGAAGAAACTATTGCATATGTAACTCTAAATTGGTAGTGAATTAAACGCTCTTGCCGAACTAGTCGAGTTCATGTCTTGACAAAATCGACTGCGTTAGAAAACAAACTTTCAGTCTGCTCCAATTAGTGTATTCCTCGTTGCCCATATAATATACCACAACCACTTGCAAGTTTGTTTTGATGAGCACAATGGGGGGTTAGGTAGGTTATGAGTTGACTCATTATTATCGTCAGCGTCTCGACGTCTGCAGACGAAAAATCCGATGTGCATCACGCGATTTGAAGTTGGCTTCTGCTATCGACTTAACGAAATAGCCTCATTGGCATTGTAAGCAGCACTCAAATGAGCTGTAACTTTTTTAAGGGCCATAGGCACGCAATAGCAATGGAAAGGGTTCTTTCAATTCGATACCAAGTTGTCCGGATGAAATGATGAGCAAGATGAGAAACTAAAAAAGGTAACTGGATCGTAGAACTAAATATATGTAAGAATATTTTAGGAATCCTATACACAATCAAAGTTCGAGCACCGATTTCGTCGTTGATATTCAATTAGTCTCAATCCCGCTAAAGAAACTATGATATTTCAAGCGCCAAAAAAAGCCAATGCAAGAGAATGTCAAATCCATCTTCACGGGTAGATTTCACATAAATAAATCAATGAATGATCTGAACAAATGTATAAATTACGAGCTATGATAGAAGACATGAATATTCCACAGAATTTTTGACATTGTGTTTACTGCACGCTGTCTCTGAACCATCGAATGATTGTCAAGTTGTCGAAGCTGAATTTAATAGGTTCCAGGGCCTCTGAATCTGTACTCTATTTGTTGTTCTGTCAAAGGAAACTGGCTGAAAGCACCACGGCCTGCAACCCTCATTCTCTGAGTATCTCCCAGCGTACTCGCGCCATTTTCTGATTTCTTAAGCCTGCTGCGAGGATAACATTACTCGAAAAATTCTGCCAAAATTTAGAGACCATCCAAACACACTATGTTTTGAAAAAAAAATTGGTTTCAGTCACGTGCCTTTGACGTAGCAGTCGCGAATGAACGTCGAGGTCGCGTAACCGAGATTTTACAAAAAATCGAGATTTACCGTACTTACAAGGAGAGTCCGATGGGTTCCGGAGCTAGATCTGGTTAAAATTCTGGGAATCATCTCCTTTCGGCACCAAAAGATGATATCCAAGGCCGCAGAGTCTAACGCTCAAGCGTTCCCGAGCTACAGGCTACAGCCCATGCATTGCAGTATATCTATATATGTGGAAAAATGGTATATATAGATATACTGTAATGCATGGGTTGTGGCCTGTAGCTCGGAAACGCTTGAACGTTAGACTCTGCGGCTTTGGGTATCATCTTTTGGTGCCAAAAGGAGATGATTCCCAGAATTTTAGCTAGATCCAGCTCCCGAACGCCTTGGACTCCCCTTGTTAGCTCATAAAAAAAGTAACATTCGAGATAATTACATGATCAAAATGGATTTCGATAGCTTAAAACAACACCAATTATATCCCATTAGGTTTCGGCGCGTGTGACCAACTGCGTTGAAACCCTTGGGATGTGACATCAAGGTCAAACATGGCGGCCGCATGCCCCGAGATTACCATGGGCATGTTACTAGGCAGCGCCATCTGCGGCGAGTCGTGAACTATTGCATAGCCCGAGAATTTAACATGGGTGTCACTTCCCATGAGTATAAGTTCATGAGCCCACTCGACTGAAAAAGGTCGAATTGTCATGGCATGAGAAGGGGAAGAGGGGCAAGCTCCTGAAATGTTTTACCCATGTTTTTTCACCTCATTACAAAGAATATCTCGCAGTTCTTAGGTCCTGACATCAAATGTTATTCGAATGAGAAGCATTACAAAAATTTTATCGATGAAAACATATGTGATCGAGCTCATGTGGGCCTTTCTATGACATTGCAATCGTTCATATACAACTCGAAAGGAGCTACAATACACTATAGTACCCATTACTCCTCCGTAAGTGTCGCAATAGACTCGATTTAGGGATTTTATAGTGAATTCTGTGAAAACACAGATAGGGACGCCAAAACGAAAATAGGCGGAACTCGAGTGCTCCCACTTGTCTAACATGATCAGAAAATAGAAAACTAGTGATCTGCGTGTTGTGTGTGCGTAGATTAGGATTCAATCGGACGCGCTCAATGGATTTCAGATGGTTATATCATTATGGTCTTTATTAATTACACAAATAACATCCTTCGAAACCAGTTGGCAGGTATTTTTCCACTTATTTTGGAGGTCCTGCTAACCAGCAAAATTGGTTCCAGACGCGTGCCATAAGTAAAAAATTCCACTTTCCAGCAACCCAAATGTTAAAAGTTCTGTAGAACCGCTCATATATGTTTCAGCTGAAATACGTATGTGAATCTTGATGAAATATTCATCACGCAGAATTCGCTGAATGTGAAAGGTACCAAACATTTGTGCACGTTTTAAGCAATTCACATTGATGTCATTGCAGCCATTCATTATTCACCACTGAGAATTTAATACCAGTTTATACCATTTGTGGCACGTATGAGTAGTACTGCGCATGAGAAATGTCTTGCACCGGCGTTAGAGCCCCCTAGAGCTATATGTTTGTTCATAACAGACTCCTTCAGGAGTATATTTTTAGTCCAAAAAACAGAAGCTTGGAAAAATTATCACAGTTCCATTCTTCGTAGGACGAGTCCAAGGTAACTGAGCTAGAGTTCACGTGTTTGTACATATCTCTCGACGAATCTATCGTAACATTGCCTTATTTCCATTCAGTTTCAATTCAGTAGCGTAAATATTGAAGAGTATGAGTTTTTTTCTGCAAACTGGGGTAACTTTGGTACACTTGTTTATGGTCTTTCAATTATTTTCCAACAACTATATGGGCGTTTCTCTGGAACTTTTACACCTGCTGGAATACAGCTATCGATGATGATATAAGAGAACAATCGAATATTCCGGCCCCAATCGAAGTGAAAATATCATCATCTAAGTCTTAAAATGAGATATCTTTGGCCTCTGTATGATCAGGGGAAGTTGATTCGTTCTACATCACTCAAAATAGAAAATGTGGAGAAGATCCTGTGAAAATACTTGATACTATCGTGCAGTCTTACGGATATTCTGGGGATGCCACGCAAGTTTTTGGGTTGATTCAAGCTGCATTTGGTGGGCAATATATTGAACAAAAATGGCCTAGAAGCGCGATGGTGTGCTACCAATTCAGCCAAAACTGTATGATTTTAAAAATTGGAAATAATAAATCTATCATGTCTCGTTCAACTCAAAGATAATTACGCCAAGCTCCTGCCGTGACTCTGAACACAATTTTTGGAATGCATATCTAAAATAGATGCAGTTGTGAAGATTTTGTGACGAGTCTCGTGTTGGTGCGATATTTCTGTCTAGAATACGACCGTTCTGAAATGAAATAGAAAAAACGAGACTCACCAAAAAGATTCAGTTTTTCTCATCCCACATTGGCGGATCGAGCTCTATGTTGATAAAACCAATTGTGATCGGATGCCCTGATCTTACGAAGCTGCAAAAAGCCCAAGGTATTCGTGGAAATTGTCAATCTTTCCAAATAATTGCTTAGGAAATTCGAGAAAATCGGTGAAAAACTACTTTGAGTTCGACTCGTTAACGTGATTTTGGCGATTCCACTCACACTATATGAGTTCCAATAGAGGATTTGTAACTCGCAATACTACAGAAATATCTGAGGAAAAGGTCTCAGGTGTGCGTTGAGCGGTTTTCATTTTCCGTTTTTCAACGATTTTCAACAAAGTGCAAAAGTTCCAGAGAAACGCTCATATTCTCATTGAATTCTATCTCTCGAAATAACCATCTATAAGAGCTTCAAGATAAGCTGAGGAAGTCTTTTTTTGACCGACGGAAGCCGGGCTATGAAAATTTTTGTCAAGAACTGACTTTGGAGGTATCTTTCTCCTTGAGAGGTAGCCGTAGCAAGGGCAGTGCGGTATGCTGGAGGTGGTTTTATTTCATCATAAAAGTTGAATTCAACAAAATTAACTTCTACAAGAGGCTTTTGAACAAGAGTATTTTCATAAAAAGGGGCTCATTGTGACGTTTGTGGGATGATTGGGAGATCTTGGGAATCAAACTTGAGCAAATGGAGTTTTCGTGAGAACTTGAATGATGATTTCTCGGTTGACTTGAGTAGGACTCTGGGGATCTTCAATTCTCTAGCATCATCCCGACTCGTGGGTCTGCGCTGATTTTCAATGAACATTGCGGCTAAGTAATCGGGCCCTGTCATCTTTAGAATTTTATACATGAGGATAGCTGCAAAGTATATGACCTACGCGAGTCCGAACGTAACCAGTTCAGATTTTCCCTGAACGGGGTGATGTGCTCCCTCTTCTTCACTCCAAAAATATATCTCACACATGAATTTTGTAGTCTTTGCCTGGGGCGCGACCATTCTTCGCGACCATTCTTTGTCTGGGGCGTCAAGACATACCACAGTACAGTAATCTAGGTAAGGCAGGGCGAAAGTCTCGACCAGCCTTCGGCGGAATGTCTCGGTGGAATAAAATAACGAATAAATGACAACTAACGATTCCTGTCCCAATGTTACTCCGAACCGGCTTAACATAGGGACATGACTTTGAGCGCCGATAGCTCCAACCAGAGATGTACAGATAAACTTCATTGATCCTGCGATCGAAAGCTGAAACTGTGAGCTTCCGATTGATCCCAGGTACAATGCTATTCCGATGCGAAATATACAAATTACACGAGTTTCAAGGGCAAAAATGCGATTATTATGACAAAGTTAACATCGTTGACGGTACGTACGCCATTCTTCCTATAATGTAGCAATTATTATTAATTTCGAGTGAATAATACGTTCCAGATCTCCTTCCACTGAGAACAGAATATTGCAGTTCGAACAGTATGGCTGCATTGTAACGTGGTATTGCTATCAGACCAATACTGGATTGTCAACACAGCATTATGATTTGTTCTCGCCGTTAAATAACCTCAAAAAATCTTTGGATTATGATAAATCATTCGGCGCTATGATTACGTGCGAAAATTAGATGTCTTTCCTGGTAAAATATTTGCCACGTGACTGTGATTTCATCGAGTGTCAACGTATTTGAAATATATGGGGGCTATTGTTATTTATTCTGGCAGAAATACTAGATGCCAAATCATTTCGATGGCTTGTCATAGTGGCAAAATTGGTATTGCTCTTCTGGCTATACCACTTTTTGGTCGTACGACAAACCAATTCACCGTACGACCAAGAATTTCTTTGTCAGTTTTGGATACCTTCACTCCTTTTTTGGAGGTTGAAGGGTTGTCCCTCCATTTTATAATCTCTCAGTTTGTTGAAGCGAGTTACTCACACGAGTGATATTTTCCGTATACGGGTGATTCTGAGATAACTTATGCATTTGATGTCCTGACCTCGCATTCATATTAAATGACCAAATATGGCGAGTCTAGCGATGATGTCTGGTGTATTCTATTGAAATGAAGATGTCCCAATAGTTTTAGGAGCGGATATGAGTTTAATGTAGATCTGAGCTTCCCAAAAGTGGTCAAAATGTCCTTACCGTGGCATGTCCTAAACTGGAATTACACGTTTCAATCGTGTAGTTTACCGAGATATTCATTCAATCTCGGTTCCGTACCACTCAAACATCAAAGTTGGGTTGTGAAAAGGTGATATCATGTACAAATTGAGTATCAAGTCTGACTTTAAAATGATCAAACCACAGCCGACATTCTGTCCTGGAATTCTGCAAATTTTTCGAATGCTTCTCGATAATTCGACTCCGGGTCAGCGAATCGCTTCAACCGGCTCTATAACGACGGTAATTGATTCCTAATACACCAAAGAACAAAATTCTACCACCAGCGGAATGGTGAATTACGTGAACAGCTCCCTACGCGATGATTTATGAAGAATTTATCCGTTGCAAAATAAGAATTGTCCTTACCGTGGTCACTGGCTCTCGAACACTATGCAACGTCGAGGTCCAGAAATTTTTTTACAGTCTACTCTCACCGTAAAAATAGGCCATCTATTCGGAAAAAACGATGCGTTTCGATTTACGCCTTTGAGATCACTTTCCATGCCAAAATGTCTTTACCGTGGCTGTCCTTACCGTGGAAAAATTATATCGAAAATTGCTCATATCTTTTACATAGATTGACCAACGTTTGTGCCCGTCTGGGAATTGTTTTTAAATGTCAGATAGATTGGAAAACACCTATGACCAGTCAGATTGCAGCTATATTTCAACTAGTCAATTTTTGGTCCAAGTCCCGACCCCCGCCGTTTTTGCCCTCGAAATACCTAAGTTATCTCATAATCACCCATACATAACACAATTCTGGATGTGTGTGTGTGTGTGTGTGTGTGTGTGTGTGTGTGTGTGTGTGAGTGAGTGAGTGAGTGAGTGAGTGAGTGAGTGAGTGAGTGAGTGAGTGAGTGAGTGAGTGAGTGTGTGTGTGTGTGTGTGTGTGTGTGTGTGTGTGTGTGTGTGTGTGTGTGTGTGTGTGTGTGTGTGTGTGTGTGTGAATGTGGGTATCAAATTTGATACAAAATCTAAATCAGTTCGATCGGAATTAAAGAATGTGAGCAGAGATGATTCCCTGGAACTCTCGGGCATAAATCGGAGTGATTAGTCGATGAAATTCTCAAACGTATCTGAGCATTATTCGATAATCGATAATTGAGTCTCCATCACAAAGACATCGAGATTCAATTCCGTAAACTGTTGGTATGAGAGAATACTATATGCCTCAGCTCACGTGATAAAATATCAAATTGCAATATTTGCTAGAGTTGAACTAGTGATGCTCGTACAAGTGAAGAACTTCAATGTCATAGAAGAAACTCACAAGGGGGACCCACGACATTTAGGTTATGCCAATCATACCCAAAATTATTTTACAGTTTGGTATTACCTAGAATATAAAGAATCCAGAATAACTCCGTCAAATGGGCATTCTGTCCAGAAATACAGCCACTGAGATTAGTATTGCTCATATAGGCCCATGTTAAGAAGTTACATATGTATACACTACACACTAGAAAGGTTGATGTTTTTGGGTGTAGCTCTGAAAAAAAGGCCCATTTGACGGAGCTACTCTGAATTCTTGATACACTGGACGATACAGAACTGTAAAAAACTTTGGACAAGATTGGTAATCCAGACACCTGGTCCTCCCCATGTTAGAATGGATGTTTCCGATGATAGTTTGATCCTTTATATTCTGCAAATTTCTGATTTCATCAACGCGCCTGGCGAGTTACTACCAATATCTCACATTGTATCTGCTCAGTGTAGACCAAACTACCCCAATCAAGTCTCACACTCACGCTAGTTTGAGCTGACAATTCTCGTGGATGATGTAACGATCCATGAGATCTCCGCTTCATCTAGATCTCAATGTTGACCATCACAGACGACATTAGGGAAGTGAATAGGATTCAGGGGATATTTCACGCAGCGAACCAGATAACAAACGTAGATGGTCAATTTTTGGCAAGTATTTTCTATTGTTTTGATTTTCTAAGAACTAAAACCGGAGGACTGTATTAAATATGGAATGAGGTTTCTGAGAATGTACTATAAACGCAGAACTCTAGATCAAGTTTTCAAATGCTCTGAAGGGTGCACGCGTCGAAAGTATCAGAATGAGCAACTCTCTCAACTTTCCCGAGTGAAATCTCATTTGGTGCTCGGAGTGAAGTCGTGGCAACTCGGGTTTGACTGACTTCCACTCAGAAAAAAGAAATCCAAATTTTGTCTAACTGAAACTGAATATTTTCATCTAATCAAACGTAGCGGACTGTAGAATAAATAAATTGTATGCAATTTTCCGATGTTTGGGTGCTTACAAAATTGCATAAAATAGCATTCGCGCCTCGATCATAAAGTTCCCCGCTTCCGAGCGATTATTTCGACCCTCGCCTGCGGCTCGGGCCGAAAACCAATCGCTCAGAAGCGAGCTACAACCTCATAATCTCGGTGCGAAATCTACTATATTTTGCAACTGTGTGCGCAAAGTTGTAAAAAAATGAGACTTCTCTTCATTATTTACAGTGCGGGAAGTGATGCGAAAATGACTTCTCACACAGTTTTACATTTACGCACTGGTGAAGTGTGCGTAAATGTAACTTCTCGCTCTAACGAATTTTCATTCACGCACAGTTCCAAAATATGATGTCACATCATCCCTCTGAATTTGGCCTCTCTTCAAGACGTTTTTAAGATAATCTTGCTCGAACAGCGCACACTTGCAAAAATAGTATACGCAACACGTGCGAGAAGTTTCGGCACTCGTTTGGCAACTTGTGCGGAAATTGACCTTCTCGCACTTGTTGCGTAATATACTAATTATCGATCATCCGGGGGTCGGAAAAGGAAGAAAAAAAACACTATATGATGGGAGGAATGGCCGAATTGCGAGGCATTCCTTATCGAAGCAAGATTTCTTGACAGAGCTTCCGTCACTCTGATTGTCTGGGGAACATACATCCCCTATAGAGCCACAGAGCCATCGGGAAGATATCAAGAACCCAACCTCAATATCATTATAAGTCTCAAATGTAGAGTTGATGGTATTTTCCATCCTTGTCTCTACACCGTACTGAAATATTTAAACTGTGAAAAAGATGTGTGATATTATGTGTGTTTCGCCCTGGTCTCTCTCTTGGGTTCGTCAGTGAGACGAAGAGAGACTTGTCTCAGACACTATTGTAAAATGGGTGGATTGACATCAGGTTAAAGGAGGGTTAACATTAAAATTTTTGTAATTTGAAATTTGTGTTTTACACAAATTTCAAATGGGTCCTGACCCATTTTCTCATATGAGGCTTCCTGGTTCCGCAACCAAGATATTTCCGCCCAAGATCCATATTTCTCACGGTTTCGATCCCATAACTCATGAGAACTCCATTTGATTGAAAAATGTGTAGAGCAACTTTTGGTGGATTCATGGAAGATAAACAAAGTAGGTTTCAACACATTTCTTCATGTACGGCCTCCTGTTTCCGCAATAAACCTATCTCCGTCCAAGTTCCATATTTTTCACAGTTTGTACCCTATTTCAACCCAAATAAATACATTGTATCGAAAAGTGAGTGTAGCAACTTATTGTAGGTCTTCAAGGGACGAACAAAGAAGATCTTTACATATTTCCTCGAGTAAGACCTTCTGTTCCCATAATTGAAGTATTTCCGTCCAAGACTCATATTTTTCCTAATTAGAAGTAGAACCGACAGTAATGAAGACAAAATTATGTTTCGTGGACGGAAATACTCCAATTATGGAAACAGGAGGTGTTATACGAGGATGTATGTAGAGATCTTTTTTGTTCATCTCTTGAAGACCTACAATAAGTTGCTGCACTCATTTTTCAATGTATTTTTTTGGGTTGAAATGGGGTAGAAACCGTGAAAAGTATGGAACTTCGACGAAGATACGTTTATCGCGGGAACAGGATGCCTCATATGAAAAAATGTGTACAGGCTCTTCTTGTTCATCGCTCAAAGGTCTACAAAAATACTCCACGCATTTTTGGATAAAATGCGTTCCCATCGAGTTATCGAGGGTAGGAGAGTGAAAACTGCCGAATGAACACCTATTTTCGAATATAATCAAAAGCAGCTCAAGCGGCAGACTTGATTCCCATTGGAATGTGATCCCATGAATTTCTCTAACTATATTCAACGAGTATTCCATGGGTGACAGCAAGGGCACTTGCAGTCAGCAGTTTGGATTACGACATGCTTCAAGAGAATCGCAAGGATTTTCGTGGTTAGCGCCCCCAAAAACTTTCGTATACACAGTTTCAGCCAGGTTCAAGGCGTTTTGACTTTTTCGTAGGCGTTTCAAAATCCGCTCTTTTGGAGTTTTGAAATCTGATTGGATTTTCGTGATCGATGCTTCAAAAAACTCTGGCATATAGAGTTTTGCCAGATCCAAAAAATTTGGAGTCTTCTATGAGCGTTTGAAGATCCCGTATTACTGAGAATTCTGAATCTTGAAAAATAATATAACTTAATGAATCGATGGGTATTTGCTGCTGATTCATGGAAATACTAATCGGTTCATCAAGTTATATTATTCATCGTCGTTCCTGCAATCGAGTCAAAATTATCAAAAACTTGATGAATAAGTGTTACTCTTCGTCGATCATAAATTTTTCGGTGATAATGATAAGAAAGTGTCACTCCGCGTCGATGAGGAGAAAATTGTACTACCCTTCGTCAATCTCAAGAAGGAGTGTTACTCTTTATAGAAGCTATTGTTATAGTATACAAGTAATGAACGTCCAACCGTGATCACTGATGCTTATCACGCTTTTTCAAATTCAACTGGTGCAAAAACTGTGATGAGACTTTTTCCATCAAATAATGCTCCCTAGGGTCCTCTTCTATTCATCTATTTCCTGAGATGCATGTTCAGTCATGTGGCGTTGTAATCAACCAGTGGTTGAATTTGGCGATCAACCAGTCTTTGACGCTAAAAATCAACCAAATGGTTGATTATTGGCATCAACCACTGGTTGGCGGAAAAACTTCAACCAATTAGTTGAAGTTTTTGCCGCGGACTTTTTACAGTGTACGCATTTATCCATCAATGACAAACGTGAGGCAAAACATAATCTTGAAGTTATTTCGAGCGTCTCACTCTTCCATCCGATCAAAAAATGTCACTCGGAATCCGAGTGAAACGGGGAATTCGAGATACCCATTCTCATCCGAGTAAAAGTGTCCCGAATCAGTTTATCTTATGGTAATTCATAGGTCATCAGAGGAAACCAATACAGAGGATTCGAGTCCGTCTATTCGGGTAATGAATAATGAATATATGGATTGATGAATATCAAATATTCATGGATCACAGAATGAGAGTGGGAAAATTATGTTTCCGCCGAAGTACCCGTATGACCTAGAATGAGAAATTCATGACCTGCAGTTGGTCATTTTATTTGAGTATCAGAGGAACTGTGAACGTAACACAGACAAGTGTGTGCAAGTTGTGTGCAACTTGGATTGAAATCACTGCATCCATCGTTCAATCACCATTTCATACCAACTTTTCTGTTCAGTGTTATTAAACAGATCGGATGTCACAGTTCCCATGCTCTATGTGAGTTTTTCAACATTTTGAATACGATGATATAGTAGTTTTGTCAATTCTCCTTAAAAGGCGATGCGGTTGCCATGCACGCCGAACGTCGTATTATCCAGGCTTTATAATCATCTAACTTGGCCTCGATAACTCTTCATTTAGCCCAAATTGGAAAAGATTTCGAGATTTTTGTTATAAAACGTTCCTATTCTATGGGTTAGGAAGTACCCGCACGCAAGGTTCTTCTCATTTATCTCTGGTGCACTTGTGTTTGGTGACAAATGGCGAGTTGTCCACCACGATTCAGATGATAATAGGCATGTTGAACAATTCGGCTCGAACTTCGTATCGTCGAAATGTTGAGTTACATGTAAGTCGGAAATAGTTCCCGTGCCGCACGGCGACATGCAAATTTCGTGAGTTAGGAACATCCTAATTATGTCTTATACATGTTTCAAAAGACTTAAGACATGAAAATTATCCACGGATATGTCAAACCATTTTTGCCAAATGCCTCGCTAAATTCACGAGCATCTCAAACTTCATGATCTACGGTCATAATCTGCCTCACTTGATCTTCAGGGACTTCGAATTTTGCATGTACAGAAGCCCCAAAGATCGTTCAAATGCATGGAGCGATCGTATAATGGTATCTTTCTCAACATTCCGATCTTAAGCGCATCTGCTACTCAGAAAAAATCAAAATATTCCTAAAAGTTTATCTGGACTCAATCCTTATGGAAATACTCAGAGACCACTCGAATTCAGAAGATCGAGAATATTCCCGAAAATGTATAGTGTAAGATGGGTTACAGAAATGAGATCACAAAAATTGCTGATATCAAAACTTCACTCGCATCATTTTTGTCAAACGCATATTTCTGTAAAAATTCCTATGTTTCCTCAGAAAAAGTTTCAAATAAATTTTTGCTATTTTTTTACAGATCTGCCTCTCAAGCATTTGAAGAGCCTTCGCCATATGCGTATACGCATGAGTTTAGTGCTCAGAAACTAGATTTATCGAAAGGCAACGGAAACTAACTCTAGAATACTCTGATCTCAGATGTGTTTTTATGCCTTGGAACCAAAGTTACACGAGGATCATCAGCGCGCCTTGACCATTTAGCTTGGACGTCTAACGAAAAATTCATATAGTGTTTTAGCTCCTACCGACTTCTACAATCATGAATTTCTTGATGAACGAGTTTTTCCGTACTTACGAAACAGATTTTCATGTTGACTATCACTCTAAGCACATCAAAATACCTCTTAAACTCATAGGATTGTGGCCTTATGATACACCACTCAAGAAAAGGATAATGTTGTGTATAAATCAAGCCATATACATCTCGTATATTATCCCAGTTGTGAGTCTCGATCATTTATATTATAATCCTATCCATGTATCAATATTCTTCTTACTAATCCAGAAATATGAATAGGCTTTGTTCACCATAGAAACATGGAACCGTGACTTTGATCTCATGATTGAGAATTCCATTTATTTATCCTTTGCTATCAATTCTTCAGCTTGCTATTTGTTCGCCTACGTAACTGCGTCAAAGGTTTGATTGGAACTACATCTAAGTGATGATTATAAGAATTATATGTGCATCCAGTTGATCAATAATATTTATTACACAGTTTGAAGAGCTTCATGAAGCTTCGTCAAATGCTAGAGGAAGTCTCACAGCTTACGTCGAAAAAAGACATTTTCTGCAATTTTCGAGAATTGGCTACCTGATATCTGTTGGATTTTCAAGTAAGATAGATATATTCAATACATGATACCAGAAAGAATGGCATTACGCAAAATTACATCAGTGTTTAGTATATATGGGTGACTCCAGATCAGAACGGTATACATATCGAAAACAAGCTCTAAAATATCGAAGAAATTTTTTGAGGATTGAGGATCTGAAATGGACTTGTACCATTCTGATATTCTCCATGTAAAATATATATATCCTCGTCTACATAGGTATATATTAGGGTGACGTTAATTCCCCGGGTTTTGATTTTTCTACAGGCTCACGCTTGAATCGTCCCGATTTGGTGAATATGAAACGAAGAAACTTTTTTGGAAAAATATGGAGATTCCCTACTAGTGCTACGCGAACTCGATTTTCAGCATTGGGAATCCTATACTGAAAACTTATGAGGCGAAGTCCAACCTTGCAGGTCCTGGATTCATCTCAAACTATGGGAATCATCTTCTTTTGGCGAGAAATGATGGTATCATGAAAGATTTAGTCTCATGGGCCTCCTATGGTGAGATATAGCCGTGAAGAATAGGATTGTCAGTAAATCCATATGTGAGACTTTTCAACAAGGCCCTATATGGCCAATGCTAATTTTCAATGTTAAATCTGGGGATGAGAAGCCCATTAGATAAAATTTTTTGGGTGCTTTCCTTCCTCACCAAAATGCGATGATCACCAAAGTTTGGGACGAATCCAGGACCCGCAAGGTTGGACCTCCTCTTGTTAGCCTGTCCAACCCTTTGTATCTCTACAATCGCATTGATTTCTCTTGGTGCCACTAGTTGCATTTGAAATATCCTGATACACCATCTCACACGATAAAAATATCAGCTTCGAGCTGTCTAGTGTGTCCTGGGTGTAAATATCAACTTCCGTTTTTTTTTTTATTATTATTTTTTCTTTTCAATGATCAACACCATGTAAAGAACGCTTGATATCTCCAATCTGGTGTTTTCATCGTGTTTTTCGTAAAATTTTCCATCGAAATGATGTATTCGGATACTTCAAATGCGACTAGGGACACCAAGAGGAATTAGAACAATTTTGGGAATACGGAGGGTTGGACAGATGAATCTTGCAGCATAGGATTCCCACTGTTGGAAATCGAGCTCGCTCGGCACTATCAGGGAATCTCCAAATTTTTCCGGAACAGTAAATCAAGCAACGCCGGTGGAGCGTGTGATTTCTGCACGAATAGCTGAAAAATTGTACGGGAGCTTTTATAGCCCGCTCGCTATAGTTGAGATCGAAAATCAATTTAGATGAAGACTTTTGAGGGATGGATCTTATGTAAAATTTTGCGCTTAATCCGAATATGGATCGACCCGGGACGAGAAATGGCCCTGGGAAAAATGGCGGAGGGTCAAAGTTCAAAAAACCATGTTTTTGCGAGAATTCCAAGAACTGCGAGTCGAACGTAAAAAAAGTTGAATTCAAAATTGAAGATCATTTCAGAACGAACATTTTGAGATACTGCAGAAGCCATTCTGATCAAAATGAGATGAGCTAGAGCGAGTGAAAGTTTTGGCGTGGAAACGTGCCCGTGCAAGCCTGTATCACCGCCACTATATGCGCGCACGCTGGCCCTAAAGAGCGTGTCCACAAATCAGAAACATGCCATGCGATCGCGCAATGCCATCTAGTTATGCTATGCCATCGCGTGATGCGGAACAGGCCAACTTCGCGCAGTTCTATAATTTTCATGCGGTGGGTAAGAATCTTGTCTGTACGCCACCTAGGAGTTGCGATGGGGAACAACATTTTCACTCCCCGGATAAAACAAGTGGAAACAGTAAGGCACAAAGTTGGCTCACCCCCGCATCGCGCGATGACATGGCGTTGAGGGATGGGATTGCGCGATCTCAGAGCATGTCATTGATTTGTGGACACGCTCTGAGGTTGTGTCCACAAATGAAGCGTACGCACGGCTCACGTGCACCATACACTGCTCATCGGATTTTAGCCTGCGAGTGATACGGATTTCCTTTGTTTATAGTGGCTGGATTCTTTACAGAACTTGTGGTTAACGAACGAGAATGGGTGACGGTCTCTCGAGAAATCTATGTTACTCGTCGGCTCAAATACAATGAGAAGCGCATGGCACACGTGAGCCATGGGTATGCGCTGTGAGCCGTTAGCAGAGCGTACGTTTTATTTGTGGATGTTTATCGCGAATCGTGATGGTTCAAATAATTTCCACTCAAACCCATTTTTTAAAGTGAAAAATGTAACAAACTGATTTATTGCCTATATATACATTTTAAGAGGCGAGTTGGTACGAACGAGCGATGGACGAGAACTGGCGACAGCCGCGGAAGGCGACAAACGCGACGTCGAGGAGTTTGAGCGCGAGTGCGCAATGGCGGTAACACGCCAACATTCAAATATTATAAGATAGATAGATATGAATCTGAACATACCACCCACCTCGATTTATTACACGTCAAAAATCAATGACTTAAGTAGCTTCATTTTGCAATATAGTTCAATAAATTGGCTCGACTCGAAAGGAATACAATTCAAGGTTGACACGGCCAAAGAATCAAAATTACGAATAAAGAGCAATAGGCTCAAGAGCTATCTTTGCTCTAGAATTCAAAGAAAAAATCATAATGAATCAACCGTTCATTTCGACGGTGATTAAATTGACCAAAGCAAGAAAACCTTTGGTCTCGTAAAGGCCAATAAATCAATAAAAATCGTATGTACAGAAAAGTGACTCTATTTTTAGGCAAATGTCCCATCAATTGGGTAGACATTTTAGCGGAAAATCTGAGACATACCGTGCATTTGTCGATTGGAACCTCTACCGCTTGCCGACCAGTGATAATCCAGGACTGGTTTCGTAGATGAGCCAACGTTAGCTGCGTCCCTCCATGCTGAGTTTCCTCGTGAGCTCTCGTGGTGAGCAAAACAGTCAAATGGCCCTTGCTTGGCAGAATCAGTGGGTGCTTTGCGGTGTAGTCCAAATTCGAATGACGAAGTCTGCCTCCAACCTGCAGAAGTCTTCGATCTAGAAATTGTCGTAATTTTATCAAATGTGTGCTTTTGAGATCTACGTTTCTCTCATGACAACTAAAAACATTCCGAAAACTTCGCCTCTGAGCAAGATAAGTCCATAGCGATTCAGCATCCTTAATCTTGATGGTATTCAACAATTCTTCAGACAGAGCATCGAGATCCATGGATGGCAACCGTAGTAATCCGATTTTATCCCTATTTCTCTCGCTAAGACGAGAACTAAGTTGCGTCAAGAAGCAAACACAAAGCGCAGTGATTCGAAAGAGCTTAGTAGCAGATGAATATATGTTGAGCAAGTCGTTGTCAGGTGAGTCATTCGAATACTGCAGCGCAGTGGCATGAGAAGTGGTCCGCTTTTGTAGCGGTGCGACCTGCGCATTCTCCGCCTCAGTAGTCCACGGATGACTCAACTCTGGAATGAACAAAGGACCTTTCCACCAAAGATCAAATGTGGATGACAACTCAGGACTTAAGCCTTGCGAAACCACGTCAGGAGGGTTGTCCTTTGATCTGACATGGTGCCAGTGAGACTGAGGAGGCAACTCTTGAATTTGCGAATACCTATTCGCAACAAACGTCTGCCAACGATTTGGCAGAGCCCTAAACTAATACAACACATCCTTCAAGTCTGACCATAAATGAGTCGATGTTATGTCGAGAGGCATCATTTTCAAGAAGTGATCAGTGAGTTTTGTTAGTAATAACGCCGCGCAAAGCTCTAGGCGAGGTATACTAATTGTATTAATTGGCGCTACCCTTGACTTGGCGCACTGCAATGACACATGATCCTGACCATTTCTGATCAATCTTGAAAAAACTACTGCCCCGAATGCCTCGGAAGAAGCATCGGCAAACCCGTGAAGCTCCTTGATTAACCCCTGACTCGGATAACCTATCCACATAGGTATCCTGATTTCTTCCAACTTGGTCAGCTCCTTATACCAGTTAGACCATTTTTCTGAATATCAATCCGGAAGCACATTATCCCAAACACATTAGCAACCTGAGAGATTGCATGAATATTTGAGCCCAAATTACTACAGAAGCTAACCATCCTAGAGGGTCATGGATTCTTGTCGTGAGTGACAAAACCGGTCTCTTGGTCAACTTCTGACTGTCAAAAGCTTGAAGCTTGATCCTGAAATGAGAATAATCCTCTTTCGCTGCCCAAGAAAGGCCTAGTATAGAGGTACAATCATCAGAATCAAAATTCGCCGAACCATGAATTCTATGATCGACAGGAATATCTTCGATCAATCTAGCGTCGATGGCTGCCCATTCTCCCAGCTCAAAACCGCCCACCTTGAGAATCTCGATTAATTGGATCTGTTTCTCCCTAGTTTCCTCTACTGTCTCCCACCCCGACATAGAATCATCCATGTAAGATTCATCTTTGATGATTTCAATAGCACGGGCGAAAAGGTGACCGTAATCTTTTGCTAACTGCCTCAGCACTCTGATAGCTAAATATGGTGAGCATTTCAACCCATGAGTAACCGTTCTGAGTAAGTAAAGCAAAACTTCTAAATCAGAATTTTCTCTCCACAATGTTGATCTCGAGGATCTACTAATATTTGCCTGTACAGTTTCTCAATGTCTGCTACAAACACAAATTCATAACGACGCCACTTTAAGATTAGATCAATCAGCTCTGGGAGCAGATTCTCACCAGTGTAGAGAAGATCATTCAAGGACGTACCGTGATTTTTTTTCGAACCATTGAAAACCGTCCGTAACTTTTCAGAGCCTTGGAGAACTCCATGATGAGGGAGAACGTAGCCACGATTTCCATCCTCGACCAACAAGTTTGATGCTCCTTCCATGTGCGAAAGCTGTTCATACTCCGACATGAAGTTTTTGTATTTAGCTTCAGAATCCGAATCTTTCGTTAATCTTCATTCCATAGAATAGAGAGTTTGAAGGGCTGATTTATACGAATCCCCGAGATTGAAATTCAAACTATCCATCAGATCTTGTTTCACCGGTAACCGTACAACGTATCTACCATTCGAGTCTTGTCTATGGGTCTCTTGGAAATGTCCCTCGCATTTGAGATCGTCTTCTGTCAATTTTTCACTAGCCATAACAATTTCTTCTTGCTTCCAAAAGTTTTCAAGTATCGAACATGAATTGAATCATCGACCAAGTTTCACTTTTTTCAATAAGAAGCATCAGATTCCGAACTTTGACCGATGCTAGAGGATACAACCCAATCCAAAGCAGTATTAGTAGCAATAGGTTGATTGCCTATATATACATTTTAAGAGGCGAGTTGGTACGAACGAGCGATGGACGAGAACTGGCGAGAGCCGCGGAAGGCGACGAACGCGACGTCAAGAAGCTTGAACGCGAGCGCAAGATGGCGGTAGCGCGCCAAAACTCAAAGAGTATAAGATAGATAGATATGAAACTGAACAGTGGACATACCTTAATGGGTGCATGAACAACCGGGGACGTTTCCACGCCAAAACTTTCACTCGCTCTAGCTCATCACATTTTGATCAGAATGACTTCTGCAGTATCTCAAAATGTTTATTCTGAACAGATCTTCAATTTTGAATTCAACATTTTTTACGTTCGACTCGTAGTTGGATGGTTTTTTGAACTTCAATACACCACCTTTTTTGCAGGTCCATTTCTCGCCCCGGGTCGATTCAGATTCGGAATTAGCGCAAAATTTTATATAAGATCCATCCTTTAGAAGTCTTTATCCAAATCAATTTTGATTTAGTATAGGATTGGAATTATTATAGCAAGAGGGCTATCATCCAACCGAGTTGGCAGATGATACGACAGAACATTCTTTTATCTCGAACTCACAATTCAAGCTGTTCACCTTGATTTGAGACATCAGAAGTTTGGATATGATTTCAGTTTACCTTTTGATAATCTGGCTCTCAATGATTTGTGTTCTGGTGATGTGGCCACTCTCAGCTACCATATTTCTATCAGGGAACGACACGACATCAAGATTCGTATTGGTACACCTTAAGTACATCTTTTTTGATCAACGAGAGCATTATATCATTAGTGCACTTCATACCAGCATGGAATTGAGTGTATTCTTTGTGTCTGCAATTGGAGGTTTCAGTATGTTTGTTATCAATTTGCTGCAGACATGTGGATTTTTCTCCATAGTATGGTAAGTTAATTCATAACAAAATGGAAAACCGGTAAAGAGTCAAACTTGGCGATTCGACGAAAAGCATTCCAAACTTGTGACGAAGACAAAATAAATTAGTAGGGGTACGTTGAGATTGTAGGTACCAATTTTGTTTGGTCTAGCTCACAGTGACTAACCAAAAAGTCGGACGTTGTGAAAACCAATTATGAGTTCTAAGAACTTAACGGTCGATCTGTCTCGTTCCGAAACTTTTACTTTCATCACTTAAAATAATAGGTGTAGGAAGAATGCTTGGCAAGTTCTGCGAATGCGTAAGTTATACGGAGGAGTTACAGGAACAGGCTCCTCTCGGGACCTCTTCTTCTTCAAAACCCCAACATCCTACGTTTTGATGCATATTTCAGCGTTATTCCAACGAAATACTCTTCGACCAACGGTTTTCGAATGATAGGTGTCCCGCGATTTTTCGAGATCTACTGTCTTGACTATGTAAGGAGTCATTTTTTCTGCACATATGGGTAATTTCTACAACTCGTTAACATTCAGGTTACCTAGCCTTTTCATCGCACTCCTTGGAGCGATAGGCCAATAAGAAAAATCCTCATGAATAATTCCAACGATGGCAATCAACCAAGAGTAGTTCTTTGCCCGAGCCACGTTTATTCCATGTCGGAAAAAATTCATGGTAGTCGGTTCACATCATTCGCGCAGTCTTTCCCGCGCGTGGTTTTGGCTTTTCGAGCCTCATTATCTACCGTAGCCTGTGACGGTTGAGTAGATAATCTCAACCATCATCTCTCTCTCCTGTTCCTAATCAATGTAATCATATAACTTTCTCACAGAATGTAGCAAAGCATCCGAGGAGAGAGCAGTAAGTTATACATGTAAGAGAGAGAGAGACAGTAGAATCACGCGTTTCTCACCAACCATCATATCATCGAACCTTTAGAATCGCCGCACCGCGCCCCTCGTGTCCATGCTAATCAGCTGACCGGCATCGCGCGTTGCGCCAAATTCAGACTCTGTTCGCCCGTCCTACCGAGCAGACCATGTTGCCGCGATCGGAGCAATATCCCGCGCTCTTCGCAATTTCCTCGTGCCCGCGCCGCGTGTGCACCTGCTCCTGATCGGATACCTTGGCGACGTGGTCGAGAGGATGATCATCCGGCAGTCCAGATCGACATTGCGTGCGACCGATACCTGCGTCCTGGACATCGTCCGATTAGAACAATTATTATCATGCGAGCGGCCGATAGCCAATATATAATTTGTGAGTACAGCCTTGAATTGCTCTCTCTCTGTTTGGGGCTTCACCCTTTGCTCTCTTCGTGCTCGCGTTCGATGTGCTCGTATGCACCATGTTTATTTATTGAATAAATCCTATCATTATTATTTATCTTAAAATCATGCCTTGTTATTTGGCGCGCTCGATACCCAATCTCTCTCGCGCGCAATGGCAGCAATATATACATCTATATGGATATGCAGTAGTAGCAGCAGATGCAGAGTTCCAGTTACAATTATTATATACAAATTTGCTGGGCATTGCACACAGCCCAGCATGTGCGGCTGAATTAACTAGGCAAATCTAGCAGCCGTCACAAGCCTCGTTATGGCAGACCCCGTCTGTCATTCATCTCGATGTGAATTTTTGTGTTTTATCGTCAGACACGTGCGCCTATCGATCAGGGGAAGGGCGAGCTACTACAAAATGTGGGGTGATTTTTCTACGTGATGTAAGTGTGGCAGACCTGCATATAGATGGTCACCAATCCAGATGCTGAATCGTAAAAACTTCGCATAACCTAGATTTTAGACCGGAAAGGCTTTCAGTCTTTCCACAGTTGTTACTTTCCGTTCGTTCACGAAAAAACATAAAGGAACTTGTTTTTCTCGTCCTGTAATATCACCCGGAGACTACCAACTATGGATAAAATCATGAATCCTATATTCATGTAACAATGGCCGGCTCTTCAACCTCGCGCTGCGCGTTATGCGCTGAATTTGGCGATTAAATCTTCACCCGTGAATATCGTTATATGCACATGGAATACATGATTAATGGATAGGTGGTGATTCCCAGGTGATATTGCAGGCCTATGGAAAACAAATTTCTTCATGTTTTCTCGTAAAGAAATAGAGAAAAACGATGGTGGCAGGGCTGAAAGCCTTTCCAGTCCAACCAGGTTGACCAACGTTTTGACGATTCAGTACCTGGATTGGTGACCATATATATCCAGGTTTGCCACACGTAGATCACGTACAAAAATCACCCACTACTTTATTATGGGTATAATACGGAAGCCATGAGATTGGTACATGGTGTTGTCCGGGCGACGCTTTTGCGTCAGAAATACGAATTATTTCATGATTGCTTGTGACCAAATAGAAGATACATCTGCGGTGGCCACGTGAGCTCTTTCTTTGAAAAGTTCAGGTTGAGCAACGTTTTTGCAATAGAGTGTCCGGATTGGTGAACCGCTCATCTTGCGTTTGCCTAGTTTCTCATCTCAAACAAGCTATGGGCTTCGGAAACTAAGACGGGTGGTCACCAATCCGGATACTGAATCGCGAAAACGTGGCTTAACCTGGATTTTAGACCGAAAAGACACTCAGTGCTACCACTATCATTTATTTCTATTTGTTTACGAGGAAACATGAAGAAACTTGTTCTTTTGATCCCGTGATGTCACCGGGAGACTATCAAATCGTGTATCCCATATTCATATAACGATATTCACGGGTGAATTTTTCATCACCAAATTCAGCGCATCCCGCGCAGCGCGTGCATCGTGAGGTTGAAGAGTCAACTACTAACTCTGAATATTCCAAAGCCAAAATTCCAGAAGTTGTTTTTTTGGAAATTTCCAATCATTTTCCCACTTCATACTTCATAATCGAAGATAAAGCTTACTCCAAATGCAAAGTTGATCCCATTTTACTCGTACTTCAATTTACTTTTGTGTTCACTTTGTTATGGTACAAGTGCTTATTCTGTGAAGTATCCGTGGAATTATGTATTCCACGTGAACTTTGGAGTCACTTCACTCAAAACATCGGAAATGAAGTTATTGCTAGTCCACTTAGATTCTGAACCACTCGTATGACCATCAACTCTTTATAGAACATCCCCTGGACTCATCAATCGGTCTCTAATGATGATGATTTTTCAAGAGCACCATCAATTCCAGAGTTGCAAATAGTGAATGATCGCAAGTTTTGAAATTGTTGGAAAGTGCAATATATTTAGTTCCAGAATGGAAGCCTTAGTTAGATGCGAGGAAGGAGTTGAAGGACGAATAAATACCAGTTCAGGACAAGTCCCTGGCGATCATCTTCGGAGAGCAGTGGTACTGCACCATCAAGCCGTCGAGTATGTATATACCATCTGAATCTGACGCCATGGCATACTCATCATGTCTCGTGATTCTAACCAAGATCTTATTCTACCCATCTTAGATTGAGCAATCTATTAGAAGAGACGTTCCATTTCATAATTTTCATAGCCCATTCTCACTGTGTGGTTGTCTTATCCTTAATGTACTTTTACGTAAGTACAATAAATTATGAAAAATATGAAAATGAATAATCTTGCTAATCTAATGTGACTCCTTCTATATAGATCCTCTATGGTACCGCTGCAATGGTGAAAAAATGTATCATGCTGTCCGTTATAACAGGCATATATGTATTATTGATGGTGTTGGGTTCTTTGGGTCAAAAAATCATTGATTATAGTGAAGGAGTTCTCAAATCCACGTGAGAGTCGCACACATTTCATTGACTTAATCATGATATATATATATATATATATATATATATATATATATATATATATATATATATAATACTCGCTAAATGTGTGGGTTAAAATATAGAAAATTCTCTAAATTGATACTTGGGATCAGGAGACGGTCATACATGATACACCTACTCTCCCGACATGAGTCAGCTATAAATCAGCTGGAACATCAGCTTTTACTGCAATGGTTCGGCAAACTGTTGACTAAATCAGTGAATGATACGCCATTACTCGAACCGATCATTCCAATAACAAACGCCTACAAGTATGGAATCAGATATCGACCGAATTGTGTCCCTGATACTCTGAAACGAGATTTGAAGGGACTATGGTATTTTGACGTGATATTTGCTCGACTTATGAGACTAGGGGCACAATACAGCTAATTGGAATCAGCTGTGGATAGTTGAAAATTCGTGATTGGAGCCAAAACTTTGTACGCTCTCGCCATTCGGGTCAGTGTGGATCCGTCAACTGAGATATCAGCATATAATCGCTGATTTTTCCCACTAAAATGGAGCTATCGACGAAAGAGCATTCTTTCGCAGATACCGTGGCAAAGTGGGGCCGAAAATGTAAAATTCGTCTTCAATCGTCTTCATGCAAATTTTCGATCGATCGACTCGATTCAAAAAAGATTTTCTTCGTTCTTTCCTACTGTATAAGCGAAGTCTGCACGAATTTTGATTCGAGGCTTTCCGTCACCGCGAAATTGTCATGAGCGGAGACGTGACAAGGTATGAAACTACGTATATTTGTACTGCTTCGAAGATGACCGAGTGACAAAGTATTGTTTGAATCATTGGTCCATCAGATTTAAACTGCCTGGACCGCCTGCTCAGAACACAATGGAACCAGAATGATTTTCAAAGGGACCACTTCCCACAGATTTTTTTGTGCGGTGATTTGAGGAAAGACGAAATATGAGGTGAGTGAACGATGTATTCTGGATACTGATGATTTGAAGCTTGGTTTCGCGAGTTCTGCATCAACGAGAATGATTCAGGCATAATCTATGATCAATGACCTTCAATTGAAACCCAGGTAGAGCACTGCACATTCCCGCCAGAGGGCAGGAGAGCCGATCAGAGGCCTTAAGTCGCGATTGATTAACTTCCTCAGAAAGAATTTATCTTTGATTTTCCAAAATTGCTTAGGTCCGTACTCATGTGATGACGAGCTAACTTTTACTGAGCAATAATATACCATATCATATTATGGGCAAAGATAGTATACTACGAATGCTCTAATAGGAGATAGGTGTTGATTCACATATATTTGGCCAGTATGTACACGAAAAATATGAGAATACGTATAGAAAAATTTCCTCGCTGAAGTATTTGAAATACTCAAATGATTTCATGACCCTTGTAAGGCTCAATCACCAATTTCATTATCTGAAAATATATACACTTCGTAGAATTCAATAACTTGCAGGGGCTTTGAAAAAATTTCAATCCACCGTCTTCTAGGATCATAAGGACAGTTTATTTCCTCATATCAGGAATAAATTTACTCCGACGATTTGGGTGTGTATTACAGAGTCTGCAATACACACCCAGAACGATATTTCGATATTTTTCATAAATAGTAACCTCTCTAACCTGGGTCAAAATTATTTCCCTGGAACACTTTCGTTTAAAAATTTCCAGTGTAAAATTGTCAGTGCGAAGTCGTTAGTATCATAAGGTCTCTAATGAGTAATGAAGTTGACGGTGGACCAAGTTTTACCAAGTTTTTCTAATTAAGTTGTGAAGGGAATTTTATTCCTTCCACGACTGATTTTGTATATTCAAAAGACACGAATGATGAAAAAATCGGAATCTGCTCGTTGTGTCACGCTAAGTGATTGAAGAAAAGAATGAAAATGAAGCAAGGAAATGAAATTTCTGGTCAAGATGTCACTTGAGTGAAGAGATATGGGGAATTTCTGATGAGTGATGTAAAAAATTAATCCATGATTCGACAATTTACAATAAATTCATGAATCAATCACCTTCGCTGAAGCGGGAGACCGATATTCCAATATTCACGATATATCGGCCCATCCCGTATCGATATCGAGCGGCTCTAGTAAGGCTGATTTCGACATCGATATAGACTTTATATCGATTCCGATATCAATATTATATTGACATATCGTGCATCTCTATTAGGGGTGTACGACACCCCAGACCACTTTCAACATTCAAATCCCGCCGCCGAACTTTTGAAACCATACCTGTAGCGCCTTCTCCTGTTAGTTCGGGTATGCCACTGTACAACCGCGGTATTTCAGCGCCTCAGTGTGCTGTGAGCATCATGCGGAGCGTTCGAAATCCTTGTGGGGTGTACTACTCCCCATAGAGGTGTTGTGTTGCCAACATGTTCATGATATAGCTTCTCTTCTTATTGAATTATGGCCATTGAACATTAGAAATCATGCATGTCGCCCCGTCAGCTGTCATTTCGGATGTAACACTACACATCCGTGGTGTTATTAGAGCTCGAGAGCGCCCCGGTAGGCGAGAATAAAAGTACGTAGGTACCCCTGGGGAACCGGTAAGTTCCACCGCATGTGTAGTGACGTCACCAAAACGTTTGCGAAACGACCTTGGTAGTGAAGAGTACCCCAATAAAGTTTCCTCATCATGGATCATCTGTTCTGATACGAATTCAATGTATTTTCAATGAATGCCAGCAAGTAGAAGAAAATTCCATCTGTCAAGGTAGCTTTCTTAGGCATATGCTACATGAGTGACAATTTCACAAATTTTGGCACTTTTTCACTCAGTAATTTGGAAAAATAAATATATTTTTCCGCAGAACCATAATCGCAATAATATTTACCCATTAATATATGATCATGCTAGTATAGCCCCACGAGAATTTCCAAAAAAGGTTGAAATTGAAGGATTTCATGTGATTTTTAAGTGAAAAAGCCAAAATTTTCAACAAAAAAACTTCATCGCCATCAAATTCCCATGCGCGAATGGTCAAATATGTTATAAGAGTCACGGGATATTTTGGGAATGATATTCAAAAAGACCCTCTTACAAGATTCGGATCGATATCTCGATTTGAGTGCGAATGGAAGGAAATTTCTAGCGTGGGCTGTGGCACACCCCATAGGGGGCTTACGTCATTTTTCGGAAGTGGGGGGTTTACGAGTTACACACACCCTTAATGTAGAAAATTAGCAAAATCATGAAAACTCACAGAAAAGACACGCCAAATGAAATCACGCCAAAGCACAATATATAATATTACTTTCAACATACAACATGCAATGTACGATACATTTTCATACTTACATATTGTGCTTTGGCGTGATTTTTCTTTGACTTTCCATGATTTTGGTAATTTTCCACACGAAGGATGTCTGTATTACACACACCGGAAACGTCGGAGTGAAATTCTCCCTAATATTTGGCAATAATATGTCCGAATAATTCTAGAAGGCAGTGGATTGGATTTTTCCAAAACATCTGTGAATTATTGAACTTTTCAAAGCGTATATATTTTCAGATGATGAAATTAGTGATTGAACCAAATAAGGGTCATTGAGTCATCTAAGCTTCCCAAATACTTCAACAAGGAAATATTTCCACATACATTTTCCTAATGATTTTATTGTAAGTTGCTCAAATACATCGGCATCTTTTCCAATACTGGAGCATTTGTAGTGTAGTTTATTCGTCGCCGGAGCGAATTAGAAGAATTTTTTTCGGACCCTCACAGCAGCATCGCGCAAACGTCTCATATCCTATTATTCACCCCTCGTGTATTCACCCTCTGCCAGATGGAGATTCTGCACTAGTTAACTACATTATTTTGAGAAATAAATTTTCCCTTCTGTTTTTCACGAACAATTGAAATTTCAAGCTTTATTCGGCTACCATCGCGGACTATAGGGTGGAATCCAGTCATTATCATCAATATATTGTGATTTGTTGCATAACTCGCGATTTTTCAACGTCAATACTTCAGAAATTCCTACTGTGCACTCGATCTGCGAAAAACGTCGGTCTCCGATGAGAATCGGTTTTGGTAACGACGAAAAAACACGTATCTCTTATTTTTTAGTCTAAAATCACATACTTGGGATTCACAGTGCTATACCTGGACTCGAATTGAAGCTAATCGATCATAGATCATGCCAGAATCATTTTCATTATAAATCATTATTTTCGTTCGGATTGCGATGTTCATACGCGTAAAATCGTGACTTAACGCCTCTGATTGGCTCTGCTGCCCTCTGGCGGCAATGTACAGTGCTCTACTTGGGCTCAAATTGATGGTAATTGATCATAGATTATTTCAAAATTATTTTCATTGATGCAGAACTCGCGGAACCAAGCCTTAAATCATCATTTTCGTTCGGATAGCGATGTTCATACGCGTGAAATCGTGACTTAGAGCCTCTGATCGTCTCTCCTGCCCTCTGGCGGCAATGTACAAAACTCATCCTGGGCTTAAATTAAAAGTAATCGATTATAGATTATGCCAAAATCATTTTCATTGATGTAGAACTCGCGAAACCAAGCTTTAAATCCTCAGTATCACATAATATATCATTCACTCACCTCATATTTCGTCTATTCCTCAAATCACCGCACACAAAAAATCTGTGGGAAATGGTCCCTTTGAAAATCATTCAAAATGGTTCTACAGGAGTCCCTTATTATCCGCGGATTTCGTTATCCGCGGTTGTCCGATTTGCGACCATCCCTTGCTATCCGCGTGTCGAGTCTTGTTATCCGCGGGCCCATGCCCGTGATTGATATAGAATAAATCCATTTCTGTGCAATTTCACTCGTGACGAGTGATGCGCGACCTTTCAGAATACCATCCGCGCCCCATGTGTTACGTTTGGATGATACTTTCCTACCTGAAAAGGCTTGAAACATAGATTGGCAATACATATTCTTTAGTCAGTCGAACTTTTGAAGTATAGAGGACTGTCGAATTCGTCAATATTGGTTATGCGCAGGTTTACACCATCGTTTCTGCAGTGATTCTATATATTATGCTCTGGCATTTTTGATTAACCGTACGTTTCAATATTTTGACAAAGTTCTCAATATTCGAATGATTCTCTACATGTGAATCTAATGTTGACATCCTTCGAGCCATTTTCATCAATATTCAGTCTGCGTGCAATGTTGACACACACTGTTTGCTATTTTTGACCTTTATTCCTTTATATGCAAACTTTTTTTGAATCCTCGTTCACATTTGCTAGAAAAGATATGGCTCCATCTGAACGGAACAATTCAGCCGCAACGTTGTGCGAGCTTCAGGTTTGGCGATGGCTCGTGATCCAATCATGATTCGGAGTCTGAGCTTCAAGCATTTTCTCGATGTTCTGAGCAGACGGACCAGTTAGTAGTAATGTGATGGAGCAACGATTCAGCCAATACTTTGTCACTCGGTCATCTTTGAAGCAGTACGAATACACGTAGTTTCGTACCTTATTAAGTCTCCGTTCATGAAAATTTCGCGGCGACGGAAAGCCTCGAATCAAAATTCGTGCAGACCTCGCTTATACAGTAGGAAAAAACGAAGAAAATCTTTTTTGAATCGAGTCGATCGATCGAAAATTCGCGTGAAGACGATTTATGCCGAATTTTACATTTTTGGCCCCACTGTGCGTGGTTGGCGTTACCTTCGTAGTCACTTTCACCTCAAGTCGATAACATGTGACGTCATCATACGCAACAATAACAATGATGTATGGGGAATAGTCTCAATCAATACTCCTCCTGATCCAATTGGTGCATTGATTGAGTTCGAGTATTCCAAGTTTCCACTTTCAATATGAAAATTTTTCTGTGGGGGAGAAGAAATGTGAAAGAAATCTTTAATGCATTTTTAGTTACTGATTGATAGAATTCTGATTGAGACAACTATCTTTCATCTGCTGATACAATCATCTGTTCATTTAATGGGAAACATCAACGATGATACGCTCTATCAAGGTACCCTAGCTGATCCTCGCTGAGAGGATATTGCTGCAAGAAGCCGAAAACAATCCATTGCATCCGGGTCAATTTATTGACACACGAGTCACGGTGGATCATGAAAGTGGGGAAGTTGAAGGTCAACGGGGTGGAGAAATTCCTGTTGAGGCGATTTTAGGTGCTCCCACGATCATTCTCAGAGGTAAATCAGAATCATCCGTCGATGAATTTTCAAATGGAGCCGATTCTTCGATTTTTCCATTATAAAGGGTACCGTTGATCGGGTAACTCTGGAACAGGGGTAACTCTGGAACAATCCATGAAAGAATTGTTTCCACGCAGGGTCTATGAGGTATGTGCCTTCTTCGTAGACCCAGAGAGAATCAAAAGAATGTTCATTATATACATGAATCCACTCTTATCAAATTAGTAAGAGTCTAGCAACTCTATCCAATCCGGTTTGTGAGTTTGAAATTTATAGTGACCCATAACTCGCGTATTAGTTTAGAGAATATCAGCCTGCTCATTTTTCTAGCAAAGCAATTTTTTGAGAAAACCAAAGTGCTTTTCTGTGATTTTACCAAAATAACTCGGAAGGGATGAATTTTATCGAGAAATTCCCGTAGTAGATATTTCTGGATCTTTTGGATATCTACAAGTTGATATGCTCTCATTCATCTGGAAACAAGGAACAAGTACTGTGCGATTTTCGGATAAAAGAAAAATTCTGTAGAAACTTGGAGGCTGCTTGCACTTTTCCCTCAAGTTTTTTCAATTACTCAAGAGAAATCCAGTTATTCGATTAATTTGATCAAATATCTTCTAGATCTCCAGAAAATTTACGAAAAACTAGGGTGAGAATCTTTAGATGAAACTCATTCCTTCCAAATTATCGCTATAAAATAACAAAAAAGACAGGAAATGGTGAAAATGACTAACTTTCACAGACCTTTCATGATGGAGATATTGATAAATCGACTCTACTCAAAATTCACCTACGAATAATTCTAATGTGTTTTGGTGAATGATCTTGGAGATACTTAGAATCTCACATTCGCTCTCCGACTCTCCTGCCTCTCCGACCCACTGTGGATCCAGCGAAAATTAGGGCTGCCGTGATAAACGGTGAAGAATCGATATCATATCGCGATAACGATAACGAAATAAGAAGAATTATCGATCGATAACGATATGATCCAGATTTTGAAAATTATCGTCCGAGAATTAATCATGGATTATCGAGATATCCTTGATAGCGTGATGAAAGAAGGAGTATCCAAGATTGACATATCGATTGGTGAGGATGATACGAGCTTAGTAGTTAGATTGGAGAAGCTGCTGTTGTACATCGGCTTACTCCAAAAAATAATTGCTTCTTTACATCCCCATGATAGTTTTTAAGATGAGATTTCATGCCTGACATATTTTTATCTTTCAACTCATCACTTTTGGTTCTGAAGAAAGACACAACAAACACACAGCATCTCTTTCTCCATCCTTATTTCGATATTGGAAATATTTCTCGTAAACAGATACAACTGCCTCAATGTTTCTGCTCACTTTTTCATTCAACAGTTTTTTCCCATTGTGCCGTTCAACACTAAAATTCTTTTTTCGTTCTTGTCCTCGATTAATTTCCACAACTCAGATTGCGCCGAGATCAGAATCTCGGTGTGGTCTCTTCAAATTTGGCATCGCACTTTATACCAGATGGATATTGTAATATACATAAGTCAACGTCCGAACAACTGATCGTAACTAAATCGCCCAGCATTTCTTGTTTACAAAATCATACCCTTACATTAATTCTACGCTGTTGTGGCAAACGTGCACTGTAAAAATGGATTCAGGAGAATTTCCGAACCTGTTTGCGATTCAACTATGGCTTAGTAATATACTACCGATGCCTTCTTCGAGGTATTTTCGCGCCACTGCTCTCAGCGGAATTGCTAGATTTACGAAATGTAGTAGTGATTTCACTGCGCTCAGCGTATAAGTAGCTCGATTTCCTACGTTCAAGGTAGTCGTTGTATCGAAATTTCTTCCACGGTGTGTCTATAAGATGGTCTCACACTTCAATGGACATGATCAAACATCCCGTTAATTTTAGCGAGGTTTTTGAGGCGATGCGGTAGCCGTGCAAGCTGAATTTTGTTCCAACTTTACTCGAATTCTCCTTCGATTTGGGGTAAACGACGAGTTGGCACGCGCTTGTTATCATCAAACTCAAATGGCTCAACTCATCGTTTAGCCCAAATCGAGAGAGAATCGGATGAAAGTGGAAAATAAAATGTGTTCATTTTATAGGTTAGGAGGTACCAGGGGTCTACTTGTTTCCCATTTTTTAACAACACTCTTATAATTCAGACTAAACGGCGAGTTGTATAGAGTATGATTCAGTCAATAACAATAACTGGACAATTCATCTCAACCTTTATCTCATCGAAATTTTAACATGAGATGTAAATAGAACTCATAGATCTACGTCCGCATTGCACGGCTACCGCATGCCGTCAAACGGTCGAATACGTATTTGATAAGCTATCAAGTCAAACCTTTTACAAAAAATTCACTGCGATATCGATAGTATCGTCGACAACCGATATTATCGCCAATACGATAAAGATCCCTATTTCAACGATATTTCACGATAACAAAATCGATATGGTCCTAAGTACCGAAGGGCCAATAGCAATAATTGCAAAACATCGGTATTTATCGCATCGTGACTGCCGAGATTTCATTTCTACGCTACGGGAACGCCTATGTGCGATCACGTTCTGACTGTTAGCTAGCTCACACCTTCTCATATGATTGTATGTCATGAAATAATTTAACTCGTGGCACTTCCATGTTATCTCATAAACCTAATGCATACCATGTAACAAGTGCGAGACGGTCGTGTACGATTACACACAGCTGAATGCGAATAAGGCAGAAGGTGGTGGCGCGTAGGCGTTTCCGTGGTGTTGACACATTGCACCGAAATTTTATGGTCTCCAACGCCATTTTGGGTCAAAGTGCCACCCCGTCGTCCGGAGCGTGTGTACTCGTCTCTCTGGATGGCAATGAGGCATTTCTTGCTCCGAAATTCGATTCAAAACCCAATTTTCTCTATCCCTACCCCACAGCTTCCTAACATCTCGGTTATCGGCTAACTTTTATCGAAAAATATTTTAACAAAGTTATTCCAACTCAGATCATTGGCCAACTGGTATCTTGTCCCTCCGAAGGATCGCAAGCAAATCTTGTTCATCATGCAGAGATCACAACGCTTGTGTTATTTAACATCTGGTAAAATTTCGATCCTATCCATGGAATCCTTCGCCAATGTGAGTGAATTTGTATGATTTTTAATTGTCTTCCCTATAAAAAAAGGAACCTTGCATGATATTGACTTGTTTCAGTTGATAAAATTGTCATCGAGCTATTTTACTGCTATTGTATCTATGAATGTGGGCGAGAACTAAGTGATATTTCTACACATTGGAGAGACCAATAAACAAGTCCTATAGCCGAATGAATCAATTCTTAAAGAGCGTTACATAAAAAGAGTAAGCCTGAATTGCTCCTTTTGTTCATTTTGCTAAAAACTTTCACTCATCTCAATATTACACGCACAGAATTTTTCGATAAAAATTACGGGCACAGTTAGGGTAATCGTGGGACATCCGACATTTCAGCCTACTTATTGCGGACGAGTGTCGAGAAAAATTACCTATACTGTCTGGTAAATTTTATTTCAGGTCGAAAATTGTATCGAATTTGGTGAGAAAGTGCGGTGAATTTGGGCAAATTTTACGAGCACTTGTAGGGTAATTTTTACCGTACCAGTAAGAGCTGGGTGCGCCTGCGCGCGCCGTGAGCTCGACAGCTCGGCATCTTACCTAACCTCACAAAAATTTTAGTGTAGAAGTACATACATTATTTGACTCGTTCTGATGAAGATGCCTGGATTTTGATTCGAGGTCAATGCATACAAAGTGATGAAACTAATTGAAACTTGTTGAATCATCTTCATTTTTACTCGTGGTGATTTTAATACTGAACAGAGGAATATCACTGCTAAGTGGCACGACAGAAACCATCTCCTTGGTACAGGGAAAAATTACCCTACATGCCCGTGAAAACTGGCGCTCCTAGGTGGCGCGTCCCACGATTGCCGGCATGTAGGGTAATTTTTCCTGTACCCGTCTGGTAATTTTTATCGAAAAATTCTGTGCGTGTATTCTTCAGCTTGGCTCATTCTAAAGTTCGTTGCAAGACTCGAAAAATAAGATTAATAAGTATATTAATAAGTATAAATAAGAAAATAAGAAAAATAAGCGCATTTCTTTTCGAACAATGAAACCAGAGCTATTCTTGAATTCTCCCAAGAAGTGATTTTCCACGAGCTCACGAGTGGATGTGCTCAATCCACCGCAATATATGTATATAAGAGGCATATATTTCCGTACAATTTCATAGGTTTTTTTTGTTGATTTAGGATATCCCGGCTACCAGGTTTGCAGATGAGACATTGCTTGACCTATTTTGCAGATTCTTCTCCAAACTTCTTTAATTCAAAGTATCAATTATCATGGAGTGGAGCTTCTAATTTAGAAGATGGCCAAGCGAGCGAAGCGAGTGAAGTGCATTTTAATTTGATAACATGAGCGTGAAGTCGGTGGAAACTAAGATTTCGCGAATGCGGGAGAAGCATTTTGAATTGAGACGAAAACGATGAAAATGAGGCCAGGTGCTCCATGATTAGTTCCCTTAATGTATTTGCTCTCATAACTGGAGACTCTATTCTGGGCGGATCCAAATCTCTTTTTCTTTCACACTGTAACATAGGAAATACAAAAATGTTACGTGCTCTTGTTAGAAATATATCAAAGATTTTGATTGGGGGCAAGTAAGACATCTTTATCTGAAGATGTTGTACGTACTATTAAACCAAACCTTCAATGTATTTTCAATAGATTATCTGGGATATGTCATAGTTTATGAGTGTAGTAAATTTGATAGCCACCATAACCTAGAATACGCTGCTAAAATAGATTAAGAAGAAGCTTTCTCTTAGTGAGATGTGCGATAACTTGGCAAGGATGTACACTACCGGTCAAAAGTCTGAGGACACCTGGGAATCAAGCTGATGATTTTCAGAGTTGGATATCTCAGAACCTATTGGTCGTAGAGAGCTCTGCGTGGTCGCATTTTGTAGCTTGTATCGAGCACTTTCAAGTCTATTTTCAGTATTTTCAGTCCCGCGTATAATACCGGAGACACACGATTCATCAGATAAATGACTTTTTTCGCGATTTTTCAGGCTAGGTACGAACGTCTGCAAATTTTGGAGAGATTGTTGGATCACTGCGAGACCAATGACATCTTTAAGCCCATGGAAAAACCTTCAAGATCCGTTTTTGAACGTCTCTCAAAGTGGTTATGGTTTCGAGATTTAACTGATCCAGCGAGGGTGTTTTTCTCTCAAAAAATCTCTCGATAATCGAAAAATGATGAGAAACAGCCCACTTTGGGGCATCTGACCCCCATTTCTGCAAGAGTTTGACTCAACATCGAGATAGCCATCAGAAATGAAGGCTGCCGACCTTGAACTGGGCTGTTTTTCATCATTTTTGGATTAACCGTGTAATTTTTTGAAAGAAAAACACCCGCAGACAATCTGTCATATCTCAATGACAGAACCACTTTAAGAGACGTTCAAAGACGGATTTTCAAGAATTTTTGTGGGCTTGAAGATGTCATCGGTCTCATAGCGATTCAACAATCTCTTCAAAATCGTCAGGCGTTCGCAGCTAGCCTGAAAAATTGCTAAAAAGTTATTTTTCTGACTCGTGTGTCTCCGGTATTATACGCAGGACGGAAAATACTGAGAATAGACTTGGAAGTGTTTGATATAAGCTACAAAATGCGACCACGCAGAGCTCTCTACGACCAATAGGTTCTGAGGAATCCAACTCTGATAATCATCAGCTTGATTCCCAGGTGTCCTCAGACTTTTGACAGCTAGTGTAATTTTTCAAGTGACAATTCCTATGCTTCTATCTATTTTTCTTTGAAGTAAGGAAAATCCAGAGAAAATTCTGAGGAAAAATTGGCATGTTTGGGATTTGAAGCAAGGCTACCAAAATTCACAATTATATAATTCACATGTTCACGAATCGATATCTGTTTTGGAAAGTAGGTGCCGTCAACCTTTTTTTCCGCGTAAAACAATCATAAACATTCCGCTCTCATACACGTGTTCTTATGAGATGATCATCGGAACATCGTGTCATTCGTAAACAATAACGATTACAATTATGCCGAAATTCATCCACATTGATGAAACGTTCTTAGAACAAGTTAACGTCAAAAAATATATTGGTCACGCATGGATTTATTTTTCAACTTAGAAGAAAGATACAAGAGTTCGAGGAAGAGACCGAAGAGGCAGAAGTTCAATCGCGATGCGCGTGCGAGAGAGTCTGCACATCTGAATTGATCTTCAACTTTGATATGAATTTCATTTCAAGAGCCCACGAGCCCTGCAACTCGGGAGTTCTCATAGACCCAGAGTGAGATGCTGAATTTGTAATGAGTCGGATGATGGCAATTTTGTATACGGCAATGCAAGCTCGCATTACAATTCGAGATGTTATGTGTCTTCGCGATTTTGTATTAGACGACCCTGCTAGAGGAGCCTATGTGCTACACCGTATATTGACCCGCAAGGGAGATCTTCGGATTTTGGGAGAGTAACGACTCCCCGGCCCCAGTTAACCGCAAGGAGGATCCTCAGTTGATCCTGGGAGACAGACGCACTCCCCGGCCCCAGTCCTACGGCAAGGGAGATCTTAGTATCTTGGTAGCACACGACAACTCTCCCGCCCCCAGTCTTCAGCCCCAGCACCCATGTGTGTGCTTCCACCACCTCGTCCGCCTCCATGAGCGTATGAGCCCTGAGTGGCATCTTGGACCACTTCAGAACTCCCGCTTCTTCGCAAGCCTCCCTGTATCTTTCATCTTTTCTCTACTCTCTTTCCGTCCTTCCTTCTTCTGGGACTATGACCTTCGGGTTGGCGCCCTCCGGGGAGGGGTTTTAGTCGGTGGGCACCCGAGTCTTCTCGGTCGAATCCGACATATACCCACACTCCTGTGGATGTCTATGAAGATTCCCCCTTCCCGGCCTACCAGAAAAAAGCGTATATTGCACGGGAGGGGGGGGGGTGGGCTGATGGCATCGTGATACAAAGATGTTGGAGTGAGATCAATGTCAAACCTCGACATGAACTGATTAAATCGGATTGTGCATGAAACGAGAAGTCTCGTGCAGTGGGCCACTTTTTAGACATTCAACGCCTTGTGTACATCGGAAAACACCCTGTAAATTACTCCCAAAGGATTCAGATCTGATGCTCGAATACTTCAGATGATAAATTTTAATTTATGCAGAGGTTTCAAATCATAAAATACGATTGCTGGTAACATGTTCATTAGAACACAAGTTTTAAGTTATTGAAATGCATTTTCCAAGGTGATCTGCATCACTCCTGTGAAAAATAATGACGGATTCGGGTTCTACACAAAAAAAACTACGTTAACATACGTTGGTTTCATGGTCGCACCTTAAAGTGCATACGGAAGCCTACCCAGCACAATCTCGTTTTCGGCACTCATCATACCTATTTGCGAGAGATGCTTCAATCAGTCGCGTAACTGGCGGACAATTTCAGTTAGTTGCATTAGCGACTAGATGGATAAGAATGAAATGTAAGCGTTCACGTGGAATCGTTTATCCGCGTGCCGTTACGCAAGTGACTAGACAGTTAAGCAACTGGCTGAATTTCCTATCTGCTTACGACATACACATTGTCAACCTCTGTATCGTTGCTGTTTCACAAATTTCGACTATATTCATGACCTGTTTCAACAATTTTCCTCCATGTATTCAAGGACTTGTTGGTCATAAATCGAGGTTCTTTAGTTGATAAGGCTGCAGGAAATCTCTGTAGTTTGAAACATTGACGTGTATGTTTATATCCAAATTATACCCTGTTTCCGATGGAGTGAGCCGTCTTATTGTCAATCCAATTATTGAATGCTTCTCAGAATTCATAAGTAGAGGTCCGCCGTAGTCACTCTAAAAATTCAAACAGATGCCAAATGAGCTTCATTCATGAAGTCTCTGGTGAAAGAAGAATTTGAAAAAAATATTCAGCAGATATCAAGTTAGACTCGATAGGTCATTAAGCATTAGGAATTTACTCTGCTCTCTTAATCATATAAAATATGAAAACTTTAGATAAAATGTCATCATCTATAATGTTACAAAAATTCCAGTTCAAACGAAAATCTATGACTGCTCACATAATTCTTCTAGTTGATGAAACATGTTGATCTCTTAGAGTGAATAATCGATTTTATTCCATTCGGACGATTGCATCACGAGAAAAAAACTGATCACATCAAATATTTCATGAACTTACAGAAATCAGTGCATTAGCTCTTCCTCCAGAAGTGCAGAAATATCGTCCATTTTCGATGGATCTCCACATCGTAACTCTCTTACAAGTCTCTGAATCTAAAAATTTCACGTCCATTTTGGTTTTGTATACGGCAGTGTCCTGTTTATCATCATGACCCCAGCCGACGATTATACCATGTTGACTCAATAGATTATCCATCCAAGACCATCTAAACTGCCTTTTCTTCACAAATTCAGTATCCACTTCTCCGGTCACCTGTCAAAGCATTCATACGATTCTTTACCTAATTTTCGATTTTGTTACATGACACTCTGGAGATCAGAGTATCAATCATGTTTCATAAATCACGAATTTGATGTTTTACCGTGGCAATAGCGATATCATTATGTTCTAAATTCAATATTTGATTATCTGATCCATCTTGGTTAGGATCATACCGAATCCAACTTTGTATTCCGTAAGGGTAAGCCAAATTTAGATCCCGTGAACCTGAATAAGCCACAATTCGATTTAGATCTTTGCTGTCTAAGCAACTTGCAGTGGTTAAAATATGCTTTGATGTTATCATGGAACCGAGACAGAATTGGTTCTCTTGTCTGGTTTTGCTTGGATCATTGTATGCAAGAGAAGTGACAAATTTAAAGTATCTGTAAGCTACAAAAACTCCAGGCCCGTGTAGCCCATCAGACTCGTCAATTTGACTCTTCAAATCTGTAAGATTTATTTTGGTTATCATTGCACATAAAATATTTGCAGTGAGAAAATTCATTTTTAAGAAAGGTGAGAAGAGTAACTTACATATGAATACCCAGAAGATGAAAATTTGAAGACGCATGGTAAGTATCGGTAAATCAGATTACTTGTCTCTGACTGGGAGTGAGACGATGTCACAAGTTAATCGACTTCTTTTGATCTACTTGAAACTGAACGTCTGCTCTACATGGTGACATTGACATTTACAATAGTTCACATTTCAATATCGTGATAAAAAACCTTGATAAGACGATACAATTCAAGTAATTCGTACCCTATCATGCATGTTTGATCTATTTCGGATTAAATTTGCATACATCATAACATACAGTGAATCTGTATCGATAATAATCTGGTACAGGTTTTATTTTGACCGTACAATTTGTGTACTGATAGATCATGATTGTGACAATTGAGACACTCTTGATAAACGTCAAATGAACGAATTTTTCTTAATTTTCCACGGGATGAAGGAAAACTATTGAGTGAATACACCGATGGTAATGGAAGTATTAACACAAAGAGACAGTTATTTCCATTCAGATATAGGCAAGACCTTGCTGAGAAATGAGTATATTTGAATATTTGTAAATCATTATCAGTATTTCTACCTAGCGGAGTCGCGCTTCATCATATCGTCGCATATAAGCCGAAAACTACATTTTTTCCGGAAAATTCTCACTTCAGCTGGATTTTTGAGATACCAAGATGATTCAAACGGAATTCTCTTATCGTCCCTTACAGAACTTTGAACGCCTTTGGTTGATTTTGCCCCAAGAGCAATGGGATGACTTGTGTTTCTCTGGAAAACCGAATAAAAATAATGTCATCGCTGCATCACGTGGAGACCGCATAAATCGATGCGGAGTGAGATCTGGGATGCTCAAAACGATTTCTCATCTCGAAAAAGACAACTCTCAATCCCTCTGCTCACCTAGCATATTCATCAGCAGCATACCCCAAATGGGTAATATATTATTCATTCTTTCAAGTTCTCCTCATTAAATTTGTCCCTTCGATGATAATGATAGCTCATCCAACATTCTTGGCTTGGATAGTGAGTGTGCTCGGTAAGCAGATATCAACAATTATCTTTCTGTGATGAGATCATCACAGATCTCATCCCGCATTGATTTGTACGGTCTCCACGTGATGCATGATGATATGATTTTGAAAGAAATATGAGTCATCTCATTGATCTTGAGGCAAAATCAATCTAGTACATCCAGAAGTTTCATCAGAAATGGGAAGAACCTGTTTGTATCATCCCGATATCTCAAACATTCAGCTGAAGCGAGACTTTGCTAAAAAAAATGTCGTTTTCGGCCAATGTGCATCGGCCCTTACGTAGACTAGCACATTTCAACCTATGCAAGGCGGGAACTGGGCAAAAAGTAGCTCCGTTAACAAAATAGCGACCACCGACGACCTACTCGCTAACGTCTTACTTTGTGTTTTCGAGGGTGCTAGATACGAATATGAACTTTGTTTTTTTCTAAATTTTGGGCAACCATGTCAAAATCGACTTTTTAGGTGAAAATGAGAAATTTGAGATTCTTAAAATTTTCGTGATCATCTCGCTTGATCTCCGAGGTAGATGAATATATCTCCTCGAAATTTCGGATGTACTATTTTGAACTAATTTGAAAGGCATTAAATGAGTCCGGAGTCATTGAAGCATTTCCCGCCTCCTTGGAAAATTTTTGGAAAATTTTTCGCCGGAATCGTCATATTCATCTTGAAAAGCAAAAGTTGAGTGAGAAATTTTTCAGAACCGCATTCTCTCCTATACGATTTCACAGTTGATGACCTGAAGAAGTTTTTCGCATAGTTTTCAGATCGGGAAATTCAACGAGGGAAAACTGTCACGACTTTTGATACGAAAGCTCCGCCGCACGAGACTAGCGTGGGCCTAGTGTGATGACTTTTGACCGTGCTACGCATATTTTAAGATATATCTTGATGTTTACTGAGGTTTTTCAACCCGTTGAATCGGTTCCGATATTTATTTTGTTCGATAAATGTAGCGTTTGATTGTTAATAACAATTTTTATTGCAAAATTACAGTGCTGCTTCTGTCTCCATGATAGGCCTTTCGATCCAGGATTACTCAAAAAATTATCATTCAAAAATGGGTCTGAATGTCAGTTCCGTGCCCTGTGGGTTTTCGCTTTTTCGATTTTCGTGAGTATCAAATCCCGAAGTTACAAGTACCGAAATCCCATTCTTAACGTGTACGCTGAGCTCGTACATTTCGTGGCACAATTTTGCCAAAAATTTTACTCGTTCAGGTTTCCTCGATCAAAGTGAACTTACCTCATTTTAAGTCTTTCCGCGCAAATTTTTGCAAGGTCATCGTGAGGCGTATTTTTCTCATGATCCAAAGTATCGGATAAAAATTGATTTCCACTTTTTCACTGAATACTTTTTCAAGAAAGTCTACGCTTGCTAAATCCTCATGCCAGTTCACTGCCTTACTAGTGCGACCCACTACAATCGTCTTTGCCTGCATTTTGCCAGGTATCTGATGGCCGAATCAAAACCCCAAGACTGTTGCTTGAACCGTTCATCGAGATCAATTTCAATGGCAAAGTCGAGTTTCGTGTCCTCTCTGAAATCGTTCCCTGATACCAGGGTGTCCATGTTATCCCCATGGACATCGATGAGTGGGAAAATGTACACTGGGCAGGAAGATGAACTGCAGTGCACCGAGATCTGCTGTCTCACTCGCATTCATAGGTTAGGGTACCATAACCAATGAGTGCGAGTGAGCCAGTAGATCTCGATGCACTGCAGTTCACCTTCCTGCCGAGTGTACATGTAGGGGGAGAGTGGGGCAGAATTGGACGGATTTTGCAGTGGGACTATCTGGCGATACTTGTGGATAGGTGCACTCCGGGACTTTGAAGTTCAAATATTGAATAGATTGTAAAAAATTTTCAGACCCCTAGGTCTCAGCAATCACAATTTTTCTTGAAGTTGAAAAACAAAAATCATTCCAAATTCGCCCCGAGTTTGGGGGCATTTTTGACAAGTTTTGGGGGCAAACTTGGACAGCCTTCCGAAATTGAGGTATACGGCATCATTCCTCACTTATTAGAGTCGCATTTGCTCATCAAAAGACGTGGTAATAACCCAGAGGCTTGTTCTACATAGGATGCGCTCAGCGCGTGAGCGTACGCGCATACGCTCGCGCTCATAGCATCTGATGCAGGGAATTTCATGAAGTCACCTCACCAGCCATTTTCCAGTCGGAAAATCTACAAGTGAAGAGTTGGTTGATGATTGATGGGTTCCGAGTGACATTATCGAGCCAAATAATCAAGTTTCCCCGTGTTTTTCCATGAATAAATGAGGGAAAACATCAGCGTTTGCCACGCGAGCCTTTTCGGAAAAAATTCAGATTAAGGAAGGGTTTTGGGACTCAGTATTCGGATTGGTGACCACTCATCTTGCAACCGCTTAGTTTCTGATCCCAAACAAAGTCACAGTCTCCGCGAAATCAGACGGGTGGTCACCAATGCGGATACTAAGTTGCATAAACGTTGCTCAACCTGGATTTTTCCCCGAAATGGCTCGCGGGGCCACCACTGCTGGTTTATCTTATTCATCCATGGGAAGAACAAAGGAAATTGTTTTTCTGACCCAAAGATGTCACCCGGAGACCTCCGTCATTCAATGTCATGGCTCGCTCATTTAACCGGTAACGAAAGAACGAGTTATCCTTATGGTGGCCAACGCTGATGTTTTTCTCTAATTGATTGTGGAAAAATAAGAGGAAACTTGATTTTTTGGTTCGATTATGTCACTCGGAGCTCACCAATCATCAACTAACTCCTACCATGGGGAAATTTTGAGTAGGAAACGACTGGTAAGGCTGCTCCATGAAATTCCCTGCTTAAAATGCTCTGAACCCAAGCGTATGCGCGTACGCTCTGCGCTGAGCGCATCCTATGTAGAACGGGCCAGAACCAAGATGGAAACCCGCCTGAGACTTTTACATCCTCCCAATAGCCCGAGCAAGCGAGCCATTTTTGTGTCAATTTGGAACATTATTGAATTAGGCGCTTTATTGGCGCACTACCGTCTTCAGCAATCAGTAATCGATTCGTTGCTTCTAAGAGTCGACTTTCATTAGTTTTTCTTCATATTTCAGGTGCCCTTACTCGCTCTAAGTCAACGATTCAAATGGTAGAGTTCGGCAATCAACCGGATATCAGTGACTGCGACAGTGAAAATGCTTAAATCGAGGACTATCTTGGAACATGTTGAAAGCGACTTCTGACCTCTAAAGTGACTCCTAAGACGGCTATTGGACATCGAAACTTGATTTTTTCACCCATTTTCAATCACTTAACTAATCCTCAACCTCCCGCGCTTCGAAAAATTTGCCCAAACGCATACGCGCCTCGATACGCGCAATTGTCCTCGGAAAACACGGACATGCGATCGGTCGACCGATTTTAGATGGGATTTAGCATTGTCCAAATTCGCCCCCGCCAATTCGTCCAAAAATGCCCCCAGGCGTTTTTTTCGCAGAATTGTGATCATTTCGGCCCAAGTGAATCGATTTTGGACCACGACGGCTCAAAATCTTCGTTTTGTGATGTAGTTTTTGACCCTCAAACGGCAATCAAGCTCGTCCACTTTCGCAGAAGTAGCGTAAATTTTTGCATTTGGAAAATGAACCGCGTGAGGCCCTCGAAAAGCACTCCTATGTCAGCGAAGACTCCCAGTATCATTTTGGGAGATCTAACTGCGATAAAAACCATTGTCTGTGATGGTATTAAAAAAAAATTTACGCGGCAAAAGCCTAGAGACTCGCCTCTGACCGAGCTATCTCACCTATCCAATTTTGCCCCCGTCCAATTTTGCCCCACTCTCCCCTACGTGTGTGAGTGAATTCATTCTCTATATGTTCCAAAACGTCGAAGTATGCATGTCATAGAACCTTTGGAAGCGAAATTCGGTGGTGGCACATTGGTGCTCAAATATCGGAATTTCGGTCTTCAAAACTTTCTAATTTGATTGAAAAGTGTTTTTCATCAGAATAGATGTTATGAGTTGAGGGATAAGAGTACTTTTCATCAGAATAGAGAACCGCAGTGCACGTAGAATAATGAGAAAGGGTCCCTCGTCGATTACACCTCGAATTTGTACAACTCAATCATCTAACTCCAGAATGAATGGGAAAGATAAATTATGTGGCAAACGAATTACGAAAAATTTAATAAAATAGTAGTACTTCCTAGCGAACCTTCATGACTTCGTCATCAATCGCGCGTTCTACGGATGCACTTGATTTTTTTTCATAGGTGCTTTTCAGTGGCTTTGATGGTTAAGAACCCATCTACGACTGTGGGTCCTGCTCAATAACTTCAAAAACAGGCTAAAAAAGCGCAAATAAAAAAGAAATGAATTAGCGAATAACCCTATTTAGAATGTTGCAACGCTTGCACTATTCAATCCAAAGCGTAATAAGTAAACTGTGGACAATCTTTCCTAGGAAATCCAAACAATTGTTGAAAAATGTAGCTAGCTGATTAACTGGAAACTTCAACATTTTGATTGAAAATTCAACCTGGTCTTTCATACAGCTGGTTGAATTTTCGACCACATGGTTAAAATTTTCATGGGGCCGGCTGATCGCATTGATCATTCAACCATTTGGTTGAGGTGTTTCGAAAAGAATTTTCACAGTGTACACGCTTGCAGAACTTGCGCGGGCCAGTGTCTGCCTTGAAGTGTAGTCGCGCGTCGGTACCGAATCGTAATAGCCCAAACAATTCATTCTACACGGGTCTCTAGAACTAGGTCTAAATCCATGGTGCAGGCCACCCACGGGATTGTTGTGGGATATCATTTTAGGCCCCTGTGGGATCATTTTCCAGCTAATATGAAAATCGCCACTTGGGCCGTTTTTTAATGAAGTCCAAAATACGTGTTTTTTCGTGACCTTTCGACCTCTTACGCGGTATAACTCGAACGGGATGCGTTTTTTTGAAAAATTTGTAGAGACCTTTTTTGTAGATCTGAAGAAATTAACAAAGAATATGTCCTTGTCCAATCTCAAAAGACTGACCCGTTGAAGAAATTAGAGCTTTTTTCATGAAAAATTATATTCTTCCCGCTCTCTCGCTTCACAGCTCGAACGGGACGCATTTTTTCGAGAAATGTGTAGAGACCTTTTTTGTAGATCCTGAAAAATTAAGCAAAAATAAGTCCTTGTCTTATCCCGTAAGACTCATTTTTTGCGCATATGAGAGGTTTTTCCACCAGAGATCGTATTTACCCCGTAATTTTCCTCTGTTTTATAGACATAATGATAAAATAATGTGTTCCATCGATATTTCTATAGGATAATTCTCTATGAGCTATGAACTTCCGATGGAACACATTATTTTATAGTTTTGTCTATAAAACCGAGGAAAATTACGAGGGGAATACGATCTCTGGTGAAAAAACCTCTCATATGCGCAACAAATGAGTCTTACGGGATAAGATAAGGACATATTTTTCCTTAATTCTTCAAGATCTACAAAAAAGGTCTCTACACATTTTTCGAAAAAATGCGTCCCGTTCGAGCTGTGAAGCGAGAGAGCGGGAAGAATATAATTTTTCATGAAAAAAGCTCTAATTTCTTCAACGGGTCAGTCTTTTGAGATTGGACAAGGACATATTCTTTGTTAATTTTTTCAGATCTACAAAAAAGGTCTCCACAAATTTTTCAAAAAAACGCATCCCGTTCGAGTTATAGAGCGTAAGAGGTCGAAAGGTCACGAAAAAACACGTTTTTTGGGCTTTATTAAAAAACGGCCCAAGTGGCGATTTTCATATTAGCTGGAAAATGATCCCACGGGAGCCTAAAATGATATCCCACAACAATCCCGTGGGTGGTCAGCACCATTGATTTAGACCTAGTTCTAGAGACCCGTGTCTACTGTGATAGAATTTGATGTACTTGAAATGTGTTTTTTTTTTTTACTGTATTTATGAGTGATAATGGTTTGATCGTATGATGTATTCTCCTATTATTACGATGCATGGATCAAAATTGTATTCCACATTTTCCAAACTCCCTCTGTATTTATAAGCTTTAAAGACATGCTTTTATGTATGTCAAGCAATTGATTTTCTTTCACACCCAATCATGAAAGATTATTGCAGCAATCGGGACTAATTCAATCTTTCAGTATTCGTGGTCTGCAGGATAAATATTTAGTGAGACTCGAGAGCTAATTTCCGGTGGCTAAATAATAAAATGGCTAAGCTCAATCTGAGCCATTTTATGGTGCGCGAAACCCCCTGGGCATTGTCGACAACGCCCGGTTCTCCAAAACCATATTGGTCATTGTCGCCAATGCCCAACTCTTTTGGGCATTGTCGACAATGCCCAAAATCGGACATTGCCCGTAACATATACACATTAACACATCACTCTCAATCAGTCTTCAGAAGATTTCATTTTACCAGAAAATCTGAGCTCAATATTTTTAGCTACATACAGTTTGCTATAGAAATATCTTATAAAAATGTCACAATAGGATTTTTTTTTATTTCATTGCTACTTCGGTTGTAAGTGCTTAGATCAAACAATTTAGCATCTCAAAACGGCTGATGAGCAATATCTTTGGCAAGTGTGAAATGTTGATTTTAGCGATTAAGGGATGATTTTAAAACAAGTCAAAGATATTTCGCTATCAGAAAAACATGGATGGAATATGCAAGAAAGAATTCTAGCAATTACTTAATCGTAGAACACAGTATCAACTCTGAGACGAATTTCATCCATTCATTTCGATAAGACTTTCAATCCCCGTTGACTCTGGACATAATTTGTATAATCAATCATTGTATCATCTGGTGAGATTTTTCTCCACGATTTCATTAAGATTTTCAAATCATTTGCCTACAAAATTTGCAACGGTGATTCAGAATCACTCACTCAATCTAATGAGATGGGCATTTTGGCACAACAACGCCTCACATTGAATGAAGAGCCATATTACGCATGAGCATTAAACATAAAACATGGAAACTAAATTGACAAAAAATGATTCAGAGCATCATTTAAATCTCTGTGTCTCGATACTCCACTGGTCTCATTTTCAAAATAGCGTTACACGTATAGTTCACTCTCGGATTGCTAAAAATACACTCGCCCATGGCAGCGAAACCACAACTGACTCGAGATCTCATTTAGTCGACTCGTGGAGCGTACACGTGTTCGGTGGCTTGAAAAATTTAACCGTGATCAATCCTTTCGAATTCAGTGATGTGATTCTCAAGAGATGAGAACAAGAATTTGCAAAATACTAGTCGTTTGTGTGATATAATTCTGGTTAGTGTGCGATAGAGCTAGCATATTCAAGTATTTGTTAGTATTTTTTTTCCATTCAAAAAGTTTGTTTTGATTGTAAATAACTGATTGAGGAATAACGGCTCAATTTATTGGTAAGATGACATCATGATCATCGTTATACCGTGTTTGTGATCAACAAACATTCAACGAGAGATCAAAACTGTTTTCGTTGGCAAAGTGAGTATTTCACGTCAATATTCCCAAACTCAACGATTACATCTGGAAGATGGACGTCAAATGTTTCGCGGTGCTTATAAAGATTCAGAATAATTTTGAAAAAATGAGATATTTTTAACAAGATGAGTGTAAGAACTAAATATGCTAAAATTTTACTGGATTATGAATTCACGAGAACTCAAACTTGTAGCTCAGTTTGTAGAAATTTCGTGGATAGCTCGAGACTCTTGAGACTCTTCTGGTCGTTCAACAAAAAATATTCGAGCTATTGTTGAGAAATCGTATCGATATTCTTGTGTATCTTTCCTTCAACTGACGTAGTTCCCTCGCAGGGAACTAATGAAAAATTTAAATAAAAAATTTGCGAAAGTGAAAAGATGGAAGTTTCGAGTAATATTCTGCCTAGTTTAGAGTGGATTAGAAAACGGTTTCGAGTGAAGTAGAGAAAATGACTTCTCAGATGGATAAAAAGACAAAATAACTGAAGAAATTCAACATTCTATGATGATTTTTTCACATTCATATCCCAGGTAGGATATGATTGAGGGGAAAAGATTTTGGAAGTTTTTTTGGTATAGCATCATAGACATTCACGAGGATCAACTCTTGGACTTTAGGACTGTGCAGTTGCCAGATGGATGAATTGAATATGTATCTTGTCCCACAGATATTTCTTTGCGTATCTAGCCAAGTGAGCCACCTGTCGTAATCATGCTTATATCATTCTATTATGGTTCTGTTTCATTCACTAACTGATGACGGGAGAAAACATCTGAACGTATCGCATGCAGATACTACTGAGTGAATATTATAAATCTGCGTTCACTTCTTACCTTTTTTTCTTCTTTTCGGATCTTGATGTGTCGTGTTCAATCTGTTCAGGCTTTTATTAGATGAATTGAGGGCGAAAATTAAGCTAATTTGCTCATCTGTAAATTCCTAACCACGATCTTTGTTAAATCTACATTCGTAAAAGAAAATAAATAGAACCATCAGAATGATAACTTTCGAATATCTCATAGTTTTTAAAAAAAATTTCCTAAGTTGATCGATGTAGATGTAGTTTAGATCGAAATTTTTCGGCGACACACGGCGAATAGAATTAATTAAAAAATGACAAACATCCTGAAATATTTGAAATAACCCTTTCTCCTTTGTTAGCTGGATAGCATTAGTATCACCAAATCCAATCAGAGGCCAATCATCTGATAGTCAGAATGACTTTGAGCGAGCGAATAACAACAGAAACCCTGCGTCGGATCGCTTCAAGCGAAGAATATGAAGAAAACGAGATACTTTGCGTTGCGGAATATCTTTCAAGCCTTTACGAGTATGATTTTGAACGTCAATTCGGACTAGTAAACGTCGATAATGCAAGTCGGAGCCGAGGGCTGCAAAAACTTGAAAAGCTCCAAGTGAACGACCAGAAACCATTTTTTGGAATCTACAGTAACACAACTAGGCATTGGTCATGTTTTGCGGTCGCTCAACTTCGAGATCACCTTTACGTCTTGTACAAAGACTCATTTGGCAAAAATATACCTCACGAGCTACGAGAGTCTATTGGCGATAGACTGAGGGATAGAAGTGTGAGATTTGATAGCCACAGAGGTACCGAGCAAAGTGATGGAAACAGTTCTGGGCCTATTTGTTTGAGAAACTTGCAGGTACTCATGAAAGGGCTGAAATCTGAAATTATTAAGGTGAGTTTAGAGAAGATTTCATTGGCTACCACTCGTTGATACAAGTGCTTTTCATTTTGTCAGATTTTATTCTCTTCAATTACGTTTCTGAGGCGGTGAATGTGCACAAAAGTTAAAGAACTAGGATTTTCACAAAATGATTTTCCTTGCATATCTCATTCTGTAGAATTTACGTTTCATCTGTGAATGAAGGTTATCTTCATATCGAGGGGAAAATTTTGATCACTCTGCCAAATTTTTCCACTAATACCAATGCCAATTTGTTGATTTCTGCGGAATATTCAGAAATAGTCTGAAGTTTCCAGTACCCGCATTACTAAAAATAGTAGTAATCAGGTTGAGGGTAGTGATGAAGATAGTCGATTTTATTTTATACGACTTCGGATAGTCAGTAAGGTTTCATACGAGTTCGGATGTTTGATAATACTTTTGAGATTTGGGGTGCAGTTGATCGGGTACGCGCGAAGTGTTCAAATGATGTAATGGACACAAGAATATTAGCACCACCCATCAATCATTACATTATAGATCTTACATCGTCAAACACTGATTAATGAAGTCATTTGAGTCAAATTATTGAGGACTACTGCAATTGGAATCTAAGGTGAACTAGTAGGAAAAAAGACTCTTAGGGACTGCAAAATTACTTTGGTGATTATAAAATTTGGCTACGAGAAAAACAGTTCGAGTTTGATTTCGAGCATCAACACCGCACTCTTTCGTTTAATGATTGAGTATTTTATCAATTGTTTCATTATATAGGACATTTTCTAAGTTGAAATTGGGTTTCAGAGAATGAGAGAAAGAAAGAAAGAGAAGCAAAAACTTACAGTACCATGGTGACTAATCCCTTCCCTAATAAGTTATATCTTACACAGTGATGAAAATCTCTAATTCACAAAATGCAGGCACCACTGATTGAAAAATTCCAAAAAGTACGCTTCTGCACTCAATACGGAGTTCTGAGTGTCAAAAGAGAGTTCCGTTTGTGGCTGCAGAAATACTTACTATCCGGACTGGAAGAGGTTGCAACTGAACTTGTACAGGATTCAGATTATGAAAGTTTTTGCAAGGATTTGTGTTCGTTTCTCGAAAGTTGTTCAAAGTTGCTCAAGGAAACATTTGTACTATCTTCCACTTACACATCTCTGCTGAAAACTGAGGCCAAGAAGAAAGACCAGGATCCAAGACATGAGAGTGACCATAAGACCAATAAAGCCATGAAAGAGGCACGCGATGTCTTTTACAGGAATTCGGAGGTACAAAAAAGTTTAAAATGTGGTAAAGATGACTTCATTGACTTGGAAGATGGAGCTCGAGTTTACAATCTTGAAATACAAGAAAAGTGAGTACGGCGAGGGAAATCCTAAAATTCTTCCAATTAAGATTCTTCCGAAAAGAGGAATCTTTTTACATGGACTTGTGGTATATTCGTAATATATATTGGTCCCTTATTGACTGATTTCTCTCGTAATACTGTCTCATTTCTTCCTGCTATCCAAACAAAAAAAAATTCCGGAATATTTTTCGTATGGAACTCTTTGCCGTATGATGAGCTCATCACTTTTTTGTCATGATAGATATCCGGAACAGATGCAGAAGTTCACAAAAATTTTTGCTGTCCTGGCACAAGCTGAGATGAACGAAGAATTGGAAAGAGCTTTGAGAAGAGTCAGTCAAATGCTGAATCTGGAATTTGATAAGATCAAAATATACTTTGAACAACAAAAAATACCAAGGAGGCCTGATTTTATGAGAGCAGAATTCACTCCACCTAATACTGTTGGTACTCTGGAAAAAGCTATAGAAGTTATAAAAAAGTCGAAATCAAAAACAATGAAGGTGAGATAATGATAAAATATCCCGAGTCAATTTAAAGATTATAAGTAGGTGACAAGGATACTTCGTCCCCGAGTCCTGGAGATCTGATCATATCTAGGTTTTTGTCTTGTCTTCAGGACGGGTAAGAATACCGGCACTTTTTCATGAAAAATCAACGTACCTATCATTTGTGAAACTTTGCATTTTTCATAAGTTAGCTGAGAAAAATTCTTTCACAGATCATTCTGTTGAATCTGGTCAGGAATGATTGGTGTGAAATTCAAGACCACCCCATCGAATCCTGTTCTATGAGATTAGATCGAAATCTTTCAGGCATTATTGTCACAAAAATCTTGAAGGATTATTAATTACAATTGAAATCGAACTAGACTTCCAAACTCCTTTATCATGCTTGAATTGACTCCAAAGTTTTCATTATTCTCACTTGCTCAGTGGCATAGCCCGGATGAAAGAAAAAAATATCGTACAAAAAACTACACTAAATAATAATATTCTTCTACGTATTCCATCGGAAAAATTATGTGGAACTTTGATCCCACTGATGTCTCATTAGATTAAAATTCAACAACCAGGTCCCTTACCATTCCAAACCCCTAATCACAACTACCGTATTCATCCTCATAGGAATCCTTGAAAGCCGATTCGACAGACAAGAAAATAAAGCAATGGGATCAGCTCCTATCAGAGCTCGTACTCGACGCTCGAGGTTCAAATCCTAACGAAGCCAAAGCACAGCTAGAAGAAATCCGATCGAGTTATCCAAAGATTCAGGCTCACCAGGCTACATGGGCTACAAGAGGGGTGGCAGAAATTAGCATGTGGGCCAATGCCTGCCGAGCTGAAGAAAAGCCATTCGAATCTGATCAACTGCTCGAGGCAATAGCAGTTCTTGATAGAGCTAATGAATTGGCTACCGGTGGACACAAGCTACGCGCACCTCAAATTCTTGCTGTACTAGTCTTTCTTGGTTCGGGTTCTTCGAATCATGGAAAACTATGCCAAATAGAGAGTGGAGAAGGTTAGTTTAAAGTCTTAGGTCCAAAATCATTTTGTTTGATCAGTCAGTCGTGAAGCATTTGAGGGTATTTATTCTATTCTGTCTGTGAGGATCCAATGCCAACATCATTTGTGTTATAGAGACTCAGTTTTTGGGGCTGTAACTTTTATGGATTCACGTTTCTGTGACTCTTGGACTGTAATAGAGTTGAAATATAAAATTTCCGTCTTTGAACCATATAGGCACGGCTGATTTATGACTAGTTTCTGTCGTATCAGACGGAGTCTCAAGGTGTTGAGAATTTTGACATTGAGGAAGAAGAATTCAGCACCTCAATCCATAGATAAATCCTAGTATAGCCCTCCCAAGTTATCGAAATTCGATTTAGAATTCTGAAAACCGACGGAGTTTCTAACTTGATAAAAAGAATGTCTTCATCTCCCAACCTTTCCAATACCGTCAAATTGGGTAATTTTGGAATAGTGGGGTAACTTTGGTACACCCTCCAAAGGCTTGTCGTACGTTCCAGGAGCAATAAATAGGATTCCATAGTATTAGAATTGATAAAAGAATTTGATTGGAGTGCTGTGAAATTAACTGAGTTGCTCCTGGAGCGTTGTACAAGACTTCTGAGAGTGTACCAAAGTTACCCCACGTGTACCAAAATTACCCAATTTGACGGTAACTTTTCTTTTTGAAACCATCTATCGTGATTAGGGATGATTCAATAGATTTCTCAATTTTGAATTATCGTGGCTGAATATGTTACCAATAAGTATTATATTTTATTTTTCAGGTAAAACCGTAATCGTATCTCTATTGGCTACGATGATGATTCTACAAGGTGAGAAATCCGTAGATGTCATCACGAGTAATGCTATACTGGCTGAAGAAGGCGTTGAAAGTCGAAAATTATTTTACTCGTTATTCAACATCAGTGTAGCCACGAATGTTTCTGATAAAAATCATTCATCGGAATCAAAAAAGTGCTACTTGGCCGATGTTGTGTACGGTAGCATAAGTGACTTTCAATTCGATTATTTAAGGTAAGTCTTCAATGTTCTATTCCGTCGAATATCTGAGGAACAAAGTCCCCTATGAAATTCAGAGCCAATAAAAAGATAGCAATTTTGAATTGGTAGTTCAAGCAAAACTATCTCTATCTATGTTTCAGAGATACTGCCGAAGGTATGGGAACAATGTGTGGTCGTCAATTTTGTCGTGTAATTTTGGACGAGGTTGATAATATGCTGGTAGATAATGGTCGTCATATAGCAAAAATATCATCGCCGTTTCCTGGTATGGAAAATCTCAAATACATATATTTGAGGATTTGGAATGAGTTGCTATCCGTTGAGTCGCAGTTAGTTGAAGATTTTCAAGAGAAGCTCAACGAACATTCAAGTTATACAAAATCAAAAGACATGGCTGTAAGAGAATTTCTCAAAATCTTCGATTCATCGATGATAGGCCGAATGGAAGAACGGATCAAAACTAATTTGGAGGTAAGAATGACTCAATGCTATTACCTTGCATTATCATAGGGAGATAAGCAAAAAGAGAAATTATGTAAGGTAAGTGTACCCAACTTGCCCCCATATGCCTATCTCACAACTGGGCACTCATTGAACCAAGATTTATTTTTATGTTTGTTATGTCAGGATGTGAGAGAGTGAGTGGCTTAGATCTACCCTGAATTATTTCTGCGTTCCCCAGATGATTCAAAGTGGTTATTCCATTTTTCGTGTTTGGAAGCAAAGGAGTTGCCGAGAAAATATCGTTCAGTAATACCGGTGCCAAATTTTTTGAGTCAGACTAATCCCAACGTACTCTAACGCATTCGATTCTTTGTCTCAAGACGTTCAAAATACAGTTCTCAGAGTTGTAAAATTCGGATCTAGAGTTATTTCATGTGCAAAATACGGAGAAAATTCGTAAAACAAGGATGCCAACATAGAAGTGTACTCAACATGCCTCCATATGGTTATCTCGGAAATGCGTGCAGTACGACTTTATTCATCACTCATAGCGAGTTCATCACGTCAAAATAGGTTGGGGATAGTATTTGGGACCGGCAAAGAGCTCTACATGTGGTTGCATGGCGATGGAGATGGAAGAAAACAATTTTGTGCACTTCATCGTCGATTTACAATGTTTTAAATGATGAGGGAAAGTTGGCTACACACTTTTCCAAACTCACAAAAGTCACTTTTTGGGTAAATTAGGATAGCTCAGCTTGGTTTGGTCAAAACCAGACGTACTTCAATCCATTTTGAAGGTCTTGAGACAAGCTTTAAAGTGAGCTGAAGTACGTTGAATAAAATTGAAGTGGACCAGAGTTGTTGAGGAAATGGCTTAATGAGGGCAAGTTGGGTACACTTACCTTATTTTGCTGTTATATACTTGCGATGTCTGAAAGTACGCTAACTCATTGGCCTTCTTACGTAGAGTTTTGGATATACCTTTTTGTAAATTTCATTCCAAATTGAAATTGATATAGGGACGCTTTCCAAAAATCACGCGAAAGCTATGCATGTGACGCAAACTTATTTCACGAGCCAGGAATTTTCGCATTTTTTGAAGTTTTTTTTCTCTTTCCTCATGAAGATTGATCATTGAGAATGATCACGATTTCAATAGTTTGAAAATTTAAGAAAATTCCTAATTCTGATGCCCGTTGGTGGATGATTCGATAGCAAAAACACTTCAGAAATCTATCGAACTATCAATACCGACGTGGATAGGAAGCATTGCAGATCAGTAACCTTTCCATTTAACTTTTTGTTGGCAGGATCTGGATATGAGATTTGTACCAACGCACTGCCTGAAGTACGCGGAATCGATGATCCCAAAATGGATAGGTAACGCAGTCCGCGCCCGATATTTTATCCGTGAAAACGAACAGTATTCTCTGAAAGAAAGCAATGGTGAGCTTGCGGTAGTACCAGTGGATTACAGCAATACTGGCGTTACCCTTAAAAATACCGTATGGTCCTACGGATTGCATCAATTCGTCCAGATAAAACATAATTTAAGGATTACACCGGAGAGTCTTACCAGTAGTTGTGTATCAAATTACGCATTCATTGGGAAATACTTGAACAAGATTTTCGGATTGACAGGAACATTGGGTTCCAGAGCAGAGCAGGATCTACTTTCAGCCATCTACAATGTAGATTATGCAAGGCTACCAACTTATAAAAAGAAGATTTTTGTGGAGTATCCCGGAGTGGCTGTTCCAGATGACGACTGGAGCTTTGAAGTTGCTCTCATGAGCGTTGGCATGATTAGATCATCAGGTAATGCATTTATTATATCGAGCTTTTTTTTAAAAGTTATAGGTGCGCGATACGTTCCAATTTGGAGAGATTATTCGAAAGTATGGTGTTTGGACAATGTCGGTTCTGTACAAGGAACAGAACGGCTCTGTAATATTATAGAAGATTTTCAGTTAAAGTCAGCCTGAAAAATCAATGTAGACATCTAAGAGTTGGGGTCTTCCTCGCGGGTAATCAAACTTCACCCTCGCGTCACTAATTCATCTCATTTCACATTCCATACGGAAATGTTCTATGGACAAATAATGCCATACGCATGGTACACTCGGGAGCAATCTGAAATGATCGAACGTTTTTGAATCTAACCAATCAGGTTAGGCGGTCCATTGTTTTGAACCAATCAGAGCTCGAGATTCAAAAATGTTCGGTCAGTTCAGATTGCTCCCGAGTGTACATCACTGTCCCCCCCCCCCCCCCCCCCAACTTTGGTCACAACCTGATTCCAAGATAAATATTCCACTGTTGATACTTATGATGTATCCATTTTATATCAAACCGTGCAAATAATGAAAAACTTACTTCCAAACCAACAGGTCGAGCAGTGCTCATAATCTGCAAAACCATTGCCGATCTACTGATTCTCGAGGAACAACTTACCTGTTTAAAAGAACATCTTGGTGATAGCACAATCCGTCTAAAACGTTTCCAAGATGAGGAGACATCTCACGTGACTCGAGAAACAGTTTCTCCAGGTGACGTAATAGTTGCTACAAACATTGCTGGCAGAGGAGCAGATTTCAAAACATCTCGTGACCTTGAACGTAACGGAGGTCTACATGTCTGTGTTGGTTTTTGCCCAGATAATGAACGAGTTCGTGAACAGGCATTTTTCAGAACTTCTAGACAGGGTAACCTTGGTTCAGCTCAATTAGTATGTCGTGAAAGTGAGATTAGAAGGCTAGGAATTGATACATCGAATTTAGACGATTTGGATTTTGATGAGGTAAGGGTGTCGAAATAGGATTTTCTTTTGGGTTGATCTTTATGGAGTGATTGAGATTATAGTTTGATTACAGGTTAAGAGAAGGATTGAGATTATAGAGCGAGATAGATTGAACGACATAAAACATTCAAAACTTGATGTTTTGAGATTCGAAGATGCTCTTTTCACACTATTCTCAGATATGTGTCAAGAATTGAAGAACAATAATGTCATCACTTGGGGTCACTCATATCTGATGAAAGATCTGAAAGAGTACTGGGCATTTTGGCTTGAGAATCAGGATTTTGATGGCAGAAAGTATTCTCTCAAAGAAGCGAGCTTCACATTCTTCAAATTTAAGAATGATGAAAAAACTAGGAGGATAGTAGATGGATCAATCTCACATAATCCGTACTATGGAGTCTTACAGTCGGACTTCTTCTTGAAGAACGATGAAGTTGACAAGGCTAAAGCTTCTCTAATAAATGCCATCTGTTTGAGCAAGAACACCAAAGTCATGTATCCAGGTATGATAAAAGCATGTTACTCTGCAAATCTCCAATCATTTAGAATAATATTTAAATCACTGTTCTTCTTCAGCATTCCTAACACTCTTCGATGCAACACTCGAAGAAAAAGGCCCTTTAATGACCAGATTTCGCGCATTCCTTTCCAAAGTCTTCTCAGATGGCAGCACCAGTAGTCAAAATAATGATAACTTTGGAAAGACTGCAGAATATACTGCAGAAATAATTGAGTACCTGACTATTGCTCATGCTGGTCTTGGCGAAGAGATTGAGTACTTAGAAAGTAACTACCTCGATGACGAAGCTAACGATGATTTCAGAAGGTTACTTGTTGCACCTGCGATGCCCGGTGTTACTGAAAATTTGCTGATTAAGCATCTGGTGGCGAAACTTACTTGTTTGAAACTGTATCAGAGTAATGCTGAGACTCTATTAGAAACTTTTGAAGGCAGTGATTCACAGAAATTGGCTATTACAACCAAGATTACGGATTATCTGAAGAATTTTGAACCTGATACAAGAGAAAAGAAACAGACTAGAGAACTCATGACTGATCCAGAAATCATGGAACTTGGTAAGAATTTCAAGGGATAGGGTACACACTACACAGATCTATGTAACATTTTTGGAATGTCTACATCATACGGGTTTTTACATGAACGCATTCTCAACCTCTTTTCGAGGTTATTCTGCGGGACCTACACGGTCTATCTACAGTTTAAGGTGGGTTCCGAACCACCAAAGCCATCGAAAAGCACTTATGAAAATTCACATTGGTACCGGCTGAGATTCGAACCCCAGCCTTCTGCACCGAAGGTACGGACCTTATCCACGAGGCCATTGTGGCTTCTACATTATGAGTGATTTTAGAGCTCATATTTTATGAAAATACTCATGAATATATCTTATTTTGGTGATAAATTGACCATTCCGATAGTTCAGATACTCGGAATGTTGAACATAACCTCAAAAAAGCACTCAACACATGTAAGTACCAAAATTGAGGCTGGTGCATTCTCGATCGATGAACATATCTGTGCTTGGGGATATGTATTCGAAGGGTGCAAATGCAACTTCTTGTATTAGCATGATGGTGAATTTCATTAGTTATGGAATCTGAGAGGATATTCATTAATAATTTCACAAATTGATCAATAATCTAATAATATATTGATGGAAATTATGAATACATCCTCTTCGAAGAAAAATTTTACCATTATCTCGACACAAATAGTTACCTTTTGACCCTTTGAATACATACCTCCCATCACAGATATGTTCATCGATCGAGAATGCACCAATCTCAAGTGTTGAGTGCTTTTTTGAGGTTATGTTTGATATTCTGAGTATCTGAGTATCAAAATGGCCAATTTACCACCAATGTGAAATATATTTGAGGGTATTCTCATAAATTATGTAATATGAGCTCAAAGATCACTAATTATGCAGAAATTTTAAAACTGTACATACTTCTGTGTACCCTTTTTTGAAAGTCTCTCGCTCAGGTTTACTCTCAGTCTAATATATTTTCAGGTTCTCGAGGATTGAAGACAGTGTACGGGCTCAAAAAGCTATCAGACATTCCCAGTGCAAGTTTGGAGAAAGCCAAATCTCAGATACTAGGTGCTTTAGCGCTTATGAGTCGAGCTTCAGCTTTTCCACCGTTGACCTTTGCAGTGGCGAATGTCGTGAGTGTCATGGTTGCTGAAGCTATAGCACTCGTCGTGTTGACACTTTTCAAGGAAACGAACAACATCGATGATCAAGTGAAAAAATCCGAGTATCTCAAAGGTAAATTTTATTATTGAATCTTACAGTACTGTTTCTTTTCTTGACATCATTGTCACTAGACCCTAATGTTTATTAGAGAGCATCTAACATCTCATACTCCGTCACGTGGGAATGTATTCTGAAAGAATTAAATTTCCTGGAGAACGGTGTTTGAAAAATGTCTCAAGTAACTCTTTCAGATCTGAATACAAATTTTACGGAAAATCAGCTTGTAGGAGGGTTTTGCTTCAGGCAGCATGGAATTTTTTGAATGTTGCTACGCTTCGTTGAAGTGGTGACAACAGTTGTTGTTGAAGTATATGGAACAGTTGTCTGCTCTCTTGCTATCAATTTTTCTGGTGCCGGATTCAAATTTCTCGGTTGAAGATGACTTATGGTCCCTGTAATTTGAATATTCATAGTAATTGGTACAAAATGTGTGACTATCAGCGTACACTCAAAAGGACCCACTCTTATGAAATTCATGATTTCTCAATGACAAAATTTCGCTCATGAAATTGCTTCTGCTTAAATTTTTTTATAAGGATATTTCATTTTCTAACAACCCATGTAAAAATGCGAACCCTATATGAACATGGGGTCCAAGGACCCTATGACCATATATGAACATCTATGAAACGATTTCCAGAATTTTTTAAAATCCGAGAAGTTGTTATGGTTGCATTTTCAGGGAATATTACATCAAAAAATCACGATGCTGATCTTGCATAACCGAGAAAATCTCCAAGAGATCAGTAATTGAATCAAAACGATCTGTAAATGATATCATTCTCCTACTAGAAAAAAAAATTTCAATTTCCAAGATTTAAAACGTTTGACAAATTGGTGACCAATCCGCACAATTTGTTATATCTTGAGATCATCATTTTGAGAAATATTACATTTATGCAGGTTCGTCACCAATTTGCCAAACGTTTCTTATTTTGGAAATTAAAATTTTTTTCTATTGAGATATATAATGATATCACTTACAGATCGTTTTAATTCAATCACCTAATAAACTCTTGGAGATTTTCTCGGTTATGCAAGATCAGCATCGTGACTTTTTGATGTAATATTCCCTGAAAATGCAACCATTTCATAGATGTTCATATACGGTCATAGGGTCCTTGGACCCCCTGTTCATATATGATCATAGGGTTCCCGTTTTTACATGGGAACGGCTACCGAATTATTCCTGTACAATTCAATCAACAAACCTGGTACGATTTCTGCTTGCCATTCCCCAGGAAAGACTCCCGATTTCAAGCTCCAGTCCTTGCCAGGCGTTGTGGGATTTTCCGTGTCCAATGGGGCATGCGTTACTGCTTCGACTTTACTTTGCTCTCTGTGTATCGCTCCGGCATTGACTGGATTAAACAAAAATGTGTGTTGTCAGTAATTGAATCATATTCAGTGTCGGAAAGCCATACCGTTTCGGAAATAGAACATCTCTCTCTTCAAGCGGTGATAACGAACGATTTTCGTGAATATCAGTGTAATAATATACCTGTTTACGTATACTGAAGTTCGAAATGGGTAGTCAAACTGATTCCGTGAGAGACTGTACAATGAAGATCGTCGAATAATATGAAGTTTTGAGTCGGAAAAATCGATTTGTGATATCAGATCTTGTTGAAGACACCCTAGTGAACAGATTCCCCCGGTGGCAACATTGATTTATCACTTTATTTTGACTTTGATTTCCTGTCAAAGATTGCAAAATTCACGTTTCTTTCATTTTAAAACTGCTCGTTACTCGGAAACGATCAGATTTAGCTAAAAATTACAAGAGACCTTCTGTGTTCAAAATTGGTCAAATGATCTCAGAAAAATAATTTGAATTGAAAATAAACGATTGTATCAAACTTATAAGCAAGGTGGCCATTTTTCGGCCTGGCAACATGGGTTTTTATGATCAGAAGGGTCTTTTGAAGAGGTCCCTGCAAGAAACCTCGTTGGAATAATTTTCTCAACGATAGTGGAAACTGGGCCTAAACTATTTCTAAAAAATTAATTGGATAAAGAGAATGTTCGAGTGTTTAAGTAACAAAATTTGAAGCTCCTTGAGGAGAGAGGTAGAAATTTCTAACTATCATCATCTCTTGCGTAATTGAGTCAACTGCCATATCATTGGTCAAAATTCATCTGATTGAACATGTCTATACAAATTTAATTTTTAGTCGTGAGTTTCTCACTACGGATGATTCCGGAGGAATAAATCAAAATTATGCATACCTACAAATTGAATTCCCAGTAAAAATCTAAAATTACAAGTTTCATTATGACAAACTTGGACTTTATCGGACTTTTAGTTGTTCACAAATCAATTTGTAGATTTCTACAGAATTCTACAATGCAGGGATCCCATGCATGCAAACTGAAATCGTGGCTCTATTTCGGTAGATGGTGACTGACATGATGCTTCTGAACGCGATTCGAAATATCTTTTGGGCAAAGATGTAACAAGGGTCAGCTAAACCTTATCATTCCATCCACCATTCCCATTGAGATAGTGTTTCATATAAATTGTAGTCTATATGTATACAATGAATATCTGGTCATACATGATTAAAACAATATTGAATAATGCAGAGGATTAGAATTTCAAGAGCTAACTCACCTGCAATGGATGAGATTGTTGATACCAACAAAAAAACGCACAGACCTGTCATCTTTGAATCGTTTGTTGCTTCAAAAGCCTTACTAACTACCTATGCTACGAGTACCTTCAATTTATACACTTTGTATGTATTGAAATCATTATAGTTGTGAATATTTTCTACGTCTCTTTAGTTTTGTTTAGCAATCATTGCGTTTCGAGTACTTGCGTATTATGTACACACCTATTGTAAAATACAAAGTTCTGAGCTTATCAATCAAAGTCATTGAGCTAAATATGATATCGAGACTAATTGTTCCCAAGAGTTGCTTATTTTATTCCATGAACATTTTGAGATTTGCATCAGGTCTACACACACACACACACACACACCAAAATGACATGAGGATGTTGCCAGTTATATTGACGATACAAAAGCACATGGGACATTGAACCATACCTCGATTTTTTGGGAGTATAATAATTCTCTGGCAATTATCAACAATATAGTCATTTAATCGAATGATCTGATCGAGTTTTGCGATTCCCAATAGGTAAAGCCCTTAACTATGTTGTGAGCCTGATTTCTGCTGGCAACCTCAATGCAGACGTCTGCCTCAAGGTATTTTTGCGCATGGTGAGGTGTTACCGTGAATCATATTATTTATTGGAACATTCAACGGACGACGTACGCCTATTGAAGAATATCAAATCAACCGAAATCGCCCAAACTGTTAGCCGCTTACGAGAAAGAGCCAAATACGACACCTGGTGTCAAGAGAGAAGAATCAAAGTGCCTAGATCTCTTGCCCAGCAGTTGTTTGAAGCAGATTTGGGTGCCACAGTTGTTGGACAGATTGCTGAGTTTGAGATTGAAGAAGAGCCTCGAGGGATTGAGAATGGTCAGTTCACAAAAATTTCTCAATTTTCCCTCTCACGTTTTTAATAGTCTTATTCTACGGTGGACTGTGTAATTTTTGAAATGTAGAATTCATGAATGTACAGATAATGTACTTACACTTGAGAGCAACTTGAATTATCTGAACCATGACTGTCATGACCTCGGTCATGGCGGGCGAAATTTTCATTTACCTCATCCAAGACGCATCCCATAAAGTTCCCAAAACTATTTCACTATGGACAAAACGTGATGACGATGCAAGAAGACCTTCAGCAGAGCATCTTTTGGCTAATTAGAATGTCTGGGTGTAGGATCAATTACGCAGTTAGGAAAACCCATTATTCACAAGTTGATTTAGTAATTTACACTATGAAATTGAGCAACTAGTAATACGGAGACAGAACATGTTTGAATTTATCGAACACACTTCATTAAAAATCAGAGAACAATGAATATGCGTATACTCCTCGTAAATACTGACTAGCATAGATTTTCGAAACCGCTTCGATTAAACGTCACTGAAAATCGAGCGTAATTTCCCTGCTTATGTTAAAATTTTCGGAAAATACGCCTGTTCTTCCTTAGTCATGGAAAATTCTACATCACGAGAATTCTCAATTCTTTTGTGGACAATTATACTTCGTTGTGATCCCCTGACTTTGACCTTGATATTCCTCATCAGAGGCACACAATAGAAGATCGAAATACTGTCTGCCTCGTCGTGAATGCCAAGTTCGCCTCCGTCATCTGAATAATTTTGTCATGACATGTATAACATGGCTCCAATAAAATCTTTTAGGTATTCTTAATGGATAACTTTAACATAGGAAATCAAGACGTTTCTATCGAGATTCTGCGCGCGAATCAAGGGTAGTATCCATGTATGTTGCTGTGAATTAATGGGTTTGGAATATCTTAATATGTTCATACGAGCATGAATATAGCTGTAACTGATGTTGGCTCTGAGTTTCACGCTATTCGTGGACAAGTTCATTGTATGTTATTTTTAGATAACGACGTTTCGGACTTCTGATGAGGTCCTTCCTCAGGTTGAATATATCTTATATCTAGGGGGGGGGGGAGGGGGGAGAATTGCAAGAAGTTGATAGAAAGAAGAAAAAGGATGCTTGAAATCTATAACTCATCAGCGCAGGTATGGTGTTTTGTGATCCCCTCGGCGATCGAACCTCGTGCGGATATTCAACCTGAAGAAGGACCTAATCACAGGTCCGAAATGTCGTTATCTAAAAATAACATACCTAGAATAAACTTGCCCACGAATAGCGTTAAACTCAGACCCAACATCATTTACTGCTGTAAATTGAAGCCAAAACACAATAGCTGTAACTATCAAATTATTCGAATTTCACAGCCAAATCATCGTATTTGCTGTTGTTCGTTTCGATTATTCGGGAGCAGAGTAATAATGAGATTTAGTTTTAAATTCACTCAGTATTTTTTTTGCATCATAGCCAAACATGAGCAGGTGATAGCCACGCCTGCGCGGATAAATTGCCTTCAATAGTAGGAGAAATCCAGAATTTCAAATAATGTGAATTTTTATAATTTGTCCTTTGCGAGCTAATTACAAAAATTCACATCATTTGAAATTCCCGCGAGCAAAAAAGTCACGATCGTTCATATCGATCGAGTGATAATTTAATTCAAATTCAAATAGTCTCCAGAATTTTATTTCAAAATCTCAGAACGATCTGGATAAATTCAAAACAACGTGAATAATGAATTTTTTCAGCAGAATTGTTGTGTTTATCTTTTCACATCGTAGTAGATGAAACAACCACCTAATTCGTAGATCATTATTAATTTCACGATATTGATCGGATCAATATCTACCGCTAGATAAGAAGCACTTACATGAATTCATTTGGGGATCTGTCGCTCATCAAGACAAAAATTTAACGTAGCTATAATGGTTGATTAATCAATCTTTGTTTACAACCTCGACGAAATTTTTTGTATCCGGCGTCAGAAGAAATCTGCAAAAATCTGTAAAATTTGGCGAGCGTCGAATGAATTTCTCTGTTTTCATACCTCCATAGATTTTTTCATATGAAAATTGCATTAGCTATATTTTTCAGATTGTCGAAACATCGTGACTATTCGCGCACAAAGCACGAGTTTTATAATTCTCGTACTTCTTAACTTGCTGGGACGATTTATGCATAATACCATGAAACTATGCACATTCAATAAAGTATCTCAAATTGATATCACATTTTCAGGGAATGGAAACTCTAAGGAACAAACGATCTCTCAAGAAAATGAGGAAACTGTTTTCTTCAACGCCGCAAAAGACTCACCGGGCTCATCAAAATTAGAATATCACCTTGCTAGAATCTCACCCAAGAAATTTGGTGGCTCATACGAAGCTCTGAATCTCGAATTTTCAAAAATTGAATGTAATTCTATCATGACCTATTCACTTCCATGTCTTGAGTGTCTCAAAGATACTCCGTATGCTTCGATAAACGAATCTCATTTACCAGCTATAGCAATGCTAGAAAGAGACTACAGAGCTCTTCAAAGGTTACGTTTTACTCAAACTTCTGCAGAAGTTAAGAAAATGACAAAAGGGAAGAAAACAGGAGGAGATTCATATTTGACGAGACAAAAAGGAGATCTTGAAAAAGGTGAATTCTGGAAGGCATTGGAGAGTGAGATAACTGAAATTCTGGCTGTATCGAAATTTTACGAGACTTACAAGAGAGAGTTTGCAAATTATGCAAAAGGTATATTGTCGATGATGCTGTACTGCAAAAATGCAGATATTCCTGATGTTCCTGAAATTTCGTCTTTCAACGTGCCCAAAGGTCATCTCATAAGCCAGGAGCAGTACGATATCGTTGTTAATCGTTTCAAGTTGAGAAATTGATTTTTTTTCTCAGACTAGCATATTTTGCATTAAGTGTACATATTTTTTATCTAAGCCTGTAAATACTAGTTCATAAATGAGCCATTCATGAGCACAGAAACATATGGATTATTTTGAATTCATAAGATGAATTATAGCACTGATAGCGAGATTGATTCCAGCTTCAGCGTTGAAATATTACTCTTCTACAATAAGTGTTGACCTAAGAATAATAAAAGTTGGTGTTTGTAGTACGAGTAGAATTCATCGGGCTGATCTGCCTAAGACCAAGATTGTTACTTACGTGAGACGACTTGTTCACCCACTCCCCTCCCCCTCTGTACAGTTTTCTTGTAAGGGATTGTAAGGATTCTGAGGACCCCTCCCTACCTACCTCCAAAATCCTTACGTGATTTATGGACGTCCCCTGAATTCCCCGGGTAGAGCAAGGGTGAAACTGGATTCACAACAATCAAACAAACACATAAAATATGTGCTATGGTAGGTAGTATTCACAATCAAATATGTTGTAAAGATTGAATTTCCCAGTTGAGTTTCCTCTTCTACATATTTTTAAATTCACACGATATGAAGATGTACAATATAATAATGCCCACAATGACGTGAATATATTCTCTAATGGATCTCTCTGGAGAAGAGGATGGATATCCTCTTCTACAAATTCTTCAATCCCCACGATATGATTGTTCGATCTACGAATCCAATATTATTACCTGCATTTGACATTACTCAAGATTTTGTCAATGAAAAAACCTGATTTCCAATTTATTCATGTAATTATTACATATGAGAGCATCTACACACCAAAAGAGGAATCTCTATTGAGCGGGAAATGAAATAGTCGAATCTTCATTCGCACTCAGTCCCCGTAATAAGAAATTCATCATCAATTCATTGAGTTAAAAAATCTTCATCTGAGATGATGTTGACGTCGTGGTATTTTCTGAATGTGAGTATATCTCTCAGTTGTGGTTGTTGTGATGGACTCTGTTGTAGTCATCTTCGTTGTCGTCTTCGTCGGTCTTGATGTTGTCTTTGCCATTTTTGCTGTTCCTCTCGTGGTTGTTTTCATCGTGGGCGTAGTTTGAGTTTTTTTTGTAACACGTTGAGTTTGTGGAACTAAAAATTGATCATCTCCATAAGCCTAACGAACGAAATATTTAATACCTAATGGTGTTGAATAAAATTGAGTCACATAATTTACAGAGATAATTGTGTGAAACCAAACCAAGAATTTTCATGAGACATACTGGTGAATGATCATTGATAGAGCCCATTCATCTCAGCATTCTTCCTCTTCTACCGAAAGATGTTCGGATTTGCTTCACAACATGATAGGTTTATTATGTCATGGAGATCAGATTAATCTGACTATAACCAGATATATGACCATGACTTGACCTGCACAAACGAGCGTTTGGCAGAGTCTAGCCATAGAGATTTCTCATGAGTTCAGTTCAATCGAGCCAGATCAGCCCCCCCCCCTCATCACCGGCTCAATTATGGGTTTTGCCGGCATCCAATACGAAATTGCAGTTCTTCAATGTATTGATGATAAAGTGGATTGTGGTCAAGTAACCGAAAGAGGAAGAGCTGGTCTCATTCGGTCTAAGCCATCTACAAACGCTCGTTCAGTCAGGTCAGATAAGAGTTATCAAGTTAGTTAGACCAGTCAGATCTTAATAATCGAATGAACATTATGTGAGTAATTCCACGTCAATTCAGCAAGGTTTCCTCCGAACATTTTTTTATCTCTCCATAGGTTTTTTCCCGTTTCATAGTGCTAAGAAAAGATAGTTCCAACAGTCTATAGGGCCAAAAAAAGATTTCCGCATCACCCAGGTCTATAATATAAGTGGTTTTACCATAAATCAAAAATTTGAAACATTGCCTCGGTAATTTGCATATAACTTTTGACTATCCTCACCAATCGCGATTTGGCTCACGGTTATCGAAAGAGGGGTCAAAAATCCATTGATTTAAGGTCAGTGTACCCAACTTGCCCCCATTCAGCTATTTTCTTAATATCTTTGGCCCATCTTCATATTTTCCAACGTACTTTAGCTCATTTTAAAGCTTGTCTTAAGACCTTCAAAATGATCTAAAGTACATTCAATTTGAACCAATTGGAGTCAAACTGTTTCAATTCTCCCAAGAGGTTATTTTAGAAAGTTTACAAAAGTGTGTACCCAACTTGCCCCCATTAAGCCTTTTTCTTAATAATTTTGGTTTACTTCAACAATTTTCAATGTGCTTTTTGAAGTTTGTTTCAAGACCTTCAAAATGCACTAAACTACGTCTTATTTGAATCAATTGGAGCCGAACTGTCTCAATTCTTCCGAAATAAATGATGAAAATCGTCGATAAAGTGTTTTTATCGCCGTGCACGCACATTTGAAGCTTTATGTTGGTTCGAAACACTATTTCTGACCTATTTTGACGTGATAAACACGTTCTGACTTCTGAGTGGTGGAAAAAGTCGTTCTGCACGCCCTTTCGAGATAAACATATGGGGGCATGTTAGGTACACTCCGATGTTGGCATCCTTGTTTACAGATCGTCTCCGTGTTTTGCACATAAAACAGATCCATATTCGAATTTTGCATTTTTGAAAAATTGATTTTGAAGGTCTTAAAACAAGGAATCGAATGCGCTAAAGTACGTTAAGATTGGTTGAACTCAAAGAATTTGGCACCGATATTACTGAAGGTGATTCCCTCGGCGCTTTCTTAGCCGTGCAAACACGAAAAATGGAAAAATCACTTTCAATTTTATGGAGAACGCAGAAATGATCTGGGGTCGACGCAAACTACTTAATTTCTCTTATTTTAACATAACAATCGTAAAAAAAATTGCCGGGAGGCCAAGGAGTGCCCATCCCCGAGATCGGCATATGGGGGCAAGCGGGGTACAGAGGCAAGTTGGGTACACTTACCTTACTACCTGCAAAGCTTTCTAAAAGTCGTTCTGGTCCTTGCCAGACTCAAAATAATCTTGATTCACGGTGTAGCCCATATCTTTTTTGACCCCCATAAAATTTTTCATGAATTTTTTTTCCGATTGACATTGTTGTAGCCTACACGCGGAGTATTTCTTCTTAGATATGGCTTCTCTGGAACTTTTTCTGTGTGTGATAATGTCAGAAAAAGTAGAAAATGATTTTTCATGGAGCCGGAACTCCTTGCATAGCTCTGAATTTATTTTCATCGTATTTGCTGAGTCATTACACATCGGAAATGTATTTTTTAAGAATTATTTGAATCATTAAAAGTCGTCAAAACCTTGAAAAAGTATTTCCAAGACACTTTTATGAATAGAAAATAGCGTCCCCAGCACACTCACTAGATTTTGGTAACCTAAAACTATTTTGAAACGATAACCCTTGAAATTTCCTTCAAAATGACCTATTGTAGAAGTTTTTTTGATGCACTAGGAGTGGATTTGTAGCCACTCGAATCAAAACAAGAATGTCAAGAGTGAAATCTGTGAGCCCTACGTAGCCTTCTCATAACTTCCAAGGCTCTTTGGCAGCTGTGTACCACATCATTCGACGGAATCGTTTTTGGCAATAATTTTTTTGGAAGGAAATTCGCCCAGCTCTCGATTGGAAATGAAATTGAGAGCATAGAGCTGGGCCCATGGGCAGGAGATTCACCATTATTGGAAAGAAAGAGAACTGTTAATTGGATATCGTTTGTTGAACGTGAATCACGTGCCCATAGGACCACTTCTATGGTATCAATACCACTCCCAATCGAAAGCTGGGCCAATTTCCTTCCAAAAAAAACTATTGCGAAAAACGATTCCGTCGAATTACGTGGCACACAACTGCCAAAGAGTCCTTGAAGTTATGAGAAGGCCACGTAGGGCTCACAGATTTCATGCTTGACATTCTTGTTTTGATTCAAGTGGCTACAGATCTACTCCTAGTGCATCAAACAGACTTCTCCAATAGGTCATTTTGAAGGAAATTTCAAGATCTATCGTTTCAAAGAAGTTTCAGATCACCAAAATCTAGTTGGTGTGCTGGGGACGCTATTTTCTGTTCATAAAAGTGCCTTGGAAATACTTTTTCAAGGTTTTGACGACTTTTAATGACTCAAATAATTCTTAAAAAATACATTCCCGATGTGCAATGACTCGGCAAGTTCGATGAGAATAAATTCAGATCTATACAAGGAGTTTCGGCTTCATGAAAAATCATTTTCTACTTTTTTTGACATTATCACACACAGAAAAAATTTCAGAGAAGCCATATCTCAGAAGAAATACTCCAATTTTTTTGCGTGTAGGCTACAACAATGTCAATCGAAAAAAAAATTCAAAAAAAGTTTTTTTGGGGGGGGGGGTCAAAAAAGATATGGGCTACACCGTGAATCAAGGTTATTTTGAGTCTGGCAAGGACCAGAACGACTTTTAGAAGGCTTTGCAGGTAGCAAATCAATGGGTTTTTGACCTCTCTTTCGAATGCCGTGAGCCAAATCGCGATTGGTGAGGATAGACAAAAGTTATATGCAAATTACCGAGGCAATGTTTCAAATTTTTGATTTATGGTAAAACCACTTATATTATAGACCTGGGTGATGCGGAAATCTTTTTTTGGCCCTATAGACTGTTGGAACTATCTTTTCTTAGCACTATGAAACGGGAAAGAACCTATGGAGGGATAAAAAAATGGTTGGAGGAAACCTTGCTGAATTCACGTGGAATTATTCATGTTCCATTTGAGATGATGATGTGTTAATATCTATCATTTGTTGTTGACGTAAAAAAATGTAGGAAAAAGGAATAAAAAATGTTGACCTTTTATATTTGATCATCATTTTTTCATCACTCTAGTGCTCATATTTGACATTCTTCTTCTCCAAGATTTCCTGGAATCTTCGAAATAACCCGGGTGGAAATTTACTTCGATGTAACACATTAATAGACATAAAATGGCTATTTTTGGCCAATTTTGGCTGAAAATGGCCATTTCATGGCTAATAAAGTGTTACATTAGGATGAATTTCTACCAGGGAAGTATCCAAGAATATTTCAGATTTCTCGAGTCGATAGATACTAAGCACGGTGAGCCGGAAGGACGAAAAAGGTCAAGTTGCGTGAACGTCAGAAATTCTTCTGAGGTATGTCTCGGGATCACCTTGACATCATTTTCCAACAAAAACGAAAATATTCCATCGAGGGTTTTTCAAATAAAGTCGATTCCTCCATTTTTGCCGCATTTTTCGAAATTATGATTTCACTCTACGGTTATGTATCTCATCTCCGGCCTCTGAAAATCAGGAGAGTACATGAATTCGACGTGGAAAAGTCTAATCTTTCGAATTACGGAGTCAGAATTAGGCCCAAAAGATGCACAGGCCGTTAAAATCTCAGTAAAGGTGAAGAACCTCGATTTTTGAGGAAAATTCACTCGAAATGTATGGATACCGTTCCTGGTAATCGTAGGAAGGGTCGAAATTTATCTATTAATCATACTGGCCCTTTCTTGAAGCGTACTTTGTCATCGGTTAAGGGCATATAGAATGCACTGCTCCCTATTATTCAAATTCGCGCCCAGATACAGTCGATAATCATAATCCTTGACGAGCTGAAACTGACGCTGGAATCCAGGAGTTCTATGTATAAGCTGGAATTGAGACAAGGGAATGTAGCAAACAGACATTGGAATTCTCAAAGACATTGACAAACCTTCTTTTGTTGAGAAAAAGACATTTTATTATCACTACGCCAGTTGCTCACATGGGATGTTCCTCTCAGGGCTCCGAAAACCCTTTTCAGATAAGAAAATCAAGAAGTTAGATAAGAATACATAGACGTTTATTTGATTCTCCCAAGAAAAAACGTAAAGGTCCGCACTAGTGATGACCAGAAATAATCTTTGTCGTTCCCAAGAGATTCATTCATTTAAATCGAGATTCTTCACCTTCACTGAGACTCCAACGACCTAGGCACCTTTTGGGCCTAATTCTGACTCCGTAATTCGAAAAAGTAGACCTTTTCACGACGAATTCATGTAATCTCCTGATTTCCAGAGGCCGGGTTTACGATACAGAACTATGGAGCGAAATCATAATTTCGAAAAATGCGACAAAAAATGGAGAAGTTGACTTCATTTGAAAAACCCCCGATGAAATATTTTCGTTTCTGTTGGAAAATGATATCGAAGTAATCCCGAAACATACTCCAGAGGAATTACTGACGTTCACGCAACTTGACCTTTTTCGCCCTTCCGGCTCACCGTGAACGAAAACTAAAGATACGAAAACGTCACAAAAATCTAATAAAATTGACTTTGTCAACCGTATAGAACGTTAGAAGCGGAGCGGGCTCAATTCAGATGCTGAGGGTGTATTCTAAATTTTGCGGTAAAATTTTGCGGCAAATATACCGCAATATTTGCAGGCATCGGTAACGCTGTGTCCGTAACCTGTAAAATTTGCCGCATTTTCTGAATTCTTTCGTCGCGATTTGCCGTTTTTGCGTTGCCGGTGGCGTTCACTGCAAAAAATATAGTAAATCGCGACGGCAAACTTCAGCAAATGCGAAAAATTTACAGGTTACCGACAGAGCGCCACCGATGCCGGCAAATATCGCGATAAAATTTGCCGAGAAATTTTACCGTCAAATTTAGAATACGGGCCCTGTGGCTGAAAAGTCTCCTAAACCAATGTAAAAAAATACTCATTTTTATCAAACGTCCTCAAGACTTTCATCCTAACAGTTTTTCGTGAAAATCATATGCAAAACATGCAAAAATTGAACCTTTCATAGACTACTAAAAATTTCAAAACTTCAAAAAACTTTGATGATTGGGGATTATGCATGAGTAACATTTCTCTCAATGGAATTACACATGATCAAGAATTAAAAAGAAACCTGAACGAGTAGGTTGTCGAATAGCAGGCATCATTTTTGGTCTTGATGAAACCATCTGGGGTTTTTTAGAGGTACTAGCTTTCGTCGGTGTTGTAGCTTGGGTTGTTGTAGTACTGGATACTGGCAAAAGCACAGGTATGTCAATCCCTTCATGGCCAGGGTTATCAAGTGGTGAGCTCAATGGTAAGTTGTATGGCGAGTGCACGACCATCCATGGTTCAAAATACCCGTTGACGTCTGTTACCAGAGAAAACATTTGTGAGAATGTTATTGTGAAGAAATATAATGATTTGATTGGTGTGAGTATGTAAGATGTGAGTCACGTATAGTGCTGCAGCAAATTCAATGAGATCATCTTGGATATGTAAGTAGTGCCAAGGTGAGTTTTTTGGCCCAATTTTGTAACCTCTTATGTCGCCTCAATTAATTCTTGTAATCATCGATTACAATAAAGCACGTGAATCATGAAAATTCCACATCCTGATTTCGTTTGCATCACTGGAGTACAATATTAACGCTCAGATTTGATATAATTTTATGATACATCTCCGAAGCACTTCATTAAAATTTCCTTCTTGAAATTTTGTCCATGCGTGAGTGCCTCGCAAGAAACTCCCTGCTAGCTATATTTTTACCTCAGATGTTGGTGCAAAAAAAAAAGTTGTATCATTCCCTATTCGAGTATGAAAGGATGTCACATGAATGAAAATTCATTGATAAGCAAAACGTCTCACAGAACTAATTTCCCGGTATCGGAAATCATACTTCAACTAACCGTTCCACAAACCATATCGATGTAGCTGTTGATCAAAAAATTGTGCATTAATTCAGCTATCATCTTCGTTTCGATTAATTTCGATCAACGACTGTAAACAGTCTGAAAATGTCTTCATCAAATTTTCATGGCTGGAGTATAGCCATGATATAAGAAAAGGGTGCATCTTACATTTAGCAGAAGCTGTCGTAACCAAGAAGAATACAACATGAATACTCTTCATTTTTTTGAAACTACTGAGAAATTCTCGAGAAAATATTGAACTGACTGAGTTAATCTCCTTTCCAGATATTATTTCGTGGATGTATCAGATGAAATCCAATTGAGTACTTTTATTAATGTACACACGTCTCTTATTAGGTAAGCAAAGATTCTGCTTTTTGCATCTACATAATACAGAACTTTCTATTGAAAAATCTGACTGACTTCATTCGAATATGTACCATCACTTGAACACACAATCGTATACATATTGATGAGATCTAGAAAGTAGATAGTGAGTACTTGATGATATACGAGGCTTCACTCTTGATATCAATAATATCCAAGATTCTTCCTTTCTCAACCACCAGTGCATCTTCATGATTCTTTGCAAATTTGGACCATAGTAATTATCTTATCGATAAAATTCTGTCGGTAAACAATCATATGGAAAATTTCGATTCCACGGCAATACACTTGAAAAGTGTACAATGACGCAAATGTATTTTATAATGAGTACTGCATCTTTATGCAAATATAATTCCATTCAAAATTGAGTGATAGTAGATTTTTTGTGGCTAACTATATCACTCGATTGATTATGCAAATGCTCGTAAACGAGAGAAACTTGCTCTCACTGCATGTGCATGACCTGTTGAGCACTTTATCGTTATGTTTGCTACAGTGACATCCTACTCTCCACAAAAAATGTCAGCGTTGGGTATAAAATACACATAACTGCAGGAAAAGATTATTGATGTCATGATTTTTGTAATTTGGAATCTCAAGAGACAGTGTTCGGGGCACGAAGCATAATTGAAATCTCACATTGATTTCACTTTGTGCCCATGGGACCATACAGTCTTCAGGAAAATAACATATTCTTCGCAAATGACTCTGGAATTGTCAGGCATTCATTGCCAACTTCAACATCATACTCATATTTCCTCTCGGGGTCTCATCAGATTTGTTCTGTATATGGGCGGCTCCGGATCAGAACGGTATAAGTCCATTTTGGTGAAAATTGAGTTTTTGACGGGAAACGATAGAGAATGCATGTGAAAACATGTACGTACAACCCCGGAAGTAAAAATCCATTCTGAAGCATCACAAGAAACATAACCATTTTTGGCCCGAAAAAAGTTTCGACTTTTTTCCGGATCAGAACGGTATAAGTCCATGTTCCCGCTCAATAATGAACGCTTTTGGGTCTTTCACGTTTAGCTGTCGTACTTTTGTACGTAGTTCAAAGTCGTAGCTATTCCCAGAAACTACAAATTAGGATTGCTATGTTGTCCAAATGATTGCATCGAGTGGTTTCGAAGGAAGTGGGCTGAGGTCTAATCACTCCTCTTTTACGCGTTTGGACACAGGGAAGCCCTATGAATATGAACAACCTCTGGCGAAGGATTAATGGGCCTGGAATGCTCCTCTTGGAAGCTCTGAAGTCCTTTTTTCTCATCTCTCATCATCATTGAAAGAGCTAAGTTGGTTAGTGATGGTTTGAAAAGCGCAGTTATGAGAGCAATCGGCACTGAGCTTGCAAAGAAATTAGATTTTGCATCATGCTGTCGGGTATCTTATCAAACGAAAGATCAACTGCTTCTATGATTCGCCGAACTCAACTAAACTGTACACTCACTCTTCTCAGGAACAATGCCAATGGTGGAGAATTCCTAGCTTCATTACAGTAATTTGGTTACGATTTCACTATGAATGATTGTGATCTATCAACTGGAGTTTTTTTATGAACAGTCATCCGGCTGTCGGTTCGATCCTTCCACCGGTCGTAACATGAGTGAATCTCATTTGGGTGAATCTCGTAGGTGACGATACTGGCCTCCCTAAATTAAGCTGGCTGCAACGGATCTGAAACCCATTCTACAGTTGGTCAACAATCCTTTTTGGTTGTTGAGTGGGGAGCAGTCTGTATTCACCGTTTGGATTCCCTGGTCGATTAAAGTCTCTTCGTTACGACTTTTCAATCTCAAACTGCCTTTGACTCTTTGAACTCAAGCTGCGTACTCTGTGGTCCCTAAAAAGCTACATTTTGGACCGAGCTGGTTGAGTAAACTCGTCTTAACCGGACTGCCGTTTCCAAATAGACCCTTGTTGACCTCAATGTTGGAAATATATTCTTAGCCATGAAAGCCTGGATGAGATCTCTCTGAGTCATCCCCAATTACCGAAGAATTTTGTTTACTGAGAGGGAAAGTACCCCGTTCTGATCTGGAGAATTTCTCCACCTTTTTTCTCGCTAAAATCGGTATAAGTCCATGGGCTTCCAACGTTTTTTGACCTTGCTGGTGGAAACTCATGATTTTTCTGACATTTTCCTACTTGAGACGGTAGAAATCCATGATGTCAACTACTTCTCACGATCTAAAATATTAAAAGTAAATTTTTTCAGAAATGGTGGACTTATACCGTTCTGATCCGGAAAAAAAGTTGAGAAATCTCCCGGATCAGAACGGTATAAGTCCATTTTTTATCGCAAAATGAGATGTGAAAACTATAAATAATTGAAAATTGATACGCCCCACGCGAAAAATGACGTGAAAACTCACTCACTACATGGTAGAACAAGAATATTTACTTCAAATGGTAACTCGAATTTTCCATATCACAAAAACTTTGAGGCGAATTTTCCAGAAATGGGAAAAATGGACTTATACCGTTCTGATCCGGAGCCGCCCATATGATGATTTTATTTCTAAAAAAGCAAACATCCTATTCGATGTCAATTGTCCACTCATCTTCCCACAAACTGGTACAAGAAGTCATGTTAAACCAATTCTTTCTGAGAGTTCTGAATATTTTTGACCCTGTTATGTATACGCATGTTTATTGTTCTCTAATTTATGATGACGTTCATGCCTCATACGGATCCATTAGATGCGTAATACGTATTTTTGCCTTAGTAATACTAGTTGCTAATCCTCACATAAGTGTGCTAAGTTCACTATTGAGAATTGGCTTATTCTGCCCTGAGATTTGCTCCTATTTCATTAATTTCATTATGTTCCGTACTAGGTGATATAGTCCTGGGAACTCAATGGTTGGATGGGGTAGATGGAGTCTCTATATGTCCAAAATGCGAACTCGATTCACTCTGACTCTGAACAAGTCATGAATGTTACTGATACAGTATTGAATCAACACAATGGAAGAAATTTTGATACTTTCTTGGCCACAGCAGATTGAGCTGAGACTACGTAACTTTTTAAAGAAAAATTCGAAGATAAACTGACATTTCAATGGTTTCATACTCAAATACATTTTCAAAACTTGGTATCAAGTTCTGAAAATTTACGAGCATTCACAACAATCTATGCACACCCGCAGGAGCAACCTAATTTATCCAAGTCATAATGGCCATAAAACAGTTCCAGATTTTCTTCTGTCTCACAAGGGCCCCACCCTAACCAATATGAGGAAGAAGATCTCGAACCGTCATGACTGTGGCTTACACAGTTTCAGCTCCTCTCGACTGTATATGAATCTTGTGTGAATACCCTCATCAATTCTACATCAACGATTTCAGCCCACCGTGGAATAAGGATATTAGAAACACATAAGAAAAAGTAGAAAAGACCATGTAAACTGACCATTCTCAATTCCTCGAGGCTCTTCTTCGATCTCAAACTCAGCAATCTGTCCAACAACAGTGGCACCCAAATCTGCTTCAAACATTTGCTGGGCAAGAGATCTAGGCACTTTGATTCTTCTCTCTTGACACCAGGTGTCGTATTTGGCTCTTTCTCGTAAGCGGCTAACAGTTTGGGCGATTTCGGTTGATTTGATATTCTTCAATAGGCGCACGTCGTCCGTTGAGTGCTCGAGAAGATAGTATGATTCACGGTAACAACGCACCATGCGCAAAAATACCTTGAGGCAGACGTCTGCATTGAGGTTGCCAGCAGAAATTAAGCTCACAACGTAGTTTAGGGCTTTACCTATTAGAAATCGCAAAATTGATTAGATCATTAGATTGAATGACTACCGTCAAATTGGGTAACTTCGGTACAGTGGGTGCAACTTTGGTACACCCCTAAAAAATCACTTTCAGGGCTGCGTTCGGCAAGGTAAACGATTCTATCGCTTTGAAACCTATTCTCCCCTCTTGGCACACGCATAAACAATGTGTTGAGCCACCGTAGATCCCGCGTGGATGATTGTAGTCGTCTATTGAAGCTTTTCCCGAAATGGCTGATTTAGCAGCGATACGCGAGTGGTCCAGTTAGTGTCCCTGGCAAAAACTGTTCCGGAACGAACTACGGGTGTATAATGCTACATTTCGACCACATATGTCACCATATTGAAGAAACCATCGTTACATTGGGGTATTTATAGCATTGCGAATTTTAATGAATGAAAAACAGGGAAAAACCCATGAAAAAGTGTACCAAAGTTACCCCACTCTAGGTAAGAAGCATGAGGATAGGGTAACTCCAGTACAACCTCTTATGACAGCTTCTAGAAATTACACCTTGAGCCGAGTGATGGTCTACGAGGTTTTAGAATGTTCCGAACAGCTTAAAATGAGACTTCTGAACGATTAAAATTAGTTTATTCACATGGTGGTGGGTAGAGTTGAAATATTTTGTAAGTGTACCAAAGTTGCCCAGTCGGGGTCTAACTTTGGTACACTTCTTCATCTGCTAATAGCTCCCGCTTAAACTCATCAAATTGAACTTTGTGACCCGTCAATCGAAAGCTGGAACTGTAAGTGTTTTGTACACTCTCACGAGAAAATAGTCTAGAGGCTCGCTTTATACGGAGAACCACTGATTTATTCAAACAATGAGATACAATATTGAAAAGTCCTTTTACACGTCTTTACAAAGGTATCGACTCTCGAAGAATGAACTCTAATTTTTAACATAATATCTTTTTTTTTTTTTTTTTTTTTATCAAGTTTCCATGGATACAAACCCGATCTTCATCTCTTTCGAACCTTACTATATGTATGCGTAATCGAGTATCTTACTCGGCTGATACATACGAAAAACCGTATGCTTTCGCGTATAGATACCTAAACAAATGAGCCTTATGCTCGTAGGCTGAGCACGAGGGACCCTGCAGTGTCCCTCGCTCAGAAACTAAATCAATGGGCCAAAGTGCCCTCTTCAAGCTTCAAAAGCTCTCTTCGGGCTAATTAGCCTTCTTCTTTCTTTTCAGTATAATCTTTTTGAGCAAAATTACAGATTCATGAAATTACAGATTATTTTAACATTTTCAATACTCCAAATAATAAAATACTTTCAATTCAACATCAAATCTTTTTCATATTTACAATATCTTAAATCTGAGATTATTTTTGACCTAAATAGTATACGCGTTCGCAACAGTAAGCTTGAGATTGACCACTAATAGAAGTGGGTTTTGTCAATGTATGTTAAGATGCCGAGCCGAAGAAAATAAAAAGTAACGAAATCGTACCAAATTTACCCAATTTGACGGTATATCATTGATGATTCTTCAAAATGATCAAGATATGGTATGATGTACGTGTAACGGAGACTGGGCAGAAGTGGCCAATCTTTTCAATTTCTCATCTCAGAATTCAACTGGAAGATTGAAGCATATGTCATCCCAAGAATTTTTCTTCGTCTCTTTCATATCCAAATTGTACGAGTTGATCAGTTGCCACCTCCGTTTTGCTACGAATTCAAATTTCAATTCTGAAAAATGGGAAACTTGTCCAATCTCGCCCCGGTCTTCCCGTATGAGTTTGTACCGTTGATAAGACAGACAACATCCTCGTATTTCTCTGACAAAAAAACTATTGATGCAATGTACTTAATACGTAAGTTTGACGCGAATCTCACAATGTTTATGGAATGGAATAAGCTGTATAGTTGGAAGCGATTGGCCTTGATACCGTGTCCAACTCAATAACTTTTATCGATAAGCTGAGAACTTTGTCTACTACAATAGGCGTGTACATAATACGCAAGTACTCAAAACGCAATGATTGGTAAACAACATTCATAAGACGTAGGAAATATTGACAGCTACGATGATTCCAGTAGATACAAACTATATAAATTTAAGGTACTCGTGGCATAGGTAGTCAGTAAAACTTTTGAAACAATAACTGATTGAAGGATGAGAGGTCTGTGCGTACTTCTGTTGGTATCAACATTATCATTCCTGGCAGGTTAGTTAATTCTTCGGATTCCAGACCATCGCAACATTCAATATCATCTGCAATCAGATATTCATCGTATTGAGAGTGCAATTCACAAGAAACACTTTCTCAATGGTAACAGTGGGTGGGATGGTAGCTAGAGCCACGATCTCAGTTTGTATGGAAACCTCGCACTGTAAAACTCTGTAGTTATCTATGAATAGATTTGTGAATAACTACAAGTTTGATGTAGTACAAATTCAGCATGTTGAATTTGTGGTTACAAATTCCTACTCATCAGGATTCAATTCATAGGTATGCACAATTTGTATTCATTCCTACAAGATCATTCGTTGAGAGGAATCTAGGACTGAAAATCGGGTTTGTAGATAGCTTACACATTCAATTAGATAAATTTGGATAAATTCTATAGCAATTGATTTCCGTCACGAGAAATGACTGATAATCGAAAATTTCCATCCCTCTTCGTGAACGTCTCAACGTTTTTACCGATAGACTCGACGATGCTCTCAATCCCATCTTTTCGTTCGAAATAGAAAGAGGGCTCCCCCATGAAGTCTACAGATTTTATTACTGTCGAAAATCATCTTTCTGTTATGCAGTCAATGCCGGAGTAATACACAAAGGGGAAAGAAAGGCCGAATCAGTAACGCATGATCCATTGGACAAGGAAAATCCCACAACGCCCGCCAAGGACTGGAGCTTGAAATTGAACGCGTCTTCTGGAAAACGAAAACCTAAAATTGTATCAGGTTTGTTGATAAAACTTACAGAAGTAATGCGCTAGCCATTGTCAGGAAATGAAAGATTCAGTGAATGAAAAAACTCAAGCAGGAGCAATTTCATGAGCGAAATTTTGTCATTGAGGAATCATCAATTTCATAAAAGCCGATCCTTTTAAATTTATGCTGATTGACACTATTTGTACCAATTACTATGAAAAATCAAATTCCAGGGGTCTTAAATGGTTCGAAACAGAAACTCAGACATGTGAATCCAGCACCATCAAAAGTGATAGCGAGAAAGCCGACAACTGTTCCGTCTACTTCAATAAGAACTGTTGTCACCACTTCAACGAAGCGTAGCAATATTCAAAAAATTCCATGCTGCCTGAAGCAAAACCCTCCTACAGTCGTATAAGCTGATTTTCCTCAAAATTTGTATTCAGATCTGAAAGAGTTACTTGAGACATTTTTTAAACATTGTTCTCCAGGAAATTTAATTCTTTCAGATTACATTCCCACGTGACGGAGTATGAGATGTTAGATGCTCTCTAATAAACATTAGGGTCTAGTGACGATGATGTCAAGAAAAGAAACAATACTGTAAGATTCAATAATAAAATTTACCTTTGAGATACTCGGATTTTTTCACTTGATCATCGATGTTGTTCGTTTCCTTGAAAAGTGTCAACACGACGAGTGCTATAGCTTCAGCAACCATGACACTCACGACATTGGCCACTGCAAAGGTCAACGGTGGAAAAGCTGAAGCTCGACTCATGAGCGCTAAAGCACCTAGTATCTGAGATTTGGCTTTCTCCAAACTTGCACTGGGAATGTCTGATAGCGTCAACTACAGTCCCTCTCTTCGCAAGAAAGTGGCCTCCTCAGTCTTCCGTACTCCCTAGTTCCGACTTGAATTTGATGAACTGCACATGTGCACTGCATACGCATGTATATGCATAATTTGTGGATACACCCTTCCACGTATGGTGCGCACCACTCGCTATCCAAATTGATTTACTCATTCACTCCCCGGCTGAAAGGCGTCGGTAAGGAAGGTTTCACCTTCAAAAAGTATTCACTTTTCTCTCAAGACAAAGACATGTTGTGGGTATTCATAAAAATTTTCGCATTTCTTATTCTCATTTTCGTGGATTTGGAATTCTGCTTGTCTATACGGCCGGACTCGCGTACGCGAAAAGAGAGTTCTGGTGGACGACGCATGTGACGTCTTCGCCGGAAAAATCCCTAGGAAATCCGTCGCGTACGCGAAAGACCGCGGGCCCTGGGCCCAGCCTTCGCGTACGCGAAAGGGCCCATTCTTCGCGTACGCGAAAATTTTCGGAAAGTCGCCTCGCAAAAATCTTCGCGTACGCGAAACGGAAAATTTTTCGCGTACGCGAAGATGGGCTCTCTTCGCGTACGCGAAGAATGGGCCTTTTCGCGTACGCGAAGGCCGGGCCCAGGGCCCGCGGTCTTTCGCGTACGCGACGGATTTCCTAGGGATTTTTCGGCGAAGACGTCACATGCGTCGTCCACCAGAACTCTCTTTTCGCGTACGCGAAGGTTCGCGTACGCGAGTCCGGCCGTATAGACAAGCCGGATGTACACTAAAGGCCATATTTCTCATCGGTTGCTGTATTAGAGAGCTTATCCCAACTGCACGAAGATGATAATGGAGCTCACCCGAATGGTGTAAGTAGAGCAGGAGATGAAGTCGAGTATGTTCAATCTTGCATTATTGGAGTTTGATTCAAGATAAATTTTTAATATCACAGAAACAACTGAAAATAATGCCAAAATGTCACTTTTTTGGGCCTCGACGATCCAAATTTTTTAGATAAGAAATACAGGTCTCTACATCATTTTGTATGCCCCTGGTAACATCTTCCAATAAGCCCAAAGTGGTATTTTCATGATCACTGCTAGCCGAATTATTCTTTTATTGATGAAATGCAAAGACGAAAAGTAATGAGTACTTTGGCAATGAATCTGTTTTCTGAGTTCTTGCTATTCCCCCACTCACAGGAAGGCGCAAATTTCTTTGATGTTGAGACGCATGGGGAGTAGGGTGCTATTTTCCATGACAATTGTAGTATGAAGGGAATCAATGAACTCGGAGAATCTTCTTTGACGCTAGTTATGGAATCAGGATGGCTAAACGTTTCAATGATCCAGAGAAAAGATAATCAAGTATGCTTCCTAGATACATCGATTGTCTAATCATACACCGATAGAATTAATTTGGCTTCATTACGATACAAATTCAATCAGCTGTTATTCAGCTGTTCTTTATTGAATCAATTCTCTGTGCATATTTAATTACAATCATTATTCTCTTGATGACGTTGATCCCAGTTGGCAGCTCCCAATGAATACTATCTCTTTTCGGGTATACAAGAGATCGTTAGGAGTACACCAAGTAGAGACATGGAACGTTTTCTACGAGTGATGGTGGAATTTTATGTGTTGGATGTAGGTCGGTTTTGTTGGGTGAGAAATCAAATATGGCTTCCGCCTTGTCGCTTCCGTTGCAATCATTGTTTCAAGATTGGTTGTTTTAGTTTGTTCAGCAAAGCCTGAAATAAAGATGGTCATTCTTACTTTTCAGAACTTACACTGTCTTCAGATGAAATCTTAAGAACTAGACGTCATTAGGTCAGGAATAGCAAGACATCATTCTGAATCTATTATTAATGGATATTTGTTTATGAAATTATACATTCGTTGCATGATGAGTGTATGCACCAAAAAAAATGTAGAAATAAAATTGACAGACCTGGATTGGCCACTTTTAGTTGTTGTCCAAACAAGACTTGTTCCTCTTCGATTCTATTTTTTCCATTCTTTGGATGGTACGTAGTCGCTTCAAACTTTCCAAATTTGACGAAACAATCACGCACTTTGCAAAGATAATCAGCTGGTTTGAGTATCACGTTTGCCCTGGCTTGGGTTACAGAATTTTTAATCAGCAGTTTCTTCATTCAATTAAATTCAAAAAGTGAAATGCACTACAATTATGAACCAATCAGTTTGAACATGGCGAAATATAATTCCTGAAATCCTATTGAAAATCTCAATTGAGAATAATGTGATTCTCAAAGCTCTCATTTTTATAGTATATGGCTGGTTTTTATTATAGTATATGGGCATGAGTCCATGATATGCATGGGGGATGGAGTAAGATGAATTTTACTTAATTGACATCCATTTACCTGCAAAGAACAGCACAGTCATCAATAGAAGAAGTTTCCATTCAACCTTCATCTTTTAATCGATTGTGATGACTTGACAAAGTTATATCGGACGTCTTTGATAGATCCTTTGCGACTCGATACTTTTATTCACCCTCGCGTTATTATCAAGTTCCCTCTGGTTTGGATGACACGAATTTTTTTGAAGATTTCTAATTTATAGTTTACGTGATACGAGGTTAAGTATTCGAGTATACTTTTTCACTGATAAAAAGACTCGCTCATGAACTCATAGGAATTTGAGATCGATATAAATGATAAGATATCGGAATAGATCACTTGTTATATCAACCCACGCTATCTCACGAGGGAGAGTGAATATCGAATCATTCTCAGGAAATCGATTGACGGCTCGTTATGATACAAAATCCTATTCTCAGCTTCAAGAAAACATGACATGTGTTAATGATTTATGTTTTGATCATTATTTTCACCACTATCGCTTGCTCCAAAAGTTATCCTAACATGCTTTGGCAAGGGAAATTCTATTATAAATCACATCTATAGCAAATCACAAGTGTCTCTGGCTCCTAATTCAGAAATCACGCATCAACTCGGTACAATTGCGCTCACCCTCCCGTAGCTGAGAAAATTCTGCAATCTTTCAACTGGACCCAGTAATTTCGGCATACACTCCCGTCGTACTACCATAGTAGGCTACGGACGTACGTCCAGGTTGTATTACCATGGTAGTACCAGGCGGTATTACGACCGTAACCTACCATCGTACCTCCACGGTAGGGCAGTAGGCTACGCCCGTACTACCATGGTAATACCATGATTTTCCTACCAGGGTCTTCGGTGAGTAAGTTAAATTCTACGGAAGAAGTGTAGTATGTATCATTTGCTCAGTGGTGCATTCCAAGGATCTATTCTATGTCAAGTAGTAACGTGATTTCAAGTTTTAGTATAGTTAGAGACACGAACTGGATATCTTTTACTGCTCAATAAATTGTAAAGAGTTTTGCAATAGTTGCGAAAGAATCACGATTGAGACTTTTTCAGAGGTACTGATTTCGTGCATGAATAGTATTTTTTTGCGATAACGCACTTGTTATTCTCAAAAAAATTCCTCGGGCAATTTAACACTGCACGTTTACTCAGGTGTATGTAATTTCTCTGATTTGTGGAGGTAGAACGAGCCGTTCAAAATCTCACGACATATATAAACAGGAGGAATCTATTTAAATTTATAGTTTCCCCTGAAATCTCAAGAAACAATATGTATCCTGTCACGTTGATTTTGTGCACTTCTGTGCTAATGACGTGTGCATTAGCACAAATTGCACGTAAGTATGAGTGCTCAATGTAAGAGGAATCAATCTCTGAAAAAATATGAATAGAAATTTTCAGATAAATAATCGGGGAAATTTGAAGTAAAATTCTGATCGTATGCTGAATAACTGTATTTTTCAAGAACAGAGCTTCACACTTAGACCTTGTTACTTCTTGAATTGGCAAGATTTAGCAGGGAAAGTAATACCCTTCGAGATGTGACTGGGTCGTTTCCATTTTTGATAACATATCCACGAATTTCAAATGTTGGGATGATTTGAACGAAATTGGGAGGATTCGTGTGAGAATTCACTGACAACTGAACGTGTAATATTCCGTCTGAAACTTCCAGGTTTTCTAACGAAATCTATTTGTGATTCCGTGGAATGTCGTTGGGCTCCACTTGCTGACCGTATCCATACGAGAACTTAATTCTGATAATCAAAATCGCCATAAATATCAACAACCAACCGGTTCTGTGATAAGATTCTCGAGGTGAATTCGAGTGACAATTATGAATCAATGATTCTAACAAGATCGCGAATGGATTCCATTGGAAACTCTGACAATCAAATCAGTCACAGAGTCATGTCATTCTCACCATCCCCAGAACATGTGCTCTCGTGGTAACCCCATATTATGCGTGTCTCTTATCCGAAAGTTACAGTTTGTGGCTGCAAACTTACTTACAAATGGAAAAGAGAACACGTGAAACTCTATTTTGAGCATTTCATCGCCGATACACATATGAATCTGATTCCAGATTGGAGAATTTTCAATGAAATTGTTTCGCCTGGATGAAACGAGTCCGAGCTATTTTAATACGTCAAAAGTCGGAGGTCTTCGGTTTCAATCGAGTTCTATAGCGAGTCATTTATGTGATTTAACTGATGCTTATTGCATTGCAACTTTTCTCATAAAAAAATAAAAAAATAATAAAAAATAAAAAAAAACTTTTCTCGTGAATCTCATTATCATTATCAAACGACCAGTGAGGATTTGAAGAAAAGTCTCGACAATTTTCATGATGATTTCACAATTCAATGACATTCTTGATAGACAGCATAAGAATTATTAAGCGTTTCATAATACCGAACGTATTATTACGAGAAAATAATTTCTATCACTTTACAGATAAAAACTGCGATAGAAATCCTAACGATGATTGTGCTCATGGCAAAGATGGAATACATACGAATGGTTCCTGCTTTCACGCTTGTAAAATTTTTGCTGCAAGGGTGGAACAGGATACTTCTGCCATCAAAATAGAGAGTGGATTCTGTCAAGAAAAATGTGTGTGCGAGATCGTCGTGGTCAAAGATAATTCCCGCAAAATTAAGCCTCTCTTCGATCTACAGAATCAACACAAGCAAATACTTAAATCTCAACACAAAGAGACAGAGAGTCATTACATTGATCTCTTGATTTCGGGTGCCGCTGAATGCTGAAAATTCGTCAGTGCAAATTCATTTTTTGTATATTTCAAGTTATAAAATTTTTAATTAAAGTTATGCCCTTTACACCTCCCATCAAAGTTGTTGTTACTTTCAATTGCAAGTTTTGAGTATTTTTTTAGGGGCAAGCTGAAACATGCAGAAGGTATCTGTGTCGGAGTGAGAAACAATCACAAGTTCATATCAAGAGAGCAGCCTTGAAAACGAATTCGCGTTCCCCAATGAGTTTACAAATCATCTGGCCGAGCTTCCTGCGTTTTAGATATCGTCCCTGAATAGTTACTACGATAGAATGGAAATGTAAGATTCATATCACTTCACGATTGTAACGTGAAGTCATTCAAATCTTCAGCCTATCCTGAAAAAACATAAGTATATCTTGTAGAGATTTTGGTGATTGAGAAATTGCAATTGTTCGAGAAGATAATATCTGCCAGTTTTCATGAATGCTGTGAGACCGATAATATGTTTTTGATTCTTTCGGAAGAATTTAATGAGCTTTCCAATATTTCTGGTTTACTCAGGTGTGATAGAAGACCTTCAAGAATAACGTAGTATTTGGAACATTTCACATCATGATTCTCAGAAATCAGTTTGCAAATTAATGTCTCAATTCCTCTTGATTAAACGAAAGAAAAACGCGTCCTCTCAACTGACATTGATTTCTTGTTCTATTCTAGTTGTGATGTGTACTTTATGACTAAATGATTGTAAGTGCGCTTGTTACAGATTTCTGGAGATTGGTGGTATTCTCTCACTCTCTCATGTATATGCGGGAAACTAGATGAAAAAGATCATTAAAGGGATCGAAGGAAAAATCAAAAGAACCTTCCCTGTTGTAACTATGTTGAGATAGTACATCTGTTGGGAATTGTCTAACCCTTGGATGAACTTGAAAGTCCATAAGAGACTCGTACTAGGATACCTTTTCAGTACAATCGCATCAAAAACTTGTGGTTTCCGTCCAGAAACCGGGTCAGAAAATACCGCATTGACGTCCAGGGAAGAAAACGACTGAGCATGCGCATCAGATCTCGGGCCGACTCGGGCTAGTTCGGCTACGCCCTCGGTCTACTACAATGCATGCTTCGACGTTTCCTAACCTGTACGGCGGTGCGGTATTCCGCCCCGAAATCATGTCGGAGACCATGAAACTTCATTAAAAGTGTACTGAAAATAAGTATACGTACCTCGGGGCAAAAGTTATAACTCATTGCCGCCAAGGGTATATATACCACCATCGCCTGGCGGCTCGTGCGGAAATTCACCCGGGATGCATGCAATGGGTCACTTTCGGCCCCCTGTGGACGCAGGTGCGTAATATACTATTTCAGCCCATTTCTGAAGAAAATATCACTCCGAAAGAATTCAACCATTTGTGACGTGTTAGATCGCATTTTCACTGTAGGATAAATACTTAACAGAAAAGTTGTTTCATGGTGGATAAATTGGGTTTGGTGACTCCCGAGACGACCTCCTCGGTGAATCTTAATGAGTTCTGGATCGACGATCTAGACCAACTAGATACAGGCAAACCTCCGTATTCGCGGGGGTTACGTGCCAAGAAAATTAACCGCGAATACTGAAGCATATTTCTTATGGAAATATTCAGATGGACTATTATTTACCTGTCTGCGAATAAAGAAAATTGCGAATACGGAATCCGCGAATACGGAGGTTTGCCTGTACGTAATAATAGACTCTTTCAGGTGGACATTTTAAATGTCTGGGAAAAACTCACAATTTGGTTACTGGTGTAAGTCGACATTCGGAAAACCCCCTTTGCCTCTTGATATGAGTACGAGTCTCTGTCGTTTCCGTACTTGGGGGAAGACTCCGACATATATAGACACCTATTGAAGAGCGATTGGATGAGATCTGGTCTCTCTCCAACGACCATATTGAGTGACTCGTTGGGGATACTCTCAGGGCCTGGGGCTTTTTCAATGGCCAGTCTTCCTGCAGCCAGAACCAATTCTGATTGCTCGAAGGCTGGATTCGGTTCCCGTGTGCGTGACTGGCCCTGAGAATTTCATCATAGGTTCTTCTCTATAAGACAGGTCTCCGACTGTTCATGAGTGTGGTTTTGTCCATCGGTGCTGAGCCACTCCGTTGTGAGCGGAGTTTATTCATGATGATTCGGTGCAGTGTCCCCCACGGATCCATATTAATCAGCTCGCAGAGATCTTGACAGTTCTCTTTCTAGCTTCCGCAAATAGCATTCCGGAGAACCTTTCTCTCTGCCTTCCAAACCTTCCCATATTCGTCTGCTGTTGGGTTTTTACGGCGATCTAGCGATTCGTCGTTCAGCAGTCGACTCCGCGCAGAATCGACTGATCTTATGCGTTCACCAGTACTCTTCTTCCTCCCCGTCTTCCGGTATCTTCTTCTGTGTAATCGGTGCATCGCAATTCAAAGTAATGGAGATCTCCATGGCAATCACAGCTTTATCCAGCCTTTCTTCTTCTAATAGCCCGGTGTTTTGAGCCAGGAGGATGATCTCGTGAAACTTCTCCCTGTCAAGCATACTTGGTTGACAGTGAATGAATTGGTTAAAAACGCGTTTTAGACATCGCTCTGACTGGTTCTAAAATAATTAAGCATAAAAGCCAATAAAGCTCGAGATAAAAATACTTTGGGAATACGATCTCTTCTTCGATTCCAATTGTTTTCGACCTAATTAAGGAAAGTGTGCCTAATTTGCCCGCACCACTTTTGTTTTGCTCGTCATTTCAACTCATCTCTGTATTTTTCAATGTATCTTAGCTCATTCCAAAGCTTGTTTCAAGACCTTTAGAATGAGCTGAAGTACGTTTGATTTCAATGAATCGGATCCAAGATATTTTAACTTTTGCAAAAGAAGATTTTTTGCGAGTTTTCAACAGTGTGTTCCTAATTTGTCCCCACAGGGGAAGGAGGCCTATTTCCATGAGATTATACGGGTTTTTCGTAAGATCGGGATATTTCGGCTCCCAGACCATCGAAAGAGGTACTAAGAGGTACTTTAGCTCATTTTGTAGTTTTTTTACCCCCTTTCAAATTTTTTGGAAGAGATTGATGTATTTGAATGGAGTGAGGGACGAGTTTGGAAAAAGACTATGAGGGTTAATTAGGAACACTGTAGCCTGTACTATTTCTAGTGATATGGGCGTAGAGTCGGCTAAAAATCGAATTTTGCAATTCTACAAAAAGCATTATAAAGTTGGGACGAAGACAAAGAAAATGAGTTGAAGTACGTTGGAATTGATCACGTCAATTTTGTTTGACATAGCTTTTAGTGACTAACATTAAAGGAGTCGAAAGTGCCGAAAACCACTTTTTTCGTTCCAAGAAACACGCGGGTTATTTAGCATTGGTCCAAAACGTTTATTTCCTCATATTTTAACGTAACAAACGTGAAAAAATACGCGGTAAGGTTTGCGGGTGCATACATTTAAGAACTTGAATGGGGGCAAATCAGGCACAGTTACCTTATGTCTGATATCACACAATCAATCTCCGAGATAATCGCTTTAATAATACTGCACAAATTAGGAATGTTGAAAAAAAAACTTGGAGTGTTGCATAGGGTATTCGCGAATTTGTGTACGTTTTGTGACAACCGACCGCGAAAGAGTTCGACACGCTGCCCGCGATCGAAACGATTTGAAACGTTTTGACATCAATGATGCCACCGCGCTCACAGAAAAGCTGATGATATGTGCATTCCTTCTGACTACAATAGCAGCGACGATGCATCAGGTTTTGACAAGTTTGGCTAGGGGCGGAGTGACCACGCGGAATCGCGGTGCACAGCCAATTACCCAAAAGTTCACCGTAGAGAGGGTAAAAACCCGCCCAAATAGCTCACACGGACACACCGACACTTATCCGGTATTCAAATTTTCCAGGAAAAACGCCGGAGTTCGTGGAAAGGGGCGGGGTATTCGTAGGGAGGGGAGACGGTGAAGTAGAATAAAAGCGATGGATGAATGAATGAATAAATGAATGAAAAAAACGCGAGCCCTCACGAGATCAATCCTGGAACAGGATGTGACTGTGGTCGCTCAGGGTTTCCGTGTCGAGGACGCTCCAAGTCGACACTCGTCTCATCGCAATGTTTGGATCGAGGAGCCGATGCTGTTCCTTCACCATGGCGAGTTATTTGCCCCATCTCGTTGACCACGACCACCAGTTCAAGTGCGGCGTCATCAGGTCGTTCAAGAGCGGATCTCTCGCGTCTCTTGCGGGCCCTCATAATACAGCATAGCATAATGTGAGTGAAGTGTCCATCAGCCACGACAACTGATTCTCAGCTACGCCGTATACTTCCTTCCGGGTTTCTGAGTTCCCTAGTACTTTTTCTTATGCTGTTACTTGGCAAGTAATAGCAGCAATATACCACACTATTCTCGACGACTTTCTTAGCGAAACTAGGGCTGCTGACTGTGCTGGGTGTTTTGAACAGCGTGGCATCCAGGATTCCTACCTCTGCCCTACCCCTCGTGTCTCGTGTCTCGCGTGGATTTAATAAATCTGCGAGAAAACATAAAAGTTGATCACTAAATTCATTTGGTATATCTGTTTCATCGTTTGACATCCTTTGTCCTCTCCAAGAATCATCTTGGCGTCGTGGTGGCGCAAGTGGTCAGACGTGTAAGAGTTGTATCCATCATTTTAGAGATTTGCTCAAGTTTTTTTTTCCAAGTTCATATTGTAGAACCTATACCTAATCAGTAGCTAATCCCATCGCTAATCTATTGGAATAATATTCATCAAGCACCTTGTACCCGAGTCTGATACTTTTCTACAAAGGCACTTTATAACCTCAAAGGCATCTTGAGCAGCCGTGCCGCGCAATGGCAAATTGCGCCAAACAGGACTGTAGAGTGAGAAATTCTCAAGCTCAATTATTACCTTGTATGGTCTATGCTGTGTTATTTCATGAGAAGTGTGCTAAATCTTCAAGGTGTGCACTGAATTACAATGATGATGAGAAATGTGTATCGGTTACATGTTACAACTGTGGTATGAAAATGATGGAATTGAATTCTTCACATAATGCATCAGTCATAGCTCACAACATTTCTGGGGATCATCAAATGGAAACTGAATCAGAAAATACCCAAGGATATTTTATTGGAATCATCAGTCGTCTGTTTGATCAAAAGCTTGCTGTTGTAACCCAGAATGTCAACGCTAACACTAACTTAGCAATTCAGAAAATCTCTGAAGATATCAAGTCATTGAACACCAGAGTATCTACTTGTGAAGAACATATTGAAGCTCTCTACAGTCGTCTAGATAATCACACCCCATCAGGCACAGCTGAATTAGCTTCCACTGTCATGTATGGAATTAGGAACATGGATGCTAGACGTAATAACATCCTCATGCATGGTGTACCTGAAAATAATGTGCAACAGCCAAACCAAGACTATACGTATGAATCTGACATTTGTATTGGCTATTTATCTTCCATCCCTGGCTTGAACCTAACTAACTTGTTGGTCAAGAGAATTGGTAACTATCAGCAAAACAAGGTACGCCCCATTTGTTTAACTTTGCATTCAAGGGAAGATGTCTTCAAAGTTATCACAAATGCCAAAAAACTTCCCGATGGTATCAGTGTCAGTACTGATAAAACTCCTGCTCAACAAGAATTGTATAGGGAATTGCGTTCAGCCAGAGACAAGCACAATACATCTTTTCCTCAAGATCCAATCTCTATCAAGCATTTTCATGATGTCCCTCACTTAGCGGATGACAATAAAAGGAAAAGAAATCCAGTAAATACAAGAGCTCTTCTTCAGTAAAGAAGAACCCAGTCCAATCTCTTTCAAAATCTTTAAGACAAGATAACATTACCCTTTACTATCAAAATCCACATTCTATAGCATGCAAGCTCAGTGAATTTGAAACCTCTCTTTTCCAATTGTCTCCAATCCCAGATTTAGTATGTATTTCTGAATCATGGCTCTCAGAAAATATAAATCCCAACCTAGCAGGATTCAATACTTACAGAGCAGACAGACCTACACGTGGAGGAGGGTGCCTCTTATTAGCTAAGAAGAACCTGAAAACCAGGCTTCTACTCAGTGAGAATAAATTTGGGGAATATTTGTTTGTTCAGTTGCAAGGAGGTCTAGATCTTATTATAGTCCTTGCATATTTCAAGCCTTTATCTTCAGCTGACAACTTTCAAAAATTTTCATTGGACCTCGACACCACTGCAAACAAGTTCCCGCACCATAAATTCATCATTCTTGGAGACTTTAATCTACCTCGCACATCATGGATAAACCAACCTCTTCAAGCAGTGTATGATGACAGCATCACTGAGTTAACTGAAATCTGCTCTAGCATTCTAGTATCATCTATAGCTCAACTGGATCTCTCTCAATTAATGGATATACATCTACGAAGAATTATACTCTTGATCTGTTATTCGCTGACCAACAAATGGTAAATAGACTTGAGATAGATGAATGTATAGTCAAACCTGACGTCCATCATGTTGTATCTAATTGGTCTATCAATACTACTACTGTGCATATGAAGGAGGAAATAGTACAGCAAAGGAACTTCAAAAAAGCTGATTACCCTTCTATAAGAACAGCTCTAAAAAATATCAACTGGACGTCTCAATTAGCTGATATGGACACCAATGCTCAAGTAACTGCTTTCAATCAGGCTGTAAATAGCATCATTGAAGAATTTGTTCCTGTCACCAAGGTTGTGAACTCTACGTTTCCTGTATGGTATGATGATGAACTAAAGGAGAAGATTCTTAAGAAGAAGAAAGCTCATGCAAAGTGGAAATTTACTGAAACTCAAAGTGATTATATTTATTTCAAAAGGTTGCGAGCAGAGTGTATACGACTATCTAGGATTAAGTATAGGTTACATATTGATAAGCTTGAATCAGATCTCTCTAATAACCCTAAAAATTTTTGGCGCCATTTCAAAAATATGAACAGTTCAGACCAATTACCCGAACAAATTTTCTACAAAGGAAGACAGTCATCTAATCAGAAAGAAACCGCAGATTTATTCGCCGACCATTTTGGTTCGGTTCATACTAATGAGACGCTTTCTCAAATAGATCACTGTAACCCTCAAAGTCAACTTTGCGATGTTTCAATTTCACCGGACGCGTTCCACCGAGAAATCCACAAAATCAACAATAGCACCAACACTGGCCACGATCTATTTCCAAATCTCTTCCTAAAAGAGTGTGCCTTTGAATTAGAATTGCCACTACTTGATATCTTCAATAAATCTCTGTCCATGGGTGAATTACCGGAACAATAGAAAAAGTCAACCATTAGTCCTATTTTTAAAAATGGTGACAGATCAAACGCACAGAATTATAGACCCGTTACCAAAGTTCATTGTGTACCTAAACTATTTGAAGCGCTTGTGACAACACAGTTGAGTGAATTCATTGCTCCATTCCTGATTGACCAGCAACATGGTTTCAGAAAAAGTAGATCAACGCTTTCCAACTTGATAATTTTTGAGAATTTTTTGTCGAAAGCACTCAATGAAAATCTTCAAGTAGACGGAATATATACAGATTTTTCTAAGGCCTTTGATACGGTTAACCACAAAAGACTCTTAGACAAGCTATGGAATTTCGGAATTCAAGGAAATATCTATAAATGGATTGAGTCGTATCTTACAAATAGATATCAAAAAGTCTCGATAAACGGCTCCGTTTCTTATCCTATTCTTAACACTTCAGGAGTCCCTCAAGGATCTCACTTAGGAACTCTACTTTTTTGTACATACATAAATGATCTAGTAGTTAATGTCAAACACTGTCAGGCCCTGTTGTTTGCGGATGATCTCAAATTATTTACCATTGTTAGTTCTGAATTAGATGCATCCCATATTCAGTCTGATCTCGACGCTATAGTGTTATGGTGTCAGAATAATGGTTTAAAATTGAACGCCTCGAAATGCAAGATTATCTCATTCCAAAGGAGCGGAAAGCCAAGACTGTTTGATTATAAGATTTCTGACAAGTTTCTCGAGAGGTTAGAGGTAGTAAAAGATCTTGGAGTATTTTTTGATTCTAAACTTAACTTCCATTATCATGTTAATCATGTCCAGAGCAAGTGCTGCAGAAGTATAGGCATGATAAAGAGATTATCCCGTGACTTTTCTAGTGTTAGTTGTATAGTTCAGCTGTACAGAACTATTGTGATGCCAAACTTTTTATATTGTTCACAAATTTGGGCTCCTTATGAAGTTAGTCAATTAACTAAATTAGAAAGAATTCATCACAAAATGCTCCGATTCCTGGCTTATAAGTTGAGAAAACCTATGCACTTTACAGATCACAACTACGATCCCATTCTATCGATAGTTGGCTTGCCATCTATACGGAATTTATTCCTGTATCATGATTACCTTTTAGCGTATAAAGTGGTCTTCAACCTAATTAAAGGGATTAGCACTCATATTTGCTTTGACCTAAGGACAATCAATTGTCCTATACGTAATCCACGCCCTTATGTGGAAATACTCTCAACATACAAGCGTCATTACCACTCCTGCTCGGTCAGACTGAAAAGATTATGGAATTCTCTCCCCTTCGAATCCAGATCCTTACGTTTAAGTTTGTTTAAAACGCAGATGCGTAAGGAAGTGTTACTCAATTTATAATTATTGAACTACGTTATTTATATTGTTTATTTTGAATTTTTATAACTCTGTTACTCGTCATACCACTAGTGCCATCGATACTCATGCGTTACTTTTGTTAAGGGCTGATTAGCCCGTATATGAGATAAAATAAAATAAAATAAAATCTTAAATCGCATCAATGAGTCGAATCAAGTATGTTTCATTCTCTGATGATGGAATCCCGAAAAATTAGGTTCGATGCCAAGGTAGTACTTGCTGATAGAGAGTTTTGAATATGCGTAAGGGTATTATCGCGAGAATTCACTCGGAACGTGTTATGACCTTGCATTTCGACAAGCGAGTTCCGAAACACACGATTCAAATCTCCCTGCATGTATTCTATCGAGATACACTTGGTATACAATTTTCAGACTGATCTGTCTAGTCATCTTATTTTCAAATATTAAGGGTCGAAATGTCAGTTCCGTGCATTGTTACATTTGAAGTTCGACGTATACCGCTTTAGTTTCTGTTCTGTTCTGTGGTATACCGTCAGCGTCAGCGTCGTCAGAGTGATCGTTGCTGGAGGTATTCTTAAATTTTTGACTCAATAAAGTACAATATTTAACCAACTATTTCCCATAGGTTTTATGGCTAGAATGCTCAGTTTAGTTCCCAAGCTTTGCGCCTCTTTGTTGTAATGGGATTTTCACTAAAAGTAAGAATTTTTTCTGAATGCTCACAGCGTATCCTGAATTAACTCTATGTCACTCTGTCACGGACGAAATTTCGAGGAAAGATGTCCAAAAATCAGATCCCAGCGTGAGAAAAGACCTACAATCAAAGTTCTGAGTGCTGCATTCGTGCCCGAAAATTGGCCATGTATAACTTTGTCATTTCCGTGCATACTAAGTTTCTATGTCGACTCTGTTATTTTTGTGAGCGATTTAAAGGTGAAATGTCACTCCCGTGCATGTCAGTTCCGAGCATATAAAAGCTGTCTCCTGCGGGATAATCAATAGCACGACCAAGACGAAGAAATGAAATAACAAGCCGAGTGGTATCGTAGTATTCGAAGGAATCCGATGGCACTTAGATGGCAGTCTCCCACAGCGTTGGCGCATCCTGTGCATTTTTCATTATTGGATCTCTTCTAATCAGAAATATTCAGACCGATTCTCCCATGTTAAATACACGCTAAATACGGTCACCTAAAGAACTTTATACAATAATATGCCAACGCTGGTCCCCCATCGGCTTCTGGTCGGATCAATTTTTGATGAGATGCAATTGAAGGGCAGAAGCAAGTAAGAACTTGAGTTTTTACTTTCGCAAGGGTCTGTTTTCTCTACTAGAATCCTAAGTTTTAAGCGCTAGAGTCACCTTAGACGTTGCATTTTGACGAATAGGTACAGCAGTAGAAGGTATGATTCACTAATTTTCATGCAGCGACCTAGTTAAATGTTTTTGCAGTCAATTTACATTAGTTGTGATTGCATGATGTGTTAGAAGAGCTGTCACGATCTTACAAGTAGCAACCCATCGATAAGTCGATGGACCGCAAGCAGGATGAGACCACAATGATCGACGCCGTGACTTTCGATCAGAACTACGCATAGGGTGTGCCAAAAAATGAAAATTCTGAAAATTTCACGTGTCTTGAATTTAAAAAGTTGATTCTACAAGCTAATACGAAGTAAACTTTACAGTACGCTGAAGAACGACATCTTAGTCCTCGGCAAAGGCCTTGAAGGTTGTCAAAAAATAAAGAGAAGTGCTTGTACCGCACTATTTTGATAATAATGAAAATTCTTGCAATAAGACGACTCCACAGAGGTCCGTGTGAAAATCTTCTAAATTCTCATGGTTTCAAATCATTTTTTAGATGTTGGAATCGTACATACGAGGTTGAGGGTGCGATTCTAATTACGAGTTCCGAATCATATCATATATTGACCCTGTGTCTCGTATTTCCTTTTCCATGAACGAAATCAGCTGTTTTAGCCCTATCTCGAACTTGTGTGATATCCGAGTTTCACATACGAAGATAATCGAATGTATCCTATCCTATGTATTGCAAACTCAGATCTTGAAGAGAGTTCAAATCCATGATAAACTGTCTTTCAGTGACATAAAAACGTTAAGCAAGTATGAAGATGCTCAAAAAATTTACAATGAAATGAGTACTGTTATAAATATTTAATTCTCTTGCTTGGTTAGTTTGGAAGAGTTGAAATACATATGAATGTATCCAAGAAATATTGGAGAAGCTACTGACAACACTACAAAGTCTGGCATTATTACCGATTATTACGAGAAGCTCATGGTTGCGTGTTTCTAGCAAGCAAAGAATCTGCAAAGATGAAGTGATCATTAGAATAGCCTTTCGAATAAAATATCAATGTATCACCCTCATATTCTGGTATTGGTAAGTACGATACGATCTGAATGTGCATACAATATGTCTCAAGCTGAGAAACTCAAGGTCAAATTTGCGCCCGAAGAATATGAAGTCACTTCAGTCGAATATTATTTTTGATAATGCATACTATAACTACGATGAGAAACAATATCACAATCTCATTGAACATGATTATCATCCTCCTCTTGGTGAGAGAGTAGTCTGGCCAAATTCCTGACAGCTTTAAACACAGCTCGTCGTGTTTTCCAAAAAAATCGTCTATCACATTTGGATTAGGATTTTGTCGAGTTCCGCAATGAGCTTATCCATACTACTATCAAATCAAGTTGTATAATGGGGGGACCTTAAGAAAAAACTTAAATATTTAGGATCGATCAAATTATTTGTGCAACAAATCCCTACTGTAAATAATTCTATCAACTTCCTGATCTGGACTGGGCCCATCAACCTGGCTCTAGAAATTTGTAAGATATAGAGAAGATGTATACATTTTTTCGTGAAAAGTTTATTATTTACTGGCTTCAAGTAAAAGGATGATTGAGGTCATCGAATTTCTTTGCTAATAACATCGCCTGGAAGGAATTCTTACTGGCAAACATGAAAAATATTCAAGTTAGTTTCCATCGTGCTCAATCGTAATGAAGGATTTTCTCTGGACATGAAAAACAAAACGTTCTCCATCATTATTGAAAGGATGATGTTTGATAAATTAACACGTTCACTGCGATGGGCCCCACGGGTGGGGCCCACGCGTCCTTCCCTTTGTGCGATGGGCCCCACCCGTGGGGCCCACTTTTCATTGAGTTTCAGCTCACGTCCAACAGCGGAGACATATCCAATGGCTTATGTCGTGGTGGTTTCTCGTTGTTTATGTTATAATGGACACGTGTGCACGACAGTTTCGGTATTGGACTCGATTTTGCTGAGTTTTTCCAGATTTTCGTTTTTTACGCAATTTATTCACTGATTACATAAAATTAAGCGATTATGAGCAGACCACTTACTTTGGATTCGACAATTTCCAACGTATCTTAGCTCATTTGAAAGCTTATCTTAAGATCTACAAACAGAGCCCAAACACGTTGGAAATTATCGAACCGCACTTGAGTAATCTCCCATTTACGCGCGGACAAAACTTTCTGCTAAATCAAAAGCCGTGGGTTCTTTCAAGCACAGCCTTTGCTCTGTCGTTGTATCGTCATGCACGGTGAAACTCTTGGCATTGAAGATATAGAAAGAGATGATCGGGGTGAATATATCCCTTCTCGTGCTTGAAACAATTTGAAGAACGTCAATGAATGGCAGGGCAAGATCAGGCTCAGCAATGCTGAAGCACGCTAGAACTATGATCAAACACTATTCTCTGGGTGGAACATATATTGGAGTACAAGTTCTGTTGGTTGCTCAAAACATTGAATTTGATAATTTCATCGATAATACTGATCATCCTCATGAATATTCTTCATATCAGAGAAAAAAATTTGGGCCCCACCGGTGGCGCCCGCCGCATAGAAAGATGGTTGCTAACTCTGTGTGCGATGGGTCCCACCGGTGGGGCCCACAAAAATTCATGGAAATACTGTAAATAGATGCCAAACTGATGATTTTCCAAAAGGTTTAGCTTCCGAAAGTGCTGAAACGCATATTTGTACTCTCTCGCAATCTAGACCGGAATGGCGATTTCGCCTTCGCAGTGAACGTGTTACGGACCAGAGACCTGGACGATTCTTGAAGTTCATCCTGTCCAATATCGTAATGTTGATTTTGATGAAAAATTTAAGGTAATCAGATTTTCGTGGCTCTGCAAATGAAAATAAAAGCCCAGCAGTCGTGACATGATTTTAAATCGGGCGAAAACTACTTTTGGTGGTTGCCGAAACGCAAAAACACGTTTGGTTTCTGATCAAGTTTAGTGAACAATCAGTGATGAAGAGTGAGCACCATCGTAATATTGTGAGCGTTTTGTAGTACACGCGTTTGACGCATACTTACGTTTCCTTACGATAGCGATGCCAAACAGAACCGGTAAGATCACGCAAATTTTGAACTACTGGTTTCGAATCACTGGGTTCGAAAGATTAGTCTCCCGTCAATATTGTCAGGGATAGTGAGGTGCAATCATTGCTAGACATCCTTTGACATGATCTTCTGAATGCATAAAATCTATCAAATCAAATTGGTCAAGCAATTATCTTCATGTACCATGAAATTAATCTTGAAACATAATAAAAATTTTAATTTTTATTTATGTACCTGGGATTTTTTATGATTTCCCCACGGAAAAACTTCCTTTCACTCAAACACGAAAAGACAGAGATTATTCCGCTGTACAGCGGAGGGTTCCGCTGTAAGATTTCAAACAGTTTCATGTTATCACCCATTAACCTCTTTCCGCATTTGTCCACATATGTGGACACATCTTTCGATCGGGTTTCTCTAACTCTCCTTGACTCTGGAGGAAAAATACTTCATGCATTATCTTCCTTGGCCCAAAGTGTAGGAAATTCCATGATTTTGGTGAACATAGTCTCATCTTTAGTTATGCATTAAAGCTAATGATTGTGATGAAGCATCTCACTTGATCATGCACTTTGAAACGATTCATCTTTTGACCGTACATTATAACTCACTGAATTTTGATGATAGGATGAAGATACTAGTCGCGTTATGTTTTTTCATCCAAATTGATCATTTTCTATGAAGTTCATCGTAAAAATCTCGTTGCTAGTGCTTCATTCGTGTTTGACCTTGAAAAGTTCATGCTAACACAACTCTCATATGGCATGACTTTATCATATCGTGTTTGTGCTCAAAATAATTCCCACAATCCCCACTATAGAATCTAGTAGAAAACAAAGGTCTAAGAGCACGGAAACAAGGTGCGTGCACGAAGAGGTTAATTGTCGAGGTTAACTCAATTCCTAATAAACCATCGATGCACTCTCGGATAGACTACCAGTGCAGTAATGTGTGATAAGTCAGTGAATGATAAAAAAAATCAGTGAATGATAGAATGACCCCCGAAAAGCTTTTCCCTTTCAATCATTGCATAAAGAATGAATAATTTTTTAGGCCCTCAATAACGAACGAATTATTTCCACACCTCAGCTCACACTGTTCGATATTTCAATACAGTAAAATCAATGTTTATGTACCTTCCGTTATTCATTCAGTTTTCCTCAAAGAGAGCATTTGATTCAATTCTGGAAATTTCCTTGTAACGGAATATTCAATCTCAGCTTTACACCGCCGTATTTTGTATTCAGCCAAAGTATCCTGCAACTTGACGAACGAGTGTAAAGATGAAATAGAAGGATCGGAAGAAATTACAATTTTTTTACAAAAGGCACCCAGTATAGTATATTTCGTTATGTGATAGAATACATCGGTGTTAGGAGTCATAAAAATACTGAAAATAATAGATAATTGAACGCATATTTACACTCAATGAAGAATTATAATGCACTTTCTGAATTATAAATTGGGGTTTCCAGTACATGCCAAAACAAATTTGGATTATTCGATAGGGCAAGGTGCACAATTTCAAGTTGGCCAAATTAAACGTGACTATGAGCAGGTAAAAATTGACAATTGAGAAAAGCGGTTTACGCTGCTCATTGACAATTTTCAATTCTAATATCTAATTGATTCTTGGGAAGCAATATTCAGTACATGATCTCAAAAAAGATAGAATAACATATGGCTAACAGGTATGTCATGAACTATTATTCGGTCCCAAAATCAACTACGTTTACGATTAAATATATATAAGAGTTGTTTGATTCAAAGAATGACTGTATGGCATGATATACTTTCAGTTCTATACATCGATAACTTCAGGATATTCAATGTTGTTATAATTTTGAGACCGAATTTTCAACTTATATAGGGCCTAGGGTTAATCGCATCCAAAAATCGATGCAGATTTCCGAGTCATTTATGTATTACTAGAAATTTTATTTAAGAGCATGGCGAGATTAAAATTGATAGGACGCGAATATATTAGCAATTTTGTATCAGTTCTTGTTATGCGTGACACTGTGTTTTATATTTTTTTAAACATCTTCCACGCTGCACGATTAAACTTTTTGATATCATACACAACATAACAAATGATAAACGCAGTGCGAAGTAGTTTGTATCAACAAAGATACAAAATAAATTTTTCAAAAATTGAGAGTTGGTCACTATCCTCGAGATATAATCGCCAATATCTAGGCAGACCGTTCGTTTGGAATTTATTTTAAAGAAATAGAGGGACTTGTCATCCAAATGATTCGACGTAAATCGTCTTTTCCCCCTTCAATTCGATTCAATTTTCAATCTCAATTTGTAAGCCTTCTACTTGTCTCGACTAGTTCTCAGAATTTGTCTACTAAAATCATTCTATGGAAATATTTCATCCACTTGAATTCATTTTGGAAGATGAAATTACGAATGATCGAGTAAAATTAATCCCTCATTTCAGAAACTTCTGCATGTATTTACAAGAATTGATAGGGGAAGAGGAGCGATTTAATTGAAAAAATTCTACTCTGATGTATACACGGGTCGTCTTAGGAAGAGCTTAATCTATCAAATCTACAGAGATTTTATTTTACCTAAGCTCATCAAAAACACACCACGTGTGAAAGAAGATACTAATTTAAATCATGACATGAAATATGGAAATACAGATTGCTTTCGGCTCAAAGCATTTTATAATCTAGAATTATTGACTACGGGCGTTAAAAACGTATTCATGCATGACTGAGATTAGAAAAAATGACAACTGATGATTAAGACGATGCCAATAACATTAATGGGTAGGGATATTATTGATGTAGCAATGGATCAGCTATTATAAAATATGCTTCTCAGATTATACCTTAAAAAACAACGAAAAGTTGACTAATATTCATCATCATGCACCTATCGTGTATGTATTGTATAAAATCTTCAATATCTTACAATATCTTACAAAAAAAATTGGTAAGAGTCGAATCATCATGTGAGATGTGCGTAATCATTTCCTAACACTTTTTTCGATTCTACTTCTACGAAACAATAATAACAATTAAGGTCGACTTTTTCCACGAGAGAATTATCTCGGGAAGTTCATATACACTGTGTACGAGCTGTTGTATAAATGTGTACAAAAGTTGAAAAAGGCAAATGCAAAAAGTAGTTGGCGTGTAAAATTTCACACTATTATCTCGTATAAAACGAAGGCGACCATCGAAAATATACGGTTTTAAGCTCACAATGCATGTATGCGTAGTTACAGTGCCGGCATTCGTTTTGATGCTTCGATTTAGGAATGCCTCAATTCTCGCTTCGTTCATTTTTTTGCTTCCCAGTTTGCAGTCATTGAATGATAATTCCAATTCAAGGCGATTTGCTTGCGTCAAGAATCTTCTGCAACAATATGATCGCTGATTTTTATATAAATTATGTACATAATGAGTCTATACCCAATTCCAGCAATCAAGATCTTATCAACTCAATAGAAGAAGCTCAAATTGACAAAATTCTGTACAGTTGCCAAAATTTCAAATCCAAGCATCATAATCTGAGATTTGTAACGAAATCATCGAGTCGCAATCGTAAGAACGACATACATACTCAACCTCGAGTTATTTCTATTTTAGTCTCAAAGTCAATGTCACAGACGTCCTCCACAAAATTTTATCTGCTTACAGTTTTGGATCTGAGTAAATCAATCGAGTTATTACCAAGCAAGACGCAAGCAAATCGCCAAGCTGACTGTGAACCTGTGCTAAAAATTGAATAACTATATATATAATAAAACTTTAAGAGCGCTCGACTAAAATTACAAGTTGACGGATACATCGTGCTCGAAGCTGCTAGCAAGATTTGCTTCGGAGGACGAGGGCGAGGTAACGGATGACGTTCCACTGGTTGGCGATTGGAGTTGTGGCGTTGAGTGACCTGTTGGTACTGTTGGTGACTCTAAAGTCGAATTCCAGTGATGAGTTCGATGATGATGATGATCGTTTCCACCCTCGCCACCGTCGTCCGATACTATCGAAATGTCGGCTATGATTCCGCTCTCTGGAATAGAAAAATTGAGTATGATGAGAATTTCTTCCTAAAATTTTGGAGATTTTTCGTGAGTTTTCGTGGAGATCAAACATTGATCTCTAAGACCAATTTTTTCAAGAAAATCATCAAAATAACGGAATTTGAGACTGCTAATCCTTGTGAATTCCAAAACCCACTCGGATGCCCAATTTTTTCAGCAGTAAAAAAGTCAATAGTTGGTAAAAGTTGCCTATGCAGGCAGGAAAAATCATAGGTCAGTTTTTCCTAGGTTCCAGGATTACTACTATGAATAAATTTTCTTCAGTGAGATTATACTTTTGAGTCGAAAATCCATTTCCAACGTCAAACAAGTGCCAGGCTCTGATCGGGTTTAGGTCTTGATTGAAAAAGCACGAGTAAAATAAAGATAACAAAAATAAATGTGAGACACTCACCAACACTGCATTGACTATTGAGAGTAGTACTCCTGTGATGAAGCCTAGGACTTGTTTCTAGTCCCAAATTCAGAGTAGTCGGATGTCCACTACTACCTCCACTACTCGACGACGAACTAACGGATATAACACTGTGTGGTCTTCTACTGCATCGACTAGACTCGTCGCTGCTCGACACTGCTATTGAATTTCTGAACCTTGGAGCTGTAAAAATATCATACAATGGATAAAAATAATCTCAAAAATAATCGAGGTAAAAATTTGATGTTCACAAACAATAAGTTTAACTCACTTTTTGACAATTGAGCCACGCTGATTGAACGATCGCTGATCTGATCAGCACTAGGCCTGATGTCCAAGCAAGGCTTGTTTCCAATTCCCATACTGGACATCTCTGCCAGGCGCACTTCTGCAAATTAAAATTATTGTTTCGATTATACTTCAATATTCATGTGACGATTATTTTATGGGAGGGATGAAAAATAAAAACGCACCTCTGTTTCGGAGCGCCTGTTTCCAGAGTAAATTGCTCAACTCCTCGGTCCATGCTTTCTTAATTTCTTCACTGGCGCATTGTAGGGTATACGTGTCTCCGGGTTTTCGTTTTCTGAACCAAATCTCAAATTTGGTGGGAGAGTCTGCAATTACTGCCGTCAGACCTATGTCCGTCGTCTTTATACTGTGTTTGTAGATATAAATGTCTAAATTCTGGAAAGCACAAGATAATATCAAAAAATAGTCTCATAGTTGAATTCTCTTGATAACTGCAGTCCTCATGAAGTGGAATGGATGATGAAAAGTTGAAAACAAACCTTCCTATCGGGGAATCGACGAGCTTTACTGAATAAGATAAGGTCTTCAAAGAGGAATACTTGTCGCAAGCACTTTTTGCCTTTACCCTGCCACACCAGGAACTCATTCTGTCTCAGTAATCTGCCTTGCTCTTTGACGTTGACCTGAAAATTTTCATAAATTGTATAATATGGATATGGAATGAGCTATGTATTCGTGATAATGAGGCTCTGGACGATTAGATCAAACAGTTACAAAAGAGAAGAGAACTATTGCAAAAATGTTATGTGCCAGCTTTGGTTCACCCTAAATACTTTCGTATTCTTTTTTTCAAAGAATCCTTCCCAATTTTAAATGAAAAGAAATATGATATCGTGAACCACGATACCACAACAAAAAATCACACTCACATCACAGTCTCGAAGCGAATCCATAGCAAGTAGATCATTTCCATGCCTCAGTTGAAACCGGACCATCTGTTCAGCCGCCCTCAAATCAGCCTCGCCTTCAACCATCGGTCTGGGTGAATCACTTGAACTACCAGTTCCATCTTTTTCATCCTTGGAATCTTCTTTGCCAGCGGAAAGCTGTTCCGATAAATCGGTTCCAGCTTTGACCAATTGTTGAAGTAAAAGTGCATATTTGCCCATCCTTTGAACCGGTTTGAGAAGATAACTTGCCAAGTCCATTTTGTCACCAAGTTCCAGCTGTTTCGCTTTGAAAAAGGTTGAGCCATACTCAGCCATTAGGGAATCTGAATTGGGCTTGTTTTTGTTGTACAGTGCGTATAAGTAAAACTTCTTCTCCTGTAAGTGAAATGAGCGATTTGTCAATTTTGAAAAACAATGCTGCATCAGAATTTATTTGGATTCTAAAATGCGGTGGGGTTGTGTACTATTCGACAGACTTTTTCAATAGGAAATGTGAAACTTTTGTTGGTTTAGATATGAGCTAACTTGCGATGATCTATGTTTGGCACTTTTAGTAAGTTTATTTTCCCCACATGGATCAGTAAAAATCGATCCCAATCAAAGAATTTCGCTGATTTTGAGCGAAATTTTTAATAAAATTTCACTGCGAATTACTAAAGATACAATAAATGAGATCAATCTTTATACTGATTCGTGCGCAAACAGTAAATTCACAGTGACCCCAACGTGATTTTCTGGATCGTTTCTGATAATTTGATTACCAGTCACTCGGTGTAGTATGATAATTGAAAAATATTGATAGAAGACAAAAAATCTGATTGAATGAATAGTGTTTGAAATAGCACTCGACGTAAGGCCATTTCTCAAGATTATTGGTAATGGTTCATTCCTCACTAAAAATGAGAGCCATAAGCTATCCTTGTACATCATAACGGAGCTTTTTTTCATACTCACATGGCGTAGGAAGCATTGGCCAACCATCATAGGCATTTGTTCGCACTGTTCAAGTTCGCGTAGGAAGTATTGACTGTGGAATTCGTATATTTTTTCAACGTTGCCAAAGATGACGTTCCTCTGACCTCTCAGAGATTGTGGTATATCCTCCCTTACGAGTTCCGGTATGTAATTCTGTAAGAAAAATAACAGCAATTAAATTGAGTCACGTATTGCACAATTGCTTTCAAATCCATTGGGGTTGAATAGATAACACGTTGTAAGTATGATTGGCGATATGGCATTCAAACTCACCTCTATTATGTACTCGAGGGATCGCACGTAGTCACGTTCAGTCTGTATCATCTCCCTCATAATAAGTAATATCGTCCTGAAAATAAGATATAATCATGAATTTCAACGTAACAACAAGGATTGAAGATTATACAGATTCAATGCCGAATCAAGAATTGTCGTTGGAATGAAAAAATTAGGTATCAGAATAGTATCAATGACTTTCTAATGGACGGATTTGAAAAATGCGTACGAGATATGCATCAACACACAGCGAGAATTCATGAATATCCCTCTCAGGTCTAGGGTGATTTTGGAGATTTCTACGGAAAATTTGATAAATTTCTCAAAATTGGCTGTAATCGTCATTTTTGTTTCTCTTCAACTGACGAAAAATTTGACCAAAGAAAAACTATTGCTTGGAATACTTGATTTTGCTATGTTACAAAATAACATATAACATGATCGCTGAGCCAATTTTTATGTCAAATTTGGGACAAATTAATTGATACAATGGAATATTAGATGTTAGATAGCATGAAAACTGATTATCTGTGGAAGTTTCATTGCCTCATGTCAACAGCTACGATATTAAAATTGTTGCAATATTATCGGCAAAAAATATTTATCTAAAACAAGACAAAAATTTCAAAGTTGTTATCAAAGCAAAGCAAATTGAAGGAATAAAGTACGACTCACTTTTTGGCCTTCATTCCGTGTGCGATGCTCGGAGCGCGGTGCAGATGAGAATTGACAGGAGGCTTCACCAGCCTTCTCTGAGGTTGCGGACTCCTCGGAGGTGACCTGTCCAACAACTGCTCCGCGCTCTCCCTAAGCTCGGCTATGTTGTCCAGGAGTCGAGTTCCGCCAACACCTCCGGCACCTCCACCAATACTTTCCGGTGCCCCGGCACACGATGCACCGCTACTATCACTGTCTTCCCAACTGGCACCTGTTTTTTCACCCAAAAATCAATTATTCACACTCAAAATTCCCAGTTATACCTATCTATGTAAAACTAGTTTAAAATTTGAATCTAGTGGTAGTGTTTTGTGTGATGCGGGTGAGCTTTGGAAGTGAACTGAGTTACAAGATATCGTCTAAATAGAGGTGACACTCGACATCTCTGGTCGACGCGTGACGATCGTATTGGGGAGGAAGACTCATCGTGAGAATGGGCAGCAAAAGTGAATATCTGTGATGCGGTAGCGTAAAAATAATATCTGGGTCGAGAACGCGAAGCTAATAGATGAGCTTTTTGAGCTTGACAGTGGTGGTTGTGGAGGTTTGTTTTCGTAGATTCGGAAGTTTATAGGCACATCTATCACATCTATATAGTTAGGTAAGAGGGAGATTTTAATTGACGGGCGTTTGGTGAGTGATGATTTTAAGGGATTTCTCGATGGAGTAGTGTGATATTTTTTTCGAATGAGTATTTTAATATCAGGCGATTGATAGTGTTGAGATTGAATGGAGATTTCTCAACGCCAAATGATTTTGATGAAATAAATCGTGGGTTGAATAACCTACATCTGAAGGTGAGACTAACTCAGTTTTTTATAAGAGAATCAAATTTTATCATAGTATGGAATTCGTAGTTTCAAGAAAACGTGGCTTTGGAATAGCTGATTCATGCGGAAAGACGATAATGAGATCACGAGGAAATTCCTGCAATGCATTTTGACAAAGTGCCAAGGCTTCCACTATCATTCGCTACTAATGATGTACGAACACGAGGGTAAAAGTGGAGCAAAAGAACGATCTTACACGAGAAATGAGTTCCTCAGTTTCATCATGTCATACGGAAACATGCGGAAGTCTTTGCCTCGACCCGCATGAAAAATTTCACACTACCTGGTGAATGATTTGAACCCTGGTGGATTTCGAACTTGATTCACTCTAATTCTACTAAAAAATAAATTACGACATGATACATTTGGATTTGTGACAAGATTCTGTGTAATATATAATCCAACTGATACTATTCATTATTCCAGTGAAAAAAGAAAATGTTCGAATAATGTGACAAGTGATTTTCATTAGAAATCAAAATTCCATCCCGCAATGATGGCCCAACTGCAAAGTGATTGCGTGGAAAGCGATCGTGGTTTTGGAATCCACCGCGAAGTTATAAATTCCAAAGAAATCTTGAAATAATGACTTTACCCATAGCAACGCCATTTGGAACAAAACTGTAGACGAATGACTTTTAATGATTGAAATTGAAAGTTTCTCGACTTCCGGATAGCTTGTCACCTACAGAAACTAAAAGCAAAAATGTTCCATCTCAATCCCATCAACGAACATATGCCACCAACAAAACATTCGCATACACCATCTCGATCACAGAACAGAAACTTAAGATCTCCATCCCACAACCCCAAAAAAACCTCAGCAGAAAAATACTTACGTTTAGCGAGTGCATCGTCCCAAGAATTAGCAGAATCTGAATTACAAGCCAAACTTCTTCTCCTAGCAGGACTTCCAGGTGCCGAATTCGTAGATCTTGCAACATCTAATGCTTCGGCACATTTTGATCTAGCCAATCGGCACTGCTCAAGCAGTACGTCGTTACCGAGTTTTTCTGCTAAAGCCATCATTTCGGTAAAATGTTCTGGTGGTGGTGGCGGTCGTGCTGCCAAAAATTGTTGAGGCGATCGACGTTGTTCGCCTGCCATACGGGCCTCGTGGGCCCACTCGTGTGCACGATCCTGAAGCAGACAGCATCTCGATGTATCCTCAAGATATTCACGCCTATCTTCTAGGCGACTACCAAAACCTCGAAGATGTTGCTTTAGTGAACGTGCTAGATCTCTGAGGCCCGAGGCTGAGGCTGCCTCTGCTAGATCGCTGCCTTTGTCCAGGTGTCTCTGTGGAATAGAAAATTTTTTTTGGTCAGATCAAAATCTAACAAATTCCGGATGGTAATTGATTTTTGGAGGTTGTAGTATTTGGGGGATGGATTTCAAGAATGAGCTACCGAAGGTCTGGCGGATTTTCAGGCGAAGGCCATAAAACTCAGGGGTCAGTGAAAGTTCTGTGAGTTTTTTTGGATGTTCAGGAAAATTAGGAGATCGGATGAAGAAGTCCTTTCGCAAACAAAATCGGGAGTAGATTCTGTCGAATCTGAATTCGCAGGATCAGACTTGCACCGAAGATCATTATTAATTATACACCATGTTGATAGTATTGCAATTTTTTGCATGCCTTACAATAGAAATGGCTTGTGTCAGACTTAGCAATGATTTTAAGTGGATACAGTCCGGGATTGGTCAGACGGTCTGACTATTTCCGAGACTCTTGATGAAGTTTGCCGATTAATTAGGACCCCTCAGACTCCTGATGTACTACATTTCACGGATCAAGCGTAAATCCCAATTTACAGTAGTAATTCTGCATGGAAAATTGAGAATATCAGTGAAAACGTGTGAACTCTAGTTCATATTGAAGAATGACATTACACGTGAACTATTTTCCTGTGTAGGATTTATTTTTGAGAACAAAAACCACTGACTGACAGCTCCCTTGTCATTTTTGTTCTCAAGATATCAAATTTTGATATTTTCAAAATCAAGGAGCCATTATCAATTCTGCAAGCAAGTTCTAAAATGAGCAGTTTTACTCATTCGATTCGAGTTTTGAAATTCATAAAATCAAAGAATCAGTATGAAATGAAAAACAATGCCAATAATCATTAACTCAGTCACAGTCGATAGTAATCAAAACTTTTAATTGATAAAAATAGCTCTCTAAATCACAATCTGTCACTTCTAAACTCCAAAGTAACTTCTCACTCCAAACTTCTAAATCTAGCATCTAGTCCATAATATATACCCTATACCACCAATCAAATCACCCGCCAAAACAATGAAGCAGCCAATCACGAAACCCCACAATACCTCGCAATCAGCAAATTCAAAACATCCTACAAAACCTCCTCACCCCTTCATCTTCATCTCATTCTTGATCCCTATTGCTACCCTATTTTTCTTCATCCAGCGATACCTTAACAAAACTGCGCATCGCCTCAAGCTCACTTTTACATCTCAAAAACGAATACATATAACGGGCGTGTCGTTCGATTTTCTCGACCCCCCGCATGCTCAACAATATATTAATAGTACGCCCACGCATGGCGGCAAATTTGAACGCATCTTATGTATCAGATACGATCTCTAAATATATATATATATATATATATATATATATTTGACGTTTACTATTACGGTCAGATCGGATATAGAAATGGGTGAACAATGTGAATTTGATGCCTGATGCATGAAAGACAGCTGTGCAAGAAAATGTATGTATATAGGAGTCTCCCGCTGTCTGACGGAAATTTATAGATTGAAATAGGGGATGTGATGTTACCATTGTTTTGTGGGGTTTCAAGCTGTATGCTGTAATTATTACGCGTGTGGTGGTGAAGACTTAGTTGAGCGTATATCTTAGTGAATATGGCTTGATTGGCAATCACTGATCTGTGAGATGTTATTGTTGTTGTTGTTGTTGGGCTAATTGAGTGGTGTGTCTTTGAGATGAAATAGTATTTATGAGTCCGAGCAATTTTTGAAAGCAGTAGTTAAAATTGTTCAGTATGAAAATTTATTTCTATTTCACGGGGATCCTTAAGAAATATCGTACAGAATTTTACATGATTTTCGACAACATAACTACATTTAATTCAAAGGTTATTGATATTGGGGGTAACGAATGAAACTCATCCATCAACAGGCAACAAAAGAATCCGCACAAGGACAAAAGTTCATGGACCACAATTATCTCGCCCCAAAAGTTCTGCTTTTGCACGTGAGTAGAAATAGACACACCCACTACTACCATCATACTTTGGCTCATTTCTACCTCAACAAAGGGAAATTCATGATATCCTGCGAAATGGGGTATATTGATCGATAGTCGTAGATGAGCATCTGCGTTCATGGGGCATTCAATGAAAGCATGAATACGATCAAAAATTTCACTTTGTTTTTGACGACATCCCCAGTTGGAAAATATACTATTTATTTTTTCGATTTGGTTTTTTATCAATGGATTCGAGTGATCTGAATGGTGTGAAGAGAAATTTGATGAAAAATACATCGAATAACTCGAAGGGGGGTGAAATTTTTTCCTGTCTTAATTTTACGTTTGGGACTTTCTAGCACTGCAAGAATTAGGGACGAAATAACAGCTATGCTGCAATCTAAAAAGTCTGGCCACTTCTTTGCGTTTATGTACACAGTTGGACGATTTTTCTGCGTCAAGATCATTGCTCGCCATTCTAATTCGTTTGAACATACTCGCGAGGTCTATTTGAAAATTCGAAAAGGCTCGATAATTTCTGTTCACAGCGGGGTGACGCAAGTAGAACGAGTAGTTGTTTGGACAATTGATTTCCAGAAAATATGGCGTAGAACATAATAAAAATTTATGCTCTGGAAAGTGAGTAGGAGAATGAATTCAACACTATATTTTGGTAACATTTTGGTATCTTTGTACGGAAAAAAGTGATTCATTTTCCTTCGAGTGAAAACATACCGATACTGCACGGCTACTTTTGAATACAAAAATGATTGCATCAATTTGACATAATATTACTGTAGCAGCTTTTAGTTGTCTTTACTTTTTGCTTTCGATTAATCAATGTACATCATCAAAACCGTAAGTTTCCATAGAGGAAGATAAGTAGAGTTAACTACCCAATCTCCTCAAACAGGGTCTCATGTCAGTCCTCATGGAAATTCAGCATCTCGACCCATCCAAGTCAAAATACAGATTCAAAAGAAGTATATTGAAAAATTCCCTCATCGGTAATTTCATATTTGCAGTTTGCAAACCTCTTCAAGTTGAAAAAAAAAAAAAAGAAAATATCCATCAAGTCTCTCACACTTCTATTATAGATGACAGAACTCTCAAAAGTCATCAACCCTCTCTTAAAATATCCGCCTTCTGTATTTGGAAGTATGCAAATAATAACCTCAAGTATCTCGTGGGTGTGATCGATTTAAAAGATACACCCACGTGCAAATGTCGCCAAAAAATTCAAAAAACTTCCTACTCACTCAATCTCAAGACTAATGGCCCACATACATCACAGTTGTATTCTAGCAATCTTTTTGCCTTTTATCAATTTTAATGAATCAACGTACGACTCGTAAGTCGATTGATATTCTATAGTCCGAATATGAATCACATTATTAAACACTCGATGGCGATTCATTGAGATTTGAACAAGGCTATTATGAGTTTCTTTCTCTTTTTAAAAGATGGCTATGTATCTATCTATTCATATTGTATGAAAAAGAAAAAAAAATGAATTTGCCTCAATGAATGGTAAGAGAAACTAAATTGTCTACATGGTATGGGGCTACTATTCAATGAAATTTGAAAGAAAAGTTACACTTGACAAATCTCAAGAAGACAAACAGGATATGGAAAGGATTAACTTGTCATCAACCTCCTTCATTTATGTGTTAATTAATCTAGTATCAAACTGTCATAAAAGATCCATCGGCTCAAAAAATATGATGAATTCATCCCAAGCTTGGGTGCATGATAGATCGTAACTGTATACCCATATGATTATAGAAAACGTTCACGCCAGTTAACCTGTCTTCAAATAAAAAAATAGCTCACGTCATTTTCTTAGAATATATTCTCACTGAAAGTACATACATACGTGCATATTAGCTCTTGTCAGTGTCAAACGACTTATTATAGTTCAGTAACCCGTTCGATGACAGACTTGAAAATTACGGATACGCTCAGTAAGTAATTACAAATGCACAAGTGTGACACCTGATTAATAAGCGGAATGACATGGATTCTCCATTTCTTTCAATACGAATCGGTTGCTATGGAATCACCCATATATAATATACCTGGGAACACATGTAGTCAATAAAATACAGTTCACTTTGAGAATAAGAAATGGCAATCCGTTAGGAGAGCACCTACATACGTCTTGATTTGAAATAAAAAAGGCGTTGAGTATGATGATTACGATGTCTGATGCCGCCGAAGCCAATCGAATTTTCGCACGGTCTGTCGCTTTCGCGAGATCGAGCTTCTGATGACAAATTACTCAATATATATTGGATTTTTCTTCGATGAAACGGGACGATATGCCATCATGCATACCCATACCGACACTAAAATGTGTGTGAGTATTTACGTGGGTAATGCTCATCTAGAGGGATGAATTAATAACGAGCGGTGCCTTATCGGGTAATGAGAATCGAGTATAAGCTGTGAGTGATGGTTTTGGTGGGAAGCGAGACTCTCAATCAAAAAATTACAGATTGGAGATTGAGATTTCATGTCAGGCGTGAAAATTGCGAGGTTTGATCGCGTTGGGCACTACACGATCTAAGAGTGTGATCATTTTTTCTGTCTTTCGACTGAGAAATTCCTTTGACTAAATGGGGTTAGGTAGCATACTTTTTTGGAGAAAAAATGTCTTCGAACCCTCCTTTGAACCAATTTGAATCTAGGAGATGTGGGCTATTGGATTAGACAAAAACGCCGTCGAGTCCCGGATCCTCGTGGAACCCTCATCAGAAAAAATTATTAATGATTTCAACTTCTCTAAGGATTTGACGTATTTTTTTCATTTTTTCCTTATAAATTCCATGTACAAGTTCTGATTTTCCTTTCGTTCGGACGAAATAGCTCAACAGTTTGAATCTATTATTATCTCAATATGTGTACCACGAACCGATCGAAACTTTTTTTGTAGCACAAAAGTCACATAAAAGAAACAACAAAATGACAAGGGAATAAACTATACATTCATAGACCTGCTCAGTTATGAAGCTAATGGATCGAGATTGTTCATAATTGCTAAAGTAAAATCAGGCAAGAAGTTCAAAATGAGATCAGCGATTTTACGGAATTGCTCAAATTATGTGTTTTTCATTGATGAGGTAAATGATTGGTTGCCGAGTTTAGTTCAGGTTTTACTATAAAAAATCTAGTCGAGACATGAATTTTTCACAACTTAGTTGCTAAAATTTACATTGGTTATATTGGTTCTTTTTGATTGTCAGTTTGAGAAACAAGTTCTAGGGTGAATTTGGCTGGTTAAGCGATCTGAGTTCAGCGTAAGAAAAAATAGGTATACCAATCCGACCGGTTGTCAAAGCGTGCTCTTTCAACATGAATCAGCTATTTTAGCTGATTTGCAGCTAACGTGGACAGATTTTCACTGAAAATCAGCTACAATAGCTGAAAATCAGCTAAAGTAGCGGATTTTCAGTCAAAATCCGTTTGTGTTAGCTGATTCATGTTGAGAGAGTGATCTGAGAATGCTCTGAGTCCATTACTTTACTTTCCATAAAAATTTGATGGATAAAAGTTGCGATTGAGACACTTGAAAAAACATGAGGTAAGTGTACTCAACATGGCCCGTGTACCCAACTTGCCCCCATATGCCGATCTCACAAATGTTCACTCGTTGACCTTGGCGCAATTTTTTACGCTCATTATGTTAAAATACGAGGAAATTAATTATTTCGACCGATCCCGGATGATTTCTGCGTCTGCCAGTAAATATTAAGAAGCGAGTTTTTGCATTTTTCATATTTGCTTATTTAAAAAAATTGCCAACGAAATTGCGTTTAGTAAAACCAGGGCCCGTATTCTAAATTTTGCGGTGAATTTTTGCGGCAAAATTTGCCGGCATTCGTGTCGCTCTGTCGGTAACCTGTGAAATTTGCCGCATTTGCTGCAGTTTGTCGTCGCGATTTGCCGTGTTTTTTCATGGCAAACGTCATTGGCAACGCAAACACGGCAAACCCCGATGGCAAACTGCATCAAATGCGGCAAATTTTATAGATTACCGACAGAGCGACACAGATGCCGGCAAATTTTGCGGTAAAATTTACCGGAAAAGTTTACCGCAAAATGTAGAATACAGGCCCAGTGTCAAGAGTTTTTGGTTCAACCAATCCTGACAAACTCTAGCGTATTCGATTCCTTCCTTGAAGACCTTCATGATCCATAATCGAAAATGGCAAAACTTGAATTTGGAGCGATTTTGTAAGCAAAATACGGAGATCATTCGAAAAAATGGAGGCCAAAATTGGTGTGTACCCAACATGCTTCCCATGTAATTACCTCCAAAGAGAGTGCAATGCAACATTTTTCACCAATCAGAACAAATTTTATCGCGTCGAAATGGGTCAAAAGTAGTATTCTAGGCTGGAAAGAAGCTCCAAATGCGGTTGCATGTCGATAAGAACGATTTTATGCACTTAATCGCCGTTTTACATAGTTTTTTTCTTTTTTTTTTTTTTTTTTTTTGAGAATTAAAACAGTTTGGCTCCAGTTGGTCCAAATTGGATGTACTTCAACTCATTTTGAAGGTCTTAGAACGAGCTTTGGAATGAGTTTAATTACATTGGAAAATGTTGAGGAAGGTCAGAGATGCGGTCATGTTGGGTACACACTTCCGCGAATTCGCAAGAAATTACTTTTTGGGAAAATCGTGATAGCTTGGCTCTAAATGGTTAGAATTCAACTCACTTCAGTTCGTTCCAAACGAGAAAAATCCACACACCTCTCGCCAAAAAAACACTCCATCACACATGAGCCAAGCTCAAGGTGCATATCGCATCGATTGCACATCAGGGTTCAAAGCTCAGCAAAGTGCATTTTCATTCCACTATATATATATACCTATACCTACATCGAGTATCATACACGACACGCGTGTGCCAACGTCGAGTAGCTTCTATTATATTGAGCTTTACATCACACACAAGTCATATAATTGATCGAGCGTGAAACCCGTATTTAATCGAGTTAACGTCTTCCTCATATCCCTGCATCCCTCTATACACTATTTTTCCTTTCCTTTTCTTTCTTTCTTTGAGCTACCCTTTCACATCGTATTGTCGACTCTTTTGTACTCTACATCAAGATACGGCCACTTGAATTTTTTCTCTTTCTGGTGTAGATGTACAATTCTTATCGGTTGATATGTGACTTCGTGTACTTATTATAATATTAAAAAGTGTACATTCAGAAGTGAACGATGTATATACAAGAATATTGTACTGGAATCTTTGACAAATCGAAGTGATATGATCTGGGGGTATTGGGATGTTACAGAATCGATGTCGAGGTAAAAGACAGAGGCTGATTTTGTTTGGATTATTTTTGATTGATAATGGAAGATTGTGTATGGAAGGTGTAGTTGCAAATTTGAGATGATGGATATATTTTAGTATGTTGCTGTAAAGAGGTACATCGGTATATTACTGGTTTATCTTGTTTCAGATAATCGGTTCAGGTTGTACGATATTTTTTTTCTGAGGACAAGAATCGATTGGAGAAAACATGAATTTTACGTGCTTCGATGCATCTTCAAAACAACAATACGGATTGTAGTGGTATAATTTATCTTCTGAAAATTTAAAAATCTCCAGATGAACTTTCTATAATGTATCGAATTTGCATGAATTGAAAGGAATACAATTCCTTATTCCAAATTTTAAAAATTAATACAATTTTTTTATGATTTGAGATACCAGATAGATCTATTCTAAATATATGAGCTCAAAGATAACAGAAATGAAAAAATGAAAAAATCCGGGCATTTTTCTCGGAAAAATTCCCATCTCGAAGAATTTTGCAAAGAATCCCAATTCAAATACTCTATGTGTGAGAACGTATTACCATTCTTTAGGACATTCGTTAATGAATATTACATTTCCGAGAATCTTGTGGAAAATTTCACAGTTCACTCATTGATTGTCCCACAGTTTTTGCGATATTATCCTCGTTTTTCACATTTTTTCAACAGATTCAATGACACAAAACATTTTGGAACAGATGTAATCCACCAGAATATTTCAAACATGAAGTAGAATTTTACTTGCCCGAGATGGGATAAAGCTTTTTCCTCTTAATAAAATTCCAAATCGGGCTCATTTATTTCCATACATCAACTCAAAAGAGTGATACATTCCTAACCAAATAAACTCGATGAGAGTAAATTATCTCAAATGGGAAGCACATTCCAACTAGATATCACTAAAAATTACACCAACATCATCATCACATAAAACCGGTTAACTCAATTATATGAACCATCAAATGGGTAAGTAAGTATTTATACACATGAAAAGTGAAAATCTCGAACGTGCAAAGATCGATATATAAAGTGCAGAAATTCAGTCACTCATCAAGACTACTGATAATAGAAATCCGGAAGTCATGGAAAAGTGTTGTGTTAATACGCCCACGATTCATCGATTATTCCACAAACGATCGCCGATGTCGATAATTTTTTCCTCACCGGTCACAATTTTACTCTCATCAATTGAGATCAACCCGCGCGTCAAAATAGAGTCAGGAAAATTCTTTTAGTGTATTTTGCTTTACAGTCAATCGATGTATAAGTGACAAAAACTAGTATTTTCATGAATGGAATAGTATATATACTTCGTTAGAGTGTATACACTTTCTACTTGAAATCGGCACCTGTTTTGCCACTAAGCAAGTTTGCTAAATAGTATTTCCTCTCTATACTGATAACAAAACTTTCTAATTGCCCATAGCAAGTTTTCACGCATTTATCTATTACGGTCGCTTGAGTACTAGCTCATCCGCGTATTTTCGTCGTTACTCTTATTAGTGATAGCAGAAATAAGGCTTCCGTGAGCTCGTTATTTGTATCTTTTCATGTTTAACGTATGGATAGTGTGTGAATGAGAGTATTGAAAATTTTTGTGTCATGATAATTTAAATTTTCAATGTTTGAGCATTTTGAGGGGAAAATTTTAGTTTTTAATCGAGATTAGTGAATAAATGTGAATGAATGAGCCACGATATTTGAATATTGAATTCGAATAAAGTTATGGTGAAAATTAGGAATGAAGGAATTTGATTTGCAAAGAAGCATACAAATTTTATCGTGAGATCACCATCTTGATATTGAACATTTCAACATAAACATCACCTGAAACTAGTACTTGATCAATTCCATTCACAAATTGTACGCCTAATTCACATTCTGCTCATGCATCATAATTTTCTAATCAAAATTGATTGAAGAGAGATTTCTCAATGAAAATTCAATTTCCAGTGGTCCGCGATAACATCAACTCTAAATCGACCACGCTGATAAAATAATCTTGAAACCTTGTTGATTCACAAAGCAAAATCATTTTTCACCACACCATGGCCATCTCTGATTCAAATAAACTTCCTACACCGTTTCAAAAGGATCCCGTAAACGTGTCATTCATCAAATCTTTCCCGGCAAAAAATTCTTTAGTCCTCCGCCCACATTCTTCCAAAATTCCGCAACGATATTCGACATCATCCAGCTCATCTTCAATATACTCGATTTTTCGAAATGTCGTTCAACCCGACCAAGAAACACGAATACATATATATGTATTTATACCGATGTATATCGAAACGCCTCGGTTGGGTCATAAATCGGTCCCGTTTCCGTCACGCCTCCTCTATATTATCTTGATGCTAAAACGAACCCTGAGGTTTTACAAGAGATGTATCAGTGCACATACAAGTATTTTCATGTGTATGTGTACAGGAAAAAGAGGGGAGGAAGTACACGTATATTATAGTTGACTTTGACGAGAGTTTTGCGATGTTGAGATATTTTTGGTGATTTACCGGTCTGGAAAAGTGATGATGGAAATTATGTGATATTACGTAGAAATGGATAATTCTTTGGAAGATATTTTTTAATACAGTGGAACTTCGATATAACGAACTTGAGGGGACCGGCCTCCGCCTTCGTTATATCAAGGTTTCGTTGTATCGAAGTTTTGCACCAGAACCTCATGTGCAAGCCCTTTTGTGTACAATTCGAGCACGGAATGGGCCACTTTGGATGATCGTTTTACATAGAGACCAAGCCAGCGGAAATACGCTTTTGCCACTGAACAATTCTTCAATTTCCAAGATTAGTAGGGCAAATAATCTGTTCCGACATTTGAGAGTTCCGTTGCCTCTAAAATGAGCCATTTTCCGCTCCGGAAAAGGTCGTCGTATGGGTGGGTTCGAACTTAGTTCTTGTTTGAGTTTTGAGAGATAACTTGTTGTCCTTTATTCGTCTTTCTTCTCAGTCCTCAGCGACGGTTTTGCAATCTTAGAAGGAAACCCGGCTTGATATCCTCAAAAAAGAGTCGAACGATGGTCTCGAATCTCGAAATTTGATCAGTCATCAATGAGCCTCTCATTGCCTTTCGTTTCACCGAAGTTTTTGAGGATTTTGTTGACTCATAAGTCGCTGAGCACACCCTGCATGAGATTTTCAACTCTGTGACCCTTATAAATCTTTCGCGGAGACTACTTCATCTCTTTTCGGAATTTTACTTTATTTTTCGAACAAAACTTCGTTATAACGAGGTTCAAGTTCGTAATAACGAGGTAATTTAACACAGACGGGGATAGGAAATTCAAGGGACCGGAGCTCTACTTCGTTATACCGAGGATTTCGTTATATCGGAGTTCGTTATATCGAAGTTCCACTGTATCTCTAATTGAGGCTGAATTTTATTTATGTACAAATCGGTCGTGGATTTGAGCGGATGATATTTTAGTGATTCGATGGGGAGGAGTTTAGATTGCCAGATTGATTAGTATTGATGGGGGTCTTTTTCGTCCAAAATTGAAGAAAAAAACTACTTCGGAATCAAAAGCCCCAAAAAAATGGCCCTCCGGATGAGAGGATAAGGATGTCAATGATAATCGAATCGATGAGTCTTGATATTCTTGTGAAGAATAATTCAGTGAACTCATCAATTATTTCTGCATTCTTGGCTGATATTGTACTTGTAACATTCACTTATCACCACACGAGAGAAAATGAATATTTTCTTTCGCAAAGTAAGCGGTAACATTAGTTTGAATTAACGAGCGAATTTATCATTAGAAATAGCGGGAATTCAAATCTTAACTTTATCAATTATTTGCTAAAATGGTGTTGGCAATGTTCTAGCGAATTCGATTAAAGTTATTGGGTAACATCATCGGGGTATGCTCGAGTGAAAAAGTTTTGTTTTCTATTGAGTTCTACATGGGCTTCTTGCGTGATCGGCTTTTCTGTATTTTTTTGAATTGCGTGACTTGCGGAATTTGAATCGTTCAAACAATGTTTTCTCATGAAGAATAGTTTATAATTCCATGAGATGATAGCATACTTTTGTAGACCCGAGCTTGAATCCAAATTTCAATCAAGATCAGACGAGAAGCAAATAATTGCATTTTTAAAGTTCTAATCGCGTTGGATTAGACATGAGGGAATTTTGATATTGTCAAAATCGTATACTGTGAATTTGATGTTTTTTAAAATGCCACATCAAACAATCTAGATTTTGAAAGAAATTCCATGAAGAAGTAATAATGTGCATTTTCTCGGTCCATCGATTGATGATTCATATTTTCTATCAAGTAACGTAAGAATTTGGAATATTGTCCCAAACCTACTTTGATCAGGTGATACAAGAACAATAAAGAAAATCTAGTTTTGGGTACACTGAGCGTGAATTATTATTCCACACACTTGTGCCGAAATGTACTAAATTGTACTCTTGATACGAAAAAAAAGTTCAAAGCACTGGAATCAATGAAGAAACCCTCCAAGAATTTGATAAAGTCGAATTTGACATCACGAGCAAAACTTTTCGTCTGCCTTGAGAGGACTCCTCATCCTGATTCTCATAAATCAATTTCTTGATGTAATTAATAAATTTAACAGAATTCTAAAAGGGATTCCATCGTGCTTCACCCCCCACGCCTATTTCGATGCACGGAAACACTTCCGATACACCCACTCAAAAAATTTCAATACCCCCCACATAAAATATTCCTTCCCCTCTATTTCCCCTCCCCACAACTCAAATCTCAGCATCTCACCATCATCGGTGCAGCGAGTTTATAATTCAGCCGTAGGGCATCACACGGCCAAGGTCACACGCACGCACTACTATACCCCCCTCCTATATTTTCTTCTCTCCAATATAACCTATGTATCATCAAACTATGAATTATACTATCCTTAGTACTTATGCGCATCAGACTCGCGTGTGGGTCGTTAAAAAAAATTTTTTTTTTTCATGAATTGAAAAGATGTTCGCGAATGCAGTATATTAAGAAAGATGTGGTTTATCCGGAAATCTAACCGATAACACGTCGCGCAAGGCATTCTGCTGCAGCATCACATCACAATGCATGCAACAGCTCTTTTATTCTTCCCTCTCTTTTGAGTGTATCCTATCACAGAGAGGTCTTTTAACTATATATATGTATAGGTAAGGCTGCAAAAGAGAAGAAAGGTTGTTTCTCTCTTCCTTTTACACGGGTCTCTGACCACGTTGGAATGTCAGCATCATCATCATCATCATCATTGCAGAAAAGAGAGGAACTCTTCGCGCGAACTTTGCGTTGTAAAAGATATAGTAGAGAGACTGATGTAAGCGAGAGATATCTACAAATATATAAATGTGTTTTCAAAGTGGAATAAGAAGGTGAAGTATTAATTGGCGTAGGGATGGGGAGGATTTTTAGATGCGAATTTTTAGGTTATGGAAGATTTTGGGATGGCTGTTGCAATTGGATTTTGGTCTAGGAATACGTTTCTTTTATCTACTTTTATCCGTAAGTTTGCAGCTGATGCTGACCCAGAGGTAAGGGTTGATGAGGCATAACTTTCTGAGGGTGTTTCCATAAGGGTGCGTCCACAAATATGCATATGCAGTGCGCACTACGCATATACACTGCGCACACGTGCACATTTAGCAACTCAACTAATCTTAGGCAAAACGAGCCGGAACTTATCAGAAGGTAACGGAGCAAAGACACAAACCGGTTCAAATCAGAAATTCTCTGATTTGAGCCCTTCAATCTTTGCTCAAGTTCGGTAAGCTGCACATGTACACGTGTGCAGTGCACACTGCGCATATGCACGCATATGCATCATTTGTGGGCGCACCCTAAATAGTACATGTGCAATTGGATTTGAGCCAGTTTGTGTGTTGTCTCCGTTACCGAATGATCCAAAGCGGAACTCTACGACATCCGGCTAGTTCTGGTTAAAATTCGATGAACTGCACATGTGCACGTGTACAATGCACAGATATGCGCAGTGTGCATTGCATATGCATCATTTGTGGACACACCCTAATGGATGGGGCAATAAATTTAATAGTACGTTTTGTACTTTAGGGTGCGTGTACGAGGTCATTTCAGTCAGAGAAATCGTAAGTAGATCAAGCAAATCGAAAGCTACAGATTCTTCGAATCAAAATTCCCAAGGTCAAATCTTTGATGTTCAAATGTGCGCACGCCGGAGCAGAATTATTAGTACAAAATCAAACAAAGAATTGGATGACAACTTTTTCTCTTCCCACTCGTCGAATTTTTGGATAAACTTTCATATTCAGAGTTTATCTGATGAGCCAGTACTTTTCTTAACTTCAATTTGCGTCCATCCACAGTATCGAATCTCCGAGCGAATCTCTCGATACTTTCCACAGATTGACCTCAGGAATGATACGATTTCTGAAGAGAAATAAACAATAATTTTGCCTATCTCCTGCGCATTTTGCCGTTCTGACATGAGTCTACCAAAATCATTGTGAATGAGTTTGACGAAGGCTTAAAAAAATTCACAGAACTACCAACGACCGCACACAAAAGGTCAATATGTCTAACGTTCATGAGAACTGGTACTACTCAATCCGGATGTACAGTTTCGTGTAAAGACGAGAAATTATCTCTGAATATCAATCAGTAAGTGGCTAAATTCGGTACAACAGGACAGTTCTGGGCTCCAACGATAAGTAGTAAATCCCTGCACAATCTATATTAATGAGAATTATTCGTGAAAATTGGGACGTGGCATGAATGAATCATAACACGCGCACTTTATCGCGTCTTGTTCAATTTTTCCGTCATTAGTCGGAAAATATTCATTTTTGGGAAAAACTTGTTCAGAAGTAATAATTAGATCTTTGCAAGATCTACAAAAACGATTATCACATTTTTTCCTCGCAAAATGCATACAATCAGTGTTATAATCGAATTTGTTCGAATGAATCAGCTAAACACGTAATCATGATGGGTTCAAACTATTCTCCAGAGATGGTTGGGTCAATTTTGAACGAATGAGGTCTCTTGGTATTTTTTCCTGAGTCTGGTCATTTTCTAATTGTGAAAATAGCAAATTTTGCAAAATTTAGATCTTTTATTGCTTTTATTCACAGTTAGAAGTCGCAGTAGTCACTATTTTCATTCCTCGAAAAGAATCAGACTTTTAGAAAAAATATCAAAAGACCTCATCTGTTCAAAATTGACACAACTATCTTGAGGTAGTTGTACACCAAAACTACTCATCAACAGAATTTCTCGAGATTCTGCAGAGAGATAGTTCTAATATCGAAGAGTACGTGTGCAAAATTCCAGAACGGCTGACCATCCCGTTTTAGAGTATCGATCGTCACAATTTGACCAGTTTTGCACATTTTTAACATTGCGCTTATGGGAGCGGGCCCCAAAAACAGCACAAAAATGGGTCCAGCGCAAAATTTGATCAACAGAAAATGTTAGGACTGCGAGAGATCCGAGTTTATGTATCAATGAATCATATGGCCAAGTCTGGAGATGATGGACCACGTCGTTTTTTAGTAATTGTTCATACAAAGCGTAGAATACAAAAAATGCGTTACGTGATTTCGATTTTAGGGTAGATAACTTTGGAAACCATGCCTGATTCTGTTCAGGAAGGCTTAGATGACCGTTTTTGTTTATTGTTTGATGGAAAAAGTGCAGTTATTAACAATAATAATAATTTCGAATATTTTGATGTGGGCAAAAAAGTGAGATTAAGTCTCTTTGACTCACGTAGTTGGTGTACAACTACCTTAAAAACATTGTTTGGACCCATCATTATGAACAATTCTAGCTGACTCATTTGAACGAATTCGATTTTAACTTTAAAGAAGAATAACTCTGAGAGGGCGCATTTTGCGAGAAAAAATATGATAATTAATATAGATCTTTTCAAGATCTACAAATGACCTCGGAACCAGGTTTTCCAACAATCAATGTTCCTCGAGTTATGACGAAAAAACCAAAATAGACGTGAAAAATGCATGTTTGTATTTTTCATACGTGATACCCTCCAAATTTTGAACAATAATTATCATTCATATCGATTATTAGATGAACCACTCATCGTTTGAGGCCAAAATCATACTGTTGTACCGAGTTTAGCCACTTTCTCTAACCAGAGGAGCACCTTCCGAAGGGTAGAGTATACTATTTGTGAACATTTATCCTTCTATCAAAGGTCAAGACAAACATTCAACAACCTCATCGATATCGAACTCTATCAATTTTTGCAATAACACATCATCACACCTGTATAATAATCAAACAAGGAAGCGACGCGAAGGCGTCGAAAGTGAAAGTTTAGTCCGAATAATGGAAGAGTACATACCTAATCTTTGAGCCAACACGTTTTGCTTCTGACACGGTCGCTTACACCTGCTCCAATGCGTGACGGACCATCATCATTCATAACACCCATATCAAACACATACACACACACATACATTTAAACACCTACACTCGTTTATGACTGTTGTATTATAATGAGATGTACGCGAGATGAAAAATGATTAAAAAGGTTCATAATAAGCGAGCGAAAGGAAAGTGCGACGACGAATCGACTAATATTAGCCAGCAGCCGTTTTGAGAAAGTGATGATGAGGTTATAAAGGTAAGTATATTCTGATGCGATACTCATAAATATATATAGAGCCCGCATTTGTCAAATTGATCTCACTCAAGTGAGATGATGAGCTCTCTATTGAGCAATGAATTATGATGATGATATGATGAGTGAAAATTTGACTTTCAATGTGAAGAGTGCATAAAATTCTCAGAATACTAACAAACAGAAGATAGATAGACGTTTAGAAAAGAAAGAAAAAGGAAAAGTGGACGATGTTGGTATACTCGGAAGTTCACGGTTGCGATGCGACATTGACTTTTTTCCTGGTGAGCTTGCACATATTTGGTAGTTTGTAGTAATGAAAGTGAAGCTTGATTGAAAGAAAGTTGATTTGGCATCCGTTACTTTTTTTTTGTTCGGTTGATTCAAGAGGAAGATGTGCACTTGTTTTTCTATGGACGTTTTTGTTGTTGTGAATGACATGTGATGTATTCAAAGATGAAAATTACCAAAAGATTCGTGAAAATTTCGTTGTTTTAATTTCTAATTGAAAGTAAGGGTACGAAGCAGGAAATTCCTTGAAAAATTTTGGAATCTCATTGAAAATAAGTAAAATGTAGAAATTGTCTTATGATTTATTGTAAAAACTATCCAACTCAATAAAAGCGCTGGTCATTCATTTAATGGAAATTCAATTTTATTCAATTTTAGGATGCAAAGGATAAGCTACAGAACTGCAAGAGAGATTTTCAATCAGTCTATATTCGAATAACGTCAAATTTTAAACTTTAAAAAATGGATGTCAGCTCACTTCATTTTTAAAATTTTCGTACTGTTATATCTTTCAATTCAAGTGATGATAATCATGACTGATCAAAAAGAATGAACAAAAAAAATAAAAATTCATATTTCCAAAAATTACCTGCAATGAAAACCTCAAAGGAACATTCTCATTATACCTCTCGAATTATTTTTATTCCAGAATAGAGAATGTGATGAGTGTTATTTCATCAATCGTCCTTAGCGTAAAAAATCATCTACCGAGTAATAAAAATTCCAACAAAATTCCCGGTAGACTAGAATCCCCAAGAGCACGAATTCACCCTAACAATCCAAGAAATTATCTTGACTCTCTTCCTCGTTCTCAACTCCTCCTTCAGAAGCATTACAAAGTTCATCCAAGAACATACTCTGCGAATCACGCGCCAAAGCTCAACGCACACATACTCTCAAAACATAGAGCATCTCAAGGGACGATCACTTTTCCTTTGAGTATACAAGGTACAAGTACTACATACTAGCCAATAGATATCATTCCTCTTCCTCTTTGCGTGTGTTACATACATACATACAACTTCCAAAGAGTGCACCAAGATATCTTATAACACTCGCAATCACAGAAAAATTCAAATAGAATCTACAGTATATATGACGATAAATTTGAACCCTATCTCGACTAATAGAATCCCAGTGTACACTTGACATACAGAGGAAAAAACATGTATGTACATATATTCATACATGGGTATTGATAATATGATAGGGATTACTTAGGATGTGGAATCTTCCCTTTCATCGCTGCGTACGCGATGGAATTTGTGTTTTACACAATGTTTTTTTCAATATAACCTCTGATGGCTCTTACTTTCTTCCTATAATATCTTGTACTAGTAGTAGTGGGTACATATGCGTAAAGAACTTATCGATGGGGTTGGGGTATTTCAGTGCCATTTGAGGTTAGGATGCTTCTGCCTGTATGTTCATACTTAATTTTCATAATCCTCGAGATAATGGCATGCTTTGAGTGAGAAAATTGTGGTCGTGAGAATTCTTGGAATGGTAAGCTTGAAATATTATTGGTGCGGATAATTTTTTTTTCATTTCATAGATATTTACAGAATCATTAGGATATGTGAAGACTGTTGAGAAAACTGTATTTTACAAAGCTTTTAGATTTTGAGCTTGGGAAGGGTTCTTGACTACTGTCGAACATCTAAGAATTTATGAGCACTTCTAGGAATGTATAAATTTTTTCAAAAAAATCAAGAATCGAATACGATGTGAAGTATTCGATTCTAGAAACATCTCTTCCATAGTCTGCACATTCCGCTAAAAATCTCAACTTATTACGACTGACAAGTCCATTATTATCGAAGCAAGAAAATTTATCCCAAGCAAAAAGTATTAGTTTCTTCTCATCGTTACAAACTCACCAAGGCTGTATTATCAAACCGACTTATACGAAATGTTCTTCAGAAAACCATTTACTCAAGTCTACAATATACACATAGATTCACAATAAAACCGGTGCACTCGTGACGAGACATTATTTCATCGTTCAAACAGCTCCAAGATGTTACTAAAAGACCCTATAACACTTTTACTGCACCAATGTGTATTCATCTATCGTCTTATCCTTCGCTATAATACCCAAGGATAAGACGATAGATAAACTTCGGTGTAAAATAGGATTGAATAAAAAACAGCAGAATCATTGTCTAGATATCCCTGTATTACGTAATTTATAGGGCTTCTTCGAGATTTTTGTGCATTTTTTTTTGTTTTGTCTTCACTCGGTGAATCTATGGGATTTTTTTGCGATGGTATTGTACACGAATACTCTGAAATTTGTTTCAGATTCATGGTGAAATGTGAAGAGACAGTGGATAAATTGTGACGGATGATAGCGATTTGATTTGTACATAGTTTACGTGGGAATTTTTAGTAAGGTATAATTCGCTTCTTTTGAGATTGGGATGAAGAATTAGGCGTCATGATTGACCGGTGAAGACAGTGTGATGCAAATTAAAGGAGACGAATGTGATTGTGATGTTTTGTTTGAGAGATGAACCCAAAACGAACCACATTTGTATGACGAGCTAGATTTAAAAATCTGCTTCGTATGATAGTTTGACATACTTTCTCGACTTGAATGATCGAGTCCATTGACTGTAAAATTTTTTGATGATGTCACTTTTTGATTGAAAGAATCACAAAATTGCTTAGCCTACTTAGACTGAGATTTCGCTAATTCATCACCGCTTGCGAAATCTCTAGAAATAAATTCACTATCTACCCTGGCACCTGCAGAAAAAAAGGAAAAACATATTCATTTCTGTAAACGTTTGTAAGTTGCAAAGTGAAATTACATACCGTACCAACACCTCGTCTCTGTCGAGATTATTATTTCTTATTTATATTTTTATAAATTATCCCTTTCTCGTTCTTGTAATTATGTTTAATTGATAGCCCCGGGTCTTTTAGTAATGGACCGTTTGCTTAGGCTGTGATGCTTGAATAAAACGCATTCTACTTGATTAAGCGTTTCGCGGATCATAAAAGAGTATAGAATGGTATCTTGTGGTATGATTATAGCTCAAGAATTCAACGAGAGTGAATGAAGCTTTGGTAAAATTGAAAGTTGAATTTTTCACTTATTCTTGCGTGACTGCGGTATTATGGTTCATGAAAATTTCGTTGATATGATCATGGAAGGCGGTTTTTTTTGTGGGTATTTTGATCATTTTGACAGAGCTATTTTGATTACACGGATCAAAGGAACTTTGGGATTGTTCAGGATTAGAAAAGAGGATATATTATGAGTCATATGTATCTGAAAACAGTTTCAACATAAAATTCATGAAAAACAAGAAAATCTATCTAGCAAAATAGATATGCTTTTAGTCATTCCCTAAATTATGCTACTTAATTTTTCATTATTCTAACCTAAAAATGCCGCGTTTAAATGAGATTTTAGGGTTCTCGTAATGAAAAAATATATCCGCACTTTGCTTGCAAGCCCCTTTTGGGCACTGGAGGACATGTCTGTCCTAATGCCCAAAATGGGCTACCGCGGTCAGTACGGAAATATACTATCTTGTGATTCATCTTGCAGTCTTCAGGTCAGAATCGCACTTGATATCCCTTTAAGGTATTTCGAATCATCAATGGCTGAAATTCCACTAGAACTACTTAGATGAGTGCAACCACAATTGAAGTTGACCTCCCACGCTTGAGTAGCATAAAAATATCAAGATAGATGTACACCTGCTACGATCCATTGCACTTTCATTCTAAGATCGAGATGCAAATTGAACCTCATCAGCCGGATCTATCGGAAGCCAAAATCTTTCGGCGCTGAAGCTCTGGATGAACCACTTTCACTTTAGAATTTTTCATCGTGCTGCCGAGTAAATATACCTACACACTTGTGGGTGCAAATGAGTTGGAATAACTTCCAAAAAAATGAGAAGTTAAAATTCAAAAAGTGCAGAACAATTCCCACGAAGCAGCCTGCGAGAATAGCTTTTTAGAAGCAAGTGTTTTTGTGACCACTCTTGTTTTCATTCCCCAGGGCGATTTGCGGTGAAAGACATTGCACAGAAAAAGATGTGGTGGTGTCGCGGTTGCATTGAATTTTATCACTCGCACTTTCTTCTACCCAACTCATCATTGCGGTTTTCCGACGATTTATTTCGAGGCGTTCTTGGTTATGTTGTAAATTTAATGAACTGAATGATAATTCGTCTGAGATTTAATGATAGAAACATTATTTTTAAAAGAAGTATTTGGAAAGTTTCATTGAGCTTTTCAATATCCCTGGTAGAAATGTGACCAATTTTTTTGGCCACCCACGCAATATATAGATATAAGGTCAGTGTACCCAACTTGCCCCCATTAAGCCATTTTCTTAATAATTCTGGCTAATCTCAATATTTTCCAACGTACTTTAACTTATTTCGAAGCTTGTCTCAAGACCTTTAAAATGAGCTAAGATACGTCCAAAAACAATGTAAATCGGCGATGAAGTGAATAAAATCGCTTTGATCCGTTTCAATCACCGTGCAGCGACATTTGTAGCTTTTAGCTGACCCAAGACATCGTTTCCGACCTATTTTGACGTGATAAACACGTTCTGAGAGGTAAAAAAAGCCATACTGCACGCTTTTCCGAGATAACCATATGGGGGCATGTTGGGTACACTCCGATGTCGGCCTTCTTGATTCTCGAACCATCTTCGTGTTTTGTACACAAAATCGCTCCAAATCAGAATTCTGCAACCCTGAAGAGCGGATTTTGAAGGTCTCGAGACAAGGAATCGAATGCGCTAAGGGACGTAGAGATTGGTCGAATAAAAATAAATTGGCACCGGTTTTAGTGAACGTGATTTCCTCGGTGATTTCTTAGCCGTGCAAACACGAAAAATGGAAAACTCACTTTATATTTTCTGGAGAACGCAGAAATGATCCGGGGTCGATGAAAACTACGTATTTTCTCATATTTTAACATAACAAACGTAAAAAAAATTGCGGGAAGGTCAACGAGCTCCCATTCCTGAGATCGGCATATGGGGGCAAGTTGGGTACAGAGGCAAGTTGGGTACACTTACCTCAGTGACAATGCAATTAGGTTAGACTTGTCCAGTTTTTGGCTAAAAAATTCTCACAATTTCGACTAGGGTGTTAGTTCTGTATATGAATGAAAAGTTGATATTTCACATATTAACTATCCCCATCACTTTATAGTCGAGGTCAAGGTAGTGATACCATCGCGTATAACTTCGACGGAATTTTCTGCGGATTTCTCTTCAGAAGATCCCCATGGATACCTCCGTATCGCCAGCCCAGAAACTGGTCGCAAAATGCTTAGTTCTTATGTATTCAAACAACTCGTCGAAACCGATTATTTTGGATTCAATTTTCTGTGAGGTGAACTGGCTCATTGTGAACAAACAAAATTTTTTGGATGGTTTATGCTTAACCTGATCATTTTTTAATGATGAGCGATGGGGAGTTGAAATTTTACAATGCTCAACACTAACAATCAATAATATTGATGGTGGTTATGATTTTAATGCTGTTTTTAGACTATCTTCTTAAATATACTTATGATTAGGTTGACGACGCGTTTAAGGCAAAAATCTGAAAATCTGGAAACGAGAGGTTCAAGTATAAAAAAGCTTAAGAATCAGACTTATCAACGCAGGTGCGGTGTTTTGTGATCCCTTCTAAGATGAAACCTGGTGCAAATCTCGATCCTCATGGACCCCGCAAGGACTTCCTAGAAGATTAGCCACGTGGCCAACAGGTCGATTGATGTTTCAATGCATTGATTCACTCACAAAGTTCTGATCACTTCACACCGAACTGCACTACTGTTTGTATGACCGATGCGGCAAATTCGGTTGGATTTGTGCGTTTAAAAAGATAGTCCAAAAACAGCATTAAAATCACAACCACCATTATTCTCTGTCTATACATTAGAGTCAAAATATAATAATATTCATGTCAAAAAAGATCTAGGATGAATTGGATACGAATTAGATTGACCGAGAACCTAACCTACGCCTATTCTCCAAGAATTATTCTTACAAAATCACTATATCAATATCAATAAAATCTCATTTTGTGCCGGAATTTCATCTGAAGCTCACAACGCGCGCATATGAGGTTCCTGGAGATGTCTAGACAAAAAGATGTCGAATGCAACAGGAAACGTTGCGAAGTGTTTGCAAAATGCGGAAAGATCTCCACACGCAATGGAAAAAAGATGAAAAATAAAAAAACAAAACTTGTCTTGAGCGAATTTTCAAAAGCAGGCATTGCTACAAAATACCTTAGCTTTCACCGACTCTAGAGTATGATAACAGGTATTGGTATAGGGCTTCATCGTCCAGTTTAATTGGTGAGTCGGTAACTTTTTGAGCCAAGGAAATGACGCGTCGCGCAATATTCTTACAAAGCCTTTTACATGAGCACGTTCGACGCATGCTGATTTATCGCTGCATCGAGAATCGATATATACATGATACAGTGTATGCCAATCGATGTGACGTACCATTCGATTATTATCGCGGCGCCTTTTATAGATATCACGCCATATCGAGTTGTTGAGAGGTTAGGATCGACGTGCGACGATGTCACTATGTGCATTGTGTACATTTTATAAGATTTGGCGCGTAAGCGGTTGCATTTTATAGGTTATGGACGGCCGAGTATGTGGTGTGATAATTGCGTGAAAGGCTGTCCCGATGACGGAAGTAAAAGTTACATACGATGATGGCTGAAACGGTCGAAAACTATAGGTTAGTATTTTCTTCAAGTTATTTAATTGACTGTCTGATGTGTTTTCCCATGAGTAAAATATACCGTTTCTCCATAAGATTGTATAGCTTGGAATGAAGTTGATCTGATGTTGGAAGTTGTAGTTACGAAGATTCGGTAATTGCAAAGTCTTCGGATACTTGGGTAAACCACCGTATGTCATGGAATTTTTCATTCGTTTGATTGGTTTTTGTGTACATAACCCTGACATTGAAGAAACTACGTGGAATGAGCCGAAGGCTAAATTGTATAGTAATCTCGAATTGAGAGGTGAAAACATTCAAAATCGTAAACCATTTGATCAATTCGAAAGTGCGGGTATCTTTTCGTTCTTTTCAATTTTGTCGTCCGAAACTCTACCCACCCGCGTGTGAATACTAAGAAGTTGTTAAAATGACAAATCCAACCATCAATTAGGCACAAATTGACAATTTCAGGCCTAATGGTCATAAAACAGCCAGAAAGATTAAAAAATTTCCTGGCTAGTTTATGAACTCATGACCTCAAGCCGATAATGTGACATTTTATGGCTGAAATCATCCTCATTTTTGATTGTTGAACTAACTGGCTTTCAGAGGGAGTTTTCGCGCAAGTTAAATCTACTCAAGACGCTCACTTCTATAAGAATACACCTAACGCTTCTATCCATCAACAAAAGAAAAATTTCAAAATTCCCACGACAAATGTCCCCAAGCATTCTTTGAAAGAGTGAGAAACTCGTCTACAATGTTCAGAATCGAATTATTTAAAGCTTCTTTGCCATCTGCATCTCTGGCTGTGAGGGCAAAAAAAGTATATAAGGCCAGAGGTTAATGAGCCATGCGGGTGCGCTGTCGGTTCACGTAATATATATACTTTTGCGAGATGTTCTCTCTGTGTGAGGTCGACCGGTCACGCCGGGATGATTCCTTTAAATACAGGGTTTGGATTATGCTTCCTGATCTCAAGAGATACGAACACCTTTGGAAGATGAGTTCTGGTATTCAGGATTGTACGGTTACAAGATTGTGGGAGGATTTTTCCTGTTTTGCAACGAACATCTCCCGTTGAATAAAATCTTATTTTTCATTGGTCTCATTAGATGTTACCCAATGAAAAATCATGGTAAAACCAGAAAACTTAGCAAAATCCAACAGCATATCACATAGAAGATCAATCAAAATATCTTGAGCCACACTATCTCCTAAAAAATTAAATCACGGAAAAAATATCAAATAGAAAGTAATTGGAAGTGACTGTCAACGAGACGAGGAAGTGCGATTGATTGATTAGATCAAATACAGCTTGTTGACTCATGATACGAAATCTGCAAGTGAACATTTAAGAAATCGTTATGTAAATCCCCAATTTCCGCTCATTAGGACCCCATATAATTTCAATACGCTTTTCAAATGGATCTTGACCATTTCGATAATCTGAAGAAAATACAGATACCACCAGTTTGATTATATTAAGTAAACATCAAAAGCTTTCCGTCTAATCGATGGATGTCTGTGCACAGTGCGTGCATAAAACGAGATACGCGACATTTAGAATCCATTAGGATTTAACTCTCAAGAGACGAATTCTAGAGTCGGATTTCCGCCTTGGTTACCGCACGCACTTCTTGCTTTGACTTTCAAATTCATCCCATTGGGGATTCGCAAATGGATTTGTATCGTATTCGTGGGAGGTATACCTGTGGATTTTTGAGGTTAGAATGAGAAGAGGTGCATTTGAGATGCGACCGCGTGGTTGCATCAGGGTAATTTTTCATGAACATTCTGGAGACTTTTTTTCAAGTGTAACATTCAACATTAACCGATTGTAGATTGCATGTTTCAAGTTTAAGCTGAATGATAGATTCATATCGCAATCAACAGACAAAACTGTTGTGATCATGTTTATAGGCTTCAAAATCAATGATATCTTTGAGGATAGCCAAGGGCTTGTAGACTTGACGTAACTTACGACTCTGGTTGCAGACGGAAAGGAATAATTGAGATACTTCTGGACACTCACCTGAAATCAGAAATGAAATTTGCATATTAGTCGAATGGCTATTTCTCATATTTTATCAATTCACACTTGTTTCATGGAAAGAAAAATTCTGCTACATGAGGTAAGCCATGGGATTTGATAGCCAAGTTTTAGGGCAACTATTTGATGGTTGCGAGGATGGTTAGATATACTCTTATCAGATTAACAATCCACTTAGAGATGAAAACCATAAAGCTATTCAAAATTTCCAGAAATACCAAAGATCCGAAAAGGTTCGTTGATCCCCCTCATTTTCCAAAAACCAGGGGATAGCTCTCGGAGGAAAAACTCCAGCTGAAAGGCCGTAACTGATTGATCTAGAATTTTTCGTACGATAGTTGTTAGGTAGCAGATCGAATAAAGTGGCGATATCGAATTTATCTGAATCTGTGAATCCAACAGAAGTACTGGTGCTATGGGTGAATGGCGTGGCTGAAAGACGTCAAAAATCACGAGCAATGAAAGAGCTGTTTCCTACTTCCGAGGCTTGGTTAAGTTCTGGCAATGTGCTGCCGTTTTGCATAAACACGCTAAAATACTCCAAGTCTCAAGCATTTTATGGATACTTGAGTGGGTGTTTATTGAGTTACTGAGGAGATTTCCGCCAGACCGAGATTCTGTTTGCCACGATGTGAATTTTACTTGTTAGCACGATTTTCAGGACTATTGTTACATTGGTAGGGTATCGGGTCCTTATTAGTAATCGAAATGGAACGATAATCATATGAAGACTTGATCAATGGTCAAAAAGTGTATGTTTCATTTACCACGGTATCTTGAATTTAGAAGAGTTTTGAATTGATGAAAATGAGAATTTTTCATAATGATTTGACAACAGCCAGTGACGTCAGGGACTTTTACTAAAAATATTCCACAGCTTGATATCGGTAATGGCTTCCATAAATCTGGCAGAAAATTGAACCTATGCCAATCTTCTTGTATGCCATCTAATAGACCACTCGATTAAGATTTTACAGCACGTATTATCATCGCATGGTTACATCACAAACACCTAAAATAACCGTGCCTTCGATGCACATTTTCGCACAAACTCAAAAGTAACACTGTCCATCAATTTTCCTGATGGAGATCCGGGAACCGATAATTTTAAACATACGACCATCCAAATGAATTGTAGCTCGACAATCATCTCAGCTTAATAAGCTTGTCGACAAAAATGAAACTTCTCAATTTCCGGAAGGAACTTGTTAACACCACAACTATCATCCTATTCATCATGTGAACGATGAAAATCACCTGCTAACTTTCCTATCTATATATTTGTGATTTTTTCCCTCCGCATCGCGTATCCAAACGTTATAACAATCATCCCACTCATCTTCTCGCTCAAAATCATCTTCTCCTATCATCTTGTAGCAGCAATCGCTAATCTTTTCCGACGATTAAACCAAAAAAAAAATTTTCCACACGAATAGGCCAATTTACTCGCTTGTGAATTTTGCACCGATGAAGATGGTAAAATTGCTAACTTCGCGCTTCCGAGAATTCGATTGAAGTGAACTCGATGCGCATGAATTTCTCTCATTATTCGAAAAAGTGACGAGTAAGAACGAGATTTGACTCGGAGCAATACACGACGCTCGGACGCCATATACTACACATTCTCACTCGAAGGCTATTAGAGAAAACGTAGACTTTTCAAGTGAATGTATTTTTATCCTTGTAAGATGACAAGGATTAATAAATTTTCTAGAGAAATCGACTTTTTGTTTGGTAGATTGGTATGCCTGATGATCAACATCATTCAGGCTAGAATTTGTTCAATTTATCCATGTGTATATAGTATAATGTTGGTAGACGTGTTGCTAATCTCTTAATCGGTGAAAATTATAAAATTGGCAGGTATTGTATTACGCTGTTCAAGTCTATCAATTTTCTCGTGTTACATTTTGGGTACAGTCGAATAATAATTCGCACCTCAAGCGGTATCAAATTTAACGGCTTACGTTTTAAGCCGAGTCTTTGGATATTATATGTTCTTTTGGAACATATTTAAGTAATCACAAGCATATGGATTATCCGCAGCTGTGTAATCAATATTTTTTTCTGGGGTATTGGAATAATTGATGCGAAAATATCAGCTCTCACTTTGCAAAGTGTTTGACAGCTTTCAATCCTAGAGATTAGAAAATTATCTAAGTGGTATGTCACTTTGAAATATCGTAACGATACTGAAAACAGGGAAGGATATGGGTGTTATTTTTTTTCTTCATAAAAAATGTGAAAGTTCAGCTTTGTAACTTTTTCCTACTAGTTCCAAAATTGGGAAAAATATCAGATTCCCGTAACGATTTTCTATAGAATATCCCGGATTGATATTTTGAGAAGAATTGATGGAATTGGATATTCTTTCCACCTAAGATACATTTTCATTATTTCATTAAGAATTCATCATTTTAATTTGCTAGTTAATTTATGAAAATCGACTAATTCTTTGCAACATGGATACAACATTTTTCAAGATTTTTCAGAATAAATTTCGTGCCTTGGTTCACTATGCAAAATTCGTGGAATATGACCTTAGAATGCACTCAGTGCACCTCACATTCCAACCTTTCATCCAAAAATTTATAGACAACTGCAAGTCCATGAACCACAAAGATATTGACCTTGCACTTCCAGAGCACGCTTCTAACTCCAGAAAAATCTCTTCAAGGCCCAAGTAATAAAGTCACAAGATACATCATCTCCAAGAAGTACTCAAAACTCTTCCTCAGATTTAGATAAACCAAAATTCATACACTAGATCACCATCCATCCCATAAATTTTATCCATGTCCAAAACTCGAAAATTTTGCTTTGTAAGTACTCAACTTCTCGTATAACGAGTCAAAATATACATGTGTAGTAATAACTATTGCCCACATGGTTGAATGTGCATGTAAAGAGTTGCGCCCTTAAATTAGACGCCGTTGTAATATAATTGCACTCGTAAAAGGGCGACGTAATTTATGATGGGGAGAGAAGGGGGAGGCAAACCAAGCGCAAAAACTCTTAAACCATCATTTCAAGCTTCATTCCATAATATTCGCACTTTTGAACTTGTATTCACGATGGGGTGCACTCGTAAAGACTTCTACTTCAACTCAGATATATAAAGTGCATACATATAATAGTATGTCTATGTACTTATATGATGGAAAGGGAAGCATTTTACGATTGTCAAGGGTCATGCCAAAAACGAACATTTTGGTCGCATTGTAACACTTGGGATTAATTAGTGTTGCCATACTAAGAAAGAGTATATTTTTGAGGTTAGGTTATATGAATGAGGGAGCATTGGTATTTAGGATACATGGTTGTGTTTTAGAGTAAGTAGTTGGTGCATTGAAGAAGAGATCAATCAACTGGTACCGCTTGTACATGCATAACCCTTCCGACAAAGTAATTTGGTGGATTTTAATGGGTGGTAAAGTGTTTTATGATTAGCGAAATTGTTTGTGGCGATGAATTCTTTGGCAGGATTTGAATGTCTTGTTCTATAGTCAGAGGCTCGGGTTACAGACTCATAAGGGACCAATAATGGATTAGAGCAATGAGTATAATTTCATTCATTTCAGGTATTGTCATTAAAATTAGAAATTAAAGGTTATGAACACTTACTAATTCAATTCATAGTTACTTATTGATAAAATGATTTTCCTTTCTAATTCCGAGGATATTTTTTTTTTTTTTTTAGGTAACAGATTTCTCGTTAGCAGTAACTTTTGGTCTTTGATCATCAATTGGACTGAAAATCCATACATTCGAAGGCATTTTTGAGGTTATAGGTCAGAAACTCAATACTTTATGATGAACCCATTAAGCAGTTCACTACAGGGTTTCTGAATCTCAGTCTCTAGACGTCAGAGCAATGAGGAATCGTTGATATTTTGAAGGACAAATACTAAAATGGGAAAATCGCGTTTAAAATGTCCTACAGTAATTCATAGGCATGGAAACTATTTCCAACAACAAAATTGTCTTCTGCAAGGGACAAAATAGTGAACGGATTAACCTAGAATTTCATGTCTACCAGAGTCAGCCGGAAAAAGAATTTCTCGAAAAAAAGGCTTTGAGTTTATTCAGCTAAAATAAGAAAACAAGAAAACTGAAATAGTTCAGTGGAAAGACATCCTTTGATATGAATGAAATATACTAATTTCATTGATTCCTTATTACCAAGAAGAAAACGCTGAAAATTCATTAAGATGAATGATGAATACATATCCAAGATTAAAGTTTCTTAAGAACAGAATTTCAAGTTCAATCCAAATCGTGATGCCGATAAATACGTCGCCCCAAAAAGAAAGCCTCCAATTCTACTTGAAAAACACGTAACGATATCATCTCTCTAAGCAAGTGAAAATCGCGAGCACATCCTATACATACCATAGTACCGAGAAAACCTGTTATTTATGCGTCCATTTAACACCAATCCCGAATCAAATGCACAAATCGATTGTCGAACACTATCGAACTTTCATGACGGACTCCGTACACAATTTAAATTTGAGAAAGCTCGATATCGCACACAGTATGCACACAATTCTATTCTCGTTCAAACGAACAGAAAATCGAACCGTACAATTAAATGATCCTCTATAGTACATCACATGGAAAGTATCTCCACCGATATATACGTCCGTCCATCATTCTGACGCGAATCCTTTGAGTTTTCGATTCTTTTTTTAAGCGATTGTTATAAGAGATGTGCCTGTGCTCTTTAGAGAAGATCGGCTTTTCATGGGTGAGAGTTTAAGTTGCCGATCATTGATGAGGGACAATTGAGATCTTGGGTTTTAGATCATTGACTTGAGATAGGTGTATTGGAAGTTAGGTAAAAAGGATAGAGATTTTGCCGGATTCTATGAGAACCTTTCTAATTTCCATTCGATTTATCGGATGGCACTACTGTTGGAAATTCGAAATCTTTTATGTAGAGAGAGAAATTTTGTGATGTTTGGATTGGAGATTGATGGTTTCATTGGTTAATGTGGGGTTTTTCGAGTCTTCGTGTATAAAAATGTTGACTTTCACGATTGGGTGATTTTAAAAATGGTATGATAGAGATGTAATGAGTTCTCATAGTTCTTCATTCAAATTTTACTTGTAGATGAGCCTGGATAATATCACATAATGTGTAAAAATCGAGGTGAAATTGGCGTAGCCGTGGTGGTTACTTTTGCAAGAAATCATATTATTCATCAGTTGAGATCATAGTGAATTTAAGGATCAAGCTTCTACTTGAAAATAGCTTTGAAATAGCTGAAAGTTTCACATTACCTGCAATCATTTCCCTTCGAGAGCTTATTTGATTATTGAGAATAGGATTTATAGGTTATAGCTGTGATTTGCTGTACTTTGAATTCGACTGGAACATTCAACAATCCGTGGTAAATTCCAGCAAAGATTCTCAACGACGAAATTTTCCTAAAAGAATTCCGATATGGATAAACAAAAATTCTATGAAATAATAGCTTGTCATTCAATATTTCGGAAAAATCAAACACATTTTACTAGTTTTTCCCTCCAAGTTTCTGCTCCTTCTATAAATTCAAACATTTTTCCCGCTCGGTGCACTTGCCACCTCGAGTCACAGATGCATTGTACTCTCAATCACAGTCCTTGAATTTGTAAAATCCAGACCGTACCCACATCTAGAAACAAATGTTCAATCAGGATGAATACGTCTCAATTACTGCTTTGATGCAGTGGTTGGTGCACCATAATGATGCACACAAACGCCTGCAATATCGGGTGCATCTGTCACTTTCATCGCAAACTGCATCTGCATCGCTTGCATACACTACCTTCTTCAATTTCCATCAATACAGTTGCACCCTGCGGTTATACACGTAACAACTCAATAATACCACTTTTGAAACAACAGGGTGCCACTACAGTGAGTATATTACACAATGATAAGACTTTTCACACTTCCCCGTCGATGCACCATCATTTGTGGCTGCGTCTACAATAAGTGGCTCTAGCGGGTACAAGCTGCGCATCTGCCGCTTTCTAACCTCTAAATTTTTATACGGGTGTGTGTGTTGTAGATATAATCCAATTGATGCATGTGTGAAAAATCACGTAAAGTAGGGCACGTGCCATATTATAGCAAAGAATTTTAAAACTTTTTTTTTATCGCCAGGTGATTAGCAGTTACACAATAAGGACCTTTCACTTTTGGCGGGATTTTGGCTTTTGAATGAGGTTAGGTTTATAGCAAAGGGCTTATTTTGTATGGCGTATGGCACGTGTGTGGATATATGAGATCGAGTTTCGTGAGCGAAGGTGGAATGAGAGAAGGGCCAAGAGCATGGATTTATATTCAGGGTCGCTTTTGATGGAGAGATTCTTTTCAGGGTCAAGTTGACGGCTGCGCGTTACTTGTCAACTTTCAACCCACTTGTGATTTCCGGGGTTGACTTTTTTACCTCGTCATTCATGAGGCCTTTTTTTTTTTTTTTTTAAGGAGCCAATGGTGATCTTGGAGTGAGGATGGTGTTTAAATCTTTCCGTTGTTTTGATTATATTGTGTTATTAGTCTGGATTAGATTCGTAAATCTGATTCCACTCCAGCTGCTACTCTATGTCACGAACCCACGTTTATTGTCTCAGAATAAAATATGGATTTTTTTGGGATCCTCTAGCAAATACTCAGAAAGATCCTAAATAATTGTAAGTAGAGGTAAAATACTACGATACAGAAATGCCCTTCCAACTTCTATTCATACGGAACTTTTGGAGGATTTCCAAGGGTCTCCATCCAATTTTCGAGGTCGAAATTATCGAACATTGGCATAAATATACAGTGCCAATAACGATATTTCATAGAGTCTAAGTATCAAATATCCAAAGTATTGTCAGTCTTCCACTGAAAAATTATTACCGGAGTCACAGCCTTCATCTCTGCCGTAATTTAGCCTAATTCTGACCTCAATACAAGGTTGTTAATACCCATAAATTCCAACTCTCACAATGCTACCATTTAACAAGGGTAAAATCGAACAATCGATGAATGAAAACGAGATACCAGATGCAGCATCCACGTGATCAAACAAAATCAGAGAACCAGATTCATATAAATTCGCATAACTCATTCCCTCGAATTAATGCACCATCGCCATCACAAATTCATCCATACATTCATCCCCCATTGTAAAGATCATGAGGCATCCATATCCGCAGGGTAAACATAGTATTAGCGAAATTTACCGTATTATACCGTTCATTCAATTCGTCGCGACTCGGATAGCAATAACCAGTCGTCAAAATCACTTAGTTGTTGCACTGTTTAGTTCACACATACACACACCATTACTGATACATACATCAATTCAATTATAACCATCCGACCACTTTGCTCTCCATGAAAAAATTCTGGGTTACCCTTACGACTTTTGCTATACACAGATTTTTTTTTTACTTGAGGGGAACCTCAAACGTGCACATTTAGAATCCGGCACCAGGATCAAAACTGAATGTTGTGAAGATTCTGTCAGCCACTTCGCTACTGCGCAGTATGAAAGAAATTCGGGGATAAAATACTGCACTGAGCAAAGCTTGTGATGTATTGGTACCACGCCCGGTCTAGATCTCCTAATTTTCAGATCTTTGAAAGGAAAAAAAAGAAACTAGTCAGTGTATTATATGTTTGCATTCAGTATTACTAGTATGGGATGGCTCATTGTTGGAGCTACTTTTCGGCCTTTGATTCTCGATAGTCGAGTCTGTCCGTTGGGACTATTGTCCAGATTGTAGGGTAAGGTAAAAGGTCAGTGTATTGAGGTATGTACTCTGGGATGAATGTCGATGAATAAAATCGTTGGGGTCGATATTTTCATAAAAAAAACGTGATGAGTTTGGACAAACGTTCGATATTGTACAATTTGGACAATCTTTACATTCAATGTGCTGTCTTATCGTGTAACTGCTTTCAAATTGACAAGAGCCAATTCACTCACTTGTCTACTGCATACGTGAATTCATTCATTGTCAGATGTAGTTTCTCAGAGTGACTATTTTCTGATGAGGTCCACTAAACAAGTAAACAAATAAAACGTTGAATGAGATAGGTTTCAAATAAAGGAAACTTACTAAAATTTTCTAACTTTACCTTCACGTATTTCATTGAAGGTCGAATAAATTTTACATCCATTATCTGTTTGAAAACTTTATCGGGCAGAGTTTCCACTCCTCCAAATGAAGTTCTAACACTGCAATAAAATATAAAATACCGAGGTTTAGAAGGCAATCGAGGTAATGAAATCACAAGTACTTTGAAAGTATCAAGCTAATTCAGTTTTTCGACTCCTCTAAAGACGACAATCGTTTTCAACCTGAACTTCAGAGTCCTCTGTTCCACGCCAAACGAGCTCAAGATAGATTCTCGATATTTATACATACAAGGATATTTTCTAACTTCACTTTCCAATCACTATCGACTTCAATCACCAGCAAATTAAACATTGCCATAAACCTATCATCAAAATTTATCAGATGATCGGAGTTCATACTCATTCCTCGCTATAATCCCTACTCAGAAGAGCATACATAACCTAGAATTTTGCTCGCCTCTCATTTCTAAATCACAGAGTATAAATAATTCACGGTTATAAGATTCAGGGTGCATACATAATCCCCACGTGTCTCCAACTCTTTTCAAGTCATTCAGATGGAAAAAAAAAATAGCTCCGACACACGCTATAATCAAACGGAGATTTGAAAATCGCGACAGTCTGCTTGAGCATTTTTTTTTTATTCTTTCTATAGAACTCTAAACCCTCAATCAAATCCAATCCCATTACAACCACTTCAGAATCAAACACATCATCTGCTCTCCATACACTAAGTAACCTAGTTATAGATCTCGGGGGTATATTTTCAAACACCTCGGTGAGATTCGTTTGCCGCTGGCTATACTGCGAGGCTCATGTCAAAACACACGAGACGGAATTTGGACACTCTAATACTATACACCCGACATAGGTGGAATACTATAACGCATACTATAGGTTCTGAAGTTATACCCCATATACATATATGTATGTATGAGTGGTATAAGTGGCAAACGGTCAGACCGACCCGAGCGATTATTGTCGCACGAAAATCAGAGCACCTGGACGCGTTAGGGGAGCCCGTTGATATATAAGTGATACTTTCTCTTAGGCTTTAATCCAGAGCGATGCCAATTACACGAACAAATGGTATAAGGATGTGTGAATATGTGTATGTATGTGTAATAGTTCGATTGTTGGCTAGGTATGCCGGTCTAGTTCGAAAAGAGGGGTTGTATTATAGATTGAAGATATATGACGAGGTGGTGGATTGATGAATGGATCAAGCTGATGCACGTATGGTGTTATGTCAAGTATGTTAGGATTCAGATCTATAGGGTGTTGGTTTTCCTAAAATAAACTATTGAGTCAAATATTCGAGCATGGGTATATCAAACTTTCAAATTGATGAGGAATATTTTGAAGAAGGAAGATTCGACTTTTAAGATTAGAACCAGGGGATCAGTCTCGAAAAAGAAATGAATCAATTTTTCGATATCGAATCCCATTTTCAATAGCATTCCAGAATGTAAGTCTGTATGTAGTGTGTGTAGTGTGGAGTGTATGTGTGTGTGTGTAGTTCGTGTAGTGGATGTGGTGTGTGCAGCATTTTAGGGTTTGTAGCATGAGTGTGTAGTGTAAGTAGTGCGTGTGGTGTGTGTGGTGTGTGTGGTGTGTGTAGTGTCTGTAGTGTTTGTAGGGCGTGTAATGTGTGTGTGTGTGTGTGTGTAGTTTGTGTGGAGCGTGTGGTGTGTAGTGCTTTTAGGGTGTGTAGCGTGAGTGTGGAGTGGGTGTATTGCGTGTGGTGTGTGTAGTGCGTAGTGTGTGTGTGTGTGTGTGAGAGGGTGGATAGTGTGTAAATTATGTGTAGGGTGTGTCATGTGTATGGAGAGGTGTGTGATATGTGTAGTGTTTTTAATATTCGTAAGGTGTGTGTATGTAGTTTGTGTAGAGCGTGTGGTGTGTTAGTGTATGTAGGGTGTGTGGCGTGTGTGTGTTATGTATGTGCACGCGCGCGCGCGTGGTCATAATGGATTGTCGGGGCATTATTTCAATCATGTATCGATTGAGCTTTTCTTCATGGGGTGAAGTTAAAGAAAGTCCGAGATAAACCCAACATATACATGAATGTAAGTTTGAAATATCTAAAAAGCTGGAAACTCATTTATCTAAAAGATAGAAATTAATCAAATTGAGCTGCTGACGTTAAATTTTCAACTACACTTGAATCTCGTTTCAAAAGTGTACTCGGGAATTTGCAAAGCATGTATTATAGTTTGAATGAGTAGTGATGAACAGCCCTAATGATCCAGAAATCGATACTTTCAATTTTTGGAAGGTTTGTTATCTGCTACAATAGCATGGAAATTTTCAATTCTAATTCAATCTGTGATGAAAATCACAACAGCAGTGCGATGCTTGAGGATATATTAAGTATCAAAGTACAGAGTCCTGTCCATCAACCCACGACTGTTTAGGTATGTCATTTAATGATAAAAACCCAAACCATGCTAAATTATCAGAAATAGATCGCATCTCAGTTCCTTCCTGAGATAGTGATACCTCTTTCCCTTGAATTGTTTTACCACGTCCGAGAAGCTTACGTAAAACACCGTGTCTGCCATAATACTCGTATATGATGGAGCATATAATCTGGCTGCGCCTCTAATGAGCTATTGAAATTGGATTGTACGGTTGGTATGACGTTATAGAACTCAACATATAGGTATTTACATACATACAGGATCAAACTCTCTCAGATAGACATAATTCACATACTTAAAGATCGAAGTGTCCCGAAAGGTATTATATAAATTCGGTTAGAGAATTTCCGTGGCTTGGTCAAAATCAGAACTAGAAGATATATATCCTGAGCTGTCGTTTAACACACCGCTATATCACATAGTATTGTTAAATATATCTATGTAAGTATGTGTGTGTGTGTGTGCATTTGTTCATTGTGCAATTTTTGTGGCGGAGTATGTATGTAATTGTTTTAGATCGTGTTTGAAAAATATTTCCTTCTTTAGGTAATGGAGCATTACAAGTTCAATAGAAAGCTATTTATCGTGAAATTATTGAGTTACGATGATATTGTTCCGCTTTAGAGGAATGTGTACAATTCTGATTCAATATCGGATTGCGTTGGTCAGAGCTTTTACTAAGACATCATTACATCAATATATATTCTCTTCGTTGGATGTAACTGAGCTTGCATCGTAATATGAATGATAGATAATAGAATTATGGATGCTCAAACTTTTTTTCATTTTTTCCAGGAAATATTTAGAGTATGTACGAATCCGTAATTTATACGATTTTCAATCTTGAATTAAATACTTGGCTAGAAAAGTCTGAGGTTGCATCGATCTTTTGTCATTTCCAAAATATAATAATTTATCGAAAATTTCATCAAGAATTGATCAAAATCATGTCCGAGTTTGAATTGGAACACTCGAGAAAAATCTCTAGAAATTATCATCAAAATCAGACTCTTACGTGTAAATTCACCCTTCGTTTTCATTTCTGGGTGAATGATGGGAAACCAGATTATTAGACCTTACATTTGCCATGTAAAACATACGATTCCATGAACATACATGATCATGGAATCCGAGGGTTCCATGGTCTTATATGATCATACGTAAAACCATTTCAACCATTTTTTTTTATTCCAGAAAGTCGAGATATATTGATTCAAACCTATTCTAACATCAATAGGTCACGATACTGACCATATACTCCGGAAGAAAAATCTTCCCAAGAGTCGGTCTCGAGTTTCAGAAAAGTGAGATTTTTTACGAAACCATTCTCTTCGCCGCTTCAAATGTTCAAAACCTGAAAATGACTCCGAAAAAGGTTTTTCTAAGTGACGTCTGATCAATCCTGTGAGGTATTGATATTACACCAGTCGTAAATTAGTATATCACGTCTTTCCGGAATAGAAATGATAAATTTTCAAACCGCTTTTATACCTGATCATATATGTTCATGGAACTTTATGTTCTACATGGGTTTAGATACCAGGAACCAATCATGAGTATCAGAACTTGATTATGTTGTAATCACATTCGAAAAGGCAAGTGTTAAAAGAAAAAAAAATGATTACACCCTGTTGAGCAATATAAAATACCTCAAAATCCCATCAGACCGATTTCTATCATATATACGAGGCAAGTCGCCGAAACTGACCTCAGACGAAAACTACTCAAAATAGAAAATCCAAAGCAAGCGAATGCCGAATCAAACATCAATTTCTCAAAACGATCAAAACAAGAAGCTTAGACAGCATCTCATCAAATTCCATCGACGGTGCATTTCAAAAGTTTTCCAAAGTGTGGTACACGCCTTTTATATTCGTCGACGGACTGCAAAAACCGAAACGATTCAAAAAGGCCATAGAGAAACTCCTTCGCGTGTATATCGTTGATGCACATACTTCCACTTGTATAATACCGGGCAATAAAGTGTCGAAAAGCCAAGTTGTTGCATGTGTATCTGATATGTATATAGTCAAGGGAATGTCCATCTCCTTCTTATTTCTCTAAAAATAAAAGAGAGCGCGGGAGAAAAAAGCTTCGATGCACCTTCTTCTTCTTACTTCATACCAACGTGCGTATATACATTTATATACAGACGATTATGCAAGAGAATTTTATTACTCTTGCTGCAACGATAAGGATACCGAGATATGTATATGTGCATACTGTTACCTTTACGCATGGCATGATTGCGGAGTTGGATTCCAAAGGATGAGAATATTGTGCGAAAGTCTTTGGAGTAATCTTCTGGAGGTTGCCAATGTAGTCGATGGATTTTCCTCTCTTGACTTCCAAGTGAATTTTTTTGTAAATGATTTGGATCTTGAGAATCGGCTTATAGTTCAAGAATTTTAATCTGATTATTTTTTGTTTCCAGATTGTGAACATAGCTTGGCAGAAGGAATTATCCGTTATGAAATTTTACAATCTGATGGAAATAATTCTTTCACCATCTCATTTATCGACTAGTCAGCATGTTCGAATAAAATAGAAAAATGTCCGATGCAAAGCTTAATAAGTCACAAACTCGGCCACAAATTAAGGCATGGGTTGTCGATTTTTGACTGGAACCAACCTGGATCTTGCGGAAAATTTTCATATAAAAGTCAATTCTTCGATGGCACCGCAATAATTTGGTGCAGCAAAATAACCTCAAAAAAGGTTGAAGATGCATTAACAAGAAATAAAGAAAGAATAAGTTGAATGAGAATTTTCTCCAATTCTAATCGACTCTCCAAGATATTTCTACAGTTTTTGAAATTAAACTCAACTTTCCACAAACATTTATCCCCCTGTGGAAGAACCTGAGCGTACTGAAGAACTTTGTCCAAAAGAACATGATGCTGATACCACTGGTGGGATTCATCCTACACTCAATTTGTCCTTCAACCTTAGCAGAGATTCGAAATTTACTTCCCGGCTCGAATTTTTTACAACCACCTCATTGTCCTTGGACATATGTATAACTTCCTCGTATAGGAGAATCTCGCGTAACGAATAGCACATGACTTCCGAAAAATTTGCGTTTCACTCATCAAAATCGCATCAAGCTCGGAGTCCGGTGAAAGTGAAAAGGTCCTCGGTGGCAATAACAGCTATACGAGTTGGCACATTAAATTAACGAAGCTATATACCCGGTCCCATTGGAGTATAATATACTCCTGGACCAACACACACACACACACACACACACACACACACACACACACACACAAAGAAAAGTATGGATAATCACAAGAGCAAGAACCCAAGTAAAAGTAAAAGTGTGTACGAGTATATGTCCACAATCCACCAAGTCGAATAAATTCCAAACCAGAAAAGCGATCCCGTAATTATCGCATTGCACCAACATCAGCAGTGCAAAAATATCCAAGTTCTGGACATACATTAAAATATAGGTACACTCATATACAGGCACCTGGAAGAAGAACTTCACGGGATAATCTCTTTGGCTTTTATTTTTTTGTTAATGCATCGAGTTCCAGGTAAGATTGAGGTGGAGTAAAATATCGATTTCGACATCACGTTTTTTTATTCCATTTTCGTAAAGGTGTTATTACAAATATATACAGTGCTACCGTTTGGGCTCATTACTTTTAGCAAATCGATTCGTGTCGAGAAACCGAAATCAATCATGAAAGTTTTGTAATATCTGTTCAGGCTTGAAAATTTATCAGATTAATTCTACTTTCGGTTTCTGTATGTATGTTCATCTGACGGTAAGGTGAGAAATAATGGGTCATCAAGGCAAGGTCGATGTCATCCAATTTAGCCGTATTTTTTTTTTTTTTCTTCATTTTTGAGATAGCGGTCCATTATTTGATCATTTCCGGGTGAAATTTGAGGCTGGTTAAGGTTCTGTTATGATGGGAGGTATCTTTTGAGACTTTCGAACTCGTAAATACGGGACGTGGGTGATTTTAACGCGGGCTTTGCTTGCAAAATTTTATGAATTGAAAGTTGAGATGTACATTCGCGGATCCAGATTTGCGTACAATAAAACATTTTTTAACGGTTTTTGTAATTCAATTTTTTTGGTTGAGAGAGCTTTTACGATGTATTTTGAGGCTTGTTGTGTATAGGTAGAATATTCATAAGTTTTGATTGGTTATAATTGTCGAGGTAGACGACTAGAAAGTATAACAGTTCATAATTATGTAGCGGATATCATAATACCTCAGTAGACATTCTATATCAACTCCAGCGAATTCAAACATAAAATGGTCAATTCTTGGCCTATAACCGTTAAAATAAACCGAATTTGCTTAAATTTTCCTACAACCTCGTGACCACCAGCCTATATATGACTATCGAATGTTCAAAATTGTATTCATCTTGAGGAAGGATTTTTACCGGAAATGAGAAATGAACAAAAGGTTCGATTTAACTCAACGATAATTTTTGCAGACGTAAAAATAGTAATGACAATTTCTCACGTACTATCATCCAAAAAGATAGCCATCGAGAACAAATTCATGAAAAAAAGTCCCAAAATGTCTACCGTGTTCACAAAAAAATCCTGGCAAGTTACTTTCAACCAAGATGCAATTCTAAGATTTCGCAATTTGAACTGTAAAGTCAGTGACGAAATTCGTTCGACAGATATACATGCAGTCTCACGCCTGCAAAACCACAAACACCGCGAACATACGGCATTTTGACACACACGTTTCTCGTAAATTCAGCATTCGAACGGGTCCAGTTTTACCAACATATATAGACATGATTTGCATGTGGGGGGCAATGCAGGTCTCGCGGTAAATTGGAAAAGTCTCTAGGTGCGACTGTATATAAAATACTTTGTGCCACTCCTTCGTGGCAGTCATACTTACAGACGCACTTATAGGTGAGAAAATTAATTCACAGGCCACTTGGGTCATTTTAAATATGGTTTATTATGCCATAGCGCGCATGGAATAATGTTGAACTGTCTTCTTTGATTCTGAGGTATGCAATGACGAAGTTGCTTAGGCAGATATTTGTAGTGTGTCAGGAGCGAAAAGTGTGGAAGATTTTGAAGTAGTGAGATATTTATGTACGTTGTATTAGGTGCGTGCAGTCAAGTGGGAGTTGGAGTATATGACTTATGGCCATATTTACCTTCAATTTTCAAATTTGCTAAGCTGAAAATGGAGTTGAGAAATTTTGACTCTTGGTGCAGAATGCTTCAGGCAATTCTCGGTCATGGAGCTCAAGAAATCATGAACCCAGGAATCGATACATTTTTATGAAATAGCCATCAATAACTTAAAAATTTTGTTGGCATTTGGAAGGTAAAACTTTTTCCCAATAACTCTGATCACTTCTTTCCTATCAAAATCACAAATTTTTGTAAGTATCAAAAGAAACCCTCAAGGAAGGAGACCTCGATTAGTGAGAAGCAATTCTTTAATGCCTAGGACCTCACACCTCGCCACACACTATTCCAAAATGATTACATGATTCTACAGATTTTCGAATCAGCTCAGACAGACGAAAAGAATTGGTACCAGAATTTTCCACTCATCCAAATCAAGTATCTTCCAATCACAAAAAACTCATTCTCTCCTGATTCTTCCAGAGAAAAAATTCCAATTTTCACACCGCTCTCGAATTAAAAATTTCAAATTCAAAGCAAACCGAACGGTTCACGTATCAAAATACTCATCACAAGAATTACAACCACCTGTGTGGCTAGTAATAATTGCATTATAAGCCATACACACACTCATACGAATGATGAAAGCGTGCAAAATGATGAGCGTCCACATCACCACACGGCTTTTTCCCTCCCAAGATGAGCTTTGAAAATTACAGCGGTGGATCTTATGGACCTCATATCATCCTATGAGTAAAGCAACTCATACATCTTCTCTCATCAGTCAGTTTCCATATGAGGAACAACGTGTGGGCATGATACATAAATACATACATACATACACTTTTACAAAGTGAAAAAAGTGGTATGTGCCAGGTTTGCTAGATCATTTGTGACCGGTGGGTCGTATTATACGCCCCCGCAAAGCTAAGAGTGAGGAAGAAAGACGAAAAGATTAGGAAGAATAAAAGTCGCTTGCGTGCAGGAATCCGCCCATTGCAAGAGGATTGAGCTATGCTATATGTAAAGCCTGAGAAGAATATCTGTTCAACCCGAGGTTCAACCGGTGAGGAATTTTACTTTTCAAGGTCGTAGAAGTGGATTTTTATGCACAAATGCGCTCGAGATTCTTGGTGAGATTTTACATTTTTTGTTAATTTTGATGAACTATATATTCTTAGTAAAAAATTATGATCTGTAAGATTCTTGAAAAAGAAATTCGGAGCTTGAATAGCCTCACAGTGATAAGTTCAGCCTAAGTCAATGACTACAAAACAGTAAATAGTTTGAAGATAAAAATGAATGAGTGAAAAAAAGTTTAGTTGATTGATAGCAAAGACCTATAGAATTATTGGCTACTTTTCAAGATGAAAGAAGAGCTACCGAGATACAATTTCTTGCAGAACGTGTAATAAATCTGAAACAAATCTTGGGTAAAACTTGTCACCATAAACCTAGATTTACGAAACTCGCTCTACGAGGTCTTATACATTCAAGATGTATGTTATTCAAAGGTGGAGTCACTCTGCAATCCTGTGGCCGAAATCTCAAAAAAAAACTGGCATGGAATTTGGAACGGAAATGTTGTTCACGTGGTTCACTTTTTTCCAGCTCGTACAAAACTGCCAAGAGTCCAGTCATGTACGACATGAACGACTTTGGCCTTTACTTGTTGTTACACGTGATACGAATCACCAAATGCCAATCCGTTAATGGGCGACACATTTTGAAATTTTACAAGTGAATTTTTTCTCCCCAGTGGTTGGAATACTTTTTAATCTTAGAATCTGCGATTTCAAAAATATGTGAGTCCAATACAAATGAGATACTGAACATTTGAATGATTTCCTGAAAAGCATCAACAGTTAATCAAGATCATTTTTTCGTCCACAAAATGATTCAGAATATTGGAAATAAAATCTAGGAGTCGTCTATAATCGATATGATCCATTTAATTGAAATTTCAAAATTTACGACACCTGTCAACTATAATTGAAAAGCAACTTGGGAAAGAAACGCCAGATTTCCAATGAAAAATCGTTTCTATTCTAGAATCTTACATCATACACCATTCAACTTTTACTAAATGTATCAAACATGTCGAAATTTATATTTGAGTATTGAATCACTAACCGAAAAAATTTGTTTGAAATCTATAGTTCTAAAATTTTCGCAGAAAAATCCCTAACTGGTAATTTATATGCCGCAACAGGTACCGCGTAATTTTCAGATCAAAATTAATGAACGAGTCTATACTTACAATCCAGTGCGAGGGCGAGATTCGATATATGTACACGCAATTCCATACAAACTGATAATGTATCACATGAGTTTAGGCTACTCTAGTTTTAAATCTAAAGAATATATACAGAAGCATATAAGTGGTCCAGACAAAGAAAAAAAGTTGATTCAAGATAAGACTGGCGATCGGATACGATTGAGATAGGAATTGAGATAAATACGTTTGATACTTGGAAAAGTCGAGAAGGAGAAAGTACATTCTTTGCAATCGATATTATCGTCGTTTATGTGGAGTCTGTGTCTTATAAGTATGTAGACGTAATGGCATTTTTGAGCATCGTTGCTTTACCATTGCGTCATTCATGTGTAACAGTTCAGATTTTGATAATGTCCGACCTTTCGTTGATTATTCCACTGATATTTGATTTGGAGAAGATATTTAGACACAGGAATTCACAAATATTTTCATACAAAAGAATTTGACGAATAGAGATGAAACTGATGGTTTTGTGCTGCGATCAAGAGCCCTAATTCGATTCGGCACGCACATTACTGTCAATCGTCGAGACGGTTCGGATATCTGCGTAAGATACAAGTATCGTCGGAACGTGACCATTTTCAAAATTATTGTATCATGCCTGACTGTGGACAATTTCGATTGTAATCGAATGCAGTTCATTAATGCCTCAATAATCTTGAATGAATAATCTGATGAGGAACTGAATTTACGAGAATTTACAAACAATCGATCGAGACAATCAAGGAATGATAAAAATAAACATTAACCCCTTGCGGAACTCTGAAATTGATCATTCAGACAAAATCCGTCACAATACTACCGAATCAACTCATCAAAATCAAAATTCATCATGATCAAGCTTCGATAATCAAATCGAAAAAAAAATATCGATTAAGACGAGACAGACCCACCCAAGAGTCAAACACAATATCAAGAATCTCGAACTGCAGTCCATTTATATACGCACGCATTCCTCGCCAAGACGCCGCCTTACTTACTTACTACTCACTTGTACAAATGCACTCCAATCACATATCCCAGAGGATAAACTCGCGGTACATATTATATATATGTATATAACCAGACTTGGACATCACGTACAAAACCAGAGAGGCTAACGGTAGTCCAGATTCCATGTCTGTCTTTCGCAATGGTGGCAATGATTCTTTTTTCTTTTATGTTATCCTTTTGTGATCTGGACTTTTCGGTACTAAAGCTTTAAATCCGGTCTTTTGCGGCTTGAAAATAGATCTCTATGCTTGAGAGGAGTTACATGTGTGTGAGATAGAGTCAGAGATGGGTTGAGATCATCTGGGTTATGAGATCTCCAGACACGAGTGTGACATTTGTGTAGATATCTGGCTATCTTTGTTACCTTTGCTTCTTTGTATGTCTTATTCATTCTTGTATCGCAGTGTGATGGTGTAGATAGGGAGATGGTGAAAATGTGAGGAGTTGTGCTTCCTACTGAAGATAAGGTTACATTTTGGTAGGAATATTTTTTTTTTTTGACCGAAGTGTGGAGATATTTCTCCATGGTTCGAAGCTACCGGTTTGAAAATTGAAATCTCTATCGAAAAATCTGTTATGGAATCCTCAAAATCTTCATAACTTGCTCAATAATCATGATAATCTCATGATACTGGAACCATCACGATTGCACCACAGAAAGATGAAAAAATTTGCATTGCAATATTTTGAAATATTTTTTCTATTTTCCACTGTTTGTCTTATAAACGATGGTTACATTAAGATTAATTCATGACATTAAGGAATTTCTTGATTTCCCGAAAATCGACAGAAATATTTTGCTGATTCTCAATAGATTCAATGAAAATCATCATAGAATATTTGAAATTTTAATTGGGCACTATATACTGCTACTGCTAGTTAGTCATTACATGATAAAAAGGACCCCACTATCCTGAAAAACGACACGATTCTTTGAAACTTAAATCACAAATAGCGTATTCAAGTCCGTTATAAAGATTCACATGAATTAAGGAAATGGCAGAACATGAATAAGAGTGAATTGCAAAAGCTTCTCACGACATTTAGGAAGGCTACCAGGAATTTAACTATCCGTTAGGGATCGCGTTTGATACTAATGATCCGCTTTTAGATCCTTATACCATCACAAAACCAACAATCTAACGTTATGGCATCCGCTCTGAGCTCTGAAGGATCTCAAGCTAATTGAGGTAAATATCATTCAATCAACATATCCTCAGACACTACGCCATCACATTCTAAAATAAAATTCTCATCAACTTTATAAAAAGCCTTTTTAGCACCCTTCTTGTATATTCCGTTCAGTAAATAGATCATCTTCTACCCAATGACCTCTACAAAATGAAAGAATTCATACCTTGTCTGATATGTCATTTGAGAACTCATCATGTCATCTGGGTTGAGTCCCCAAAGAGTCGCAAACCAAGACGTGCTTTGTTCGGAAAATAGTTGACCCAAAGGAAATATCGGCACCAAGCACATTACATATCAGCAATCAAAACTATGCATTCGCTAATGAAAAAAAAAGTAAACATATCTTGAGATAGCAAATGAAACTTTTCAATCAACTGATATTAAGTATGAATCATGCAAATCTTGTCAAAGCGGTACCGTTTGATCTGTCAAGTTTACTGCCTCAGATTTACGCATTCCAAAGAGATACTGCTGATTCTGGGCACTTTTTTAAACCTTATCGCAGCAGTCATGAATAATTATAGATGCTCGCATCATTTGTGACCGTACAAGAGTTCAAGATTACATCGTATCTTATACTCGATCGTGTAATGTCATAACTCATCTTTCAAAGTCGGATTGATATTTTGACGCGCAGTGTTTTGCTATGATTGCAAAAATTATCGCAATCTTGTTAAAATATACAAAATGAGTCACATAGGTGAAGTGTTTCCAAAAAAGTGTTACCTTTTTGTCGTAATAATACATGCGATTCATAAGGCTAGTGAAGATTCATCACTTATATCAAGCTCTATCCAAAATAGTGATTCCTTCGTCATTTTTGCGAGCTCGATCATGCCACTGTGGAGAATAGGATTCTCGAATTTCTTGAAATTCTTCAATAATTAAAATGAAATTAGTCAAATGATTTTGCGCAACACCTATTTGCCAAGCAGCTTAAGTTGTAAAAAAAAATAGTTTTCCATAAATCAAAATCAAAGGTAGGAACGACCGTGAGGGAATGTGCAAGCTCGGCGTAGTTTACAATAAGTCGAGAGACTGTGTAATTAATTACCACGAAGCTCATTGCGCCTCGTGGACTCTTCAGTACTCGATGACATACGTCGATTTTGTGGTTAACCGAGAATTGCTGGTGTATTCTTTTGCGGTCTGGTGTACTCAATGGAAAGCGCATTATATTCACGCACCTTGGCTGATTGCAGATTCTACTTTGACGAGATGATACTCGTGAACATAGCTTCAAATGAGGATTTCTATCACATTTTATCATACTGGCTGATTTTTAAAATAAGAGTAGTTCATTAATCTTTCCAGCATAATTGTCCATAATTCAAAGATAAACAGGGACAGAAAAAGGTGTTAACTTTGATATGGAATGAAAACAGAATCTAAAACGATTAAAAAAATCAGTGTGTGGGGATGAAAAATTTTACAAGAATCATTCCAAAAACTTCAAAACACCCAATCGAGGTGTAGAGTAAAAAGATGTCAAATTTCTAATTTCAGATTTTTTACCTAAATTTGACCGAAATAACGCATTCTGGACAAAAAGTCTTTTTTTCATGAGTCAAAGTAGTCCCAACCTGCAAGAATGGGAATCCAGATCAAATTATTTCAAAATAAGTCAATTGTGAATGAAATTTAGTTTAAGATGGCAAATCTTAATGAAAGAATGAGAAAGAACCCACAAACAACGAGAAAATTGTCAATAAGACATCAAACATAAGTGTGCACAATGCGAAATATGTAATTCCGTCACCAAAACGTCAAATAAATTTGCTTTCTACGCGACGGATGTCATCGTACTCGTTTCATTGAGACTCTAACACTTGTTCACAAAATCCGTTACGAGCTATTCTCACAAAGAGCGACGAAAGCGTATACGATATATCGTGTAGAATGCGATTCGCAGAGAGGATGGTCGGTTTATACGCGAAGCGTGCCAAAAATATAACTCTAAAGCCAATGACTTGAAAGAGGAATACCAAGATTGCTATCTATGTGCCTTGGATACTTGCGGAAATTCTTGGCGGGCCAAGTTTTAGAGAATTTGAATGTGATGGACATTTTCTTTGTCAAAAATGAGCGTTTTACAGCTAATACGGTGATATGGTGTACATTGTATCATACCGAGAATTTTTTATTTATTTAATAGTTTGAATAAATTATGAATAAATTATAGATCATAAGACGTGAGGAATCAATGATCGTATCGACGTCTACATCAGAAACCTACATCAATTTTACAAAAAGATTGAGTCTTTGTTGAGACGGACACGAGGACGAACATATCATCATCAAATCCTGTATTTGTCCCATGACAGAATAGTACGAAATTTGGACTTTGTACAACAACGTAGAAACTATATGGTTACAAGCACAAAGTATGCAATGATGAGAAATATGCTTTTTGGGTCGCTGATTAGAGCAAAAAGTTGCTCATTTTCATCCTAGAATATAATTCAAACGGTGACATGAAAATAGCCCATCTAAGAGTATATGAGTATAATAATATGGTAAATTCCACGATGAACGTGCCGAGATCAGTCAAAAAGTCTCAATTTTCAGATAATCACGCATCCCGGCCTCCCTCGGAGCTTATTCACAACATCTATTCGGCGCGTTCCACAGTTGCAGCGAAGCGGGATATCACGAGATATGCCCATAACCGTATCACATGCGATTACGATTAGCTGTACCTACTTGACATAGAAAGCACAGCTACCCTATGATAACTATGCATGCTTTTGACATGATTCTCGTATTCATATACATTCTAACTTCCAAGCCCAAATTAGAGCATCTCAAAATATTTATTTCGATGTGGGAAACAACTTTATCATAGGTTAGGTCAGTCAGTGAAAGAGAAACACGAATGATGAGAATTATTTTTTTTTTCTTTTTGATTTTTGATCCTATCGATGTCTTGTAGAATCTATTTTTGATAATAATAAGAATCTGGAATCTTCGAAAATTCAGGGATTTGAACAGTTTTACAATGATCAAACCACATCCGTGATTCATCAGGTCGAAACAAAATGCATATTTGAAAGAACTAAGCAATGAAAACCCAGTTGAAAATTGTCAAAACATCATTCTTCGAAAAGGAAACAGTTCAAATATTTCGCTGATTCACCAACAGTACAGAAACACCTGTGACAGTTTGCTACTCAGCAGATTCTTTTTACAATCGTTGCAAACTCATCACAATTTTTTTGCTCAACCCAACTCCTGCAAAATACTTTTTCAAACCACACATACAAATCTAACAATGTATGTATGTGAAACACACTTTACTCTTTCATAAAATCTTCTTCGCACCTCATGAAATACAATTTCTACAATAATTTTCCCTCTATATATACCCATATCTGACCCAGGTCACGTTCGACAACCTCAAGATAAGTCCAAGAATCGACCGGTTTAAAAGCTCGACACCATCAAGAAGAAACCCGGTCATTTTTTTCCAATCTATACCAGTAAGTAATTTTCTTCTTTTTCTTCTTATTTACCATCGTTGTCGTTATTGTTGTCGTCGTCGTGATCGTCGTCACCCAGTTTAAAGCAATACCACGAGTTCAAAAGTCCCGCAATAATCATCTCACGTGCGAACTACTCTCTATAAAGGTGTGCGGATAAATACAAATTTGTTCATTTATAAACTGCGGCTAGATGTTTTTTGCTCGGTAAGGTGAGCGAGGTCGATGAAAATGCGTTGGTACATTATTATGTGCAGGAGTGGTTTGTAAAATGCCATTTTGCATCGAGACTGGTGTATGGTTTATGTATGGGTGTATACATACATATATGGGTTGTAATCTAGGGAGTAATTAAAATTCTTGAAAGCGTGAGTAATTACGCGTTTGCTGAACGCAAGAATCAAGTTGCCGAATTCCGTGGGAAATTCTTTGAGAATTATTTGAGCAAAAACTTTTAGTTTTTCTCGTTTATTGAGTGGAAAATTTGGTTGGAAATCTTGAATTGTTTGTTAGAATTGAGAGTGCTGATTCAATTAGAAAGAGTGGGGATCAGTTCTTTGCACTTTATCCAATTTTGCTAGCTTTATTGCAGTTTCATCGCGAAATATTATCAACAAAAAAAGTTTATTCAGATCTTTTTTGATTCGAGAAAATGTGATCTGAATTGAAATGATTTTGATGATTTCAACAATTGATGAACATCATAATCGTATCCCAAAGTAAGAAAACTGGAAATATTTATTAGTCAAATTTTGATACCTGAAGACTACAGAGAAACTAGATTAATTTTACATGAGAAATTCGTCAGATTTCGCCTAGGCTTGGTACACAGAGATTATTTTCAATTCCTTTCACCTCGAATGTAAGACTCTAGATACACAACATAAATGATTTCCTAGAGAAATTTTTCCTACAATCAACATGACATGTACCTATGGTGTAAATAGCATCGCTTAGAATTGCAAACGACCTTTACGCTTTTGCATTAACATTACACTGGTAACAACACATGTAATTATCACATTGAAACAAGAACAAGAGAAGGGAAATATACTAGACACAGAAGTGAGTCGCGGTCGGTGTCACGCGATTCTCGGCTCACAGTTCATTTATATATCTGGAAACGTAATATCTTTGGGCGTGAGCGTAATAATCTCGGCAATGACACTATCCCTGATTCAAAATGAAAACTAAGCCTAATACATGTCCTCGCATAGTGTCACGTTCGATTTTTGATGATACAGTATGACATGTGCATAAGTGTATTATCGTAGCTGGACTGTTTTCATTCGTGGAAATTATGAAATGAATGTATTTGTTCTGTTGTGATATTTAGGCTGAATTGAAACGACTGTGGACCACCAAGATCGTCGTAATTTGTTCTTTTAGTGAAGAACTAGTTGAATTCTAGTCTGTCATACGACAAAATTAACACGAGGATCAGATTTTTTTGAAAGAATTATTGGATTGAGCTCAGGAAAGATTTGGGTAAGTTGTTGTTGGTTCAATGAAGGGGGGGGGGAGTGTAGCTTACTTGGTTGGTAGAGAATTTCAAGTCGTAATCCAAACTCACCTGAAACAGAAAAACGAATTCTCATTAGACAAAGTTCAAAGTCAACAAAATGTTATTGATCAGATGACACATAATATTATGATTAAAATTCCATGGGATTCAGGAAAATTCATTGTTTACGTCCCATCATGGATTATAATTCGTTCAAAACATTTTCAACGTGAGAAATTCCTCAAATGGAAAAGTTTCATCCCGATAAATAGCATAATATTTCCGTAAAGATTAGAAAAGATCGTCTCCGTCAATGAGATTGAAAATTGCTCGTTCGAACCTCCAGGAAAACGTATCAATTTAACTCCTACCGTTATATTTTCCAACAATTCCTGCAAGACTCATGAAAATTCACTAAAGATTTCCCACGTTTCTAATCAATTCATAAACTATTCATACGCTTTGAGAACTAATTCAGAGGACCAAAGGACACTGTACGAGTTCAAAAAACAATTTGAAATAATATGCAGACTCCAACACCTGTCGCAGACAAATCAGAAAAGGTCAACGAATAATAAGTACTTATACAACCGAAGCTAATTTTCCTCAAGCTCTACACTATAGATCATCACCTACAGAGGTAAAGGCTATATTTAAGGGCGCGTCAGATCGCATTTACCGCCTATTCCATTTCCTCGCCTTGTAATTTCCCTTCTTCATGCATACCTACGTACCTAACTTCTTCCACATATCCATTTATTTGCACATATATGTATTTGTGTACAGCCCAAGTATAGCTCTCTCATTATTTACGTAATCGGCCAACAACTGCAGGGGCTCATATATACAAGCGCATTTATGTAATGATTTTGCGGCATCGAAAAGTGCATGCAAGGCGTTGATTTTGCTATGTTATTGCGTGCAGGAGTGCGAAATAGAAAAAAAATGTGACGATTGTTTACTTGGGGTGAAGATATTAGGTATAGATAGTCTGGTATGGGTATACACTGCCGCAAGCGTGTGAGAAAAATTTATAAGATCACGCGATGATAGTTGTTGGCCGATTCAAAATTCAGCTCATTCTAATGAAAGAAGGAGGGAGGCGAGGGGAGCAATTATTATGGAAGGACAACATTTTTTTTCTGACTCTGGACCAGAATTGATATCTGCAAGCGCGATTTGGGGCCCTCAGAATAAAAAAAAATTTTGCACCGTATTCATTCGGCTGTTTTGGGTCTGAGGGACTGATTTCCTAACTGCCTAAGTAGAAATAGTGAAGTTAAAATAGGTCAGACATGTACTTTTTTAAATAGAGAAAATTTTTCCTTTCTTTTCAAAAATGAAAAATGGCCCCATTCATGAGTGCGAGATCATGATTCTTAGGACGCGATGCAAAAGATTAGTTGCATTTCCAACCAGGATCAACCAGCTGGTTGGATATCTGACCAAATGATTGAAGTTTTTCGAAAAAGATTCTTCGATACACTGTGCGTAAAAGTGCACTTTGCGCACAGTTTGTCGACTTTTACTCACAGTTTATCGAAAAGTATAGTTCGATACACGGCCGTAAAACCTATTATTCGCATCCTCGTGGTGATTCCGACCCTCGCCTGCGGCTCGGGCCGGAAACCCATCACTCGGACGCGAACAAAACGTTTTACGCCCTTGCATCGAAATGTTCTATTGAGAGTGCAATTATATCTTTCTAGATGTTTCCAAACAAAATTTTCAATTGAGATTCCAGGATAAATTAAAAATATTCAGAAATTATGAAATTGAAGATACGTGTCTTCACTATGTGCTTTGCAAATTAGTTTCTCGAGATAACTTTTTGTTCATTGCATGAATTTTTCCATCTTTGATAATCATCAATCACCACTCATCAATCGTAATCATCACAAATTGATTGATTGCTGCAATGATGAAAACTTTTTGTATTCTCATAATCCACGGCTATTTAATACTGTAAGTATATAAAAAAAATTCAATATCACATCCCGATTCAGGAGACTGAGGTCAAGAACTACAAAAATGCTAAAAAAAGAAGCCCATCATCGCCTCAATTTCATTGAATGAGGTAACAATCATCTTTATTACTCTTGCAACACTAATAATCGTCTTCCCCATTATTCATTCAAAACCTTCATTCGCATCTTCACTCGACACAAAGACGTTGAACTGATGCAAACACTCCTTTTATAAACAACTCGATTGAGCCAAGGAAACATGTTACAATACAGATACATCATTTGCGGAGGTGGAAGCTTTTACAGTCCTTCTAAGGTCACATTAAAGTAAAGAAACATCAATCTGAACTTCACACCAATCTTTCAAAATTAAATGCTCACTCGACACAATTTTCCAAATTATTTTCATCCATTCAATTCCTTACATGGAATTTTCAAGTTGTCCAGGCTAATTAACAACAAACTGGTACCTCATCGATCTTGGATAGAAAATTTGCAGTGTACATAAAATGTGCAAGATTGTAATTGACTGTAAAATTGGACTGGTAAACTTAAACGATATATTTTACGTTACGAAAGTCCATTATATGTATTATGAAGGATAGGACGGTAAATTTTGCGTGAGCGGATCGATTAGCGCAACAAAACCGGGCGGCGTGCGCTTAATCTGGCTGCGATTGCATTTTATTTTGATTAATTCATGACATTTGCTCATAAGTGGCCATTTTTCAAACAGATATCATTCTATTCAGCATGAAATATGACATTCTGCAAATGTGAAATATTCAGCATTCGGTCAGAATCTACGAAATTCATTAAAAATTACTATAGTACATTATTTCAAGGAACAACAATTCTTAACTGTAAATCTTCCACAACAGTCTTGACTGAGGAGCAATTTTTTCATCCGTGCTTCTTTTTCCGAAAATTTCAAAGGGACTCAGGTGGATTCAATTATCGAATTTTATTCGAGATATCGATAAATTGCTCGACCATATTCACAAACACAAAATCTCCAATTTCAAATCGGTTAATTATCACGAAACAGTTCTCTTCGGCAGTCACATAAAAATGTTGAATGAGGAAGTCATGTTAATTTTGAATGAAGAGTAATTGTCCCTTCTGAAGATATTTGCCTGAAAAAATTGTGACTCATCCAAAGCGAGGCATTATGAAAAAAATCGCACATAATCACAACAACTCGAATCTTATATTTCTGCATGGTAATACAGCTGACAATGTGTGATTCTTCCACCTAACCTCTTCTCACTCAAGAAACGAGTCATCACTGATCATCATCATCATATATCTGCAAGTGCAAAATGTGATACTACAATTGTTTTACCCATTGAGTCTGCAGAAACTCTAGCATCAGGTGGCTTCTTTGAAATATATCTATACTCACTTGCTCACTACTGAGATAATTTTCCATTGTCGAGGTTACAATGAATGCAATACGAAATCGTGGTCTCGCAAAGGATCGAGTTTAACGAGTGTCAGATAAGATTTGCAAAATTGCATCTTAAAGTATATAACGAGAACTTTTCACACGTAAAAATATGTGCAAATATGTGCATGAGATATAGGTTAGGTCAGAATCTGAAAAAAATTTCGAAACGTGGGAGATTTGGATGGAATCTTGGAATGATATGAAGTGGGATGAATAGAAAAATTGGAATATAAATTACATATCAGGGTATCGTTTGGATTACATTACGATTTTGATCAAGAATTGCAACTCTGTAATCATCATGTTTAAATATCATCACCAAAATCGAAACTTTCCATCATCCGTACCATAAGATATATTACGTAGTATTTATACTTCCGACTGTGTATTCATGTGTATGGTGAAAATGTCACGTAAAATATAAAAGTTGGCATTACTGTACTTTTGTGATAATAAGTGTGAATGCAAGTTCAAATCACGATAATCTTATGAGTGCAACGCTAGAAATCTGAGTTGAGAATGACTCGTTAATTGATGAATGGTCATAATAGTGAATGGGATGAAAAGAGATGAATTGAATGGGAAGAGTCGGTATTGACGTACGAATGATGATCATAACCGTTAATTTCGCTCGCGAAGAGGCATCATTTCCAAATTAAGATGTCATCATTTGAATATGATGAATATTCAGTGATAATCGAGGTGGGGAATTAATACATTACTAGACTCTATGTGAAAGGCTATTTTGTTAATCATTTGTGAGCCACCTCTTGGTGAAACCTCTTCACTTGGTGAAATAGTCAAATAGTATATTACGTAACAAGTGCGAGAAGGTCAATTTCCGCACAAGTTGCCAAACGAGTGCGAGAAGTAACATTTACGCACACTTCGAAACTTCTCGCACACCCAGAAGAACACATTTACGCATGCTCGCGAAGCGAGCGTGCGTAAATATGTACTTCTAGGTGTGCGAGAAGTTTCGAAGTGTGCGTAAATGTTACTTCTCGCGCGAGTTGGCAACGTGTGCGGAAACTTCTCGCACGTGTTGCGTATACTATTTTTTGCAACTGTGCGCGAAGTTGTAATTAAATGCACCACTGTCCGAGCAAGATCATCTTGAGAACGAAGTTTTCAAGAAAGGCGAAATTCAGAGGGATGACGTGACATCATATTTTGGAACTGTGCGTAAATGAAAATGCATTTGAGCGAGAAGTTACATTTACGCACACTTCACCAGTGCGTAAATGTAAAACTGTGCGAGAAGTCATTCACGCATTACTTCTCGCACTGTAAATAATGAAGAGAAGTCTCATTTTTTTACAACTTCGCGCACACAGTTGCAAAAATTGTATTTTATCTATTTTTTAAATTTTATGATAAAATGATTTCCTGGGAATCAATGACAAACATGGCCATTTGAATCATGCTACAACGAGTCAGATATCATTAAAATTAAAAATTATATCAATAATTGAATAAACATCAGGCAAATTAATGAATTAAGAAAAATATCTTGTTTGCAAGATGGGGTCATTCCATTTATAGTATGACAACTAATAATTCAAGCTGAAATCGCCTTTTATTATTCAATCCTAACGTCAAGAAAGATGAGAAAAAGAATGTGAAAAGACATTCATATCCTCGTAGGTTGTCAGAAAAGATAGCCTCTTTTCTCTAAACTCTGTGGAAGTTATTGAAAGACGCGTAGGCGTCGACAAAATTCAAACATTCGCTAATGGAAATACCAAACGATTTTTCTATCTTTTTTAAAAACTTTCTGGAGTGTGATGGACGTTGGGAAATAGTTTTCTTTCAGGTGTGACTATAACAATTCGTTTGAGTTGAGGAAGAGATATGAGTAATTTTCCGAGTTATAAGGAAATTGTTGGAGCTATTGTGGGTGTATATTAGATAAGGATAATAATATTGTTAGTGTGGCAAAGAGAAATACATATTGCGAATTTAATGTTGATGGTGTCATGGTCAAAGATTATCGGGTGAAAACGTGCGTCTCTGGCTTGTCGAGTGTGCAAAGTAAGAGATATTGTGGGCACGATATAATGAACATATGTGAAGTATGAATCATACTTTTGTTTAAATGCATCTGGTTTTGATGGGTGGCAAAAAATATTGATATGTTCGGATGAATGTGGTCTAGAGTATTATATTAATTTTCAATTTGAATAGATTCATTGAGAAAAATAGGATACACTTGGAATATTTTTGAGTATTTTTTTGGATTGTATGGAAGAAATTCTGAAGAATTTTAAATAAGACTAAAGAGACCGATCGTCTAGTGCGTGATTTCGTATCTTAGTTTCTAACTCGCGGATGAAATTCGGATCATCAGAAATACGGTTTTAGGTGCAGTGATGGATGAGTCCAAGAAAGTGAATGAATAAAAAAAAAATATTGAAAGACTGATGAGAAAAACTAACGAGAACGGAAATTGAGATCACAGAATGTACTGCTCGCGCAAGGAGTGGTATCACATAAGCATCGCTGTAGAAGAAACTTTCTCAGAAAAACGGGAGCGGTCTACATTTTTTCAGGTGTGAAACTGATTCCATCCAAGTAAAATAAAATCTCTTCTCAGCAGTGGTACATGATAAGATCTTCAACAGAATCATGACCACAAGTAAACAATTGATGAAACGTGAGTAACATGCAAAATCACCATATTTGTACACTCCACAAGAATCCTTAATAACATATATGTAAGTATGAATATATGAGTGAGGTGAGGCCAAAAAGAAAAAAGAAGTCAAAAGTATCCCACGAGATCCGGAAGTTCAACTTTTTATGTTTGTGAACACAAGGTAATAATGGCTTTCACCACATTACTCTTTTCGACTAATAAAAAATTCAAAACGCAGAACAAGACGTGAAACATATAACGAGATCTCGGTCAACTCATAACTGATAAGTTTTCAACATTTGTACTGTCTTTTATTGTAACATGGTCGTTGAGTCATATACTTTTGAGTATGTTTGCATGTACGTATTAGTATGTCGATCTTTATTTTGTACATGGAGTCTTTCATTCATACGGTTTGTTTGTTTGTAAATGTTGTATCAAGTATGACACGGTAGATGTGTGCTCGTGAAATTGATCATGATAAGATGCAAATTTGATATCTTGTATGTACAATGTTTCTCGCAATGTATTCTTGGATGATTGTCTGTCATGTCCAACGAATTATCGATCAATCGATATATCGATATTCGATTCGATCTTATTCTTAACCTACTTTTCCTTCAGTCTATTACAGAAAGTCTAGCTCATGAGCACATTTCAAAAAAATTTTTCTTTCCAAAAAAGTCCTGGACCTAATTTTTGTATTAAATAGTGTGCTGAGTACGTCAATTACACGCACAACCTTCTCCAACTCCCGTGTACAAATTTTCTGCATAAAACCAGTATAAACAAAGCTCATTTTTCCACATAAAATCCAATCTCGTTCAAACGATGGGCTATGAAATTCAGGATTAATCAAAAGTTGTGACTTTGTGTAAAATAAGGAAGTCCCGTATATACAGCCAAAATTGAATATAATAAGTTAATGTTCAAGTCGACATATTTCCGCAAATCAGCTTTCTTCGATATATACTTGTATATAATATAGAACGGGCCCATATAACATAAATAATTAACGATCGAGTCGTAAAATACGCATTATTCATGCGCATATATGTGCTCGTGAAAGCTTGTAAATTTACAAGAGCCTGGAAGATGTTAGCTCATCGTGCAACGCTCAAAAGCTGAACGATTCATGCGCGTAATCACTTGTATCATCGCTTTTTTGCATATAAGATATTATATATTGGTGTTTACATGTATAACGTATTGGTTGTGTGAGGAAGTGTATCATGCATGGTATAGAAGATGAAAGAAAGAGTACTTGTTATCGGTGGGTAAAAGTTTCGATCGTGGAAATTTCTCCCATATATTATTACACGTAATCTAATTTTGTCGGGTTATGTGATTTTTGTGACCTATTTTCTAGTATATGAAGCGATGAGTTTTCATGTCGCAAATTGATTCATTCACTATATGTGATTATTTTGAGATAAGGAAAGGAGAAATTCATAAAATGATTTGCTATATCAGAGTAAGTCCAATATTTCGAAAAATGCTGGTATTTTTTAATCGTTTCATTTTCTTCGAAGTATTGGGAAGATTTTGAAAAATTTTAAAAATTTCTACTAATGCAATATCGAATACCAGATCACGTAGAAAGGTGCAAGGGACGGAAAAAATGTTGCCTTCGTCATTTTACGAGCACTTTTTGTCCCATTTTTTATGAGAAACGCGTTTGATCACACAAAGCTCGTGGTAGATAACAAGCTAAGGTCCCCTGTAATACAGAATCGAATGTTTTAATTAAACACGTTCGTTGTGACCCTGTTTTTTCGTAATTTTATTTCGGTTTTGAACTCTACCATCGCAATTCGGTGAAAACGCCCATATATAGAGCTAGACTCTTTTTCGGTTAGTTGGTTACGTCCTTGGTGAAGCAAACCATCACGATAGATTATTTTGGAAGAATTTTCCGAGCAAGTCTGAGTTGTCAAAGATTGAAAGATGAGAACGCAGAAAATGTGTTAAGTTCGTTATCGCATAGGATAAGCCATTTCAATTGAACGACTCATGCAACGTATTTCCAAAATTTCACTCCATGATATCATCTTGCATAATTCTTCTCTCACACGTAATAGCGATGCCTCGGCATGAATAATTAATTACTTGATTAAATTTGATCAACGAGACGAGAAAACTTTCATCCATCTTTCTCAATCTTCAAAAATCTTCCAAATTACTTAGGACGCATACATGCGTGTTTGAGCAATATTTGTCAAAAAAGTAAAATTCTTTCTCGCAAGTTCGGTAGATGAATCTTCTTATTTTATGCAACGTTTTATAAGAAGCTCACTCTTCCCACCACCATCAAGCGACGAACAAGTGTCGAACTTTTCACGAGATACGATAAGGAATGAGCGGGGTCCTAACTGATTCAAGATGACAACGACGACGACGACGATGTTTGGCGACGGGTTGTCGATGTACAAGGTGGAAGATAGCACAGAGGTAACCGGTTTTTGGATCTTCCGAGACTTTCAATGTATTCTTAGTGAGGCTGCGGGGGTGTTGAGCAAGGACGTTTTTATCAGTGGGCGCGGAGTACACACACAAGTTTATTTATTATAATGTTGGTGAGGATCCGCAGGTGAGAGAAGAGTGAGGAGAAGAGAAGCAAGAGAAACGGTTACATCATGTGCGAGGATCGGACACCGTAAACGGATTGGGTAGGTACTACCCGAGCCTTATATTTGAGGTTACGTCAAATCGGTCGCGGCGCTCCCGCGCTTTTCCTTCGGCTCCTGCAGAGTACAGATTTTTGCTATCATGGAGAAAGTTTGCATGTATCCGAATATGTTTGATATTTCTTAATGTAGATTTGTTTTGGAGTCGTATCAGTGGGTGATGCGGTTAGTTCTAGAATGTCTGTAACATGTAAATTTGTAACCTTCCGAAAGAGTTTTGAGATAATTTTGGAGGTTATGATGACGAATACCGAAAATGACTATCAGTGACTCAAGAACGAGCTCGAAAATCTTAAAAGTAGTCCCCAACGATGTTAGCTGATCTGATTTAAATTCTTTGGGGGACTCAAGACATTTTTTGCAGAAAATAGTACCGTTAGATGTCGAGCGGATGAAATTGTGGGGTACGGAACGAATTAAGAATTATGTATTTTGGATTGGATTCACTGAAGTAATTTATGTAATGCCATGATTATATGATGTAGATCTTTTCAGTTGAATCGATTGCCACAAGTATAAATACATAAATACTTTTCTAATGGAATAATAGACTACCCAGAATATAACCTCAAAATCTCGACCAGATCTCAGTGGATAAGGAAATTGTGTACTTTGAATGAAGAAATGCCAACTCATTGAAATTTCATACGCTTGCCACTGAGGCATATTTTGGGTAAAATCAAAAAATATCACCGACCATATTGATTGAAAACAGTGATAAATAGTTCACGATCCGCTAAAAGGTGAAATCTTTGTGCGCTTTTACAGGCATTGTCAGATACAATCATCGTACATTGAATATGATCCACTCATGATAAATCTCTCTGGAGATCTCTATAAAATTGTATCAAATTCTGATTCAGAACTCCAAAATTCAATGAAAATTTTTTGATTTTATGATTCCACTTTGATGCCAACACGCAACAAAGTCAATGTCAATGCCCAAATATGAGGAGAAAGAGATTTCAGAATGAGGTGAGGTTTTAAAGTACGGCCAAAGGCAAAATCTGAGTCAAGGTACCACTCCTAAACGAGGATAACCCCGAATCTCAGGCTTCGATGACCCGCATTATCCTGATTCACAAGTGAAATTATACTCAAGTCTTCCACAGCTACCTAATAGAATTGAGTGATTGAATCGATTTGGAATTAGCAAAATTACGCCATCTCAAAGAATTAGACAGAAATCTACAAAGAAATTTTATAAAGATCATCGATTACAATCAAGCTCAAACCCACAAGATAATCTCAAGATCCATGAGTATGGGATAACATTATTAGATCATAGACCGCAATGCGGATAGATCACACAAGCCACGGTATAAATTACATAATATATAAATCAGTGTAGGCAATCATGAGAATCGCACACGTAACATAAAACAGTGGAAGGTCGTCGTCTCGCGGTATAATACAGAATCATCCACAATTAGGACGAGTCTATCCATTCTACACACACATACACACTTACTCATAGATATAATGAAATAGCAGTTTCAAACCGAGCGCATCACACATTCCACGATCCATTGTTGCACTCTGATTTTAAGCACTCGTGCGAAGACGAGCATCAGAAGTCTATATTTTTTGCACGCATTTTCTCCTGTACATATAATACATTTTTTTATATATCCCATGTATAGAAGTAGTATTTGTGAGGCGTCGTGAGAAAATTCGCAGAGGTCGATGTAATAAGTAATAATAATAATAATAATAATAATGATAAAAGTGCAAAATGATGCGAACGATGGGCGCTTGGTTTGAGATTACAAGTTGATTCGATTATAAGGCTGAGGGATTTAGAATGGGGAGCTTCTTTGCGTCTATTAGTTTGATGATTTGATTCGATGTGGCAGGTTGGGTGCATTGTATAGGTGTAAAAGGCAATGGTGTGATAATAAGAGTTTCATCGATCGGTGAACTAACTGTGCTATTGCACTCTCTCTGGTGCACTTTTTTCTTTCAATTTATTGGTATTCTGGTGATTTGGCTGAGTTGATTTGCAGTTAAAAAACTTATATCCAACCGAAGGATAAACAAATTCATATCGTAATAGATTTATGAATGAGGAACTCGAAGATCTCTCGAGAGATGAAGTTACTAAAAAACAAGAAAACAATTACATACCAGTTCATTCCATTAAATTCCAATATCGAGCAAATGACAGGTTATGTTAATTCTACAATTGTTGAATACATAGCAGGGGGTTCAAAGTCATACAACCTATACGAAGAAATTTTTCTTAAAATATTTTTCATGATTCCTGAGTAAAATCAGATTGGGTACACCTGCATGAAAGTTAAGGCCAATGAGATCGAACTATTTCCACCGAATCGAAAGTGATTAAATTATCCGACCCATTTTCGATGTTATTCCTGGAATTCATACAAATTCTATCAATTCTAACGTATAGATACACCAACTTCACTTTCTCGCAGTCCATTCCGTATAATACCTACGCATCCGTGCCAATTGTTCATGAACCGTACGATTTCTCCTGCTCTCTTTTATTCGTTAGGTAAAATAATTTGTACATGAAATTCTCATGGCATTGGAAAAATCGATCGATTCCGGGTAATCTAGCGGTGAAAATTGATCAAAGCATCAGTAGTCGCGTGAAATCGCGGTCATTACAAATGATAGAATGGAAGTTATGCATGTAAGAGCGTAAAAAATTCAAGCCAATCGATTTTACTTCGAGATGTAATATCGTTTGAGGCATATATGACACTGAAGACTTGGAAGTATCATTTAGGTCGCGATGAGATGCCTTACAGGTGCACATCACTGCACACATGTTGATGCCGTTGGCAATTTTCAAAGGAATAGCCTTCAAGCCTGTATATGAATGTAAAATTGTGCCGATATTTGCATGAGATTTGCGCTTGCCATATGTCGTGGTCTGTACATCATAAACACCGCTATGCCATGATTTTCTACTAGTTTCTGATGGTGATATTTTCATGATGTGTTATAGCGGATTGGGGTGATTTTAATGAATTTTCAATAGTTTGACGATTTGTTTTGTAGTTCTTGTGATGAGGATAAGATTCTGATGTTTGATAGAAAAATGAAGTTCAATGTGCGAGGGTTCTGATGGATGGGGTTCGAGAACACTGGAAACACTGTTCAATCCCTGGAAGTAATTGTACCAAAAAAATACTCGAAATTGGTGTGAATTTGAAAAAAAGTTGGTGTACGATACACTTGTAGGAGGTAGAAATTCGAAGGGCGGACATTGACTACTCGCGAATTTTACTATTTCTAGCTTGGACAAAACTATGAAATGTCAAAAGAGCTTTTTTTTGAACTTTGATTGAAACTTATTTTGCATGTAATTCTATCTGAGTGATTTTAGAATGCCAATTTCCCATAATTTGATGTCAACTCGACGGTGACATCAAGTACGTATGACTGCAAACATTTTCAACTAAATAAATTAGTGTCGCAATGATAATCTCAGGTGATTGTCAATTTTCCGATTCTGGACAGGTTTCCACGCAAGGTTCCCGTGATCAAAATTTTGCGCTTTGGAAAACAGTTTACAACCGCGATGAACCAAATCTCAATTTGCGATGTACACCGAGAAAAAATTTCTGAATTTTGGATAATATATTTATTCAAAGATGACTTACAAGGGGAGGTCCAACCTTGTGGGTCCTGGATCTTGACGAAACTTTGGGAATCATCTTGTTTTGGTGCAATATGAAGGTATCTAGAAGGGTTCAATCTCATGAGCCTCCCATCCTCAGATACAGCTACGGAGATTAGCATTGCCAGTATAGACCCATGTTGAAAAGTCGTATGTATAGATATACTAACAATGCTAACCTCCATGGCTATATCTTGGGATAGGAGTCCCATTGGACTTAACCCTCGGAGATACCTCCATGTTTCACCAAAACAAGATGATTCCCAGAGTTTCATAAGGATCCGTGTTCCACAAGGTTGGACCTCCCCTTCTTAGTGGTTTGAGAACTCATTTTTCTTGAGGAAATTCGGTTCTATATTTTTGAATGAATATTTATCCATATCCACAAGGGAAATGCATTCAATCACCCAGTTGGTAGGATTTAAATCATTCTCGATGTTCGATTAGGAGAATATGAGAGTATATTTATTTAAATCAGGAAAATTTTTCTCAAAATCGCTCAATTTGTTCCCTAGTGTAAAGCTCCGAGAATTCAAAGTTTCGCAGAACCGTGTAATCTTGCAGAAAATTCAAGTCTCGCAAGAAATTTCAGCAAACTAAGCACAAATATTCACACCGAACTCACACTCAAGTATCTCACCCAAAATGCACCACCTCTCAAAAAAATATACAAAACCAACCGAAGGCGTTTTCTCAACTCTCCATCCTCAATCAACCACCTCATCTCGCCTCTACAATTACGTCTCCTCTCAAGAGTATACTTTTTCACACAATTTACATCATCCAAGCACCAGCCACTTTGGAAACGAGCTACAAAAAAAAATAAAAAATCAAAACAACCTGATGCCTCTGGGTAATCGTTCTTTTCATAAAATTAGCACGCGCACACCCTAAAAATGAAGAAAAAAAAAGTCATCAAAAGAGGAGGAGACGATTTATCGAGAACAGATCTCTCGGGAGGAGTTGAAATAAGGTCCCTTTTGGCGCGAAATCGAAAGTGCCCCCTGTAATATAAGAATATATAATATATACACAGGTATGATACATCTCAGAGAGGCTTCCGAGTTGCCATTAAAATTCTTGAGACGAGATCTCGTACCACTGATTATTAGTATGAAATTTGCTGAGAGTATATAAGGCCGATGCCTTCGTGCGTATACCTTTATGCTATATTGTAAACGTGTTGATGTGCGAGTGTGATACTATGCAGTCTTATTTTGTGTGAATGTTTTTTTTTTCTTTATTGTACAGATTCGAGTGAGGAATCGCTATTCTTTTTGCGCGCGAAAAAGGGCGGAGTGTGGTTTCATCTCGAGGAATTTTTCCCGTTACCTTTGGCTTTTTTCCGAATTTCAATGTCGGCAGGGGTGATTTTTGAGGGTGGTTTGAGATGAGATTGATTGGAGCAAAATTGAACGGAAAAGAGAAATTTTTTCAGTCGGGTGATTAGTAGGGAGTGTGACTCTCACCAACTCTTCAATTTTCTACTTTTACCAATAACGTCTAGGAATATTCATCTAATCCTTACAAATTTTGCACTGAATCGAAAATATCTGATGAGTTTGACGAAGGAAAAGAGTTACTCAACAATCAAAAACTATAGAAGAGAAAAGTTTGCTTGTTTTATTCCAGTTCTAGATGATCAATGTTACCGACAACTCGCCTAAAAGCTATTTCACGTTACACCGAATACTCAAATTAAACAAATCGCCCGAAAGATGGAATATTTGTTCATTATTCGTATCCTACACTAGAAATAAAAATCTTCCAAAAACTAATTGTGAGTCCACATTGTGTTCATACCAACAATTTCTCGTTAATATTTCCTCGATCAAATTTCGAAGTCCATCAATGAAAAAGCTAAATCTGGCGTTGACTCAGCCGTTCTCAATCATTTTCCATAATCCGAAAATAGTTCAATATACCAGACAAATATCAAGTAGCAGTTGAATTTAAACCATCGAAACTATGCAAACAGAACATAATTAAGATTTGCTTTACGAAATCGTGGTCGTACTACTGTTATGTCGACTTGAGCAATTCTGCCGATCAAATCAATTTCGTGCGATTGAAATGCAACGCTAACCATTGTCCTCGATATTCCCAAGTAGCAAAGTATCGTGAATCGAAGGTGTTGAAATCGCATAAATGAGACATTGAGGTTCTTAATGTTGTCGCGTGCCTGTTTATTGTCATTAATTTCGATTTTTCCCATTCATGACATTGATTAAAATGGTTAGAACACAATGAAATTTCAGATTTTGCATAATTCGTGACTGTGACCCTTTAAAAATTAATTCATGACTGTAATCATCAATTTTTCAGGTAATTTCTTCAACTGCCAATCGCAGCATAATTTGATTCTAAAATCGAGTGCAAATAGACGATGAAAGATCTAAAAGCCTACATTTCTAACGAAAGTTACTTACATCTCCAAGCAAAGCACTTTAGAGTTTGGCTATTTCAAGGCATACCTCATCTATTTTTACATAAGCAGTAACAAAATTCCTGTCAGTCAAAAGTAAAATTTCTACACGAGACTCGTCCACTATCTCATCCCCTTTCAAATCCTTCTAACAGCTGTATAAATAGAGAAAATCCTCACAAATGTCAAGAACCTTTCTCAAAATGCAAAATTGTAATCGACACTCGATACTCCAGTCGCATTCAAACTACTACTCGTCATACACATCACACAAATAATGAAAGACTTTCGAAATGTTAATTTTTCCAACTCGATCGTTTGCATGATTGTGAACCAAACAGCGGTTGTTGCGGCAAGTTTCTGCGAAGCATCAGAAATCGATCAAGTATCAAAATGGGCTCGTAAAGAAGCGTCACTGATGCGAACAAATTGGGCTTTCACTCTATACTCGTCAAGCTCTCACTTTGAACGTCTCACACGCAACAATTTTGATGATGATCAATTTGGGACACTGATTAGCTACTGAATCGTCTATCTCTCTTCAAGGTGTGTTGAAAAAAATTGGAATTTTTAGTGATTTTTCGTGTTCTATCTGGAGATAAATCTAAATTTTTGGATAATGTAAAATGAACAAGTACTAGCCTATCACGATGTGGAAAGAAATTTTCTTATTTCAGATCACGACAAGTGTCTTACAAATCCACACTATGATCGTAAGAAAAAAGTGAATGACATATGTTGAGAATCTGATGTATGTCAATGACTGCTCAGTATTTATATCAGGACACACAGATGACGAGAGAAAACTCGGTAGTTTATTTAGTCTAGATATCGTCACTTTGATTGAAGAAAGAAAAATACAACTGGTCGATCAATTCGATCAATTTTTTCCTTTCCCAGGACGTAGACAGAGCTCGAATGAAAAAAAAACAGCTTACCAATTGTGCAATTATGTAGATACATGAAAGTTCATAGCTGCAAGGGGTTCAAGAATTCGTTTAGAGCTAGTTTACGAGCGTTAGTTGATGATTCGACACGTGTCGTGATGAGGTGACGTGTAAATAAACCCGTACAGCATGACGCAGGGACGACACTTTCTATCTTCTGAAGGTTCAGAATCTGTATTTACACAAGTTGTCTGGGTTGATTTTGAATGGAATGCTCCCTATATCAACACCTTTTTTGCCCTACTGCAAGGCATACATATATTTTTTCATAAATATTTCTTGCATACGTGTGCAACATTGAATTGCAAATCAATCAATTGAGACTGACGATGTATTTTTTTATTAGATTATTATGAAGAACTAAATATACACTTTATGATTTGAAATTGAGTTTTTTAGAGACACGAAGATGGCGAAATGAAAATAAATTGATTTTTATCGGTATAAGCAAGGCACTAAAAAAGATTGACGTAGTGCCGGGCAGTAGGTATATATAGAATCAGTCAAAGTCTTTGAATCATTCTATGGATCAATATTATCGTGAGACGTGACTCAAATTGACAATAAAGATAGTGGGCGGTGAGTTTTATAACCCACTTTCACGCCATAACGCGGCTTGTCTCGGGTACAATGATAGATCAATAATTAGATTTTTTTGGCGGATAGAGATATTGCTGAATCCCTATAGGTGTTATAAATCACGATCTTTGCTATATATTCTAGTATTTTCAAAGTTATTGGAGCTTCAAAAATATAGTTTCTTGTTATCGATTTTCTAGGATTTGTGAGTGTTTCAGGTCTCATTCGAGACCTATTTTAGAGAATTGAGCCAAATTTTGATGGAGTGAGTCGTATTTGTAAACTATGTCGAATTGTGTTATACAAGTCACGATCAAAATTTCCAATACTTTTCGAGTTCAGAATTTCTCAACATCATTCCATTCTAGAAACAGATCGCTTTTGATAGAGTAATAGAAATTTCTGATACTGAAAAAAATCATCAAGCAAAGAGTCTATAAGATGAAATATGGTCTGATATCAGTCGAATTTGCGATCTCAGGATAATCAAGATCATTACTTATGATAGTTAGCAAGATTTATCACCACTTCTCCGAAAAATTGAACATAAAATATTCCACTCCAACAGAGACATACATACATACATACGCAAAGTTACCGCATCCCGTTCAAATTTTCGATCGAAAACAGCTCTCGTGCCATCCGCGGTTTTTTTCCAACCAAAACAAAATTAAATACCGGTATTATCTCAAGAGTGTGTGCAAAAAATTGCGAGCCTTCCGTCCTGTATAGAAAATGAAATGCTGAATTTTGTTCCCACAAGTGAGTTTGGTAATGTAAGAGTGAGCCTTGCAGGGGGCAATTTGGAACCTGTGAAAAATAAAAATCGAAAAAAAGACGACAAATTATCGCCCGAGGCCGTGTCCATTCTTCAAATTTTGAACGAGCGAGAACAAGATCGATGGTTTTTGAGACGATTTTTGCTTCAGGCTAGCGTGTATTTGTGGTTTGAGGATTCATTTTACGATTTTAGAGGCGAGACGGTGAAATTGTTGTCCAGGTCTAGTCTCAAATTTTGAAAGCTAGTCTTTGATTACATGGTACTGCAGTTACAGATTCGGACAAAAGAATAAAGGAAGAAATTTAGGTTACTTAGAGCCTCGTAAAAATGTTTCATGATTCTGTTAGTGTAGAAATATGAAATATTACAGTGAGACAGTTAAAATTGAGCGATTCATTAAGTTCGGAATGATCATAAGGGCTATAATTTCAACATATTTCGCACAGAATGTCGTTAACTCGAGCATTTTTCAGCAATAATGACGAGAATATAATGATGCCCAAGCCAGCGGAACCACTGAAATCGGTATCTAATCCATTCTACGAATCTATTCCATCACCAATTTAAAATCTCATAACGCCTAAGGAGACTTTAAAATGATAGCTCAAAAAAATTCCTAACGAATGGACCATGGAAGAACTTTTGCAGTGAAAATGCGTGTAATTGAAGCACTCCCAATAAAATACGAAAAAAAGAAGAAAAAAAACATTTTCACCCCAATATCAACATTGCCAACAGCGTCAGTAAACATTCAATAACGTGATTTACAAGTGTGATGAAATGAGATACTCAAAGAATGAATAAACAAAAGTCAACGTGGTATTATAGCGTATAACCAATTTTAAAAAATCAATCTCCGATGTGAAAGTCTCGCACTGCTACGATATGCATCCAATCGAAAGTTTTTTCAGTAGCCCGAAATGCAGACCCCTACCTTCGACGATGCACTCACGCATGCTTGTATTTACTTTTTATTTACATACACACACGCATAACTACAAAAATTCTCGAGTATGTACATTTTCTATTTTCACAATCCCCTCGTTGTGAAAAAATTTAATCAATTACGGATAAAAAATTACTTCGATCAAGCGATACACTGACACAAACCAAACCAATATAGTCACATGTCAATTTTTTTATCAATGTTGATTCATGGGTGGTTATGTGTGTGTGTGTTTTCGCATGTGGTATGAATTTAGTGATAGATTGAGAGCTGAATTGCACATGCCTATCATAGGACTAAGTGGTATCGTACAAATATCTTTTACAGTGAGCGAACACTGCATAGAATGTGAGCGAATAGTCCATGGCGAATGTGGCGTTTGAGCTCAAGAGTATGCAAGAAATTGGCGTTTAACTCACGTATAACGACTCTTAACGGTCGGATAATCTTTTTGCATTCTATACGACAGCTGGAGACAAATTGTGGACTATAGTTTATGAGAGCTTTGGATAGTTCTTGACCGAGATAAATTATTCATTCTCGAACAAGTAATCTTGACCCACGATTATTTTCTCTATCAAAAAATTCCATGGTTGGACAGTGGATCAATTATCAGTATTTCAAAAAGAATTTTATTTGTGTGGGTCTAAGAATTAATTCTGATATAAGAACAGAATGGAATATAAGTGAGAAGAAACTTTTTGAAATTAAGAACATTAGACATAATTTTGGATCCAGAAACGAAAACTGACCCAGACTTTTTGACAATAGTTGGTGGAAAACAACTTTTGAAATGATCAAGCTCAAGCAATTATCTTGGCTTTAGCCCTAAGAAGACTGAAGATTTGGGAATTACGAGATTTCCGAAGTTGATCGTGATTCATGTCCGAGAGATTTTCGACATGAACTGTCTTGAAATACCAGATTGCAACAGTTTTCCATCACTGAAATATCCCGGATGATACTTTCGGAATAAAGTAACTCGACTAATAAGATCGAATTCAATTTTTAGTTGGAGTGATCACAATGATGGTGAATTTTACTTGTTTGGAAAAAATCCATCCAGAATGCAACATAGCGTTGACTTGAAAATCTATCTAATTCAAATCTATAGGCTCATGTTTTTGAGCACCACTAAATCACACCCATGCTCCAAATATATACAGAGTATCAATACTTCCTCAAATCAATGGTCCCAAAAAGTCAATCCGGAGGACACCTCTTCGTATGAATATAATCGAGGACTTCTTAAATATCGACTCCTTTCAAAATCAAACTAACACCAGCGATCAAACGGTTATAAATAAACTTCTTTCAAAATCCATTTCAAAACACTGGTAAACAACAATCAATTTACATACATTAAAGAAGAGTCGAACGAAAAAAAATCTTCACGGGAAAGGCAAGTCCCTTCAAGCCTCCCGCCCAAACAGGCGTCGTCGATGCCCACGTGTTTAACTCACGATTTCTACAGATACCTTGTACATTGAGTATACTATTCGACGATCGAGACGCATCATCGCAATATAGTGATGAGAGAAGCGAGTATTATAAAAGGTTTACAACGTATAAACGACCGATGATGAGTATCGTTGAGCCCATAAGGCTTCAAGCCTAACATAGGCATACCGATTCGCGTGGGTGATTCCATCAGGCGTCTTCTTGTCGTCGTCGCATAACCGATCGTCTGCAATGGACATTCCGATCAAGACTTACTTTCAATTTATACATCATCATATTATAATACCCATCATTGACCTAACCTCCTCACCATAAAAATTTGAAATTCGAATATTATCTGGCAGTAATATCTGATTAAAATGAGTGAACCTTCTATAGATGACCGATTGAAAGGTGGTGCAAGGTAAAACTCTTAAACTATGATAATTTTGCAGGTGATTTGTTTCACAGAGCAGGTTTGTTCCGAGAAGTCAGAGATCAGACTCCATAAGACTGAGGCGACTACTTTTTTTTTTTTTAAGCCGATCTTCGAGGTTTGCATCGGCATTTGCATTTGGGCATTATTCATGACACGGACTGACAAAAAATGCCTCATTTTCTTGGAGATTTTTCTATGGGAACGTATGCTGATGACTTGGCGAGATCTTATACTCTCCATACAAACCAGTGTTAGGTGAATTGTCGGGTGTTTCGAGGAACACTGTTTCGGTGTGATTAGCTGCGGTTAGATGCTCATTCAAGTTTGGAGATTGGGAAGAATTTGCTTGTATGCAGATTTGGCGATAAATAAAACATAATCTTCGTGCCGGATTTGAAATTCGGAGGATTTGATTTGATATTTTGATCATGACGTCGGCGAGGAGAAGATATGACCTCGTTTTTTAGTGACGAAATGACTCTCATTAGTGGCAATGAAGGCTGAACGATATTTAGGATGATTGTCGATTATTTTCCTGAACGTTTCCAATATGATCACGAGGTGAGATACGCACCAGCTATTGATGACATTCAGAGACCGGCCTATTGACATTTTATCTCAAATTTAATTTAAATTAATTATCCATTCTCGTTCGTAGCCTAATGAATAAATTTTCTCATTCCCCAAACAAGATCGACAAAATTGATCGGTTCTGGTGAGTCATCTTCATGTTTGAAATGAAGCCTGACAAATTTTTTTTCAAGGATGTATTCCCAATTAACCCAAGGAAAGAAAACTCACATGTGATCTTGGAACAGAGGCAGATCTACAGTTGATTCTGCGTCTTCGAAGCAACCTGGCTCTCTCCCTATCTCTTCTCGTACACTTTTCATCCTGTTGTCTGAGCAGCGACCGGCATTTATTCTCCTGTTCCTGCCTCGCGGCATCATTCTCCAACTGAAGCGACCTGATGCTGAGTAAAACACAGCTCTCATCGTCATCGACACTGGCAACTTCACCGCAGCGCATTCCATCGGTTTCCAGGTTCAAACTCCTATCCCCTCCAGTCCTCCAATCGTCCTTGATCCTAGACTCAAAGGAAGCAGACCTTCGAGTTGCTTCTCTAGGTTGATAACTTCTAGGACTTGCACTGGAATTACTATGATAAGACCTTCGAGCTATCAGACGCTCGGTTTTAGTTGCGAATGGTTTAAACTGTAAAGTTTCGTTGGTACCAGTTCGATTCCTGTGTCTGACCGAAACAGAATCAACTGCGATAGGTCTCAATGGTTTTGAGCTATCATAGTTGGCAACAACGTCGTCTGGACAGGTGAACTCGGCAGAGTCATCAACAAAACCTGAGTCAGTCCTTGAGTGAACAGAAGGTAGCTCCGTAGTTTCTGGACTCAGGGTTGACTTTCTAGGTGCGTAATCCTCTACTTCCAGGTCAGACCTTCCAAAGCCGTTAGTCGGAGTTGACCGTTCATAAGTTCCTACCCTAGGAGTTGACCTTCTGAGTACTACTGGTGGGTCTTCCAGGTTAGAAACCGACCTCACCTCACCGAGATCATCGATATTGAGGTTAACAACGGTCAGATATCTTCTACCTCCGGTTCCAGAATTGTCAGAACCGGAGATCGTCGTACACTCTATAACGCCACTGTGACCATTAACGTTGTCACAATTACAGATGGATGAGTTCAAGTTTGGAGATTCATATAACCTAGAAACAGATTTTGGAGCACTACAAGCACGAACACCAGAGGCACCACTGTTTCTCAACACTCGCGCAGCTTCAACTATGGCAGGTAAACCTTCGTAACCATCGTTAAAATAATCATTGGTAGTACCAGAGGAGCTCCTACCGGTCACTTCAACTCTGTCACACTGACGTTTCTGCAGGACAGGTAATGCGCGAACGCAACTGATGCCCGATGGCCTCCTCTTCTCTTCGTCTATGAACATGTTGGCGGGGTACAACAATAGAACTCGCAGATTTTATTCACCTCCCACTTTTGTTAACTCATCCACGTCATATAACTTGCGCCAGCAGTCCTATGACCCACGCGTACACTCTCTTCGAAATCGTTAATTGTTCCGGCGTTTGTTTACACTGTCTCTTTGACTTTGACACTGATGTACTCATCGCTATTTATCACCAGTTGGTTACTATCTTATCACTTTGGCAATCATTCATCATCGTTCTTAAGAAGCTGGTCATCGTCATCCGTCATTGCACTGGTCAACACTCTGGTCACTATCACCGTCTAGAACGTCATTAACATCCGTCACAAATTGGTCACCCACATTTTGGTTTCACAAATAATCTAACCGGGAGCTGCCGGTGCATGCCGCATTAGGTCCATCGCGAGATCTTTCCACATATACACGACTTTCATGCGCAGTGCACGAGCGCTTCTGGCATACTGGTTCTTTCCTTTGCTATGTCTGCTAAGCTAAGCGTTCAGTTCGAGCGATCTTTGCCCCTTCCATATAACAAACATGCTTTCGCTCTGCGCTTATACTTTACTCTCCCTCTCTCTTGCACATACATTTATGTATCAGCAATACTGTATGGTGCAGCATCAAATCGGGTCTCTGTCTGTCTTTTTTCTCTTCTTCTTTTCTTCCCCCTAAGGCTCTTGAGATTCGCAGTGTTATGCACCCCTCAGATATGCGGGGTATGTGTAACGACTCTGACGAGAGAAAAACGATCGTGTGCTGCACTTGGAGAGTATCACGTACTCTGATGCCTCTTTGTCGGCTCTTGCAGCTATTAGTTTTCCTGCGGTTGATTCGGTAATCGCTATGCGTGAGATTTTGAGTGTCGCTTCTGCGAGTGTCAAAGACCTTTGACGTGGCGCTACTGAGCTGATGGTATTCATATGACTCGTATGACATGTATGGCTTCTTCTCTGAGCTTATCAGTTTTCTTTGTGCCGGATAATGTTTGATGAGTGATTAGAGGATTCGAAGTGATATTTGAAATCGTAGGTGAATACAGTCATAGATAGGATAGGAAACGCATTATATCAGATTGCTAGTTTGGAAATATTACAACTTGGGAAGTTTGGATTGATCTTGTCAGGACAAGTTTTTCCAGTAGCTGGAATAAGATTTTGAATAATCTCCATAGAAGGTATGGAGAATTCCAGCATCGTGAAAATCCATCGATTAAGTTATTTTCCCCCATAATTAATGTTCCACCACTCTTGTTTTGAGTGAAAATCAAGACTATCAGACCATGAGTTTCTTATGAAAAACCCCACAACTTCCCGAAGAACCAAGATTTTAAGAATCCATGGTTCGATAGTTTCAGGTGATGGAAGTTCAAAGTGATTCAACTTCAACAGGACAATAATTCTAAAATGAAGATGTCTCCAGAAGGTGAGAGTTTCATCGGAAAAAGAGTGGGAATCATCAAAGCATCGAAAAATTAGTCCAAAGGGATAGAAAACTGAGATATTGGTAGTTCCCCAAGATTCAAACATATTCTATACAAGAACACGATTTCGAAAACAAAAGTCTTAGTCAATGAGAGCTTTAGAACAGGCAACGGATCCCCATCCAAAGAGAGTACATTCCAATAACAATCAAAAGTCAGGATCTAATCATTCCAAACCTCAGAAGCACCGTTGATTTTGATTTTCATCTTTTGGTTTCTCCCCATATACAGATATCATGCTTGCACTTGCAGACATGGATTCATTTTGTATCCTATTGTCAAGTGCACGAATGTCCATCTGCTCCAAAGGGGCAGAATCACTTGTATGAACACACGGCTCGTTAACTGATACCACTGTACATGATCTGGTTCGAATGCAGACGATGATTGTACAAAAAACTGCGGGGAGAAGTTGTCGGTTTAGAAGGGGACTTTAGAGTATGGTCCATTCAAATGGTGATTTTACACGCGGTCGTTTTAGTGGTGAGTCTGGATAGGGATGAATGTTTTGTTCCTGTATGTTAAATTTTGCTGGAGTAAAGTTCATTACACGGTCAATCGGATTATGACGTCGAAAGAGTTTGGAGAGATGATACTTTGTGGTGCGATGAAATTGAGGTGTCAGAATTTGTCTTAGTGTGAGGTGGACTGAGTATTGAAGTCAACATTATGATGGATTACTCATAACATGATTATGTAATAATTATCATTCTTTGAGAGCAGTTTCTGTCCTAAAATCGTCAAGGAATGAAGATTATGTCCACATTCTCACAAATGTTACCGTCGATATTAAGGACAGTTGTCTGAGGCCCATATCATGAGAGGTCAGTTATGCATTGAGTGAAAGTGAGAGTTAACAATAGCAGAGAAAATGTAATTTCTCAGAAGAAAGTAATTGATAGCTCGGGTTCGACTGTGTAATTTTTTTCTACATCGCGAGCAAATACTGTATACCTATGGATCCTGTCGAACAAGAGAGAAAACTGGTCATCTTGTGAATTTGAACTTGGAAGATAAGTGGTTTCTTTCTTCAAAACAGTCATGGCAAATTCTAGGTGGCGAAGAAGAATTCTCAGTATATGAATAAACAGTGACATCCATGGGGTCTCTGATATTTTGCCGTTATGACTTTCCCCAGAAGAATCATCAATTCGTTGTCAAATGTGGTACTACTATTTGAGGTTATAATTTTAGGGTACATTTTGTATCTATAGAATTTGGGGAGACAGGGTGGAACTTGGGGTGGTAACAAATTTTATGAAACATTTAGCTTCGTGAGCTTTGCGAAGCAATCAAACAACCTAGAATTTTTTTGAGAGAGAAGTTGGAGCTCTCATCTAAGGTCTTGTTCCATCTTTGCTATAAGCATCTTATCTATTTATAAAATTTGACTTACTGAGATTCAATGAGAATGCAGTTGCAGAATGATGATATTCATGGAGAAAAAGTATGATTGTTAGACCCCTAAAAATTTTTCAAATGAAGATTGATGGACCCTGAATAAAATCCGAGTAGAATCTAGCAGCCACAGAGTATTGTCGATTCGATTTCAATCCAATTCTACCCTTGCCATCATGATTGAATTTTATTCAATCATCAAGCAATATCACACCAAGGAAACTTTTCAGAGCATGGGAAAATCTGATGCACTGAGCCATATCGAATAGCACCCTTGGATTTCAATATATTGTTTCTACAATAATTAACGAAGAAACGAGCACGTGTATTCGATGCCACGTGTAAAATGCATGCACCAGAGTCGGCACTTGTATGTTCGATTGATGGATAGAACGCACGTGGCGATATACTACTGATGCACCGGGTGTGAGATGTAGAGGGTGGTTTTGTTGGATTACACAGATTTCACGCGATTATTCCCGTATATTTGTATGGGAAGGAATTGAGATGCGTGAAGCTGTTGTTTTTTAATCAGTCACTTTTGTGGTCATTATTGTTTGGAGAAATTTATGTATGGGTTTTGGATGGTCAATGGTTACTCTTTACTTATGAGGGGAATGAGATGCATTCCGTGGGGTTGACGTCGATTGAGAATCATTTTTGAAATTCAATTACGATGATTTCTATGTATTTGAAGACTCATCTTATTGAAATTACTGTACGTATGTTGAGTAGGGTTGTCACCCAACACTCTAGAGGAATCAATTTAGTTTCAGAGGACATGCTCTTCGTAAATGATCCTTAAATATTACATGCATTACAAGAAGAATTGGTAAAATTGTTAATCAACACACTCAACTGGTTAGATAGGAACTCAGCTAACTGATTGAATTTTCATATCAACAGACTAATAAAACAGAACATCATTCAAATGCTTAGATTTTCTTTCAGGATTTTTCCATTAATTTTAGGAATACTCCATGAATCAATTCCGAAAAAGAAAATGTACTCCCTATGACTTCGTCAGAATGAAAATTCATCTGATAATCAGCAATTAAAAAAGTCCGGAATGATGAATATGTGAGTGAGCTCGTAAAAATATTCTGGTTCAGTCTCAAGTAGATAAAAGATACTTGGATAGAATTATTAAAAAATTTTTATCAAAATTTAATCAAGAAAAATCAAAAAAACCTCCTTCAGAAATCTACGAACCACGATATCAAAACCAAAACACTCGCACCTCTCAATTTTCAAACCAAACTCAGTAAAGATCGAATCTTAGTCTCACGAGTAATCCGAACATCTCCAAAGGACATCGAACCTACACGATCAACATCTCAACATCTAACAAATGCATCAGAGTACACACACACACACACACACACACATACATAGACTCATGACTGCATACAATATCGTGAATCGAGAGCTCGTGCAAGCCTGATGCAGTGTGATTGATCCCCGTATTATATCCGACACGCGTCTTGCAATATACTGTATCCCTACTGGAGTAAGTAAATACATTGCAGTCGGTGTAAGTGAAAAGAACCGATCTAGAAGAGATATTCGTCTCGTACTCGTTTCCAAGCGTGAAAACTTGGCTTTGCACGCTTAATTACTCGCGCCAAAAGCTCCATCCAACACTAACACAATCCTAAATCCATGTGTGTGTGTGTTTAGATGTAAGTATTATAAGACGAATGTGCATCGGACGCGTGAGAACGAAACGAGCGAATCGACTGCGGGGGAGCCTGACACTTCTTTTTTCCTTTTTTTTTTCTCCACCGAGATGTTTCCCCCCGCTGAGATTCGAAGCTGTTTTCTGCGATCAGGCCGAGATCGTACAGTTATAGCTCGTTCTTATTTTTGAATCGATGAGTAATTAGTAAAGAGATTGATATACATGTATTGGAATTGTATATGTGAAGCAGGTTATCGTGGAATTAGATGAGGATTTGTGAAGGCTTATTGGAAGTTTGAGGGGGAGGAAATTGGAGCAGGAGTGCCAACAAAATAACGGAATTTGAGGATTACGTCTGGTGATGGTAAAACGTTATCTTTTGATTGGACGGTGCTGGAGACTTTTGGAGTGTAAATGGAATTTGTATTATAGCTGTTTGTGAAGGTTGAGGTATGTGGTGCATTTAAAATTTGAAATTTTGAATTGAGTGAGCTTTCATGGCTTGTAGCATTTCACAGTGGATTCTTGGAGGGATTTAAGTCCGGATTAATGTGCTTGAATGTCTAGTTTATGAAAATGTCACTTCATTAGATTTCAATAGCTTGAATTGGACAAATGATGGTTACAGAATAGTGCAAAAGGGTAATCCCATTTTTTTCTGAATTAGTTCTCTTGTCCATGTCCAGAATGTGGAATGAAGCTCATTGTAAAACATGCTGAAGTTGAGCCTGCAAAAAATTTTAATGCATCGCTTCAACCCCATTAGCACCAATCCTACTTCTGCACGCGGTGCACTTTTTTCAATAAAAAATTGTTATTCGGATCAAAATTAAGTGGACAAACTGGAATTAGAGATTTTGAAAAATTTCATTCTAGTAAGCATGCTAAAGGAGATACCGGAATAATCCTTCAAGGATTCGCATCTTCAAAGGCTAATATAATTTTCTGGATTTTCACAGATTTTTCGTCCTATATATACCAAAGTTATAACCATTTCATTGTTACCCTTCTGTATGTCTATCATTATGGAAATCCGTACCGAAAGAGCTTGTTCTTGGGTTATGCCAGCAGAATGATCCTTTTTTTTTCTATCTGAAATTACAGAACTGATTTTTGACGGGGTCATAGTGAGAATTTACTAGACCCATTGGCAAATAAATAATCTTTTTGGAATCAATTATCAAAAGAAGAAAATAAAATGAAGGAAGAAGAAAGTCTCGTAGCTCATTCGAATACACGTCGGTATGCATGTATGCATAATTTCCTGGCCCAGATATGCCGCACCTCGCACAATACTTCAACATGCGCTAAAATAAATCGCACGCAAATCGTACACACGTTTCGATAGAAATCGACGCGTGAGCTCACGCGATTTGACCACACGCATCGTTTATCCATGTATCGACTATACCTTCGATTACCTATTTTATAGCCCTCGATTGATTTTTCTCGATATTCAAGTGCAATTCATAGTTCGGTGAAACGTGTACAACCTGACGGTAAGGTCAATACAAAATTATAAGTCTGATGATGGATACTTACCGATTGCATTGGCGGGATTTTTGAAATCGTTACGTGAGATTGGTCAGTCGTGACTATTGAAAAGATAAAAAATTTAAGTATGCATTTGAGGTTCGTGAGTACTGCGTAATTGGACTTGCGTTTGGAATTTTTTGATGATCTAGGCTGGGAAGGTCGAATTCCAATTTTCAATTGATGCAAGAAAATGTACACCTTTTGATGGTATAGAAAACTCGATTATAAATACTAGAAGATAGGAAAAATACGAAAATGTTTCCCACATACAATTTGATATCTGAGTAGAATGGATAACAACCATTGAAAAAGCAATAGATATAAGGAATTTTTTTGGAATAAATAATGAGGATGTTACTCGTAGTACTCGTACATACATTTTGTAGTATAACGTGTACAAAAGAGGGGATTATAATCTCGGTAAGCGATCTCAAAGAGACATGACAAAGTTCTCAAACACGAGGCACCATTTGGAAATCTGGACATATCGAATGCGTTTCACTCTGACTGGGTATATTCCATGAATTCTAATGAGTTTTATTTGCGCCGTGGAGAATATATGGTTGAACGCTGGAGTTGTTGTTGGAGAAAATGTCATTGCGTCGATTTGCGTTAGCGGGCACTTACATCTGCGTGCATTTGAACGATGAAATTTCGCAAGAGTTAGTTGAGAATGGATAGTTAGTTATGCCTATAAAAAAATTTTTTGCTGAGATTATGTTTTTCTGATTTAGGGGTCATGCCGAGGGTCATGCGACATGATGGAAAGCGTGAAAAAAGTTAGGCCGCAGCAATGGATGATCAAAAATTGTTAAAATTCGATTTTATCAGATTTTCTTCTAATCTAAACCCGATCAACCGTTCGATCTTGGAATATCTTAAAAGTCTACGTTCGAATTCCAATGACAACTGTATAGATATCAGGTTCATGTTCCGCTTGCCAAAAAGCGTGGAATTCATTTACGGTACCGCACGAGCTCGCACTCAGATTTGTGGACTCGAGCCAAGTGTCACTTCCATTCCCCTAAAATTCCAATCCTCCGTCCAAAAAAGTCTCATTCAACATCACACACACACACATACACACACGCACATTTGCAAAGGTGCGCAAGGTCTGAATACCGAGTAGAGCGAATGGGATTTAAACGTCGTGGGTGCGAACCTGTCAAGAATTTCGCTCCGGGTCACCCAATTCTTCAAAGCTTTATACGTAGGATACGTATACGTCATGTCCTTCACGTACACGCACTACATAACCGATGAACGACGCCTGAATGCCTAAAGGAATTCTGCTTCATTGTGATGATGATGAGAGGCTATGAGAGAGTTGAACTTGAATTGTCTGGAAGTCTATAGATATGTTGAGTTCTATGCAGATTGTGGATGAAGAGAAAAATGAAAATTTTCTGAGTGAGACCGGATCCAGATCGCATTTGTTCTGCTTTACGAAAATATGCAATTGAGGCCGTCTGAAAAGATTACTTTTTTTCTTTTGGTTTGGGAGTTGGGTGATACACCTCGATTTTGAGATGTATGCTGAATTTTTATTTGGATAAAGTTTGACTGCCTAGATCTAGTGTTGATGCCACGGGAAAAAGTTTGGGAAAAAATAGAGCAGAGTTTTGACTGTTATCAAGGATTGTATTGGACATAATTCATGTGACCGGTCGAGAAAGTTGGACTTACGTGATGGGATTGGGGTATGAGAGCACTGATGTTTACTCACCTGAAACAGAAACAGATAAAGTTCATCATTAACATGTAACCAGAGTCAAAATTCAGATAATTGATTGATATGTGACACTTCTTGAATTATTAAGAAAATCGTATATTGGCAACTTTTCCATCAAATATGACGCTTTTCTGTGAATTCAACACGTTTACTAGGAACGAGGTTTTTTTTTGTTGAATCACAGCGGTGACGAACTGGTTTTTCGCGTTTTGACCAACACAACTGTAACAAAGTAAATTTTTTCTTCCGGTCAATTGCTATTGGGAATATTCTTTCAGCAATCATGAGTTTGGGAGAATCGAAAAATGAAAAATCGTAAGCTTCACTGGTGGCGCTAATCGGAAAGGACGTGTCAGATAACACTTTCTGAAAAATAGGTACTTCTTACGGGAAACCTGATTTTTTTTCTACTCAATTGGAACCCATTCAGATGCACCATGACTTCTAAGGTATGATGCGGTATCAAATTCACATTAACCCAATGATTCTTTTTTTTTCATCAGCTTGAAACCAGAAGTTATGTAAAATCAGATGTAATTGGTGTTTTACTTTGAAAGATATCTTTCGTGGACCCATTGCATGTATCGAATCGATAGTATTCAGGAACGATTTATCAATTTCACTCGCGGAAATATTTAAAAGGTTCCGTATAAATCTTGAACGGTCAAAATGTCCACCTAATAATCCTCAATGACAGTAGCGATCGCTCGCTGTAATGTTACTAGCACTATAGAGCCGAGACAACTTTTAGATATATCTGAGGTGTTTCTCTAGTATGTCTCAAGAGAGATTAGATACTGGCTTTCCTAGCGCCAGAATGTGGGCGACAGCATTCAATTCCGTGGTGTAGCGCTACTTTCGCATTACTTATCACTTGATAAGAGTCTATGGTTCCCGTTTCTTGACAACTTATTTCTATAATTTATTATCCAATGCAATCTAAACGCTAAAAACACAACTTTTTCGAGAACGTGGTGAATAGGAATTTAAAGAAGCTGTCATTTTCATCAGAAAATATACAAAGGATGCTGCATACGTGCCCTAGCTCCAATTTTTTCTCCAAATGTGTTTTCACTTGTGATTCAACTCCCGAGTTCATTCCAAATTATCTTTTGCAGAATTGATGCTCAAGAGGCTGCTTGAAGCGATACTCCATACAGTCATAGTTCTTCGGAAGAATACGTTCAAATCCGAACTGATTGATCATTATTCCACGCGATACCGTGGAAACACTTCTAAACGTTGATTCCAAAATCAATCAATTAATTGCTGAAGCAACAAATCAATAATATAGTGAAACCTCCTAAGTGAGACACCTCCACATGTGGAATCACCTCTGTGAACCACGATTAACCACGACTCCACTAGCTCACCAAAATTCGGGAACCATTTGACCTTACTATGCATGCACTTCACCCTCCCTAGGTGAAAAACCTCCCTAAGTAAAATGGATTTTATGTAATCAACAGGTGTTTCACTCGGGACTCACGAGGTTTTACCGTAATTTATTTGAAATTTCGATGTACGACAATTCGATTCGGATCGGAGATATTCCACATTGAACAACTTAGTCATGGTAAAAGATAATGATGATCAAGATGACTATGACTGAAAGTGCACAAATCTGGAATTTTTGGTGAGTGGCTGAGTATCTTTCATCAAAATTTTGCCATCACTATATCCCAATTTTTACTTTTTCATTAATGGATTTTTCAGCAACCCCCTCGGCAATTCCAGACTTAAAATGTGTTGCGAAATTTCTAGATAGGCCAATCAGCTCCAAATGCATCAACTGACATTGGTACAAGACCTAATGATTACACAACTTTGAAGCGTACTTTGATGAACGTATACTAACTCAGTGAAACTTGTGTAACAAAAAAAATTTGTCTCACACCACTTACACCCCACCAGCTGTCTGTACTGAAACACTATCGATCCCCTCAAGTACCAAGTCTCAAGTCTTTTATAAGATTGATAGCTCGAGAATTCAGGTACATGTATAAACACATCGTTTTCAGTTCGATCGATGCGTCTCGATCTTGCGGAGATCGACTGATGAAAAGGAAAAGGTTCACATGTACACACATATACTTTCCCCTTACCTTTTCAACGAATACATATACATCAATAGGATTATCGCGAAATGTGGATGGTATGTTAAAGTGCAGTTTTTCTACTCCTTTGTGATTTACGAATAGAAGAGAAAGACGAGAAGAATAAGAATAAAGAAATAAGTCTGATGCCGCAAAAAGCAGGTTAGAAATCAATCGATGCGAGGAGCATTGCCAAAAGGTACAATGACTGTATTTACGAGGGGAGAAAAGAATTTATGTGAGGAATTCGTCCTTCGCATTCTTGCATCGGGATACGATTACCTGAAGTATGCTAGATTAAAGAAAATTGGAGATGAATGAAAAAGTCCGTACTCAACCGATCCAATTTTAATTTTCTCATCTCCTTTCTTCTAAGTTTATTCCCAAAATTATATCTTCTTGGAAGATTTTCTGATCAAGAAATAGCTCAAACTATACAATTTCGTCAAAATCAAATTCAAAATGAGAAAAATGATGAAACTCTTGTATCTCTCAAACTCTGCAAACGCGAAAGTACATTTGCCAGTATCACAATTTTCTTCGCCACTTCTTCAATTTCATTTACCGAGTTCCACTTTCGTCGAATATTCATTTCACTTTCTTCATTGAAATCCATCGACCGCCGCTATTCCTGTCTCACGTTATATTCGATGGCCTAGATTACCATAGGCAAAACACACATACCACATATCTACCAACAAAGATCTAATATGAAAAGGACGATGCATTGCAATGCGCATGGCTGTGTCTACTTCAATTATTCTTTTTGATGGTTCTTCTCATCATTATTGATCTTGATGTCTGACACACATGCGATCAGATGAACAATACTGCCACATTTTCGATGATCGTGATGACTCGAATGAAATATTGTGCACGGGTGAGTGGAGAGATTAGTTAAGTATACCCCCAAATTATTGCGATTGTTGATCAATATCTTGAGAAATTTTTCATCATTCTAACCTAAAAATGCCGGATTTTCAAACGCGGTCATTCTAAAACCGTTTGAAATATTGTAACTGCCCTGTTCTCGCAGCTCGGCTCACAGGCTCATTTCGGGCACGGGGGACTCATTTTCCTCGCTTCGCTCGGGGAATAAACTGCCCTACTGGTGCCCGAAGTAAACATACGTGCTCAGGGTTTTACTATTTATAATCCTGACGATGAATTTTTTTCATGCAAAGTAAGTGTACCCATCTTCTCCACCTACGCCGATCTCAGGAATGGGCACTCGTTACCTTCCTACGAACTTTTTTTACGTATATAACATACGTAAAAAAAGTTCGTAGATTTCTCATATTTTGACATAACGTCAAAATATGAGAAATCGCACATGCTTTGGACCGACTGGGAATGTTTTTATACGTTTCCCAGCTAATTTGACGTGACTGTTGCTTTCATCGCTTTCGCACAGCTAAGTAAATTATCAAAGAAATCGCGTTTGGAAAAATCGTTACCGAATTTTTCATGTGTAACAAATTCTAACGCACTTTAGCTCTCGGATCTGAAGCTATTCCATGTGCAAAACATGGAGATGATTCGTAAAACGAGAAAGCAAACACCAGATTGTATCCAACATGCCCCCGTGGGGTTATCTTGAAAGGGGTTGCAATGCGACTTTTTTACCACCCAGAACATGTTGATCGCGGCAAAATGAGCCAAAAATAGTTATTCGAAACGATGAAAAAGCTTTAAATGTGGTTACACGGCGCCATAAACAGATCAAAGCTATTTTATGCACTTCATTGCCGACCTACATTGTTTTAAATGATGGGAGCAAGTTGGGTGCACACTTTTGTATACTCTCAAGAAAATCACTTTTTGGGAAAATTAAAACAGCTCGGCTCCGTTGGTTGAAATGCGACGTACTCATCGTTGTTGAGAAAGTGGCCAAGTGGGGGCAAGTTGGGTACACTTCCCTTAGGATTTCGAAAGGATGAGCAATTTTTTGCGCATGGGTTGTAACTAGTAATACACGTTTTTATAACAACAGAAATTGTTGAATTAATATGAGGTACCGAGCATTCGTTCATGAATCCTGTAATAATTTGATTGAAGATTGTTTGTTTGCTTCCTTTCCAAGCTGTATAAGATTGACGTATCTGTTTGTCAGCAGATTGAAGATGATGGGCTGGACATTAGAGTTAACTTTGGGAGATATTTCTTGTATAATTTACTACTTATCACTGATGGAACGATTCGAAATTTTACGGCGTGTCAGTATTGCTAAAAGATATTTCTTGTTTTACAAAACTATTAAAAATTATTTCTATAATATTTCAAGATTACACGCGAACACGCATGATTAGTATTGTCTAATCGAACAAAACTAAACTAGAAGAAAACCATATGGAAACCAATTCAATGGACTGACTATATTTTGATAGTATCAAATTATGATGGAATCAATCAGCTCACTTTTTGAGATTAATACACGAGACTCTTGCTATACCATTAAAATACACTCACTCACTCACTCACTTTAAAGAAATAGCCTCCATCAGCATTATGCTTGGCAACATGGTAAACAATCACGAATGTAAAACATCCAAAAATACCCATGGACCATCAAATTTTCCCTCATCATTGTTTAAAACTTTTCATCCGCTTTCACAATAACCCCATAATTTTCTTCTAATCTCCCTCTGGACTTCCTTCGATGAATCTCTTTATTCTGAGTGCATTCAAGATACGCGAAGTGAGCCTAACTCTCGCCATTGAAACCACACATCCTTGAAGCTTCGTCGACAGGTGAAGCGATGGACGTAGACGATATCATGGACAGGATGCGATACATCGACAGGGACTTTCCACTCTTTGAGAGAGTTCGGTTTTCTTTCTGTCTTGAGGAGCGAAAAATCGAAAGCTGTTTTTTTCTCAAGGCGTACCTCATTATGTGCAAAATATTCTTGTTTGTACAATTTTGAGGGTTTTCATGGAAATTGAGAATTTTATATAAGTACTTTTTGGAATTGTTGTGGCAGTGAAGCAATCCGTTTTGTCCAGGAAAATTTTCATCTCTATGAAAGATTTGAATGAAAATTTTTCGTGATAGCTCATTAATGACTCCATCCAATTCAGCAATCAGCATAAAAATCGCACTGCAAAATGTATTATCTATTATCATTAAACAGTTTTCAGTTCAATAACCGGCTGGAAATGAAATTTTGCATTTACGACCAGAGCCAAAGTTCGAGTTGAAATTTCGATCGAATAATCTTTGCGCTCAATCGATGAAAAGAATGCGGTTACAAAATTACACGTTGCGAAAGTATAGTCGTTTTGATATAGTACACCGATCGAGAATCAGTACAAGGTGGTTCTGCTCGTTAGAGTCGCATTTGCGACGAGATCCTCATATATGGTGATGACCGAATACGAGGTCTTTTCGAATTGGTGGATTCTGTGGGATCGAGTGTACTGACGAGGCTGAATTTGGGACTGATTGTACGAGTCTGTACTTTTAAGGATGGAAACCTTGTGAAATCATTTCGAGGATGGAGAGATGGGTGATATTTATATATAGGCACAATAATTCAAATGTGCTGATAATTTTATCTATAGATCAGAGTGAGATATCATCTCGCTAGGTTGAGTAATCGAAGCAGTGAGTGAACAAAAATCGAATGGAAGATTTTTTTCGATTTTGAGATTCTAAAAAGCTCACTCGGGTTCATATGATTTTTATATTTCACGAATAAATGAGCCATGAATAACATTCACAAGTCGGTATCTCCAGAGACTTTTGATGTATCAGGGAGTACCTGGAAATAACACATTTCGATACAAAGCCGTGGAAAGTAGGTTTTATAATTGGGTAATGAACACTATTACTCGATCGTTCGTGCGTAGAATATGGAAATCTGTAAGTAGTAGTCAACAGTAAGTACGCTCAGATCAAAAAGTCTGGTGCATCAATAATCATTGGAGAATCTCAACTTTTATAGCCCCAAGTAGAATTTTAATGCAACATCGTATTCTTTTTCTAGGGACCACTCATGAACTGAAAAATTCACTGAACATGCATCCATAAGATTCAGCCCAAAAATTCAAATCCTTCCAATCGTCAAATTTCTCTAGAACCATACCATCTTAATCAATTCCCATTAGCTCAAAATCTATGTTCTGGAAACTACCTCATCAAAACTAATTATAAAATCGCATATCGATCAAGAACTCCACACGCCGGGAGTGCCAAAACACGCGGCAATTTCAAATTATAGACACACCAAAGAATCAGGGGCAGCTTTCTAAAAAATGCACACCTCACAGGGAGCAATGGGTAAAATCGACACTAGATTTCCTAGAATAACTCTTCGTTACTTACCTTGTGATAGTGCATATACTGGTGGCTACTGGCGCCTGCATTGCGTCAGAGCCATATACAGAGTATAGAATTCGCGCATTGCACGCAAAGTCTCAAATATATATATATATATATATATACACACACATTTACAATGAATTTGCTATATGGGCACGGCTTATATACCGTCAATCTTATATATAGTACATGAGCAATTGGGTCAGCGGAACGCGAAGCTATTGTCACGAATGGACATTCAAATCACCCGTTTAAAGCGTTTATTTTGCTTGATTTTTTTCTTCACTTCTTTGGATGTATGTGTATGTCGGCGACGAAGGGATTTATTATATTTTATTTTGCTTGCGATGGCTTATTGAGAAAATACTGAAATAGCATGGGTGAATGAATGAAAAGGTGTGGCTTTAAGACGATTGACGATTTCAGTATTTTGAAATTGCTAGATCGCCACAACCAATCTTCTTAGAATCATGACATTATAAATCTCAATGTTTGATAAATTTTATGCGCCACTGGGATTTAGGAAACATACATCGAGTCCGATATTGAGTCTGTTGAAAGATATTTGAATTATGAAATAGCACCTTTTTTTTCTCGTCTGTCATTTTGACCAGAAAACAACTTTTGAAATACATTAGGGGAAATTATGACGATTCAAAACATTTTATTAGCTCACCAAGAAAGAAAATAGCATGAAATAGTTTAGCTCAATTAGAAATTCACAACGCGATCTTCGAAATGACAACACGCCTCAGAATTCAATTTGAAAACTGTCAGTGGCTGCAAGTTTGTTTCGCAAAGCGGATATGGTAGGCTATTGTGTCATTTAAGATGTAGGCTTTTCTTTTAAACAAAACCAATTTGACAAGAGTCATTCTGGTGAATATTGGTTACGCTAGACCTACTGCAATGACAATTATTGTCAAGATGTTCATGCATAAACGAGTTCACAAGAGAAAAAGTGATGCGATTGTCTTGTTACCTATAGCAATCAACGGTACGTACTCGAGAAGCCTTTTAGAAAGTTTCTGAAAGGACAAGTTTGTTTTGAAATGTTAACATTGGCAAGAGACTGATTAGTAGTGCAGTCAACACTCGTGTTTACTGATACTGGATTGAAGAAGGCGGTGGGTGGAGAGAGAATGAACTGATGAGAAACTTTCAATTTTGTTGACGATTGAAGGGAATAGTGATTAATACAAAATCAGAAAAAAGAGAATGACAATCTGTGAAATAAGTAAATCGTTCGTAAATATATCACAAGATCTGTACCTAAGGATGAAAGGAATACAATGATATTGCAAGTGCATGGGGTGAAGTTCATGATTTTGACGTCAACGAACGTGGCGCTAGTTATCACGAGCTCGTACTTACCAACCAGAGGATAACACGTTGGTATGAAAAATTTTGATGCATTTGATTGATTATATGATGGTCTTTCGAGATGGGAATAATTCAGATCGGTGAGAATTGATTGAATCTATTGAGTTTTCACTGTTCGTCGATGAAAAATTAATAAAGATTACTAATTGAGAAATCCCTTCCTTACCGACCCTGGATCTCGATCGATAGATGGATCGATGGGCTAATGAATTTCTACATTACCGACATTACCGGCACACTGCAGAAGCTTCAGAAAGGGTCTCATAGAGGCGCTAGATGCGAAAACAATTTTCTATGCTTTTTCTGAAAACAATGATCATGAATTGCAAAGTAATAAAAAATTTCGAGGCTTCAAGATGCTAAGATTGGGCGATATTATCGCAATATGAATCTTCGGATCATTCTGCGGATGCATCAAACAATTTCGACTACAGTACATTATTGCCTAGCCTTTTCAAAGATTCCTGTGGTCCTTTAAATCCTCATTCAACCATGGCGATACGCATGATTTTTATTATTTTCGCCAGAATTTAAAATCGCCAATGGGCACAGTGCTATGCCGGGCACTGCGGGGTTAATTAGATCGCGACAGTTCTTGTTATCGAATAATATGAACCTCCTTATACGCTCCAAGTAGTGTAGATACTTGTAATCGATGCTGTTCCTTCAATTATACGATTGATTTTTTTCACTAAATTGATGCAAAATTTTACTCAGACTGGGGGCTCACAATCATCATAGAGAGTGGAATGTACAGAAATGGTATCAACTCACCATGGACGTGAAGTAGAACTTTTCAAATTCCCGTTCATGTAGCCTCGCTGCTGTGAGGTCTGTGGCCGAATTCTGTCCGTGTTTTGAGAGGATGTCCTCGCCTTTCTTGCATAACCACGAGAGGACCTGAAAATGAGAAAAATCGTATGATCAGATATCGTGAGTCGATTAGATGCGACAGTTGTGGATGAGTATTTTAGATAATAGCTTGTCAAAACAAGAAGCCTGAAGAGTGCACCGCCGTAACACTGATAATTTTGTGAGGGGCTAGCTAGTTGTATGATAGTATTCCTATGGTCAGACATGTAAATTAGGGTGATCATAATTTTGGTAAATGTCTAGTAAAGAAAAATCTTTCGAGGCTGAGCAGGTACCGGAACTCTTCGGGCATGGGTCTCGACATACTTAGTTTCTCAGTGTTGGTGTTCAATTAGATTGATTGAAATGATCAAATACTCTTAGAATTTTTTGTTATGCAATCATAATAAGTACGCGTTCATTTTCAAGTGGAATTACTCTTATTAGAAATCGTTCACAAAATTTATGCTCAGAACGTGGCAGATAATTCATTATATTCTCAGAGCGGGCCAAGATTCAATACCAATAATAGGGGATGTTGGGGTCAATGAGTTTTATATCAATTTCAACAACTCAAGAAACTGACAAATGGCAAAGAAACAGCACAAACTTGATTTGAAGCCACCACTACACATCGCATACACGATACATCAGAAAATCGGAAAAGCCAAAGGTTGGCGAAATGGAAAATTTTGCCGCTATCAATTACTATAGGTTTTTCTCGCGAGAGTCAAAATCATCCATCGATAGATCTCAAAATAAACTTGATTTTCCAATGTTTTCATCATAAAAAAAGCGAGAAAAAAAGTAAATTCGTATTTTTCTCAATTCTTCGTCTGTTTTGTGGTTTTCCCGTAATAACTTGGAAAGGACGAATCTCATCGGAAAAGGGGTGAAATAGTTTTTGAAAGATTTTTTGAAAATCTACAAGATCATGTGCTCTTAGATTCCAAAAACGAGGAACAACCGCTGCGAGATTCTCAGATGAGAGGGAAACATCGCAGGAACTAAAAATTTCACGAATTCTGCCGTCGAGTTCCTCGGACTACCTCATAGGTGGATCCAGTTTCATGATAAATGTGAGCACATTATTACAAAAATCCTTCAACACGTTTGCTGCGAAAGGTCTTACCGGTGGGACCCGCTTATTCTTTTCTGTGTGCGGCGGTGATCGATGAATTGCGATTTTTGTCGCCGTAGCGAACGTATCAAAATCCTCCGAAAAACTTTCTTATTTTCCGATGGAAGTCATCCTTTCCGACTCCTCAAGAAAAATTTAGCGGGAAGACAAAAAAACGTGACGAAGATGAAGTTTTACATATCATCTACAATGGAAAAATCGAAAAATTAAGCTTATCCCAAATTTCATCGACGGATGATTTTGATTCTCTGGGATGAATGACCACAAGGGTGTACCTAAAAATTGATCTCTGAGGAATTTTTCATGATGGTTTACATTCGACTTTTCTGACTTTCCGATGAAGCGTGCATAGGCTGCTCGAAATCAGCACGTGGGATATAATATTCGGGCCTCGTAAAGAATACACCAACCCATCATGAATGACACTCTAAACCCTAATACACTATAAGAAGTCACGCTCTCTCCTCATCTCTTTGTAAAGCACAACCCAAAGGATTAATAAGTCACAATGATGATGGGCATTCAAGTGTCACGTTACTTAATAACGATCGCTCATATTTTTGTATCTCAACCAAATTGATTGCAAATTCGATTCTCCGACAGTATAACCTCAAAATACACACAAAGCTTCGAATATGACAATATACCTTCCACCATATCAAGCAAAATACGATATGAAGCCAAAATGGATGTGGGAGAATCTTTCATGATGGTTATAAGGAGACACAATATACGGTTCGTAATGATGAAACGGTATGGGAAAAGCATCAGTTGTATGAGACTGACTCTACATATATATATATCCATATAGTCAGTACTCGCTTTCACGTGAAAAGGGTGAAAAAATTTGAAGAATATCCGATGGTATAGAGTGCGGCTCGCGTTATTAATGAGCTCCGATCGCACTCATCGAGTTTGAAACTACTTTCTAAATTCTGCAAGAAGAAGAGAGTCAAGATATATTGGGAAGAATCAGAGGGGCTACTTTTTGTTGAGTGGGTAGGGACTTCTCGTTAGCGAGTGCGTTTTTGCCATTTTGACCTTAAAATTGGCCTTGATAGAGGTTTTTTTCTTAAATTTTTTGACACGGATATATTGGATGTCTATTTGTGACGAGGACGAGCTTGTTAGGGGGTCACGGATGGTTCTGAGTTCTGAGTTTTCGATGATCAGACTTGTGTTTTTTTCATTCAGTTCACTTTGTTTTAAAGAGAATTGAAATAAGGAGTAATGGTTGGACTGTTCGTCAGTATTTTTGGGGCATGATACTTTTCAATTCCGCGTCTAATCTTCATCATCAGAAATCAAACTCTAATGTTTTTTACTTAACTTGTAACTCTATTTCTCAGCCAGATGAATGACCAAAAACACATGGAATTTCAATTTATGCATGAGCGAGAATTAGACAAAATACCCGAAAAGATGAAATTTTATGGATCTCAGATCGTAAGAGCACATTTTACCTCAAGATTGTAATATTTAGCGTTGGGTTCAAATAAGTATCACCAAAATTACCATGTTGAATAAGATCATGCTGAAATTCCGATAAACTCTCGAACTTTTTGAGACAAACGATAATCTCCGGTGGATTCCAGATTGTTGCCTGACTTTTTTGAGTCCTACAGAGTTAGTGTAGATACACTACTCCACTACCATCTTAGCTACAAATACTGGCTCGTCTACTATGGGACGTCTATAGTTTTATGAAAAAAAGAACATTTTCACATGCTATTAGGCAACCATGTTACCTAAGAACCATTATATTCAGGTCATTTTTGGATTAGATGTAGAAATTTCAGACATGACTGTAAGATAATTAAAAATTTGTGTAAGTCTTGATGAAAGTACATCAGCTCAAAACACATACAAGTGACTGAAGTATCTATATTTCAGGTGAAATATGGTTCATCTAACTGACCAGGAGAGTGTTTCAGATCCGGATCACGGATTTGGCTGAAAATCTGAGAATAGTCTCCTTTTAATGCCAAAAAATGAAACCCAAAATTCTAGACCCTAACGCTCAAGCGTTTCCGAGTTGCAGCCAAGGGAATTAGCATTGCAGGTATGCTTATATGGGTGATTATGAGATAACTTATGCATTTGATGTCCTGACCTCTCATTCACATTAAATGACCACATATGATGAGTCTAACGATGATATGTAGTGTATTATATTGAAATGAAGATGTCCCAATAGATTTGAGAGCGGATATGAGTCTCATGTAGACTTGTGCTTACGAAAATTTGTATAATTTTTACCATGGGCCTATACATGGGCAGTGCTGATTTCTTAGGATATAAGTAGCTGGGAAACGCTTGAGCGTTTGGGTCTATGATTTTGGGTTTCATCTTTTGGCACTAAATGGAGACTATTCCCAGATTTTCAGCCAAATCCGTGATCCGGATCTGAAACACACTCTGATGAGTCCAACAAAACTGTTATTTTCCAATTAAAGAACATCTCATGCAGATTATAATTGTCCAAAAACATACATGATTTATAATCAAAATTTTTCATTAAAATATCGAAGGTTTTTCACGATTACGTCGATCAAAGAAGACATTGACAAAGTCTTGATTAAAAACCACCAGACAATTTGCGTTTGCATCAATATGATTTTCTGATACCAAAAATTGCAATGTTACACATAAATCTCTCAAGTACACGTACAATACAAATCAACAAAATACAAAAACGATAAAAAATAGTGCACTAAACCACTTGATTAACCCATCTCTCTTTCGAATAACACTTGTATCCCTCAATCATCAATACATCATCTTCAGGAGCCATCATTACCTCCACTAATATTAACAGTAATACACTTGAGACCAACACCTCCCTATATCAAAAACAAAAAAAAAAAAATATGTATCCCCTCCAAAACATCATCGACCACCAGAGAAGTCTATATATCGCCCCAAGGTGCTCATAAACTTATAATACACAAGCTTCAGAGCAATATGATCACGCCCAATTATAGATGTATCGGCCCCCTCTCACACTTTCCTGCAATCGATCATTCATCATACATTGATATATATATATATATATATATATATATATATATATATACACACACACACACACACAATTTTCATATATACCTGTAGGTGTAGTTGACAAAGGTTATACACATTGAAATAAGAGAAGAATCGTGGCGAATAAAGGGACTCGAGATTGGTAACCTTGGATCGATTATTATGGGCGGTCGGGATGAAATGTGTATAGGGGATTCCACCGAAACAGTATGTACCAAGCTCACGAAAGTTTCTGTGATTTTTTATCATCTTTTCAACAACTTTTTAGGATGCATTATGTATTCATGTAATACTATGTTGATAGTCTTTTAGATGATTCCAACGTCCGCGTTTTTTTTTCTTATGCTAATGATCAAAATTATAATTCTGCTATTGACAATTTCATCTTCCCCTTGCGATATTTTATCTCGACATACCTCTGCATACCTGTCATCAACATGAGATACAGGTAAAGGATACTTTTTCCTAGTGACCGAGAATCAGTAAAAATGATCCGCAATGAACGACTAAAACTCATTTGTGCCTGAAATGATTTTTTGATTCAAATTACTCCTTAGATTTTTTTTTGTTCTAAAAAATCTCACTTTCAGCGGAATCACTCTTATACATATATGTAGATAGTTGATATTCTTGTAAAGGGGTTTAGATAGATTCCAGATCGAGGAATGCTGTTCTACGAATCGGAATCGATTCGAGAATATCAGAGAGGAAGATTCAAATATTGGGTCTGGGCCATTATCGTGGATTACACTGTCTCGACAGCGTGTCTCGTGTCTATAATACTATTATAGGTTTAAAAAATGCAGGTTGGATGTGGATATATAGACGAGATTAAGACTGATGGCATCACGTGTATATAGTCGGATTCTAGCCATTCTAGGGCATGAGAGATAGTTTGGTTGATAGACAGTAGAGGGCTATTATTGATTTTCGATTGGCTAATCTTGAAGGTACGATTAGGAAGATGTGTATAGCGGGATATGCAAATGCGATTTTCGTGTTTTTCAATGCGGATGGTCTTGATGGCGATAGGTTTTGTCTTTGGGATCCGGATTGAATATCGGGACCTTTAGGCGAGAATGTAGTTTGACTTCCATCATTGAAGAAAGTAAATTGGTATTCTGGTACGATGACACACAAAGTTGCTGTGAGAATTGAATACTTGGATTGGGAATGTTCATTGATGAAAAATCTGAGATTATTGTATTTGGTCAAGGCGCGGATACAGGAGCGGGGGCGATCCCCCCCCTCCCCCAAATTCCTTTTTAAATGAGAAGAAAAATTTAATGGAAAATTGAATTTTCTATCAAAATTGAAACGATGAATGTCTCTACATTTTATCTTTTGCGAAGATTCCGAGGTTCAAAAAAATTACAGAAACGAACGCTTGTTTGTGACCAATTGCTGGTTCACATCTTTAAGATAGTACTGTCGTGAATAGCGATTGACTTACTGAATTTTCATGAGATCATATGCACTGCTAGTATTTGGCATACAGATTACTCAAATGAAATTTCAGAGGCCTGGGTCGTTTGTGGTAAAAATTTTGAGTTTCCAAACTTTTGTGTTTCTTACATGCGGATTTACCGATTATTCATAAATGACACGATGAGTTTTGATCAGCTCTTATATTCCGATTGAAAATGATAGAAAATATACCTCAAAGTTTTTAGCCAGGGCCTGGTTAGCTTGGCGCTTAGCATCCGCCCATGCGTTTATCTAAATTTGTCATGAAGTTACGAATAAGTCACTAAATGAGACAACAATGCCCATATTTTTGGCTGGTTCTTTTCAATTATGAAAAACGTAGTTATCTGAAATTTCGAAGAGACTATAACTCGAGCATTTTGAAAAGTGAGGTTATGATAACTCGACGACAGTACTACTCAGCGTTGGCGTAGGTATTATTATGGTAAGTCCTCTATGGGACTGTATTGATGGTACATTTAAACATGGGAGAATTGGTCTAAACTTTGCTGTTTACAAGAGATTTACACTGAAAAATGCATGTGAACCGGCATTGTTGGTATACTACCTTGAAAATACGTTTGAAACTTTAACTATTTTCCTAGCCTGAGATTTTTTAATCAAGCGTGGCACAATCAAAGAATTCACCTTCAATCTTGTTTGAACTACAAAAGGCAAAGAATACTTTCTTCTTGGAAGATAAATTGTCCCCTCCTTCCCCTTTTCATTCTCAATATCTTGAGAAACCCAACAAAATAATGTTATCAAACAAGGTGATCAACACTCGATTTCATACAAAAATCATAAATGTATCTACGGGGGCTTAGTTCTCATTATTGAAATTAAAATATCCGCAAAGATGTGAAAGACTTAATCAGACCACAACTCGAATCCCAATAAACATCATATAAACTCCTGCAATTACATTGGCATTATTGCCTTACCGCGAGTCTAATCACGAAAATATTACAATTATTCTAGTTATTTTATCTTGTTTTAAGATAAAAGTCTAATTTTATCAAAGAAAACCGATCAACTCTTCTCCTCTAATACCCTGCACAAATTAGCGACCAATCCGCTATATTCCTATTAACTAAAGGTTATGTATATCAAAACAATTTGCCGATGATATTGCACATAATTCTCCTAGATCATAAGGATACTACTACTGTACTAGAAAATTGCAATGAATATGATTCCCGCCAATGATAACAAACTCGAAAACGACCTCATTGGAACGACAGAATTATGAAAATCACTTTTCCTATTACAAGCTTTCGAACGATCAAAGAATTGCCGATTTCTAACTACGCAGTAATAGTAATTTCAACAAATTGGCAATGCCACTAATATAATAGCCAATCAGCGCCGTGCATACGCACTTACAAGTATGACTACCAATAATCCGTACGATATGGCTCGTTACAATGAAATTTCAATAATTTGAAAGTCCCGTAAGCTCAAAATTTCTCCCCGCCAATCGATACTCTTGATCGAAACGTAAAGAGCTATACAAACAGAAATTGAAATCTGAGAAAACATATATAAGCATCATACAATCCGATCTCGAGATTCAATTTCAAAAGGCACGCGCAAAATTCAAGGGTTTTTTTGGACTTTGGTAAAATATATTATCGATCCGGGTCACTGTATTCACAAAAACTCGCTGAAAGAGAGAGTTTTACTCTCGTCTTCTTTTCATGAATTGTACACATATGTCTACTCTACTGTCACCATCATCGATTCGATACCCTCGAAAATCGAATATTTGATTTTTACCATTCTCAAAGATACTATCAGGATCAGATGTATAACAGTGTTTATTTTCCAAAGATATAGTGTAGGAGTAGATGAATTTTGATGAGCTAAGATGAATACAACAGGATGTGGGTGGATTTTCGTGTATTGAATTTTGAAGTATCCAAATTTGGATGGAGTATGCACTTCCGGACTCTGGGACAGATCTTACCGGCTGATGGTGGCTGGTGGCGAAAGTCGATTTTTTTTTTAAAGTAAGGTATAGGTGCCTGAAAAGGAGCTATTGATTTTGTGAAGGGAATGACGTGAGACAGATCGATCTCTTTCGATGCGTGTGTGCATTCAGGCTACGTCAATCGATGTATTGGCTGATGAGGTGAACGACTCACGAAAGTGATTGTGAATTGTGAAGTGATGAAATTTTGGATGCAGGACACTTCCATTCCTTGAACGGTTACTGAAATTGATACGATCATTTGAATGGTGTTGTGTTGGTTTGACTGAAATTCGATTCAAAATATTTTCACATCTTTCTTTTGGGGGCTCTCAGGCGATTTCATGAAGGTTGTATATTTCATGAAATTTGTAGCTGTATTTTTGCAGTTACGAATACAATGTGGTTGGTAGAAAATTCATCCTATATTGACTGAGTTCCTGTGGATTTTTAGAGATTTTTCTGAATTTATCAGAGAGAGGGGAACCATGGCATTCTGTAGGGGATATTACTGAAATTTAGCGTTTTCATGATTTCGGGATTCACAATATTGGTTTCATCCATTCTAACCTCATAATCTGACACAGCCAAATCATGGAATCCTACGTTTATTATGGGCAGTAGCATTGGCACTTGACCAATTATTGGCCAAAAAATGTTCACCAATTTTTCAAGAACTTCAGCACATAGAAAAGGACAAGCGGGACCCACCGGTGGCTTTCGACCCAAAGAACATGTTAAATTAGTATTATTCTCATCAAACTATACATGTATCACAAATCAGGTTATGGATCATCATTTTACATGTATCGATTCTTTCGAAAGAGGTATATGATCCATATATCAATTCAAATTATGAAGAATTCAGAAAGAAAATCATTGACCCGACTATACACATACGATGATTTGGACTGGGTAAAAATTTATTCCGGAGCATGTCTGAAAATGCTGAAAATCGAACTGAGAATACTTTGTGTGTCTAGCATGTACTCCGGAACGCTACATTGAAATTCAACGCGTTTTCTACATTTGGTCTCATATTCAAGTGATATTATCGATTTTCAATAACTTGTGATACTTTCCTCCTGCTGCATCGAGAAAATCTGGAAAAAAATCTGAAAAATACACTACCCTTCAAAATTAATGGATCCTGCATAGTATTACAGAATCGACAATAACTCTGAAATGTTGAATTGAACAAGAATTTGGAGAAAAGCTTCTTGAAGATCACAGAGAAACCTGTCGATGCATGGTTTAAAAAAAATTTTCCAAGAATTCTTTTGTGCTGATAATCGATGTGGAAAATTGAAAAAAAAATACTTGCAACGGATCCCCTGTAATTTGAATGAGAGATTCGTCCGATCACAAAAATTGAAACGGGATGTTGTAGATCGTTCAAAAACCGATAAGTTTGTCATTGGAGGTTTTTATCTGCGACCTCTTCTAGTCCGAGCCATTGAGCTCCGGGAAGGAAATCCCTAGTAAAAATAAGTGCCTGATGATCATATATGAACACGTTCCCAGCCGAACTGTGGTCATCTATGACCATCTATGACCTCAGAAAATATTATGTCTCCGTGGTTAGTCATAGGTACACCAAGCCAACTCGTACATGGCCGTAGGGTATTGTAATCAAGTAGTTGTACATGACATTTTCGATATCGGATGGAGGCCTAGCAGTTGGAGTCCCAAGCGCGCTCATTTCGAAGCTTCGGATTGAGAAACATTTCGAGTTGGTAATGAAGTGTATCATTTGCAACACGTATTCCTAGGATCAAGTATGGAGACCAATGACGACCAATGACTCCGGCCTCGTGGTCATAGGCGGTCATGTATGACCACAGTCCGGTCGAGAACATGTTCATATATGATCATGAGGCACTTATTTTTACTAGGGATGTTTGATAAATAGCCCCTTATGGAGATTCTGGACCACGTGCCAAGTCCACTTGCTCAGGCGCTGTATGTTCTACCGTCAAGAACCACCCCACAAATTATCAAATCGCATGATTTCGACGTAAAATTGTCTAATTTTCTCGAATTTGCTATCAGATTTTTGCTTGGATGTGAACAACAGCAGTTTTTGTAACGTTTGCTCCAAAAACTTACGCAATTTCAGATTAGCCTCTCCAGGTCGTACTTAGGGGAAATCTGATAGCATGTTCGAAAAATTCAGACAATTTCACGTCGAAACCATACGGTTTGATAATTTTTTGGATGGTTCTTAACAATAGAACAACGATTGAGCAAGAGAAGTTAGCGCGTGGTCCAGTATCTCCATAAGAGTCTATGTATCACAACATTTTCTTCCCGGAGCTCAATGGCTCGGACTAGAGAGGTCGCAGATAAAAACCTCCATGACAAACTTGTAGATTTTTGAACGATCTACAACATTCCGTTGCAATTTTTGTGATTGGAAGAATCTTGTTCAAATTACCAGGGGATCCGTTGCTAGTATTTTTTTTTCAATTTTCCGCATCGATTATCAGCACGAAAAAATTCTTGGAAAATTTTTTTGAACCCATGCATCGATAGGTTTTTTGTGATCTTCAAGATGCTTTTCTCAAAATTTTTGTACAATGGAACGTTTCAGAACAAAAAACTTACCGGAACACCAATGAAGTTTCAGAGTGGAATTGTAAAAGCGAGAATAATGAAAAAAGAATTCTCAAAATTCAAATTTCGACATTTTTTGACATTTTCTCGCCCCAGAAAGCTATTCTGATGAGAAAAACAGCATTCCTGATTCTAAGGGCAATTTTGTAGATATACTAGGCCTTGGTCAGAGTTGAAATAAGATATCCATCTATGAATTGAGCACCAATAAAACTGAATTAGTATCATGAAAAGCTCAAACTCTTATGATTGTCTAAGAAGTGAACGATATTCAATGATACCCAAGATAAAATAGGTAAGAAAACAAAAATCTCACGCGAAGAAAGTGTTATGCCTGGTTGTAAGGCAGATTGAAGTAATGATTCCCATGACGCTCACATAAGATGATGGAAGCGAGCAAAATGTGATAAAGAGCGAAATTGGAAGAGGGTATGTGTCCAGATGTCTTCTTACGCAGGCAAAGTTACAAGGTATGTACATATTACAATTCGATCGTATAATGTTTGCAAAGGCACGATAAAGATATTATTTACGGTGCGAGTATTTAATGGAGGGAAAATTGCGGGGGTATGACCGATAATGAAGAAGAAAGTTTTACGGTATTCCACAAGAGGCACGTGTACATACATACGTTTGAATTTGCGAGGACCTCCTCTTACTCGTTCTCTTTTCCTCATCTCAAGGTACTTACTTACTTACTTACTTACATGTTCTCTATATAGACAAGTTTGTGTATGTGCGTACGTACATAACTGACTGTGGAGGTTATATTCGAGAGTTAATTGAGTCTTGTAGACTTTTCATGCACGCTCTGTAGGTAATCGAGTGAGATAGTGAAAATATGGCTTCTCACATTTACACGAAATTAGTGGTTGTTCGGTTTGTCAGGAGCAGCAGATAGCAGATTCGTAGCTCGTGATTCATTATGTGAATTGGAGATTTCTACGATTGGGTTTTGAGAGGTTAGAAATTCCATCAATCGTTGAAATGAGCGAGTAATTTGACAAATGATCGAGATATAGAATATAGCTTTATCATGGCTATTTTTGAGCGGAGATGAAACTTTTGGATTTTTCAAAGTCTCTCAGTTTTTGATTGTGAAAAATGTTTCTGACCATTCGGTATGAATGTGTTATGGCGTTCTCAATTGATCAGTATGAAGAGTTGTCTGAGAAACGTTTTTGAGCACACGAGGCGTTCAACGTCTGATGTCAGGTAGTTAGGTTGGGTTATTTTTATACTCGTTAACCTTCTCAACAATTACTGGATGGGAGATTTTCAGGAATGAGTTTACAAGAGTGCACTTGGGGACGTTCCTATCATTCGTGATTAAGCTTTCAGAGTGCGTAGGAAAATCCTAAAAAATTCTGAGTAATCTCTTTGATGCGAAAAACTAATTCAAGCTTGACTTAACCATGAAAAGTAAATACTGGCTCGTGAGCAAATGAAGAGTAAGAAATGGAAAACTGTCAACATTTCAATTCTACCATTTTGCAATTTTTGTCAAAAAAAATATACTTTACCAAGACATGTCTGAAGAAATCATTCGTAACACTTGGAACAGTTAGCCAATGAATCAAACGATGGTCATGAGATTTCCATAATCGTCAGAACCTTCATAATCTCATTTGATTCACCAGACACCGATGAGTCATTTTCAAAAGTGGGCAAAAAATTCAGTAATTCAAGGATGAAAGTGACATGCAAACCCGTGCTAATTAACCTACTCAAAAATAATGCTACATCCTCTTATTATGAAACCATCAAAATTCCTCCCTCCCAGCCCACAATCATCACGTGTCATTAACGCCAGAGTCACACAGATTGAAACAATTCAGGACCAAGAATACGCAACACCAAAATCTCTCCACGCGTAACTTCTCCAAAAAAAATGACCAGGAATGATACTCAATCGGACACAGCACTCCAGCAGTGCAGAACAAATCCCTTTCCATCTCGTTGAGGCACATTACATTACATTATACACATCGCAACTGTCTTGCAAAGTACTTACACTCTCGTAAAAGTGAGTGCATCAACGATGAACAAGCCTGCCGCCCAGTATATCAATCTTCCGTTTTCGGCTTTTTTTTCTTTTAATCCATCCTGAGAACCAAATGGACCCACTAATTTAAGGCCCGAATTAACGGTCTCATGTATCCTCCCATCAATTTATCTTAAGAGCCAAAATCTCACCAAGAACAAATTTTTCATTCGCAAAAGTTGTAAAAGTCTCACGTACTTTACGAACAAAGTATACAAGGTCGTGAAATGCGCTATGTTGTGCACTTGAAAGATTTCACTCGTGTGGTACTTATAAAGGATAAAGGAGGTATGAGAAAAATCAGTAAGGTGCGGATTCTAATACCGTACGTGAGGGAAATTCAAGGATCATTGGCTCATGTGCGTGTTAGAAGAGACTATGATTCTCGAGGTTCACGTACTAGGCTTGTTGGGATATTAGATATAAGGTGGGTTGGTACGACTGGGTACGTGTGATGTCGATCTGTTTATTTTCTGATGATTCAAAAGAGAGAAATCAAAAGTGTTGACACACATACGTGATATTTCTGATGATATCTTGATTTCCGTATGATTTCGACAATGGGATTCGCTACACTTAACCTAGAAACCGTTTCTAAGTATGTACATACTAAAATGAATATTTTCAGTTTTTAGGTATTATTATACCGGGTCGAGTTAGGAATCACCTTATTTTTTTATTTTCCATGTCACCGGAGTCGTTACAGCATAAAGGAGTAAAGTGCAACCAGCTGATGTTACTCGAAAGCAACAGGTTTTGATATAAGCTTGTCAAGGTCAACTTGTTTTAAATTATGAATGCAGGCACACGGTGGACACTTTCACTGCGATGAGTTGTCGGGACTTATTTTTGCAAAATTATGAAGCAGATGACTTTGTTGGGTAATCAAGACTCAAGTCATTGATCTTTTTTATATCAATAGAGTTGTATTTAGTTTTTTTTATTTACGTGATGGACCCGGAGAACTATGTCAGTTCTTACATATGATTAATCATGAAGAGAAAGCAAGAATTTGGGATCAAATATTCCTCCAAACCGATAACCTTGACAATGCGTGTGTTGTTCAACATTGCAAGAGTGTCAACAAACCTGCGCGTATTACCAAAGAAGAAGACATAAAAAATTCTAACGACATACACTGGTCAACAGTTTTGAATATAGGGTCCCTAGAGGGGGGTCGAGACTTGGCGTTTTCAGTCCGCCATGTTTTGCTCAAGTCCCGTGTTATTTACTATAACTATATCGATGGAGTCAAATTATAGATATAGTAAATAACACGGGACTTGAGCAAAGTATGGCGGACCATATGTCTCGACCCCCTTGTAGGGACCCTATTTGGATACGACCAGAACTGCTCCACCATAAGATTGCGGAATTTTTGAGAAAATAGACTGGAATGATAGATACACAGACCAAATTTAGGGATATTTAGGTAACTATGGACAATCTACGAATCATGAGCAGTTAGGTTACTATTCATCTTTGCATTTAAGACACAAATGAGAAATGAGACCAAAAATGAGTATTATTTCACTCCTTTATAGGATACTGACCATGATTCACTGTACCCAAAAGTCTAATGTATGCAATTGAATCCCAGCATTCCGCTAAAATAAGAAACTCAAATCATTTCCGACCTGCTTCTAAACGTTCATAATAGCAAACGTCCCATATAAACCAAAGCTTTTCAGTCCCTCTCATAGTCCGTATCCGATCATTTCCTTGTCATAAAAAGCAGACACGTGTCAACAATTTAGCTAATAGAGTGTCTCTAACTAGTATGTTCTTTGAAATCGATCATACCTTCCATATTCAATCTCAAATAGTTGATTTTACCAAAAGCAGTTTGAAAGAGATCTCTCTTCTGCACTAATGTAGTGAGCCATCGTTAAATTTCATTCACTTCTTAGGCTTGAACAGACTCATCCAAAGCATAGAAAAAAAGTTAGCAAGATAGTTACTATAGGTGCAATGCGATGCTAAGAAACGATCTACTTTTATGCGGCATCTTCTGATCTTCTAACACACGCGGGAAAGCGATTAAGACATTTCTTGCTGATTTCATGACATTTCTCAAGTAGAGGGTCAATGTTTTGTTTATGTTCTTTGGAGATGACGTTTGGTTTAGATGTTGTGAAAAAGAAAGTCCAGAGGTTGTTACTTAACGATTTTCAGGAAGTAAGGAATTGGGTGAAATAACGAGATGTGATTATGGTGAATCGCTATTTTTACAGGTGGCAGTCGGAGAAAACTGGATGCTGTTGTAGGATAATGTTGCGGTTCTTGGGGACAGTGTTTACCGAATCAAGAATTTTTCTCGAGCTACTTCATTGGACTGTAGTAACTGTACTATTGACAGTTATTTGGTGACTACGAGGTTTGTGCGACTGAAAGTGTCAATTTGAAGAGCAGTTTTGGTGACATTGACACTCCATGTATTGTGAATTAGAATGTATTCTATTGTAAGAGAGTTCAGCCCAGCAAAAGTATGTCAGGAAGCTATTGGAATTGGGAATGTTGCGTGGGGGGTAAAGAAGAGCAATGTCCATGAAAAATTCAAAAGTCTCAAGATTCTGAAGGTTGCAATTGTGCTAATAAGATTTTACCTCAAATTCTCCATCTTGAAAGATAAGTTTTGTCAAGTTCCCATGACGGAAATGAATTCATGAAATCATACAATTGACAGAGCAACGAGCGAAAAGGAATCGGAGGTTTACGTCCACGTAATTTCTGACACCATCAAAGGAAGCGTCAAAGAATGCTTTTACAGCAAATATTGTACTTCACGGACACAATTTTCAATCTTAACTAACAAATACAAACATAACCTATATATGTGTGAATAAAATATTACTACACAGGATGAATCCTCGCTTTGATCAGTTGACAAACCAGCTTTCGTATTGCAACGGCACATAACCTTGTAAGCCGCAATTCAAAAATTCGCATCTTTCACACTCCCTTATCCGTTCGCTTTTGCGTGGGCCGACAATATAATACTACTGTGCATCCGCGGCGAATCTTCAAGAAGGAAAGAGATTACATCAGTGTCTTGTCGGCACCAATGAAGATTCGCGGCGGTCGTCGTACTCTTGTATATTTACACTACCCACCGCGTTTTAGTCACCGTCCATAACCTATACAAGATGTCTCTTGCTTCTAACCAACACTCGAAATGTGCATACATATATAACCTCCAATGCACAGTCTTATGTATCTTTGCTGCCGATGTGACTCATCAATGATCGTGAGTAAATTTACAAGGTTACAGACTTGTTTTGTACACTTCTTGCGAGAATTTTTGTGCTTTGAAAAAGCAGAAAAGCAGCATCCGAAGCGGCAGACTCTGATAATGTATCAATTGTTGGTGAGGTTATGCACTGACGAATGGATCGAGTGTTTTTTTTCTGTGAATGTGTGTGACAAAATCGGAAGTTGAATCGCATCTTGTAAATCCGTGGAGTCTACAAGTTTCTTGTTTGTGCTCGCGCGCATGTATTTGGAGAATAATAATGTTCTGGTCACTTACATTGGAAATGCAACGGCTCTAAACTCTGATTTTCATGAGTTTTTTGTAGGACTTGATTGGACGAGAGGTTGAGAAGTTTGGTGGATAATTATACTGGAATGGTATGATCGACTTCAAGGAGTATAGTGAAGCATTTAGAATATGGAACACGGCATTAGTCAACAAAATAATACAGTTTTTGGATCGGTATGTGGTGCATTGATTCCCTTCATAGGTTGCTCAAGGATAGAAGAATGGCTTGGTCCCCTAATGTTGGTACGGACTCAAATTAATGTAAAATTTTCTCCAAACATGGGAATTGATTCTTTCGATAGGGATCCCAGGATAACAGTTTTGGACATAAATGTTCCAGACATGGATGATATCTTGACAACAAGACAATTTCATAGAAGTGAGATCCAACAGAAAAAAACAACAGGTTTCAGGATGATGACGATAAAATGAACGCTAAGGATGTTCCAATAGAAAGCAATGTTTTCTTTGTGACTGGTACTCATGATGTGAGCCTTGATGGAGAGGAGATAGAAGATCTCCAGATCTCCATAATGATGAACCATGATGGAGATCTAAATCTTGTATCTTTTAGGTATATGTACAGCCCAAAGGATCCAGAATGAATCTTCTATGATTTGACAGTTGATATTGAGCCAAGAGTAATATTTCTATTTTTGTAACTGATTAGATTCTCTGCCAAGTTTTAAGATGACAAGGAACCAACTGATCACAAGAATGTGATCAAAAGCAAATTTACACGAAAAGATCGAAGTCTCTGACAAACTTTACGAAAATCATCCAAACGCAACACTTCCTCTCAACCAACAATCATATCAATCAGAACCATCTTCATCCTAACCTAAACACCAAATTAACTCGTGGCATTAATTCAACTAAACAAATAATCGACACGAGCCAAAATTCACGCGCATACTTACACAGGTTAAAATACAAGGAAGTAGAGGAAAGAGAAAGAGAGAGCACCTATGGAAGTATTAGCTCCTAGTACCAAAAGTTCATACATCGTAGATATAGAGTTTCGCTTTGGGCGGCAGTAAGTACGTCGGCAGTACGACCCCCGTGGGAATAGGTTCCTAATCGTCGGCCTTTATAAGACCACAGAGAGATCGCCGCGCTAAAAGCAAAAGCTTGTTCTCTCTAGGACTATAGACTTAGAGTTCAGGAAAAATTGCCACATACCGATACTCTCATATACTTCTACATGCGTGTGTGCGTGTGTGTGTGTGTTTTCTGTTCCGGTTATCGACGCGTGCATATACACGCGTCTGGGCAAACATTTGCACGGGCGTCTATTAGCGCTGGGATGTAACTTGCATGAGCTATGACAGTCATAGTATGGTTTGAACACTAAGAGATTAGTTATAAAGGTGTTCAGTTCACTTTCATCAGGAGATTGATGGATTTTTGTGTGATACGGAGTTTGATATGTCGATGGTGATTTCGTGGTTTTCAGATAACTTTGGCAGAGTGAAATTCATGAAAGTTATGCACCGGTATTGGACATGTTCGTGGAATTTTGATCAGATCACTTTATTCGTCTTGGATCAAAAGAAACCTCATTGAGGGTGAGATAATGCTTGTCCTAGACCTTACATTTCATGAATCATCAATAGCAACTGCGAATATAAAATGACTTTGGCTCTCAGCGAGACCAAGTGACAGACAATATATTATTTAAAACTGAAATTTTACGTTATGATCTGACAAAGACTTCTAAGAATCCTCTGCAACACGAGTGAGGAAACTGCAGCTTAATTCCACTATCAATTAGTCAAAACATTTTTAATCGACCGCTTGACATAGTCAAAAACGATACCAGATCAAGTTTTATTTCAAAATACGTAGCATACAAGCACTTGAATATCCCTGGTAGAAATGTGACCAATTTTTTTGGCCACCCATGCAATGTATAGATATAGTGACAATGCAATTAGGTTAGACTTGGCCAGTTTTTGGCCAAAAAATGCTCACAATTTCTACCAGGGATTGTTTAAACCACTTATGTTCATAGATAGGATATTTCCAAACGAATAAACCATACAGTTTTCCTTTCCTGAATCTTCTAACAAGAGTATCACTTTCGGAAAATTTTTTTAGTAACATGCCTTCAATGCACCATGAACTCTCCATAACAAGTCCTTATAATAGTCTAGAGTCATTCAGGTCAATGCAAATTAAAGATTGACTGGATAACCCATTGATTTATATCAGAGTCGATTTGATTGATGTTATTGCAGACCAAGCCTAATGAATGAGAATGGTATGTGTGAGACACTCATGATGAACGTCCATGCGGGTGGATTTCGAAAATGCTTTCTGAGAGTATTTCTAAATTAATTTCATATCAAGCATAATCGTGCAATATGGAACAATACTACGAAGAATGGGCGGTTCTAGGGCACACAAAGAAACTCGAATTTTAGAATTGAGCTGGAACGAAAAAGTATGGAAAAAATCAAGTTTCAGGAGATGAGTATTGGTGAGATCGGTAATACAGAGACACAGGACAAAAATAGCAAAATAAAGATACAGTCCTGGTTCAAACGAAATGAGAAAATAAGGAGACCGGTGAACAAAAAAGTATTTCATTCACAGTTTTCCACATTGCGCTGAATCTTATTGAGTCATTTCCAGCCTAATGAAGATAAGAGATCCACACGTATATTCTTAAATTAATCACAATTCTCGATTTTTTAAAAGCAATAAGTCAAGTTTTTAGCCTCAACACGAAGAATCCAGAAGGGTGTAGAAATATTACTTGGATTCTGAATTGAAGAACATTTTGAATTCTCAAACGCAGGAGCTATTACACTGATCAAAATATCCTGCTATCCGCAACAATTATCTCGTTCATTTCCAGGTGTTCACAGGTCTCTGTTGCAAGCATATGTATGTAAGCAGAAGCAAATGTCTTATCTCGTCGTTTGGATGGAAAGGAAGAGCCGGCTGAGCATATTTAAACGCGCCCTTATCGTGCCAGTAAATTCCAACGGTCGTGAATGCTTCTCGGTCCATCTGTCCCACTCTTTACAAAATGAACCTATGTACACATCACATCTTGTTTTGGTCTGCCCTTCTTACACAGTTCCAGCAATATTTTATAATCTTTTCATTCCTCCTTCAGAAAATTCTCGCAGAAATTTCGGAATCAGTACTTAAAAAGAATGAAAAAAATTAGTTCTTTGATGGGATGCCTTATTTTTAATTTTGACCTATTACAGGGAATTATCTGACGGGCATTAAATTAAAAATGTAATAATTTAGTAATATCACACATCAAGTGAAGAAGCTCTACAATCTCATCTTGCAGAGATATCTCAATACAGTAATAATATAAATTCTTAAGCGCAACGGTAAAACCTCGTCAAGTTTCTCACACGCTTTGCGCAAACCAGCATACATGCACATAAATATTTTCAACTGATCGCAAACGACTTACTGTACTTAAATATACTTTCTCGCACGCGTGTCTTCTCAAAGGAATAACAACTCAATTCATAATGCTTCATTATGACTTCAAAATGTTAATGCGCATGCGCAGAAAATCTTCCTCAATATTATCAACACTATAACGTATTACGTAACTTTGAACTTGTACAGTTTCCTGTAATTGGTCTCTTTTCAGCTTCTACTTCACTTAAAGGAAGAAGTTCGATCCACGCAACCAGATCGAACCTCTCAATTTTTTTTTCTTTTTACATTGGAGAAGAGTGAAAAAATGTACACGTAACACGTGTAACACCGATGATACAGATATATAAGCACTCGTTTGCGGTTTTACGATTAATCTTTCTTACACCTTGGTCAAAGTGTATTTCAAGTAAGGTGTAAGGATTTGAACCGTTCGAACGCGTAACTGTGAGATTAACGATAGCTTTGGGAACTTTGGGTTAAGAAAATAATTGAGAATCTGTGGGGGACAATACTTTTTGTAGATATGTGTTTATAAAAGGCGAAAAGGTCGAGGGTTTGCATGGCGGAAGTGATGAGCAGGAGTTGGTCAATTAACTTCTGTAACCGCTTACGGTGGCGCCGTTTTCCAGATGAAAGTTTGGATTTGAATATTCTTGTTCATTCTCTGGTGTATCTAGACTTGTAGTTACCTCAGCGACGATATTTTTTAGATTTTGATAATTATGTGGATTATGAAATTCTAGTGGATGATTGGAACTATCCGATGAGTCCCAAGTTTGTGATTTTTTTGGGAAATGAGAAAGAATTCGGAATACTTTTCTCGTAAATCGTTAGATATGTTTGTATGAGACTCAATTGTATGATGGAAATTCTTCCTATAAGCTGGGTTATTAATCATCGATTGATCAAATTATCTTGGAATGTAGATAAAATTAATAGATATCATGTCAAAGATACTCCTGTATCATAAAACACGTTGCAAATGTCATTCTTGACACCTACTGTGATTCATTAGTGTCCAGAATTGATTTACAGGCTAAAAAATGGCAAAACAATCGCCGAGTATCAATGCTTTGTTGATTAATAAAGAGTTTGACCTGGGCATACAGTAATAGAGTACAATGAGTAAAAGTCAAGGTCTTTTATTTGCAAAAAATTTAATATGGTACGGAAATTTTTTATCTCAATTATCGATAATGTCGGTACTGGAGAACAAATAACCCATTCTAACGACATCGATCTCGATCTAATTTACCGCTTCGTCAGTTGGATGCTGATGGTGATAAACTGGCACCCCTATCTATCTTATTCACTTTGAAAAAAAAAACCCAACTAATGTAGCTTTCAAGTTGTAGTATTTCACTCGTCTATCCGTGTCAAATGTAGTTTCGTATCTGCAGGGGCGTGCAAAAGCTGCATAAAATGATATCATCGGTTGTAATTGCCACGACGAATAGTTATACAGGTTATCAGTGTCAATTTAACAAATTTCAAATAAAGATTGGGATAAAAGCAGAATTTGTTGTAAAATTGGCATGATTAATGGATTTTGTATTCCAGTACAGAATGATAGAAAATTTTAGCAGATATGTCTAGTCTCCAATCCAAATAGATCACCTCTCGAATCATGAGACGAACAAGTACGGACTAACTTTTTCAATTCCGATTTTCTAGAGGACTTAATCAGAGCTTCACATATTGTAAAACTTGCTTCATTTCTTTCTACAGGTATTGTAACTTGCAAAACATTGCTCGAGAAGGTGGGCAAAAACACAATAAACTCATGTGTGCGAATTAGATTGGCCGGGAGGCATTTTTCGGCGGTAACGGTCTTTGAAGAATGTCTACTTATAAATAGTGGAAAGAAAGAAGATGTGATGATGACTTTTCAATTAATTTACGGGGCCCAATTATCAAGCATAAAGTGCATGCCTGAAGACATAAATGAATATGTACACATGAAGAGATAGTGGTTTTGATTTCATATGGAGATCATTTGTAGCAAAACCCGAAGAATACTGACAAGTATATCATTCGAAACCGGAGGAACTTTTATTTATTCAAAAGTGCTGAGAATGTGACTTATTCCCCAAACGGATTATATGCAAAATCAGATCACAGAAATAAATATCATGACCAATCTCTGATTTATATGGAATTCCTTCAACCATCATCCAAAAATGCCATCTCTCCAAATCCAGATTAAACAATTATTCAGAAAACCAAGACAGCCTTATGATTAGCTGATCGATATTCAAAATACTAGGTCACACCAGTAACCCTGCAAACTCTCATTTCTCATACATCAGCCTAAAATATCTCAAATTCCTCAATTTCACCCCTCTTCAAATGAAAAATCGGTTTCAGATAATTTCCATACTCACACTTATCACGAGCGTAAAAAAATTACTGAAAAGTAATCGCAGTGCAATCACATGGTGTCTCCTCAATCCGCAAAGCAATTCCATTCGAAGACAGCTCTACTTATGAATGTATATATAACTCCAAGATGATATTGGGGTATGATTAACGAAGTAAGTCCAATCGCCTCGGGTACCGACACGTCGTCGTCTCACAAAGTTCGTCAATTTGTCAAGCAACTCGGGCAATTATTGTCTTCACAAATCATACGTCAACGAGGATTGCTAACTGCTTGTTTCTCGCCCTTCCAATTCTCAATCCGAAAATGAAAGTTTGAAAGCACATTATTTTGATGAATTGCAGGTTATGATGATCAATCGGATTGCCGACTAATGATTCTGATATGTAATGTCAAACACCAGATTTGGTGAGGATCACTGTGAGAAACTTTCATCTCAACGCCATCACATAACCTCCAAATTTCTTTTTGAGCACAGTGACTCAGAACTCGTGGTTTTCCAAGAATTTTTAATTTCCCGCCACAGTCCAGCTCACATCCAAAAATAGAAAAACTCCACGAACACATGTGTATCACTTTTTGTGAGATTGAGGGACGAATCCTCATCCACAAATCCAAATCGGGCTAAAAATAAACCGTACCCGATGCCCGATCTATCTAGACTGAACCTTAGACATAAAACAAGGCATGTGATCTGGGCGAGGATCTGGGACCACACGCGGGTCAGACACACCTGGCTTTAATATATACACCGGGACCAATGATACAATCCACGGGCGGATGTATCGGATATCAATGTCCTTATAGACACATACAAGTAAGTACTAAACATACATAGAGTACAGAGGATGCGACATCTCTTCTTCTCCTCTCACTTTCCTCTTTGCCAAAAGTGTATATCATATATGGTACAGGAGTACCTATACCTCGAGGATCATCTCCGCCCGATTTGTTTCAATCTGAGGAAGTACATGGTACAGAATAATACGGGTAACAGGAAGCTCAATTCCTCCAAAAAGACACAATTGAGGCAATGTATTGGTGATGCGTGGGCTTTTTAAGCCATTTTGTAACGACGATTGTACACCTATGAAAAGACTTTTCCTTTCACACAGGTGACCCTCGCACTGCACAACACATATAAAGAGATTTTGTTGGGAGGTAAAATCCAACACGGCGGGAGATTTTCATTCAGTACAACCAAGGGATTGTTGTGAGTGAAATTCGGAGGGTTGGGTAGAGTTCCATTTTGGTGCGATATTCAAGAAAAATCTGAAATTTGTTTCACACCTATGGGCTATTTTTTTCCTTTTTTTTTTTCTTTGGGTAGACCTCGGGCAGACTTTGTAACTGTAATTCTTGAATCCACAGGTTTTTATCCTTCGCATCCAAGCTCATGACTATATGGCGTAGTACCGTCGTGGTAGATCTGAATTTCGGAGAATCTTGGTGGTGGGCTGGACCCTCTATGATATTTTTTGAATCGCGAGACTCCAGATGAATGATAGTTCCCGCGAGGCTAGACGATCCAAGAATTCCGTATGTATAGATTTTATCGGGGCAATCGCGAACCCCGCCGAGATTTTAATTCGATTCTTAAGAAAATCTTCTATCCTAACCCCACATCTATTTTAAATGTTACAACCTCTCTGATATTAAGCTCATTCTAATTTTAAAGGCTTTGAAAGAGAGTTCACCGGTTGGTTGCTTCCTTTCCTTCTTCTTAGTCATCATCATCATCATCACCATTAATTTGTTCTATCGATCACAGGTGTCAAACAGAGAAATTTAGATGAAAGGTCATCGATCGAAGGGCAAATACCAAAAGAATTCAATTCATTCACGCTTTCTTAAGTAAAACCGTCATCAATCAAGTATCCGATTACAGCGGAAACAGTGGCTTTGCTGAAAGCGGTTGAATTAGCCTCCTCTCAACCAGATCGTGATTATCTCATCTTTAGCGACTCGTTAAGCGCGCTATTATCTCTAAAGAATATCAAATTTGATATTAGATTGAATCCGTATATTCTTCAGTTGAGGAAGAAATTACGCGAGTTCAATGACAGAGCCGTAAATGGTAGCAGCATAACTTTTTATTGGATACCGGCACACAAAAATATTACTGGTAACGAATTTGCCGATTTGAAGGCTAAGGAAGCTTCAAGAGCAGAGGCCTCTCCTCTTATCAAAATTCCCTTCACCGATCTCCGACCAAGTGCTAGAGCATCGGCATTCAATCAGACTGTCAATGACATCATCGAAAGTAGCGCTAAGAAAGGAACAGAATACTTTGAAACTTTTTTCAGTACATCCCACAAACCATGGTTTTCGGGCAAATCACTTGCCCGGGAAATCACGAGCACAATAAATAGATGCCGTGCGAATCATTATTCGCTCAATGCTTCCTTGGCTCGAATTGGCTATGTGAATGATGCAAAATGCAAATGCAATTCTCCATCAGAGGATTTAAATCACATAATCTGGCAATGTGAGCTCTACAATTCCCAGCGTGTTAAATTACTAAGAACTTTACGAAGTTGGGGTCTATACCCCCCTTTTCATGTTAATATAATCCTAGCAAACCCAACTACCAAGAATTGCAAAACACTGTTCAATTTTTTGAAAGATTGTAACTTGAATATCTGAACCGAGAAATATTGTATACTAGCTTAAGAAGATATGTATTCATTCTTGTAGCAAAATAATCCTTTTTGTGATTGAAATTGCTTAAATAAAAAAAAAAAAAAAAAAAGTATCCGACTGACGAATTCGAGTTGGCCTACTCATCGGTTTGATCAGGCCCTTATTAAGGCTTATCTACAATACATGCAGTCTCGTTCTGTTTTTTTTTGCTGCCTCATTGTCCAGCTGCTTATATCAAACTGGCTTCACTTTTTCTTTCACCGTGAACGAAAGTCACTTTCTTCCCTCGATTATATATCGAGTTCTGTCTTCTCATCCTGTTCGCCCGCATCTTCACGCACATTATCCTTTTACAGAGAGCTTCCACTTGATTCTCACTTTGATTAGTCTACATTATGCGCACATTAATGACCGGCTATACCTTGAGGTTGTCTGTGTCTCGTGTCTGGTCTTTCGTCTACTAAAGGAATTTTTTTGACAAGAATTTGAGAGGAGACAATTTCATCACTGAATTCGTACATAGTTTGGGACATTCTTGCACCATTGGACAACTTAGAAATGTTTTCGTTTGTGGGAAAAAATTTTTGTTGAGAGAAAAGCAATACCATTTAAAATACTTTGATTATTCACATCAACCGATCCAATTCCTGGATTATCATGTCGGCAGTCAACATCATCTCCATGATCATTATTATGGTGAACTCTGATGGCAGTAAAAATGCTCAGAAAATGATGGATCTTCATTAGTCTGACTCCCTCTTCAGCTTGATAGTCCGGACCGATGAAAATTGATTTTCGAACTCTTGATGATTCCGCTATTATTCATACTTCGAAATACCGTATGTTTTAGATAAGAAGTTTAAATCAAGTCAATCAGAGCTTGGATGAGAAAGTGCTCAACACCAGTTTCTGGAACCATTACCGTTCACGTCAATTTCACGATTCCTCTGACAAACCAACTGATCTCTACTACATTTCAAGATAGTCAAGTGTTCAGAATTCAGATTCCTCACATGGATGAGTAGTCACCGTTTAATATCCCAGGTATAAACGGAGATTTTAAAATCTCTCATGGCACATTTAGTTGATCTTCACCTGAATGGCCGAGATGAGATTCTGCTCTACTAGGAAATGCCCATATGCATCATTCAAAATTGGTCTAGATTCTCACACTGATCAGACCGTTTCAGCCATCTTAAAATAGTGTCAGACTCCTATCATCTGAGAAATCAAGCTCTCCAATAAGTATCCCTACCAAAAATTGATCCCAATCCACTCCAAAATCAACGTCAATCTATCGTAGACGTTCAGAATGATCGATGTGCCATATCATTAACCCTAAATCGACTTGACACCATACAGGTGTTGCTCATAGTCAACATCTGTCGAAACTCACATTCCTTCATCATCCCGTACCTATTATACCATTATAACCTCAAAAAGTATTCAGTTCACAAATGATCGCTTCCTTCCATATAAATATATACATAAGTACCTATAAAGTATCGCGTGTCGATCGTCTCCAGAGGAACTTTCGATTTCGCATGAAACCGATCATCCCACACATACATATATTGTACACTCATACTTCTTAAGACTTATATCTCATTTATATATATATAATATCATCTGGTGTCACATGCCAAAGGTATCTCAAGACACTATATATATTCACAGGGAGGTTTGTTTGAAATGGTGCGCATGCGCGTCAGAAAACGGGGTCGCACAATTAAGATTGTGATGCAACGAATTACTCAATGGGCGATACATGTGTATCGGATCTCACTACAACAAATGCGTGACTATCGTGTCGTCTATTATCCATTCAGGTGAGTTAATTGTCTTTTATACATGTATATACACAAATATGTATGTGAGTTTAGGTTATATATAGTAAAAGATGCATGGGCGGCTTTGGTGATACAGAGATAAATGTATGGGTGAGCTCGAAGCTCATACTTGTGCAGGCGGAAGTGAAATTGTTCGCGCGAATCCGATTTGTTATTGTAATCGACTAGTCGTTGCGGCGGGATCAGTAACTTGTATATGTATTATGAGGTGCGCTGAAGGTGCACCTTTGGATGAAGACATTTATTTTGAGATTGGTCATGAATTTTTAGGTTATGATGTAGGTTAGGTTACCAATGGAATTGAGAATTTGTGATCATGATTATTAGAGTACATTAGCTTATTGGTTAGGATACGAAGAGGAAGGATTTGGTGTCAGTGATAAAAATTCTCCAGATATAAGGTACGTGTGCCTAATATGCCCTCATTCCCTCATATGCCCCCACTAGTAAATCCTCGAATGTACGACCCCGCAGATTCTGTCGCGCATTTTTTTCATGTTTGTTACGATACAATATGAGAAAATTGACGTTTTGGACCGATCCTAAAGCACACGCGTATTTCTTAGAAAGAAAGAGTGGTTTTTGGTACTTTCGACTTCTTTTTTGGTAATTACCAAAAGCTATGCCAAACAAAATTGACGGAATCGATTCCAACGCCCACATTACTAAAAAAAGTGCAGTGTTCCTAATATGCTGCACCCCTATTTTCGCACACAGAGGGCTTTGCGCCATGCCACAAGTACTTTTAGCACTTTTTTGTCGAGATAATATCAGTTTTAGGTGTATTTAGCGATGTCCAGCAGCATAGAGCCTTCAAAACGCACCAGATCTCGCAAAATATCTAAAAATCGATTTTCATGTTAATTTTGAGATTATGTGCAGTCTTAATCATCGAGAATACATTACATCATGACGATGTGTCCATTTAATACACTACCGCCATGCTCTGGAACCCTCGCCGGAACCAATATCTCTTTTTCAGAGCTTCAGAATCGCGAAATGTCTATGGGGGCATATTGTCAAAGACTAACAAAAAGTCTTCTTCCGCAAAAATCATGATAGCTCGGCATTCAAACGTACCTCAGCTCATTTTAAAGGTCTTGAAACTATCTTTAAAACGAGCTAAGATACGTTGAATAATATTGAGATGAGCCAAAACTATGAGTAAAACAAAAGTAGTGGGGGCATATTAGGCACACTTACCTTATCATAGGTTAGGGTGCTGTTGATTGAACATTGATAAGAAATTGTTTTTTGATAGTAATCCATATGGAGGAGAAAATTTCATGAATGTCAAACGCTGAGAAAGTGGGTTGTTGGGACAAGATCATGGGTTGAGGGACTGAATTTCCTCATTGCATAGGTTCATCTTGAGTATAGGTAATTTTGGTTCTATCTTGATACTTTGTGTATGCCCGACTTGAAAGTTGTTTTCTAAAGACAATTGATGTTTGGGTAAAAAAACCTTGCCACTATATTTCAGCCCTAATAAAGTTATCGATGATACCTTTAGTCCAAACTCAATGAGTGAGTTTGGACCAAAAGATGTCTACGTGGGTGGGATACAAAATGCTGCATACCTTTTCATCCTAGTTTTCAATTCTGCATCCACATCTCCATAAAAAATCTCAACGCTTTGGTCACTGATACCACAATTTTCACCTCATCACGTAACCACTCAACAATCAAGATCTCAACAATCCCCAATTCACAAAATGGACCAAACCTATCACATGGCGTCCTTCTTCTCCACACACATCCAAAGAGCACAGAAACTAAAAAATTCACCAGAGTTCCAAAATATTGTCACCAGCACAACTTCCCAAGATATCCACAAACACACTGATCCAAAAACTGCATCACCGCCAACAATTCCAAATTCACAAATTTTCCAAAAGTCAATTGGACAAGTAAACCGATAAGCATCTATTCTTTCAATTTCTGAGGGCATGTATAATACAAGAATCTGATGGAAGACTCGTATTATTATTAGGTATACGATGCGGTTAGCTCGACGTAGAAAGAGTCACTGATCTGGTACCGGTCGCTGGCGGCAATCCGTAGCTCTCCCAAGCTTCCATGCATGCCAGGTAACCTGCGAGAGAGTTGCTTCAGAGTTGAGAGAGACCCCTACCTGCGACGCCACCTCCTACGTTTTCAATACATATATAGATATATGTATCTGTGTTAGACCTTTTATATACATCACATATCACCCCAGCTAACATGAAGGCTACTCCAAGTGTCCCTCAAGTCATCTTCATGAAGTGAAAAGTTAACTTCGGCGTAATCTGTAACGTACAGTTAAAGGCAACTTGAAGTCTTCTAATTTCCCCTGCAGCCTCCCATCAAGTTTCCTTCAAGCTCCCGTAAAGTAGACTTCCAAGGGAAAGTAAAGGAAAACGTGAAGAAATCTTGAAGGAATTTCTTGCAGTATTCACAGTATATATGTGTATACACCTATATATCGATGGCTCGTTAACGGAAGGAGAATATCTTTTTTGAAATAATCCCGGAACAAGTTCGTTCTCATATCATCAACATGAGATATATCATCTTCCGGGATTTAAGTTAAGAGAAAAATTATCCTCTCGCTGAAAGCCGTCGATATATGAATGAAATAACTCTTGACATTGGCGTGATTTACTAAACGACGAGTGAGTTTTGAGAGAACTTATATATTTATTCGTCATCACTCTCCGCTATTATATTTAACAAAAGTAGATTCGCTTGGATAGATTATGAAAGACTTGCACTTTTGTCCGTGACTTAGAAATCGGTTGCGATGATCGAGTAAGAATAAAAAACTGCTCCCCAGGAATTGATTGCACTACTTAAATCAGTCTATGAAACACTGCATGAATTTACTTGCGTCTGTCAACTGAATTCGCAGATCTGCAACCAAGGCACATTTCAGTTGAAATTACCATCGAATACAGGATCAGTCAATCAAGCAACATAAACTCACAAAAAACTGAACTTCACTCGACACAATCTCGCAGAAGACTGAATTTCTCTGATTATTTTCAAAATCTTTAACTCGCACTGAGATCTCACGATGAGGCTCGGGGGCCCTTCGTCGTTGAACTGACAGTTTGCGCGCCCGATTTTCAGGCGTCCCTTCAACAATTTCCTATGCGTTACCGTATAGATATCTTGTAGAATTTCTTCACTATATCTTCACGAAGGTAAATTTAAGTAAATCGTCTCGAACGGAAGAAATTCAATGTTGCCTTCAAGATTCCTTCCAGAGTTCCTTCAAGTTAACTTCATAAAGATGAAATGCAGGATTTCTTCAAGTTAACTGCTGTTATAGCTGGGACCAGACGCACCAATACAGTGAAAATAAACGGGGCGGACCTGTTGCCATCGTTATTATATGTATTATATACCTATATATGCAGTACCTCAGCAGATATGGTCTGATGGCCTTGAGACATGCTCTTTGGTGATGCACTGGACAGTATATAATACAGTATATATAGAGGTTAGGTATAGTGCATTATTGGAAGGGAGGAAAGGGAGGGAACAGATCGATGCGGAAATCAGTGGTGGGCCTGCCAAAGACGTGAGAGAATTTGAAAGATGAAGAAGGTTTGCCGCTCTTTTTTTTCGACGGTGTTCTTTATGATTTTGTTACCTTTGTGACGTCTTGGAGGTTGTAATGGTGTAAGGAACAAGCTTTTCCATGTTAGTTTTGAATGTTAGGAAGAGAGATTTGATTTTGTACACAAATTCCAGTGAGCACGTATAGGTTTTCACTAGAAAAAGTTGAGGAAAATCGTGAGTTTTGGGCATTTGTAGACATTTGTAGAAAATTTTGAATGTTTGGGTATTGACTGGGTACATAGAGAGAGGCAGATTGGATTAGAGAAGTACGTGAATTGATTGGGCAATTGTGGTGTATCAGGTATGGGATTAGAATTTTCTTTGTGCACAGTCGAGAAGAAGTCTGATACAGAATCCAGAATAAAGAAAAGGACGATCGAAAGAAAGAGAATCACGAAAATTTAAGATGTCTAAGAGACACTTTCTGAACCTAGCCTCAAGATCGAGCTCAAGATGCTTTTGTAATTCTATGAAGTATCTACAACAATGCGTCTCAGTGTGTTTTTTGAATCTAATTTCTAGTTTGACGATTCTGCATTAGAATTCATGATAAAAAAGATCAAGGAACATATGAACCTGTTGAAACCTCGGTCGAAACACTTGAACATTCTCCGAATGACAAATGAACCTTTAAAAAATGCTTCCGCTGAAGCTTCTGTCAAAGATAATGATGAATCGATCTACTGGGGATACATAAAGACTCCCAAAATCATTCATAAATCAAAATTTAAAAAAGACTTTCATTCTCGTACATAGCATCCTATACGATAATTTGATTAACCATGTCGTTGTTCCCAATATACTTATACATCCAAAATGATGGTGATGATGATGCATAAAAAAGAAGAGCTTGATCAAGAGGGCCAAAGTTTTCACTGACCTGATGCATTCATATGACACATTAAAAACGTTAGTATCGATCGGTTTGAAAGATGAGAAGCCACTGAAACAGAATGTGATTTGATGGCGTAGGTGGAAAAGAGAAAGAAAGAGAAGGTTGCCAAGAAGGGAACGTGATTCCGAAGATGAAAGTGAGTCGAGCTGACATATTATAGTGCGTCGTCGTCAGTTTCTTCAACTTGACTGATGAGTTGGCGGAATTTTGTTCCAAATAGTCCGTAAAAGGTATAATCGTTTTTCATTTGCATTCCTAGGGGCTGGCTTGGAAAATTCAAATGTTCCAAAAAGACGATTATTACAATTAATCAAATCATGCATACAGTACAAATAGACAATATTCTACTTTTGGGAGGAGAAATATATTTGAAGAGCAGTCATGCACGTCATATATGTAATGAAATGAATAATGGGGCGATGAATATCTATATGATAAAGATTATAAAGTGCTTGGGAAGTTTCTTCAACCGACAACAGTTGTCAAAGTTGTTCGATTCAATCGATGCAAAATATACGGGTCTTCTCACAACAGTAGCTCACTCATCGGTCTTATCAAAAAACTTCATATCATTTAGTATTAACAATCATCATGACGGGAGATCATGATATTGAGTCCTACCACCACCATTACACGATGGTGAAACAGAATCAACAATAAGACGGAAATAGCCATTTTTATGCCTCTTGGAGCATTCTTTCTTGTTTCTTCGATTTTTTTTGTTTTCTATCTCCTGTAATTTATCCAATTTTTGAGAATATGGAAGTTCTACCATGAGAATATCATCCCATTCCATCCACATACATCTGCAATATCCTTTTTGACATATACCATCCTTTTCCTCGATTGGAAGATTACATAAAAACTCATCACAACGTTTCACGCATTCGTCTTCTTGAATAAGTTCATCGCCATGAAAACATTCCAATTCCCTCAGTTGAGATCTCGCTTGTTTTAACTTTTTAGCTGCAAAGAGTATGATATGGTGAGGTTCACAATCGTCATTAGGAAGTATGCTGAACATGAATGGAATTTCGAGTGTCTTGAAAATGTCATTTTAAATTCGCCAAAGTGTTATTTTTGCAAATTGATAAGAATAAATCTATCGGCCTCGAGTCAACTCTGGATCCAAACAATTTTTTTTCTCATAATGTCAGTCAAATGCAATTCTTTCATCAACTAACGTCTCCACGATCATACCCCCATCGTTCATATCTCACTAAAATCAATCTCAGATCTCGAGATTGATGAAAAATTAGAATTAGTCTCCCAATGCCGATTAACGAATATAATACTGATAGAATTCTTAGGTTAAGAGCTGCTAAATTATTTTCCAAGATGAGGTATTTCACGGTCTACGATTCTAGAAAATTGTCTGAGTTCAAAAAAGTATTATCAATCATCGAATACTCACTGAAAGCGTTTCCTCCACACGATCTCTCAAATAAAAGAGTGAAGAGAAAGGTCATCACCATAAGTGACAGCATTTTGGTTGTTAACAACTAATTTCAGTCTACTCTGTGAAAAACACCAGTGGAATGAGGATCACGAATACTTTGAAATCTAAGAGCGATAACGAATTTCATAATTACAATTATTAGGTCGCAGAAATTCGCACTTCTAAATGGGTCAATGCAGAGACAGATGTGAAACATACTCGGTAAGTAGTTAATTTTCAAGATTTTACGTGAATTGAGCAAACAGATACTTATATCTTCTCAAATATTATTGCCGCATTTTTTCTTTTTTCTCTCATTGATTACGTCACATTAATGTTGGGAGCAACTGGAGTTAGTGTTCTGGTATGTAGTTCCAAGTGCCTTAAGTGAGAAGCTTGCTCGGGATTCATGACTCGATTATAATAATTCTCATCTTTGTGAAAAAATGTAAGCACCAGTAAGTTTTTGGCTCGTTTTGAATCCACGTGCTACAAAATTTGATGGATTTTTAACCTCGCACAACCTCTACCATGAGCTCGAGAAGGAATTTATTTAGTGTGATCGCGATAAAAGTATCTCTGAGACAAAAACTGGAATTGAAAAATTTTGACCGTCTTACAAGAATAAAATTAATATGCTCCGCGGAGTCATATATAGCCGACATTAAAGTATTCTGCACTATCAATAATGATAGCTTTCTAGTTCCGAATTAGACTTAAAATTGAGTTCAAATCCCACCCTAGATTCACCCAATTCTTCCCTACTTCAAGAACCATTTTTCCCACTCCGGAATCACCGATCGCCCACCACGAGTATACAAATACACCCTCAATCTCACAAAATCGTAAACCACAATGACAAACAAGACAATGAAAGATATACCAAACAATCGCTAAGATTAAGCAACTTAAGAACCTCACGCATGAGTCGCAATTCACCCGATCGCGCAATAATACAACCACATAGGACGAGACTAAAAGTCCGCCGATGCTTTTGTTTGTATCGCAAATCGACCGTCTAAAACAAGTCTCAAGAAATTGTCCTTCCTAACCTATACATGTTCAACTATTATCGAAATCGCTCGGGGCAAGCTTTCGCAACGGGCGTGTATCGCATTCGTTATATATACTATAACAGTTTACTTGTTCAAGTAGAGGATAGTAGCGAGAGTTGGATTTAATGTGGGTTGAAGATCTGGGCCATTGGGCGAAAAAAATTTTGAGCAAAGATTCGAAGTAGAGTGTATGTGCGCGGGTGTCGTTTTCGTCTTGAGTGATATTTTCTGGATGGGTCTGATGGTGTCTGAAAGTCTGATGGAGGCTTGAGCTTTGAGTGAGATGGATTGAAACGAGTGTTTGTTCTGTGCATGGAGAAACAGGCACGTGCCGTTTGGTTTGACGTAAAGTCAAGTGTGATGGTCGATCGGTAACCATACTGTGAAAAGCGATCCGCTTGGGGAATGATTCGTGGAGCCCTGAGAAGTTTCTGAGATTTTTATTCTGGTTTTCAAAATCTTCGTGAGTATTCATCCCTTCATGGAAAGAAATCAGAAATTTATAGATCTTCAGACATTATGCCACTGTGATACAAGCGAGTAACCTCGGTACAGCGTTAATCTCGACGTTGCTCAAATAGTTCGACTTTATATTTAAACATCGCGAATTGGCCTAGATGTCTGTCTCATGTGTTAATCAGATCCCAATAGACTCACACATGAATTTGCATAAGCCTCGGACGCATAAATTATGAAATTTCGACCCCTAACTATCAGCAAATTTGTCTTATATGTGACTTATTCGTGACTTCACGCTGAAAATTAATCAGATCTCCCAACCAAGCCAACTTAGACTTGAAAAATAATTCGAACGCCTTCTTTATTTCATTATCTACATGGGAGAGTGATTAGAACAGAAACTGATTCGTCAGTCTTTCATAGTTCAACAATCAATGCGATGCCCCGTAAGATACCGTGTTTAACCTCTAAAAATGTTGATGCTGATAATTTGACTCAGACGCGAGCGAGGCTCGTGAAAATTTCAGTGTCTTCAGTTAACACGCAGATACACCTTTCTGCCAAGTTTGATCAAAATGTGATCGGTAGATCTTTCACCGAGGTTGCTCCTTCAATAGATTTTGAATGGAACACGTCATTTGAAGTTCGTTCTTAGCTCAAAGATCCAGATTTTTTTTAGTGATTAATTCATGAGCGGTGGCTCTTAACAAAGCTCTCTTGCAAACATTACCAATAACAAATTATTCCAAAGGAATGGATTAATATTATTAGCTCGTCACAAACTTGAAATTCAGAGATGAGTGATGATGAAACTTGCAAGTGCAGTCCAAAGCAGTAAAAAACAGGACGTTTGATGTATCCGAGAACATCAATCAGTGCGAGTTCTGCATCATACTTGTTGATACTCGTGGACGAAAAACGCGTGTTTTAAGATTTGGGAACAGCTAGTGGAGAGTTGCATGTCGTGGAGCCTACAAACAGATCAGTGAACTTCAAGCTATGATTCCGTCAGATGGCTGTACAGAGATTCCAAGAAATTTTTAATCAACTGAGGAAAACTGATAGGAGTCCACTCTGGGATTTGCATAAATCACACTGAAGGTTGGAATTTAGTCTTTATATTCTGCTCATGATACCCATGCAAATTTTCAAATGTGCAAGATAAGTTTGAATGGTCAATGTTCCACAGTTCGACCTAATCTAACAACTGTCGCAGAGTTGGAATGCTCCCGCGCAAGTGCACAAACAACCACTAAAATTCATCTTTACTGCACCGATTCTCCCACTTAAGGGTGAGCTACACCCTAAGCCATTTTTGACAGTTAATTTAGACCAGTGGGCGTTTGAGAATCATATCTGTGGTGCTACCATGGAACCATCATTACACATCAGGTCTCGGATGTCACTTTATCTATGTTTCATGGGCTCGGACTCTTATCACTGAGCTGTGAGGTGGAGAAGAGAAACTGCGCAGTTTCTATCAACTCGTATCAAGTCCTTACTTAGGGCAGTCAAAACTGTCGGATATTGTGGAGAGCATCTTACGATTGGAGTACATTAAAAATGATGAAAATTCCAGATAATACCTCTATCTGTTGAGAAGTGAGCGGAAACCATCAGCGTGGGGTGCAGAACACCCCATATGTAAGGAATGTGATCCTGGAGAAATTTGGTATCGAAACAAGCTAACCTAAAATTTATCTGAGGTCACTAATCATTCAGATTCCCATCTTGGAATACAAATTCCCGAAACAACCCAGGAAAGAAACTGAAAGTCATTTACACAAAAAATTGCACTCCCAAAGATATCCAAAAACAATCCAAAGCCGGATAAGTGCGTGTCACCTTTCACACACTCCACCGTATATACATATAAACATCGCCAAACCAAGAGAAATCAACTCTCCCTCACTGCAACAAATTCGATATATAATGGCCAAGCCACAAGCATCGAAGAGAATCTTTCACTGTGGGTGGGAATCTCGAGTACCATAGTAACATCACTGAAATACTCAAGAGTCCTACAGAAGTATATGGTGAAAAAAACTCGACAGCTCGCGACACGCGAGTATGTATACTAGTGTCTTATACCATTCTGGCGAAAGCTGACACTCTGAGCCGCATCGTACAACAAAATGGGTCAGCAGCACAGTTAGATAATCGAGCCAACGTTATCCCACACTAGACAAACATTTGATCCATTCGATTTCTACTATTATACGACCAGATATTTCATTTCGTCTTCTTACCACTGCATTCTGATTCAAGATTCAAAAGTTTGATGAGACACTGATGTATAGAGAGGTTAGGTCTATAGACATCGTGACCAGGGGTGTTAGGGTGTGTTTATGTTGTTGGAATGGTTGGTTTGCTTACTTTTACCTCAGTGTTAGGGCGTATTTATGTTGTTGAAGTGGTTGTTTTGGTGATTACTTGCGAGTTGGTCACGCGAGAGTAAGCCGGAATGTAGTTCGACAAGCGTGAAATGCCGGTAGAGTAGTTTGTAGCTACTGAAGATTATACGGTCTTTCGATTTCTGACAAGCTTGCGTTTTGCATGTTATGAGGTTTCAAGTAGCTTATGGTTTGGATGTATGCAGTTTATGGATAGAATTACATCAATTGCCGAGGACGTATTAGGAAGAGAGTGATTACATGTGGAAATTCCGAAATTATCTATTTGGATGGGATAATTGATTTAGAGGATAAGGTTTGATGCTCTGTTTGGGTGACAAGAATTTGGTTTTGATTATCTCATGCAATTTTGACATCACTTTTTCGATAAGTAGCTGTATCCGGGTTTTCGTAAACTGAATTGTCAGCTTCCTCGTGTGGTGGTTACGTGATAATGAAAAGTAAAGGTAGGAAATAATTGTTTTTAACAAATATGATTAGGCATAGCTACATATCAAAAATAAGAGTTTCTGATGAACGCTGAAAATATTATAATCAGTTATAAAGCAAAATCATGGGTAAAATAATTTTTGTTATAGGTTCAATATGAGATGGGAGGCAAGCAGCCTCTGAGTTACTTCATTCTAATTCTCCTCATCCGATTTCCATCTGAATAGTGAGTTCTGATGAACAACGAATGCTGAGCATTGAAAGAATTAAGTTTTGGAATATAAGAGTACTTAGGGTTGTAAAGAATAAATTTCAAAAATAACCGTTTGCTCAAAGCTACAATATGAAACCAATTCTCATCTGAGATTTTAGAACACTTTCCATTCCCAGACATCTTCAATTAATCGCTGAGTCTAAACTTAAATCTCCCCATCGATCATCAATGAAAAACAAGACAAATCTTCTATCAAAATTTTCTTCACGCTCTACCATTACATTACAGGAACGACCTGTTGCTTTCATGCATGAGAACCACCACGGGTATATTCGATCTATAGTCTCAGAAGCTCAGATAGTGCGTAATGGGATAGAAGCTGAAGAGAAATAGGATACTCGAAGCGAGAATATAAGGGATTGGGCGCAACGGCATTTCTGCACGCCGAGTTCACACGTCAGCCGGGCCTCGGAAAGATTTATGCAACAAGCGGTTTGCATACATTCGTGCGCAATGTGAAATTCATGCACTTGTCTGTATATTTTGAATATGCAGTTTGGTGGTTTGTTGTTACTCGAAAATGAGAAGATATTTGTCTTATATTAATTTTTTAGAAGCCCGAACAATTTTCTTATATGATAATCAAAAAGATTTGTTTCGTGGGTAAATATCGACCACTTTTCAAAGTGGCATTTGAGTTGTTCAAAGTCATAGTGGACTAAGTCCACTCTTGAGACTCATTCATTCTGGGGGTTCTCACAATTCAACCACGAGTAGAGTCCATTCTGGAGTCATTCTCCAAGTCGAAGAACATGATAGAAAAGATGAAAAAAAAATGTCTGCAAACAATAAATTGAAGTTCACCAATACGCGGGAAATTTTTAGGATGATTTTTCGCACGATTCAAAAGTGGACTTAGTCCACTACGGAACTGAACCATTCATTTCTTGAATCAATGCATTCAATCATAGCACTGAAATATCTAGGATCAGAGTGGAATGGATCAATTTTAAAAGAGTGAATAAGAATGCCTCTACCATTGATCACGTATTTACCTATAAGGGGATGGATTATGTTCCCCAATTTTTTATCCTAGAACTTGATGATATTCCGCGACTATCCTGCACACAGGTACATTATGCACCTTCTGTAGGCTACTTTACTTTTTGTAACTGTAATATGCTGGATAGTAAAGAAAGCATATTTCATATTCTCTCTTCAATGTAAACTTGAACCTGGAGTACCACCTTCCACACTGTTTGAAATTTGCCATCCTAAAAAAACACCAATGAAGTCTCAACATGAAATTGTGAGAGCAGGGAAAATAGAAAACGGAAAGTTCTCAAAATTCTAATTTCGACATTTTTCACCATTTTCCCACCCCACAAATTTGTTCCGATGGGAGAAACAGCCTCTCTGCAATTTTGTAGCGGATAGATTGAAGTACGAATTTTATCCCAAGTTTAATATTATGAATACTATGCACAATTGTAAATTCTATAAAATATGAGAAGAACGGTTTGGTTGCCCACAACTGTCACAACGGGCACATTCACACCCAAATAAGTATGAATGCACAAAAAGCTGCCACCTCCAATAACCTACCATCCACAAACATCATATCTCAAAATTTCCGAATTCCTCTCCAACGTCTCACTTATCCCAAGGAAATAAATATGGCTAAGACACATACACATAGAACTTTATCAGTATCCCCAACAAACACCCAAAGCTCAAGAAAAAAAATCACACGCAAAGGCAAAAACCCGTTCGTGACCAAGTCATATCTCAAAGAAGAAGAAGAAAAAAAAATAGCAAACCAGCCCCAATTGATGATCATCCACAAACTAGCCTCAGGCAAATCGACACCTGAGGCCAACAAACTATTATACACTCCAGACAAGAAAATACATATTCCAACGTAACCATCATCCACTTGGCCGATTTACATTCCTATATTGGATATATGGGAGTAGTCAACCCAATATAAGAAAATCGTGTTGCACGCACTGGTCAACTTGTCCGATTTAGCCTGTTTTATATATCTCTTCTCTTGGTATATGTCTATCTATACATTTGATAAGCACAGGTTCTATAATCGTTTTCAACCCTGGAGGATGTCAAACCCGATCATCATATATATTGTATAGTTGTTGGTCTGGGAGATGTGGTAGCCTGCTTGTCGCCGCTTTTCTTGGCTATAATTTTGTTCGATGTGTATAGTTGGTATAGGTATTATAACACAGTCGAGCCGCGCCTCTCACGCGTTTAAAAGTGAAGCATCTATCTTTCACGTCCCGTCCGATCGTTTTTCGTAATTTTTGCAATGAAGAGGATCTGTTGGTTAGCCTGTTTTTCTCATTGGTATCGGTTCTTTTTTTGATTTTTTTTTCTTTTATTGAAGATTGATGTTTATGGTGTCATTGACGTAGGTAGATAAGATGCAGTTCTAGTTCTTTGATTTCAATTTGTAAAATGATTGTGATAAGAAGATGTTAGTATTAAGACTGCGAAACAATGAGATCGGTTACGAGTGTTAGTTCTATGATGTTGGTGGATGAATTTTGACGGTTTCAATGCGTAATTTATTGATGAATGGCTGTCAATGATGGATAAAAATCTCAAGGGATACATCAATCGAGACTTGATAATTCACTTTGAACATTGATCAACACATTCCCTCGATCATTGTTACAAAAATACTACAAGTCTCAGAACATCTCCTGACGTAATGATTGTTTTTCAAACCTTAAAAAAAATGGGAAAAATATGCACTTGAATTTAAATCGTTGAGATAATTATAGAGAAAACCTAGGCAGACTCAAGTAATTATCAAAATAAGCTGGTATACCTCATCCAGCTCTGATCTCATTATGATTTCTGTCTTATATCAAAATTCCTAAAATGTTTAGGATCCCAGAAAAAAGTCAGTTGTAAGATACATAGTCACTGTTGATGGCATAAAGTTATCTAGACAAAAAATAATTATTATTATCATTATACCCAGGTAGGAATCATTTTTCATTCATGGCTTAAATTTGGCCAAAATAATTTCTCTATGTATGAATACGTCCAAAAAATTGTTTAGATTTGGCATGAAAATAGGTTGCTCCTCTGGCCATAAATAACCTATTCATGGACGTCATTTACTGGCCGATCAATTTCAATCCCAACTCCGCCCTGAAAAATCAGACTATGCCTATTTTTTGCTTAGATTTTTGAGACAGTCTTGGGACTCTTTGTAAAGTCACCTAAGTATTGGACATTTATCAGTCATAGGAGATGGTCTACCTGACAATTTCTACCAGGGTGGGGATAAGTAAAATAATATCACAAAGTCAATCCCAACGTCTTCCCCAACTCGAATCAATAATTTAAATGATAAAAGAAACGAAAAGAAAATCTCCAAATCAAAAGCAAGAAAAGCGACCAGCAGTCTCATCCATCCAAAGGAAAAAGAATACCAAAGAATTCAGATCACCTCCAACAACAACGTCAATTTTCGCATTCTTCCAACCACGCACACATACAAATACAGATATACTCAAGTCCGTTATCGCGCAAATCCATAAAATTGGATTTCAAACATATCAAGCTTCTGCACATCGACGAGAAAACTTGTCTTGGTTTCAACAGCGTAAGTATATCAGCAGAAGCTTCGCATATAGCGACAAAAAGAGCCCGGCGCAAGGCGGGGTTGAAAAAGAAGACTAAAGAAGTAAAGTAACGAGGGGAAACCGAAAGCAAACGTAAGCCATCAAGCCATTACCAGTCTTTCCGTCTTTCTTTTAAGCTATAGGGAGAAAAGTTTGCAATGGTCAGGATAAATCATTGATTCGAACGTCTGAAGGAAAACTGGTTGCACAGTAGATCCGGTATCATCGTCAGTATTTAAAATAAAGTAAGACTTCTGTGTGTGATTCCGATGTGTTGTTATTGTCGTTGTCGTTACTGTTAAATGGGCGAGTGGGTTGAAGAAAGATCTTGAAAGATCGGGAAAATAAGGCAAGTGTATCCAATTTGCCTTCATTCCACACTATCTTGAGCTGATATCAAGCCCTGACAGTTATTTTTCAACGAATTTTTCGAATTAAAACGCTGTAGAATGAGCCTAGTTTTCATACGGTAGAATCTGGGCAAACTTAGCCTGACTTCACAAATTAGAACTTTTCCCCCTAGAATTCTCAAACGATGCAATCAATCCGGTACCATTCACTATAATCAAGTTCTCGCTTTTCTGCATTCAAATTCGATCATTGATCACATTTCGTAGTTTCATCTCACTATTCTAGATGCGAAGATTTTTTGGGAACAAATTTCGGTCCAAGTGCGTGAAATCTATGAACTATGAATCCTCATACTGAGAAAGTTTAGTGTGAAATTTTCCAACAATAATTTTGACATGGGCTCTCAAGGCTTTGACGCATTCCAATTGTGATACAGATTCATTGGCCTACAAGCGATTCAATAAGAATAGGACTTTGGCATCTCCTCAAATAATTCGTGCTGACATAACTATGAGTGTCTGAGAACCGTATTTTATCAGGTAAGGTAAAAATGCCTAATTTGCCCCCACTACTTTTGTTTTGCTCGCCATTCTGACTCATCTTAATTATTTTTCAACGTACTTTAACTCATCCTAAAGTTTGTTTTAAGACCTTTAAAATGAGCTAAGGTACGTTTGATTTCAACAAATTGGAGCTGAGATATCTTAGTTCTTGCAAAAGAAGATTTTTAGCGAGTTTTCGATAGTGTATTCCTAATTTGTCCCTACGTGGAAAAGAGGCCTATTTCCATGGGATTATACGGACTTTTCGTAAAATCGGGATATTTCAGCTCCCGGACCTCCAAATGAGACGTACTTTAGCTCATTTTGTAGCTTTTCTTGCCCCCTTTTGAATTTTTTGGGTTCGATTGATGTATTCGAATGGAGTGAAGAACGAGTTTGAAAAAAGACTATGGGGGCAAATTAGGAACACTGCACTTTTTTGGTAACATGGGCATAGAATCGGCTGGAAATTGAATTTTGCCGTTTCGCAAAAATCATTTCAGAGTTGGGACAAAGACAAAGAAAATGAGCTAAAGTACGTTGGAATTGGTCACATCAATTCTGTTTGGCATAGCTCTTAGTGACTAACAAAAAAGAATTCAAAAGTACCGAAAACCACTTTTTTGTTGTGAGAAATGCGCGGGTCATAGAGGATAGGTCCAGAATGTTCATTTCTTCATATTTTAACGTAACTAACATGAAGGAAATGTGCGGGAAGCTCTGCGGGTGCGTACATTTGAGAATTCGAGTGGGGGGAAATTAGGAAATGGGGGCAAGTTAGGCACAGTTACCTTAGTTAAGAATGAGGCCTTGATTGCTCTTCATGTGGGGAATCAGGCCTGAATCATAGACGTCTAACAATTCAAGTCCAAGACTTACCTTATGGAATAATCTGGACGTTTGATTGTGGAAATTTTGAAAGTTGTACATACCTGAAACAGATAAATGAGAATATATGAGATTGTATTGGAATACTAATTCACATCAAAAGTACATATTGCTCTGAGCGCGTATGCCCAGATCGGCCGCTAAGACAGTTTATTTCCCGAGCAATCGCAGGGCCATTGTGATTTTTCATCATGAGAACCCTAAAACCATGTTTGAATGGGGCATTCTTAGATTAGTGTGATGAGAAATTATTTTTAGACAGAGTACAAGGGGGTAGCATGGGAGTGAATTTTTTTATCCATCAGTGATGATGCATGGCTTCGATCAATTTTATTCAATATTGACAATCAAGGCTCTACCAAGGAACTCGCAAATAAAACTTGTTTCATCAGATGGCTATCTCAAAGTATATTGGAAAATTTAAAAAATTGTAAAAATCTTCATTTGTAATCCATAAGAGCTGAATACTATATTTTGGGAATTGGGAATCCAAGATTTTAAAACTGCAACGGTTCAATGGTAATCGCATGAACTGCAATTTCAGAGTATTTTCAGGAACGAGAAAGAGTCAAAAAAATTTCTCTCCGGGAACGACTTGAGTTTGTCTTTACAAAATTTGACGGGCACAGATAGCGACGAGATATTCAAGTGCATAAATGTTTACTCTGACACGCGGATAAACCTATACACTCAAAGTAAGAAAAACCAACAGAAGGACAGTTTACGGATATACGAGATATACTCGTGTTAGATTCATATCATCCACTCCTTTCTCTGATCCCGTGCAATAAACTCGGTATACACTTTTTGCGGAAGTAATGGGTAAGCCGTTGCAGCGATATTTTTTCGAATACTTTTTTTTTATTCCTTCCAAGAAGGGCTGGATTAAGTATGAGATGTTGTTTGATTAGCCGCGATGATAGTACTGTGATGCATTATCTGGGAGTTTGAGTCAATAGAAGTATCCTCCTGAAAAGGGTTAAATCTGGTGGGACCCAATGATTTGAACGAACTGACGAAACGAAATTTTTTAGAAATTCCACCACAAAACTGTCAGAATGTGAAGAAAAATTGCATCATATCGACCACCCGTATGATAACCGGAATAATTAATTCATTCACTATCTCCGGCTTCGGGCAGTGAGAAATGCACCCCAGAATATCACAACATGCTAATCTCGAAGAAAAATGAGGGAAAATGACCAAGTAGCATTATGAAAATGTTTCCACTTTTATTCGTTCTATCCAACACAAAATGACTCTGTCTCGTGATGTAACTTGTTTTTTTGTATTGCCAATAATGAGCGATTTCTTTTATATATTTTAAAGAATTTCCATGGATGTTTGAAAAAATCACCATGGAAATTACACCAAAAAATTTTCTGACCACGTTGGGCAATGCAAGTAAATGGCTCAATTTGGCTTATGACTTACATTTTTTGGGACTCCTTCTAAAATGGGAATCTGGGATAAGTCTTCATTCATCGTCGTGTTTCTCACAATTTTTTTGTTTATTCTGAATTCAATAAACTCGTCGGGTCGTTACAACAATTTGTGCTGTTTGAAGATCATAATTTCATTAATTATCAGCCGAATTGATGGAAATCATAGCCTTAATAAAGAATGTAGACACCTCATAACCAATGAGGGCATGAGAAAATTTGAGCTTCAAAACACCCCAAAATATGCCAAAAAGGATCGAAAGCGACCCAATTTCACATACAATTACATAAGACTATCGGTAAATAATGATTAAATAATTATTCATCGAAGCAAAGCACATTACCAAAGGTTCAATTTCTGAAAGTCTCATTAGCCGCAAATTTGATGTAGGTATACACCCGGATATACTGAACTTCCTTTACCGGATCTCATGCAAATGTATGCCTACCTCAACAGTTGCGGGCGGGCCCTTTTAAATTTCGCGCCAACACATTGATGCTGCACTTACACTTACTTGATTACGCGTGGAAAATTCAAATTCCGCTTTCGTGCGCGTTCACTACGTTCGATTCCGTTTTAATTGCCACGTTTGGACTCAAACTTTTTTGCTATCTTCTCGTATATACCGCTTTTCCTCGAACTTGGAAGCGAGAAGCAGCTGCACGGAATACCTTGTTATCTGTACGTGAGTCCCTTTTCTCACACCCTCAAGGATTATTTATCACCCAAGAATTGCGCGTTCCGTTTAATTGAGTTTATCTATATATACACTTCTCTGATGGGTAAAACACGATGAGAAACCACGCAATGAGGAATATATCGTCGTTGGCGAAATTTGAATTTGTGGATATGTGACTTACGGTTTGAGCATACATAATTGAAATTGATTCATGTATTTAGACTTAAAATGTTGATCTGATGTATATGGGTACTTTTGTAAGTGAATTGGTGAGATTTTGGTGCCTTCGGATACAGTTATAAGACTTGAGGGTTCTGAAAGTGTGGAGATTTTCATTTTTTTTTGTTTTGTTTTGTTTCTGGAGGTTGGAAGAGGTGGAGAGAAGAGTAATTTGAGACTGTTATCAAGAGTCTTTAGCGATCTCCCGGAACCACTTGAGACATTTTCGGTGCACGTGATGGAATTTTGAAATAAGCTGAAAGCTTTAAGGAGAGAGCACGAACTGGTTTATTATCGTCTATATGATGACGAATATGTGACGGACTCTGAAGAGAAAGAGGCAATAAGGATTCAAAAACCATCAGTTGTTAAGGAATATTCCGTCTTCCTTCTGACCGAACTAATTTATTGAATTCTTAGGAATAAATTACTGAAGATTCAATTTGTTCACAACATAATTGCCCCTGGTATTGCTATTTTTTTCTCATCAGAATGTGTTTCTCGGGTGGTAACGGTGGAAAATGGCAAAACTAGAATTTTGGAAACTTTCCATTTCCCATTTTTTTCTTGTTCTATTCCTTGTTGGGGTACCATTGTTGTTTCATATTGTTCCGTGTATAGTGACAGAGATTTTTCAGAACTTTTTAAGATTTTTTCGCTGCATTACAAGAAAAGTATAACGAATTGTTGGAAATCAATGATGTCTCCCGGAGAGGACAAAATCGTAAACGGTTTAAGCAATGCATATTTTCGGATTTCCATAAATTTTACGATTCATATTTTCAAAAAAAAATCCATGAAAATGTGTAAATGGATTCACTTAGTGTGTAAATATTTATCATAATTTACATGAGATTTTCACAGATAATGTAAATAAGTCAGAAAGATGTGGATGCGGAAATACTCATGGAACTCTTGAAGAAGGCATCTCGCGTGATTAAATAATGAAATTTTGTGTTTGAAAATAATAGCTCAAATTGCATCAAGTGTGACGAAACACCTTTTCGGATAGATCCCTTTTAGTCCATTTTAGATTATCTGTTATGTCTATATCATGTGTAGAATAAATGACTCAACAGATCTTCCACATTCCATTCCAGTGAAATCTACACGATAGAGAGTAAATCTATTACATAACGCAGATTACGCTCAATTAAAAGGGTGACACTCGAGCTTGAATCTTATAATACTATCAGATTTGAGCTCAGATTCGAGAATTAGTAAGCTTCACTTTCATTTTTTTTTTTCTTGCAAAAGTGAGTCTCTGCACCCACATCATATAATACTGTCCATTATATTTTCATTTTACCAGTCTCTTTTTCTCTTGTACCTTTGAGATTCATGTCACGTCCACTCGATGTTATACTCTTTGGCTAAATTGTATCCGAATCATGCACGGTTGCATTATTGCGCATCAGTAAATTTACTCTCACGAGACGGTATTTACGGATACTTATCGTGATGGGTTGAACGTTAATTTTCAAGATGAGCTCACTCTTCCATTCTTTCTTTCGCAATAATTGATCGTTTAGTCTGTTCAGGTGCTGCGCAAGGTGGTCTTTTTGCAGGACAATTTGAATCGATTTGGGAAATTGATGGGGTAGAGAGAGAGAGTTGTACTTGGTTTTTTGGGTTTTGAAATCGGTGAATCATAGATTAGTGGGTCGAAGTCAAAAGCAAAAAATAGTGAACTCTCATTTAAAGGCGATTTAGAATGTAAAAAACCATATGAATAGTGCATTGCTTATACAAAGAATGAATTGGCATATGGCGCTCAAACTATTGGTTGATTTTGGTTATTTCCATCAATGATTCAATCAAGATTCTGAAAAGTGGAACAGCACTACTAAAATTCTATTCTAACATTAACGCCATGGAGAATGAGTAGTTCTTGAGTGATGGGGGGAGGTGGGGGGGGGGATCGGTCCTGAAAATTGCATTGCTAACGATTTGTGATCGGGGTCATTAATTAAACTGGAGGGAATATTGCATTCTTCGTCTATTCTAGTTCATTTGTCTCTTGGCTTTTGGCGTGAAAACGTGATAATCCTGAGATTGTGATTAGTTTCATGAGTTCTGTCATCAATTATGACGTTGCAATTTATACTGCAATACAATATAAAATGGGCTTAAAACTAGTTTTAATTGCATTGACCCTAATACATTTTCTGCGCTCAACAATTACATCTTACTCATCATTACAATTTATAGGATGAGACATAAATAATAGCTGATGACTCTATTTTTGATAAATCAAACGAGAATCGTTTGATATTAAAATGATTATGCCTCGAAAAATCACATCGCATCAAAAAATTGAATGCTGCTCGCTCAAAGATAGGATAATTTGAACCTTAAAAACTCAGACAAGCCAGAAAATTTCAAAGCTCGCTGGACCTCATTCTAAAAAGAACAAACCAAAGCGTTTCAGTTATTACAACCATAGCACAAAAAATAATTGCACATCAGACGCGAGCAAACACGAGGGCGTGTACTAATTCTTCTGTCAGTCAGTTGGTCCGAAATTTTATTACTCTTCCAAGAAGGTTCATCTGCCCTGAGCTGTCTACTCTTCTCATTGTTTACCCTTTCATTTTTCATTTTTTCACGTATAGAACATTGCTAAGTCCATTTTTAGACGTTTATTGGCTTTGCCAAAAACAGACCAGTCAGATCAACATCCAAAAGATATTTCAACTTATTAACACAGGTATGAAGAAGTTTAGCGGTGCCTTTATCTTTCCTGCTGCAGAAGTGATGAAATGAATAAATAAAATTCATGTCGTTAGCCAATTTACAAGATAGTATTACTTTGATCAATTTTTTTAATTTTAGATTTTCAAAATTTTCTGAATTCATGTCAAGTAGTTTATCTAGGAAGAAAACCAAGATTATTTAGATCATATACTTATGTGAGGTTGTCACAGATCATAGTAGGAGAAATTTTCATTCGGACTTATGTGAATACGAACAACAAGATTAAGGACGGGGAAAAAAATTAATCACAAATGCGATGGGGCAAAAAAGTGTCTGAATTGCATTTTCGAAAAAGGCCACGAGCGAGAGTGTAATCACAAAAAAGTGAGATATAGCACTAGTTCTATACACTTTCCAATATCTAAACTCAAGTTGAGAGTCAATCGTTGAAATGGAATTGCACGCATAAATACACAAGAGGCGGCTTCTTTCTATCAGATAAAGATTGCACAGAGAGGTCGTGTGAGCAATGAGGACGATGGCACTTTTTTTTATCCTTTCCGGAGACTATACGGTCTTTCAATATAATAATGCATTGGAGTTTCTCACGAAGCGGCACTTTTTATCATTATTAGATTCAAGTTTTTCAGAAGATTTTTCTTCAGTATCCTTTCACATTTTTTGAAAAACAATTCAAATGAAGTAAAAATTCCCTTTCAATTCCAGACTTTGATTATTGGGATATCAAAAAGTAGTCTCTCAAGAATTATTCACAATTTTGTGAGCATTTTTCATGCTGGATAGAATTGTGATTTTCCCCAGAAGATATTTTTTCGAGATGGCATTGAGATAAAAATTAGCAGAAATTCTTGCAATTCTAGCACAATTTTTCGACCATTTACGTCTTTCATTATTATGAGTAAGCTGTGGACAATTGATAGAGTTAAAAATAAAGCTGGCACGAGGCATGATTATTGAAATGGAATCTTCTCAACAATCTAAGCTGATTGAGATACTTGAGGGGATACTTTTTTTTGTCCTAGAAAAATTCCTCCGTCATTCGAAGGAACAAGTTCATCATTTGGATCAAAACGGTCAAATAGCATTATGATGTTCCCATACCAACTGTTGGGAATGGAAGAGTTAATAGATTCTTCGAATTTTTTTTCTATCATCAAAAGAATTCTTACAGATTTTGAACCGCTTCCACAAAAAATAATCAAAAAATTCTCTCAAAAAATTTCCAAGGTAATGAAATCATAGCAGAATTCCTGGATTCTTCCAAAAAAACTTGAGCGTCAAATTCTGTGTTCAACTCAAACAAACATCGACCTCACCATCATCTACGAAAGAATAAGAAAAATCTGGCCAAGAATTCTCAATAAATCAAGTACCTACAGCAATCAACCTCACACGAGAATCTTACCCATCAATTTTCCACCTGCCACCTCAAAGTACACACTTTTACCACCCAGTACACATATGAACATACCTTTGCACCGGATACTCGTTACTCTTCTACATATAGAGAATCGAGAGCTATGTTCGCCAATATTACTCTGTTATACATCCTCATAGATGGTGTACAATCCAACCAAGCATTTGACAGATCAGCAATCGAGTCTATCTCTTCCGTTCCTTTACAGAGCATATAGACTTCCTTCACCCAAACAAATTGAGATCAATTTATCTTTTAACCTACAGGCGTAGACTAGAGTAACACCGAGAACCAGCTATTTCAAACTCTATAAGAACATCTCTCTTCTCATTTAGATTAATGACAATTAAATCGGTCTCAATGTATGTACCCCGCCTTATCGATGTATATATATCCAGTTTGATCATTAAGGATACATCTTGAAGTACACGGTCTTAATGGAGTTGTATAGGTAGTTACGAAGTAAAACTTGGTGTGGGGTAAGGTGATGAGGTTGACATCGATGAATGAAGGTTATTTAGATTGTACCTGTTTTAAGTGAGATCATTTTTACAAGTGGTGATTGCTTGAATTTTTTTTCCTTAGAGCGGTTTGAACGTTGTTGGTTGCCAGGAAGGATGTGTCGATTCAGGATGTAACATCATCGTTATGCTTGGTGCTTCGATTTTTTTTTTTTTTTTTTTTTTTTTAGATAGAAATTTCAATGCATTATATGAATCCAAACCATATACTGGTGAGTTTCTAATAAGTGTGAGTATGCTGAATAAAAAAATCTCGATTTTTCTAGGGCTACTAGTTGATATAAAACTCTATGGTAATGAAAATTCTAGATTCTTTTGACGATCACAAATTCCTGATGGGAATGACTAAGTTGTACTTCATCAAAACTCAATCTAAGTTTCCAGAGTAGGCGAGTAGCTATTCCGCTGGAATGGATATTTGTTAAATTCATTGGTCATTTTTACAGATTTTCAACAAAAAATCATCAAAAATTCTCTCTCAAGTGGAACATTTTCGAATCTCTCAAGAAACTCGGACATCAAAGTCTGTGGAATTCAAAAATGACTAATCCAACGAGATTCCACTCGAGAAAAGATTTCGTTGGACTAGAATTGCGACTTTTTGATGATGATTCAAACAAACTTGATGATCCAAGATGAATTTTGTGTTTGAAATTTCAATTCACAATTCTTGCGATTCTTAGTACTGGCCATATCAAAGTTTGTCCGACAATTGTAATGAACTGTAATGAATGAAGAAAAATATTCAACCGCAATTCAAAAAAATCTAAACAAACTTCAGAACAATATAAACACAATCTTTGGATTCCCTCGTAAATTTGACTACCCTCCCTGAAATTAAGAAAGAATCCAGATATCCAAAGTATCATCAAGGAATGCAGCATAAAATAGACACATCTAACCGGAACCATTCAAACGATCCTATCCATTCCACAAATTCTGCACCCCTGAAAGATATTTCCATTATACTGAGCTTACACACAAAATCGTCTCATTCCACAGTGCAAAACAATATCTGCACAGTAGCAATTATGCTAATTACACAACGTGTCCCAAACATGTTTCTAGTGAGCACACCGACGATCGGCATTACACAAGAAGAAGAAGAAATTGCTTAAAAAATCGCTGTGTACCAAGAACAAAATAGCCATTGAACACAAGGTTGAAAGAAAGATATTCCGTATAGTGCTGAAGATGCAATATACACGCCTATCTAATAAAGCCACACAAGAGTCGCGTGGCTGAATATATAAATATATGTATGGATGTAAGTATAGATAGAAATAATTCTTGACTTTACGAGGGAAGCATAAGATTCTTGAGTGCGGCAAAGAGAACCGGTAGTTAGTGGAAAGTCGAGTCGAATCTAAATCGAACGCGATGCGGTCTCGATTCTTCTTCAAGTTGATGCCGGGGGCATAATTATTAGGATAAAAGACTCTGTGAGGAGATACGACGTTTCATTAGTCGAGCAAAATTTTATAGTTTAGTTAGTAGGTATTTGAGAGGTGGAGGGAAAAAGATTGTCGTACTTTTACATTTGTGAGGATGCAACTGAAAATTTTGAATTTTTTGTTATACCCACCGGAGCGAATGGAACTTGCAGGGATGAAGGTTATTGTAGACTAGATCATGATTCATTATATTTTGATTTTTGATTATTCTGATAGCATTCATGATCTAATTCGAGTACAGATTTCAAATAATGATCGTCAGTTGAGAAATTTCAATTGACAATTTGACTCGGTTTGGGAAAAATACACAGTCCGACGAATTTAGAAGATGACTTATTTTGTTTGACTCAACTTCTGAAATCGGTTTCCAGTCGTATTTGAGGCGCTGAATTCCAGTCCGTTTCCAGAAATGCCTTATCACGTCACGTTTTTGGGAAATTTGATGTCGAAGTTGTAAAAAAGACCACTATAGCTATTTGTACGGCCTGGAGAATTCCATGTATCGCTCATACTGATATCAGGATAGTCAGATTTTCAGAATTAGAGGAATGGAAGATTCTGGATCATAACGGAGCGATATCAGTTCCAAATTTTCCAAGGATTTTATTAGTATTCTAGTGCTATATTGTTATTGAACATTTTCCTCATTTTATCATGAAATGCGCTTGACAAATGAGCAAAAATGTATCGTTGGTATTCTACTGTGTATTATCAATGATGCAAAAAGCTTTCAGAATACCAAATAGAAATTTTCAAAATCTGGATCCAGCCCATACCGTTTAAGCTCAGAATCTCTCAAATCATTTTGGTAGTCATAAATACTCTTATCAAAATTCAGCACGTCAAATGAAAATCCACTAATTCATAGGTAATAAATTGAGAATTCATTAGCAGCTACTTTTTGTTCAAATTTTTTAAACAGTTAGACCTTCATAGGCGATGTGTCAGATTAATGAATATCCAAAATTGGAAAGACTGTTATAGCCAAAAATTCGCTCTTTTTCAAGAAGGAATGGAGATATTTATACAATGTCACGATCAGGTTTTGAGAGAGAGCGTCACGTGATCTGATGTACCGTTACTATCATTATTTCATCAGCATCTAGAATTCAGATAAAATTCCAAATTTACTGTAATTACATTGATTGCAGAATTGATAAGATTAAAGTTTCGATAATAAGTTAAGGAAAAGCATTCATTTTTCGAACTTCGCATGCAAATTTCTCAATTCACCACCGAAACAAGTGGAACACTGAGCATCATATCGAAAATGAAGATATTATACGCTGAAGGAGAGATCAGTATACTCCTTCCAGAGAAAGTGGATTGATAGGTATAAGATAGTTTGGCGGATAGGTAGTAGTGTAGCTCCACGTGGTATTGAGGAATCTCTTGAGTAATGTGCTATTATTCCGAAACAATGCGGCATTATAAGATCTGAAAAAGCTAAAATTGTTTATGAATGGTTTTATTCATTTTCATAAATCCATCATCTGACGATATTTTTTTTTGGTCTCCAATATTCAAGGAGTATAAGAGATCGGTTTTGCAAATTGTATATTCATTACAGGTATTATCTACGATGGATCTACTCATCTTATGTCTTAGGTGAAAGACTTTAAATGTTGACTGATATATTGCTGTCACATCAAAATTGTGTAATCTCGTGGTGAAGTATAATCAAGATGCCGACGCAAGATTATCTCAAGGTGATGAAATATGAAAATTATCCTTTGATGATGCATTAATCGTTTCTCATCATGTAGAAATTAATCAAAATCTGATCCAGTGTTATTCTTTCAATTTCAACGATGAGGAATGAGAGATCGATGATGAAATTCTAACTTGGGAGCTTCTCGAGAAGGATTTTATTGACCTAATGCCATACGACTGACGAATACTCAAAACGACCAGGAGATTAAAAAATGCTAAAATATATATCTTTGTTCAAATTTTCCAACACTATCGAACGATATTTGACAATTTTATTGAACTTTTTTTCGACCCGGATGTCACAGGAATGAGGAAAAATTCACATTGTAAACGAGACAACATTGCGAAAGTTTCGAATTGCACGCCCAAGTTTCCAGGTTTTTAAAATCATATCTATGAATTCTCTAGGTTGTCCAGTAATCAAACGACATCCCTAGATTTCCTCTGCTTTTCCTGTTCTACAATTCAGTGAAGAGCCTGGGAAATGAATTCGAATGAAAAAAATTGATTTTCCCATCGTCTAGGTAATCCACGACTATTCTAGGATGAATGAACTGAACTAGGTTAGGAACTTGATCAGCTGATCTATTGACTGTAAGTATCGGAGATCTGATAAGGAAGGAATAAGAGATGAACTGTATTGATTCATCAGGTGTCAAGACGTTGCGGTTCGTGATTATATTAGGATTCATCCATTATTTCAACTTCAACGACAATTCTCAGATTCATAGGATGTGATGAGATCTTCGAGTTCATTCACTAAGAAATATAATTCCTAGGTTAGAAAACAATAGTAGATGCAAGAGCGGAAAAATTTCGAAGACAGTCAAAGTGAAAATGAAAGTGGAAAATAAATTCAGAAAAGAATACAGAAGATGGGCAAATGAAGAAAATGAAGATATTGAATGAAAGGGAAAGAGTAAAACAAAATAATCATGAAAAGAGTTGAGGAACAAAATAATGAAAAACCAAGCCTGTGAACGGGAGCCATACATCCTATACTCCCGCCAGCTCAAATACCCCACCAATACCTCAAATTCTTTCAACAAAACACCCCAGGCAAAATTCCCACCAACCAAAGAATCAAAAGACCCAATATTCTACGTCCTAAAGCCACCCAAACTCAGACTTATCGAAGCTCAACTCAAAATCCTATCCTATCTCATGCACTAACTGTCGCTTTCCGCAACGAATGCTTTGTTTGCGTTTGCAAAGAGTGAAGTATCTATACAATACGGGACACTTTCGCGTGGAGCAATGATGCCGACAAGGACGCGAAAAAAGCTCACCCACGCTTTAAAGCTCTATACATATATTCTAAGATATATCTATATATTGGAGGCTAGGTATATTGGCTATAGGCTCTTATCCTCGCGACCCACTTTGCGAAAATAGTGAAGTGTATGAGACCTATGGGAGCGGCTGAATAGTATTGTCGATTAGAGCAAAGACGTTGAAAGGGGCTAAACTATGGGTGACATGGGATATCTTTAACAGTGCAGATGCTCTTTCACTCTCGGTGTTTTTGATTTTTGTACGTGTGAATTTTTTTTTGTGAGCTTGAACAAAGGTCTGAGGGATTGTTGTTTGGTCGTGGGAATTGATAATTATGAACAAAAGTGTCACAATTGCACCAGTGAGAACTTTTGGTTTTTTTTTCATTTTTGTCCGAAACAAAAGCACATGGAGATTTCTTTTTTACGTTTCTGGGATTGACAGAAATGTATCTTGTTCAAATTTTTATTATACGACAATCAAAAATTATCAAAAAAATTGAGCATCCACTGTAAATGCCAAACTTGAGTTTGTTAATGAAGTGATTGTACTGATCAATCCATTTCATTTCGATTGTTCGTGATCATCAAAATCCCAACTACTACACGATGGCTGACATTCTTCCAATAATATACGTCTGTAACCCTTTCTATTTACTATTTTAGATAACTTTTCATTGATTTCCTTGACTTTTTTGATCTTCTGCTTTTCAACCTCATCGAGTTCCATACAAAAGTACATCTTGACCATGAGAATATCGCTCCATCCTTTCCACCTACATGTGCAGTAACCATTCTGACAGAAGCCAAATTTTTTATCATCAGGTACATCAGAAAAGGTATTTTTGCAGCGTGTATCACACTCCTTTGCTGATATTATATTATCGTTGTGGGCACATTCTGGATCGGGATATTTTTTTAGATATTCACATCGTTTTGGTTTACCTACGACAAATAAACGAAGTCTTTGGAGTTGTACTGGATTATGTTTTGAAATAACCGATGTAACTATACGAAGTCAAGTTTTGTTTTATAGACTCGAAATATTTGATGGACAGATTGTTATTCCTTAATGAAGAGAATTTTTAAGTTTGAGTCGAATAAGGATAAGTGTATGAATGATTGCAATTTCAAAAATTGAAGGCTCTTTGAACCGAGCCAAACTGAGAGATGTGACACAAAATCGGTATAATTTAGATGGGAGCTTTATTCAATGGATACTGAAATATTCATCGGATTTTTGACATTTCTGCAATAAGGAGACAAAAATGAATCTCGGAACATGAAATTATTCGATGCAGATGTCTGGAAGTTTAGAAATTAGAGTACTGGATATTTTGATTGTCTGTATTCCAAATAACTTGGTTCGAATACTCACACTGGAAGTTCCCTGCAAACGAGGCAGCCAGTAAAAATGTGAAGCAGAATCCTGTCAGTTTAAGACTGATCATTCTTATACTATTACCTTTGATCTTCGATTTGAATCATCAGATTACATTGATGATCATACAACCGAAGCAAAATTCATTCGATTACTCACTTGTTTAAATTTGAGATATAAATTTATAGTTTCAACACTGCTGAATCGCATCATCGCTAATGATCTCAATATATTCTCGGCCTAATTAACAAGTCTTGTTTCAGAATTTCTAATTCATGAGGATAGTCTTTCATGGAATACTAATTTAATTTTTGCAAATTGAATGATGCCATTAATCATAGGTATTCAATGGATAAGGGAACCTCAACCATCACTCACTCAAAAAATACTGAAATGTTTTAAAAGATTTCAATTATGTAATTTTTCATGTCAGATGCACCTAATCTGGGTTACATATGAAGTGAAACGATCAAAATTATGCGTAATCACAAAATATGTGATTTAATCCAGTACCCGACCAATCAGCTTGCAAAATATCGTAAAACTCAATATGAGAAGTGAAAGTCACGTTGCAGTTCTTATCGCAGAATCTCACTATCTCGGATTATGGTCCATTTCTCAACTTTTAAATTTTGTGTATAAATTTGAGGTTATATTGAATCATCGGTCAGTTCATTTATAACAGTCATCTGTGAAGTGAGTGGCTCAGAAAGCAGGTTGGAATATTTTAAACCAGTTAACTACTACATTTGATGTCAAGTGTATAATCATCGAGTTGCGAAAAAAATATCGAAGTGATACTGAATCGCTTTGGCTCGGTTTGGTAGATGGCATTATCACAGAATTTGATCATTGAACTATTTTGGGATCATTATACCAGTCTAGCGTGTATAATTTTCAGTATTTTTTATAATATACTCAAGAGGCATCCATCACACTTTTCTCGACATTGTTGATGTTCACATTTAGATTTGAGTCTCAAGCGGGGAAGCAGAAGCTATGTCACGAAAAATATCCGGAATTATTTCCATGTGAAATCCGTCATTCAGTAAATTACAAGACACAATCTCAACTTTGATTAATCTCTCCAACATGAAACTCATAATCAATACCTCAATGCCTGAATCGTTATCATCTGACAAGGGGAGTCCAAAGGGTTCGGGAACTGGATCTGGCTGAAACTTTGGGAATCATCTTCTTTTGGCACCAAAAGATGATACTCAAAGCCACAGAGTCTAACGCTCAAGCGTTTTCGAGCTACAGACCTCAACCCATGAATCACAGTGAATCTATATATGATGAATTCCACGCCAAAGCGACCTACGGAATGGGGTCATCATTCAGATTCTTTCTTAAACTTTTCCATTCGATTCTATGGCCCAAAATAGGAACTTCGGACCACCTATGGGGTCCAAAAAAAATTTCTCCTCTCTATTGCACTTACATCCGTAAACAGACCGAAAATTCATCGTGTAAAAATCGATGCTCTGAGTTTTTGAACAGCTATCGATTTGCGGGTTGCGGCATCCTAAAAGAGCATAAAAAAAAACCTATCGCAAACGTTGTCGGAAATTCCTTCTCTGTGAATTGGGGGCCTCCTGAAGGCAAAAAAGTGTTTATCCCTCAAAAAGCCATTTTTTTTATTTCTTGAAAATCAGATATTTGACGCAAAATTTTGCGTTCTCCCGGAAAAACGGGTTTCAGAGAAGTTTGGGGCGATTCAAGTGACTTATGAGCCATTTTTTGAAAATTTGATTTTTCCGATTTCAGAAAAAGACGATCTTCTGCGCATGCGCACAAACGTAGACTTTCGTCACCACTTTCAATGGAAAGCTGACAAAATTTCCTATGAAATAATTACCCGCAAAATTGAAATTCATGCACTGGAACGGGATCTGCAACGATTAATTATATCGAATCAAAACCGCGTGAAAATTCAGCCCATTAACGCCTTCGTGGCGCCTGCTGAGATGACACATTTACGAGATCTTCCCGGGACTCAATTTTGAGTACGAAATCGACCTGAAAAAAATTCGGACAACATGGTTACGACGTAAAATCGTACGAACTTTGAGAATATGCGATGAAAAACCCCGTTTGAGGCAAACCCGGGGTGCTACAATCAACTTTTTGCCAGAAAATACGATATTTCACATTCAAAATTGCGAAAAATTGAATGTAGCACCTCGGGTTCGCCTCAAACGAGGTTTTTCATCTCATATTTTGAAAGTTCACACAATTTTACGTCGTAACCATGTTGTCCGAATTTTTTTCAGGTCGATTTCGTACTCAAAATTGAGTCCCGGGAAGATCTCGTTACTGTGTCATCTCAGCAGGCGCCACGAAGGCGTTAATGGGCTGAATTTTCATGTGATTTTGATTCGATATAATTAATCGTTGCAGATCCCGTTTCAGTGCATGAATTTCAACTTTGCGGGTAGTCATTTTATAGCAAATTTTGTCAGCTTTCCATTGAAAGTGACGCCGAAAGTCTACGTTTGTGCGCATGCGCAGAAAATCGCCTTTTTCTGCAACCGAAAAAATCAAATTTTTAAAAAATGGCTCATAATTCACTTGGATTGCCCCAAACTTCTCTGAAACCCATTTTTTTGGAAAGAACGCAAAATTTTACGTCAAATATCTGATTTTCAAAATATAAAAAAATGGCTTTTTGAGGGATTAACTTTTCAGTGAAAAACACTTTTTTGCCTTCAGGAGGCCCCCAAATCACAGAGAAGGAATTTCCGACAACGTTTTCGATAGGTTTTTTTTTATGCTCTTTTAGGATGCCGCAACCCGCAAATCGATAGCTGTTCAAAAACTCAGAGCATCGATTTTTACACGATGAATTTTCGGTCTGTTTACGGATGTAAGTGCAATAGAGAGGAGAAATTTTTTTTGGACCCCATAGGTGGTCCGAAGTTCCTATTTTGGGCCATAGAATCAAATGGAAAAGGTTAAAAAAGAATCTGAGAGATGACCCCTTTCCGTAGGTCGCTTTGGCGTGGAATTCATCATATACCATTTTCCCACATATATGGATATACTGTTATGCATGGGTTGGGGCCCGCAGCTCGGAAACGCTTGAGCGTTACACTCTGCGGCTTTGGGTATCATCTTTTGGTGCCAAAAGGAGATGATTCCTCGAGTTTCAGCCAGATCCAGCTCCCCAACCCCTTGGACTCTCCTTGTGAATGTAAGTCCCTATCGTTCACTATTTTTCCAACACGACGCTCACCTCATTCGAGTCAGTAAGTATCAGACGGATATTCACCCCAAAACCACAATAAACCTACCATTATTTATAAATGTATACCGATTTTCATACGGTCCGTAGAGGTCGAACCATTTATCTCATCGAAGGTATAATCTCGAAGTATTTCAATGAAATTTCAGACTCCAAAAATCGAAAACGCTCCACATGCCTGAATCAACGAAAAATTAAAATTCACTTTTCCCCTCAATAATACAGTGCGAAACCATCCATTACCAAAATTCTCCTCTTATCGACACATAATGAATACAGTATTCCATGCAATATTGAAGCCTGAGTAAAAATTTAAGGCTACAAAAGGGGTTATCGGCCTCATTCACGATTTCCATAACCTTCACTTTGATATCAAAAACCTGTCTTTTCGACCAAACGTCGACGGTCATATATAATCGAGTCTAACAGTTTGTAAGTGGTTGAAAAATTGTGCCAACGTACGGTAACTTAAACAGTCAATAATACACTGGATTGACTTTTAACATCCTCTAGGACTCTAAATTCCAATGTAAGTATCACCTCGATCGCAGCTTTATAGGTAGAATCAATTTTCACGCGGTGAAAGACTACACCTTGCATTTACTACCTCTGAATCGACGATTGGCTTTGAAAACCGGTTATTTGCGTGGGTGGATGGGTGCAACCGTTACGCAGTATTAAATTTAAATTTAAAGCTACTGAAACACTTGAGCCGTTCGCTGGGCCCAAACCCATCGGTGGATCCTGCGGCGATTTTTCGTTCTTCAATTTTCACCAACCCTTATTGACTCGGAAAATATTCTTCGTGTCAAGGTGATCAACTTGACCTAGGGCATAAAACACGAATTCGCTTCCACCTAGAAAAATTTCCCACAATACGGGAGACCAGTTAACGACTGAAATAAAATTTCAAAAAATCGGCCCCGCGGAGAAAACTTTACAATCAAAGATGGTTATATGACTTTTGAAAGGCAAATCTTCGATATTGGATAGCTAATAGATAGTTCCGTATTAGGATGGATCCAGGACGTGGGATAGTTTGTAGTACTTCCCGTATTATGACATTGCCAAAGGATATTGTGTCGTTGTAGCGGGACAATGGCATGTCACTTTCGTCTTATAATCTAAGTCACGTTTTCAATCGTTTAGTGTCGGACGCTGCGGGAGACAAAGTTTAATTTCTATTCTTGATGATTATTGTAGAAGTACGCGGAGAATGACAAAATTATTTTCATCATGTGGTGATTCCGTGGAAAATGTCTAATTTCATACGTCTGGTCAACTGTGTGTGCCACGAGCATAGGGGGAAGATCTGGGTAGCTCGAGTAGGCTACACGTGTTCCCAAAGGTTTAAAAGCATTTTCTCCTATATTGTGAAGAGCTGAATCGATTGCACAAGGTCACCAGTCCGTGAGCCCCGGTATTTTTTATTATTAACAACTTTTAGTGCAAAATTATCGTTTGTTGCAAAAAACTCGGAAAATATGAATTTTGACAAAATATTGTGAAGGACCCAAGTTGTAAAATACCAAATTCCCTATTATGAAGTCCCCTCGAGGTTTCCGGAAAAAAACCCAAGCCTGGGACAGAGAATGCGCGAAAATCATTCCGGTTGTTCAACATGGGCTTATGACGGGTGGCCGACTCAGCGTTAATGAACTCGCTGCCATTTTGACAGTTGTCAACTTATGGCTAAGCGACCAAGAGCATTCTTTAAAAAGATGAAATTCTCTTATGAATGGTCACTATTTGATTCCGTCAAACTCAAACTCCTTCGAGCATAGATCAAGTGAAGGAGAAATAAGTGTGTCAAAAAAGCTGTTCCCGTGGCAAAGTGCCACCACGCGATGGCACGAGCGCAGCCGAGTCTCAGCACTGTAGTACGAGTTTAGCCTCAAAATCTGCATTTTTTCTCTTTCTCCCGCTCCACATTCGAAGGGGTTTGAGTTCAGCGAGATACGACCTATACCATTTCAAAGAAAATTTCATCTTCTTCTAGATGCTTTTGGTCGCCGATCCATAATTTGACGACTGTCAAAGTGGCGTCGAGTTCAGTATTACTGCGCCAGCCACCCCATATAAGCCCATGTTAAACAGGCGTAAGGATTTTCACGCATTTCCCGCCCCGGGCTTGGGCTTTTCGGGTAACTTGTGGGGACTTTTTTGTAGAAAATTTTGTACTCTATAACTTTGGGCCTTTAAAATTTTTCGTTAAAATGCATATCTCCTGACTTTTTTGCAAAAAATCATAATTTTGCACTAAAAGTTGTTGATTACAAAAAACGCCGGGGTTTTCAGGCTGGCGGCCTCGTGCAATTGATTCAGCGCCTCAAGATACATACAAAAACGCTTCAAAACCGCCTCGAACACGAGTTGCCTACTCAGACCCACCCCCTGCAGTCAGGGGAATTTTCGTATGGAATGTAATGAAATGTGTCACTTCGTTCATCTACCAACAATTTACAAAGCACATATTACTTGATGATGCTATATTACTGGTCTACCTTCCGAAGAACATAGGACAGAAGACATGCAGAAAATATACATATTGCACTATACATGGATCGAGAAGGTGTTTTTTTATCAAAATGACTTATCTATGCTAATTTCAAATCCATCAATTTTTATGATGATCGTCATCATCTTTCTGAGATTGCCCACGCAAAGTGCAGCGTGATCCGATTGGCAAAACCTCGAGCTTTACAAAAATCCAGATTAACGAACGAAGGGCTCAATTCTCACGCTCTCTTGTATAGCAACGAAAGCCTACAGCGGTGCTAAATCACAATCAGTATAACTTAAAATCGTCAAGACAAATGGAAAATCGGCACGCGACTTGTCTAATTTCGTAACGATCTTCGCAAGTACACTAAATTTTCACATATACATACGCAAAAGTACCTATAGTTCTAACGTACATATAGTTCAAGTAATATAAGAATCTCATCTCGGTTATTATTCATCGGTTTTGCGCGCAAAGATAAAAATCAAAACGGCCAAATCGTGCGATATCCGCGGGCAAACTCGCGACGCCCTCCCCCTGTTTAAATCACTTTGCCGCCGTGGTATCGAATTAAAGTTGAACGCTGAAGAGCGAAAGCAATAGTTGACCTCGTTTTAAGACCCCATTTGGAAAGACTCTTTCGTTTTGTTCGTTGTTATCACTATCTTCTGGGAGACGATTTTTGGATTTGTTTGAACTATGGTCGATAGAATCTATTGGTAATTGTGTTGTTGCAATTCTCTAATGACGAGGTGAATGAATTTTTCTGAGATTTCGCTATTTTCTGATGTGTACGTGTTCGATAATCAACTTGCTTTGATTCGTTCATTTTCACGGCATGGATAGACAAAAATTGATACGATTATAATAAACAGTTAGGGGAGCCCGAAAGGCATTGGTGAACTTGGAAGAATAGTACAGTACACTCCAGTTTATACTTGATTTTTGAATATTTTTTTGGCGAAATTGAATAAGATTTAAATTCTGGGTCTACTCACAATTAGTAGAAGTCACAGGATTGCGTACATTTAGCTGATTCACATTTTGCGATTTTTCAAAATATCTTGAGAACATCTTATAGAACACAGTCACAATCATAGATTATTGTCCTCGCTTCTTTTCGAGGAAGAGGGGATTAAGGCGATGCGGTCACCATGCACCGCGACCATGGACCTTGAGAATACATCTTACATAAAAAGTTTGATGATTTGAAGTGTGAGTAGAGTTGTCGAATACTTGTTATTGTTCAACTTGTATTCCTCAATCCGTCGCTCAGCCCAAATCACAAGAAAATCGGAGAAAAGTGGGAATAACTTGGCCACGGGAACCTCCTAACCTATAATATACGCACATTTTCATTCCCAACTTTCTCTGATTCTGTTGCAATTTGGGCTTAACGAAGAGCAGACAAATCTAAGTTAGATGATAACAAATATTTGTGCGCTCGTCGTTTAGCCCAAATCACAACAGAATCGGAGAAAGTTGGGAATGATTTTTAGCTTGCATGGTGACTGCATCGCCTTAATTGATCTATTCGCCCGGTTGAAATAAGATTTCCTAGATCAGCTTTCTACATTCCAAGTTCCATGGTCTTCAAAGATATGACAACAGATTCACCATTATCAAATCAATAAACACGGTATGGGGGGGGGGTGGTTGGGGTGGGTTTTATATCAATAGTAGGTGACTATGTAATCGCAATAGAGCAAAAGATGTTGGGAAACGGGATTTTAAGAATAAAATTCAACAAACTCACCTCTCTTGCCTGATCCTCGATGCTTCTGAGTACGGCCAAGTTGCGTATGGTCGCACGTCTTGATTCAAACGACGATTCTAGCCTCGTTGCGGCATTACCGACCTCTTCGACGAGCCTTCGCGCTCGGTCTAGTGAGTGTCTGGAAAATTAATGGTAAAAATGTGAGAAAATGCGTATTCAGAGTTGAGATTATATTGGAAAGAAGAGATTCAATCGTTTAGAACGCGGATCTTGATCAAACACCCAAGACTATTTTATTATGGTGAGAAATGAAGATATAGTTTTAAGGGTTTAGGCTTTCTGCCCTGAAATTCTTCTATGAATCAACATCTCCAGTACATTCGTGATTTTTTCAACCTGGTATTTGAGGATAGGAAGCCTGCTGGTTTGAATACTTGGAGGTATCTCTCCATTTTTCACCACAACATGATGATCCCGAAAGTTTGACCAAGATTGCTTCTTTTTTGCAAAGTTGCACCCTACTTAAAATAATTGACTCATTCAAAATTACTCATTTGAAATGACTCATTCGGAAAATCTGTTTGAAAATAAGTATTTTATACCCCAGAATGTAGAAAGGAATACTGAATTGGTCATTGATTGTTGGAATTTCTTTCAAGTTCCCTTGATGAGTCATTTCTACCGTCCCTCAAATGAGTCATTTGAAATATCCCAAATCTCTGAGTCATTTCAAATGAGTCAATTATTTTGTGAGCCCATCTCAAATTTGGAATTTCCTCGGGAATTTCATACGAGTACTTCACGAATTCTTCAACGATGAGTATAATTATGAAAATTCTGAAAGTTGAGGTTCTATCTCTGAAGGGAACCTCACCGTATAATGAAATTATTCGAGATTGTTCACTGAACATACATAGGTGAATTGTGAAAGAAGAGGAGATCATTCAGCCCATGATAATGTGTTCAAAATGTCCTCGCAATAAATTTGAGAAGAAGAGAATTACTATCTAACCAATCACAATCCCTTGCAACTGAGCGATTTCATTCTATCGATCACAAATCCAAAATTTGCAGAGTCTCAGTGATCCCATTCTCCCTTCTCACAGTTTCAATTTCAAATCGACGCCTCCTATCGAGAAGAAGGTATCTTTCAACTCAGTTCTGGAAGATGGTAACTCCTATAGTATTAACATGGGAGTTACCATCTTCCAGAACTAGATTAAGAGATATCCTCTTCTCGATAGGAGGCGTCGAAATGTCTTTGGTCCTCTCGGAGCTTGCAAGCTCAGGTCTGAATGAATTTCCATCTCATCATCAGACCAGAGTGATTTTTGAGTAGTATCAGACATACACTAATCGTCATCAACATCTACATGACCAATGAAACCACCTAAAAAAAGGTATTGTAGACTTCACAGAAATACTAACCTAATTTGCGGCAGGTGTACAACAGGCGCAGCCCTTTCTTCAAGCGCCAGCATAGCAATTTCGGCATCCCTAGCTGTTCTCTTGAGCGTTGGATCAGCAAGAAGTCTGTTCAAGGGTGTCAAGCTACCTGACATACTGGTACACTCTCTCAGTTCTGCCATCTCTAAAGCCAATCTTCGACCTGCTGCTTGCCACTCTGTCATCGTTGCATCGTACTCCTGTTATCACAAAATTACATAAAATATTACAAAAATACCCCCATCAACATCGTAAAGTTTCATAAAATATCACAAAAATACAGATCAATGATTATACATGGAGTAAAATGAGGTTATGTAATATTCAGAGTCTCAGTGTCAAGATCAAGGCTGCTCAAAGCCAGGAGTATACATTGCGCAACTATTGATGCCGGTCTGGTAATGGTATTTGTGGGACCTAATAGTGCAAGTATGCGGCAGTGAGAGGCTGCATGTATGTCGGGATATATCTCACGTAACGTGTGCATAACGGTTTGAAACTTCCGCTGAAGGTCTGGCAACATGTAAGTATTGGATAGCTGTAGCAATTCACTTTCCCCCTTTTGCGAATGTGTGCGGTTACTCAGCATGCGGACTATCAGCTGATCGCACTTTGATTTGTACTTATATGGTGTGGTTTGATGACAAGAATGTTGAAGGTTTGGTTAATGGAATGATCATATTTTATAATACTTATCACTTTTAATAAATGAGGTTTTGTTCAAGAGGTGGGCTACCGAGTTTAAGAACTTGAAAATTCTGTAAAGTATCAGAATTGTCGCGTAAAAATATCGGTTTACACAGGATCAGAAATGTTAACGGTTAAAACAGAATTCCAAATTTTATGAAGTTTTGAATTTGATATTGATGATAGCGCGAATCACAGTATTTTTTCGAAGACTAAATACATTTTTTTGATCAAACTCACCTTGAAGAAAGCAACGCAATGTTCGTGATTAGATTCTGTTGTTCGACTGGGGATGTGCTGTTCCAACGAACTTTCATCTACGCTAATAATCTGAAATCGGAATGAATCGAGCCATCAATGTACTTCTGGCAGGTCTTAGAATTGGGAAATATTCACTCAGGATTTAAGAAAATAGTCTCATACTCACCTGAATATGGCTTCGAGAGAGTAAATCTGAGGTCCTGCCTTCTGGAGCACTGCGCATGATATATGCCCGAGTGATTTCGATTTTTCCCTGTGAACAGATAGAAGACTTTGATTCCACCTGTTTGGCCCAGCAAAGTTGTATGTCGAAAAGTTTCAATTATCCTTGAAACTGAAAGTTTCAAGGATAATTCTATAATCAGGGGAATTCAACGAGACGCATAGATTTTAGAAGAAACTATTTTTTCTGGAATGGACAGGTAAAACTCAACAAAATCATTTAAAAAACCTTTGATATTCGCTAAACTTTGTCTGTATTTTCATACTTTCGAACGAGATCCCCAGAACTTTGAAGAAAACTCGGAAACTTTTGTATTTACGGATATGTTTTGTTCACTCCAGACCACCATCTGTAAATATTACTACAAAATTGCGATCACGGGCTCTGTTGAAAGTTTGAAACTCTAATTTTCTTCCCAAAGATTGTACTCAAATATGTGATGAGTTATAAGGTTCGCTTTAGTGAGTCATCAAATCTATCTTTTATTCAGTTTCAAACTCAAAACGTGACAATTTAATTTTTCCATTCAAATTGAAATGTAAATTAGCTCACCGCACAAACAGGTACATGAGAAAGATCAAAAACCAGAATCTGTGCTTGACAGCTCATAATAGAAACCCGCAAACAAATTCAAGTGCCTATTTTCTCCTCATTTAGAAAGTACAAAGCATATTAATTAATAGCTCACCTTGAGCAAAACCAGTGCACGGTCAAGGGTCTCCACTTCTTCCTTTGAGTTGACATGAACGAGCAAAGCAAATTCCTCCATTGTAGCCTCGCTGAAACATAAAATACATTTTTATAATTTAGTTATTAGTAATTAGCTTGTCTTGAATCTCTTTGACATTGCTCTGCCATGAAAATATCAGAATTATGTCCTCGGGCATCTAATGATGGATCTACTGAGAAACCATCAGTAGTTCATCTTCAAAAAATACCCTTTGTTTATGAACAGAATGATCGCCGGATGAGGCCGTCTCATTGCTGAGTGAAAACAATATTGTGCCTCTCAATAGTGATGGATCTATCTAAGTCACTTTCAAAATTAATATTCGGTCGATATTAGGGACCACCGGTCTAACCGATGCACATCTTCTCATTTCAATCACCAGCTTCTCTTTTGAAAATTTGCCCCAAGGTTCATTGGATAAACTTCTATACATTTTCCCAGACGCGAAAGTGCGACTGCGCAATAGATCGCCCGGTCTCATTTGAATTTCTCCGCCTGGAGTGGTGAGCTTTCATCAGGTGCCTACCACTCATTTCCCACGTTTTCTCAAACAGTAGTAAGTCAGAGGGTAGATTAATAAATAATGTCAACTTCATCTTTATCTTCAGTGAATTTAGATTTCGCAACCTCTAACACAGCGATATATAGGCGCTCATCAATATTAATGGAGGTCCATCAAAAGTTCGACATTGGTTCTGAATCACACCATGAATGACACGAAATGAATACTTCGGAAGAAATAACTGAATAATTGAGTCGTAATACGGGCGTAAGTGGTCGAGTATTTGTAATCGTATATATTACAGCCATGAGAATGTAAATGTTAGAATTGATCTTCCGAATTGTTTCATGGACCGAATTTCGATATTAATTTGACAAACTAAGTACCGACATTTCTGAATACTTTTCATAAAAAGCTATAGCTTTAGCTTTTACTGGAATACTCTCCAGCTCGGTTTTGTCAGACTGCCCTCCAAACTTTGAAATGAATGAAAGTATAGGAATCGCTCCGACAAAAATTTCAAGGCTAAGAGGAATTTTTGGTGTGAGAATGCCGAACTTCTCGGAATAAATGATAATAAGGAGATAGATTCTTTATCTCGATCAACTCGATGAAAAACAGGCAGAACAGTCACAATTATTGATGTATCTTGATCTTGGTTCACGATGAAGATCATTTTTACTCCGAAGTTTCTATTTCTTTACCAAGATCTGATGGAAAACACTCGTGTCAGAGTCAATGGACTATAACAACAGGTAAATCTAAACAAATGTGATAACGATATCGATGAATCAGAGATACTGTTTTCCCACCTTTTGTTTCAGTACTATTATACAGTACTATTGACTGATTTGGTATCCATTAAGCTCTATTTCCTTCTGTTTCTCTTCCCAAATTTAGCTCAATATTTGCATCTCAATCATTCACTATCTGCGCAAGAGTCGTTTCAAGGTGTTAAGAATATCATTCGATGCGTAGACACACGTTCAATCTACGACTAATCATCATAGTAGACTTATTATCCTGATAGTAGCATAATCGGAGCAAATTCGTCGTTTTCCAGTCAAGAAATGAAAATTTGGATAGTTATTTTGTGCCTCGAAGTATTCTTACTACATTCCGATGCAGGAAATTCTCAATGTAAGTGCAAGTGAAAACTCAGAAATATATTTAATCTGTTTCTGGTCAATGTCAATTTCTCAAGCATAGCTATCGGTGAGCTCACTCACGCCTAAGATCACTGCGATGGCAAAAATCGCAATTGCTTCTCTGCGTGCGAAGGTACCCACCGATGGTCCCCTCACGGTATAAAATCCTGTGAGACAAAAAACTTCATCACACAGAGAAAAAGACAAGCGGGGCCCACCGTTGGGTTCCATGACATTGGTTTTTCAATTATATGAGTGCCTCATCGTGTTTTTCTGCCTTAATCGATTTTGGAGGTCTATACGAAAAGTTTCAGATGGATCACGGTAGTGAGGAAATTCACTCTATAAGAAATATATTGTTTGTGTTTTTGAGTGGATTTCTATATGTACCGAGCTTGTCTTATTTAGGAGATTTGCTATCAATAGCCTTATTCATTCAGCTTTGGAAGATTTGGAGTAACAATTTAATGGAATGATTTAATTTTGTTCATCAGAATACTGCAGAAACATTACGAAAAGAGTCATGATTGTAGGAGAGCGGTAGGGTTCTAAAAAGTACTCATGTAAGAATATTACATTTCGATACGAGGGTGGAAAATACCTAGGACAATTTAGTTCCTGAGCGAAGCGAGGGAAATAAGTCCTCTGCGCCCGAAATGGGCCTGCAAGCACAGAGCAATAATGATTTTTCATCATGAGAACCCTAAAACGGCATTTGAATGCGGTCTTTTTAGGTTAGAATGATGAAATTAGTAAATTTCGATACAAGTGTAGAAAAAGGTTTTACACCCTTGTATCGAAATGTACTAATTCAGTTTCTCTCGGGGATGAAGCTTGAAGAATCTTCAAAACACGCAAGAATCTTTTCCTGGAAGAATATTTACAATGATCAAGATGAATACTATAAGCCGGAGTGAAGGCGGACACCGGTGGTGATTTTGTAACACTTTCATTTTCGCGATTACTCTCGATCACGTCATTTTGAAGCATCGTGCGAGCTTTCAATTGAAAACTCTTAGATAACCAACGAAATGAGTGCCTACAGAATGTTCCAGAGTTAGCCAATCGAGAGTGAAATCAAAAACAAAAGTGTTACAAAATCACCCCTGTCTACGGTGCGTAGTTCAACTAAACAAATTTTTATCTTCATACGTCGATTAGAGATAATCCTGAATATTCCTCGAAAAAATTTTGTGTGAACCTTCACTATCTTTCTCCTTACAGCTCGTCGAAATGTGTGTGGGGAAGATGCAGAACAATCTAAAGGATTGGACTGCGATCGCGAGAATGAACCAATTTCAGCCGAAGAATGTGACAAACGCTGTAAAGCAAAGCTTCCAGAAATGCTTGAAAAAGGATTATTCGGATATTGTAAAAAGGGCTACTGTAATTGTACGTGGTATCAATATAATGAGTTCTCTAATTCTGAAATCGCAGTATGTATGAAGCTAAAAGAAATAGACAAGTACAAGGATAAGGTCGCTAAGAAGAAAGAGAAGAAGTTGGACAAGGAGATAAATAGAGGGGGTTATCTTCGCTCTTTAATGGAGACTGATAGATCATCGTGTAGTAATTGGGAAAACCAGAGTAACGAAGCCTCTGAATAGAAGAGTTCTGGGCATTTTCATTATTATATAAAATCCATGAGACACCTTATCGACTTGACCAGCAAAGAGAATATTTGTCTGTCGGAAGGAAGCTACTCCAACAGGCGAAAATTTTTCTCCGTTATGGAAACTAGCAATAAAGAGAGCAACCTCAAATTGAGAAAGAATATTTTGCAGTCGATTCATGATATCTCTATTTCAAGTGATTCGAGGTGAACACAAACTTCTTTCGCATACTTTGAGGAGAAAATTCAAATTAATTTGTGCTCTTTTCATGGGATAGGACAAAATCGTGAGAGCTGCACAAGAATTAATATAGATACAAACGAAATGTTAGTACTTATTCTACTCAAAATCGTCTCAAATTTTTTGCGTCAGAATAATTTGTCCATTTAATTGTAACTGTACACATGAAAGTAAGAAATATAATGTTTAGGTTCATCGACCATAACCCTCGAAAAAACGATTTTGGACCGTAAAATAACATATTTAGCAACATTTGCATGTGTCAGAATTGCTTTGATAAAAAAATAGTTTCATAATATTTGTGTCATATTCATCATTGTAATCTATTACAACCCAAACATTATTCAATAAAATACCCCCAGATAACTTGTATTTATATTGATTTATATGAAGATGCGTTTTTGGGAACGTGGGTTAAAGATGTTACTCTATTGTGAGAATGATGATTCAAAAGAACACCAGTTAGAGGAAAACTTGATGAACGGAATTCATTTTATGTACCCCGGGTATCCGGCTCTCGCCTCCACTATGGTTTGCCCCAGAGAACGAAGCTGAGATATGCTCTGTCAGCGCATAGGCTCAGAAACAAGCCCTACCGTATTCTGGGTCAATTGCCAGCTCATGGCCGAACCGGGACCTTTCTGGGGTTTTGGAATTCACCCGGAGTTCGTTGGAACCCATGCATGGGACTCTCCCGGTTCCCCAAGCGAGACATTTAAGACCTCGTGGGGAATTAACTCTTGAGGTAGTCCTGACACGAGTCCATAGACGTCCGGGCATTATATGCCGTACTCTGATCTCTGTCCGTGGACGCCGGATGATAGTCTGGCGGCTGAAGGGGTTTCCGTAGGCTTTTAGGTGTCCCGGATGAGGAAAAGTGATTTCGATGTATTTTTATCCGCTGAATCCGAATTCAATGGTGGAATGTTGCAAAATGATGCAAAAAAAGTTATTAACAATTTTTATTAACAATTGAAAAAATTGATAAATTGACGATTTCACCATCAAAATTCGGATTCAGCGGGCAAAAGTACATCGAAATCACCTTTCCCCATCGGGGGACACCTGAGGATGTGTCCACAAATAGTGCAGCGCATGGTGCATAGCGAAGCGCACGGGGCGCATAGCGCAGCTCATGGCACGCGCGCTAGCGCTTACTTCAACGGCCTATTTGCTTCCCATTCGTCAAAAATTTCTGAAAGTTTTGACATTTCTATAATTTCGCCATAATCCCATGCATCAAAAAGTTGTGATGCATATAGGCCGTCTCAGTGAGCGCTAGCTCGTGTGCCATGAGCTGCGCGATTTCTGAACACACCCTAAAAGCCTACGGGAACCCCTTCAGCCGCCAGACTATGACAATTTACAATCTCTGCGCTTTGGCGAAGCGGTGGCATCACTTATGGTCTAATTTTAATTAGGAAACTTTGTTACGAATTTCTACGCCAACAGTTTATCATTATTTGACAGAGATCAAACATGACAATCCATCAATAGCTATTGCGAGCAATTCAGAAAGTCGATGATCTATGAAATGAAGATACTTGTCGATAAAGTATGTATATGAATACATAAATTGTTGATGAATTGAATCAAGAGCTCATCAAGAATTTCGTATTCTTTATCATACAGGTATCTTCTCTATTTACTTTAACAACCTTGACATCGGAAATACATCAAGAGATTGAAATTAGGATGTTATGAAGAGATTGGGAGAGGCAAGTCAATTGAAATGGAAGTGCTGTGAGTATGAACAGATGCTGCTATTGAGTATTCTCAAACAATTCATCTACTTAATAATATATTGAGTTCAATCCAGATGCTCATTTCCACAGTGTACTTCTTGAGTGGATTGAATAAGAACATGCAGATTCTGGTGATTTTCTGTTTCGCATCATCTTTGTGTTATTCGTACGCCGGGAATATATGTAAGTTGAAGAATATTTTACACAGATTTTGAAACGAAACTGATTTTTTAATTTCGGCTAATTTTAGATCGGGGGGTCAAACTTCTGTAATAATTTTCGAATTGATCTACATTCATCTTGAGCAACAAAACTCGAGATCTATATTATTACTATCGGTTACATCTCCAAAATTATCACAGAAGATTGACCCCTCTATCCAAAATGGACCGAAATCCAAAAATCAGTTTCGTGTCGAACCCTGATTTTGCACCAAATACGATATCTTCTGAGAGCTTCATTTAAAATTTTCGAGTGTATCCTTCTCGTTAGGGAGGAATCATCGTCGATCTGGAACAGTTCATTTCTTTCTAGAAAGTCTGACGATTAAAAATGACATTCTCAAAGAAAATGAACGAGGGTTTCGACATGATTGAGTTTGAAAAATTGGTAACAAACACTGTGAGAAAAAATTCTTGAAGTCAGTTAAAAATTTTACTGAATCACAACAAACTCCCTAACCTTGTAATCTTAATTTTCAGGCGATCAGACTGACTCTAAGGATTTTTTTTATCTTACAGTGAAGAATTTGACCTCTAGATTGAAGAACTTTATAATCTAGTGTATTTTTCATGACAGGTGATGGCCCAGTAAAGCTTGCATCAGACGAATTTCATCTTTTTAGGAATTTCTCCATCTCTTACAAAGCTACAGAAGTTCATGGTCGTATTGCAATCTGCTGGGATATTTTTATTCTAGATCAAAATCATGACTATAAAGGTTAAATCTGAAGATCGTATCCTGTGTAAAATACCATTTCAAAAACGTCCTTTTGGGTATCCTCATTGGTATTAGAAAGCAAAATGAAGAGGCAGGGCAAAAGTTCCTTAAATCACACGGTTGTGCGACACACACTAGTCATATTTTGTTGGCCTTTCTTTCCAACCTCCCATAACCGCTGAAAGGTTTTGAAAAGAAGTTTGAAACAAAATTTTTACGACGTAATTCGACATTATTTCAAAAAATTCCCCGAGAAATTGAAATTTTTTTCCTTTTTATTCATTAATAGTATCACATTTTCTAGGTGGCAAAGATCCCGGACCCGATGAGACACGATGTGATTATATAGGTAGATTGATCTCCGTCGAAGAATGTCATCAACGTTGTTCATTTCTGCATTACCTGCCAACCGATAGGAGAGCTGGAATTTGTCGAAGGGGCACGTGTACTTGCACGTGGTACGAACCAAATCTAGATGTGATGATGACAGTGTGCATGCATTCGAAACTGGCGAGTATAGAGAAGAAACGGAGGAAAGATTTAGACTGGGTGAAAAAGAAAAAAGCCAAGAAAGACAAGAAATCTGAAAAAAACAAATTATCGTATGATCTTCTTGCAACGGATCCTAATAAATGATCGTGTGGTCAGTGAACTTTTATAGGTTGTCTGAGTTTGGATTCACAGGTCTTTGTCTAATTAAGATTGTATAGAAATGTTCACGAATAGACCAAAAATATTGAGCCAATCGATACAAATAGCCACTTTCACTCTATATAGATCATCTGAGAATTGTTTGATTCGTAATCATGTCGATTTGGTCCTTGCCAAGCCCAATTTGGATATTATAAATATGAAGAGTGAGCCACTGTGTGCCCTCGCAATCTCAGCGTTTATAATACAAATCTGATGTAAGAAAAAAATGCAATAGCATTGTTCATTCCACATTCATTTTTTAAGCATTGACGCTCAAAAAGTTTGTTGTTAGATGAATTTTGGCTCGTCTTCAGTTGTGACCATACAATTGGGACACTTTTCAACCTGTTTCAATTGATCGATGATCAAACACCCTCAATGATGAGAAATAACATGCAAACAAGCATGGGAATTGGAATAGTCTTATATAAGGTGTCGTGCGGTTTCACGATACTTGTAAGTATATAATGTAATGTAAGAGAATATTTATGATCTTTTTCATAAAAATTGAAGAGATTTCACAAAAAAAATGAGTTAAACTTTGTCCCTAAAAAACCTATCCAGATTTTTCATGGAATCAAACTCTGAACGCGTGAAACTGAACCCCTGGATGTCATTCTACATTCACAGAAGTATTGTAATTATAATTTTTTGGTAGAAGTAACAAAGCATAAGACAACCGCATGAAATCGGCATTGGAAATGTACATTAAAAGAGTAATACCTGCGGATCATTAAAGCCGACTCTTCCTATATACTTCATTCACTATTTGTCATTCTCAAACAATTTCTTTCTGGAACGAATTTTACACAATAGCATTAAAATTCCATTGAAAATGCCCCCCTCTCTCATTCAAATTACGCATTACCTATCTATCGTTTATGATAACGGATGTTGAGCTCATTCACTCGAAGCAAACGTTTTATTCAACCATTTAGAAATAGATACAAGAAATATTTCTCCTTGTCGGACGATCAAAGTTCATTCAATCGAAAATATTCAGCTCATACAAACTATTATCCAGTATTCATTGAGTATTTCGTCGTATTAATTGGCAATTCTCCTTGTAATTCCGGAATTATAAATAATCTCAATATTCAGAGGACCCTGGTGGTAAGTTGTGATCCAAAGTATGAGACAAATATTCAAGAAGCATATTTACAATCCTGATAATAGTAAACGGTGAGTATTATTAGTAATTCTATCAAGTGAGGCACATTTTTCAGTCCTACTATGTGATCTGCAGTCGTACTTTTGCCGAATATCCGCACACCAGCTAGGATGGATATGAAGATTTTGATCATAATTTTGAGTGTCACATCATCCTTGTTGAGTGTGCACGGAGGAAATTTTATTTGTAAGTAAATTATATCTGACAGTAAATCATAGTATTTTTTCAAAGGCAAGAGAATTTTCATCTCTGCCCAGAATTAATAATGATTCATTTGAACCTATGAGGAATAATTTCCAGGTGGTGAAGCGAATAATAATATCGAAGAATACGATAGCACTAATTGCAAATACGAAGATAGATCGATACCTGTCGATGAATGTCGAGATCGTTGTGCAGCTTTACATTACCTGCCACCCGATAGAAAGACAGGAATTTGCCGAAAAGGTATATGTACTTGCTCATGGTATCAATGGAATACACATGTTCGGGCAAATATCTGGATGCACGAAGAACTAGAAGTTATAGAAAGAAGAAGGGCGAAGGACTTGGAGTGGGTGAAAAAGCAACAGGCTAAAAAAGCTAAGAAGAATCCCGAGAAGGAAGCTCTGTCTTACGCTCGTCTTGTGATGGAATCTGATCGGCCCTCTTGTAGTTTTTGGAAATCCCGAAGTCGACCGAGTCCGGATTAATATATTTCTGACAATTTGTGCAAATACAAAATTACATCATATTTCATGATTTACCACGGAAGACATAAATAATATCCTGCGAGCTTATTCTATATCTTGTTCAGTGCCCTGGCAAATTCAAGAGTGGATTTTATAGATTTTGATATGGTTTCTTCGAAAATTATAAAAATTGTCATCAGCCAAGCCTACAAAAGTGATTGTTTCAAGAATTTCTCATGGAAACCAGAACATTTTTTAAGGTTCAATTGTGTTTGGGTGCCCATGAAAATTTCCCCTTCCCAACTTACCCAAAAGAAGAAAAAAATATTATCGACGACGGATATCGGGGTCCACTCCTTGCTGAATGGGTCAGGGATCTCCCCCGCGACCCATTCAGCAGTCCCAATCTGTCCATCGGTTCGATGTTTGCTATAGCTTCTGCGATGCTAACACACCCGAGAGCTGTTACGTCTCTCGAGCGGACCCACCTCAACCAGAGATCTACGGTGATCCCGGACCATCTCGGAAGCTTGTGGTCAGCTGTGAGGGCCCAGTACAACCAGGAGTGTCCAAGCTGTTAGCTAGACCCTAAGGATAGGAGTCGCAACCTATGGATACGAAATCCACTCGCAGGAGCAGGCGATGTTGGCCCCAATGGCGTACAGGCAAACCCCGGTATTCGCGACCCCCGCATATACGCGGTTACTCAATCGTGGACAATGCCACGTATTCGCAGTAGTTTGTCCCGGTATTCGCGGTTCGACGATTCAAGTATTTAAAGTTAGTAGAGTCGAGAGATGTTTTTATATTCTTATTCCTGTATGTGAAATCATCGAACCTGGTTGCAAAGTTCGAAAGGTATGATCACACTTGACGAAACCGACAATTACGATCTTCCACCTCGTCAATACAAAAGCAAGCCACATATAATCAGGAGACGCATTTTTGTACGAAATAGATAGTTTGAAACTCTTTAATGACCCCAAAACTTTGATTTTCAGTCAATGATTTCTGACTGTGCGTGGCTTTTGGAACGGCACTGCCCATTTCTCATAAGCCAAATATACCCCGGTATTCGCGGTACTTTTCAGGAACCAATTAATCGCGAATAACGGGGTTTGCCTGTACTTTTCACACTTGGGAATCTGATAAAGATTACTGAAACAACACCCATGACGACCGGCACGTCCCGGATTAGCTCCTTCGGACATTACCAGCAAAACTGGACAATCCAAGACCACTCAGACTACGACAATAGCTCTCTCCAGGGCTCATCCACAACCCAAACTGACTATTCTCAGGGCCATGCACCATATTCATAATGTACGAACTAATTTTGTATCCCATGAAGTTGCCTCGAGGTGCAAGCCCGTAAGTAACTAATTGTCCCCCATTGTGAGTGTATTTGATACACGAAACGTACCAAGCTTGAAGATAGTTGGGCGATAGTTCATGAAGACTTATTTTTTCAATCATGACCAATGACGCGATTGGAAAGAATACCAACTCTATATCAATTGATACCATGTCTAACTTGAGGTCTAACTCAATGTATAAAATCGATGGGCGGAAGATTTATGACGGCAGCTTGTGCACATCTATGAAAATCAAATATATGCGGAACGATATTTCGGAAGGCAAACAAAATTGCTCGAATGACTTTATACGTTCAAAAAATATTCCTAATGCCTCACTGATAGTGACTATAAAAACTTGATCAACAGACGACATTGTCCAGAACTTTTTGATATTAGGCAGCCTTCGTGAAAACCAAGAGCAATCCTATCAGATAATAGTATGAATCGAGTGATAGTCAGTTCTTGTTTTGCACTACTCTTTTGTGGCTGCTTTGGTGGAAAACCCGAATGTGAGTGAACTTGCATCAGTCTCATATAGTTAAGCTCGACGATTGACATATTGATGAAAATACCAACTCGAATGTGTAAGGCGCACATCGGAAATACATTTTCTGCAATTAACTTTTTTCATACTCAATTTATTCGCCAAACGTCATCGCTCTGCTATTACTATTGCGAATTTAGGATGATAAGTTCTAAGATTTTCTTATTCCAGATAAAGCAGAAAAATGTGAGACGATTTTCCCACCAAGAACACCTATTCAATTGATATGCTCTTACGGCAGAAGCAAGATTTATAATGAAAATTGTTCAAAGCGTTGCAAGGATATTCTTCAAGATACAAAGACCAAAGTGAATGGGGGACTTTGTTCTAAAGGGAAATGTAATTGCTCGTGGTTTGAAGGGAACGATTTTAGCAAATGTATAGTTGCTAAATATGAAAGTTTGGAAGAATTGGAAAGAAAGAAGAGCAAGGCTATGATTGAGCAGAAAGAACGAAACTTGGAACTAATTGGCGGGAAAAATTACCACGATGGGAAAGTTTTAGGAAAAATTGAAGAAAAAAGTAAGAATAGCTTAAACAAAATTCGACCACGCAAGAATCCACGGTCGAAGCTCTAAAATCAAAATTTTTTACATGAGATATTCTCATATAGAGGTGTTGTAATACTGTAATAAATAGAATGCTATCCTCTGATTCTCCTCATATTCTATGTAACATAATTGACACTCAATTCAGTCTATCTTGGAATATCAGTTTCTTCTAGGATTATTAATAGATATACATAGAATGACGACATTATGGATCATGTTGGGACGTACTTTGGTTAAAATAATGTTTCACTCTGTTACCTCTCTATGTTGATATAAATATAAAAATGGACATAGAAATATTAGAAATGAATTTCCTCGTCAACTGCTCAAGATGGATGAGAATGCTGAAAAATCATAACATCGGATTAAAATCGAGGCGGTGGGTGGAAAAAGGGCGTAACTGAATTTTTCAAAATCGCCGAAAAAAACTCAAAATCAAATTTCATCCTCCGTCTCGGGTTGGGCTAAAACGAGAATGCCATCTTCTTCGCAACAAGTTAGTCAGGTCAACTTGTCTAAGTACGCCTCTGGCAGTTTTCTTCAAGTTTTTATTGATTCTTTCGAAATGACCGTTTTGCAGTTACACCCTTTTCCCACCCACCCCCTCAATTAGAAAACATTTTGTCAAATCGATTTTCTTGATACTGATTCGATATTGGGGCTAACGATTTCAATACGATACTGGATTTTCCGATTATTTCGATTCCGATGTCGCGATATATTCGAGATAATCGTATTATATCGATATCGTGCAATTCTATCAAAATATCATATACGGGATCGAATCACATGAATAGATTCTTGTCACCCTCATCAAAGCAGCAGGTTCAGAGACATTTTGAAATAAGGGATGGAATATCAATATTGATCTCCTTCGAGTTCGGAAAATTAAGACTGGCAAAATGATTATCGAAAAATTCATTACTCTTAGCCACCACTCATATGAATTTTTGATCCATTCATCGCCATATATTATGGTATTTGATCTACATCAAACACGTGATTATGCACCATGGGAATTCGACTTGAGCGAGGACATTCTTATTCCCGGAATTGAGCTGATGCCACTGAGTCCAATTTTGCACTACTTCCTTGGTTCCATTTTCATCATCAACTAAAATGGCATACAGAACTCGGAAAAACGGAATCGGACCATGCAAAAAGAAACCTCCAGTATAGATGCAAAACCCTTTATTAAATTCGTTATAAATTCGATGACTTCCACGCATTGATTAAAGGGCGATTAAAAATTTAAAAGTGTTGGAACTCGCGATAACAGGATGAACCTTGAGTTGACTCAATTCAGATACATCAGTTCCTGATCATATTGATTGCAGACACTTTGAATTTGAATACCAACTATACACACTACGTGACAAATGAAAATGTGATTGTGAACTATTTGATCACGTAGCTCGGTATTGTGATCAGAATTCTGCATTCCTCTTCAACACATTTTTCTTTACATAAAATGGAAAAAAAGGTTTGCATTCTAGACTCCCTTCAAACAACTTCTGTAACTAGAGGATATTTACTGTAGCAACGTAGTTCCAATCCCCAGGAATTATCCAATAATAAGCGGAAAACATATCATTATAAAATTGGAAACTCCTGAATTCAAATCTATTTTCACTCAAAAGCTAGAAGAGCTATCTAGATTATTCAAAAGAAAAAAATAATGTAATCTAGTCTGCAAGGTTTCATACACGTATTATCAGCTCAACCTATGGAAAACACAGAAATGCCGCTCGTGACGTCGCTAGTGAAAACAAAGTTTCGAAGGTCAGATGACTCTGAATTAATTAGGATTAATCTCTTTTCAATTTTCAAAAGCCGAGCGTTCAAGTGGAAAGTTCATGACTATTTTTCAAGCTTTTCAAGTTTACTCAATTAATATTGGAAGGTCAAGTTAATTTGTCTGTTTCGAAGCAGGATGACTATAAAAATTGTTACTCTTTCTCGGTACTGTACAGTTTTTGATAACACGAGGAAGCGTATACAATTTGAAAATGTGCCTTTCTACAAGGAATACGATGAAAGGACTGATACTGATTTTGGTTCTTACCTCCTTCCTTTCTCACTCATTTGGGGGAAGTGCCCGGGGTGAGTACACATATCTGACCGATAAATCCTCATTATCTCAGTTGGAACTGCTTACTTATACATTGAAGCAATATTTGAGATCGCGAGTGCGAGCTTAATTTTGAAACCTGACTCGAAGGGAGAATGATCACTGCTTTTCCGAGATCCGGTCACTCATAAAATTTCAAGATCCAGTTTTGATAGATCCAAAAAATCTCAAATCAAAACATGTTCCTCGGATTGAGCAGAACGATTTTGAAAAATATCATAAGTGTTAATAGCTCTTGTATGTAATGTGAGTTTCAAATTCGGTGAGAATCATGATCGGTGGATGAAAAATTCTAGTGCAAATTTTCTAGGAGTGAGATGCTCAATCCAAGACTCGAATCGATTTTCTACGAGAAGATATATTTTTGGACACACTGTACGAGAAAGTATCTTTTTTGCACTGAAATTCCGCTTTCTCTCGCAGTTTGACAGAATAGTGCATTTCGATACAAGGGTGTAATAGTACTTTTTGACACTGCCCGTCCGCACGCAGTGTTATACAATATTTTATGTTCCGAGTGCTCAAAAATCATATTCAAGTTGCGATTTTTGGGCACTAGTAACATAAAAACTTTTTTTGACACACTGTGTGAGATAGTAACTTTTTCGCACTGATTTTCCACTTTCTCTCACAGTTTGTCAAAATAGTAGATTCCGCACCAAGTTTATGAGGTTGTAGCTCGCTTCTGAGCGATTGGTTTTCGGCCTGAGGAGCAGGCGAAGGTCGAAATAATCGCTCGGAAGCGGGGAACCTCATGAACGAGTTGCGAATACTATTTTTTACAATTTTGTAAGCACCCAAACATCGGAAAATTGCGAAAAATAGTATACGATACACAGGTGTAAAACTTATTACTCGCATCCTCGTGATGATCCCGACCTTCGCCTACGGCTCAGGCCGGAAACCCACACTCGGACGCGAAAAAAAGTTTTTCCACCCTTGTATCGAAATGTACTAATTTTACATCCTTGTACTGAGATGTACCAATTCCGGCTGTATTTTGAACTACTCATGTTGTTTCAGGTGAAGCTAAGGAATGCAAAAATCTTCTCAAAAAGGAATCTACAGACTCACATTGCGTTCACAATGAAAAAACGATTTCTGAACTGGAATGCACAACGCTTTGCAAGAAGGCTTTACCAAAATTAGCAGACAATCAAAAGTGGGGTGTTTGTTACCAAAAATACTGCCTGTGTGGACAGTATAAATCCACTTCAATATTAGATAACTGTATGCTTGTCTCATATGAAAAATTGAAACACGTAGAGAAAGAAATGAAGAAAGATATCAAGCGAGAGGAAAAGAGATTGAGGTTGATGGAACAAGCTAAGGAATTTAAAAAGGCCAAGAATGGAAAATACATTCGTTTCGAATAAGACTTAGTGAAACGTATTTGCCGCGAATTATGCAGGGGGTGAAACATTTGATTATTTCAGTCTTTGAAATCTCAGATAGAACTGATTTCGAACGGTGTTTTGATTTTGGAGTTGGCCCGTCATATTTTGTCGACTCTCTTGATTCTTCATAATATTGCCGAGGGTTAAGACAATTATCGACATACATTATGCCGAATTCAGAAAGTGGATTGTTTAAATATACATTTAATCAGGGTGTCTAGTGGAATCCGAGCACAAGTTCGTAGGCCACGAGGTTCAGAATCATTGTTTTTTCATGTTCTTCTCAGAATGTCGAAGAATTTTTGAACTTTATTATTCAAATTGATATCCAGGGTTCATCTTACTCGAATGATAAATTACAGTATTTTTGGAATTAGAACGGCGCTCAGATCTTTCCCAGGTTTTTCTGATTTTCCAAGTTTGCTAGACATCCTGTTCATGTTATACATGACTTGTAATGTTTGTCTCATTTAATGTAGCCTCTTTTATGATATCTATTATTGATTTCTTTTGAATTCGAGTTGAATGGTGAATAAATATCCTCATGCAAATCATGTATTGTTGACATATTTTCCAAACGATTGAATGGCCTCTTTTTTGAAAAACATCGCAATGGTAATGCAGAAATCATCAAAGACAGAATCACCTAGAAAGTGTGTGCTAATTTGTACAGAAAGAAAAACTCCTAATAACCTTGAATCTTGAGAATAGGAAATTCAAATAGTCTGGGGTTTTTGGTAGACTAATAAATGGACAACAATTTTGAAATACACAAGAGTAAATTTTAAAACCAATTTTCTAACCAACTGAGAAATACCACAGTAAGATAAAATGGAAACATGAAATGATGACACTCATACTCATCGATACTATGAAACGTGAGTTTCAGTACCTATGCAGTTTCAATTTGATTCTCGTGAATTCTGAATAAATGCATTTTTTGTGTAAAAAATTTTCAATTTGGCAGACTTGATAAATCTTGAAGGGTTCGAATTCGAGATAGAATTAATATATTTACAGAAAAAAATCCTAGTTAATGGTAAATCACGATTGCGTAGGGGCTGCATTATTTGTCGATGCAAGTGATAAGCGTATCTGAGATACTCGAGCCCCCGAGATATCTGATAAGAATTATTTGTTCAATAATTCCGCTTTAGTTCGCGATAACACGGATCAAATACAACCTCTTACATGATTAGCTGAATGCTAATTGAGAATAAAATATAAAAACTTGTGGCATTTGAGCGAGTGTGTTTGACGTATGATATTACATCATTTTCTGAACTGATTTACATCACGCACAGAGAAAACTCTGAAGAACAAGTCAGTTTAGAAGCTTACAATACGAAAAATGAATTTTTTGATCCCCTGTTTCATAGCTGTACTTCCGTGGCATACATTCGGAGGGAATATTCAGTGTAAGTACATTGACTGCTTGAACTCTTGAGGCAAAAAAGAATTTTCTGTCCAATCATTTCACGGTCGTGGAAGATGTAAGAAGCTTGCTACGTTGCTAGCAGGTAAATTATGATGAATTTTCCGGAAAAAATTTTGCTGATCTCAAAATTTTGCAATTTGATGATTAGAATTTGATGAATCTTGATAAGTATTCATCTTTATTCATTCACTATAGGCCTCAAGGTCAAATTAGAACCACAAGAAGCAGATTGTTATCATGACAAAGAATTTATTTCTACTGAAGAATGTGATAGGCGATGTACAGCAATCAAACATCTTCCCGAGGAAGGTAGACGTGGATTTTGTTATAAAAGATATTGCATATGTTCCTGGCAAGAAAGGAAATTATGCGTCCTAAACATGATTTTGAAGACCAAGTATTCGAAACTTGAAAGTATAGAGCAAAACAGGAGAGAAGATGAAGAATGGATGCGCAAGGAATTAGAAAGAAGATCTGAGGAAGCTCAGAAGGAAATCTCAGCTCTAAATCGTCTCTTATACGAATCTCATAGTATGGCGTCGTGCAGCCATTGGCATGAATAAGTTTTAGAGATATCGAGGCTTTTGAATAGTAATTCTCGAATAGGAATACTTTTTAGCTGTCAAATCCCAGTGATCGTGGTGTGCTCCTCGCTTTTTCCGAAATTTTCCTGAAAATTCTCGGTATTTCAGGCCTGTGAAGCAAAATTCCCAGGTTCACAAGGGATCCGAAAAATGGACTCACACCATGGTAATGCTTGATTTCGAGATGCAAATTCTGAGGCTAAAAGACAAGACGACATCGAGTGCTCAAATAGTTAGTTTTCACTTTATCAAGTTCAGAATGGAGTCAAAGTAATCAGGGTTATATCTGGATCATCCCAAACCCGTGCATGATCAACTGTCTCAGATCATACCATACATATAAACAGGCTTTGTTGATGACACATCCAACCCACCAGAATCATTGCCACGATGATCATTATGGCTAGATTTATTGCCTTCCCCGCGATAACGCTCGCACGGCTGGGAAGTGTCTCTGATATGGTTGAAATTCCATAGAACAGTGATCACTGAGAAAAAGAAAAAAATTTCCCTGATATAACCTAATTGTTCAGTGAGCATCTGAATATTTTGCCTAATAGTTGGCCAGCCTCAACCATAGCCACAGATCATCCATTCAAAAGAAAAGTTTTGACTAATTGGCTCATAGATCAACTAATCGGCCGATTAAATCAACTAAGTAGCCCAATCCGTATGTGAATAGTCAAAAACCATCACCAGCAACATCAACACGGACCCACCGACCCGCCATCAACATCAGTGACGCCATTAACACCGCCACCACGATATGCGGAATCGGGACGTATGGGATTTAGACAAGCGCTTAATTGTTATAAAATAATAATATTTTGTATTTTTGGAACAGTATCCAAGTACGAGACCAGTTCAAAGATTTTATCCGGTCGCAACCTGTTCACTCTACTGATGAGTAGTGCGACGTTGTGCTCTCGATTTTTTTGGCATATGCTTGATTCATTCAGAAATTTATTATTGTAATGCAGCACTGATCTAGTGTACCGAGTCCTGGATGATGATTCAGATGGCATGAGAATCAAACTCTGAATAGCTGTATGTAAATAGACGGTTGATTGATGGGTCGATGTCAGACTGAAGTTTACGTGTGCACTCTTCCTTGCATAAATGTGTTAGTGAAATAATTCTGATGTAGGTATTGAGAAATACAGGATCCAAAATGGTGAGACGTTTGTTGAAAGCTCGAGTAAAACAAGATAATTCAGGTTTCAGTTTTTGAACGGTAGGCCATGACTTGCGCACGAAAGGTTGGATGTTTAGCACTTGTATTGGATCCAATACTGACAAGGGGGACCCACGAAGTGCGGGTCACCAAATCTCACCTAACTTTTTTCACAGTCTCGTACCACCTAGAATATGAAGAATCCAGAGTAACTCCTTCGAATGGGCTTCCTGTTCAGAGCTACAAGTAAAAACGTTAGCATTATCAGTATATCTATATATATCACTTTTTAACACGGGTCTATATGGGCAATGCTAATGTCATAGGTTGTAACTTCGGACAGAGGGCCCATTTGACGGAGTTACTCTGGATTCTTCATATTCTAGGTGGTGCAAGACTGTGAAAAAAGTTTTGTGAGCTTTGGTGACCCGCACAGAGAACTCGTGTAGTTTAGAAATTTTAGGAATGAGAATCAAAAATGCAAATATACAAGTTGAACATTTGGTCTCGTCGATCTTGAAGGACGGATGTAGTCCTCAATGTTTTCAACAGCTACAATGAGCATTTACAGTTCACACATGAGATTGAAAACAATAATACTATCAATTTCCTTGACATATCTCTGATCCGAGAGGATGAAAAAATCATCACCAATTGGTATCAAAAGCCAACTTCATAAGGCAGAATCTTGAATTTCAAATCCAATCATACCATGAATCAAAAGAGGAACATAGTGTTCAATTTAGTCGACAGAGCCACGTCAAAAAAAAAAAAAAAAACCGTCCTTCAAGATCGACGAGACCAAATGTTCAACTTGTATATTAACCATCAAGGACGAAAAAATCTACCAAAATCACTTACAAAAATGCAAAGTTCCAAAGTGTCTTATTCTTACTATCTCATAGCTTTAGAGATTCAGCTCCTTCTTTGAGTAAATTGTCGACCTCATCACAATCTCAATGGAAACACATTAAGAGGGAATCATAAGTGGTACCGCCAATATAAATTTGGAGTAACCACAAAGCAATGGTCTAAATATTGAAGAATAAATTCTAAATTACCTCAAAAAGGTCTCGCAAACTCCCTTTTCGGATTTTTTTCACACGTTGATCATCTAACTCCATTTATAGCTCAAATCGCCAAACAATTCAAATCCAGCTCATACGTGGCTTTTCTCATAATCACATTCAAAATTTGACTAGAAATGTGACGACGAATACCTTACAGTCATCTCTCAAATTTTCGAATCAATTTTCAAAATAAAATACTCTTTCCATCGTATGACTACTCAGTCGTTGGAGTTGAGCGATCCAATTTCGACAAATTTCGACTGAAGATGAGCATCGTAGTTATTCAGTCTCTGAATAGATGTAATTTAGCTCTGATATCATAAATAATGGTATAAATTAATGATCCATATGGAAATGAGAGTTATCGAAAGTTCATCGTATAAGCATAGAAAGTTGTCCAAATGTAAAAGATCACCTCTGGCTCAAATTGACACACTCGTGCTGAATTCTCAACGCAGAGATCTTGTTGTCTGATTTTATGAGTAGGAATTTTAATTCCTTTGATACCTCTCAGTTGGTGCCTAACTTCTGACATTGCCGATGGGCCTCTGAAGTTATATATTTAGAGAAAATATGACCAGCAAGGGCACAGCATCATTGACTCATCAGAAATTAATACCAGAAAGTGTTATCCATACAATCCATCAGTTTACAGTATACGGTGAAATCAAGGATCGACGATCAAAGTTTCTCTTTCCCGAAGAGACGAATCTGTTTCCACGAATGTCAAGGGTATCAACGTTTAGAGTCCTTTTGGTTTTTTTATTACTTCGTTCGAGTTCGATTGGAAAGTTTATTGGGGTGATTTGCCAGATATTTGCCTGAACCATAATACTTTCATCAAATTTGATCTTGTGATTCCGAAAGTGCCGACGGGCAGTAATATATATACAGATGAAACTCTGCTCGATTTTGTCGAGGATTTTGTACTCATTAGGTATGTATCGAGATCGCGCGGTGATTTTTTAGTAGGTCCTAATGGCTCATTTTGTTTAAGATAACTGTGGAAAAAGTTATGACCTGTGATTGGTTAAAATTTTCATCCTATATCGCCTAGATGACGAGATCGGGAATTTACAGATGACAAATAGGAGCGATATTATTCATGAAATCAGGAAATGATGAGCGCAAACATCGAACACATATAATCCTTATACATGAATTTTCGACTAAATTGTCATTGAGGGTGCCCAAAATCAATTATATTGCAAATCTCGTGGCGATACGATCTGGATTCTTCAAGTGAGGTTAGTTATTTCAGATGGCATATTCGAGTTTGGATCGTCAGATTGTCAGAACATTGATATGAATTCCGCAAAATTCAGACACAATCAATGACGATCAATGACCAAAAAGGACCAATAGAATCTCAACACCTTCCTCTGGCTTCAAACCGGTCTCAAGTACCCGTTATACACGTCACCCTAAACCACAGCACAGTCTGATACTTTTGCAAATTGAAATTCATTAAGATCGGGTAATACACGCATAGGGATGCATAAATATTGCCTTGCAAAGAGTTGGAAATGTCACGCGCCAAAGGAACGGACGACGACGTCGTCGGCATCTCGTTCGTACATATATATATCTTACTTTCAACCAACAGCTGCGAAACGAGGAAGAGACTCGTAAAACTATCCATATCGTAGATAGATGTATATATAGATATAAATATATTATTTGCGAGCTGAGCATCCCGTAGAGCGCAGTCACAAATGACTTGGTGAATATGCCACCATGCAAAGTTCGGTAAAGTTTGCTAGCATATTCTCATTCCTCTCGTATTTTGTCTCATTCATTCTTGTCTTTGAATTCCCGTTGTTCGGATTGACAAAAATTTAACTATGCACGCTGAGTATCCAAAGATGCATAGTGATATTTTGCCATAATTATCGATGCTTATTTTTCTACTAGTTTTGAGTCATGGTTCGGTCTCTTGGGTTTAGCAAAGGAGCCCCTATGAGAGAGAAGCTTCTAAAATTTTTCAATCCAATGATGGGCGTTTCAAAATCACAATCTACTTCGAAAACTAATTGTGGAATGACCACGGTCACTTAGCTTTGACCCGCTCACTACAGACTACTTACTTCCCGGTCTCGGAAGAATTTTTTGACACGAAATATATCAATAATTCGTCGAAAAATGACGAAAAACGTGAAAATGATTAAATTGAAACATTTTTGTTTTTTCCATTCATTCCCAAAATACAAGCATGTTGAAAATTGATTGTTGAGGAAATGTATTTCTATTAGGGTTGCCCAAGATTTTTCAGAATCTTTTCAGAAGTCTACCACGCGCCATTAAGAAGTTATCACAAATATCGGTTACCGGACATGTCCGCTGTAGTAGACAAAATATAAATAAGGAGGTTAAGAACGCAAGGGGATTTCATTTGTGAATCAATCAATTCGATTCCTTCAAATTTCCTTATCCCTTGCAAGCGTTACTATATCACATGTGTTGCGATGATGGTTGCCAAGCCACATGAACATGCTTTTACAACCAAAAATTTTGAGTGGAAATTTTTAGCCATTTTGCAGATTATCTCAATCTAATGATTCTTTCGTATTTATTGGCCTCCTTGTGAAGATCCAACCATCGCCTTTTTCTCGGGAAGGAAAAAGTTACTGGGTAGGTGAAAACCAGTTTTCAAGCCTTTATGCCACAATCTACTATTTTACATGATTTGGGATTTCATTAATTTCTGACCACTGTTTGATGCAAGGGATATTGTGCTTCACAAACCCCGTCTTTCACAGGATCTATAGGAGTTTTCATCATTGATGAGATGCTTGACTTCTCTTCAAAGATAATCTCATACAGCTTCATCATCACCATTACTCACCCAGACAATCCCACAAAATTCATCTTCCTCAGAAACCTCAAATATCTATTCTCTCATTAAAATCCAAGAAAATACCCCATGAATCATCAAAAATCCATCTCTATAAACTTTTTCCTACAAACTCACAAATTGAGAGGTTAAAGTCCTATCAAAAATCATCTCAAAAACTTTCACGTCATCCATTGGTATTATCCCAAGCTTTCGATAATTGCCAGTGATAAATTTAGCTCGTTGACGCACTGACACGTTGACATGGATATATACAGAATCTCATACTTGGCTTGTGCAAAATCTATACAGCCTTTATGATTTCTCCTGGACAAGTTGAGCTGTTATTAATGACCCAGAGTAAAACTATTCATTCACAATCTCTTATCTTGATCCGAACGAATTGTGCAAGCGTGGGAATTGAATTTTTTGACATGCCGAACGATTAATTCATACCCTTCTAGACGTTTTAAAAAATATGCCAACTTTTCCTTCCTTCTTCATTTTAGATAATATCTTCACAGACACACAATTCAACAAATGATGAATGTATGCTGCAATTTCTATCGTTTGTTTACTATTTGTTGAGGATATGGTAGAGCAATGCTTACAGGTTTTCCTTCATTTATTCTGATATAAGAATGAAAATGATTATTAAAAAATTTTTGTTATCATGAAAAATGACTTACCTTGGTAATCGGGCGAGGTAAAGTATAAGGGATGCAATTTCCCGAGATGAGACGACATCGCGGCGTGTCGAACCACCGTCAAACTCTAGAATTTGTCTGCCATCAGCGTCCAAATAACCTGAAAACAGACATTTAATTCCGTCATTTCAAGGATTGAATTACTTTTTTCTGTATTTTTCAAGAGTACAACAGGGGAATTTTTGGAAATTGGTGCTCCATTTATCAGACTGATTGGATAGGGTACTACCATCAGATGATGAGAGTCGTCATTTTTTCGAAAAAACGAATCAGGATTTAATGAGACCATCAGTATCTCATTTATGATCAAATGTGACGATATTATTATACTAATGGGAATCATTATTACCGAAAGCATTATCTTTATCGATTCCATTGATGAAGTTGGTACATACAATAATTATAGGATCAAAGAGTATATGCGATCGATGTTCAATCTGATGATCAAGTTTATTCCGTGATTTGAAAAAAAAAGAGATCTCGGATGATGCGATATGAATCGTCTGACTTGAAAGTCCATCTAGAGGATCGATGAGGTGGGATAATGGATAATGAAGGTTGGATATGGAATTCGGACTCGTAAATCACAATATTGGTATTTCATATTTCGTTTTTTTTTTCCTCTAGGGAATCAACGATCAGCCGAGTTATCGATGATCTGATTTTGACTCTGCGTGGATGAAACAAAATATCAATATCACTGCCTTCAGGACGTTGCATTTTTTGTAGGAAATGTTACCATCTTCCTTCAATGCCCGTAAAGCATAACCTATGATTTTAATGAATACCTTCATTGGATTATCAAGGAGAAAAATTTTCTCTTAGCAAGGATCTTATGTCCGACAGTCTCTGAATATTGAATAGACCGAAATAAAACGGTTTTTAGTTCGATTAATTTTCACGTCAGGAAATTTTGGAAAATTTTTATAGAGTAGAGTGAATTTAGAGAAAAAGAAGTCTGAGATTTATTAATTTATTTTGATTAATTCTGAGAGATTAGAGTTCAAAGACTTCAGCAGTGAGTTACACACATTTCTCGAGTGGAATTACACCCTTCTAGTCGAAAAAAAAAAGAAAATAAGGGCAAATTGAACGACAGAGTAAGCAGTTTGCCATCTGACGATTCGCGAGTGCTTTGATAAAATGTATATGATCGCTTAATATTTCAGATTTTTTCCCTCACTTTTTAGATTAGTAAAAAAACGTATACGTTTTTATCGGTCAATGTTCCGCGGTACATTGATCATTCACAGCCTGAAATCTCACCCAAAAGCCGAATTTCCGATCATTTTTTTTTTCTCTTTCAATTTTTTACTCAAGATCAAAAATCATCAATTCTTCACGCCAAAAATTGTATCGTTACTAAGCAACATTTACAGTAGATACATCTCATTCATCCCTTTTTTCTCTGACCTAAACAGTTTACAAATGCAGGCGTCTTATCTAAGCCATCAGACCAGATGTCCTACAAACAGATCTACACCGATGCAATCAAAGAAACATAATATACCTCATGGGCTATATTCGTGATCATCGTGACCCAGAGACACTAGAACAACACCCACTTAAGAGCACACAGCCTTATAACTCATATTTTCCACGATCATAAAACTGTGCCAGATATATCTCCAATCTAGAATGAAATCACGATTTTAAAATCAAACAACCCTTATCACTCGACCACTACTACCAACAACATAATACTAAATTGTCAACCAGTCAATAAGCTAGTCAGTTGTATTTGTACCTACTTCATACCAAAAATTTAGTAGTCAAACGAAATATCGATCTTGAGAAGAACTAACCAACGGCATCAGTCTAAGACAAAGTAAGAAGAAGCCAAGCTAATTAATATCTTACGCGCGGGAGTATAACGGACCGTATAACGTAAAACCGCTTCTATACATGTAGATATATATAAAAATATGCGAAAATTTACTTTAACGAGCGATAAATCTCAAAATATTGGATGATGGGAGAACGACACGCGTTCATGCATAGAACCTAACCTTCAAAGGTTGTTAAATACCTTCCGGGGTCACGACAATTCACCATCGTGTGATCTATACCGCTATACGGGAAGGTGTCTACGTGTGTAAAAGAAAAGTTTTTCTTGAGTTTTTTGCAATATTGAGCTGCACCTTGCACGCTTAATGATTCATAAATCTGGCTTCTGATGTGAGGTTATAGTGATGTCTATGGTTAAAGGTACATCATATACAAGTATTCTTGCTTGAATATTTTACGCGTGTAGTGTTATGTATGTGTGATTATTATGCATTGAAGAAACTGGCGAACAGAGTTCAGTAGGTTTATTGACGTGGATTATAAGGGATATTGAGTATTGTTTGGGTGGAGTATGGTTACGGTGTGACAATTCCCAGGTTTTAAAATTTTTTTGGCTCTAAGAGTGGAGAATATTCGATACGTAACTGATTGTTGACCCAGATCTTTATGAAACGGTAAACGAATGATGTCTGAACTCAAAAGACTGAATCCTCTGAGTCATCTGACCTTGGTAATAATGGGAGGCATTTTTTGTCTAAAAACTTTCCAAGTAGGATGTTATGTCGAATTGTTATGCATTGCCACTACAGCTACATATATTGCATAGGTGGCCAGAAAAAATGCTCATATTTCAACGAGGGGAGTGTTCTGTTGTCAACAATTGAGTGAAGTTCATGCAAAAGGTGACTCTTGTGCAGATTGATGGATATTTGGGTTCCAATAAGAGTTGTACATTAGCAATTGTACCTCACACTCGAGTATCTCTGTGCGAATGCGAATACATACATCTCGTCCACCTTTTCTTTTTAATCATAATTTTATCCGTTCTATGATTGATTCTTCGTGTATCTCGACTCGAGAATCTCTTTCATGATTCAAGTTTAAAAATTTGACTGCAGCAGATTTTATGTAGGCACATCATCGAATAGGGCATCATTGTTGGAGCCAAATGTTGACCTTATCCCAAATTTGCTCAAGAGGTCTCTCAGGTCCCTTTTTGCGTGAACCAATCTAGTTGCAAGGTATGAATAATATGCATCATCCGTATTGTAGGCAAAAAATTTCAAAATTCTCGGATTGATAAAATTGGCATTTCACTAAATCACAATTTCGAACTGGCCACAATGTCCCACCAAACTTGTCTGTTACTACTGAGTCAAATCCACACCTCACAATTCATTATGCCCTCACCATATACTCTACGTCAGTGGCCCTGTTTTCGGCCACGTCGAAAGCAGTGAAAAATTGATGAAATATAACAATGATTCACCGTTTCTGGATGCAAGGAGGCCCTTACTGTAGAAAAACCTGCTTCCCGGGCTCATTCCCTCCCGGGCTATCTTGACAGTAATGATTCCGAACTGGTCGCGGTGTCCCACCAAACTCGCCTGTTACTACTGCGGCAAATTAATATCTCGCAACCATGGCCTTATCCTACACTCCACATCGGTATCCCTGTTTTCTGGGTACAATTGCGTTTCACTATAGCTCAATTCCGGACTCGTGGTTATTCTGTCCCACCAAACTTGTCTGTTACTGCTGAGTAATTCCACAAGAAAACGATACACCAAAATATGGTTGGTCTCAATTCTTTTTGAGCAAACTTTTTCAATTCTATAGATCAAAATATGAACATCTGCCACCATGAGAGAAATTAGAACATTTTTTAATAGTACTCTAACCCAAAATCGCAACTTTAAACTTGATTTTTGGGTTCTCATGCGATAAAATATCGTATGAGACTGCGTGCAAAAGGATAGTTTTGTTACAAAGGTCTGATTAAACAAAACTTCCCATGTACGTGCAGTGCCATAATATACCATTTGAACCATGGCGCACTGATCAAAATCAAGTTTTGATTTTTTTTTTGGAAATTGTCGTAACTTCTTTCAGTGGAGTCGTGATAGCTCAAAAGGAACGTAAGATAGAGTAACGCGTCTTGGCGCATCTGAAGGGTGAGCAAAAAACCTATCGAAAACTACTTCAAAACTTTGATTTTGATTTTATCTCGGTTATATATGGGGGGTCCTATGAAAATCACTATCCCATTTTTCTCAACAAGTTACTTTTTTAATTTTTCAAAAACCCATTCTTTCATGTGAAAAGTTGTGTTTTTCCGTTTTTTTTTTTTTTGAGTTTTGAGCTACTTTTTGAACAATTATTGATTTCAATGATGAAAACCCTTAATTTTCCGCGCATGCGCAGAAGTTTGGGATTTTGAAACCACTTTTCTTGCAAATCTGAGAAAATTTCCTCCAAAATCACTACTTGTTGAGTTAAATTTTGAAGAAAATCCTCTCAGCTTTTCGAGAGAAGTGGTTTCGGATTTCCAAACTTCTGCGTATGCGCGGAAAATTGAGGTTTTTCATCATCAAAATCAATAATTGTTCAAAAAATAGCTTACAACATAATCTTGATCAGTGCGCTGAGGTCCGAAAAATTTTTCCAATTTTTTCCATGGTGTCAGATGTTCGTATTTTGACCTATATAGAATTGAAAACTTCACTCAAAAAGACCCATTTTATGCCTTTACCAGTGTCAAATGATATAATCTACCTATTAATACACAGACCCTCCACTCAAGTATTTTCATGCTAAGCACACATTTACCATATCCCAAACCTCGACGTCACTTTCTCTCGAATCCTTATCAGCAAGAGCGCATTACAAGTCGTCCGTCGTCGACTCTACTCATATAGTCTATAGGGGCGCCGCGTTCTCACACCTCTAAGGTTGCGCTTATCGAATGCCTAATACATAGTGTACTAAATATATAGGTATATATTCCTATACATATGAAGGTGAACCGATTCAGCATTTACAAACTGGCCGATATAGAGAGACCGATTTTCTCTTAGGAGAAGCAGCCTGTGATGCTGCCGCCAAAGGATATAGCTTCCAAAGTATCCTGTGATTTTTTAGATTCGGTACTTAGTTCAAGAAGGACTCTTGTGTGTGTGTGTATGTTAGCGATGAGTTGCTGCTTTCTCTCTTTGGGTTTGGCCGGGTTGGCGATTTAGAAATGCCCTCAAGTATCTAGAGATTCTGTATAAGGTTATCTGGTTTGGAGAGTTGCTTATCTTGTGGGAATTTTTAGTTGAATGGGGTCACAGTGCACAAATTTTTATACCTATCAGGATACGATACAATATATATTATGTACCGAGTTGCGGAAAACGAGTGTTGGGACGTCGGCTTACTCGTTTTGTGAAGAAAATCGTTTTCCGCACGAGGTACATAATGAATTCTATCGCCTGACGATGGAAACAGCGTTTGTCCGTCCGCGTAGGCGGACGGAAACACGATGTTTCCATCGGTAAGGCGATAAATTTCTTTAATACTCGGTGTGACGGACTGATTCCATCCCTATATTGGATGAGTCACAACTTCGAATGATCCAGTTGTATATTATTTTGAAAACACTTTTCTTCAATCACATTAAAATTCTACAGAGCACTGAATGTTATTGACAACACAAGTGACTTCTCTAAATTTATTCTTGAAAGATTTATATAGATATATCGATGAGGTAGAAATTTTCTGAGATTTTAGCTTCATATTTTGTTGGCTGAAACAGTGAAAGGGGTAAGTTAAAAACCGCAATTTCATTCCTGTACACACACGTGGACTGCTGCATTAGACATTCGGTTTCAAAAGCATGTTTGAACTCCCTCAAATCCTCGAATATAATCTCTAAAAGGCATGGACTTATGGAAATATTATAGGATTCAGTTAATCGAAAATTGACTTTATATCATGATTCATTCATGATCCAAAACGAGGAAACAATTCTTTCAGCCTAGTAGGACTAAAGTACGTACTTTAACCACTACCTTATGAGGACTAAACCGAGACTTTTCCTCCCGGCTCCTTTCACTTTGGTCCCGGCTACGAAGTTGTTGCGGAAAAAAATTCAAAGTAAAAATTTGCCATCAGTGGAATTCAAACCCCAGTCTTCCGCGTTACAGTCGAGTAGACTATCGACTGCGCTACGGAGGGAGATGGTTAAAATGGACGTATACGTCTACATAACTCACACATGGTAACTTATGAGTAACGGAAAGAGAGGAATGGAGAGTGGGGATGAGAATGGAGAGACAACGCGCGGCCCGCGATATGAGCATGCGCACTTCGGCACTCGCATCAGCAAATGGATGCGGTAGAATGTTGTTGTCTGCTATCGCGAGTATTTTTTCGATCAATAAAGGACCATTGTGAATATCATTCGAAAATTTGATTGTATGAGATTAAATAGAAACGTAACATAGAATCAATTTTAGTTCAAAATTAAGCAAAATCAGTATGAACTTGGAGGAAGGAAACTTTTTTTAGACCATTTTCAGAATTTTTTCTCAGCGGGGGCTCCGCCCCCTGCACCGCCACCGGGACTCTGCCCCGGACCCCGTCCTTCTACCTCACATCAGTAAACATCCCGAGTTCCCTGTACATAGCGCGGCTGTCGAGGCAGCTCAATGCTAGGAGCAAATGGGGGGGGGTGAGGGGGAGGGCGTACTTTAGTCCCACTAGGCTAAGAAATAACATACGCTACTCGGGAATAAAGGTGGACCTCAAACTCCCGTTTGTAAAAGGCCTACTCTACTCCCTAGTTGCATAATATACTATTGCAAGATCATGGGTAATGATCAGCTGATGATTTTGAAATGAAGTTCGGAGAGATGGCATACCTCCAATCAGTAAACTGATCAGTCAGTCCCACCCATAACCCACACGGCAAAATATTTCAGCCAGACCAGACCTAGTTAGACCAAATCAGACAAAATGAGACAGACTTGGACTGAATTAGCCCGACTTAGACCGAACCAAAACGAACTAGGCTGAATTAGACCCAATTAAACCAAACTAGTCCGAACTAGGATGAGCTGGGCCAAAGTGGACCAAACTAAACAGAGCTAGACTGAACTAGACTGAATCAGACTGAACTAAACCGAACTGGATCAAACTAGAAAAAATAGATCCATTTAAACCGAATTAGACCGAACTAAACTGAATTAAGCCGAAGTGGACTGAACTAGACCGAACTACCGGACCAAACCGAATTAGACCGAATTAAACTGGACTAGATCTCACTCAGACCATACTAGCACACCAACACTAGTACGGTACTGGAAAGGTACTAGTACGGTACAAGTGTGGTACTAGCGCGGTCCCAGCGGTATTAGTGTCGTACTAGAACCGTACTAAACCGAACTAAAGGGGACCAGATCGGACCATCCATCCATATCCATCCATCCATCCATCCATCCATCCATCCATCCATCCATCCATCCATCCATCCATCCATCCATCCACCCACCCACCCACCCATAGACCCTCTCATAACCCATACGCCCACCCATTATACTTCACCCCTCCACTTAGGCGACCTGATACGCGAGATCCGACGGAAAAAATATCATGATTACACATTCACAGGAGCCGCAAATATTAGTCATTCTGATGATGATAATCACGACTCAAAATTTGGAATCCAACTCGATTACAGCTCGAAAAAGAAAGCATTTCTCTTCACAAGTATCATAATTTGGTGTCTGGAAAATTATCTTCGCGTGACGTTGAACAATAATGTGAAAACGAGTAATTGTAACAAAATAAAACTGGACGCAGTGGGAGGTGAAACTTCATCCGCTAAAAATGACCAAGATAATCAAATGTTATGATCATGTTGAACACGAGGTGATGATTTAAGAACCCAAAACCTCATTACACGTGCCAAGAATCAGATTACATTGCACAGATTCTGGTTCCTCCGCATCAGAGACACTTTACACACGCCGGTAGCCAAAATTCATTATTCGCAACTCGTAAACTTTCTCACTTCCATTCATATACCCTATTACCTGATTCAAAGGCTCAAAGTATACTTCCTTGTCACATTTTGGCTTAAAATACGGTCAAGGTGTATCAATATTTTCTACGTCAGGTAAAAAAAAATTACATGGTATTACAATCAACTCGAGAAACTCTGGAATCTCCGTTGAAAGTATTTCTGCTCTGCCAAGTTGCACCTTCTTATCCTTGATCAAAAATTTTTCATCTCGTTGCTAAATCGAGTGTATCACATAACTAAAGATGTTGAGATTCTTCTCACGGAAGCTTCAAATAAACTTTCTACCGCACTTGACCCTATATTTTTCTCTCTTGTACAAATGGTTGTAAGTAGACTTATTACATATGTGAATTGTAAGGGTCAGAATTTATATGAACAGAGGGTCTCGATTAATTTTTTTGATATTCTTGTTTATGGCATCGTATCACTGTCTGTATGTCGAATATAATATTCCGGATGCGATAGTATGCAATTGTCTTTACTCGTGTTTTTAGAGATAAGAGAACTGGGTCATATTTGATATTTTCAATTGTATCATCCGTCTCATAATGCACTGGAAACTTTGCCAAGTTTTCTTGGTCTTTAGCTGGGGCTGACGTTGAGAAAAGTTCGCCTCAGCGAAAGATTGATAATTTTTTCCAATACCGGAAAATTCAAATCAGCTCAGTTAAGGGAACAAAAATTGATCCAGGTTAAATATTTCCAAGGAAATAAGAATACCCGATGAATTATTGGATATTTAGTCTCCAGCTTCAGAGGTCATCTGAAGACGACACAAGATTTCAAATTTTATGGCTTGTGATAGCATTCGTGATACAAAAGTATAACTCACGATTGGTAGATAGAAAATATAATTCAAAACTTCAGGGGGTATGTATTCATGTATATGAGGTACTTCATTCCACTTCGGGGTAGAATACCGCCTGATATGGATAAGGTGATACAGAATACAAATTGTATGTGCAACAAAGTAATTAAAGACTAATTTAGAATGAATGCAGTAGCAAAAAAACCAATATAATGATTTTAGGAGTCCGTGGCTCTGTTAATAATATATATCGATAATGATAAAAATGCAAAAAGAAAGATAAAGATGACAGTGAAAATATGATCGTCTCCTGTCTCTGGTACTTTTTTTTGCAAATCAGAATAGAGTAGTATAAGAAAAATGGTATCATGCATTTTCTCAATCGGAGAATAGTTTGGCTGTTTTTCTGTAATGTGTGTACTGTGAATTCTACAGCGATTGCAAAGCAAGGCGCAGAGTATTCCCATATAAATTCTTGGAAATATTCAATCGGTTCATATACTATCGATAGATTGTTTCAGCTGGAAGATATTTTGTTTTCATTCAATTGTATCTCTCGTCAAATTGTGCTCATCATTTGTAAATCAATCCATCCCGACTAGCGAGCCCACTAGTCACCGAAGATAATTTACTCGGGCTCGACTGGATTTTTCGAGTTAATATGCATTCTATCCCATCAGGAAACTTTCAATATCTACAAAAAACAGATTCGGAGCACAAAATGAGTAAGATTTAGAAAATTGCGCAGACCACCTTTCCATCCCATCCAGGAACTCTTCTTTTTTCTTACAAATACATTGAAATCTAGAATAAGGATACTCCGAACAATTCAAATATTTAATATAAGAACTTTTAACCCATCAATGCCTCTAGCTTAAAGCAAAAAAAATCTACAGAGACGAAGGAGTGTCAGAATCCCCCGCGAATCCTGAAAAAAACCGGTCCCGCTTAGAAGTCCCAATCCGGCACTCTAACCACTAATATCCGCAGTATGTGCAATAGCTGATAAATTGTAAGGAGATCAATACACCTACATAGATATAAGTGTGCAAGAAGCAGCGCGCGTTTACGAGCAGCTAATTACATGCCGCAAAGTGGGAACCACCACCTCTCGAAGGTATAATACTTGATTAACGAGCTTTATAGCGCGCGAGAATCGATGCCAAATCCGATTCCAATGTGCTTTGCCTGGCGCGAGATTCAAAAGGTGGAGTACATATAACTAACTTGGGAAGAAAAAAAAGGTAGAGAGAGAAAGAGTAAATGTATTATAAGTAGTAGGTGGAGAAAATCGTGTAATTGGTCGGTGTATAGCGGGTGAGCACTACTGCAGACCGTCGACGAACCGATCTTGAAATGTGTGTTTCAGTTTGTTGGAAGCAATTTCACATGTTGTAAATAAGTATACTGAGAGGTTTACCAGTGTGAGGTATTGATGCTTTTGAACTGATATTAACACATGGTTTTGATAAATTAGTTCTGGGGAGGTGTTTGCTGCTTGTAGTTTGTTGAATATAATTTCATTTTTCATAGAGATTGAATTTATTAAGCATGAGGGAGACCGGTAGGCTTGTATTTTGTCGGTCTATTTTTTCAATTTTTAGGAAATATTCAATAGATGGTCTTGAAAGAATTATATTTTAATGAATTAATATAATCATTAAAGGCCCAGCCAAAATTTGCCCGTCTGGATACCACGTTATTGGGTTGCCGTGGAAGGGGTGAAGTGTAAGGGGTGGCCTTATGGGTCATGGATGGGTTGGTGAGGGGGTGGGTACGTAGTCGGGTGAATGGATGGCGTGTTCCGGTCAGGAACAGTTTGACACGATATGGTATGGTCTAGTACGATTTGGGACGGTCTGGCATAGTCTCAAACGATCTGAAACGGTCTGACATGGTCTCGTATGGGCCGGAACAGTCTAGAACGATTTGGAGCGTCCAGGAACGGTCTGATACGGTCTAGAGCGGTCTGGGATAGTCTGATACGGTGTGGTACCGCCTAGAGTAGAGTAATACGGTCTGGTAAGATCTAAAAAGGTATAGGACGGTCTTGTACGATCTAGCATAGTCTGTAACGGTCTAAAACGGTATGGAATGTTTGAAATGATCTAAAACGGTCTAGTACGAAATAAAACGTTTTGGTACGGTCTGGGATGGTCTGATTCGGTCAAGAGTGGTCTGGGATAGTCCTACACGGTCTGGGACCGTCTGATACGATCTGGAAGGATCTTCTGGGACGGTCTGGTTTGGTCTGGGGTAGTTTGATATGGTGTGGTACGATCTGGAATGTCTGTGCACGGTCTCGAACGGTCCGGAATATTCTGGTATGGTTCAAGATGTCTCGGCATGCTCTGGTACGACCTGGGACGTTTTGGTACGGTTTGGAACATTCTGGAACAATTTGGGGCGGTCTGGTACGATATGGAACTTACTGGTTCGGTCTGGAACGGTTTCGGACGGTGTGGTCTAGGCTGGGCTGGGGTGCGCTGGGTAAAATATTATAGGTGATCGTGTAGGTTATGGGTGGGGGGGGGGGGGTCCATAGGTGGGTAATAGGTTGATCATCGGGCAGGTGGTTGAACAGGTCGATGAGTGGTTGGCTAGACGGACTGGTGGGTGGTTATAACTTTTAGAGGCACCAGCACAGAAAAATGCCATCTTCACAAACTCCATAAGAAACCTCTATTCTTACCCGCAAAGTGATATTTATGGTAACTCTCGGTTTCAGGGCATGTACACATCTATGGGCCCTTTAAATGAGCGGATCAAAACAACTAGCCTCAAAGAAAATCCTCAAAAAATGTAATACCACAACTATGTTCGTATCCATATTACCTGAACAATCAAAATAATACAATCTCATATCAGCAGTGACTCAGAGATCCGAACGCTATCCCGTTTCTATATGACATGTACCACCTCATAGCCTATTGCAAACCCATGTATCATATATGGATACACTTATGTACCGTCACCTTCAATCTGCCAACTGGAATATTATAACGGGTGCAATAAAGGAAACTTTTTGAACGCGTCGGCGGTTCGTAGATGAGCAATGCCCTCGTAAAACGATCTGCTGCTGGTGAACATACGTCGCTCCATATCTCGATGTTCGCGCAGTCTTTGAATTACGCGCGCAAATGCGGGATGTCTTTATGGCAAACACCAAACGGGACTTTATCGAAAATTATGAGCAAGGCGTCACATCTTATCCGAGCTATATAACGATGCTGATTTTTATCAAAAGCATCAATAAAATCGCACCCGTTTGCTCTCTTATATATACCATTTTTTTGCCGTTGTCCCGTTTTACGCGAGATCTTATCAGGTTAATACTGTCTCTTTGAAAGCGACGAGTGAGATTTACCTTGTGGCTATTTTTTTACTGTGAGGTACATAGCTGGAAGGAAGAGGATGGTAATTTCACGGGGGAAGATTTGAAATTTATGATGTGCACCGGTTGCATTCTATCGGATGCTTCTAATTGATTCTCTTTGCAACGTCTCAGATTCTATATTATACGTTTGCTACGGTGCAGTAGGCAAGAGTAGATATATTTTGAGATTTTTTTGTAAATTTGAAGTGTAACGGGGTTATAGTTTTAGAATATTTGAATTTATGGACGTCAAGCTTGTGAATAATGTTCTGGTCAGATTCGTGGGAAGCAAGATGGATTGACCAATAGTGGATGGTCACATTTTCTAATAGATTGTTATGGTGGAACCTGAGCCCTGATGATTTTGGTCCTCCACTTCGACCACTAGAATATATCGAAAATGAATTTCTTACGAAAATCAGTAGAAAATATGCCTTTGGTATCTGTTTTATTCATACCATTAGTTGAACGCTCCATAGAAGATATAGTCACAACTTTTGACCAGTAATCGAAACCATATACATTTTTATTCAAAATCGAGCTATTTGCTCTAATAGCTCCAAGGACGAATAAATGCATAGATTTTTCAGGGATGGCCATAAAAAATGCGTCGAATCCTTTATTTGATATCGCGTTCAGCGAATGAATTGAAATAGATCATTTTCGTCCGTCCAAAATGCGGCCTTCCATTTTATTGGACCATTTATAATTTTATAGTTAATTCATCAAGAGTAGAAAGGATAGTGTATATTTTGATCAAAATTTGGGTCAAAAAGATAATAACTCTGTAACAAATAGTAACTTCGTAAAAATAGTTCACATTTTTCAAATTTTTTCTTTCGTCGTCGTGACAACATGACACATGTACTCGCACACAATTTGAGTGATATATTACAAGATACAGAAGTTTGCTTACACTCGGTAAACGTGAAGGAAACATGTGGGTGCAAGAAGTTGACAAACTTTTTGTCTCACGGGATGCATGCGTACCCGCATGCGAACATAGAGAAATCGCGCAAGTGCATTCTTCTGAAAAGAGGGAACAGACTACTCAACTTTCGAGTGCTTTTGTCGAGTGTATAAAAATTTCAGCAGTATTTATAAACCGGATGTAGCTTACTACTTCAGTTTTGAATGAGTTGGAGATAGTATCTTCAGAGTCCTCATTGAAAATTTAAAATTGAAAATATCAAAAGTATTATAATAGCTTAGATTTAGGAAATTATTGAACTCATGGGCATCGAGTGATTTTAGGACCGTTGATGTAAGAGTTGAATTTCACGTATCAATGATGAAATTCGAGCTGCAATCATTCTGATCAAGAGTGACCTAATCATCATATTATACGGTTTTCGAAGGCTTATAGATATGATGGTATAAACAAAGACATGTAAGAAAATAAGTGACTCACCAGGCAGTGTAAGACCACAGTTAAGTGCCCGTTCCGAAATTTCGTGAATGGTTCTTGGGGCAGTGACGTCCTCGACGCGTTTTTTCGCACCTGTAACAGAAATCAATGCACGAGTCATGAATATGTTTATTTATTGAGTAATTCAAAAAAATTTTCATCACCGGATCAATTTTCATAATCATTCACCACACACGAATACACACACACACACACACACGAAGGTAGGGTATGGAAAAATGTTTCTGTTCATGGTTTTTTCTACAATGATTGATACAATAAATTTTGGCCAAGTACACCGAAAGGTATTGGCACTAGGCTGTACACTCGCCGGACAAAATATCTGTACAAGCCATTTAGTGATTTCTACTTTTTGGGTTGGCACGGCCTATCTCATTCCGTGCTAAGGGAACGCGGAAAATGGAACGAATGCATGGCGATACCAACCCAAAAAGTGAAAATCACTAAACGGCTTGTACAGATATTTTGTCCGGCGAGTGTACATCATTTTGTGAATCGTCGATCTCAGCAGAGATGATAAAAATAAACCTTAAATCTCGCCTTGAATGCCTCCACCCTCTCATTATGGTGAGTGAAATTGAGTTGAAATAAAAAATTAGTTACATATGATCAGATTGAATCCAGGTATGAATATCATTATCAGAATCAAGCTAAAATTTTAATACCGTAAAACCAGTGGATTTCAGAGAAATCACTAATTTATTACGTGTCGGGATTGAAACTCGTATATCCAAATTTTTGCATTGAAAAACTCATGCAACGAGTGAATTTCATCATCGCAGCGTCAACTCAACAAGTGACTATCATTTTGATGCTATATTAGAGTCCACTTATCATCAACGATCAGAAAAATCTCAAAATACGTCAGATCGATTTTCGATATTTTTCTATCCAGAGAAATGCCATGCTTCGTCACATTTAAACTTTGAATCAGAAAATTAATCCCAACCAGAACCGAACTTTTTCATGAAAAATTTTGATATGGATATTGAAACACGTATAAAATTGATGATGCGCTTCGCGTAAATTTGAATATATCAGGCATTTAACAAAGCAGATAAATTTCAAATTTCACCTGCACTAATCGTCTTAGCGTCTACCGTACACGAGTGAAAACATGAATAAAGTCAGACAAATAGCCGATACCAAAATATAGAAAATACTGATAGTACAAAATATCTAAGCCTATAACTAATGACCACAGTTTTACGCGCACGCGACAAGTCAAAAAGCTATACCGGTTTTACTTGTAATTCAATTTCCATCTTACCCCGTTATAGCTTTATAAAATCGTCATTGACTAATTTCCTCAAGAAAATCTCATATCTCTTCCCTACACCTTCTAAATCAAAGATATTCTCATTATTCATTCTCAGTCCTTCCATATCTTTTCAAACAAGAAAAATCTCAAAAATCAAAGTCGGTCAGGCAGAAAACCTAGTTCTCATCATCATCATCATCCTCGACCCCATATCTTCTACCATCTAAGCGGAGTATCTCAGTAGGTGAAACGTGACAATCTCTTTTTGTTCAAAATACACACACACATACACACACACACACACACTCACACACATAAAATCGTCTAAAACCGTCAAATATAAATCACAGAGGCGTTAAGGGCATAGCCTGATGGCGGGGCAGTGGCATTTGCAAGTTAATTGAAATTTATACCCGTCAGTGCGTGGGTCTTACGAAGGTATAGTATTATAGAAGACGATTAATTTAAAGGAGCTTGCAAGTGGAGGAGACAGAGAGAGAGACTTGGAATTGATATAAGCGCTTGTTTGTTGTCGCATCTGTGGAATATAACGGGAATATTTGTAGTGTACAGTGCATCATGATGAAAATGACTCATTCGCGAGTGAAAATTACGGCCTTTTACATCATATTGTTCGGCTGTGTGTTTAGAGCTTGAGGTACGACCTGACCTCTCTGAATCTTAGTTGTGAATCGGTTTTTGCAAGGTGAGGGTGATAGGAATAATAGGGCTGATGGGTCAGAGGAAAATGTATGTATGTGTGTTTAAGGGTACGGGGTCAGACATCTAAAAGGTTGTTGTGAGTCAAAAAGAGGGTATGGAACAGGACTGAGATGTATAGGTGATTTTAGTTTTGGATGTTGTACTGCTCTAGTTTTGCGAAGACGACTGTCCTTTGGGAATGAGTTTTTAGATGCCATCTCCACGTTGAATATACCTTTACACTGTAAAACGAAGAATGAAGCCTATAGACATTGTAAGAGTGAGATAAATATAATAGATAAGGTGTGGGCTTGGATTTTTTCCCTGCAAATGAAAATCCCAAAACTATTCAGATTTCCCCATGGACTATTATCGGAAATTAACCCGCTCACTAAGAGTGTTTTCATATGTGGACATGCCCGAATACCGATGTTTATGATAACTTTACTTGGACACATCATAAAAATCTTCAAGAATCTTCAAAAGTCTGTGACGATGCCAGGAATAAATTCCACACCAATTCCTAAATGCTTAGATTTTGCGGTAAAATGAAAACCGAAAATCAAAATTGTAATTTTGCCATTCTTCGTTATTTTACAACTAATTGGGGTTTTGCATGTTTTTTGACGCCCTCAAAAAAAAGTTTGGCAAATTCGAGCAAATTGAAATAAGTATTGTGCAGTTGGGAAAAAAGTCCCAACATTTTCTTTTCATCTTGCGCAAACTGCTTAACGTCAGGCGATATAGTCGTCGCCTGCTACTATTCTGGATCATGTTTTAAAAGACAAGGAATGAACAACATGAGGTTTGGCAAATTCGAGAAAATGGAGACAAAAATTGTGAAATTGGAAAAAAATTATCGAACATTTTTTTCGACTTGCGGAAATGGTTTGACGTCAGGACGACTTGCACCGTGTGACGTCACAGGGATACAGTCGTAGACTTTCGAACAATTGGCGCACGATCAAAAAAATTTTTGGAAATTCTTCTTCCAATTGCACAATACTTGTCTCGATTTGCTCGAATTTACCAACCTTTTTTTTCAAATTTTTCCGAAGCTGTGAAGTGGGATCCAAAGTAAGCGGGTTATGAACTCTCTTGAAGATCATAATTTTGTGCTTTTGCTGCGACAAACGGATTTTTTGGATTATATGAGATAATGATTTGTGAAAATCAAAATCAGTCGCTAAACTCAAAAATACGTGTCGTGTCACGTTATTTGGAGTCACCCTAAGACCACGAGTGGATTACATGTCATTCAAGAAAAAGAGACTGTACAACTCATGAACCTATAGGAATTCAATTCATCATAATAAAAGCTCGCTGCGACTAAGGTATCAAGCACCATCAGGTATTTTCAATGACGTGATGGAAACTACACTCGTGATGTGATAATAATTCTTACATATTTATACCCGCATGGTAGATTTCCAGGAAAAGATACCTTTCCTAATCATCGTTGGTCTGACATGTGACAATGATTTTCCTTGAGCCCTGTAGGGTAAATTTATAAATTTAGGTCACTTTCAAAATCACCAATATCTCAAAAATTTGCGAAATACGATGTATATTATCGTCGTCATTCGCAAAATCGATCGGAATCACATTAATCAAATGAAAATTCGTAATATCATGATTATAACCTATATTTCAAGAATTCAATTAGCAATTTCAAAATATCTTCATAGAGACTCGCGCGGGCTCAGCAATTTTTCCGAGCAATTATACAACCACGCTCATTAGCGAGGAACAAGATTCTAACGGCGAATTGTCCGCTCTACAGGAGTTGATGGTTAGAAGCTGCGGTAGAGGGCTACCAGAGGCACGATTTTGCATTTACGTGAAAAATTCACCGAGTATTTTTGCCAAGCTACAGATGTACACAATCGTGTACAAGGCTAATCGTTTACAGAGATGTTCCTTGCTCGTCCACACTAACAGTAACAATCTTGAGATTCCAACCTTGTGTACGAATTGAATGAGCTTGTCAGGCTGCTCGTGGCTTACTTACATCGAATATATCCTTACATGAAAATGAATGTACTGTCAGATTTTAGTTAAATTTTTGCTTCTTTGAGAGCTAGGTAAATGTATTTTTCTCAATAAGTCTGCTGTGATTTTGCAGAAATCGTCTATTTCTATTTCCATTTTTTAGAACACGAAGAGTTTGAAGATCTCATTATAACTTCTAATGATCAAAATCACTTTGAAATTTCCCCTGAACAAGTCTTGTCAAAATATTGTTGGATATGCATTGTTGGACATGTCTCCTCAGAAAGGATAAAAAAAATTTCTCGAGTATATGCCTTGAATTTACGTATTTTAGACGATACTGAATCAGTATTTTCGGACCTACTGGCGCGAAATTATTTGAATATCTGACCGACTTTGCAACGAACTTGATCGAACCGATGAGTTTCATGATTAGTTTATATAAATTCATCGCAGCGAACATTTTAATTCAGAGACACTAAATTATCGATCAGATCGATAATCTGGATATGGCCACCAAATGCTAAAAGATCTTAATCCCAATTTTTGTTCCACAAATTACAACGCGATCGCGTGACCCGGAGCCCAAAACGGTAAATGAAAAAAAATTACATGTAGATATACACAAAGAAGTACAAATCAGCACGCCCTGATCCAAAATACATTTACTTAAGACCTTCGATGCGGTAGGTATACAGAGATATAGAATCAACAAATGGAGGCTACGGTTATCATTTTTCACGCAGCTGCAGCAGACCATATATCATCATTCAAGAGTAAACCGACAACTTTTACGAGGTTGGTTGACTTTTTTCAGTACGGTGCAGTGGTTGGTACACGTGAAGTTGGTTTAAGGAGCAAAGGGTTGCAAGGTTAAAGGTTGTCTGGAAGGATTCTGGAAACAATTTTATGAGTGGTATAAAAGGAAGAAGCTTTGTTTTGGTGTAGTACTTTGAGGTAAGTAATAAGTAGTTCTTGGTTTTTTTTTGTGAGGAGGACGAAGTAGTTCTGAATATTCATTGTTTAGAAATACTGGCTGAGGTTGAGACGCTTTTGGGTGCGATGGATTTTTTCTCCATGCTGAGTTCTTTTTTTTTTCTATGTGTACATGAGAAAGATTGTTACAGTAGAAACAAGACCTAAAACCAGGTAATGGCGGAGGGGACTGCAGTCCGTTCGTGGCCACTAACGAAAAGAAGAAGAAGGAGAGAAAGATTGTTTTAAAAACTGCAGTCAAAATGTTCGAATAGTTGAAAAATATACGATTCTTTTTATTTCAGCAATCTTAATCTCTTTAGAGATCATTCTGCTAGATCAAATACACAGTCGATATACAGCATCGTATTCTCACAGATCACCAGAAGCGTGAGAATATTTTCTGATTTTTTTACTTTCGGTTTGCCATGGGGAGTTCATGTTACGAACTCTATTCAAATCCCCTCATTAGCTGTTGGAAATCCTGAAAATAGTGTGAATCATCGACATCTTTTCATCATATTTTGAGGAAGACTCACCGGGCATAAATTCCTGTCTTAACCTTTCCGAGTGAACCCCTTCCTTGTGGCAACTTGGATTGAGTGACAGTTACTCGGTGTCGAGTGGAATTTTCAAACTGGCTCTCTCCGGAGTTACCACAAAAAAAGTTTTCACTCGGAAAGATTAAGAAAGTCTGAAGAAATTTGGAATGAGCTTTTTAGTCTTTAATTTTCAAGGGATCAGAATGGAGTTATGAATATCAAGACACCACAAATGGTCTGATTTCAATTAAAACCGCAGCCCAGGAATGGAGATTTCGTTGAGGATAATTCATGTACGGTGAGTTATATATGATTCACGGCACAATATCTTTCAGAAACGTTAAATACTGTCCCCGAAATTGTTACCCACGATCAGAATCATATCAAGGAAAAAAAGAGAGACCATCTCGTGAATCGCTAATTCGGAAACAGTGACACGGTTTTGAGGCAATATCAATTTGCTTCGATTAAAACAGTTACCAAAGTCAGCGGACTCCACTATGTGGAATATTAATCGAATTTCGGAAGGCTCTATGTGTTTACATGAGAAAAAACAACTTTTATACTGTTTAACCGAGGCATGAAAGCAGATACCTCTGGGATGATTCATTTTTCAATTGCCGGAAAGTTTGTTAATGTAAATGTTGATGGGAATGACCTAATTACTTTTTCCGACTTGTCTCGATCGCGTGGTGAAATCGGTAGTCTTATTCGGTGTATAAAGATATCTTTATAGCCAGTGTATCAAAATTATGAGAATTACCGAAGATGAGTCAAAGTGGGTGGTATGTTGAACATTCGAATAAATTATTATCTCACTTATCTTGACAATCTCATAACAAGATCCATAACGCATGTTCCGTTTCACGATGTTATTTCCATGTAGGCTAAAAAATTTCATGCAGTCGGATCACGGCAAATGGTCATTCCTCCACAGATCTACATTATTTTTATCTTTTCACAGAGAAGTCATTGAACTTATAATCAACTTGCGGGAATTTTTGACATTTTTTAAGGAAGATAAGTGTTTCCAACCTGCCGCCTGTACTGCACTTACCACCATATGTCGATCTCAGAAATGGTCAATCCTTAGCCTCGCGACAATTTTGTTCACGTTTGTTATGTCAAAGTGTGAACAAATTATTAATGTTTCGGACTGACCCCGAATCGTTTACCAGAGAATCTAAAGTGAGTTTTTCATTTTTTGTTTTTGCTCAGCTAAGAAATCACCGAGGAAATCGTGTTTAGTAAAACCGGTGCTGAAAATTTTTTGATCCGACCGATCTTGACGTACAGCGTTCTTAATTTCTTGTTTCAGAATCTTCATAACCCTTATTCTGAAATTGCAAGACTCTGATCTAGAGCTATTTTATGATCAAAATACCGAGATCATTTGTAAAACATGAAGGCCAATTCCGAGGTGTACCCAGTATACCCCCATGTGATTATCTCGGGAGGGCGAGCTGTACTTTTTTTACTATTCAGAACGTATTCATCGCATGAGAATAGGTCAGAAATAATTTTACGAACTGACGAAAAGCTCCAAATGTGGTTTAACGGCGGAAAAACGATGTTATGCACTTTATCGCCGATTTACACTGTTTTAAGTGATTGGGGGGGGGGGGGGGGCACACACGCTTTCCCGATCTCGCAAAAATTACTCTTCGAGATAGTTGTATGATAGTTTGCCTCTGGTTGGTTAGAATGGAATTTACCTCAGATCATTTTGGAGGTTTTGGAATCAGCTTGAAAATGAACCAAAGTACGTTGAAAAATCTTGAACTGGCCCATAACTATTGGCAAAACGGCTTTGTGTATACATAAAGCCTATAGAGGAGGGAGGCGTCGGATAAATTCATTTCAATGAGAACCAAAGGTCCTTTACTTTTCATGTATATCTCATCCTGAAAGCTGATTAGCAATGCAAAACAACAATATGAACAATGAAACAATACCAAAGCTCATCGGTAATTGCCTTCGGATGATCTATTTCATAACCTATACTTTGTACATATTTCATAATTTTCAATCGACTAGTATGCATTTGAATTTCGCAAAAAACCGACACACCCGTTGAATTGTCTCCTTCTTAGTACCAAATTATAAACAAAGACGCCTGAGCTTCCATTTCATTGCAACTCGAATACAATTTGAGTGGCGGGTAAATATAGTAAATAACAAATGAGGTTAGTTGAAACGTCAATTTTCAAGCTCATACAGTTATATGTTACGCAAACTAACAAATTGATCCTGAAAGCTTATTGAGAAAGGTATGAGTGCGAACGTTAACGAGGTTTCTGTACGCAGGTCAAGTTTCCCGCGGTGAGACTCATTTAGTAAATTTCAAAATCTCCAATCTCAAGCTTCACTATACATGACAAAAAGTAACAGGTGATACTTCAGTAAGTGAAGTTCAAACACTGGTACGGTTATTATGAGATTTCATCATCAGAAGGTGAACTTGGGAAGAAAAAATGAATGAATAATCAGGAGTGAACTCAAATGAGCTAATCAATGATCTATTGGCCTGATGTATTGATGAATAGCGTGCGAGATATTATGGAAAAATCGTATTTCGAGTCCGTGTACGTTTTGTTTAACCTTAATTTTGAAGGATGTTAGACTCATCTTTTGATGAATCCAGATCATACACTATTCCAGAAAAAATTCAGACCCCTATTTGAAGCCAATCTAATAATGCATCCACAGACAAATAAAGAGGACACCTCATTTTGTTCAAATAACTCATTCAAGCAGAATATCTCAGCTTCATCACGACAAAGACATAATACATATAATCCGTACTCTCCTTTACAAGCATTTTTCTATAAGGATCAAGGTTAGATCGCTATAAGATCGATTCAAATTTATTACACCTACCTTCACAGTATCTATCCTATCCGAGCTCACTTTATACATCTCAATCGAAGAGAGTCATGCGGTGTGTCTTCGAAACACTCCCTCTTGAGAGTTTGGATTGACATTAATGGGAAGAATATCTCGCCTTTACAAGTAGCCTGATACGATAGGACAGCCTACAATATATGTACAGCCGTCTAAATAGTTTGCTATGGAATTTCAAGGATTACGATGGGATGACCTACTGTTCTCAAATCGCACTTCACAAAAAAGACCTTACAAAAAGAATCTTTCAGTTTACAATGTACGTAATTTTCACGTTTCAGAAAACCAAGATTTTTCACCCATTTTGACCATGAAAAAATTCATTGAATCAAATGGGGGATTTTGATTTTGAGCCCAGACACGCCTGTGAACGTTAGTCCTTTCTTTTGTACACCTAATCCTGGGCAATAGATCGAGTAAGGCAATCATTTTGATCGTGGAAAATTCGCAAAAATTAGTAAGGTTCACAATTAATTTGCATAAAGATGAGTTGACAAAGATTTCTATACACGTTCCATGAAAATTCTTCAGAGTCCCTCAAGTGAATGTTTACCTCGAATGTCAGTGGGTGTCAGCGCAGCTCACGATCGAAATCGATAATAAATCTTTGCCCATCTGTTATCCGCACGTGATATATAGGTACATCGCTAAACAGAATTGGATCGGATTCTATTTTCCTCGATATATACACTGTTCCACCAACTATGCAAGCGTAGAAAATTGCCCGACTTGAAGCGTCACGGAATGCAATAGTTGACATAATTGGTCAAAGATAGTGAACGAGAGGTTGGATATATCGAGTAAATAAAGCAGAAATGAGGTTGTGATCTAAACTACTGACCATCTAATTTATTCACCGATGTGATACTGATGGTTGAGTCTGTTATTTGGGCTAGAAAATTTGATCGAGATTTTCTGATGTGTAGCAAGGAGTTTGGAATCATTTTAGGTGTTCCAGTTTCCAGTTTTAACTAGTATGATATTTGTGAAATGCACCAGAGGAAGGCTCGCAGAATGATTACTTAATGTATTGAGAAATCGGAGTATCAAAAATTTTTGTCTCGATTTTTGCATATTGCCAATTTTTAATAAAGCTCACTAATTACTTAAACACGAGCATAATATTCAACAATCAAAATGAAACATGAATAATTGTGTGAGGATGGGTTTGTTTCACTCAGGGATCAGGAAATAATATTGGTATTTTTCAACAGAATCGCACAGCCTCTTCAGCAAATAACATGCCTGCGACTGGTCATATTTTTCATTTCTTCTAAACCCGCATAGAATTAAACATGCGAATATTATCATTTTTGATCGATACATATGGCAAACTTTGAAAGAGTTGATTTTTTCATCGGATACAAGTGACCATTTCCACAAGTAAAATCATCTTACGATATTCCATTGAACTAATTTATGATAAAAAACTGATGTTCGAAAATTTTTTACCATCCAAATAAGTCACGGGTGTACAACCTGCACCGGCTCGTATCTCAAATTCTCATTTCCGCTCAAAAATAATCGAGCCCTACAACCGCAAGCGTTTCTTCGTATCGTAAATGAGCATCGCGATTAATTAGGGCCTTGTCGGGGATCAGAACCACCTCCGCGGCTCAAATTACCGGTCTTGATCTCCACCAAAAAGCGAGCCGAAAAGTCCTTCACTCAAACTGTCTCATCTCCTTTATGAGCCTCAAGATTTAGGAGTTACGGACCTTAATTTTTCGTTCTGGTCCACCTGAGCTATATCGTTACTCTCTCCGAAACCATCAGTGAGAACTCACTGAACTTGAGTTAGTCTGGGATCAACTCTGACTGAAGACTTCAGTGAGTAGTTTCAGTGAGTATCCACTGAAGTCGCACTGAAACTTCAGTGACCTTGGGTGGTCGGACGAGCCCCCATCAGTGGAGTTTCAGTGAGCACCACTGAAATTTCAGTCGGACCACCCACCTGAAATTTCAGTGATCTTTCGTGTCGGACGGGCCATTGTCACTGAAGTTTCAGTGGTGCTCGCTGAAACTTCAGTGACAATGGCCCGTCCGACACGAATGATCAATGAAATTTCAGATGGATGGTCCGACTCAAATTTCAGTGGTGCTCACTGAAACTTCAGTGATGGGGACTCGTCCGACCACCCAAGGTCGCTGAAGTTTCAGTGCGACTTCAGTGGATACTCACTGAAGTCTTCGGTCAGAGTTGATCCCAGACTAACTCAAGTTCAGTGAGTGCTCACTGATGGTTTCAGAGAGAGTATATTACGATATCCTCAAAATGCTTCAAGTATTCAACTTTTGTCAGTTAATTTAGAATTGACTTTGCGAGTGATTGTATTTAGTGTTTACTTTCGCACGATTTTCGATAGGACTCAATTATCTATAGAAATTTCGTAGACTAGTAGATTTTTCCAACAGAGTCAGAAAGGAGGACATTCGAGATAATGAGGTAACTGTCGATTATCAGATTATTTTCAGTTCCATCGGGTAAGACTCCATCAAACTGTTGCACAACCGAAACGATAATTTTCAAGGTCAGAATCGAACTTTTACGCAAACTAAATTGCTAAATCCATTATTATCATTCAAATGAAAATCATCTATAAAATGTACATATTTCACATGGGAATATACAACTCTAAAAATAAGTACAAACTAGATTCTCGATTCAATTTGAGTCATCTAGACTCTTAGGATAAACTGTCAATCCGACAAAACACTTACGCTCAAGCGATTATAAAAATCGACTTCCCAAGGCTCGTTCCCATGACGAGACTCATCGTCAGAGACGCAAAATCACTCGGGCTTCGAAAAACCGCAAGGCGCACTTTACCGCCACGTGATGATTCGCTTAGAAAGTTTTGCACAGACGCACATCTGTTCTTCGACGCTTCAAAACGCAATGACCCATGCAAATCTCTTTAGTTTTTTGCTATACCTATATAGTGGTAAGAATACATGTGTTAAGCCTTCACACTTGACTCACAAACTCTTTTACTGGGACTCTTTGATGTGCCAGGGCGTCCCTTTGACTTTTTCTTGTTTACCGACGTGAAATGTCAGTGATCTGGGTCCATTCGATTTTATTTGCGTATTTTTGGCTTTTATTTGAATTTTCGCTGGGGTTCAAATTTCTTTTGACACGATGAACTATTTGAGGATTTTGATCATTTCTTTGATTGTTATCAGTGAATGTAGTCACATCAAAGATAGTCATTCGATGAATGAGGGAAAAAACTGGATGTTGATAATTGGAAGATTACACACTTCAAGTTGATCATGAGGTTTTCCAAGGCTATTTGCAAAAATTCATGAATAAACCTACTATTCCATAGATTTTCGACTTTGTGGGTCCTTCAATGTGGATTTCATTAAAGATTAGAAACATTCCGTTACAGGTGAATCAACTCACCATTTTGGGATGATTTCAAGGTTTTTACACTGAAGGATCATAGCAAAATTCAATCAAAGTAGTTACTCGAGAACCACAGTAGGCAGAATTTGATTTGTGTTGTGACAGTCACGCGATAGGTGGTTTAGAAAGGCATATGTCAACGAGATGTTACTTTGAAAGACTGGAATTCAACCTAATGAGATAGAACTCGCTTAAATAGACGGTGATCCATTAAAATCCAGGCAAGCGTGTCTCGGCGGCGCTTCCGTATCTATAATAACATCCGCACCAAGTTTTGCGATGAATCGTTGTCTCAGCACGAGCTCATTAAACGACATAAATCTCGACACATCTGGGCCATCTCTATAAGCACTTGACTTGTCCAGCTCCACAAGATCAAGTTTATTCACTCTATATAAGTATTTGAGATCAAACTCACACGATCTAGCCGATGTATAACGAAAACAAAACAACAAGAATGAATTCAGTTTCACTCATATTAGATATAGAGAACGCAGAATAATTTGAAACAAAATTACCGAAATATTACCAATAATGGAATCGTGAAATCAGCGCAGACTAAACTAACACTCAGTCGAGATGTTACTTAGAAAAAAAAAAGAAAAAAAATGAAGGGTAGCTCTAAAAAGGTAATCAAAGACACTTTTGTTGATAAAGATGAATTGTCGAAAAATTGAAAAATTATATCGGTTCGTACAGTACAGTACAAGGTGAAAAGACAAGTAAAAGTAAGAGAAGACGATCCTTGCAATCAGAAAAATATAGACTGGGTAAAACTGGACAAACAGGCAGTATACAATGAATGCCTTTTCATTCCGGAGTGAAAGCACATCATCCAATACGCGTTAGGGATATATCGTTAACGAGGCCAATTAGAAGATTGAGGTGTGCAAAAATCCAATCGTCTCGTACATAGATACATGCACAAAAGACGAGATCGGATTGTATTGAGAGATGAGAGTTGATTTTACCGATTTCGTCGTGATTCTTTGTAATGGTTTTGTCGTTGTTTTATTATGGTGGTACTGATGGTATATATCTGAGAATATAATTTCGGGATGTATCAGTTCATTTGAAGCACATTTTTCGTAATTATCCATTGATTAGCCATGATTAAGATGAAAGGATAACTAGGTACAAGATATTTGGACAATTTATGTCATTTTGTAGCTCATAGGCACTGAAAATCAAATCATTTACCATTACAACTGTTCTTGAAATACATGCTTCAGTTGTTGCTCTGACGATTCTGTGGTTATTTAGGCTGGAGCAGACACCCTCATAAATTCTAAAAAATTTTTGAAGAATTGCTAAGGTGCGAAAGAGCCAAATTTGCTTACAGTGCCTAATTTGCCCCCACTCAAAATCTCTGAAGAGAGTATCCGCAGATCTTGCCACGCATCTCTTCACGTTTGCCATATTGTAATGTGAAAAAGTAAGCATTTTGGTCAGGAACGACCTGTGCGTACTTAAGAACGAAAGTATCGGCTTTGCACTCTTGAATTTCTTCTTTTTGGCCAGTAAAAACTACCCCAACGTAGTTTTAGCTCATTTTCTTTGTCCATATTTCAACTACGAAATGCTCCTTGTTAATTTGTGAATTTTGACTTTCAACAGACTTGACGGGCACATTACTGAAAAGAATGCAGTCCCAGGTGCAGTATGCCTCATTTGCCCCCATAGAATTTATTTTGAATTTGCTCTTTATCCCGTAAAAAATTCATCTATGTATTCTAAATTCATCTATGTGAGTCAAAGAGTTGAAGAGAAATCTGAAAAAGCTTCAAATTAGCTTGAACATGCCTCATTTGAACAACGGGAAATCAACATGAGCCAATTTCACGAAAATTGCATGCAGTCATAAATAAAATAAATAAGCTTCTTAAACAGGAGAAGCGCAATTAGATACACCCTCTCAGAATCCTGCAAAAAATCTTTTTTGGTGAAAACTGAGATACCCGGGTTCTGGTTAAGATCAAGATGAGACACAAAATTTTCGTCGGAGGGTCGAACTTCTGTGATAATTTTGAAATTGATTTGCATTCATCTTGAGTGCACAGTATAAAACGACCGGATGCGCCTCCAAAATTATCAAAAAAAAGTTAGCCCTTTGTTACAAAACTATTATTTCGTTTCTTGTCAAACCCTGGTTGAAACGAGACGCACCTAAACTCATTTAGTAGGTCTTGGAAACAGCTTTAGAACGCACTGAGCTGCATCGGGAAACATTGAGATTGAACGAATTGATGAGCAAAACAAAAACCATGGAAGCAAATTAGGCATTCTTACCTTATTTTTTCCAGATGGAACAAATTCATTCATATGATCCTACGTTTCCATCTCATGAAATTTGTCTATGCGGAGAATCCAGACCCAATACCACGACTCTACCCTCAAAAATGGTGAATCAATCGAAAAAATCGGCATACAAATAAGAATAGGATTCTTAATAGAATAATGAGCCAATAAAAGTCAAAAGGGATACATCTTCATTCATAACAGACAACCCGCGAATCAATTCAATTACAAGTGTGCAATTTGATTTCCAACACTAGTCAATACCAGCTATGCATGACAACCTACTGTCGACTAACTAGTACTGAAAAATTTCTACGAATCACAATGCATCTCACGGAAAACTGTCTCGACGACGACATCGTGCACACTTTCCTAAAAATCTCGCGTCACCCATTTACCCCATACTGATCACTTACTCAATCAAACGACATTCTCATCGATTCATCTCACGTAATTGCTTAAGCAAAGTCTTATATGCGGGCCTTAATTGCTGCATTTCCGCGGTAGTTAAATGGCGGATGGCCCCCCTTAAGCTATCACGTACTTAGATATAGAAATTCCTGCACTCTTAAGAATACTCTAAGTCTACAACAGGCGTAAGTCGAGACATCATCAGAGTAGAGAGTTGTTCTTGAGCCTAAGGCAATGATGGATTTACAGTCGGAGGTTTAGTTTTTATTTTGGAGTATTGGATTGGTTTTTTGGGTATGCATCAGTTGATTATTGTGGGAATGTAGGGTTCGTAGAAACTATGAGCAAAGAAGAATTTTGAATAAGGAAAATTGGAAGTATTCATTGTTTCAGTCGTATTTATCCGCTCTCATAATTATTAACATAACTTCGCATGTATTTTGAACTCATAATGAAAACGATTTGCATATATATCACGATGGGTTGGAATGGCGGGAAAGTTAAAGCTTCGGGAAAAGAAAAGTCCTGTAGGGTGTGATTCCAGATGACTCCAGGGTCAATACTTGAGAAGAATCAAAATCTTCCGTAGGTGGATTTTTGAATAAAGTCATTTTCTCGATTTTTTCGTTATAAATGATAGGTAAAAGTTGTCTCTGTCACGGTTCTTTGTCCTTCATGGGGGTTTTGCACGATAAGTTGGAAGAGATGAGGTTCATACAAAAATGTGTGGAATAGTTTTTTTGCATATTTTTCCAAATTTGAACCTTTTTCAAATTGAAGCTCAATTATCATAATTTGTGGCTGCATATTCACGTGTCTCTTCATTGCTATAAATTCAAACAAAATCGGTTCACGTTCGACCATTTTATCGTAAGATATAAGAATTTTGAGAATATGTTCCATTTTCCATAATTTCTTAGATAAATCACTCAGGCGGAGTTGATCTCTTATTTTAATAAGTCATGCATCACGTATCCAAATGATGGATATTATCATGATCTAATAAGTTCCCTATTCTCATGGTTGACTCCGGATCGTTGGAATTTCTCAAAGAAAAAATATCTCCCCTCGTCATTGTGCCATGCAACATAAAGCCTGACCATCAAGACATGAATTACCGTCAAATTGGGTAGCTTTGGTACAGTGGGTGCAACTTTGGTACACCCCTAAAAATGGCTTTCAGAGCTGAGTTCGGCAAGGTAAACGATTCTATCGCTCTGAAACCTATCCTCCCTTCTTGGCACACGCATAAACAATGTGTTGAGCCAACGCAGATCCCGCGTGGATGATTGTAGTCGTTTATTGAAGCTTTTTCCAGAAAGGCTGTTTAGCAGCGAAACGAGAGTGGTCCAGTGAGTGTACCTGGCAAGAAGTGTTCCGGAACGAACTACGGGTGTATAATGCTACATCTCCATCACATATGTCACCATATTGAAGCAACCATCGTTACATTGGAGTATTTACAGCATTTGGAATAGTATATTATGTGACGAGTGTGCAGCACGATTCGCAAACGACATTTTCTAGCTGTGCTGCAAAAATCGCGCTTCCGACGTAGACAGCTAGAATTTAAATGAATGAAAAACAGGGAGAAAAGCCATGAAAAAGTGTACCAAAGTTACCCCACTCTACGTAAGAAGCATGAGGATAGGGTAACTCCAGTACAACTTCCTATGACAGCTTCTTTTCATCTCATCTCTGACTCGAGTGATATGGTCTATGAGGTCTTTAAATGTTTCAGACAGCTCAAAATAAAACTTCTGAACGATTAAAATCAATTCACTCGCATGGTGGGGGCTAGAATTGAGATACTCTGTAAGTGTACCAAAGTTGCCCCATCGGGGTTTAACTTTGGTAAACTTCTTCAACTGCTAATAGATCCGGCTTAAACTCATTGAATTGAATTTTGTCGCCCGTCAATCGAAAGCTGAAACTGTAAGCTTGAGATTGACCACTGATAGAAGTGGGTTTTGTCAATGTATGTTGAGATGCCGAGCCAAAGAAAATAAAAAGTATCGAAATCTGACCAAATTTACCCAATTTGACGGTACCTTAACTGTTGAACAGTTTTGATTGATGGGGTTCAAACCCAGAAGTCTCAATTTCTGACCATTTTGAATTGAGCGTAATTCATTTCTCATCGCGTTACATCCTCTGTACTCGATAAAAATTATTTATAACACTGCGTGACCTAAACCCGCGTTTATTTAACGCATTTGCGGGACTTAAATAGCCTATTATTCAACTGTGAAATAATACGTTCGCTCACTTCACGTGGGTGCGTGATACAACAAATTGGTTTATTTCACCGTGAGGTATTAAAGGCATTCTTGGCAATTTTCGATCATATTACGTATGCAGGCATCAAATTAAAAAAAAAAAAATTATAAAAAGTGTATGATAAATCATGACTGGAGCAGTAGCATCCACATCAATGAGGAAATTGGTCATGATTCTTGATTCCTATTCATGCATGGTTATGAATAATCAGCAACATAAACATAAACATAAACACGTGGTTGAGTCTTACACATGTATATAAGTGCTAACCTTCTAATCTTTGGTCGTGCTGAATTTTGATTTGATACACCCTCGTGAAGAAATGACAACAAATAAAAAGATAAGAGATTGCAGTATGATGGGAGATTGTATCTCATTTGAAGAGATCGAATGCAGATTCGTCATTCTCACGGTAAGGATGTTGTTATACAGTTTTCGACTCTCGAACAGCCGTTACAAAATAGCTCAGATGATGTTAAACTGCTAATTTTTATAGGAGTCTAGTTACTATTAGCGTTTTGGAAATTGTTTCTTGACATAAACTGTAAGTGATTATTTTGGGTTTTGGCCGAGATGAGGGTCGCACAGCCCATCATATTACTATTATAACCAATGATAATGCTCATGACTATTTTAGATACAAGTAGCGTCTCATCACTCGATGGATTTACTCGCGGGTGTGTAATATCTATTTTAAAGGACCAGATTCTTTACTTTTCTTCAGTCGGGGGGGCTGCCGCCCCCCCCCGAACCCCCCCGCTTATCCCCGCCCTGACCACCCACCGCCACCCTCGCGCGAGCGCTCGGGTGCACCATCAATCGCATAAAGGGCGAGTTTATGTCACTCGATGCTATAAAATAGTGTACGATACTCGGGACCCAAGAGCCTGGTTATTACACGGCGTGATTGGCACCCTCGCGCAAGCGCTCGGGCGCCAACTTCACGCCGTATAATAATAAGGCTCTTAGGTCCCTTGTATCGTAAATAACTATTAATGAGCAAAAAAACTCAAACAGAATCAATTGGTAGTCTACCATCGCTATTCCAAACCCAACCATATAGGTATACCAATCTATTTTCTATTCTCTATCATCAGCTTGTTATCTGTCTCACAAAGAAGCAAAAATCAGACAAAAAGTGGTGTACGCGATTACAAAGAGGTCAGGGCTACGTCCGCGACCCAGACAATTTCACTTTTCTCTATATACTGTACACTCTGAGAGGTCGAAAAAGGGAATCGATTTTCCATTTCACCCAACGAGAGAGTTTATCGAATTTTCGCCAGCTGCTATGTGACCATTTTCGATTCGTCTATCCGATTAGGACGTGAAGGTATAGTGAAAGCATTGAAACTAAGATAGATGCTTAATTACGGGGTTGGTTGTTGGATATTCTGCTCTCAAAGCTTTGTGCATTGTTGTCGTGTGCTCTAGAACTTTGAAACATTCGACGACGACGTTTACTTTCTACTGTATTCTCTCTGATGCCTTTGGCTCAATTTAACGAAATCAGAAGGTTTGGGTAATGCATCTCTGTTGAATGACAAGAGTGAGCAGATGGAGTTCACATGTTTTTCACTTCGTATTTGGTGAACAATTTTCATGTTTCGACCAAAAGGATCATTTGACGTGAACTTAGAAATTGTGATTCTGAATAGTTTTCAGTATCGTATGAAGCTGTTTCACGAGATGCTGCTTCTGAGGAAAAAAATTTTGAGATATTGACAATTTGATAAATTGATAGCGTAAAATAGATCATGTGACGGTCATGAAGGGCCACATATACATCATATGAGGCTTTTATGGAAGGGGGTGAGATTTTCCATTTCCTCATTCTGCACGCACACGAGGCAGCACTTTCCCTTTCAATGAATTCCGCAAAGAGGTGAGAGAATCTAAAATCACGAAATATTTTCACATGTGATTCGTGTACAGCCCCTAATAAATTATAGTTTATTGAGTCACTCCTTTACTCGTGAGTTACTTAGCCATCCTGAACCATGAGTTCAAAAATCACAAGTTCTAAAAAATCCCATGAATTTTTCGAACTCGTAATGAACGAATCGAAATGAGGATTCCGTTTTTTCGAAGATTGAAGCATTCGTTGAAATTTGTACGGGAAAACCGTTGGGTTCAGAGCCACAATTTTCACATATCGCCTTTTTGTTACCCAATATCTCTGTTGATTTCATTAATCGTAGAATGGCCCAAGTCTCTCGATACCTCTGGATTCGTTCCAAAATACCGTATTTACCCGTGTAAAAGACGCACCAAAAAATCAGTTTTGAGCACTCCAAAACAGGGGTGCGTCTTATCTATGGGTGCGTCTTATCTATAGGTGCTTAATATTTTCTGTGCGGAAAATTTGTTGGCAGCACGATCGTGTATAAGACGCACCAGAAATAAATAGAATACCACCATACTCAGCTGCGTATTCTTCAAATTGTTCACAATCATGAACACCCGTGAATGTACGCGCAGTTGTGTGACTTTGTGTACGTATTTCAATTACATCGAAAACTAAGTGATCGTCATAACAGCATTGCCACATCGCGAATGAATATGATATTCAAAATTTCATCAACATTCGATAACATCAGTACACTGTCGAATCTCAGTAGCTCAACAGCTGAGCGAGATTACAAATATGGAGCTCAAAAAGAGAAATTCATATACAAGTGCTTTCGTACTAAAGGTTGTGCGACAAGCTGAAGCTGTTAGAAACCGAGAGAGTGGACAATAAATGCATTGTGATATATCGAATGAATCTCTATTGTCCTTCATTTGCCCGGTTTCATCTGAAATTTTTCACTTCGAGCCCTAGTAAACCGGGGTGCGTCTTATCCATGGGTGCGTCTTATCTATGGGTGCGTCTTATCTACAGGTTCTTATTATTTTCCGATTTTTCCCCCCAAAAAGTGGGGTGCGTCTTATCTATAGGTGCGTCTTTTACACGGGTAAATACGGTAATCAATTTTCATTTGAGAGCTGATTTGTAATCGAGCGTTTGTATGGAATTTCGATATGAATTTTTGCCAGTAATAGTAAAGCATAAGACATGTATGGCCACAAATGAAATTGGTGGTCACGACGACGGACGAACATAAGAAAAAAAGGGAGAAAAGACAATAGGTTGAAAAAGGCATGTATAAGCCGCCGCACAATGGACGTATACGATCATCATGTTTGAGCTAATTGGATAGAGCGAGTGAAATTTAATCGAATAAAGGCGTTTCCTACAATCAATTTGATGCGATAGAGCAGCTTTATTGACGCATCTCGAACCATATCCTTCATGGGTAGTACAATTTTCCATCACCAGATAAATAGGGTCGTTAAGTCGAAAAACATATTGGTCTGTCTACTTATTAGTACATAGAAAATCCTTAAACAAGCTCTTCCGTACAACAACACGACGCTCGACTCCTGTGTCTATTTATGAGCTACTCTAGAGATATAAAATTACTCGAATCAACTCGTTAACACGAAGAAAGTGTTAGCTTCGGCTTGAAAAAAAGCTCATTAGATTCAATTTGTCGTTCGATGGATATCTCGAATTCGAACGAAGATAATAGACAAGGAAACAACGAGGTACATACAGTGTTAAAATGAGCCATTGGCTTGAGTGTTGTGCAATAATGAATTGATTGAGTAGTGCCTTTGTTCGGGGTTATTCTTTTCAAATGATATCATTACTAATGTGTCTGAGTGCGTCAGTGGCGTAAAAATAGCGGGAAACTTGATTCAATTCAAAAGCTTATGCAGATGAATTTATCCAAATTCCTGTCTTCGTCTCGCAAGTTGCTCGCGATCTGATGGAAATATTCACTACATCATAGGATTACCCGTGATCTCGCAAATCCCGTTTCCTTTATCAGACTATATTTCTGAGATAAGAGAGGGTAAAAAATGTCGAACTCAAAATTTTGAAGAGCTTTTTCATTGTTCATCCTTTCCCTCGTCATTTTATATCGAGTACCCCATGACTCACTCGTAACTCATCATGCTCTCTTTAACGACAGACATTTTTTACAATTTTCTTAAATTTCTCTCAATACATAAAAGGAAAATAATCTTGAATTATTGGGAATTGACGGAGCAGTAAACAATTTGAGCTCACTCACAATCAAAGCCTATCTCTCTACCGCATTATCGTAACCTGTATGACCTACCTATAAAAATTCGAATATCAGATCAGTTGAGATCAAATATAAAATGACTGGGTGAAGTGAAAAGAAAGATAACTGGCACAGTGAATAAATGAATGCATGGAAGCGGCGTCTATCTTTTGGAACTCAAGTTTGATTGATGATTTGATTATGATGTAGGCGAACGAATTCATGATATTTGTACATACGTAATGACAGAGGACAGACTCTTTCACCGATTCTGCGATAGATAGTGATGCGCGAGAGTCGTCGCGGGTGGCAAACCAACTTATTTTTCATCAATGAATTAGTCGTGTACATTGAGTTCAGGGACGCATATTATGCTCATCTAAGAATATCATTGGTGATTTCAAATCGCAAAGGGAACTCAAAGTCGCGGGGTATGACCAACCTTCGGCCCCAGTTATAACGGGACACCACACCTGGGCCTAGGCCCGTAGCCGGTAGGGAGGAGCCTGGACCCGAGACTGGTGCTCGGCGTGTTTTGGCCTCTTCCGAAAACTCGCAAGGGGGTTGAGGCGTCTCGGTGTCTCAGCTCTGGTATGAGCGCCTGCCGGAGCGCGGAGGCCGCAGATAATCTCCATCCGGTGGTGCCCGAGAATGAGTGAGTCTAGGGGCTCGTATTGGGGCCGTCCGTGAATGGTCACAATGCGAGACTGGACGACTCATCCAGCGTCCCGGGGGGGCTCCCTGGGCTCCAAGGAAGCCTATAGAAGAATCCCGAATCCCCAACCGAAGGGTAGGTTCGGCCTTGTGCTGAGGGCTGAGCTCTAAATTCGGTCATTGGGAAGGAGAAGCGCGGGTCATTGCTGAATTACTTGTGGTTTGGTGATGGTTGTCCTCTAAACCGACACGCTGTCAGGCCGCACCGTGGGGCCAAGAAGTTCTTGAATAATTCGCCATTACGTGAATTCGCAACCAATCGACATATGCGCAAACAGAAGACTTTTAGATGAATGAGAACAACCTCCTGCGTCTGCGCATATGTCGATTGGTTGTAAATTCACGTAAAGGCGAATTATCCAAGAAATTCTTGGCCCCACTGCGGGGCGTATCCCTGCTCCACGCCCATGGGGGCAACCGGGGTAGAGACGAGAGTCAGGGATCCGGTATATAAAATATAAATTCCTTTGGTGATACCGATAGTTGTGAATGCGTAAAATTACATCACTTTGGATAGATACTGGGTGTAAACTGCCCACCTCAAGTTCATTATGATCTACAAGTCGAATAATGAAAATGAGAGTAAGGTGGGCATGATTCGGCAATGACTTTTATAGGTGGGCTCGGTTTCAAGTTCTGTACGACGGTACGACAAAAGTGTCATCGCGGACCGGACTGCATAGATACGGGATTGGAGTCTCAAAATCCTGTAATTAAGCGGACTGGACTAGAAGTATGCATTTCGATTAACTCGCGTAGTATTTTTGGAATTATGATTCATTGTGCGAAAAATACATGAAATTGTTCCGATTCATTCATCTGAGAAGGATAAATAATAATGGAAGGTCTGATTTTAAATTTTTTCGCTGATATGAGATAGTACATAGACATCTAGTCAAATCATACTCAAGGTTCTGAGAAAGTTTTTGATTCCAACACACCTTGAGCACAATTACAATCAAATCTTGCTAGCACCTGTGGCAGGAATTTCCAAACCATTAAAATTATTCATCGTCTAGTACCTCTAAATTACTATAGATGTAGACGTATCTGCCCAAGAATATTCCACCCGTTGATCACTCACACAATCATATAACCCAAAAAAGATACTTCCAGAGCCCTTCCTAAATCTGGCAGAAAGTCACAGATTGAATTTCATCAAAGTATAAGCTGATAATACTATACCCTTCAAAATCCACGTTTGCAAAGCTTCACTTTTTTCGCGCGCTAAATCTACATTTTATAAGCGGATCGAGCGCTGCGCGTAAAATGCCGTCAGGTCACATTCTCTCCGTACGATCGTTTTTCACAATCGGCTACCGCGTATTCAAATACATTCATACAATCACACATATAACTATACATATACATGCAAATACTATGTGGAGCGCCAATTCATTCATAAACAGTAAAAGACATAGAGTAACTTTTCGATTGCTTGCGATGCGACGCCTACGCCTGCCCCGCCTTTACATACATTGCATTATCTGTGTTGTGTGTGTGCTATTTTATGCGCCACCGCACCGACTGTATACCGAATGAACGAAAAAGAATAGAGAAATCTGTCTACCTTTTGGATTATCGAATGCCGATTGAGATTTAATTTGGTTTAGTGTGAGGTTGATCTCCATTCAAGGGTATTTTCTGCAACCTTCAGTTTGAGAAGAATTTCGAATCACTGAAACCACCAGGAGGCTCTTTTGAGTACCGTAAGTCGGGTGAACTTCGGACACCGGTGACTTTGTATCATTGTTGTTTTTGTGATTTCTCTTGATCAGCTGATTTTACAGCATCTTAGAAGCCTTCTTTAAAAGCTTTTTGATCAACTGACAGAATGAACCTACAAAATGCTCCCAAATGAGCCAGTCCAGGGTGAACACAAAAATGAGAATGTTACAAAGTCACCTGTCTACGGTATTCGAATTAGTACCGGTTGACATTCAATCTCAAGCCTTCTCGAGGGAAATAACTTTCATTTATCACGTACTTGAAGTTGAAAAGAGAGATTCTGAGGGGCACGGGACTTTGGGCTAAAGTCAGTTTAGGCCGATCGTGCGACATAATTGCTTGTCTCTCGGCATCGTCAGACCATCGGTATTCGTTTGTACTATAAAATCGTTTCTAAAAACTATTTCTTTGATGTATTATAACGTATTTCAATGTAATTAGGAATGAATGTACGGCAAGTCGGACGAAAACTGCATTTTAATCGCCCATGGATAGATTAGTATGGGAATTTCAATGAAAAACCGTTAATTTGACTTTTTTTTAAAACGGCTCGAACGAAGATTTCCATTCTTGCGGGAAAAACTTTCATCTATCATGTACTAGTGAAAAAAATCTATTCTGAGGGGCAAACACCTTTGGGTTTGAGTCGGTTCAGGACAACCGTGTTTATCCACATAGCCATGGTGGTTTAATCGAACAGGGATCGATTACCATGATTTCCAACCTCTAATAGTAAGTCGAATGGTTAAAAAAAATTGATTTGAAAGGTTTCCGGGAAACCCGTTCATTTACAGCTTTCAAGATTTGTACCAGTTTCTTTGTCAGTGTTGTACTTGAGTCTCAATAACATCAATCGACGAGATGATAAGTCATAATGAAGTGTCTTTTCCCAGTCGATGAAACAAGTGTCTCTGTGTATGATTTCATTATGTATTGTAAAGTTTCAAGTTGGTCCAGGATATGGATTTCAATCTTCTCTATCGTTGTCAAACGACGACTTTATATCGAGATCTAATGTGTAAGAAATGTTGTAAGTCTCGTACAAAAAAATCCAATACCCAACTGAATCTTGATGATGTCTTCAAGTATTTGGGTAACTGCTATCCGCGGGTTCTGGGCCAAAATGAGAGTGCAATGAGAATGAGTAAAACTGGACTTGCATGAAATATATTGATTTCATAAACCAAGGCGACCAGACAGTCTTGTAAAATATGCAATCTTGATTGAGCCCATAGTCCAGAACTCTTAGAAAAATCGCTGAAGATGAGTGAAATTAATCTTGAGGTTCGTTATTTTCTCATGACATCGAGTGTAGCTCAAACCACACAAATGAGTCTTGGAAATTTTGATCATGTTTAATAGATTTTGGGCCTACCAATTCCTGGATCAATCACGAAGCAAGTTCATAAACTACGACAGATGGGACGACTTCATTTTGCTTATAAGACTCAAAACTCATGCAAATTCCTCGACACCAGCAAAAATGTCGAGGACCACAGACCACCTATTCATTTCTATTAGGGTGTGTCCACAAATAGTGAGTATGCGCATATGCGATGCTCACCTGCACATGTGCAGCTCATGAAATTTTAGCCAAAACCAGACGAAACTCGTCGAGTTCTGATTTGAATCAGCCGGTAACGGAAGAATAACACAAACCAGCTCAAATCAGAAATTCTCTGATGTAAACCCTTCAATTTTTGCTCAAATACAATGAGCTGTACATGTGCACGTGTGCAGTGTATATGCGCAGTGAACACTGCTCATGCATGCATATGCATTATTCGTGGACACACGCTTGGGGTCAAATTTTACAGAAGTTTCCGAGACCCACTGGCACAGTAATACGTATTCGAAAGGAATCGGAAACAAGACCTCGAATTCAATGCAGTCTAACTTCATTAGCCACATTAGAGTCCGATATTCCCATATTGGATTCAGGTTTCCTGAGCAAATAGAGACACACATCAAGACGTGGATGCTGTCGTTATTCATCGAAATGAGAATGGAAACACGACAATTTCTTTGCTCGAGCTCACTACTTTCATTGCGTGGACAGCATCTTCCAGAAGAAGAAGAAAAAAAGAAGCGAGAAAATAGCGATTAATTCCCCAGACGTTTTTCACGCTTTTAAGTCAACTTTAAGTATATCAAAGTAACTATATAGTTGGATATCTTGTCTATACGCCACCGGATGTCGCGTTGGTGGTCGCTTAGTTGAGTTTTAATCGCTGCTACTTTTTGCACAACGATATACATACATATAAGCTTAGTTCTACATGGATCTTGTCGATGATGGCGCGAGCAAAGGAGTTAGCCTTGATTCCATGATCGCCTCGTATTTACAGTCAGTTTGCGGGAAAAAAGAAACAGGCTTGACGGAGAGTTGCTCGTATAGATTAGGCTATTGAATGAATAAGACGAGATAAAAATTATGCGTATTGTTGGGAGAAGTGAGAATTACTATAGGTTCATCAGAGTGGTTTTTAACCTTAATCAAGGAAATTGAAGTAAGTTTTGGGATGTGTTCGGAAAAATTGATTCTCATGCAAATTAGAAACATTTTTGTAGTTTTGTTCAAGCATACATATTATGCTGAAATTGTATCAAATCTGAAGGGGAAAGAAAAATACTTCTGTTGTAACTCTGACTTGACACACGACAAAATGTTTTGGACAACTCAAACTGATTATGTATTGCCATGGATTAACAACTCCATTTCGATGGGCGCCACTGTTGAAGCCCACGATATTCCATAATCTCATTTTTCTTGACTGATATTTGCTCAAAAATATATTCTCAGTGGCGATATTTCTTGGACATCTAGTTTTTTGAGTAAATGAATAAATGAGTCAGAAAATATTCAACTCTCACATGGTTGAATCAATCCAAGAGTGAAAATTGAGATCATGATGTAATAAGAAGTTCAAAAATTGACTTCGCAGTGATCGTGTTAAGATTTGGGGAATAGCGATTCAAATTCAAAATCTACACTGCAAAAAATTTGTTGAATTTTCAACCACATTTTGACCCCTTGGCTGAATGTTCAACCAGCGTGGTTGAATTTTTGATTCAATTAACTGATTGAAGGTTTCTGAATAAATTCCTCACAGCGTAGTTATCCCTCCATTTAGTGGTTCACTCTGAAAAATTCATTAATTCCAAGTAGATTCCATCAAAATTTGAATTCATTTTACCCCTATCACTTCTATACCTATCAAAATGATCAAAGAACTACTTTCCAGTACTTCAATTCAAATATATATATATATGAAAATATATCAGTAAATCAATCGAAGGTGTCGACCAACAATGAATATACAATCGAACAAGGCGGAGTTGACGCCCGATTTGCACCCTAATTATGTCACTTGCGCGAACTTTCAAAATGCCGCTCTCTTTAAACTACCGCCTTGAGGCTCACTCTGAAATGGACGGTTCAATCGAATCGCAATAACAATAATAATAATAATCATAATAATAATAATAATATCATGAAGCATGAACCCAATACCTCTTAATTATGCATCAGCGACGCCTCTGTATACTGAGTACATCTCTATTAAAACCTTTCCATGTACATACATACATGTATGTATGCCTCATACGATTCGGTTCTCACTCTCTCCTGTACATATACATATATGTAATCGAGTGATAATTACTTTGGGCGGTACGGAATGCAATACTTGGATACACACATTTTTATACATATATTTGAGAATCAGCAGGTGCAACAAGTCGGAACACTGATGAGCTACTTTCGTGGAGGAGGTACCGAAAAGTAAACTGCAAAGTCTCGAAATGAATCTATATATATATATTCGTTATATATAATGATCGAGTTGTAAAAAGGAAAGTTTTCGTGTTTGGGCTGATGAGACAGAGGCGATTTTCTGGAAGACCCTTCATATATTTCGGAATTTACCGGTTTTGCGTGTGAATTTAATCGATTCGATTTTTCGGTAATGATGTCTGCGGGACCACCAACTTTGAATGTTCGTTCTCAGGTTGGTTGGGGATTCCGGTATGGGGTTATAATGACTCCAATTGTAACAAAATTGGATCATGGAAAATCAAGGGTTAAAATATTAACAAAAAATCCATAAACTTTAATGTTAATCCAATGACCCGGGAAATCGGGCGATGAAGGTCGTAATGGCTATAACGAGAGCAAAAAATACTATTATCGTTACAATTAAGGTTCTCAGGGTTTTCGATAATTCTACCATCATTTATACTTATCCGAATCAACTTTCTTGAAATACATGATATTTTAATTAGAGTAGGATACGGAAACCGTCGCAGCCTCGTGGATAAGGTTCTAGCCTCCAACGCAGAGGACTGGGGTTCGAATCTTGGCCGGCACCAATGCTAATTTTTATAAATGCCTTTCGGTGGCTTCGGTGGTTAGGAATTTACCTCAAACTGTAGCTCACGCAGAGTAACGTCGAAAAGAAGTTGAAAATTCGTTAATGAAAAAAAAGTGGGATACCATAGAATTCAGGATTTCAAGGAATTTTATCAATAATGATGATTGATTTTTTCGTAATTCACGACTACGTTTGGGTGGCACGATATCCAAGATGGGAATTTCTCATTTCAAACGGGTTCAGTACTTGGGAGATCGCTACCGATGCGAAAATGTTGCAATCATACTTGATAATGATAATCGGACATGCGGTCAGATCACGTCACTTACACGTAACAAATATAACAATCTGTGGAAAAAATTGCGAACAGCTCTTGCAAAATTTGCTTCTCAAGAGATCTGTCGATACGTTAAGTAGCTTGACGCATGAAACACATCTGTTATTTCTCAAAAATATGTTTCAGCAAATTCAATTCTTCAATCTCTGCAGTAGCTTGAACCATCAAAGGCCTTCATCAACATACCCATCAATATCTAAGCACACAAACGGAATTTCCCAAACCCCAAATTTCACAAAAAATACAAAAAATTTTGAGTACTTACCGAACCCCATGCGAACCTCTTCCTCATCATCGCTGTCAATATGTTTAATTCCAGCAACTTCAAAGCTCCTAGCTTCAATTTTTTCATCCTTAACACTTGCGCATTCACATGCGGGATCATTACTATCGCAATCGCAAGTATCACCAGCACATTTGCATCCAAGTAACGGATCATCAGTATCAATATTTCTGCATGCTACACAAGGAAATGTTAAATCGTCTATACTGACACGTTCGATTTTACGTTCGACCGTTACTAATAGTGTATTTATATAAGAAGGTAAATCCAAATCTGAGACATCGTCTGGACGTTGATGTAAGCTTGTCTGCTGCTCTCCGTTTAGTTGACGATCTTTGAAATTTGTTTTTGTGGTTGTGTTGGTGGTCATGAGGTTGAGAGAAGATTCAAGACTTCCTGGATCGGCAAGGTCACGTGGGGCTAAAATTCGACTGCGAGTCTCGCATCGGCTGGTTTCTTTCCATTTTTCCATTGCTGATGGGGATACTACTCTGGTGTTTCGTTTGAGCTTGTTGCGAGTGTCTGGGGGGCCTAGGATGAACAGAAAGATATTGTGGTTTCTGAAATTTCAAGTTTTTAATAGATTTTTCTGCTGGGGTAGGAAGGTACACAGAAAATCTACGAACTACGAGGTATTCGGTAATTACGATGAGTATTTTATGAGCTTGCGAGCGGTTTATCAAAGTTTGATTGACCGTGAAAGGTTGATGAATATTTCAAACATGGAATCATCCATTTATCTAATCTGAATATACTTCAAAGCTTCGATGAAACTCAAGACCAGTCAAGTTGATAACGAAAAGAAGAATATGTATGACTGATGAAACTTACTCGCAAAATGATCATCTATTGTAATACTGTACGAGTTTAAAATCTTGATGAGAATTTTTCATTTTGAGCTTGCCAGCTCGTTTGTAAATCATAATAGAAAATGAGCGTAGTAAGCATAGTGATTAATCCATATTGATTCTTTTATGGTTTACTTTCAAAAACCAACTCATTTTTGCACGCTCTACTTTCGTGCTTGCAAGCTCATGAGGGTATCGCGTGAGATTAAGAGCCGAATTAAATCACTGCGATAACTTTCAGTGCTGACAATCAAATGAGACCAGTTAAGTGAAAATATAAGAGTCCCGCCATTGTGCTTGCAAGCTCTGTTACAGACCATTGACGAAATTTTTTCGCGAGTCGCACATTCATCTCACTAACATTATATAATTGAGTTGGCAATTCTGAGCTTGAAACTTCATCTTGCCCAATGGCTTTTGAGGTCTTAGTGATTTAGATAGTATCAAAATAAGGTAAAAAGATTTCATTTCAATGTTCGGAAAATTTCATGTCAGCCTTTTCTGGATGGATGCCACTGAACAACTTTTTGGATTCCACGATGAATGGCCCATCTACATATTATTCTGTTTAAAGGTCCAGAATTGGATTGACTATGAAAATTTTTCATCACTTGAATGTTCAAGATGGTAATGCAAATCTCTCAAAAAATCTTATCACAGATAGTGGACGGTAAGAACCACAAGTAGAGGTCCAAACTCGCGGAACACGGATCTTAACGAATCTCTGGGAATCATCTCGTTTTGGTGAGAAATGAAATGTATCTTAAAGGATTTGGTCCCACGGATTTTGTATTCTGATGTAAAGCTATGGGGCTTAGGATTATCAGTACATCCATATATAAGGTTCTTCAACGTGGGCCTATTCAGTCAATGCTAATATCTATAACTGTACCTCAAAATTGAAGGCTTATGAGCCCGTATTTTAAATTCGACTGTAACATTTTCCGGCAAATTTTACCGCAAAATTTAGAATACACCCCATGGGACTAGATCCTTCAGGATACCATCATTTCTCAAAAAAAAAATGTTTCCCAGAGTTCGGGACGAATCGAGGACCCGCAAGGTCGGGCTTCTCTATATTGACCTAAGATCTAGGAACTTGAACCGAATCAAAATCTCACCATGCAGAGCTACAGCATCAGGATCATCCTCATCGTCACATCTGCCCGAACTCGTAGATCTTCTTTCACTCGCAGCCCTAGCTTCCTCAGCCCAAGCATCAACGCTCGACGCCGATCTCGACTTCATCACATCATGATGGCCCACTATACTATCATTTTTATCACCAGTGGATGTAGAAGAAGATCCAATTGTAGTGGTAGAGCCTAAACCAGCCAAGAGTAAATCATTTCCAAGTCTTGGTTGATGGCTAGATCTGCTTGCACATCCGTATCTTTCAGTTGATCGACTTTCGTGATGAGCTCTGGCCCTTCGATGATTGGCGTGATGATGATGATGCCAGGACGCTTCTGATGATGATGATGTTGATGACGATGAGATGGATGATGATGTGGCCGCTGCGCTTATGGCCGATGATGGCTTGTCACGCCACTCCATCAGATCGTGCTCCTCCCGCTGCTCCCAGCCCAATATTCCTGGAGCCCTCATCGGCGATGAACGCCACACCAGGGCTATCTGTAATTTTTTGAAATTCATAGATTGTATTAGGCAAGTTAGTTTTTGGATGGTTTAAGTATTTTCCAAATAGTTCAATAGAATTCTAGTTGAATTTACAAGACAAACAGTTGGGATAAGTTTCATTTGGTATAGAAAGTTTTTGGACGGATTTTCTTGGAATTCTGGGTTGAAACTTGTTTGGATATAGAAGAGGCTGATTTTACAGAATTTGACTCAATGTCAATCAAGATTGGTGCAAGTTGGATCCCAAGGTATGTTTCTCTATGCTCATCTATGATTAAAGGACTCAGAAAATTGTCTAGCAGTGAAGGATTTTTAAATGGACTTCACGATCTTTTTTGGGTGCAAACCAACGCAGGATTTAAACTTAGAATTTTTCCCGAATTTTCAATAGATTTTTACTTGACTATTTTAGGATTCTCAATGGATATTCATGGAGAACTGACCCGAATATATAGACAATTTCGGATGAAATTTTCGACTACGTGAATCTCTCAGATGAACTATGACTAGTCGCAAGCCAATCATTCAATCATGGAAGAAATCAAACTGATCCTGGAATAGTTATTTCGATTTGCAAATAATGATTTCAAAAGTAATATTCATGTTGGTCTCTAGAAATTATCATTTTCTATCACAAAAAGTGGCCGCGGATGATAAAATTCGAGGAGAGCTCATTACCAGGATGTGCAATTTTCTCATTCGCGATAACCATATTTTTATAAGAAGGTCCATAGAAATTTGAAACATGAAAGTAGCCAAGAAATGGGGTTTTTCAAGGTTGACAAGCAGTCAAAAAATTGAAAAAATTTTGTCACCGGATAATTATATTCATCCACATTTTCCAACGTATTTTCCCACTGACAATTTTGAATGTACTCGAATGAAAATCTCGTCAAAATTTGCAGTATGCAAGTCATGACATGACATCCTGTGTACGACTAAATTTTACGATAATAAAAATTGAAAAAAAAACAAAATCAACCGAACACCTTGATATTAGTTCTCCCTGCACATTTATATAATAGTATGTCGAAAGCTCATGTTAATATTTGCAGAAACAAATCGCTCATCTGTTTCTTATGGGCGCAAGTGCGGGTATGAAGAGGAATAAGAGAAATTTGAGAATGAAGCATGTTTATTGTGCAGGCAGAATAAATATGAGCCTTGTGAAGTACAAAATTAATTAAATAGCGCTTTCACTTTGGGCCACTAAGGAATGTTTTTCGAAGAGTTGAAAGAGAGAAAATGAGAGTTTCGTATGGCGGTTATTCATGGCGAAAATATGTATCATGCATTAGCAGGGCTTTCTGAGCACCAGGATTAATGAGTCGGACGAAGAGCTTATTGAGCAAGGGCATGACTGTGGAGTCCTTTGCGGTAATTAGCCCATCTCATTACAGATTATCGACATCAATCAAACCCAAATTTTTGGTTCCCAAACCGGCTTTGAAAAGAATGGATTTAGCACCTTGTGGACAGATTACATGTGGGTCTGATAATTCTTATTCGACGTGTACTTCATAACATCGTTACAGTGGGTCAAAGTTACTTGCCATGCACAAGAAATAAACTTTCCCTCTCAAGAGATGTACGATTTATTTGGATTATTTTCCATGTGTATGAGTTTGGACAATTTTGAACGGCTTGTACTTTCGAAATTGTGCCAACTGTCGCTCATCTCAAATACGAATTTGTTTGTAAATAGTTTCCACAACATATGGTGAGCTGGAGAAAAAGTATCATATTCTTCTCTAGACTCGGCTCTAATATCTCATCAAAACCATTCAGAACTTCTTCGAAAATCACACCCGATAAGAATTGAAAAAACATACCTCGACACCGTCACAGTTTCGACTCTGCTCGTCAGAGTCTTCGTCCCGAAAATTTCGCCCAGAATTTGCTGCATCAGCAGCACTTGCTGCTGTAGTGCCAGCCTCTGATGCACCGTAACTTGACAATCCTTGATGATGTCGATGACGATGTTCTTTTTCTTGAATCTGAGCTTTGGCGGCGTCGGCACTTCGCACACAAAGGTAGCATTCCCCAAGCCTCAGAGCTGAGGCTTCGAGTTCACCCAGACGCAAAACCAGGCCACTACCACCAAGTGTCAAAGGCCAGCCTTCGGGTGTGATTGGCTCGTTCGCCTGGAAAAATAAAACAGATTTCTTCCTTCAATGATTTTGCAATTTTTATATCTTTGCTTGGTCATTTTGATATTTATTCAAATTTGGGGAGGAAGATGGATTCGGTAACTCATTGGGGATTTATATTTGAGTAACGATTGAGCTTTGGGGTATTTAGTGGTCCCTGATTTACTGGGATGTAGTGTAAAGCGATGAAAACGGATGAAAATGATGCTGATTGATTTTTGTGAACGGGACCTCGATGTCCGGGTGGGCACCTTGATGACTTGTGGCAGGAATTGAAGCGTCAACATTTTTTACTGTGATGCTGCAGTTTATGCAGATTCGCGAAAGGGAAGTACAATTAATAATCAGTCCGATCGATGGATGAACCCGGATCAGCTACGAAACAACGTTCAGAAAGAAGTATTTAATGCCGTAAAAATGTCTAACGACTATTTATTGTTACGTAGAGTCATTTGATAAATGAATTTAGATTGGTCTGGATTTCTAATTTGACCCCGGGGAAGGACTTCTAAATATCCTAAAAAGGCCTTTCATATGAAAGCTAAGGTTAGCCCCTCGATTTTCCAAAGACTCTGGATACAATTCTCCATCACGACTCACGGAAATCGCTTCGTAAACAACATCTCAAACGCGTCGTCAACAAAATCATCGACCTCCGCGGAGTAATGGAAAAATAATACCAGGATTTGGCCCCCAACTTGTCTGAGCGCAGGTACTGGAAATCATCTCATCTGCTGGAGCGGTCGAGATCTCATGCAATCTTGAAGAATAATTATGAGTATTGGGGTAGACCCCTCGTACTGTGGGGTGAAATTGTAAGATTACGATCATTATTTGCCAAATAAGGCACATAAGCCCAAAAAAATTGGTCCGTCGAAGCATTAACTAAAGTGGGAGCTATTAATTGAATGAGAACCATTTACATTTCTTACTCATTGGTTGTCCGATAATCTGGAGGGATTTTCAGAATTTTTTCGATTTACATCTGTAGTAAGATTGAATATACAGGTAACAGTTCCTGCAAGAATCTCGCGGTACGTATACGTAAGAAAGATTGAAAAAATAAAAACTCCAGGAATAAATTCGTAGCGAAAGATGCTACCTAAACGCGCACGCAGACATTAATTGCACCTTACACGAGGGAAAAATTTAGACGACTTGCGTAAACCTCTATTTAACCCACTTCCCACTATCACTTTCAATAACAAATAAACTCTAGCTCAAGCTTTTCTTCAAGCTCGTGAATGACCTACTTCAAAAATATCAAGAATACTATCCCGGGAGACAATTGTCGAGCCCCCAACCTATGTGAGAAACATTCCCTGTCAACACTCGAACTCGACGTTCAAACCATAAATTTTCATCTCATTACATTTCATCACGGTTATGTCGATAAAACTCTCGCGCACGCAAGCATTAAAACTCGAAGCAATAAAATGTCCAATTACTCTGATGGTGCATCAGAACTGAAGTCGCGTAAGGGGTGGTCGTTGTCTCCTACTAGAAATTGTGGCGTGACCACAATAAAAAGTCTTTGCGGGCGTCTGAATGGCGAGGAAGCAGACGAGGAAGGATGCGGTAAAATTGCTACCGATGGCTGAAAACATCATAAAGTTTGATATCTAGAGACATGTGAATGTGGTTAAATGGAATGAACGCTAACATTTTGGTTAGGATTATTGCAAAGGTGAGGCCCACTATTTCTGAGAGACTGATTGAAATTCACGACAGTTTGTTTGATGAAAAATCAAGCTATTCAGTAGTCCTATTTAGAAATCGAGACTAGGGCTACTAGTTTCATGGAATCAATGTTCCGCTTCATTCTCATTTTAGTTGAAATTTGGAGTTATGGACGAATACCAATTCAACGGATAGAGAACTCAAAAAGGTTTGATGTGCAAGAGCATTTACCGGGAATAAAGTTCACCACGTTATCTGAACCATGCACAAATCAGACGTTGATTTTCGAGTCCATCGCAAGCGTTTTGATCACAGTTTTCCTCAACACCCGCAGAGCTGTGAAAGTGGAAATGTTTGAAAATTGATACGCCTGGGGTCACAAATTTGCTATTTTGCACGTAGATGAAGACAAAACTATTTCGGTATTTTCAAAAAGAGATTTTGGGTTGGAGCAAAACCCGTGAAGTTTTCCAAGAAATACAATAACATGATCATTTTTACGCTACTTTTGAAAGCAAACTTACAGCGTGCAAAACCCACGTGGTTTGGTCAAACAGTGATCAAAAAATGTTTTCTAGCATATTTTTAACCGGAAAAACCGGAAACCAGGTCTGCTTGAGCTTCAGAAGTTGGGAGTCTGTGAATTGCGCTATATCGATCAGAGTGTGGAAGCGACAATTATTCGGAAAATACCATATTTATGTATTTTTTTAATTCCAACAAGAATTTTTCTTTATCTACGTGCAAAATGGCAAAAATTGTGATCCCAGGCGTAACGATATTCAAAAATAACCATTTCACGGACCACCCCAGTAGCACAGGCTACCCTAAGGTTTCTTTCACATATCATGTGGTATTTTGGAATCGAATTGATACATAAATGAATAGGGAAATTGATGCACTACTTCAAATACATTGCTAATCAAAAGAGTTCATCGTCGTGAAGTAAAAATATGATCAAATATCATTTGATTATAGACCTCGTTTATTTTATGGGTGACCCTTAAACAAAGCAAAATGGAGTTGGCAAATCAACCCAGTCAAAATGCCAATCAAAACAACAAAATACACAAGATATATTTGTCATTTCTCCACAAAATCAGCCTCTTCTCATGCAAATCCATAGTCCCCAATCCGTTATACCAACGGAAACAGCTCCATCTAATAAGCGCTAAAAACCGGTCACTAACAGTAGTAGTATAATAAAGCTCAGCACACACTAGGGCGTTTTCGCGCATACTGCCTTACCGACACCACACCGGTGTATCAAAAGGACACAATTGGCTATTCACTTCCTCTCAGGGAGCTGCATTTATGCACACGGGGGCGGTCTTTTGTGGGTTATCAGTGTACATGAGCTTCAACAATGGCTCAGAAGCTTCTAATAGTATTCTCTAGGATAAAGTCACACGTGAGGTCTTTTACCGACTTTTAAAAGGGACGATATGTATACCGAACCATATAGCAATAACTGTAAAGTTACACTTTTCTTAGATCATGTGGTGTACAGTACCGATTAGCGATTCAATTCTGAAGAGAGTAGCTTCTTGGGAGGGTTACGTTTGCGTCCAGTCCTCGGATGAACCAGTGTGTGACTATTACGGGCGAGCCCTCAAGTATATATCTGTCGTAGGCGAATAGGATTCTCAGCCGGATAGCTATCTTCCGCGGCGCATAGCTATCCGCCGGCCAATAGGATTCACGCACTACTGCTTACAAATTGATTATTTATGCAACACTAAACCATCCCTCTTGTTATTGACTCCGAGGAGATGACAGTACTGTTATCTCCTCGGCGATCGGTTACAAGAGGGATGGGTTAGTGTTTAATGCAAAACCTCTTTTTAAACAATTTCTAAGATGCTTCTTACACGCTCTCGCGCGTCGAATCCTAACCGCCTGAGAATCCTATTCGCCTACGACATATCCATGTAATAATGCATAGTTGTGAGTGTATGTACGTATGTATGTACATATGGGCGGCATCCGTTAAAGGATGCATACAGGATAAGGAAGCGCAAAACTTGTGCTTGGTGTGTTTATATAGAGCCTTTTTTTCCTTGTCGTTATTGTGAGGACAACGGTTAACGATGCCTTGGAATTTTGATCACGGTGGAAATAGCCGTGTAGCATCTATAGGGATGTATGTTTTCAATGTTTGCGGGATATATGAGGTATTACAGTTATGGGAGCAGTTTAGTATTCATCTTTGGAGAGGATAATGAGTTAATTTTTGACGAAATTTGAAGCGGAAAAGATTATCGCACAAAGTTATTACTAGTAATTATTCTTATAAGGGTTTGTGAATAACGTAATTTTGCTCCGAGGAGATGCAAATCCTTGTTGGCCGTTCGAAAAGCTGAACTATCATTAACAAGGTAACTTATATTCTGTCCTCAGAATATAAGTTACCTTGAATAGCAGGAATTAATTCCCGAAAGTGATTTTTCAATTGTTTATCTTTTCGTTATTCTGGATCTACTTGTTCATATTGAAGAATTTTTTCGTTCCCGTGGGGTTATAATCATTTGAGATGGAAAATTGTTTCGAACTTGAATGGGAATAACTAAAAATGAAAGGGAGAAAGGGATGTCGAACATTAATTTTGGATTCATCCCTGCCAGGTACTCAAGTAATCTCAGTCCATGATAACGATTTTTGGTGATTATCTCCATGGAAACCATTTTGGGATGAACTATACAAAAACTATTTCAACTATGTGTATAGTCTATGCATAGCCTATGAAAAAGTCCTTCACCCGTCTGCACATAATCGAGATAACAAAAAAATTCTCAAAATTAATTTTGAAATTACCTCTGGTATCGTTCGTGGAAACAAACTCAACAGGGATAATCGTTATATCAATCTCTGGTCCCTTCTCAACAAAAACACCCTATCCTTGACTTTTCCATATGAAATCTGATCTTATTCAAAGTAAGCACTACTTATTTACCGGCCAATAATAATCTCACATCACGATATAGGGATTCAGCCACATTAAGTACACCCAGCATCAGTGGCATTTTCATCCGAGAGCGGCACTCTTTGCTCTAAAGTCTGTTTTCCTCCAACAGCCGAGCCCTAATCTGCATTTTAAACGAGCGCACCGCTTACAAGCTCTGCCGTACCGAACTCCACCGTGTATAGCCGTATTTGTATGGGACAGAGTCACGGGAAAAGGATTACGCATTTTAGAGAATCGAAGAGCTGATGCCCTTGCCATTTGTCACCAAGAGAAACCAATGATCATGGGATTAGCCGTATTCTGTGCATCTTTTGCCGCTTGCATGGGATAAAAGATGTGTTCATGCGGTGAGAAAGTTGCATGCATCGATTTTGAGGTTATGTTGTTTGGAACATTTGTGTGATTTTTATTGTGTCAAGAAAAAAATATATCATAGAGCTTCGGGGCTGTGTTAGGTATAACTTATGCATTATAGCTTTGGGGGTGATCAGTCATTTGTAGAGAACAGGTTCGGTCTTACAATACGGCATGTTGTGGATAGTAAAATAGGAATTTCTGGAGACTGCCTGTTTCATTATGCTCGGGATGTCCGTAATAATTAGGAAAGATGATCATAGATTATACTTATTTGGATATTTGGTTCTATGATATAAGAAAGAATCATGAAAGATGATGAAAACTGGTTTGATAAATATGATTTTTTTGGACCAAACTGATGGTCATTCCATTGATGGGCGTTTCAACCACCAATCTTGGATTAGAACAACAGGCCATGCAAGACATCAAAAGCTGAACACTTCTAAAATTCTAGGGAATTTCTTGTCAAATTATCCTGCGAACAGTCATTCAGCGTGGCAGAACAAGAGCCCGGAATTTCAGGTGAAGATGGAAGAACGTTCAGTTTTCAATTTTTAGACTACTGGCCAGGCGAATAGATAAGCCATGTGTAATTTTGCTTGAAAAATCAAATATCTGTAATGGATGTGTTTCCCTTCTCAGGAAAATAACTAATTTTAGCAGTGTGGGGGCTCACACATAATTTCTTGTCAATTTTCAGGGAACCATAACCAAGTATCTCTAATCTCTGTCCTTATTTGATATTTTTCGTAATAAAAATAAATTACAGTCAACAATGAAAAATTTGAGGAGAATATTGAGCGAAAGGCAGGAACAAAATGATATACTGTCTAAGAAAAGTGAGCGTGGCCAAGGTCTCTTGTAGTAGATTTCATTTGAGAATCCGTGCGCGATCGTGACTCGAAGTAAGTCTTGCAAGACAGAGCTTATATACAAAAGAAAAGAAAAAGTAAGCAGCATGTATCATACGAAGAAGACACATAGAGGCATAGAGAGGGTCACTGACTTGAAACTATCTCATTCCCTATTCCGCATCAGAATGAATTCAATTACGAATAGCGGCCTTTATTGCAAATCGGGTCGGCACTTCATCGCGTTGAGAATATCAGACTATATTTACAATGTACTTATGTCTGGCCGATTTACAGTACAGGCATACCTCCGTATTCGCGGACTTTGTATTCGCGATTTTGATTATTTGCGACTGGTTGATTGCGACACTCTCGTCTCACTCGCGGTTCTTAGACTTGTTTATTCGCGATTCTGATCTCACACGAGCCGATCGTAACGATTTCAAATCACGCTGAATCCTCAAGTCACTGCTGGAATTCGAACTCAAATTTAGCAAAGGCACAATTCTTCGATTTATTCTCCATTTGGAAACCTAGAAGCTCAGTTAAATTGATGAATGAGTCTCTCGGTATCAGTTTCTTTAGGTCTTTTTACTTATTTTCTTAACCACCATACTCTGATATTTTTCATGATCATTAGGGCCCCAAAGATTATAGAAAATGTTCACAGTGGAATAGATTTTGGATGCACTGAGATCGGCTGATGCTTTCATCAGAGGAATTATTGAATTCGATACCCGAGCCACCCGAACTGAAAGCATCAAACACGGATTTGAATCATTGCTAAGGTCTTGCAAAGAGTTATCTGGAAATACCTGTAACCGTGCTGGACAACTGTGAGTTACCAAGTTCTTCAAAAATTAGTAGTGGATAATGTTCCAGAGGTTATTTTGTAGTTGTTCACACATAAAAACACGATAAACCTCTCAACTGTCTCAAATTTGAGCACTTTCTTCGAGCTTGTGACGCAACTCCTCTTTTCCGATAAGCGCAATGTCTTTTCATCCGCGGTACTTTGCTAACATATATCTTCGCGAATGCGGAGGGATGACAGTACATGTGTTTGGTTCAATGGAATCGGTCCGTTCAGAAGGACCTCTTTGGGTTTGACACGTGAAAAACAAGAATTTTTCTTCTTTTGATGGTGTAGAGGATGTAAAAGAAATCAGAATTAGAGAGGAGAATGTATTTACTCAATCTCTTAGAATTCAGTGAATTCTGGGAGGACGCAATGAGTTGTGTCAAATATTGAAAATAGATGGTGAAATATTTCTTCTTTGCCAAGTTTGATATTAATTTCTTGACATTTAGTATTGGTCAGATAGTCTCACAGATGGCCAACTCAGGAACCGATTAAAATTCATCTAATGACAAATCACGATATTCCGTACATAATCATACGTAAACAATGAAATTTTTCACCAAAATTTTCATTGATTTCTCGAGACATTATCTTACTACGAATTTGACCAACAAAAGTACTAAAGAAAATGATTCATGATGGACAAATAGAATTGGATCACCAAACAATAGGTAATCTAAATTAAGATCGCATGGCCCCCGAAGTTATTGAACTTCTGGCTCGAAAACAGACAACGCTGGATGAAACAAAAGAAAGAGTCAACGATCCGGCCGCAACAATTCCCGACAACGTAACGGCAATAAAACGCCACGCCACAAATCATCAAACCAGCATCAAATGAGTATTTCTGCAACGATTAAAAAAATTAGCGCCAACACACATTGTCACTCAACGAAGAATCTCATTACGACCTCAGGGCACCTCTCAATTCAAAAAATTATAATATACGCACACAGATGTATTCATTGCACGGTTCAATCGCTCAACTCGTTCTTTTCCACCTCTTTGGACATTTATTATGATCACAAACAGTTTGGCCGGTATAAGATCGCGTCACTCTGCTCTATATAATAATAATAACGTGAACACACGGCAGATCATTTTTCGACCGCGTGGGCGCCACAGGTGTCCTTTGTTTCCCACACACTTCTGAGAGTACATAATAATATGTCGCTGTCTTGTTATCATCGATCTCAACCCCTGCAGCTTTCGACCAGTACTTGGGAAACACGTCAGATTCAATAATATGCGTGTCCGAGTGTCATTATGAACTCATGAGTGACGAATATTACTGTATGTGCCTTTGAATTTTATTGGGTTATGGGTGTTGTAAGAGTTACCTAATTGAAATTTGTTGATAACATCTCGTGATTCTCAAACGTGTTTCATGTACTTGGGGAGATTTTGTTTGATATGGGTAATCAATTGCTTTTCTTGCAACTCTTAGGATGATGATTGTTCAGCATCTGGTAGATTTACACATTTTATTATGTCAGTAGGCCCGATACTTTCAGAACTTCTTGTAAAGGAATATTGTACTCGATTTATGTTTTTCTGGTATTTTACACGTATTCATTGATCAATTCATTCAGCCACGAGATGAGGATTGTGAATCCAAAGACTCCACCAGAGAAGAATAAGATTTACAGTCGCAAACGTAAATATTTTCATGTCTTCTTCAAATCGGGTAAGTTGAATCCAGAATATTCAGATTACCTAGTTCCTATCAGAATACGCATCGTTCTCTTGGAATAGTCATCCGATGTCACGCGTCAAATTTCTGGCAACCTATGACTAATGAAAGTTAAACAAAATTACGATCACCGGATCTTGAATGGTTCATACTTGGATTACCCAAATGTGACGGTGCCTTAATAAAAAGAGGGTGATTTTAAAGTCCATGGCGAGAATCACCATGGTGACAGAATTCCAACGAAGATGATTAATGTAAATAATTATGAAGTTCTATGATTTTTACGAAAAGATGACAGATTTTTCAAAGCTAACCTGAAACTACATAATTTCAAACGCGAATCATCGTGATTTGGGAAATTTGTTGGAATCTCACCATCACCATGGAATTTATAAAGTTACATTTCATAAGATCATCCTCAAGTCTAGTTTGACATAGCTTCATGGTGTGAATGAATTTATCACACATCTCCACATTTCTATCATTTTGATGCAAGAAAAATGTTTTATTCGGAACAATCTCACTTATAATTCTTGTATCGCTTCGAAAATTCAGGATACTACCTAACCATACTCGAAAAAAATTCCTCTGTCGACTTTTTAGAAAAAAAATGATGAGTTCAAAACTTCCTTAACCTCAAAATACATTTGCACAGAGGTCTCATAGCTACAATAAAATCGACTCTTCACAGGTTCATAGCTAACATACACATCAGGACATATCATCTAACTCAGCAATGCTACTTTTCTAGAGTTCACAGAACTCAGATATACAAGACAGGCACTTACGAGAAGCGTAAACAAATTCCACAACGCTAAGCGTCAATCCGCCAAGCCCAACTCCGGAAGCATCACCTTCAAGCAGCCAAGTGTCAAGATCCTTCCTCTGTACATCACCATACGGATTGCAAACAGAGACAACCATCTATTCTATCTCACAGCAATAACATACCATCACAACCTTCCAGGCAAAATCTTTCAACTCAAGTCCCTGATGCAACCATCAGCCATACCATACTTGTAGCAACATAACCTCTCTAACATATAATGCAATCATTCATATATACACACATATGCTTGAGTACAAGAAATCTCCATACTGCACCCATGCGGAAACAATAATTACAAATCCATCTCAACAAAACGAGAATGGGTGATAATGAGGATTGCCTCTTACAATGTATATCTGAAGTGTACAATACCGGCAGTAGGAATCTGTATAAAGGTGCGCAGTAGAAGGAGGAGTTATATACAGTAACGCCCCCTTCAGGAGTTCTTTAAAGGACGGTATTATATACGACGCGATAAGTGACGCGTTAATCATGATGCAAGATCGAAATTCTTATTGCGCTCTGGTGCGAAAAACGGGACTCGAGACTTACATGTTCGTAATGCGCATGCGCAAACGGCGGCGTGTGTAACTCATTGGATTATAATACACGTGAAAACGCTGGTTCAAATCGATTGTTCGGCTAATTACGATCAGCAGGCGGCTGTAATTGCACTTCTTGAAGAGGGAATGAGAGAATGAGAAAGAAAGAGTGAGGCTGTTGTAGTTGGGTATTGATGTTGAGAATAAGCTTATTTGTATGCACCAAGAGACAAGGTTTGTGAGTCTGGTTATTGGTCTTCGACGAGAACCGATTGTGATTGTTGGCTCTTTTGTGGGAAGCTGATGCTGCATTACTGATTGTTCGGGTGCTCATTCACTCAATGGAATTCAGAAGGAGGCAAAGTATCATGACAGACTGGAGCGATGAATGGGAAGGTTGTAAAGTTCAATGTCTTTGGGAGCAAATTCTGAATGTTAGTACGGATAAGATTCATTTCCAGTATTGATTTAGAAAATTGTTTTCACCTCCACCACTAGAGAGGCAAAGTTAGTTCTCAACTTATCACTGAACTATGAAATAACTCCCAACTTCTAACTAATTGAAATAACTGAACTATAGATGATGATTTAGATATCCTCGTGGGTATCCTTTGATACGTTTATTTACCAAAATGACAACGTTTATTTACCAAAATGACAATTCATGATTGTCTTGAATGAATGATCCAAACCAATGCTGATCAAGACAATTCTGATCTCTCAAATCATAGAATTGAAAAAATTAGGAATGAAGGATACAAAATAGTTCAAGAAACTCCCATGATATCGGGTAGATTTCTAAGCTTTTACCGCTCTAGTATGGAATCATGGGAATCATAGTCTGGTCCAATGACTTCAAACTCTAAAGTTAACATATTTCCATTTTCGAATCACAAGAAAGACACGTGAAGGAGCTGAAAAAAATCTGAATTAGTATGCTCAGAAAAGTACCAACCAAAAAACCTAAACTGTACAGAGCATTCGTTGACCTACAGAAGTAAATAATTGTGCATGGTCAGTGGTGTCAACTTACAAGGTGTAAATCATCCTCATTACAAAATACAACAAAATTCAATAAAATCTTGATAATTATGAACATGATGGATGGCCTTGAAATTCATTCATAACTGGTCGCAGTGAGGAAAATAATTTTAACCGCTACAGAGAATTCAAAGAGTACATTCTGATTTGTATGAACAAGAGATCTGCAGGTACAGATATCATCCGGAGCTGTCACTGAAAGAAATCGACTTCATTGATGAATCGATTGATGAATGAATCTTTCACGAAGAATACATTATTTCTGAGACTTTCCTGCTTCGAGGTCTTGTTATTCATTCACAACAGAAAATAAAGACTGTGAGATCATGTCAGTCCATGGCGCCTGATGTGAAAAGTTGGAGTTTAATCAGGCAAGGGGCGATGTTGTACGATATTTATATTTTTACCAGAAGACCAGTTTTATTCAACTCTTGTTTTTCTGATCAATTTACTCACCAAGATGAATAAGATTCGCATGCTTACGATTATTCATCTGTCAGTCATCGGTTGCAAGGGTATATAAAATAAGTTAAACGCACGATGCTCGCTATATGGTTCAGCAGTCTTGATTACAATCATTCTTGTCGACTGGAGCCCAATAATCGTCTGATTAATTATATCTGAAGACTCTGATTGATCGAACGATGTTGTTCTGGAGATTTTCATTTTTATACAATATTTTGATTGGTGTCAGCATTTTGTACCTGGGTATTTACATTAACCTTCAAGTATGAGACTGTGGATTAATTTATTGATTTTCTGATATCTTTGACGTGGCAATATTTTGAACTATCCAATTTGGTGAAGACTGCATTGAGATAGATGGAGGTATTCCTACTTTGAAGAAGGGAGAAGTTTCATAAGAAGATTTAGTTTTGAAAATACTGAAACCATGTCAATCAATATCTTCCAAGGTGTACGCCATCAATTGATGTTCGACAGCCTCGGGGTGGTATTCCATCATTTTCCGTGATTCCATTTTTCAGTACACTCTGATGCCTGCAACGGAATGTTTTGTTTGTATTCAGTCTCATCATCGAGTTCATCATGCTCTATTGGATCTGCAGAAGCTCAATCTCTTCAAACTTATCGTACTCACACACGGATAAAATTCTGGTTGTCAAGTGTAAATCAGGAGATAATAGTGAGATCTTCAATAAAAGAGGAAAAATATTATATATTATCTTGTGATTAATAGACGGATGATTTAGAAACTAGATGATTCGTGTCTCTCAGAATTCATGTACATTGGGAGGTACCCCATAGATATACTAAAAACAGAATTTTTCAGCAGATATTTCAGTCTCCAATGATATCCATTACAACAAAAACAAACAAAGACCAAGAAATAAACTGTACCATCCGATCCATGAATTCTCAAGGAAGAGTCAGGAATATAAAATTCTATGAAAAAAATTCCTAGATGGCAAATCCTGCAGATATGCGCAAAAGCATCCGCCAACATACATCGGCTGAAAACAGAGCTCCATTAGCCGTTGGGGACAATCAGACCCAAGAACTGCTGCTATACATAACCACAATGAGAATCTCTTTTCGCATCTGGCAGCAGTTATCTCTCTATCCAAGACTATCTTTTGCTCTCCAGAATAACCTCTTACAAGAATATACTTATACATACATATGTGTGTACCTTCTAGGTTAGTTTCCACCATGAAGATTCCAGTTAACTTGCTCATGGAGCAGACGATTATTCAGTCTTAGTTCTTGTTCCGGGTTCGATTGCCACATAAGAGTCCACTCGTTCCGCCCATATTCTATCTGTACATTTATATAGAAAGACGATTCTAACGTGGTTAAGATTTTCTGCCTCAAGCAGATTCTGTGCTTAGTGTAAGTCTACAGGCATATCTCAGTCAGCTGATAAGAAGAGTATATCCTGAAGCTTGAGATACTTTTTTTTTGTAAATTGCTGGAGGTGAACGAGTTATATTTCTTTGAGAGATTGAATGTGGTATGGATCATCGTATAGATTTTGATCGATCTTGAAAGGTATTGAGAGACTTGCTGATTAATTACATGAATGATTTATGGTAAATGTTACGGTTAAACTTTAGATCTTTTGACGTTGCTGTTGATATGTGACGTCAATATATGTTGGATTATGGAGTTCCGTTACATAGATTTTATACTTGTAAATTATAATTTTGCATGGAACCATGCTGATATAGAGAGCTGTACTTTGTATGAAAGAAATTCTTTCAAGATTGATACTGTTATTTAGAATCTGGTCGGTCGCCTGTGGTCTTGTCAGTCTTTCGTGCCATGTGCATCGTTGTTTTTTTTTTTTTTTTTTCAAACTCCGTGGTAAAGTTTCAAATCAATTCTTTTCCTTTGGAAAAACTTTGGCGCACTATGTGTTAGTCAATTTGTGACTTAGCGGTTAATCATTACTTTGCCCTGGGAAAGAGCGACTCGGATATGTTGTTATACGATTAGTAATCATTACAAAGCTCTCGGTATCAAATTGAGATTTACTATAGATGCATGAAAAAAAGGACATTGCTGTATCTCAAATCAAAGTCTCTGATGATTGAGAACCATTTCTCTGAAATTTCCATTTATTAATCTGCGTAGTATACCGATGGAAACTAAGAGTTGGTATCGAAAAAATCTCTATGAATTCAGAATAAATTCATTAAATATGATTTAACCATGCCAAATCCAAGAAAATGGACGAGCCCAGGCTGAATTTCTTTCCTTTGCGAAAGCTTGATCATGATTTGGAGCCATACTACCACTTAATAATTCCTGATCCCCAAAACAGATTTTGACAAATTCACCAAGGATGTATAGATCAAATCAAATATACTAGAAAACAATTGTGGAATCTGATACCATTACGACAAATCCTTTCCCATATTCTCACAATAAGTAGTGTACATCCTTCTCAATACCGTCCAATCTCGATTATCCAGAAGCTCCAACCTCATCCCAACAAAAATCGAAGTCTGCATATCATTTCTTTTTATCATCCTCAATCCGATACTACATATAATATGCATCGAAACCCGGCGCTACTCAGCAACTCCTAATCTGGAATCGACCGTTTGCAAGCTCTGCTGAACTCCCGCTGTGGGCCTCCTATATAATACCGATCTCTACAATCACCACAATACATACATATAACACATTGCATCTCACCATCATCATCATCATTGAGAGCAGCATGGAGAAGAAAGACTATATGTACTCGGAAACCCGTTTTTCAAGGCCACCCGAGAGAGAGGTATATAAACTCTAAGATCAGCTGCTGCTGCTGCTGCTGCTGGCATTTTCTATTTTTCGCGCATTGGCTCAGAAATCTTGACATCGAAAAGACCGTTTATTTTCCGACGGGCCCGTCAATTCAAACTCACTTATACATAGAAATATATATATAAGATGTATTCGCTCCCGCGCCATGCGAATCATAATTACGATTCCCTTGGCGGTATACACACACAGGAGTTGTGATGCTGTATCAGTTGGGCTGTGCGAGTTGTAATTGGTCCGGATTTTTTTTTTTTTTTTTTTTTTTTTTTTTCGTGTCTTGGTGATGATGATGGTAAGATGGTGATATGTTGAGTCTGGTTTATCTGGAGATGGGATTCGAATCGGATTTGATGAGGTTGATATAGTATAGTTGGTGATGAGGAGAATCTGTTCGAGGGAATAGACTTTTTTGTGTTGGATAAAATGTAAGATCGAGGAATGAGGTAATTCTTCGATGTACAATTGCGATTAGAGCATTTTTAGAGAATGCAAGCATGACTTCTATTCGAATTCTTGATGAGGTTTGGTAATTATGCTCTTCGATGCAAAAATTTGACAAAATGCAAAAGCTCTTTTGTATAGTATACTCATTTTAGAGTAGAACTTTGAGTTTTCAACTTCTATGGACAGCTGCGATCTATCCAAACAACCTTTTTTGAATTTCCTAGGCCCAATATCAATAATCAAAATACTCTCGACCAAAATCCATTAATTTCATGTGAACATGTAATTCAAAGCCATCCATCTTTTTTGGATTGTCCAGAAGTAAAAAATCTGAAGCCATTCATGTAAGTAGACTGGGAACCAAAATAAAAAATTTTGACTCGAGATTTTTAAAAAGTTGGTCAGATGTTTTGAAAATTTTTTCCGTTATGTTACCACTCTCTACAAACATATTAATGGCATGCGTCAATAACATAACAGCTTAGTAACAATAATTTCTAGAATAATACTTACTCTTTGGAAGTAAGGAAGTAAACTTGCACGGCTTGAATGCTGAGACGTCCGTTCAGTTCATTGATCATTTGAGCTCGGATCAAATAAATCTCAAAGAAGAGGAAGACGCAAATAAAATAGCCATGCAGAAATCGAGAATCACACTCGAGACATGATAAATTCATGTGAATGCATGAACCAACTTAGTATTGGTATTCTCCAAAAGCGAACTCTTGCTGGAATGAAGTAGCCGGCGATTTTCAAAATTACTACTCATTCAAGTGCTGATGAATTAATCACACGAATTAACATATCAACTTCCATGATGATTGTATTGATAACCGATGTTGGGATAGTCTCACCTGTCCCTCTCAATTAAATTTGAATAGCCGGATTCCAAACCGACGAATTGAGCATTCAAAACGACATTTTTTTGGGAATAAAGTTGAACAGGAGTAATTTCCGTGTCAAAATTTTTAAAAAGCAAATACAAGTTGAGTACTCAATTTATACTCAAAGAAAGACATCAATCACCGAGTTGTTAGGTCGATCGCTTTAGACAGTGTGAAACGTATCATTTGAAAAGGCTACACACCACAAAGCTCGCCACAAAGAATTCCTCCTTCAGATGTGAATCTCAAAGTAACAGCTCGAAAACAGCAGATCACGCGATCTCATGCCGTGTACTCCGAAGTTACTCTCGTTAAAGACTAATTTTGAATCACTTTCCAGCTCCAATTGTGACAGAAAATAATTTGAATATTGACCGAATCGTTTATCTGGGTCACAATTGAAGTGATGAGTGAAAATTTTTGAAAGAGATTGTTTCGAGATCTAGGGTGTTTAGTAAGTAGAGGGATAGTGAAAGTGAGCGTTAGTCAGTTCAAATATTACCGAGGAGATGAGACACGCGTTATTCTGTCCTGAGGCTGATGTGATGAAAATTGGTGAGATCGAGACGTGACGTTATTTCCATCACGAGGTTAACCGATGAGTTTCCGAGCTGAAATGCGACCGTGTGAACTTCCATCTCATGCAAATTCGACAATATTGAGCCTAGGCAGTATTTATAAAAATTTCTCTAATTATTATAGATGCTCAAAGTAAATATTACACGAATGTTGAGACCAAATGGAAGATATACTAGAATCGATATGAAAAATTTGATTAGCTATTTGCAGTTTTGAGAATTGTATATTCTGTGCTGTTACAAACTTCATTCGAGATTCGAATATGTTTGGGGATGGAATTGCATCTTTGAAGAAAAGTCGAAATCCCAGAATATGGGAATTATTTTGATGCGAAATGCTGTAACAATTACAAGAACTTTTGAATTTCTGAATAGTAAATCCGTTTTAACATAGTTCATTAAAAATCCATATGAAGTGCTCCGATTGTCATCGCCATATTGTGCTAGATTCAACATCTTGCATGCAAATTCAATATGAACTAGTATAGAGTCACCATAGAAAAAAGAAAGAGTGAAGTTATTTTTCACTAGAACAGTTATAGTAACGGTCAGAATTCAATTTGAATCGATGAAATCACTCTTAGACCAAAGGATAATCGTTATCGAAGATATCTGGTCGCCTCAAGTCACTGAGTTTTGCATGGCGACCACGGCCGTATGGCGACAAATGCTATGAGATATCGCAGGACAAAATCTTAAGGGTGTGTAGAATGAAGTGCCCAAGAGGTGTATGCGCTGATCTGTGCTCCTATTCATCATTCAATAGCTCACGGGGTGAATAAAATCAATTGGACTGATTATAGAATGCCGATAACGCCCCGTCAATTAGTTCTCGATGTGCTTTTTTATATAAAATACCAGTGTAAGGTAGATGAATGAGAAGAAAATGTTGTAAATAAAACAAAAATATCAAATATAAGTTGTTCAATCCCTTAGTAGAAATGTGAGCATTTCTTCTGGCCATCTATGCGATATATAGCTATAGTGGCAATGCGTAGCAGTGCGACTTGGACAGTTTTTGGTCAAAGAATGCTCACCTGCATTTCTACCAGGGTTATGATCCAACAGCTATTTCTATAACCCTTCATTCATGCATTGAATAATTCATTCGTCGTAGGGGCTAGCATTTAACAACTTTACAGAAAATTTCACAATGCGACATGGACAAAAATTCGTTAGCAAATTCTTGACAGTCCAACAAAGATCCTGGATATCCCCCTCCCCTTTATATTAGAATACGTAAACTTCGATGTTAATTCAATTTTCACGCGACTCGAAGCTAACTCTCAATACTGTTTTCCAAAAATCCCTCATGTCTTTTCATCTGCATGATTTCAGTTCTTATACGAAGGTGTCCCTTATTTCCCCAATGTCTTTTGTAGACAAATTCACCCCCTAGAAGGCTTCCTTATGCATAAAAATGAATGCAAGAACCTCGAGTGTAGTCAAAATAACTGTCCTACCCCCCTCCCCCACCCTGGTAAAGTCGTTTGATGGTCCATTTGATGCATCTTAATAAGGGTTGTGACTGGTTTCGAAAAGTGAAAGAGTCCGAAATACCCAATCTGGGAGTCAAACAGCGGTGGTTTGCCAGACCAGAGCTTACGCATTTGACACCGTGGACTTTTTTACGTTTCAAAACCAGTCATAACTCTGGTTAAGATGCATCAAATTGACTTCATTATCGAGCCATTTTGAAGGAAATTTTATTGACTTTTGATTCAGAATACTTTCATAGGCATCTAATGGGCTTAGTTAGGCAATTAGACATCTAATTACACGCATGCGCAGAAGAAGCCAATAAATCAAGAAAAAGTTTTGTCCAAAAATCATGAAAAATGACTTCAAGGGGAGGATCAGAACAATTTTTTCACCGACACTTGAATTTTTTACCTTCATTCCAGGCCATAGAGATGTCCTCCAAGGGGTGAAGAAGTCTGAAAAAAGTTTGGGGAATGACAGACTCCCCAATCACATTTGGTGATACTTGCGCCGATGCCTAATACGCAGACTCAACAATTCAGATGCATCCGATGCAGATTCGAAATATCAGCTGTTAAGCTCGTGTGGCTTTGAGATACCTACTGGTAGCATAATATCGTGATATCGGTTCGGCGCAGCTAATAATCATCCAGAAGTGTATACCGTTTTTCAGTCCCCGCGGGTGCACTACTATCTGTATGCCGCAATATCTTTTACCGTCATGTATGTACGTGTGAGTGTTATAAAACCAGGAGGTAACCTGTCACTTTGAATATTATAACCTATCTCATAGTTGGTATCTTGAGATGTGCTGTATGAGGGTGGGAAGAGGAATCTGAGTTAGTCGAAGTATGAGATTAAGATTTGATGCCACAGGAGTTATAAATCATGTATCTAGAATTTCTGATGGTCTCGCGTCGGGTGCTTTTGGTGTATCTTGGATTATAAACTGTTTCAGTGTTTTTATACTATTCGAAGTTGGAGTAGTCAACAAAGGCGGGACGAGGGTTAAGATGATGATGTGTGGGTTGACTAACTTCTTTACTAAGGTAAGTGTACCCAACTTGCTCCCAATATGCCGATCTCAGAAATGGGCCGTCGTTGACCTTCCCGCATATTTTTTTTACATTCGTTATGTTAAAATATGAGAAAATACGTAGTTTTCATCGACCCCGGATCATTTCTGCGTTCTCCAAATAATTCAAAATGATTTTTCCATTTTTCGTGTTTGCACGGCTAAGAAATCACCGAGGAAATCGCGTTCACTAAAACCGGTGCAAATTTATTTTTTCCATTTGACCAATCTTGACGTACCGTAGCGCATTCGATTTCTTGTCTCAATACCTTCAAAATCCGCTCTTCAGAGTTGGAAAACTCTGATTTGGAGCGATTCTATGGAGTTGAGAATGAAGAAGGCCGACATCGGAATGTATCCAATATGCCCTTATATGATTATGTAAGGCGTGCAGTATGGTTTTTATAACCACTCAGAACAACAGTGTCTTGGGCCAGCTAAAAGCTACAAATGTCGCTGCACGGCGATAAAAACGGATCAAAGCGATTCTATTCACTTCATCGCCGATTTACATTGTTTCAAATGATGGGGGCAAGTTGGCACACTTTTGTAAACTCTCAAAAATCACCTCTTGGAAGAATTCAAACAGCTCGGCTCCACTCCATCCAAATTGAACGTATCTTAGCTCATTTTAAAGGTCTTGAGACAAGCTTCAAAATGAGCTAAAGTACGTTGGAAAATATGGAGATTAGCCAGAATTATTAAGAAAATGGCTTAATGGGGGCAAGTTGGGTACACTTACCTTATATTTCAAATCATGAACTCAGTTCGGGTGAAAAGTATGCACTGATTTACCAATAAAATCGATTTGGGCTCGGCATATATTTACATTCAGAAAATGCTATGATAAATATTGTAAGGGAGAATATTCTCAGCTACTTACACCAGTGCTGATGATTTTTATCTTGCAGAGGAGTTTCGTCCAAATAAAGGGAATTATCTCACAGATTAGCAATAGATTTGGCAAATTTTCAGCGAAGAGTAAGTTAATATCAAGGAATATTCTCAAAGATTGAGGAAGGAAAATAAAGTCTATAAATATTCAGAGTACCGAGTTCTACTTGCTGTTGTAAAGGCCAATGTTTCGATGTCAGTTCCAATACTCGTTCATCAGACTCATTGTCAGATAACAGATATTGAAAGAAAAAGAAAAAAAAATAATGAATTTTCTACGCATTCCCAGTTCTTCAAGCAATGAAAACTTACTGAGAAATCATTAATCTCGCCATTATCTACAATGCAGGGTTCCTACTCGAATTTCCGGAATGATTCCAAGGATTCTACAGGTTTTCAAGGATCAAATAGCCGAATTTCAAAGATTTTGGTGCGAGGTTCACAGCAATCTTTGTACTCCATCGACATTACGCGTAGGTACTTTGGTTCCAATTTAATAAATCAACAGCTTACGAAGTATTATTGCGCTCAGATTCTAACCTTCCTCACCCATAAAACCAAGCGAAAAAAAGGTCATCCACTCAGAAATACTCTACCTCAGAAAATCATTCCCAACTAAAATCCGGCGTCAAACAGCTGCCGTGCAAAAACCTCTTCTTCTCATCTTCTTCCTAAGCTCTTTGCCTAATCGCTCGTAACTTCTCGCAGCATACCTCCCCCTCCCCTTCCCCCTAGAACACCCAGTGCAATAATATCTAAGCTTCTTTCACGTGTAAAAGCCGTTCTCGATCATCGACGCGACTTCTTCTCGTTCACATCAAAGCTCACAAACACCAACACCGAGTAAATAAGGCCTCCAAGATGGTGGCGATGGGGTAGGTAAATCAATCAACTAGATCGTCCGGGTAATAATCCTCAACACTTCCGACTTTGGCGCCTCTCTCTCTTTCTCAAGTATTGCACAGTAAATTCATGCACGGGGTTCTGATGCTTTGCGTTTCTAATCGTGGTTGAAGCAGAAAATATGGATAAAAGTATAGGGGTAAGAGGTGTGAGAAGAGAACTTGGCCAAGCGCGAGGTAGAACGTAAATCAGTTTAATATCGAAAGATGGAATGCGAGAAGAGTGCATGCATCGAAGAAGGATATATTAGGTATTAGGAGCTTCAGGGAGGTCGGTTGGAATTTTGCTTGCCGGAAGTGTATGAGGATAGGAATTTTTTTAATTTGCAGGGGAAATGATGGATAGTTTTCAAGATGGACCATTTGTAAACTGATGTGGATATTTTGGGAGCTTAGAATACACATTCTCAACACATACAGTTTGAAAAATGAAATATTTCGTAGATTATCAAAGCGATTCTTCGTCGTCTTTAATCATACATGCAGTTTCATGTTTGGAAAATTTTGAAATTCTCCATTCTGTTTATGACGTAAGAATTTAGAAGATATTCTTGAAAAATATCCGAAACCGTCTGTCAAGAACCAACTTTGTATCCCGATATGTTAAAACACTTATGATATATCATGGATCCAGATAATGAACATGAAATCTCTATCTGATATGAATTTTTGAAATTTTTTCGTGATATGAATGACAAAATTACTCTCAAACTGAATTGAAATATCTCTCTATAAAAGTTTTCGGTTCCAAGAATGAGAATGATTCAGGTGCTTCACTCTATTGGTTCAACTGTCGATTGTAAAAATGATCATTATTATTATAAGAATGCAAATAAAAGCGAATGTAATGGACTGAAGGCAAAGTATAAACTTTTTTTAGAATATGATTACAATCTAAGAAGTAATTTATCGATAAGTCAACAACATAGGGATACATGCCCAATAAATAAGATCGACGTCTTGGAGCGAATCGACGATGAGATATTTTTGATCAGACTGAAATTGATAACCTTTGAAATGAATGATCATGGATATTAGAATTCAGGTAATAGATAATGATTGACGAAAAGTGAGAACCCATTGAAAATTCCTCATGGCGAGTATAGTATTGCGTCGTCTCGTGAGTTTAGACGATTTCATTCAAAAAATTTATGGCCCCCAGTGATATCGAAAACACGTTTCATCAAAGATAGTCTGCCAGACATCCAAAAGAAGTAAATAATCATAAATTGATATCGTCACTTCATAAAAGACCGTCAGCCAAGACGATTTCTCTCGATCGTAAATCCTGAGCTATTTTCATATTCCGAGAATTGAAATCTATCATGCACATCACTGTCGAAATAAAAAATTCAATAAAAAAAATTAGGTCCTAAAAATCAAATTTGCATGAGAAATTCCGTAAAGACTACTATCTAAATCTCAACACCTCCACCCGACCCATCAATCAAACGAATCTCTCTGATCGTAAATCAACTGCCAGGTCAATCATTTCCATGAAACTCTCAAGTAGTACGATAAATATCAATATCTCCATCTGAATTCTAAAAATTTTTGACCCCTACATTTGAAATACAATAAAAAAAAAAGAAAGAAAAATCGTGCCTGATCGGTGCATTATCCGAAATTTCGCATTTCTCCAAATCCTTATTTGATGATAATTCATGAGCACCACGTATTACATCAAACCATCGATGCGCGAATTACTGTCCGACCTACAATACAAATAACGAGAGTCGGTCATGAATGACGCATGTATCAGAAAAGTGATAAATCAGGATGGGATTAAAATCGATTGTAACAGATCCTTTCCCTTAAAATCGACCCATTTTACCGATTAGTGTACGGATATATTGTCAAATGTACCGGAAATTCAAGGTCAATACCATAACCTACATATGTGCTCAAAGACCACAACTACACTTCGTCAGAATTTGTTCTCGAGAGTCTGGCTGACAAAAAACTGTATGATTTATATCGATTGTCAAGCGATCGAGACATGCGACAAATTTGCCTCGCATCAAACACAAAACCAAGCCGAATTTGCATAAATTAGCTATAATTCGATCCTGTACAGATATATACATATATGCGTGATAAAATTCTTTGACGGATAAGATGGATCCAGATGGACCAATGCGCTCCGAATTTACACTTTTTTAGAAGGGCTCATGTAAAATCGATGGAAGAGCATGATATACGAAGAAGAAATAATTGACGGTGGCTCAAAAAGGGCACTTGCATATATTTGGATGGTAGTTTTTGCATAAAAGTATAAGCGTAAGAGGACAGCTGTCGACGAGCTCACACATTTTGGCATACTTATACATTGTATATTAAAACGAGAAGTAAGGTGGGGTGATACGTGATGTGGAGGAGACGAGCCGTGACAAAATAACTTGTGAAGATTTTCTCGCGTACAGAGTGTGACTGATGGAGATTTGTAATGAGGTTATTTATGACGTATACTGCTGTGACAAACTGATGATCTTGAGATTTTTGGGTTCATTTTCAAGTGCTGGAAGCGTTTCAGTGCTTTTAGACGGTATGCAAGTGGTGTTCCGAGGTGATTTTTTCGGATTTTAAGTTCCTCAATAAGAGGTACATAGCTGAGCAACGCGATTCTGATTCTTATCAATGATAACCCTTAATTACCACCGTGGTAGACTTTTGGCACACTCAGAATTTCGTTCGCATCTAAACCGCTGAAATTTCCTTTCCATGACTCAGGACTTGGATGTCAATCCATATTTTGGCATCCTTCTACAGATGTGACCCTCACAGAATTTTTGGATTCATTATTTTTCGCACAATAAACTAATTGAGTACGCAAAATCCAACATAAACATAAGTGAAAATCTCCGTTGTTTGAAATATCTACTTGAATCGAGCTCCAATAACAGGTCATTCGTGATCTGTTTGTCATTTCAAAATCATTTTGGAACCCAATTTTGCTATTTTGAACATGCATTTTCTTGAGAATTGTGAAAGTTACCATCAGCCTGCCCTCAAGAACAAACTTTACTGAGGAATTTTCCAGAAAATTGCAGTAACTTTCCGCCCACTGAAGAAAATTTGTACCAACTTTCAGATAGTCAAACCTCGAGATAGTAATTTTTTCATGTCACTCACTGATCTCATTTTTGGAAATTGAATGAATTCAACGGAAACCTTCAAAATTCTACCAAGTTGGACGGAGTATAACTTTATTTCACGTTGGTGATCAAGGAATAATCAGAACAGTGATATCTTCCAGCACATTTGGTGATTTTCCTTCTGATACTTTAATAATTTTTTCTCCTACACCTGAAATATGTAATCTCAATGGAAAACAAGTAGAAAACACTCAAATCACCGATTTTTAGGATTTTAATTTTCTATCCAAAGTGGGCGTGCATGAGAGGATCAATATTGAGTTCAACTCTCAAAAACCCGAATGATTTTGATTACTTCTTAGACTTCTCCACAGAGCTGTTAGAAAGTCAGGGATATACAAAAGCTCATTTTTACCAAATCTTTTAACAATATATGTCAATATCAATTTTTCCCACGAAAATAGGACAATATTTCAAAACAGTAGTTCCAACATTGTCAAGATGATGATCAGGTTCATGATTCAAGAATAGAATGGGGGTTGATTGAGTCAAAATTGTATCAGGTTAGTGGATTTTGGTTCAGTATTGATACTTTATCGTTCTTCAACAGATTTCTCTACCAATGGCTTTTCACCAAAATACATTAATGCCAAGTCGGATACCGGCATTGTCAACTTCTGTGATCATTCGATGAATTTCTAAGATATCGCGAATACTAAAGTCATCGACGATTCGTTTGTAATGTCTAGAATCGGCAATGACTCTGATATTTGCGATACCTCGAAAATTCATTAAAATTTCCGAAAGTTGATAATGTCGGTAAGTATGCAATGGGAATAGAACTCTGGTACCCCCTTAAGGCGATGCGGTCACCATGCACCGTGTACGCCGAAAGTTATTCGCACTTTTCTCCGATATTCTTGTGATTTAGACTAAACGACGAGAAGACGAGTGTTTATTATCATCTAACTTGAGTTCGTCTTCTCGTCGTTTAGCTCAAATCGCAAGAGAACTGTAGAAGAGTGCGAATAACTAGAGTGCAGGCTCCTCCTAACCTATAATATAGGCACATTGTAATTCCCACTTTTAATTGATATTTTTGCGATTTGAGCTAAACGACGAGAAGATGAACTCAAGTTAGATGATAATAAACACTCGTCTTCTCGTCGTTTCGCCTAAATCGCAAGAGAATTGGATAAAAGTGCGAATAACTTTCGGTGTGCACGGTGACCACATCGCCTTAACCGATCACAATTTTGATTTAACTCCGTTATCTTCTCGAATGATAGATCTAATCACAATCTAGAAAATGTTGGAGCTTTCTTCTGAAATATCGTGATGTTTCCATTGAAGAAATTAATTCTGACTTATTCTAAAGAAAGTCAGCCCTCACTTGCAGACGATAGTGTTGATAGGGCCAAATAGAGTTCTCCAATTCACTCACTCAGTAAATACTGCCACATTCCACAGAATTTCGTCACGTGTAGATTCGTAGAGTGATCTACAGACTCCCCATTCCACCCGAAATCACTGTATGAGGAGCTGATATTTGATAAATTTCCAATAATTTCAATAAATTGTAGCGAGTGAAATTGGCAATTAAAATCAATGATGTCATTGCAACCAAGTATACCTCAGTTCAGACGCTTCATTCCACCATGTCACTCACTGTTCAAAAACGATTGTTGAAGTCAATTACCTGGAACAAAAAAATGAATTCAAAATTAGTCGCAAGCTCGATGAGTTATATTTTCATGAATGATACAAAATACATGATGATAATGTCTGAAACCTGTCACTCAAATGTAGGTGGGTTGATAAAAACAGCAGGACATAGATTTCAAGTCAAACTTACTCCTTATTCTAATACTGGGCCCGTATTCTAAATTTACCGGTAAAATTTTGCGGCCAATTTTACCGCAAAATTTGCCGGAAAATTTACCGCAAAATTTAGAATACGACCCCCGAGGTAGTATTCATTGGAATCATAAAATTTCAGGGTATATTGTAGTACAAAGATAATGGTTAATAGGATACTATTTCAATCATGGGACGATAATAGAAAGTTGTCGATATGGAAATCGAAGCTTCCGACTTTCCGAAATTCTCATAAGAACCATCAAGTCCAACCTAATCAAAGATGACATACGATTCTCAAATCAAGAAAAAAGCGTACGAAATCAATCAGCATTGAACATCTCCGATTCACTTCTCCATCTATCTGTAAACACGTTACTTATCAATTCAAATATCTTCACCGACCAAACAAATTCAATTCCCAACCGAACAATCTTTCCTACTCTCAATGTCACCCACACCCGCAATACACGCCGCCATTGATCTTCACCCGCTACCTTGAATGAAATCCATTTACTTCCATCCAAGAAAATCCTAATTCCCTCCATCACCTTCGCATCACTATATCTTCTATAAATATCCCTCTCTCTATTATACATTTTGCAAACGAGACTTGACACTCGTATAGCATCCTCTTCTTCTTTTTTTCTTTCCTTTTTCTCAACGATGGCCTCGGAAAGAATTCAGGACAGCTCTCTTCTCACGAGAAAACTCGCTTGTCGTGATGCCTGATATCCATAGATATACATATATGCATGTAGTGCATACATAGTGAATGAATTGAGGCTGAATTGTGATGCCCCGAGTCTCAAGATTAAAAAAAGGCCAATTCGTAAATTTTCAAAGGAAGAGGGTAGCGGTCGAGATGATTTTCAAACGATTATGTATATAGGATTGAGGGTATTGCAGTGTGTGAAGTCCGGAGGCGCCGAAATTATTCTGAATTTGGCATGCGCGGGAAATTTGAATTGACGAGCGGTTACTTTGAATTGATTGGCAATGAGATCGTGATCGAGTTGTTGAGAAGTGATCCGTTTTAAGTGGATATGAGTTGTCGATGAGGTATGAGATTTTGAATTGGTAGTTTTGACCAAAGATGGAGGAGATAGTAGATATAGTATGGTGTTAAGTAGAAAAAGTCGAGATTGGTCAGACATAATTTTACGATGTACAAAATTGACTGTTGACGGCACCAAATTCAAAAAATATATGTAAAGCATCTTGATTCTTAAAAAATCCTAGGGGGTTTTGGTGAATCATCCAATTAGATAACAACGACCTGCCGACAAGATGTCCCAACGAAATACCGTGTTTCGCTAAGAATAAGACACTCCCGAGAATAATACACCCTCAAAAGTAAGACACGCTAATCAAGTATCAGACGACTTATAAGCCCCTCTCAATGTAAGACACCCAAAATATCTCCGAAAATAAACGACCCCTAAAATATCAAGCCATATTCAGAAATGAGCACGCTCATCTCAAATTTCACTCTATTCTTTGGATCAATCGCTTTACAGATGCAATTATCGGGAGCCTATCCATTTTATTTTTATGAATTTTGCAGACTGTAAAAAATTCATCATCAAGTCTAGGTACTATTTGATTCATGTTGTTGATTACTCATTCAATCGACCGTCTCTTTGGGCATCAGACATAAGCTTTCCTCCAATTATAAGATACCTGAATGAGGCGAAAAAAGATATAGGACAAGTTTTTCTTCTGGCAAAAGACGGTAGATTCGAATAGCTTTTTCGTGCACAGCAAAAAAAATTTATTTTCTCAACTTATCACCATCAGTCAAAAATAAAATTTGAAAATTTTTCAAGCATCGACATCGATGGCATCTCATTTTAATGCAAACCTCATTCTACACCAGCTCATACAGATGTACAGATACGTTTTCCAGAGGTGTTGGTAAGGTTGAAGAAATTGGGCGAGGTCACGATGCTTACAGGTTCAAACGTCGACAAGATAAGGAGTGATTAATGAGATTCAACGTGGGTGCACACATATTCATTTGATTCTACTTTTACTTTAAGCTTGACCTGTTCAATGATATTTGAAAGTATAAGTTATGCACCGAAGAAACTCTTTCTGACACCAACAATGAGGAATCGAGCAGATAAATCGTTTCGATTCGAAAAAGATGTATTATTTGTACTGAATAATCCAGACAAGCCAATCGAGCAGGAAAATTCATGGTCGTAAGGTATGAAATATTATGGAATGATTCTTTCGACTCATGACTCAAAACTTATACTATATATTTTTTGAGCAAGTTGTTTAAATGATAATACCAGTAATGTACCGACATTCACGTGTATCAAAATGAAACAATCGAAATTCTAACGATTGATTAAAGCTCAAAAATCATCTTTCATTTTTCCGTGAATCTCTTCTTGCTCTGGAAGAATCTGAATAAATCGTTCGCATAAAAAAAAGACCAATCAGTGTGAATAGGATAAAATTCTTATAACGCTAAGGATTTCCCTTCAAATTTCACGAAAAACTTGCCTGATATCTAATACGTCAGAAAACTATATTCATTCCCACAACAGTCATACACGAAATACAAAGAGTCATCTATGTGTCACTAATCCAGGTTAAGCACGATATACATCCCATCAAGTGGACAGCATCAAACACAGGCCATCAACTCTTAAAAGAATATTAGATATGAACCGTTACATTAAAGTGCAATCATGCCGCAGAAATGCACGAGTCAATGTCTTCTATATAAAGACAAACGATGAGAATCATTGCACCGCAAAGAAGAAGAAGAAAGTGAAACTCTGTATTGTTTCAATGGGTCAGTCATGAAAGCGTCCACTCAAAAGATCACTTTAAGGTTACCCATCATATAAATTGTAAGAGATGCACATTCCAATAGTCATCTCATCGACGAGATACATCTCTTGAGAGATGTGTATATTTTTTATCTATAGTCTTAAAGTCGACCCCGATACGAGCCTCGATATGATATTATGACCTCGTCGAGCGTGATACCGCATTGTCAAAGGACGATTTAGAGATCGAGCGTGACATGGTACCATTATGGATAGAAAATTATATTTAATTGATGCAGCTTGTCGTCTGGACACGAAAAGATATCTTAAATTTTTCGGTCGTGGGAGTAGATATTGGGTGCATTGATGCTAAATTGTAATGAGCTGTTGAGGAGGTTTGCAATTTGGGGTATATATGTGACTTTTTCAAGCTATGAATATGTCAGATTTTTGACAAGTGGATGATGATACGTGAAAAAGACCAATCTGATATGATTGAGATGGTCATAGAATATTTTATGGCATGAGGTGATTTTTATGAGTCTCACACTCTGTGGTCCAGCATATTATTCACAGTTTGATACAATTTTGATGGTTTCTTGTAATTTTCCACGATGATGATGGAAATATTCGAAAAATGTATGGATATCTAAGCACCCTTATGCCGTACTCGTGACCTGAAATCCTATCTCGAGTACCAAATCGACCATCTGGAGTCAAATCTTTGTATTTTCCCTTAACCCGACCACTAAAGGTGTCCACATATGTGGATATGCCTGAAAAACGATATAAGTATATGATAACTTGACTGTAATAATACACCATAAAAATCTGAAAAAATTCTCAAAAATCTGTAACAATGCTAAGAATGTATTCCAATGACAATGAAGTTTCTATATGCTTCTACTTTGTGGAAAAATTGGAAAAATCAAAAATTTTCAATTTTGTCATTTTGTCATTTTTTGTCGTTTTTCCACTGGTTGTTGGACTTTATCGTGTCAGAAAATTTTTCCGAAGCTGGCTAGTGAGGTCCAAAGTGAGCACTTTAATAATCTCTCGGTGACTAATTTCTTGACTGAATGATGAAAATTGAATCAAACCTAATACGCTGACAAAATTCACACTATAAAGAGTACAATATTTCATTCAAAACTGAGAACGCTTGCAGAATCCGTGTGACGTCAAATACCCAATATCAAATGGCAAATCGAAAAAATAGTTCCGAAGTAATAATTTCGGTGCAATTGGCAATATCTGAAAATTTATCAAAAATATAGAACATTTTTCAAAGGCTGGTTTATATCTTGATGATAGTGTTATTCTCACTGGACAATTCGATTAAAATTCCATGGTACATTATAGCAATCATTTTTGCATGTCATAACTTCACTACATTTACGCTTCAAAAACTTCAGATTCTCTCCTCTGTGAGTGTCAGCAAAAATAAACGATCACCCAAGAAAATCAACAGTACACATTCAAAGTCAAGGTAACCCTGCTCGACAACTATCAGCTGTTTTACTCCCACTATATCATTCACCGCAAAACATACTTTGAGAAAGTGAACTTTAAAATATCTACAATGATCGTCCTCACACACCTACACACACCTATACAAATTCTGACCGAAGCACGTGTTATTCATCAGGCTCCCGATGACAGCTAATCCAAGCCAACATATAGGCAACTCTTATACATAGCCTTTCGTTAGAATCTACCGCCACTTTTCTCAAGACGTGTTCAAGACTGACAGATTCTCGCGGCAAACTTGACATGGACATCCCAACGACGACGTTTCCATATTCTAGAGCTCACTACAGCTTCACATTTGATCTGAATCCTTGATGAATCTCGGTGAATGGTCTGGTATCTTATACTTGCGTTCGTTTTCGTTCTGGTTGTACTCTGGGTTTGCGGAACGAGTGAAAACTAGGGAATACGAGGGTGAGATTGATCTCTATGTGCCTTGTTTTGTGACCTATTCTGTGGGGAATGTAAAATCTGAGTTCTGATATGGTTGAAGGTATTTGAAGAGGGTTGGTATATCTGGATCTTGGTGTCATGCTTGTTAGTGTTCTGATGGTCTAGTCTTTGAAAAACGTCCACTTGACGGATGGAATTTTCACTTTCCTTGGCTTGTGGGATGAAGATAAGTTCAATAGAATTTCAGTTGATTCTTTTGTGAAATTTGAGTTTATGCTAGATGGTTGATTCGGAGTATCGACGATGAACAAGGTTCGATATTCATTTATTTCTTTATTGATGAATGCAGGATTTTTATGATGAGTGTGAAAAAATTCATAGTAATAATGAAAAAAGTATCATAGATGATTTGTGACAACGTGGATGAATTCGGAAGGAACACAATTTGTGAGTTTTCGGGCTTCTCAAAGTTTTATCATAAGGTTTGTTCATATTTTGCGCCCGAAAGTATCTGTCTTTTGGAATTCTACAATGAGTGTTACTAGCTCGAAAACAGTAATTGTTATGAGAAGTAAAACAAGCACAACCGTATGAGCAATTCGGTTCAGATACTATCTTATTTTAGGGAAAATGATGGAGTTCGAGTTTTGGTTGTCAACAATGATCATTTTAATGAATGCCTATCATAGTGGATTGGGTGGTTTCGAATTCCAACTAAAGGGTTGAAACCTGCAAAATAAGCTTGAACGAATTAAGATCTCGGTAATGGAAGCTAAACGCTCAGGAAAAATGTTTTTCGACTGTAATTTTCCTGATACGTAAGATAACTCCTTTCAATATCTACCGAGAGCATTGAATAACATAATCTCGAGTATGACAAGGATTTTATTCCATCATCCACCTCTATCAAACTAGCAAAAATTTAGAACAAATGACAAACAACTCGGTTAGGTTTTTATTGACGAAATTCGCTCAGAAGGTCGTCGCTCAAGCATCAAAAAATATCAACCTGCACCATTCGCTCATTCACCTGCAAATTCAGACTCCCGCAGAGATAACGTACTTGAGAGTAAAAAAAACAATCTCTCCCCAATGGAAGCTTATAAGATTAAATTTCACATCGATATACCGCTAAATATGATTGCTTTTTAATGGAATCCATAATGTGAATAATCAATTTTCTTAAAGATACCAAAAACCGCGTCACAGGTATAAGTAAGAATCAAATGGATGAGATTTCGACAAATTTGGGCCACGTGACGCTCGTGTAGTAACCGTACTTACCTACCATAAGTTATGCTGTTTTCAAAAGTCTTACTCGTGAGAAGAAGATTGGCAATCGGGTAAAATTGAATGCCGTCGGGAAGCACGAGCCGATCGGTATAAGTTAAGCCTTTTTGAGACCATCTCTTATGTTAGTAATGGTAAGTAAGTACGCGGGAGGCCGTATAGTATATCGCCGGGGAGGAAAAAACGGTTTTTGATAACAGAATCGGATAATTGAGCTGCACGCGTTACTCGCAAGAGCATTTATAGCATCAGCTAAATCGTTTCGGGAATCGGGTCGATGATGCGATGAGCTTATTTTTTTTTTCTTTTTTTAACTGTGCGAGAACAAGTTGCATTATTATGTATGAATCTTAGGCTTTGGGTGGTTTTAGGTATGTTGAAAGGAGTATTTGGATTCTCATGGTTTTTTGCTTGTTTTGATGGAATATTTGTAATGCTAGAGACAGTACAGTCAGTACAAAGAAAAATTGTTGATTTTCGGTCGGGAAAGACAGGACAGCTCAAATATTCTGGGACGGTGAACGCAATATCACCCTCCTCCAAAATAGCGATATGTCGGACTAAGTACTTATATGCGTCATAGGATAATTTTGAAAAACAGTATCTTGAGGAGCACAAAAATGCCCACTATTCAGCGCTTTCAGTGATTTTTATCGATTATCTCGGAGGTACTAAATACTGGTAAGAAATTAGAAACTTTCGAAAATTTTCGTTCTTATTGATACACCTGCAGTGTATCAATATCACCTCTTGTAGAGGGGAAAAAATGCTATGTGTGGCTATTTTTTTATTATTCTTCAAGATTTACGCGAGGACTTACGTATGCAAACGTTCAAGCTGTCAAAATACCCAGAATGATAGTTTCTCACCGTTTCAGGTGACTTTTTTGATGGAAAACCACCGTTTTGCGTATTTTGCTAGCTCATACGTTCTTACACGTGAAACGAGAAAAATAATCGAAAGACAGCTAATCATAGCATTTTTTCAGCTCTACAAGATGCCATTTGCAGAATGGCCATATCTTTATTTGCAGCAAAACTGCAGGTGTATGAATGAAGATGGAAATTTTCGAAAACCTCTAACTTTTGACCAGTATCTAGTGCCTTCAAGGTGGATCGATGAAAATTATCCAAACAATTGAGAAAATGGCATTTTTTCTGTTCTTCAAGATGCTTGTTTAGAATTGTCCTACAATGCAATGAGTTCGAAATATCGCTATTTTAAAGGAGGTTGATATAGCGTTCACCTCCCAGAGTTCATGAGCGGTACTGTATGTGGACTTAAAATTCCAGATACCCACATTTTCGGAAGGACAAATTTTACCTTCAGAATACCGGAATCCTATTTCTATCACTCATTTGACGAGATTGCTGAATTCTCGAACTTTTTCGTGGATTTTCGAGATACTATTGACTTAAATAGTAAATCGGATTCTGTGAGTCTTCCAAAAAAGATGTTACCTTGAATTACGAAGATACCTCAGAAATTATGAAATTTGACAATGGTGGCACCTTAAATCCTAGATATTGATTGAATATAATCGATCTCATTTCATCCTGTTTCTAGGGTCATATACTCGGTCATATATGGAAGGTAAAATTGGCTAATTTCAGTGGAACTGATACTGTGAGCAAAAAAATCCCGAAATTCCTTCTACATGACATAATCCGAAGACCTCAATCATAACTTTTTGACATCAATCTTGAACCACTGTACGTCGCTCATTCAGAAAATTACCTTTCAAATCGACCAAAATTCAGGCAAACCCCTTGCACCTCTTTAAAAATCGTCATCCATCTTTGTACGGCTCGTGCGCACGAATTACACCCATCCCTCTCTCTCTCTTCTTCCCTCATACCAAAAGAAAAAAAAAAACAGTAATCTTAAGCTTGACATGGAAAGATGCTCCGGATGATGTTCTCACAAGTGCAAAAATAAGACTCGACGTTCAGCCATCGATCAACGAAAATTACCTTCTGCATTTTTAATACACGAGTTGGTACACGCGAAAAAATTCAGAGTCAAACAAGTGCCGAAAGGAGAACAATATCGTCTCTGTACTGATGCTTTATTATATTGCATGAGCATCAGGCAGCAGCAGCACACGTGTAACGACGCCCGCCGGCTGCTTTTTTGGCATGCCTCTTTGACAGAGAAATTTCGAAAAGATGCGCGCTTCTTCTTCACCTTCTTCTCTCTTTTTGAGATTGATGAATATTATTTTTTTCTCAAGTTAGTGAATGAGAAGGAAGTTTGAAAGGGGCCGAGCTGAGATTACATCGCAGAGGACGCATTCGCAATGAGTTTGAGAAGAAAGAGGTGAGTCGATCGATTGTCTCACATATCGATAGCAGTGGTTTCGATATATTTTTGGTTCTGGTCAGCTCTTGGGGACAAGGAAAATGGGTCAAAATTATATTTAAGAGATACACAAGTGTTTCCTGTCATAGTATGCAGTAATTGAAAATTCTACGGTAAATATGGATCTAATTTAACAGTGAAGATTTGGTGATTGTTATCTTACACATTTCTTATTATCTATTATACCTTTTTTTTACTGCTATCGAAGACTATTCAACCAAAATTTGATGGAAGCATCTCTAGGGCACAGATTGATGCATTTGTGATTACATTGATGGTCTTTGCCATTACAGAGAGATAATTTTTTGCAGATCAGTCCCATTTAATTAAAACGGGACTTGATGGAAAATTGCATAATTCAATCTTTCGAGGGTTTGTAATGACAACGAATCGCGAGAGTATGTTCATCACGTCCACAGTTGGTGCCGTAATTATTATTACTTTTGATCATCAACACACCCGAGGTTATTCAATCATCTTTCAGGTTAGATGATTCTGAATGATTGAGAAATCAATTTCAATAACTATGAAAGCATACACTTGAACAATAAAATTGCTCTAATGTAGCTGATTTTTCTCCTATTTTCATGGGGAAGTTATTCACTCATGTTATGGACTGTAGACAACAATAGTATATTATGATACAAGGGCGCAAACGATGGTTTTCGCACTTCAAGTGACTTTTTTAGGCCCGAGCCGCAGGCGAGGGTCCAAAGAGTCACGAGAAAGCAAAAACCGTTGCGCCCGAGTATCATACTATGTTTTTTGATCTTCTGTGAGCGAATGAAAAGCGGCAAACAGTGTGCAAATGACTCATTTGCGCACAGATGATCAAAAACCATCAATCTAACCACTGATAAGACAAAAATCATTGAATTATTTGAAACGAGAAGTAGTGTTTGAGAAAAATAGGCTTTGATTTAGAGTCAAGCATGAAGTGCAATGAATTTTGATTGTCCAGATGGCACATAGGTACTTTTTACACTCCGTATGAGTGATATATAATCGAAGATTCAATAGTAAAGTCATGAGATATTCTTTGAAAATTGACGAAAAAAGCATTAGGTGGAGAATTTGAAAAATTCCCCAGTAGCAATCGCAAAACCAACCCTAAACGTCAGAGAAACAACGTAAATCAGTCTAAGCTTACGCCTGCATTTCAAAATCGGTGAAGATCACGCACTTTACTTCCGCCTCAACGTAGACATACATATATTCAGCGCCAAAACATAGAAGTCATTGAGGAATTTGTAAAATGAATGAGCAAATTCTCGGCTCTGAGGATTTTGTGTAATAAAACATCTGAAACGTGTTTGCCTAAATGGGTGGTTTATCAACTGCCATTGGTAAAATGTATAATTGTATGAGATGCGAAACCGGAAGGAGTGTCGGGATGAACTGACGTTTGACGTGTCGTACACTTCATTGAGTGACAGGAGAGCTTTGAGAGCTGTGGAATGTTTTTGCATTCAGGCACAGAACATCTTTGTGAAGTGCTATGTATTTGTAATCGTCGGCGGATGAGTCAGTTCGTGTTAGCTCTCTAAGATTCTGATGTGATTGTGAACGAATGTTGTGCATAGGTTAATATCTCTATGATGTTGTGACATAGAAACTTTAAATTTCCGTGCCAAATTATCTCGATGTCTCCCATTATGACAACTATACCCTGTTTTCCATATTGTGAAACCGGTCCTAGATTCTTCTTGGCTCGTAAAAATGAGCAGAAGTTTCATTAGAAATATGAGAAAGAACGACTTTGAGAAGGACAAACCATATGATTCTGAAAGGCGTCGAAAAAAGACGCAGAATTTTTGCTTAAAACATTCGAATCGTTCACTTGTGCGTGGTGCCACCCTTAAGCTAAGGTCACTATGATTAACAAGTCCATCATGGTACGGCGGCCGCTATATTCAGCAAGCTGCACGTACATGAGCTCATCGGTGTGTGCGCACTCACACAGATGCATCCCCATCTGAAAAGCACGGGATCGCTGAAAATGACGAAGCCAATCAGAAAAATTGACTCCCCTTGTCTAGACCCATAAATTATAGGGACCATACCTTGCGCTAGACCCCAGCCCTATCTGACGCGAGCTCGCAGATATAGCACCTCTCATTCTGTGTGGTCAAAATTTTAGGGTGCAATTTTACTGAGGTCTTACTTTTGGCGGAGGGTCTTACAATAAGCAAACACGGCCGAAGAAGAATTAAGATGTCAGTTGGGGGAAAAATTAATAAGAATTGAGTCAAATATCTGTGTATATGTGGTGTCAACCAATTAACAGGCACATAGAAATTTAGCCAAAATTTTTTCCTTTGCACTCAATTCATCCATGTTCCAGCATATTCTTTCTCAAAAATTCTCCAGAACACATCGAAGCTTCACCAAAATGAAAGAGTTGGGACCCTTGAAAAATGATATCGAAAAAATTATGCACAACCTGGAATTATTACATAATCTCGGTGCACCAATTCTTCGAGAAATGAGTACTTTTCGAAATATTTCGTGAAAATAAAGTTGCTCCATACCTGACATCATTTTTCAAAGGTGAAAGGCAAGGAGGTCGCGTAATGGGCAGACGATATGTAACGTAAAACGATGAAACCGAAAAGTGTATGATTCTCACGTCTGCTTGCGAGTCGACTCACAAAGTGGCCACATCTTCATGTCTGTGTGTCAATAATTTTCTCAAAAAAGGAGAGAAAACGCGCTGCCGGTCATTTGATGTTGCAAAATTTTGTCTCAGTACGAGTTACGAAATTGGATGGTGGACTTTTTTTTCTTTTCATTCCACATATTTGTGAATTTTATGAGATATGTTGATGGAAAGGATGTTTGCAAAAACTATGTACCACGTGACAGGATGCATAGGATTATAACGAAGATGAATTACTTGGTTTTCCAAATCCATAGGGAATAATTTCCATTGAATACTCAAAAATTACAGTTTACCACCCATGATCACTATAAATCTGTGAGCTTTCCTTAACTGTTTTCAAAGTTTATGAGAAGTTTAGCATGGTCGATTGAAGAAGAGAACGACGATAGCTATTTTGTATATCCGAAATGATTTCAATGATATGCATAAGAAATCATAATGCAACGGATCAGAAACTGATCGAGAGACGAGTCCAGAGATCTTCACTTGCAACTCCTGCTTCATTGACTTTGAAGAATTTGGAAGTTCCCTGGCAGATTTTTCACTTTGGAGTTTCCACGCGAAAGCGGCCTACGAAAAAGTCATGTCTCAGATCCTTTTGTTAACATTTTTATTCGATATTCTATGATACAAAACATGAGCTTTCCACCACCTATGGGGTCCCGAAAAATTTTTTTGGTCCCGGCAAGAATTTTCGAAAATGATGTAAAATACAAAACTTTCTTAAATTCTTGCAGCTTTTTTCCACTAGAATGCAAATAAGTCAAGTTTGCTCATAGATAGAGACATGCTGTTTGCGGCATTTGAAAGGTCTTTCAAGAACCTATCGAAATTGCTATTGAAAGATTGATTTTGAGGTTCTGGTGGGCTTGTACGTGCAAAAGTGTGAGAATCACTAGACAGTGAATTTCTCAATTGCCTATTTTTTTCAATTTCTGAAAATCACATATTTGATGTAAAATTTTGTGTTCTTCAGGAAAAAGTGGTCCTGATCCCCTTCTCCGCCCTGTAAGGCCTGTTTTTTCCGAATTTCCTTTAAAATGACCATTTGACGAAGCCAATTTCATCAATTTGGTTCGGCGTACGTTTGGAAGACCACCGAATCTCGATAATCACCAAGAGGTAGATCGGAGCCACCACGACAACTGATGCAGGAAAATCCGGGCACGATATATCGTTCGCCTATTGACGCACTCAAGCTGAAGCTTCATCTTTCGTAGGCTGTAACTTTGAGCCAAATTGATGAAATTAACTTCGCCATGAGGTCATTTTTAAGGAAATTTTCTTGGCTTTTCAATAGCATTGGTTTCAAGAGTCCAAATTTCTGAGCATGCGCAGTGAACAGACGATTTCAGACTACCTAAGAAATAGATTTGCGAAAATTGGAAAAAACAGGCCTTAGAGGGCGGGAAAGGAAATCGGGACCACTTTTTTCTGGAAGAACATAAAGTTTTACATCAAAATAATGTAACTTTCAGAAATTGAAAAAAAAGGCAACTGAGAAATTCACTGTTTAGCGATTTTCACACTTTTGCTCAGACAGGCCTACCATAACCTCAAAATCAGTCTTTCAATAGCAATTTCTATAGGTTCTTGAAAGACCTTTCAAATGCCGCAAACAGCATGTCTCTATCTGTGGGCAAACTCTACTTATTTGCATTTTAGTGAAAAAAAGCTGCTAGAATTAAAAAAAAAATGTATTTTATTTCATTTTCGAAAATTCTCACCATGGAACCAAAAAAATATTTCGGGCCCCCATAGGTGGTGAAAAGTTAATATTTTGTACCATAGAAATGAACAAGAATGTAAAAAAAAGGATCTGAGACATGACCCTTTTCCGTATGTCGCTTTCGCGAGGAACTATTCTTTGTGTTTACAAGCACCCGTACAAAATCGGCGAGGTCCTTCATAGTCCTCGCAATTTTACGAGATAATTTTCAAGTAGTTATTCGACAATAAGTATATTCTGTCCCGCTAGACCATCAATTTATGGGATAATCGAACTTACTCCCGGAATAAGTGAGTTATTTTCATCGTTCAAATGGGTTATGAAGCTGTGATGCACCAGGAGTAATTTTCACATGATTTATTTTCAGAAAAGAGATCAAATAATCGTTTTAACATAGTAACTTTGTTGTAAGTGAGACATGTAAGCCGATAGATGATGTACAAAATTATTCTTCAGGGGCCATCCATCAATCATGACATAAAATAGCGATTTTTAAAGCCATGCAAAACAAACTTCCGCGTAGTATGAAATTATTTTTCCACCGATAATACTCCATCATAGACCAGTCACTCATTAGCACCAGTAGTTTCTACAGAAATATTTAAGAATTGCAAATATGACAGAGAAGCTCGCAGAGAATCGATAAAAAAAATCACACTTTCACCTCATGGAAGACGCTTCTATGATGCATCCAAAATGTATGTAGATACGTCAAGATAAAAGTTGACATGCATCGCACAGAGAAACGATTGAAAGAATGATCCAACAATTTTGCAATGAAACATCCGTCAGTTTTCTCAAGCTCATTTGAAAGTGCGTAAATACATTATGAGGCTTGTAATATGCTAGTGAATTAGTACATGATTATAAGTTCACATAGCCAACGGGAAAGTCTTATAGCCACCGAATTATTCATACACGCGAAATTCATTATTTGTTTTACAACTTTCTCTGTATTAGGCGATGACCACAATAATCAGCATAGCATGATTTTCAGGATTACATTTTTTGATTATTTCTTTCCGAGTGCCTAACGATGAAAGATTTTTTGGATAATGAAGTTTTTATATGGAAGCGATTTGTTGATTTGGGACCAATTTTGTGACGGTACTTAATTGGGTCGATGAAATTGAAAACAAGACGGAGGTAGGAAGCAATTTTTGTTCAAGTACACATTTTCTTCTCCTAGGCAATGAATAGGACATGCGACCGCCCGTGCTACCTGGTCATAGAGTTTCATTCAAATTTTACTGGGAAAAATCGATGATGAAAGCTTTTTAAATAATTGGTACAGGTCTGAATGGTATTCGAAAATTCTCCCTTCAACACAAATTACGAGAGTATGGAAAAAGAATGAAATGACTGGACGGTTAGTTTCTTCAAACTTATAAATAATATTTTGTTCTCATCTTACTCCAATTTTCTGTGGATTTGGGCTTAAATGGCGAATTACTGCATACAAGTAAGGCAATAATAATTGTGTAACAACTTGTCATGCAGCCCAAACGCAGAAATAATTCTAGTAAATTTAGAACAAAGTTCAGTTCTAATTGCGATTGCACACTCTTTGGATTTATCCGTGGTGAAATTTATTTTCAAATATTTTTGAAATTGTAGCAAACTGAGGAGGTTAATTTGCCTCTTTAATCATTCTTCAAAATAATTCCTGTTTATGAATGACAACACGTTCCCAGCTAGCATTTACCGGACATCGGACGTTCTGAGGACGTCATTTTTATGTGCGGCGTCAGAACGTTTTTGAGACATTCAAAAAGTTGACCAAAGGACGACTTTTGGACGTCCACTCTTTCATGTTTCAAGAGGGATGTCCAAATGATGTTCTCCGTCGGACATAAATTTCATAACCTCAAAATGGATGTCCGGAACACCACCAAAAAGATGTACCACATGAGACGTCCAAATAAAAATCTCTGAAACACGTCCTCCCGTCGTTACTGCAGCTGACATTCATAGAATGTCTCACAGACGACAAGAGTATGTCGTCTTTTAGACGTCTTTTGAACGTACGGTTTTAGTCATTGGTTCGATGTCTTATCAAAGACGTAATACTGACGTTCTTTGGACATTGCATTACTGACGTTTCAAAAGCGTCTCATCCTCAAGTCTGTAGGATGTTTTTTCTACGTCTTTCAGTGGACATTTTGAAATTATTTTGTCCCGCAAATATCATATGGAATAATATATGATATGAATATTTACATCTTTCTAATACTTCTTGTCGCAAACACTTGAATGAAACATTGATCTCGTTTCGAAGACGCGTGTTTTGCTTCCACATGAATATTTTTCCAGAATAATTCTGCGATGGAATATAGAATATAAATTACGATCCCAATAGTCCTGATCTTTTGTGATTATTATAATTCCTGATCATTTACTGATGGCCATTTGATTGAAACATTAATCTTGAATAATTTTCAAATTGACGAGAGTGATATACACGTAATTTACGATAAATCAATATAACACAAAATGCTAAATTGCGAAATCCGCCCTTATTGATACCAGTCTGTTGGTTTACAACAACCGTTTAACACACGAAAAATTTACAATAAATGTTAATGGGAGAAATCGGTATTCTAATTTTTTGCTCACACGAATTTTGATTTTTGAAAGACAGCCTCTTTTTATGACTGTCGTTATAATCCATCAATTTACTTTTGAATTTTGGAATGCAAAGTCCGTGCAATAATGCACGCTCATCCTGGTCCATTATTTATTGCATAGCCAAATCACAGCTCATTTTTCTCAAATGATCATACTTATTCATATTTTCAACAAATATAAGACCGAACTACAGTTAGAACTTATATCTCTCCATGATCGAGGGTCAGGTAGGCATATCAAACCACCCCGCGTAGCACGTGCTTCTGGTCGAGTGGACAAGATCGCAGTCTCATAACCCGAAGGTACCAGGTTCAAATCCCAGCGTCGGCAGTCTCTACATTGTAAAATTTTTTCAGCATTATATTTCGTTACTTGTTCGAAGATATAATTCTGTGTAGTACCGCAACTCGTTGCCGGTGACGCCCAAGTTTTTAGAGCTGGAGAGCTGAAAGCGAATCAAAGCGAGGTAAAAACGAGATTTGAATTGCGCGGGTCCCGTCAACACCTCCCACCACTACTCCCTTTCTCCTCAGGGCACTTGGTGGCCATCTTGGCTTCCTTCTCTCCGGCCTCATTCCGTTTCTTGGCGCCGGTGATCGCACACGTCGCAGGATAATCAACATGTTGTCAGATAAACAAAGGAAAGATAAACTGCGCATTTACGAGCGGAGGCTGAGTCGCTGCCGCAAGGAGCTTGCAGAATTAGAGAAAGGAGAACTCTTACTCAGAGGTAAATATTCTTAGAAACAAAAGCATCGTTCTTTGTTTCAGGTGCCCGTCGACACAGTGATATCGCGGTTCGCGAGTGTTTTCTTGTGAATATTGTGAAAAATATAGTGATAGTCAACGTAACAAACGATGGCGGGCCTACTAGGTCTCGACGCCAAAACGACTTCTTCTGGGAGCCCACGCTTGGGCAGGAAGGTCAGTCGAATATTGTCGAAAATCAAAGCTGGAACGACTCTATCCCGGGAGCCTCTGAGGCAGGGAATTGTTGTCTAATATTCCCGGGAGCCGCAAGGCAGGGAATTTCTAATCATGTATCCCGGGAGCCACATGGCAGGGGTATTCTATAAATCGACACCATAATTCGCTACAAAGCGTATTAACGATTTTCCCTTCGTTTACAGCGGTGAGGCATTTACCGCCTAAAACTCACACGAAGAAAACCACGATGCCTAACCTACAACAACAACAGCGCCAAGGCCAAGGTCAACAACCACATGCGCCGCAAAGAATGCATCGCAGCAGTAGTGGCTATAGCCAACTCCAATACAACTACGCATCAGATCCAGACGAGCCAATAGAGCCAGTGCAAGGGCATCGTCAGCGCCCACATCGTAGCCGTTCGCCTATCTCACGAGAAGATTCTGAACGTGATGCACGTAGTCATACACCTGTGCGTAGTCCTGAACCTCTCAGTTGTGACGACCAATCTGGCGATAACGAACAGAGTGCACACAGTAACACACCAAGCAACTCAGAGTCAGAGTACTCAGATCAAGATGAATTGAAAGCAGGCTTGGACTCACCGTATATTGACTCAGATGAAGAAGATGACGCTGCTCTGGATATTGACAAGGAATTAAACAAGTGGCTCGTGGACCTACGAAATCATACATCTAAACCACTCGAACTCAGTCAAAGCACAATTGTAAGACTCCAGACGATCTTGTCAGCAGGGTTGTTGGAGAACAAAGAGCGAAAGGAGCTCTTGAAAAAGATCTCAAGAGTAGGAGATGGAATTAATCTCGAAGCACCAGAGATGAACTCAGAAATTTCCAACAACCTTAAGTCACCAGAGAGTACAAAGGAAAATTATCTTAAACAGTACCAAACTATGATAGGTGCTACGCTTTCAGAAGCAGCAACTCTGATAGATCTCCTGACAGATGTACTACCTACCTTGGACAAGAAACTGTCCAAAAAACTGATTCGCTCTTTGTCGAACATCATAAGAGTCAATGCTGATCTAAGACAAATGATCACTATTGCCAGGAAAGACAACGCCACTCAAGATTATGACAACAAAATCCAAAGGATTTTGAAAAAGACAGAACCTACATCATTCCTCTTTGGAGATGATGTCAAATCTCTGATGGATGGAGCAAGGGTCATAGAAAAAACTGCCAAAGAAATGAGGCCTAAGAAGCAACAACCGAACAAGAAATTTTTAAACACCCAACGCTCTTTCTCCCACAGAGGGGGGAGAGGGGGCGGACACAGGAACTATCACCACAACCCTCGAGCCCAACAGAACATTCGACAGAACAGGAACTACGAGAAAGACCAGTACCCAGCAAAACACAACTACTCTCAATCGCAGCCTCAGAGAGACAACAGAGAGAGGAACAGGAGCAGGACCAGGCAGTAAACCATCAGCAGGAGCATAGTCAGGTAGCTGGTCGACTAAAACTTTTTTACAGCCATTGGCTTGAAATTACCTCTGACAAATTTGTACTCGATATCATTCGAGGTTACAAAATTCAAATAGAAGAAGTACCTTATCAATTCAAAGCACCGAGACAATCTAATGAATATGAAAATTCAATCTTGCGTAAAGAGATTAGATCCTTGTTGAACAAAAGAGTCATCAGTGGATGTACCTTTAGATCAGATCAATTCCTTTCTTCATTCTTCACAGTCCCTAAGCCAGATGGATCATTTAGGTTCATACTAAATTTGAAACATTTCAATCAATTCTTAGTAAAAGATCACTTCAAAATTGAAGACCTCAAACTAGCATTGAATCTTATTGATGAGGGAGATTTCATGTGTAAAATAGATCTCAAAGATGCTTACCACCTTATCTCTATACACAAAGCCTTCAGAAAATTCCTGCGATTCGAATTTGAAGGAAGAATCTATGAGTTTAATGTGTTGCCCTTTGGTCTTTCACCAGCACCGTATATTTTCACAAAGATAATAAGACCTATTCTGGATTTCCTACGCAAATTGGGAATCAAAATCATTGCCTACCTTGATGATTTCTTAGTTTTTGCCAGATCAATCAAAAAATGCTTAGAATCAGTCAACTTGGTTATTGGATTACTATGTTTCCTAGGTTTTGTAATAAATTGGGAAAAAAGTGATATCATTCCAAAACAATCTTGTAATTTTCTTGGGATAATAATCAATACCAAGACTATGATGTTGGAATTACCAAGAGAAAAGAAACTCAAAATTCTACATTTGGTGGAAAGCATTCAAATGAGAACACGAATATCCATTAAAGAATTGGAATCGTGCATTGGCAATTTAGTCTCAGCTTGCCCAGCCGTGGCTTACGGATGGCTTTATTATAAAGAATTAGAAGTCTTGAAAATAGAAGCCTTAAGATCCAGTGATAAACGTAGAAACACAAAAATAAGCCTCCATTCCGAAGCACTTCGTGAACTTGAATGGTGGAAAACAAATATTCTGCAATCAAAGAACAAAATCAGATCTTATACCTTTGACCTAGAAATCTATTCTGACGCGTCCATGACGGGCTGGGGTGCCGTCTATGGTAAAGAAAAGTCTCATGGCTTTTGGACTGTAAAAGAAAAAGAGGAACACATTAACTATTTAGAAATAAAAGCTGCCTTTTTAGCGCTCAAATGTTTTGCAAACAATCTTTCAGAAAAACAGATATTGCTCAGAATTGACAATATTACTGCAATTGCTTATATTAATAAAATGGGTGGTACTAGATCAGATCGCTTACATTATCTTGCAAAAGACTTATGGGAATGGTGTATAAAGAGACGTATCTGGATTTTTGCAGAATACGTTGCTTCCAAACTTAATTTGGCAGATGAAGGTTCTCGAATTTCTAATCTAGACACAGAATGGGAACTGTCAGATTTTGCTTTTGAGAAAATTTGTTCCAAATTTGGCTTACCAACAATTGATCTATTCGCTACTAGAATCAATGCAAAATGTAATAGATACTGCTCTTGGGAGAGAGACCCAGAAGCATTCAAAATTAACGCTTTTACATTCAGTTGGACCAACGAATACTGGTACGCCTTCCCACCATTTGCTTTAATCCCTAGGATACTTAAAAAGATCAAGGATGAGAAATCTGAAGGCATTATCGTGTACCCTCAATGGTCAAGCCAACCTTGGTTTCCTAGCCTACAAGAATTAATTGTCTCAGAAGTAATAATGTTCAAACCCTCAACTGAATTGCTTCTCTCACCTTGCAGGCAGAAAACTCATCCTCTGGCCTGGGATCTTACCCTGGCCGCAGCAATATTATCTCCCAAGCATTTAAGAAGAAGGGAGTAGTCGATGATGCTCTTGAAATTATGGAAGCATCAATTACAGAGAACTCTAAGAAGCAATATAATTCAGCTTGGAAATATTGGTGGGACTTTTGTAAGAATGACAACCAAGATCCTTTCTGTGCCTCTGATTTAGTTGTTTTGAAATGCCTTACGCAAAGATTCAAAGAAAATGCCAATTATGGTACGCTTAATACAATGAGATCTGCAATTTCTCTTATAAACAGTATCAACAACTCAAAAAGTCTTATTCTAGAAAGATTTTTCAAAGGGGTTTTCAAAACTAGACCTCTAACTCCTAAGTATGATCACATATGGGATATCAGTCGAGTCATAGAGATTATAGACTTGTGGGGTCCCACGGAATCACTATCTCTTCAACAACTTTCATATAAGTTAGTAATATTGCTAGCAGTGGGATCTGCTTTTCGTATACAAAATATTAGTTTGATAAGACTAGAGGATATTCTGCAGTCTCAAAGAGGAATAGAAATCCGTATTACAGATCTCGTAAAGAACTCGAGGCCAAATGTAAATCAGCCGTACGCCTTTTTCCCATTCTTCAAAGACAAGCCCAATATTTGCATTGCCAATACAATTTTGACTTACTTAGCTAAGACTAAAGATATAAGATCAGAGACAAGTAAACTGTTGGTTGCACTAAGAAAACCACACAAAGAAGTGGGTTCTCAAACTGTAAGTAGATGGATTAAGACGGTGCTTAAAGAAGCAAATATTGATTCAAGTTTTACGCCTTATAGCATAAGACATGCAACTGTATCTAAAGCTAACAAAAAAGGATTTAAGGTCTCCCAGATTAAAAAAGCAGCAGGCTGGTCAGACAACTCTAGAGTATTTGCAAAGTTTTATAACAGACCTATTGTTGAGACTGCCCAAACACTTGCCCAAGTAGTTTGCTCTGACGATGAGGAATAATACCACCTCAACCGACTAGTACATAGATCTTAGATGACTTACTCTTAAGCTTCTGGCTGTTCAATATTTTTATACAAATGTTCATTTTATGTGAATAAATCAAAGTGTGCTGTGTGTATATACATGTATAATTGATGTAGCTCTGAACATCTACACAGAATTATATCTTCGAACAAGTAACGAAATATAATTGAAGATTAAACGAACTTACTTGTAAGTGAAGTTCTATCTAAATTATATGAGTACTTGTTCGAAGATATAATGATCAAATTCCCACCCAACCCTTGAAAGAAGGAATCCCAAATCTCGCTCTGAAATATGAGGCCGGAGAGAAGGAAGCCAAGATGGCCACCAAGTGCCCTGAGGAGAAAGGGAGTAGTGGTGGGAGGTGTTGACGGGACCCGCGCAATTCAAATCTCGTTTTTACCTCGCTTTGATTCGCTTTCAGCTCTCCAGCTCTAAAAACTTGGGCGTCACCGGCAACGAGTTGCGGTACTACACAGAATTATATCTTCGAACAAGTACTCATATAATTTAGATAGAACTTCACTTACAAGTAAGTTCGTTTAATCTTCAATTACCTTATCAAATACGTCTTGAAAATATAAATATGAATATCAACTCAATAGAAAAGACCCAAAAAAAGCAGTTCACCGTGTAATTGGAATTAGAAAGGAAATTTTTTGCTATTTTTCATGTATTTTATAGTCCGAGTTCCGGATGTCCTAATGACGTCCGTCGGATGACCTCAGGATGTCCCTTTGGACGTTATTTGGACGTCCTCTTGAACGTCCCGAGGACGTGTAAAAACGCATAAAAATTGGAAGTAGGCTGTCCTAAGAATGTCTTCAGGACGTAAAATCGGACGTTCAGCAGGACGTCCGATGTCCAGTGGCTGACGTCCTTTAGACGTTTTTTGTACATCGACATGCTAGCTGGGTTAACTCAAGATTATGAACGATCCAACATTTTTCCAGAATAAATAATTTCAATTCCACTCTCCAAGCTCAAAAAAATAAAATCAACTCACGGAACAAGAAATATAATAATCGCCAAACCTATGTAGTTTCCATGCAACTTTTGAGTTATGAAGTCGGTTGAGAAACTACTCTCATTCATCAAAAATACATAGCTATACATATATATTACATCCATGCGATGAATAAACGGCAAAAAAGAATGAAAAACGCATTGTATTACACACCTACCATGAAATATAATTCAAAAGCACCGCCGCGCAATTTCATAGCCCTTTTGTGAATTATAAATCAGATGTTTGAATATATTCAAAAGTCAAAACTCATTCTTGGCACTGTTAATCTCCCATTCTTCACGTCTGGCAAAATTGAAATAACTCACGAGTTTAAGAATGAAAGACTGCGAATTCGATAATGAGGTGCGTGAAAAAATTAGTAGTATAGGGGCGGGGTTGGAAGACGTTCGTTATTCGTAATATTGGTTTTGATTCAAACGTCAAAAGCTTCGGTTTATTTGACTGAGGAGTGAAATATACCAAGGAGAGATGGTTTATAAGATAACTTCCAATTCTCGTTCAATTTTTAATAGTTTGAAGTGGCTTTTTAGAATGGGGTTTAGAGATGTTCCAAATGTGGCATATATATGATTGAGGAAAGAATGCAATTTTAGAATCAGTGTTTTGTGAGAATTTTTATTCATTTTCTGATCACATTTTTGGTTGAAAATCACTCATCGAGCACTTCAATTCGACAATGATGAATCTACACCTCAAAAAAGTCATAACGATGGGATGATGAATATTCTCAACAGATGTTGAAATTGTGCTGGTGCTCATCACACACCATACTCGATATCATACGTGTTTTGTTCTAATTATTAAAGTCTGACGAAGAGAATAATTGGTTTTTGTATTGTGCTAAATGTATGAATCGCAGACTTGGATTACTCGAGACGAGAAACTCAAAATATCATGGAGGAAAGCTCTCAAGATTTTTTGATGTTCAAAGACACTGGATCAAACGTTTTGACAAGAAAAGAATGCAATACTGAGAATAGTTTATTCAGAGTATATATTATAAGATTGAAATTCGTAACATAATCTATAAACAAATTGGACAAAGATAAGACTATATTCATACATTTTCGTGTGATTTTATGCGATCGGCTACTAAATATTATAGGAAAAATTTTAATGAAATATTGAACAATAGGCTATAAGCAAATTTCATTTTATAATCGGATAGAACCACTGACCGATGCTATCTCTAGAAAACTTGCACCAGACAAACGGCAGTATATTTTTTAAAAATTACAATCGTAGCAGGTGTGGCATACCCCGAGGCAACTAAATAAACATCATTACAGTAGTGGTGGTTGGATACAACAATAATAATCAAAATATCCGCCTGTCTGATGATCAAGAAAGGAGATCATCCGATTTCCCTCATTTAATGGGTCAATTTGAGTTTATCTCATAATTGCACTCGTAATTTGCATGTATATATAAAATGGTATACAACTCAATGGAACGGGTTTTTCTCAGTACTGGTTGTTCAACTTGATTTTCGCTGATATTGTACGTATTAATCATGAGTTTAAATCGTGAGTTTGAATCATAAGTTTGAAAGATGATCTTGATGATGTTGATTTTGATGAAGCTGAAGAATTTACTGAGCCTAGAGGCGATTCAATGGATCGGAAAGATTCGAGTGGATTATTGCTCAGACGAGGTTTTTGAAGAATTTGCCATAGTTTGTGAACACCTAAAAATGAAAAGTCCAAATAAGAAAATTCGATTTCTGCTGCCTCGTTAGTCTGAACCAAATTTATTTACCTTGTTCTGGAGATTCTCTCAAATACTTCGAAGACTCTTTGTGAATTTTTCTCTACAGGGCGAGAGGATGTCAGTAAGACAGGTTGAATTCTTAGAAAAACTTATAAAAATTAAATTAACACTCAGACCTGTGCAAGTCAGACATGACTCGATGGTTCGAAATGGTTTGAGAAACACTTGAAAGTAAGAGTCAGGAGCTTCAAATCGATTACTTGAAGTTATTGTAGGTTGTTTCTGGTCCGAGCTGTGACTGTTTTTGTGAAGGAAGATTTCTTTCGAAAAAGAGTCCTTCAATTCATGAACCACCATGAATTCAGACTAACGGTGATATTTCTTTGATTTTTGTCAAGTTCGTTCTTATTGGTGGTAAAAGGAACCAAAAAAGTGCTTATACCATTTTAAATATGAATCCATTCATGTCTTACCAATGACTGGTCCGTTTTTCGAGAAGAGTTACTCTGTACCTCTGACCCAATCGGACCAGAAACAACCTAAAATAAATTCCACTCTGTAAGTCACACATGTGTGACTTACAGAGGTCTAAAAGTCGATCCAATTTTCATGAATTTTTCCAAGAATTCAATTCGACCTAATGGAATCTTGTTGTGCCGCAGGAAAAAATTCTCCAAATACTCAAAAAAAGCTACAAAATGAGCTAATTTGGAGCCGTTTTGGACCAATAAAGCCACAGGAATCGAATTTTCTAATTTGGACTTTTCATTTTAAGGTGTTGACAAACTATTGACTGGTAGAGTACATGAACCTGAATTTTTTCATGACTATGATGGATAAAATAGACTTTCTTGAGTTATAGAAATACCATGTAATCCTAAAGAAGCAATAATTTACATGATCATCCTGAAACCAGAATTCATAAGATCTAACCGCAAAACTGGACATTTATCAATAAACTTGACCAAGAAATTCATCAACCCATAAATCTTTCAAAATCATTCTGAGCAGATACCACATAACCTAGAATAACTTGACAAACTGTCTCTAATGAATCCTTATCTAACGAATCACACGTCAAACTAATATACTTACTCTCGAAACACATGTCTAATATAAAATTACCAGGCAAGACTTTTGCACGTGCAAAGTTGATCAATTAACGCGATCGCTCACAGCAGCTGCCCATCGCCCATTACTTTTACTCTCGTCTCGTATAAATTGGACAGCTGCATCAGAAGCTCATCTCATCTCATATATTATAAATATATTTACTACATGGCAGGTGTTATCTCTTAATTAACTCTTAGCATCTGTACACATACTATGTACACTTATTTGAGCCTGGGCGGATCTAGTTATCAACTTCTCTTTTTTTTTTTTTCTTACATTTACACGCCTCATAGGATTCAATTAGTGAAAAATTCATAATTAATCATCTTAAAATTCATCAGTTTTCTATGATTCATCATTATTACCTTCATCTAGATTATTCTATGTATAAAATACGCGATTGAAAATTTTCACTTTCAAAAGAAGGTAAAGAAGAGGGTAAGATTAATTGAGTAGCCAAGAATCTCGAGTGAAACTTCTGATGAATTTTTTTTCCACCTTACGCAACGGATGACATAGTATACATAGATGAATGTAGGTATATCCTATGGTGTTATGTTGATGGAAAATGAAGCTATCTCAATGTCGTGGTGACTGATACGATGAAATTAAATCGAGTTCACTTTCTAGATATCACTGATGATATCACTATATATGTATGAGACGTCGACGTGGAAAGGTTGATTGGAAAATCATGAGAGCGTGCGAGGAATACATTTTCCATCTCAAATTTTCTATTATAAAGAAGCTTTTGCTCCAGGAGACACGTACGGATCAAGTGTTGTTATTACAGGGCCTCGTGATATTTTCTCAGGTTATTAGAGAAATCTTGGCATTGAATTCGTTGATGATGTAGAGATATCATATATCACATGTATTCTAAGATATGAGATTAAAAATAGTCGTAGCTCGTTAGAATTGTTAGATATTAATGTGTGAATCTGTTGTGTTTTATCAGAGGTAGATGAAGTAGGTAGTCAATCTGTCCAGGTTGAAAAATTTTCTCATATTAATTTTCATGTTACATAGCCTGAGGCTTTGATTTTGTATTTTGTTTAGAAGGATATGTAAACTTCTGGTTATGAAACTCAACAACATAATAGTAGTAGGCGATACTCATCTATGAAAAAAAAGGAGTTGAGAATTTTAGTACACCGTAGACACACCATTGAATGCTTATTAATGTCCTAAGGACTGAGAGTAAAGTGGCTCGAGGGACTAAAACTTCCTGCTCTCTATATGATTATTCAATCATCTTTCAATCTTGTCAACGACCTCTTGTTGAAGTTGCGGACTAGAATAGACGAGTCAATTATATGACTGATCAGTCTACGATAAAAATTATACCACTACCTATTTATAATGCTAGTCTTTTCTAGTAAATTTTAAAATCATAATGGGAGAATGAGATGATGTCCTTGCCGCGCCAATGCTCAATGCTTGAGTTGTGAAAATCTAAATCTTATACTCAATGTTATGTTAACTAATTAAATAATAAATGCGAAGAGCATCTCGGATCTACGAAATTCTCACGCGAGAATGGCGCCTTTTTCCTTTCCGCTCCTGTTATACTTCTTTTTTTTTTTTGCAACGATAAACTATCTGTGTCTGATTAACTTCAAGATATTAGTAAATGCATGTATAATGCTTTGGTAATGGGTATGTCAAGGAATCCTGAGAAAGGAAGAGCTACAGGCGCCTGGGGCTGTCTTTTTACAAATTCAAATTTCCACCGCGCCTGAATTTGATGCAGTAAAAGAAATTTGAATATTTTAGTGTTGGAATTTGATAAAAGGATCTCGAATAGGAATTTATATGGCGTGTGAAGTATTTTTCAGGGTATGCATGCGCCAGAAATTCGATGTGATAAGCAGATTAAAATCTGTAATTAGGTTACAAGATGAGGTATGGCAAGTCTGACTCTAGAAAATCGTAAGTAAATCTCTAAAAAATCTCAATAATGAGATAATAATATAGCTAACTTGTAAGAAATCATCATTCCATAAGTGACGATCAACTTTGACCCTTGGCACTTGACTCATTGGGTCTAAATGACCCCTGAAGCAGCTTTTAATATCTCTCATACAATTCCAAAATTACCAAAATTCGATGCCATCATTTGTCTCTCCAAACGAAATTCAATCTCAGGTGAACCTGACGATCGAATCTTGGGGGAAAATGGCAATTATAGATATTGATAAGTTTGCACTGAATAATTGAATTTTTCGGGCAACTTTGAAGGATTCAGTGGTATAGCACTTCCTTAGAGGGTCTTTGACTACGAAAGAAAAGAAAATATGAATGTAGAATATTGATGTATCCCTAGAAACATTGAATTTCGGACTTATTGGGTCAATTTGACCCCATTGTGTCCCGTATGAATTTGACTACACACTAAAAAATCAAAATAAAAAGTAGACCCAGGGGTTTGGTAGAAATGTTTACACTTGTACACATCCATGAGCCATAATCCTATGCCACTTTTATCTCATTGGTTCAAAGGTATCTATAGCGATATGAGAGGCTAATGCTTACACGCATATATCACTAATCGATTAACCATTGTACTCCACCTTCGAGGCTCAATAGGAAAAAAAAAAAACAAATTCGCATGGAATCTTGTCTGACGAGAGCGAAAGACAAGGGTCGAAAGGGGTTTTGAAATCGGCGTCTTAGAAAGTCACAGACCTTGGGTATATATGATACAGAGAGAATGAGTATCGAACTTCACCCGCATCTTATGCCACTACTATGTACACGTGACAAAGGATTTAGAGAATAGGAGCCATATATGAGCCACTCCTACAAAAGTGATCATTGAAAATGAGAGCCAGCAAAGTGAGTATGATATATGCCATTTATCGGTTTGAAAATAATTGGTTATTAGTCGTTCGCTGATAGAATTTCCAGCGCTAATGCAGGTGTGAGCACGGGTGTGAGCAATTCGAGCTTTGATGCATTTTCATACCTATATGGTGTGAAAGAATTCGTAATTGACAGATTCAGCTGGTGCTGATTGCTACAATTGCATTACAAATTGAATCGATTGTCCATTGGAATTCATAACAGTATGATACTATAGTCATGCCAATAGCATGAGAATCGGCTTTACCTGTGAAATATGGGGACTTTTCAAGAATTTCAAAGTCGGTGAGGGTATTTTTCGTCGATTTTTAAGGACTGGATGTCCGAATACTGCCAAAAGAACCAGAATTCCATGAAAGAGAATCATTTATTCTCAACGTTTCGTCTACCAGGGTTCGTAGACCTCTTCAGGAGTAAATATATTTTTCTTTTTAAAACGTTTACATTTAAATAAATAGATCGAGAACAGACGAACTCATCGTGAGATACGTCTGCGTCTCTTGTCAAATATAAGCGTTGGACTCAGACGACGAAAAATACCCTCACTGTTATTTTTCAAGGACGAAAAACTACCATCACTATTAATTTCAAAGTCCATATGTCACACAGGCGAAATTGAGGTATGTATATCCAAATTTTTTCAACTGATCCCGCCACCGGGGGTCACTTTAGCCACTTTGGAGCTTCTAATCAACTTCTCATTGCGATTTTTTGATCAAACTCATACGTATCTCAAGTCATTCGACGCGTCTTGATTTCTTCTTCAGAATGTCATGCTGATGAGTCGTTTCATCCATTTGCATTCTTAAGAACTGTTAAAACAGAGAGACCACAGCCACCTCGGCATTCGGGGTGACTATGGCCACGCGAGCTTCTTGTACTTTTCAACACAGAAACAAGTATTCTCTCCTCGGAACTAATTTTCTGATCACGAAAATGTCCTGAGACAGAACATGAAAGTCTTATAAAATCATACCCATGAAATTGAGACTTACTGCCCAAGTTTGAACAACGAGACTCAGCCGATTATACGACAGGGTGGCCAAAGCCACTTCGGAGGAGTGACCCAAGTCACCCCGGAAGACCGGGAGATTCAAGAATAAAGAGGAATGACGAGTTTACGTTCAAATTTTTATTATTAATGACACCTGTAATGCCCAAAGTCACCCCGGATGACCCGAGAAATGACAAATTGTCGTTCACACGGTCGTTGGAAGTGGCGGCTGAGGGTGGTCACAGTCACTCTATGGGCAAGCCAAGAAATCACAAGGTATCTTTCAAACGGTCGTCCTAAATAACTGTAGTACACAAATCCAATCGGCAATAGCGCAAAATGTAGAGGGCGTCATTACCTAATAAGAGAGAATCATTGGAAGGAGATAGAAATGGATCTAGTGGGTTGTTCAGGTAAATTTTTGGGACATGAATATTTTAATTGAAAATTATCAGTTCATTCCAACGAAAAAAAGGCCAATGGAACTCACCTTACCATAAATGAGCCGGCATACTCTGGAAGTCGAGTTTCTATAAGCTTCAAAATGAGATTTTGAACATCTCTCTAGGTGGTATAGCGTTGAAGCTACGACTTCAACAATCTTTTTCCGGAAAAATGGCAACAGTCATCCCAGTTTACGGTATTCCGTACACTCACGACACATGACACGTGACTGATGGAATTAAGAACCATTTTTCCATATTTGGGAAGATTTCCATTGAATACTTCGATTTCAGTACGTTCCAATTCAAAATCGAATTTCACAAAAACTAACAAACAATAGAACGCTAAAGTCTCCCTGTAGACCACCCAATAATTTGTTTTCAATCATCAATGCATTCTTATTAGCACTAGTCATCTTATCAAAATCATCGCTATAAACGGAAGCTCTCTCGTATCAAGACTAAGACCGTCATCTTCAACCCAACAAACTCTCACGGTCACGACATAACCTCCAAATGTTACCAGCCTCATCCACCCTCATCCACCATACACAGCTTATCCATCGCAACGAAAAAGTTGCAAAAAGCCCACGCCATCCAACACATAAAATCTATAGAGCACAAAACAAAACTCTTTTAACAGATAAAATATCGGTACAGGAGAAGAGACGAGTTATCCCCATGAGAAAAGCGTGATTTATTAGGGCGCGGACATGTATACTATACTATATACTTTTCTATATAATACACAACAGCTGCTGCGCTGGCCAATTATGTTGGTTGGCGTTTCCATATAGTTGAAAGCTTTTTGCGCTTTCTGTATTAGAACTCATCTGATGCACGACGACCATATAGCTCGAGCTCGACGACGATGACGATAAGCACGACTTCCTGCTTTTGTCTGACCGTATATGCACGGAATGCGCCATATGCATCGGTTTTCTTTCTATATAGGGTCTGAGATTGTTGAACCACCATCGATGCTTGTAATAATTCTAATTACACGCTTTGGGTGTCGTCGTCTGTTTGAGCTTTTTATTGATAATAGAGTGTGGTATAGTATCCTGAAGGAGGTAGAGGTTCCTTTTGAAGGTTTGTTATGCAATATATGGAGATAACGGTCAGGAAGGAGCCGTTTATCCGGTTTCTGTGAGGATTTTATTGGTTAGAAATATCGATTGTTTTGAAGGTCGTGATTTCTTTATTCCTGACCACTATGGTCAGGGTCAACTGTCGTATTAGAAAAAAAGTTGTGGACTATATAGTGTGGTTTCTGACAAAGATTGTTCAACTAACTCATTCACTATGCATTTTTCAAGAATCAAAGGCAAGAATGAAATCGACACGAGTGAGACCCTATTTGATTAAAATACTGAGTTCGATATGGTCAATGAAATTGATAAAACAATAAGACACTAGTTTTGTCACTATCAAAGCATCCTACCAAACTAAATAATTTTAATGAACTTTTAATTGGAGATACCTGATGATCAAACTTTCATCACGCAGTAAAAACGAAAGCCTGATCGATACTTTTACGGTTTCCGAGACGAGGTTTCGAAACAAAAAAATACAAACCCGTATCAAAATTTTGAGAGTTTGAATTCATATTTTGGAATTTGAGTTTTTGATTGTAACATTATATTGAAGATAAATTCAACAGCATCATTCAAGACTAAGGTCTTTTTGTGTGACGTAAAAGAGTGACGCAGTCAAAAACAACAGTGCACTCAGTAGGGATCTGATATGCTTGCCGGATTGCCTGCACACAGGCGTTTTTTCTTGCAAGATGGCCGGCGAAGGGAACAGATATAGCCCTTGATGCATAGGGAGTGCTCGTAATATTGAGATTCTATAGCTCCCCGGGATCGTGAAATGTCCATCGAACGCAAAAGTAATAACATTACGTTTCAATATAAGTGTTCTGTGCCAGAGACTGTGAGAAAAAGACGTCAATGAAATAAAATCCCCATGCTACCAATGTTGAAACTAGGCAGCCATTTTGACCCTGTGTGCAGGCAACCCGACATCGGTGTCAGATCCCTATACCATTCGGATTCTCAAAATCTGATTCGTGCGTACCGTCTTGGGCCACAATTATGTACTCAGAGATCAATTTGACCATCTATATAAAGATCTAGAGTAGATAGAATTTTCAATGAAGTTGTGAAATCATCGGAAGTGGGTAGTTACATAACCATTTTTTGCCTGGAAGCAGTATTTTTCTTTTAATGAAGATTTTCAATTCTTATTTACATTCAATTTCATCTAAAATTATACATTTATTAATTTGTTACATTTACAATTTCAATCATGCATTGGTATCGTCGTTCTTCACCTGGTGGTCCTCATATTCGGTGACATTCTGAGATAGAAAGAAAGATTGTGATATTTCTTTTTACAATAAATTGCAATTAATTGGTAGATAATAATTTTACCTTGTCTTCAACCGATCCATTGGGTACCGAAGATGTGATGTTAGAACCCTCATGTTCCGCTTGTCCCTCTTCTTGCGTTATCCTAGCAGCATAAGCCTGAGCTTGAGCTAATCGCATAATTTCTTCCTGAGTCAAGGCTCTAGGTTGAAGCCAAGATATCTCGGGTTGACTCATTTCACTCACGGTTGAATTTGATACCTGGAAAATTGCAATTCATTCGTGGAAGTCCAAAAATGATTCATCGTATCATCAATTACCGATTGAAAATTAAGAAATACCTCCATAATTCAAATTCAGCGGTTGATGATGAATAAAATGTTGCACCACTGATGAATGTGTTGTGATTGACTGATGACACTTTTGATAGGGTAATTGGTTTGCCACCTTGCGATCGTTTCATCAACTACACCGACTCGCTTATGTTCTCAATTGCATAAAGTATGATTCACTTCGGCCAATGTCATTTGTATGAGCACGCTTTGACTTCCAAAGTCGAATACATAGATCTTCATTTGATCATTATTTCACGAAATTCTCGTATGATAACTGAAAATAATTCATTTTAGTAAGTAATGAGATGACGCGAGGGCCACGGAAGTTTCGGATCATTTCGTGTTGTAAAATAATTTTTTCAACAACTAAATCACTTATTGAGGTGATAGGGTGGATGACCGTCTGATTACATGGATCGGAGACAATTGACTGTAACCTCAATCATATCGGTATGATATAAACATAAAATTTGGATGGCCACGTACAAGAAAAACTAACAATAAATGAATGAAAACTCGGGGGAAAAAACCATCGGGATTTTGACTATCGGGAATATGGATAAATGAAATATCATTCCTAGCATAACCAACGGGCAGCCACTCAATCATTCAAGAGATAGGTAACGACCGAATGCACTTGCATTTCTAATAGTCAAGCCGTTAATGACTCATAAAGTGTCACTGTAATATAGCACTCGTGGGATATGATGGGCTGGCGCGAGTGCCAACTTTCTCGAGAATATATATATTCGCAGTCTTTCGATAGCCTCATCCAATGAAGATACATCATAGAAATGTTCTTACTTAAGATTAACTAAACAATGACTAATGGTGGGAACTTTTTGTCTGACAAGCTTCTGAAATTTTCGGGCAGTCGCCTAATCCTGTGGAGATTTGAAAAAATTCCATAGAATGCGTGAAATTTTTTCATTTTTTTTTTTATTAAAATTGCAGAGATTTTTCTGGACTGTTCACGAGCAATTTCGGTGATACTTCTGTTATTAAATTGAAGGACATCGAAGTAAAATTCTCATATTGCACAGAAAAACCAAATCATCACTGAGACTACCGTTTTTCTTGTGTTCAAAATTCCGATAGCCCTACCCAGGGGATGAAATGTGATCTGCTCACGCAACTGGAAAAAATTCAATTTAGAAAAGGTGATTTGAGAAAAAATAAGAGATATTTTACAAGATATTAACCCACATGGATGACGTTCCCCAAGAATATTCCTCTCGCTGGCGCACTAAAAGGACTAGGGTGAAATTTCCACGAATCAAAAATTTACTTCAAATATATTCCCAGAAAAATCGTTCAGAAACGAAAATTTTCTAATGATGATAATTCTTAATTGTATGGTTCTCGCTTTGAGTATCAAAGAAAAGAGCAAAACATTCAGAATTACTTCCCAAATATCATGCAGAATATGCGAATAAGAATAAATTAGACAGTAAACATTCTTCTGAAACGATGAAAATTCATCCATTCGTCGAACCATCTCATGAAACGGAAAATTGAAATTCTCGCGGAAGCTCGTTCAAAGAAATTCACAAAGCCTGAAGTTCAAAGCCAGGAAATACAACTAGCTGACATTGAGACATCGGTCTCATCTCAATGTAAGTAACAACGTTACCGTGTGCAAATGCATCAAGTGACAGTGGGACAAATGAACAAGAAATCCCGTTAAATGCGTACCCGGACCCCTATAACATATACATTTTATACATATATATTCTGCACAGCTGCGCGTAAGAATAATAATACACACACCCACAGAAAAAGGGAGAACAGCTGGGCATACAATCATACACATAGATTTGCGGGCTCTTAGCGCCAACGATTTGTTCAAATGATGTGCGTCCGTTACATTCGCACGCGCGTGCGGCTGGCAAAATGGCAATGTCTTTGTGAAGTGAGAAATTGCCATTGAGTCGGGTAATTGAGAGATTTCTGAGATGGCATTTAGTGACGGATCTGAGTGTTTATTGTGAATGATATTGCCCAGTGAGTGTAGGAGATTTAGACGGTACTGGGGGATTAGATATTGAATTATAGTTTTATATTAGCCGACTGATACTAAAATGGAACCATGATATTATTGGATTAAGACGATTACGCCTATTGCATGTGTCTATTAGGTGGACATCGACGAGCCACTCACTTGATGTTTCAGAAGGCGATTTTTTCAACTTTTTCAAGTCTGTCTTCGTTACCGGTTGGCTGATAGAATTCCAAAAATGTCTGAATGCGTGGTCAAAAAGAATTGTTCCAGCTCTTCAAAGTAAGTAATGAGCGAGGTGAGACGAAATTTTATTTAGATAAGACCATGGTAAAAATGCGACTATCTTTTTGGCCACCTACGGGCAGTCGCAATGCGCCTTGGCCCAGTTTTTGTCCAAAAAATGTTCACCGTTTCTAACAGGGGATGGTTTTGAAGGTATCGAATATATTTTTAACGCGGTTGGGGCTCTAAAATGAGTTTATGCATCAAATTATGTCTCCGAAATCGGTCACTCCAAAATGTAACTGTATTTTATCCGCCAGAAATACCAGATTCATTCATCATAATTCACAGCGTTCGAAGTGCTCCGAATTAGCATAATAAATCTATCAATGTATCAAGGGAAATTTAGTAAAGAGTTCAATCAGTGCGCATTCAGCTAAAATCTTGAGTGGGGTCAACTTAGTCACATTTTCCCAGTAGAGCATGAAAAATGATTCAAAGTGAGATCATTTAATTCGAGATACATATCTTCCCTAATTTCAATAAAAATCATGATCAAACACGCACAAGATGAATTACTACGTGTAAACCACCTTTCAAAACTTCGGAAATGAGCAATCACACTCCCAAGCAAAATCTCGATTCCAACGCAATTCCAATCCAGTCATGCAGTCGGTTTGTAGAATAAATAGAAGCTGTTGTACACGCTGTCTTTCCGTCATCCATCCTGCTCGTCTAACGGTCAGTTCCGTCATATGCTATTCTTTCTCTATATTACTCTCTGAGCACATCTCCTCCTATTCCATTTCATTTTGCAGTACCATCAAATACATCCACATCTCACAGGACGAATAGGTATATCCACACATTCACATGACTGTAACAAGGTGTACATATAAAATACAGCTTCGTGGGCGGCTGTCTAAGGATGTATCTCGTATTTCCTCCCGTTTGTGATTTTTCTAACCTCTGGGCATTTTCCTGCACACTAGTTCTTCAATAAGAAATCATACACTTGAGAGTTCTTCTTCTGTTTTGTTTGGTTATCAACTTTATGTGTATGTATATGTGTGTGTGTGTGTGTGTGTGGAGTATGTTGTACTTGGATATTGTCTGATTGATTAAATACTCATGTGATGCAGACTTAGATGGGTTGTGTATTGTGTGTATGTGTGAGTGAGTTTGAGTGATAGAGTGGATGAATGGAGTTTGGAGACACTTTGAACTGATTGAGAGTACGGGTAATGGGTTTGAGGCTGGAGTGTGGGTGCGTATTTGGATTTTGTGATTTGGAATACGATTTGTCTGATGTGACACATTCAGAGACGATTTTAGTAATGTTCAGATGGATTAGTTTTTTGACGATTGATGAAAACTATTTGAAACTGGCATCTGTAATCTCATTGATATTCCAATAATTTCGTCCGGTTTCCGTCCTAGTTGATTTGAGAATCGATGCTGTAAGCCAATATCAAGATGAGATAAGAATGATTGACAAAAACCTATCCGTCAAATAATGGGGTTCCGGGTTGGAATACATCAATATCAATCTTCTAGAGAAGCAAGGTCACACATAGTAAGTTCGGGATAATGTCAATTCATTCATCTCTTGTGCTCATAATGTTAAAGAATATTGCCAGAAAAATCAAGATTTGGTCCAGAAATATGAGTCATTTACATCTCCCAACTTGATTATTTTTCATCTTTTCTCATCAAAATGTTGTAGTGTTGTTTTTATTTTTCTTCTATGGAAAATATCAACGAAAAATGTATGGTCAAATCCCTGGGAAATCAATCCCAAGTCATATCTTGCAATGTACACTAGATGGCAAGCTCATTGGAATTACCGATGACTTATCATTGATTTCTTTGTTGCATAAGTCATTTTGATAGCTCAGTTTCTACATAGAATCTCATTTAAAGAGATGTGCTCACAGAAGATCCACACATTTATGTGGGATCGACTACTGCGCTCGCGAAATTCGCGATCATCTTAGTTCAGATCTGAAATCACGCACAAAATTAGTAGATCACGATGAATACAACATGAATTGCAGGTTCAAATGCAAATAAGAAGTCAATCGGCTTCTCACGATGGAATTCACCATATAGTTCGCGAGTTATCCTCTTGACCCCAGAAACCTCAACACTTGACCGTGAAAAGTAGCCCAATGCCGCTTGCAAATGAAAAATTAGCCTTCAAACGTCCATTCGATTTCACCAATAGTCATTACCGACACCAATCAAAATTCAAAGTCAACCTAACCTATCTTTCCAATTCAAATGACCAATTACCATCTCTCCACATCACCAATACAATCAAATCAACCATCAAAACCACCACCAACACACTTAAAAGATCTCTTTCTCAATGGTGTCTCGACAATGCAGCTTCAAGCTCTGATCCTGAGAAATTTCAAAGTAGTGACATTACGAGCCCAGTTAACATGCGTAAAAGTCACGAGGTGCAAGTATCGGAACGCAGCGATTGTATGAACACATGAGCAAGCTTATATAGTCACAAAAAGAGGCATTATTAATGTCCGAGACTATACCAAGACGTTTAGCACTGGCTCTGCCATATAATGCCTGCCACTCTATTCCAGCAGCTTTTAGCTATTCTGTTCTGTCTTTTGGAATAGAGAGTTGGTTGGTTGGTATTACGGTGCATATATGCGGGCTTGGCTGTGAAGAGTAGTTGGTTTTGCGGTATGCGTTTGGGTATGCAAGTTGTGTGGGATGACATGAGGTACTTTGATTTTTTGCGAGCTATTGGTGTGTGAATTGTGCGTTGGAGTGTTAGAATGTCAGTTGATGTGGGTGAGATTGCACTACTCGCGGAGCTCGACTCGGAGTGGAATTTACAGGTGTCTGAGGAAGGAACTGATGAGGGTACTTTTGTTATCTGGGTCGATTGAGATGTTTCACATTTTTTTATAGGGTGCGTTATATATTTATAGTACGTGAAGTAATTAGAAAATTTTCAATCCCGAACAGTTGTTGATTATTCCTGCTTGTAATCATTTGACATTTTTGGATATTTTCAAGAGCTTTATGCACCCAATACATGCAACTTTCTCATGTGAAATTTTTTCTGATGAATATTGCAGCATTCTTGTGTTGCAGCATTCTAGATGATCTTCGGGAAGATAATGGTTTGAAGCTATGGCTGAACCAAGTTATTAATACACTGTTTGATTTGTAAGAGTTCGTGAAAACATGTTAGGAATCAAACTGCAGTACCATAACTTTTTTCAAAGATGAATCGACTCCAACTCTTGAACTTACTCATGCGACTGGTCATTAATCAAACCGCTCACCAAACAACGACAGAATAGGAGACAAAACACAAAATACTTATCCAAGATTCAACTTCTTAGTGGTCTAATTGAATGAAAATAGCTGATGATTCACTAGACGATAGCAAAATATACCTATCTATTCAATACCTCCGAAAGTCTAGCAACCTCAAAATGGCTCGCTGAAAATTACTGATAAAAAGAGATTACACAATTAGTTCAGCAATCTTTCATAACCTAAATTCTAAAAAGCTCAACCTTTGAAAAGTTCATAGTAATATGACAGACCTCTAGTAACAACTTCAGACACAATCAAGATCTAAAATGTTATCTCGTAAACAGTCAAAAGTCCAGTTAACCAAAGAACCGAAATAAACGGAAATACTGTCTACAGAAAAGAGTCGAAATCGAAACTCTCGATCAAATTATACTGACCAAAAGGTATTCTAGTGGTGACGGGCGTGTTATTGCTCACGAGTAAGATCACGAAGTCGGAAGCTAGACTAAAACTATATAGAGCTATCCCTCCGAATACATTTTCCGCAGAGAAAATCGTGGCGCACGCGGAAGACTTTAAACTCTCCGATCGCTAATGAGACCTTTTGGAGAGGACGCCCCATACAACGGTACAAGCTCTTCCCCAATGCTCTGCTCTGATGTCGTCGTGAGATTCGCTCAGCTGGCTCTATGGTTGATGTCCACGAGGTCATCCAGACCAAGAGACCCCGAGAAAATAGAATATATGTAGCTTTAGAAGTAAGGGGTGTTGGACTCTGATACGCTGAGATATTAATCGTGATCGACAATTTGAGTTGAATTTTATTGGACATAGGTGAGAAAGGGGTGAAACTTTCTCAAAAATTCTATTTTTGTGTCATTTTGGGGGTTAGATTTGATTGACGATTGAGGTTCAAATGTTTTTCCGAGATATTTAGGATGAAAAAAATAACGACAATTTAAATTGCCCCTCGCTATCTTTTAGTAACTGTCAATGAATTCGTCTGCCACATCAAAATAGCATTTTTACCAAAGCAGTGTTTTGTGAATGATTCAAAGTCCACAGTTTCGTTTCCATTTGTAATTTTTCATGAATTTGCAGCTCTGGAACAAAAGTCGCTCATACTTCTGCCCTGATCTCGACAGGATAATTATAGTAATTAGTTGTAATCTACATTCTACCAGATAATCAAAAATCTATGGTACAACTTAGATTTTCCTCCATGTTATATATGCTCATCATCCTCATCAAAGGAAGATGATACAGACCTAGCTTCATCAAATCGCAAATCAGATTCGACAGCCCATTAAACCAATTGAAACCACCTTACACTCCATAACACTAAGAAACCAGTTTCAAGATCGAGTCACGTACAACTCAAAATTGAAGTTCGACAGCTCAGACATACTCTCATGAGGAATAGAGTACCGGAACACCTGTAGCTTCTCTAACACTTAACTTCAATAATATACCTTCAGCCATCACACTGCAAGACTATATTTCCGCCTTGGATAATACATTTCGACATAAATTCATCAAAACTCAAGCTCCAAAGATTTCTTGAACTACCTTTTACGATGTCTAAATGCTGCCAATCATATGTATCCATTTACCTTTATGGCATTGAATGTGCATGCATTTTGATGGTAGATTTGAGCTTTAAAAAAATTCAGAGGACATTCACTTTCGTGATTACTCTCTACGTTACTCGACTTTCTCTACTATTGCACGATGGGCAATTGTGGTAGATTATTAGGCTGCAAATATAGCAGAGGATGCTTATCGAGAAAGTGTTTGTCCCGAAGGGATTCTTTTATGATCCGATGCACAGGATAAATTTGTAATTCTGGTGTAACTGAATCTGGGTGGTTTAGAATTTCAATAGATTTTCAAATTTGTTCCGGACAGCGTATCATCGTAATCATAATGGAAATATTTGAAATATGTGATTCACGTATCAAAAGTTAAGGACACGAATATTCCTATAAAAATGCGAGAAAATTTTCCTAGATTCCACTTTGACAGTGATTTCTAAGTAATTCTCATGACCCAGAGTCTAGAGCCCAGATAACCCAAAGCTTCACGAGATACGACCGTTGCCTGTTATACCGTATCCGCTTCTTTAAACTGCCTGTAAAAAACCTAATGGGCTCACATTTGTACAGTGATCAGTGCGCTATTAAACGCTCATGAGCACGTGAAATTGATTCATCACGCTAATTGAATTATAATTTGCCGTTACAGCTTTCACCAAGGCCCAAACCAAGCAACGAATATACACACGATCACCTAATTGACCGGCACTTTCTGCAAACTTGACATTCGTGCAAAACCTTATAAGCAAAAGTTTATAGCATCAAATCAATCGGTCATTCATCTCAAAATTATCCGTGACGAAAATCGCGAAACTTCAACTCTGTATGTTCACCAGATCATATATTGCAATTGACTTTTCAAGGTAAATTTTAAATACTCCAGTCAACTTTTTTTGACGTAATGATAACTAACAATTCTAATTTGCCCAATATTTAGTGACCGGACCCAATCTGAGAATGATGATTGAAAAATATTATAATATTTCTCAGGGGTCAAAAGTGAGTACAAGAGTTGAAAAGAAAAATGTGCAACACAGTTATCACGCTAAATGGTTGTGTCAAATTTCAGCTGCAAACGTTGCTTGTCGCTCAAGTTGCAGAGGAAGTTTGCAGTTTAATTGTCACATAATCTCATATTGTATATTTTCTGAATATTCTGTTTTGCATAGTATAATTCTAAAATGGTCTGCAAACCTTGGGTTAATTGTATGACAGTCGCATCCATGTACACAATGTTGGCAACTAATATCTATCGATTCCAGATATATGATACATGAAATTCTGATCAAAGATAGCCTTCAAAGTAATCATGACGAGGAATCAGTGATAAGCATCACGTCAAAATCAATAATATGCGCAATTTCAAGTTGGCAATTATTTAATTGATCTGATAAGAATTACTGACACATCAGGGTGATCAATTATTTTGCTACAAAATTGAGGGATTCCTTGAAGCTATGACCAACGATTGAGTAATCAAGATCGTTGGTCACTTTTTCATTCCATCTAATCTCTGGTATAATCACGGATGCGTCCAATCTTGAGTGTGATAACTCATCAAGCTACGAAATATTGGAGAATAGCAATAGGAACAACTAGAAGTGCTCAGAATAAAAATAGCAATAACTACAATGAAATTTGATGTGAAAGTCGAATCGTTATCGACTGATACAATTGAATTCTACTAAATCATGGAAAACTCCTACATATAGATCTGGGATCATGACTAGCTTTAGTCTCTGAATTTACTGAAACTTGAACAAACTCTTGAATTTATCGATCAAACTCTCATCTTGGTCCTTATCTTCCACAATCTTCAACAAAAGTACAGACTTGTTGGTGTCATTAACCTTACGACCAATTTGCTTGAGTATCTTGAAAGGTACTGGTGACAGCGTTGTTGTCAAATCCCCATCATTGTCCGTGGTTTTTGGCCTGATTGTTGTCTTGGGTGGCGAAGTAGTGGTTGGTTGTAACGGAGTTGTAGAACTCTTACAGTCAGCCTCAGTTGGCCAGGTACAAACTTCCAATTCACGACTATACTCTAAACCTTCTGGACAAGGTATCACAAAAGACTTTCCATTGCTACACTTACAAAACTTGTTACATTCCTCGTTTGGTAACTGTACAGTATAATTCAGTGGATCCAAATCTGGGCATCTACCAATACAGGTTTTGGGATTGAATTCTGGTATCGTAGTTAATAAAGGTTCCATCACTACATCTGATGGAACATCAATGTCTTCATCTTCTTCTATGGATTCATCATCAGAATAGATAGCTTGTCTCTTCTGAATCATGGACTTCTTTTGAATGGGTTTCAGAAGGTTATGATCTGGACAGGTTGATTGCCAAGGCCATACACAAGTCTGCAGATCGGAGTTAAACTCAAGACCAGAGGAACATGACATTACAAATGGTCGGCCGTTTGAGCATTTGCAGAATTTTGTACAATCTTTGTGGGGTATCTGAACGGACCATTCTGGATCCTTGGCCGGACATGTTCCAATGCAATCTTCTGGACTTGGTTTTTTTGTGGTTGGAGGTTCTGCAATTGATTTTTGATGAATCAGTACCTGAGTATGCTTTCAAGGCGAGGTCCCACCCTTATTTTGAAGTCTGGCCTGAAAAATCATGGAGGGCTGAACTTTTGGATTTATATGTATTTTTCGATCTAGAAACGATGGCGTAGTCAGTTTTTCGAAAAAAAAAAATTTTCGACCATTTTTGTCCACCGGTTTGCGCCCCCATCGCCCGATCGCCAAACCCATTCGACATTTTGTTCGAAACCATAAATAGTGCCCCCGAAAAAATTTGCAGACTGATTCATCAAATTCCGTGCGACTTAATACATTTTTTCGGGTCAAAAATCTAATTTTTCTCACTAAAATGCTTCAGAGCTCGAAAAATATCGATAATTTTGAAAAGTCACAGGGATACTTTCTTGTTCATATTGAAAAATTACATCGGATTAGTGAATAGAAAAAATAAGAAGTCGATAATTTTTATTCGAAAAATTAGACCTTATATGTAATTATATAAATTTCTGGTGATATTTTTTCTAGATTCTGAATAGAATTGAAATATTTTGTTCACTTATTCGATGTCATTTTTTAATCTGAACAAGAAAGTATCTCTGAGACTGTTTAGAATTTTCAATGTTATTCGAATTCTGAGTCATTTTAGCAGGAAAACTCACATTTTTGACACGGAAAAATGTATGTAGTCACACAGAATTCGAAGGATCAGTCTGTAAATTTTTTGGGGGCACTTTTTATGGTTTTGAAAAAAATGCCGTATGGGTTTGGCGATCGGGCGAAGGGGGCGCAAACCAGTGGGAAAAATGGTCGAAATTTTTTTTTTTTTTTTTCAACTGACTACGCCATCGTTTTTAGATCGAAAAAATACTTATAAATCTACATCTTCAGCCCTCCATTTTTTTCCAGGCCAAACTTCAAAATTAGGGTGGAACCTCCCCTTAATGCTCAAAACATCCAGTATGCAGGTTTATTCGTAAACAAATTTCGTAAAGTATTTGAGCTCGATTTGAGGCTTTTCACAGTATACATTTTTGCCAGATTTTTCAGCAAACTCTAGCGACATTATTGCTGATATGGTTTGAGAATTCTAAATTCAATAAAATGGAGTATCTGACATGATTTGATCACTCAAACTCGGAAAGCAACGCATTGCTAATCACAAGAGTCCCTGTTCACCCAGAAACAGAAGAACAGATGCAGGAGATGGTGGGAAATATCGGAACACTCAAAGAATTCTCGTGAAAAGCTCAGCTTTGGATTGCATGATATCTGATTCACCATGCTCTCAATAAAAATACAACAATCTACAGAAATTATGTAACACGTAATGTGCAAATATGAAACTACTCCTAAGAGAGAACTTTTTTGATATTTGAGATTAATAAATCTATTTTCAAGGCAACGCATTCAGAAAACTATTCTCCTTGCACAGCAAGTCAATTCATCCGAAGTAACCAACCGCGGAATTTCATGACTTTAGATCAATTGAGAGCTTTTTATGACACAAAAATTTTTTTTACCTGGTTTGATAGTAGTTGTTGGTAACGTTGTAGGTATTTTTGTCGAAGTTGGAACAGTTGTAGGTGCCTTGGTACTTTTTGTTGGATCTTCTGTAACTGTAGACTCTGTCACCGGTGTCGTTGTAATTTTGTTTGTTGTCTTAGTCGGCGCAACGGTTGTAGTTGTGGGACTTTGAGTATGCGTTGTTCTCGTTGTTGTGACAGTCGTTGCTGGAGTTTCTGTAATCGTTGTAGACGAGTCTTGATAACACTCAACCTCGTCAATGAATTCACACTCTTTTTGCATTGGATCAAAGTTTAATCCATCGTCACATTCTTCTTCAATCAGTTTTCCCTCGTGACATTCGTAGTATCTATGACAGTCTATTTCGTGGGGAAACCTGACGACTACTCCTTCAATATCCTTTTTGGGGCACTTCCATTCTTTCAAATAACTTTTTCTACTGGCCAAACGAGAACTTTCGGTGCTTACAGCTAGCGCAATTAGCCCTAAAATCGTTAACTTGAAGACACCTGTCGAAAATAATTAAATATCAAACTTCATCAATATCCCTGTATTACATGAAGCTCAAATGCTTTAGACGCGTCCCAAAAGAGTTATAAGCATCTTGATGAGACTTACCCATCTTGTGATTCGCAACCCAGTGAGATATCCAACAGCAAGATTGATGCGAAGTGAGTTCGGTTTATATAAAATATCCAATCTGATCATGACGTACCTATCGATAGATATCATTATCTTATCGAGATCAAAGTCCATATCGAGAAATATGAGATTAGAAATTGGTCAACTACTCTGTATTGTACTGTCTCTAAATAAGGTCGGATGTGTATATTTTACCCTCCACGGGTTATTGGAAGATTTTTTATCTTATACTTGTTTATTGCGGAAAATGAGAAGCCACATACAGAGATGATTATCTGGGTCACCTTTCAAGGTGAATAATCCGGTACGAATTGTCATCAAACTTGTATTCCGACTGCCTAAGGGAAGTAATCCAAGACAAAAAATAATCAGTAAGTTTCTATAGTCGTCGTATTTCCATGACTATGAACTGGTCATCATCACAAGTATTCTTCATTTGTAGATCTTTTGCGATATTCATGAAGCCAATTATTGGTGAATCAGGATAATTAACATCTTCACTGCGATAGGCCCCGGACTCCGTGCGTACAACTCTGTGTGTGACGATGATCAAAATCCCATTCAATGGGGCCCACCGGCGGGGCCCATTGCACACAGGACCCGAACGAAATTTTCGACGTCGCAGTAAACGTGTTAGCAAACGTATTTCACAGAGCAATCAATCAATGGTCCATGAACCAACTTCAATTTTTGCACCCAGAGTTACAAAATGAGTTAGACATCTATCCTCGCATCTATCAAATTTCAGGGAGTAATTGTCTATTCAAGAGACATGATGAACCTACCAGATAGGTCAAACTGCACTTCGATTGAATAATACTGCCATAAAAGTATGTTCCCCCCAGAACTGAGTAGAATATCCATGACTTTATACACCTTGCTTACGGTAAATGTGCAAGTGACATCCCGAGAGGGAATAACATGGATCCTTCCACGTGAATATCGAACGAGAAACCGGTTTGTAGAATATAATGCAAAACATTCAGCACGTGACAAGCCATGAGATTTTCTCGCAAACTTGAGTGAGGCCAAGGATATGCTGTACAACCTAATAATTTAAAGCGAGAACCTTGTAAATTGATGTGTACCCGAATCTCACTGTGGAATAGATTGAATACACTTTTTTTCCTGTGGTGTGGAATATCCGAGTGCATTACATGAGTAATGAATTGAACCTAATTTTTCCCAAGAATACACGATATGATTAATCACCATGGAAGATGGTAGAAGATATTGGCAGTTGCTCTGAAACTCAAGTGGTTATCGAGCATAAGCTTTTTCAATGTCGAAGTGGAGCTGTATCAATTTTTTTTAAAGTACAGCTGAATTTTTTGAAGATTTATCCCATACTGAGTTCAGAGGTTCTCACATCCAAAGGAAAACACCATGAAGATTTTCAGATCATAGATGATTTTCATCCGATATGATTTGATAGCAACTGATTGTGATCTCGGTTAGCTTATCAGAGATGTTCTTGGCATTTCTCGGAAAACCTAGCATAAAAATAGTAACGGAATTTAATCTTTGAATGTCAAGTGATATCTTATAGGCATTATTCGGTCAACACAATTATCTCATCGATACAAACTATCGGATAATCATTAAAAGTGAAACACTGAAGATCCGGACTAATATCGAATCCGATTCAAAGGATAATCAACAATCTGATGACCTGTTCGATTGATGAATATCCACAAGAATCTTCTGAATCCAAACATCTTCCAATCAGATCTACTTGCCCCTCATAAAAACGATCCAGAACCCTTTCACTTGTGGCAAATGATTCTTCAATCATCCGATGGAAATGTTTCTAATTTACCAACAAAGCTTATCCTAAAGTCCAGATCACCTAAAAAATCAATCCAATCACTGGACATACGTAACTTACAACAATTTTGTATTGAACATACATAATACACCCATAGCCCGAGGTGTAAAAAAGCTCAAGCGCGATGTTTCAAGTCGATAAACTCAAAGCCCATGGGCACGCTCCACTTCTCTCTGAACGTCACCCAGATCACATACCCTTCTCCTCCTCTTTACCAACCCATTCCATGCAAAAATTCAAAATGATCGTTCTTGGCGGGACAAAGGGAGCGGCTCTCGCATCTCGTTCTGCCGATCTCTTTCGGATTGCATTCATGTGTGCCGTTCGGTATATACTGGCGATCAGCTGACTGTATACGATATAGGTATACCTGACTTAAACTGTGGGCTTGCTTGCCTGTTTATAGGCGCGATATGTCACGCGAAAGGCGACGACGACATTTGCGCCGATCTCGACTTCCGATCGGCCCAGATTTTCTCTTTGCTCGAGGCTATATATATTATATTGGTAGAAAATCTGCTAGGCGAGTCGTGACTTTGAAAATTTTCTGGGTATGAAAAATGGGGAATAGAGAGGGCGTACTGTGAAAACATTATATTCATTGTTAATAAAAGATTCTGTAATTGAAGTTTGTGAGAGATTCTCATCTCATTGGCAATACATAGTGGTTATCTGAGACTGCATCACGCTGTGTCAATGTTCCTGTGAGAGTTGTGTTTTTTATGGGAGTTGTAATTTTCCATAGTTGACCCGGCAAAAGACGCGGTTATTTGAGATGAATAGGGTTCTTAGTAATCTAAAAATGTTCCAGTTTGCAAAGGAAATAATTGCAGCTATAAGGATCATGCAATCGATATCATATGTAAGTATTTTCTTTTTACTGATATTATGGATCAAATTATCTGACATACAATCCAACTTCATCCAAAAATATTCGAAAATGTTCCGTGAATATATCAGAGTATTTATCCGATCCATGGGTTACCTGCATACTTCAAAAAATTATCACCTCACCACAAAAAAAATCACAAATTTTGGATAATACTTTTCTTGTGATACATTTTGTTCTTTAGCCTTAGTAATATGTAAAATGTTGACAAGTATTGATTCGTATTTCCACTGTGGACAACAATTTCGAATAAAAATTGGTAGCCGACATTTGGACTCATTATAATACATTACAGAGATCTTTCGAAGATATATTCTAATTCATCAGCCTTAAAATATACCAAATTCTGCATGGAGTAGACCGTCTTAGCGCTGCCAACAAAATTGAGAAATATCGAAAGAGGAATTCATCTGAAAAATCATCATTAAACCACCTCCACAGCTCACAAAAATTCAATAACTCACTATTAACAGTCTCTCTGAATATTTCATCGCACACTGATTCTAACACGACAACCAAAAATCCTAACCCCACATTACTACACCCACCCACGATATCATCATACATGTACTGAACCTCCAAAACTTTTTATTACACCAGCATCAAAGCATACAGCTCCCAAACACGATCGGTATCTCATAATAATACGTGACTCAGAAAGGGAGCAGCAAAACATTAATCATGCGTTTCGATAATCGGGTGTGACGTCAGGGTTTCAAGTCCTACTATTATATATACAGGACCCTAAAATACCACTACATATCGAACTACATACAGAGTCCCAAAACTCACGACTAAGAAATCGTGCAAAGAGTTCCAGAGTACCTATCATTAGATGTGCATGTGCAAAACAATCGAGGCGGACAATCTAATCGTGTGTTGTATTAAGTATGCCTGAGCTCGATTGCTGCTCGAAAAATTACACTCGCGCGAGTTTCGAGACTCGATATTCTGTTTTTCTTGAGGCTCTATTGGCTCTGGAAGGATTTCGTAAGGATTTCGGGATCAATTTGGTTTTGGACGGGTTACGAGAGTCACACGGAGTGAACTCTGATACATTGGCGTATAATTAAATCGTTTCGATGGGTGAATTGGATTGAGATGTTAAAGCAGTTCGAAAGCAGTTTGAATCTCCCGCTCTCGATTATCTTGATTACTGAGTTCGATTTGCAGGGTATGTCGATTGTTGATACTAATGGTTAGAGTGAGTCGTGTGGTTTTTCTGTTGATAAAAGATGACGCACTGGGATGATGGTTCATACGTTTGGTCTTCTTTGAAGATTTATTCAGGGGTTTGGTGATAGTTTGCATTTCAAATTTATCCTATTGGTGACGCTGGGAGTGGTCTTAATTAGCTATCAAATGAACTCTGGTCGTTTCAAATTTGCAAACTTGTGGTGGGTTGTGCCGCATGTGCCATCGATTATTTTACATACGGATTTCTCAACCCACTGGTTAACTATACATTCCATTGTATAGATCAGAAAGAAATGAGTGAACTCATCAGGGTGATGATTTGGACAAACTCTAGGGGAAATATGGTCATGACAGTTTGCAATTCTCTGCTTTGTGAAATCAGCGATATCCTTTGGAAAGGATGAAAATCCCGCAAGGCGAAGATGCGTTCCTATGATGATAAAGAACCATTTTAGCTATTATCAGAAAGGAAAGCAACTTCTTGGAGCAAAGAATGGTGAGCGAGTCTCCACCCAGATTTAACAACTTCTATAACAAAAGAATTCTCAAGATCACATTCAAACAGAAGATATCTTTGAGAAAAACGATATCTCCACTTGGGTCATCTTAGGATCAAGCTTCCGGACACCACTGTACTCGCAAATTATTCGATATGCAATGAGCCACATATCGTACAAGAAACTATGTGCAAGCAGTCACCTCATATTAATTCAGTTACATTCTACAGCCGAAGAGAGGTCTAGAGAAGAAGAAGAAGAGTCGATGGGGAGTCCAAGCCCATCGATACATATTCATGGATGAATCTTATTGCACGTTGGGGCGATGATATGGCGTTGGGAACATTGTGACCTGAATTCTCTCATCACGATGGCCCGTTTCTATCATAAAAATCTGCTCATACTTGCCTATGTCATATGTGCATACTCTCATTTAAATTGCACTCTATACAATGATTGAACTTGACACAGTAAGTTGTAATGTGATGGACTGAGCATATGGAAGTTCAAGTAGATAGGAAGTACCAAAGTAAACATGAGCAATGTTTTGTAGAGGAAAATTCGAGAGATTGAACCTGACACTTTGACACTCATAATGAATAATTTTTCTTTCTGTTATGGGAGTCTGGAAGTTCAGTTTGAGTGACAAATGAGTTGTTTGGTGTCGGAGTGGACTTATCATGGGAATCATCTTTGGTTGGTACAGGAATTTTTTGCGAATCCAATTGACATATTTCAAACATTTCCAAAGATGCTCTCTAACCCAAAGGAAACATCGAGAGGCGCTCACATACACTTTATAAAAATTAGTTGGAGAATTTAGAGTGAATTTTCAGGCAAATTCAGTCCACTTCTCGATAAAAATTTAGTTAATCTTGGATTAAAAAAAAACTTAGATTAGATTGCTTACTTTGGGTTAAGGCCAGTCCAGAAGCCCCGCAAAACGCAACCCGACACGCACCGGCGTACTTTCAGGTTGCGGCTACATGCAATGATTCTGAGAACGGAATTATTGTTTGTACGCTTTTCTTGGGATTGAATTTTTTGCTGAGATAGTATTACGCATCCGAAATATCATATCACAAGACCATGCAAAGTTTCATGGCATTTCGTTCATTACGAATTGAGAAAAACTTGAACGAAATATTTGGCGAGACAGAGCGTCCTCAGTTATTCTGATTTATTCTTCAATAACAAAACAGTTTTGGTATTTATCAGATAGTTCCGCGCCTGTGGGCTGAAAATTCCTATTAAATCAGCCCCTGAACGTCCGAAAATTCTGAATCTAACTCGCAAAAAAAACTTGAACGAGTGTGAGCATCGAGCAGTATAACTTGCTCAGCGAGCCGAAGAGCTACGATATTCTCGAGATGTAGAATGAATTTCCGGACTCGAAACAACTCATTCGGCTGGAAATTTTATCGTGATTCTCTTGCCTTATTTCTTTTGAGTCGGAAATATGAGGTTGAAATACTATGAGGCAAATAATTGGCTCATAATCTCCCATCGCATATACAGTGCGATCAAAGTGCCATCTTTTGGGCGAAATATCCGTACTCTATCCAGACTAGCCTTAAAGCGTAAGATCCTTCTCACGATACGTTTCTGAAATTTTTCTTACTGCTTACGATCTTCACGATTAGACAAGAGTCGTTTATACTCAGAGAATTTCATTGATAAGAGAGCATTGAACGACATGTAAATATTGATGCGTTTCGATTAGAGAGGCTCAGGTAATGCGAAAATAAGACGCAGAGGACATTTTGATGGATCCGTGGTGAGAGGTGAATATTCGCATCTCGTAAAATCTAGAGAATGGTCCGGGGGTAACAATCCTCAATTTTACTTTGCATAAATATAACGAGTAGTGTTAGATGAAGTGACTCACGTTCATCGTATAAAGTTGTACACACGAATTATTTGGAGATGATTACAGGTTCACCTACCTGGAAAAGAAAGAAAGGTTCATGGTAAATAATTTTTGAACATCGTCACATCGTTGTCATACGGCACACTTTTGAGCCCATTCGGGACAAAAATTTGGAAAATGAGTTATAATGTGTGGGTATCTTAATTATAGTTTAGAAAGGAGGAAACTATCGCAGATTGATATCTCTTTATTGTAGAGACGGGGAATATTCATCAGCCAAAATTCCATGTTTGAGGGAAATAGTCAAACAAACGAGCGAATGTTCATATTCCCTTTCTGGGTTCGAACTTCAAAGAAATTGTTCAAAGTTGTCTTGAAATTCGCTCCACCTTCCGAAAGCTGAAGATAGTTCAATCAAAGTCATATTGATTATATGGATTGAAATTCGCAAGTTAAATGGCTGAAAAATTTGTCATGTGTGGATTCCAATACATTGAGTTGGATCGCTCAACTATTCCATACCACATCTATTATTCCCACACCCGTCGATTTCGCTGAAAGATTTCGAACTTGATAAGTCGAACTCTCTTACATACATTCAATACAGGAATCGCTCAACCTCGGAGGCACCATGAAAAGAGATACTATGAGAGTTGAAACTCGGCAAGTCAGAACGTCTCATGAGCATTCTAACTTTCTGATTTTGAATTCTCCATAGGCTGCCTACCTAATAGTTCTCTTTGAATATAGTCTTACATCGAGAGATGATCTGTTATATCCAGGATATATGGAAAAGGCAAGATACTAAAAGCGGAACGAAGTACATGAACATATTTATTGGATCTATTTTTGATTATTCAACTGGTGCCAACCCTAGAAAAAAGTGAAAACTTTGAAACCATTGAGCGGAGCAAATACAGGAATCAGAGGCTGAAAAAACCCACAAAATTATTTTCCATTCAATGAGCAAGATTAAAGGATTTTTTCCTCTCCGAACTTCAGAAGCTCACTCGGATAACCCTTCAGCCAGAAAATAGCGGAGGCTACCTAGAGATAATAGATTTGTAGCTGGAAATTTGAGGTACCGCCAAGAACAACGTTATATGACCAATGATGGCAGAGCGAACCAAAATGTGTCAAACTCATATTAGCGTTCACTCTATGACCAGAAACCTCAACTGATCTTTTGTTGTTTGCGATAATAGATTCTCTCAGAGCTTGAGGAGTAGATTTTGAACTTGGGCCTGACAAAATCTTACTTTGTGGTGTTTTCATGGAACTCTCTAATTGACTCTCCATGGGATATGAACCACATCAGTCTTCATAAAACAAAACAAAATGACAAATCCGTACCTAAAACAAAGGCCACTTTTCAGATTTACAATCTCAACAACGGGCGACCATAACTGAAAAGGCCATAGATCAATCTTCAAAGCCGATGATTCACTCTCTTCAACAGAGTACATCACAGTATATATGCGTTGAAGATGTATATACCAACTAAAGCATCCAAAGATACTTGACAGCTTGCGGGCATAGCAAACAGAGAGCTTGAGAAACTCTGACGAAGCTCAACTAGTACAAGAAAGATCCACTCGTTCAAGTTTCCAGTTCTCTCTTATAGGCATCATACGCATTGCTTTTGCTATATAGGATGATGGTCACTTTACTTATTTTCTCTTGATGCTTGTTTTTCTCACTTTGTGACTCTGGACACCTATATGCTGTGGATGAGTTGTCTTGGACAAAGGCTAAAGATAGTGTGCCTGGCTCACGAGTGTTTTAAAGAGTATATCGAGTATGTGCAAGTTTAGCCTTGAGGACAGTGCACTCTTTGTATGTGTTGAATGTCTGTATTTGTATATCTGTATATATGTATGTGACTTGAGATCGCGACAAACGCAGTTCCGGTTAGAGACAGAGAAAGAAGTAGTTGATGAGGATGGACTGATTGCCAGGCGCCAAGAGAATGGAATTTATGGAATGATTCATTGATTAAGTGATTGGTAGAGTTGGATGTAGGGTTGGAATTTCAGGGGTGCATGGAGAATGGAATTTTAGAGATCGGCCTTGGTGGTTGTGATGATCTTTACAGAGATGTAATGAGTGTGGAATGTAGCAATCTTGTTAGGATGTTTTCGTTGATCGTAGATGCGTCATGGAGGTGAACATTTTGAATCTTCTAAGGATTTAGTAAATTAGTCAATTGATGAATCTATCAATTTGTGTTGAAGATTCGAGTGTGTTTGATGATAACTTGGAAAGATTGAATGTTTGGATTATGGCGATTGTTCTGCGACAACATTGACGAGTCTCACATTTCTCCACTGTAAAAAAGTTCCAAAAAAAGCACTACTCTGAGCGTAGGAAATCTGGTGACCTACGCCGAGCGTAGTGAAATCACCACTGCGCTCTTGTAAATTTACAATCTTGGCTGTAGATTTCACTGAGCCTAGCGGCGCGCAAATACAAATATGCATCCATCAGAAGAATCACCAACCCGTGGTAAAATCGCAAATAGATGAGGAAATTTTTCTAAAAATTTTTGTACAGTGTGACGTCATTAATTTTTCACTACAGAACCGTAACCGATATTTTGAATGAATGATCAAATGTGCATGTCTTAAAACTGACCAGACTATAATCCATATGTATATAACAATACTAAAATCTCAAAAATAAATGACATTGTAGTACAATAAAAATAACGAACATCACGAATTCAAAAAGTCATGATATTCTGTTCCAAAAACACATACTTCTGATTAAGAGAATATCCAGGTGAACGTGATCTTTTTGAAAAATGAAAAGGATCACCGACTTTGATTTCAACCCAACTGTTTGTGGGTCAACTCTCATAGTTTAAATATCCCTGAACTGTTCAAAATCAACCCTAATATCCCCAAAAAATTTCAATTCTGGCATCAGATAACACACACACACACACACACACACACACACACACACACAAGCTTTCATGATCAAAATGAAAACCTTAAAAAATGACATCAGAACCAGAATTTCCAAGAATAACCATGAAGCGAGCCTAGAAGTAGTGACCCACATCTGAAATAACATGCACAACTTGGAATGCATCACAAACAACGTTTCATTAGACCACATCAATCGAGAAAAGTATCTCAATTCCATTAAGGCTATATGCATGAAATCCACGATTGAGAAGAGTCCACCCACAAAACCAGCCTGTGATACCAAAAGATAAACCTTTCTCATTTGAATGTAAAATCAAACCCAAGCAGCAGCCAGACGACGACATTATCCCCAATAAGTGTTATCCTTGGATTCATCAAACCCAAATGCAAGTAATATCAAGTATTATGCATATCATCTGAGACGCCTATCTCACTTCCGTCTCTTATATGCATCGCGGGTATTACTTTTTCAGTGCCATTACTTTGAATCTTTGAAATAAAGAGGATTGACACGCATTCGAAAAATTGACGAGATCGCACGCAAACTGAGGCATATGCACATATCAAATGTAAAATGTGCAAAACACCTTATCGAAGTGTGCCAACTACTACTCTTTAAAGAGAAACACTCTCGTGTTGGTGACCAACATTCGGATTGAAATGTCATATACGGAGAGATCATAATGACTATATTGTAAATCGCACCATGCAATAACGATATTACCCTCGAGCGTTTGACCAATTTGTTCCTGCTCCCTGTGTTTTTGGTAAATTGATGTTGTGAGCGTACATGATGTGAAATATCCCCTGTGGCGCTGTGATTTTTACGGAAGGGATTTTCGTTTGTGCTCAGAGAGTGCACAATTTTTTATTTTTATGCATTTTGTAGGAGTATTGTTGAATTTTGCGCGTATTACATTCATCTTAAAATCGTTGTATCATAGTTTTTTCTTGTGTTTCAGTATTTTGAAGGGATGCTATTTCACGTATGTGATGAATTTATCATTCTTTGTGGAAATAATTTGGGCCAATATTTTTTAAGCTTCGATTTGAGAAACTGACAAAGTGATTCATTTATGAAGAACAAACGTTAGCACGTTCCAATATTCTGATTAGGCATTTCATTGACTGCACTGAAATTATCATATGCGTGTGTAGTGCAGCACGATGATTTCGCAATCGGAAGTGTTGTAGACGACAAGAGTATACTGCTTTTGATATCTTTGATGTTTGCGTCGCTTTGACCCCCGACGAGCACGAAGTTGTTACAAAAAAGCTCCTGCTACCGTTATCCAAGTTTATGCGTCATGTATCATAACCGACATAAATACATTGAGATATTTCCAGACAAAGAGACTTGAATAACAATTTTACGCTTCTGAAATAAAATGAAATGCATGCCTTTTTAATTTTGTGAGGAGCAGAATTTACTTATCATGTTTTATGAGGATATAATAGAGAAAATATTTCAGGATCCCTTAAAAGTACCACACCGTTGGTTAGGTGATGAAAAAGAGTGCCCACGTGATGAATCTTCACTGAAATATCCTATACCGTATGAGGTTCAAGCTCATCCTTTGCAGAGTCCTCGGCAGAGTCAAATCGATTGAAATTAGGCTACAATAGACAAACTTTGATGTAACAATCATCATCGTATTGATCAAGAATACGTATACCCATTCCTGAAAAAGAAATCATCACGTTTTGGTCATAACATGTCTTACAAATTCATCCACACTTCAATCTTGGCTCCGAGTCTATACATACAAAATAGTCTACGCCACAATTTTTCACTCCGCACTCAAAACCACACGCACCTAATAAATACAATCACGAAGCTCGAATCTTCAAGTTATCCACCGTCACCACACCTCAAGCTACATTGAACACCCAAACATCCACCGATATCCAATACTCTCATAAAAATTCCAATAAAATCTCACAAAGTATGTTGGCAACCATATCTTTGGTGTTATTTTTTTGGGGACTCTTTAAGGTGCAATATGCGTGTAATGAAATGGTCATTAAATCCACTGTAAAAATCCAACCCGAAACCTCCTCCTCAAGACGACAAGAGTTTAAAAGGTGCTGCGGTTTTCGCACCGGGCGCGTGAAATTACACGCGATAAGTAAAAGCAAATTTTGCATATGCCGTACCACTTTTGTTGAAGCAATGCATCTTGGTTGTAGCTCGCGTGCGAAGTGAATTTGTAATTTTAGTATCGACAAGTTTCGTTTGGAGAAGAACAGCGCCAGTAAACCATTTACCGTGAAGAAGCTTCGAGAGCGTAAATCAATCTTTGCAAACGTGTTTGGATGGTAATGATTTTCTCTCTCTCTCTCTCTCTCTCTCGACCTAGAGTGATTTTTTAACGCATCCCTTTTGGCCCTGTTAAATTCTCAAAGGGACTAAAATTGTTTCAGTCTGTGAAAATATTTCGTTTATGACTGCAAAGGTGCTGAAAATTGAAATTACCACTGGTCATACGATTCTTTAGGTTCTTCTTCTGGTAAAATTGTCAATTTTAAACGAAAAATTCTGTTGAAAGCTTTCATTACGATGGTCAGTTAATGGAGTATAGTCAAGAGTGATATACCTGAGAGCGTGAAAAGTATGATGCTCGTGAGTGTCTTTATCAAACTCATAAAAGCGTGCACACGTTCATAAAATTGCACTCGATCGTGGCTCTTCAATAATAATAATAATAATCAATGCCCGAGGCCCTCGACCTCGTACCAGCTTGTACATCAAATTAAATATATCTATATCTACAAGACTCTAGTTGCGTCTATATTTTTCGCCATTTTATAACTCATTGAGGAAGTTTCATTGCTCAGGAAATGCAATAAATAGATTCACATCAACGCGAATTTAGCTCTCACATATATTGATGACGGACTAGAATTTACTTGTCGGCACCTGTGAGAGCCACTCTCGTGACTAATTGAGATTTTTGTATCATAGTGAGAGGTATCTTATTTTTCATCTCTGAGAACTTGTGTGTCGTGTTTGGTTCATTCAAAACGGGGCGATGATATGATGAATTCTTATAGTGATTTTGATTCCTTGTAGAGGATCGTTTACAGGATAAGAAAGATTGGATCAATTGATCTGTTCCAAGTGTGACATCTGGTTCTTGATTTTTCTTCAAAGATGATAATATCATAGATCAAGCATTGTAATGGACTGAAAACTGTATGTATAAGAATGTAACAAAGTATCCAGAAAACCTCCAATTGAATGTTCTGCCTTTGTTTTTGAAAGGTAGGAGAGTACTTTAATTGTATCATCAAGAACTGTACCAGATCAGTTTATCACTATGTGGGAGCATGCAAGGCGGGTCTAGAGTATGACAAGAGATCTGCCGTTGATCCACATCTCACAGTTCATGGTATACAAGAATTTGAGAGTTATAGATGCATCGATTATGACAATAATCTTTCATTCCTCGCCTTCAATTAATACTCACGCTCCGGCAGCTATAGTTGGCGACCAAGACAGCCATTTCATCAAGAAGACATGACTGTAATCGTGAGCACACGAATGGGATACTTTGATTCAACGATGAGTAATAATTAAATTATAATGCACACAAGTTTGTAATTCTTATTATATTGCTCAAAGTCAAATCTGGCACCACATCTTCATTTTTCTTTGTAACTTTGTATGTAATTCAGAATTCGTCATAACGCTTCCTAATTTCAGATTTAGGTATCAGTCATTGCCTAGGGAATGCTTCATAGGTTATGTAAAACCAAATTGACTGGCAGCCTATTGCACAGTGAACTCTGGCATTGAATGAATTTATATGAATCTAAAATACCAAGTCTGCTAAAGACAGATCTAACAATTCATTTCTTCAGCAGTAATTGTACTGAAACAAGAAAAATCTCTTCCTAAAACTGAATTACCTAGATCAGAATGTAAAATCGGTTGACATCGCAAATTAGAATCTAACAGCAACCTAAATTCCTTCACCAGATCTCTCAGGGAATGTTTTATCAGAGAGTATTAGAAATCGATTTCGTGGTTAACAAATGAAAGCTCGTACAGTAAATGATGTATCTCTAAACAACTCTGCAATCGAGACCCAATTTACACGAGAGCAAAACCACAGTGTATATTCAGTATACATACACATGATGCACAAGTGACAGAGAAACAATTCAAATGGCAGAAGCAGCAGTGTGTTATAGGCATCAGTAGATTCGAATTAACGTCCACGAGACAATGCAAAGCTATGTACACAAGAGCACACGCGTGCGCTCTAATGGATCGCGTTTGAGAGGTAAAAAATTTGCGTCAACCATTTTATCAATGAGCAAATCTGAGAGTCCTATGCATTGCCATTGTGAAGATTCTGAACCTCACGCGCATTCTCATACCCACAAATATACATACATATATATTTGAGTTATTTGAGTGTGTGGTGTCTACCAGCGATGCTGAGGGTATATTTATGTATGCAAGTGAAAGTATGGTTATATTCTGGATAATACTTATATAGGCGGCAAACCGCAAAGGCTAAACCACAAAAGCAACGACATGATTCTAATGACGCGTTTAGAAGACTCTATGGAGATCTTTTCAGATACACACCATCTCTCCTTATGGTTTCCTTATACATAAATATATCTATCTCAGCATTATGAGGTACCACAAAAGAGAGAATTTTCCGTTACGCTGGTACGCGTAGGTTGTGAGGGTCACTAGAGTGTAACGAAGCGCAAAATTTGGCATGGGAAAATTCTTCATACCAACTGATGATAAAGAGGCCTTTCAACTAGATACAAACATAGATGCATAGTTAAGTCTATGGTTACTCGTGCGTGAATATATAAAGTGGATGGTGTATTGTGTGGTTAAACTCATTTGTTGGAGATTACGATCGTTGCGTAATTTGTCGTTGTACAGCAAAATGGCTTGCGGTTTGTTGAGGTTAGGTGCGTATGTGGGTTGAAAGGTGTAGATAGATAGCTTTTTTGGATGAAAGAATGTGGAGGTATTGGTGGAGCTGTAGCGTAAAGTGATTTTCTAATCAGTTTGTGTAATCTTGCTTGAGGGTCATATCGGATCTTGCATCTCTTCAGAAAGGTTCGAGTCGTAGAGGTTCAAGGTTCATATCATGGTGAAGATCTTGTCAAGATAACAATCAGTCGTGCAGCTCCTGTAGAGATACTTTTAATGCATATGTATTTTCCAGATCTTGTTAATTATGAATTCAGGGGTTATGGACGAACTTCATGCCCAACGGTGTATATTTGCTGGATGATGTTAGCACTAGATTCCAATTTGACTCTGATCAGAAGGTGGTTAGCTAAACCAAAAATTGATTCTTGATCGAAACGATATTGGGATTGAGAAGCACACATCAATTTTCCAGAGTTCCAAATAACGTGTATTCGCTTTTCATCATGACTATCTATTTCTCAATGTGAATCTTACAAATGAAGATTATTGCCCTGTAAGCGAACCTTGGGAATAATGGAGTGAATGGAGCGAATGAATGCCACGCACATCCTTCTTGCATTGACTTCCTAACATCAAATAGCGTTTTGTCTTAATCACTGGTTATTTTTCAACACAGATTCAAAATGGGTTCAAGGTCCAGGTGAGAGATACGTTACGTTTGATGAACAAGTCGAAGAGGAACTAGTCTCTACCATGTTCAAGTTCATCCAAAATCAACACCAGCAACTACAACAATTCAAGTCTGATAGCAATGAAATTTGATCACCAGTTCCAAGTGCCAGTTTCGATTTGTTCGAGGATTTCAAATTGAACTCACAAGGAGAGCATCAGGTCTGCGAAACATGGATCTTTATGAAACTTTGGGAATCATCATGGAGGTAAGCATTGTCAGCGAATCGCGATTGTCAGTATATCTATGTATGTGTCATCTTAACATGGGTCTATATGGACAATGCTAATCTTCATGTCTGTATCTCGGGATGGGAGGCCCAGTGTATCGAACCCTTGGAGATACCTTCATTTCTCACCGAAACAAAATGATCCCCAGAGTTTCATCAAGATCCGTGTTCCGCAGACCTGATACTCTCCTTGTCAGTCAAATGTGATGGTTAACCTTGAAAAAAAAGAAAGGTAATCTCAACACTAAGACTGAACTTGCAAAGAGGCCAACATGGTTATTCATTCCAGTTCCAGACTCAGAGTTCACAATTGAAAGTTTTCAGCGTGACCAGTGCCATCAAAACCAGACAATTCAGTGACCCCAGTGTGGATCTAGGATATTAGACAAAAGGGTACGAGAAGTCGTGCTGTCCACAAACAGCTCTCGCAAGCTCTTCTCCTCTCACACGCTCTTATACCAAACCATAATACCAAACAACAACAACAACAACATCCATTCTCAAAGCAAATTTTCACAATGGGTTATGTACGTACAGTATACTCAACACAACAGACCCATTCTACAATTACGAATTCAAAAAAAAAGAACCTAGCAAAGAAATTTCTCTCTGTCTCTACTATTGGTCCCACAGAAGCATAATAACACATAGCATATATAGAACTTTGGAAAAATTCATCTCTGGATAGATAATCTGGGCCTCTCGAAAGCGAAATGGAGAAAGAGAAGAGGTTATGGTATGTATACAAAGACACTATGAGGATGGGCAGTCATGTCGTGATAGTAGCTTTAGTCATAGTGGTAGTAGTAGTAATGTATAGTGAAGAGAAACATGTATGCTCATGCTCATATAGGTGAAATAGCTTAGTGTATGTATGTATAGTTTGAGAAGCACGCAGAGAATTATGTCCTTATTGTATGGTAATACAAGGCTTCCAGCGTGCTGCCCCCTACCTTTAAAAATACTTTGAACGAATATTCTTCTATATATACTGCTGCATTGGGTGTTTTGTACTATCTACGGCCTTATGGGCTACTACAATTTCTTCTCTGTGATCTTGCGGTGCTATTACAAGACTTTCAAGAGGATATGCGTTTTGTGTATCCTTTGAAAGTCAATATAGGTATGTACATGCCGGTAGCAATCATAATGGTGATATACTATATGGTTTGAAAGGTATGTATAATGCGTGGGTGTATTGGGGTGTTATAGGTTAGCCTCACCTGGTGTGAACGAGTTTATGTTAAAGTGGAGAGTATGCGGTATCTATTTATGGTTTGAAAGGTGGGTGATGACTTAGGAATTCTGTAAGGAGATCACGTGGTTGGTTGGTTTTGATTATTGGTACATGGTGAGGATGCATAGCGAGGTGTGAGATTGTGGTTCACGTTCAGAGGTGGTTAGGTTAGATTAGAAGAATAGCGAGGAATGGGGTACGAGTAGTGTGAGAAGTTCATTTCCTTTTTTCCATCATTCATTGATTTGTGGAGTGTGGAATGATTCCTTGAGAGCGTAGAAAATTTGAAATACTTTGGTCAATGTGGAAACTTCTTGAGTACTGTGATCAATCCAAAGTGAGAAATATTAGATTTTTGGGGCCAAAGATAATCCAGTTTGAGTTGAGACTAAAGAAAAGAAGAAAAACTTTCGTTTGAGTTTTACGTTTAGTTCCGCCACCACGGCGGTAGGCCCCAACCAGACGGCACCATGTGCACGGGTCCGAGATATGCATGCTCAACCAGCGCGTCTTCGGAGTGCAGTGTACTGCTAACTACCGATTTGCAACTCGGTGAGGGGGATCTACAATTTTAGGTGGAATCCGAATCCCCGAGACTGCTGAAATAATACACATAAAAAATAATCCAAGTCGTGCCCTGGGGCCTGATTCCGAGCTCGGTGATTACTGTCACCGCGGTGCGATTCACCTCACTCGCCATGCATAAGGAACATGGAATTAGGTGGTCCACCATGCACAAGGAACGTGGACGTAGGAAAATCGTAACGAGTGTCACATCCCCGCGACATGCTATCACCGAGCTCGGAATCAGGCCCCTGGCCGGCACCTGAACATAGGACTCCTGATGCATGGGAGTCCGATACCATATCCATCGAGCCACGGCGGTCAATGGGATACTCTTTCTTTTCGAGAAAATCTTGTACGTTGATGATGATTTCTAGCCAGTTCTTTTTTGTCAAATTCTCAGAGTAAAAAGTTTTCTCGAATCATTGGCACAGTAAGTATTGAATATTCATTCCCAAAAGAGGTTAGAGTGGTGATTTTTCATCACTCTCAAAATTATCTGGGCAGCAACTGATTTATGGTTTTCCTATAAAGTTTGTGACATAATTCATGAGTTAAATTTAGATCAGTGACTCGAATACAACAGTTTCAAGAGCTTTTCAAGAGACACTCGAGGTTGAAACATAAGGAGAAAATGCCTACTGATTCTTAAATGATCGAAATTTCGTGGGTCAGGTCACTTACCATCATCATCAAAATTTGAACTTTATACATTCTGCACTTCACCAATCTCACATATCATACCAATGCCATACGTAACAGAATAAAATACACTGTAGGCGTGGTGCAAAACTGCATCAGAGCCAGCTGTCGCCATCAGTTGAACCATGTCGACTTGACTTCGCGGTCCGATAGCGGGTCAATGGCATCGCGACGATAACAATGCCTCTCGTAACGTCCGCTACTCACACACTTATATGTACCAATATGCTAAGAGCTTTGGTCAACACTATACCAGACAGTCTGCCCTGCATGAATTCACATTACACGTGTATAATAGGTGCATGGATATTCAGAGCTTATGTAGTGGTGCATTTGAAGGTACATGTGTTTGTGCGTGTGTGTGGGTGCCAGATACATAGGTACTACTCATGACCCGTGTGTTCATGATTCTTGAGAATATTGACGTGCGCATCGCACTCATATTTTTAATAAATACTTGCGTCTTGATTCAACCTTAGGCCGAATGTATGCATGAGAAAACGATTTCAAAAACAACGTCATAAATTCAAAAGGGATTATAAACTCATAAAATCCGGTACATCCGCAGATCCGCAGATCCACAGATCCGCAGATCCACCGATCCTCAGATCCGCAGATCCACCGATCCGCGGATCCACGAATCATCAGATCTGCAGATCCACAGATCCACGTATCTTCAGATCTGCAGATATTGCCGACCCGCGCCTATATAAAGCCGAGCCCTCCTGGCTCAGCATGCTCAGTTTTGCTCAAGCTATCACGAAGGCTAGGCCTCCACGGTCATTCGTTCACGTAAAATCGCTTACCAAAAGCCGCGCCACCAGGTCCGTCGGCCCTTCGACCCGACGACCTACGGCCCTACGTCATCCGGCCACCGCGATGGCCGCGATCCACTCAGTGCGCTCTTAATCAGTGTAACCCAGCATGGACGAATATGTGTGTGTGTTTGTGGTGTTCCGCGCATCGGCGGCTGCGGCACAATTCGAATTTAAAACAGTGCGTCTAATTCGTATACCTGTGCCCGCTCCCGCTCACACAGAACCTTCTACCCGGTTATAGTGACTATATACTCTTTCGGAACCGAGTGCCGCATTATATCACGGAGTGCCAATCCGAGGTGCCAACAATGGAACGGGACGCCCCTTCTGGTGTTTCCAAAGCTCAGTGTAGTGAAAACCCGTGCGGAATGTGCGAAGCTCGCAAGCTCGCGCGTCTTGGAGCCTTGATGGCTGCTCCGTCTAGCCGTTCGGCCACTGGGCCCTCGAGTCAACCGAAGACATCCAAAGGCACTCCGCGCCGACAGTGAAATCATTTTTGCCTTGCTAACTCCGTTCCATCGTCGCTTCACGACCTAAGCACGATCAATGTCTAGGCAACGAACCACACGGTCCCGTTGTCATTGGCAGGTGCACGTGAATAGTGTCTCACACGAACGACATTCATTCACTGCACAAGTCGGGTACTGTCAATTTGGCGCCCAACGTGGGGCCACGAGGTTTTGATCAATTCCTCGATCGGCATCGGAAGGTGCGAGAATCCACGACCTAATGAGTCACGTGCCCAAAACGCCGCCTGCGTCACGCCGCACCAGGCAGGCAGCACCAAGTACTTCTGGGAGTACTGAAACACCCAGTGGCGCTCAACATCAACCAAGACGGACAACACAAGCAGCACAGGCTCCAGCTTCTCCACGACAGCTGCGCCACCACTCACTCGGAAGACCCTTGATCGCTCCAGTACCGGACGACTTGTCTGAAATTCAAGGTGCCGCATCCCTTGAAGCTCAGCAGCACGGTGCCAGCGCAGAGATCCAAGCCGCTCTCCGCCAGCCGGTGGACGTCGCACAGCTAGAAGTTGTCGAAGCCAATCTTCAGCTTGCCGTCGACGCACACAATCGCGAGGAACTCCTCGTCATACAAGAACCAACCAACGCAGTAGCTCCAGCGTCCGACGTCGCGGAGCCAGCTGCCGTACCAGCACCAGTCAGCAAAGCAGTCAACCCCGGCGACCTCGTCGCCGAGCAGCGCGACGAAATCGAACCTGCGGAGCACCCTGCTTCGGAGCAACCCGCAAACCCGGGCGCAGCAGCGCCCCAACCAGCAGTCATCCAACAAGCAGCGGATCCTGCTGACATCGTACGCTCGAGCATGGAAGGTATGCGTGACATATTCCGCCAATTGGCCGGAACCCCTCTTACTCCGCCCGACTATTCTGGGGCGGAGCACGAAGATCCTCACCGATTCTTGCAGAAATGCGAAGAGCATTTCTGTAAACTCGGAACTGATGAGGCCTTCCGCGTACAAATTGCGGAGCGCGCCTTGAAGGGGGACGCATCAAAATGGTGGACCTGCTACAAGGACGTCATCACGGACTGGGCGAAGTTCAAGGAACTCCTGCTGGCCCGGTTCGATTCCACCCAACTCAAACTGAAGCTGAAGGTTAAGCTGTACGGCCAGCCGCAGGGGGAACGAGAGGAAGTGGGCGTCTTCATCGAGAAACGTCATCTTCTCGCCCGGCGCCTGCTACCAACGGCAACAGAAGAGGAAATGGTCGCCCTGCTCATGGAGGCGATGCGAGGATCCCTCCGTAAGCACCTTCGGGGGAACCCGCCAACCACCGTCGGCGAGCTCCTCTCTAGAGCCACCGAGCTGGAGTTGGACGAAGCAACGGAGCAGTCTGCTAGGAAACCAACTCTAAGCGGCAACACCAAGCCGAATACCCCGTTCGTGCCCAAGCGCGCCGTGCGGGAATTCCGAGAGGTAAATGGTGAAAAAATACCCAAATGTGATTTTTGCCCAGGTTTCCACTGGCACCGCGACTGTCCGAGTCGCCGAACGCGTCCGGAAAACGGACCCGGGGCGACGAGCAGCGCGGGCACTCCCGCTCCGGGAACAGCAGCCCAGCAGTAAGCGTCGCAACGGCCGACGCGACCGGCCTCCTGGTGGCATCCCTCAAGGTCAACATCGGCGGACACCTCGTCAATGCTCTTCTTGATTCCGCCGCATCGGACAACTTTATCTCGAGTAAAATTGTCTCGGCGGGAGAAATACGACCATTCTCGGAACCCAGGAGCGCCAAGCTCGCTCAAGACGATGTGGAAATGGACCTGCAAGGAACGTGCTCGCTGCCTATTCACGTAGCAGACTTCCAGGGTCAAGCCACGTTCCTCGTCGCCAAGCACCTGCGCGCACGGGCCATCCTCGGGCGCAGGTGGCTCAAGGAAAACAAAGTTCTCCACGACCATAGCTTAGACTGCATATACGTCGGCACCGAACGACGCACACGGATATTCTTGGGGAGGGTCCCCCGAGAACTGTCCAGCCAGCAGCATCGGCAACTGTGGGAGCAGGTGGACCACGGTTTTCCAGCGGAATACGTCGATGCGTTCAAGGCCATCATCCTACGCCACTGGAAGGTTTTCGACGAATCAGGACCCCTGGCAAGGACGCCCTTCATCATGCACGACATCAAGGTGACGAACCACAAGCCTTTTAAAATCCCTCCGTATAGGTACTCCGCCGAGAAGAAGCGAGCCATCAGCGAGCTCGTCAAGCAGATGCTCGCCGACGGAGTCATCAGCGCAAGGTCATCCCCGTACTCTTCGCCCATCGTCTTGGTACCGAAACATGACGGGACGTTTCGATTCTGCGTGGACTTCAGGGGCATCAACAGCATCACCGAAGACGCGGCCCAGCCAAACCCGGTGATACACGAGGTGCTCAAGGAAATTGGCGGAGCCAAATACTATACGGTCATCGACCTACGAAAGTGCTACTGGCAGATACCACTCACCGAGGAATCACGGCAATACACCGCTTTCTGCACACTTGATGGAGGCCAATACGTGTTCAACGTCGCCGCCTTCGGACTCAAGAACTCCGGACGCACGTGCAACCAACTCATCGGTAAGGAGGTTCTGCTGGGGTATGTGGGAAAGTTCTGTCTCAACTTTCAGGATGACGTCGTCGTGTACTCCAACACGTATGAGGAACACCTCACGCACGTCGCCCTAGTTCTCGAACGACTCGAGACATACGGACTCGTCTGCGCCTTGCCAAAGTGTGAGTTTGGAAAAACACAAGTGTCCTTCCTGGGCCACGTAGTCTCCGACAAGCACAACGAGGCAAAGACCGAACACGTCCGAGCGGTGCTGGAATCTCATGCGCCACGAAACAAGAAGGAGCTCCAGAAGTTTCTGGGGATATGCGGATGGCTGCGCGAGTACATTCCAGGCTTCGCCACCATCGCCGCCCCAATGACGGAGTTATTGAAGAAAAACAAATCCTGGAGATGGACGGAAGCCGCTCAGCACGCCATGGACCGGTTAAGGGAGGAGTTCAAGAACCCCCTGAAGCTCCATCGTCCCCGGGCGGGAGAGGTCCTCTACTTGCAGACCGACGCCTGCGACGTCGGCATGGGAGCTGTCCTGTATCACCAAGGTGCAGATGGCCAACGAGAGGTGATCTCGTACGCTTCCGCGAAGTTCACACCGACGGAAAAAGCTTACCACTCCAACGAGAAGGAATGCCTCGCCGTCGTGTGGGCCCTTAAGAAGTACAAACATCTCCTCGAGGACAACTGCTTCACGCTTCGAACCGACAACAAAGCCCTCACCTGGCTAGACAAAGTCAAGGACGAGAGAGGTAAATTAACACGGTGGGCCATGTTCCTCCGACGCTTCAGTTTCAGGATCGAGCACGTACCAGGCAAGGAAAACGAGTTGCCAGACGCACTCTCGCGCTTCCCGGGGGATGGGGTATTCGTCGACTCCGAGAACGACTACGACGCCCTCGCTCCTCCCGTAAGCCAATCCTTGGAAGACGACGTAGTGCTCGCAAACGTGGACTGCGGCACCCTAGAGGACGTGATCCGCCAAGCGCAAGACGACACCGAACATCTACCCAGCGGACCAGACTGGGAGATGCGCAATGGCCTCCTGTGGTTCATACGCGTTCCCGACTGCCCCAGACTCTACGTACCGGAAGCAGCTCGAGATGACGTGCTCCAGTTCTATCACAGGGACCCACTGGCCGGACATCCCGGCATGAAGGAGACATTGCAGCAAGTCCGAGACCGATACTACTGGCCCAAGCTACGCAACGACGTGCGCCAATACGTACGAGTCTGCACCGACTGCAATCTCACCAAGGCTGCAAGACCGACGACTCACGGAACCTTATCGCCTCGTCAACCACAACGCCCGTGGGAGGTAATCGCCGTCGACTTCATGGGATATTATCCTAGGACTCCACGCGGCAAGAAGCACATTCTGGTGGCCACAGATGTCTTCTCCCGATGGACCGAAGCGTTTCCAGTCGCGTCGTCATCTACCGAGGTAACCATGAGTACTCTCGAAGCCGAAGTTTTCCAGAGATGGGGATATCCGTCGGTCATCATCTGCGACAACGGACCCCAATTCCGCAGCACCCAGTGGGCCAAATGGTGCGAGAAGCACCAAATCGCAGTGTGGACCACCCCTGCGTACATGCCACGTGCGAATCCCACGGAACGGCGTAATCAAGAGATCAAGAAGGGACTCCGACTGGCCCTTCACTCTCAACGTAACCAGAACAATTGGGACCTCCAATTACCACGCATCCTCTTCTCAATGCGCAGGAAGAAGAATGCAGCAACAGGTTTTTCTCCAAGCGAACTACTCCTGGGAAGAAACCTCGCTCGACCGGGCGAAACACCAGCCGAGGACCTCGGAGACCGAGAGGACCTCATCCGACGTGCTCAGGAAAACCAAGCACGTTACACCGACCCACCAGCAGCCGAGCCCGCCAGATTCCACGTGGGAGATCGGGTATACATCAAGTCACACCCTCTCTCCAAAGCCGCCGACCAGTTCAACGCTGGCCTCGCTCCGAAGTGGGAAGGACCGTACGAGATTGTGCATGACCATTCAACGCAGGTCTACACCGTCGAGAGACCAGGTAATGCACACATCAAAGTACATGTCTCGCAAATGAAACGAGACCACTCAGCACAGAGTCCTGCCACGGACTCTGACGTACAACCGCCAGCCGTTGCTCCTATCACGGCCGATCACGGAGCCAACGCCGCCGCAACACCACGGAGCCTCCGCCTCCAAACCACAACCTGCCATGGGGACGCCTATGCCGAGGTTCACGCCGACATCGCTCCAACCAGCGACGATGTTGCCCATCGACCGGTCCTGGACACACCAATCCACGGATCGGAGCCCAACACAACGCCAATGGGGAAGGAAGACCTCATCGTACGGCAAAACGCGAGCACTGGAGTGCCGCAAATTCCCGGTTCAACTTGGAAAAACCGGAGAGGAAGACCAACCTTGGAGAAGGCAGCTCGAAGACGCCACGAGCGCAAGCTCGCACGCCCTCCGCCGACTCACAAGTATGACCTCAGGAGAAGAAGGTCGACTTGACTTCATGAAGGATAATAATGGTGCACCAACTTATTAGATAATACGTGATATTCACTCAAGATTATGTTTGTCCGTAATTCAATTTTCTTTCACTCAATCCGGATGGATATTGTAATTCAATTTATTTTTGGAAACAATTAGCAGACATACCTTAAAAGCGTGCAGAACCAGTAAACTATAAAGTCAGAACTCCGAAGTAGAAATACCGAAGAGCTTTTTCACAAATGCGGGGAATATCACGTTCATACTCAGTAGATATAAGAATATGTAACCGATATCGATAAGAATCTGTAACCATTAACAATAAAGCTGATATACGGCTGCCGATGACGGGGTGTGGGTCCCAAGGTCGAATCAAGTCGCTTTTCCCCGGGCGCTTGACGTGCGCATCGCACTCATATTTTTAATAAATACTTGCGTCTTGATTCAACCTTAGGCCGAATGTATGCATGAGAAAACGATTTCAAAAACAACGTCATAAATTCAAAAGGGATTATAAACTCATAAAATCCGGTACATCCGCAGATCCGCAGATCCACAGATCCACGTATCTTCAGATCTGCAGATATTGCCGACCCGCGCCTATATAAAGCCGAGCCCTCCTGGCTCAGCATGCTCAGTTTTGCTCAAGCTATCACGAAGGCTAGGCCTCCACGGTCATTCGTTCACGTAAAATCGCTTACCAAAAGCCGCGCCACCAGGTCCGTCGGCCCTTCGACCCGACGACCTACGGCCCTACGTCATCCGGCCACCGCGATGGCCGCGATCCACTCAGTGCGCTCTTAATCAGTGTAACCCAGCATGGACGAATATGTGTGTGTGTTTGTGGTGTTCCGCGCATCGGCGGCTGCGGCACAATTCGAATTTAAAACAGTGCGTCTAATTCGTATACCTGTGCCCGCTCCCGCTCACACAGAACCTTCTACCCGGTTATAGTGACTATATACTCTTTCGGAACCGAGTGCCGCATTATATCACGGAGTGCCAATCCGAGGTGCCAACAATGGAACGGGACGCCCCTTCTGGTGTTTCCAAAGCTCAGTGTAGTGAAAACCCGTGCGGAATGTGCGAAGCTCGCAAGCTCGCGCGTCTTGGAGCCTTGATGGCTGCTCCGTCTAGCCGTTCGGCCACTGGGCCCTCGAGTCAACCGAAGACATCCAAAGGCACTCCGCGCCGACAGTGAAATCATTTTTGCCTTGCTAACTCCGTTCCATCGTCGCTTCACGACCTAAGCACGATCAATGTCTAGGCAACGAACCACACGGTCCCGTTGTCATTGGCAGGTGCACGTGAATAGTGTCTCACACGAACGACATTCATTCACTGCACAAGTCGGGTACTGTCAATTTTAGAGTCTTGGCCAATCTGGTAATTGGATTTACGATCGAGATCGGAGTTGGTATATGTATATGTATTAGGATATGTTTGCGGTTGGCTGAAAGATGCATGTGCATGCGGTTGAGCGCCCACGTGCCTGCTCGAATTACGTCAGTTGGTTGGTGAGAAGCTTATCTCTGTATAATGATTGCAATCCGCGGAATATAAGGTAAGTGTACCCAACTTGCCCCCATTAAGCCATTTTCTTAATAACTTTGGGCCATCCCCATATTTTCCAACGTACCTTAGCTCATTTTAAAGCTTGTCTCAAGACCTTTGAAATGAGCTAAGATACGTCCAATTTGGATATAGTGGAGCCGAGCTGTTTGAATTCTCCCAAAAGGTGATTTTTGAGAGTTTACAAAAGTGTGTACCCAACTTGCCCCCATCTTTTAAAACAATGTAAATCGGCGATGAAGTGAATAAAATCGCTTTGATCCGTTTTGATCACCGTGCAGCGACATTTGTAGCTTTTAGCTGGCCCAAAACATCGTTTCCGACCTATTTTGACGTGATAAACACGTTCTGAGTGGTAAAAAAAGCTATACTGCACGCCTTTCCGAGATAACCATATGGGGGCATGTTGGGTACACTCTGATGTCGGCCTTCTTGATTCTCAAACCATCTTCGTGTTTTGTACATAAAATCGCTTCAAATCAGAGTTCTGCAACCCTGAAGAGCGGATTTTGAAGGTCTCGAGACAAGGAATCGAATGCGCTAAGGTGCGTCAAGATTGGTCGAATAAAAATAAATTGGCACCGGTTTTAGTGAACGCGATTTCCTCCTCGATTTCTTAGCCGTGCAAACACGAAAAATGGAAAACTCACTTTATATTTTCTGGAGAACGCAGAAATGATCCGGGGTCGATGAAAACTACGTATTTCCTCATATTTTAACATAACAAACGTAAAAAAAAATTGCGGGAAGGTCAACGAGCGCCCATTCCTGAGATCGGCATATGGGGGCAAGTTGGGTACAGAGGCAAGTTGGGTACACTTACTTTAGATATGATGTGTATAGAAACTCATGACGAAGAATGCAGTTCTGTGTGTGATTTGAAAGAAAATCATAAAGGGGTTAGGGGTATCAGGAGGATTAAGGTAGTTGTCCTGTAAAATTAATTGACAACAGAATTCTTTGTAACTTGGCGAAAATTTAGTCGAAGTATTGATGAGTATCTGTGAGAAATCTCAAGTCAATCTACCATCTCGTTTCAGAGCTATAGACATCACAAAAAAGATCATTTTGGTCACATTCAACATTGCAGTTACGGGCGAAGGTACGCAAAATGGAACACTTATGAGTTTCACAATTGATTCCGGCAACAGAAAATGGTACAATGACGGGAGATAAGAGTTCATACAATGATGAATCTTTTGGCCAAGTCCACTTATGATTGAACGTCTAGTTTTTTCGTGTGGCAGTCATCGGAAAATTGAGATCGCGAAATGGCTCCCACGAACATTCTATTCATGCGCAAATTATCGTCTGCGTCGAGCGGAGTTTGATCACAAAAGTATATGTGCCAGTTTTAGCTAGTTTTTTGATGGCCAGGACAGTCCAAATTGCCTAGGTTATAGCTTCCTTGAAATCGATATCACCGAAAAAGTGAGGTTAGGTAGCCATTGACTCAAGTAGTTGCAGGACAACTGGATTGAGATGATTCTAATGAAAGATGAGAATTGAGCTGGACGAATTTGCGGCTCCGTAAATCAGTTTATTTTATCGATGTGCGTGGTTGAGTCATCAACTCGGGTATCACATTCATTGACCTTATTTGAAATCTACATGGATTTGAATTGCTTCTTGAATTTTCAATAGCCCGTCAACTTTAGAGGAGGAGTTCGTAATGGTGTTGGAGTTTAAAATGTTTATTAGCAACGCCAAAATAAAAAATCTGAGAGATAAAGGATTTTTTAGGGTTATTCACTGGCCTGTAGCTGAGTTTATCACACCAAACACTTTGTTATTGACACGTCCACTGCGAAGCCTGTTTTTCATCACAGTTTCATCTCGATCATGTTGTTTGTTTGAGATGACTCCATGTTTCGGCAAACACATACAGTATATGAGGCTCAGCTGGTTTTTAACTTATCTAGATTTTGATCTGAGCTCGAGATACACATTTTTTATGTAATTTTGATTCATAAAAGTGAACCAGCATTGTGAAGGTTATCTTATCTTATTTCATCTCATCCACGTTCTTAATAGCAACATGATTCACCATTATGGATTGTTATACGGAGCATTTTCTGAACAAGTACGAATCGGTAAAGATTGGGGAATAAACAATCGTTGACCCTACCGGTTGGGGCCCATCGCAGTCAACGTGTTAATTAGAAATAATATAACCTCTATTCATGCTCTAAAAACCCTCTAGTGGATATCTGTTTTTCTTATTCTGCTTCATTTTGATAGTTCCGAACCTAACCAACATATATTATAGTTCGCAACAGTTTCAAAATTGACCTGTTGAATGAGATCCAGAATTATTTACTGTTGGGGCGATCATGGTCAATCTGAGTCAATGCAGTCTTGAGTAAACCTATGGGCATATTCAAGAAATCTGGGGCCGTAGATACAAATCAACCCTAGAATGAGGAGAAACTAAAATGATGGTAAGATGAAGGGTATGTTGATGAAATTTATTAAATCTGAGTTGGGGACGACGTGACGTCTGTAGATAAAATCGTCGTTCATCATCAAGTTTGCACTGATCGTCGGTATCGCCGATTCCCTAATCTGATCTATCGGTAACCTCATATCAATGCGCAGAGACATGATAAAGTTGTAAAAAAATCAATTTGAATCATATTACAAGTGGAACTTAATACAAACCTAAGATGGCAGCAGTAATAAAAAATTGAAAACTTCGAACTGAGAAGCACCGTCTACCACTCTTAAATGTCCCAAAATTGAATCTCAATTCCAGAAATGTATAGAAATATTTCTGAATCTCTCAATGAACCCATGAATATGATGAACGAGCAAAATATTATGCGTGAAAAGTATCTGCAAACTAGACTGGTCACTTTATGAACGCCATATCGTTAACACCAAGAGAAAAATGAGAAAAAGAAAAGGAGAATCGTGCAAAGGCGAGAAATCTCAAATATATCGCAATAACATTAAACCGTTCTGACGTGGATTTCCGAGAACCGGTCGACATTAATAAATCGCACATAGGAAAACGAAGGGGAACTTTTATTACACACAACGAGAAATCGAGGAAAATTATTTCTTCTACCGGTTAAAACGTCTCGCACTAAAGATACTATATGACCACTTTGATACGGCCTATATTTTTGCAGTTGCTCTATTAGTACATAGCTTCGCGGCAAAATTTACACTTCATGGTAAGGAGATCTTGCGTTGCCCCCGCATTTTTAGATCAATTTTTATTTTTTCAAGGATGAATCGGTGATAATTTATAGTCTCGTTTTGAATGAGACGCCTACTTGAAGATTGCAATCGCCTGATTGGTCGTGAAAGTGGCCTGAATTTGCACTATCCTGACGCAATCTTCGTCTAATCTTTGACGATAAAGTTTGTTTGCTAATATTTTCTATTCGTAATAAAAATATTTGTGATGAAATTGATTCTGGATACTGATGCATGTTCGAGCTCGGGTTCGAGGTAAAAGACTGACCATTGGAGAATTTTCATTGAAGAAGAATCCCAAGACTTTTTAGATTTCTGAGTCATTTTGCCTGGGCAGCTGTTAGATGGTTTTGAAGGACTCATTCTGAGGAAGAAATGGTTTCTAGAAACCAACTGCTCGGAATAGAACGCAAAATCAAATATGTAACGTGAAAAATGTGGAAAGTCTTGTATTACTTCGGGTTGCTCAAAGTCTACTATTCTGTTAGAATGAACTGGCCCATTGAACTGAAAAAGTTTCAAATTATTTCAAATTGACTAATTCTCTAAATAATTTACGCCAACGCGGAGATGAACAAAAAAATTGTACGTGTTTGATTATTTCAGCAACTGAAGCGATGAACCTTAGTTCTTCTCATACAAAAATCACAAGATTGTATATGGAGATCCAGTTACGCTTATTCGATTCTATCCAGATGATGAGCAATTGTTGAGATTTTCAAAATTATTTCAGATCTAGCCTTTATTGTCAACTGTTCACGCTGGGAAAACAATCGTCATGTCTTAGGATTTAGACCTGATCCAATTTTGCGAAATTTAGTGCAAAAATATTCACTCGCCTAGAATCCCAATTCATTGACGAGAACCAATCAATCTTTTCCTCATTCATTCCCTCTCAACACATCCACCGTCGCAACTCAATAAAAAATAAGAAGAAAAAAAAAATTATAAGTGCACGCAATATGCATCCAGGGTCTAAATTATTATACGTTGAAGCTCGCTGCAACTTCCTGTCGCCGCAATCCATGGAGTCGTCCACCCCGTTCTCGGCTTCCTCTCGTTTTCGCATCAGAGTATATGTGAGTATGTGTACTGTGTACGGAGGAAACTTATGCAGCGGCTAATCGCTCGCGGTGAATTAATGTCATCGTCGCGCCGCAACGATAAATCGAGCGGCTCTCCCTCTACTTATACTCTTTGTATAGATTGTGCGGCGTTCTTATAAGACCTCGAAGGAAAATGCTTTCGTTGCAGAAGAATTATTCTCATTGCGTAATGAGATTCTTGTGGAAAGATATAGAGACGATTGTGCGAGATGTCCAGAGCTTGGACTACGGAAATGGGGAGGGGGCTGGAATTATCTCACGCTGTTTCTATTGCATTTGTGTATCAATTCTTCCCTGTCCGTGAATGTTGACGAAATTTTGATTATGGTTCCATGAAGCACGAAGATCATAGGTAAGGTGAATCTATCATTGCTCGAGATCAACAGTCTTTGTGATCCGTTATGCTCATTGTGAGTATTCGTGGACTTTTCATCTCAATGGAAATCAAGTCTCATAATTTGTACAAAATATATAGTCAATGGCAACGATCATCATTGGATGAAATAAATTGTCAAGGATCTAGGGAGTTAGTTTTTCAAAGTTTAAAATATTGTGTGCGAATGAGCTCTGATGGTCCATCGATGTATTTTTGTAGGAGAAACTGCAAACATTCCCTTCAACCATTGGTTGGGGCCAAAAATCAACCAACTGCTTACCTACCAAATCGAACCACTGGTTGACTTCTTCCCCACACCGGTTATGGAGATCAATATGGGTCCCATGAGAATGGTGGATAGCAATTTTGGGTAAATAAAAGATTTCTTCGTGTTTTCTTCATAAACATATAGAAGTCAACAAGAGCTTTGGTGATGAGAGCCTTTTGGGCCTAAAATCCAGGTTAAGCAATGTTTTTGCGATCCAGTATCCGGATCTGTGATCGATTATTTCGCTTTGGCCTAGTTTGTGCCTAGTTTCTAATCCTAAACGGGTCACAGGATTCGCAAACTAAAACCAGCGGTCACCCATCCGAATACTGAATCCTGAAGACGTTGCTTAACCTGAATCTTAGGCTGGAATGGCTCTCAGCACTAGCACTCTTGTTTATTCCTATATGTTCATGAAAAAATATGAAGAAATTTTTTATTTACCCAAAAAAGTCGCCCAGGGACCCCCATCTACCAATCTCATGGGCCCCGTATTCGTCCCCATATTCGCTATGGGGGAAAAGTTAACCAGTGGTTGGATTTGACAGTCAAACAGTGGTTTTCAGTCATGTGGTTGCCAATTTGGTGGAAAGTCAACCAATTTTTCAGAGTGATATTCTTTCGAATTCAAGTTGTGTGTCTATCTACACCAATTGTTTGGTCCCGATAAAAAGTGATGATTTAGATAACCATGTGGTAAGAATATACTAAAAAGTAAACTCTTGAAAAGTTTCGAAAGAAAATTTGGCTACATTTCTTCTGAGGAGCAAGGTGAAAAGTGAATTTGATGGAAATATTCACGAAACCCACAAAAACATCACTAAAGAGGTCGTCGAAAAGTGAAACCAGAATAATAATTCATGTGTGAAAGGACGATTTGGTTCATGAAATATGATTTTTGATCCTGGAATTTCTATACTCTTGCCCGAAGTGAATAGGTTTCACGCGAGGTGTCACGTATCTCAGATAATATGAGAGTCACTATATCTGTAAGACAAAATTTAATTTTATAATTGAGCGATCGTTCGGTAAGTTCATGTCCGTAAATAACTGTAAAATTGTTCCAAAAATGACCTATTTTAATTTCCATAATGACAGCTATGGCCACTTTCTCCTCACTTTTTGGAAATTCATTAGCTTCAGTAAGTACACATGTAAGCGGGAGAATCAATATGGTGCTTACATTTGTGGAAGATCGTCAAAACATGATGGGTACATGATACCAACTTGAGTTGAATTCACGTGTCCAAGAAATTTATCAAAGGATTCAGCTCGCTCGTTTTTTCGATCTTACCTGTAACATAAAAATAAGAATAGGGCTTAGTACGTGTGTGAAAGTGATTCCAGGATACATACATATTGGGACGAGGAAAGTACAATTTTTATAAGCACAAACATGTTGTGAACAACAGCAAGGGAATAAGGAATCAAAGTCCACCTCCCCAAGATGAAGAAATAATCAATCAACTCACAAGAAAAGCTTCCAAAAAATTTCCTGAATCATTCCAAAATTCACCACGATTACAACATTCACAATCTATTTTTTCCAAGCTCCGTATCTCCGGTTACCCATATTATATCGAATCTCACGCATTTTGGAATCGGTCAAAAGGTACAAATATTTACGGTGACCACCTAAGATACGAATCCTGCAGCATAATGTAAACGTATAGATATAGAATACCACACTGAAGAGTCTCGGGCTTCCAGATTTACGCGCAATCGGGTGGTCGATTCAAGAATCACAAGGTACAATTAGGCATCGGGCAGTGGCTGCGGCGGGACCCGTTACGAATAATTGTCTCGTGGGGAAATAAAGAGAGGGCCCTGCAGCTTCCGCGTTAATAATGTACTCGCGTGTGTTACGGGTTATATATTCTTCCTCTTCACATATATGGCGATACGCTTCGATGCCCGGAATAAACTTATTTACTAACTTTGCCGTTGTTTAAGGCCTTGGGGTACATTTTGAGATTGAAAATGTGTGTGGGTTATGTTACCGTATTTGGTTGTGATGCTTGTGAGAATGATTGGAGTGATCGTTGAACGATTTTTCAGGGAAAGTATTCAGGTTTGTTTCCCGAGAAAATAGATCTGATATTACCTTGGGTACTAATTTTTGAATTCTTAGTCGTGGGATGGGAGGTGAAGAATTGCATCTATAACATGGCATCTATAGTCGGTTTTGCATGTTTTTTAAAATTTTGCTAGTCATCATGAATGATGTGAATTCTGGAAAGCTCTAGTGTTTCTCAAAATAACTAGTAGGAAAACATTGAAATTGATGTAGTATGCGTTCATGAGCTCCAGAAAAATTTTAAAGTAGTTTTCCAGAAAAAATTGCAATGGTATTAATTTTTTGTTCTGATCGGTATCAGATCGAGAAGCCCTGTAAAGAATAACACTACTCTCGAAATCCTCAAGATCATTCCAAATGATTTTGCGACAATCTGCCATGCCCAGATGTGAACTCTGTTTTTCAAATCATGATAACGTACATCCAGGCAGAATCCCAAAGTGAAGAATAGGAACTCGTTTTCATCGGAATTTAAAATTTGATTCTCAAAACGAGATTGCTCGACAAATTAGAAGAATTAAAAATTTATATCTCGATGATGGTTTGAAAAAATTTTGAAAGAGTTAGGTCTGAAACCTACAAGAAATAATTGTGACACTCTGATTGGAGCGGAAGATTTTGAATCAGATGAAAGTTGGGATGAGAAAATAGCCTAAGATTTTCAACCCGGTTTTCAATTATGGCAAAAGGCAAGCGCTTCTCAAAGACAAAAAAAATGTTTCCGTCCAACCCACACTCCGTGTAAACCCCAAAATCCAATCAAGCAAATTCCCAAATCCAATCTCAAAACACTCTCTATATAAACCTTATTCATTTCTCCAGAGACTACTAAAAACCGAAATTTAATCCAAGTCACGGAGCCGTCGCCCGCCGCTTGTGCAGTTGATGATGCACCACTGACCCAATTGAACCTCTCGGTGACTCGTAAAACCTCCTCGCGAGAGCGCCATACTAAAATACTTTACTATATTGTGAGGGAGGCAAAATAGACAAGTGCTACACAAGTATATATTATATATATAAAACACGATGAGTCCAACAAAGTATTATAGAGGCCAAATCGGGGCGCAGCGCGGTTCAGCGCTATACTAATCCAACGAATAAATCACCCAAAGAACCAAGCCACGCCACGCTGACCCAAAAATAATTTCCGCGCAAGCATCTGCATCGCGTGTTCGAACCGATTAATTCAAGTCTGTTAGATTAGGCGGCCCCCGACGATGTCAGAAAACCATGAGAAACTATTTTTGGCACATCAGGACGACTAAACTGTGTTCGGTTAGTTCTTGATTTTCTGTTGGAAATATGGTCACGAGTCTGCAGATTATGAATATCGATGTGGTTGATTGCCGACGATCACAATTTTCTCCTGCAGTGTTTGACATGTGAACGTTTTGGCTATCCGATTCTGCTGAAGAGGCTTATGGAAATTCAGCCACGTTATGTACATAAGTTGAGAGAAGATAGGTTGAACTCCATTTTTGTGATGCATAAAGATCATGAAAATTTTTTATTGGCAAATCGCGTTCGAGTCAAGTGTGCGATGGGCCCCACCGGTGAGGCTAATTTAATGGGATTTTGATCACCACCGCCCACAGAAATGGACGCGTGGGCCCCAGCGATGGGGCCTATCGCAGTGAAGGTGTTAATGTTTCTGGCCGTTCGTAAAACTTTGACAATACCTGGAATTCGTGGTCTAGGGAAAAAGTCATTCATTCATCCATTCTGATTATTCGTAGGCGGATCCTCTCTGAATAATCATAGAAGGAAATTTTCAACATTTTCATCAAAAAATTTCCGCATTGTGAATGTCATGTCCGATTATCTGAAGCAACCCAAAAAGTTTGACTAATATGGTAGATTGTTGGTCTTGACTGTACCGTTGATTCCAATCAACATTTGGTCATAGTTTCATTCATCCATGAAATTTGATTGGAGGTCCGTCAGTGATAGAGTGGACGAGAATAATTTCTATTAAGGTGCAAATCCCAATCAAGAAATGGCTCAATAGAAAGAACACATAGAAAATGTCACAAAGATTTTTTAATAGAATTCAATTCAAATTGATTCCCATCAAAGTTACGTAACTTTCAGATCAATAGCCTATCACTACCAGCTGTCTAAAAGCATTATGACGAAACTCTAACTACTGTCATGTGAAACAGAACTAATGTGCAATCATTCAATCCAGATGTAGATAAAGTCTCGACTACTCGTATATGTGATGTGCGCAGTCAGTTTACCGTTGACTTGCTTCGCAAAGTTGTATTATAGCATCAGAAGTCGGAAAATGAGCAAGGAAGCCAATTGCACGCCTATGTATTTAGTTTGTTATACATATATATGTATAAACACGATGCGAATGTTTTATACTCGGCGTGTGCATACTAATTCTCCCTTTTCTAGCGACATCCGGTGCAGTGTATACGATGTTAGCTCTATCAAAGTCATTATAGAGTCATTGTGTGTATACATATATGATGGATATTACTGCATTGATATGAGCTTATCAAAATACGGGAGATTATTTTACCGCTAGAAGAATAAGAGTTCACGTATAGGGATCTGACATGCTTGCCGGGTTGCCTGCACAAGGGTGTTTTTCCTTCCAAGATGGCCGACGAAGAAAGCAGATTCTAGGATTGGGTACATAGGGCGGTGCTCGTCATATTGAATTTCTAGTTCCCCGGGTCATCAAATGTCCATCTGAATAAACGCAAGAATAAAAACATCAGATCCAAACATAAGTGTTCTGTTCGAGGTTGTGAGAAAAGAGACGTCGATGAAGCAAAATCCTTATGCTACTAATGTTAGAACTGCACCACTACGCAGCCATTTTAACGCTGTGCGCAGGCAACCCGACATCGATGTCATCAGATCCCTATAGTGAGATGGAAATCTGGTATTATGTGAGCGGTGTGAGGTCGAGGGTGAAGTGCCATGAACTTTGATGAAACGAATCTAAGGTGAAAAATACAAAAATGGCTGACCTACTATTAGCATTATTCTATAGAAATAGCTATCTTGAAGATTCGAATGGTGTAATTTTTGATGATCTTCAAATCTGATAATTGATTTTTGTTTTCACAGATGAGAAATCAAGTAGGAGACCATTTCCTTATTCGTGTGATGATGATATATGCTCCTTTTGTATAAAGCCATCCAGCAGGTACGACAGATTTTCTGGAAACCAATCCATTCGTTAACGTTATTAGTTCAAATTGATATCAATGAAAGAGTATGGTAATGATCAGATTTGATGTGAATCAATTCGACCTCATTTTTTTCAATCTTTTTTTTTTTAACAGTTCAGTTTGTCATTCCAAGATAGACACATTCACTCACAAGTTATACAGTAACATTTATTAATAGATATGACATTCTCAGTGCCAGTATTGATTGGTTCATTTATCTGGTTGAGCTTCCTAAGCACAGCAGAAGGACAGTAAGTTTTTATATTTTGAAACTTATTCCTTGAACTTAGCATATTAAAAATTAGACAACGAGATAAAAATGGGCCAAGTCCTCGGCCAAGTCTGGCGTGAGCTGGCAAATATCGAGGCAAATATTGAATCTTTTAGCAGACCCAGACATTTGTATTCCAAAAAGGCTAAATGGTGATTGATCCACCGATTGAAGGAATTTACTTACCTAAATTTCAAGAACTGTAACTACGTATTAAGAAATTTGTTGCCAATTGGTTGCAGTTTTAACCACAACCACTGGTTGACAACGAAAATCAATCATTTGGTTGAACCTAGGTGGAAACCTCTTTTTTCTACCCAAAACTTGTCGCCCACGGACCACCATTGACCAATTTTATACTTAGGTCTCGTAGAGAGTCCCATTGTTCAACCTTTTATAAATTATGATAAAATTGTCAACAAATTGTTGAAATTAGCACGCAACAAGTGATTAGATTTGGCAGACAACCGCAGTTGTTGAATTTGACAGGCGACCAGTGGTAACATTTTCAACCACTCGGTTGACTTCTCAACCAGGTTTTTCATGCCTTTATTTCGATGTCAACCAAATTTTTACAGGGTACATTTTGATATATCTATGATTCTCTTTCAGCTCCAGGCCAATGTTTACAGCCCGGAGTAAGTAAAATAATATAACAGCATATTAGAGTGGTAGTTTAGTAAATTGATAATGAGAAAATGAGCTATTGAAACCATTAGGGGCTATCCATGAATTACAGATGGAACATTCCATAGTATTCAACCCCCTCCCCCCTCTCCTGTGCCTCGTGAGATTTTCTGAATGGGAAATTACTGACTCATATACGCAGCGTAGACAACTGAAAGTAACTACCCCCAACCCTCATGTGATGTATGGATGACCCCTAATTTCGTGAGGCATCAAATATGTGTTGAAAACGATTTCACGGGATTGATTCACGGCTGATGGTTTGACCAACATTTTTGGTTCATCGTTGAAACACTGAAACATGTACACTGCTTTAACAATTGACCTTCAATAGAATGATTAATTGAATCGAATGGATTCTAGACTCTCTAAATGCACTCGAGTAAAATCCGACCAATTTCCGTTTCAGTACATTGAAGAAGGAAGTAACACGTTTTTTGTTCAAATTTATCAATTACCGAGTGTGAACTTTCTATGCAAAAAAAAAAGCATCAATACATCATAAATTTTTCCGTGTAATTCTTACACCAATATCAGAAATACACATTCATAAATAAATAATAATTTCAGCCCTGGTACAATGTGATTTTGGATGTATGACAACTGCTCGAATGAACTATCGGCTTGTCACAAGTCATCAGTGCCATCTACTTTGTGTTCAACTTGCGGGATTCAATCGTGGAGACTGCATGAGCGGATCTTGCACTTGTATGAGAGTGCGATATGGTTATATACTTGAATTAGAACACTTGTGAAATTCGGATTCTGCATGGAAGATCTTTCAGTTTCAATGCCAAACAGATTTTCATAAATGAGAAAATGTTTGCCTTCGTCACTATGTGTGCATGTAGGGGTACAGAATTTTTCTCGAGATTATCTGTGCGTGATTTTAGTTCATCTTTTAATATTCCCCGGCGCGAATGGCATACTAAATTGTCCAAGTAACATGAAAACAAGAGGATGAGGATTTTTATTTATCGTTAACCTTATTTTGTGAAACGCAATCCGTGCCACTGACACAAATTTTCTTCGAAAAAATTTTCACCGCATGTAGAGATTACAATCTTGGAAATCATTGTTACTCACGTTGACCTACAAAATATAGGCCCTCATAATTTTTAAAAATTTGTGACAAAAACCAAGGTTCTTCTGGATTTTGGAAAAATCTACTTGGTAGGCAAAATTTGACATCGCAATACTGTCAAATAGTATATGAGAATTAATGGCATTAAAATTACGTATGTAAACAAAGTTGGTATGATATGTAATATAAGAATGCATTTCAATTCTTCGAAAGTGATCGTCACTCGTGTGGTCGCATCCGAACTTATGCATTCTCGCAAACTTTTTCTGTACATAATAAAGCCTACACTTTTTAATGCAAGCGAGCATCTACAGTTACTCCCCAGCTCCTTTTGTCCGATACTCGATTCTCTGAAAGAAAATAAATATAAAATCAAATGCTTTGAAAGTTTGCTTTCGTCACACGTGTACCTACTCGGATGTGGTCATCATTATGGCTTCTAATGATGTTGAAAATCTCGTTGGATAACAAATTGAGGCTTCGATTCGGATAGGAAAATTTCATTTTCTCGAGGCAAAGCTTGTAAAATGTATTACAGAGATGAATGATTATTTTAATAATTTTATAATCAGTGTTCTCGGAATAATTGCGCAAATCGGTATCAATTGAATGGGGAGATTGTTATTGTTCTGATCAGTTCGACAATTTGCCATGACGTGTGTGAGATTTGATGGATGCTCGTGTTGAATGGATTTCAGTTTCCATCATTTCGTTGAATTCATCGAATGGAAACATCTTTGCGGGTAATCACTCACACTCGAATTGGCACGGTTTCAATCAATCTAACTTTTTATCACATTTCTGAATTCCAAGCCAAAGTGATGCACTGATTAGCTCGCTGATTAGCTCTAATACTGAAAAGTCATTTTGATAATTACTCGATTTTATAACACAGTGTATCTTGGAATTGCGTCATTTTTTATAATGCGTATTTTGGGTCAAGGTCGAAAATTTGGGGTTATTCGTGCATTGGGGATTGTGGTTAGTGCTCCAATATTAGTTACAAATTCATGAGACAGTTTGTATGGTAAGCCTATCTCCAAATGTATAGATAAACTACTGACAAATCCATGTTTAACCCTTTACCAACACTGTGAAATTTTTGCTTGTCAGAATCTACTCAATCGAGTGTAGAAAAAAAACAGCAAATTCACTTTCTAGGATTTTTATCGTGTAGAATATGACAATGATAGCAGTTCCAATTTGTTATCTTATCAAAATGATTCAGGATTCTCATAATACCAAAATATCTACAGTGTTATAATTGAGAGTTAACAGCCTCATTTTTGACTTTCATCAATCCCCCTTCACTGATAGTGCATAGGTACAAATAATGGCATCATGGAATTATATGAGTAAGGATTTTGCTTCATTGAACTTGTAGGGATACCGACAACTTTCATTCTTAACCCTTAGTTACTCACGTGGGAATTAATTACTGACTGCAACCCACGTGATAGCCAAACGGCACATTCCACGAGAACTACTTCATTTTCTCAATTCCTTTGTGAAAAATAGCATCTGAAGTTCAATCTCATATGATTAAACCATTCAAGAGTCAGTATGATTTTTTTCTGTAGATTCAGAGGACACAAATTTTCTCTAAAAGTTCTAGAAAATTTCATGCTTCAGTCATTTTTTTTAGGTTAGACTGACGAGCAATTTTGCAAATCTTGATAAAACTACCAGTGCCTATTAAGATATATCCCTCTGAAAACTATTTCTGTGTTACAAATAGACTTTAAATCAACTTCTAGACATCACTCGGATTGGAATAATGAAGTTGGAATTGACCTTTGTCGGTGATGCGTTCTCAATGAATTGATATTTTGGGAAAAAATTTTTTTGCAAATCTGTACTTGGTTCATCTGAAATATAATGCTAGAAATATGAAATTACATGGACGTTCCAGACTTTGAAAAATCAATTCAATTTTTTGGATGCAATTGAAATTCCATCACTGCCAAATGGCTACCACGTGGAGAAGTGAAGGTTAAGAAAAATGAATATTACTCTTCTTACTTTTGTATTTCTACACCTGATAGTCTATATTTATAGACTCTAATCGACGATCAATGAATTTTTCTGAATCTAGACACGCTCTTTGAGTACTTCCCCAATCCCACAAAAGAGAAAAAAAGGAAAAAAAGGAAACGAGTGTACCTGTGCACCCTTCAACTCGTTGAACAAATTGCACATCAGAGATCAAGTCTCGCAACAACGCATATCCTCAAGAATGTCTCGAGGTACATACATACATACTTATTAGGTATATCTCTACACACTAGACAATGAGCAAAGTGTTTATTGAAACATGACAAATGATCGCAGTCCGCGCAGGCATCATCAGACACTATGCTATCTCTGCTCTTCTTCTTCGACAGCTGACTATATTCTTGTACAGTCGGCAGTTTCAATTCCACTCTTATACGGCATACATGATTTATATATGATGCACAGACAGCCCCAGACATTTCTACTTTTCAAACCACTCCAGACTCCACCCAAACACACACACACACACTTGAATATGTATAAGTGTGTGTGTGTTTTAGGCCCATATATGTGTGTGTACTATTAGCGATTTCTTGGAATTCATATTGCAACAAGGCGATGTTATTGAACACTTCGGTAATGATTCATTGCAGACGCGTGAGATGAGAGCTTGCTTTTGAGAGATTATATTGGCTGGTTGCGCTCGATATGCATGGATTATTAGTTTCTCAACGTGCAATACATAGGCACACTTGTGCGAAAGAGTGTTAATGATAACATATAATGCATTAGCCGATGAAAGTGTAAAATCATTGCCATACGATTTGATGTAGCAATAAACGGGTATCAGTATGGCAAAAGCCTCGAGTATGTATACGAATGTTGGGGGATGAATTTTTGGTTTCATCACATTTGGAATGCGAAAAATAGCCGTAAATAAAGATAGAATTTCAATATATATTTATTTCGATTGTTCTGAAACTTATAAGGGGAGGCCCCAGACCTTTAGATCACCATCAATCTTGTCCAAAATTTTTTTACAGTTTTGTATTACCTAGAATATGAAAAATCCAGAGTAACTCCGTCAAATGGGCTTCCTGTTCAAAGTTACCCGATTAGAAATATTTTTCAAGCTACAATCAAGGCTTGATCAAGCACTTGATTGCCACTTTCAAGCCTTTATCAAGCGATGTAATGGCGCACGGATCAAGCCTGGATCAAGTTCCTTGATTTAAACGACGAAAGTCAAGGACCTTGATCAAGCCTTGATCAGTGCTTTATCAAGTCGACAGTGAGCCGATTTTTTTTATGATTTCTGAATTGAGGCAACCTAACCCTATTTCACACTTCATGATTGATATCTGTTATCGGTGTAAATATGATATTAGATTCTCATCAATTAAGACAAAATTTTCTGCAAACAAAATATCTTGGAATATTAGAGTCAATCTTTAATTCCAATACTGTACTTTAGAATATATTTAGATTCTCAAGAAGAGAAAGCTTTCAATAATGTTCATTCATAGAATCTTTATCACAGTGTTCATCTTTTTACGTAAAGGAATTGGTGATAGTTTTGGACACTGATATCAAATATTTGAAACATTATTAGGTTTATGGTAGGATATGGACACAAGCCTTCGCTTAAGACAATCATGAATTTGATTAAATTGGTAAGTTGGAATAAAAAGTGAAAGGTAACAAGAGATGCTGAAAGAATGGATCTTGTATCCGCATGGACTCATATCATCAGATAAATTCATGAGTATCATAGGTGAATGATTGTATTTTTGATTCCAATTCCATCAGTCTATCTCCCCAGAGAAATAGATAGCATCCGTATGACTTCCAATCATGTACTTGCTAAACTAATTATGAAAAAATATAACTGATAATGAGGGGAGTTACTGTCAAAGGTGGGAAATATAACAGATGATAGGTCGTTCAAGCGACATAGAGCACCTGGTGTAGTTTCCATCTTATTTCCCCTGTGATTTATTCCTCCAATCCTCTACTCAGAGTCAAGTAACGCTTAAGTCATCACTGTGGCAGACACGCTTCTTAGTTGTCACACTGCTACTTGTCCAGGACATAAACACTTATTCTTTGTGAAATAACGGATGATGTAACATTTGATTCCCTATATATCAGTTCTCAATTGAATAATCATAATTTTGAATGAGAAATGTCAATCCTATCTTGTCATCTTGCTAACTGATAAAAGTTCATTTTTGGGAACTGTGCGCTTAGTGTTAAAACACAGAATATTAACACAATCATTACTTCATTTCAAGTGGTTTCAATGTCATCGAATTGTGATGAGTTCAAGAAGTGATTCATTTCATTCATTCATTCTAGAATTGATACTACTGATGGATATATTCATCAGCCAATAATATGAGACCAACATCACAAGAGCTCTGATGCTAAACAATAACACAGTTATCACTTCAACCCTTCTTTCTGGCAACTTTAACTCATATTCTCTTCCAAATTCAGAGACAGATTCAGAAGTAATGAGCATCTCTTGGCTCACTACCTATTTTTTTTCTAACTTGTCACAATCACAACACATAAAAAACTTGATTCTGTTGTAGGCATGGCTCCTAAGACTAGTTACAAATAATATTTATACTGAAAGGCTGATACCCTGATACATTCTGAAACATCCAGTTTTACAGATTGATTCAATTTCTGAATATTTCATTTGTAGTGAATAAATGGAAAAACTTGAAGAAGTGTGATGACATTTGTGGTAGCTACTTTTAGGTTAGCTCCGTTACGTGCGAACGAATCGCAGCAAATCAGCTGCCGGATTTATTGTCCGGACATGCCACGGCCAGGCACGGCAGGGGTAGGGGAGAGCGGGGTATGGTGGGCAGCTCGAAAATTTGGGCACCCCAGTTATAAAATACAAAAAAATATTTAAAAATGCGAATGTTCATGAATTCGCATCAGTGTATCACCTAGTTTTTCCCTGGGGAGTTACAAAAAATTTCAATATGTTTTGACCCTTCAAAATCGTATGTTAAAATTCGAGGTAAAATATCGCGTGTCACGCCTGTATGCACTCTACCGTTCGTGCGCCAATTTGATCGAAAATACTTGGCTACCCATCTCTCATCGGTAGCTTTGTTCGTTAGCTTTAATATCCAATTTGAATCGAAGTGATCCGATGAGTAGTTTTTGAGCAATAATGGTAATACGAGGGTGAGTGGAACGGGGTATGATGGACACAAAAAGCGGGGCGCGTTGGCCAGTTTCAACATACAGCCACAGCACACGAGCCGCGTGGCGCCACCCAACCTAACCTAACCTTCGTGGCGCCTCGTGTTGTTGATATTCTGCTCTCGCTGCACCACGGACGTGATTGTTTATCGATATTATTGATAATTTTACCTCGATGTGAGTGAAAAGTGAGTGCTATCAATGCCGTGGGTGGTGGATTAGAAGCTGTATCACATAATATGACCACCAGATTCGTGCCATGCATCATAAACTCGTGTGTGCGAGCGAGTGAGATCCGAGCTGTGACATCTTTTTGTTGAATTATCGAGTTTTACCATCATTTCACGGTATGACATGGACCTGAGGCATCAGATTAGGTAGAAAAATGTTCAAATATGCGAATGACAACAATTCTGTATGTGTAGTGTTATTATTATACTTAAAAATCGTGAGTGCCCATCATACCCTACACGACTGTCCGCTATACCCCGCGATTACCCATCGTGCCCCAATGGTTAAGGTTTAGAAAATAGCATTTCTATGAAAATGTGCGAGTGAAAAAATTTTAAAAAAAATATCCCATCATTCCTGAGATGTTTCTCTGTCGAATGACCACTCGCAGATCCGATTATAGTAAAAATCGTAGTTGCCAAACGGGTTTTAATTAGCTATGCCCGACATACCCCGCTCTCCCCTACGGCACCCACAAATCCAAATCGGGAATCAAGCCCCTTGATCCAGGCTTGATTGAGGCGCCATTACATACTTGATCAAGACACTATCAAGTTCCTTGATCAAGGCTGGATAGAATCTTCAAGCGGCTTGAAATACTTTCTAATCGGGTACAGCCCATGACATTAACATTGCCCATAATGGCTCATGTTAGAAAGTGATATAAATAGATATAGGTATACTGACAATGATCACGTGTTTGCTTGTAGCTCTGGACAGAAGGCCCATTTGACGGAGTTACTCTGGATTCTTCATATTCTAGTTGACACAAAACTGTAAAAAAAATTTGGAAAGGATTGGTGATCCAAAGGTCTGGTCCTCCCCTTGTTAGTTTATGTCGGATATCGCGTAAAATTGGACCATGTCGATGTACCTATCTTTCTGAATAAAAATACAGTGGGTTCCGTTCATTATGTTTGAGGATGGTCAAATCGTCAGAGAAGTTACAATCGTTGATCGTTTGCCCCATCCAATGCAAAATTTGGCGGATATCATGATCACGATTTCGCTAAAAGTCAGATAGTTCAGTAAGGGTGTGTCCACAAATGAAGCGTACGCACTGCTCACGGCTCACAGCGCATACCCACGGCTCACGTGCGCCATGCGCTACTCATCGGATCTTAGCCCGCGAATGATATGAATTTCCCTTGTTACCGGCTAGATCACATACAGAACTTGAGGTTAGCGATCGAGAATGGATGACGATTTTCCAAGAAATCCACGTCACTTGCCGGCTAAAATCCGATGAGCAGCGCATGGCGCACGTGAGCCGTGAGCAGTGCTTATGCTTTATTTGTGGACACACCCTAAGGATGCGTCCACAAATATGCATATACACGTGTGCAGCTCATCAAATTTTAGCCAAAACCAGACAAAACTCGTCGAGTTCCGCTCGGGATCAGCCGGTAACGGAGCAAAGACACAAACCGATTCAAATCAGAAATTCACTGATGTGAGCCTTTCAATCTTTGCTCAAATTCGACGAGCTGGACATGTGCACGTGTGCAGTGCATACGCGTGCAGAGTGCACTGCATATGCATGCATATGCATCGTTTGTGAACACACCCTGACTGATAGAAAATGAATGTGGGCTAGTACATTCTTTTCCTCAATAGAATTTGGATCGAAGTTGAAATAAGCTATGCTAATCCACTGTTGTCGATTACATATTTCCATAAAACTCGATATATAATCACTATAAGGGAGACACATCGTATCTAGGAATAGAATCTAAGTTTAGTTCTAATCACGTATGATGATCAAGCTCAGAAGGAAACTACTTCGAAATATAAAATCCCATCATCTTTGGGGCGAAAAGCATGAAAGATTCCATAAAATGATATAGTTTGAATAAAATATGTCACATCCACCGATATGTCTTCCTTTCTGTTGAGAATTGGAGGAACAAAAAACAAGAATCGAATCATACGCTAGAACAAGATTCGATATTCACATGATCAAATGTTTGTTATACAACTATTAATAACGTAAGATTATCCAGCCTGCTCCCTGCACCCAACATATACCGATTTCAGAAAAAGACACTCGTTGACCTTCCCCCAAATTTTTCTTACGCATATCACGGTAAAATATGATAAAATTAATGGTAATTTGAATTAGCCCCAGATGGTTTCTACGTCTCCTGGAAAATTTATATTGAGTTATTCATTATTCACTTTGGCACGTCTAAGAAATTGCTGGTTGAAACCGATGCCAAGAACTCTTTATTCAACCAATCTTGAAATGTCCTTATGCTTTCGGTTCCTTTTGAAAAGACCTTTGAAGTCTGTTCTTAGAAGTCTCAAATCTTGGATTTGAAACAATTTTATAACCGAAATACGGATGTCGTTTCTAAAACACGAAGACTAACATTGGAGTTTATCCAACATGCCCCCATGTAATTATCTCAATAGGGCGTTCAGTATGACTTTTTTTTTACAATCCAGGACGTTATTTTCTAATAAATTGGGCATAGTGTCAAGACCAACGAAAAGCTCTTAATGCCGGCGTAGGGGCGATAAAAATGATTTCATGAACTTCATTACCGACCTATATTGGTTTTAATGATGGGGGTAAGTTGGGTAGGTTCTTTTGCGAGCTCGTGAAAAATAATTTTTTGGGAAAAATCGTGATAGCTTGGCTCTGACCTAACTTCAGCTCATCAAAGATCTTGGAACAAGCTTTAGGATGCAAAAAAATATTTTGAAAAATATTGATGTGGATCAAAACTGCTGGCAAAACGGCTCAAGGAGTGAATGTTGGGTACACTAACCTTACACGGGAAAATCATTTTGAATGTGTAATATACATACTGTCTCAATTTATCGAATATCTACACGGTATGAAATCGTATTTATGCATTCTTTACGATAGAATACATAATGAGGAAAGATGAATGAACTTACTCATGAATGAGGCAAACAAAAAGATCGACTAAGAATAAATGTACAGCTCGTTCAACGCCGTATAAACCGATAACGTTGACAATGTATCTTTACCAGGGACAGAGAGAGTGAATCGGTGGAGGTAATAGCCGTAATTACATGTTACACACGATGCAATGAGCTTACGAAATACATAAATATATATATATATATATATATATATACATACTCATCATTACAATGGCTACTCTTGGGTCTCTCGTACATCAGCGGTGCAAAATCGAGAGAGCCTTGCATTACGGAACATATTGTTCCTTTTTGTGAATTGCTAATATTCAGCAGTGTAAAACATTCGATTCTCACCCCCTCTTTTGAGTGTCCAACCCAAACAACCATCAAACCGGAAGCTATAAATATATATGTACGATTGCAGGGGATATATCGAATGACGAGTTTTACGATGGGGGTCAAACGAAGCGGCGTGCAAAGGGAAGGAGTCATAATTGGGCCAGTAATTTTTTTTCTTTTCTTTTTTATTTGTTCGATGATTGACCACCTATGTAATATTGGCCTATGTGCGACGTGCTACAGACGTTCGATAAAAGGTGCGTTCTCATTAAAGTTTTGTTGAGCCTAGTGAGGTACGCTGGGAATAGTTCAAATTTATTATTTGATAAACATAAAGTAAGTGTACCCAACATGCCCTCCCCTCGCGCATCATGAATTACGTTAAGATTGGTTGAATAAAAGACTTTTGTCACCGGTTTCACTAAAATCGACGATCTCCTATTGTTGTGCAAAAGCAAAATTTCGATCGCACCATAGATTCAGGGATACGCAAAAATCATTCAGTGTCAATCCAAACAACTTATTCGTTCATATTTCAACGTAACGAGCGTAAAAAATAGTTTGCAGGAAGGTCAACGAGTGTCTTTCTCTGAGGTCGGCATATGGGGGCCTGTTGGGTACACGGGTCAACTTGGGTAAATTTACCTCAATACCCGTGAGAAAGTGGCATCCGAGGTGGCATCGTCCAGGAACCTTTTGGTTATCGATGATTTTTTTATATGCTTGCAACGCTTGCAAGCTTGAGCAAAATGTTCAGTCTATGAGATTTCCCGTGTGACAAACCTCAGGATAAAATTATACCAGGTAGTGGATTACAATTGGTAATAATTTTGATGATCCTATTATCGAGCTGTATTTATATGGAGTACTGCGATTGGAAATATTTGAGAAAGTTTTTCATTACTTCGAATAAAAACGTGTTGAAGCAAAAGACTTATCCGCTCTCATGCAATTGAGAGATCTCATGAAAATGAATTAATAAAGTATATTTAGATTGGTCTTTTAGTAGACTATAACTCAATTCTCGAATTTTTCACTTTCAAAAAATATCAATTCGAAGTTTCTTGTTCATTCTCACACTTGAAAATTATATTTTTAAGAATTTCTGCAAAGGCAGTCAGACCCGTTACCACCCGTTACTCGTCACCACAACGCGTATACAATGCACATATGCGTCATTTTGTGCAAATTGCCTCTGCGGCCATGAATACCAGTGTCTTTTGCCGGTATTCCATTTTGTGCCTGTAGGACAACAGTTGGTGCATAAAATTCACGTGCAAGGCATTGCTCAATGAGAGACGAAGCAGTACGGTTCCGCCCTTCCGATTTCAATTTTATTCTTATTGTTGGACAATGATGGAGATGAAATTTGACCTTGACTCATTTTTGCAAGTGATTTGGTTCTTTTTCCGCACGGTTTTTTCTCGGGAGGATTTTCAGAGGATGCCCCTCATATATTGCGCTACTGAAACAATTTGTGAGTTTGGTTACTTGTTAGATAATAAGAGGTTTTGCGTAAAACATGCGTTTTATCCCAACCTCGAAAATCATCTTGGGTTCTGGATTTATTAAGGGGCTAGCTGAAAGGCCAAAAAACAATGCTCGTTCTCTACTATAGTCCACGTAGATTGGCACTCACGGTCCTCGAATTGACAAACAAAAATTTACGGAATTCGCCACAGTTGTTTATTTGAGATTCAGAACACCCTAATTGTCATTTCAATAGTCTACAAGTTGAAGAGAGAAGTCTTTCATAATACTAAGAAATTTTAGAAAACTTGTGGAAAGACACGAGACTATATTTTGATATCTGATGTACCTAGCATAAACGTGGATGCACAAAAAAAAGAATGAAGGAAAAAGAAGCAGACGAATTGATAACTCAATTTCATCATTATTCACTCGATTCTTGCAGATGAATCATAGTCTGAAAACCCAAGAACTTTAGTGAAAGGATATTGGTAGTTTTCGGAAAGTCGATATCAATGAATCCTGAAAATACTTCAAGGTCGTTGAATTATTTCAATGCGAATTCTTCGAACCATTCTCATGAAAATTTTGCTTCACAGCTAATTTCATTTGGAATAAAGAGCTCTAGAAGTTGCACGAAACCACTCAGCCATACACAAGTAGCAGAAAGAAAAAACAGTTTTGACGATACCTCGTATACATCTCAACGAGAAATACAGTTTCCTGAAGTAGCCTTCCAGCATCCGCATATCACTCATGCAGTTCAGGCAAAAACATTTTACTCATGCGTGCAAGTCCTATTTACGGAATCAAAAGCGTCGAGGCATTTAGCGCCATAACCCATCAGAATTACACTTGTACCGTCATTCACAGACATCATCTGGATTATTTTCACACTAAATTGAGAAAATTCCTTATGCATCTTCAAATAATTCATTGTTCAAAGGCTGGGACTTGTCTAACCAAAATGAAGACAAGGTATTATAAGTCGCCTATCGTATTCTGCAATTCCATGTTCACTCAAAGGCAAGCTTTTATCTCGATGTAGTGAACTTTGGATACGCTCAGTCAGGGTGCTATGTTTTGCTTTGGTTTTTTCACTCGATTTGAGATGGTGGGTTCAGTGAACCATTTCGCATGCTGACTATATGTGCATGCTCTGGATGATTTGCGAGAGCCATATGGGTTGGATGGTTTTGTATTTGGATATGAGATGACTTTTGTAGGGCAGTATTTCCGATGTGAGATATCGTGAAGTAAAAGTGTTAGTTCAGAGGTAGTAATCAATGAGTCATGCGGTTCCGCTAATAATTTATTTGTTATAACTAATTGATCTGATTGTGCAAAAGATTTTCCTCAACTCGTTGATTCTGTGTTGAACCTAAAATATCCTAGAATTTGGATGTCGACAAAATTTCACGCTTTTCCTATTTCAGGCACTGTACACCTCTTGAATCTGAACATGAATTGCTTTATCGAATATTTTCCAATTTTTCTTGTAATCAAATGTGGATCCATAATAATTGATAAGCCGTTGCTGTAGGAGTATGAATGAGATGAGGAAAAACCTGATCATTCATTCAAAACCAATCATCCACAACACTTCATTCAGCACTAACAAAGGATCTTTACCAAACTTGCATCCGCAAGCGTAGATTCTAAATTCCGAAAAGTGAATAAAAGTACCCTCCTTAAAAAAAGCAGTTAACAAGATTCAAACGGAACAGAGCATGGATCAAAACTTGAGCGAATCTCTTGGTATGCCAAGCCCACCCCGAATCTCTCACGTCATTCCCATAGATCAATCAATCACCATCAAAACAAATTTTTTGATAGATCCAATCAATAAGCCTCAAACATGAGTCATACACAACTACTTTAGCCTACATCATATGCCTTACATTCCCGTCAATGTTGAGATACCTCCATGATGTACACGATATGCACCCCACAGAGCCGAACGATACACACCAATCATACTAAAAAAAAAAATGATATTCTGATATCCTCCCCCGCGGTTAACTCAAGATCGACGCATGCATGCCATCATTGTTCGATCTTCAACTTATCAGCTACAATACCTTGGTATGGTGTATATCAATCCGTGTATTTTATCTTGTATGTGTAAGTCATCTCATTAGACTCATATAGACAGAGTAAAAATGGTATGAGGTGCGTGATGTGAAATGCGGGGTTTAGTTCTGCAGGTGGGCTCGTTTGTCACTTCAGCGATATTGGACATGGCAGGTACTTTCCTATCGTTACTTGTTTGAAAAAATGACAACTCTGAAGGTATATACGACGTTCAATCAGAATAGAATCAAACTAATTGCAAAGTGAGGGACACTTTTTAATTGGCGATGTAGATATTTTATGAGATATAGGATTCATCACCATGAAAATATTTTGGATTAATATACAAGAATGGAGAATTCAGGTGGAATTCCGGTGTCAGATTCGAATACAGTATGTTCGGAAGTACCCCTGGACCCCCCCCCTCCATATCTCCCAAGAATGACGTCTAGTGTAAAAGTATCCAATACGAAAGTTGTTGGATATCAAGTTGATGGATCAGATAAATCCTCACAAATTTCCCCCAACCCCCCCAAACTTACTCCATTGAGGCCAACTTTGAAGTTTCAAATGGAGACTATCATTTTCTACCTCAGGTTCTGAAAGAGCGAGAAATTTTTCGTCTGAGGTGGAATACGGGGGTCTGTAATCGAAAATTCAAAGTTTGCCCCAATGAAGCAAATTTGAGGGTTGGGGGGGGGGGGAGGGGGATCTATCTGAGCCCTCACTTGATATCCAACATGTATTGTACACTATGTATTGAACACTTTGGCATCTATCACTAGACGGCATCTTTGGGAGATCCGGGGAGGGGGGGGGGGAGGCGCACAGCGAGAAAGCGAATTCTTAGTATAATAGCGCCTAGCTTTTAGATAGCTGCTAGTGACTAAAACTTCGTTCTGATTTCTCGCTGTGGGGCAGTAGTTTTTGAACATATTGTATTTGATATCCTTGTGAATCAAGACTACTGTGAAAAATTCAAAATTTGATAAACCTTGCATCTGCTGTTGACAGGCGTGGTTATCCAATTTGCGATATTTTTATCATTACACCAATTAATAGTGTCATAAATCTGAGAGTCTTCTTCTATCACCATTATATTCGATCACTTTTCTCACCAGCTCAGCTAAATCTGAGGGCTTACAACTCTTCCGATATTCTGAACCCATGCAATATATACTTTTTGATCTCTAAGATTCTTCTACTATTTCCTGTTTGTCAGTGAGAAAGGATTATTTTCGTATCTCCGGAAGGAAAAATTTCTTCAAAGAGTCTTGTAATCGTCGAGGTAATCGTACATGATCGGAAGAAATCGATATTCAAACAAGAATAGTTAAGAAAAATTCACACATTGTGACTACTAATTACGTGACCCTTCTAAACCTTTAAAGATCGCTCATATTCTACTCACAAGCTCTAAGAAACAAATGGAAAAATGGACGTGAGAATCGTGAGTTTCAAATGATACCGGTTACACATTAGGTAGTGCGGCAAACGTAAGGTGAACGATATAACCTGTTGGGCTCACTAGCTGAGCCAATAAACACAACGTCTGCTCTCTGGGGGATCTAACACTACGAGAATCTCATGGCATCACGTGGAGATGTGATTGATTGTTACATGGGTTCTAAGCTTCACTTGATGACTGTTTTGCTGGATCTTATATCTTGAAATTCCTCGTATCTCATCGTCCTACGCAATTTGGCGTATATTAAAACTCTGCAGGACCATGACGGCTATGAGTTTGTGATTCTTGATTCTAATCTGAGCTGCACATTTGGCTAATGAGCCGAGGGATGTTCTTCCAAATGAGCTTAATTCAACATTTTCTATACTCTTCATCTTCTACACTGTTTCAAATTACAAAAAATCAATTGCCTTGTTATTTCAGGATGATTGATCGGTACCATAGATTTGGGAGTTCATCATAGAGGCACACAAGAGTAATCATATACTTGATTTAATGAAATAGTTCGGTAATTTTAGGTGATCATCTTGTGCTCATAGAGTGAGAAAACTGGCCACCAAAGTATACATGTATTAAAGTTAATTCATAGGTTCGATGGATTTCCACCTTAATTGAAAAATTAGCTGAAAGTAAACAGTAAGCTGAGCTATCGGCAAGAAAAATTATTAGTGGAGTTCAAGTTGGACCTAACCTCAAATTTATCGATATCCACATATTCCAATGGATCATTTGATCCATTGAAATGCTGTGTTTCTCATATAGTAACTTCATTTTCTGAGCGCCAATTTTCCAGGAATACCTTCAATCTTAACACATTATATCTCACTATAAGAAAACAGTAGCACTATCCATATATCGAGTGACTTGAGAATCTCGAGACCGCAGCGGGTGGTACAAAAATCAGTTACAAATTCATATGGAATGCCTTAAGTACACTATGGAATGCCTACAATAATTGGCTCACGGCGGGTGGTGGTTGCAAGTCTTGTTACAAACTATATCATACATAACCTATATCGTATTATATACCCAATCAGATGCTAGTGTAAATTTTCCAAGACCTTGAGTTGTTCTACCCGAGAGTCTAATACCTAACCTATTACTGATGATTCTCGAGTGTTGCAAACCTTATTTGGAATCAAAATTGACGCTTGAAAAAACTGGATGATGATCAGGAATAGTTGGCCAGCTCAATCACGGTTGCAAGAAAAGGTCTGACGCGCATCTGTGGTTAAATCATCGTGGAATTTACTAAGATTCTGGAGGTTACGAAGTGGCTCACTGAGAGAAGAACATTTCCATATCTCTATGTGGATTGGAAAGATGAAGAATTCCATGTGAGGTTATGTTTCACCATAATAATACTCTTTCATGATATTCATCCAGAAAAAATGAAATTTTCTACTTGAAGAAGGTAAATCATAACAATAATCAAGATTTCAAATATTTCTGAATTTCACATGAAATTCATTGTAATTCATCAAACCGCAAATCATTTTTGCAGTACTCTATATATTTTATAACTTCATTGATTAGTATCTAGCCGAGTGTGGAATAGTATATTTCCGTACTGAGCACGGTAGTCCATTTTGGGCACTACATGTCCTCCAGTGTCCAAAATAGGCATGCAAACGAAGCGGGGATATATTTTTCATTAATACGAGAACCCTAAAATCGCATTCAAATGCGGCATTTTTAGGTTAGAGTAATGAATAAGATATTCCATTGTCATTCATCAGGTGTAATAAAAGACTAATATTACTCACTTTTTATGGCTCCTACCAACGGCAATTCGAAATTAATATTTGATACTGTATGTGTCAAAATGCAATTTTTTCGTTACCGTCGTATAGATTTATTGTATCATGCAGTCTCTCGAATAACACTTTGAAAACACTTCATGAATGAGAAAATATGTTCTAAATCTCAATAAAACGTTATAATAGATTAAAAAAATCCAATCTCCTGAATTTCTCATAAAACAGGAAAAAATAATTTTATGCTCGTTGCAACACGTCCACAATCCATTTCATGCAACGCACAAAGTTTTGCAAAACTTACTAAATCGCATTCACTGGGCACACAACGCATTATAATAATTTTTCCCCACCCAACTCTTGCCATGTACAAATGGATTACCTCCCAATCAGCCACGGATTCACTCCCACGTATTTTCCAAAGCTTCTCACATTCAACATCCACTTAGTGAAAAAAGCAATTTTTCACCCAAGTACATAATATCTTAGAAGTAATATCAAACAAGGCGATTGCCTTGCCCAATCATCATAAAGATCGCCCTCTATTCGGTCAGCTCAAAGAGCAAACTTTATTCTGTTCTATTCATACTCACACATACTATGGATAGGCAAGGCCAAACCAAGCATTGCACTATATCGGCAATGGAATCGAAGTGAATCGATAAACATAAAATTTGACGTGTTGCATGTTCATCAGAAGCATAATTCTTTCTGTCTCAATACAACAAAAGGAATGATGTTTTCAACACATTCATGTAACATACTCACATCAACACTGAATTTATTAGTGTATGCGTATGGATGTGAGTAAATTCACATCAGGTGCGATGGAAGGGAAAAGCTAAATACGAGGCTCACACAGAGAGTGCACAAATTAACGCCGACGACATTGTAAATATGAAAATATCGAAGGCGATATCCATGCCATGATACGAACTGGGCCCAAGCTGACTCAATAGTTCAATATTATCAAGACCCCAGGCATGCGGTCCACTACTTCACTTTGTGTAAAATGTACACAAGTTCCTCCTCCCACGATATGGCACTATCTCACGAAACTTTTCATCGGTTAGTAACACGCGATAGATCGCCTTATTGTATCTGTGTGTAGATTATATGTAGATAGAATGTTAAATAAGAATATGGTAAAGATTGTAAACATTTCAAAAGGTGACTAATGCGGTATATATGGGAATGCGTAGGAATTCAGACTTTTTCCGGGACCATAATCTTTCACCACCGCACGGTGCTGTGTAGACAGGTTATGTCGAAGCGAGACTGTCTTTCTACGTTTCTCGTAAGATATCTTGTGTAATCTAGAAAAATTCTTTGACCTAATCGGGTACACATACCAGTGACCCACCAGTGATCTCATTTGAGGAAGGAATGTCTATTATAATGAACCTAACCTAACCTAACTTGACTCTTTAGATACTTACAACTTTGTTTGGGACAAAATTGATTTTGAACTGATTTCTCTCGCGATAGCCTAAGAACTGAAACAGAATTCCGTAAGTGCACATTGGGTGTCATTATGAATACTTTGTCATACTCTAAGATCAAAATGGCGTCTGAATCTCTCAGAAAGCATGGATGAAGCGTAACAGCTACCCTCAAGTGTTCTCGATAATAATGATACGAATATGGAATTTGACAGGGGCTTTCTAATCCCAAGCTTAATGGCCGTCTCAATTATTCAAAGAGATCGATAATATAGTTATGTAAGCTTACCTTCATGCACGATAAGTCAATTCAAAATTGAATTTCTATACGTGGCACAAATTTATGCGTGTAAATTGATCAATCGGATAGAATTAGAGTAAGCCGTTACATAATAAATCTATCTTTAAGAACCTGTCAAGCCACATAAGAATCTAAAAATTGAGTATGTAATCAATGTAGAAGTTGAATTCCAATCAGAATCTTGAAGAATGACTCGAAATTTTGGAATTTTCCATTACAAGAACTCAGATGAGCAGATTGGACTGTGTGTACAAGATGAACAGGGGTAAGTAGCAGAATTTGTGAAAAGAAACTGGCTTTCGTGGAAACTGCTGTGGGATAAGGGAGCTTTCGATTTATATTGGGCTCATAAGCGAAGAAGCTTCTACACCTACAGTCTTCATCGCATTCAAAAGTAAAAGCAAAAGGGTGTGGAACGCGAAAGTGCACTGTTGGCGCTTTTCCAAAGAAAGACAGAGTTCACTCCTCGTACATTTTGTACTTTTTTTCAAGGAGGCGATGGGCATACTATTTGTGCGTTCTTGGATTGAATCGTAAGGAATAAAGTAAATGTGTCTGACTCAAGGAATTTCTCTTGCGTTGATGGTAAAATGGTTTTTGAGACGAGTAATTGTCGTTGGTATGTACATCTTTTGGGTATTTTGCTCTGAAGATAATTGATGGTTTATTTACTGAATAGAATACTATTTCTGAAATTAACTTGGAAGCGTAATGTCTGTTCTGGAATCAATCCAAGCTAATAAAGTAAGTGAATTCATCAAGTTTGTAAATTCAATTCAAAATGTTGCCACTTTTGGGTAGTTTACTTCGGATTTAACATTTATTTGGCGGAAAAAATACTATAATGGAAAGTTTCGATGTGAGATCATAATTAGTGGGTATGAAATGATGCTCATATTAATTCTATTTTAGTACATGAATTTCAATTTTTGATGCACTAAGCGTAAAACTGTTCTTTGTGCACTAGTTATCGACTTTGACTAACAGTTTATCAAGACGTGTAGTTTGATACAGAGGAAATCCACAATAAAAAATCAACCGCGGTTGGACTCATGGACGATCGAAATTAAATTTCTATTGACGAAATGATGATGGAATAAGCTGCAGAACTCGTCAAACTTCTTCATTTCCTTCGTAGTTAGTGAAGATTCAACAGAAAACGCCATTTTTTCAAAAAAATTTGAAATGCCACTTTGTGCGCGTGACACCCATTACGCCCATTTTTTGTGGATTTCACAATTACAAAGTGAAGGAGTGATACTTGTAGAGTAGGAATACTATCATCTCATGCTATCAAACTAATTCCCACTAAAATTTTTCTCAATCAAATTGTTTTTATTGAATTTCAAATGCGTAACGGGTGTACGAACCTCAAATGGATTTGCCGTACACGAGTATGAAACCTATTTTTTGCATCCTTGGGATGATTTAGACCCTCGTCCGCGACTCGGGCTGGAAACCCATCACTCGGATGCAATAAATTGTGACCCTTGTATGGAAATGTATCATTTATCATAAAAATCCTTCCAACTGTAATTCTTCTCAAGGTTGAACAGAAATAAAACAGTTATCTGTGTTATCGGGACAATTTTTACAAATGCTATCCAAAATTCTACGCCAAGAATAGAATTTTAGAATTTTCAGCACATCACTACTCAAACATTAGGTAATCATAGATTGTAAAGGATCGACGTGAAATCCCAGCTCTGAATACAAAATATCGGTAGAAAATCAAGAATTCCAAGCAACTCTTCGTAGTGAGCATCACTTTGCTAACGGTCAATTGATATGTACGACTGTATTCCATACCAAGTACGTGAGTGTCGCTTCTCGTACATAACATCAACAGGGCACACGTGTCAAATGGCTTTTGATGTACATTGAATTCACTTCAATTGAATAAAGTTCCTGTTCCAGGATATACCGAAGGAATCAATTTGCAATTGCAAAAAGTTAGCTCATCAACTCAACTCCTGCAATAAGATGAAACTCGCAACGACCGAATCAAGTTCTAAACCTAATCTGAAAAGTAGTCAAAATCATCTTCTTCTTTCCTTTTTTCTTATGATTTTCATCTTCCTGGTCGATGGGAACCCTAGCAAGGTCTGAAAAAATCTTACGAACCAATCAGACCAGGAATTATTTGAGAAAAACGTTGATTCTGTACGTTTCCTCACCCTTTGATTCAACTTTGACGTCATTGAAAGACGATAACGAGTATGATTCATAAAAATTTTCTCTAACAGCTCTTTATTACATCCTTTAACCTTCCGCTGAATATGTCTATCTCTCAAAATCCTTATCCCAAGCATCAGAATACCTCCAACGACGACTCCTCATGAATTACAAAACAATCCGAAAACCTACACATTCAACCAAAGTCACGTTTACACGCCGAAAATACTATACCTCTATAGAATTATTACACAAGTATTCTCTTCCACCTGTCTATGCATTAACCAAAATCCCTGAAAAATATTATCACGCAACCGCATCATCAAATAAGACTGCAAGCCGCCAACACATTCTATTTCAGGGCAGAAGAGTATATAAGAGCAAACCGGATATCATAAAGTTGCGGTTGATTTTCTTGTCGTGCGGTTTTGCAAGATTTGAACTTGTGCAGACTGCCGAAGTAGAAGACATTCAATAGAATTTTGTAGATGGACGTGTTCAGTCATAACCGGCTTAGATTGAATTCATGGAATGAAAATTATTCGGTTTTTACAGAAAATGCTAGGGGATACAAATTATTTGTTTATGGTATTGGTCGAGGTATCGATAGTAATCGATGTTCGTTTACAACTTTTTGTCATAAACTGGATAACTAAAACTTGGACTTACTAGTGGCGTATCCAGGGACCTACCGAGGTGAGGGAGAGGGGGTCGAGTCTTAGGAGGGCAAAATTTTTTTCTAGGAGGGAAGAGGGGTGATCGATCCTACCGGAACCCCCTCCCCTGGATCCGCGCCGGGAACTCACTGATTGATTGGACAAATTTCAGTACCATGTATTATACTTGCAATATACATTGTACTGATGAGTGGAATATAGTTTTGTTTGGGAATACGTGAGCCAGTAATGTGAAATCGAGATAATTTATGAGGGCAGATAAAAATTACAGATTCAGGAAGTGAATTCCACAGCCTGATTTATCAATATTTTCGTTCAAGGCCAGTATGATAACTGATTTGATTCAGAGGAAAAAATATTCGAGTAACAACTTCATAAAGTTAGTATGCAAGATCCAAATGACAGCTTCACGTGCAACATTTTCTGTTATCGAAGAAACTGAAGGCGTCGATAGATAAGTCGAAGAAACAAACAATATTTGTTAAAATGTTGATGATACATCATACTTTTCGTATCATTCTCTGGTGTATGGATGAAACAATTCCTTCAATTAATCATATAGATCTGATATCGGAATATGTAGATGTGATCGTTTCTCATGAGAAATGTGAATCATCAAATAGTAGCCGCGGAGGCAGCGAGGTTAGAGCTCTCGCCTTGCAATCGAAAGGTCGCAGGTTCGATCCCCAGTGCCGGCACCACTGGAAATTATTTCAAGTGCCTCAACCGTAGTTTCGGTGGTTTGGAACCCACCTTAAACTGTAGGTCCAGTTTAGATGTAAAATGTACCCTCCGTACACTTCGCCTCAATAAAAAATAAGTGTCGGAGATGGATTTTTCGTCTCCACTATAGGATAGGGAATCCAACCTGCGCACAGTAGCTTTGAGCACCTTCTGCAGGAGTACCTGGTACATTCAAGGTATTTGTTGATGTGAAAATCAACCTGATATTAAAATCAAAATCAAATCAAAATCAAATCATCATGACGATACTTTTACAACCTTTGATTTGTTGATGAAAAAGTAACAATTTATTATTTATCTCAAATGTTTCATGGATCGTTTATGAAAAATATCTACACTTTTTTGCAGGAAATTTTTCACATGCATGGGACACATAGAATCTAGTTTTTTGCTCTGAAGTTTGTCCCACACGAATCTGAAGTGTGCACTTTAATAAAGGTAAGTATCTTGATATTTCTCAACGCGGCGCACACTGCGATATATGTAGTTACGGTATTTTTCATCAAAAATAATGAAACTGATTTGAACATAAATTCAGTTTGTATGACAACCTGATGAGATGTTTATCGACGAAGTGAAAGCCAATACTCTCATCTTGAAGGAAAAAAGAATTACTCAGTGTGACATTCTATTCAACATTCTATACTGTGAGTAAAATGAATTTCTCCACATCTCGCAAGCTCTTGGATGAAATTTTTAATCATCATCATTAGTTATGGAATGCAAAATCAATGACCACGATATCATGAATGCAGCCATTCAGATAATCTATATATAGTGACTTGCAAACGGTGGTAAAAAGTGCCGATGACCGTTTTCGTTCATATACTCTGTATAGACCCAATGAATATTCATGATCAATCAATCATTAAGCGATCGTAGTAATAGAATATATTGGCTCCAGTGCGCTGGCCTGGGGAAAAAAAGAAAAGTGAGTCTTACGTAATAGTCATAAAATGTTCCAACTTTCATTAAAAAACGAGCTAATTGATAAGCACAAATAAGATGAATTCAACATTTTTGACTCGCCATTCTGCTGAAAAAGACTCCAGATGAGAAAATCGAGCGCTCAGTTATGTAGACCTCATGCATGAAAAGACTAACAATAAGTTTATAAAAATTTCAAAAGATATTGTCACTTGAGAAACAATTTTTAACAAGCAGGCCAGATTACAATGAATTATAACGATTCTAGCCCGATCACGCTTTTACATGCTTGCAAAACAAAATATTGATCGGGAAAGACATGAGTCAGAATTACTCAACAACAACTATGAAATGAGGCTCATTTCCCACACGAGTCGATAACAAAGTAAATACTTGCAGCAGACCTGTTGACATGTAAGTGCATAATAGTAATAATGATATGAATGGGTGAGGTAGCCGTTATGATATCTGTACGGAGTGAATGGTTTGAAGTGTTGAGTGCTGTAGTTCTGAGCTTAGAAGAGAGTCGATATAATGTAAAGTATGAAAGTGATTATTAGTGTGGGTGAGAGTGACGATAAAATGAAGAGTTTGATGAGCCAATCGTTGATGTCAGTAATGATTCAACTAGTGAAAAATGAGGAATTCGTTGGAAAATTGGGCTACATAGTTAACTTTCTGCTTCAGATGAGACAATGGTCCAAGTTCTGATCCGGAATAGAGAAATATCAGATAATCGATAAAATAAATTACCGTGACAGAAAACTTGCTGCAAGAAGAAGAAGGTGGAAAGGGCGCGTGTTCATAAAACTATGCACAGGACGAGATTGACAAACTTTTTCAAATGAAGAGATTTTGCCGAGATTTTGGGGTAAGAATGAGAAGTAAGATAAAGGTCACTGTGTTCTTGAACAATTCATCGGTTGTGTTTAAAGTTGCCTCACTGATTGTCATGATATTCTTATGATCCTGGTGCTGATATCTGAAGGATACATCTGCATGGAAAGAATTAGCCAGCCGTATGACTTTTTTTAACAAAATGCAAAGTAGAAAGTAAGAATAACACTTCCAACTACGCCAATAGAAATACTTTCATACTGGGGAATACAATTTTGAAATCGAATTGTCAATTTCTGGCTTACAATCATGAACGGTCAAGGAAATGATCACATTCTTAACCTTTTCATGGCCTCCGGGTCAGAAAGTAACCAATTCATAAATAATTTTTGTTAAATCAAAGTGGCATTTCCTCTTTCTTGGTACAATTATAATCCTGAAATGAATGGTGAGCATTTTTTGTCCGATAAGATAGCCAACTCACATTCCTACTAGCCATGGGTGACCAGAAGAAATGGTCACATTTGTACCAGGGAATTTTCATACCAAACTCTGGCTAAATAATAATTCAAAAGCATGAAACACATTTCTCATACTTCTCACACACTTTATGGTCATATTCATGAATACCGCATGTTCTCTCCAAAAGATATATCTCATCAAAGAACCGCAAAACTAGCCCCACCTTTTCTAACACTCATTTTGCAAATCTCCTGCACAAAACATACTAGAATCTCGTTTTCAAAAGCTCAAAAGCAACACCGTTACATAGCATATACAGGCATCAACAATTGTCACCATGCATCTTGACTGTTTCTAACCTCTGCGCTCATCATTCTGTATAGCTCGTAAGTGAATCAAACAAAGCAAAGAGTCGCGTTTCCGGCATCTATGGAGTTCAGTCATCATATTTACTCTCGGACTCTTTGGGCGTGTAGGTATTATAGGTGCGGACTCTCTGAGCAAATGCAGAAAGTAGGTTGCTCTGTCGCGAGTTTAGAAAAGCTATGCCGGTGATTCTCACAGGTGTCATTGACTCTGAAAAGAGTTTAGGACACAGTATAGGCAAAGGAATGCCTTTGTTTTTTCAAATTTGAGGAAGTTTACTCGACCGTTTTTATGAGCCACCAGAGAATTCAAATCTAATGATTCGATACTCTTCAAAGTCTCACGTGAGGTGCTGACATTATTTGTGTCTCTAAAACACCACACGGGACCAGAGATATGAATGGAAGATTCAAATGACTGTTAAACTGCATGTAATTTGTGGATTGAAATGAAGTGTTTCGGCCCAGTCCCTCCATAGGCCTAATCACTACAACTCTGGAGGCACCTGATGTAGACACAAAGGGTATATCAAAATTTGGAATGTACAAAATCTGTGAATGTAAGATCTGACTGCTATTTCGAGGAAAAAGTGGTTATTTCGAATGCGAGGAGGAATTACTCGACTCCATCTAGATGTTAAGACAGGAATCAAAATTACTGATTCATAACGACTATATCGGTCCGAGTCGTTGAGGTTTATATACCACTTTTTCCTCGAAATAGCAGTCAGATCTTACATTCACAGATTTAGTACATTCCAAATTTTGATATACCCTTTGTGTCTACATCAGGTCCCTCCAGAGTTGTAGTGATCAGGCCTATTGAGGGACTGGGCCGAAACACTTCATTTCAATCCCCAAATTACATACAGTTTAACAGTCATTTGAATCTTCCATTCATATCTCTGGTCCCGTGTGGTGTTTTAGAGAAACAAATAATGTCAGCACCTCACATGAGACTTTAAAGAGTATCGAATCATTAGATTTGAATTCTCTGGTGGCTCATAAAAACGGTCGAGTAAACTTCCTCAAATTTGAAAAATTAACATGAGCGACTAAAACCATTCTATAAAGCCTTTGTTTTTTGATCGCAGATCAAAACCTGTTAATAAACTGATTGACCTAGTTTCACAAATATATTCTTTTCTGTCAGAGCGCGTTTGGACTCCAAACTAAGAGTGAGACTCAAATGATGTGAAATTTGGCCAATATGATGATCAAACTCGTACAAATATCACATTTCACTCCGTCCATGGTTGAATCAAAATTAACTCTTTATTTTGAATGAAAAGAATATTCATAGGTTAGGTCAAAAGCCCAGAATAGTTTGTGCAAATCTGTTCATGTACTGACTGGGGAAATTCGAGAGTTCACATTGTCTACAAGAATAAATATGTTTTTTGACTGCTAAAAATTGTTTCTTCTCAATGTATGATTCTTGACGAGATTCTTGTACACCCACAGAACTATGCGAGGAACTGTGGATATTCATTTCAGATTTTACAAGATGAGGCCATGAAGACGAGCACGGGTTATTATACGTTGATCTATTGATGGGTTGGTGAAGAGATCAAAAAGAAGAACGCAAATGTGTGTGATCAAATATGCGTTTTGATGTTAATAATGAAATTCATGTACAAATGGTTTGAGGTATAATAGACTTCAACGATATGGTACGACGACCTTTTTCAAGACATCCCCGTGAAATTATGAGCTCATATCTGCCATTCACAGAAAAGAGTATGTATCTGGATCGTGAGACTTACATCGATCAAACAAAATGTATCATCTTCATGACCCCGCAATAGCTCAATAACCGCAACAGGTCACTGAAAAAAAATGCATGCAATTGGTTCGAGATGCAGGCGTATCAATTTCTCAGAATCATTAGCTCCGGAAGAAAAAAACTTTATGGAAATTGAGCGCAAGAAGTCATGATCTAACACACACGCGAAGATGAGTGGTGCCTTAATTATATTCAGCTCGTTTCCGGCGTTATATGGCCGCTCAACCTTTATGACTTTTCACCGCCTTCACACACGTACGTACATATATGCATTTCTTTCTGGTGTTTTCTGCTTCTGTTACATTCGCGCAATGCTTACTTGGACTTTTTTTTAGTGCATCGTAATATCACTTAGTGTTTACTTTCAAGTTACAGCGAGTTTACACTTCAATAAATCGAGATCATCACTATATTATTGTGCAGTGCACTTAAGGATATGATTACTCGTGATTTCCAGAAGGAATATGATCTTTGAAAGATTTTTTATTTTCTGGACAGAGATCATTTTTGTTTGAGGAATTATTGTTCATGAGTTTCACATTTGAGCTATCAACATTTCTTTATTGACGCTTTTTTTTCAAACTTTCTCAGAAATGAACATAAATATAAATCCTTGTCAAATTTCATTTTTATGGACTGTCTTTTGATGATTCATCATATTGAGTCATGGATTTCGAAATTCGAAGAATGCAGGGGATCATAAATTCTTGTTTGTAGTTTATGAATTTTTCAAATTGTTACTAGATTACATAGAATAATGTTTAAGATTTTCAGCCCCACCTACCCACCCATAAACCCCTTACATATTTTATGGAGAGCCCCTGAATCTCACCAGGCTTTGAAAAAAATCGAATCACTCATTAGGCAAACTTAAATGATGATCAAAATATGAAAAGATGTTAGTAATGGAGCTATGAAGCTTCGGACACAACCCTTACAGACCGCCACTGATTAAAGTTTGATTCATCATAGTGATACATGTTGATTCCATTACCTTCGAATCTCATTAGTCTCGTTACAAAAATCTACAGTAAAAAAAAAATAAAATGTCACTTAGCCATCAAGATGTATATGGGAACTTTTCAAAATATTTCAAAATTCAAATTGGACAACTCACATTCCTCGAGTATTATAACGACCAGATTCCATTAACTTACACGTTCAAACGCATCGTCAATTGATAATGTTTGGTAAATCATCAAAGAAAGGTCGATGATCGCTCACTTCCATAAACGTCCCATCTCGTCTAGACGACTATGTATGAAGATTCCAACAAGTGTAAATTGATCGATAGCTCAAGGTGAATATATAGAAAGCTCCAATGAATGTATGCCAAAGAGGCTACTGCAAAACATCACCATCCTCAAAAGCCATGATTAGCGTAGCTGATTGAATAATCGAAAACGTCATTAGCCTATGGATGAGCTCGATCTATATACCTGTCTTGCAAATATTCCATACCGTTTCCCTCGTTAAGACGATCCCTGACATACCCATCTATTAACCCATAACATTTTTTATTCTATTCTTAGCATCGAATTTTTAAAAAAAAATTTCATTTGAACCAAACCTAATCATAGACTAGCTGCACGTGATAGTAACACGATATCTCATGTCGAACCATTAGCAAAATTATTTTATTGACATGCATGGGGAAGTGATGAATTATTACGGGATAGACGAGTTTTGGACTCAGCCAAGCGTAAAAAGTTGCCGGAATTATCTATATATACCAATTGGGCCTGTACATCATGAAAAATAAGAATATCAAGATGAATCCACTTTCACTATATGGTAAGGTTATGAATTGTCGATTGGACAAATTGAGCCAGTCTAAATTGTACTCACTATATAGCAGATAAATTCTCGCTTCATTGATCTTGTACCTGGTGTATTACATGTACAGTCGTATCAAACATCGTAGAACTCACCTGGAAAATGAAAAAATAAGGAAGTTAGAGAAATGCTTATGAGTGAAATGATTTATTAGATATATAGTATTTCTAATGGGATATATCAGGAAATGAAGAGTCGAACGGTGTAAACCAGCCGCAGAGCGGAGAAATGATATCATAATTATAATGGATGACATTGAAAGTTTCTAGCTCTTGTGGTTTTAAATGTAATGTATAGTAGTAGCGTGCAAATTGGCCTCAAAAACCATTTCGGCTAATTGCATTATAGAACGTTAGCCTGACTGAGCTTGTATTATGATCTATATACTGTAATTTTTGCATGTGTCATGAGATGCTTCGTAGATACTCTAGAAATGATATATTTCAAATGAAATGGGGTACATACATTTATAGACGACAGAAGGTTTGCGAAAGTCGTATTCTTTGGATGGGTAATAAAACTGGGGCAAATAAAACTAGAGTTGTAGACCTGTACGTTTGAGTGATAGTTTTAGCGTGACAATGGCTAATTTCGACGTGTGACAATAAAAGCCCGCGAAAATTAAGATATTTGAAAATTTTAGTGTACAAGTGAGTATTGCAAAGCGGATCTATATGATGGAGGTTAATGGTTTCCAGGGTGGAACTCAAAAATGTCAACGAAAGGTGTGACGTTTGAATTTTCGCGTGGTTGAGCATCCGGGTTTGAATATTGTACACTTATCCGATCAACGTGAAAATTATCCAAAAATCATTGGGCGGTTCCCGCATTCGATTCCAATTGCCTCAATCGTTTTGCTCACTCGAAAGTAGACAATTTCATCGAAATGAATTGGGTGAGCCTAATGTACGCGCATTTGCACCTAAAAAAAGACCAGCAGCCGGCGGCAGCTGTAACGCACAGTCCGAGAAATCGAAATTCGTAAAGATGATCGTTTCTGGAAGACACGCGTGAAGTTGTACCAATCGTAATATCTCATTGCTTTTGAATCGTCTCGCTTATTGAGTTTCGATTTGGGACATCGACACGTCATTTGTAATCATCGACACGGTATCATATCGAGAAACGGTCGGCGTTTGGGTCAGGTGAAAATTTCTTCAGGTGCGAATATCGAGTTGAGAGTGAAACTCACACCTCGAGTATCCGTATCATATGTAATGTGCAATGGGATTAATTTTTACTGAAATTTTTACCGAGAAGCCAGACGAGCTGATCGTTTGACTTTCTTTTCCGAATGGTTGAAATTGAAAGTGTGGGAAATTACGCTTTTTGAAGCATGTACTTTTTTAATATAAGTTTGTACTTGATGCGTTTTGCGTGGGTCAATTTTATCGATAAATTGTTGGAAAAAATTCAATTTCCAAAGTTAACCAATGAACCAGAATCGTTTTGTCGGAAATTTTCATCGAAAATGGAGATGACACTTGATTGGTATAAATTCTCAATAAATTGAATTTTGCAAAGGGTAATTGGTTCATTAAGAGGGTAATTTTGTAGTAATGACCGTGCTCCCACGATTGGGCAATCGAAAATCTCTGAAGCATTCAAGGAATCGATGTGAACTCTCAAATTTCGTAAAGATTTTACAGCCCACGCGTGGGAAGCCTTCAGATGCATCCCGTTATGTTTTTATTCATCGTATATATCATCAAAATGCATCAACGCAAAATTTGATGCAAAACTTTTACGTTTTCATAACGAAACGGCTATCACTCTTAAGTCATCAAAACTCCTCAAACCCAGTCAAAATAAAATTTCTGATGTCACAGCAGAGATAGCGTTTCCCTTGTACACCATATCAGATCTCATTGACATAAAACAGGCAAATTAACGACAAAATATCTTCCTCTTGTCAGTGTAAAACTAAGATATCAGGACCGTTGCAAACGCAAAAACAGATATCTTTCAAGATCTCCGAGGTGGTCAGTCCAACCTGCCCAAAAAAAGTCTGGTATAAATATATCCAAAAGTCAGGTTACCATCGTCTCTCAAAAAAGGAAGAAACCACTCAAAAGTGCAGTCCTCGAAATCGTTAAGGGGATATCTCACCCGACCCACATACTGCATCAGATCCCTCAAAAATTCTCATCCGACCCATCGAAAAATCGAACTTTGCAGCCCGAATAATCGATAATTGGATAATCGAGATCGGATCGAGAATCCAGACCAAGGTATGAGCCCTTGATAAAAAAAAAAAGTACTAACGAGCCGAAAGAGTATTTTCGTATAAAATTGTGTGTTTCATCGCAGTCACCATACATCTGCAACATCAGAGTTGTTGGACTGGCCGAAATTGGAATTTGCTGTTCCAAGAATTCTTAGAATGGAGTTTCGTTTATTTTCGCCCGCGCTCATACACTTCGGCTTGTCAGATGAGCCAAACGAGATACATATATATGGATATATTTTCAGAGACAGTAGATGGTGTAGTGAGAAAGCTTTATGATATGGTTTTGGAGCACTTTTTCCGTATGCCGGAAGAAGTCAGAGAAAGCTTCACGCTGATGATGCAGGGCGACTACTTTTGGCATAAGGTAATGTCCCTTCTCAAATTGCTACAGGGTAATCATTTTGCTTTGCGATGCCCATTTGTACTCACATTGAGTTTCTTTTGTTTGGTGCATGGTGGTGAAGCAGTAGCAGGTTGGAATGAAATGGCCCTTAAGGGGTCATCGATATCGTAAAAGTGGATTGGTCAGGCGGTAATGACGTTATCGGCTCATACAAAGTGATTAATTAAACTAAATGATGAGGAGAGGTTCATGAGAAAAAAAGGGAGGAGGAGAATATTTTTTTCAAATAAAAGCGGGGTTGAGTACTGTTACTTGAGTTCAGTAAGATCAGAAGTTGCTTTTTTGGTTTTATGGGGGACCATGGAATGAAAATCCATGCCCTAATACGCTCACAATAAGGCCTAACTGTGGAGATGTCAAAAATGACTTCATGAGAGAACGTTTCTGGCGTTGCAAGTAATCTGAAGAAATAAAAGATATTGTTATCACCGATTGCAGTTGCGAGAGGTCGTTCATAAAATTTGAGTCTTTCCCGAGATCTTTCCTCTTTATTTTTCTTGATAGCATTAAGGATACTTGTAACTTTTGATGTTCTTCCCAAAATGGACATGGCCATCCGGCAAATTCCTTCAGATAGAATCGTTTCATTCCATCATCAGAGAAATGACTGCCCTCCGTTTGATGACGAATCTTGAGTTTAGCACAAGAAATCCGGAATAATTGAGCAGTTTTCCATGAGAATATAATACTCCCTTTCCTTTGCATGGTGTTAGAAGAAAAGGTTAATATTTTTCTAAATTTGGCAAATTTGTTTTTTAATCTAGACCTCGAAAGAGTTCTTTCCCAAACTGATATGTTAAGTCAGGAAGAAATTTGCAGAAAACCGAAAGAAGAATGAGCACGCTGAACATGTCTGTTGACTCATGGTACCCCAGTATAACCTCAAAAAAATTTACAAAAGAGTGTCAATATCTGTGTGTTCTTATACGACGAGAGTTTGCTTAGGGACCACCGAAGTGTGAAAAAATAATGCGGTCACTGTTACATTCATCGCCATTGCTCATACTATTATGTGTTTAACCTCCAAAAGATGTGTGGTCCTTCTTCACACCACTTACACCACTTCAAGATGATTATACCTTGCAAATGACACAGAATATGAACTCTTACAAATATTGAGTCAACTGTGATACTGTTAGGAGATTATAATACCCGTTAACGGCTTACATGGCTTACACTTCACAAAATAAATAGCCCGGATGATCAATCACCGAAACCAATGATCTAACCCCCTCATCACTTGAAATTATATCATCTAAAATTGATTCAAATTCGTGCCAACATGGAAATCAACAAATTTCAGTTGCTTGACCGGTTCTGCATTTCATTCAGATTTCCTTCAAACATCCAATCCAATTTTCATCAATAATATTATTACTCGCACGAGAGCAAACCCAAGACACAGAGAAAGAAACTCGGCATGGCGTGACGACGCTCCATTCATTACGGCATTTTCTATTTCACGTGTTCCGCAATCCTATCCAAGGCGATAAAATGATTTAGAGTAGATTACGTTCGGATTCAGTCAGATATAATAAATTAGAATCAATTGCCACTTTGCATACGAGCTGAAAACTGTCGTACAAATGAATCAATGACCCTGTAAAATGAAAGTAAACATCTTTTTTTCTTCTCTCGGAAACTGATTATTTCAAAATCATTTTCTCCATTCATCAACCAAACTCAAAATTTCCTTCTTTTGCACAAGATAGATCACACTTGCAGCCAATGTGAAAAATTCTGCTATGTGACACGTGCGATCGATATCGAATCAATTTCCTGTTCTACACTCGCATAGCGCCACATAGAGTTGTCATTCGAGTGCGATAAACATCTAGTCAGGGTCTTTCTACAATAGCTGGCTCTACGAGCATTGCACCAGCATCAGCGCGGTTTGGGTGCGTCAAGCCATGTAACTAGTGCATCTATATACTTATTTATATGTATTTGTATGGGGGAACGAGCTATGGCCGGGCTGGTAAAGGTAATTCTGACGAAATAAGCCCCGGACCAGTTTTCATGATGCGTTTGAAGTTGAGCAAAGAAGCGTCGCAGTTTGCGTAGGCTGCGTCATGGCGCTTTCTTCGATCGTTTCGTGCAATTTCTCTACAACGCACTCTATCGTAATGCAGGTTTTATTGAGCCATTTGAATCTGGGTGTGCGAATCGCTAGCTAGATTTTTTTGAAAAGCTCGCCAGATTTGGATCAGATTGAATTGGATTTGATGTGGTTGTTCGGCAAATATGATTCTAATGGAGATTTTATGGGCAGAGCAGTGTGGCAATATGTCAACCCACTCACAAGATTTGATCTTTGATCTTTATTAGATAACGATTGAATATTATTTCATCGGTTCTTATGAAATCGTGTTGAGGATTACTTGGAATCTTGTTCATAGTTTTCGTAGGAGTTGATTTTTTATTTATGCCATGCGATTCTGGTGCTCTATCGTAGTGCGAGATGGCGGTGTAGTTTTCATTTAGCACATTGATGAATTTTGGATCTATCGAGGGACCAGTTATTGAGTGATGATTGGGCAAGATTCAATGAATGATTTTCGTAAAGGAAAGTAGTGAGTAACTCAAACGCATGCTGGCTAGGTTCAGTGGGGGATCAATCAGAGGCATAGAAATTGTCGGTGTTCAACTGAAGATTCCCCATCCGATCCCATGAAAATTTAGAGCTTTTGGATCCACTTTTCATTCAAAATATTCGCTGCAAAGGGACCCACTGGTCGGTCTCGCTCACCTCCATCTGTGTGCTGAAGAATTTTGGTTTGTAAGAAGTAATATTGCACGGGACCCATGATCGTCCAATCGCACCAAAGGACGAAACTGCGAATTTTGGTTTCGCGGCACACCTGTTGAAAGTGGTGAAATGAAAGTTACCTAGACGTATTCGGCTATTATGAGGGTTCAAAGAGAATTTCTCAATTCCACCACTCCGTCTTTCTTGGGATTTAGTTTATTTCCCTATTTTTACCCAACCATTCAACTCTTGTATCCAGACCCAGGTCCAGACCTGTAGATCGACCAAAAGTGATCTATCAACGTAAAAAACGCGACTTCCAGCCCTACAATATCATCATCCATCCCAAATAATGAAAATTTCACCAGAAAACCATGTTTAACCCTTCAAAAACCAATCAGCTCTCTTTCCCCTCGATCCTCCAGACAGTTTTAATAGCAGAATGGAAGCACTACTAGTTTCATTTTCCAATCACCCTCACCGCCTTCATTTCTCTCCATAACAGCAGAAAACGCTCCAATCCACTCTCCAAACAGACGTCGCTCTAAGCTGTCTCGATCGTATTACCGGCAACAGACTCTCGGAATGCGGGTGCACGTGCTGAGATCGCTCTCTCGTATAGGATGCACAAAAATGTGCAAAAGACGCACAGTGTGTGGTACACATACATATATATCTATATATTTATAGCATAGTTCGCGTGATATCTTGGAAGGAAAAACAGACTTACAAAACGCGACACAATGACAGGATCGCGCTCTACTTTAATACTACAACGGCTTCGTCTACATACATGTATGTACACACAAACATATATTTTGCACAGAATAGTTGAGCAGAAAACTATCCAATGCAATTTTCTAATGCCAGGCGATTAGCAAGCGATATGCGGATCGCGACACAGAGAAATTCGCCCCGGCGCGCGGTTCTCACCTTTGAATTTGCCGCCTACACCGATATGTATAGTATAGGTGCTGTATTACCATTATTTGATTCGATTTTTGTGTGAGTTGGTTATACGTTTGGGTGTCTTCGACAGTTATATCTGTGGTTTCGCAGAATAAGCTGAGGGTCTGAGTGTGCGGACAAATTTTGACTAATGCAGCCAGTTTTGAACCGGTCATCAGGGTTCTCGTGACGCTATTATGAAATTTCGGTAGATTACCAATCGGTCGAAAATGTCGTAATTGGGACGATGGAAGGGGATGAAGGAGCCACAATTATTGCTAAAAGGCTTGTAGGGAACTCATAAATTTTTAATCAATTTCTTGGAAACGCGATATTCTTGCAGTAAAAAAATACATGAAATATATTTTTCTCTCGAGAATCAAATAAATTGATGGGAAACATTTTTATTTGTTCAATTTCTTAGAAAGGTCTCGGGCAATGAACTTTGATTTCAGACACTGAACGAAAAGTGCAACGTTATTTTGAATAAAATGGTTTCTTTACGTGCCCGCTTGGGCCACTCGGAGACAGTAATGAATTCGATAAAATGGAACACAAAGTGAAAGATTTACTACACCAAGATCAGATCGGCTCACTTTCTCTATCCATAAAAGCGTTCGAAAACCACTCCCATCTCAAAAAGTCAGAGCACTTGATACTTAAATTCCAGTGCCCAACACCAAAATCACTCTAATTTTTGAAATACACTCACAAAATTTGCAATAAATCTCATCGTATTCAAGGGTGATGACAGACAATCGCTATGGCCTCGGCTATGGCACGAATTTCATGACACACGACACCGCCCGATACGATTCAAAACTCATTCTGGCGAGCCCAACCATCGATGGATTAGACTCATTTTTCAAGTAACAGTCATGGATTATGAAAATCAATCAAATGCATTGATTGTTGGGTTTGCAGAAATGAATTTTGTGCCATGTCGGATATTGTCGTGAGATTCGTGTAATAGTGCGTTGTCTAACACTAACCTAAGGTACGTGTACTCAATCTGACCCTTGTGCTCAATAATACCCTCGACAACCTCACATATGTCAATCTCAGGGATGGCCAGTTGTTGGTCTTCCTGCAATTTCTTTTGTACGCTTCTTATGTTAGAAAATGAGAGAATGAGTGATTTGAGCTGACCTCGATTTATTTCTACGTGTCCCAAAATAGTATATTATGCGGCGAGTGCTGGAAACTGCGTGTTTCCGCGGCGAGTGCTGGACGTCGGCGTAGCCGACGTCCAGCACGAGTTCCGCGGAAAAAACGCAGTGGCCAGCACAAGTCGCATATGCTACTTTATATCACGAGTGCTCCACCATCATTATCATCGTCTTTTGTTATTAATTAGTGTGTTTTTAAATTGTCATTTTTGTCGTCTGCTACGGCCCTCGTTTCATCTGTCTAGTGTTTGTTTCCGCGTCTCCTCCTTTCTAGTTCTTTTTACGCACGCTACTAAGATCGCGAAGCGAACGCTACATAACCCTCAAAATTACACAACTTTTTTTAAACAATGAGTGTTTTTGTACATAATTTAGCTCACTAAAGAGTGAATAATACACAAAAGTAAAATCAATGATTGTAAAACAGGTTCATGATTTAACGATAACCCCCAAGATCCCACAACTACTATTAAATGATGCGTTTTTTTACATAATTAACTCACGAACAAGTGAAAAATAAATATAAGTATAAAAGTACTGATTGTATCATAGCTTCATGATTGAGCAACATTGAGGACTTGAAAGTGATCCTCCCAGTCCATGTAACAAAATTATACAACTACTATTGAACGATAAGATTTTACTCACCAAAATGTGAAATATTAATAAAAGTTGAACAAATGATTATATCATAGCTTCATGATTGAACAATATTGAGAAATCACAAATGATCCTCCCTGTCCATGTACAGATTCTCCCTTGGAACTTTCGAACAAATGATCAAAGATTACGAAAACATAACTACCTTAGAATTCATATGTCATGAAAGCGTGGGTTGCCATGGAAAGGAGAAGTACAGCATTTTTTTCTTGGCCACCCCACGCTTTCATGACTTATGAATTTAAATGTGGTAATTTTTTCAGCATCTTTAATCATTTGATGGGAAGTTCCAAGGAGAATTTGGAAAATACTATTGCATGGACTGGGAGGATCACTTTTTAAGTTCTTAATATTGTTCAATTATGAAGCTATGATACAATTTTTTGTTTTACATTCATTAATTTTATTTTGATACTTTTTGTTCAAATCATTAGTTCTCTCTATCCATGTAGTCCACATCTTGAATAACAAGTAATATTTCAGAATACCAACTGATTCATAGACTCGAGCAAGTCTTTTTTGTATGAACTCGTGGATTTAATTCTTTAATAATTTGATTGCCTAGTAACTTTTGAGACTAGTAACAGGACATGCACATTTAGTACAGCCTTATTTTGTTACTTTTTGTTCAAATCATCAGTTCTCTCTGTCCATTTATTTCACATCTTGAATAACAAGTAATGTTTCAGAATACCAACTGATTCATAGACTCGAGCAAGTCCTTTTTGTATGAACTCGTGGATTGAATTCTTCAATATTTTGATTGCCAAGTAACTTTAGAGACTAGTAACAGGGCATGCCCATTTAGTACAGCCTCTTTCTTTTAATCTACGAATTTCATCGTGGGATCTGACAGAACTTTTGCACACTTCATCTTACAATTTTCTCTGTACCTCAAATTTGGACAAATTTGTCAGAGGTATTTGGTTACGCACCACAATCTTCTGATACCAATATCCATAATTAGTTAGAGGTTAATGAGCCTCTCTATCCAAATCCAATATCTTCTCAGCAAGATAATTATGTAGAAATGGGACATGAAATGGAGTTGAATAAACCAGCGTCTCAGCCTTCAATTCAAGAGGCTAACATGGCAAAATGAGATTATCCGAAGCAGAAATCATCAAATGTTGGATCACCAAGGTTTCATTCTGATCCAACAGCAGTTTCTTCTGTCACTTAAGTCAGGCAATCATTACCTGGATCATCATTAACTCACTCTGCTGATCCAGCATCAGCATCGTTGAATGATCCAAGCAATCTTTCATCCCAATTAAAAGCTCCTTCGGTTGCATTTTAATACATATATTATTGTTCATGTATCAGTCTTGTGTCATTTCGTTTCCTTTTCCATAATTGATAATGCAAATATAGTTTCACTGCATGTCATTATGTTTCAATTTTCATAATTCAAAATGTCCATAACCTACGGTAGTGGCATTCGTTTTTGTGTCGCTGTGTGTATGTGTGTGAGAGAGAGAAGTTGTCTAGTAACATCTGGTGATTTTTACGAAGCCTGGAAACCGTTTGTTTCCATGTCTACTCGTGGCAGCAGCCGCTCAGTAAAACGCATGTTTGCGAGCCTCCCCACCCGCGTCAGTCGACATGGAAACGGTGGGGTTTCCAGCACGAGTGATATAAAATTTATTGTGAGTTTTCCATTTTTTTTTCTTCTGCCCAGCTAAGAAATCGCTAAGAAATTTTACATTCAGTGAAACCAGCGCCGAAACTGTTTGGTTTTGCCGCCAACCTCAATGTACTTTAGCGCATTGAATTCCTTTTTCAAAGACCTTCAGAATCCTTTCTCCAAACTTGCAAATCTCGGACGGATTCGGAGCGATTTTATGAGCAAAATACAAAGATCATTAGCAAAACATAAAATCCAAAATTGATACCCAACATGCGCCTACACGGTTATCTCGAGAGAGTTTGCAGAACGTTCTTCTTCACCATTCAGAACGTGTTCATTACGCCAGAATAGCTCGGAAATAGTATGTCGTGGACCGGCGGAAAGCTCCAAATGTGGTTGCACTGGAAATGGATTAAAACCATTCATCGCTGATTTACGTCGGTTTTTTCTTGGGAAAATGAAGACAGCTCAGCTTCAGTTGATCAAAATTAGACGTACCTTAGCTCATTTTGAAGGTCTTGTATAAAGCTTCAAAATGAGCCTAGCTACATAGGAAAACGAGGAACTCGTGGGAAAATGTTGAAGTAGACCAGAGTTTGTGAGAAAATGCTTAAAATGAGCATATTGGGTACACCATCTCGCAAACTTGCGAAAAATCATTACTTAGAGCAACTGTAATAGTTCAGCTTTGGATGGTCGGAACTGAATTTACCTTGACTCGTTTCAAAGGTCTTAGAACGAGCTTCAAAATGCTATAAAGTATACGTTGAAAAATATTGGAATGGACCAATACTTTTGGTAAAACGACTTTAGGATGGGGAGGGCATGTCGGGTACATTTACCTTATATAACAATGCTTCGACAATCCAATATATGCTCATCTCTATATAAATTCATCAAGCTTCGATACATACCATAACAAATATATAGAGGACAGATTACATTACAACAGTGACGTCTGATGTAATTCGCTTGTAACGGTACTGGAATCGTAAAATCTCAAATGGGAATACGTAAAATACCGATCGAAAGATGCGGGAATGTATCCCGAGGACATTTAACCTCCCGTTCGATTTCGATCGGTGGTATTAATGACACTCAAGAACCAAATCCATAGAGACTCTTATAGGTTCTCGGCGACCGAGTCTCATGTGCATGCATATAATGCAAGCGCAGCCTTGACGATATCCGGCTTGAATGGCATGTATACTACTACTAAGTAACGGTGATTTGAAAGTTATCATAGGCAAATCGAACGAGCTATAGAATGCTGTTATATCGATGATGAGAGTCGATCTTCCACAGTGCGAGATGTTGTCATTGAGGCAAGTGCTAGTGAATCTTTGTGTAATAGCTGTGATCTTGTTTTCGATGATCGACAGTGCCAATCATTTTTGGTGCTCTGGTATGTAGTGCGTGGATTATAAAAAGTTCAGATTCGAGTACTCATTCTGGAACCTCTGTTGTTGATGATTACCAATGTGATATCTTGTTGACAAGTGAAAAAAGGATCCTATACAGGATCTTGTAGATGAAATGATTCTCACAGGTTTTGAAGGGTTTGAAGATCACAATGATGTCAATATGTGTTACTCAGACTATCGTGATTTTTGGGTATATTAGGATTTCCTAGAGGACTAAGCTCAGTTTAGGTTAGAAATAATGAACCTGTCGAATTAGGCCAAGTCGGCCTAGCTTAGGTTAATTTTGGATAAGTTCAAATTTGTAAGCTTGATTTGGCTTGGGTTGGCTCGGATTAGGTTAGGTCAGATCAGGCTGAATCGAATTCATTCAGCCGAATTTTAGAAACATTGAGTATTGATCCAATACTGAACGGTTAATTCAAGAAGTTTTAGAAATGTACCGGCTTCACACAAATTCATCAAGATTTCGGGCAGTTGCAGTGATGTAACCTCAAATGGATGGTTTTCTCTGACTCAGAACAAACTGCTCATCATAACGTACTAATCCATACTATGTGTGCCCATAACACAATCCAAGAATTCCAGAAATGATATTGCCGCCAAAAATCATGAGAACAGACTGCCTAGAGTGAGTTCTCATCATCCACTAAGTCGACCCCTTCCAACTCTGATCATATTCACACGTTCTGAAATCCAGACATGACTCAGCGAATCCAAAGAAAACGATCCTCGCACTTGCAGACGATAAAATAAATCGGCATCGAAACGACCAACAAATACATCTCGCGACAAGTTTCTTGCTCTTCTGCCTCTTATAACCTTCTCCACTAAAACACAACAAATTCCCGCGCTTGTCACACACACCGCTGGGAGGCCTCGCGCCGCGCATGCTCAATGCATGCATCACTACACACACCACCCAAACGAAATAATCAACACGGAGTCTCGTACCGTTACCCTCTAGGCGATCTTCCAACAAACTTGTGACACTCGATTTTCCTGTCTTCTCTAACATTCACGCAAATTTGCACGAGAATCTCTAACTTCACTGTAGACATACACCATATGCATATATCTCATAGTCTCTTTGTAGGTATATAATGATGAGCAAGTGCACGCACACTTATATAAAATAGTGTGATCGTCTCATCGCCGCGGGATGCTCCAAGACATTTCCGGAATGTTTGCCTTTGCTAGTGTGTAATCACTTTTAGATCAGAAAAAATCAACGAATCTCACTGAGGAATCTATACTATGGCGTTGGACTGATTAAAGTTAGGTTAGGTACAGAATCTCGCGTGAGATAAATTGTGAAATCGGTTGCGTTGCAGAGCGGTAATACAGCCTGGAGTCGTTATAGTTTATCTTGAAAAGAAAGAAAGAGATAGAAATGAAACCAGAATAGAAACTAGAGATATCCCCCTGAGAGAGACGAGTCCGGCTTTATAGGTATGTATAGCAAATAACGTGGGTGGAATAACTCGTTTGAGAGACGCTTGAGTGATAGGAAAGAAGTATACTCGTGACCGATTGATTGATCGACGATCAGTTAATGACTATTATTACGCTTGGTTTGAATTTGTAGACACAATAAACTCTCTGGTCTTTGTTGATTCTGGTTAGATTCCAAGGTAAACTTGGTTCATTCATGGTTCTGGTGACTTTAAGTGACAATGAGGTCCTTAATCTAGAGATATGGTTCGTTAACAATGCGTTCCGAGATGTCAGGTCTCTATAAAGTTTACGCTAATGCTCAATGCTTGTGTGTCATAAATATTGATACAGAACTGGTTTTTGACTGTATGGTCTTTGCGAAATCAGAGCGATGTTTCGTCAGAAGGTTTAAATAGGGGTGAAACTTTTTCAAAAGATCTGATTCCTGGTAATGAACAAAACTCCATTGTTTTGAATTTGATTCATAAGCATCTGTGATCAACTTCTAATCAATTTAGCCATTCACAAAATGTTCCTGACTGTTTATAGGGATTCCTTATACTCGCGTATACTTCGATTTTGGAGAACAATGGAATTTAGATCGACAGATACAGATAATATGCTAATTCACATACTACTCTGGATTCTTTCTACCTACGAAAACAGTATATTTGTCAGGTTTGTTAAATTCCAAGACCAGATACACAGAAAATACTCACAGATTAGCAGGTCTTATTCTTCAGAATGGTTACCGAGGATCAAAAACACTCACCTGTAACAGAAAAAAAGTAATAAGTCATTAAAATTGCGTTCTCCTAACGAAGACATTTACGATTTTAAATTCTGTGGACTCCTTATAAACTTAATTATCACCATTTTACCAAACCTCTTCCCACTAAGAATACCTTCAAAATTTGTCAATTTTTCTACACAGAAGCATTCCCAAAAGAAGTTACAAGAGGTCGTTATCGACTTTGGCAAACTCGATCGCGTGCTTCGAATAAAAACAAGAGAAGAGCCGCAAGCATCATCAGGACATGGAATAAAGGCAGGCGCCGTAAAGGAGACGACAAGCCAAAGTCGATTAGCTTGTCCATCGAGGGCCTGAATGTTTTTTTTTTTAGTCCGAGTGGGCGTTGTCTGATCTTTTGGTGTCTTCTCTCCAAGAAGCGCGCGAGATGAAAAAGAATGAGCAAGAGACTGTAAGGTTGATGACCCGTATTACATACTCTTAGCTCATTTTGTATGCCTGATGTACGAGCTGATGTATCCGATGCTTATCGAATTTTCCGTTCTGTAGGTAAATTTTGGCCTTGGATTTCAAGTTAAAGGTTTCTCATCACCATGTCATGCATAAGAATCAATCAACGTAGGAATAATAAGATTCACAAATCTTGAGAAGATCACAGAATTCATGGAATGAAGATCACACGTATGTAGGTCTTCAGTCTAGTTTACATTCACAATTCTGATTCATAAATCAAATTGCCCAGTACGTCGAACGAGATATTAACATATGTATGTTCATAATTAATATTCGCTTCACCATGTGAGTTCAGATATACATGTATTACAAGGTATTCAAAATCTGTAAAAGGGGACGTTGAGGTTGAGAACAGTGTTCAAAGACTCCTTCGGCCATTCATCAAAAAGCTGTGGAACCTTTTTGCTCAATTATTTTTGCCATTCAGTTTTGGCTGATAGTATAGAGGTTGGCGTCAGGAGTAAGAGGTTGGAATGTGGTCTTTTTGGTTATGAGAGTCTACAACACTTTCGATGTTTCATGTCGCCACGATTGAGTCATAAAAGGAAGTATAGACGGTGACCACCCGAAAGTGCACAAATATTCTGGTGCCTCTCAACCTGCAGACCTACAAAGAACTTGCTTAGCTTTATCATCATTGCCAGGTTCATTGTAAGAATTTTGACCGGAGCATTAGATAAATGATCACTTCTGATTTTTTTTCTTTTCTTCTTTACAGGGCACGTGGAGAGTAGAATGAAATATCTGTGCGATGAAATCATCCCTGATGACCAATTTCTCCAGGACAATTTTATGATGACAGTCCTTATTGGAATTTTGGAGTATGAGAGACTCAAGTGGAACTTAGAAATTTTGAAATCCTATGGTTTTGTTAAATTTCGGTCCATCGATGAAAACGTATTACATGTTATAAAACAGTTTGTGAGAATCCCGTGACCATGGGTTTGGTCTACATTTGTTCTTCCGGACTATTCTTTCTTGTGGTGAATTATTCAACGACTTGGTCTAAAATTTCAATCTGAGGCTCGATGAGTTGATGGATGAATTAAGTTGGGCGCGAATTTTTGAAGATTCTCCAGAGTAGAATAAGGCGACGACATCAAGGTGCTTGGAAAAAGAAAGAGTCTGAAGTTCACGTACCCCGAAAAAAGGCACTCATAATGAGCAAAGCGTGAGCCTCGGCGTGAGCAGTAAAATTATGCCTGTCTGCAGTGCATCCAGGTGTTAGACCGCTCCGTCTCAAAATCGTGCAAAACACTTCGAAGGCCAACAAAAAGTCAATCTCAGCGACCGCAAAAAACATCCGGGCTCTAAAACCAACGCCCATCCAAAACGAAACCCAACACTCCCAAAAAGTCAATTGCCATAAACCCTATGCACCCACGAATAAAAGGTTTTAAATGGTTGAAAAATTCAACTTTCATTGCCTAAGATAGAATTCATGAGTATTTGAACCCGAAGCCTCTTATAATTTTTGCGGAGTCTTCAAAAAAACCGTTCGACGAGCGCATAATACCACATCTCAATCGTGGTGCACTTTTTTCTCGCACTCTGTGCAAAATTACAGCTTTGCACACTCTGCACGTGAACCGCCTGCGGAACTTTATATGATAGATATACATAGCTGTATTAGAGTGATGTGTATGTACTACGCCTTCTAAAACCGCTTCCGTAGCTTGCGTGTATTATAAAATGCAATTGCAAAGTTAGTTTACTGTGCAATGTGCTTACGCTTATACCCTGAAAAGGTGGAGCTTGAATGAGTGTATAGACTTGGATGATACGTTGACGGTGTGTGATTTTTTTGCAAGCATAATATGTTGGATGTGGGAGGTCTGAAGGTTAGACCATTGCACTTTAGAAGATGTATTGTAGATCGGAAATTGTGGATTTGTGGTGAACCGATAGATATGCTTTTACGTGAAAATTGAGAATCAGGAGTTTGCGTGATCGGATAAAAAAAAAAGTGTAAAATTTGAGGGATTCAGACTTCTGCAAAATTGAGATGCATTGTCACATCCAATGGTAGTTTGTTCATCTTTGGTGTGAATTCAGTGAGGAAACGTGCTGAAAATTCTATTCTTATTCCAACGGAAATCACCAGGAAACTACTACTTGAAGACTTTGGAAAATGGTTCCACGTGAGTTATTGGCGAAAAAAGATGCACACGAAAAATATTGAGACTTCTATGAAGACCCAGCTAACCAATTTTATTAGGCGCATATCATGATTGAGTGTTCTATTCATCCCCCCGGTGTGTGTTCTACAAGCAATGAGCAACGGGATCGGGCATTTGATGAAAAAATAGGCATAAAACGAGTGAAAACGAGTGAAAATCATTCGAGGATAAAATCACCAATTAGGGTTAGGAGAACCACATAACTTTTACAAAATGATCTGATTACGATGCCAACAGAGAGAAAATTCCACGAAAGATATCAAATATTTGAGTGCACCATCACAATAAATTTTCAAAATTGGATGATTTATGATATCACGAAGGGTTCAAAATAGTTATGCTCGCGAGAATCAAATTATGAACGCAAAGAGAGTTAAAAAATATCAGCCTTGAAAATGCATATCTAAATTCATCTGAAGAATATGCATATTGTAGAATGCCCTTGAACTATCTTTAAAAGTCTAGATCACTGAACAATCCCAATTCCTACCATTGAATGACTCTCAAAGAAGAAAATGATCGACTTGCTACGATTATAATTTGTCCACATTACCGAATGAAAAACTTGAGCTGACAAGTTTTTCAGGTAAAAACTGAGCGACAGTTGACCGAGTATTTTTACATGATCCCATTCCAATTCCAAGTAACTTACAGGATAAGGCTAAAGTGGAATCCGATCCCGCATTTAATTGAAAACGAGTGCAACACGTTTAATTGCGCTGCACTTCTGAAATTCATGAATATATTCAAGCACCTTGGATGCGCCTTAATCCTAAATTCATTGGAAAAGCACTTAATGAGAGTGTAATCCAGTAGAGTCCCGTATTACCTATCACGAAATGATTAAAGAGTTCGATGACCTGATCCAAGAATGTATTAGAAATATTTTCTGCTTAGGTGCCAAGATATCACTCTAAAAATTCAATATCTACGAGGTACAAAATTATGATAATAGATGGACACAAGAAAATACCTACACCCAAAATCTCCAATCCTCGTATCAAAATACATGACAGATTCTTAAAAAAAAAAAAAAAAAAAAAAAAATGACCAAGAATCGTAGAATCTAGAATATGGATGATTTCTCAAAAGTCAGAATCGAAGAGAAAAAAAAGTTTTAGCAAAGGGAAACGATTCAGCGAGAGCTCGTGCGTGCACAATGAACCGGAGATCCGCTTTTGAAGTCAGGTCGTATACCTATCATCTAACAACAGTATGAGAGCTTTGTGTGGAGATGCAGGTGGTTATAGTGTACCTGTATAGACGGATGGTAAAAGCGGCAAGGATGCACAACTCGAAGTGTAAAAGTTCGTTTCTTGCGACGCGTGACTTGGGTTCGACCAGACACATTATCGCTGGTACATAGAAGCTGGTTGTTTGCAGCTGGTGCATCATCGGGTATGACTTGTACAGCACTTTTGCTTCGTACTGAATTTTGAAAAAATCTATGAATATTGAACGCTGCAAACGTGATCTTGAGAATTTTGCGATCTGTTGAGAGGAAGATTGAGATGGTGTTGACGGAATAATACTCAGGATTGTGCTATCATTCTTTGAGATCGTTCGATATGCCTTTAAGAATATTGATCGGAAGAATAATTTCATCATTTTTTGCCCTTTTTGTGCGTAGATTTCATCACAATCTAAAGGCTCAATAGATTTCATGCAGGAACACATTTTGTAACCGGTTTGAGAGTGCGGGATAAGAACAAATAGCTTTGAATTTTTGTTGGTTTCTGGAAGCCTTTGGAATCAAAAAATCGGAACGATGGTCATCTGTGATATTCTATGATATTCTATTAAGCCAATTTGGAATAAAAAAAATATCCATCATCATCATCGGATTCGAAATGAGCGATCAAACCATGGTAAGCATTTGGTTTGGCGAGCAGAAGTGAGATCTCTGATTGATAAATACATCCTCTAGTTCTCTAATATTTTATTCGTGTTTTTTTTTCCATCGCTAAGATTTTATGTGATAATTTAAATGTGATCAATCGAATATTTCATGCTATGGTCCACTTATCCACTCCGCACCATACAACTGAGAAAAGCCCGGATTCAGGAAAGTTATTAAAAAGTTCATCAGAAAAAACTTCATGCAATAAAACTCCTTTGAACAATCTTAGAAGTTCTATTTAAAAAGGAACACTGCCATTCTACATAATGCCAAAATATCTCTGACCTCAAACCGATGCATCCCAAAAATTCGCCATTCATGAAAATCCATGAAAATCCGGGAAATTGGTCACCCACACATCCACGTCATTTTCATCGATTACTCCTTTAGAAAAAACTTTCCAGATTTCCGTCAACAGCACAATCCACATCATAGCCGCATTGCACCATCATCCAAATTCTCCCACACACCGGCATACTTTCAAGCTTATACTTCTTACAACTATGCATTAGGAGCGGTTTAGCTCGGGCGACCTGCCAAACTCGTTCCCTGATGCTGATATGTCGACGGGTCAGTTGCGATAGAATCTATAGAGACGCTCTATCAGCATTCCTTAGCCAACACTAAGAAAGTCAATTGATCGATGAAAGGCAAAAAATCGCGTTGGACCGGTGGTGGCGGTAGTGAAGCTTCCTTAACTTATGGGTCAACACTTTCTTGCGGTTGGAGGACTGAAACGGTGCGGACGTATTGGAAAGATATGAGACTTAGGAATGGTAAAGATTATTGAAAAGGTTTGCGAGGAATGTTTCATACCCGTTTTTCGGCCTAGAGTTTGAGGTTTCTGATAATTTGGGCTTTTAGTTTGGAGATTCTTTCGATTTTTTTGAGGTAGGTAATAGATATTTTAGTTGGGCACTTTGAGAATGAAAGATTTGTGTTGCCTTTCGGGGAAATTTCGTTTGGTCAAGGTTAGCCCGTTAGAATTTTGTACATTTGATTCGAAGAATTCGGATAACTCATGCCACTTTACGGGAAACAGTCAGTATGATTCCAAAACTTCTTACCTGATTGATGCCAATGTTTGATTGTTTTAGTTTTTCCGCAGGTAATTAGATAGTGTTGATGTATTTTTGATGATAACCCTGTATCGCGAGGTGTGATTTTTGAGTTTATGGGGATACTGAACTTGGACATGCTGGATCTTGGGGTAACCTACAAAAGCAAGCTTGTACCCGAACTTTACCCTCAAAATTAAATTTTCTCATTAATTAAAATTTTAATTTAAAAAAAAGTTATTTTCTTTATTATTTTGTTCCCACGTGCATTTACGACGAACTTTGCATCATGACTATTTCGATTTTGATGAATTACGACGTTTACGAACATCCATAATTTTTCCAAATATCGATATAAAATGAGAACTTGTACAAACTCTGGTGCAAGCCAGATTAAGGACTGATTCAAACAACATTTGAGAATGAATTTTGTGTTCATCCGTTGAAAAAAGCCATAAATTCCTTCAAGGAAAAAAAATCAAAATTGTCATATCCAAAACTACACAATCAAAAAAACTGCCCCTACAAATTTCCAGCAAGACCTCGAGCAAGACTAAATGTTCAATTCATTATTGAAAATACTAGCCAAACCGACACCCAGTAACCTGGGCCGGCCGTAACCTGTCGAAGCAAATTGAATCGAATCTCCCTCAGTGCCATAGACACGTTTCGGGTAAAACTTGACTAGCTACACATAATATCGACACCAGTTAACTCTTGAAGACTGCCATTGGCGTATTTTGAATGCAATACAGATCACAAAAAGTACGCGATTGAGCCCGCAAAAAAAAAACACATCGGGAGAAAGGGCAATTCTGCAATATTGTGAAAAGTCATCTGTACTCGTTATGGCGTTGCGAAAAAACAGGCTGTCCTATTCTGGAGCAAGCTATTTAACTTTTAATTCATCAGGCGTGCAAAATGGCCAGTTCAAGATTTTTCTAGAAACATGGTACGCAAGATTGCCATGATGAAATATCTTCTGAGAATTACTAACACTTTAGAGAACTAAATCTATGACTGATACCTGTTTGCAGGTACCCATTGATCTATATAATTTTGGTCATGATATTGATCTTGGGTCGTGTGAAACAATGATTTGTCTATGTTAAGCCGGTGTTCAAACCTTTCCCTATCAGGTCCCTTCCATAACTCTTTGACAAAATCAGAGACATCGTCAATTTCTCTAATAGAGAATTAAGGTAGTTGTACACTAAAATGCAAAATATACCAGAATGTCACCAAAGTTCGTGAGGATTTAGTTCAAGTGTTAATGAACATCTGTGCAAAATTTCAAGATGATTGACCGTTTTGTTTCAGAGTGGTAGTCATCAGAATTCGTCACTTTTAGCCTAGCGCTCATGCGGGATCGTCGACTCCCATAGGAACGCAATGTTGAAAGTGGCGGGTTTTTGATGGCTACCACTCCGAAACAAAACGGTCAATCATTCTGAAATTTTGCACAGGTGTTCATTAACACTTGAACTAAATCCTCCCCAACTTTGGTGATTTTCTGGTATACAGTGGAATTTCCCTCAATGGATACCTCCTATTAGCGGACACCTGTCAATAACGGACAATTTGCGACCAGCAGGAGTATAATCACAGAAACGAACCTCTGATAAGCGGACACCTCCGGATAGCGGACAGTTTTGATGCAACTAGGGGTGTCCGTGCGACCGGAGATATCACTGTATTCTCAGCTTTAGTGTACAACTACCTTAATATATTCAGCTGTCAAAGTGAGAATCAAGAGGTTTATTGGACAATTGAGATTGGAACCAACATCTATAAAGTTTGCCGCTTACAGTGATAAAATTTGGGTCAAAGGGAGGAAGTGAAGTTGTTGCCGTTGGAAAAATTTTTCGTCACCCATAAGGAAGTATCATATCATATCGTTTACAGTTTGAAATTCCTCAAACCGGAATCACTGAGACCCTCCTGTGTACAATGCAAACACGAGTTACAGCCTAAATCAACACTGACTCATAAGACGAGAGACTTCCATCTGGAGAAAGAGAAGAAATATCAGAATATATGAATATTCCAAAGTCAGCGAGAAATTTTTGAAATACTAGGTATGTGATAGCTGCTGGTTCGGAGATACCGTTGTTCTTACATAAATATTGGGTTGCAAAAATTGAGGTACTTGAGAATATCAGTTTGATAAGGTAATGAGGTTATCTGTAGCGGGAGATAAAAATCAAAGACTACCGAAACAATGACCGGAGAGTACACGATTGCGATTGAGATAAAAGCTAGTAGCACAAGTTATACAATGTTGATCGTATGTTTTGGTTATCTGGGTGTTAGAATAACGTGTCAGGCTAGAAATTTCTCTACGGGCAAGCATATTCATTTTCACATCTTTATATCAAAATATTAACAAAAATCCCTTTACCAAGAAATCTGATCAATAGGCCTGAGTGCAACACATACTCAAATATTTTGAATCGCTCAAGTATAATATTTTTATTTCAGGATTGAAATAAATGAAAACGTGGAGAATAAAATCAGTTCCGTGTATAGCCTATTACAAACCACACCGTTCCTCAATCAAGTACTCAAACCAAAACCCTGAATCACGTAATCAAACAGCCATGAAGAAAAAAAAATCACCCACCCACCAACCAACCATCCATCCGCAATAAAAAAAAAGCTTGAATAAAAGGTCATCGCTCGCTGGTAAAATTCAGTGCCGCTCAAGATTACGACTATGTATATGTACCATCAGGACTATATACGTCCAGTTTGATGCAAAAAATTCGCCTCTCCCGATTCATCACAAAGTTCAACGCTTTGAGAGCACATTGAACCCTTTTCTGATACATATAATAATAATAAAAGGGAGCACGTGGCGCCTGTAAAAAAAAAAAAAAAAATATCACAGGCGCCTCTTGGACGAAGCACGAAGGTTAAGGCCAACGATCGATCGCCAAGGTATATTATATAGACTTTCCTTCTCTGATGCAGCTGATGCTGATGTAAGTGCGGTAAATGCGGTTGAGATGTCTGAGTTGTATGGAGTATGGGATTTTAGATCAGTTATACATATAGTACTATTTTATAGTAGGAATAGGAGATTCGAACACGAGATTTTACGAATTGGATGTAATGTACGAGGTAATGATTACATGTTATGTTATTTTATGTGGCTCGAGTAAGGTGAGCTATGAGGTGTGAAAATCACATGATTTAGATTGAGAATGTTTTGCAATTTTGAAATTAGGATATACCTCCTGTAAGTGATGTGATTTTTTTCGAGGGTGAGAAATACAGAACAGGTGCCTAAAAATGAGACCACATTTTTTCGTACAGATTTTGATTTAGAAGTGGCAGAAGCGTCTACAAAAAGACAGTCGATGAAATGATCTGTTATTACACATCATAATACTGATAAAATTATCACAAAACCCTAAAATGTCGTGAATTTTTACGAGATAAATTCTTTGTTTGTCACTTGGCTTCCAGGATATTTTTTCTAAACCATCATTGTGATTGAACTGGCTGTCTTGAACGAAATCTTGAACTCGAACCACACATTCAGAATTGCACTACTGATTGTCACTTTCTTGGTTCTCCAAAATATCTTCTATGATACTCAACAATTTCAAGAACTGGGAAGAATCTTTACGTGTGAGAAAATAGGTACATCACTTGACATCAAATAATTCTCTTCTCGGTCCTTGAAAACATGCACAACTTCTTCTATGCAGGGGTTAGAGGCAAGATACTACGCCTGTTTTCAGTTTCAATGAAAACATTCACTTGATGCCAAATTTACAACTCAAAAACATCAAAAATGACCATTTCCCGAGCCATTTTTGAATCTCACCACTGTGGAAGCCCTATAAATTTTATCAGCATCGAGAGAAATCTCACGCCGATATCATGGTACTAGACATAAAAATCTTACTATGAACTCCAAAATTAGAATCACCGCGGCTGTCCAAACTCAGACTCAACCTTGTCAATTTATCTCACCAAATGAGTAAGTATATAAAGAGGAGCATCGTCCGCGTAACTCTTTTCATTCGCAGTAGCCTGATAATCACGATACTTACTTTTGCGCTCGTATATAATATCTCGCAAAAGAGTTGAAGTAAAAGTACGTCAGACTCATCGTATCAGATAGACTCGTCCTCGGCGCCCTTCCGTTCCGCTCTTTAGCGCCCGCCTGTCGTTCATTCACTCTCCCTATATGAGAAAGGTATGATAGTATGCCCTTAAGAATAATACCCTTAGGGCTAATTCATCGTCGCGAGTTGAATGACGACGTAGTGGCGTTGGCGCGACTCCCCCTTGACATTCTCATTTTTTGTGGAAGCCTGAAGGGCGTGTTACAGGTTTTTTTCCTTTCTCTTTGGATTACATTTTTTGGCGCTGTGATTTGGCGTTGATTGATTGGCTGATTCTGGTGCTGGTGGATTTTAAGAAGTTTCAAGGTCATTTGGTCGGTATTGATGCAAATCGATGATGCATGATTAGTAGTCTGGAAGACATTTGCAAATTTTCAATAATCTGTGATTATTTCTTTTCTAAAGCATCCGAACGAATCTGGGAAAATTCTGAAAAATCCGAAGAATCTCTGTTATTAGACTGCAAACCAGGGCTGCAAACCGGATCACGAAAGAGTTGAGAATTAATGAGAATTGAAGAAAATTTTTATCATTTCCCCATTTGTTATCCTGTTTCCACCATGAAATCATGTTCTGAAAGTCATCAGAAGTACTGTTCCGAATGGACAGAGCTCGAAATAGTAAATAAATCAAAAAAGGTCTTGTCAGTGTCAACAAGGTTTTGCCAGTTGAGAAAAAAGTGTTTGAGGTCACGATAGTCAAATGCCCAGACTATACAGACTTTCAATCTTGAAAATTTCACTGTAAAATGAAACTGAATGAAAATGATTCAAAAATTGAAAATCATAATCCTTCATGGTTTCAATCAGATTCTATACGCATGGATCCTCGCTTACTTGTAAAATTACCAATATCATACGCATATGCGCACGAGTTTACATCCGTATCTTTGTCACCGATTCAATAAGTAGACTCCAAGAAGAAGCGACTTAGAAAAACTCCCCAAACATCTCAAATCAGAACAAATTCCCTGCTAAAACCACTGCATCGTTCTCACCATCTCTTACTGATGCATTCTTATCTTTCTGTAGAATCGCCGCTCATGATCCCAAACTCGACGTATCTCATAAAATATAATAAAGGAAAAAAAAACAGAAAAAACGTGAAATGCGGGATGGACGGACTATATCACCTCGATTCCTTCATCAGCCATTTTTATACAGACATATCCAAGCCTCTGGACACACACAACTTGTCCAATATTCGACCAGGCGGTCCTACATTGTATACCTTTCAGAAACCACTCTCAGATAAAAATAATCGAGATCAAAGCTCGATACCGAAAATTTTAATCCAGCTTCCAAGAATCACTTTGACATGGAATATAAATTCAAAATATCCAAAATGAAATTCATCCTTTTCAGAAAATATCAGAAGTCAGATTAAAACATGTTAATGAGATGTGTAAGTATATGTATGTTAAGTTGAGTGAATGAGTGAGTGAGTGTAAGTAGTGGCAGTGGTCAAGGATGAAAAACGGGCTTGAGTATTGCCAGGTGCAGTACACAACACCATCAAGCACGCATCAACTGTTAGATTCGCAACAACAACAAACGGATAAATGTATGTAATGCATGTGTGGGTGTGTGTAAAAGTGGTGGCACACCCCCATCAAAGCAGGAAGCATAAATACATCAGAGCCGCCGGTTTCGACGTATGCATTTACACACCATCATACCCCACGCGAACGATAAGCAAAAGCCGTGCCCTCTGATGCATGCGTATGGTGGAACCGAGCGTATTCTCAATTTACACACATGCACTTTTCAGTTGACTTTTGACTTTATTGTGTTTACTACTTATAATGATGGCCGAATCTGCAATAAATCTGCCATGGAGTACTGAAATTATTGGTTAAATTAATTACGAGATTTTTGGGGATTCATGTATGTGCATAAGTGTGGTTACATTTGAGAAAATTGAAGTTGATACTACGTGTCATGTACAAATTTAATTGTCTGACGGCTATGATACGGTGGAGAGTGCGATCGACGTGGAAGCGGAAGCTGGAGAACGCGATTCCGGTATCATGATGCCAGCCGAGACGGGTCGACGACTGCGATTAGGCAATTTAAGAGATTCATTATTACGGAATCGAGTGAAATATTTTTAGGATTTTCGGTTTATGATTAAAATTTTGCAGAAGAAGAGAGTAGATTCTAGAGATTCTCATAAACTTGAGACAGTTTCTCGAAATTTTGAAAAAATTTAGAAATGATAGATTTTTTTTGAAATTGAAAGATAATTTGAAACCACGACTAGGAAATTATATTGAATTCGATACACAACGCCTAAAAATTCTTTATTTTGTTTTTCTTCTTGTAAATTTGAGAACTAAGATGCTCATTCGATTTTGAATGAGAGCATCGTTGAGAGTAGCAACGATCACTGTCCTTCAAATCCCTGAAACCTCTAATTGTCATGAGAAAAATAGACACTTCACACCAGATCTTGGTGAGATTGAGAAAAAAATTCCAAAAATTGCCATGATTCTATATATACACAAGCTAGAACAGTACGCAAATTTAAATTCATCATCCATCACGAGAACACAGTCTATTATAAAGAATGAGTTGCAGCTGCATCGGAAGCAATATACATACATATATACATGAACAAGCCAATCGAAGCGTAACGGAAAAGGTCGATAGCACGTTATCACTAACTGTTCAATCTCAGAAGGAGAGGTCAATTCTGTTCACCCCAAGCCAGTTCAAAATTAAGTATACCCCTTTTCTCAATCATCCAACCCCGTTGTCGTCTACTCCACCCAAAAAATTTCATCTCCGTTCGCCTCCCAAATTATAATCGACGACGCGGCAAAAAATGAAAAAAAATTCTTGAAATATTATATAAAACCCAAAATTCTCAGATATTAATCTGCACTCGCCCCAAGCACGTACTCCGTACATTTACCGATCAATCTCAACCTCATCTCAATATATATTACACAATATTGATATGTTAGTGCCCCGTCAACGACCCCACGTAAAAAGGAATTTTGGGATATTAAACAATAACCCTTCTTCTTAATTTTTATTGTGATAGATGTATTTCATGGCGGACACTGACCTATTGACAGATCCTTCCGACAGCTCAAAAAATCAGCAATCAGTGACACAGCAAACAATTGAACCAGCCAAAAAGTATTACCACACTAATATGACACTGCACACCACCAATTCAATGATAATTTTTTTTCACTTTGTCACGGTTTGATATCCTCACTATAAGCACAGTATAGCATGAGAAAAACCCTATGTCACACAATATAAACAAAATCTGTCAAATCCAACACAACCTATCGTTCACCACTTTATGTTCTCTTATTTATCCATCTTAACAAATTTTCTTCCTATACATCAACATAACCTCCAAATCGTCATACTATCAACATTAATTCTAAAATTCAAGACACTTTTGGAAAACACCATAAATATGTAATAAAAAATATACAATGTATACAAAAACGATCGGTATACAGTCTGGCGTATGAATTTTATACACAGCACGTGCGATCGCGACGAGCGGTGATCGGATACTGAATTGTATAGTTAGTGCCCTAAGAGCACATGCAGTCAGAAAACCATCGGGGCAGCATCAGAAAGAGAAAGAGAGAGAGAAAATATCGTGGCCGGCTAACATCAGGCGCGCGCGCGCACATTATACAGCGGTCGGAAACCCCACAATCCCCCCCCCCCAGAAGAATCATGCCCCCTCCCCCTTTTCCTTCTGAGACACATATACTGCACAATATACTGCATGCATCAGTATATAATACGGTTTTGCGGTGCGATGCACTCCGTGAGGCCGACATAAGCCTTCGTCGCCAAGGAGTTGCATCGCGATGCACCAAGTAGAAGTATGATGATGTATGGGGACTTGTTACCAAGAATTAGGTGGGTTTCGATTTCTGGAATTTCGAATCTGGGACATGAGAGGCTTATTTTATTGTACTGAATTTGAGGTTTATGTATGTTAAAGATAAGGGTAAGTAGGATGATGATGTAGAAACAAATTTTATGAATGATGTGATTTTAGAGGAAATGTACCTATACCGACATACATACATGAAAATTGATGTGTCAAGCAGTATTGGCAAATCTGGAATAGAAAAACGAGATGAGCCGAATCTGAATGTAGATAGATCAAGAATAAGAGATTCGCTTTTGAGGAACTCACTCTCTCCTCACTAATCGATAAAATTGAGCCCCAAAAAGTCGATTTGACTGATTTCAAAAGAACTTTCACTAACTTGACGTGAAATTCTATTATAAATCCGTGAGAATTCACTGATTAGGATCCAATTTCCTGATGCCAGTTCAGAGACAAGTTCAGAGCGGCACTGAAGAATCGTATGTGTCACTTGATGAATCGATGTCAGATGAGCTTGTTTCGAAATCCGGTATTTTGTCCTTCTCATCCTGAATGTATCAAGAAGTGTTCATATGAAGTAGAATGAATCACTATTATCAAGAACTGGGTCATTATCAAATTGATTGAAACGAAAAGAGATCGATTGATTGCCTTACTCACAAACAGTTCATAACAAAATCAAGCATAAAATTTCGTCGGTAGGTTTGCATAATGTAATATGGTCAAGCTAAAACAGTCCATTAAGTCTAATCATGTTCATTAGGGCCAATTAGCATCACCCTGGAGCTTTTAAAAAAACTTGCAATAATATAAACGGTAGGGTCACCCATTAGAGGTCCGATAGTCTTACAAGAATCACTGAAGAACCTTTGATGACCATCTGGTCTGAACTTTCAGTAACCCTTACAAATTATGAAGACTTCAAGCCAGATAGTTCAAAGGTCCTCTCCAACACCTCTAGTCTCGTCTGATAATGATAGAGTATTATATCAGAAAAAATTTACAGAATTTGTCGGCCCAACACTGAATTTAGGTTAATTTTTCAAGGTCCGACTCTAGCAACAGGCACAGATGAAGACCATTCTTTCAAAGATAACCAAGATATGGTCACGAAACAAAACAGCTGAGACTGTTCCAGATAGGTATGAATCCTTCCAAAAAGGTCCCAGTCCTCTGAATGAACTCTGGGATTGGTTATATCAAGTTGAACTAATGACCAATGCCCTCTGGATTCAACCATATTTTCAACAAATATTTTGATTAATTGCTAACATTCAAGTACCCTCCATCACATCTTCTCAAAAATAAGACTTTACGGGCTAATATTGATAGAAACAAAGTTTCCTCGTCGCCTCCTGTGCGTGAAAAATTGTGTCACGAAAGTTCATCAACCCACCAATCGCTGGAAATGTCTAACAAATCTCTATAATAACTCTAAATAAATGTAGAAGGAAACAAAAGTAATAAATCACGTGAACGAAGCGAAAATCTCTGCTGTCATTTCTATTACCTCTTTCGCGTGTTTATATAGTCTCTCACATCACAAGGATCAACGTCCCCTCTTCAGAATTGACATAACCTAGATCCCGAATCATGTATTCTTACAGATAAGATAGGCCACTCGCACCGATAGCACATCTTCATTCACCAAAAATCCACTCTCTGTACAACGCTTGACACTCCCTCTTATCATGTCCCAAGAATCTGATTTTTCAATTTCCTCCCATATTTAGCCCAACACATTGTTCACCCATTTAAAAACACCCAAAGAGTAACTAATACAAAACGTGACATACTGAAAACCACTGATGATTAACACCCACTGGGTTTTCAATGATTTCATGGTAACCCTTTGTATTGAAGAACAGCTTCAAATTCAGTCATTTGTGTGTAAATGGTGCAAGTTGTTAATCGCGCGTGTGGCGTTGGTATTGTTTTGTCGCCATCAGTTGTTCTTTCTTCTCTCTTGGTTTTATTATATTTTCTCTCCTGCTGTTTTGTGGTTATTGTGGCGTGACTATTCTCGCACTCTGTTCTATGCTAAATACATATATGTATATATGAGAATGAATCGAGCTTCGAGTTGATGGAGTTTTGTTCAAATCTCTGGAGAGGTTTAAAAAAGACTCACGTGTTCTGGTGTGCAATATATTGTTAGGACTGGTTTGCGAGGGTGATGCCAAGGTTCTTGACCTCACAAGTGTCAATCTGAGATTCTGAAGGGGTAAATCGGCGCGTGAATTCTTTGAGAATTTGTATGAGCATATAGTTTGTGTGTAGTGATCTCGGTAGTGATTGAGAAGATTGGATTGTACACGCATGTGTTTTAGATTGCTCATGGTTTGTGGATCTTATGGTGTGGGGGAGCGTGGGTAAACGTTTTTGATGAGAGCACGAGTGTGAATAAGAGGTATGCGGTGTTGCAAGTTTTTCTGGTCAATATGAAGCATTTGGTTCCTGATCATTGGTTTCAATTTTTTGAAAAATCATCGAATTTGCAAGGACAAAAGGCTCCAATCTAGAGAAGACTATAGAAACTCCTCGAGCGTACAAATTCAAATTTACTCAAATCTGCCCTTTTTGATTCTTCTTCTTACTAATTTGGGATTTTGGATTGAGGTGTACTGAAAATTAGCAATCCGTCTGAGAAAGTATGTTCTAGCACTTTGAGGAATGGAGGTGATCATTACTATTTTCAATGTTTCTCGTAATTCTTCTAGCTTTGAGGATGTTTTTCGTGAATTTTTATCCACTCATTTCTCATCACGTTATCGATGAAATCAGCCTCACCAAGAAAAAATTTTCACTTGCTATCCTTCAACACAGAAAAGATATATGTATAGTCAATATCGTAACTGGAAGTCCTCGATAGTACCATCGCAGACCAGGCCAGGAAGTGAAAACTTCCAAATTATAAAAGTTATAAAATGCCAAGTTCTGCATCAGCAGTTCACTAATTCTGATATGTAGCGTAGGTCAACAAAAGAATCTCATTCAAATTGCGTAGGCATTCTCTCGGAAATAGGGAAGAAGAGAAAATAGCTTAAGGAAAAGGATGGACCATCCCAAAAGACCAGGCAAACTGGCCAATCAGAGGGAAAGTACACCCATGTAGAACATAAGATTCCATGAACATACATGATCATGGAATTCGTGGATTCCATGATCACATATGAGCAGGTATAAAATCTGTTTGAAAATTTGTCATTTTTATTCCGGAAAGACGTGGTATACTAATTTACGACTGGTGTAACATCAATACCTCACAGGATTGATCAGACGTCAGTTAGAAAAACCTTTTTCGGAGTCATTTTCAGGTTTTGAACATTTGAAGCGGCGAAGAGAATGGTTTCGTAAAAAATCTCACTTTTCTGAAACTCGAGACCGACTCTTGGGAAGATTTTTCTTCCGGAGTATATGGTCAGTATCGTGACGTATTGATGTTAGAATAGGTTTGTACCAATACATCACAACTTTCAGGAATAAAAAAATGTTTGAAATGGTTTCACGTATGATCATATATGACCATGGAATCCTTGGATTCCATGATCATGTATGTTCATGGAATCGTATGTTTTTATACATGGGCGATGACATGGAGTTACCCTAATAATAGTCTATTCAGGGTTGGGTCCGTGATTTTCTAGGATATGCAACGAATTTAAAATACTAAAAATCTGAGTTTGCTCAATCGTGTGAAAGTATCACATCTAGCAGACGCTTTTATGACTCTTGTTATTCATCATTACATGCGCAATGCTTGATCAGCAGATGCTATGAGCCAAGCCTAAATTTTCAAAAAAAACGGATATAATGCAAAACTCATGTGGATGACAAAATAGTGGTTTAAGAAGGAAGTGTTTCCAGGTGACAGAATCAGGAATGAAAAAGTGAAAATGGAACTTGAAACGATCAAAAATAGAGACCAGCTAAAGTGATTGGATAGGAACCATGTAAACACAACTCTAATCAAGTATTTAAATTAATCACGATTTCTTGTAAAATTACTTCAAAAGAGTTTAAAGATTTTGGGGAGTAAAAGAAGCTGCAAATCGTCCTGATTCATACTGTAAAATACAGACCGCCTGTGGTAACAAATTTTCGAATAAGTCAATGATCAAAGATGAAGTATATGATTGAACTTTTTTTTGTAATTAAATGGTGCATGGACTGGGTGTAATTTTCTATGCCTTCATATCTCCCAGAAAAACATCAGCTTCGAACTAAGATTATTGTTTAAATTGTCAACATATATTGTAATTTTAGATGATCTCATTCCATGAGGTCATATTAGCTCCAGCTCGAGCTCCAGAATCATTCTCCAGGAGACCGTGAATCAAGTTTTTGGAGGTAGCACTTGTGTATCATGACTATTGCAATGATTCAATTTTCACTCCTATTCTCATGATTACTTTGAGCCACAAATTGAATTTAGCTAAATCCTACTCGCTTCACAAACGATTTCTCCCTCCACTATTCACTATATTTCAACACAGTTCTAACATACAAATATTACAATACAGGATAAATTGAGACGCTCTACTCAATACCGCTCCAACCTTCAAGTTACAGCAACATCTTACAAAGACTCCTGCTCTTCTGCTACCCAAGATAATTACCCGTACAGAACAATATTTCCGTCCTGTCTCCTCCTGCCCTAATATACCTTTCCCTTATACCTCACGTATACTTCCATTGTAATATCCGTCGTCGCAGTCTGCTTCTTTTCGACATCACGCACATCTTTCTTTCCTTCTCCCTTCTCACGATTTTTTTTTGCAATATGTTTTTGCAAGCTATGTATTCTGCACCAGAATCCACGTATATATAAGACTGCACAGTTCAAGTCTTCTTGAAGACACAAACAAGTGTACCATCACCTCATGTATAGAAAAATGTACACTCTGACATTGTAAGGGCGTATATATGTGTATATGTGTGAGCAAAAGGCAATGGAGCTTCCGGTGGGTTGGGATTGTGTCTTGCACTGATGCTCGAGCTGACGGAAAATTACATGTATGTGATCACGTTTATATGTGTAGTAAGGGAAGTTGGCGGTAAGTTTCAGAAAAATATGGAGACCGCAGAGATGCTGTGGTTCTGTGAATCTTAAATTTTATAGTGTGCAGATTGTGCGTTGGGGTTGCGTATTTGAGAAAGAGATGTCGCGAAGACACGGAGAATTGTTGATTTTTCGATAATGCAAATTCAAGTTGAGTGTTTTGACACGTTCACTGCTACGGGTCCCACCAATAGGACCCTCTCGTCTTCTTCTGTGTGCGGTGGTGATCAAAATTCTATTTAATGGGTTCCACCGTTGGGACCCATTGCACACAGGGAAGGAATTACAATATTTGGTGTCGCAGCAAACGTGTTAGCCAAATTAACACAATTTGCCAATGACTCAGAAAGTGTCCGATGAATTTTTCAAAATGAAGATACTCTGTGGTGAGTTTGAGATCAGAGCAAAATTATCTGCAATGAAACAAACTTCATTTACAAGGATTTGAATTCCATTCTCTTCTGATAATTCAACCAGAGTCTGAATCGTTTCAAACATTCACGATAAACTTCGATCTTACAACCAAAATCGCACCACACATCATTTGAGGGTTCCCGGCTTTTTTCATTCTCGAGCTGATTCTTGAAGACCATTAACAATTCAAACATTCGTGATTTTGATTCAAAGCGACGCGGTCAGCGTGCACCGCGCACGCTGAAAGTTATTCGCACTTTCGTCCGATACACTTGCGTTTTTGACTAAACGACGAGAAGACGAGTGTTTATTATCATCCAACTTGAGTTCGTCTTCTCGTCGTTTGGCTCAAATCGCAAGAAAAATGGAGCAAAGTGCGAATAACTCGAGTGCGGACACTTCCTAACCTAAGATATAGGCACTTTGTAATTCGCTCTTTTATCCGATTCTCTTGCGATTTGGGCGAAACGATGAGAAGACGAACTCGAGTTAGATGATAATAAACGCGGGTCTTCTCGTCGTTTCACCCAAATCGCAAGCAAATTTGATAAAAGTGCGAATAACTTTCAGCGTGCACGGTGACCGCATCGCCTTAATTCACGTGATTATGTCACTGTTTTATTGTTTACACTGCCTAAAACTTCCGATGATCATAAAATGGAGAAATCGGAGGTTACTACCGCAATCTATATTCGAGATCGATGTTGGTACATTCCACCTCTAAGTTGGATGCAAATTTTACCTTCAGTTTGAGGAGTTTTTTTCCTCTACAGTTCGAGGCAAAATATGCCTCTACTTTGAGGTATTTTTGCCTCAAAGAGATTTAGAGATAATCATAGTGTGACAATCAGTTTTTTTTCGATACCACAACAGAAAGCTATTTTCAATCCACTCGAACAAACAAGCCTATCTCCGGAAGAATTTAAATTTTCATATTCCCGAATGAACAAAAAAAAATTTCTCCACTCAAATCGACTCAAACTTTCACATACTACTAGACTCTATTCAACATTCTCCCATAGTTATATATGAGTATACGCAAAGCTGTCATCGACGATACTCGAGATAATCAGACACAGATACAAAAAAATTTTCAAGACTAGTCATTGAGGCGTCGTCGTCATTTTAGTCGTCGTCGTTGCTATTTCAAGTCGACCATCCAGAAGAGACACTTTGGGTGGTTAGATAGCGCGCGAAAGCCGAGTATTTCATATGCTAATGTTTCCGGACGTGTCTCAAGAGGATGAGGGTGACTATGGTATATTGAAGAATGAAAAAAAAAAAGAAAAAATGCTATGTATAGACGCCTCTTTTGCAAATCTATGATTCTTGACGCGTACTGTCTGTGACGTTCGTTCCGTTCCTTTCTTCCTTCCCGCATATAAGAATCGATCGTTCGATGCTGAGAAATGGTGAGAGGATTGCGGTTATTCATTCACTGAGTCGGGGTTGCACATTTAAGTTTTGGACATTTGGACTTAAGTGAAATTGATGAATGTAATATTTGAACAAAAAAAAGTATTGGCGCTCAGTTATGAATAGTGTTTTACTCTCGATTTTACTGGATAATAAAGTGTGAAAGTTTTAACTGACCCATGTTGCAACAAAATCCTTACTCAATTTTATTGAATTTCGTCGAATGGCATTTGCTGCTCAAATACATACAGAAAATCCATAACTTTTATCATCATTGTAGTCGTCACAATTATCGGCACGAAAGCAGTTCTGATGAGTTTTTGGATTCAAATGGAAACCACGAATTTCACAAGATCCGAAGATATCAAAAATGAATTTTGTTACAAGTCTTGCCTACTATCGTATACTTTTGGATATATATCTCGTTCCCTCTACTTTTACATTATCTAAAACTCTAATCTTACGAGCGTAACCATACAAGTACACACGCATATTTGTAAATAACTTTCTGATTATTTGAATAAAGTGATCCCCAAAGTGACGCGAATAGGAACACCGGACCCTGTATTTTTCTTTTACACCTGAGAAATTCATATTTTGTCAAGTTTAGGCTATGACGAGATACCCCCGGTACCACACAAAATGAAGTCAAAATCCTCCTGGCAAATTTCCGACTCCAGAATTCACTCGAGAATTCACCACCTGCTGTCCTTATTATACTTATACTCATGCCAAGAGCCTCAATCTCACGCCCGCGATTATGCACATACACCGGAACAAACATTTGGGCGCACCGGAACGAATACCCTCGCGAATATACCGCTGAGCGCAAAAACCCAAACCACTTATTCATTCGTGTACCTCTGAGCCAGACCCCACCTCATATACATTAGTATTTACACACACACACGCACACACTAATGAAGTTGAAGAATTCGTACTAGGCACCGAGTCGGCCTCGCATTACTTGGGTGCGACGATTCGCGAATATACATTCTCAAAGCAATGACAATCGAGTGGGGCGGATTGCTGGGGTACGGAATATCACAATTCTAACTTAAAACTTTAGAAAATTTGGCATAGTTTCGAGAAAGAGCGGGTACTACAAGATTGCGAAGATTCTATCGGTGTCGGTGGTATTCTTTGAGCGTCATCTAAATTTGTAGTGTCAAATTTTAGAATGTTACGTGAGTTTGTCTTGGAAAATATTTCTTACAATAATTATTCTTCGATAATGAGGAAAATTCGCAGGAACTAGAATACAAATCTGAATTTGAATGTTTCGTAAGTGATGAGGTGAATCAACCATGACTAGCGCCAATTTTTCTGGCATCTCAAAAGTGAGAATTGAGGAATTCCTTAATCCTCACTTTTAATTCTCACGATTTATCGATTAAATCACACAGAACCATACAAAATACGACCCTTTTCCAGACACCCGGACCCATATTGACCCATGTAAAATCGTGTGCTGAATCTGAGAATGACATCAAATTTCCCAGACACCCCCAAATTTTTAAGAAGATCGAAAAAAGAATTTAACTTGAAACCAGTTATTGTATTTTTTACTTCTGGATATCGGAAGAAGAGAGAATTTTACGTCCGAATATGGACTTTCGGAAATTTTCATTTTCTGTTATGATCCTAATCCAGGACCCTGGTTGACACTCGTGATCGAGAATTCAATGTGGTACTCGTGATCGAGAACTCAGAGTATCACTCACGATCACATTGATCACTTGATCAGGATCATCACCCTGAGTTCTTGATCACGAGTGTCAACCAGGGTCCTGGATCAGGATCACAACCGAAAATCAAAATTTTCGGACGCGAAATTCTCTCTTGTTCCGATATCCGGAAGTAAAAAATCCAATAACTGGTTTCAAAAAATGTCGAGAAAAATGTTTTCTCCAATTTTCTCAAAAATTTGGGTCTGTCCGGGAAAACTGGTATCATCTTTTGTATTCAGCGCGCGATTTGTCGTAGGAATGTAGAGGTCTGGTCTCTGGACAAGAGTACTTTTTTTTCCTTTTGTGGGATTGTTTAATCTACTTTCATTTCATGAAGAGGACTTTAGAAAACAATGGCTGATTTTCAACATTTAACCATTTGGAATGTGTTGAATAAAATTTGCTAAAAGGAGTATCTGGGTAACATCCAAAATATACCTCCAAGGGTGTTTGATCCAGTGCAAAATCAAACGTATCATCATACCTCGCATCATACCCTGGTAGAAAATCCGTCTCATCTTGGTTAGAAACTGTCCGTGAAGTGGCCAATTTCTGGACAAAATGAAATGGCATCTCTTAGTGTGGATTCGATACAATTATAATCTTTTTAGCTGCGGACGCTAATGACTCAAAATCGAATTCTCATTCTGCAATGCGTTGTCAAGGAAATTGTGGTCCTTCATTTTGAAACGTGCACTCAGCAATATGGATTTCGACTTGATTCTCTCGCTCGATTGTGAATTATAAAGAAATACCCGTCAAAAAACATTCGTTCAATGCGCGAATATTAAAAGGCGGACGATATACTTTCACCCAAAACTTCATGATTTATATCGCCACCAGAGTCTGCAGAAGTTGAAACAGGCGTTTTGCAACTGTTCTTTAATCGAGCCTGTGCGGGGAGAAATTCCACATGCACCTGAACGGAAGTGCTCAATTTTAATTTCCCCCAATATATAGCGAGCAAACTCGGGGATACTCTATAAATTTGTTACGGTAGCTTTTGACGTTGTTAATGAGTTTGATGCATGTCTGATGTCCGATATTACAAGGCAACAGTAAAAAATGCGTATTTGAATGTAGTAAATTCAAGATAAATGTTTGTCTTTGCGGATTGGTGTGTTTCGTGGAAACTGTTTTTGTTAAGTTTTTTGTGTATAGTACAGTAAAATTGCAAAAAATACTGTCTTGGTCAGTTTTGGTTGAATTAACATTGAAATGTCAACGTGGAAACTGATAATATTAATTATCAGAGCTTCATCGATGTTCAACAGTACTAGATTACAACTCAAAATAAATGAAAGGATTATGCAGAAAATTCCATAACCGTTTTCATGAAAGTTTGGATAGAAAATGATACTTTTGAAGGGCAATATCGAGGCATTCTTCCACAGCTCATCGATAAAAATACAAGTACGACAATAACCTCTGCAATGCCCTAAAGTAAAATCGAATCTCATCCAAAACCAATGACGATATTCCTCTCTAAACAAATACCTCACTCACAAAACAGCCTGAACCTTTATATTCACTTTCATAATGAGCATAAAATTCACGGAAACAACACAAAAATTGGCCCCACGGAGCTCTTCATACATACTCTGCATGAGCTATTAGAAACGTGTCATCACCTTCCTTCAGACTCTGTCCCAAACAAACTCTCTAGTCACCACGAGAAATATCTCTATCCTTCGATCTCAAAAAAAATTTGCACAAGACTGCCGCACGCTCCATAACTCATTATAATATCACCTTCAACGTACATATACGAGTACATAATAAAGAACCCGAAAATTTGACGACTCCTGTGGGCGCATGCAGCATTATAATATATATTTTGAGAGAGCATCGATATATGCGAATTTATAGGCAACCTCTAGGCTAAATCTCACGCTCTTACTCTTGTATACATTGTATGTTGTACAAGTATATGTATACATGAGTATTTGGGTATGCATCCTGAATGCATGCCAAGAGTATAGATAGAAATCGCAATTATAGTAAGAGTTGGCGGTTAGGCGCGTCATCGGGTTTTTGTGTGCCGATCGGTATCACTACGAGTTATCTGATTTGTAGGCGTGAGTTTGTGGGGGAGTTGAGTTGTAAAAGTATGTTTATGAAGTCAAATTTAATTCATAGACTGTGTGGCTAGCAGAATTTCGTCCGCGTCTGAATTTTCAAACTTTGGCACGCTCTTTTGGAAGTATAGCCCCCACCCTCCCAGCCCTTTCCCACAAATTATCAATTTATTTTCCTTTCAAAATTTGCATAAATCAAGAGCCCAAAATCCATTCCCTCAAGATGTAGGATTTTTAATTTAGAGAATATCTTCTCAGGTCAAGCCGCACCTATTCGTCATGTATAGTGTGCCGATCAAAAGTTTCAGGACACCCAAAATTTTTATCCAAAAGCATTGTTTCTATCGACCCTTGATTAAAATGAATGGACTAGAATAATTATTTAGACCTCAGAGCGATAAAGTCTCTTTTCTTGATTCACAATTTTTAGTTACATTTTGGCAAATTGCACCACTTTGGCTCTACTTGATCTCTATTTGACCGAAAAAGACTTTACTGTGCGTCTTTTTGTGTAGTTTATGATGACGGTATTCATTTTCATCCATACGGATCGGGATCTTTACAATTTTAGCTTAAAAAAGTACCAATTTCGGCGATTCTTAGGAGAATTTCCTGGCACCTTTGTAGGGCTGCCTCGGTACTACTTCTTTGAACAAGTGACCGCTCGGTCGGTAAAAATCAGCTTCCACATGCCAATCAACCTCGACTAGCTGACTTTTCTGATCGATTAGTTGACACTTGAACCTCAGCGACGTGAGCGGGAGGCACGAAATGTTACAATTGCGGTGTTCATGCTCACGAAATGTGGCATTAGCACCGTAAGGGTAGCATGACAAACGTGCTAAACTCTCCGGATCAGGTTTTCTCCCTTCAGAAGTTTTCCCTTACTCCACGGGCATGACTCCCGGGCAAATGCGAAGAAAAATCAGGTTAGGATGAGTAGCTGGATCTCAAAACACGCCACGATAATACACGAAACGTTGAAATTGTCGCGATCCGCCTCGGTTGTTAATATTGCCTGAAAATGACCATTGAGCACATGGAAAAAGAAAGTAAAAATAAATTCAACTCGAAATTCAAGCAACATTTTGCGGAAGTTGTGCAGAACTGTCAAGATTTTATCAATCACAATATCTAATACAAAGATCGAGTCCTATTGTATACAGAAAAGTTTGCTTTTCAGATTTGGGCCTTCCATGGGCCCAAGATACCATTCTTCAGAGAAAAGTAAAAATTCTGCTCAGAAAAATACACTATAAAAAGAATACCCACAAAGAAACTCAAGTCGAACTTTTAAAGCTTACCGCAAGCTCAAACCACTTTCACCAATCATGAAGTTTTCCCGCGCGTGCCGATAGACATACATCCCATATTCTCACATAATACAAAATCACATCAGGTAATACATTATATGGAGATTAATGACAATTGTCGGCGACAAAACGGATAGCTCATATTATGATCGATGTATGCACGATCTATATATTGCCTGAACGGAATATCGACCCACCCACACGCCCGGGATGACGATGACGATGACAACGACAACGACGACTGTGTGAACCGGCAATATTGCATGCGAATATAATAGACAGCTTCGATATTCCTTTGACAATGACGTCGATCCGTGCGACACGAGTTATGCTCTTTGATTATTGTACTTTCATGTTGTATAGGTATGGGTATCTATAGGTGTATAGGGTTAGAGGTATATAAGATTGCGGGTGGAGAATTTTTTTGAAAAAATAAAAAAGAAAAAGAATTCCGAGGGAGTAACTCTCGATTTCTTACCGCACGATTGACTATTCTCTATTATGTCGTGCATGATAGCGAGAGCTGTCGATTTTATGTGATGGAGTTTTCTCAGGACGAGTTGTGAAATCGGAGATTGTTATGACTCTCATACCTCGCGGTCGGTATATATTACTGAGGCTCTGAATGAGGGGTATATTTGCTCACACGATTGATCTTCGACCTTCTTAAGACCTTCAATTACACTGAACAACAAAATTTTGGGGTCGGAATATCTCACATTGACCAGACCATGAATTTTTTTACGTATTTATTGATGCTGGAACCGAATCTCAGCCCCTAATTGCTACAGAACGTCAGGATTTTCTTTAAATCGCAAGGAATTGTGTTTATCCCGTGGTCCGTTTTGAGTAACCACATGAGGATTTTCGGAATTTTTTTTAAATTGCAAAAGATCTGAACACGATCCCGTGGTCCATTTCAAGCAACCACATTAGGATTTTCGTCAATGTCAAAAAAACCGCTGAAAAAACGATTTTTTGCAATTTATCTAAAATCTTGACGGCAATTCTGGACTTGGATTTGGTTTTAGCATAAAAAAAAAAAAAAAATACGTAAGAAAATCATGTTCCGGCCAATGTGAGACATTTCGACCCTAAAATTTTGTTGTACAGTGTTACTATTGCTGAGATGAGGAAGTAGAACGAGAATAGTGTCAGAATAGTGAGGGGCGGATCCGCATGAAAAAAAGTCAAAATATACCACTGACGGCTGAGGGAAATAGGAGTTCATGCCTAGTTTTTTTTTATCTAGGGTGTTATTTGTCAGCCATTATTGCAGAACTCAATGCGTTGAGTACAACCTTGTTAATGATTGTAGAGAATCGAAAAAGACTGCAGCAAGAGTTTTTGGAGAAGCAGTCAAAGTCACCAGGGGAATCCCGAAAATGCCGCATAAAACGAACTTGCTTGAATAGTAACTTCATCAGTAGAACCTGATTTTCATTCTTTGCCTCATTTTTATAGTGTCATGTATCGAAAATCCCGCTCTATATATAATCATCGATTTTGTCTAAATTATATTAATTTTTCTTGTGCCGACAGTAAGGCCTATGGAATTCTATCCTATTCCATTAATTAAAAAAAATTTTCAGCATTACCGCAACAAAGACAAATAAGGATTGCAATATCAATAAAAAATATCACAGTCAAACAATCTCTTCTCGTCAATTCTACCCATATCCACTTCGTTCACCATCGCAAGGTTCACATTTCGAAACTGTAAGTCCTCCGAAAACGAGACCCGCGTAAAAATTGAAAATATTGGCGACATGTCGCCGAGCTATCGCAAATTCCCATTGGCGACATGTTTGCGATAGCTCGGCGATAGCTTGGCGATATGTCGGCGATATGATTTTGCGACAGCTCGCCGACATATCGCCAAACCTGTATTTGCGACATGTCGCATATTCGCCGACAAAATTTTTAAAAAATTGGGAAATTAAGTCAATTTTATGGATTTCATTCAACAAGAATCGATGACAAAGAAGCTGGAATTTGCAATCATGGAGTTTATTGTAATTTTATTGAATCAAAAATGATTTCTTCGTGTACATATTCATTTTTATAATTTTTCTGTTTCCTTGTGCTCTATAACTCAATCTCTCTTTCAACAACAGTTCCATAAGAATTGACCATAACGCTTGATGAGAGTTCGCTCACGAACTTTTAGGGAAATTACAATATTTCAATCTGTCACATGGCCAAGGCTCGTTACAAGAGATTCTTACTTCAGAAAAATCTAGCAATAGATACAATAAAATGAGACTCTCAAAGAATATTGAGCATGTTTGCAGGCTTTTGGAGGGAAATGTAGCTGAGAAATTCAAGCGCACGGCACGGTGAGACATTTTTATCGACACAAAGATGCTCTGAAACCATCACGCAACGCTTGCTTGAAGTTGGATTTCTCGATCTCGTGCATGTAGCAGCGAGTGGCTCGATGGTCCACCACGTTGATGAACTCTCATCGATGATTCGCAGGTCACACCGTGAAATCTCGACGGGCAAAACAACCAGGCTCCTTTCCGATGTTACGGCTATTCACTTCCGCAACTCAAGGCGAGATTTCAGTTACCTGCGAACATTTTTCAAATGACTCATGTGGCATTTTTTCTGGCTTCTTTGGAGATTGAATAGCTGATTCTCATAATAGAGGCAGAAGGAAAACACCGCGAGACAATTTTTATCGCACAATAGGAAACAGCAACAATGCGAAGGGCTAGGTTAGGACGATGACCTCGTGCATTACAGCTTTAAGGCTACGTCAAATTCAATCAGGATCATAATTAAACTTATCTCGAGCGCTGAGTGTGATCCTTGCGTTGTCGGAGTTTCGTTTTTTCCCACTTGTGATACACCAGATTATTTTACAGGTGCGTGGAATCATCGCACGTTCGAGAGATGATTTAATTTTGTAAACAAATTTCAAGCGAATGAAACCAGCCGAAGAAATCGATACACTAACAAACACTTCTGCTTGTTGTCAAAAACGTCAAATCATCCATCGAACGAGCAAACGATTCTTCCCCGGATCTGTAACATAATTTGGTGTGCCGTGTGATGAGAAAAGCGAGACCCTGACAACGCAAGAATCACATTCAGCGCTCGAGATAAGTTTAATTATGATCCTGATGGAATTTGACGTAGCCTTAAATCTGTAATGCACGAGGTCGTCGTCCTAACCTAGCCCTTATTCGCATTGTTGCTGTTTCCTATTGTGCGATAAAAATTGTCTCGCGGTGTTTTCCTTCTGCCTCTATTATGAGAATCAGCTATTCAATCTCCAAAGAAGCCAGAAAAAATGCCACATGAGTCATTTGAAAAATGTTCGCAGGTAACTGAAATCTCGCCTTGAGTTGCGGAAGTGAATAGCCGTAACATCGGAAAGGAGCCTGGTTGTTTTGCCCGTCGAGATTTCACGGTGTGACCTGCGAATCATCGATGAGAGTTCATCAACGTGGTGGACCATCGAGCCACTCGCTGCTACATGCACGAGATCGAGAAATCCAACTTCAAGCAAGCGTTGCGTGATGGTTTCAGAGCATCTTTGTGTCGATAAAAATGTCTCACCGTGCCGTGCGCTTGAATTTCTCAGCTACATTTCCCTCCAAAAGCCTGCAAACATGCTCAATATTCTTTGAGAGTCTCATTTTATTGTATCTATTGCTAGATTTTTCTGAAGTAAGAATCTCTTGTAACGAGCCTTGGCCATGTGACAGATTGAAATATTGTAATTTCCCTAAAAGTTCGTGAGCGAACTCTCATCAAGCGTTATGGTCAATTCTTATGGAACTGTTGTTGAAAGAGAGATTGAGTTATAGAGCACAAGGAAACAGAAAAATTATAAAAATGAATATGTACACGAAGAAATCATTTTTGATTCAATAAAATTACAATAAACTCCATGATTGCAAATTCCAGCTTCTTTGTCATCGATTCTTGTTGAATGAAATCCATGAAATTGACTTAATTTCCCAATTTTTTAAAAATTTTGTCGGCGAATATGCGACATGTCGCAAATACAGGTTTGGCGATATGTCGGCGAGCTGTCGCAAAATCATATCGCCGACATATCGCCAAGCTATCGCCGAGCTATCGCAAACATGTCGCCAATGGGAATTTGCGATAGCTCGGCGACATGTCGCCAATATTTTCAATTTCTACGCGGGGAGTTTCGCGTGCACAGCCATACATATATCCCGAACCTGGATACATACCTACATCCAAAGTAGAGCGTCTTCTTTTTTCCAAAGTACGAGTCGCGATAAAAAGTTGCAACCCCCTAAGGCAATGAGTGTAAGTGTATGTACACATTCCCTTATCACTTTCAATGCATATATGTATAGGAAGTACATACTTGAAAAGTGCAGGTGAATTGCAACTCGAGCGGTTTCAGAGCAATTAAAAGTATGACTCTGGTGGTTCAGGCAAACTTTTCGCGCGCTCGTTTTAAAGCTGTTTCTCTGTGTGTTAGCTTTTGCCGACAGGGTATATCAGAGAACCTGCAGGGCATCAGACCGCTGAACCAACTCTCGTACAGTTTTTATAGCTTCTCTGTTTAAGCTTTTACTGAGTTTACATATACCTACTTCATGCTGCAAGACAGATGAACTGTTGAACTGCATGCCTGATCTTGTGTGGACATAAATTCGCGGTTTTGAGGTTATTTTGTGGATTGGAGTTTGGAGTGTTTCAGTTGGGACTTGGGAGATTCATGGCGGATAAACAATCAAGGGTGATTGTGTTGGGAATCGCACTGATAGTTCAATATTTTAAAATAATGTACTTTCTCGACCATTACGCATTTTAAATATAATTTTCAAATTCCATTCATGGAACTGAATTTTATCATATTGGAAACTCAAGCTCATTATAAGTTATCTTCAGAAAATAGAAAAACCACTTGGTTTATTTCCTAGTCATGAGCCATAAATCACGAGATAATAATTGTATTCATCGAGGATATTTCAGATGAAAGGTATATACAAAATTTTGGCATCAAGTCTTCTTCAGGTCATGTGAGCAAAATCGTATCAAAACGTTACCTTGTCTAAGATACAAAGGTAGTTAAAACCATTCAAGTGAAGGATGAGGAAATATGAATAAAAGCATTAAAATGGAATCAGACCTGTTTTACAAACAATTTGTTTCCATTCCCATGGATACGTAATTATTCAGTCAATTTTTTCAATACAATGAGACTGATTAAGGTAAAACAAATATGATATTTATTCACCAAAGCACTAAATTAGTTTATGCCAGGCTCGGCTGGCGATAAATATCGATATTATCATGAGTCAAAATTGATATCTTGGAAGTATGGATGAACCCTTCATGTCTACGAGAGCTTCCACAATCCTTCAAATACATTGTATTGATTTGACAAAAATTGACATTCCTCTCGTTTTCACCTAATGCATTGTGATCAACGGGCGGCAAATCGCAAAACCCGAAGAGAAAACATATCAATCAAAAAAATCTGAGATATCTTAACAAGCATGAAATCACCCATCGATTGAACCAGTGACGCCAGCATATCCATCCGCCTCCTGCTCCCCAAAATTTTTTTCATCGACGCAGAAAAATGACCAGATATTCGTCAACCCGACCCGCACCAGCTCGACCAGTATCAGAAATTGAAAGGCGCAAAATTAGCCTCGATCGATTTCACCCGTAATATTTTATTCATGCTCACCGAGGGATCAATCATGCGGTAGGTTAAAATATCCACCTTCGGTCAAACATTGAAGCGAGCATTGAAGACGATCCACTCTTCATCAGCGTTTGGCCTAAAAATTATGCATATCGTACACTGATCATACAACACATCAATCTTATATCAACGATCGATACATTCCCACGACACGATATATATCTGATGATAAAAAATCTTACAAATATAAGCATCTTGGTATAATGCTCATTACATATCTCACCAAAATTTTGACATACAGTAACTTCAATCGCATATGTAGGATATTCCACATCTTATTATAAGAGATGAAGGGAGAGAGTGAGTGATACTTTCGATTGAGAAAATGAGCCGCCGCATCCGATAAATTCTTTGCTATCAATTTAAGACACGGGGCAAAAATCTTCCCCCCCCCCCGTTCCTATACGAGTTTCGCATTTACAGTTACGCCCCCGTTGGAGAATCGAAAGGTATCCTTCATCCGGATCTTCTTCTTCCATTTTTTTTACGATTGCTGATGCTATACTTATGCTACGGCTCCCATTCGATTTCACTCTCCAAATGATATGTCGTTGGGTTAACTTTCCGAGACGATTCACGATTCTGTACAAAATTAAATCGAGATGTATGTTTATTTTTCTCGTGATTTCTGGTTGAATTGATGCACATTGAGAAATTTCGGGAGCTCGAAGATTGGTTGCATTGTTTCAGAAGATATATCGAGATCTCAAAAATGTGACTTTCTGGATGAAGAAGAGGTAGGTATGCCTATATAATACGGTGTTGCAGCTTTCGCTTTCTCCGATATCGATTGTATTTTGTGGCATGACCTTTTGATATCATGACGAATCAGGTGGTAGTGAGATACATCTATTTTTATAATAATCAGAATGTAATGTGGGGGGGGGGGATACAGGGTGTAAGGGTCGATTTTTATTCCTTGTTCCACCTGATATTTTTAAATGACTGGAAACAGAATTTGACGATTCAATCCTTGATTTGGCGTAATGTAGGGTGATCGTAGGGACCGAAAACTCATTCCAAAATTGATAAAAATTAATATTCAGTGCATCTGAAACATCAACCCCGGCGTGAAGATATTGAAATACACTTCCAATTCTAATAACGTTTGTAAATTATGTCCCACGTGTATTCTGATGCCTTGAGTTCATCACCATTCTTACATGATTAACGACATACAGTGAGCATGGTAAACCCAAAATTCTATGTGATGGCATACTTAAGGTAGTTGTACACCAACTACGTGAGTCAGAGAGACTTAACCTCACTTTTTTGCCCACTTTAAAATAGTCGAAATTATTATTTTTGTTAATAACTGCACTCTTTCCACCAAACAACAAACAAAAACGGTCATCTAAGACTTCCTGAACCGAATCAGGCATGGTTTCCAAAGTTATCTACCCTAAAATCGAAATCACGTGTCGCATTTTTTGCATTCTACGCTTTGTATGAACAATTACTAAAAAACGACGTGGTCCATCATCTCCAGACTTGGCCATATGATTCATTGATACATAAACTCGGATCTCTCGCAGTCCTAACATTTTCTGTTGATCAGGTTTTGCGCTAGACCCATTTTTGTGCTGTTTTTGGGGCCCGCTCCCATAAGCGCAATGTTAAAAATGTGCAAAACTGGTCAAATTGCGACGATCAATACTCGAAAACGGGATGGTCAGCCGTTCTGGAATTTTGCACACGTACTCTTCGATATTAGAACTATCTCTCTGCAGAATCTCGAGAAATTCTGTTGATGAATAATTTTGGTGTACAACTACCTTAATTACGGATTGAGATACTAGATGGAAAATGAGTGATTTCGGATCATGGTGTACGATTTTACGAATTTGTTTAAACTTTTTTGTGCAACGGTGCTGCATGCTCATGCACCACCATGTTCATTCTTTGGTCAGGTCGAAATCTTGATTACATGGTGTTGATAAAACCAAATAGACTAGACGAAATCACCGCCATCGCTGGAATAATTATTCTAGTGGAATTTTTCTGCGGGACCGCTGCCGCAAGACATTTCTGAATCTAAAAATTCATGTTCCCAGACGAAATTCGAATGCAAAATTGTTTAAACTGAAATTGGTCAAATAAATTGTCAGTATCGACTTTTTCGGCCCGGGAGCAATTTCCCAAGGTTATTTGACTCATTCTGAACAGAAAATTTCTCTTGTTATTTTTCTCTAAAAATCATTGTTTTCGAGCTAAGAGCGTTTCAAAGTTGAAAAACGCAAAAACCGCGATTTTCAGGGACCAATTAGAGTACGTAAAATTTGAAAATCTTATCGTACCAAATCAGAGAGTTGTCATCTGGAATTAATCCAACAATATCCAATAGCAAAAATCCATGTTCCCGAGCAATAACCCATTGTTTATGCAATGTCAACAATGGATCGCGTTCGCAACTACCTATTGTTATTAAAAAAACAATCGATTACTGCTCGGGAACATAGATTTTTGCTATCGGATAATGTTGAGGAGATCCGAAATAACAACTTTCCGCTTTAGTAAGATGAGATTTTCAAGTTTTTCGTACTCTAATCGGTCGTTGAAAATCGCGATTCTGGCGTTTTTTCCACTTTGAAACGCACTTAGCTCGAAAACAATGACTTTTAGAGAAAAATGACAGAAGTGATTTTTTTCTGTTTAAATTAAGCCAAATGAGCTTATAAATTTGCTTCCGGATCAAAAAAGTCTATATTGACAATTTGTTTAACTTCTGGGGACATCAATTTTCGAATTCAGAAAGGTCCTCCGGAGGCGGTCCCGCGAACAAATTCCACTAAAATATTTTTTCCAGCGATGGCGATGTTTCGCCTAGTCCATCATATTTGATGAATGACAAATAAAATATTTCCAGCATTCGACGCGTAATGCACTAAGTTTACCCCAAACTGTATACCTGTCACCCGCTGAAGGACTATTTCGGCAGTCACGTGTTACTCATCAAGCGGAGAGGGATTAACTTTCATACATTCAAGCAAGTCTCCGTAGAGACTTTCAAAAATTGCCGTAGCCGCTGGTATTTCACAGCGTCTTGGCGGGGTATTGGTAAAAGTTTTCAACTAGCAATAATCGCACCTCGGTAGAACCTCATTGGTTACGATATCGCCACTGCGCAAAGCTAACGAAGAAAGTTCCAGATGCGATTACGTATGGCAAGCGTCACTGTTTCGCTTGTGAGGACGAACACGTCGAGCCGCTAGTCGACACCTAGCGGTCAGAGCGCGAAGCTCACCACTACCGCGGGAGATTTGAAAATAGCTCTTGAGCGAAGCGCTTACCTCGACTCGGGGATTCCCCGGTTTCTGTCGTTTCTACGGCCTATGCTGCGCTCTCCTTTTCATGCATCGACCGCCGCGTATCGCTCTCTCCATCCTTTTTTTTGCAACCCTTAGTAGCTCGAGTGTTATACCCTTCTTTGAAACATTTGTTATGAATTACATGAATGTCGTAGATGTCATCATCATGATAACCGAATTCAGATCGGAACTTACCTACGTCCGTGGTGAGGATTGAAATGAGAAAAGAAATCTCAAACCGATTCTGAGAAAAATTATTTTCGAGTTTGAGTGGAACGTGAAATTGTAATGAATATTCTTGCCGTTCGTTATTTGTTCATCCAATTGTAATCCAAAATTCATCAAAAATGATGATTGTTGAAAACTAAACATCCAAAATTCTCATGAATACCCAGATTCCATTATTAAAACCACAAACACTCCGATACTGTAAAAAAATTACTTCACGCCTGAGAAAGAAGGCGTGGGAAAATTTCACCTCGATCTCGTAAGCCCTCACAAAATTCAGACTTCTGACTTTCCTAACATGTAAGTAAGATTTAAAATAAAAAATTCAAACATTCCCAAACCGTTATCAAAATTCCACCATGTGCACATTAAAAATACATCCAGTGAGTATATTTGCTGGAACAATAACCGTTGCTTCATCCCATCTTTTTGAATAATAATTCTCACTCCAACGAAGAATGATTTTTTTGTTGAATGAATTATCAGTTATGGTGTCCAAGCACACAGTACCGAAAGTGCAATGAGTGCAATTTTTCAATCACTGAACCAGCTGCTGATAAGCAATTACAAAAGAGAAAAGGACTGTAATGCGAGTACGGCTTTTTAGCGCTCGTCGAGATGATAAATTTCAAGTAGTGTACAGCGCAGCGAAATGAAAGAAAGCGATTTTGCACCCACCGTATAAATTAATCTCGTTTTGGGTGCACAATAATTTCATTGCCAAATACTCTGCCAGTTTCTTTGCACATTTCTCCCGTGAATCATACCCCGGTGCCTGGATGTATACCGAACCAGATGGTAATTTTCAATTGAATGAGTACAAACTTTCAAGACAAGTGACAACAATTTCAAAATAGTTGACGAATTTTTCAGTTTTTGGCGTTGAATTTGTGCCACGAACTGAGATGCAGTACACGGGGTTTACATTTAGTTCGTGCTTACGTGATCAGCGAGGAGAAATTTCAATTTTCGACAGATCCAATTTATGCGGGTCTGCTCAACCAGTTCTGTCATCAGTACCGATTTTCATTGCTCATCTGTCTTGAATGGGTCTGAGAAACTGGCTTATGTGTATTATTCAGGATCCATAATTAAAACTTCTGATCGAAACCCTTACTTTCTATCGATGGCACTACAAGATTCTGGGCAAGCAGATTGGATCTTTAACACCGACATTCTTTGGTATGCGCATGATGCATGGGTGATGATTTTGGATGTATGTTTCCAAGGCAAAGATCTGTACACAACCATTTCGAATCTCTTTTGCTCACCCTGACATCGTATATGATGGCTTAATGAGGCTCGAAATATTTTTTTCTTGGAAACACTCAAATCCATCTATAACGTGTAAACAAAAAAAATCATACAATAATTCGTGAGTTTGGATTTAGGACGATCCGTTGAACGTCGTCATTTGTAGCCATGGTGGGAAACTGATATTTTCATTTGGTTATCTCGAGGGTTATCTTCATTAGTAATTTTTCTTGCAATATAATACATATCTTTATTAGTAGGATGCACCCTGAGGATCTGTAGAAATTCCAAAAAATCTTTGGCCACGCCATCAGGAACATCTTCTCACAACAACGAATTCTCTCTGTGTTCGAGTGTACATACCTTCAATTCCGATTAAAAAAAAGAAAATAAAAGAAGTTAATCCTGTACACTCGCCGGACGAAATATCTGAGCAAATCTGAAAAAGCTTTTTGTCACTAAGCTGCTGTTTCAATCCAAATTAGACCACTTTTGGAGTCTTGATGATCGTTAATGTACCTTCAACCCATCAGAATAAAAACGCAATCTCAAGATTCCGAATAGCAGCTCGGGGATGAAGAAGCTTTTTTGGATGCAGATATTATGTCTGGTGAGTGTACATTTCGCTATTTTATCATTTTACTACTAATTATTGACCTACTTTATTCTAGACCATTTTTCTCGAAATTGGGATCCATAAAGAGCAACTTACTGATCTCTCATCTAATATGGTAGAATCCAAACCCCATAATCCAAAGTTTTGAGAAAATTAGGTTTTAACAGGGGTGCAAAAATTATCTGAGTATTCAAATCCTTAAAAACAAATTTCCCTTTTTCGTGTGTCTCAAAAATTAAGATTCCATTATGGTCTGGCTACTTTGCTTAGATGTGGCTTGGATACATCCATCTATCAAAAATCGAATTTGAGCTCACCTCGAGGCGCTCACAACAATCATCACTTCATTGCACTAAGTACAAGCTGTCAGCTGATGACGATGAATGGCAAGCTGACGAAGCATCATCAGAGACGATTCGAACGAACGCCAATTGAAATCGTCATCCGTTATGCAAATTCAGCTACCAAACTCGTCGTTCTCGTCGTCGCAAGCTCAGTTTGACGCATTGCCAACGTTGCAGTGGTGGTATTAGAGATAGGTGTAAATACGGCTGCAATTGCATGGGAAACTCGAGCTGGAATTTGATTATCACTAATTGTTCCAGCCTGAATCAGAGACTCAACATTCGCTCGCTTAGTAATGGATCTGACCAGCTGCAATGATTTATTCAGAAGGAAATTGATCACCACCTTTGAGAATTTGGCTGATGAGTTACGTCGATTATTGAGATGTGTCTTAGTGTTGCGTTCGTCAATTTCAGTTTTCTTGTCAATATCAAAGATTATGCACTCACCCCTAGATTTCATCAAATTTTCTCACAATTTTGTGAATTTCAATATGGCCTATTTTGATACTTCTGATGGTGGCTGAACCACTGTCATTCTCGGGCAAGAAGTTTGAATTTGTTCTGATCACACAAATTTCCCAGCCACTCTGGAGACTCTGGAAACTGAGAAGTGCGAGGACAGAGAAAATGATGAAAAATGCCCAACATTTCTCGTTATTCTTGGTAAATTGATCCACAGGATTTGAAATTCATGATTATAGAGAATTTTCATCTTTGTTACAAGCATACCTGCATTCACGGAAAATATTCGATGCAAGTTAATTGCATAGCAGCAAAATATTGTGGCTACAAGCTAAAATTGATCAGAATACTCCGAAGCTGTTGTATGGTGATATTTTGAGCCGTACATAGAGGCGACGCTGTGGTGCTCGTGGTGCTCGCGATAATGCTCAATTCAATTTGGAAGTTTCATCTTGCAAAAAAATGCGAGGATTCTGAAATATTCCTGTAAAAATCATCGCTCAAATATGAGAGGAGGGAATGGTTCAAATTCTACGAAATAGTATATTACGCAACAAGTGCGAGAAGGTCAATTTCCGCACAAGTTGCCAAACGAGTGCGAGAAGTTGATATTCACGCACACTTTGGAACTTCTCGCACAGCCAGGAGAACACATTAAATATGTACTTCTGGGTGTGCGAGAAGTTTCGAAGTGTGCGTGAATGTTACTTCTCGCGCGAGTTGGCAACGTGTGCGGAAACTTCTCGCACGTGTTGCGTATATTATTTTTTGCAACTGTGCGCGAAGTTGTAATTAAATGCACCACTGTCCGAGCAAGATGATCTTGAGAACGACGTTTCCAAGAAAGTCCAAATTCAGAGGGATGACGTGACATCATATTTTGGAACTGTGCGTGAATGAAAATGCATTAGAGCGAGAAGTAACATTTACGCACACTTCACCAGTGCGTAAATGTAAAACTGTGCGAGAAGTCATTCACGCATTACTTCTCGCACTGTAAATAATGAAGAGAAGTCTCATTTTTTTACAACTTCGCGCACTCAGTTGCAAAAAAGAATTTATCGGCACATATCATCATGCAATTTTGAAGAATGAAAAAAATGCATCATCAGAAGCATGAGATATTGTGTCATTATGATCATTTTAAACTAAGAATCTGTCTCATGTCATAGACTCTTAACCATATCTTACAGAATCCAATCAGTACTAATAATATATTCCTTCTAGAACGTTTACATACTAAGCTCACAAAGTATCATGTTCAGAAGTTGCAACTACAAGATACTTCAAGATACTTCATTTTCAATTTCACTGATGGTCTCGGGAGTGAAATATACCTCGTTAGTCGGCGGTTGAAGTAATGAGACAAAAGGGGTGGTTTCACTGCCGGTCAGTTTGTCAGACACGCCCCTAGCGTCACGGTTAAGTGCCCCTAACTAATGAATACTGCACTATAAGCTGTCACTCTTGGTCGAATTTTTGTCGCTCGTTATTGTAAAATTTTGAAGTAATTTTATGCAAATTAACTGTGACGGATAGCTTCCAGAAATAACAACATTTTTCTTCCATCTTTAGAAATAAGAAGAAAAATGCACCAAGATTCACCCAATTTTTGTCTAACTACCATTTCTTCATAATTCTAATTTTTTCATTAAAATTTTTTTATAATTATAATTTTGTCTAATATATGATATATTCATTATTTGACAATAAATACATTGTTAAACTAATTGATTCATCCAAATGATATTATAGAAATTCAAAGAATTAAAAGAAATTTTGAATTAATTGACAAATATCTTGTAGAAGTGAAAACGTCTTGTAGAAGGAAATATTCACCTTATTCCTATCATGAACTCAAAATTCTAGACATGTTAACACGTACGCTGCGACGCTGCTTTTCCGTAATTTGATTTCGGTGATGGAGTGGACCCCCGAATTTCGGTATAAACGCTCATATGGGTCTAGACTCTACTTTATTTCGTTGTTTAAGTTCTTGGCAAAGCAAACCATCATGATTTGGGAAGGTTTTCCGAACAAGTCAGAGCAAGAGTCAGAGTCGGAGGAGTTTGAAAAATGAAAAATCGCGGGTCCCACCGGCGGAACCCGTCGCAGCGAGCGTGTTAACTTATTCTCATGAAATTTTGAATATTTTCCGAGATTTCTCTGGTACAATTTTTCTTCGAGTACAACACGATTCTACTCATTATGTAAAATTGCGAAATTTCGGCTTTTTGGCGTAAAGTGCCCAAAAAATTGCTCACTTTTTGCTCGACTTTATGTCTGATTTTTCCTTCCTTCTGGACTAACGATGTATTTTTACAAGTGTTGCTATACATCCGAAATAATTTGCAAAAGAAGATGACTAAAATTTAAATTAACACGTTCGCTGCGGAGGCTGTAATCGGTGCTCAGGTGCGGCGGGGCACCGAGGGCGGTTCGCCGCAGCAAACGTGTTAAATACTCCATCTTATTATTGATATTTTAAACTTTCCCGCCATGTACTACAACGTTTGAATATCGAATCCCCGATAACCAAAAGTGCACATACTTATCGACATTAGCAAACATTACATGCCATCAATACACAGCTGAACCAAAGCAGCAGCCTATTCATCCATATACCTATGCACCTAAAAGCGATGAGATATCGAGATTAGATAGTACATTGTATAGATAGAACTCACGCGCCGGTTTGCTTGTCATTTCGCGCGCGCGAAAATCGAATACTTATAAAATAAATATGCTCATATAGAATGCACTCATTTTATGCTGCCTCGTGCAGCACGACATTTTGAATATGAGTGTGAGGATGCCAGTAGTCACCTTCGAAAATTTCGAGCTTATAATATATCCCATATGACGATCTTGTATTTGTATCTTCCGGTTTTATATGAAAGTTCCGGTAATCCTATACCTCTACATAATTACAATTTGGTAGATCAATAATCGTTTATGACACGGTAACGGTTCAGAATCTTAGAAACTGGATTGTATCGTGATATTGAAATTTTGACTGGGAAGATAATTAACACCGGTAACTCAGAAATTCTATATTCAATTTATGCGTGTTGTAATTGAATTCACTGTATGCGAGAGATGAACGGAAGTATTTTCACTTTATTTCAAATAGATTCCACCCTCGCATTTGGATTTTCGATACAAATGTAGAAATATCTACCATTTAATCTATACTCAGGATCTTGAAATCGGTTTCATGCATAACTATTAGTGTCTCAATTACTGATGTGTACGCATGCATATATTTTAGATGACTTGAGAGAAAGTGAGTTTTTCGTTCTCGTTGAAATATACTTTACGATTCTCACTTGTACTTTTCATTTTAGGATGCGAAAACGGTCAACTAACGTCTTTCCGTTAATAAATTTATAAAGTAACGAGTCGACGGAAAATATATATGCATATTCAATGGTAATTTTGTATCTTCTTAAGTGAACGTCGGATATATATCTTTCTGCTTAAGTAAGTTAATACAAACTTTGTTAACGTTCAAGGACTCGTGCCGGCTAAATATCATGATTAATTTTTGTCATCTATTTGTTTGATTTTGTAGTCTCGTTAATCGAATCTTCATAGTTAATGAATAACTGTCGATAATATTGTGAAATTCATTACATCATATAGGAAAGATTCGGAAGTTATGCGATTGCAAGAGTAGAAAAAATTCTACTCCAAACTCGAAACACTAGGATACTGACGATTTCCTAATCCGAAAAATTTTCAAATCCGCAATTGTGTTCGACTTGCATGCAATTTTTTTTTCTTTACTTTGATTCAACTATATACTTACTATAAGTGAGTATCGACAAAATTTCGCTTGATTTCTCTCAATACACGCGCGTAACACTTTCAGTAACGGAAACAAACGCGATTTCAAACTCAATGTACAATTGTATGTTTATTGCTTGGTCTATTTGGTGTCTATAATACTTCGGGGGCGTAAATCACAAGCGGATGGCAACCGTACCGAGCGTATACTATATGCGATGAATTTTTTTTGAATAACTTATGAGGACTCACTTTCTAATACTTTTTGCTGGCCGAGTTTGTCAATACGATTGATTTATCATCTCATCTGGTAGAGCTTAGTAGAGAACGTTGACCGATCTCACTTCCTCTTTGATTGCGAGAATTATGATTTAGAATTATACAAATTGATTTTTTTCGATTAATCACAGAAAGGTTCTTTTTAGAAATTTTCTTAAACAGTACCTTTGGAGGGTCCATCATATTCATGTTCCAAGACCATGGCTTTTGGAATATTTTTGTGGTCATATGGTCCTGTACATATCCACTCGTACCCCATTCTGGTCTTTTGCTTAAAAGATCATCGGTAAAATTCAAAACAAAATCAAAACAGCACGCGTTTATGTTTCGATCGAATTCTCCATTGAAAAGCCTTTTTTCTTATCAAAATCTTATTTTCTTTCAAATATAAATTCAACATTAATATCTAAAACGGGCCAATTCGTTTTAATGAAGGGTGTGTGTAAGGGTAGTTCCGTTGAAACACTGATATTTGGGCGTCGAAAATATGCCAACCCCAAATCCCACTTCGGAAGGTTCTGACATGTATTTTTCGACCATTTCAAACATATAATGTATAATTCAACTCGCACACGGATTCAAAAATTTCCACTCATCGGTACCATAAGGATAACACGTATAACACGGTGGTGGCGCACGGAACCTGACATTTTGAGCGGCACACGGAACCTGACATTTCGCCACTAAAATTGATCTCACGGCCAAACTATTCAAGCTATACAGTCTTGAGGTTTTGGAATTTTGATTTGATCATCAAATAATTTGAAGAAAAAAACTGACTAGGGTCTCCGTAATCTCGCGTTTAAGGGTCGCACTAGTACCACACGGAACTGACCAAAAACTTTAACAAAAGTAGATTTTCGCGAAAAAGTACTCCGGAAAGTGGGGAAATCCATTTTTTTTCGATATTTGGGTTATAATAAAGTTGCACCTGACGATTCTCTTCAAAGAATAGTTGGTGCGGGAATGCCTTGGGTGAGGTAACTCAACTTTTATCGAGGAAAAAGGTCGTAAAATTTTGAGTAAAATTGTGCCACAAAATGTACAGGCTCGCCATGCACCCAAAAAGTGGTTTTTGGGCCTCGCTTTGGGCTCTAACATAGAAGTAGAATCTGGTGCTCAATACCATCAAATTTGATAAGTTTGCCCTCTGAATCCCAAACGACACCCACCGTGGTGCTTCCACTTTATTCCAAGGTGGAATAAATAACATACAGGCAGCCCCCGCTATTCGCGGTCCCGGTATTCGCGGAATTCGCTTATTCGCGGTTTCTGATTTGCGGCATCCCCCCGTATTCGCGGGGCCCTGACTCGCTTATTCGCGGTTTGGATCTGGATATTAGAGATAATTCACCTCATGAAATGTGAATTTTCGATGGATTTCATTCAAGTGTCTCATCCCAAAACAACTTTGTGATTGAGTGTTCATCATTTTCAAGGTGTTGGTATTGTTATTGTTTCCTGAGACTGATTAATTGGTTATATGACAAAGTTGTTGTTACACTATCTAGATTCTTGTCATGACACAGTACGTGAAAAAGAATGCATATACGTCAATCAGAAAACGTGATCATAAACTGTGAGCCTTTCGGAGAAATTAACAATGTTGAATTTGCCTGCCACTAAAGGAAGATTGGCCGGAGCTTTCAGAACTTCCTATGGCCACTTACCAGACATTGTTGCTGACTATGTTTGTCAATCTCGCTAGTCAAAAGTGATAGAGCTCTTCACTCGCATGCTCGTGACTGATTGTTTCCACAGATTTTGGAGTGAATCACAGTAGTTTTTCAATCGTATCAGACTGTTACTTCGTATCTTTCATATATTAATTCATTTTGCTAGGCTTATTACATGAATTTATCATCTAAGGATGATGTGTCGAGTTTTTTAGTTACTCACGGATCCACATATGTATACGTAACCCTCCTTTTCCCATAAGCCCAAGGTCCCGGTATTCGCGGTTTCGGTATTCGCGGCATTTTCTTTATACGCATTAGCCGCGAATAGCGGGGGCTGCCTGTACATACATTAATACGTACATACACTCACAAAATCCCAAAAAAAGAAAAACCACAAGGCACGGAACTGATATTTTAACCTCTATTTTGATCATAATTTTTATAGTGACCCTAGATGGAAAAACTAACGACTGCGTCGAAAAGAGCCTCAAAAAATACGTCGAAAATGACTTGTACGTTTTTTTCCTCGAGCGTTCTGAGGGTTCGTACTAACAGGCGCATTATTTCGAAGTTTCCACGGAGGTAGATACTCACTTACTCATATGACCATTTCCAAAAATGGATATATTATTTTATGGAAGGCAGAAAAATGAGTGAAACTCAACTGTTTGATCACTCATCTTCAAAACTCATCCGGATAATGTACTAATTACATAACTCATATATTTTCATCCTTGCACATGCTGAACATTCAAGATTAACTTTCTTCAATAAGGACATTATGATTTCTATCATTGGTTATCAAAAAATTCGCAACGTGCAATTTAGATTCGATACTCAGAATTCATTTTGGAGCATTCCACAGCCATGTGGGGTCTCGAAATAATGCTTTCAACTGAATACTTGTCCCAATCACTCATGCCCAAGTTTCTCGATTTTACACGTGAGATAAGACATGAAAGATACGAGAAGTGCAGATCCAAGAGAAATGAAGACAATATTCGAAATTGATTTCGCCCACTATTAAAGGTGAGAGAATTTAATGCGGAAGAATTGCCCACGCTCAACGAAGTCAAAAACTTCTTTCTGACATAACAGAAAATCTGCATCATATTTCATTTTCGCTCTTATACAACTGTTCGAATGTTGCTTGGTGCAGAAAAAGTGACACGTATTCGTGTATTCGTTATTTCCAAGAAAGTAACCCTTTCGTGCTCAGAGTAGGTAGATTGTTCTCCACCTTCTTGGGGATGAGATGCTTTTGATTGATGTACCTTATAACGTCGGTAAAAAATTGGAAACGTCATTCAAAATAACATCGTTTAATTCTTCAATACAAGGTTTGAAGACTCGTGGATGATGAGGGATTATAAATTCACGGGGTACAAAAAATTTGCTCGTCCTCGTGGCTAAAATTTAACTGAAATTTTTCATTGTTCTCTCTGAATCGATTTGAGTCAAAATTATGAACGATAACTCAAAATACTCAAAAAAATTTCAAAAGATTTTCCACGGCGCATTTAATCGATTTTATATTTCAATCTGGTTTTTGAGTGACTCACACTACTTATTGTTTTTGGGCAAAATAGAAAGTAGTAGCGAAAGAAAAAGTTATCTCATCTCAAAACGATAGAGAATCTCGGCGAGATTTCACAATCACTGTCTGAAAATATCAGACAGCACGCTTTTGTTACCTCGTTATTGTGGTCTTACACAGAAGTAGGTAGTCGTTTTCTCACTTGCTTACATACGCGTTCAAAATAAAAAGACGTAGTGAGCGACATTTTGCGAATCTCCGGTCGAGGTAATTTATTGATTCGCCGCTGCCGAAAATGGAACTTCTGGGTGAGAATTCGAGGGGGTTTAACAGAATTTTGATCTATTTCGCGCTATTGTCTACAGTCTGAAATTCATTCGCAGTTTTTGAGATACAGTAAATTTTACCTGCTATACGAATTCACTAAAATTAGGCTAGTTTCCAGAATAAAGGATCAATTGTATAATCTTTCAGGCATTGAAGAAACTCTAATGGATTTTGACCAGAGGCAGGACCATCACGAGTCATAGATAAAAAATCAAATATCGCACAAAAAATGACATTATTAAAGGACTACTTTTTTTACCTAAATCTTTACAAAATCAGTTTCAGTATTTTACACAAAAGATTGTGGAACTCGGTGTCAAATTGGACTTTCGATGAACTGTGGAAATAAGAATAACGCAGGAATATGATTGATGAACAATGAAGAATGTGGACTATGGAAAAATCTACCACTTGCTATTTATTGTTTTCAGACGTACTGCAAGAGAAATGAGCAGATCAGATTATCTGCCATTACTACAAGCACAATTTGTCACAAAATATTTTTAGAGATGAAAACTCTCGGTTTTCGAGATATGAATTCGAATTCTATCCAGGAATTGTGAGCCTTAGTTTTTAATATCATTATTAAATGATAAGTAATTTGTGTGGTTCAAAGTCATAGTGGACTAACAAGGAGAGTTTCTTACAACCTTGTGGGTCCTGGATTCGTCTCAAACTCTGGGATTGATCTTGTTTTGGTGAGAAATGAAGGTATCTCAAAGGGTTTAATCCCATGGGCCTCCTATCCTGAGATACAGCCACGGAGGTTAGCATTGTTAGTATATCTGTACATATTTTTTTTTATATGGCCCATATGGGCAATGCTAACCTCCATAGCTGTATCTCGGGATAGGGGGCCTATTGGACAAAACCCTTCTGGGTACCTTCATTTCTCACCAAACCAATATGATTCCCAATGTTTTATCAAGATCCGTGTTCCGCAAGGTTTGACCTCCCCGAGGACCTCCCCTTGGGAGAACACTAACCTTGTGGGTCCTGGATCTTGACGGAATTTTGGGAATCATCTTGTTTTGGCGAGGAATGAAGCTATCTCCAAGGGTTAACTCCAATAGGCCTCCTATCCCGAATTAGCATTGTCCATATAGGCCCATGTTAAAAAGACACACGTATAGATATACTGACATTGCTAACCTCCATGGCTGTATCTAAGGATAGGAGACCCATTGGACAAAACCCTCCTGGGTACCTTCACTTCTCACCAAGACAAGAAGATTCTCAAAGTTTCGTCAAGATCCAGGACTCGCGCAATATCATTAGTGACCGAGTGACCAACAAATCGAAACGAAATTCTTTTATGTACATACCAAAAGGAAAACTGTCTCTGAGTACCATTCGAAAAAAACTGCACAAAATTATTGCAGATGTGCTCTATCACCGTAGCTAGGATACCGAATTTCACGATCCGTCAAAAAAGTGCCACTCATGACCCGAATCCTGGCACACGTGCTACTAAATCTAGTGACCAGGTCATGCGAAAAGAAAGGACATTTTTGCGCAAATCGTGACACGCTCGTAAACGACTGCCGATTACTCATAAACGTATAACTTGAAAATTTCCCGTTGTGATACACACAAAAAATCGCACATTTGTCTTTGTAATGTGTATGCGCATGTCACAGTCACAGACGTAAAGGCTAATAAATAAACTGCAAAAAGGGCCGACATTTGTTTTTTTTACAGTCCGGATTAATTGTCGGCGCGTGCAATGCGTACAATCGTAAGAAAGAGAGAGTAAGTATAAGAGAAAAGTGTCGTTAAAAAGATCGTTTTACGCATCGTCGGTGCCTCATACCACCCACGATTATCTGTTGTTAAACTCACGCATCTTGTATGTAGATATGTATCTGTTTATCCGTATTCGCGATTTTGCTTACACCTTTACCCTCACTAGAAATCGCCCTTTGTATACTTATATATCCCTTCAATGTTTTTCTTTTTGTTTCCCAGTGACAGTATCCTGCATTACATGTGAGACATTCGAGCGCCACTTTTACCTTATGTGTATGCCAAGAAACACGTGTGATTCTCTTTTGTCGTTTCTTTATTATAGGTGTTGTTTTCATCTCTGGATCTGGGCGGTGTCGTGGATATATACATTGTATGATTCGTAAGATACTTGGAGAGATAATTTTGCACTTGTTGGCTTGAGAGTGAGAGGGTGGAGAGAGAGAGAGCTTCGATTTGTAATCGCTTTTAGAAATTATTCGTCTTTAAATACACTGGACAACAAAATTTTGGATCTGGAATGTCCACTCTGGGACAATATTATTTTCTCATGAATTTTTAGACGTAGAACCCGAATCCGTGCTCAGTTTTACCCCAGCTTGTCGGGACTACTTTTTTTTTTTCAAATTACCAAAAACTGATTTTCCAAAAACCCTGTTTTTGGATTTTATTGCAATTTTTGAAATTGATGATCTATCTATTAGCCAGGGAGTAACATTTGGCCAAAGTGCATACCATGCAAGATATGTTTTCCAACGTATTTTGACCTGCTAAACAGGGTCTCTTTTCCTTCGTTTATAAGCATACATCGAGAGAAAATTATTCACAATGAACGGGCCAACAATACAACCTCAACGACGACCTGTATAGAGTAGATGTATAGGGAGCGAATTAGTCTCGTGCTTCAACACGACTGAAAATTTAGTCTAGGAAAAAATTTATCATCGTCGCTTGCATGAATACGGTTCATGAAATTCATTTGCAGATTTCCCTCGGTAAGACTGTACTGAAGCTAGCAGGGATGCATGTTCTTATTCCACTTAAAACGTCTCATGGTGTACAGTACATTCGTTCGAACGAATAGTTATAGTATTCCAATCGAAAAATATACGACCGTTGCATTGCAGATGACAATTCAACTGACGCACATTTGTGTGAACATCTAGGTAGTATGTGGAAATTCCCCGAGCTTCCCCTGATTTCCAGGAGCAAAACGAATTCCTTGAGTATTTCGTGATTTCTCTGATTTCCAGGTTCGGTGGACACCATTAATATGATATAGGTAAGAATAGTTCAATGTGGTAAATTTAATTCAAGGGTACTGATATATTCTCGAGATATTTCTTGAATTATTAACAAATACGAATCAACAAGTACAGAGTCTGAAATTTAAATAAAGAGTAAATTCAAATTTTGATTCGGACCCAAATCATCGGAAACTCACAATTATCTCAAAGATTGTCCAATATTTTGAAAAAGCAAATATTCCCAATGTGAGAGAACATTTTCATCCTGTGGATTACTAATTCTGCTCAGACGTTCAATAAAAAATTTGGCACACACTTGAATACAGATAAATGAATTGAAATACTTGGTTAAAATATACAAATGAGTCTGACTGAATTCATAATTGAAAATTCTCGGAATAGAATGCAGTGAATGAAATTCAGGCTCCCTCCTTCGACCCTCACAGATCCATAATGAAGAGGCGAGAACCCTTGCATCTAAATGAAGATGTATTATGATGTCTGGAAGCTCTCCTGCCCATGCATATTCCGGGCGTCATGTCTCGCATGTTGTAAACCGAGGTGTAATCACGACTAGTCCGGGTGCCAAAACCCCCATACTGCAAGATATCGAAGGGCGCTCACTATTTTGCCATTAAACGATATCCGAGATATCTGAGTTTATTTTAAATTTGCTCAGATTGATGTTTGGAAGACAAAACGCAAAACTGTCTCTGTAAGATTTATTTTATACTATTCATACTAGTTGAATATTCATAGGATCGATTTTTGTACCGAAGAAGGGTTTCGACACGAATCGTTCCGGTTAAATAATCCTTAATTACACAAATGACGTAGAACATTAAGGCGTCCGACTTCAACGGAGTCAGAAAAACTGTTTCCTAGAATTTTACAGTTGTTCGAGTGGAACAATAGGGAAAAGTGATACGTTTTTCATCAAGTGCGATGTGTTAATTAAAGTTTTTGACAAATATCATGATTGAAGACTTTTGGGATGAATAAAAGTCTCAACGAGAATGACGATGTTCTACAAGGAATATCAGTGACCTTTGCACTTTCCTTACCATTTGAGATACACGTGCAGCATAGTTCGCAATATCATGCAAATCTCCACTTGGATTACCATTTATTTTCATTAAAAAAAAAAAAAAAAAAATAGTCCCCATAAAAATTTTTACCAACAAGAAATTCATCTGAAAATTTACGAGGGATACAATTATGAATACTCACACGAAACTCATGACACAAACTGTATACGTGAACCCTGCACCTAATCATGCCATAAATCGGAATCTCTCATCTCTCCAGAAGCATGTGTTACCTGTTATATGGATCTGTATGAAAGATAACGTTTCAAACATGTATAGGAACTGATCTGCTGCAATGAGGAAGTATCACGTCTGCATAAAGACGGTAAAATTTAGTTCTCTCTCCTCATGGCACTTTCAACAACCGCTTCTCTCGCACCATATATCCCGCACACAACGTATTACAACCCCATACACAAAAGATTTACAAGATACCATGAGTTATATACCTATATGTATCTGTAGATAGATGCCCAAAGATGATTCAAGCAAAAGAAAGACAACGAATAGACGTTTTGCTCATCACAAAGGGCACCGAAACTGATGCTCATCCCTATATAATACATCACCACAAAAGCTCGATCGGATCGCGAGACTCACAAACTCAAACCGTATCTGACCATCTATATACATTCTACACCCTCGGCAAAAATTTGTTTCATGCGGTTGCAAATATGTGTGTACGCACGCTCGCATCATATCGTAATAATATTACGTGACCGATTCGATACGCTTTACGCCCCAATCTTGGCTCTTTTCTTCACACCAGGCTCTCTAATTTTTTCGTCTTATTCTTCGTAGGTATATTGAAGGTATAGGGACTCACGAAGAGGGTGGCGAATTGTGTTTGTGATAAAATATTAAAGAGACCCCCGGTGTGGTGTGACGGAATTGTTGCGAATCGAGTGTGCAAGTAAGATGATGCGACGATGACTTAACAATTTGGAGGTTGAGCTTCGATTGGTTTCAATATTAACTGTTGAGACGGGACTGTTGTCAACGGGATATGTGAGAGAAATGGGAAGGCATGATGATATGGGATTGTGATTTTTGTAGATTGGTTCAGAGTGCATTGTTTTTAGAATCTGCATGTGAGATGCGGGGTTGAATGTGTTAGTGAAAAATTAGTTAATTTCAACGATTATGAGTCGTGAGAAAACTTTAACAGCGGATATCGAATTTGCTCCATCAACAGGATAGCTGCGAATATTGAAATGTATATCCTGGACCCCTGTCTATTGGTTCTATCCCGTCTGCTCCCATGGGCACGCGGGTCAAGGATTCGCCCTGTCAGCGCGTTGGTGTGGGAAAAACTCGGCGAAAAGTCCGAGGTCTGTTCTCGGTATATATAATACAGCGCCCCAACCAACTACCGAATTTCGGGATTAGCTACCAGTACATGGCCGAATTCATCCCTCGGTGGGGTATATTCGATCGAGCTAGTCTAGGATTCGCAAAAGCCTAATAGAGAGCCCTTCGAGCACCAGGAGAGTTGGAGAAGGCTAGCTTAATAGTGATATCCAGATGGAGCTGTACGGACTGGTACGGACTCCACCAAGGGCGGACCCAGAAAAGGTTTCTGGGGGCGGGCGGTTGGGGTCTGGGCGGGGGAGGATTCCATTCACAATAGTACATTATTGCCCTGGGCGCTAGGACAGTTTATTTCCCGAGCGAAGCGAGGGGAATAAGTTCTCCGCGCCCGAAATGGGCCTGCGAGTACAGAGCAATAATGATTTTTCATCATGAGAACCCTAAAACCGCATTTTAAAGCGGTCTTATTAGGTTAGAATGATGAATGATTTTTTTTGCGCGCGCTCACGCGCGAGCGTCCCCTCGAGCGTCCCCCATACTGCCCGTATAGAATTTCTGGATCTGGGGAGTAGGGGGGGGGGTCGATCGCCCCCACCACCCCCCGTGGATCTGCCCTTGGACTCCATGCTCTGGCCGGGGGACTGTCATACCCCAGAGTCGGGTCATCACAGGTGACCCAGCAGTAGCAGGGGCCGTCATTCTGCAGACAGGGGGAGGGGGAGGTCATTGACCTTGGAGGGGAGGGGGAAAGGGCATTGGCCTCGGAGGAGGGTATTGACCTACATATGTAGGTCATGGATCTTCAGACGGGTGTAGAGTGGGGGTGTCTGGCTCTGCTGCTACGTAAGGAAAGGGCATCACATCGATTTCTTTGGTCAAACCGTCTCTCCTCTATTTTTGGCCTTTCACCGGCACTAAATGAGCATAGGTGCATCAGGGCGTGAAGCGCCTCTCAATGATGGAACTCTCACGTACAGAGATCTCAATAGGTTTTAGTTGTTTAATTATGGGCCGTGAAATGGCAATATTTGTGGTATGGGATCGCTGAATAAAAAAGAGTCGAGTATGGAAAAATCTTAAATTTTATTTGGAAGCAATTAGAAACTAATTCTTACATATATGATTATAGGTGTACATGATAGGATGCGTAGGTTGATTTTTACGTATATTATTATGGTACGCATTGCACTTACAACTATGTTGGTCACATGTTTTTATAATCATAAGGAATAGTAAATCCTCGTGAAATTACACACTATTCATACATTTAGTCAAAATTCCTTGCCTTTGAGTCGTAGTTTGTTGAGTTCATTGCTGGTAATCGAGAGAGAGAGAGAGAGAGAGTAGTAGTTCACATAAAATCTAACAAAAATACTATCAACTTATAAATCTTAGCATTAATGAAACGATGCTCTATTGGCTCGCGATGAACACGTTTGAATACAATAAGTGCATGTATTACGAGGTTTATATACATTTTTCTTCTTTTTCTTTTTCTTCTTCTTCATGATTTTCTTGTAGATTTTCATACAGAGTCGATCATTGTCTCGTGGTTTTGAGGAAAAAAGTGAGACGAAATCAGTAAGAGAGTTATACCGAGACATAAAATACAGAAAGATAATGCAGTATTGGCCACAAACAGAGCTGTCAAGGCTTTGTAGTTGTTGTGTATTCCATGTGAACAATTTGCAATTTCTTTTGAGTCGATTGATATGATCACTGACTGTGGGAGGCTCTCCGTAGCTGTCGAAGAAGACACCGTGTCCATTTTTGTCCACAAAAATACTTTGCCAATGAAGTCCGGGGAGGTTATGCGGTTGAACGTTCACTGTGATGCAGGCCGGTAATGTCCACACCCGGGGTATCTGATCCGAAGGGTAGACTCCTACTGTCGCTGCACGAACGCGTCTGAGTGCCCGGAGGATCTGCAGTGAATTCATCGTAGGTTCTGGTGAAGAGGGATTCCGTATCCTCTGATACGCTCTGTCTTCTCTCTGGTACAATTATGGTGCGATCGGGACTCGAGCTAGTAAAAGACATAGATCCAACATTTTTTGGTCTCTTTTTTTGTGGATCGTGAGTAGTTGTCTTCCGTATTTGTGCGTTTAACCACTCGCGTAACTTATTCACGTATAAAAGAGCACAGGCGAAGCCTTGTTTACTCCCGTGGTAGGCGCAAAACTGTTTATCGGCACCACAAATGAGTGTTTTGAATGAAGGACAATTATAATCCTCGAGGTTCACTATTTGTCTACCGAGTACGCCCTCGAGCAATCTCACTTTTTGATAGCCACGTACATAGATATTTTGTGCACCACTGCAGATCGCTCGTAGTGCCTTGTAGACATCCTCCAAATCCGATTCACCAGCGTACCATTCCAAACCGTGCAACTGACAAGTGAGGAATGAGTTCGTAGCAATTATACCACTACACAGTTCGTTGAAAGGGTACGGTGGTTTGATTATCCAGTGTGAGGTGAGATTACTATTGAGAGCCGAAATAGCAATTTCTTTTGGTAAAAACGCTCCATCTTTGTCGTGAAAAGCCTGCACGTCCACCACAAAGTCCAATCGCTCCATCTAGGCTATTTCACAGCTCTCAACAATGGGGGGAACGGAGTCACACGATTCACGATCTCTTGTGATCTTGGAATGACTGAATACTGTAGGGATCTGAATAGCAGCCCACTGCTCCAACCTCGCCCCCCCCCCCTTCCCCGCAACCGAGTTAAGAGACTGGTGGGGGAAACTATTTGTAGGGTGGGAACTTGGCTCATGTTGACTTAGATAATCAAATTATGAGCCGTAGTCAACAATCACTTGACGATTGGAATCAATTTCCAGTATGTTATCAAATTCGGCATACACTATACAATTAATGGTTTCAGTGAGAGCCTTATCAAAGCGAACCTCGATTCTTACGTTGCCGTGGCGGACAAGCGACCAATGCGTTCCACAATGAGCCGACATGTCGGGAGTTAGATCGAATGCAAACAGGCAGTAGCCGTTGGGGTAATCTAGTCTATCTATACCCATACCTTCATTAGCAAAGTGGATGCCAGTACCGGAAAACAAGGTGTGATAGGATTCCACGTAAAGGGACTCTTTATCCTTGAAATTAGGTTGTAGAGGTTTGCTCGGGATCTGTTTTCCATCTACATAGAGTGACAAGAAGTTGATGGAATAGTTCTTGAAATTGAAGGGATTTTTCTTTCTATCGCCGTTGAAAGCTTTTGTATCTACAAAACCTATGATGAGTCTTTTCGGTAGCGGACCTAGAATCACGTTGTCCAAGCAGTCTCCGAGAATTCCTGCGTGTAGAGTGAATGATTTCACTTCCACCCGTGTTAAAGGGTACTTAGCCGTTGTTGTAGCCAAGGTTTTTGCATGAGCAATCAATACTGCTGGATTAATCTTCACCCGTCGTACCAAAAGAGTTGCCTCGGTGATATTCACACTATATTTTGTGTCTGATGCATCCATCAAACAGAACGCATCCTTTGTGCGTATAAGGCGTATTCTGACGTCCACGGCATTCAAAAGTAAACGCTCCATATTGAGAACGTCACCGTGTAAATGTCCCAGCAAGTCTATCGATTTTCCATCTTTTATGAAGTCCTGTCGAGATATGAGACCTCGATTTTTCCCGCTATCTGGCAGCTCGTCCATTTCACCGGCCTCATCGGCAGCCCAGAGAGCTGTCGAGAGGTGCGACTCTTTAGCATCCGGACCATAGTTGAGAAGTGTCTCTATGTATGCTCTATAGGGATAGGCATTGTTGGCAGGCGAGACGTGCTTCTGGTTAAAGTAAATATCTACTTGGCTGAACAGAGAGTGCAGGAAGTTGTTCACGGGGGCAACTAATTTGTCAGTATCTTCATCGAATGGTATTATTTTGAGATTAACTTTCAGCATCGTATGGGCCAAGTCTAGATAGTCATCGCCTGTACCTTGTATCAAAAATTCAATCGGAGCCTGGTCCGACAAAGAGCTCACTGGTTTGTATTCGATGCACGACGTGCTCTCTATAGTTGTTTGCGTCATGGGTAATGTAAAGAGATCAACTTCGGTTTTGATACACTCACAACTGGATTGATGCAAAAACGCCATTTCAACCGAATATGTCGTCTATCTTAGTCTTTTTTGCACTCTTTCTTTTCTTCCTGTTAGTTTTCGATTTGCGACCGGATCTCAGTTTTGACGCTCTCTGACGTCTTTTTTTATTCAATCTCTTCAGTTTTTTCGGACGCGAAGACTTCTTCTTCTTCTTAGCCGTTCCCGAGGACTTCTTACGAGGTCGAATCGTTCTTTTCAACTGAGGGCTTCTCCCAAACATCATGCCTTTATACCCAGAACCAGCCATCATATCCGTAAGTTTGGTAGTTGCTTTGCGTGTGAGAACTTTGCCTGTTTCTGATGCACGATTTCTCAGCGAATCACGGAAAGACATGTTGTTATCGGTCACATCATCCAGTACATTCAAACCAGTTCTAAAAGCTTCCTTCCCTACAGCCTGCACACCCTTTGTGAGGTAAGGTATAGCACGGCGGAGTAAACCACTCAGGAACGCACCAATCCCATGTCCTCGCTGATTCCGTGAGCCCACAAACACGTTATGGTTACTACGTCCTCCACCGCTCTGATCCACCAATGTGCCGTAATAGCTCATGGCTGATAATCACGTTTGAAATGAAGTGTCACTGTCAGAGTTCCAAACTCGAATGCCACAGGGTGACCGTACTGGTCTCTTAAGTCTATCTCGACAATTTGGAACTTGTTGTTCATCACAGGAATGTAGGTGCATGGTGTGTACCTCTTGACTATTGTACTGCCATAATTATAGGTTTGCGCGTCGATATTGACAATGCGGAGTAGAGGCACACTTACGTCACCCACGACACAGGGCTCACATATATTAGTGTACACGAATAGTTGATCTGGCACTGCTCTTGCTAAGCTGGCTGCATGTGATCCTACTTCCATGTATCTGAATAATCTATCATCATCCTCATCTGCAGGAACGGGTGTAGGAGTCGATCCGTGTTCAAAACCCAGAATACGTTTAACAGCTTTCGACAAAATCACACCTTCTCTGATTATATTATCATCTGATGCTTTATAATGACGGATGCTCACGTATCCGCCGGGATCATTGTACACAAGTTTTTGTAACAATTTTCCATTATAGACTTTATGTAAAGCATTGTTGATAGCATCGACGAGTTCGCGTATACTGTGATATATACCATGTGGAAAATAGTGCTCGGGGGTTAGTTTACAATCGTCGCGACCGAGATGCAAGACGCTGCATGGTACGTGTATTTCCGCGAGACCCACCAACCATCTGCCCTGCAACTCGATAGCACGCGGCAATCTCGTAGAGAAATTAGTCGTAGTATTATCAGGGAAATAATCTGCACTACTGTTGCTCGGCAAGACAATGGAGAAATCATGAGCATCCATGATCAAATATCCCGCAGATCCCGTGCATCTACCCAAGAGTTGAATTCTTTTGGGTAACCTAACCAACTGACGAGATATTGTTTTTGGGCTCCTCTACCCCGCGATGCCAAAACCTTGTCAACTTTAAATTCTTGCTGAGCTGCCATACGGTCGCTATGGACGAGACTTAACTCCTGTTGGTAGAAAAAACCTTCGATCGGTTCATCGTTTAAGTCACGAAGTTCATATATGTATAGTCCCTGTCTTCTGAGCACACGATGGATACGATGGATCTCGTCACTCCACCCTTGGCGATATCCGCGGTCGAAAACGTTCCGCTGACGACTGACTCTCACATAGTCACCTGCTTTGTATTTAGGTTTCTTCTGTTGCTTCTGCACTCTTGCGGCACGTTTCAATAAATTTCTGCGTGCTTCTTGGGCATTATGGATTGTAACAGCAGCTGGTCTCATTTTTATCGTGGAATGTATAGAATGGTTATACCCAGAAACAATTGATTGGATAATGTCGATGTATCGGTGAGTATTGTGGTGCGTTAGGTAGCGGAACATTCGATCTTTCAGTGTCCTTATCACACGCTCGCAGATACTACATTTTACGTCATTTTGTGTAACTCGAAATCTGATCCCATTGTCATTCAAGAGTTTTTGGAATTTTCTATTCAAAAATTCCTTACCACGATCAGTTTGCAACATGTCTGGTCTACGATCCGTACTGTCGAGAATTTTAACGAATGCTTTGGTCACTTCTTGTGCGGTCTTATCTTGTAAAGGTTGAAGCCATACAAATTTACTGAGAACATCGATTGCTATCAGTAAAAAAGTAACACCATCGTTATATTTCTTGAGATCGATGAGTGATATGAGATCGGCCTCCCAGACTTGGTCTATAGTCAGAACGTCGTAATACAAACGTGGAAATCTCTTTCGAACCGGCTTGTGCAACGTATATGCATCGTGTCGCGTCAGCCACTCCTTGACTCTATCTGGGGGCAGTTGTCTATTGTAGCGGATGAGATTTCTTGCACCGGTAAAACCAGTGCTGTGGCCAGGGTCGAAATATTGTCTTTCCAAGGCATCCATCATTCGACTAACTGCGCGAGTAAGGTGACGGTATATTTATGACGACTAGTTAGTTAATGAAACAGTTAATGTGCGACTCCCGTGCAATATGGACACTCGTTTCAAGCATCCGTTTACTTGTTTGCTGGCGGGTGGAAGTGGGTCGGGTAAGACAGTCTTCGTGAGTCGATTCTTGTCGTTTATTGATAAGATGTCAAATGTGCGGTTTGATCGGATACTTTTCTACTACGCCGAATGGCAAGATGCTTATATGAATGCAATTAAATCCGCTGATGGTACCGAGATCGAGTTCCGAGAAGGTATGCCACGGCTAGAGGACTATTCACACGACCCCCATCTGAAGAAACTAATCATTATCGATGACATGATGCGCGAGGCCGCTGACAAGAACAATGCTAAAATTTTATGCGATATCTTTTCAAAACATAGTCACCATAAAAACTTGAGCTTGTTTTTCATAACCCAGAATGTATTTTACAAAGGTCAGCGAGATTTATCGCTCAACTCTAATTATATTGTTGTGTTTAAAAATCCACGTGACCGCAGTCAAATACAGCATTTGGCCCGCCAAGTTTATCCTGAAGATTGGCGTTTTGTGCAAGAAGCGTACCAAGACAGTACATCAAAACCATTCTCATATCTACTCATCGATCTGAAACAAGACACGCCTGATGAGTGGCGATTTAGATCGTGTATATTTCCCGATGACGGCGGTGAAATTGTGTACATACCGAAACATACTAGTCATAACTACGGGAGGGCTTTTTAAAAAGATGCACAATCGAAAGATCTGGCAGTTCCGTCTCGACCATGCGTAAGAGCACATCGGGCATTCGACGTCGGAATTCTCGGAATCGGCGTCAAACCAGTGGCAATCCATTTGAAAAAAAATATTTGACTCTGTTGAGTGCAATCAGGCACGGTAACCGTGAACAAAGAATCGCATTGCTCAGGGGAGCGGACAAGAAACTAGTGAAATACATCTGTGAGTGTGCTCTAAACGTTTTGAAAGGTGTGGTGTCGCTCAAAGATCACCAGAAGACGAAATTAAAGAGATACAAGTCAGTCTTGAGGAATTTAGCTCGTAAATCGACCAAAAATTGTTGGAAGGGCAAAAAACGCATTATTGTGCAGAAAGGTGGCAATTTTCTAGCTTACCTGCTCCCACCTGTGTTGGACCTCTTGTTCCCTCTTCCCTGAATCTCTAGTTGTGATGGAACGAGCCAAGAAGATGGTTTTGGTACCCCAAGACAGTTTGCAAAGAATGCAAGCATCCGCTCAACCCCCGTCGTCTGAGATAGAAATTGAACCGAAGACTGCACAGACACCGGGAACCAATCTATCAAGATTGGACCAAGAAATGCGCGGCATTCTCGACTCAAATGATTACGGTAGTGACAGCGAAAAGTTGAAATATTTCTTACAAGTACTCAATCGTTACCTCTTCTTCATTGATTCAAAACGAAAACCCCTCGGTGCAGTGGGATCGCAGTCGACCGATAGTGCAGTTACCAAATCAAGATTGTCAGATGATGTGATATTAGCGAGTGTACCCAAAGTTTATCAGAAAAGAACTGAACTACTGTTAGATTACCTCAAAAATACAAGAGGACGCATCGACTGGAATGAGGCAGGAGTTGTTAGCGTTGATGGTGAACAATTGAAAGGATCAAATATCATCGATACGGTCAATGACTTGGCTCGCCCTAGGAAGAGAATGAAGTCAATAGGGAGGCGCGAATTTATGAGCGTATTACGTGAGACTGGGTTACCTCGTGAATTCGTGGGTAACGCAGAGATGTGGAACTTGGACGATTCCTTAGCGCACGCTCGTTTGAAGCGCTCTCTGGAGAAATCATCGAGTTTTCGCGACGATCGGGATGATAATTCCACTGTCGCCGACGCTTCCTCGTCTTTTTCCAGAACTATGATTCTAAACAACAGCAAACGCGCCAAGACGAAGACATCTACTCCTATGCCTCAACGAAAACGTAAAAATCAGTCGGGAGAGTGGGAGCAGCTGAGTTTTTGAGTGCTCAAACCCTCCTACCATTCAAGAGTGGACTTAGTGGGGATGGTAGGGGTGTATCTGTTCTACACATTGGTAAAAGAGGTCAGTCTCTCTCAAAATCTCATGAGAATGGCACTATTGGCAAGCAAGAACATCGACGTACTTCTGAACAGAGTCCGACATGTGAGAATTTCAAAATTTTATTCTCCATCGTCATTTTACGTACAGTTACTAGTTGAGGATGTTAAATACAATACGTTGGAGTTGGAAATGTTAGATTATTACGGTAGCCAGAACTTTGCAGTCCTACTCGGTACTGATACACCGCTCGTGCGTTTGAAAGTGGCTGATTTGAAGGTAAGAATTGTAATGCTACTAAATAGATCACGAGTCTACACAGACTGAACTTACTACAATGATTACCTTCACAGTCGGGTACACTGGTAGCTGTGGAAATCAATGGAAGATGGGTTCGCTGCAAAGTGTTGGACGCTGCTTCTTTACGTTGCAGATGCATCGACGATGGAGACTGTGTGACGCTGACATACGTGAATATATTGAATGGCGTGTATGAGATAGCGGAACATTTGGCCGTACTACCACCACGAGCAGTTTTATGTGGACTGGCGTTTATCTCACCAACAACCGTATCTAAAAAATTTTGGAGTTTTCGAGCTGCAGAGATTTTTCAACAAGTGACGACGAATAGAACATTGAGTGCTTACTTTGTTCAACTCGGGGAGTGCGATGATTCGGTACACGTAGTTATATCAAGTAGTGGGTCTCACAAGAGTGTTATTCATGTAAATACTTTACTCATTGCATTTAATGTGGCTGTTCAAGTGATGGGAGATATCCATTTTCGTATTCGTGTCGACGATGAATTGGAATTCGAATGATCCTAATAATTCTACTCTGATTTTTGTGAGCAAATGTATAAACAAACAATCACTGAATAAAATATGTAAGTATGAAACAATAATTTTTGAAAAATTTTCCACTGATAAATAGACAGAACAGCCCGTTAATGCCCCCGTCGCGGCCGCTCCTGATTTGAACGAGCGGTCCGCTAGTGAATTGAGCGAGACCGCTAATGAATTGAATGAGCGGGTCCGCTAAAAATGTTTCACCGCGGCGCTCAGAAAGTACTACTCCGCGTTATTGAGCTGGGCCACCGCGCCGCCGCCGCCGCCGCCGCCGCTAACAGTCCAACTGCTGCTTGAGAGTAGGGATGGGTTGCATGGAATAAAATAGTCTTTTCGAGAAAATAAGTCAATTATCATATTTTTTCTTCTTTTTTCATACATTATTGGTGATTTTGTAACCATATGGTACAGAATATGTGGGACTTATAAACCTACGTTTCTTAAGAACAACCTTACATCTTTTCTTTTCAGTTCTCGTGATAACCTCATTTCGATTGGTCCGTCTGATACATTCATTTACAGTCTCAATATAATACCTAGCAGGCTCTGTCTCATTCGCTTCCTGGCCATCAAAATCATGCTCATCGTCGTCTATATAGTCAAAAAGATCACGCTCGGGTAACTGATCATCGTTTTGCAATGTCGATTTTTCGATCAATTTCTTCACGCTCTCAAAGTTGATTTTTCGTGAATTTTGATAATTTAATCGTATACCCTTCACTTTGCACACGTCAAATGTTTCGCCGTTGTCATTGATCACACGATACGCGTAGAATTTTGGCCCTCCCGAAACGAATTCAGTGATGTACGACCCCGGACCGTATCCCTCGAGTTCGTCGGTTAACTGACCTAGTAGAGTTCCGGTTTCTGGCTCATAGCTACCAGGGACTGATAAGAAAATGACGCTATCAGTATCATAGTAAAGAACCCTTTCACCGAGGCGCTCAAGGACTTTGTAGAGTTCCAATCTTGCTTGCGCTGTTGTATAAGCAGCAATTACGACATTGGTGTTCGGGGCTTGTGTTGCCGAAAAATCTTTGTACTTCCAAACGGCACATACAGCATCGTCATTTATGAGCATGACATCTCCTACTTCTTTTTCTGGATGTCTCAGTAGATTCAAGAGTTTTTGAGGAGTCGAAATTATTTCTGTCTTGGGAAGATTTCCGCGCTGACCGTATTTTCCCCAGAGACTTACGAGAGCGAGTTTGGCTGTTGAACGCAAACCAGCGTTCTTAGCAATTTTATTCCTATCTAGAGCAATGCCTTCGTGTCTTAAGTAATGATCAAGATATGCTTGTTTACTCTCCTCGTCATCGCAACCTTTTGGCCATCCCGAAGCCTCTTGCTTGATTTTCAAAAAAGCGTCCACGTATCTCACAAATAGTCCGGTGGTTGTCTCATCTTGGACTTCAGCATCTGGTTTGTATTGCGTGACTTTGTACTGCCAGATCGCGTCAATCTCCAATATACGATAACCGTGCTCCAGAGCTTTCTTCAACTCATCGGATACCCAAGTTCCATAGAGTGCCCGTTCAAGAATTTCGTGATTACAATCGTCAGTATTCAATTCTTCACAACAACGACGGCAGAGAGGAAACATGAGTCTATTATGGACTTTGTAGGGTAATACTGGATGGAACAAATTGTCGGGTGGTACGACAAGACACATAACAAGACCCTCAACATTGTCAAAATTCTCAAAATTTGCACCCGTGATATTGAGACATTCTGTACCAGAGTACACAGTAGGATGACCGATAGGAAACTTCATTCGTTTGCATATGTAGGGATAGAGCGACGTGAAATCCAAGTATTTGATTTTTTCTGACCCTTTCGTCTTGCACATCGTCACCACGTTACCGGTCCGTCCACCGTAAAATGTTTCCCGCGGTTCTATTTTGATATTTTTCGCCCGAGGATGATTTTTTATGTACTCTTTGAACTCCCTCTGTTTTTTCAAAGTCGCGTCGAATTCGTGCTCCCAAATTTCAATTAACTCGAAGCCCGAGTCTCTAATCCACTGGGAAATATACTTGGTCTCTTCGTATCTTTGTGCCATACTGCGTCGATCTTTGAGCGAGCGATGACGATTCAAAGGATTACAAGTGCGACATCCGTGATAAAAACAACCGTGGAATTGCAGTACCAAGTCGGGTTGCCCTTCCCGTGCGAGAAACCCGTCGACGGGTATGCGATTAAATAACCTATGCTCGCGACCATTGGCTGCGTGTTTGATGCCAGGATACTCGCGCTCCATCCACAACAACCATTCGATTGCCTTGCGACTCTGCCTGTCAGCGCGCACGTATCCCCCATTTGGTATTATCCCAATTGTTTCATCGGTCATGAATGTTGTACGAAAAGCGGCTGCGCATGCACCTGCTATGGTTATCGCTTCTGTAAAAGGACATACGTTAGTCGCTTCCATGAATATCTCCCGAAAACGGAGCGAGGCTTGCCGGAGCAGAGTGACGTCTGCCGTGCAGTAGGTTTTTAGTTCTTCTCGCATATTGAAGGTACCTGATTTCACGGTCTCATACCACGCAAAGAACTTTGCATTTTCGTCAGGACTCATACTCTCGGGGCAGTAGTCGTCCGCCTTTGGCCATTCCCCGTTATGATTCATATTTTCGAGTGTATTGAATTTATGTGGGAAGTAACCCTTCTGTACAGGTAGATCAAATGCAGCGGAAAGATCAGCCAACTTCATCGGAAGGTAACTCAGACTGTCGATGAATCGCACTTTGCCGAAAGTCAGACAAACGATTTTTCGGCCATTCGCAATCACCTCAGGGGTCTTATCGCTACCCTTCACGATGTGGTGGTCGTATAACTCACGCAAGATGAACTGTCCGTCGTACGAGCGGCTATTATGACAAATCGCCGTGATTCGCTCAAAATCTGTCTGTTTTCTAAGAACAAAATCTAAAAGTTCAGCGACAGGATTCTCAGAACTCATGGTACGCTGTCTAGGTCCGCAAAAATTACAAATATAACTCATGTCGTCAATGTGGAGACATGCATCGCAACATGACTGGGCCACGCATAGATCCACTTTATGGATATACTCATAACTTTCGCCAACTTGACGGTATACTGTGTTTTGAGTTGCTTCGAAATCATAGAAAACGAATAAATTTTTTGGCTTGCATTGAGAGACACCATGAGTTTCGGACGGTGTTGTTGTTGTACTTTTTGATGCGCGGGCTCGAATATGGCAAAGATGATTGGGTGAATGCCGTGACTTGCAACTTTTACAAAAGATTTCGTCACAAGAGTGAACCCTCCCTCGCGCTTTATACCACAAGCATCGGCAATCGGTGCAATACTTGACTTGCTCGCAAATAGTCTTCTTAGCCTGATCGCTTTGACAAAAACTGTAGGAACCTACGGATCTATGTCTTTCAAAACATTGCTGATTGACGAATTCGCGACGACAGTCTCGACAGGAAATAGCATTGCCGTCACTTTTGCACTCAGGTCTCGCATGACAGCTATCACAGAACTCCGGGCAGTTACGATGACGGAAAGGTTCACAGAATCCCAAATTGCATCGCTCGCAATAGTATCGCCGGGTGTCCTTATGATTACGCACACCGTAAAGATCCAGGATGAGGTCAAAATGCTTCTCATTCTCGTCAAACGAAAGATTGACCCTGTTGGTCCATTTCTTACCGAGTGCCTCAAATAAAATCCGACCATCATAGATCGGCCCCACTCCATCGCCTACAGTCCCCTTTGAATACACTACAATCACCGTAGATTCCCGATAAAAGTACTCTTGGAAAATATCTAGGTGATCCATCCCACAACCGGCGTCTGTGACATTGATTCCGGCGGCTTCGCATAATTTCAAAGCCGCTGCTTTTTGGGGATCTCGGGGACTTTCATTACGATAAATTTGACGCCATTCTTTGTCCCAACTTTTGGTATTCTGATCTTTCATATAAACGAGAGCGCAAGCCAGAGAGCGGGGGAGACAGAGTCCATCATTATTCCTAATTTTAACAAGAGATTGAACTTTAAGTGCCCTGCGTATTTTCTTGAGATTGAATCCGCGCCCCCTGGGTAGTTTGAAATATGTGGCTGTGAGGATTAAACTATCGTCAACACAAAAAGCTTCACGATTACTTTGCGCGATCCCTCCGAAAACTCTCCACAAATCATACGTCGAAAACAATCGTTTATGACGGACGGGTAACCAACCTTGACCGTGGACAAAAGTGTCACTACTCATTTTCACTCCGATATAATAATCCTCATCCTCCTCGCACTTATCGAGAATGACTCTATGAATTTCTTCAAGAGCTCCTCGCAACCACTCTATTTCGTCTATGCCAGGAGGTGCGGGCAAAAAATCCACATTGAAATCGCGAGCAAACGCGTTAAACCGTCTTACAAATCGCACCGTTTCATTATTTACCCTGATACGAGACTCGTTAGGTACAGCCCCGTAACCGACCTGGTTGACACCGACGTTGTTGTGGTCGCCGTCATCTGATGAAAAAAACGGGTGAAAATCCCTTTCAGTGATTGTGCTAATTTAAAACTAAAACTCAGACCCCCTCCCATCCGATTCCAAGAATCAGAGACGCTTACGAAGACTTAATCGGGGGAAAAACTTACGTCTCACATCCTGTTTTTCTTGTTGTTCTTGTTGTTGTTGTTGTTGTTGTTGTTGTTGTTGTTGTGGTTGTTGTTGTTCTTGATGTGGCTCCTGCTGTTGTTCGAATTGCTCCGGCTCCTGCCACTGTTGGAGCATTCGCTCTGGCTCCGGCTCCTGTCGTTGTTGTAGAATTTGCTCTGGTTCTGGCTCCTGCTCTGACTGCTGCTGTTCATTATCCAGTTGTAGTCTGGACCAGACCAGCGGTTGAGATTCTGGGAGATTTTCGACACCGTACTCTCGCAGAAACTCCGAGAATGAAAGTTCCTTGATAAGCTGTTCATACTCCCCAGTTAGCATGGGTTCACCGATCGAAAGACCCGAAAGGTCAAGATCGGTCGGTTCTGGCACCTCGTTGCACCCCTTCTTGGGCGTTGATGCGATGGGGCCTGTGCGAGGAGGATCACAGGCTCCAAGTAGTGGTAAGTTAACTGGTTCCGCGGTCGCAGTAACAGTCTCTTCTTCATTGTCTTTTTCGTCGTCGTTCTCCGACCGTACTTTTTTGGGTGGAGAATGTGGTGTCTCTGCTGGTAAGGTGTCTGCATCGATTGCATCGATGTTGGCACTGCGATGTTGGAGACAACCACCTCCTCGTGTACCTGGACATTCAAAATAGATGGTATCAGTATACATGAAATAGATTCTCTCTCTTTCTCTCTCTCTCTCTCTCTCTCTCTCTCTCTAGCTATCTCCTCTCTCTATATATAATTATGAAACTATGTAAATATATTATAGTTATAATTCTCCTTCTTCTACTTATATTTGATTTTCAACATACTTTAAAGTAATTTTACGAACAATTATTATTTTTACTATTGATTCATGTACCATGCTATCTGTACCAGATAGGGTTATACCCCAAGGTACCATAAATAAAACCAATCTACAATCTACAATCTCTCACACACACGAAAATATCTCTTTTTAGTTCGCATGACTTCAAAATAGCCAAATGATTTCTAACATGATAACAAAATCGAAATGGACTCCGCATTTGAATAATTCAATTTACATTGTATCACTCATTGTACCGGATAGGATCATACCCAAAGGTGATTTTTAATAAACAAATCTCATATCTCTGTCTGGGTGTTCAACAATGAGTCAACAAAACGACACTCACCTTGATCAATACGGAGCCATTTGCGCTTCCGTGGAGGAAGCGGCGATTGTCTTGGCGGGGAGTGGACAACCACCGTGGTAACCGTTTCTGTAGTAATGACCCCCGCGACAGATGATTCTGATGTAGCCAGGTTCGGAAAGACCGTGGCTACGACTTTGGCCTCTATATCGGCTGCAGCTCGTTCGGCTCCAGCCGCTTCGGCTGCTCTTGCCGCAGCCGCGATTGATATATCTTCTGCTATCTTGGCCCTTGTCATCGCTGCTGATGCTGCCGCTCGAACCGCCGCTGCTTTGGTTGCTGCGGCGGCAGCCTTGACTGCCGTGCTTGTGACTTTTGCTGAATCGTGCAAATTATGTGATTTAGTATGCATATTCGAACACCCGCGCACACACACACAAATTCATGATTGAAAATTGGATCGCAGTACTTGTGACTTTTGCTAAATCGTACGGATGAGTCGAATCAATAAACTGAGAATTCAGTACGTATATTTAAACACCCACGCAAGCACGCACACAATCTCATGATTGGGGGGAATCAGTATGTATATTCAAAAACGCACGTGTACACTCGTTACCATTCTGTACCTCTCATTATCTGACGGGTGATCTCTGGTACTTTCACGATTCCTCCATTGCAGATAAATCTAGCACGAACACCACGGAGCAGGAACGAACGAGCGGTTCGTGTATGCCATCTCCCGAGGGTAAACACGCGAATCTTGGCAGAATAAGTTTCCGATAAATCTAGCACGAACACCACGGAGCAGGAACGAACGATCAGTTCATGTATGCCACCTCCCGAGGGTTAACACGCGAATCTTGGCAGAATAAGTTTCCAAAATCAAATCAGTCACAATCGATTGAACTAATTGGGAATAGTCAAATGAAGGGTGATCCCTGAACATGGAGCCAAAACGGACGTACGAGCGCTTCGTGTAGATGATTCCCCGAGGATGGGACCGCGGATCTTGGCGGAATAAGTTGTTGAATCGGTAGAAATAGATTGAACTGATGGAGTATAGTCGTAGGAGGGGTGGTATACACGAGATATTATTATTGAAATAAAAATCTCTTCTCACCTCTTATATTACTTCGGATCTCCATGATCCTTGGGACGATGTAATCTTCGTCCCTGAATTTGTTGTGTGCAACTACAACAGAAAGAATCGCGAGGGTTGATAATCTATCACACACTTGAAATAAAATAACGTTCCAAATCACGGGGGAGTCTTCTGATACATTGCGTTAAATTTTTCCATCCAATACTCAAAAATTGAGCAGTAAGTAACATATAACTCATTTCTAAACTCGAATATCCAGGAACCATCATTAACGTTCAAACGACAGAAAGTATTACCTAGATAAATTTTATTCTTGGAAGTCAGACCTATTAGTACTTTCACAATTTTCAAGACCGTAATTTACACTCGAAATAATTGAATCATATCAAACAGATCCTGAATAATCAATGGGAATCTTATTCGCTATTAATATGAATAAACTACGCAAAATATCGAAACCAAACTCACCATAGTTTGTGTAAAGTGTAAAGAGGGCTAGCGGGCCATAATTCTCGGCCATAAAGTTGTTGTGTCTCCTCAAATACACTTTGGCTGCAAGTTTCACAGCCAGAGGACACCCGGATATGGCGTCCACAATGGTCCTCAGCCATTTTGAACCCAACAGGCTGACGGTCAACGTGTAAGAAGCCTGAAGCTCCGCAAATTTCAAAGACTTAGGGTCCTTGTACCTCGGATCCTGCAACCACTTGAGGAACTTCGGGTTCCCCGCTTCGCGCAGAGTACGCTCTACGTCGAGCACCACAGCGAGAAAATCTTGTCGAGCCATCGCGCACAAGCACTGACACAGAACTGCAGTCAACCGAATTTTCTCTAGTGTCTGCAACTGCAGGATGGAGGGACCTCTTCGTAAGTCCCTCCTAGCCCTTTGGAGGGAGGGAGGGGAAACTCAAAAGTAATGGTTAGACTCTCCACCTATGCAACGCTTGGCGAGTTTTCTCTCCCCTCTCTTCCTCCCTAAATCAGTGGACGAGGTATACCCACGACATATTAAAACTTAGTGGCTTCCCAATTTTCATACCACCACCTTCACCCCTCCCCCACCCCCTACCCTGCCACCCCCACGTCCACACTTCTGATTTTCAACGATCAAAATACATGATCTAATACCAGTGATCAGTCGATATCCAAACGTTGATCGAGAACAATAAACTTGCTCTATTTCTACTTCTTGTGAACTAAGTACCCGGCTTTTGTCAAATCGAGTCAGCATAGTATCGAAAATGACTCAAGCTATGATGAGTGCTAGTTATTACCATCAAAAAGGATCTCTTGATCGTGTGAAGCCCGTGAATTTACCTCTGATTTTGTGCAGTACTTATAATTTAAACAATTCGGGGTCTAAAAAAGTGATGATAGGTATCCAAGACCACAATACTAGTGTGACAGCATTATATCGCCCAGTGATAGCGCTCACCAATCAATCGCAGAGCGTCGTCGTTACTTTCAGTTTGGATGAGTGGGAAGAATTGCAGAAGAATTTTGAAACGATCTCACAGTTTTTCGATCGTCGCAGCACTCCGTCGGAGGTATTGCCTCAAAAAATCGAATTAACCAAGTTCGACATAATTTTGACGACATCATACGGTAATAAAGCCGTGATATTCACCGAGAAGAACGGAAACGACAAGGATCGTGCATCGCCCCCGCCATCCAAGAAAATACGCACCACCTATACACCAACTATTACTATGCAACAACCTACATTTACTGGCATGCTGCAATTACAAGTATTGATCAAGTTTCAATCTGAGCGTTTATTGCAGTTGACACCTTTGATCAATGGAATGAGATTAATGATCCACGATGTGACAAGTGATTTCATTCACCGTGTTGATTTTGATGCATCAAATAGTCTGTCTATAGTGCGTCAAATGTTCGATGAGAAAAAGGCCATCATTAAACAAAATGTTCTAGAAAAATGTGATTATTCAAGTGACCCCCGTTTGAAGGACATTTTCGATATAATATTCCACGAAATTGTATTGCTACATTCTGGTGTATTCCACAATCGCTGTGCACAAAATTGTATGAAAGAATCTCAGAAATTCTGAATAAATAATCTGTGTGAAGAATACCAAGTTCGTTCTTATTTGACTGCACATCCGAAATACCATTAGCTCAGGCATCTTTGTATTTGAGAGTATGCACACAGATGTAAGCCAGTGTTTGTCAAATTTTTGCACTCAAGAATAGTTCAGATATTATATCAGAGTCACTGCTTCACTAAAATGCCATGACTTAGTACGCCTGTAAGCTTTGAATTCTTTCCCTGTCACGCCAACAACCATTAGAGTGAAAAATCGTCGATACGATTGCATGTCTGCAACTTTGGTTATACCTTTGTATACTAACTCCTGAAAGAATCTTGCATGAGACTGGAATTTCACGGTCCGTCGGGACTAGGTTGACCATAGTCATCTTTATACACGACTACAAATTTTGCACATGTCATCTAAATGTGGCTAGGTAATCCCGTAGTCGTGTATTTAGATGACAAAGGTCGATAGCTTAGACGAACTAAACCTCTGAATACACCCCGCAACTTGACGGTGAAACTTGAAGAAAGGAAGCAAGCCCTCCGAGAGACTCAAATTCCATGGTCCGTCGTGGCCACATTAACCATAGTCATCTTTTTGCACGACTACAGATTTCACTCATGTGGCCGAATCTTGCTGGGTGATCCTGTAGTCGTGTATTTAAGGACAGAGATTAATAGCTCAGGTGGGCGTTTCTTTGAGTTCGACTTTGGAGAATTGTATCTCGTTGAACAGAACAGGAAATAGTTACTTGTGCGCTCAACAGCTGCACGTCATCGGATGCATTGGCGAGGAGCTACGTCACTTGTTCACGGGAAGGCCAGCGCATGACGTAGAGAAAGGCCGCAAGGATAATGATCCGCTCAACGCGCCAGAAATACAACACTGAGTCGGTCTGTGGGGAGTCGTGTCCGATACTACCGTGGCCCTCGCATGACGCAGACGAGTGCTGCAGGGATTATGCATGTAAAAAGGCCGGGAAGGACGTATTGAGTTGTATCAGGTACCTGCTGGAGCCACGGATGACATGGGTAAAGAGAGAGAGAGAGAGAGAGAGAGAGAGAGAGGAGAGAGAGAGAGAGAGAGAGAGAGAGAAAGAGAGAGAGAGAGAGAGAGAGAGAGAGAGAGAGAGAGAGAGAGAGAGAGAGAGAGAGAGAGAGAGAGAGAGAGAGAGAGAGAGAGAGAGAGAGAGAGAGAGAGAGAGAGCTGCTCTAGCCTCGGGGGATACGCTTTGAGAGAACAGAGAGAATATCGAGTCTCGATCAGAAACTTTTACACCGTCGTCGTAGATCTGATCGAGAGATCTGGAGCTCCATGACCTACATATCGGGGCCAATGATCTTGCCCCTCCCCTCAACCTACATATCGGGACCAATGACCTTGCCCCCTCCCCTCCAAGGTCAATGACCTCCCCCCCTCCCCCTGTCTGCAGAATGACGGCCCCTGCTACTCCCAGCCCTCCTTGCGGTTCATGGTCGAGGGAGTCGATGTACGCCGCTCACCCGAAACTGGTCCTCGAGCAGATTGAAACTGGGCCAGGCTTCTTCTATAACCAAAAACTGGAACCGGAGGTTCATCACACCCCGAAAAATGAAATTCAACTTCAAATTCCCGCGCCGTTACACGAATTCTAACTTATCTCATTGGTTACCTTATATAAATTAAAGATTCACAGACAAAATTTTAATTCACACGTCCACTTGGTTATCAATAAGATAAGTGTACCCAACAACACCGATCACAAGAATGGGCACTCATTTATCTCCGTGCAATTTTTTTGCGTTCGTCATTTTAGTATGAGAAGATAAATGGTTTGGATCGACTTGGAATGAGTTTTGCCTCTCCCAAAAAATGTATGGTGAGTTTTTCATTTCTTTGTTTCACACCTATTTCACACAGCTAAGAAATCGACCAAGAAATCACGTTTAGTAAAACTGGCGAGAAAACTGGTGCCAACAATTTTTGGTTCAACTAATCTCAACGTACTTGGAGCGCATTTAATTACTTTTTTCAAGGCCTCCAAAAAGCCTTTTCTACAAACTTTCAGATCTTGGATTTAGAGCGGTTATATGAGCAAAATACGAAAACTCTTTGCAGAACGTGAAGGCCAAAATTGTTGTGAAACCCACCCCCCCTCCCTGCCCTCTCAATGTCGTTATCTTGGAAGGATCTGCAGTACTACCTTTTTTACCACTCATGCAGAACGTGTTTATCGTGTCAAAATTGGTGGTATATAGTGTTATGGACCGAGGGAAAGCTCCGCAAATGTAGTTGCATGACGTTAAAAACGATTTTATGCACATCATGGCCGATTGACATAACTTTTTTCGGAAAATTAAAACAGCTCGGCCCCAGTTGATCCAAATTGGACGTACTTCAGCTCATTTGGAAGGTCTTGGCGAGGAAGACCACGGTTGTTGAGAAAATGGCCTTATGAAGGCATATTGGGTACATATTGGGTACATATTGGGTACATTTGCCCCAATCTACACATTTAGAGGCATGACGAGAGGCATGATATTCCATTTGAACTAATAGTATCTGAGATTATTCTTCTATTCTCCTTCGAACTATAATACAATGTAAGATGTCTTGAGAAGTCCTTATACACGCGGGGGCAAATCAGGCACACACTCTTTTGATCGCGGAAAAAAATCTTCTTTTGCGAGAATTGAGATAGCTCGGGTCTGGTTATTCAAAATTACAAGCACTTGAGCTAATTTTGTAGGTCTTGAAACAAGCTAATGCGCCGAATTGCGTTGAAAGATATTAGAGTGGGCCAAAATAGCAAGCAAAACAAAAACAGTGGGGCCAACTGGGGCACACTTACCTTGGATAAAACCACGCTTGAAAATTGTTGATGGGCTGATAAATACACCATCAACCCTCATCAGATACTCGCATTCCAAAAAAGGGGACAATGAAGAATGAAAGGACGGGATTGAGGACAAAAATGAGATGTTTTGTGTATCACTTATCATAAAATTTTGCGTGCAACGTTACTTCCGAGTTAAGGAGGCTCCGTCATTGGGTAACGTATCACAAGCATTCGGGGCTCCGTGACGTGGGCACCCGACTTTCCGGGAAAATTATAAAAAAAATACCATCTAATTGTGCGTCTTAAGCGCGTTCAGACACAATTTCAAAATCAATTGTGGATGTTATGGTTTTTCCAAAAAAAAATAAAGAAGTTTTCGGGTGCTGGGAAACTTAACTATTTTTTTTCTCGGCAACCGTACACTGTGGGAATTGTGCGTTTACAGCGGTCGATTGCGCGTAGTTTTCCCTACAAGTGAGTATTTTTACTTTCCAAAAATCACCATTATTTTGGTCGGTAATTAATTAAAACTGCTTCTCGGCAAGCTGCAGAGCAGAAGGAGGTGCAAGACCAGCGCATGCGCCGTAGCACCTCTCTGCTATCGGCTGCTACGTGAGCACGAAAATACTTATTAATTACCCAAAATCTTGCTGAAATCTCTTTTATCTCCTCGGCGTTCATCTCCCACGAGGGATGGGTTAGTTTTTAAACGCAAAACCACTGTCTAAGCAAAATTCTGTCATCTCCTCGGCGGTCATCTCCCACGAGGGATGGTTTAGTGTTTGAACGCAAAACCACTGTCCTAGCAAAGTTCTGTTATCTCCTCGGCGATCATCTCCCACGAGGGATGGTTTAGCTTTTCAGCTACATAATCGCTGTCCAAGAAACTATCGTTTTCTTCTCCAAGAACATCGAATTCGTCAAACACGAATCACCGGGTGGACGCCGTGGTTCGCCTCGCCGCCGCGTCGTCTGCTGGGGTGACCGTGCACAACCGCTGAAAATCTGTTTTCGTCAGTTTTTCACAGAATTAAGTTGTGTTTTGATAAAGTAAAAATACTCACTTGTAGGGAAAACTACGCGCAATCGACCGCTGTAAACGCACAATTCCCACAGTGTACGGTTGCCGAGAAAAAAAATAGTTAAGTTTCCCAGCACCCGAAAACTTCTTTATTTTTTTTTGGAAAAACCATAACATCCACAATTGATTTTAAAATTGTGTCTGAACGCGCTTAAGACGCACAATTAGATGGTATTTTTTTTATAATTTTCCCGGAAAGTCGGGTGCCCACGTCACGAAGCCGCATTCGGAGCCCCGCGCGTACTAACACAAGCGTCAGGCTAAGACGCGCTCGCTCACCGACACACATACACAACCCAAGCTCGCGCTCGCGCAAGCGTGCAGCAGTCCAGCAGCCGCTGTACACCTGTTTTTCGACAGTTTTGATTATTTCGAACGTTTTCCTGCCTTTTATACGTCGGCAACATGCATGTTTTTGGATGAAATTCGATTCATTCATAAATGATCTATGCTTGGACAGTTGCTCGTCGCGGTAACACTTGGAAATTTTGAGATATGACTCATTCCGTGGTCATCTCCCATAAGACGCAGTGTTAAATTCCAATACTTTGAGAATTTTTTTCTCAAAAATGAGTCCAGCAACCCGCATATTTCGAAACTGCAATAGATTCCTTGTACCATGAAGTATGCACCATAATTTTTCCAATTCAGAATGACTTAAAAAGTTTCGACGACTGAGCCTCCTTAAAATGACGTTTTCTGCAATCGTTATGGTTTCTGTCCAATCCCAACCATATTTTTCTCGAATTTCCCAATAATCGCAGGAGTGGCTGTCTGACAATATTTGATTGTAGTAATTTGTCCCTTCAAGAAAAAACCGGAACAATATCATGTAACTTCTGATAAAACAACTTCGAAGACAATATATTTGTTCTGATCAAACTCACATGCTTATCCAATTATATTTCGGATAATCATAGCATATTCATCAGTCAACCACTGCGAGCCTGCTCGTGAATTGCATTTTCATGATCAATTCTGTAACGCTATATTGATAAGGAGGTAAACAAAACCATACTAGTTACAGTAAAATTCTAGTCAAGACTCAAATATTCCGTGTCACGCATGGGTATGAAAGTGAATAGATGTAAGCCCATAATCTCTGATCTAATCTAGATCTCAATGATTAGACAACTAAAGTCTGCAGGGCATTTTGCTATTACCGATACTTTGTTCATTCAATCTATCGATGCATATTACGTGACATCGCATCATAGTTTACTCATTATGAGAGTAACCTTAGGCAGAAGTGACATTTTTACAAGGAATCTATAATGCCCATATTGCATAACCTTGCCATTATCGTTGTTTGTGATTATCGATTTCTATTGATATTCAATTTTGTCCACAAAATACAGCTCCTCAATGGCTGGTGAATGGAAAGTACCCCTCGTCGGAAAATACAGAAACTTCGGTGTTCAATATTCCCCAACCTCTATGGGACAATGGTTCAGATTTCATGGCAAAAATTGTCTATTCATAAATGGCTTGATTACAATTCAACCTGAATCTAGCTAAATCAAAATCAGATGAAGTTTCCCCCTCTGGACTTTGACACATGAAATTGGCTCTGAGAAAAATGCTCAAAAATTTCCCGATATTTTACGTGTCTTATCTTAACACCCTAAAGATACTTCATGGAACTTTTTTTTTTACAAATTTGGTATGAGTATTTCATAGGTACTCGTCATAACAAAAAAAAACCTATCATAGAAAGAAATTATTATTCCTGATGACGACAAACCTTTTCAGAAGCTGCACGTTTCACCTCGTTGAGTAGTTTGACAGCTGGTGTCAAGTAAGACTTGACAAAAATTTCCAAGTTTCCATGATAAGCACAAACCAGGATATCTCTCGCTTGTCTCGTAAGAATATCGAGAACCTTATCTCCATAAATTGGTCCAAGATAATGACGAATGAGCGAGGCAGCATCACCTCGGACCTGAAACACATGGGATACAATTCATCAGCTCCAATTTTGAAATCTGCTATTCGTAAAATTTTACGAATTAACTAGTAAAATTTTTCATCGATATCTTTCAAGAACCTGATTCGCGAGGGGGGGGGGCAGGGTGGAAGATTCAAACATATTTTTCAAACCCAATAGGAATAATAGGGATCTTTTCTACATTCAACTTTTTCAACTTTATTTCAATCTTTTTGCTTTCAAAATAACGATTTTGAGAAGGATAAGTTATTTTGGCCAATGAAATTTGAAGTCTTATTCTTCTGTTGATTGAGCTTCCACAGTGCTCAAAAGTGCAAACATCTACGTATAAAACATGACGAAAAAGAAGAATACCGTTGTTTGTATAAGTCTGATTACACGACACTTAAATTATAAAAAGCTCACCCGCCTCAAAGGCAACCCCTTTAAATTTTGTGATCCAGCATGCGGGGAATATCTATTCTAAAAGACGATGAGGTTTGAGATGTTCACCAGACGAGAAAGCTTTCAAGGCCAAAACTTTGAACGCCACTGGTGTGTATTATAATATGGCACATAGCTTGCCTTATAGCGCTTGTACAGGGTGATACGAAATTTTGACAATGTATTTTGAGGGTTGCTTGGCTTTTGGGCTATGTATATGAGATATTAGAGTGTGTGTATGAGGAGACGAATACACTGATGGAGCAAAGGGTGTAAGACAGAGATGAGGATACATATTAGATATGCACCCTTGAAAATTTTGGGGCCATTGGGGTGAGCAAGAAACTTTGTCAATCGTGTTATTGGTTAGGGAAGCATTTGAGATTCGATTAAAAAGTTTATATATGCTTTGGTAGATCAAATTGAGATCGGAGGAGAAGCTCATGAATACGATCCTGCGAGTATGACACTGATATTGAGGAGAAAACTTTTTTCTGATCAGGTTATTGAAGGTCTCCTCTTCACGGAACTTTTTAGTGAACAAGAAAATATAAAATCATGTAATAACCTTGCAACACTTTTTATCATCTCAGAAAAAATGTTTTAAACATCCCAAGAAAGAAAAATCCGGTAGAGTTTGAGAAGGAAACTCATTTTTATATTGATAGAATTAGGTCAATTATTGCAATATTCTCGTAGAATCAAGGACAATTCTCCATCGTAGTATTTTCTCTCTATTTTATTTCTCATTATATCGTAGTTTATGAGACTACTCTACAGTTGATAATCAAGTTTATGTGATCTCCAGTCCAGGATAGTGCAGTTAATCCGATAACCTCCACAGGCTATGTTATGTACATACAAATTATATTGGGAATGACTTGAATGGAGATGAAAAAATTGAATTATTGAAAATTGATTATTTTCACCTATTGAAATATCGATTCATGCTGATCCAGATATCCTACAGAAACGTAGGATAATTTAATGTCAGAATGTTTGGTCTGATTCATGATACAAGATCATCGCTCTTCTTTTAAATATCAACCTTTTGATCTATTGTTACTTGACCCAGATTTACCGCAGTGAGCTGAGCCTCTTCGGCCAATTTTAAAGGACTTTCAGCAACGAAGACCTACATCTGGCTGAGTCTCGTCAGCTGATTTGGTTATAATTGCACGAGTGTCTTATAACAACTTATGCAATTGTTGTTTGTGATTGTGGGTTTCCTGAGCCATTATCGATAAATTGATGCAATTTTTCAGGTAAGAGTAAAGTTTACTAAACTAATTTTCTAATTTCTTCAGCAGCTTGTTGGTAAGGATCAGTATCGGCTTGGATGGGGTTGGTTGTGCGCAGGTGTGACCTATGTCTTTTCTTTTGCTCTATAAGTAATACAAGACTATTTATATGCTTACCAAGACAGATAAAAATTCATGATAACTTTCAGATTCTATTGAGTTTTGGAAACAGAATGAATCAAAAAGTTCTACTTTTCTTATCATACAATGCTGAGAAGGATTTTTTGCTCATTAATTAATATTATGGTAGTGGTACAAAAATTGTATGAGTTGTCTAACTTCGAGTCTTATTTGATACCAGACATCGAAATTGATGGACCTTGTAAAATTTATCGGGTTCATAAGCTTCAATCCACTATTTCATGTATGAGGTTAGGGGTTGGGTTCTGGTGGCCGTATAGCTGTAGTTTACAGTAGATTTACAGCTGTAAACACTCCTAAGCTCTGTACTTTAGTTACAGTCAACTTACAAAGGTAAGCTGTAAAATACAGCTGTATTACCTCCAGGAACCCTGATAACTTTCCCACACAGAAGCAGACACGCAATTTCACGCAAGAATGGCGATATGTAAGTTTGATAGGAATATCCTTGAATCTCCGTCAAGCGTGCTATGTCCTTGGAGGTTATAGCAGTTTCTCACTTTTTTATTATGCCTGTGACATCTTCAATTCAATGTTGCATAAAGTTGCAAACGATTGTGAGACATGGTCTTTTAGACGATTAGATTCAGCTATTGCTTATTCTATACGAAAATATTTCAAGGTGATTGAATAGTTCCTGAAATTTTCATTACTAGCTTCATTCAACGCTGTAGATATCATAATTCTGCAAAATATCTACCGTAACTTGAGTTAAGTGTACTCAATGTTCATCTCAAGAATGTTTACTCGATTCCGAAATCCCGAAATGAGTATTTTATCTTTCGTTTTCGCATATTATATACTTAGCTAAGACATCATCAAGAAAATCGAGTTTCGACTTGTTTTTTCGAGAACTTCATAATCTGTTTTTTTGGACTTGCAAAACTTGGGCTTGGGACGATTTCATGAACAAAATAAGGAGATCGTTTTCGAAACATGAATGCCAAAATTAGTGTGTATTCAACATGCCCACATGTGGTTATATCGAAAGGAAATGCAGAGGCCTTTTTTATACACTTTTATTAAACTTCACCGAGTTGGTGTTTTCTCCGTCCTAGATCTGGTAATTTTGGTCTTATCACGTGACTTCCGATAATTAACTTCCGGCTACTCGCTCCATTTGATCTCGTGGGTGTGCACTGTTGTGGGTGATCAGAATACATAATATCGTGTCATTTTAATCAGCGCAGTGTTAGATTATTTGATTAATAAAGAAAAACTATTGATGCCGGCCTCGGACCTTCCACGTGGCAGGCGAGGAATGCCGCAAATCGTCTGCTGCATATGTTTGTGACTTCGGGACTTCGCGACATAGTGGCGCCAGCTCAATCTCGGGAAACCCGCTGCACACACGCGTCTCAGATGCTCATGTATTGCATTGCACCAGGCGCAGTTAATAAAAGTGTATTTTGAAAATTCTTTTTAACTATTACTTATTACCACTCAGAACGTATCTATTATGTCAATACAAGCGTCAAAATAAGCCGGGAATAACAATTTTTGGAGCGATGAAAAAGATCCAAATGTGGTTGCGCGGAGATAAAAATGATTTTATGCAGTTTATCGCCAATTTACGGTATTATGAATGGTGGGGAAATGTGGGGTACACCCTTTTGTAAAATTATGAAAAGCCGTTTTTCAGGAAAATTGTGATAACTCAGCTCTGGTTGGTCAACATTGAACTCACTTCGCCTCATTCTGAAGGTCTTAGAATAAGCTCCATATAATGAGCTAAAGTACGTTGGAAAATCTTCGAGTAGACCAAAACTAGGAGGGAGGGGGTGTTGGGTACACCTACTTCAGAATAAAATTCTATTTCCGAATCTATCAGACTTCGAATCCAAATCGCGTTCAGAATGAAATATAACCCACACTGTAACTACTACTCATCGACCTCGGAATCGCTGAAAGATATAATGAAATTTCAACAAAAAAAATTTCTGAGCAGATGATGGATGACAAAATTCAGTCACCTACACCAGTATAAGCTATTCTAAACACAAATAAGCCACAATACTATCCAAAATTAAATCATCTCGTGAATCTCCCTACAGGCACCGGATACTTAATTAAATTGATAGCAATTGGAGCACGATCGGACCCTTCCTGCACCTGCAAACCTTTTAAATAAAACCACCACAGGGAGAAATAAGAGAGAGTATGCGAATTTAAGTCGAAGCACGCGCGCCCGCAAATAATGAAATCGGATCAATCGAGCGGCAAAATGGACGTGACAAAACCCCATAAACGCACATGTACTTACACGTACACACATATATGATTCGCACAGTACACAACATCGATTTGGCAAGTGGTATGATGAGGCATCAGTAGTACCACAGCTGCGCTTTGCACACAACAATGGCAAAAGTGGCTGTATAAGTATAGGTTTACTCCTAGAGAGGATGGATGAATAGCTATCCGTCTAGGATATATAGTTCCCTTATAGAAGATATGAGACAAAGCTTTTGTTTGGGGTTTGCTATATATGTGTGTGATGAGGCAAATATATTGAGATGATATGTGCATGTGGTTTGCTCAGCTTTTTTGAGATCGCTTTGTGCCATGTATGTGATGTGGTACTTATATTATTAGCCGAAAATAAGCAGATTGGGTTATTGGGGTTCTTACACATGACAGGTTGACAATTAAAGCAGGGTTGATATTGTTGTGATTGGTTGTCAAGGGATAAGTGACATGGTTTTTTAGGTCGGTCACGCCTCTTTATGTCTAGATTGAGATGTGATTTGAGGGTGGTAGATTGAATTAGCAAAAAGAGTAAAAGTTTGGAGGGATTATCGGAATAGCATTTTATCTTTTCTTTGTGTTCTTGAGATGTTCATAAAAAAGTAAAATTACGTGGTTTAGTGAATAGAAAAATTTGAAGACTATCAACTTTTGCAGTTACAGTCAGGCTTCTAATTTTATATGATACTTCACCCAGCATCTATGAAACTTAAAAGATTCAAAAAGCAAAGTAGAAGGAGTTTAGAAAGAATTTTTAACAACAATTTCAATCACAGGAAATTTATCGAGAGGGCTAAGTTTCAGGAACTACATCAAGAACATAATTTCTAGATAACATATGTACGATAACTGGGCAAGCCATCTTCAAACTACACCCTGTCTCAATTATAAAATTTTTGTAGATAAATTACGAAATTCATATGAATACATAACGATTCCATTCTTGTTATTATCAGAGCCATGATTGACATTTGAAAGACAATGGAGCTCGAAATGTTGATGGACGAACAATCCCGTGCTAATCGTAAATTTTCCTTCGCCACCGCATTGACAGCCAATTGGATCGTCGTAACAGAAAAATTGTCTACGGAATGATTCAGAAAATTTACATGGTGCTCATAGCTTTCGTTGCATGATTTCTATGAATATTAACTTTCTTGATCATGGGCAAGCACCTGTCTCGAAATTATTCTATCGTCAGCCCAAGATGATTTTGAATTAGAGTTTTTTTTGCATATTATTTTGAATCTCAAGCTCTCCCAAAATGGATCAAGATATTAATTTTGAAGGTATCTACCAAGTGAACTAGAAGCTACAGGGATGTCTTAATTGTGAGATAAGTGCCCGAGAGTCAATCCCTGATATTCACAGCTAACTTGAAAATCCCATGAATCACGAATCCATTCCGTACATTGAGTAGGTATGTCTAGTTTCCAAAATGACTCCATATTCCGAGAACAAGGATCTATCACAGACAAAGATGTCACACCACCCCAAGCAATTAAACAATGTCTCCGTGCGTATAGTCCACAATCGATCTTCATCTTTTCATTCATAGCCAGTTGTCGCGGGTACTTTCGATTTGCATACATATTGCAAGTCTGGAATAAAAGTCAGCCGTGCAGGTATTGCATCAAGCGAGGCATCACGTCGTTTATCTGCTCTCACGTGTGGAAAATCATCATATATACTATATCCATGCAAGTCAGTCTCGCGCTGCGCCTACTTCTTCAATGGGTTAGCAGAAGTTATATCAAAGCCATCACAATTTTAATATTGTCTTAGCAATAAATTCGAAGCAGTGAATCCATGCACGATGCACAACTTCTGCTCTGAATCGTTCCACGACCGTGGACACTTTGCGATTTTATTACAGCACCTTGAGATAAATGATCGCATTCTGGTTTTGTTATAAGAGTCCAGGAATTTTTTCGTAATAAATTGAATAGCTATCTGAGGTGTTTTGGCGGAACCTTGATTGAACTATGAAGTCGGTAGCTCAAAATTTATGGGGGTCGAGGGTTGAGTTGAAAAGCAATCAGAATGTTGGATACAAGGTTTTTTGGTTGAATCTGAATCGGATATGCGATGAAGGCTAGCTGTTACAGAATAAATCTTAAAAACGTCACTCAATAGAACACAAAAGTAAGTATTTCCACCCTGTCAGGAAAGTTGAATCCATTTGTTCCTTTTGGATTGACTCAAAATCACCACGATCGGTCTTGATCAGCTCTGAACATTAGTTTAGATGACATGGAAACCAATCTAGAACTGCCTTGAAACTGGATCTGTTTTGTCCCAATAGATTCCGAATAACGGAGTACACAGGCCCACAAAAATGTTCCTGATCAGAGAAGGTGGAAAACATTTCTGACGTTTTATGAAGTGCTGATCAAGTATCTGAGCCCAGAATATTTCCTATCATAACAGTCATTCATTTTGAGCTCAATATGAATTTAAACCAAACAAATGCCTTTTCATCACCCTTCGATTACAAGAAAGAATCCAATCCTTCTAACAAAATGAATCAAATTCTGTCAATATATTTTGATAGCGTTTGCAGATGAGATTACACATCAAAAGTGTGATCATATTGATATGAACAAGGTATAAGCGTACCCAATATGCCCCTATGCCAGTCTCAGAATTGGGCAATTGTTGACTTTCTCACGAATTTTTTCCACGTTTATTATATTAAAATATGAGAAATAAGTGGTTTAGGTCAACGCTTTGAATCATTTTAGCGTTTCTCAGAAAATTTGAAGTGATTTTTGTATTTTTTGTTTTTGCACAGCTAAGAAATCACCGAGGAAATCGCATTTGGCGAATCGGTGCCAAATATTTTTGGTTTGACTAATCGTAGCATAACTTAGCCCATTCGATTCCTTGTCTTAAGACCTTCAAAATTCGTTGTTTTCAGTTGCAAAACTCCGAACTGAAGCTATTTCATGTGTAAAATAAGGAGGTTGTTTGCAAAACAAAAATGCCGTAATTGGTTTGGACACAACATGCCCTCATACAGTTATCTCCAAAGGGTTTGCAACGACTATTTTTACCACCCAGAACTCGGTCCAAAACGCACTCATTATCACTTCAAACAAAATAGGTTGAAAATAGTGTATTGGACAGGGGAAACACTCATAACGTGGTTGCTTGATAATAGCAACGATTTTATCCACTTCATCGCAGATTTACATTAGTTTACGTGATGGGTTTCTGTTGGATAATACAGCGTCTCGCAAACTCCCGGAAAATCATATTTTGACAAAACTGTTGATAGCTCGGCTCAGGTTGGTCAAGATTATATTCACCTTAGCTCATTTCGAAGGTCCTGAAACAAGCTTTTGAATGAGCTAAAATTTGTTAGAAAATATTGAAGAAGGCCAAAACTGTTGAAGCGGTAAGTTGGGTACATCTACCATAATAGTTGGCTATCTCATCTGAGAAACGAATCATTGCCTTCCCCCTCCCTCAAAGGAAAAAAAAACAATCACTATGAATTACATATCAATCGTCGAAAACCAGCAGCTGATATCAGACAAAATATTCAACCACCCTACCTTTACATAACCGTGGAGCGTAAGGTCGCAATCATTTTACGTACAGGTACATATTCAGTCAGAGTCAGCAGGGCAGTGTGAATCCGCGTGTCCATATAACGGGGAAAAACAACAGCAAGCCCGCAAGCTTTGCAAATACCACGGTATACCCGTGCGATACCGCCCACGAGTTTCCGCCCTCATCGGTCTTATACCGTGAAAGTGATGGCTCTTGCAAGGAACAAAATATCCTCTTCAGATACATCCGAGATGCAGACTTCAATGTACTGTACTGAAGATATCCAACTTCCCATGGTAGAAATCCTTTGCTAGGGCAAATAAGACTACATATTTTGGCCATCGAATGGTAATTTATTGGCCAAAATTGTTTTGTCTAGTCAATAATTGTGATGATTTTGTGGATGATTTCGGTAGAATTGAATGGGCATTTCTATCAAGGTCAGAAGTAATTACTTCAGAATATTCCGAGAAGGTGATTGTAATGCATGCCAATCCATGTTCAACGCGATATTGTTGATAGAATCTGTGCATGGATATAACTTAGGAATTAATAGATCCGACCGACACAGTTGGTAGGGTCACTGAGTGTCAGCTCGGCCAATCATCTAAGTTAAGCATTGTCGGGCGCGGCTAGTACTTGGATGGGTGACAGCCCATCTCGGTCTATACCACCCTCGACTTGCTGATGATTTTTCTGATCGATTAGTTGACACTCACACCTCAGCAACGTGAGCGGGAGGCACGAAATGTTACAATTGCGATGTTCATGCTTACGAAATGTGGCATGAGCGCCTCGATGAGCGCCGTAAAGAGTAGCGTGAAGTGCCGAACTCTCCGGAGCACGTTTTCTCGAGGATTTTCTCCTTTGAGGAGTTTTCACCCTCTCCACGGGCATGACTCCCTCGCACAAATGCGAAGAGAAATTATAGGTTAGGGTGAGTAACTGGATCTCGTACACACCGAACAAAAAACCACAAAAACCTCGACGAAAACGTTAAAATGGTCGAGATCCGCCCCGGTTGTAGAGCCTAATATTGCCCGAAGACAACTGTTGGAGACATGGGGGGGGGGGGAATTAATGAATTCATCACTGCTAGTCATAATGGAGGAAGCGGTTGATGCCTTGTCTTTGACTTACATCGGAGTCAAGCGAGTCCCTTGGCCTTTCATGGGTTGATTGAAGGTTAGTCAGAATTTGTCAAAATCTCCGATAAAAAATTCAAATAATATCAAGACTGCGAAGAATGAAGATCAATAAATAATCGAGTAAATAATTCTCTCCTAAGAAATTAGTGACCCATCGATCCATTGTCTGTGGTAATAGAACAAACAAATTCTGAGACAGTTTCATGACCACGAGCCAAAGATTAACAGGATTCCTATCACGAAAACAGAACAGCTCACAGCATAATAATCAGAGAATGGTTAGTACCTAAAGTCCACCATCGACCAGCTTTGGAATTTGTCAAATAATCATACTTTACCCTGCCCTCTTCAAAATGTAGGTTAATTCATGCAACAGGAGCGAAAATTCGGGTTGTCTTTAAATCTTCTCTGAAAAAATCGACAAAGAAAGATGAATGGTGTCGGAGACACAGGGATAAAAAAATCAGCGCCTGAATGCATGTAACCCGATAACCACACGCACGTGAAAAAGATACACTGCACCTCAAGCATATTATATCTTATATCTGTACAGGTGGGATATGAACTGTAAAGTACCTCAATATACTTCCTCGAGTGCAGCAGATCTCCAAGGAGAATGAGATGAATAAGGGTGAGACGAAGCGGTGCATATTACATACCGTAACGAACATGGTACTTTAATATGGCATATCGGCACCAGCGTCAATGCGATGCCGTGCAAGGTGTGTATTGTACAGTTCCATACTTTTGCGATCTTTTTTTTTTTTTGTAGCTTTTGGCTAACTTATTTGTTCTTGCCGCCAGTGTCACGGTGAATTTTGAATTAGAAGGGGTATTTAGGGGAACCAGTGCAGGAGGTCGAGCTGTGTACTTTTTTTTGCGTCTCTAATAGTGCTTTGGGTGCCCAACGCCATAGCAAAAATAATCCTTGAATTTTTTAATGTACTTTTCTCAGAACCTTGTGTCTCTGTTTTCATGTTATATGTGTGGGGAATTTAGAATATTCAGTATAATTAGCGGGACGTAAGTTTGTTCTAGGTAAAAAAGTAAATAGTGGGTTCTGGATGCAATTTAGGTAATACTCAATTTCGTCCTTGTATCCGATCTTCGTTGCTCATGAACAATAATTTTCAGTATGATTGATCCGTACATAGAATCTGCAAGAATCTTCTTTTGATGGGGAAATTAATTTTTTTCCACCCACTCGATCAAAAAACGTATACTCATATGATCGAGCGTGGAGTTTCTGTGCTCATGATAATTTCAACCCTCTCGTTAAAGCTCGAGCCGAAAACAATGTCACTCGAGAAACAAAACCAAACTTGCCACCCTCGTATTTAAGGTAGTTGTACACCAACTACGTGAGTCAATGGCTACCCAACCTCACTTTTTTGCCGACATTAAAATATTCGAAATCATTATTATTGTTGATAACTGCACTTTTTCTATCAAACAACGTACAAAAACGGTTATCCGAGCCATTCCTAACAGAAATAGGCATGGTTTCCAAATTTATCTACCCTAAAATTGAAATCACCGATGGCCTGTTTTACATTTTGCGCTTTGTATAGACAACTACTCAAAAACTACGTGGTCAATCATCTGCAGGCTCATCCATATGATTCATCGTCTCATGAACTTGAATATCTCGCAGTCCCATCGTTTTCTCTTGATCAGATTTTGCGCTGGACCCATTTGAGTGCTCTTTTTGAGGCCTGCTCCCATAAGCGCAATGTTAAAAATGTGCAAAACTGGTCAAATTGTGAAGATCAGTACTCCTAAACGGGATGGTCAACCGATCTGGAATTTTGCACACCTACTTTTTGATACTAGAACTATCTTCCTGCACAATCTTGAGGAATTCTGTTGATGAACAATTTTGGTGTACAACTACCTTAATACTTTCGTAAAGGTTTCATTAACAAAGTTGGGCAAAATTCACAATGATATTCGATGCACACATGAGACCTGCCTGAAAATACAAAATCAAGATCTATCATCTCGAAATAAGCCACCATATCTCACACACCCAAACTCGCCCAAATCAGCACTGTTTACTCCATCCACCCGCGACCATGCCTATTTATCTTCAATATCAAATATTTCACCTCAAATACCATTTAAATTCTATTTGAACATATGTATTAGAAAACATCGTATGTATGTAGATAATTGTTTGCACAGAGAAACGAAATAGATATGCAAATCGATCGGGGTGCTATATACATCATCGCCATTACACATAATTCGAGCTCGATCAAACAAAAGTCAGAACGAAAAAGCTATTAGAATCATCAATCATGAAGTAATGAGCTAAAAACACAATGAGAAAACGCTGTATAGCTCATACCGTGATAACTAATCAAACAGTAGCCTATTTGCTTTCTGTGCACACAAAAAAGTGCTATATCTCATCGTGTACATATAAAGATTTGGGTTAGCTCATCTTCGCATCAATATTTGAACTGACATATAATTCATATCTCCATACACATTCACATCTTATATTATGTAGTCCTATTTTATTTTTGCAGACAAAGGACTATCGTCTACTATTTTCCAACAAATGAATACGTGAATAGCACTTAAAGCAATATATTGAAGTACAGAGACTGTAGATATATCATATTCCCTAAAGGCAAACTGCCGAAATACAAGGGGTGTAAAATGTACTTTTACCCATACATCTATACCTATGTACGTGTGTAAATTAAGATAGGGTTGAGGTGCGTCAGATTCATTTGGTATATATATATGTAATTGTGCCTCGGGGGATGAAATGGTGTCACACGACGAGAGAGTGATATGATATTTTAGGGCTTTGGTATAGACTCATTGAGGTTGATTTATTTTGTGGGAAATTGTGCGGACTGTAGTGAGTGATGCATGTGGTTTTACACTATACATGTACCGTGATTAGGCTTTTGAGTATTTGTTGTGTGCTGTTCATCGTTCTTCTCGGGGGTGAATAGAAGGTATTGGGTTGCAATTGGTCGCACTCTGCGGGTGGTATAGCTGTTTCAGTTGTAGTGCATGCACCAGAGTGAGCGGTGTGAAAATGGCACGTGCTCTTTGTTTTTGCTCAGGGTCTGTGATTACGATTGTGTCAGTGTGACGAACTCAGTGTTTTCCGACGTGGACTGATTTTTTTTTTAGTATTACTGTCGTCATTAGAGAAAATGTAAAAAAAAATTGATCCGTGAGCTCGTAGGGATCTGCGAATTGAATAAAATGACATTAATTACCGTCAATCTCTGGGGAAATAGCAAGTGGATGATTGTGGGTATTTTTTTTTTTTTTTTTTTTTCATAGTTTGCAACCTGAATTTTCCCTGACAAGGGGAGCATCAGGTTTGCGGAACTCGGATCTTGATGAAACTCTGGGAATCATCTTGTTTTGGTGAAAAACGGAGGTATTTCCAATGGTTAAGTCCAATGGGCCTCCTATCCCGAGATAATACTACCGGTCAAAAGTTCGTGCACACCAAAAAAATAAGTTCGATTTTGCTCACTCGACTGCTCGGATCTCCTTGGTCTAAATTAACTCTACTTGGGCGCATTTTGTAGCTTTTTCCAAGCACTTTGAGAACTATTTAGTATTTTTTTACGCAGCTCAATAGATTTTTGCAAAATCAATCTGAAGCCTTGTAGAATTTCATAAAAATCGGGTCATTATGCAAACCTCCGCGAGTCTGGCGGAAATTGATGGATTTAGATAATTCGAAAAGTATCTAAAAGTAAAAGTCAAGAGCTTCAGAATCCGTTTTTGAAAGTTATTTTAGCTTTTCTGATCCGAGCTGTGACTCTTTTTGAATAGAGGATGATTTTTCTCGAAAAAAGACCAGTCATTGAGAGATTATGAATGGACTCATTTTTTCACAGGTATAAGCACTGATCTTGGTTCCTCTCACCAACAACACTGAAAAACTTGGAAAAACTCAGAGGAATAACACCGTGAGCCCAATGTCTTCACCTTTCGTGGTTTTTGGGACTCTTCTTCGAGAAAAATCTTCCCTTACAAAAACAGTCACAGCTCGGACTAGAAACAAGCTAGTATAACTTTCAGGAACGGAGTCTTAAGCTCTCAACTTCTACTTTTAGATTCTTTCTGAATCATCTAAATCCATCAATTTCCGCCAGACTTGCGGAGGTTTGTATAATGACCTGATTTTTATGAAATTCTACAAGGCTTCAGATTGATTTTGCGAAAATCTATTGAACTGCGTAGAAAAAATACCAAATAGTCCTTAAAGTGCTTGAAAAGAGCTACAAATTGAGCCCAAGTAGAGTTATTTTGGACCAAGAAGATCCGAGCAGTTGAGTGATCAAAATCGAATTTTTTTTTTTTAGGTGTGCACAAACTTACAGCTTGGAGGTTAGCATTGTTAGTATATCTATATATGTCTTTTCAACATGGGCCTATATGGACAATGTTAATTTCCGAGTTAATCTCCATAGTTGTATCTTGGAATCGGAGGCCCATTGGACTTGACCCTTGGAGATACCTTCATTTTTCACCTCGTTTTTCACCAAACCAAGATGATTCCCAAAGTCTCATCGAGATCCATGTTCCGCAGACCTGATGCTCTCCTCGTTAGTTGAATTCTATCATCGGTTCAAACCATGATAGATTGAATTTTACTTATAATAGCCAATGCTGAAAATGGAATGAATAAGGTAGGTGTATATACTCGCCCCGCATGAAACACTAAAAATTGATCCCAATCAGAGAATTTTGCTGGTTTTTAAGGGAATTTTCCTCATTTTCAGTGACCATTCACTGTAAATTGGTGAAAATGCACTGAGTGGGATCAATTTTTACTGATACGCGTGGAGAGCTACTTGCCCCCCTTCAACCGTTTTTTTCTCAATGGTTTTGATCAACTTCAATATTTTTGAACTTCAACGTACTTCATATCATTTTAAAATTTGTTCCAAGACCTTTATAATGGAGCTGAGGTAAATTGAATTCAGACCAAGTAAATCCCAACTATTACAGTTTCTCCAAAAAGTGATTTTTCATGAGTTCGGGAAAGGGTGTGACCAACATGCCCCCATCATGCCATTTCTCAACGACTCTAATCCACCTCAACATTTTTCGATGTACTTCAGCTCATTATAAAGCTTGTTTCAAGACCTTCAAAATGAGCTAAGATGCGGCTAATTTTGATTAACTGGAGTCGAGCTGTCTTGATTTACCGGGAAAAGGTTGGAAATTGGCGATAAAGTGCATCAAATCGTTTTTATTAGCAAGCGACAACATTTGGAGCTATTTGCCGCTCTAAAATACTGCTTCCGACCTATTTTGACGCAACAAACACGTTCTGAATGGTAAAAAATGCCATTCTGCAAATCCTTTTCAGATAACAGTATGGGGGCAATGCATATTGGGTACACACCAATTTTGGCTTTTATGTTCTGCAAATGATCTTTGTATTTTGCTCATAAAATCGCTCCGAATTCGAGATTTGCAAGTTTGGAGAAAGGATTCTGAAGGTCTCGAAATGAGGGATGAAATGCGTCAAAATGCGTTGAAATTGATCGAGCCAAAAATTGTTGGCACTGGTTTGACTAACTACAATTCTATTGGCAACTTTTGAGTGTGCAAACACGAAAAATGCAAAAACTCACTTCATATTAAAAGTAAAGAAAAATTGCGCGAAGGTCATAACCAGTGTCCAATTCTGAGATTGGCATTGGGGGCGTTTTGGGTACATCACTTCCCTTAATAATTGTTCATTTACTGTATTTTTGAAACCATTCGTTGGCTTTGGCAAGCATCAAAATTGATTATTATCTCATCGATGGAATTGGACTGTAAATTCATTCATTAGTCATTGGAATGATGAGGAAATTACTCGGGAAATTATCGAAAGATTTTTGCTGTGTCGTGATCAATGCGTGATTCTACTGGATACCTTGCACTCAAAGATCATATCAGAAGTTGAATTCCGCATCCTGAGGGATTTTTCCAATTCATAAACCGTCGGAAATTTCACGGGGATGCGGAATGCAGATTTTATGAACACGTATTGTCTGCATACTATCTTCTGACAAACTGTGAGTGAAAGGGAAAAATCAGTCGAAAAATGGTACTTTCACCCACGGAATTTCAAAAATTCTTCATTATGTCGTGATTATAGTGTCATATTTAATGTAGTATTTGCGGACCATAAATAAATAATACGACGAGTAACACGAACTCCAGGCTCCAAAACAAACCACCCTGCGAAAATTCAAAGAACAATCGATCACAAAACGAGAAATGAACTCATACCTCCATCATTCAACAAGTTCCAAACAGTAAGTCGATTTTGGTACTCCAATTATAAATTTCTAACTCACCCATCATTATTACACATCAAATCAAAGCATCCGTTATTAAACGATGTTGCATAAATCTCTGACGTAATTGAATAATCCGATTGAGTGAAAACAAAGACCCTCTAATGCAGATTTGCAATCCAGAAAGCCTCGTTGTACTTGTCTGCTCCGAGATAAGAGTAGAAATATCGTTGTGCAAGTGCAAAAATTGAGCTTAACTGTACTTATTTATATATATATATATACGAGTTGAGTTGAGAGAATTAAAAAAAAAATCGAAAGAGAGAGAAATGTACAGTGTACAGAGACTATCTACTAACAGCTTATCTTCTTATCGAGCGAACAAGATGGAAACAGATCTCCAACAGTTACGCGTGATACGCTTTAATTGAGACTCACTTTCACAGCTGCCGGTAGTTTATATATTGATATAATACACTTGTGGACGTTTGAGAACCTTTGACTGAATTGTGCACTAGACTGTGCCTGTACATAACACTTATGCATTTCTGTGTACTTGTTCAAGTAGAGTCAAGATAAAATTGATTGCAAGAGGTGAAGTCTGGTGAAAATTTCAACTTACACCTTTTCGAAAGGTGATTTGTGAAATTCTCTTACGAGGATAAGAATGCTCCTACCTCTCCTCATTTAATCCGGATCATTTTCTAGTTTAAGTCTGATTCGGAACATTGGATATTTTACAACTAATGTAAGTGCAACCAACAGAATTGGGCAATTTTGACTTTCCTTCAATTTTTTTAGCTTCGATATTTTGAAATCTGAGGAAATCAATGGTTTCAATCAACCTGGGATGAGTTTTGCGTCCCCCAGAAGATTCATAGAAAGTTTTTCATTTCTTTTCTTGCACAGCTAAGATTTCGACAAAGAAATTACGTTTAGTAAAAACGGTGGCAAAAACTTTTTGTTTATTTAATCCCAACGTACTTTAGCGCGTTTGATCAAATTTGCAGATCTCGGACTTAGAGCGGTTGTACGAGGTGGATGCGAAGACCCTTTGCAAAAGATGAAGGCAAAAATTTGTGTGTGCCCAACATGCCCCCATGTGGTTAATTCGAAAGGGAGTGCAGAGCGACTTTTACTACCATTCAAAACGGGCTTATCGCGTGAAAATACTAATAAATTCATCATCGACCTAGGTCGATAGTAGTGTTTTCGACCCGCAAAAAGTTCCAAATGTGGTTGCACGCCGATAAAAACAATTTATTGCCCTTTATCGATGATTTACATAATTTTTTCGGAAAAACCAAGGCAGCTCGACTCCAGTTGATCAAAGTCAGACGCATTCAGCGCGATCTGAACGTTTTGAAACAAGCTTCAAAATGAGTTGTGAAATACATTGAAAAATGTTAAGGTAGACCAGAGTTGTTGAGAAAATGGCTTGAGGGGGGCAAGTTGGGTACACACTTCCGGTAACTTGCAAGAAATCAATTTTTGGAAAAATCATCATAGCTCGGCTCTGACCTCACTCCAGCTTATTGGAAAGGAATTGGAACAAGCTTTAAAATGCGATCAAGTTCGTTGAAAAACATTGCTGGGAGCCAAAATTATCGGCAAAACAGCTTCTTGAGGGGGGGGGGGGGAGGGCGGCATATTGGGTACACTCACCTTACGCAAGGACATAGGAATTCTAATCAGATGTTAAATTGTTCATTGCCTCTCCGAACTTGGAGTGAATATTGACTCAAAGTTGAGTGAAGTTTGATTCCAAGCTTGAAGTCAGACATGTGCGACTCACCCATGACTTAAAATCAGTACTCCAAGCTGGGGTCGAATTTCACTCAAATTTGAGTCAATATTCACTTCTAAGAACGAAAATTCAAAACCAAACCAGTTGGTTATCCTATTTCTAGCAGGAAAAATAGTTTCATGAATCGAACGTACTCCGAATAATCACAAGGAATTTCTTATTATTCATGAATTACGAGATTATGATCATATGAGTCACAGGAATCCCTCCGTACTCGCGGACTTCGGATTAGCGGTTTTGGTTATTTGCGGTTGGTCAATCACGGCACTCTCTTCTCATTCGTGGTCTTTGGACTTGTTTATTTGCGATTTTGATTCAGAGTGAGACAATCGTATCGATTTCAAATCACGCTGAATCCTCAAGTCACCGTTGAAATCTGTGCTAAAACTTGGGAGAGGTATGTACAATTTTTTGATTTACCCTCCATTTGGAGATCTAAAAGCTCAGTTCAATCGAGAGTGGAGTCGATGAATGAATGTAGGTATCAATGATGTATCTCGAGGTCAAGCTCACGTCACTCTCTTTGTATGTTTTCATTTACATTGCTAATTATCATACTCGGATATTTTTTTCATGATCACAGGAACCACAAAAATTCCAGAAAATGTTCACAGCGGAATGGATTCTGGATGTACTGAGATCGGCTGATGCTTTCATCGAAGAAGTTATATTGAATTCGATCCCCGAGTCACCCGAACTTTGAGCATCAAACACGGATTTGAATCATTGCTAAGGCCTTACAAAAAATCGTCTGAAGATACCCGTAGACGTCTAATTAGAGAGGAAAATTGATTAGAGTTCTATAAATAAGCTTTGAGATTTTATTTTCAATTTTCATACTTGTATAAATAGTTTTCAGAATACCAGAACAAACGCAGGGGAGTAAATTGTAAATCGCAGGACATCAAAGATTTAAGCCACCCTGTTGGGAAATCACGTGTGCATCCGCGTCTGTGAGCACAGTATCAAGACTGAAAACTTTGATATGGTAAAATCGCTCAGGGGGTTGGATATTGCGTAGTTGCGCACCGTTGCAGATCTCAAGAAAATTTTATTACCGTTCCATGGCAGTGAGTACGTAGCTACAAAACACGTGTGTAGATGAGAAGACTTTCATTCACTTCCAAGATCGAGAATTTGGATTTTTTATGAAATCTATATGATGGGGCAATGAATAAGTGAGGCTAATGATTGTTGGACGATGGCTATTTTGCCGGATTATTATGACACTTTTTTGTGGACAGGTATACATTTTTTGGATAATACCGATGTTTTTGTCGATAGTTTGCTCTAAACGTAATCAAATTCGAGTACTGAGATAATGAAAAGGTTGGAGTTTAAGTTACAAAATTTAGGTTCAGATTCTGCATTCTCAACTTAATTTTGTGATTGTGCATTCGAACACGTTTGCTGCGGCGCAGCGGGGCCCACCGGCGGGCCCCGCGATTTTCCATTTTTCAATCTTTACCAACCAAATAATGATTCAAAAAATATCCCCAATAATAATCTTTGAAGGTGATTAACTCTGCCTAGGGCATAAACAACTAGTCAAGTCAGAGTTTCCTCACATACAGACATATTTTGCAAGGACTCAGTGGAGGACGAGACTTGAAGGACGAGGTCTCGAACTTGAAAGGCGCTGGTTTTTCAAAAATGGATTGATATCATACAACATTTGAAATGTAGTAGCATCATGCAAGATCCTTTACCAGTTGGACAAAATCAAAATATGTTAACTAAAATATTTAGCAGCTTTGTATACTGTATACAGTGAATTGACAGATCAGTTGTTTATCTTATTCATGCACAGATGGCTGATGAAAAAGTCCGTTTGAATTTTCTGTGATAACTTCTTAAGGCACACTTTGCGATTCCGCAGAATTGCTGGACACATGTTGAACACTTTGCTTCATGGTTATCTTTCTCATCAACTATTTCTTCATAGCCAAAGTACTGTTACTCCAAAATATACTCCTACTAGGGATTTACTATTAGACTGAATTATAAACTTCCAAATTGATACTCAACTTCAACGATTTTGGAATTCCACAAACATTTATCCATGACTATTCACACCAAGATAATTCACAATGTATCCAAAATAGTTCACATCCGTAATTCAAAGCCTCGAAAGAGAAGTGCCATGGAGCAAAACACAGAATGAAAAAGATGAAAACACAGAAATGTTCAACCAAAGTTCATTATCAGACCTTGTGTTTGTATCTACAGACATTCCAACTCCACATATGATGGAAGACAGACACCCACAATATTGTTTCCACGTCTACCCCATACACCGATGTACACACATATATACAGTTGAAAAGGCTGAGCTCAGCCAATTCGCATTTTTATGATAACCCTGTGGCTGCGTAAATACAGTACACTACGATAAGCCGTCTCGCATCCAAACAGATTCACTATACGGTCCGTCGTCTGCGGGTGCAGTTTGATTTCGCGGAATTTTTTTTTTTTTTTTTTTCATCTCGTGAGATTTGCATGACAAGCGACGTGATTCACAGAGACAAAACGAGAATTATAGTGTATCGTATACGATTATATAGCGGTTGCATGCATATATGAGCTTGCCGATGAGCTTTTCATTCTGTCCGACGAACCGAGAGATGCTCTTTTTCCAAGGTCTCATACGTGACTGGAAATACTATTTCAACATATCTGTTGAGCATGCGATTTTCATGGGTATGAATTTTCTCCGGGGTATGATTTTTCTATGGATTTTTAGTACGTCCAGGGTGAGTTTACATATTTGTAGAGCGTCCTTGGTAGAAATGAGACCATTTTTTTAATAGGTATTTTACTGTCCATCAGATGGCTTGGACAGGTCTTATAGCTAGGAAAGCAACAAGACTTGGCCAATTATTGTCGAAAAAGAAGTCACTCATTTCTACTAAGGGTGAGATAAGAATTTACTGTGTTCACACGGTCACAATATCGCAAGAATCATTTCTATTTCGATGTCGAGTCGATAAAGTCTCCATTTAGCTCTAACTGAGCTTTCTTTCGATGCAAGCATGAAACTGAGAAACTGAGATATAATACTGGAAAAATGAGGGGTGAAACTATTACCGTGCGCGAAAAAAAAACCGTGCTCCGTGTTTAGCATGCTAGCTTCGGAAAGAGTACTGTTGGAGAGGTATCGTGGGTTTGATTCCTATCGAAATTATTCAAGAACTTCTTCCTCTGAGTTCTCCTTGATAGGAAATGTTGTCACTACGATCCGACTACTCAAAATGACGTTTCCTCTCCAGTTTTTCATTCCATAGAAATCTCGGGGTTACCCATTCCAATGAGCATGATAAAGTCCTCTCCTAAATCGCCGAGAGAACAGCTGACCTGGTGTTCCACATTCTGAGACACAAAATGGACGGAAATATTATCTGTATGCTAAGGGATACGAATTGATGAAATTTTGACCAATAAAATCTGAATTTTCCAACTTCTAGCGAAGAATTTTAATGTTTTCCTCTCGGCACGTAAGAGGAAATCGACACTTCTAGCGTACATTGAGAAAAATAATAGGATTTGCATTCTATTCGCATGACTGTGTGATGTCTTCAAACTGGGAAGAATAAAGGAAAAAAAAACTGATGACTCTCATACGACCATACTCAACATTCATTAAATTTCATCTATCAAATAAGATTGTAGTTATTGTCCTAGAATTGGAAGCTTTGGGTCAAATGCGTGACAAAATAATTACTGACCTAATCCGCACAGATTTCACTCTCCTTTCCAATTTTGATGCGCTCCTGGCTTCGAAACAGCTATCGTGGCGCCATCTTACAGTCTAATTGGTCTATCGGAAATATAAAGTCAATCAGACAACTAAGAGCAATGTCAACCCACGTGCGGATAATTTTTCTGCAAATTTTAAAAAAAGTTTCATCAAACACGTACAAAATTGAGCTCATGAAGTTGTGGTGGAGTATTTCACTATTTCAAAAAATTTCGCCACAACTTAAGTTCAATTCTGCACCGATTTCGATGAAACTTTTCTCAAAATTTGTAAGAAAATTCTCCGCGCATGGGCAAATAATGCACTCCGTTCTCCCTTATTTGGTTGATTTTGTATTTCACAATGAACCAATTGGACCGTAAGATGGCGCCATGGCCACGATCGCTGTTTTTGAGGTTAGGGAGCAGGGAGTTTCCTTAATATTCAATGCCGGTACAACCCCGCAATTCAAACGTATTCCCTTATGATATTTCAAAAAGTTTACTCCCAAGAGCGTCTGAATTTGAAACAAGCTAAAATTCTTAAGGAATCTCAATGCCTTTGCATAACTCAATTCGCTATACTACCCAGGAAACGATTTAATACATACCATAGGCTCAATAACAGCACTCAAATTGATCTCGACGAGACATATTATTCTCATTCCCTGACTCTTGGCGATACTTCCAAATTGATGTGCCGGACATTCGGCTACTTTGCAGCCCATAAGGTTATATCTCGACATTATGACAGAATTATCTCGACGGCTTTTCTTGCACCAACAGAGACAGACCATGCACATTTCCTATCCTCCAACACTTTCTCTTTCAATTTTGGCATACCTATCTCACATACATACCTCATACTCATATGTGTGCACTAATATATCAGGAAGGAAATTTTACAGCAGCCCATCAAATCGTCACGACGAATCACTCAAGCCACCTCACTTCTAATCTAAAACAATTTCATCGTATAACATGTGCATACTACGACTATACACCATACATTTATGATATGTATATGGGATATTACGTATGATATATACAGCGGTCGATGATTTGGAAAGTTGAAAAATTGAAAATCAATCGAGCCACTCACTCGAAAGTAACATGCTATACATGAAAAATTCTATGAAAGCTAAGTTTGTATCACATCGCATGTTAGCTTGTGGAAAACTTTGTAAAAAGTTATGGACGAGAGTGAATTTGATGTACATCATCGCCAAAGACAGCCCGAGGGATCTTGACATTTGATTTTTTTTTTTTTTTTTTTTTTTCATAAGGAGGTACATACATTCATACATAGTCGTGTGATGTTGAGATTCACTTGGATGACGTTGACAGGCGTGAAGCGAGTCGAGTGTGTTGAAGATATATATAAATTGAGCATTTGGTCTTGTAGGTGTAGATATGTGCAACATGCATAAGACGAGAATCGAGCAGCGTGAAAATTCGTATTAATTCGCGGTTAAATGTACTTACTCGCACTTGAATGCGTTACAGTGGACATCGAACTTGTTGTACGGATTGTAGATTGGAGTTTCTTTGCCTATCCTTTTTTAGATAGTCAAGTCTGATTGGTGGTAGATGTCTTATCTACGTCTCCAATAATTCATCTATTTGTCAATTTTGAAGGAAAATGAGGTTTTGATATTTGATATATTGTATGGTGAGCTCTGAGATTCAACTGATCTTCTGATGGGAAAGAAGTGCGTCAGTCTATGAACAAGTAGGCTTTTATAACATTTCATAATATAACACTTTCATGTCCATAAATGGTCATTATTATGTCAAATTGAACAGAATTTCTATCAGGATGGAATTAAGTTTATTTTCTGGGGGAAAGTAGAAATAATATTGATATTGATATAATAATAGAAGAAAGTAGGAAGATTTCCAGGTCGCTGATTTTGTCACCTTTCCAAATTTTCACGCACTTTTATCAATTCTTTCAAATCCGAGAAGTGATCGCAAACCCCCTCAATCTTTGAAAGCGGTCCCATGAGCCGCGAGTAAAAACTAAGGATTAGTGAATACCTTTGAAGAAGAAAGAAAGGTGAAGTCAATGATAGTTAGACATCTAACCGCCAAGAATGGCATCTCTATTGCTTGGTCAATCCAGAGTTTCAAAAATTCCCGTTGAGATATTTAGACTCGATTTATCAATAATCACTCCCTAAAAATGGTCTTTGCATGACACAAATAGTTTCTTGTTCTTGCTAATGCCGATTGGAATTTCTCAGAAACTGATCTCCAAGATAAATGGTCCGGTGATTCTTCCAGATAGTTCCAACTCATTTTAATATTCCTGTCGTGAGCCAATCAAAATCTAAGTGCCTCATCAATGATTCTCTCTAAATTGATATAATTTTTCCCTAAAAAATCAAATCACGTCATTAGTAGGTAGAAAGAGTGAATAATTACCTGTCCCTGTAGTACCGATCAAAATATCTCGCAAAACTAACTCTGTATAAATATCTTGATGCCAAGCACAACCAGTTCAAAGACATTCCACGAATAATTCACCAGAGTCGACCTATCCGCAAGCTTTATGGTAAATTCTTCAGTAGAAAAACAACCCTCGGCACTCCGCCCACACACCCAAAAAGAGCATCTACCCAAGATCAAAGCTTTCTCCTGTCTACATCCTCCCACAAGCTCTCCTCCCTCATCCTTCTCAAAATCTGCTGAACCGGCCCACCGTACATGCCCGCCAACACTTTCCCTCTTATTTACTTTTTTACCCATAATACATAGACCATTCGTCCCTGCACTCCAGTTTTACCAGCTTCTGTTTTCTTTCGACCAAGGTCACACCAAATGTCCAAACACACACACACACACGAACAATATCAATAATCTTTTTCTAGATTCGCTCTTCATCCCATGGAAATTCATCCGTTCAACTCATGTAGTACATGAATGGGTGTGGATGAAGCTGCATAATGAGCCAAGGTACGAGTCCGATTTCAACGTTCTGATGGATCAGGAATATCTTGATTTTACGGAGAACCCATATAATCACATAGAAATAGGCTATTTATGCAGATTAGGCACATCCTGTCGGAAACTCGTCAAAAGTCGTTCTTGCAAGAATTAAAGTAGCTCAGCTCCAGAGTGAAGTAACCTTACTTTATTTCAGAGATCTTGGAATGAGCTTTGTAATGAATCAAGGTTCGTTGGGAAATATTGAGATGGTCCAGAGTTCTGAGCAGAATAAGAATGTGGGGGGAGGGGGGGGGGTCAAATTAGGCACACTTACATGATAAATTTGAATCAATCGCCTCGATCATCATCTTGCTGCGCTTCTGTGGAGTCATGAGTTAAATGTAAGCTATGAGTTATAAGCTAACCACATCAATGCAACTCTTCGATATATACATGTATACATATCCGTTGGTTTGTAATCACGTTCACAGGATCCGCAGTACGTATACTCATTCTGGAGAAAGTGACATATGCAGAGAGCCACTGCAGGGTCTGTGAGATATGTGTGTGAAAAAAAATGATTGGTCGAATTATAACGTTCGACATAATATACAGAATGTTTGACTCTAATGTCCAGAAGCAACACGAATGAATGTCTATACTCTAATGCTTTCTTTGGACCAGTGCGTGTATGTTTCTTCACATATACATGTACAACGTTTCGAGTATCTTCATATACTCTTCTTCAGGTGCAAAAAACGGGGGGGGGGGATTATGATGTGGGAACTTATATTTAATGCTTATAGCTATAACTTATCCGGTGATGGAAATGTGATCTGCTTGTGATTTCCCCGGCAGTGGAAACTCCTGAAAATCTCAGCATTCATTGGCAGTAAAACCAAATTCAGCCGAAATTGTGATAGGGTGGAAATGTTGATTCGAGAGCTTGTCCATCGCACGGGTCACATCACACAAACAAGACAATCACAACACCACACTATTCGTTTTCCAAGAGATATGTGTCGAAAGGTTGAGTGTTTAGATTTGATTGTAAACCGTCGGTTTGAATGTGAAATAAATACAGAGACCAGTGCTCTTGTCGGGCTCTGTCGCCGTACTGATTTCAAGACATTTGATCTTGCTTTACCCAATAAGTTGCCGATGTAACAGACGTAGATCCGAATTGAAAAAAGGGGGAGGATGCATATCATGAGGAAGTGTAACTATATCCGTCCGATCATAAAGTTTAAATCAACCGCCTCGTGCAGGTTCCTCTCACTGTTTCTCTTGGTGGTGCGGCTCTCTTAAAGTCAAATATACCAACGACAGTTATTCACGCTGACGTTGGCTGAGTGCAGTTAAAGCACGAGGTTTATATAAGCAAAGTTACAGAAAATGTGAAAAGACTTTTGAGCTAAATGAAAAAAAAATATAAAATAAAATAAAATTTATTCATTTCAAAAAAAGCAAAGGAGAGAGATGCAAGGTGGGGGGGGGGGGAGGGGGGTGTGTCTATAGATTTCAAGAACTCACACACTTTCGAATACACTGTATTTCCAGGCTGACCACTGAATATCCATCCAAGGATAAACTAATTCTGAAAAAATATATAATCTTATCACTGTTTAATACGGACACTGTACTTTAATGAGCAAAACAAATCACTTTCACTTTGTTATTGTTAACCCGGACACTGGACTTTGTCACTCAAGTCGAATCAACCTATCGCTGCACTTTCAAATATTTAACATTTCGGCGAAAAATATGCCTGTACTACCCGGGCCTGATATACAACTCAAGCGAAATGAAAAAATTTGTGGAAAGGAATGAATTGAAAATTATGGACACTTCAGGGCATGGAAAATTTACACTCGAAGGAATGAATTGAAAATTATGGACACTTCAGGGTATGGAAAATTCACCCTCGACAAATGACGTGATGAAAATTGGAGTGGGAAAGACTGGGATGTAGCTAATTCACTTTCACATAGGAAATTGAGCGAGTGAATTTGAGTAAAGTCTCTCCACGAAACATACTTACTCAGCATGAGCACGAGAAAAGGGAAAAGGCACAAAAATTTGAAACTGACCTTATGGAATACCCCTACTCCCCAACCACTTGTGTATAGCACTGACAAACATTAACAAAGTCATAATCACGTCAACACTGGTACGGTTCTAATCTTACCAAACAAATCACAAATCAATTACCAATTTTGCACTACATTTCAATCACCAGTTAACTGTAATCCTCAAAAATTTTTACCAACACTCTCCTTAAGTTTCACAAACAGTCACTCATTTATATTTATGTTGAACATTACCAATTTTGCACCACATTTCGATCACCAGTTGACACTGTAATCCTCAAAATTTCACTAACACTCTCCTTAAGTTTCATGAACTGTCACTCATTTATGTTGCACATATTCCGAACGAGCTGCTTGAACAGGGGAAGGGAGAAAGGAAGGAAAGGGACTCTCTCATTTTCTTCGGTAGTCTCTCATCTATTTTTTGTTGAATTGACAAGCTATCCTAGATGGTCTAACTGAGAGACTATACCGATCGTTTTACTTGAATTTCTTCTGAATATGGAAATCTATGAAGAAGTTTTTGTACAGCGAATTCAATTTCTTTGTATCTTCCCTAATATTCAAACTGTTATCTTCCAATTGGATCTGAAACATCTCAGAGATCAGGCGCTTATTATAGTGATGTTCAGTGTCCAGAATTTTTGGATTTTCCCAGTCGAACTCATGTCCATCCTCGAGTCTGTGGAGTGTGAGAACATTCGGTTGTTGGGTTCGGCTGTTGATATTATTCTTATGTTGTAGGACTCTTTTCCTCAAGAACTGTGTAGTTTGTCCAATATACTTTTTTGAGCAATTTAAACAATCTAATTGGTATACCACATGAGTTTTCCTGCCATGCTCTATTTTGTCTTTACCTAAATTAATATACTTATTAAATTTATTATTCGACTTGAAAATCGTCATAATATCATGTTTTGAAAGGATTCGCTTAATCCTTTCTGAAAAATTTTTGATGAATGGAATCACAACTTTGGTTTCCCTACTGAAAAAAATACCTCCGTTCCGTTAGAAGTATCGAAAATTCTCAGTTTAGGAGACAAATACAATCAAGCTTTGAGACCTTCCAAATCTGACATTCTTAACATCCTGAAAAATATAGAGAATACAATCAATCCCTATAATCCTAGTATTTACTTTGACATAGATGCCCGAGAAAGGAATGTCATTCGAAATGAAGTTCTTAAATGTGCCTATCATTTCAATCCAAACAAAACTCCGATCACGGAACACGAACGATCAATTGAAATTAGTAAGAGACATGTTAGTAAATTCATCTCTGATAATCCTGATATTCTGATCACGAAATCTGACAAAGGGAACAAAACGGTTCTGATAAATAGAGAAGAGTACATCAACAAAATGAAAGATAACCTCCAGGACCCAAAATATTATGAAAAAGTCAATAGGAACCCATTGACCACCATGATCTTTAATCTTAAACAATTCATGAAGAAAGTAAATCCAGCTCAAACGGATATTAAAAGCAGGAAAGAAAGAGCGAAAAATAATAAAATCAACATTGATGTAGAGAACAAACATATTGCCAGAGCTTACGGTTTGGTTAAAGCACACAAAGAAAATTTTCCTCTCAGAATCATAGTTTCCGCGATTGATTCCCCGTTACATGAATTTTCCAAATTACTTAAATCAGCAATTACACGAGGTTGTCCGAAACCGAAAAGCCATATCAAAGACAGTTGGACCTTCAAACGGATGTTGAAAGATATCATCATTCCACAAGGTTGGATTTTTGTTAAACTTGATGTTCAATCAATGTTCACGAATATTTCTCTTGAACTTATTCTCAGAGCCATTGACAAACGTTGGAACGATATTGAAAATCACACCTCATTAAATAAAGAGGAATTTATGGAAGCTGTAACATTGGTCTTCGATAATGCATTCATCCAATTTGACAATGAATTTTATAGACAAATCCTTGGTGCATCAATGGGTCTACCGTTATCTCCTATAGTTTGTGATTTGGTTTTAGAAGATGCTGAAAAAGAATGTTTGAGGTCCATCCATGAAAAGTACAACTGGGATCCGATAATTTTCAACAGATTTGTAGACGATATTTTTGCTATTATACCTGAAAATCAGGTTGACAACTTTGTCAATGAATTCAACAAATACAACATTAACCTCAAGTTTACCATTGAAATAGAGGAAAATCACGAATTACCGTTTCTGGATATGCTCATGATTAACGACAACGGGAAACTAATCACTGATTGGTACCAGAAGCCTACGCAAAGCTTGACATACTTGAATTTTAATGCTCACAACCCCATAACCCAAAAGAAAGCTACAATATACAATCTCGTAGACAGAGGTATAAAACTTGCTCACCAAAAATTCCATGCAAAAAATCTCATTAGAATCAGAGACCTATTGATAAAAAATGATTACCCAAGGAAATTTATTGCCAAGCACATCTCTTTGCGGACACAAAAAATTAGGAATCAAGAATCACAGAATGAAAATGATAATGCCCAAGAAAATATACAGAACATTTTTTTCAGTAGGGAAACCAAAGTTGTGATTCCATTCATCAAAAATTTTTCAGAAAGGATTAAGCGAATCCTTTCAAAACATGATATTATGACGATTTTCAAGTCGAATAATAAATTTAATAAGTATATTAATTTAGGTAAAGACAAAATAGAGCATGGCAGGAAAACTCATGTGGTATACCAATTAGATTGTTTAAATTGCTCAAAAAAGTATATTGGACAAACTACACAGTTCTTGAGGAAAAGAGTCCTACAACATAAGAATAATATCAACAGCCGAACCCAACAACCGAATGTTCTCACACTCCACAGACTCGAGGATGGACATGAGTTCGACTGGGAAAATCCAAAAATTCTGGACACTGAACATCACTATAATAAGCGCCTGATCTCTGAGATGTTTCAGATCCAATTGGAAGATAACAGTTTGAATATTAGGGAAGATACAAAGAAATTGAATTCGCTGTACAAAAACTTCTTCATAGATTTCCATATTCAGAAGAAATTCAAGTAAAACGATCGGTATAGTCTCTCAGTTAGACCATCTAGGATAGCTTGTCAATTCAACAAAAAATAGATGAGAGACTACCGAAGAAAATGAGAGAGTCCCTTTCCTTCCTTTCTCCCTTCCCCTGTTCAAGCAGCTCGTTCGGAATATGTGCAACATAAATGAGTGACAGTTCATGAAACTTAAGGAGAGTGTTAGTGAAATTTTGAGGATTACAGTGTCAACTGGTGATCGAAATGTGGTGCAAAATTGGTAATGTTCAACATAAATATAAATGAGTGACTGTTTGTGAAACTTAAGGAGAGTGTTGGTAAAAATTTTTGAGGATTACAGTTAACTGGTGATTGAAATGTAGTGCAAAATTGGTAATTGATTTGTGATTTGTTTGGTAAGATTAGAACCGTACCAGTGTTGACGTGATTATGACTTTGTTAATGTTTGTCAGTGCTATACACAAGTGGTTGGGGAGTAGGGGTATTCCATAAGGTCAGTTTCAAATTTTTGTGCCTTTTCCCTTTTCTCGTGCTCATGCTGAGTAAGTATGTTTCGTGGAGAGACTTTACTCAAATTCACTCGCTCAATTTCCTATGTGAAAGTGAATTAGCTACATCCCAGTCTTTCCCACTCCAATTTTCATCACGTCATTTGTCGAGGGTGAATTTTCCATACCCTGAAGTGTCCATAATTTTCAATTCATTCCTTCGAGTGTAAATTTTCCATGCCCTGAAGTGTCCATAATTTTCAATTCATTCCTTTCCACAAATTTTTTCATTTCGCTTGAGTTGTATATCAGGCCCGGGTAGTACAGGCATATTTTTCGCCGAAATGTTAAATATTTGAAAGTGCAGCGATAGGTTGATTCGACTTGAGTGACAAAGTCCAGTGTCCGGGTTAACAATAACAAAGTGAAAGTGATTTGTTTTGCTCATTAAAGTACAGTGTCCGTATTAAACAGTGATAAGATTATATATTTTTTCAGAATTAGTTTATCCTTGGATGGATATTCAGTGGTCAGCCTGGAAATACAGTGTATTCGAAAGTGTGTGAGTTCTTGAAATCTATAGACACACCCCCCTCCCCCCCCCCCCCACCTTGCATCTCTCTCCTTTGCTTTTTTTGAAATGAATAAATTTTATTTTATTTTATATTTTTTTTTCATTTAGCTCAAAAGTCTTTTCACATTTTCTGTAACTTTGCTTATATAAACCTCGTGCTTTAACTGCACTCAGCCAACGTCAGCGTGAATAACTGTCGTTGGTATATTTGACTTTAAGAGAGCCGCACCACCAAGAGAAACAGTGAGAGGAACCTGCACGAGGCGGTTGATTTAAACTTTATGATCGGACGGATATAGTTACACTTCCTCATGATATGCATCCTCCCCCTTTTTTCAATTCGGATCTACGTCTGTTACATCGGCAACTTATTGGGTAAAGCAAGATCAAATGTCTTGAAATCAGTACGGCGACAGAGCCCGACAAGAGCACTGGTCTCTGTATTTATTTCACATTCAAACCGACGGTTTACAATCAAATCTAAACACTCAACCTTTCGACACATATCTCTTGGAAAACGAATAGTGTGGTGTTGTGATTGTCTTGTTTGTGTGATGTGACCCGTGCGATGGACAAGCTCTCGAATCAACATTTCCACCCTATCACAATTTCGGCTGAATTTGGTTTTACTGCCAATGAATGCTGAGATTTTCAGGAGTTTCCACTGCCGGGGAAATCACAAGCAGATCACATTTCCATCACCGGATAAGTTATAGCTATAAGCATTAAATATAAGTTCCCACATCATAATCCCCCCCCCCCCGTTTTTTGCACCTGAAGAAGAGTATATGAAGATACTCGAAACGTTGTACATGTATATGTGAAGAAACATACACGCACTGGTCCAAAGAAAGCATTAGAGTATAGACATTCGTTCGACATAATAATAGTAGGTATCAGTTGGAGAGCTTACTTAAGAGTCGTCGAGAAATTGACCCTGTCGGCAGAATAGACATTTCAAAGTATGTGTTATCTTCTAGAGTGGATATGTAAGGATACCTTCATATTCGTTATGCTTCTAGCTATTATCATAATGCCTATAGTTGTAATTATGTCGTTCTAGTGCATAAGCAAATTTGAATCCCACGCGTTATCACGGTTTGGCAGGAAAATCAATGGTGCGACTGGAATATATGCTTATCACTGTCTTGTATTCACCATTGCGATATTCTGGGAGAACGGGAGCAGATTTTTGCCTTTCTCATTCCGAAGAAACTAATAGGCCGAGTCTACATAGACGCGCTCACTCGGGGCGCGCGCGCTCTCTCCGCTTGCACTCTCCACCCAAACACCGGAGTAGGTACCGAAAATAGGATCTGAAAATTTTTTGACGAGTGTTTCCTCTCAATCGGAGTATCAGCGCGAGTTTGTGAGATGAAAAACGGCCAATTTATCGCGCAAATCGATCATATTAGATTCATTTGCATAGAATAGAGATCGAAAAGTGAGAGACTTGGATGTCGGCCGATGTGCCTAATATCACACCCCCCAACTTCCCAGGTCCCTAACTCGCGGCTTATTCAACAATATTCAACATTATTTTGGGTTTGCATTGAGATTTTCTCCAGAGACTGTGGAATGAGCAAAAGTGTGCGGAATTCTGGTTGAGAAGAATCGAGCTATTCCATGAACACCAAAGATCAAATTTGTGTTGCAAGAGTCACTCCTCCGTAAACTTGGGACATCTCGGGTGTTCTTATGCAGGATTTCATACACTTGAGCTCATCATTCAGCTTTTTAAATAAGTACCGAGATAAGTACCAATGTATAACCAAGATGATGCTGAATATTGCTGAATGTTTTACAAATTGGAGACCTGATGAAAAGTTGGGGGATGCTCAGATGAGACACAACCACGCCTCTCATTTTTCGATCTCTATTCGATGCAAATCAATTTTTTGGTCGATTTGGGCAATAAATTGGCCGTTTTTTCATCTCACAAACTCGCGCTGATACTCAAGTTGAGGGGGAACACTCGTCAAAAGATTTTTAAATTCCATTTTCGGTACCTACTCCGGTGTTTGGGTGCAGAGTGCAAGCGGAGTGAGCGGGCGCGCCTCGAGTGAACGCGTCTATGTAGACTTGACCATAGAGTTTCAAACAGTGGAAGATAATACAATATAGAGATTCTGTTAGACAAAATAGTAACTTTCCTATTAATTATATCACTCTTGTGGGGAATAATAATTATGCTTCTGAAATGTTAGCCAGTGTAATGAACACACGAGATCAACACATGAAAAGATCAAAATGCTAAACTTCCCTATTATTATTTGCATGTTCCAGCGTGCAGGCTGACAAAAAATTATTTACAAGCCTTTTTTATGATGGCATCATGTTCTCTGTATCATGATGCGTTGCCCACACAGGAATTTGTCTTTTCTATCCCGAGTGCCCGGCTTTCACCTCAACTTCGGTTGCCCCCATGGGCGTGGGGCAGGGATACACCCTGCCAGCGCGTCGGTTTGGAAGATGGGCACCACCAAACCACAAGCGATTCAGCACTGATCCGCTCCTTCTCCCCGACTACCGACCCCCCCCCCCCCCCCCCGCAGCACAAGGCCGAAACCCACCCCTCGGTGGGGGGTTTGGGGCTCTTCTAGGCTTCCTTGGAGCCCAGGGAGTCCCTCGGGACGATGGATGAGTCTTCCAGACTCACATTGTTATCGCCCGAAGACGATTCCAATGCCAGTACCTAGACCATTCCCGGGGTGCCGGATGGAGATGTGCGGTCTCCATCACTATTAAGATAGCCCGAGAGGAAATGAGTTCGGGAAGAAGATTTTTCCACAGTAAGAGACTCTTTGCGTCCAAAAACGGCGAAATATTGATATATTTCATCAATTTTCACTGTATTCGTTGTGGTCGCATAAAGAGACTCTTGTACCAGGAAAATCTGGCTTCCCGGGGTCACTTCTTCCCGGGCTATCTTGATTGTAATGCAGTCTCCACGCTCCGGCGGGCGGTGACCGGGGCCGGGAGCTCGTCAGACTCCAGGGATGAGGCACCAAGGTGCCCCAACCCCTTTGCGGCTTGCGTTGCCCACAAAGCGAACACTTTACGCCATTACGCTCCGTTTTTGCGAGGGAAGTCTTTATAAATAAAAAATTTCTGTTTCATGAGTAATGAGCATTGCCAAGCTGAAGAATTTCCCGATTGGTTAAACAAATTGTCCTTCCGCAGGACCTTGGACGAGAAGTACTTGTATAGAAAAACTCTCAACAAAAAACCAGTACGAAAATGGAAGTGAACTTCCATTCCTGTGACTATTTGATAACCTTACGTTTTAAAGTACGTAGAGCTCGCTCAAAATGTTACAAATCATAATAAGGCACACGCGGTACCGAGGATCCATAACTAAGGTAAGTGTGCCTAATTTGCCCCCACTACTTTTGTTTTACTCGCCATTTCAACTCATCTCTATATTTTTCAACGTAGTTTAGCTCATTTCGGAGCTTGTTTCAAGACCTTGAAAATGAGCTAAGGTACGTTTAATTTGAACAAATTAGAGCCGAGATATCTTGATTTTCGCGAAAGAAGATTTTTTGCGTGTTTTTGTTAGTGTGTTCCTAATTTGCCCCCACAGGGAAAAGAGGCCTATTTTCATGGGATTATACGGGTTTTTCGTGAAAGCGGGATATCTCGGCTCCCAGACCTCCAAATGAGACGTACTTTAGCTCATTTTGTAGCTTTTTTTACTGCCTTTCAAATTTTTTGAGGTAAATAGGTGCATCTTAATGGACCGAGAAATGAGTTTGGAAAAAGACTATAGGGGCAAATTAGGAACACTGCACTTTTTCTAGTGATATGGGCGTAGAATCGGCTAAAAATCGAATTTTGCAATTCTGCAAAAAGCATTCTAAAGTTGGGACAAAGACAAAGAAAATGAGTTAAGGCACGTTAAAATTGATTCCATCAATTTTGTTTGGCATAACTTTCAGTGAATAACAAAAAAAAAGTCGGAAGTAGCGAAATCAGTTCTTCTGTTCTAAGAAAGGCGCGGGTCATCTAGGATCGGTCCAAAACATTTATTTTCTCATATTTTAACGTAACAAACATGAAAAAAATGCGGGGCAAGGTCTGCGAGTTCGTACATATGAGAACTTGAATGGGGGCAAATTAGGGAATGGGGGCAAATTAGGCACAGATACCTTATTATGATAGTTAAACGCCCAGCCTGAACTGTCCGTCCGAATCCCTTTATCGGGTTGCCCATGGGAAGTGGGAGGTGAGAACGACCTGGGACGGTATGTAATGCCCTAGAACTGTGGAGAATGGTGTGAAATGGCGTGGGATGATCTAGAGCGGTGTGATACGGCCTGAGACCAACTGGGAACGTCTGAAATTATGCGGAACGGTGTGGAATAGTCTAGGACGAGCTCAAACGGTCAGAAATGGTCTGGAACGGTCTGGTACGATCTGGGACGCCTTAGGACGATTTGGAGCAATCTAGCACAATTCATTCCTTGGGGGATGGTGGGGGCGACCGCCCTCTCCCGGACTCGATTGCCCCCTTCTCAATCATTAGAGATGTAATTCCTCAATATCGGTCCCTGGATCCACCACTGCCGTGGGCGCGGGAGATTTGGTAGATGGGTATAAGCTGATGATCGGGGGGGGGGGCGCTGGACAGGTTGATGGGTGGGTGTTTAGACAAGCTGATGGGGATGGTTATAAATATTACTGGCAGCAGTCGAACAAAATGTCATTTTCATAAGAAGTTCACTAGAAACCTCTTTTATAAATACCATCGATTGATCATCACCCACCATCTTAAAAATATCATTATTGAAAAGCAATCCACTCTCTGAGTTATCAAGAATATTTACAAGCCGCCAAACGAGTGATAGTGAGAGAGGCAATAACGCCAGTAATGAATAACTGATTGAATTCAATATAATCGAAGGACAATAAGGATATTCCAACAAGATATATATGCTATATCATTAGTTTGTTTTTTTTCAAATCATGAAACTGTATTCGTCAGAAAAAGAATGAGTTCATTGCCGGAGCTATGCATATGATAACATCAGCTTTTGGGAAGCCAAGAGTCAAAACTCCTTTGAAAAATGACGAACTATCAAGTATGTCTACAAGTGAATCCATGAGGAACTGAAGTGTATGTCTAAAAATCAGGATAGACTTTTGTTTCACTAGGATATGCAGCCATCCAGATAAACATCAGGGACAAGAAAAAACACCCTCACATCCATAGTATGTAGGTGTTCCATTTGATATAACATCAATCCATCAAAATCTTGTAGATCGCAATATGAATTGCATTTAAAAGCTGTTAATTGTCTGTGAGAAATGGCTTTAGGTGCTCGATCAGAGAGAGTTTGTATACTATAGCCTGGTTAAGTCACTCTAAAATTGGCTCTATATGGAATATGCATATACGGAAGATATTTACGATCGCACGCAGAGTAAGCGTATATCGTATACACAATATGTATCCTGATTAGGCCTACGGCAAATCTATCAAGTATATATACCGAAACACAACGGAAGTGAGAGTTTTGCCCATAGTTACTTTGTTACTCACTTGTCCAAGCGGCAAACATTCGCTTCGATATTGACCGCCTGCAGCCCAGTTAACATAATAACTTACGCACAAAATGAGATCTTCACATTCTATGTGAAAATGCCCCACACGTGCATGTAAATCCAATCGGGCATCTCTATCAATCGTTCCATTTGTGTTTATATTCTGTATGAGATGGAGATTTGAACAATGTTAAAGGGGACCACCATGTGAGCTTTACGCGATTAGTGACTCGAAAAATCATCTTCCCAGTGATGGAGTCAAATGTTGATCAGATCTGCCCCATATTGGTGTAATGCATTAAGATTCAGATTGTCATGATTTCTTGATTGACCGCATTCGCGAGAACGATACGTACTACATGAGGATTCAAGCGTTGATGTGGATTGAGGTATTGAAAAATCTACAAAAGTTCCAACCAACGACGAATGTCCCATCTCTGTCACTTGATTTTTTAAAAATTAACACGTTAACTGCAAAGGTAATTTCCGCAGTCTTTGGTTCTTCCTGATTCTCCGATTGATGCACGTGTATGAGAGGATAAACCCATTTTTTACTCATTATTTATGTCCTTGGCAAATCAAACCACTCAGGGAAAGTGCCGTGCAGAGTATTCTTCGAGCAAATATGAGTCAGTAGGAGTTGAATCCTCAAAAATTATAAGCCTTGCCAGAGCACAGTCGTGTACAAGGTGTGATTTTGGGTAAAAATCGTATTTGCGCGAATTCTTGACCAATTCTCTTGATCCGACTGGAATTCTCTCAGTATATTCACTTTTCACCAGATGACTTTTTCACTTCCTTGATGAAAATCATCTCACAGAGTGAAAAATGCTCTGAATGGTGGACTGTAAGGGTGATGACAGACAACTTGCCACGACGCGATTATCACGCCATTTCACGACACGACAGCTCCCGACGCGACACATAATTTATTCCGATGAAGCCAACCATCGATGGATTTGATAGAACCAGTCATGGGTTGTGAAAATGAATCCAATCCATCGATAGTTGGCTCCATCGGAATAAATTAGGTGTCGTGTCGAATGGTGTCGTGTCGTGAAATGGCATGAGAATTGCGTCGTGGCGGATTGTCTGTCATCACACTAATAGAACGGCAACACGATATTTATCGTGCACTTTAAAATCTCAGCGACAATTTTCATACCTCGCTCTTGTGGTATTAGGCTGTTGGGTTATGTGAGATGATTCCCCAAGTGTTTTTGAGCTACTACAAATTCAGATAGACACCTGAACTGAAATAAGGTAAGTGTACCCAACTTGCCCCCATTAAGCCATTTTCTTAATAACTTTGGCCCATTTCCATATTTTCCAACGTACCTTAGTTCATTTTAAAGCTTGTCTTAACACCTTCGAAATAAGTTGAGGTGCATTCAATTTGAACCAACTGGAGCCAAACTATTTGAATTCTCCCAAAAGGTGATTTCTGAGAGTTTACAAAAGTGTGTACCCAACTTGCCCCCATTAAGCCTTTTTCTTAATAATTTTGGTTTACTTCAACGATTTTCAACGTGCTTCAGCTCATTTTAAAGCTTGTTTAAAGACCTTTAAAATGCACTAAACTACGTCCAATTTGGATCAATTGGAGCCGAACTGTCGCAATTCTTCCGAAATAAATGATGGAAATCGTCGATAAAAAGTCTTTATCACCGTGCACGCACATTTGGAGCTTTTCAGTGGTTCGAAACACTATTTCTGACTCATTTTGACGTGATAAACACGTTCTAAGTGGTAAAAAAAGTCGTTCTGCATGCCCTTTCGAGATAAACGTATGGGGGCATGTTAGGTACACTCCGATGTTGGCATCCTTGTTTACAAATCGTCTCCGTGTTTTGCACATAAAACAGCTCCATATTCAAATGTTGCGATTTTGAAGAATGGATTCTGAAGGTCTTGAAACAAGGAATCGAATGCGCTAAGGTAAGTCAAAATTGGTTGGATTCAAAGAATTTGGCACCGATTTTACTGTAGGCGATTCCCTCGGAGCTTTCTTAGCTAAGCAATCACGAAAAATAGAAAAATCACTTTAGATTTTTTGGAGAACGCAGGAATGATTAGGGGTCGAAGCAAACTATTTACTTTCCCATATTTTAACATAACAAATGTAAAAAAAAATTGACGGGAGGCCAAGGAGTGCCCATCCCCGAGATCGGCATATGGGGGCAAGTTGGGTACAGAGGCAAGTTGGGTACACTTACCTTACATGATTTTGGGAATCATTGTACCGGTTTTAAATGTCTCAGAAAGTGAAGAAAAACGAAGATAATCCCGTTTAAATCGAGAGAATCGGTCAAAAATTCACGCGGATATGATTTTTGCAAGAAATTACTTGTTTCGTTCTACTGTGCGGTGGAATTCATCGCCGTGAATGTATTAAAAAAGCCACGTCGTGATGGGGCCATTTTGAAAGAGACGAGTCTCGAAAGTAACATCTTAAAGTTTGTTTATATGTAGCTCATCGGAATGACGAAAATCTCATCATTTCCGTATTCTCGAACATACATTGAAGCGTTTAAGAAAATTGGAAATATAGTCACAAAATGATCCAGAAAGATTGTGTTCCAGCGATGAATTCTATGTCGGGTCGTTTCAATCTGAGCACTCCAGCATACTGTGCATTTACTCAGGACGAGTCCTTTGTCGTCAGACCTCATGTTAAGTAACTGTTGTTTATGCACTAGTGAAATAGTCATTGAATGAATTCCACCGAAACCCACACATGACCATGCGTCAATAGCTTCTGATCGGTTTCTGACGAGTCCATTAAGCGAATTAACCAAACGACAAGTACTCATTTACCTATCCACCTGAAAGTAAGAGTCTACAAACTCAAGCGGAAAGTTTACAACTCCTCAATCAATCAATGAATTTTTACCAATACCCAAACATATACACATGCATGTACACACACAACCGTACATACATAAATGTGAACAATAATATACAGCGTACAATACTAATATTCCATGCTGTGCTCGTGCATCTATAGGAATTTCATGATTCACAAGGCATCGTCGTTGTGTTTTTGAGACACTTTACCTATCATACCGCCATACAACTGGATCAGTTAAGGCTAGTCCGGAGTCTCCGCAAAACCGCAACCAGACACGCACCGGCGTACTTTGAGGTGGTTGCATCTGCATCCAATAATTCTGAGAGCGGTATTATAGTTTATACGCTTTTATTGGTACTAAATGTGTTACTCAGATACTAGGCCCCCTGTAAAATCGTATAACACGATACCATGCAAAGTTTCATGGCATTTCGTTCATTAGGAATCGATAAAAGCTTGATAGCAATTTTTTGGTGGGACAGAGCGCGTCCTCGCCTATTTCGATTCATTCCTCAATAACATAACAATTCTGGCCAATATCAGATACTAGGCCCCCTGTGGTTTGGAATTTCCTATTGAATGAGCCCTCCCACGTTCAAAAATTCTGAATCCAGCTCGCAAACACCTCAAACTAGTGTGAGCATCGAGCAGTATAACTCGCCCAGCGAGCCAAAAAACTACGATTTTCTGAAGATATAGAATGAATCCCCGGGTGTGGAACAACTCATTCGATGGGAAATATCATGGTGTTTCAGTTGCCATATCTCGTTTGGGTTGGAAATGTGAGGTTGAAATACTATGAGGCAAAAAAGTGGTTCATAATTTCCCATCGCACATGTAGTACGATCAAAGCGCCATCTATCGGGCCAAATATCCGGATTCTCTACGGACTAGCCTTAATTCGTTCACGATCAAAAAGCAACCCCTGGTCTCAGAAACGCTATTTCTCTCATCAGAATATGTTTTTGGGGTAGAAAAATGGTAAAAAATGGTAAAATGGGATTTTGAAAATTTTTCGTTTTTGATTTTTTTTCTCTTGCATGATTTTATATTGAGACCTCATTGGGTTTTCGTTCTGTCCCTTATAGTGGCAAAAATTTTGAAGAGTTTTTTCAGAACTTTTTGATGAATTACAAGAGAACTATCGCGAATTATATTGTAAATCAATGATGTACCCTGGAGGGGACAAAGTAGTGAATTGGTTGCGCGTATCATATCGAAACAGTGCTTAAATTACGAGTCATTTACAACACTTTGATTCTCTAAATAAGGTGTGAGCTTGGTTTTGATGTAGGTTAATAGATAAGAGACCATCTAGATGCGCCTCAGTAGCCACAAATGTTTATTTATCTGTGAGGTCAATTTGCCTAAATAAAAGAATTTGATTGGCTGGATCATCAAGGTCATTGCCGTAGACTCTGATGCCTTTATTTCATTCAAGAGTAGCTTTTTGCGGCTGTTGTAGATTATAAATAGAAGGGTACCTACTTGGCAAAAGGGCGACACACCCACCGGATACTATGTAATGATGATTAGATGCATGTCTGTCGTTGAAAATGAATAGATCTCGAGTATTACGTACATACACGTATATGTGGATGAGATCACTGGTGATTGTTTTGTTGTTTAGATTTTTGCGATATGAAACAGCCGTGACCTATTGCTCTCGAACCGATGACAATGGATCGTTGTGATTGAATTTTTCATTTCAGAATGTCTCTGTCCCAAGAGGTTAGAGCTATAGGATTTTCTCGTAAGTACCTATGAGCTGCTTATTCAAAGCCATAATCCTTCGACTATCAAAATTTGTAGCAAAGAGATTGACATTTTATTAGAAATTTTTATTTTAATATGGCTCATTATGTTCTTCGTCGACAAGACTTTCTGATTCTTACACACTGTGTAAAATTATCCTGGGCATTGATATATTGTGATTGAAGATGTGTACATATCGGTCCCGTTATATTATTCCCAATTTTTTCTTCAAGAACCTAGTCTACGGACACACATCATCATAATCCAGTTCAATTAAACAGACTGAAGAAATTCGGTACAACGTAGGAAAGCCAACCTGTTGTTCGAAACACATCGGAATCGTACTGAGAAGGAACCGCTGAGGATAAAAAGTACAAAATTCTAAAATAATCCAGGCGTCTAACTGCAATTTTTCTCATCAAGTGTCTCAATGAATACTATCGTACTCGAAATCCTTGCAACAACGAAAGAATTAGATCGGATTAGGCCTCGCCACGACAAAATTGATACTTCCGAGCTTGCAAGCTCTAGCTGAAAAACATGTAGAATCAGACTGCTAAACTAACCACTAGAACTCTATTAGACCGTTTTGAAGTAAAATGTCGTTTCACAAAACAACAAATTCGACAATTTCAAACTGCAACCAGGTCAACGACACCACATCTCTCCTTGTTTCCCCTTCAAGACCCACCTGTAACCATAGCAAACAATCTTAACCACCTCGTGCACTTGACCCTTGTAATATCCACAAGCAACTCTCATTTTTTTTTTTTTTTTTCATCTCAGTCAACAACCATAACCATTCTTATTTCTCCTTCCTCCCCTCTTTCTCATAACACAAAACTTGCATTTGCATTGCTCTACCATATACCTTTGCAAATCGACCAAATGGTCTTATTTTCATAAACACATACATACAAAGAACCTTCCACACTGCAAAGAAAGTGAGAGGGTTAAAGAGTCTGCCCTTAGAATTCCTTTTAGAGTGCCTTATACACTTTAGTTGTGTATGAGCGACAACTGCAACAGCCCAGTTAACAGAATGACTTTCTCCTCTTCATCGCAATAGTCTATACCTATGGGTCTGATGGCAATGCATGCAAAGGTCAATCGAAACCGAGAGTCTGATGCAAAGTATGTCTGTCTGTCTGTTCGTCTGTGTACATCTGACCTGTTAGTGTTATACCAAGACGGGTGGATGTATTTATAATATGCACTATACGGTTTAATGTAAAAACATTTGTACGATGACGGATGATCAAAGCCAAGAGGCGGATCGAGAATGCGAGCAATAGGTAAGTATGGTACATGAATATTAGCAGATGATAGCTATATATGGTTCATGTATGTATGATGTGGCATGTGACTTGAGAGATGCTTGGAGCTTGCAGTATTTTTAACGCGGGAGGAGGACATATTTGTAAGGGTGAATACACATAAGTTGTCCGTCACGCGTTACATGGTATGGTGTGACAAGTTATGTCACAAGGTGAGTGAGCACTTACGCTAAAGTATAAGATATTGGGCCATACTATATCAAGTCCAATAATATGAGTGAACATTTAGGGGGTGTGGGATATCGTGTGACATTGAACGGTACAACGAAAATGCATAAACACATATTCATCACCAGACGGTACAGGCAATTACACGTGGAAAAACTTATTATCGTGTGTGACTTTAGACACGCGTTCACTCTATAATCCTCAAATAGTTCAGCACAAAATACCGCAATGAAAAAATGCAATACCACGTGGTACCGTAACATCAAACGTGACAATGGTACTTGTGACGCGTCACTTTGAGTGTACACTCTCCAAGAAAGTGAACTGCACTGCAGCCGTGACGGTCAGAGGAGCATTCGAAATTGTCTGTCTCAATCGCGCTCATATGTTATGGTACGAGTGCGAGTGAGACGGAAGATCTCGAACGGTAACTGACCGTCATATAACTGGGCATTTCACCTTCCTAGGGAGTGTATTTGCCCATATAGTGACACCATCGCGTGATGCAATATTTTGGAAATAGAATAGCGTCGGTCTCACACCGTATCTGTAGCATAGATTGATACGTTGTTTGGGGTGACGCGTTACCTTACATGCCTTTGACCGCATATTCGACACCGCATAACTTGACAGGACATCCAATAGACCGCTTAACCACAAAAGGTGATTTGTAAAGTCGTGACCCGAGACTGAACATACACCGTTGAATCAAATTTCACCTTATGGTGATAGATGTGACGTGTATCGTGTATTTACATTCATCACGTCACGTGACGCAAGATGATATCCAGTTCAAAATGACAATATGACGAATCTCGGCCTGGCATGGTACCCAAACCGAAGAATAATCACGTTATTTTAACGTGACGCGTTACCTTGTGTGCATTCGACCGTAAATGCCACATCACGTGATTCCACACGATAATTAATTGACAGCTTAATCACCAAATATTCGAACCTTAATAGGATGTAACAACAAGCTGCGTTACGATACCTTACACCGTTGCATTCAATGCCGCGTTACGGAGTAAGATGTGACATTTTAGATGTATTCATCCGTGAATGTCACGTCGCATGACATAGCATGATATCTCAAGAAAACAAAAATGAGTCATGACATCTCTTGGCCTGACACCCGGGCCGTATAAAACAATGTCACATTGTTTAATGTAACACAAGTGACGTACGTCACTTTATGTATTATTGACCGTAAATATCTGCGTAACTCAACACAATATCTAGAAAACATCCGATGTATCAAATTTAAACATATACTTAAACAATCAGCCGTAATGCAACACCGTAGCATCAAATTCAATGTTTCATGACGCGTGACACTTTATGTGTACTCACCCTAAAATGAAACTTGTTACTCTGTCATGGTACTCCCGTGGCGCGAATATGTATCTTGAACATCCCTTGAGATATGATATGAGAGACGAGACTAGTCTAGGTTGAACCATTCTCTTTTCTGCGCGTAATGAGTTTTGAGCCTTCAACAGGTGTGACGTGTAAGTGTGTGAGTATATATTAGATGGTATTCAAAAAATTTTAAGCAACGGCGTGAGAGTGGTATATACGGAGCAATACTCATCTGAAATGAAACATAGAAATGGAAGATATGTGTGATGGCATGATACTGTTCAAACTGGATGCACGAGGTTCATGGCTGTTGCAGTTGCGCGATGTACGCTTGGTAGAAGAATCTAATTTGTGTTACTGAAGTGTGAGTTCTGGACTTCTGATAGCCCAATAACCCTCTCCCGCACACCTCTTATATCACTTGGAGTTTAGATGTTGTCTGAAATATTGAATAGAATAAAATAATGACGATCATTCATGATTTTGATTGTTTATATCCTTTGTGTATGGAACATCGTAGCCTGATGAGTATAGGAGCTCATAAACTTTTCTGATGATTCTGATTTAAGATTCGCCTACAAAAATTCAATGAAATTAAGTCTAGTGTTTCGTTTTTTTTATGCTTCTTCGTCTTCTACTTTTTTCAAGACACAAATTGGTAAAAATCATGGTACAGATTTTTAGATATGATTGTCATTTATCAAATCATCACATGAAAACTTCCCGCAATGTTTGAAATTCTTATCATGTCAAAAAACGTTATCACTCTAAATTCTGAATCACCAAAATCACCAACTCGATAAAGATGCACCAATCTTGAAAAATACCCTCCTGACCCTCCAAAGTTCAAGTTTGGCAATATCGAACTCGCCCGGTCGGAGAGGTCAAAATCACCGCTCGTAAACCGAAGACAGATAAACTCACCGGCCTTTGCTCTCCGAAACCTCTCTTAAGATTCTCTCATTTGAATATGCAGTATTGAAAAGGGTGAGTAAGAAGATGTGCATACATATTCCGACCACATATGTACAGTTGTACTATTCAAACGAAATAAATGAAGGAGAGGGGAAAATCGATAAAAGCAAACTTGAGCACACCTATACCCACGATAGCATGCTGAATCGCAAGAGACTCTTTTTTCGATTTTATATTACTCACAGAAAGAGTGCGCTTAGGTTACCTCCCTGTTCAAACTCAGACGTATTTTTATACGCTTTTATTCTACTTCACTTTGGCCATATTGTTTCATGCACAGGCATCCGGTACTCAACTAGTCAGCAGGCACGTCTCTCGCCGTAAGAGCAAGAGAGAGAAAGCCTTTTCATACACGCGGTTCCGGTACCGAGCTAGTCAGCGCGCGTATGAGCTTTTAGGTTAGATTTGCTCTCTGAAATTTTCGCGCCCGTAAGCTCCATCTCTTTTTTTGGACTCTCTCTCTCTCTCTCTCTCTCTCTCTCTCTCTCTCTCTCTCTCTCTCTCTCTCTCTCTCTCTCTCTCTCTCTCTTTCTCTCTCTCTCTTTTTTTTTTTTTTTTTTTTTTAAGGTGGTTAGAGGGCAAAATCTGCCTCAGGATCCCTCGGATCCGTCCCCAGACACCGGACTGGTTCAGATTACGCGGACTACGCATAGCCCACGCAGGCCATACCAGGCGGGACACGGGTTTGGGTGGGGCCCACCGAGAGGTGGGCCCGGCCGTGTAATATCCCTCTCCCCTCGATGTCCGATACCTAGGGCATCGGGCAATCAAGAAGGAGATCCACCTGCATCTACCATCTCATCCCGGAACCGCGTGAGCATTACTTCAGGATGAGCGGCATGTCTCGCGCTCGATTGCGAGCGTTCCTCTTCTCCATCTTCTCTCTTCGGCCACTTGTCGGCATCTTCTATCTTCATTCTTCATTGTTCCCTTTCTTTCTTCTTTCTTCCCTCTTCTTTCTTCTTTCTTCCCTCTTCAGTGCATCAGATTCCTCCTGGAATCATTTGGGCCTCTTCTGTTTCAATCGGCAGAGTCACTGTGATTCGCCTACATCGAGGCGCCTTACTTCCCTCTCTTTCTCCTCTTTGCGGGTCATCACCAGCTTGATGTATCCGGTGAGTCTATCCCATGTCTCCTGGTTGCGGAGCAAGTACGGGACGAGATTCTCGGGTGTTAGTTGAGCACCCAGCCATTCATCCAGCTCGGCGCGCTCTCTCCGGGTGTCGCTGCACTTGAACAGGGCATGTTCGGCGTCATCCCATTCGTCCCCGCATGACTGACATGCTGGGGTCGTCCTCTTCTTGAATCTCTCTCTCTCTCTCTCTCTCTCTCTCTCTCTCTCTCTCTCTCTCTCTCTTTGGGCTGACTTGTTGCTTGATTCGTTCATCTAGAATAAAATTATAAGTATACGTGTGACCCTTCGTCAATTGACTGAACTTTTCTGTAATATGACTGTGAGCCCTGCCATTTCTTTTTATATTTTTATATTCTTATATTATTCTATGAAGTTTGTGAATCTCCTGAGTGCTACCTGACTAGTCACAAATTGTGATATACTTAAGATTTGTCCTTGACCAAATGACTTCATTATTTTTATTAATGTGCACTATTGATCTGTGATATATATTACCATATGTAACTGATTATTTTTCTTTTTTGTCTTCGGACGAATAAACGGGCATCAATCAATCAATCAATCAATCTCTTCAGCAAACATGCATCAGCCGCGCGTTTCCACTCCGTGCAGCAAAAGACCGAAAGCGGCCCAGGGTTGGCTAAACAACCAAACCAAACTCTACTGCAGGGCTTGGTAATCCATACGTCATTTTTGATGCATTTTTGCTGGCAGCTGGCGGCGCGCGCACACACAGGCTCTCGAGATAGATGAGATGACTACGGTTATTACAGTTTCATATTTTTTTAGTGACACGGATATGCTTTACGCTTACCCATCTAACTAAAAAGTATAAAATAAAAAAAGGTTAGAAAAAATTGATTTTTTACGATACGCTTTTATTCACAGCTCTAATATTTTTCTCAACAACTAAAAAGCATGAAATAATCTGAAATTCCATCAGTCAGCCCAGTTCATTTTGAGAAAAATCTTATGACATGCCGTTGCCTACACCTGTTATCTCAGAAAATAATTGTTGAATTCGGTGTTCATCTATCTCTCGGGGATCCCTCTCAACCCATCATGATGAATCTCGGAGAACATTCACTGTACCATAATTACAGATGATAAAAGCGTGGAGTGCTATTTTCCCATGATCCAGATTCTCGATTGCTAATGAGAAAATGTCCATAGATCATGCACTTCTTGCCCGGAAGTTCAGCACGCCACGCTCTTATCATCTGTAATTATGGTACAGTGAATGTTCTCCGAGATTCATCATGATGGGTCGAGAGGGATCCCCGAGAGATAGATGAACACCGAATTCAACAATTATTTTCTGAGATAACAGGTGTAGACAACGGCATGTCATAAGATTTTTCTCAAAATGAACTGGGCTGACTGATGGAATTTCAGATTATTTTATGCTTTTTAGTTGTTGAGAAAAATATTAGAGCTGTGAATAAAAGCGTATCGTAAAAAATCAATTTTTTCTAACCTTTTTTTATTCGTGATTCTGAGAGTATGGTAGTCTCGGTATAGTAGCAGTAGTAGTCTCTGGTAGTACTAGTGCATCATTGAGCCTCATGCATAAACGATGATCGCAAAGAATATAAGCTTGGCGCATCGAGAGATGTTTTGGCGTAGAACTTATGATAATTCCAAGCTGATCGCGATTTTATCCCTCATGTTATACCGTATTCTATATCTTCGTGTGTGCTCAGTGATGTACAATTGCCTTGGTTAATATTCTCAAATTCGGATGAAGATATCAGAAAAATTCTTTTGAAAAAATTCACCAATTCTATAAAAGATTTTACTCAATAGATCTCAATGTTTAAAGCTGTCCATTGTATTTATTTTGGACTTTCTTGCTTGAATATTTTGGCGATTAGTTCCTTAGTACACTAGCTTCGAAACTTCATTCAACAACTATTTCAAACTTTGCCAGTCAATATATGAGGGTTAAGGTAGATTCCTACCATAGTAAAGATACTTCGTGTTCGATCAAAGCATAGATCAGAATCAAAAATCAAAAATTAAAAAATTTTGAGAGTAATTTGAGATCGTAGGTAAGTAAGACACTAACTATTGTTATTGATCGAAATGACACGTGTGCGAAGTAGCGTAAATATCGACCAAGTTCAAGAAACTCGGAGTGGTTTCCCACGTGCGCATATTATGCTGTCCAAAATAGACAAACTCATCGAGTACGAGTCTGTTAGAATTAGGGGAACTTTCGGGCGATGACGCAAACGCCCCTCATCCGCATTGCTTCAGTGCTGCCTCAACCGGCATTGAGATCAGTAGACTTTTTTTTCGATGCTCTCGTTATTACTACGCAGTTAGTTTCGGATGTTACTCCACTATCTTCTTTGTGAGATTGTTACAACTTATTAGATTCAAATTTCGTGCTAAGTGAGTGAAAATTATGTTAGAAGTGCGATAACAGATTATAAGACAGTGATTTTTTTGAAAATTATGATTCTGTGTCAGTGTGTGATCCTGGTATAACCTGCTTGTCATCAGGAGCATCACATGCTTGATCACGTGGGTGTACCAAATGCACGATAGTGACAGCAAAAATAAGAAAACAAGGCTCATATTTTTCCTTGATATTTGTGATTCTGTGAATGACTAGTCAATAACTGACTACAGTGCACTATGAAGATTCAACATTTTTCTGTGGAATTGGATAAACCAGATTCAACCTACTCAGCTGGAGAGACGATCTCTGGGAGGGTATTAGTTACAGTGACAGTAGAAGTTAATATCAAACGTGAGCTTAAATATATATGTGACTTATGCAAAGTCTTTTGCGATCAGACTTATATTAAGTACAGGGTATTGTAAAGATGTTTTCTTTTTACACACAAATTTCCACCATAACATGCCCTGGTTTCTGTAACATGTATTCCTACGCCACGCTGTGAACTGTAGATCTCAATTTGTAGCTCTTGTATCAACAAAAATATGTGTAGATATCAGAAATTGGAATAGTGCACATCTAGAAACTTACGTCGGAGTATGAAGTATAACAAAGAAAATCCGTAAATGAATACAAATTTGCTGGGGTCTGAATTTATCAGATTGACTTTATAATTATCCACAAGTTTATTTTTGGATAACTACAATTAAGGATTTACAGTGTGTTGGTTGAACGGTTTACTGAGGTATATTCGCACTCGTGAAAAATGACCTGTGAGACCACGATAGGGTCCGAAATTCGTTGATACAGGTTTTGTAAGCCCGTTGACTTCTGGTGTCCAGTATACTTGACAAGCGCTATTTTCGATATTTCGCGATAACGATTCATGGAAGAAGCGGAAAAATCTGTAAAATATCAGGAAATTTCTTGGACACTGTTGAATCATGTTGGCCTAAGAGTTGGGTTTCACTGGTTGACGACCATCTTTGAGAAAAAAAAAATAAAATTTGAAAATTCTTCGACTCTACAATTTTGCCATTTTTCACGGTTTTGACACGAGTATTTGATGTTTTGACCACGAGAAAGTGGTTAGTGCCGAGACTCACTCCTAAAGTCAACGGGTTAACACTGTAAGGGCTACCCATGTAAAACATAAGATTCCCTGAACATATATGATCATGGAATCCATGGATTCCGTGGTCATATATGATCTTGAATAAAATCCATTTGAAAATCTGTCATTTTTATCCCGGAAAGACGTAATATACTAATTTACAGATGGTGTTACGTCGATACTTCACGATGATGATCGAACATTACTCAGAAATATCTTTTCCAGACTCATTCTCAGGTTTTGAACATTTGAAGCACTGCAGAGAATAGATTCACGTCATGTATATCATTTTCCGTAAAAAATGTCACTTTCTTGAAACTTGAGATCGACTCCTGGAACGATTTTCTTTCAGAAGTATGTGATCAGTATCATGACGTATTGATGTTAGAATAGGTTTGAAAAAATATATCACAACTTTCTGGAATGAAAAAAAATGTTTGAAGCGGTTTTACGTATGATCATATATGACCATGGAATCCGAGGATTCCATGATCATATATGTTCATGGAATCGTATGTTTTACATGGGTAATGAATCGAATCGGCGTCAATTTCACGAATATGTTTTTTTTTTTTTTTTTTTTATTTAGCACTTCAAACTTCTCGATGGAAGTTTATATTGGCGAATATGTGTTAAGATAATCTCAATTTTGATTATGTCTTTCTTGTATGACTGCGTTGACATTGATCAAATACTAGGTTCGAGAGTCGCTCTCACGGACAAAAATCGACGAAAATTGTTCTTCTTATACGTACACAAAGTGGAGAAAATATTACTTTCGAAACCTCAAAATCTGATTATGTTAGCCTACCGTGGTCTTAAAACTCATTTTTCAGGGGTGCTCCAAAATTTGCCACAGTTGATGAACATTTAATTCCAAAAAATATACAAAGAGCACGATTGATATACTTCTAGGCGTCTATAGTGTCCATCAGCGTAGATATGCTGTAAAGGAATTGCACAAACAGGTTCTCTTTGAAAATTACTGAGTTCTTCAAAAAGTCAAAATCTCTTCGAATCCCTGATCAATTTGTTCGGGAATTGAAAACCTGAATGGGCACTTTGACATTACTGATAAATTTGTCATGGAGCGTCAAATTTATAATTAAAATCCGATAGCGAGGTGAGCTTATCTGTGGCACTGCAATATGCATAACGACTTCGCGTATCTAGGACCCGCGATTGTAGCACCACGAAGAAGCTTTTATGCCAATAGAGAATTTCGACTATGAATTCTAACGGAAGAAAGTTCATGGTTATTAATGACAGGAGGCATTGCGAAATTATACTCAATATGGAAGATCTTTATGCAAGATCCAGATCCATCAGTGAGGATAATTCACCAACACATCACAATAACCATAATGATGCTGATAAAATTTCAGAAATTAGGATGAAAGCAAAAGGAGAGGCTGGGGTAAAATGGAATGAGAGCCCAACCATGGACAGTTATGACAATGATGAACTTTTTTCCGATAGCTATTCAAATCACGAGACCTACTTCAAATCGTGCCACGTCCTTTACGGTGATACCTCAGGTATAGATTGATTTATTTTGTACTTTTTAAATGATCATTCTTATCAATCATGTTCTTCAAGATCAATCTCCATGCGATTAAGTCTGAATCAACATCGAAAATATATTTTCGTCCACTAGTTTATTCTTCGGATATGATCAAATATCTTTCAATTGATCCACGTTCATCAATCCGCTTTGAATTCTCACATTCAAATTCGAACTTATGGAATTTCAAAACGCTTACAATGAGTTTAATTGGAATCAGTACTTTTATTGGATAGTGGATGAATCATCATCTCCCTAACTCTGTTTTCTGTTGCAGGAGAGAATTACACTACGCTAGGCCCAGGAGACTATGCATTTCTTTTCAGGATAAATCTACCTCAAAATATTCCTGATTCATTCAAGCACAAACATGGATTTGTTCGGTACCAGTTGAAAGCTGTCTTGGAACGTCCTAGGAAAGCGTTCCTTAAGGATTCGAGAAAAGTTGTAGTGCCTTTTTATATAAAATCACCCCATAAATTTATCTTGGATCCAAGTTCGACCGTGAGTATCACTCTTACTCAGTTGTGTTTGGAACTTTTTAATACTCAGATTACAATAAGAAGTTAACTGAATATGTTTGTATACGAAGACCCAAGTAAAACTGTTCTATTTCCTCAAACAGAATATAATTCTACTTATGCAATCACTTTATGATTTTTTAATGAGAATTTTCAATCTCATGTAGACATTTTCTCTAGGTTGGTGTCAATGACGACATCAGGCATCATTTTTCATGTTTCTTCAGTCAAATTGCACAAATGGTGGAGGCCTCTGTACGGAGCAACGCCAGAAGTTTCGCCCCTGGAGAGACTATAGTGATAACAATCAGTCGAAATATGGCCACAACAAACGTGGATCTAAATGAGATCAGCATGAAGTTGAAACAGGTATATACTGAATGTAATGTAAGGTGTTCAAACCAGTGTCAGTGATTTTAGGATTATTTCGGAGTAACTCGTGGGGAAAAGAGCTTGCAAAGATTGGACGGTTGTTCAGATTTTTGATCAGATATCTGCTTTTCCACAGCAAATCGAACTTGAAGTTCGTTGGGAAAAGATGAATTCCATTCGAAAATGACACATGAAAGATAGTGATGTCTCAGATAGGTTTCTCGTGATTTTTATCACATTCCATGGTCCACAGTACAAAGTTTTCCCCCTCTGGGAGTGCTCAAAAAGATTTCGGAGAGGCCTGCTGTTTCTGCTTTGCTTTTTGGTTCCATGATCCCTTTTACTATGTTGCATTTATCTCGGATTTGGCTCGAGATAATGCTAGGCAGTTTGCGCCCTCCCCCCCCCCCTCCTGAAGAGGTTGCCAAAGATTCTGAAAAAACCTATCAAAAGTGACCTTGAAATCTTCCGTTTAATCATTGCAGGTCCTGATTAGACGAAATCCGGAAAAACGAGACTTGCCTAATTATCTCAAAAGGCAATTTTCCCGACTTCTGCGAAATGAGTGATTCGACGCGAAACAGATCTACGAAAAAGGATCATGTCTCAGATTGCTTTCTTCGCTTTTCCATTTGATTCTATGGTACAAAACATCAGATTCTCAACACCCATGGGACCCCATGACAATTTCCCAGATGTGTGGGGCACATATTGATTTATCCTTTTCAATAATCTCCAACAACAAAATTTGGGTCGTTTTTCAATAAAATCGATATTTTTCGAGTCCGCTCAAAGATACAGAGATGCTGTTTGCAGCATTCGAAAGGTCTTGAGAAAACCTATCGAAGTCAATCTTGTGAAGTTGATCTTGAGGTCATGGGTGGCTTCAGTGGGCAAGAGAATGAAAAATACAAAAATATTAATTTCTCAAAAAGCCATTTTTTTATTCCTTGAAAATTTGATAGTTGATGTAAAATGTTGTGTTCTTTCAGAAAAAGTGATCTCAAACATTTTTTTGCGTCCTAAGGCCTGTTTTGGCTATTTTCTGCAAATTTATTTTCTAGGCGATTAAAAATCTCTTGCATGCTTTCTACGCATGGGCAGGAATTTGGCTTCTAGAAACCAATTCTATTGGAAAGCCGAGGGAATTTCCTTCAAAATGACCACTTGGAGAAGTCAATTCTATGCATTTGGATCAGAGCCAGCTACAACGTCCAGAAGACCACTGAATCTCAGGAGTTATGTCGGAGGTACCATGGCGTACGCTATACTTCGCACCCAAGCTGAAAGTTCATCCTCCATACGTTGCAGCTTCGGTACCAGTTGATGAAACTGACTTCGCCAAGTAGTCATTTGAAGGAAATTTTCTTGGCTTCTCAATGGAATTGATCTTCAGGATCCAAATTCCTGCACGTGCGCAGAAAATAGACGATTTTCAATCGCCTAGAATATAGAGTTAAAGATGATAGCAAAAACAGGCCTTAGGACGCAAAAAAAATGTTCGGGACTACTTTTTTCTGAAAGAACACAACATTTTACATCAAATGTCAAATTTTCACGGAATGAAAGAAATGGCCTTCTGAGAATTTTAATATTTTTGTTCTTTTCACTCTCTTGCCTACTGAAGCCGCCCATAACTTTAAAACCAATTTTACAAGATTGATTTCGATAGGTTTTCTTAGAACCCTTTGAATGCTGCAAACCGCAACTCTAATATAATCTCTAAACGGATTCGAGAAATATGAAATTTATTTTATAGCACTCTAACCTAAAAATCGCAACTTTGAAAATGATTTTTGGATTCTCGTGCCATAAATTATGTTATGAGACTGCGTGCAGATGGGTATTTTTGTTACGAAGGACTTATAGCACTCGCTTCGCTCGTGCCATAAACGGTCCTTCGTACAAAACTACCCATCTACGTGCAGTGTCATAATATACTATAAAAAAGGACCCAAATTTTGTTGTTGGAGATGATTGAAAAGGATAAATCAATATGTGCCCCCACATGCCTGAAAAATTTTCATGGGGTTCCATGGGTGGTCAAAAGTTTGTTTTTTAGCATAGAACCGAATGGAAAAGCCAAGAAAACAATCTGGAACATGATCCTTATTCGTAGGTCAGTTTCGCGTAGAAATACTCAAATATGATTTCTTATGCGAAATCGTACGATCTTTGTGATAAAACTTGTTGGGAGATCTTCATTTGCAGTTTTATGCGTTTTTTTGGTCAATTTCTTGAATTTTCATTCTTAGACCAATCAAAAAACAGTTATTCCTGTGCACGCATGGGTTCCTTCAAATCCCAAACTAGTCTCAACCAAAAGCTGAGGAAATTTTCTTCGAAATGACCCCTTGCAAAAGTCAATTCCGTGTCCCCTGCATCCATATTATCGGTGTGAATGATCTAAAAATTTCTAAAGAGCCGTGTATCTTCAGTCCCAGTCGACAAAATTGAACTCGGCAAGTGGTCATCTCAAAGGAAATGCCCTCAGCTTTCGATTGGAACTACTTCGGAATTAGTAAAACTACGCGTATGCGCAAAAATCGTTGTTTCCTGTTTTCTGAGTGGTGAGAAAATAATGATTCAAAAAATTGGACATAACATGCATAAAACAGAAAAATAACAACTTCCCGGATTCTGCCTGATCAGAACCTGCAATAGCTGAACGAAAATTTTAAGTTGCATTATCTTGATTTAAACTTAAGATAAATGGAATGTAGTAGGAAAAGATCACGATTTTTATGCTCTAATGGAATCCCAAAACTTCATATTGTGGATAATAATATCAAAGAAAAACAACGAGAAACCGATCTGAGACATCAATTTTTTCCATTGCCGTTTTCAAATGAAATTCATCAAGGATTAGTTCAATTCTATACAAGTTGAATATTTGGTCTCGTCGATCTTGAAGGACGGTGGGGAACTAAATAAATTCCCAAATTTTCATGATGGAAATTTTATTGCAACGTTTCGTCCACTAGGTTTTGTGGACCTCATCAGGCTTCAGGTTTGTTATTCTTTAGATCGTCATGATATTTTTTGAACGATCTTGTAATAGAGCACAGACATAACTCACTATATTTACTCGTATTGACTGGAGCTAGACATTATGTCTGTGCTCTATTACAAGATCGTTCAAAAAATATCATGACGATCTAAAGAATAACAAACCTGAAGCCTGATGAGGTCCACAAAACCTAGTGAACGAAACGTTGCAATAAAATTTCCATCATGAAAATTTGGGAATTTATTTAGTTCCCCACCGTCCTTCAAGATCGACGAGACCAAATATTCAACTTGTATATTAACCATCAAGGACGAAAAAATCTACCAAAATCACTTATGATAGTTCAATTCTAAGTCAATAGTATGCAGACACACATTTGACCAAAACTTACACCTTAGTGTAAAATATTTCTACCATGAAAATTTTCCGAACTGTCTTGTTTTAGGAAATCTTGTTACGCGCAACAAGTAGAGCTAAGTCCAGCCAAACAACCGTAAAGAAGACTGTGTCAACGGAACCATTCAGTGACTCCGATGAAATTCAGTTACAAATGAAGGTACCGGATCTGCCTCCTTCACGCCTCGACAACTGTTCTATAATAGATATTCAATATATTCTGGTTCTGAAATTCGTACCTACATTGTAAGTATTGCATTGACCTTGTGATTTTCCTTCTCATCCACGTAATCTGATAACTAAATTCTAAAAATTGAGTTGGTTATAAGTAACTTTTTTAATTCACTACAGAAATTTTTCCACAGTAACTCAGATGTGATACGAAAATATCCAATAGAGATCGGGATGCGAAATCCTCACTCTTGTGATTCAGAAGTTCCTGAACCATCTGCACCTCCCATAGAAGCAGCTTTTGAGAATTTATCACTTGCAACGCCGTCAGATTCATTCCAAACGCCAAACTGCACAGCAGATATGTACACAAGTGCAGGCCATCCTGACGATCGTAAGTTGGTTATGTACTCTGAGAAGTTCAACTTTTAGAAAAATGAGCATTCTAATTTCACTGATTGGCTTTCAGCTCCGCCATCTTATGAAGAATGTGTGACAGGTTTTATCAAGGAGGAAAATTTGAGAAAAAGATTGCAGGAGTCAGACGATGTGTTATTCTGACGTTTAGTGACGATGCAGGAATTTCGGCCCTCAAAGTACAAACTTCTCTCAAGTTGAATGGGAAGAGCACATCAATGAGTGCAAGCTGACCCTAGCCAAAGTTCAACTAGGATCAGGAGAAATTCATCAGTGAAGATGATAAATGGGAGAAAAGTTTCAACTAGGAGAAAACTAGGAAAAATGATAAAATGCCATCCAATTATCAATGTTCACATAGTATTGCATGTACATTGGAGCATAGTCATAACCCCGGCGTGACATTTTTGATTTCCAGCAATATCTCAAAAGGAGATGAATTCGAATTGTTTCTGAGGTTTGAAAAGGACAGTGTTCCACATTCTACAATTTTTTACACTTTTGCAATCAAGTATATTTTTGTTATACACATGGCATAGGACTGTATTCTTCCATGTATCTATAGACTCTGATTCATATTGATTCCGCGATTTAGTTGTTGACCATTGAATGATTTGAAACAGACGAGGAAACTGAATAAATAAGTGTTTTTTTTTAAAACCTCTATGATCTTCTGGACCCTTCGTTTTTCCCATATCCAACATTAAAACGCACATTAAACACGCTACTATATCTAATATAATAGAAAGAGGACTTTTCATAACATATCAAAAGCCTATCCATTGTCGACACAATCTTCTCATGTATTTCGTTACTATTGATCGAAAAGAGAATGAAGTTTTGGGACCACCATTCTGGAGACACACGCTTCATTGGTGGTCAGTAACTAATTGCTCCGAATTCCAATCACCCTCATAAAGCTATTCAATATTTTATTCCAAGTGCCATGAGTTGACTGCTCCTTCACAGTGCGCTGGAAAATTGAAGGAAATTATAATCAAAGTAAAACTAATGCTTATCCTGAAGTTTCGCGAACAATTACGCGTGAACAAACTCGACAATATAAGAAGTAATTATGCAGAATTTATTCTCATAATTGAGACCTCACTTTGGTACTTCAATTCTTCCATCGCTGTCCGTTTTGTTTTCTCAAAGAGTGTAGAGTGTGTTCGTGATAGGAGATTTTTATCAAACATCTCAATTTTTTCTTCTGAAAATCTTCATATTCACGTGAATCTTATTTCATTTTGATTCTCCCACCAATAACTGTCAATTGTTTATGACACGTTTCATCCCACACCTTTCACGAATCCACAAGAAATTCATAATCGTATTCCCCACACACAACTTTATCACGTTATGCATCTTTTCCATCATCATATACTGTATGTGATTTCAATTGATTGAGCCATGGAATCTTCAAATAATGAAAAGTCAATTCTGAAACTGATGCTGTTGGCTTTACCAGTTATCGCGCAAACAGCTTCTAGATATCACAAACTCTGGAATTGCAATGGCGTTTGTAATAATAAAACCACTGCAAAGATATTTCATTCGATATTTGTCCAAAATTTTTTCTTGAAGGTTGACGGAGGCTTCCATGAAGTTGAGATCCCTTCAAATCTCAAGACAATGTGTTTGGAAATTGAAAATCTGAATGTCTGAGGGTCAGCCAAATGTGACAAAGTGTGACGAGGGGGAGGGGGGGGGGTATGCTCAAACATGACATCATGTTTGATAAAGTGCAGTTTGAAGAATTTTCAAAAATTTCGTGAGTGATATATAGGCAGGTTATCTTAGGCATCTCAAGGCATTAAAATCAAACATTACTTCAAATAAGAGCTATACCTCAAGGTTCAATTAAGGAATGTAATCAAATGTATGTATTGAAATTGAGTAATAAAGTTCAGAATTAGCGTCGTAATATGTGATTTTTCCTCGGATAGTAAAAATTTCCACCCACCAATAATCAGGGAAGAGGGGGGGGGGTTTACCTATTTGTGACATCATGGCAGGGGGGGTCTTCAAATTTGTGACAAAGTGTGACATGGGGGGGGGTGGGGGGAGGGGGGGCAAAAATGGTCAATTTTGGCATGATATCATTTATGGATGGCACCATATAAAAATGAGTTATCCATTTTAATGATTGGCTTTCAACTCCCCCTTCTTACGATGAATGTGTCGCTTTGACCAATGAAGATATTTTGACAAGAAGTTTACAAGATCCAAATAATGTCCCGTTATGACGTTCGTCTATGCAGTATATTTTTAAATCTAAAGAATCTACCCCTTGTCACATCCTAATTGAGTCTATCTTCGTTAGGCACATATATACGACATGAAACCTCTAAAAGAAATATGATATATAAATGTTCATAAAGAAACCTGACGTATTTAGCAAAAAAGACTGAATGGCCCTGGGCGTCGAAAGAAATTTCTTTACCAGTGTTGATGAAAACTAGATCAATGCTCTATTTCTCCACTTTTCGTGGCTGCAACCATCCGACTATGTATATTTACGCCATTGCAAGTACACTGGAGCATTATCATGACCCAAACTTGTGATCAGGCGCTCAAATCGCTTCGTACGTGATTCTGTGATCTACTCATTTCCTTCCTCACGTTGCATCTAATTTCCCTATCACCTGAATATTATCAATAAAGCAATCCTTTTGTGTAAAACCGAGACCAAGGAATTCACCGATTATTTTCCTGACGTGAATCTTTCCAAAGCATGTGATACCTCTAGAAAATTGAGGTTTTCTATTCAGAGTCAGTTAAACTAAATCCTTGAAACTGATTTCTATTGTTGTATTTATTTTGATTTACTATGCTGGATACTTCCTATTTGGCATATATGTATAAATACGAATTCACATAATGAATCACGAGAGAATAGTGCAAACCACAATCAATTTTCATGATGTGTGCATCACTCACGGTAAGTTTGACTTTCAATGAATTTGAGACACCTGCGGAACAGATATTGTACCAATCATCCCTGATTCTTCGCGCTACATTACAGTACAGGCTCGACTCGAGGCTCGACTAGCAAAGTGTTTGATACCGCAGAAGTTGTAAAGTGTAGAAATCCATCAACATTTTTTGGTATTGAAGTCAAAATCGAACAAGAGCTTACTACCAATTACTACTTGTTGCACAAATTACTTAGTCTATACATAGGTCTTCAGTTCACGGATGTTTCTTTGCAATATTATAGCAAAAACATAACAAACTAACGTCTCTTTCATGAAGTGAATAATATGAAAGGAGAAATCCGGTCAACATTACCGATCGGCATTTTGAATTGTTGCTACAATAGTTAAGCAAAAGTGATCCCAAGTCACACCATGGCAAAATGTCGAAATGAGAAACATCCTGTAGCTTGAATACTATGGTACAAATGAAGACATAAGAAAAAATAGGTCGTGAAAGTTAGTACGAATAGTTCATTGTCGAATGTCAATGCAGAGATTAATCAACTCATTCACTGAAAAGTCTGTACGAATCTCAAAATAACCAACATAGTTTCCTCGTTTCTCAATTCGTCTTGCTCCATATCGAAAGTTATTTGAAATATTTGTCGAAATTATATGTTGTAAGTATTTTCATTTTGTCTGCTCGACGAGAAACTGCCTTGTTGATATTTCAAAAATGAGTCACTTTTGACGCACTTTCAATAAAAATCGACTGACTGAACAAGCATAACTCAATCATGTTTTGTACCCTAGATTTCTTCAATCTGTTTCTTCATAATGTATGGGATAAGAATTAATGTACCGTTTTTTTCACCAATAGTAAACTGACAATGAGTGCTATTGATAATAGGCTAACTTGTTGCAATCATCTTGCGCCACATATAGTGGAATAATATAATTTATGTAATCATTCATGAAATTCAGGAGACGATTCATATCAGCTGCCACAGGAAAGCTTTTATCCCAGTATAGAACAGTAGAAACATGGGGTGGTATTCATAGTCGTCAATCCGCATATGCTAAACTATAGGATAATCCGACTATGAATACTAGCCATGAAAAGTATTTCTGTTACTTTGTTTCTTCATGAATGGAATCTGACTACGTAGAAATTCTCTTTGAGATTGACAAATCATTCATTCAAATTTCCTCACTTTATTGAGCTGGAATCGCTGTCTCATTCTCTAAGAGTTGATTAAAAAAAACCGATCATGGTAGCATATTGTCAGTTAGTCGGGGAAACTTTTCATATGAATTTCTTCGGTATCAACAGCATTTAGAACCGAGTATTGAAATCTTGGATATCAACTTTTTTTCATCAAGATATTTCTTTTGAAAATCCAGGGAGCTATGCGCAAATTACTAATCTTGATACTTATTGCAAGTATGATTGCGAGTCTGCACGCTGGTCTCCCGGACGATAGTGAGTATTGATAAATGTTATGGACTAAACTAACTTGAAATCGTATCCTCGTCGTTTGAATGGGTCTTGAGCCTCTTGAAAAACAAAACGCTAACTCAGAGTGCTTCTTGAATTCAAGACGCTGAATTAAGGTTCAAAGTACTCCATGTAAGTTTTTTCATCAATTTTAGGAAGGAATTCTGCATTCCGAACTATATTGAAACACAAATGCAATACATACACGACGCATGTCTTTAGTGTTGCTGGAAGGATCATTCCTGCATTATTCCAATCTTACACTCAATTAATAACTTCATTTTCTCGAAAACTCTTCGAATTTCGTTGAAGACAGTTTTTTTTTGTTTCTCACTCAGTGTAGGGCCTGCGGCTCTTCAAGACGCTGAAAGGAGAGGTTTTGACGCCAGGAATTGGATTGAAGTGCGAATCACTACGAGTTTAGGGGATGCCTGCGATCAAGTTAATCGCACTTTATTCGAATTCTTGTGCGATTTGGGCTCAACGACAAGAATACGAATTCAAGTTAGATGATAATGAGTATTTGTCCTCTCATCGTTTAATCCAAATCGCAAAAGTATCTGCGAAAAGTCCTTATAACTTTCAACAAGTACGGTGCACGGTGACCGCATTGCCCTAAATCAGACGAAATACTCAGAATTAATTCTTGTATCGAGTCACATTTTACCGAATTAGATTCTACTGTCATTTCCATAATTCAATTCATCACATTAATTTCGATAGTAGAAAATTTCGGAGCGAAAGTCACCGCTCTGGAGTATTTGATATGAACGAACGTCCTCGCCGATTTGAGTACAGGATGCTGACTGAAAATCAACATTGCCGCGCTATAAGTAATTGAATTCGTCACAATTATCCTAAAGAAAAGTTGTTATTTCACAATTGAAAAAAAAAAAAAAAAATGCAGAACCGAAAATATTTCTCAATTTGAATAGGGATTAAATTATGATTGAATGTTTTTCAAAATCAATGTCCACGTAATATACGTCCTATCAGAATACCCTAAATTGACTCTATTACATTCATTTCAGAAAAACCCAAAGCTGGTACCGGTGTGAAGGATCGTAAGTTGATTATTATTTCATTGATTTTCCAATCGGTATTCAACTTCAATTTCAAAGTCAAAATCTGAATCGATCAAATTAGTGGAAATTTTGTTTAAAGACATCGAGTATCGGCGATGAGAGACCTTTCTTTCAATAAAAATAGTTAAATACTGGGAATTTTATCCTAGAGTGCTGATCGAATCAATAAAACCGATCATGTTTTTTTGCAGAGCCTTGCTCACCGAATCAAAATGAAAATTTGTTCAAATCATATTAAATTATTATTCTAATTGATAACCGCGTATTCATGAGTATATTCCGTGAACAATGAATGGTATTCGTTTTCAAAAGCGACATCTGTTGGAGGCGTGACGTGGTGAGTCTCGGGCCTCTAGCTTGCGCCTCAAGTCGCCCCATGACGGGTAGGTCACCCGGTGGAGCGTCAGCGTTTTGACGGTGCTCTCAACTCAAGATTATACGCTTGATGATGCGACCCATCGTTATGTTCGAGGTTATGTTGACGATAAGGACCGCAGAGCGGACAGACCGCGTTGGCCAATTTCACTATCCACAAACTCTCTCTCTCTCTCCTCACAAGTCTCTCATATATTAGAGTCACTATCCATTCGAACAACTCGTGTTCTTTCTGGGAACTATTAGAGCCCCTCACCACGTTACAGAGGAAAATCTATAAAATGAGTTGGGTATCCTTGCAATATCTTATTGGGACAAATTTATCAACACATGCGTTTCGACATCAGGGATCCATTTAAAATAATTAATTAATACATATCATCTTCTTTTACATTCTATCTACAAAAAAATTAGCAATGTGCAAGGCTATGGGACAGATGATGACTTCATTACAGTGTGACTCATGGTGTAAACGCTATGGCCATTATGGAGGCCGATGCAATGGGTCATTATGTCAATGTAACATCAATAGAAATGCTCCACCACCTCGTCAACCGGTCAGAGGGGCTGCCGTTGGAAGAAAATGAGCTGAGTGAATGTCTTGATTTGAATTTATGTTTGTGAGATAGTAAAAATGAAATAAAGAAAGAGTGTACTTGCGAATACCGAAACTAGATCTAGGGGGGGGGGGGGGGGGGAGAAACCAGGGCTCGGTGAAATGCAATAAAAGCGTATAATAGTACATTACGCGTCGAATGCTGGAAACATTTTTTCTTTCGGGAAATCAAGCTAGACGTGGGCGATGGCACCATCCAGCTTGGTTTTCCCGAAAGAAAAATGTTTCCGCACGAGACGCGTATGCAGTTTTATACGTCTGTGCGCAGAAACAGCTTGTTTCCCGGTCCTCTCGCGTAGCGAGGAGGCCTAGAAACACGCTGTTTCTACGTATGGACGTATGAAAAATTAAACCTGATTCTATACATGCGAGATCCCAGTGGGTAATCAAAATCATCATTGTGGGAAATTGGTTAACTGTTCACCAAATTGGCAACCACGTGGTTGGAAAAGCAGCCAGGAAGTTGTCCTTTGAAGCACTATCTGGCTGTCAAACTCAACCAGGTGCAGTTGAAATTTCAACCACTGATTGCCTACCAAATTCAATCACTGGTTGACATTCTTCCCACAGTGAATATCGGGATGAATACGGGACCCATGAAATTAGTGTGATCGAACAATATTTTTGGACCAGAAAACAAGTTTCTCCATGTTTTCCCATAAACAAATGAAATATTCACCAGCACCGGCCGCGCGCACTTTTCCAATTTACATGATGTTTAGCCTCAACCTAGCTAATTCATACCGAAAGAGACTGATGTAAAGAGAAGTCATGAATTCCGACACCAGCAATCAAAGGGATGTAGGAGTCGAAACGGCGATTGATCAATCTTCCAATTCTTTACATAATAAAATGTCCTCGTCAAAAATACGAAGAACGACACTCAAATGGAATTGTCGTATTTTGAATCACCTCTATGGAAATTCTCCTCAACAATCCGCTCAAATTCTAGCAAGAAAATTGGAAGCACTTTATGACCAGCCTTTACTTATACGCATTGCATGCATGGGTCATACGCAGGGTCGAAATTGATAATCGAATTCAGTATTGGCTATCACTCGAACACGCGATATTTTTATATGTCTGTCTATGTCGTACTCTACAGTCAATTGTGCAACGAGCGAGATGAAATTGTGAAAAGATTCCGAGGGTTATATATATTCTGTGGATGATCTAAGTACCTCAGAAAAGTATATAATAATTTTCGACACCGCAGTAAGCGTGTTAACTGGCCCCACAAAGAAGCTATCTATTATGTTCTGAAAATGCATCGAGAAAAAAATTTTCCCATAACGCGTAACGGAAACACCACATAAAATCCCTGAAGCAGAAACTCACTCGCCTCTGATCCTACAACTAAACACGAAGAAAATTCAGCCCGGGGGATGATTACACGCCCGAGTATTAGAATATTCGACTTGAATCCCAAGGATGACTTTGCACCAGAGATTCTCCTAAGCTCACTCTAAGATGCCTGTATCTTTCTATATGATAAGGATCCGCTTGATCGCAGGAGCTTTCTAGACGGATTTCTTTGCAGATCATATATTATATTCTTGTATGGCAGAGGGGCGTCATTTGTTCCGCGGTTGTACAGCTGCCGGCACCGAGGAAGAGATCGTATACTTGCGATTATTATCGGTGTTTGAAAATCTTACTGACTTCTCGAGCTAATAGTCTACTGTTCAGTTTCTCATGACTCTGTAAAATTCATAGTTTGCGGTTTACAGTTTGTTCCCTCGTGTAAGTTTTTGCACGAGTTAGTAAAATTTGATTATGAAGTCATTGAGTATCAAATCTTGAAGGAATGTGACTGTGATCAATGTGAGTCATGGTGGGCTCAAGTGATGTAGAAAACGGTTCATTTCTACAATTGAGTTTTATCCATTCGTGATATCGATGAGACACTGACTATACCTCGATATTTGTTCTGTAGGGATACATTTTACTCCCCGAAAAGCATAGGGATGCCGCGATATTCGATTATCGCTCTCGTCTCGATATCGCCTCGTGATGACGAGACGAGATCAAGACGATGATTAATTAGTAATTCATCGATCGAAACGATATGAATTTTTGCTCTCACCGAGGCTCTTGCCGAGACATCGACAAAATACATTATAGAATCCTTACTTCCAGCTCGAGTTTTTCCATCATATTTCCTTAAGCTAAGTACATATCTGAATTATCCTTCACCTGATCAACAGGAATAATTCTGCTCAAACAGATCACTTCACAACTTTTCCACATATCAACTTTACGAATGGCCGTTTTCAAGCTTGATTTCATCCATGATTTCGAATGCAAATATGATCTGACACCTTAATGAGACTCTTCTGATTTCTTAAATGAGTCATGATCAATAAAAGAACCAAAAATTTGCTTCCAATTGGTGCTGACGTAGCTTGTATACTTATAAGGCGAGGCCGTAGTCTGCCGCTATATCGGATCAGCCCTAGTGACTAGCGATCCTACCTGGAGGATCGCTACTAGTAACTTACGGTGGCACCCCTGCGATCACCATAGCTCAGTGATGATCAGCAGCGCGTGTCACCACCCGCACACTCTAACCTTTGTAAACATGATTGTTGATGTATATGTATGTGTGAACACACACATAACAACACTGTTTACAAAGGTGAATATATATATATATATATTTATATACTTTATGTATATGTATATATTTTACCCCTCTCGCACACTAATATCAGAGGTCTTGACATTGTGCCCCTCTCACAGCAATTAGGGGCCTTAGAAATAATGTGTAATCATAAATATGTAAGCATAAATCTCGTCAACAATACTTGATTTACACTCCTCTAGGTTTTTATGTAGCAAACACGGGAAATGAGCGAGATCTAGCACGTACAAGGCTCGCTTGAGGGTTCACGCCCATAAGGGTGATGACAGATAAAGCACTACGCCACGAATTTGCGCCACGCCACGACGCGCTATCGCACGCCACGACCCAAAAATTTATTCCAGCGAACCCGATCATCGATGGATTCGATTCATTCTCGTAGTCAATGACTGATACTGTAACAATAAATCCAGTCCATCGATGGTCGGGTTCGCTGGAATTAATTTTAGGGTCGTGGCGTGCGATAACGCGTCGTGGCGTGGCGCAAAATCGTGGCGTAGCGCTTTATCTGTCATCACCCTAAGGGTAATGAAAAGCGCTACGCTACGATTTTTCGCTACGCCACGACGTGCTATCGCACGCCACGACCCAAAAATTAATTCCAGCGAACCCGACCATCGATGGATTTGATTCATTCTCGTAATCAACGACTGGTACTGTAACAATAAATCCAGTCCATCGATGGTCGGGTTCGCTGGAATTAATTTTTGGGTCGTGGCGTGCGATAGCGCCACGCTACAACGCGCTATCGCACGCCGTGGGTCCAAAATTCACTCCAGCGAACCCGACCATCGATGGATTTGATTCATTTTCATAATTCATGACTGGTACTGTAACAATTAATCCAATCCATCGATGGTTGCGTTCGCTGGAATGAACTTTGGACCCGTGGCGTGTGATAGCGCGTCGTGGCGTGGCGCAAAATCGTGGCGCAGCTCTTTTTCTGTCATCACCCTAAGGGTGTGTCCACAAATGGAGCGCATGGCGCAGCTCACGGCCCACGTGCGCCATGCGCTGCTCATCGGATTTTAGCCGGTGAGTGAAATTACCACATTATTGGCTGGATCCAAAACAGAACTCGAGATTGAGTTCTGCTTTGGAGTTGTGGAACCATCCAATAACGTGGGAAATCCATGCACTCATCGGCTAAAATCCGATGAGCAGCGCACGGCGCACGTGAGCAGTGAGCTGCGCCGTGCGCCACGCGCTGCGCCATAGGCTTCATTTGTGGACACACTCGAAGACACCATGCAAAACCTCGATTTTTCGAGAATTTTTCCCTCGAATATGAGGTCAGCAACATATCTTTTAAGAAATACCTTAAAATCGGCCGTGACTCTAGCTACAACGTAGTATTTTTTCGTTTTTTAATGACGGAATTCACTTGGATGCCGGAGCCTCCTTAACAAAATCAGTTAAACCTGTTCCATCTCAAAGATTTTCACAGATTCAATGCAACATCTTGAACCCACCTCCCATTTTTTTGAAGATTTGAGTCACAATCCACTTGTGTACTCTGAGTTTTAATGACTAACGAATGCTCGAATGAATGATTTTGAGGAAGCAAGCGTCTTTACAATTCCCTCAATCAATCAAATTTACGCAAATTTATAGATTAATAAGGCGTCAAACAGAGAAGGAAAGATGGGAGTTAATTCAAATCAATTGCCACCTCCACTTCTATACAGATCTCACAAAGATTCCATATAATAATCCCACTACAATTACGAATATCATATTCCTCGTGATATTGTTGTCTGTTACAATGGTACCTCATTAAATATTCCATTTAATTTCATTCAAACATTACTCACCAGAGATGAAGGACGACACATAATTCATTGCACACAGTGCGCGTTCACTCACCTCATATTGTATATGTACAGTCGCACGATCAAAAGCTCCAAGAGATGAGCGAGGAACGCAAATATTATACTGTTAGCCTCAAAAATCCACGCTAGAAGGATTATAGATATATTTTACCATTGAGATGGGATGCAAAGGTTTTCAATGAAATGCTCTCGCGTGGCATCAAAATTTACACAATTTTAATTTTCGAGTAGAGCTCTGAGAATGGCTCATTGTTGTATAATTTAAACTTGGATTTGGTACTGAAATTCGAAGGTAGCTCAGACGATTGCCGTTGAAAAATATTCATGGAATGTTCGAGAGCGACGAAGTATAAGAGAGCCACGACCGTGAACCTCGTAAACTGCGGGTGGCATTGCTCGAATCCTAAGGTTCATGAATTGCAAAGCAACGCATGGCGACAGCGAAATGGGCCTTTGCAAGCTTTGACAGTTATGTGCAACATTGCCGCTTTTGCATTTGATTATACCACCTATTCATACATCCTCGAACATTCAGACTCTCGTAGGGTGGTTCGGTGAAATTCAATATTCTGTTTTTTGGATTTTTTGATGATTTGAGCTTGCCAGATTTTGTTGGCTATTCAAAAAGGTTACCTTCAATAACTGTTATGCCATGGAATTTTCAGATTCAAATGAACTTGCAAGTTCAAATGAAAGGTTTACAGGTTTTCACTCATGAGTGATCTTATTCTTGATTACACATTCGAGCTTGCAAGCTCAAATAAAAAACTCGCAGGTCATCACTCTTGATTGGTATGTTATTCTTGAGTACAATCATGCTCGCAAGCTCAAATTGAAAGCTCGAGGATTATTCCTCGGAACCAGTATCTCATCCTTCAATAAATCCGAGCTTGCAAGCTCGAATGATGAATTCGCAGATCATCACTCTCGAGTGATGTCTCATCTTTACGAGCTCGCAAGCTCAAACGTGAAGTTTGCAGGTCATTACTCTCAAATAGAGCTGCCACAATAATCGATAAATTATCGATATTGTCTCGCGATATCGATATTTTCGACATCGATATCGACAACGATAACGGGCGTTATTGGTAGAGCCAATAACGATAACGCCTGACCAATAAAAATTATCGATCAATATTTTATCGCAATATATTGCAATATATCGCGATATACATGCTAGATTTGGGAATAAGATCTACAGGGAATGTATATTACGGATATGAAGTAAAAGGTTCATCAGAATAGGAAATTGAACTCAAGCCTGAATATAACAATATTTAGGATATCTTATTGACATGATTGAGACTTGGGGGAGTCGGATCCGCTTATTTTTTTTTTTTTTTTTATGAACTGTTCACCCAAGAATCAATACATGATATTGTTTGAATGAAATAAGACTGCAAAGAACCCATATTTGATTTGACGATTTATCTCCAGCTCCTGAGAATAAATGCTCAAATGGTACCGAACTCGGCATCACAGCTGAAACAGTCGAGCGATACGGAACAGAATTGGGATGTGACATCAAGGTCAAACATGGCGGCCGCATACCCCGAGGTTAACACGGGCTTGTTACTAGACAGCGCCATCTGCGGCGAGTCACGAATTATTGCATGCCCCCAGAATTTAACATGGATGTCACTTCCCAATAGGACAAGAGACGCCATCCTATGATATTTTTGACAATCGTTACTCGAGGAAACCCCAAATAACTTTCCATTCTTCATCCCCAATCATCTTGACCACTCACTTCAGGAGCGTTATGGCAAATCGAAAACACTAGCCTTCTTGTTAGAGCAATCAACCGATGACTGGCTCTCTTCAAAGCATTCATTGGAATAGACATTGTAATCCTGTTCCTTACGAACTTCATCAAATTTCAAATAGCTCCAGCCCCCAAGAGTATTCTCCCATTTGGTATTATCCAAACCAACACGCACATTATACCGAGCTATTGACCGACTGCATCATGATGAATTCACTTTCATGGTTCAAACAATGTAAACAAACAGCTACAGACAAGTCAGTAGATTTCATTTGTGTTCGTGTATATTGACAAGTAGATAAACAGGTAGATGGAGATATCAGAATTCTGCCGAAGATGTATGTCTCATTTTAAACGACCTATTTACTTCAATTATTGCGATAATCTCGCAATAATTATCGACCAAGACCAACACGACAACGATGAAAACACCACGATATTTAGCAAGATCAATATCGATAACAATAAAGGGAAATGTCTATTACACCAATAGCGATAACGGTCAATTATCGTATTGTCTCGTCTTGTGGCAGCTCTGCTCTCAAATGGTGTCTTTTTCTTAAGCACGTCCAAGCTCGCATGATCGAATGAAAAGCTCGAAGATCATCACTGTAACCAGTATTTTGCCCTTCAATAAATTCGAGTTTGCAAGCTCGAATGAAAAGCTTGAAGATAATCACTCGTAATCAGTATTCCCTTCAATAAATTAGAACTTGCAGGCTTGAATCAATGATTTGCAAGTCGCAAGTTACCTTACTCTTGGAATGTAGAAGTTTGTAAGCTCAAACGAAGAATTCGCTGACCATCATTAACAAGTGGAATCTTGAGTTTGCACACTCGAATGAGAAATTTGCAAGTTAACGCTCATGAGCGAAATCTTGTTCTTGAATATAGTCTTGCCAGTTCGGGCTACAGAGTCGCAGGAACCGCCAATCATCGTGAGATGTATCTGAATTTCACAGGTATCTGACATTTGAGCTTGCAAGCTCTAATTTTTGAACTCAATTTCCTCGATTCTCTGGGATGAGTTTGCAATTACGATTTCCAATTGAAAAACCTCAGTTCACCACTGGTCTGTGATGTCATTCTGATTAACAGGTAGATCTGAGCTTGCAAGCTCAAAGTCGGAATTTGAAATTAATCTATCAGCGATATCTTATTCCTTTATATATTTAAAATTGTACAATCGGCTTTTACTTTTCATGAATTCTGTCCCAGTTTCGGATATATTGGAGCTTGCAAAGTTTAAAAACGAAATCTGCAATTGTCCAATTTTGAGCAGAATCTCACGGCCAGTTTAGAGAAATGCACAAATCTTCCGACAACGAATTCAAATTCAATTTCAATGACACTGTTTTCGAATTTCTCAAAAAATCAGCTTGCAAGCTCAATTTTAATTCTACAGTATCTACTATCATGTCTCGCATTTGCACGTGGAGGCCAAGTTCAAAGACGCTTCTAAACTCACATCATACACCATTACATGCTCACACATTCCGTACTATGAGTTCAGAAGCATGAGCATCTTGAACAGTGGCATCCTCGTACGCTCGTATCTCTCGAGGCAATCGCTAAAGCGCATCCAATGTATCTGCTCAAGCACGATAGTGCAGCGCGTCCATCGTGTCGTAATAAAAAAAAAGCTCGACTCGTGCGCTTTCGATTTCTAGGGCTGTTCCATCCTATACAAAGCTGCTCCCGGTGCAAACCCATTGTCCGAGAAATAACAACACGAAGTCTAACCCATACGGTATTATATCGTAACGTAACGCACACATTTAACCCTCGATTTCCCTATGCTCATCTGCATTCATTCTATGCGTAGACCATCCATAAACACACACATATACACATGCATTTTCATATGGACAGGAGTATAGTTCCATGGGAAAATGCTCGCAAACGCCCACGCATGCTTTGTTTTCGCTTTCTTTTCAGATGGGTGTAACCGTATGGGAAGCCGTCCGTACATACATACATACATACATATATGCAGCATTATGTCGTTGGTCTATTGTTTTTTTTTCTTTCTATGCCCGATGACTAATTGCCCGAGCTTCAGGCTATCTTGTCTGTGTGAGTACATTATGCGAGTGTTTCGTTCCGATTGAAAATTACCTCTGAAGTTGAGATGAGATATAACACGGGATGTGTTTGCAGGAAGGTGAGGAAGATCTACTCGCTCTTGCTATATAATAGAGTATGAAATTTTTATCGACGAGATATTTCTACTTCTCGATTCATTACTGCTCTTGGCGGTGTATAAAGTAAATGAACGTATTCAATATCATTGTTGGATACATTTTACTGTTGGGGATATGGAAAAGGTAAGGTGAGATGATGTATTAAGAAAAGATGGAGAATGTAAGGTTCTGATCAGTTGATCGGGAGGGGGGCGAGACGGTTTGGAGAAATCTTCATTTCTGATTAATTGAAATTTGGATAAATTGTGTTGGGTGGCCAATTTTTTGTGGATCAATCGGTGCAATCTTTTTCTCCCATCAAAAAACATGGACAAAATGCATGGGTGGGAAAATTGACGGGGAACAGAAATGTTATTATACGATTTCAGTAGAGGATTTGAGCTCGCAGTAGAAATACCAGTATTTGATGGAATTGACACTGTCGCACCGGTACTTCGTAAAATATGGATTATCCCCTCATCTTCAATTCTTGATGCTAATATTAGAGGAAATTCTGGTGATATGTATGTAATTTATGGGATAGCAGATCTCGTTGATTGGTTTGTGGTCAAACTGTATCTTTTTGATTAGGAAATGGAATTAATCTAAGAGATTCGAAATTGTTCATTGTGAAACCAAAGTCAATCAGTACCTCAACACACTCTCAATTCCTTGGGGTGGATTTCTTCCGAAAGATTTACTGAAACACTTCCCCCCTAGTTTGACTGAAAATTTTAGCCCAAAGTTCGACTGCCTGCAACACACATAAGATATGATGATACGATTCCAACATGAGTTTTGGATTAAAAAATGTAACAATTGAACTTATTTTCATCTCGAGTACTGACTAAATGCTCGCTCTATATAACTGCTCACTTTCATAATCATGATAAATAACTACATCGAGTTGGACGGTTAAGCAACACGGTTAACAATAAAACCTTTTTTTATCCAAGCTTGGGCTAGAAACTCACTTTAGCACATACTTTGGACTGAGGTTTTAGAATCTTGGAACGGAATTCCACCAAGAAATGAGTCTAACGAGAATCTCAGTAAATGAATTTCCACCCCGAGTCATTTAGATTGCACTCTCTGCTGCAAATATCATTTTCAACGGAATCGGGAGGATTTTTCTACGACAAACGGGGTAGAAAAAACCTCTTTGAAGAAAATACGATTACCTCTTGCACACTCTGTTGTAAACTTGTAAGTGAACGCATACGCAGACACGGACATAACGGTCAAAAAGCGTCCGGATCAAAAGCCATTCAAGTGGCATAATCCGTAAAAGCGTTCACGGAAGTGAGCATCGCGTTGTGTGATGGTGTCCATGCCCTCGTAATGAAGAGGGACTTGCAAGCACTCGCGACCATCATAATGTATAGAATTGGTTGAGCGCGTGCTCAAGTTGAGCCAAAGATGATTGGGGGTTTAGAATGTCACGATGATGATTAGGAAAAACTTGATTTGAGATTGAAACTAGTTTTCACAGATCAGCGCAACTTTCATCAATTTTTCATTTGAGATTTAATTTCGACGCTTGGTAATTTTTATGAGCTTGCAGATCGTTCTGGTGTTCTGCACGGCAATCATAGCTTGAATGGTATGTTTGCACTCGTGGAAAGGGGCAACTGATCGAGCCTGATCGCCTCTTGGGATAAAGAACGATCTTTCAAAATTCGAAAATTCACTTCCATGATGGAAATTGTTCGATTTTGAATTTCGACGATTACAGAACGAGATTTTGAGATTTTCCTAGTATGGCTACACGGCAATGGTAATCTTCACACAAGCGTATACAATTTTAAGTCTTTTAACCCAATATTTGTTGTTAAACACACTTCGAAATGAATTCAATATAATTGAGTCTGTAATAATTAGATCATATTTACTGGATTTCTCACACTCCTCAAAAATCAGCGATCCTCGAAAGGGAAACACCAAACTTGTGGGTCCTGGATCTTGACGAAACTTTGGGAATCTTCTGGTTTTGGTGAGAAATGAAGGTATTTCCAAGGATTTAATCCCATGGGCCTCCTATCGTCAGATACAACTATGGAGATTAGCATTGCCCATAAAGGCCCATGTTTGAATGACACATATATAGATATACTAACAATGCTAACCTCCATGGCTGTACCTCAGGATAGGAACCCCATTGGACGAAACCCTTCTGGGTACCTTTATTTCTCACCAAAACAAGAAGATTCCCAAAGTTTTGTCTAGATCCAGGACCCGCAAGGCTGGTGCTTCCCTCGTCAGTAAAACTTCAGTAAATATAATCTGCCAAGACCTCTGAAGCACTGAAATTCCAGTAGATTGACTTCCTGAACTATCAGTGAAGCTCATTTAAACCTGAGTGACGAGGCCCTGAAGTTCCAGCCCCTCCACTGATGACTTCAGTGTATATGTTACCGTGAAAGCCCGAAATCCGTGATTGCCAGGAATTCACTAGTGAATCCTAAGATTCAGTGGTCGAGGCCAGTGAATGTCGGCATTCACTTGCCTCGACCCGGACCAGTGAATGTCGGAGATCGGGAGAATTGGGGAATGGAAGTCGAATAAAATGTCAGACACATTGTCTTATTATCCCAAGTTTCCGAAGCAGGTTGGAATATGGAAAGATCAAGGTGTAGTGTTCAATACTCTTTTAACCTTTCCGTATGAACCCCCACTTTGTGGCAACTCCGAGAAGAGTGAGTTTCACTTTTTTGGAGTGAGAATTTCACGCGGGCCCAAGTGAATCTTATTACTTCCGAGTTGCCACAAAAAGGGGGTTCACTCGGAAAGGTTGGAGAAGTATGGCCTCTTTCTTCATCACCCATCGTATGAGGTCAGGAGTTCCTGATTTCTAACCTTCATCTACTAAGGTAGCCGTGGCGCGCAAAAGTGAAAAGACAATTGTGTCAGCATGAGCAGTGTGTCATTAATAATCAGGAGGGGAACGTTTATATCACACAACTTTTGTCATTGAGAACTATTTTCTATGAGATATTTCTGAGATCGACAATTATTTGACAAGACATTTTATTGACAACTCCCTCGACAACTCCTCACTGATGGATAATGGATATTTCTCCATATTCCAACCTGCTTCGGAAACTTGGGATAATAAGACAATGTGTCTGACATTTTATTCAACCTCATTCCCCCAACTCTTCCGATCTCCAACATTCACTGGTCCGGGTCAGTGAATGCTGACATTCACTGGTCGATGACCAGTGAATCTTAGGATTCACTAGTGAATGCCCGGCAATCACGGATTTCGGGGTTTCACGGTAACATATATGGGCAAATCTCACGAAGTATGCGGTTTGGCCGAACAGGCCTATTTTCACGTTGTCAGAACAACAGTCGCGTTATTTCCGCCGCTCGCATTAGATCATTTTGAAGATCTACTCATATTTAATAGTTCTGCATCATTCAGAAGTCTAAAAATTGCTATAGAAAGGTACTGGGAGACGCTTCTTCGTGACAAAATCACAATTTTCGACCGAACAGGGCCATAGTTCTCTCACGCCTTAGCTCGCCACAGGCGGGGCGGTTCACCGATCGGTCTGAAAATTGGATATGTGATGGATTATAATACATAGAAACATATAATTTTCGCCCGAGGCTGTGCCTATCAATGCGTCGGAGTGCCGATGATTCGTTGGAGCGAACTCCGATTCTACATTTTCTCCTGTATCGCTCTTCTAATGGATGCAGCACTCGGGGCGGTGAATATTTCGTATCTGTAGAAACGACATATTATTCTACATCCAAAAACCTACAAATCTAGCCCAAGAACGATAGTGTGCTCGATTCCGCACGACGATGCGGCTTGAAATGAGAAAAGTTATTTTCGCGTAAATGGGGTCAAAAAAATCGTTTTTCGTGTAGCACACGAAAATTTCGATTCCGTTGGGATGGAAACCACGTGTAAACTGATATTTGTACCTCAAGAAATGCCTATGAGAATCGCCCCTACTACAGCCTCATATCGGTCGCGATGCGAGGCTTGTGAGGATCGACAAATGACGAAAATGAGCGTTTCGACGGTTGAGGCACATCTACATTTTGTACCACAGACCTTCAGAAAACACTGTAAACCATTGAACTCATCTCTCTTCTTCTATTCCAACACCAAGGATGCCATGTATTCACATACACACGAGCCAATTAGAATTACGAAAATATGAGGGTCCCACGCAAATACATGGGAAAAACTTCTACACCCTCACAAATCCACGGCGGGGCTCCAAAATGATTTACGCAAGTATTTCATCATTGTTTGAGCATTATTTGGACCAAACAAAAGTTTATCGGAGATGTGCTGCCATTCTGGAAATTCTCGAAATTTCAAAGTCGAAACCGCATAGTTCCTGAGATTTGCCCATATATACTAAAACGAAGGGTTGAGACTCCAGTGACTTCGGGGGTCGGACGGGTACTCGCCCGCGCCGCTGAGATTCCAGTGAACATCACTGATGGACCAGTAAGACAATTCACTGAAATTTCAGTGCATCAAAGGTCTTGGCAGACTATATTTACTGAAGTATCCAATGAGTATCACTAATCTTTGAGGGGTGCCCACTGATTTGACAGTGAGACACACTCAAACTTCAGTGAATAAGGCCAGTCCCGACCTTTGGAGCACTGAAATTTTCGTGAAGTTTGTTACTGATCGATCAGTGACGTTGACTGAAACTTCAGTGACCAGACCTCGTTCGACAGCCAAGGTCAATGAAGTATTGTCCCCCCCCCCCCACAGATGCCTCAGTAACTGCAATGTTTCTTCACACTGGAGTCATCAGTCAAAGTTGGTCCGGAATACACTGCAGTTCAGTGACTTCCCACTGATCGATACAGAGAGACTATACCTGCTTCGCTACATTCTAACTTCAAAAGTTTATGATCAAAGATGAGAAATCGAATTTCTTCCGTCACTATTTACAAACACTTTCTCATCCAAAAAACCTCAGCTCTGTAGCGGATATCACTTCCTCACCATCCAAAATATATCGACCTCCCAACTCATAATCAAGAAATCGTCTTGTGCATATACTTCATAAGTCCACGATCTTTATCTGAACACAAAATGATCACGATGATCATACATCAAATTATATAGATGAAATTCAAAATCATCTACATCATCTTCACATCCAGCCCTACTACAAAATAACCCGCAATAAAAAAATCTTTCCCCTCCCCCCCCCCCCTGAACCGACACTCTACTCAGGACACAAGCTCGTGACAACGAAACCAACAACACCTAAACGTCCAATACATGCATTACTGTACAGAAAATCTCGTGGGATCCAGGTCGAGCTTCACAAACGACGACGCGTATAATATAACCTATACCTTTGGATTGTAGGTATATATATAGAAAGCAAAGTGGAGGGTCTTATCGTGACCGATTGCAGCTCTTGGCGGTCCTGACGTCTCCAGAGCAGGAGAGCGTTCTACCGTCATGAGATTTACGAATGGGAGGGTCACATGCATCCAACCAGGCACCGCGCGCGTTCAATTCTCTTGGTGTGTTTCAAAGTTTCCAGGTGCTCTCTGATGCTGATACTGTTGAATTACAGGGAGAAAGTGCTATTGGAAATATATACCTACCGTGTTTGGCGAGCTTGCAAACCCGTTAATTTTTAGCAATTGGTCCTTCTGATATATCAAAGATGGTCGAAAAGGTAATTGATGCTATTGGGTAATGCTCAATATTTCGGAAGTCTAAATTTCAATGTTTCGAAGTAATTTCTGATGGCTATGGGAAGAGATCGATGGTGACCTTGGAAACGGGTTCATATTCGTTGATTAGTTCTTATCATTTGAAAAAAGGTCTAAATTCGGAATTTTGGAATTTCCAAGAATTTTTTTCCGTCATTTTCAACGGAGTTATGACCCATCAGTATTATTGGAGAATAGCTGGTCGTATTTGATAAATCTGATGCACACAACGAGGTTGCAAATATCTAATTTGATAAATTCTTCCTATCAACCTCCAAAAAAAAACAACTAGTCTTTGAAATCCAACAGTGATTGAACAGCACCCCCCCCCCCCCAATATCATGACACGTAATGCTAAAATGCAACATGCTCGGCAACATGTAAGTCAAGGGCTATGACAATGATCTTGGTGTGAATTCACAAGCTCTTTATCCGAGTCTTCATCATAATAACTATACTATGAATTTCAAAATACGAAGTTGATACCAGATAGAAGCCAATAGAGAGGGGAAAATCCATTTGGGGCAACAATGTTATCTGAATTCTTATAACTCATGTGACAAATTATGGATACCCTCAACTCGAATCTGTCGATAACCATATTTCAGAAGACTATCGTTTCTTTATTCATTAGAAATTGTATAATTTTTGGACATAATTTGATAGCCCTACATGGCAATATTTTCCACTATACCTCGATGCCAAAATTTCGGATGGAAATCGTTTCAACTTACACGTGGTAGAAGCCATAGCACAGCAAATTAGCAACTTCTACCAAATGACAACTGCAACTCACCTGAAACAGCAAAGCACAACACACAACAATGAGCTCATAAACTCAATCCAGTTCCTTAGATTTAGGCAAGTCTTACATGACCCGTCTCTTCCACCTAGTAAAACCGCACTTACATCCCCACGAAAGCCACCACTTCCATCTCAATCAACCCTCCAGTCCCATATTTCCACCCTTCCGCCCTTAATAAACACATCCACCAAAAACCCAAGCCCTTCCCTTCATAAATCCCCATAACCTCACTTCCAAAGCATGGAGCCAGACTCTGCAAGGAGCTTAAATATGTTCCCACTCTCCAAACTCCCATGACCATCTAAATTTCAGAAGGTACAAGAACACCAAGTCACCCACTGATAGTACTAAAGTCCATTAACATACGGTACTGATGTCCATCCTTACGGGTGGTAACATTTTCTCATTCTGTTACACACAGCTGTTCGGAAACATTCATATACATACACATTGAGATTCCCGTCTGACTTGACCCAATGGCATCTTCTCACTTTTCGTCCCATCCATAAACAGAAAAACGCCTAGAGCCCTTAATTTTATACCAAGTGTCATTGGTTAAGGCAGTGAAAGTCGTTACGAGGCGTGAAATCGATGTCTCGGGCCAATCGATGATCAGAGATTCGATATATATATATATATATATATATATATATATATATAAATATATACACGTCTATGTGTCTGGGTTGTACCGCTGCTCGAGATCGAATCTGAGAATTGAGTGGGTATTGGGTGTATGTACATTGAGGAAGAAGGGAAGAGAAGATTCGATATTGGGTGATGAATCTTGGATCTTGAGGGAAGTGAGTGATTCGGGGTCGGTTGATTTATAGTCTGGGTGGACTTTGTGGTTTGTATGTAGCTGGTATGGTCATCCAGTCCACCGTGGGTTTTTTTAAAAATGGATGAAATTAGTTTTCAAGCGGTTTACTGATATGTGGTTAAGAGGTGATAATAATTCTATGTAATGATAGTTGGATGACCTGTATTTTTTATTAAGCCAGATATAGGACAAGATAGAGTCAATTTCGAATAACAAGCGATAGTTCGTTCTCTGAATCTGTTCTCGCTGATCGGGACTCACTGAGGCTTCGTTATTAATACAAGAGAATTAAGTTCCCTAGTTTCAAAGTTTGGCCTAAAGAATTGTTGGGGGCTGACAATTTACATCGAAGGGTATTTTCTCGATATAAAAGCAGTGGCGTAGTCAGTTTGAAAAAAAAAAGAGTTTTTTCACCATTTTCATTTCCCGGGACGCACCTCTCACGATCAATCACTAAATCCATACGACATTCTGTTCAAAACTATGAAAACTGCCCTCGAACGAAATTCCAGACCGATTCGTCAATTTATATAGGACTAGTTAAATCTGAATTTCCTCGTTACAATGCTCCAGACAAGGCTCCAGGACTCGAGAAATATCCGTATTTTCGAGAAATCACAGGAAAACTTTTGAATCTAGGTTAAAAAAATATATCGGGTAAGTGAAGATGAAATCGCAAAAGTCAAGAAAAAGTATCATTGATAAATTATACTCGAGGACACCTGGAAACAAACTGTTTATGCGTACAGACGTATAAAACTGCATACGCGTCTCGTGCGGAAACATTCTTCCACCACTCGACGCGTAATGTACTGATCTACATGTCTAATTTTTGGGAAGAAATTGTTGGCTTTTGCAATTCTTCCTCCACGAACTCGATGAATACTTCCGCTACGAGCAGAGAAGTTCCCTTGCGATTTTCAGAAAAGATCGATTTTTTTTTGGAACTTTTTAACGGAAAAACTCAGAATTTTGGATCGTAAAAATAGAACTAGTCCTACGTAACACTATAGAAATAAAACCAACAATTTTTCTCAAAAGTCAATAGGCGGTTGCCGTTACCAATGCCTGTTGACTTCTGGTGAAGAATTTGCCGGTTATTCCTATAATGCGAAAGTCAACAAATCGATCTGAAATGTTGTTTGGGCGTAATTCTCAAGATTTCGAACAAAATATCGCACGGGCTTAGCGACCCTTTAAAGGGGGTGCGGTCCAGAAAATGAAATTGGGCAAGGCATTTTTTTTGAAAATCTGAGTACGTCATTGTTTGTATCTCGGAAGAACGCCCTTAAATGTCAATCGTCATTTTCCCACAATTTTTCAGCCCCGACTTGAAATTGAGGGTTTCACCACCCCTAAAGACTTTTTTTTATGTATGGATGATTTCGTACGAAAAATAGATAGAGCTCCTTTCCATACTTGGAATTGCTATTATGCTCAATAATACAAACGGCAAATGATACAATAGATATTGATTTAAAGATGTGATTAAATGAAAATGATCTACGGAGGCATTGAAGGGGTTACAGGTTGTAAGCTCAGCCGATCATGAAAGTTAAGAAACGATGGGAGTAATTAGTACTTGGATGGGTGACCGCCAATTCGGGTCTGCCAAGCTTGACTTGCAAGCTTTTACGCTCGTTTAACTGACATTCACACCTCAACACTGTGAGCGGAAGGTGCGAAATGTTATGACCTCGATGTTCATATTTACGAAAAATAACATGAGCACCGTGAAGGTAGCATGACTGCTGAAGTGCCACCGAATCTTCCGAAGTATGAGTGTCTCTTCGCTCCACAGTTATAATTCATGGGCAAATGCGGAGAAAAGTGGCTTTATCTCAAACGCGTGGTCACGATAGAAACACGAAAGATTAAACCCACCGCAGTTGACGCGAGTTGTCAACCCTGACTAGCGCCAGAATACCACAGTTGAATGCGTAAGATGGGCAAATTTTGAACTATCTGAGATACATTTTTTTGCTAGGGCGCGCTTGGCATCGTGAATGGTTCATTGGCGGAAGACAATCGTTGAACACACGAGGATAAATATGAAAATGGAAAAAAATAAGAATAAACTATGTCACATTGGTAATCGTACAATACTGCCGTCCAAATATAAAAAGGCCGTAACTGCACCCTTGGTCGGAATTGAGATATTGATATGGTTGAATAGCTTGGGAAATTTTGCATCTTAATGTCTAATTAAAAAAATTCTCCAAAATTTTAAAGTGACCAAAAAGTCAGTTCGAAACTGAAGAATTGTATGTCCGGCAATGCAAAGTCGCAAAGTTTTTTGCGATTTTCTCAATTTCAACTCAGCTACAGTTACGGCCTTTTTATATTTGGACGGCAGAACAGGTATCTCCCGTTATGTGTATTTCTAAATGCTGATAAGATCGTTGTGATTCAAAGTTATAACAAAATTGAGAGGTTTGGCTAATTCAGGTAAGTTTAACTCAAATGATCTTTGATCGTTCTTGGATTTGATTGAGCAATCAAATCATGAATGGCAAAGAATCGATTTCAGTGCATCTTCAGATAAACACGCAACAACCCGAGCATAACAATCCGTCATCATCATCAATATGAGCTAACGCCAAGACGTCATAACGAAACATAGGATTATCTCGTCTTCCATACAGAATTAGTCCTAGAATCCACTTTCATTATACAGTTGAAAATCGTGCAGTCACGTACGTCTAATTTTTCCCAATAAAAATCTGATTTTGCCAATATGATTACCTAAGAATCCACACAAATCAGACATATTCCGAGATTCTCTCACTCATACGTCGATATCATTCAAAAATGCCATCTTGCAATCATTCAGAATCGTAAAATTCCATAACCTTAGCAAACTATACGCCTATTCCGAAGCACAGAAAGCAGTTTGTATTGCGCTGATGATCAATAATTTTGCACAAATCGTACATGATATGAAGAAGTATATGATATAAGTACTATCAACACATGTGTCTGATTATGGGACTATGGAATCCGTAATGAACAATCGACAGATGTAAAGTGGGCACGCGCAAGCGATGACGCGAATCGTTAATTACCGATGAAAAAAAAAAAAAAAAACGTGACCGATCTCGCCGCACGACGGCGACGTTGCCTCATTCACTTTCTCCAAGAGGTAATTCTTCATGTCAATTTTGAGCTCGTCACGATTTCATGGAAGGGCCATACAGAGCCGTCATTTCATTCCAACTATTGGACTGTACAGTAACAGTATACCTCAAGTTGGGTTGAGAGGAAGGGTTTCAAGGTTAGAGATTAACTGAAATCCACACCCGGTGTGTAGTATTCGAAAGAAACTATTGGGTATCATCTCAAAATGGCTAATTTCAAGCCGATTGGCTAAGAACCGGTCATTGCCATTGATGTGTTACATAAGAATGAATTTTCCTTTTGAGCCGTATAGCTTAGAATTAGCCATTTTACAGATATCAGGGTGTGACATTGGAATGAGTTTTAACAAGAAAAACTTTTCAAAGATCAATTATGAAGCTTTCTGTGATTGTTGATGAGGAGAGGTTGTCTTCCATGCTGATAGAATTGATTATTCTAGGACTGAACGTGGACCTCAGCGCATTTACCACTAACTGAGAAAATTTTAGACGAAAACTCTCATCATTTCAACCACTCAATCATCTCCAGCTAACACTTCTTTGATATCCCATAAAATTTCCGAAAAAAAATTTCAATTATCCAGAAAAACTTCCACAGGTATCTTACCACGAGGAATACCTGTGAATGCGTTGATGATCAGCATGGAGGATTATCATAGATTCGAAATATTTAACTACCTCCATAATATCAATCAACGATTGAATCGTCTTATTTTCTTCTCGAGATCCTAAATTGGACTTCACATGCTCCTATAAACATACAACAATGAAATGGAAGAGCTAATTCAAAAGCCAATCCTTTGGAAACAGAGTTTGAAAATGTAATTACATCAAATTAATCTCTGTAAAACAAAAACAAAGACACAGTAAGTAACAAAGTCTCTCACTCGTACTTGTGTTTTATTGCCAGGTAACTTCATAGACTCGTAAAGGTGTGATTTCATAACAACAGTACATCGAACCTTTACAAGTATAAACATATGGAGACCAACCGCAGCGCAGCAAACACTTTCATCCTCCGTATAATACCTCTATCGATCTTTGATTTATCTCGATCTCGTCTACTATTCGCCACACTTACCACACCAGCATAGTCTTGATCTCTCGTTACGATCCTTCTGTATTGACTTTTTTGAGACACATCAATGCCGGGTGAGTCAGTATAGTTTAGTTTGGATAACTGAATCAATTCTCGTATTATTGTTTTTATTTATCACCTTGACCATTGCTATCACATCCAATTTGAGGGATGTTGGGATGATGGTTATTTTTGAAATATGTACTATGGAAACAATAGAAGGTTGATTACTGTTGGGTTTGAGATGGTACAGGATTATGACAATTGTTTGCTTGGAGAAAGTCACCTTGATCCATACTATACGATTGTTGTGACTGGCTATTCAAGTGTACATACTTATCTAAGGTCACTTTTTCCATCCATCAAACTAGATGATTAACTATTTCGCTGATCCCAACATATGGAGGCTTGGTTAGGCGAGTTACGGGTTCAATTCCTAAAAGAATACCGATTAATCATGAATTTAAAATGCATCCTGAGGTCAAAATCACCTAAATATCTTAAATGTTGTGACAATGAATTGATCAAAACTAAAATCTTTGTTATCTTATCAGACGTATTTGTCTGGATTTCTATCATGATGATACCAAATTCAAATAGCAGAATGAATCTTACACGATACATGTTCTACATCAAAGTCAATCACCTAACCCCCGATCATAACCAAGGCCTTTTCTTAAAAACATCAAAGAAGAGCACTCGAGACACCCAACACCTCCAATAATCTCCCAATCGACGATGAAAATTATAAGACGCGCGCGCCACCACTCCCCTCTCTTGGATCACTTTTATCTTTGTATATACTTATACTTCTTCGCCTGAGCCAAACTGAACTGATGGCTTTCTCCTCAAACAGGTACACTACACATACTTACATACATAGTACAACTCTCAGGGTTGAGTGAGAGAGAAAGATTGTTGTCGCCCTCCGGCATCAACGCGACACTATGTTGTACCCCCGTCCTCGACATATCACGCGGAAGTGCATGCTCTCTAAGAGAGGATGTATTTCTTTCTTTCATTGATCCGAACGTTTTCTTCTTTTGGATCTGTCGATTAATGGCTTTGATTCTATTCAACTCGACATCAGACTGCTGTTGATACTGCAATAGCCTCTTCTCGTATACGTATGTATTACTTTTTCGAGGTTGAGGTCTTTGGGTAAAAGATCATGTGTTCACTCTCTCTCTCTCTTTTTTCTCTGTTCTCCGTGGACTGTGTGTATTTAGTTTTGAGAATTTTGAATGGGTTTTGAAGGATTGCAGAAGGTTTGACATTGATTTGGGAAGAATTTTGGATGGGATTCTTTGGAATTCTACTGTGCATGATTTGAGTTCTAACGAATATTCTCATTCGAAAGGGGTATTTTCTAGGTTCCATGATACTGATGTTTTGGCAATAATTCCGATGTTGAATTGGACTTAGCTTGGTCAAAGATGAGGTGTTGAGAAGGCTTGAAAACAGTCTTACAGAATGTTTGTTCCTGTGAAGAGTACTCCAAGTGATAAATAACTATGTAGGACAATACAGCCCTGTTACCTCAAAACTCTTTTAGCAAGTATTCAATAAAAACTTTTTGATGGAAGTTCTTCATTTCATGAATGTTTTTGTTCTACTCCATGTGCATCCGAGTTTCCATTTATATAGAATTACTCGATTCCTTCTGTATCACTTTGTGACCGGTAAAATTATCTTATGATCTTGTTTATACTACTGCAACATACTTTTAGAACTCTGACACCCTCTGTGCCATGAAACTCTCTTAATCCATAACAAAGTCTGGTTCGATTGAAAAGCAATAAACGGCTGTACGACTTCAAGGCACTTCAGAATGGAAATTACTCCTTAGCCGTATTCATAGCTCCAAAACTTATCTTCGAAGGTTTGCTATAGTCGATAATTTTGAATAAATCCAAGTCTTAACCAATGCCATGAAAATATCAATTGCTCGATATCAAAATTTCGCTCACAAACACGAGAGATACTTCAACCCACATACATAGAAGATGCAACATTATCATCGAGAAATGAAAAAAGCTGTGCAGGAACTACCATGACAAGATATTCAATAATGCCGAAAGTTACAGCAAAGAATGTTACACTTTACGGCCGAAGACACATATCCTCAATATCAAATTTATCGATAAAGTTTCAATGCAGCGATCACATTGGTACATAAACTTCAAGCAATCATTTCTAGCTCAAACATTCCATACCTCGCATTTTTTCTCCAACTTTATATATCCGAAACTCATTCATTCGCCCATAAAATCTAAATCCCTATACAAACTATATTAAATCCAATTCACTTCTACAAATGTGTACTCATATTTTTAATGCAACCTAGATCTATTAAATCTTCTCCCATGAATATACATCCACGTTCACAAGTACTTGCAGCTGTAATTGAAAGTCACAGCAGTAGGCATACAAGTTTTAATACTATCTATATACCGGTTCATCTGCTCTTATTATTACACCATTTGCACATCCCACACTTGTTTCTTGTCAATGACTCGGAAGCAAGTTCAGAAAGAGTTTCAAAAAGAAAAACTAACCTCTTCAACATCATTGCCCAATGATCATGATCAAGTCTCTGGTTATGTAGTTTTATCTATTCTGTATGGTATGTAGTAATAGGTCTGGCGTGGTACCTATACTAACGAACTCATCACTCTGAACGCGGAAGACGTTAAGGTGTTCTAAGTCAGAGACAACTGCGACATGGCAATGGGTGCGGTCGTGACGAAGGGTCTCACTTATAAATTGTCAAGACAGTCAACACACTGCATGTACTTACATGCGATGATCAAAGAATTTCTGAAGTGGAAAATTGGTGGGATGGAAAATTCTCTTGCTAATTGATTTTTTGAATTCTTTTCAGCAGAAATGTTCTTGGAAAGTTTTTTTGAGTCTCATCAGGAAGGTTTAGAGAAAGATATGAAGACTTTTTCCGGACAAACTTTGACGAAAAGTCTTCATCGATTATTGAAATATGATATGCAGGCAGACAAAATCCAACCCTCAACCATTTTACAGGTACAGACTGCAACGTGATCCTAGCATTATCATATTATGGACCAATGTATAGTTGTATTGACAAGACAGCTTGATTATGACTCAAGATATCATCCTTCCATACAAAATGAAAGTTCAAGAATTGAATGATCGAATATCGACTCTCAGGACACTTACAGGGTCTCTAGGGTTTCAAGAGTCGGTATATAACTCTAAAACTTCTTTCAAGGTTCCAGAGAAAAATCCGTGACCCGTTGTTAATCACTACCGAGCGATGAGTGGGCTTTTTTTCTTTTGAGAAAGGGAGTTGAGTATGTTGATAAGTGAGGATGGTACTATCAAACTGGTATGTGTTACTGTGATGAAGCAGTGATCTAATTGTTTGTAAAATGATATAATGATAATGATTGTAATCAAGAAACATGCTGATATGATCAGGCTTGACAGAATGTTACTTTTCCGACACTTTTCTCAACACTTGTCAAGAAATCACGATGTCTCGCTTCATTCACCCAATGCCACACGATACAGTGAATCACGGGATCGTGAAGAGGAACTTTTCTGGTCTTCCTATCGGGATTGGACATGGTTAACATGTCGGGTTGCCTGTGCACAGGCGTAAAATGGCAACCATTGAACACAATGTAGCACGAGTATAGTTCAACTTTACGGCTTTTGCATTGTTCGCAGCTAGGTTTACTCAGTCTGGGACAAAAAATCTATGGTTGAGCCTTTTTTACTTAATTTTGCATTCGACGGACATTTCATGATGATTGGAGAGTTAGAAACTCAATATTATGATCACGGACCATGCATCCAATGCTGAATCTATTTTTCTTCGCGGCCATTCTGGCAACCCGACCACTATGTCAAATCTCTTCAGACAAAATTAGCTTACCAGGGTTCCTTCTCATAAGAAAGAGAGCGAATTCTATTGGCAAAATTTTCATACCAAAGCAAGACCGCCTTTTTCGGTGAGAGTAAGAGCTAGAGGCTTTTCTTTCAACTATACCGCACGTCTCATACTATCTGCTTCGAATTAACGGCTTATCTAACTCACTACACAACACGTAGAACACCAGACTTTTCACGCCAAGGAACTTTCATTCTTTTGTATCACTTTTGGCCAGCGGCGCGGCGGTTGTATAGTTGTATAGATGATTTCAGAGAAGCTTGAGACAATGCGTGGTGATCTTTGCCACAGGATTTTTATTTATTGAAACCACTAGTCATCATTCGAGTCACGAATGTGGGGAAAAATTATTCGGTTTAGAAAATTCACTCTTTCTGTCATTTGTAAGTCTGATGACGATCTGATAGCATCTGATCGATCTGATCTCTTTCTTTGTAACTTTTATGCAGCACAAGTTAGGAATACAATTGAATAACCACAGTACGAATTCAAAACCTTGGAGGTGGTTACTTCTTATTCACTTAACCCGGGCGAGCCGGGAGTATATGGCGCGATGAGGGGACTAACAATAATAAGCGCGCGTCAACTTGACCATCCACTACCCTTTCGACGACTACCCTCGTTACACCTGAAAAAGGCATGCCTATTGGGATTTCGTTCTGGACGAGGTTCTGAACAAACCAAATCAATTGTATTACCTTTTTTTCTACAATTAGGAGAACAATACTAACAATAATCAGGATACGGAACGCTTTTGCTTGTCTAGCTTTCAGTTTTGAGGAATTTGTGTGTATCCGATTTTACAGGAATATATGTTTAGTAGTAACGTCAACATAGCTTAGCTCGTTCTCCCCGGAAAATTTTGAGAAAATTTTTGTATCTAACTCGCTGAAATCGGAAAAAGTGAGTCTGTACGACCGACACGCGCCTACTCCCGGGTTAAGGTCTTAAACTTCTTGTGCTGTGTCAGGATTATCTCGGACGCTTTCTGTATATAGCCTACGTTCTTGCGAGTGATGCTACCATTATGACTAGAATATATTTAAATCCACATAATGTGCGTATGGAAAGCAACAAAATCCTGATAATTTGCAAAACACTTTTTTGAAAAATCGGATTTACATCCTAAGTAACCATGATGATAAGATCTATCACAAAAATAAAACCCATCCGAACATGAGTTCTTAGAGCTCTGCGTTGGTCAAAAATTACTCGCGAATGAGTTATATGAGCCGTATTACCAATCATGTCAGAGCCAACGCTTATTCGAAATTCCACGCGGCTGGTATCTCATCTCCTATATCTTCCACATTTACGCTATATTTTGCCAAATCTCCCTTTTATCCATAACAAAATTTCAAATTTCAAAAAACACCGAACGGTTCATTTTTAACAATGAAATCATCCAATATTTCCCAAGTAACCTCACTTCCTCATTCTCAAACCCAATCGAACAAAGTGACCTTTTGCCACCGCGACCCCTCTCTACAAAAAATAAAATCAGATTTATATCACCAAACCGTATTATTTCGAAACGTGAGAGAGCTGGTCGAATGATACATGCGCCCGTTATGGCTTATCGAATTGGCCATGTAAATACCCATATATTATTTATATATAGATATACATATTAACTGTGGGACACAAAATGCGACCGAGAGATTCGCGAACACGTGTATATGAATATATATATATATATATATAGGCGGTATGTATATTGTGGCTTTGCATGGCGTGGTCTCTGCTGCTGCAGAGCGCCTCGATCAATCGCAATCGGCGAAAGTGATCGAGAAGTCGTGCTATACAACAGAGACTGATCTCGGGAGACTAGCCAACCGCGAAAGCACGTGTGTTTATATTGTGTACATTCTACGACAACAACAACAACAACAACAACAACAACATGTGAAAATGGCCACCATGTAGAGTTTGGAGATAATACAGTGGAGTTGGTGATATGAAGTGAGATTGAGGTGCTTCCACGAACAGCTACTATGTAGAGCTGTAAACTTTAATCTAATATATTCAGATATATTTGGCTTACGTGGATCCCATCCATTTATCATTTTTCTTCCGAATAGTCCATGAGATTTATCAAATTTTTTGCAATTTTTCCATAACATGTGCTGTCTTATCTTGTACAAAAATCGGCCATGGAAAATTCAATTTTCTGCGTATGGTCCCCAAAGGAGACCGGCAGACTGTTCATTTCGTCTATATAAATTTGGCACTTCTATCGAATTTCACATGTTATAACATTGTATTCCGTTTTTATTCCACGGCTCATGCGTGCACGAAGATGATGATTCCTTTTTTTGTGTGTCGGAGGAAATTTCCTGTGGAATTTGATAGTCCAAACCACCACAAACAATATCAACTTTTCTTTACAGAAACTACATCCCAGTTTTAGATTATTGGTTTTCGTGGGATTAGAGAAGTTGTACGAAATTGATAAAAATTCCTATGGAAAGAGAGTCGAAATTTGCAGCTTCGGAAGAATCTTCACGACAATTCTAGTTCCTGATCTTTCTATTCATAAGATCGAATTTATCGTCGAACAATGATCATTTGGAAATCATTTCTCTCAATTTCTTTCGGATATATGAGTCATTCATATGAATAATTTCACAGTCCAGTCACTTGATGCCTGTCAGATAATTATTCCATACATGACATAAACAAATTCCATAAACCTATTTTTTTCACGCTCCTTTTCGTCAATGCAATCGAACACAAACCCTGTAGAAATAACGTTTCATTTGTCCAAAATGTATTCGTAAGTTGTCCAGTTCTTGTACTGTGTCCAAAAACTGAACATTATTAATTTGTTCCTGGTGTACAAAACTGATCCCTCAGAAAATTTTTCGTTGACATTGTAAGATTTCTGAACTGGAAGGTCTTCCCAAAAATCAACACGGTACTGCAGAGATTTGCTCGTGCAAAATCTTACGGTCAGCACAAAAACTTCCATTTCAATCTCGTATTATGCAAGATTATTATCGCACGAAAGTTCAAAGTCACTTCTCATACTCGAACTTATCCATTAACTCACCTCACAACAAAACAAATGGACTAGAATAACATGTACCTCCGCAGCTCCCAAGCCTATCCCATCCCGGAAAATAACAATTAGCAGCTCTCTTCTCTGATTGATAACGTTCCCTCAACGCGCAACTATCCTGACACTGGATCCTTGTCACAGGATCGCACTCTGTGCCCGCTCGGCAAAATCAAAGCCTTACTAGAAATATATATGCCTATTCTTCCTAGACCCAGAATCTCAAAACAACAAGAGATTCTAAAGCTCTGGAGGAAATAAATCGGCGTCGCGTGAGGTCCATTCAAAGTGACTTATGATTGTTCTGGGTGAGTTTTACGCGTGGGCAGATGCACGCACATACCCATACGTGTGTTGTTATCTGGACTCTCTGAGAGACGCGAATTACGCGAGTTTGAGGCGAGGGTAAAATAACGGAGAAAAACCATATGCCTATTCTTCTAGGCTTGGGTGTACAAATGTGACGTTGCTGAGCAAAGACGATTTCCGCATGGAATGTACCGCTATACATGAATATTTGTGCAATAAAACAGTCTTTGCTAATGAATTGGTCCTTTGGTAAGGTGTTGATTACAGTTGTTCAGTTATTCGCATTGTACAGAATGAACCAAAATATCATAAGGCAAAGAGAGCGACCAAAAATCGAAAAAGAAAATTTTTGGTCATTTTCCGATGTTTTGGTGCTTACACATTTGCAAAAAATAGTATTTGCGCCTCGTACATAGGGTTCCCCGCTTCCGAGCGATTATTTTGAACTTTGCGTGCAACTCAGACAAAAAACCAATCGCCCAGAAGCGAGCTACAACCTAATAAAATCTCGGTGTGAAATGTACTATTATAAGAATGGTTTCCATGACGTATCAAATGTGAAGTCGAATTTTCATAAGGCCTTTCTTTCTGGAAACGTTATTATGTGTATTTTCATTTAAGTTTGTATTCATAATACTCGTTTTGATTACTTCAAGTAAGCATCGAGTCTCGTACACAGGTGATTTATTACCTCAGCAGGTTGCTATTTTATAACAACACTGTAAAATTGGTTGAATTTTTTGTCATCATTTCAACGAGCTGGTAGAATGTCGAAGAACTAAGTCATCAAATTCTGGATTGTATCCTGGAGATTTCGCAAAAGATATTTCGTGTAACATGGGGTTCGGAAACTGATCTTTAACGTTTCTACAGTTCTACAAAATCTACAATCTCCTACTATTCACATATTTTCGGATATTCACGCTCATATGATGAGACCCTGATACACACGTAACAGAGATACCAATGATGTATATCCCTTGAAAGTTTACGTTTCATTTGCTCCTCAACGTCCAAATTGCGCACAAACATGAATATTACTACGGTGTTGTATCCGCATTTGTCTAAGTCTGCCGAGCCACGCGATTTTCTTCATAATTGGTATTATACAGAACCCATGAAATTGATAGGTGGTGGTCCCCAGGTGAAGTTATTGGGTCAGAAAAAAACTAAGTTTCATCACGGTTTTTGACAAACCAATCAGAAAAAAAATCGGCCGTGACGCAGAGAGCCTTTTAGACCAAAAATCTAGGTTGAAAACCGTGTATGCAAACCAAGATGGGCGGTTGCCCATCTTGGTTTGCATAGCCTAGCTTGTTTGGGATTAGAAATCTAGAAACTAGGCAAACGCAAGATGAGCGGTCACTTATCCGGATACTGAATCGCGGAAACGTTGCTCAGTTTGGATCTTCGGACAAAAAGGCTCTCAGCATCGCCGCCATTCTTTATTTCTATATGTCTACGAAAAACTGCGATAATGCTTGTTATTTTGACCCGATAATGTTCCCGGAGACCATCACCTATTAAGTTTACAGGTCTCGCATTCATAACCATTCAACAACCTGGTTGAATTTTCAACTAACTGGTTGATGACTTCTCTTTCAACCAACCAGCTGGTTGCAATTTTTCAAAAACTTTTTTTACAGTGGAGTGTAAGAAGTGGAGTTGAATAATAGTATATTACATGTCATCCCCAAGCTGAATTGCTAAGTGGGTTACAACTGAGCAAAATCTGCCGGGAATTTTTTCAAACTTTGGTTCATCCATGGAGGAGCGAGAATCCTGCGAAATTTGAAGACCACCGCAAATATCGATCAAAAAAATTCTGTATTGAAGTCTGAATGAGCTACTTGAGACGTCGATCAGTTCTTCTTACCCGATGTGAACGTCAAGAAATATATGGCGACTGAGATGGAGTAAAAATTACAGATAGCCAATACTACTGCAACGAGTGAAAGCGCGAGTGGAGCGTGCATTTTCTGTCTATTCGATGCTGGTTAATTAATTGATGATGACTCGAGGCTTGTTATCGGTATACTTAACAAATTATAGTTGCGTGTCTCATACGCGACGTGAGAGCAATGAAGTTGTTATGATGGAATGTTTCAGGCCAATATTCTATCCAATGGTTGGGTAGGTGTAGGTACTCTCGCTTTCTCAGACGACAATTTTGCCTTAATGAAAGAGTTCTGGTATGGAGTAGTGATTTTGCTGTTCAAATTCTTGAATCAAGAAGTCTTTTCTCTTATCCAAAAACTGTGAGCAAGTAGAATATGTGAAAGAATTCACTGGGAACACACCATATCCAGAATGTTTGTCTACGACGAACAGGAAGAAAATGTATGCCATAAGGGCAATAATGAGTTAATTAAAGTGATTGACTTAGAACTAGTTCCAATGGGATGGGTGATAAATACAAAAAAAGTACTTGAAATTTCATGAGACCATTCTTGAATCAATGCTTGAATATAATTAAGAACAACATAATAAAAAGAACTCACAAATAAAAAGACTTACAATAATATGATCATCGGCAATGGGTTATGATGTCAAAATCATGAGTCATCTTTTCAAGTTGTTTATTTTTGAATATTTCGGATACCCAATCACGCGACTATGATGGATTCTTGATTTTTTACAGTACGAAACGACTGCACCTAGGTAAGACTTATTCATAAAAATTCGGGTCAGGCATTCTCAGCTCACTTCTGGAATGAGGTATTCTATATGTATTCAAATATGAGATCGAACTCTTTCGGAAGCTTGAAAAGAAATTGGGCTTTTTATTTCCTCAAAAACTGAAATGGTTTCTCAGGTCTTAAAAGCCACAACAAACATTCAACTCTCCTAAACGATCAATAAATTCATCATTTCTCTTCCTCCAATTATCTAGCACTTCCGACAAGTCGAAATCTCGGTTGAAATAGATGAATCATTATGAAAGTAATGTTCCAAACAGTCCACTAATCTTACACAGGAGAGTCTAAGTATTATCAATTTCTCACACCTCATTGCTCTTGAAACATATCCATGCAATGAAAAAGTTACTAAACGCTTGGTAAATATAGTCATTAGAATCCTTTCACGCGCAAACGATCAATACATCGCCAATACATCGCAACATTCGAAACTATGATAACGTTACTTTTCATTTACTCCTAACTTACTGCAATAGCATGAACTGTTTCACACGAAAGATATATCCCAAGTAACTCATGGGTTGGTGAAAAATTCTAAATTTATAACGCTTTATCAGAATGTCTTATTCCATGGACAAGGTGCCAAGGAGTCCAACAACGCTGCCGGCCAACACCTTGCACTGCCGACTTTCTCGAGACAACCTGTCTTTGCATAGGAGCCTGTTATTGCCTCGTGTCTGTCTGATTAGAGGCCCGATTGAGCGAGATTTGGCTAAACAAAATTTATGCAACTCGAGGAGTTCAATCAGAGATGCCGAAACAATTTTCTAGCAAAACAGTCTGTAGCTTATAATACGGTAGTATATTTATTGAGTGTAGATATCTGAAGTGATGAGAGCCTGATATATCACAGTGTATATGGGCATTTCCACAGGAGTATGAAGTTTCAAGGTGTATACAATATCGTCAATTTTATTGCTTCTAAGATGAATCTGGTCATTGGTACATCCTAGAGACAATATTTTTCCGGATTATCGTGGTTTTACTCGAAATTGTGAATTTGAGCTTGTGTTCATAAATTGATCAGAAAATTGTGACATTTGTGACTCTTTAATAAATTTCACGAATTAAAAACAGGCCAATTTGTGGTTATCTGGGAATGATTTCAATTCAGTATATCGTACTCACCAAGAGAGGGTCATGTGAATATCATTTCATTTCATGTTCCTACAATGTTTCATTTTGCTGGTCAAAATGGAATTTATGAAATCACAACTTTTCATGGAAGCCCTGATTAACTCTCGTCAATGCAAATACTTCCAATTACACATCATCTATATGACGAACCCTTTTCGGATTTCAATTCTTAGATAATTATGGTTCGGTTCCCGTAAGCCCACAGAAGTCTCCCATGAGAAGGTCAATCTTCGACCCGTCGTCATGAATCAGGTGAAAATTGGTACATTTTTGGCCCTTCAAATTCACTCGACTGATGTGGTAGCCTTAGTATGCCACGGAAGAAACTGAGCGAAAACTTGAGATGATACAAAATTGATTTCTAATTTTGGTTCGAAGAACGGAAAAGTTGATCATGGAATAGAAATCTTTGAGATGGAGTGAAGTTAATTCTCGCGGCGGTTGTCAAAAGAGAAGAAGTAGACAGCAAAAACGATACCAAAAACTACGAACGATGTCTTAATCTAAGGGCGAAATCCCGTTCCGCAATAAATCCTAGCAGCTCATTTGTTTAATTGGCATGATATTGAATATTCCAATGAGAATTCCCATATATTACTCATTTTACATATGTGAACGTGTATTAAAACCAAAGTTTACCTCGATCAACATGCTGTATCGGCATACCTCATTATTTTTCAACGTATCTTGGCTCATTTCGTAAACGTTGACAACAGCTTGAAGATGAGCTAGATTACGTTTGGTTGTGATCGAAGTGAGCCGAGATGTGCAATGCCCAAGAGACAGATACTGAATGTTTTCGACGTTTTCGAAAACGTACAGAATGCCTCTTCATGATCGAGCTTCTCCGATAAGAAAAATCCTGGAGAAGATTAAAAATTTCCATATTGTCTGAAATCTTTTATGGCGAGTTCCAAGTGGCTCAAGAAATTGACGATGAAAGCTCGCGAGATATTCCAGCTCACAGACTTTGCTACCTCATTTTCCCTGAAAATTTAAGATTGGATGTCTATAAGGAATGGCCCATGATGTTTAACATGGACAATACTTTTGATAATTTTCACGAGTTGATCATTTGAGTTGATGACTTTCAAGTACTACCATAATGGACCACCATCGTCCAAATTGACACATATTTGTGTAAAATTAAGAATTAGCATCTGAACGTTAGAGTTGTAGCTTTTCTGTCGGTCAAAGAACACATTTCTTGTTTTCCCATAAATGCATCAGTATTAGCGAGTTTTGTATTACAACTCTCGCAAATACCGAGATTCGCCTTCGTCTCATTTTTTTTTTTTTTTTATTGGTCATTTAAATGTTCTGCCACTCACTCAACTGTGATATTTTCTTCATTCCTTTTCTCTCCACATATTTCTATTGTTCGTAGACAAAAGTACTTTCGAAGATTCTTCTACTCAAGACTGGTCTGAATATCATGAATACCTTGTATCTGGTATCTTATATCTTTGCTGTTTCTCTACAGGGCAAAGGGACACGGTTCGCCTGAAACGACCTTGTCTTAAAGGTGCTCGCGCATCAGAATTTCTTCAGCTCACTTTAGACTACATAATAAATGGAAGTTCTTCCCGTAAGAATGAGAATCATCGCATGGAGGGCTTTTCGAAAAAAGTGAGATCGAGAATTTTCCTATTTAATCCTATGTAATTATCACCGTTAAGCCCTCCCGTTCTTACTTCTGACTTACTACATCATTTCACCAAAAACTTCAGAGTATCAACAGAAGTTCAAAATTAGCTAGAGCAAGCTTGGTATGGATCATGTAGAACTGAGATATTCGAGGAGATATCTCATAAAAATCTCATTCTTGGAAAGGGCAACTTCAACAAATCGAAGCTTTTCGAGCATCTTTCAATGTATCTTGATATTGTTCAACGTACCTTGAGGAATTTCGAAGTTTATTCCAATTCTCGCTAATGAAGGCAAACCTAATTTTGACGCAGTAGCATCGAGATATCCCATTCTTATTGCACATGATTTTCATTTTTATTCCAAGAAATCGACGTTTCTCAAGGTCCCAAGTCCAATACTTCGCCAAACTTTTTCATCCTTCTCACTCAATTCCATGGTGTTCTACTGGGATATTATACATGAGTAGCCCTTGAGGAACGTCAGTTCGTTGAGAAAAATATCATATCCACGTCCAATAAGAATAGAATTCTCCAGCGCCAATTCGTCAGAACTCAATTTGCTGCGTTTCATTTGAAAGTTCTTGAGATCAGCTCCAAATTTCGCCAAGGTGCGTCGAGAAATATCAAGATGCGCTCGAATTAGAAGCTCGTGAAGCTTTGATTTGTCAAAGTTGTCTTCCCCAGAGATGAAATATTGATGGGATATCTCACACGCTAGAAACAGTTTGGTTAGAGTGGCGAATTTTTCTGCTCGACTAGTCATTTTCTGCTGCTGTTTCCGGACAGCGAAAATAATTTGCTGTTGTAACTTGACCTCAACCCACTGTGCCCCAGCAAATCATGTCATTGTTATTGAATTTGATTCGAAGAATATGAGGTGAAGGATCGCTTATGGATGGCCACATGAAATTGTATTTCAACGGGGACATACCACCGTTGGTAAAGAATGAGTGAACTCACCTTCTAGATCCTCAATTAATTGCGGAGGGGGGGGGGTGATTTGGGTGTAAACAATGACAAGAAGTTATATTTATTTTGATTGCGAATTAGCCGCATCAACTAAACATGAAGCTCGCCCAGCACGCAACTTGTGCTGTTTCACCCATTTCTAGTCGCTGCGACGCCAAAATTTTTTGCAGCGCAGATGGTGTAGCTGTTTTTGGAAAATAATTTGCTAGCTGAACTCAAAAATTTGCTCTCAAAAATACTCAAAAAGAACTCAAAAATAGCTCAACTCAGGTTTGCAGAAAGTCTTCAAGCCAAATCTGTTTGCTGATTTATCTGAGGCAACCTGTGCCTGATTTGGCAGCAGAAACAGCAAGACCAGATAAAAAAATTGTTAGATAAGCGAAAATCCTTACAGCAAATTCTGTTTTGCTGTCGGAGCTCGATCTCTTTTCAGCGTGGCAGCTCCAAATGATCAAGATTCTAGTTGCTTCAGCTGATCTTGGAACTCTTTGAATACATTGAGAACATACGTCGTCAGTCTAAGTTAGGATTGCGAAAAGTTCAGGTATTGTCCAACGGGGACAATTACATGGGATTAAATGGAGAAATCGTCGATCTCATTTCTCTCCGAAAAAACCTCTAGCGATAATTTTCATTTTCACCGGAAAAACTTCGATTTACTTATCAAGTGTTTCGAGTGAGAAAAAGAATTTCCGATGAGCAAGCACCTTTGGGTTGAAGTCGTTTCAAGTGAACCGTGCGGAGGTATCAGCCAGTGCGACAAATGAAAAACCCATATGAGCCGGACCAAAACTTGCTTGTTTCAACCTTCGATAATTCAATTGAAAAATTGTATTATAAAGTATGACATCAGTTCGTTCGTGGTGGGGGATATCTGTAAACTTTAAGGAACAAATGCGCTTGAATAATTAACAATGTGTTTTTCAATAGAATTATTTGCACGGGAAGTTTGAATGTACATATAGTCACGGCTCTTTTCAATCGCTGGATAGGTATATCAATAGAGCGGACGAATAAATTGCTAGAAACAATACGTAAAAATTATTCGCCATTCAGAAAATTCTCCACTTGCATTGTCACACATGTATGTGACATTGCATCTAATATTGGATATTCGGTTGAAAAGAATCGTGGGTCACATTGTATATTTGTTGACTGAGCTCGAAAGTTAATAAAATGCTGAGAATCACGTGATGTTTTATTGTTTCATACCTGGTTCAATATCTGTGACTGAAAATAATGTAAACTATTGTCAAACTTGTAATAGCCATCGTTGGGCAGTTTATGAACATAACTGTTTCGCTATTTGAGTCTGTCACATCGTTTGCATCGGCAAGAGCAGTGTAAGTTCATATTTTTATCAAGAATGTGGTCAATGGAACTATTTTATCGTTTTTTCTGAAAAATACGGGAGTATCAGTTTTCAGAACTGTCACGAAACATCGTAAAAATCGCAAGAATCATCAGGAACAAATTCTAGAAGAAAGTCTAAGAATTCTGGTACGTCGACGTAATTTTTCCAAGGAAAAATCACTTCGATAGTTTGACCGTAAAAGTCTGGAATCGGAAGCAGAGCCAGTGTCAATCAGAACAACAGCAGACTCAAATCCAAAAAATTGAGAGAAATAGAAGATCGCCATCTTCAGCCACCAACTCCAAATTTTTATGTGCGATCAGAATCTTTCCTTTACAAGTTAGCAGACTAAAAAGTTGGAAAATTCACTCAATTGAGTTTATTCATCAGCTATAGTCCTTATCTCATTCAGTCTCATCCAGAGCAAGCATTCAACTCGATCCAAACTTTTCTCAAGTGCGCTGCACTCGATCATGACACTGTCAAGCATTGTTTTCCTGACCATTTTGAAAATATCTTCATCATCAGCCGTGGTAAACATCGGCAGACACATACAGATATCAAAAGAGAATTACCTTGAGGATGTCACACTCTATAACACGACAATAATATACGTCGCTTGTAGGAATCTCGAGATGGATTCAGAATTATGGCCACAGCCAAACCAAAAAAAATGTAATTTAACTATAGAAGCTGGTCCTGGCGATGATAAATTGCACAATTCGACATGCATTATACCATTTGCAAACAGTTCTATTCGTGAAACAATTGAGGGTTCAAGAATATTCACAGTTTCAGACTCAGTAATCGTAATTTCAGGCGAAAAAGGCAGAAAATCAAATGCAAAATCCTTGGTTTACTTTATCTTTTCTCCTCCCAATTGCATCCCAATGATAAACAAAGTAACATTTGGTAATGTAGACTTGAAGAATATCGTTGAACAGTCACTGATTCTGTCTGATACCGAAAAATTCGAAGTGATTTATTACGATGGAAATAATAGCCACAGATTTTGGTCTATTATTTTTAATCGTGGCGGTGTCTCATCCGATCGCCCACTGGAATTTGACTTTAAGATTCCAAGAATGAGAACTATGGTTAGCAGAATACCGATGAATCAACACTTGTGTACATCGTGCATACAATTTCTATCTGAGGAGCGCTTGGAAACGTCGATACTCTTCAATCAGAATGCAATGGAACTTCTCAATTCGAAAAATCACAATATCAAGATTTCCACAGCTCATGGAGTACTGAGAATTTGCAAACAAGAATCGAACCCGAGTAAGTTTTTGAACTACTCCGAAGGTAATTTGACTTCGTGGTACCAACTGGACATGGGATTTGAATTCGAGGACGTTGTCATCTACAATTTACCAAAAAATGAAGGAATTATGGTAGTGGTATTACATAATGTGTATGAAGGGAAACCAGGAAAAGTTTACTATCCCCAGCCAAGTTTCGTCAGGCACATGGTCTATCTTACAATGTTCGACAATCAAAAAACGAAGTATGGAAACTTAAAATTGGACGAATACCAATCTCGGAATTACCCAACTTCCATCTACATTTATATGTATATTGATGATCCACATGAATACTGTGTGGCTTTTTTTGAGCGAGGAGATTTTCAACGTGATTATGAACACGACGTCAGGTGTTACAATGAACAATTATTTTACAGTTTGATTGGAAGGTTAACATGAATAATCTCACGACATGCATTTCTTAGAATTTTACTGCAATGGATAAATATAATAAACCAAAATAGAAGATAATACGCACAGAGAATCCCGTATTCACGTTATTTACATTCCCAGAAGAATACCGCAAGTATAGAAATATTGCTTTTATGGAAGTAGGGGAGGTTTCGGGAACGCCGGGGACGAAAATCAAATTTTCTTCCCTAAGTCATCAATTGTCATAGTTTCCTTCAGAGATATTGTATTGTGTAAATATTGCACTATGAACGTGAGTATGGAATGAGATCGTATGAAGTATCATCTCAAGACCGACAAAAGGTTTACAAAAAACAAAAGGATTAGGTCATTGTTATCCGGGAAAGAACGAAGTTTTTCGAGGTTGTCTTGCTCTGAGGAGAAAATCTGCTTGTTGTCATACTCAGCAAAATTCGAGTGCAGTTACACAGCCCATATCTTCAAGGCGAAGTTTTCGGACAAGAGTCGATCAAAGTTTGAAATATTTTCGATCACCCACTGAACTGAAACGAATTTTTTTTTTTTTATTTATTAAGCAAGTTGAACCTCATGAGAGGTTATTTTGCATACATATGATGTACAAAGAAGATTAATAATAAGAAAGATATAAATTCAATATTCAGTCAACACAGAAGTATATTCTTACAGTCTAAGATTACATTCTTCCAGAAATGAAAACAATATTTTGCAGTAAACTGAAACGAATTCATCTGAGCTGTGAAAAAGGGTTCGGATCGTTAATAATTTCCTCCGGCTCTGGAAACTGTTCCAAAATCGCTCTTGAAAATACTAGGACAGTTAAAAAATTGTAAATCGCGTTTAGACAACTTTTTAGTAGACAGGCAACGATTCTTTTTTCTCTAAATTTCAAGGAATTTTCAGAAAATTTCATCCCTTGAGAACTGCTGATTCAGGATTAAACTCGCAAGTAATGAATTCCGGTCACAATTCATCTCACCACAAATACGGTATAACCGCGAAATCGAGTTTTACCGGCTTGTTACTCTTCATATTGGCACCTCCCACTCTCCAAGGCCTTCAGCAGTGATGTCATTGCATCAAGTTAATTCAATTAGTGGCAGAAGCAAGATGGTATTATGAACTTCAAAAAAATGAATGGACTTGATCAGGCCATAGCAAAATAACAGATGCCTTTATTTGTGCCTTTTCCCCCGACCCAATGTCTCACATGGCTTGATTTTTTGTAATAAAAATGTTTGGTGCATGATCATGCATGACGGCATACCGCTACTAGTGCATGATCATCCATGACCGCGTACAGAAAATGGTGGTATGTAGTCATGCATGAATTATGCATGACCATGCACCTCGCCATGCACCATACAATGTTGCAAATCATTTGGGATTACGTACTAATTTCGGTGTATGGAGAAAGCAAATTACATACTAATTTCGGCGAATGGAGAAAGCTCACCATTTGGAAATTTGGAATGCGACAGAGAAAAATCTACCATTTTGCGTTTTCATCGCTATTTGGTTCCAATACAGTAGAATCCGGTTATAACGAGTCCGGTTATAACGAGAATCCGATTATAACGAGCAAATTTGGAAGATTTGGTTGGCCGCCATATAATGTATGTGCAAACAGGTCCGGCTATAACGATCCGGATATAGCGAGAATTCGGTTATAAGGAGCAGAAATTCTGTCCAAATTTGGTTTCGGCACCGGCTATACCGAGCAAATCGATGTAAACGCCGAACAATTCTGAGTTCGGGAGCTTAAGACTCGAGGTAAATACGAGTATCAATGTGAATACACATGCAGTACGATTCTAGTGAGCAAAATGGATAGGATACAAGGAAGAGACAATTCACGACGAGTGCGACCTCGTTAATTCTGAAGCAATATTGAAATTTCCTAGTTACAATTTTTTATTTTCCATCATGTGTATCTGTTCGTTTTCATTTTGCGGTTCTTTGAATTTATGACGTATACGAATTTCCAAATATTGTACGTCCATATCATTAAGTGGAATAATGTACATCTACGTCATTGTCGCCCTATCATCGTATTGTGAATGTTCATCATTAGTTATTTGATTTCTTGACAAAAGATACCCTACGAACTCAAGATTAGTTTTTTTTTTTTTTTTCATTCATCAGGGGTAGTGATAACGAAATCATACGAATTTGGGCCGATAAAACAGAGTTCGGTTATAACGAATTCCTGTTATAACGAGCATTTTCCTTCGGTCCCTTGGAGCTCGTTATAACCGGATTCTACTGTACTACGAATCATTCAAAAACTCTGATGATTAAAATGGCTCCGCCATTTGAAGGCTCAAACGATGTCAAAAAATTAACCGGTATTCCAGAAAGATAATTCATCTTCCTCACGGTGGTCTAGAACCACGTTCATATTTGGCCGACATACCAAGACCTAAAATTCCTGTGCAATGTGTTTCTGTGCACTTAGATGATCATTTCTTGATTGGGCCGCTACGAAAAAATTAAAAGAAGGGTGGTTTTTTGGTGCCTCTATAACTCGAAAGAGACACATGTCTTCGAAAAATATGTGGGGTATAAATTTGTAGATTTTCAAAATATCTACATATATTGTTCCCATAGTTTTTCTCGTACAACGTATCCCGTTGGAGATATTTGAGGATGGTCCTCAAAAATTTTTCTCTAATTTTATTTTAGCTCCGTAACTCCAATCACACATGTTCTACAAAAAATATGTACGGTAATTTTTTGTAGGTTTCCCAAAAAGTAACAAAAAAGATTCGGTGACTTTTTCTCGTAAAACGCATCCTGTTTGCGTTATTCGAGGATTCTTTGTCGACATCCATACTTACAACTCTAATATTGGTGAAGGGAGTATGAGTCTAGACGAAAAATCCACAAATATTACAAACAGGATACGTTTTACGAGAGAAAGGCACTGAACTTCGTTTATTCTTTTCAAAGACCTACAAAAAATTGCTTCACACACTGTAAAAAATCGGTTGACTTTACCACCAAAATCGGCAACCAGTGGTTGGTTGTCGAAATCAACCAGCTGGTTGGAATTCAACCACTGGTTGAAAATTCCACCACTGGTTGCCTTTTTCCCCAGCGAATATATAAGGATGAATGCGGTGCTCACTATATTGGTCGATGATGGTTTCCGGGTGACACTGTTGAGTCGGATAAACAAGTTTCGTCATGTTTTTTCACAAACAAAGAGGGATTAACATTAGCACCGGTCGCGTATAGACGACAAAGCGGGTTGCCTGTCCTGTAGGAGTCGAATACACGTCGTCGTAAGGCTGGAGGGATGGATTGATGGACGGATGGGGTCGGAGGATAGATGGGATGGATGGATGGAATGGAATAGGATGGAACGGACCGGAATGGAACGGCGTGGAATGGAATGGAACGGAGTGGAATGGAACGGAGAGCAATGGAATGGGACGGACCGGAATGGAACATACAATTTAATTCCATGCCTTTCCGTTCCCTTCCATTCTGTGCCGTTCCATTCCGGTCCGTTCCATTCCGATCCGTTCCATTCCATCCATTCTGTTCCAACCCACTCCATTCCGTTCTATACTCTCCGTTCCATTCCATTCCACACTGTTCCATTTCCTTCCATTCCGATCCGTTCCATTCCACACCGTTCCATTCCCATCCGTTCCGTTCCATCCCATTCCATTCCGTTCCATTACACTCTGTTCCATTCCATTCCGAGCCATTCCATTCCCTTCCATTGCGGTCCATTCCATTCCAGTCCGTTCCATCCTATTCCATTCCATTTCATTCAATCTCATTCCGTTCCATTCCATCCCTCCATCCCATCTACCCTCCCACCCCATCCGTCCATCTATTCATCCCTCCAGCCCCACAACGTGTATTCGACTGGCGCTGACGTTTATTTCTCTTTGTTTGAGAAAAAACATGAAACTTGTTTTTCCGACTCAAAAGTGTCTCTCGGAGACCACCATCGACCGATATCGCGAGCGCCGCATTCATTCTTATATATTCGTTGTGGGAAAAAAGTCCAAAAATCAACCAGCTGGTTGAGTTTTGGCCCAAACCAGTGGTTGAGGGAAAAACTGCAACCACTGGTTGAAGTTTTTCCCACAAATTTTTTACAGTGCACATTCTGGATAGAACATGTTCGAAATAATGTGGGTATACCAATGTCAAGATACCTACACGTTTGTTGGCATGTGTTGAAGAACTTTTCTAGATCTTGGAAAGATAAGCAAAAAAGGTCTCTACACATTCACTCATATGAGGCTTTCTGTTTCCACAACCAAGACATTTCCGTCCAAGATCCATATTTTTCACGGTTTCGATCCCATAACTCATGAGAACTTCGTTTTATCAAGAAATGTGTATACAGCAACTTTTGGTGCATTTCTGAAAGATGAACAGAAAAGGTCTCTGCGCATTTACTCATATGAGGCTTCCTGTTTCCGCAACCAAGACATTTCCGTCCAAGATCGATATTCTTCACGGTTTCGGCCCCATAACTCATGAGAACTACGTTTCATCAAAAAATGCGTAGAGCAACTTTAGGCGGATTTTTGAAAGATGAACAGAAAAGGTCTCCACACATTTTCTCGGTTACGGACACCTGTTTTTATAATTGGGGGATTCCCGCCCAAGACTCATGATTTTCACTGTTTCGACCCCAGAATTCATGGAGAATACAATTTATCCGAAAATGTGTAGAGCTACCAGTCATAGATCTTTGAAAAATGAACAAAAAGGTCTCAACACATTTTCTTATATGAGGCTTCCTGTTTCCGCAAAGAAGAATTTTCCGTCCGAGATCCATATTTTTGACGGTTTCGATCTCATAACTCCTCAAATATCTCCAACAGGATACGTTGTACGAGAAAAACTATAGGAACAATTTTTGTAGATATTTTGAAAGTCTACAAATTTATACCCCACATATTTTTCGAAGACATGTGTCTCTTTCGAGTTATAGAGGCACCAAAAAACCACCCTTCTTTTAATTTTTTCGTAGCGGCCCAATCAAGAAATGATCATCTAAGTGCACAGAAACACATTGCACAGGAATTTTAGGTCTTGGTATGTCGGCCAAATATGAACGTGGTTCTAGACCACCGTGAGGGAGATGAATTATTTTTCTGGAATACCGGTCAATTTTTTGACATCGTTTGAACCTTCAAATGGCGGAGCCATTTTAATCATCAGAGTTTTTGAATGATTCGTAGTATTGGAACCAAATAGCGATGGAAACGCAAATTGGTAGATTTTTCTCTGTCGCATTCCAAATTTCCAAATGGTGAGCTTTCTCCATACACCGAAATTAGTACGTAATTTGCTTTCTCCATACACCGAAATTAGTACGTAATCCCAAATGATTTGCAACATTGTATGGTGCATGGTCATGCATAATTCATGCATGATACATGCATGACTACATACCACCATTTTCTGTACGCGGTCATGCATGATCATGCACTAGTAGCGGTATGCCGTCATGCATGATCATGCACTAGTAGCGGTATGCCGTCATGCATGATCATGCACCAAACATTTTTTCACGGGTAGTTTACTACACTCCTAGCTCCCGTGTCCAGAGAATGAGTAAGTCTGTGAGTGGGAAACATATTCGTATGTGATGGCTTTCTATTGCAGGAAAAATTCATTCACGAGTTATGATGTATCTTCCAATTTTTGAGCGCTTTCTTAGAACCATTGTCATCGTTTTGGAAATATGAAAGAAATTTCATATCCATAATTCCTCGGTAAGTCTCAGAAATAGCGGCTGTACCGATGATTGATGAACGCAGGCCTCATTGCTGTTACAAGAAATGATCTTTGATGGAAAGAACGACGATTATACAAATCATCCCTCACTTATAACTAAGGTAAGTGTAACCAACATACCTTTCGTATGGTTACCTCGAAAGGGAGTCCAGTACCACTCTTTTTACCACACAAAACGCGTTTATCACGTCAGAATAGATCGGAAACAGTGATTTGTACTGACAAAAAACTCCAAATGTATTTGCATGGTGATAAAAATGATTTTTCGCAATTTTCCGATGTTTGGGTGCCTACAAAATTGCGAAAAATAACTTTCGCGCCTCGCACATGAGGTTCCCCGCTTCCGAGCGATCATTTCAACCCTCGCCTCCGGCTCGGGCCGAAATCCGATCGCTCAGAAGCGAACTACAACCTCATGAACTCGGTGCGAAATATACTATTTCGAAATCATGTGCGTGAAGTTAGTGCGTAAGGAACATTTTTCCGTGCGTAAAGAAATTTTTGCGCACGGAATGCGTAAAGATCTGTGCGTAAAGTCACCAACAGTGCGTGAGGCATGTCTTTACACACCGGTACGTATCTTTACGCACTGCCGTATTTTCTTTCTAGCCTAATATTCTACGATATCTCTTGAAGTTTCTGCGTAGACTGGCAAAATGATCTCTGTCCTAATTCTCTAGTAAGTGCAAAATGATCTCTGTCCTAATTCTCTTAACTGAGTGCTCCAATCGTTGATTCGAAGCTGCCCAAAGCAGGTGTAATGACTCCTTTCACTCGATGGAATTAATACTTATGAGCTCTCTGAATTGTTATACTCAATTTTCTTCTCTCGGCTAGTTCATAGATCAAATATTCTGATTGGTCATCGAATTGTACATGGAAATCGGTCGCTTCGGTAGAATATGAGTTTAATTCAATTCGCAGTACAATATGTATATACAAATTATGATTATAAAATTCTACGTTCTTTCTATTGAACCGTGGATTCGTTGATTTATTTTTGCCTGTCTTTGGCGACATTCATATAACTCTGTAATAATTTCCCCCAAAATTCAAATTCATACTATCTTATGAACTTACATATCTCGGATCTTGTCCACTACTAGAACTTTTGAGAATTGAGATCGATATTTTCAATCTATGCGGTAGTAACATATGATATATCGGACAAAAGATCTTTTTCAGATACATTTTCAGAATTTTTTTTCAGTCGGGGGGCTCCGCCCCCCGAACCCCCACTAGGGGCTACGCTCAGCACCCTCTTCTTCCATCTGCCCCAATCGCGATTGGGTTTAACGTATGAGGTAACCGACAGAATACTAACTTTCCGCACAAAATTTCGAAAAATATCGTACGCAACTCTGTGGAAAGGTTTCCGCACTCGGAAAACCTTTACACACGAGATGTGAATCTTTACGCACTGTTGAGATACTTTACGCACTCGTGTGTAAAGATTTTCACTCGTGCGTAAATCCAACTTTTCGACATCGTTGCGTAATATACTATTATGCACTCCATGGCCGATTGACATACTATAGTTGTTTTGAGAAATCTAAGACAGCTGGAATCCAGTTGATCAAAATTAGACGTACCCTAGCTCATTTTGAAGGTCTTAAAACAAGCTTCAAAATAATCTGAAGTACATTGAAAAATTTTGAGGTAGACCTGAGTTGTTCAGAAAATGGCTCAATAGAGGCATCTTGGGATATTCTTTACCTTAATTTAATTACGAATGGTCCCAAATGAGGCCGACGCAAACGCGATTTTTATCTTGATGATTTCATTACTGGCGGTAATAGAGGATACAAAATTTTGTATCATTTTTCTGTGTCAGTTTTACGAAGTTACACTTTTGTTCTAACTCTAACGAATCCATATCAAAAGTTATTCGAATCATATACAAAACAGTTTTCATAACATGTGAATGTATGCAACAATGCACTTTCTGTCTTAGTAATAATCAGGTTCTAAAAATAATGCTGGGTTTCAGAAAAATGAATTGAGGAATCATCATCTAACAATTTTCGTATTTTCACCGACGTGATAATTTTTGACTCGGGCATACAGTTCAATTAATCTATTTTATTCCTACTCTACTTGAATAATGATATCGATATCGATAATATAACTATATAGCCTCGCGCGGTATATATCCGGTAATCTTTGGTGAATAGTCTATAGACTTTTCTAGGTGTGTAAAGCACTAACTTTGCGCAAATTGATTACAAACATAGGATAAGAAAACGCCCTTGATACTCTACACACTAGTTGAAATTTCATACGAATGTGTGAAGATTCCCGACCAGTGTTTATCATCGAAGTAGCAGTTCAATATACCATTTTCAACTCATCATTACGCGCTTCATAGAATCTTACACCACAGTTATTATTGCCCGACTTTTGTTGTTCACAGATTTGATGGAGTTCAAACTTGATGAAGATTTCATTAAGTTTGTGGAATATGTCGAAAACTCAGGCCATACGAATGGTCCGTTCAATTCTTTCAAAAAGACCGAAGAGTGTTTCATAAAGTAAACCAAACTATAGTACCAATGTTCAAACATACAATCTTCACAATGAAATTACAAAGCCTTCCAGTCGGACCAGAAATAAAGAAATCAAGAGACTGATACCAACAAATAACACCTCCAGTCAGCAGAGTTCCATTATACAAGAAACTCTGGTAAGCACGTAAGTATCAAAATGTCTTTGATTGCTCCGCATCGATTTCACTCTCAATGCGCCAATATCGCTACTTGCAAATAAATACATACTTCAATCAATCTCCAGACCTCCCCTTACAATACCAAACAACCACTTATACTTTCTCAATATAGCATCCGCCTTGTCAAAGAGCAAATGAAGTCATTATTTCGTCTTCATTCCATGATTACAAATCTGTCAAACCGTAATATGTTTTATTTCTGTACAATACCAAAACTGGCCTCGTTCTCATTGAAAAAAAAAAACACCAACAACAACAAGTCTTGGAAAAAAATCTCAAACTCACTTTTCCGTACGTGATCTCATTTGAGCCAACCGACGACGATACCGATATGAACAATAATACATACTTTGGATAATAGTCTGTAATGATATAGAATCATCGACACCGAGCAGTGAGAAATTGAATGAGATTGGGGAGTGTACAATATTAAGGATCAGGATATGAGGGTAGGAAATGAAATCGAGAGTCGAGAGTATTTCGCGCTCATGGAGGTATATTATAGGCAATTTCAGGATGAATTTTAGCGATCTTGAAGCTATCGCGGGTGGCTGAAAGCGAAAGCGATATCGGCGTTTGAGAAAGGGCAGAGACTGTATACTTTTGCCCTCTCTATACCTATATTATTTGTGATGGTGGAAGTGAACGAGCCAGACGTTCAATATAAACCTACATTGCTTGAAAGAGCAAAGTGTCGCATTACCATTGAAATTTTTTTTTTCTTCTCTTTCTCGGTTTCACGCGAGAGTAGTCTTTTCGTCCTCCAAATGAATTCTATTTTTTCCTTATTTGTGCATTTCAAAGGCAAAAGCCGACGATCGGTCCCTCTGTTGATAGTGGCCGTTGAAAAGCAAGTATGATGCGGATGCGTTCCTTGCGAAACTCAAAATTCAAATTTGAGGTGGTTTTTTTACGTTGCAACATCGTCATTGAAGTTGATGTTGATACTAATTTGGTCGTTGAAGTAATTTGGTAGAGTTTTTGATATGATTTTCTGGAGTACGCAGTTGCGTGAGAAAGTTTTCAGGAACTTTTTTGAAAAAAAAATGCAGTGAGCTTGAATTCATAATAAAGTTATATGCTGTATCAAAGTGTGCACATCGAAGTCATGTTTTGTTGGAATTCATCATTCAAATCAATTTATTTTACTGGTTCTCGGTTAGGAGCAGTAGGCTTTGATACGAGGATGGCAATTATGATGTCGGCACACGAGTCATCATTTTCGAGATTTTTTCCCGGAGCTGTGGGCGAGAGTTCCAATTATCACGATAATGCAAAAACTACCCTGTCTGAGATTAAAGTACTATCTTTCATCAGCTGTGCGGGAGACAAAATGCAAAAATTTCAAATGTGATGTCACATTCTCGCTTGGGCTAAACAAAATGCAGTCACAAGCTTTGAATTGGAATTGCCTTGGATATAATGAGCGTACTGGACTTTTGTTCTACACAAATAAGAGGAGAAGACAATGCCAATATATTTGAAAGAACAAGAAGGACTTCTGTTGTTCCAGATGACATAATAAAATGAGCTGATCCCAAGTTCTCAGATGAGTTTCGTGAAAATCTTGCGAGATTGGACTTTGATCTCATCAGTTTTACCTAAATCATTCTCCCATTTAGTTCTTGACTGACAACCTTGACCCTTGCAATTGTCAGGTGGAAGTTTTTGGAAAGGCGATAGATTTGTGAAGCGATCAATTTTACATGAAAACCGTGAAAATTCGAACCCGGGACCTTATTCTTTACGGAAGCCAAGTGTCCCAACCCCTAGACCACTACAGTCTATTCTTCCATCATCTCATCGATTGACATCTCCAGAGACAAAATCCGAGGATGCCCGCGTTGCACTTATTCGAGGCTCGTCGCGTAGTATAACGTACGCCACAAAATGATTCAACTTCAGAATATACTTTTTCGAGAAGCTCCTGAAACACATTTCTAGGTCACATTTTTTCTATTTGAATAAAATATTATTCAAATTCTCTACTCATGTTTGGATTTCGTCTCTCAGACTTAATTGATATCTTAAGAGTCAAAATCCTTCATGATGGTCCGAGTGCCACCGTCGAAATCCTCTCAGGGGGCTTTTTCAGATGATATTTCGAATCCTAATTATTTTGAATATCAAGTTAGCTGTAACGAATTTAGTAAAATAAAGACGTGGCTCAATTTGACTGATTGTGCGAATCGAGCTGAGAGCAAACATGGTGTTGAAGTTTGAAACGTTTTAACCCCTAACTACTAACGTGGTAGAATTTTGGCATACCCAAAATTTCTTTCGCGTCTGGAGCGCTGAAAGGCTGAAACTCCCGTTTCAATTTTCGGGAAATGGATGTAAATTCATATTTTGACGCACCCTCCTGGATGTGAGTTTTGCAAAATTCATAGAATAATTTCTTGCTTGATGATAAATGAATCAAGTACCAAAAATCCACCATCGGTACAAGTGAAAATGGCGATTTTTAAGAATATTTACCCAAATTGAGCCAAAATTAATCGTTTAAGGTCTAGTTGTTACAACAAAATCATTCTGAAAGTAAAATTCGCAACATTTGACATAATGATCCAACAAATTGTGAAACTACTCATCAGTTAACCTCAAAAACTGACTCGATTGAAAGAATTTTTCAGGAAAATTCAGGAACTTCCTGCTAAACGGAAAATGTCTACACTCTTCTCAGATAATTAAACTTTGAAGAAATAATTTTCCCTCGAACGAACTGCACTACTTGAATATTAGATGATCTTTGATAGGATGTGCCAAAAGTCTACCACGTTAGCCGGAATGTAACTTCATTTTACATTAGTAATTGAGGGTTAGTACAACGAAATGGATAACCTTATCACCCTCAGATGATTTTCAGAGTTTGAACTTGCTCAGTGTGATGAATTCTACCAATGGCTGGTTTACAAACAATAAGTCATGAAAATCTTTCGTTTTCCTGAAATTTGATTTTACAGTTGCAGAAAAAAATTTCGAGCATCAACACCATGAGCGAACTACATAGTATATTTAACAAGTCATTTCTCCCCGACAGTGACTTTTCTCCAACAGTAAGACACTATTTCCCGGAATAAATTTAATATTTCAATCCGTCAGAGTATGGAGAACCCAATGTGATCAGAGATATATATATATATACACACACACTAAATAAGGATAATGACACTCCAAAAGTAAAAATTAATGTATTTTCATTATTATCTGGACAACTTCTCCCACAAAGATTCAACTTACGTCAACATCAGTCATTAATCATGCATCACAGCCCAACAGCTCCCTAATTGCAATATGACAAATTATACCGGATATAGACTTAACTCAATAAGCACCCGAGCAAGAATTGATCCAGTGAAGCTCCATCTCACATCCGAAAAATCCATAAAACAACGTCACGATATAACCTCCTGTCAGTCTCTCCATAGTGCCGAGAAGGACATGACGAGAGGATCAAATTTAATCCGATCTCACCCTCGCCTTTCATACTTCAACCCCGCTGTCAGTGCGTAAAATTGGCCCCTATAGCTAAGACTGCGGCGTGACACAACCACACCACACTTCCTCCAGAAAAGCTCTTCTCGAATTCGTCAGTCCTTCATCTATGTTCTAAAGACTACGAAAGTGTGTGTGGGTTTTATCCCGAGCTCAGACTTTTACTTCAGGAACCATCCAATTTCTCTTGTGCTTTCGTTCACTCGTCTCTTTCGTAGCTATCAACAGCAACCCCATCGTAAAACTGTCTGGCTTTTCCGTGGAATTTTCAGACTCAACGCGTCAAACATTTACCTTCTGTATGTTGGATACCGTATTGTATTTCTGATTAAATTTTCCGTGGTCCAAAAAATGTACATCAAAATATTCAGCAGCATGTATACCCCAACCATAAAATTTCATTCCCATAATACGCAAAAACTTTCATGATTCCAAGTTTTAGACGAGATGTTAAATCATTGTTATTGTCAAACTTGTATTCCACAATCCGTCGTCGAGCCCAAAACACAAGAGAGACTGAAAAAAATGGAAATCATTCGACAGCAAGTTTTTCCTACAATCTATATGGATTCTGTACGCTCTCGTCTGCATCGCAATCTGATCTTTTTTTTCAATTAGGGCTAAGTTGTTGAATACAAGTAACTTGTAAGGAGTTTAAGATTACTCGTCTTTCAACTTGAGATATCAGAGATTTTGCGAGAGTTGGAAACAAAATCGGCAGGTATGGTGCATAAAGGTGTGTCCACAAATGATGCATATGCACTACTCACGTGCACATGTGCAACGCATCGGATTTGATACGGAGCTCGTTGAGTCCTGCTTTGGATCATCTGGTAACGAAGGAAACACACAAATCGGCTCAAATCATAGATTTCCTGATTTGAACCTTTAAGGGTGTGTCCACAAATGAAGCGTACGCACTGCTCACGGCTCACAGCGCATACCCACGGACCACGTGCGCCATGCGCTGCTCATCAGATTTTAGCCGGATGGATTTCCCGGATGATCGTCATCCATTCTTGATCGCTAACCTCAAGTTCTGTATTGGATCCAGACGGTAATAAGGGAAATCCATTTCACTCGCAGGCTAAAATCCGATGAGTAGCGCATGGCGCACGTGAGCCATGAGCAGTGCGTACGCTTGATTTGTGGACACACCCTAAGCGTCTGCTCAGTTGAGCAGTGCATATGCGCGTGTGAACTGCATATGCATAATTTGTGAACACACCTGAAGATAAAAAATAATCTACAAAATCTCAAAAGTATCAGGTTCATGAGCCCAACAATTCGAATAGATAATCAGAACAAGATTGGGATAAAAATTACAAAAAATTTCATTCGGTCAGTATCTATGATCAGTGCTGATGAATGATTCCAATGCGGCAAAAGCTGCTCACAGATCATAATTTCATCCGAAACACAGATTTACGAGGAATTGAATCAGGATCAGCGTCAAATGTAAGCGACAGTTATTACCCATTGCGACACTAATCCTCCAAAATCTTAAATTTGCTCGTGTGACGAAGTAACGACTTTACATCGAATTCAATGGTCGATTTCTAAGCTATTTTATTCTATTAGTCAAATCAAGTTGATGAAAATCTTGTAATCCATGAACGAATGGCTCCAGTATAGTGAGCGACACTCAAAGTGACTTGATATGACATCCTCGAGGCAAATCTCACCAAGTATATGGCGCGAGAATAACTTTCTCCGCCTCTGCTGAGGGAGTCAGTTGACAAATGATCATAGCTGGTAGATATGATACATCATGGATCTTACTTCGTAGAGCTGCAGAGCAGAAAATTTGCACGGTAGCCGTTATATTGATACACTTCACTTTCAATCTCTCTTTTACATTATCAACCGCGAATTCAAGCTCAGAACAACCGTCATTTTAAATCGAACGCTGAATCTAACTCCACAAAACCTAATATAGTGTTGCACATTTGTTCTGTGAACAGTTTTCATAATGTTATTCTGGGTCTCATCCATTCTCGAAAGATTTGGTGAAACTAAACAACAGGGATGAGGTGAGTGAGATATGTGCACACCCACGTGCTGGTAACTTTTCTACGAATTTTAAGAGAAGTTTCATCAAGATCGAAGTCAAGATTGACCCCTTAACCCTCTAGCTCAAGGTATCAGACATTGTTTTCCTTTCGTGTGCTCCCAAAAATTATATAAGCGTTATCAGGGTCTCAGATCGTCACATACAGTTAGTTTTGGCTTAGAAGAAAGTAATTACCATGCATTCCCAATTCGGCACGATTGCCGTGATATCGCCGGGGAGGTTGGCTATCTAGATCTTAAGGGTGGGTCCCACAGGACCCTTGGGCGCGAGAGGGATGAAGAAATCCCCCACAGCAGTGTAAGTTCAATTTCGCACCGATCTTGATGAAATTTTTTAAAATTCGTGGAAAAATTATCTGTACGCGGGTGTATATTTCACTCCACTCTCTGTTGTTTGATGGATTTCATATTTATAATAAAACCAATTCGACTTCAAGATGGTGCCTCAACCGCTGGGGAACGCTCTAAAGTTCAATGGATAAGCCTGAGGTAAGATTCATCACCATGCTAGGTTGAGAAATCCTTGTTATGAACACTTCAATTTCTGTACACTTCTTCCCCATTCTCAAAGAGCATGTGTCATATTGATAGAGGAAGAGAAAAGTTTTGACACACTATACTAAAAAATGAATTTTCTGCTTTATTCTCTCTCACATTTCGTCAATAACAGTGATTCGATTCGCGTTCGTAAAAGACCTGGATGGTGCATCTTCTTGACGATTTGGGCCCTCACCTTCGACTCGGGATGGAAAAAATCACTCAAGATACGAAATGCAAGTTTTGCGCCCTTGTGTCGCAATACACTTTACTAGCATTAATAAAATTTATAAGCTCCAAAGGTTTAAAATCACCAGAGCCGTAAAATACTAAGGTGGCCAATAAATACTAAGCCGTATATAAAATACCGTCATATCGTTTGCAGTTCACCTTGTTCCGAGTGTATATACGCATCCGCAGACCTTTCCGCGCATTTTGTTCATATTTAATAAGTTGAAATTCAAGAAAATTAACGTTTTAGACCGATCCTAAATGACCCGCGAATTTCTTGGAACAAAAATAACTGATTTTCGATTCTTTTGACTTCTTTTTGCCAAGTCACCAGTAGTGACGCAAAAAAATTGGCGCAACCTATCTCAACGTACCTTATCTAATTTTCTTTGTTCTTGTTTGAACTCCAAAACGTTCTTCGAATAATTACAAAATTTAATTTTCTACTAACACGCATACCACTAGAGAAAGTGCAGTGTCCCTAATTGTTCCCCATAAGTCTTTTCTCAAACTTATTCTTCAATCCATCAAAATACATCGATTCAAATCAGAGAGTTTCAAGAGGGGTAAAAAAGCTACACAATCAGCTAAAGTACGTCTTATTTAGAGGTTTGGGAGCCGAAATATCTCGATTCTACGAAAACCTGTATAATATCATAGAAATAGGCTTAATTTTCACGTGGGGGGGGGGGGGCAAATTAGGAACACAATGTCAAAAATTCGAAAATTCTTCTTTTGCAAAGATCAAGATAGCTCAGCTCCAATTCGTCGAAATCAAACATGTTTTAGCTCATTTCAAAGGTCTTGAAACAAGCTTTCAACCGGGCTGAAGTACATTCAAAATATTGAGATGACTTTGAATGACGAGCAAAATAAAAGTAGTGGGGGTAAATTAGGCACACTTACCTTACACACAATTATACACATGCATATACACCGACATGAATTGTAATCCCAAAGCTCAAATACGATGAATCACGAAGTTCACGAGAACTTATCATCAGTCAATTAAGTAACCATCCCCACCGGGCATACACACGCACACAAAAAAAAACTCCGAATCTCATTCTTCCTGTCTCTCGTGTTGTGCGTGCAATGACGATAAGAGAGACCTCCCAGATATAAATCCACGAGCGTCTCTCATTAATAACACCACAAGGTCCGAATTACCGCATATTGCATCTCTAGCCGTCATCAGATTTTCTTTTGAGACTCTGTAATACCCTATAGTCACGAGTAGAGGTTATGAGAGAGAAAGTCGATGAGAATGCTGTATCGAATTGGTACATATTATGAGAGAATTTGATTTTTTCGATCTCGCTTTCGCGAATTTGCTCGAGGCTTTTCAGCAGCCGTAGTGCTGTTACTATGAGTAGATATCATACCTTGACGCTGGAGTGGAGATTAGGTATGAGAGTAAATATAAATGTCCAAAGGTGTGATGATGGTCGAGATGTGAGTCTGTGAAGGGGGTGAGATGATTTTGTGAGGATGAAAGGGTTTTCGGAGGAATTTTGTCTTCTTCGATGCTCTTCTTGGTCCGTGTTGGTCACTATTTTGAACTGGATTAATATCCTTAAGTTGGTGTTGTTCGAAAACCAAGAGCAGTGTAGATGTTAGCTTGAAGTATTGCAAAATCCAATACCTATCAAAATATAGGCTAAAACGAAATTGTCGATACTATTTTAATTGAAGATTGTAACCCTAGCCACGAAACTTTAATTAGATCAACAGGAATTAGGAGATGTTTATTCTTATTGATCTCAACAGGTCATTTCAAGTGTACATTTTCTAATCGTTCCTACTAACATGAAAAGACGCCTTTCAAAAAGTAAAATCATTTGCAAATGATCGTCTTATCTTTGCATCTTCTAATGACCTGAATAAAGTCACTTTCAAGGACATTCACCGCGGTTTCCAGATTTCTTCCAGGATTCGCTCATTTTCTGGATCTTAGATGTATCTGTCTGAAGCATCACGATCTCAGAGGATGATTCAGGAATGGATCAGTGAAAATCTCCCCCCCCCCTCTCGGGAGGGAATTGTGAGTAAAAATAATCTGGATATCATAGATTTGATTCCAATACCATCCATAGTCCCTGAATATATTGCCTACATATGAACCATGAGATCCCAGTTTGGATTCCAGATGAACTTTGTCGATAGAGCCATACCATCAAATTCGTCAATTTTCGTACGATTTCGGTACTTTTTATTTTGTTTGGCTCGGCATTCCAACATACAATGACAAAACCCACCTGAATCAGTGGTCAATTGGAAGTTTACAGTTTCAGCTTTCGATTGACGGGCTATAAAGTTCAATTTGGAGTGTCTAAGCCGGAGCTATTAGTAGTTGAAGAAGTGTACCAAAGTTAGACCCCGAGCGGGCAACTTTGGTACGCATACAAAATATTTTAATTTCATCCACCATCATGCGAGTGGATCAATTCTATTCATTCAGGAGTCTTATACTCATCTCTTTCAAACAGTTTACAACTTCATGGACCACCACTAGATCCAAGATGAGTCAAAAAAGAGCTGACAGACATCAGAATTGAACTAAAAATACCCTGCCGTAATGCTTCTTACCTAGAGTGGGGTAACTTTAGAACAGTTTTTCACAGTTTCTTCCCTGCTTTTCATCCATCAAAATTCCGAATGCTGCAAATACTCCGATGTCAAGGTGGTTTCTTCAATATGGTGATAAATGTGGTCGAAATCTAGCGAGCGTTATTCACAGTAACTGGACCACTCACGTATCGCTACTAATCAGCTTTTTTGGAAAGAGCTCCACAATGAACAACTGCAATAATTTACGTGGGATCGACGGTGGGTCATCACACTATTTATGTGTGTGTCAAGAGGAGGGAATAGGTTTCCGAGCGATAGAATCGTTTACCTTGCCGAACGCAGCTTTGAAAGTCATTTTCAGGGGTGTATCAAAGTTGCACCCACTTCAACGGTATTGCTGCTGTAATACACAGGACTTCATTTTCCGGAAGAGAAACTTGATTCTGCAAACTTCAAGTATATATAGTTAAGAAGTTCAAAACAATCCTCATACAAAGCCGAGTACGGAGTATTATTATTCCGACACATGATCCTAAATCCATATCAGCTTCAATTCTCCACAAAATGACGGAAGACATATGTAAAATAATGGCTGGCACCCACGGCTTTCTCAAAGCTTACATAATCACAAACAAGACAGTTACAAATTCAACTACCTTCAAAAAATTTCTGCTCCGGAACTTGAATCTACCTCCTATCAAAACATCCCACATCATTACTCAAAACTTCCGTACCTTACTCTCCACCACTATACTAGCCAACAAAACGTGCCCAACTCATTCGTCAGACTTCAAACTGAACAAAGCCGCCTCACAAATGTAACTTCACAGATACAAGATACATACAATCGTATAATATCGCCCACACAAACTTACAGAGATCATTGCACCTGATGCGAGATATTTGAAATGGATTGAAAAAATTCTATATATTATAGGTTAGGTATAACATTCTATGTATGATGCATGGACACTCGGGAGGAAGGTGAACTGCAGTGCATCGAGATCTACTGTCTCACTCGCACTCATAGGTTATAGTGCCCTAATGCATGAGTGCGAGTGAGACAGTAGATCTCGATGCACTGCAATTCACCTTCCTCCCGAGTGTGTACAATCCCACTAATCATCAGGAAGTGTCTTTCTCTTTGTCGAGTAATAGTTTTCTCGAACAATCCAAAAGAATGGTTGAAAGCAGCTTCAGGACACGATCATCCCAGATCTCAAACCAAAAACAATGGCAAAAGCTTCAGAGAGTGCCTTGACCTTGCGGCAATGGCTCTTCATCTCAAAGAAGAGCATGATATAGCTTCAACACGGTGAAAGAACGTCGTCGAGTGAACTTATATGTATGATACTCTCGATTTGCAAGAGGGAAATGCGATATGAGAGTGACTATGTGCCCCGAGCGCGAAAGTAAGAGTCACGATCTAGCGGGTGAGGTTATGTGACAAATAGGTTTTGTCGTTGAATTCACACGATCGAGTCTGGAAATCTTGTCTGAAGCACTATGGAGAACTTATTACAATTTTGGTAGTTTGGTGATCGTCCACTAGATGGCGTATGGTAAATTTTGTAGAAGCTGATAGGTTATGGTTGATAAGGTAATTGGTATACATTTTATGAGAGTATAATGATCGATGAAGGTGCATTGATAACTCGATTAGAGTTTATATTGATGTTGTTACGAAACAATAACGTTCTGTTTATTATTGACTGAACTCTCTTAATCGTGCCGCGCCAGCACGTTTATTGAATGTAAACATCGGCGCTTATTGGATACTAACTGACCATCGATGCAATCTCTTTATCTATCCCAATCATTGGAGTTGAGTTTACGTAACGAGTGACGCTGAGAAACAAATGGTAATTTGATCGAGGCCTGATTTATACTGATGAATTTTCCGAGCCGTTCGTTGCGTGTGTTAAAATTATGATAGAAATTTATACGGAGTATATCACATTGTGCATAGCCGAGGGGGTGATTGGTGTGGAAGATCCCCATTTGGCTTGATAAGCTGATTGATGTTTAATAACTTATGGTTTTATGAGTGGCGTTATTACCCTGTTTAATTCCTCGTGAGAATCGTTAATCATATTAAAGACGAATTGACAACGGTGACTTTTCGTCTCCCTATTTCGTTTGAAAGAGTTTGATGGTTATTAGTTTATTATATACATCTGGATTGATTATTCAGCGGACGAGGAGGGATTTTTGTCAGGAATCTCAGTTTCTATGGATAGTTGGGGAGTATCTTGTTACATACAAGAAGTTCAATGAGACTGTCAGCAACTTTATTATATAGCTTCTGGATAAAGTACGTGAAATATCGCGAGAATATTTGAGAATGGTTCTTTCGTAACGTGATACTGGCTTTTTTCTAGAAGCTCTCAGAAACCTTTCAGAATTTTTAAGCGCAAGGTTGCTGGAAGATTGTCGAGGGAATAATGATGGGATAATTCTTAGTCGTACTTTCTAGAATCTTTCGTCAACCTATCATGATAAACCTTACGAATAAGTCTCCAAATCAAGATTCTTGACTGATTGGCGGTGGAATATTGCAGGAATAGTTGAGAATGATTGGTCCGGAATATTGAATTGGGTCAAAATTTCCGGGAGCGCTACATGTCAAAAACTTTTCAAAAATCTATCGAAAAGCTTTCAGTAATTCCCAAAAATCTTTCAACACGAGAATGCTTTAAAATTGTTGTGCAATATTCCAGAAATATTTCAAAGTCATATCCATGGAATATTACACTGAAATATTTCAGAAACCTTCCAAAAATTTTTCACAATGGCAATCTTCTTTACACCGTGTTAAGAACATGGCTCCAAAATTCACTTCTCAGTAGACCATACCATCCTGATATCTTTGCACTTTGATGGACAAAATAGGTAAAATAATATTTCATCAGAGATTTGGAAAGTCTCTAATCCTGTCACTTCAAGGTTAGACAAGACCAAACCTAGAACAATGAAAATTTATTCTACTTGAAATACCGAGCCTGAAGCAACAAAATTGTCAGTAGGCAGTCAAAAACAATAAATAAGAATCGCGCGGTAAACAGCGGCTCGCAATGGGCGTCAAAATTGCATTATTATAATCAGCAGGCGGTCACGAAACGATGATAGCCCGGATATTAATGTGCCTCCACTTGTAAATAGAGGTTTTCCCTTTCATCTGTATACATATTGAAAAAAATTCACCTCGTCAGATATTATATACGAGTGTACGAGTGTTCCGAAGGTGATTACATACTGAATATGTACGATTGACTGTGCGATTGTGCAAAGATACCTTTGAGCAATTAATGCACCGTGGATGCGCAATGGTGAAATCTAGAAGCGACACTATAGATTATTTTTGATGGTTTATACTAGATGAGTACAAGTAAGAAGTAATTTTTTCGTGTGAGATTTTTTAGAAATTGGATCAATCAGATCTGAAATGAAAATATCGTTGACAGGTTGATTGCGTAGACTCCACCGGCGGGTCCTACGGCTTTTTTACACATCAGTTAATGTGCCGACTCAGATTTGCTTAGAAGTATTCCCCATAGTGATATATTATGGCAATTTAATTTGGCAAAAACATCGATAACGATTTTGAAAAGTTTGCACCTAATACAGTTGTGGCAGCCAAAATACAAGAGTCCAGTTCATAATCCTTGTGACTTGCCTCGCATTTCTCTGTAGATAAAGGAAAAGATTTTTTAACCTAGGACACACAAGTCAGAGTGAATTGCCCGGATTTCAGGAAGAAGGTGAGCTCTGATGACCATTACCAGTCAATCAATGAATCCTAATATTGAGAACTCCCAAATTAGAGACTGGAATTGCAAATGGAGATGAGCTGAAAATCGCCTGCTAGTGAGTTTATTGCGTCAAACTCCAGATAGAAATTGATATTGAAGACAAAATGAGAAGCTCATAATTGTGTTTTCAATCTTGGGTATATTTTTGAGGTCGTATTCTATCTTGTCCAAACACGGCGAATTTGTCTACATGTTTGTCCTATGTATTAATCAGATCCCAATAGACCCACACATTACTTTGCATAAGTATCCGACGCATGAGCTATAAAATATTTATCCCCAGCTATCAGCGAATTTGTGTTATTTGTGATTTATTCGTGACTTCACGCTAAAGAAATTGATCAGAATTTCTATCTATAAGCCAACTCAAGCTTGAAGAAAAAGTTCAAGCGCTTTCTTCGTGTAATCGTCTACAAGTGAATGTAATTCGCACGAAAACTCGAAAACTGATCGGTCAGTTTTTTATAGTGTAACAATCAACGCGATGCCCCATGAGGTACCGTGCTTAACCTCTCAAACGTTAATGCTTATGGTTTGACTCAGCGGTAACAGAGGCTCGTGACATTTTCACTGTGTTCAATTGACATACACAACCGGTCAAAAGTCTGAAGACACCTGGGAATCAAGCTGATGATTTTCAAAGTTGAATATCTCAGAACCTATTGGTCCTAGAAAGCTCTGCGTGGTCGCTTTTGTATCTCATATCGAGCCCTTTCAATATACAAAAGACACACGAGTCAGAAAAACATGAGTTTTTTCGCAATTTTCCAGCCAAGGTACGAACGCCCGCAAGTTTTGGAGAGATTGTTGGACGGCTATGAGACCAATGACATCTCCAACCCCATAAAATGACCTGCAAGATCCGTTTTTGAACGTCTCTCAAAGTGGTTCTGGTTTCGAGATCTAACTGATTCAGTGAGGATGTTTATTTTCTCAAAAAATCACGCGATAATCCAAAACTGATGAGAAACAGACCACTTTGGGGCATCTGACCATTATTTTCGCAAGAGTTAGACTCAATATCGCCGGAATAGCTTTCGAAAATGAAGGTTACCGACCTTGGACTGGGCTGTTTCTCATCATATTTGGATAATCGTGTGATTTTTTTGAGAAAAAACCCCCCTCACTGAATCAGTTAGATCTCGAAACCAGAACCACTTCGAGAGACGTTCAAGAACGGATCTTGAAGGTCTTTCTATGGGCTTGGAGATGTCATTGGTCTCATAGCGATCCAACAATCTTACCAAAATTTCCAAAAATTTTTCCTTGGCTGGAAAATTGCAAAAAAAGGCATTTTTCTGTCGCGTGTGTCTCCGGTATGATACGCGTGACGGAAAATACTGAAAATAGACTTGAAAGTGCTCGATATAAGCTACAAAATGCGACCACGCAGAGCTGTATACGACCAATAGGTTCTGAGATATCCAGCGGCTCTGAAGATCATCAGTTTGATTTCCAGATGTATTGAGACTTTTGACCGGTCGTGTACAAATACACCTCTCTGCCAAGTTTGATCAAAATCTGATCGACCGATCTTCTACCGAGGTTACTCCCTTAAGGAGGCCCCTGCGGAAAATTATTGTTTCCACAGGACGAGATATCATTGCACCTCCGTTACTTCTAACAAGATTTTCAATAATTCTATTGAAAATGATATGAGTAATACAGACAATGAATCTGAATTTGTCAATATTCCAAGAACACAATATTTCCCACCATCTCGCGCAAAATGTTGTCAAGAATATAAAGAGACTCACATTTCATCATGTTACCATGGGGCAAGCCAAAGATAAATATCCAATTTCTCGATAATTTTCCCACCTCTATGAACATTGAACAAAGATACAAAATGAATCGACTGACGCTATTCTCTCGGGAAAGATAAAACGCTTCAATTTGCGTCATACGTTACAGTATATTTCAGTCATTGCATAATGGCAAATAACGTGATCCAATTCATTAACAATAAAAAATATTTACATATAATACATCCTAAATGTTCAATGTATGTATCGCGTGATCGAGTAAAACTTTGTAATTCGAGTAAATTTATCTCGTTCAAGTGAATTATTCAGACTCTCAAATATATATAGACGAATTCGTGCCTTTATATATCAAAGCGACGCGGATATACTATCTTCTTACACACCGTCGTCGTCGGTCGTCGTTGTCTAAGCTTTTAAGACTTTCTCTTGTGTAATATTTAGGGACACGAACAAAATATATGCCGAATGAATTTTAGAGAAATATTGGTGAATGCAATCTAAATCAATTTAGCGCAAATTGATGAAAAAATTACAAGACCATCACGATCTCACGATTGGATTCGACTCTTTGCAGCAGCCATGTGCCATACACGGGCAATCACGCTGCAATTGTGTAATGTATAGGTTAGAGTACGAAGGCGAGACTAAATTTTCTTCCCACAGAACATTTTATATCGTGTTTAGTTGCTGAAATGTATTTTAAAAATGGTATAGAGTGCTTATGGTTAATGATTTCAAACAACCAAATTCACTCTCCATTTACCATTCGATCGTGATCTTTAAAGATCTGTGACTTGATTTGTGAATAGATATCAAATGTGAGAGACTTCACATGATGTAAAGTCACTCAGGACTAAATATGGCCCTGAGACAAAATAATTCATAGAAGGGATATGAGCTCTACTGGGATTTTTTGTGGGAAAAGAATCTGAAACCCTTTAAAACACACCCAGAGTCTATATTTCACAAATCCGCTACCGCTTATCACGAATTCAGTCTATGAAGGTGCATTGAACAAGTATCCCACCGAAGTCACTCACATGTCTACTTAACTGTCACCAAGGTGACGAATTTTACTGGAACATCAACATTGCCCATGAAATCCAGCATAATTTTCAACTAAGAGGATTCAGAATCAGAAGCAGGACTCGTTTTTTGGTGTTTGTCGACTGATATTGGGATATATGAGGTTACTGGGGCATGGGAAACTTGAGAAGCCTATGTGGTATTCGATACGGTTTTATACCGTAAAATGGGTGTACTTTTGACTGAACTGGTTCACTAGTGTTCTAAGCTTGAATGATTTTTCATTTTGATGGACTTTCTAAACTGGGCCGATCTTTAAAAATTTTCCATAAATTAGGTCAGTCTGTCACTAGGGATGTTACCCCGAGGATCTCCGTCAAAACAAAAGACTCATAGTAAATTATTAGGCTATGCAAGATTAATGCTTGGAAACAGTTCAGACAAATTCTTGAGATGAAAATTCACCGAACCCTGGAGCTTTTTGTTATGAAATTCTGTAATGTCTCAAATTCGATCAACTTTGGTCAAGTAGTCAACAAATTGAGTTTCCTATCCGAGGGCCTCCTCACTCAACAGAACTTGATCATGAATAAAGAGAATGCAAGAGTTTTAGAAAACGAAGAAAAACTCACCTCAACGTCAGGAAGAATGCCTGCTCCATCGTGTGCCGCGTCATCCTCACAGTCTTCTTTAGATTCAGCAATGAGCGTATCACTAGACCCGCACTCACTCAATCCAACATCTTCATCGCACTTGTCCTCTTCTTCAACACCATCCCCCAATACTTGTCCACTATTTTGACCCTTCCCATCGTCTCCCAAAATCACTCCACCTTCACTCCCTTGCACTTTACAAAACTCAAAAAGACCCTCATGTCTTACATCTTCATCACCACCAATCTCAACCTCTTGAGTCCCCAAAGTTTTCTGATTCTGGGTTTCATTACTGACGAATGCTTCTTTGGACTCTGTCTCTAGTTCACCATCGTCAACGTACCAAGCACTACAGCTTGATTTTTCTGCTTTCTTTTGAGACTGGTCAGTTGAATCTGATCTACCTAATGCACCTTTACAACGTTTCAGATAACTCTTGACTTTTTTACTTTTACTACGACGCGTCTCATGATTTCTGCTGGTTAGCTGACTTGTTTGGTTGTTGTCGTCTGAAGCGGGATCTTGAAATTTTTCATGAGGAATTTTTGTTTGATTGTGATCTGTTGGTTGTTCTGATTCTGAAGCCCAAGTTTCTTGGTTATCCTTGTCAGCTATTGCTCGACGATCCGCCGGAATCACCTGGAAAATGGTAGGACAGAAAAGATAATACATAAAATTCATGGTGATTGAAGTTAGGAATTGGGAAATTGTGTGAGTGATGGAATCATATCAATTGAAATATGGGACTGCAGAATCGTTTGCAATAATGATTGAATGATGCCACATCCTCGATCTCCTTAGCCCAAGATGCTTGACTTTTCCTCCCAAAGCTTATATCAGACTTAACTAGAGCTGATATAGTCATCAATTAGAACAATAAGAAGAATGACAGAGTCATCCTAAGGTTCGAATTTATACATTGTATAGTCGTAATCCAGAGTCCGGATAAGCTAATCTGAGGCGCCACAATCGCCAGTCCTAATGGATTCGCAAACTTGCAGCACTGATTGTGGCACCTCGGATTAGCTTTATCCGGACTTCGAATTACGACTATAAATTCGAGCCTTATACTCTGCGCGAAGTGCGTCAATATTCCAACAGGGTCCGTATTATAAATTTGACGGTATAATTTGCCGGCAAATTTTACCGCTATAAATTTGCCGGCAAACGTGGCGCTCTGTCGGTAATCTGTAAAATTTTTCGTGGTTGCTGCAGTTTGCCTTATATTTGCGTTGTCGATGGCGTTTGCTATGAAAAATACGGCAAACTGTGACGGCAAACTGCAGCAACAGCAGCATATTCTGCAGATTACCGGCAGAACAACACGTTTGTCGGCAAATTTTACCGTCGAATTTATAATACGGATTCAGTCACTCAAAAAAGTTCCCAAGGGGATGAGCACCTGTACACAGCGCTTGTATTCCATGCATTAAATCTTGACACGCGGTCGATCTAGAGAATTGGACTTTTTATTTTCTGCTACAGTCTTGATCGAGCTTATCTCCCAGCGAACAGTAGATATTCGTTGAGAAAATTGACTATCTGTAATAGAGGTAAGCTCCCGCACGATGATTTGAAGATGAAATTGACAGAGCCTTATATTCCATGATCACGTTTTTTTTTTGGCAAAAAAGAATCACCGACAGTGTGTGCCTTGGAAGGTTCAAAAATTATTTCGCCGTACACTAGCATTGGAGTTTCCAAAATTGAGTAAGGGGGGATGAGGCTGTTATGTTTATTCACTATAATCCTAATGGAACCAGAGAAACTTGCAGGCCGAATGAATATATTCATTGACATCAGTGGTTGTTTGGAAAGCCCATGCATGCATACTAGAGTGGAATCGAGCTTATCAAATAGAAGGGATTCATAAATTCCGAATTTGAATAATACACGAGCAGAGAACATGGAAGGTCGAAAATGCTCTTGGGTCCAGCTATAACATCGTACAATGCAGCTCCCACACATATTGATTTCCATACTGCCCATGTTGACTTGATTGCGTCTACCTCGAACCGTTGTAGCCCCAACAGGAGTATGTTTCATGGTAATGATGGTTGCGGATGGCGTCAGTGATCTCAATTTTTGTGACTCTATCGCTCATCAGTTGAAGACGATGACTGTTGAAGAGTTAATATTTTTTCTTATCATGACAATCATACCTAGAATTAGTCAGTCGTCAATACGTAATTTTATGAGATAGCTTGTTCGATCAGGTCTGTTCGGCTGGTTGAGACATAATAAATTGACTTTCCAAAATCATCCACATTTGCTCGGGGGCTCCTAAATACAGAAACCACCACCCGTCAGAACCATATCAGTGTTCATTGAGTTTTCAAAGTATTGATTTTGTAGTGTATGAGAAAGGTAAATTTGCGGCTGAGCGTATATCAGCTCATTTTTTCTGGTATTTAGATGAGCTCTCAACCAATATCTAGAGAGACCCATTCTTATCTATTATCTCTGAGTCATCGCAAATTTACAAAAGTGATTTTCCAATCCGCGGAGGTAATTGAGGCCATGTATTTGAATCATCATCCATTCTCTTAAACAGCCTATTTTCAAGATCTTTCCAGAAGATGATTGATAACGATTCCGAATCTCCTCTGAAATAACTGATTCGATAAACTAAAAATTCGACACAGTACAATCTCACACACCACTCTGGTTCTGACCCATTCAAATAAAGATTGCACCATGTCAGAAAAGACCACGAAAATTCGCAACAGCTCAATCTCACCATTCACGAAATCAAACCCATAAATTTAGCACCCAAACAGCCAATCTCATTCACTGTCCTTCGAAACTCATAAAAAAAAGCACATCGACGATTTCAAAGCTTTCGCCAAAGGCGCGGCTCTCATCACTTCCGACACAAAATTTATACTATGCTACAGGTGCGGTCTACTTCCGTGAAAAATGAGCCGCGCACATTATACCATAAAAAATCACCCCAGTCCCTCAAGGCTTTTGTACAAAATCAGACCCGATCAATCAGCTCAAATACATTCACTATCCCTGTGAATGTATAATACAAAAATACACAGGTGAATCCTTTTCTCAGATTCACGCGACTCATATATTTGGATGTACTTACGATAAAGGACAGGTGCGACGACGGGTAAAAAAAGAAAGAAAGAAAGAAAGGAAGAAATGAGGTACCCAAAAGTGAAAGGAACAGTGATAAGATGAACAGGGTGATGCTCACTCTCGCTTTTCGGCAATCGTCGATTTGTTGTTGCTGTTGTTCTGGCCGTCTTATTTTAAAGATATTGCGATTATTCGATGACTCCGCAAGAGAAAGAGTGTGACACTTTGAACGAGAGAAACGTAATGTAAATGCGTTGTACTTACTTTCTGGCGTGAGACAACCGACCAACGAAAGAGTGAGATTTTTCAATTGTAACAAAGATTTTCATGCAGCATGGTTTGTTTTGTATTTTCAAGATTTCTCCACTTGCATTTTTAACTAATGTCTGTAAGTATAATACTATATAATGCAAAAGGTAGAAAGAAAAAAAAAGTGAGTTTGATCCTTTTGTATATCTCGACGCATCGCATTTGAGTAATAGTAAGTGAGTGCGTGTGTGTTGCTAATGGGGTGATGTACTGTAAAAGCGCGAAAGTCGAAGATGAAATTCGCGACGTTTGTACTTTCGGTAAACTTGAACAGATGTGTACTTTCGATCAGAGGTTTTTTATGGCCTATATGAGAGGACATTTTTCGTTTCCTCTCTTGCAGCAATTTGTATACTGTGCAATCGTGAGTGCATGTTTGGCAAATTGTTGTTATCGCATAATATATCTTGAATTCCGATGGTTCTTTGAGACATCCGCGTTGCAATTTCGATGTCTGATGAGAAATTCAGATTGATTGTTGTGATGGTATCGATGCGCTGGAAGAGGAGGAGATGTGAATTTCCGAATGAATTTTAGCGTGGTTTCGTTAGTGACCTAAAATACGCTGCTAAAAGAATTTAGCAGAATGCTTTCTCATTGCCATAGAAGAAGTCAACTAATCTCATATTATTCACTCGAAAATTCAAATACATTAATATGTTACATTGATCAATTCTCCTCATGAAATTTTTATTAAAATATTTATTCATCCAAAATATCAAAACATATCCTAACCATGATCCAGAACATGAGATATTTTTTCGAATTTCTCTATACTGACTTTCTGTAATATCAATTGGTAAACATCCATGATCCTTCATTTATTTATCTTTGATCTTCATCTTCAACATCAATCAAATCCACAATATCCTCCTCAATGTTTTGTTCTTTACTATCTTGCTCTAATTCATCATCCTGTGTTTGACATTTTACTATGTTAACAGGTTTATGGTCTGATGAATATGACTCGTATACATTGAAAAGGGAATGAATCGGTTTGAAGAAAATCAAGTAAAATTGAGTATTTTTCTACAAATTAGTTATTTGAAGAATAAATTATGGAGTGTAAATTTCAATTTGCAGTAGGTGGAACAGAGTGATAATAACGTAAAGGTCTTTATTGATTTTCATTAACGCGAGAAATTGATTGATTGATACAGAATTTTGGTAAACAGGTGATTATGCTAGGAAAGAAAGCAATTAACTGTCGGTGAACGTGCAGATTGGAATAAAAATGTATAATTTGGAACGCAAAATTTCGAGATCGATTTGACAAAATCTTTCGAGACTTTGTAGGTGTATTTTAAAGACTGTGACGATGATGCCAGTGAATTTTGAGCATGATCGCATGGATATTTTTTGACTGTTGAATTTTTTAATGAGAAATTCGAAATTTTTCGGAAAGAAGCAAATCTTATAAATGATTTGTACTTCATTTGACTATTTGAAAAAAATGTCAAGAAAGTACTTTAAATATTTTTCGGCGTGCTGGATCGATTCGTTGATACAGAATTTTGGTAAACAGGTGATTATGTTAGGAAAGGAAGCAATTAACTGTCGGTGAACGTGGAGATTGGAATAAAAATGTATCATTTGGAACGCAAAATTCCGAGATCGATTCGACAAAATCTTTTGGGACTTTGTAGGTGTATTTTAAAGACTGTGATGATAATGCCAGTGAATTTTGAGCATGATCGCATGAATATTTTTTGACTTGTGAATTTTTCAATGAGAAATTTGGAATTTTTCGGAAAGAAGCAAACCTTATAAATGATTTGTATTCCATTTTACTACATAAAAAAAATGTAAAGGAAGTAATTTAGAAGTTTTTCGACGTGCTGAATCGATTGGCTGATACGGAATTTTGTTGAATTGTGATTAGAAAGGTTTTATGGCCCAACGAAAGAGAGGTGTGTAAAAGATATAATAAAATGAGCTTCAATCGAAATTCCGTATTAACCAATCGATTAAGCCCGTCGAGAAACCCGTAAATCAACAGCCTCAGATTTTTTGAGCAGGAAGGAGAGAATATTTTTAGTTTTTGAGATGAAAAAAAATTATACATAAATGAAAAAAAATTCATAAGTATAAAAGTAATCATCGGGGGGCACTCAAAATCTAGCATTCCCATCTAGAGACGCCTCCGAACATGGCATAAAAATTTCAGGACGATCTATCAAACCAGTGAGGAGTTTTGCTGAGCGATAGAAAACAACATACATACATACACACACACAGACACGGACAGAGGGCTCGAAAGACGGGGTTGTAGTAATTTTGTGAGGGGTTATAACGAAAAACTGTGACCTACATTCGATAGATCTTGGCGAAAGGAAGAGGACTGTACCAATTTCATGTATTCAAGAGGTTCACTGGAGGAGAAAAAAATTTTTTTAGAAAAAATTTGACGAAAATTCTGCTGGCACCAAATGAATGCTTTCTCTTTTGAGAAAGCAATTTTTTATATGGGAAAGATTTCCAGTGCCTCGAGTTCATTTTTGTAGGAAGAGTTCAAATAGATCCAGGTAAATTCCACTTATCACCTCAAATCTAGACGATCTTGACGAGTAATAATTCAGTACTCGATGAAACTCTAGCCACGAAAGATGAATGAGAATTGTCGGGTTCTTCAAAGTCTGGTTTGTGATCAGTGTGATCTACTATGAAAATTTTACGTGTCACCCGAGTCCGAACAATCCTTCGTGATCCACGATTTACAGTCAATTGCTAGCAAAGCAACACTTTTGTGCAAAGTGTGTCGTGTATAGTCTACATGAAGTTTAATTTTGGTAATTAATCAAAAATTCGGATTTAGAGCAATAAAAAAGTTGAGGATCATCTGGGTCCATTCACCTGTGTAACAGTTTTCTATTTCGATGAAATTTCTCTTCTTAAGCGTTGTGGACGCCAAAACGAGTGTACATTCCGTGCTTCGCCGAGCAGGTGTAGTGGTGATTTGAGCACGATTGGTCAGTTGTGGTTCGAGAAAAGCGAGAGCTGCAAGGTCCTCGTGCAGTAATCATCTACGCGATTCCGGTGCGAATACCAAGGGGTTACCCACAAAAAACTTCCGCGGGTTTTCGATGAATTCTGGACCCTCCCCCCTCCTTGTCATATTGGGTTTATAATTATATTCGACCTGACCTCCTCCCCCCTCGAAAAGATGTCACAAAACTCGTGAGCCCTTTCCCCCTTTCTAAGAGAAATTTGATTTGGTCGTTCAGGGGTAACGAGACACGTGTAGTGACAACTCGAGATTTTATTAGGAACTTAATTTCAGAAAAAAATAGATTTTCCAAGAGATGTTTCAGGACACATGGAATTCGTATCTGACGACGAGAGGAAGAAAAATTCTTTTGGATATGCAGTCTTGTATAACAGTCCAGTGATCGTTGCATGGTTGTTTAGTCAAACCAAAAAAATACTACAACTTCAGTTGAGCTGGAATCAATCACACGAAAACTCACCGTGAAATCGCTGCAGATTAAATTAAAATAATTATTTGAAAAGTTCGTTACATTTCTACAGACTCGGATCCGCAAATCATAGAGTTTGTGATTCAATAAGTAAGCTCATCAGGAGAACTCAAATGTTGAACCTTGCCGTAAGCTGCCTTCAAACGTTTGTTTTGTGTTGTTCTAATGAGCTTTGAAACATTTTAATCAGTGAACGATAACAGTGAGTCAAACCCCCCTCCCCTATGTCCGAAAGTGTTACATTTTGCATCCCCTTAGGTGCTGATGTCTTTTGTGGAGGACCCCTAACTTTCCACTCCCATTCGTAGGATCGCGATTTTTCGCTGCCTATCAACGATTCGCTCATTTTCCTTCTTACCTCGAATGAACAGCATTTTTTATTCCAATTGGGAATTATTTTAGTTGCGTTTAGATCTGAGATCCAAAGGTGGCTGGTGTCTTCGAAAAAATAGAACCTGAGAAGAAGAGCCGAGTAAGATTCAACCGAAATGAATATAGATATATAATAGGTAATGAGAAGAATCCACGCAAATCATCGCTCACAAGGATGAAAAAAAATTCCATGTTCGCGCATCAGCTTCACCACCTGAAGCTTCCGTGTACAATCATCTTTTTCCGTATACGCTCAACATGGGAAGTATTTCCTTATTCATCCCGAGGCATAACTTGTCGGAATGTGTGAAATATCAGCCACCGAGAGTTCTGTTATCGGTCGCCACATCAGATACAAGATGAAGATAAGTCAAATGCGTTACTCGGTGAGCTAACTTGTAATATGACTATAATGCACCTTTGAGTCAGAGAGAGATGAGGAAAAGAGTATTTCAGGATTTTGAAGGATGGAAAGAAGAAGAAGAAGGAGATAGAGTACAATCATCATGAAATTAATCAAGTTCGAAGCCAAGGAAGGCCTATCTAGTTTAGCGGAATCAATGAAGTTTGTTTAATAGTTATTATGAATGAAAATACTCTGTTGCGGGGAGAAGTATTATAATACTTACTAGAAAAATTAGCCATCAATTATCGAACAAGTGTTTCTCTTGATAAATTAATTGATCAATCCTAATAAAGCTGCTGTGAAACTTTGAATGTTGGGAAGGCCTGTATACGCTGCAGCGGGATAAGTAGTAACAGCCGTGCTTGGTCAGACAAATTGTCCGCGCTCAGTAGTACAAAAAATGATGAAAATAGTAGGTAGACCCCCTATACGAATATTCTCGGCGATGAAAGTCATTGTTGTAAGCTGGGGAAATATGTAAGATCCTAGAATATTTTTAATTTCATAACAGGATCGCGAGTATTAGGAGTGGAGATTTGGGCGTGTTCGGTGGTTTTTGTTCACTGATTCCATTACTACATGCTTAATTGGGGCGAATGTCACTCACAAGTCACAATGAGTCCAAATTTTACGCATCTAGAGTCCGATTCGTATGACTTGAGGCGTAGAGTCGCACAAATCTAACTCTCTTGGAGTCAAAATTGACTGCAATTTGTTTAGCGAAAATAAGTCGTCTATAGACCGGGCCTATAGACCTATAGGGATTGTATATCCTTGACGGGTTGCCGTCATACAGGCGCTTATTCTTCAAAGATGGCTGCCGTTGGCCATGGATTTAGCATTGGGTGCATGGGGCGATATTAATAATATTGTGTTTTTTTACTCTTCCCGGTCATTGTTCATCTTTAAAACCGTTCATCTCCAATATACTCTTGTGATCGGTGACAAATGACGTGTTGTCCACCACAATTCAGATGATAATAAGTAGTAAACGACTCGTCTCAAACTTCGCATCATCGAAATTTTGAGTTACATGTAAATGAAATATAATTTCTGGGTTGCATGGCGCCCCGCATGCCCTTATGGGAAGTATTACGAGTACAAAATATGATATACTTTCGATCAATGGTTTCATATTTTTTTGATAACTGTGCGGAAAAGTGTAAAAATCGTATTCTTTTACTCTTAAGATCAAACGAGCTTGGCATTAGAACATTCCGCAATAAATAAATACTGACATCGTAGGGCTACGGTTGTACTACGCTCTTTTTTCTAATACCAGGGCTCCGGCTGACGCAGCTCGGGTTGGGAGTTTGTCACACCCCAGAACCGAGCCACCTATGCGACTCGGTACCTCTTGCAAAAGGGGAAAGGGCCATGGCAACACCGGATATCATCCTCGAGGTCAGACTCCACCAGACTTGTCCGTACCGGTTTGGTTTAATCCCGGGTATGGTATCCCTAACTGAAACCCAAAGGTCGTTACCTCAGGTCCCGAGGACCCCCCTTGCAGTTATCCCAACTAGTTTAGAGAGAACATATGAATTTCCAAACTATACACCTGCTCCGCTGAGTTTTATTTAATATCTTACAGCTTTGTTTATACACATTGACAGTCTTGCTTACAACGCTAATATTTGAACTTGGCATATGGGTCTCTCTTGCATTCGATGTAAGTTTGACGATCAGGAAGAGCCAAAAATTCATCATTACATACGAACACGTTCCCATGCATCCAATGCTAAATCTGCCATACCTCCCGCGGCCATAGAAGGAAAAAAGCCTGTACGCAGACTACCTGACAACGTTGTCAGATTCCCATATTTAACAACAATATGTAGAATTCACTTTTGGAATCTCGTGCACATTACATTCTGGTTCATAGTCTGATATTTTTTTGTTTTATTTTTGTACTTCATATCTCATTTCGACTGCAACAATGCTCAAAAAGTATCTCACTTACTTTTACGCAGCATCTATTACACATATTGCAAAATTCTATCATTTGTATTTGAAATTCAGAAAAATAAACAAACCAAAAATACGATAAATACAGTTCCTCACATCATTATTCACGATCTGGCTCACAGATCAATAAAAATTTTATGAATGCCCGATAGTCAATATACTAAATAAATCAGTACAACCCTATTAATATCAGAGAAGATCAGCATAACAGTTCTTGAAAAACATCCAAACTTACCAATACGATATTGAGGCACGTGCGATTCACCAGTGTAATAACGATAATCGGTTCATGCACTCAGTTGGATGGAAGCCAGACACGTCCGAACATCAGCAGTGCAAAGCCCATGAATCGTACCGGTACGAGAAAAAAAAACAAATGAGGCGCCACTCTACGATGGACAAAGTATACACATCTATACAACAAATTGCAAAAGAAACACGAAGAAAAAAAACTGCTGAACAACGCCCAGCATTGGATGTATTACGAGAACCACGACCACTTTATTACTACCCAAAGGTTCGATGCATATAAGCTTATAGACTTGGAGTAAAATTCATTGGATTTTGATTCGTTCGTTCATACCTCCCTAAAAAACAACTACTTAAAGAAGGGGTGGAGCTGAAGTTGTACAGAAGGAGGAGTATGATGAGGAGGAAGGTAAAGAAGAAGATGAAATGGGATTTAGAGTGGCAATAATGTGTTGAAGGCCATTATTTCGATTGGATTATTGAGTGCGTTTATCACCGTTGAATAGGAGTTTGAATTAGTTCAGGAAGACACATGTACATTAGGGTGTCTGTTATTTCCCAAGTTCCTCCGATCCTCCGTGCCACTCACTACAACCTAACCATTTTTTGAGATATTGCGATAAGAATATTTTCGTGGACCTAGGTGATGTTCACGTGCTGACCCACTCGAAGCGTTTTTTTCTGGATTATGGCCTCAAAGCAAATTTTGATTCAGTGATCAACATTTTTTGCACAGGTACGTGCTTCTATATCCCTGGAAGCATTTTCGATTGATAGCCAGTTTGCTGAAGTCGATTTGATGGAGAAGAACTAGACTTATGGCTGTTTTCGAAACTTAGAAAATTCAAGGACCCAAATCCGTGAAACAGGGCTTTCCTCGAAGAGTGCTCACTTCTACCTCTTATCATAAGGATTTTTTACTAGACATAAAATACCAAAAAAACAAAAAACGGTTTTTTTTAGTCACTTTTATATGTTCTTTGAGTGAATAATATGCAAACAAATGGGCTATCTCCGGTTGTACTGTATCGAATTGAATGTTTCAGGTAGTCATTTTGAAGAAAATTGCACCCGTTATCGATTGAAAACACATTCGAGGAAGAAGAGAATGCATGCGCGGTAAATGCGAATCATTGACTCAAATTTTTATTCAGAAGGGTATATTTCAAATAAGAAACGTTCTAAGTGGGGCAGCACTCAAACTTCACCTAGGTTCCTGAAAATTGTTTTCCCGCAGTATCGTACCAAATGATTAGGTTGTGGGAAGATGGCATGGGAGATCGGGCAAACTTGGCAAATAATAGACACCCTATAAAAAATGCATCATAATGCTCTATAATATCATATTCATATGAACGCGTTCCTGAGTAAACTCTGATCATAAATATGACCTAAATGACTTATATAACTATTCCATACTTATTGTTAGTCACAGGTATCCCGCGTAGAAATTTGTTAAATTGGCAATATATCCGCAATATATTGCGAATTTCTATTGGCAATATATCGCGAGAATATTGCAAACGGCATAAGCAATATTTCCGCAATATTTCGCCAAACCTCAATATCCAATATATTGCAAACATGTTGCTAACTTTCCACTAAAAAAATCATTTTGGACCTTATGCGGATATATTGTTAGTTTTGATTATTGTCGTTTTTGACATTTTTTCGATATTCATGTTAAAATTTTGATTCTTGTATAGATTTTGGGAAAGTCACTGTTTTGTTATGATCATACAGCCATTTATTCAGTCCCCAAAGTAGATCAGTCACATGCATTAGAATTTACATACTCGGAAACGCCTTACAATTTTCGACAATTCACTAGCATTACTTCACACGAATTTCCATAACACAGATCGCTTTGCTTGGTTTCGTAAAAATGGATAATCGTACGTGATGTAGATGGACAGATCACTCACGAACGATTGAAAAATTCACTGACATGGATCTAACAAAAGGCTCATGTACAAATTTTGAGGAAAAAATCATCGCACATGCAAAGTCTTAGATCTTGGGAAGGAGTTAAGGACTTGATAGTGCATATATGCCAACTGCTCATCTATGTATTTTGAGTGCTCCGTCGACTACCACCATCGTTTGTCCGAGTAGCTTGTACTCGACAGTAATTCTCCAAACCCTGCACCTTGTCGAACACATGAAACAGGGACCCAAGTAATTATTTGTGCAGCCTGGGCCCCGATGCTTTCTCGTCAATCCTCAGCTCGGCTTGATCTGGAAATGGAAGATTTCACACAAAGAATCATGCGGATCACGAATTCATTTGCTAAATACTTTATAGATCTTGGGGTCATAACTAACGAAGAAATTATCCAGAGGAATCGCACTTGAAAGTGATGACAACAACCTCGACAACAACAAATGGCCGGGCTAGGTTATGAAAATGAGATGATGGTATTATTGGACAGAATATGATTCAGATTGAAGAGAAATACTTATCTGATGCACGCATTTTCGTCGACAATCGTACTGGTCATCCATTTCTGAATTATTTCAAATATTATAGGCCGAAACGTGGGCGAGTAGGCTTGCAGAAATGTTCATGAACTTTTTCTGTTGTCGAAATCTTGAGCAGACTGTATGAGTGAGGATAACAACAAATGTTTAAGAGCTAATTCAGTCTGCTCGAGATTTCGACAACAGAAAAAGTTCATGAACATTTCTGCAAGCCTACTTGTCCATGTTTCGGCGTATAATATTTGAAATAATTCAGAAATGGATGACCAGTACGATTGTCAGCGAAAATGCGTGCATCAGATAAGTATTTTTCTTTAATCTGAATCATATGCTGTCCAATAGTACCATCATCTAGATCATCTAATTTTCATAACCTAGCCCGGCCATTTGTTGTTGTCATCACTTTCAAGTGCGATTCCTCTTGATAATTTTTTCGTTAATTACCCCAAGATCTATAAAGTATTTAGCAAATGAATTCTTGATCCGCATGATTCTTTGTGTGAAATCTTCCATTTCTGATCAAGCCGAGATGGGGATTGATGAGAAAGCGTCTGGGCAAGCCGTTCTTTTGCAGCTCCAGGCTGCACAGAAAAATGACTCGGGGCCCTGTTTCATGTGCTCGACGAGGTGCAGGGTATGAGAAAACTACTGTCAAGGACGAGTTGTGCTCGGACAAACCAATTGCAGTAGTCGGCGAAGCACACACAAAATGCATAGATGAGATGCAGTTATGGCAACAAGATCTTGGGGGCAATGCATGCGCGAAGATTTTCTTCTCTGAATTTGTTCATGAGCCTTCTGTAATTTTCATGTCAGTGAATTGTTCAATCGTTACAATTATCCATTTTTACGAAACCAAGCAACGCGATCTGTGTTATGAAAATTCGCGTGAAATAATGCTAGTAAATTGTCGAAAATTGTAAGGCGTTTCCGAGTATGTAAATTCTAATGCATGTGACTGATCTACTTTGGGGACTGAATAAATGGCTGTATGATCATAACAAAACAGTGACTTTCCCAAAATCTATACAAGAATCAAAATTTTAACATGAATATCGAAAAAATGTCAAAAACGACAATAATCAAAACTAACAATATATCCGCATAAGGTTCAAAATGATTTTTTTAGTGGAAAAGTTAGCAACATGTTTGCAATATATTGGATATTGAGGTTTGGCGAAATATTGCGGAAATATTGCTTATGCCGTTTGCAATATTCCCGCAATATATTGCCAATTGAAGTTTGCAATATATCGCGGATATATTGCCAATTTAACACTACGCGGGTATATAAAAGCAACCTCGCATACATGTACGTGGGAGCTAGGTATCATATTGTAATCAGGCAGGTATAAAATTTTTTGTCATTTCGGATAGTTGGAGCCTCGAGTGAGCTTTTTCCGAAGCAAAGAGCTGTGCTTGCCGCATTTTTTCAACAATTGGCCAAAAAAAACTTGTGCTCATAGCATAGAAGATGTGAATCCCAAAATTTTCCCTATAATTCCCCAATATTCAAGACAGTCTCCACCACAGACTTGCCAATAAAAGCTAGCACTCGTAACCCAGACAAGAGATTCACGTAAAATCATGAATTATTATTTTGCTCTCGTATAGCCTATTACTATTTCCATAATTTTCCACATCCTTTCATATGTGAAAAAGGAAAGATGCAGAATTTTCTACAGGAAAAATATTAAAGTCGCTTCACGTGTAGTAAAAACTTTTCGTGATCGATAACATATGGAAGCATGAACCATTTAGACAGCAAATTCAGAAGAGAAACCAAACATTTCTGCATCCATATCTTTCTACAAACTTCAGATTTCCCTAGTAGAAATATGGTCAGCCTAATAGATATTCACAGTCACCCGAGTTAAATCCACAAGCAGGAAATAATTTACAAAGAGCTTAGGAAAGTTTTGAAGTAAAAGACCCCTGAGAAAGGAAAAAAACAAAAGTAGGAAGGAAGAGACGCCAAAAGAGAAGACACAAGAAGTATGAAAAGCTCACCGGTCGAGGTGAGCATTGATCGTGGCGCGATTTGTAATGTGGGGGCGTTGCACTGAGTAAATGTATGATAGAACAAAACAGAGAACTTCAATAAGCGATTTAATCAAGGGAAAAGTAAAGTTCACCGTCCGCGAGTTCTCGTAGGGAATTGCGTTTTGCCATTTTGTCCGCGACTTGCTCATTGCCTTATTCGTTGTTCTGCAGCGTCGTTGCTAGCTGATGATGCATATATCCCTTTATCTCTATAGCCGTTTAATTTGTTGAGTGGCCTGTCGGAGAACATCCCATGTGCGAATGAAAAATTGAATGGAAGGGTTATTTATTCACGTTTGCTGAGTTTGGAGAATTTAATGACTGCGAGAATTGGAATGAATGAAATTAATGGTTTTGATGTGAACCTTGATTGAGAAATAATAGTAATAATGTATTGAGAGTTATTCTTGTTTTGTACTTCAATTCATGGATACTCCCCTTCATCTTCGGAGTACACTTGATCTATTTTTTACTTGCTTTGGCAATGTATGGTATGATTGAAGTACACAGAGTACATAATGATGGAGTTCGTAGAATGAACTTATCAACCAAATGACCACTGATAAAAGTCAATTTTTTCTCTCTAGTTGGGTTTAGGTCGCCCACAAGATGACGCATGAAATTGCTAAAATTTGCTCTCAATAAATAGCTCGCAGAAGTTGTCAGGCTGAATTATTCGTCTGGGACAATTTTTTCTGAAAAGTATCAGTCTCAACGAGAAAAATGCGCCCAAGTACGTTGGAGAATGTTGGATTTCGTTAGAACTACGATTTTTCTAAAATAGACTAAAATACGCTGCTAAAAGAGATCACCAGAAAGCTTTCTCTTAGCGAGATGTGCGATAATTTATCAAGAATGTACTTTTTCGAGTGATAATTTTTCCGTTGTTTTACAACGGAGGAGAAAAATATTTTACTATTAAAATGCACAATTTTAGCGATTTTATCTCAAAACGCCTCTAAATTAAATTCGACCGGGACAAGAAAGCTGACAAATCACTGGCCTCATCTCCGAATGATTCTCTACAACTTGTAGAAGACGAAATTTTGATTAGGGGAACCGTACAAGAGGAAGCGTGTCGGGAACAAAACAACACACATACACACACACACACACACACACACACACACAAAGGTACGGAAAGATGACTCCTTCAAAAATCTTGAAGGCCTCTGAGAAGAAAAGTGTGACCTACAATCGATAGATTTTGGCGAGAGGAACAAATTGGTCGAGGCATTTTTTCGATAAGAGGGATTTTGTTGAAGAAAATATTGGATTGAATGGGAAAATTGATCGAAAATTTGCTGAACCAAAAACAAAGCTTTCTCTTCAGAAAAAGCAAAAGGGCCCAAAATGGCCCTTTCATGGGCCGTATGGCCTACAGGGAGGGCCGAAAAAATCTGGAAAAAATTTTTCCGTACTATTTAAAGATAGTGCTAACAGAAAAAAATTTTTGTGGATTTTTCCCAGACCCCCCTGGTGACGGTTTTGTCCAGCTTGCTCCAGAATGACTCATATACAATATCACGACTCAATTGCTAAGGACAAATTAAAAAATGTAAAAAGCCTTCTTACCCCTACAGTAAAGACATCACTCGGTTCCTTACCCAATACCCAAGAGTTTAACACAATAAACCCTTGAATAGCTTCAAAATAGTGCCAACTCAGCAAATACGTAAATGGTATCGTAGCACATGCCTCCCTTGTCCCGGCTCTGTCCATCCGGAAAAATCGAGAAACCGGTGAATAGACGGAAGAAGAATGCGATAAAAGCAAGTTTTGCTTGAATGCGGTTCATGTGTATACCTATGTAGATAGGGTGTCGATCGATTGCAGCACCCTATAAAATCGTGCGTGGGAGGCATATTATCAGACTATAGTATATAGCGTCGTCTGGCCTCACCCTTTCTATAACAAGCGATGAATCTTCTACAAGCTTCTTGCAAGTGCAACATTGTATGATAAGAGGAGAAACATATACATACTCATTATGTGAATACTACATACATTATTGAAAAATCGTCAACTCGTGACATATATTTATTTTGCGAAGCCGATGTAGTGGTAATTTGCAAAGAATAGGTGTTGCTAATAAACCACGATTGGTGTTAATAAATGAGCTCGAAATTAGGGGATTTAGTGGAACAAAAAGGAATTTATTGAATAATTGGGAACTAGTTTTGATCGTGATTGGCAATCAAATTTACATGTGAAATAAAAGCGAGGAATGGCCAGCGCCAGATGGAGTGCGATGACTAATAGTTTAATACAGGGCTATGCGACGAACTAATTTTATTTTCTTTCTTCTATGACAGGAGAATTCGTCATCATACAAAAGATCCAGGACCGATTCGGGACGATGGAAAGAATGATTAATCACTTATACATATTTCATCTTTTTTCTATGAAAACGCCATGTTTTAATTAGTGGTAATAAGTACTCACACTGACAAGGGGAGGACCAAGTGTCCGGATCACCAATCTTGTCCAAATTTTTTTCACAGTCTCGTATCACCTAGAATATGAAGAATCTAGAGTAACTCCGTCACATGGCCGTCCTGTCCAGAGCTACAAGCAAAAACGTTAGCATTGCCAGTATATCTGTATATACAACTTTTTAACATGGGCCTACATGAGCAATGTTGATCTCGGTGGCTGTAGCTCTGGACAGAAGACCCATTTTACGGATTCTTCGTATTCTAGGTGGTGCAAGACTGTGAAAAAAATTTGGACAAGATTGGTGACCCGGACACTTGGTCCTCCCCTTGTAAGTTGGTGATCGGAAAACCACTCAAAACTGATTCACTTGATTTTACTTCAAGGACCGTAATAGTTTTCCGATATTTTGACAAATGACAAATACCAGTCCTTGTCTATATCGAATTCCAAAAAATGAATATCCTCTTTATTTCTTTAGTCTCTCTTACATACTATTTTCCTCCATCAATACATGCATATTAGGTAATTTCATCATTACGCTGAGGAGAGGAGACGTGTGTGTGTGTGTGTGTGTGTGTGTGTGTGTGTGTGTGTGTGTGTGTGTGTGAGCATACAGCACCGTACAAAAATTCCTGAACGGTGGTATGAGATCCTCTCTTGCAAAAACGTCGATTGCTCAGCCCAGATTGGTGTAGAGAAATTTTGAGAAAAGCATCTCATAAAGATGAGAAAAAATGCTAACTTTTGATGGTTTACGATTTTTCTCTCAGCCCTCCTGGGTACCTCAAATAGCTGATGTAATTCCAAAGATTTCAGAAAAAACCTTTTTTACCATATGGGTTTGGACGAGGATAAAGATAGAACAATTTCGCAAAGAGCATCTTGAAGAGCGGAAAAAATGCCATTTGCAATGATTTTTTGATTATTTTTTACTTCGTGCGAACAAAAGTGTGAGAGCTCTCAAAGTAGCCAGATTCTCGGATTTTCAATTAAATACGGGCGAAAACAGCAGAAAATGGCAAAAAACTACGGTTTGGTCTACTTTGAGAGCTCTCACACTCTTATTCGCACGACGTAAAAAATGATCAAAAAATCATTGCAAATGGCATTTTTTCCACTCTTCAAGATGCATCTTGCAAAATTGGTCTATCTTTTTCCGCGTCCAAGCCCATATAGTAAAAAGGGTTTTTTTTTCAAAATCCTTGAAGTTATATCAGCTATTCGAGGTTCCCAGAAAAGCTGAGAGAAAAATCAAAAACCACAAGGAGTTAGCATTTTTTCTCATCTTCAAGATGCTTTTTTCAAAATTCCTCTACATCAAATTGCGCTTGAGCAATCGACGTTTTTGCAAGAGAGGATACTATACCACCATTCAGGAATTTTGGCACGGTACTGTACGTGTGGTGTTATACAATTATTGGAAGGATGGTTCAATTTTGGAAAGTGGTTTAAAATTGGAAGGCGGATGTTATCATGAGTAGATGCCATTATTCTGGTAGGATAGATCGTCATTATTCAAAATAATTCGTGCTGCCCGGTTTGTTAGAACTGACACGAAGAACTTATTCCACTCACAATTAGCATTGTTGATCTTTCCGCGTAATGTTGATTTTTCCGCTAGATTGATTCGTGAAAAGGTATCAAAGACAATATCGTTTAGAATTATTATCGACATATGACGATAACTTGTTATTGCTATGAGAAGTACTGTTCGAAAACGAGACGGTAAATTATGTCTCTTGGTGGGTACTTTTCTCTGAAGTTTGGTATGTTTGGCGTTTAATCATTGTCAGATATAAGTGCGAAATGCACACTTTTGTCGAAAATATTGATCAATTTGCTATTACTAAGGTAAATGTACCTAACTTGCACCCATTAAGTCAATTTCCTAATAACTTTGGTCTACCTCAACCATTTTCAGCGTGCTTTAGCTCGTTTTAAAGCTTGTTTTAAGAACTTTGAAATGAATTCAAGTACGTTCAAATTCAATCAACTGGGGGCGAGCTGTCTTAGTTTTTCCAAAAAGTGATTTTTTAGAGTTTACAAAATGGTGTACTAAACTTGCCCCCATTAAGCCATTTCCTCAATAACTCTGGTTTACCCCAATAATTTCCAACGCATTTAAACTCATTTTGGAGCTTGTTTTAGGACCTTCAAAATGCAATAAGCTACGTCTAATTTCGATGAATTGGAGCTGAACAGTCTCAATCCTTCCGAAATAAATGATGGAAATCGGCGATAGAAAGTTTTTATCGCCGTGCACGTACACTTGGAGCTTTTCGGCAGTCCAAAACACTCTCCCCGACTTATTTTGACGTGATAAACACGTTCCGAGTGGTAGAAAAGTCGTATACTACACGCTCTTTCGAGATGAACATATGGGGTCATGTTAAGTACACTCCCATGTTGGCATCCTTGTTTACAAATCGTCTCCGTGTTTTGCACATAAAACAACTCCATATTCAAATTTTGCAATTTTGAAAAATGGATCTTGAAGGTCTTGAAACAAGAAATTGAATGCACTAAGGTACGTCAAAACTGGTTGAACTCAAAAAATTGGGCACTAATTCTACTGTGCGCAATTTCCTCGGTGCTGTCTTAGCTAAGCAATCACGAAAATAGAAAGGTCACTTCAAATTTTCTGAAGAACGCAGGGATGATTCGGGGTCGATGCAAACTACTTACTTTCTCATATTTTAACATAACAAACGTAAAAAAAATTTTCGGGCGGGGGGGGGCGGCTAAGGAGTGCTCATTTCAGAGATCGGCATATGGGGGCAAGTTGGGTACAGAAGCAAGTTGGGTACACTTACCTTATATATTGGAGAATATACGTGCGATGCACACGTATACCTTTAAGGAAGATTCAACATTTGATATATTATTTGAATAGCTATTTCCTTGAAAAAAATTTACTTCGAACGAATCGATTGTTCACAATCAGTAATTAGTTACTATCACAATTACGTAAGTTCAGTCTGCTTTTTCGGAATGACTTAAAATCCACCAAACAGAGCTCTATGTTCCAATAAAGCAAACCGCACAAAAATTCCCTACGACCCTACGATGGTCTTTGTGTTCAAAGTGGTAAAAGAGAAATATTTGACGCAACGCAAAAGGTGGACACGGGGAATCAACAGAGGCTAACTAGAAGTAGCTCGAAGAATCATGAAAATAAGTTGCCAAAATGGGATAATGAAATAATATGTGTAAAGATCGCCGAGTCAAGCTTTCCGATCTGCAGCACCGCTGAAGTAATTTTCCACGCGCAGCGCAAAAAAACCGGTGTCAGGGCAACAATGTTTCCCGAAGGCATTCGTTCGAGGAAGCCACTAAAATTGTCATGGGATCCTGTAAATGTTCAAAATATTTCCATCCTATGATTGCATAATGTAAGGATTAAATCTAGCTAATAGGAACAAGAAATGCTTTTCCATTCATCGGTGGGGAGAATAGTCTATTTCATGTTTTGACGTTGTATGTGAGATTCGAATCGAAATCTGATAGCACTTTTTGAAGAAACGGAGAATTTTCATCAGAAGTATGCAACGCGATATTTTATGAGATAAATTTTTGAATGAGCCTAGAGTTTGAAGGAATGAAGAGTTAAGAATTCGGTTTTAGACTCATTAAATCGATCGTCAACCATGTCCATCGAAGGAATGAGGTTACTTCTATCAGATTTGGTGCTCCAAACGGACCTTCTCCCAAAAGAATTCCTTTTATTTTTCTTACGAACTTAAAAAAACGACTGAGTTTTCGGGGTAGAGAGGGGGGGGGCATTCTCGTCAAAAAGCTACGGTGAACTACGGGAAAAAGGTGGAGGTCAGAAACGGGCAAAATTCGTCAATGGAGGTTGTGGAAGGCCCCTCTCAAATTTGAGACATCATCAGTACAAAATGAGACGATTCTATCTGTCCATATCACTCCATTTGTTGTAAAAGTTGAGTTTTCTCCTCAATACTCTGATAACAATCCAGGAACATTCTTTGAGAGATTTGAAATAGAATTGCAGATAATGGTCAAAGACGAGGAGACAAACGTAGAGGATTTTACTCATTTCGATAATTTGGCAAAAGTCCGAGGAGAGTGTTGAAAAATCAAAAGTTGAACATCTAATAAATTGCCATCGGATGAATGAGTTTCCACCATCAATAAATCGAAAATAATGAAATTCGTGCAACTTTTCACAAAAACATGTACTTAGGAATGTAATCAACTCATCTGAACAATTTTGGCACTTTTGATCATCTTCAGATAATATCTAGAACTTTAATAAGCGGAAAAATAGGGTATTAATGGAATGCATAGGTGTGTCATTCCTGAATGATTTAAATATAGTGGTACAAAAATCTCACAGAGTATCAATTTAGTAACCCTCGGCAAATTTTCCACACCTTCAAAGTAATCCCCGACTGTAACATGAAATGCTCTGAATATTCCAGAACAATGGCATCGATTATAAAAGACTATCAAAACTACAAGTTTCCGACTCTCTCATGCATTACTCAGATGTCCATAGTGTAACATATACCACCAGAAGAATGAAAGACAGGGACCACCCAAATTGCAAAGAAGATATCTGCCACTGCGCGGGAGGTATACAAGCTTCTCCTGGCAATATTATTGCAGTTCTTGATCTCTGCACCATGTGATTGTCAGAACTTCATGATCTTTTTGTATGAATAGATAGATCCGGCTTGTAAGAATTCAGTATGATATGACCTCATCGTTATTGCAACTGTAGAGAAGTTTACGACGATAGCTTCTGGTGTGTGTCAGAAGCAATAATGATGGGGGCAGAATAAATCTTTGGGACACCTGAGTATGTGCTTGAGGGGCTTTGAAATTGTTTGAAGGATATGAACATTGTTGGGTACAATGGGAATATTTTTGTAGTGAGAAGAATCAGAAGAAACAGGGCATAAACATTGCTGATACAGACGGTAATATCTTTGTATCTGCAGATAGCCTAACAGGGAACACCTACCTAACCTAAAACAGAAAAAAGTCCCATCTCTAAAAATACTCAGAATTTCCAAATACAGGGTTGAATCATTCCCAAAAATTTTGCTCACAATGACGCTTCAATGAGATGAAGATAAAGCAAATTTGAGATTCCGAGTTATAGGAAGAAATATCGAAGAGTTGACTCTTTGGAGGTTCTCATACTTCAATAATGTGTAAAGAAGCTTAACTTTTTTATAGCCGTGTTCAGTTTTGCAAAATAAATCAGGTTCACCTGCTAATTCAAACGTTTTCACCATTCTCTGGTCAACAACAAATTCGACAAGATGAGATCCTGAAATCCGAAGTAGAATGTAGAGTGCAGAATCTCATAACAGGGTATTGAACGAGAAAAAAAAAGTATAGAACGAAACGAACCTTGAATAATGAATTTACTTCTGATTCGAATAATCGATTCGATTGATTGTTTTCGCTATTGAAGTATCTTAGCAGGAAATACCAATGGATTCAACCAAATTATTATTCACCAACAATCCTGCAATCAAGTCAAATCCATCGGTATAATTCACCAAAACATACGACGATACATTATAGATTCATTGAAAATATGTGATCTAAAATGCCTGGTGCTTCCTCCCTATCAGCCTTCGAGAAGTTATATCTCAACTATCAACGAAAACCGCACTGACTCGAATTGTAAAATAAGCTTCCAAGCCAACTCTCACTATATACCAGGTTTACACCCTGGAAACGCAAGCAAAAATATCACAATGTATATAAATAAATAAACCGCACCAGCTGCATCGCGTTTCAAGTAGGCTATCAGATCTAAAGATCGGTCACAAGCTCGGAAAAACATATACACACAGGTAGGTGAAAAAATTCGATAAACGTTGTGTTACGTTAACGGTTACAATTCCTCCGCCCTATTGAGTGGGCAGGACTCGGCGATTTTGCATATAATATGCATATTCTCGTAGCTACACGCGACGAGAGCCCTGAATCGAGTGTGGCAAGTCCTTCGATCGTCCTAGTTTTACACAAGATTACGTATATGTGCCGTATGATGATGGTTCTTGAATGCAGGAGTGCCGATAGCACAAAAATTGTATGGAAGTGTAAAATTTTAACTTCCCGGAAAGAAATTCCAGTTTATGTCACGTTCAATTTGAACATTTATTTTTTGTGATAATGTATAAGTTATATGACAATGACCATTGAAATTGATCATACCTCATTTCATCTCATCTTTTCTTAGGATAATCGGCGGACAAAATCAGCAATCAAAGTGGGTATCTACAGTGATCCCGTGTATATTCCGTGTTTGAAATTCGAGTAACCGTGTAGAACTGCCTGTTTTCTGCGACGCCCCCGTTTCGTGATTATTATGAGGGCAACATACCAGAGACAATTCCTACGTGTCCGGTGTGCTTACAAGTTTTGAAGATAGTTTCAAGAACTTCAAAATGAGCTCAAGTACGTTTGATTTCAAGAAAATGGAGCCGAGCTATCTTGATTTTTGCAGAATAAGATTTGTTGCATCTCCTAGTATGCTCCCATAGTCATTTCGCAGTTCTGAAGCTCTGGGAAAGCGATATCGGTTCCGGAGCATGACGGTTATGTATTAAATAGACAAATCGTCATATTGTAAGGTATTCTCGGTGATTTAGCGTGCACATAATCCAAAATTAAAACGAAAATCAATATTTAACATATTTTGGGAAATCTGGTGCGTTTTGAGGGCGTCATGCTCCTAAGGTAAGTATACCCAACTTGCCCCATTAAGCCATTACCTCAACAATTTTCGACGTGCTTGAGCTCATTTTAAAGATTGTTTTGAGACCTTGAGAATGAATCCAAGTACGTTCAAATTCAATCAACTGGGGCCGAGCTGGCTTAATTTTTCCCAAAAGTGATTTTTTAAAGTTTACAAAATGGTGTACTCAACTTGCCCCATTAAGCCATTTCCTCAATAACTCTGGTTTACCTCAATATTTTCCAACGTATTTAAGCTCATCTTAAAGCTTGTTTTAGGACCTTCAAAATGCACTACGATATGTCTAATTTCGATGGATTGGAGCCTAACTGTCTCAATTCTTCCAAAATAAATGATGGAAATCGGCGATAAAGTGTTTTTATCACTAATGTAAATTTACAACTTCGAATACAGATTATTCGTAGTGAAATATACAGATACCTATATTAGAACATGCGACTGGTATATTCTTGAAATAAAAGCAACTTAAAGAAACGCGCGTATTCGTAATCTGCTCAATATTTTTTCTTTGGGACTAAAATCCAGTCAACTACCTTCATTTTACTTTCTCAAGCGAGTTTTCAAAACACCGAATCTCATAGATTTTCCTACTTGCTCCCTTTAAGTGAAAAAATTAGCAAAAATGCCGAGAAGAAGATCTTTCCTTAATTTCTCACTGCGTTTGATCCATATCCTGTATTCTCAATACGCATTCCATGAGTAGCGATTGAACCTAAGTACGATTCAGTCCATTAAAAGAACACGGAAAACGTTTTGTCACTACTACAGTCTTTATACTAATCGAGATTCTTTGCAACAAATTACTTCAAGCAATCTATAGCGCCAACATTTGATTTGAATATTCATGAATAGGGCAATCGATAAATTACTTATATAAACTTTCTCACGCTAAACTGTTTTTTGTGGATTGTGCTCTCATAAATTGCCTACAAACAGCAATCGATTCGATTTTACAGATTCTCCGATGCTCGCGTTCTGCATTTGTCTGAAGAAAGTAAAATTTATGAAAAATCTGCGCGCGGTCACGTACATACATGTTAGGTTTAGAAGGACAGAATCTTGCTGGTTCTTATCCTGAAATCGTGAGAAAATCTTTTTGTGCTAATACGCCCTAAAAAGAAATTTTGCTCAGAGTCTCGGGTAACTTTCATAAATAAATATATTGTCTACCCATGTAAAAACGGGAACCCTATGATCATATATCGTCGCCCCCGACGAAAAAAAACACGCCCCCATTCAAAAATGCATTGGGAGAACAATGGGAGGTGTTTTTCTTCTTCGGGGGCGACGATATGAACAGGGGATCCAAGGACTCTATGACCATATAATATATTATGAACAATCATATTATGAACATCTATGAAATGGTTGTATTTTCAGGGAATATTACATCGAAAAGTCACGATGCTGATCTTGCATAACCTAGAAAATCTCCAAGAGTTCATTAGGTGATTGAATTAAAACGATCTGTAAGTGATATTATCATATATCCCAATAGAAAAAATTTTAATTTCCGAGATCAAAAACGTTTGGCAAATTGGTGACGAACCTGCATAAATGTAATATTTCTCAAAATGATGATCTCAAGATATAACAAATTGTGCAGATTGGTCACCAATTTGCCAAGCGTTTTAGATCTTGGAAATTAAAATTTTTTTTTCTAGTAGGAGAATAATATCTACAGATCGTTTTGATTCAATTACTTAATGAACTCTTGGAGATTTTCTCGGTTATGCAAGACCAGCATCGTGACTTTTTGATGTAATATTCCCTGAAAATGCAACCATAACAATTTTTCGGATTTCAAAAAATTTTGAAAATTGTTTCATAGATGTTCATATATGGTCATAAGGTCTTTGGACCCCATGTTCAGGTATGATCATAGGGCTCCCATTTACATGCGAGTAGCGTAGAAACACGTGTTTCCAGGCGTCCTCGCTTGGCGAGAAAGCCTGGAAACAAATGTTTCTACGCTACTAGCATGTAAAACACATTACGTATCTCGTGTGGAAAACTTTTTACTTCGTGAAAACGAAGGCTGGACGTCCAGCATGATTTCCACGAAGAAAAAAGTTTTCCAGCACTCGATACGTAATATACTATTTTACATGGGTAACTGTAAGCAACCATCCATCAATGTTAGATCAAGTGAACCTAACATGTCCCCCCTCCTCCCTCAAGCTATTGGTCCAATATCTTTGTCCGACTTGAATATTTCGAAACGCAACTTTCCTCACTTCAAAGCTTGTTTTAAGCCTTCTGAAATGAGGTGAGTTCAATCCTGATAACTCAAAGTCAAGCTATCTTAAAAATCTCAAAAAGTGATTCTTTGCGAGTTTGCGAGTGGGTGTACCCAACATATTCCCATCATGTAAGATAGTGTAAATTCGACGATAAAATTCTCAAAATCGTTTTTCATCGCCGTAGAACATTTCAAACTTTTCTATCGGTCCAAGATACTATTTCCGGTTCTCTTTGATGTGCTGAACACGTTTTGAATGGTAGAGCAGTCATACTGCACGCTCTTTCAAGATCAAGCAGTTGGGTCTGCTTTGGGGACAGAACTGCCAGCCCGAAATTTTCGTGGGACAAAAGTTTCTCAGTTGAAAATTACCATGAGACAACAGTGCTACAATAATTTTTGAAGAATTTGTTCTAATACAACAAGAGAATCCTTTCTGAGTAAAATGTAGCAAGAGCAGGGCAACACTGAGTACATGATGAGACAGATGAACTTGTGTCAGAGAATTCAGAAACCTTTCATGAAGTTATCGCCAAGCAAAGAGAGAATGGATCTTCAACATGTTGTCTCGATATGACAACTTTGTGACCGACAATATGCAACTCACCTTTGAGAGTCCTTTTCGGAGCTCATCTGCATTTGTAACATTCATTAAAAAAATGTTGCACAATTCATCGAAACACTCCCTCAATCATCTCACTACAATGACTCTTGTTTTCTTCAAGTATTTCATATCAGTAATGAAAATTATACCCTCGCTATGTTTTAATATATGGTTAGAGGAACGGCCGAATTGCGAGGCATTCCTTATCGAAGCAAGATTTTTTGACAGAGTTTCCGCCACTCTGATTGTCTGGGGAACATACATCCCCTATAGAGCCACAGAGTCATCAGGAAGATATCAAGAACCCAACTTCAATATCATGATGAGTCTCAAATGCAGAGCTGATGATAGTTTCCATCCCTGTCTCTACACCGTACTGAATTATTTAGACTGTGAAGAAGATATTATGATATCAAGTGTGTGTTTTGCCCTGGTCTCTCTCTTTGGCTCGTCAGTGAGACGAAGAGAGACCAGTTTCAGACAATATTGTAAACTGGGTGGATTGACATCAGGTTCATCATATCAGCTTTTATAAAGTTATGGTAACTATGCGATTAGATGTGATCAAATTCAGAGTGGACTAATTGTGAGTTCATATTCTGAATCAAAGCAGATTGGTATTTTCATCTTTAGAGTAATGTTCTAAAAAGTTATGAAAATGATTTCGCCGTATGAATAACATTATGAACATGGCAGAAAAATTTTGGTAGAAGATCCTCTGCCTGATTGGAGAGTGTAGGATGAATTCTGAAGGCAGAATAACCCAGCGTTAACAAGTGAGCAGTTCCACGTGAAATAAATGGTCGATAAAACATGATGTTCCGGATCGTCTGTGCCTGAACTTCCACTCTTTCTATACCTCAAAATATGACAAACAACCGGTCGCTAGGGCCCCCAAAAAATTTTTTTGCGCAGCTGGTGAGCAAATCGGTCCAACTTTTGTTTTGTTTCGGTCAAAAAAGTGTTGACTTTTCCTCACTAAAGCAGCTCTCCTTCAAAAACGGAAGAAGATATCACTAAGCTATTAAACGAATTTGAAAGCTGAGACAAAAAACTATCGAAATATGCTTTCAAATATTTTTTTGGAAGTAATTGGACTTATAAATGGGGAATTCTGTGAAATCCACTAATTAATTTTTTTCTCAAAAACAATATCGCGAAAAAATCTTATCATATTATGTTTATCACATCAGATTATATAGTATCACATTATGTGTTAGACCCCTGAAATTTACCACGAAGAATCAACACCCCGTATAGGATGGACCACGAGTATTGAACATCGCTATGAACTTCGCGGAAAAAAAATTGGAACAACTTCACAGGTCTACTACATAATGTGATCAAGGATGAAAAGGAGTCAAGAGCTTGAGAGTGCTGTTAATGTTGATTCTGACACTTGGTGCCCTCTTGAACGTTCAACAGTTATACATGCAAATGTTGGTAGATATTTCTCTAAGATGCAATGATGGTCGCACCCATTTATTACCGTAAAGTTAAATCTACGGGTACAAGGATGTACATCGCCACACGAGGGTCGAAAAGCTATATTTTGTCTGAGAGAGTTAATACATAGTAATTGACTCTCTTGCAGATTTTGGTTGGAGCTTGTGATCCATTATCCTTTGTAAGGATCATTTGGTTCTCGAAAAACATTTCAGAGGACCACATCAGACATATTGAGTAGCTATCCAACCAGGTTGGTAGCTCCCCAATCGCTGAAACTTCATATGACCATGTATAATCATTACAATCAAGATAGCCCGGGAAGAAGTGAGCCCGGGAAGCCAGGTTTTCCTGCTATAAGAGCTTCTTCATGCGTCTACGACGAAAACAGTGTAAAATTGATGGATAAGATGAATATTTCACTGTTTTTGGACACAACGTGACCCTTACTGCAGGAAAACCTGCTTCCCGGGTTCATATTTTTTTCGCTCCAAACAGTATGTAATAGTATATTTCCACACTGAGCGCGGTAGCCCATTTTGGGCACTAGGACAGTTTGTCTGTCGAGCGATGCGAGACAGACATGTCCTCCAGTGTCCAAAATGGGCTTGCAAGCGAAGTGCGGATATATTTTTTCATTACAAGAACCCTAAAATCCTATTTAAACGCGGCATTTTTAGGTTAGAGTAATGAAAAAGAAATTTTCAAGGGTTTTGAGCTCCAGCAAACCCTGACCCCCCCCCCCCCTTGTAAGTTCTTCGGCACGATTGAAGCTAAAGTACCTCACGTGCCGCTCTGATCATTATCAAAAAGAAAAGACGAGGGACGAATCAAAATTCGAAATGACTCTGCAAATTTACTCTGAACTTTTGGATCAAAGGCACGAACGTGAACTTATTTTCGACACTTCAAACTCTCACAGTATCTTATAAATTTCATTAGGCAGTGAGTTATTGAAATTCGAACAATCCGTCTAATATAATGTATCACGATCATATCTCACTCATCCTCATGGAAATTTGAAAGAATTGTTATTATTCTGAAAATCCCAAAAGCTGATGGATATGTTCCGGGAACACTTACAATACTCAAACTTCGATTTTTTTCAGGGGTATTGCAGAATGTTGAATTTAGATTCAGTATTAGCATGGTAGTATAATTGGGAAGTGAGATAACATAAAAGTGTACCCCAAAATGGTTTCATGATAACGATTTACGTTGGAAGCAATACGCTGGATAAAAATCTGGAAGTTTCCTACTATTATGATAATTTAAATTCAAATCTGGACTCTCCCACGCGTTCCAATAGACGTCATTCAACGTGGCAGATGGTACACATGAATCAAGTGACATGAGAACTTTTCTTAGATGATTTTAAAGCAGTTTTGCGCTTTTTCTATTCCGACAAATGCTTATTAATTTCATGAAGTGAGCTCATGTGTGTTGTCATGATAGCAATTTTTCTATGGAAAGTCATCACAAAACAGTTGTCAAAACACATGTACAGCTAGCGGCATTTGGGAGGCGCCCGCAATTAAAATTCTCAAATCCTCTATGATTATTCAACACGTTCATTGCGAAGGCGAAATCGCGATCTCGGTCTAGATTGCGAGAGAGTACAAATGTGCGTTTAGGTACTTTCGGAAGCTAAACCTTTTAGGAAATCATCAGTTTGGCATCTACTTACAGTATTTTCACGGATTTCAGTGGGCCCCACTTGTGGGGGCTAAAAGTTTTCCTCTGGTATGAAGAATATTCATGAGGATGATCAGTAGTATCAATAAAATCATCAAACTCAATGTTATGAGCTTCCAAGAGAACTTGTACTTCAATATCTGTTCCACCCAGAGAATAATGTTTGATCATGCACGGTGTTCTTGAAATACGTTTACATTCCGCTGACGACCACCAACGGGATTGTTGTGGGATATGTTTCTGGGGCCCTTGGAGCTCATTTTCTGATAAGAATCAAAATCGGCCCTTGGGCCGTTTTTTATTAAAGTCCAAAAAACGTGTTTTTTTTATCCTCTTTTCAATCTTTCTACTCGGATAACTCGAAAAGATCACACTTTAACCGAAAATGTGTAGAGACATCTTTTGTAGATCTCGAAAAATTGCATTAAAAAGGTTTTCCACGCTTGAATCCGTAAAACGCACTCCGTTCGAAATATTTTGGGATTTTCATTTCGTAATCATAAATTTTCCGGAAAATTTCAACTCTGTGTCTCTAAGGAAGCTCGTTTCATCAAAAATTGTGTAAAATATGAATTGTCTTGAAAATGTCGAGTTATCCAGGATTCTTTGATATTCTTCCAATCTAGTGATGGGTGAGCATCAGAAACGATTTTCCGGAAAATTTATGATTACGAAATGAAAATCCCAAAATATTTCGACCGGAGTGCGTTTTACGGATTCAAGTGTAGAAACCTTTTTTATGCAATTTTTCAAGATCTACAAAAGATGTCTCCACACATTTTCGGTTAAACTGTGACCTTTTCGAGTTATCCGAGGAGAAAGATTGGAAAGAGGATAAAAAAACACGTTTTTTGGACTTTTATAAAAAACGGCCCAAGGGCCGATTTTGATTCTCATCAGGAAATGAGCTCCAAGGGCCCCAGAAACATTTCCCACAACAATCCCGTTGGTGGTCGTCAGCGGAATGTAAACGTATTTTAGGAGCACCGTGCATGGTTTTAGCGTGCTTCAGCATTGCTGAGCCTGATCTTGGGCTGCGGTTCATTGACGTTCTTCAAATCGTTTCAAGCATGAGAAGTGATCGATTCAATCCGATCATTTTTTTCTATGTCTTCAATGCCAAGAGTATTACAGTGCATGACAATACACATACGACAGAGCAAATGCCATGCTTGAAAGAACCCACGGTTTTTGATTTAGCATAAACTCTTTTCCGCGCGTAAATGGAAGATTACACAAGTGGGGTCCGATAATTTCCAACGTGTTTGGTCTATATCTTGAAATAAGCTTTTAAATGAACTAAGATGCATTGGATCCAAAGTAAGTAGTCTGCTGATAATCGCTTGATTTTATGTAATTAATAAGTAAATTTTGTAAAAAACGAAAACCGGGAAAAACTCAGCGAAATCGAGTCGAATACCAAAACTGCTGTGCACACATGTTCATTACAACATAAATAACGAGGAATAACCACTACCATGAGCCATTGGATTGGGAAGTGACATCAAGGTCAAACATGGCGGCCGTATACCCCGAGGTTAACACGGGCTTGTTACTCGCCATCTACGGCGAGTCGGGAACTATTGCATGCCCCCAGAATTTAACATGGATGTCACTTCCCGATACATCTCCGCTGTTAGACGTGCGCTGAAATTCAATGAAAAGTGGACCCCACGGGTGGGGCCCATCGCAGTAAACGTATTAAAAATCATAGAAAATTTTTTTAGACTTTCAGCATATGTCTATTTTGTCTCAAACTTCAAAATATAATATTCCTCGAGATCATGTCGATTTCCTATCATTGTGATCAGGGACAGGGGATCACGTACACACATAGAATAAGGTAATTAAATTATCTTTTCACTCTTGTTCTGTATAATTCTTTTACTACAATTTTTATTACTTCGTCTACTTACTTACATGTAATGAATTTGAAGTACCTAATAAGATCGACCAATTAAATCCATAAAATAATCTTTCGGGAAACACATAGCATCGTATTCATATTCATGACGAAAATCTGCATGCTCAAACATGGATAAACAATATTCGTTCGAATCATTTACGTTCATATAAATGTAAATAAATGTCAAATAATTACGCGAGAACAACATACCGACATTTACGTTGCCAAATTTTCTCCTTCGATGATCAAAAACTGTAAGAATTATCTGGTGATTGAACGATCTTCTATGATTTTCCCTCCGAATTGCCACAACCATCATTCCTTCATTTTTTGGTAAATTATAGATGACGACATCCTCGAATCTGAATCCCATGTCCAGTTTGTACCATGAAGTTAAATCACCTTGAGAACAATTCAAAAAGTCACTCGGGACTGATTCTAGCTTACAAACAGTCAAAATACCATGAGAAGATGAGATTTTGACGGAATTATCTCTTGAACTTAAAATGTCCATCAAATTTTTATTGAGTACCAGCGACGTATTCAACCTTTCTTCAGAAGCAAGTTGGATGCAGAATTCACAGCCCATATCATTTGGTTGTATCCTATGGACCATTTCACCAGTTCTACTAATTCTAAGATTGAATTCATTTGGACCATTGATTAAATTTCCACTGTAATCAAAAATTCCGGAGCAATTCTCGTTACAGTGGACCTTATCCTCATAAATCATTTCAAATGTTCCTTCACCAAACAAAATCAGTGAATCTTCAACAAATTTTTTGATACTCATATCTTTATCTTGAATATAGATCTTGTTCATCGTCACTGTGCAATTGGGTGGATGAAAAACATAATAAATCAAAGATCTTGAATTGTCGCGTTGGTCACGATCACCAGAAACCACAATAACTTTATCTGAAGAGGTAAATATTCTTGAACTTTGAGATACTTCATATTGAGAATCTTTCACAATAGGTATGACACAAGTCGTTTTGGTAACTTTATCACTAGAATCACTGTTTTCTATCGTCAGATTACAATCTTTGAAAAATGACAGAGGACTTTGGCATGTAACATATATGATCGACGTGTTGTACAGGGTGACACTTTCTAAGTAAGTTTCACCAGGAATAAAAACATGCCTGTGCACATTCACTACAGCAGACGAAAGTATTATTTTGCAATATACGAGAAGTACGATTTTGACTATCATGATGGAGTAGATATTGAGCACTGAAATTAACGCTGGAATAGAGTAGCGAGTGACGCACTAGTAGAATTAGTGTGATTAGGAATGCTTAGTTACTTAAATAGACAAATTTCGAATACAAATGGGCTTCTTTTGTATATCGATTCTTATCTGTTGACTCGGCAGTTATTCTGTTCATAGATAACAAAAAACCCCATCCGAAGTATAGTTGCTGTAGTTTGACTCTTTGATCTTTGAGGTAGAATTCATGTTCATTCCAAGTCACGGCTAATGATGATGGATTGCCTTTTGATTCTGATGTTTAATCATAAATGAATATATCATTTTTTTTTTATCAATGCGATTTCGATTAACGATCCAGAATTGCCTGGTAATAAGTTCTGGCATGACTAAATTATGTCAAAGAATAACTTATAATAAACGACCAGAAATTTGAAAATTAATTAAGGATCCATGATTTTTCGGTACCCAGTTCCATATTGTATCAGCAGAATAAAAATAGCTCAATGCCACGAAAATTTAAAAAAGTCAAGTTTAAGAAAAAATCGAGTCTACTTGATGATATATTGTGGAGTAGCTCTGCTTAGAAACAAATCAACAGTGGTTACATATTCCAAATTTTAAGGAATCATAATTTCTGACAATGTATAATGATGAGAGAAATCAAAATAAAATTTCATCAAACTACATGGAAGCTTCAATATTTTTGGACAAAAATCAGCGTCAAACTTGATTCTAAGCATAGGATCTTGATTGCATCATACCAGCCACATGCAAATTATTATCATGTGACTGGTCGTTTCGTTACTAACAAGATGAATATGTTGAAATTTCAAAAGTGTGCGAAAATGCACCTTGTAAATATTTTCCGTATAGTAAGGGCGATTTCATCTGCTCTGAACTAGAGCTTTGTTCTACAACGCAAGACCATCCATTGTGATGCCACACTAGATGAAATGTTCATAATCCATCTGGAAAATAGTTCTCGCCAAGAACTTGGGTCATAGCCGAGTGAATTACAAAAAAAATCGTGACATCGTCAGAGAATCAAACGATTTTCCATCACTTGTGTAATTATTATCCAATATGATCATCAAGGTACCAACCATTTCCCATCCAAACTTTCTCAACACTCGGTAAACTTACTTCCCAAACAATTTTTTCTGCGATTTCCCCGAAATCTTCTTCAACAAACAACCACTTCAATCCCCAAATGCAAATACGAAAACACCATCTACATGAAGCAGACCCGCCCTAACTCTTGCAAAATCCCATCGATCGAAAACTTCCACGGCTGGAAGCGTGGCCCATAAATCTTACCCCGCTCCAACTTACACTGCACCTACATACCTATATTACAATTCCCTTGACTCCAAATCTCGCCTGAGTAACCTCCATGCACCAGCGAACCAAGTTCACCATCAAACACTCGCTTACACAAAATTGCATTGTGAAATCACACAGAAAAATTTCCCTTCAACCAACCTTTTTTCGGCGTAGCAGCTTCCACTCAAAGTGGCTCATACTTCAAATTCTTCAATCTTCCTTCAGGATACACACATACACATTCACACAGACACAAAATTGCAAAAAAATCTCAGCACCGATAATCTTCAGTTTCATTCACCTCAAACGTCACCTCGGTTACACAAAATAACAGCGAAAGCTCACTAAAGTCTTCAATGACCATCCAAAGCTTACGCAAGCTCATATCACTATTGCACCTTACATCACTTGACTTATTAAATCGTTCCCAGAGGACACGTGCACACGCCCATATAACTCTTACTTATCTAGATATAGAATGAGCAATAGGAAAAGCACAAAAGCACAAAAGGATGTAACGAGACACCTGCTGCAAGCTTCACCGGTGACACTGACCATGTCTGTGCAAGCTTCCCGGTTGCAAGCTCCCTCACGGAAAACCATACGATGCGAATTTTGACGCCGGCCCGCGCATGCGCAATAAAAAACCACCCACCGGCTTCCAACCCCGCACACTTGTACATACATACCTAATGTTATTTTGTGTGTTTGTGTGTGTGAATGGGAGGTGGTTGTAAATCGTCGAGCCGGCACAGAACGGAGGTGGGTGAGATGAGTACATCGGGTGCGGGTGGCGGTAGTAAACTCTGGCCCCCAATATGATATACACGATCAAGGCCGCCGCCGCCGCCGCCGCCACCGGCGAGCTAAAACTTACAGGGCTAAGGTCGGGAGACCGGTTGCGCTCTGCTGGTGTATGATAATACCGGGACAGATAGTATAGAGGGAGCGGTTGTTTTGGAAAGCTTGCGCAAGCTCGGATACGAGATTTGATGATAAGGTCGATCGGTTTTCTCTGAATGGAGTGGGAACGGATGCAAACTATTTTTTTTTTTTTGTTATTTCAAGGGTAGTATTGTGTCGATGGGAGGTTGAAATTGTGCAATAGGCTGAATAAAATTGCCGTTTTGATAGTTTTTGATCGAGATATGATGTATTTATCTTAGGTTATTCCAAAAATCTATATGGGTATATTTGAACAACTGATCAAGCTGATTATCATCTTTCGAAATTATTTCAACTGTGTTGTATTCGAGTAATTAGTAAATTTGGAATAATCTGAAGTGAATAAGATGTATGATCCAGATGACCTTTGAAGCTTGATGATTTAGTGACTCAAAATGGATGTATATGACTTTGGATCTGTGGAGTTTGCGGCCAAATCTTCAGATACGATCAAATGTTGAAAAAGAATCGAGAAAAAGGAGTACATAAGTTTTAAACTGAAATTCTTGAAAGATCGTCTGATCGATTGGGAATTAATTGGCTGCAATGAAGGAATGAATAATGCGAGTTTTGTGAAGAAACTAATGATTTTGGTAAAACTCTAATCAGAAAACTCCGAGAGAGACCCTCGGGGAATCGTTGATCCAATACCAACAAAAGTAGCCTTCTAAAGCTGGTGAAAAGAGTTCAAAGGCCAAAGTTCCAAAGAAAATTTTCACTTCTTGGATGATTATGCAATTTCATCAAAATACGAGAGTCGAAGCCGTACAAGCAAAAGTGAGTTTCACCAAGTAAATTCCTAGATACGGGATTTCCAAGCAGAAGGCTCCATCATGTTTTTGCATGGAAACAGCCTTTCGGAAATTCATGTCAATTAGCTGAGGAAAAACCTTTGTTTGGTGGTTCCACCAAACTATCGGTATACAAAATAAGCATCGATTAGAAAAATCCGACGGAAGATATCATCATAAATGATCTAGAGAATTTTTCAAATCACAGAAAATATATCAAATATTAGTGTTGACATGACTGTTTCCTTGTCATGGAAAAACGGATTGCTTTGTCATGAAATAATTAGTTCTGAATCATCGATTTTATTACTTTAGTCGAAATTGTAGTAAAGAGTTGCTATGATGATTTTGTTGAACTACTTAGACATTTCTGATTAACGAAGCTCACAAGGGGAGTCCGGAGGGTCCAGGTCACCAAATATAACCAAACCTTTTTCACATTCTTGTACCACCTAGAATATGAAGAATCCAGAGTAACTCCGTCAAATGGGCCTTCTGTCCGAAGTTGCAGCCCATATGACATTAGCATTGCCCATATGGGCCCATGTTGAAAAGTGATATAAATAGATATAGGTATACTGACAATGATCACGTTTTCGCTTGTAACTCTGAACAGAAGGTCCATTTGACTTGAAACTCTGAATTCTTCATTTTCTAGGTGATACGAGACTGTGAAAAAAGTTTGGTAAGGTTTGGGAACCCGGACGCTCCAGACTTTCCTCGTTAGTGTAAAAAATTTTGAGATTACTTTATTTTAAAGAGAGACGGTGCCACATGTGCTGATAATCTATTTTCAAAAATAGAAACTAGGGTAAACGATAAACAAAGAATGAATGTCGATTTCCCAACACACAGTAGTACTGGCGTCATCTAACGGTGTAGCCTTCAAGTCTAACCAACTTTCACTGCAATGCACTTTCATACTGTCTTACCGTTGTTGAGTACAGCGTCATAAATGATAAAAGATTAGATGAAGTTCTGAATCCCTCTTCAGTATGATATTGGTTAATTTTTGTAACTGTTTTCCCAAAAGTTAAGAGGGGCATACCTTATTTCAAATACTTTGAGCTTCCTTATCTGATGATCAAATGAACTCTCATTTTTGACAGACTACTTGTTAAATTTCGACAGTCTGCATAAAGAGCTTTTGGCTCGATTTTGTTTTGTTTGAATAATTGCACTTACTCTTTGACGACACTCAGCTAGATACATTCACACAAGCCTTCAACTCTGGAATTGCATTTGCTAGATTTTTTACATGGATTTTTCGAATCGACTCTTCCATGCATGGCAGGATGGTGAAAATATTTTCAAAAAAGCTCTATTAAATGAGAACCATGCCTGTTCATGTGATTTGGCAATGAGCTTTTCCTCATCTGTAACGTGAGCTTGATTAAATAGTGTATTGGACAACGGGAGTCAGAAATCAAATAATTATAGTGTTGCAATTGATTTATTCATTTATTCACCTGCTCATTCAAAGATTCAACTTACAACGGGAAGACTAACCTTGCGAGCCCTGAATCTTGACGAAACTTTGGGAATCATCTTGTTTTAGTGAGTAATGAAGGTACCCAAAAGGGTTTTGTCAAATGGGCCTTTTATTCCCAGATTCAGCAACCATGATTAGCATTGCCTATGTGGGACCATGTTCAAAAGTCGTATATATAGATACACTGGCAATGCTAATTTTCATCGCTGAACCTGGAGATGAAAGGCGCATTGGACAAAACCCTTCTGGGTACCTTCATTTCTCACCAAAACAAGATGATTCTCAAAGGTCAAGAACCAGGACCCGCAAGGTTGGCGCTCCCCTTGTCAGTATCATGTCATGCAATCTTTCGGCCTTGGCTATCATGATCATCACGAGTATAACCCATTCACTCACAATGTCCAATATATCGGACAAAATCTTTTTGATCGATTTCTACTAATCGCTGATCATTGTTTTCTGACGCGTCAGAAAAAGCTGAAAAAATTCTTACGAGTCCCTATTGATACGAGGAATCAATGAACTCGAGGGCTGAAGTCAAATATCTGATTGTATCAGAGAAAAAAAAGGAGATAAAAAACTTTGAAAATTCCAATTTTGCCGTTTTTTGTCCTATTTCCATCGTAATAACATGAATTGATCGTCAAAGCTACATTTTCAAGTGTTCCTGGTAGTGAATAAGATAGAATAGCAAATCATCTAAAAGAAATTGAGCAAAAATTTGAAGCAATTTTGAGATTCAAAAGCACCGCAGCATACTACAGCCTTTCAAATGTCCTCCGAAACGTACAATTTTTTTTTCAAATCACCAATCTCTCAATGACACGACTCCTGCTCTGTGAAAATAGAAAGGAACTCCACTCATCCGCACCGCATTCTCCCAGAGCTTCCTGATTCAATGCAGCCAACGTCCTTCATTTCTCAGGAGCAGCATTGTCTCATGTGCACGCGTATAGGCGACAATTTCATTGTATTCCACGCGTCGAAGGAAGAGGAATGCCTCCTCGGCAACTGCTTGATTTTTACCGCAACGAGCAATCGATTCACTATATATTTATAGCATTTTAACGGAAAGATACCGAGACTCGCTTGAACACTATTTACGCGTATCTCTCTCAGGAATCATAAATCTTAGACGATTTCCTACATTTTTTGCGCATTGTATGGATGTGAAGTATTTGATAAAAGAGAGTAGCAATTAGTTTGAGAGTGTTGGTTATCGAAGACGCATTAAGCACGAGTAATTAATAATATACTTCGTTGCGTTATATGTGTGAGGTAAGTGTCCCTATTTTGCCCCATTCCCTCATTCCCCCCTCCCCCCCACTCAAGTTCTCAAATGTATGCACCCGCAGACCTTGCCGCGCATTGTCATCATGTTTGTTATATTAAAATATAGAAAAATTAATGTACTGGATCGATTCTAAATAATCCGCGCATTCTCAGAAGAAAAAAGTGTGATTTCCGGTACTTTAGATTTCTTTCTTGTTAGTCACTACGAGCTATGCCAAACAAAATTGATGTGATCAATTTCAACATCCCTTAGCTCATTTTTTTTGTCTTTGCCCCAACTTTGAAATACTCTTTGCAGGATTTCTAGGTTTGATTCCTGAGCCCTACATTACTAAAAAAAGTGCAGTGTGCCTAACTTGCCAAAACGAAATTGTTCGGTCAAATTGTGTAGCACATTTGTGTGCCAAAACGAAAATAGTGCGATGCAAAATTCTAGGAACATACGAGTTAAAGATTGATGAACGCTATGCAAAGTTGATGAAAATTCAATCTTGGCTCAGATTAGGTTGGGGACCTTGTTATTTTCGTAATTCCAACATTTCTATGTACTTGAAACTTCGAAAAAATTGGTATTTGATTGAAAAATAAATGATTATAGCTTGTCACTTCAGCTCAAAAGTCGCTGAACTTACTTTTCACCTTCGCTAAACATGCAAACCTTAAAATTGATGTTTTTATGATATGCTGATTATTTTTTCTCAGTTTAATCAGTAATGGACATTTCTTAGCTCGCGTTTTGAAATGATCGCTTAACTATGTTGGAAACCGTTGAGAAAGTGAGCTAGATTTTCAGAGGCTCCATGCATGAAGAAAAGTATCTGAGGCAAGCTGAGGTGTGGATCATCTACTGTGCATATTCCGGATTAAAAATTATTTCTTTCTCCATCATCTACATTCAGATGAATCATTCCCGCAACAAATATTCTCTAAACAAAATAAGACCAGAAAATATTTTTCAATCATCTACACTAGAAACTGATGCCTTAATTTTCGAAAATCGGATTTGACTCGCCCTCAAAATTGCTTCAGTTCCCACGCAAAAGACTCTTGGATTATTTTCCAAGTAGACGTGCACAATATCTCTTATCAGCCGGAAAATCAACAACCAGAGAATAATACAATCCAGTTTACTTTCAATTTCACATTTCTAAAATTCGTGCATAGGCTACCCAAATTTATGGAGAATAATACTACCATATAATTGTGTCCATTAAGATTACCGATTCAGCAAGTGTACCACACGGGAATCCATTCGAGGCAAAGATGGTCCAGATAACTTCGTTTAGCTCGATCAGAATTGGCTCGACAATTCAGTACGAAATCACGAGCATCATCTATCCAGTGTATGAATATAACAGAGATTCGAGATAGTTAATCTGTATTCCACGACGAGAAGCTTTGTTCTTTCGCATTTTCTTGGAGAGCTGTATCCTCACAGAAATTTCTGCTCCATCTGTACATCATCCGCAGTATCAACAAAATCTCATGCGAATTGAAACTTTCACTCTCGGTCGGAAAAAGTAATATTCATGGAAAAGGTGGACTACTACTGTATGAATAGATAATTTTGATGAAAACGAGAGTCACGCGGGTGCAATACTCGTATACAAGTATGATCTTGTTGATATCACTTTAGGATAATTGGTGAACTTTGATGTAATTTCTCATGCGGGTAGTTGTTTTCTCCTCATCGGTCATTGTTTCAAGGTATTTGTGGAGGAGCGAGAAATAATTGCGTGCTGCATGCACCATCAAGTTGAGAAGGAAAAATCACAAGATATTATCTGTCGAGAATGATTAGGCTATACTTTGCTTATAATTGAGCAAATATGCAGATAATAATTATCACACGGTAGAAAAGGACGACTCCGCGCACATCGTCAATGGTTCCGCAGATTGGAAACAATTAGTATATTACTATTCTAATAAGGTAAGTGTAATCAACACGCCCCCTGTACCCAACATGCCCTCATCAACGTTTAGTAAAACCTGCGCGACAGTTTTTGGTACGACTAGCAATCTCAACGTACTGTAACGCATTCAATTTCTTCTTTCGAGACCTTGAAAATCCGATATTTTGAGTTGCAAAACTTGAGGTTTGGAGCGATTTCATGAACAAAATACGGAGATCGTTTGCGAAACATGAATGCCAAAATTGGTGTGTACCCAACATGCCTCCATGTGGTTATCTCGAGAGGGAATACAGATGCCTTTTTACCACTCAGAACGTGTTCACCACGTCAAAATATGTAGGTCGGTTAGGGACTAGTGGAAAGCTCCAAATGTGGTTGCCGAACAAAGGATTTTATGCACATTATCGCCGCTTTACATCGGTTTTTTTTTTTTGGAAAATTAAGACAAATCGACTACAGTTGATCAGAATCAGATGTACATCAGCTAATTTGCAGGTTTTGGAACAAGCTTTCAAACGAGCCAAAGTACATCAAAAATATTCAGGTATATCAGAATTGTTGAAATAATGGCTAAAAGGAGGCATGTTGGGTACACCCATTTGCAAACTACTCGTGAAAAATGACTTTTCAGAAAAATCGTGATAGCTCGGCTCTGGTTGGTCAAAATCGAACTTACTCATCTAGCTCATTTCGAAGGATTTGGAATAAGCTCTAAAATGCGATGAAGTATTGAAAAATATTGAGGTGGGTCAAAACTATTGATCAGTTGGCGCACTTAGAATTTCTTATTACCAGGTGTGTTAAACTGAGTATGTGAGACTCTTTCCCAATCAACAGGTTAATTTGGGTTTTGGTTATTCAAATTCATAAGAAATTACTTAATTGGTAGGTAGAGATTGATCAGAGAGATATGCAAATTCAGAAAAATGATGAGTTCATTTCAGATACCGATATGCATTGTTTTCTGGTCTCAGTAACTTGTAAAAATACCGTAATCATCACGAGGTTTTCCCATGGCGTAATAGGGTACACGCTCTTCTGTGTATATTTATACGATGCGTGTATGATCTTATAAACCTATACGGATAAATGCATGCGAAACTTTTTAATTTACATCTCAATCAAGAGTTGCACATGACTTTTATTGTCGGGAAGAGAAATATGCGGGATAGGATATTTGATGCTACGTGATTCCAAGTCATTCTTATGATAGCAAGAACTATTCTGATTTACCAAAAATATACCATTTGTTTATCAGTTACTATGCTTTATTCAATATCAACAGCATTTATTTTTGGATGAAATCTCATTGGGCACCCACGGGCTCACCAGCAAAGAATCTCAATTGATACTTGGTATTGCAAATCAATGATATATCGTCACATCGAGTACAGGGATACCTCGTTATACGCGGGTCGTTTCTTCACGTCGGTCCCTTGTTATACGCGGGCTTAGTTTCGTTATCCGCGGGTCGATGGTCATTACTGCTCGGAATTCATCTCATTTTCATGCATTTCTGCTTGTATTAAATGAACAATGATCTGTGATCACATCGAGTAATAAATGCATCTGAACCATGAGATTACAATGATCTTACATCCGATCAGTCTCAGATTCCCTCTCCCAGACCAACTTACACCACAGAATTGTTGAAGATCTTGAATTTGAGTTACCGACGTGAGATCTTTCCCATGATGCACATGAGCAGACTTCGGGGTCAAAAATGATGTTGAGATGATAGACCTTTCACAGTGGATTAGATGTTCGGCGATGACTCATGACCTCATAATGACTGCGAATCTCAGATTCATGGTTCAGGGAAACAATTTGAAGAAATGCACAAGACTACACAAGACCAGCAAAACTGTGGAAGATCACTGACTTATCCTGATTTTGAAGCAGCTTCCAATAAATTTCTTGCAGGTTTGAGCACTCGTTCTTTCTTCGCCATCAAAGATTCGATGTTTTTATGTATCAATATTGCAAAACGCTCTCATAAGAAATATTCTACTCAATTAAGACATTGATCGATTATCACGTCCCTGGTGATGTGCCAACTCAGTGGAACGGAACCCCCTATTTTTCATAAGACCATTAGGTACCTTCATCCGCGGTTTTTTTTATCCACGGTACTTTTCTGGAACAGAATCCCCGCGGATAACGAGGGATCCCCGTAATGATTCAAACCAGCAGATGACATCCTAGCTGAGGCATTGGAAGCTATACCAAAACATACACAGTTTTAGATGGAATCTCTCACAAGGGTCCATGATTGTTTCAGAATTACTGTCGACTCGTCCACTCTTTCTTTGTCGTAATAGAATGGAAGATTTTGATAAGGTATCTGGAGGTATTCTTAGAGTTATAACCTATTCCTGGGTTGGCATGAATTTGTAGACATGAGCTTTTCAATAACTCATAGATATCAAATGATTATTTTGATTATCTGAATTGTAAGCTCTTCATATTTCAAGAAAGTTTGATAGTACAATCAGTTTAGGAATTATTGGCCCATAATTAAATTGAGCTAGATCTATTCTCAATCATTTTTGCCAACATCTCAACTATAACTTATAGAGGTTCTGCGAATACCAAATGATTTCCGTTTCATGGATGGTAGTTGCATTAAATGGATGTACAAGCACATCAAGTCTCCCAAAAATTCATAAAATGCTGCTACATAATCCGAGTCAAGCTATGATATAAAGTGAATTTCATACAATGAGGGGCAAAAGATAGTATACCGTGAACGGTACTACTAGAAACACGAATTCAAGAGCATCGTAAGATCGCACTTGAATTTATGTCTGAGAACTGTGCAAGTGGTACTTTTTAGCCTAGCGAAACTGGCTCTATTCCATGCAATCTGTGCTTTTTCTTTCACCATAATACTGGCACGATTATGTGCTAAAACATATGTAGGCCTGTAGTGCAGTGAGCATGTCACTCGTTGTGCACAAGTGAATCTTTTTACAAATCTTTTCAGTCTGCGAAATATGATTGATGTGATGCAAAAAATGTCCCCGCTAGTATGAATATAAGCCGGCTGGGTTTACTCGCGACTGCTATCTACGCCACATTTTTGTCATTCAATTAGAGTGATCGGGAAGTGTCACGGACTACAATGCATTTAAGAAATGCTCCGAATCCTGAAAATACACTTGGGTCAGATCAGTATGTCTCGGCCAGATTGTGCGCACGACCCCCGCGGATCTTTTCGCCAATTTCTTGACATGAAAAAAGGTACCAAAAGTATTGAACTTGCCAGAATTTCAGCCCGAAAAAGATTCTTTCACGACCGTTAGAAGTTTTCACAGTTCAAAAAAAGCCTCTTTTAGAGCATTTTTTTTTTTAAATACCAGGTACATTGCAGAGCGAGGTTTTCGCGGGGGCTCATGTTCTTTGGCTTGACGTCAATTTTCAGGGAATAGTTGTAGGAAAGCAGTCTCAAAACCAAATGCACCCACTTCACACGACGAAATGTAAAGTCACTCTTTTTCGATTCTCAGACGACTTTAAAATGGATGCCATTTCAATGCATCTCAATATTTCTTAACCTAGTTCAATTAGTTCTCTACTGAAAATGCTCAATTTGTCCAGCTCGTGTGATCTTAGTGCATTTCCGCCAATCAGCTTAAAACTTGAAGAAGTTCCTTTTTCAACTGTTCCAAATAGGCCACCGTTCACGCTGTGTTTCGACCGCCTGTCGGACTTATGAGTTATACAATAACTTTCGTTGTTTTTGTGCAATTTTTGAAGAGGCTTCTGTTTTCTCTCTCTGCGCGTGCGCACATCGGCGTGGAAGCTTGAGAAATATTCTCAATTGATAGCCTTGCAATTTTCTTCAAAATTACTTCTCAGAAAGTCGGTTTGGCCCAACAGAACCAGAGCTCTAACTATTTAAAGGCAGTTAGATATCACGGAAACCCAAATGACGAACCTCGGCCTTTTCTTGTCGTGACCCTGGAAACCTGGGAGTTTAGGTACTTCCGGCCTTTCTAACTTTTTCCTGCTTCACAACAGCTAAGATCTCTGGTTTTGTTGCATCAAATCGACTTTGTCAGGGGTTCGTTTTGAAGGAAATTGCAAAGGCTATCGATTGAGAATACTCCCAAAGCCATCAAGATGTGCGGATGCGCAGAAAGAGAGCGGCAACCGCTTCGAAAATTATCCGAAAATCTGCAAACATTAGGGTATTGTAAAATGTATGAGTTGGATTTGAGGCCGAAATACAGCGCCAAATTTTTGCCACGTGTTGAGGACACTTGAAAGAGTAACATTGTCAAGTTTCAAGTAAATTCGCGGAGAGCGATAGTTTGGGAAGCTGGACACATTGAGCGGTTTATAATAACTCACTATTTTCTAATCGACATAGCTTGAGCCCTGTTTGACTGATTTTAGATTGAATAATATTGAGATGTGTTGAAATGGCATCCAATTTGAAATGGTCTGAAAAAAGAGAAAGAGTGACTCTACATTTCGTCGCGTAAAGTGGGCGCATTTGGTTTTGAGATTTTCCTACAGTTATTCCATGAAAGTTGAGTCAAGACAAAGAGAACGCACCCCTGAAGACCTCGCTACAATGTTCCTGGTATTTTTCGAAAAAACGATAGAAAGGGCCTTTTTTGAACTTCAAAAACTTCTAACGGTCGTAAAAATATCTTTCTCGGGCTGAAATTCTAGGAAGTTACTACTTTTAGCACCTACTTTCACGTAGAAGAATTGTCGAAAAGATTCGCGGGGGTCGTGCACAAGATTTGGATGAAATATACTGATATAGCCCATTTCAAACTTTTAGGAAAAATTTTATTTGTACTTGCTTTGCTGCTGCCATTGTTCATTTTCTTTTGAGATTTCAATCCTTGTGATTCATGTTATTTCATTCTGTAGAATTGTTTGTTTGGTTAAGGCGGTCTGGCGTATACTCAATTGTTGAATATATTAGGATCTTACGCATAGAATTGACGACAAATTTTAATCCTGATTCAATTATTCATTGCCACGATGACTCAAGAATCAAATCAACGGTAAAGTAGGGTTGCAATCTTCTATTATGATGAAGCTTTTATTGAACCTCGCATGTGACCACTGCGACCATGACTTCCTACTTTTGTTCCCCATCTATTTCTCCTCGACCTTTGCGCCGTTGGGTCGTGCCACTGTATCCGGTTTCATGATCCGCGGGTACCCAATATTGGCAGCTCCAAGCTACATGAGCTCGCGCATGAGATATCTGAGTGACCTCGCAAGTGACTACGGTTTTCGAAAAATGAGATAGTATACTGTGCTCACGAGTTGTTTACGATATGGTGTCATTTTTTTGAATTATCCGTGCATGATCAAAATTGAAATTCATCTCTTCAAAAACTGAACTCAAGAGATGACTACCTGAAACCTCGGATCAACTTTAAACCCGGTTGGATCCTTCACCTGTTCTAACCTTGACATATCTGTCAACTCCATAGCAAGGGGTGGTCTATTTGGGGAAAAGGGGATGGAGGTCCGCAAAACGCGAGCAAAACGTGACAGGTTATGCATAAAAGAAGCTCTATAAAGAGTCTCAATCGGTCAAGGGAGCAGGAAGGGGGGGGGGAGTTAAGAAATGATGAATTTCAGCGTAAAGTCATTCATGAATGACCCCCAACCACAGTCAAAACTCCAACAGCTGCCTCACTTTTTAAATTATAACCGCATACTGACTCCATGAGACCGTAATGAAAACGGTAATCATTTTGCAACCTTGAAAACCCCAGCCTACAGATTATGATAACCAGGTCTCTTAACGTATCACTTAACAAAAAATGACTGCAAGGAAAAAGAATGGCACGAGAATGTAGACCGCCCCCCAAACTATCTCTCCAACTTCCTAACATCTACACTTCTATACTCGTACAATACATACAATTTAACAATGGTTCCCTCGTCAACTCTGGATGCCGTTATTGTCGTCGCAAAAGTCGCTGTACAGGAGTCAACCAAGCAGTTTCACTATAGAGACTTTCGCTTCTAATTAATTGAGAGTTACTCTAAGGACATATATATGCTTTTAACTTATGCTAAAACACATGATCACGACGACAGTGTGTATTAGATATAAACTTTGTGTAGCAATTGCCACTGTTTTTGTCGCTAATCACCTTGAAAAGTACTTACATGAGTTTAGATTTGTATTACATGTGGGTGAAGGTGGGGTGGAAGATCCAAATCGTGAGAAGCTGATATGTAGGGAATGTATAGAAGGAAACTATTTGAAGGTTAATTCGATGGTTCGATAAAGACTTTCGTGGAATAATGTGATCTTGATCAGTTCGAGTTGAGTTGGGTTGAAGGCTTTGTAATAGTACTGTGAACTTTACGATTATTATGTTGTAAGAGTCAAGATCGTGAGCTCACGTGCACCAGAATCATCTGATGATTACTGATTGTTACCTTAAAATCTATATAGTTCGAGAATAGAAAATTTTGTAAGCTTACCACAACATATTCGAAATTATTCTTGTTATTCAGCCACATCCAAGATCATTAAATCAATGTCATAATGGAATGGCAAAAACTCAAAAATCTGATGATTGAAGGGAAAAGATATCCGTTTTCCGATTTTGTTTATTCCGAAAGCTATCTAATAGTCCAATTTGAAAACTCGTTGCATTCGTAATCGTGCCATAAACCTATAATGAGCGAGAAGACTCGATACTATTTATAATAAATAGTCACTTTGGGGCTAGTAAGTTATCGGAGTAAGGCAGATATTAGACACAAAAAATTAGTCCCAAACACGATTATGAGAAATTTATAAATTCTCATTGAGTCATGTTCAGACCACGTTCATTTTCTGACCATCAGTCTAGGGAAATAAGCTTGTTGCGAACTCAAACTCCAGATTACACTCAAAATTAACTAGCAAGAGCTGACTTGGAAGAAAAGTAAGAGTGACCGATTTTATACAGGGTCGCGAAGGTGTACAGTATATACAACAATGACAATTATTGGCGCGCACGATTAATCAAAGGATGTCCGCCTACAGTAATGATGTAATTTCTCGTGGGCATATTTTGGACTTATCGATGAGGGGTCGTGAGAGAACGAGTGGGAGATGATATAAGTATGGTTTAGGTATGTTGGTATATCTTGGCGTGACAATATTGTACTGGAAAGGATTATTTAGTTACAGAGGGATATAGATGATAGAATAGGTTAGAGCAAAATCTGTTGTGTAATATCGGTGTAATCAGGGGCGCCACTCGCCCAATTTCCCAGGTATGGATCGCCTCAGGGGTCTAAAGTGAGAGCTTAAAAAAAAAAAAAAAAAAAAAAAGGTCATCGCAATTCGAAGAGCTCGCTAAAGTTTGGTGAGAGTGGGTTGGGCCAAGGTTTCTAGGAGTCTATGCGATTGAGTGTAGTTCACTCTTTTACTGCAGGTTTGCATTCTATAGGTATTAACTCTTATAAGGGCAAATCTAAGGAACTGTGCGATTTCGACTTTGAAATTTAGATAATTTCAGAATGTGCAAACACAGAACTCGATAGACAGATCTTTACTATATTGAGTTGCAAAATTTTTGTTCGCTCCGGACCGATTTCCCAGGTGTGGATTTCCATACGTATTCTTGGCCCAGGTGTGGATTCATCCATACCATACCATCCATAGGGAAAGTGACGCCCCTGGGTGTAATGGTGTGATCACGGTCGTATACAGATGTAATGTGTATGAATTTGAAGGGAACACTTAAGATCAACGAGAGACTGATAGACTAACTTCTGATCACTTTGTACATGTTCACACAATTTCAGTACTCGCATACATCAACTTCCGTATAATAACTTCAATACAGTCCAGAGGTTTTAACAAGATTCAAGATATGCTACCTGCATATTTTCTTGATTACCAACGGATCGCATACTTTATAAGAATTTATGTGAATTTCGAATCAAGACAAATAGGTACCATCAAATTGAGTAACTTTGGTACACGTGGGGTAACTTTGGTACACCCTCAAAAGGCTTGTCCCGCGTTCAAGGAGCAACGAATAGGATTCCATAGTATCAGAATTGATAACAGAATTTGATTGAAGTGCTGTAAAATTCACTGAGTTGCTCCTGGAGCGTTGTACAAGACTTTTGAAGGTTTACCAAAGTTACCCAATTTGACGGTAACTAAAATTCTTTGTGATCTCTCCTCTCAATACCTGTTCCATGGCGGAGAATCTATTACGCCATCTGATTGCCATGTTGTTCAATTCAAGCGCGATTGAGATCTCAGTTTTACATGACTGTTTGTGTTTTTCATTATCATCAACCACATTGAATGTGAAGTTGTAATGGTCTTCACCAACCATGTACAGTCACTTATGAATACATTATAAATATTGGATAAAATGTATAAACCTCTGCTGTAAAATTTCAATCAGATGTTCGAATCAGCTCTCCGAAGATCTAATATGGCTCGTGTAAGAAAATCACCTGAAGCTAAGGTTTGGGGGAAGTTTCCTTTGAGTCAAGTTTGGGACAAACTTGGCCTATGGTCCTGTGCCAAAACTTGTGTCTTCAGGCTGGAATTTATAGTCGTTCTCTTTATCCGAAATCCTTACGACTTTCCTTATCCGACACCTTATGGTTGGTTTCTAACAACTTGTCGTGACATTATGTGCAGTATTAAATTATTTGGGACCGGCAGAACAGACTAAATGCAGTTATGAGCCAAAAAGTTATCAAATATGACCCGCTCATCTATAATATGGAATTCCATTCATGAATTAAACGGAAAAATGCATAGATAGTCGCGACATGTTATTGAAAACCGTCCGTAAGGCGTAGCGTAAGGGGAGCCGTAAGAAGGATTTTGGATAAGGGCAAAAGGGCAACGACTATAAATTCCAGCCTCAGCCCCCAAAAGTGTATTCAAGTTTGGCAAAAGCATGCAAAATTTCACTTGTAACTACTCCCTATAAATCACGGTATCGGGATGATAGTTCTGATGTAACGGTAGATCTCAAGATCAAGATGTCATCAGAAAAGTCCGGCGTTTCTCATATACATCCTTCATTTCAACAACATCTTCCATCCTTCATCAAGACTGCAAACATCTCTTGTATAGGTCACAAATCTAGCACATGTTACGAGGTCAAGCTATTACGGCAAGGAAATCGTCACATAGACCGAGATCATATCATCAGGTATGGAGAGGTATAAGAAATGAAGATGTCGAGTAATTCCAAACCCGACCCGACCCTATGGTATGCACTCATCTAAAAATCATCATAGGTGTACAACTACCCAAATTTGAATCATGACCCATACTTATCATTCATAAAGTGAACCAGAGTATCATCTTGCAACTTCTGTTACATACCACATAGTCACTCAAACACATGTCTCGTACATGCGGTATACATTATTGCTTTCAAGATGAAGTATAATTCCGCAGATTCAGACTTATTAAGCATCAGGTCAGTACGGAGGGATGTACCATTGCTTGCGGCAATTCATGATGGAATCCCAAAACATTACTCGACAAACTTTCATATATTCCATTCCTAGAGAGGTCTACGTTTACTGGGTAAGTTGGCATCATCAGACTTTTTCCATTATAGTTGGGAGAGTATACACGGTATACGGAGTAATAACGTGCATGGGGCATGTCAGGAATCTGTTCTTTTGGAGCACGCGATATGCACGCGATGTCATTGGTTCAGAAGACGATTTAGAACAGTTTATCCTTGTTTCAGCCCATGACTGTAATATTTTGAATGGCAAACTCGGTATAGTGACACCATCGTAATTCAAATTACTTAGGTCCTTATGAGGATGTACGAAATTCGAGACGGGGGTTCGAAATGAGAAGAAGGAGAGTTAATACTCATCCTAACATGATTGGAGAGCAGTATTAGAAACATATAACAGTCATTTTATATTCATCAATTTTTGAAAAATGAAGTCATGCGTGACAGAATAAAATGAATCGAACATTTCTCCAGAGATCAATATGTAACACACCTCATTTCAGTATCTGTAAATTGACTGGCCACACAAATGCAGTGCTTCTTCCGTTTTCGCGAAGAGTGTTGGAAGGCTGTATTCATTCATGAAAGGTGATCCAAAAATCCTTCCGTGGAAAAAAAGCTGTTTGCAAAAGTTATAGGAAATTGTAGGCCAGGAAATTAGTCAAGTGAATCATTACTATTTTCAATAAATAAATAATCATGATGAAATTCTTTCCCTCACATCAGATAACTCGTCCTTTAAAACCAACATAATTAGTCCATGACTCCGCTAAATGTCTTTGATTATGAAGAACAAATTTGACTGCTATGAATCTCTCAATTAAAAAGTATCCAAGTTATTATCACAGTTTATTTGGTTCTATCTATAACCCGCTGTCTGCTCAATAGAATTTTGTTTCTCTTTTGCTTCATTCATGAAAAAATTCTAGAGACCCCACAGACGAATAACAAAGTTCAACAGACTTCATAATGAACTTCACAACTCTGCAAAAATTCGTCACTATCAATATGTGACATGAAAATTACTCCATGTACGGTACACACGTAAAACAGAAATTCCCAAGAGTATCATTTGGATCTGCATGTTACTGATACACACTGCTCCACACACAATATCAACCCAATATACAGAGCTCCAACTATACAATACAAGCGCGACCAAGTATCACCATAAAGCTCAAAATTGCAACACACTCTAACAATTCTACTCTCACACGATTTGCCTGGTATTATAGATGCATATATGCCATCCGTTCTCTTTTTAGCAGGGATCCGATGATCGGTCAGTTTATCGATTGGCACGACGACAAAGGTACATACATACGGTTATACTCGCTCAGGTATCGTCTTATACATAGCCAAGATTAACGAGTTGTGCCTTCGTAGGTCTACATAATGAAGTGGTATATTTATTGTGTCTGGAGAGGACCGCAATGGAGTCCAACCAATAGAGGCTGCCGATCGATGAATGAACATGTTATGTAATATTGGTGGTATATAGGTGTGAAAAATACCTCGTGATCACATGCACGACTAGCGGTATATTCCACAAAATAATATCATCTATGAAAAAGTATTGTCAAACTTGAAAATCAAGATTCGCAAGACTTTTATCTGTCAGATCAGCGTGATCTGGTAATGAACTTCTCAACTTATTTTGCAAACATGCATTAAAAACGTATCACTCGATTCCTAACTGAATCATCTTTTTTATTACTCTATGTTTAACCATTAAATATTAGATCGAATGTTCATTTGTCAATCAGACGTACTGGTCGAAATGCGATGCGAGTACTCACCACATTTTCATTTGTTTACATGGTTTACCCATATATGTATAATTGTGGTGAATACTGTGCATTTATATTGACTTTAAGTATTCGTAATTATGGGTATATAGAGTAACAATACATTTTCAATATGTAACTTCGATATCGATGTGGGTTATTGGACGAAAAATCCGAGAAAATCCAGAAAGTTAGCGCGCAATTACTTGGGATTTTGAAAACCAAAATAGGAACCATTCCGAAATTTTCTGATACGCGATCGCTAAAGTTGGAAAAGGAAAATGTATAAAATCTCTCATCTCATTTCTTCACCTAATTTCAACCCAAACAATATTTTTCAATGGAATATTTTTGTTATATGCCGAAACAAAGATCATTTTGAAAAATTTTAAAAGCCCTGTTATTGGTGCGCAATGTATAGATTTCAGGCCAAATTTTGCCTCACAAATGTTAGAGAAAAATAATCAGTGAGGCCGTTTGAAGCGTGCCTAGTTCACAGTACAGTGAACATTGCATTCTCATGGAGTACCCTTCTCCATTTTCACAGCTGTGTGATTATTCAATTTACTAGGGCTACCCGATTAAGTACCCGTCCGTTATGCCAATTTGGCGATTGCATGCACGACGCGTGCACGCTCTATGTTCACGCAAAAAAAATTCTTCCGCATGCCCAAGAAAATATTCGGCAACCCCAGATTACTGCAAATAAGAACTCAATGCAGGGTTCATACTCATTTATGCAAAAATTTTAGGGAATATATGGGACATTTTTCTCACAAATATAGGACGAATATAGGACAAAAAAATCTAATCTAAAAGCCGTATTTCAAAATTTAAACATCTTGAAATTGAATTTCATTCAATTTCAAGTATTTACTCGTCTTCGAACGAATCCAGTTTTCACAAACATAACAATCATTTCAGTAAACGATACATGACGAAAATCAGAACACTATTTTAAACTGAATCTTTCAATACAGATAATTCTTATCCTTACTGAGCTTTGGAATTAATACTATATTATCTTGACAAATGACATGACAATGAGGCACATGTTAAAGTTAGGGAATTCATACATCTAGAAGACACTCTACTGAACAGATTTGATCACTGGAAATATTGCTTTTTATGCTTTGTAATTGCTTTTTTTTGGTATCCAAAATCGCAAAATTCGCGTTTTTCCAACTTTAAAATGCTCATAGCTCAAAAACAATGGATCCTAGAGGAAAATAATAAATGTAACTTTTTGCTTAAAATATCCCAAATTACATGAATCCAATGGTTTTAGATCGAAAAAAAATGATTTTTACAATTTGTTTAAACAATTTCGGTTTAAACAATTTTGCACCAGACTTCGGCTTGGAAACATGCATTCGTAGGATCAGAAGGGTCTTCCAAAGGGGATCCCGAGAAGAATTCTCATTTTTCTATTATTGCAAGCGATAGCGATAATTTCACCTGGTCTAGTTGGCGTGCGTCAGCCAGATCTTTTCCGACGGATCAAGAATCCGTGAGGTTCACGATATTGTCGAAAGATATTGTTTTCATGGATAAATTTCTTCATGTTGCCAAAAAATATATATAGGAAATAAAGGACAAAATCAGATTATATAGGAATTTATGGGACAAGCTCAAAAATATAGGAAATATAGGAATATAGGACATCAGTATGAACCCTGCTCAATGATGAAAAAATTGTATGTTAGATGTTTGACATTATATATAGTGTTGGTCTATAACCCAAGATCGTTTATCTCACAATTTGGGATTCGATAATTGCTCATCATCATCTTTTGGATGAAATTTTTTTCAAATCTGAAAAGATTGTGGGTGCGACATGCCAATTTTTTCATTCGTCATAGTCAAAATCAATAATCAATTCCCAAACCTATAACCTAGGATTACCTTCCGCCAAAATCCACGAAACCATGCCAGAAGTCCGCTCGACTTTTCAGCACCGTCAATCACCGCAAAAATGTAACCATAGCTTTCCTGAAGCCATTTTCCCAATAAGCTATCGGATCTCAATCTTGAAAAAATCTGGGTATAATAACACATCAATAACTGGGTCAGTTCAGAAGGAAAAGAGAGCCGATCGTGAAAATGGCGTATCTTGAGGGGCCTAAAAATAAGAGAGCTCGGGACTGGGCACACAATTTTCCCGCGAGCAAGATTCTTCGCTGACTGTGTCGTGGAATTTTCAATTTGCAACGTTACAGAGTAGAGATTGAGTCTATGCATATGCCTCTAGCTTTTTCTTCCCGTTATGCTATGATGTGCTTTTGTACGCCAGCCATCGTCGTCGTCGTCGTCGTACCGTTTGAGCTCATTACACATTACAAACTTTACGAGTGTGGCGGCATCGCGTGTAATGATCCTCGACGACATCATAATAATACAATGGATGGATTATATCGATTTCTGTGCTAAACAGTCTGACTATTAGAATAATGAACACCATTTAAGTCTTACACGATTATTTTTTATAGAAGTCAGACGTGAATCTAGGAAAATCGTCTGGAAACTTTTCAATATTGATTTTCTTGATTAAACAAAAAACGAATTCGGATGGAATCAGGCTTTTTGTCATCGAAATTGGATAGATCAATGAATCAGAAAAATCTTTTCAATTCACAACTTGAGTATAGTACTGGTGAAAGAAACGTTGCCACTTCGTTTGATAAGAGAGCAGTAGTTGCAAAATTATACATTCCACTTTCGCAAAATGCTATAATGTACTCTCTCATATATATGAGCTTGAAAAAAATTCACATTGGTTGGTGTGTCATTAAATACTCGTGATCCACAAGCAATCAGAGAAGCTATGAGAAAACTGTGAGAAAAGTAATAATGCAAGTAGTAGTGAGCATTCAGTTATAAAGGAGAATCTTTTTCATAAATGGCACCAGATCCAATTACCACGATCCAATGTAGGGTGGTGAATGCGTTTAGGTTTTCCCGCAAAGATAATCATGAGATCTGTGCGCTCCTTATGCAGCTCGGTTAATTTGAATTCAATCACACTGTTCCAGAAGCTATACAACATTCAATTCGGATGCAATGGTTACAGCTTATAGAAATTGAGAGAATACATTCTTTAGTCTTTTATAGAAGATCGAGTTGAGAAATAATATACTTTTCACACTTTGAGCTCTTGTGAGGACGTATCATGGAATGTTGAGTAATCAAATCGAGCAGGTTAACAATCCAGAGATTAGTCATTAGTCATTCTGCGGTTGGAGTTCTGGTTAATTTTTTAAAGTGTAGAATAGGTATTTCTGGACAAATTTTTGACTCCGAGTCAGGTTTACGGGAAATATTTCACTCAAATCAAACAATTTCACGGGTCAGAATATGTAATAAGAGCCTGAAATCAAAATAACCGACAAGGATCGGGAACACTGATTCGAAGTAAGAAAATCGAGACTGCTTCTCCTGTGTACGATTCCTATGGAATCACCAATCTATATTTCTCTTCGGATTTCAAATAATTCAAACTGCTCGTCTCGGCTCGTGTCGAGGCTCAAATCATGTTCTGAAATGAATTCTGCTCGGTTGAGTTTTACAATAATCCCTGTAGTGTAATAGTTCTACATTGATCACCGTCTGTATTTAAAAAGTATCCGGTTCCAGACTCGAAAAATGAAGCTGACTTATCATTATTTGACATTCATCACTGCAATGTATTTAATGAGTCAGACAAGTCTAAAATCGTCACTAACTGCGATGATCAAGAGTCATGAAAAATGAAAAATTAAACCAATATAATGTGCGCAATATTCTGAGATATCCCAAGCAATAGGCATGATTTTCCAATCCCAAAATACATTGAAAATGTTTTACATCCAATAATTAGTTTCAAATTGTCTGTGAACAGCCGCAATTTTCTTGACTCGTCACCACGTCATCATCCCACTCAAAAAAATCCTCCAAGTATACCTTTAACATATGCTCCTTGCAGTTACCGCTACATCTTCTACTACATTTACACATTCATACACTACGAGATTGGTACAAGAAAACCTCTGCTAATCGGTAAGTTGAAGAAGCTTCAAGCCACAGAAGCTGTGAGGCATAGCCAATTACCATCTCTTTCTAGCCACGCTAATATCGTGCAGTTAGGTATACAGCAATCTGCATGCGATTTGCAATATATGGGAAGCCTCTGAGCTGAGATGCGCCTACATAAGCAGAACGGAACAATACTTATCCCTTGTAATAGTCTTGAGTTCAAGTAGATGTACTTTTACATAGAACAGGATTGTCTAAAAATTTGTGGACACTTTTGTACAGATATATCCTGCGTACAGGCGTCATCAAACGTGCGTAAGATGTATTCATACATACATAATATTCTTGGTCATGTATGACAGAGTAGGTTATGTGGTAGAAGGCAGAAGGTTTAAGTAGGTACCTCTGGGGATATGGCCTCACATAAATAATGACCGTAAAAAGGTAGCTCTTGCTTGAGCTCTTTGCAGGAGCATATGGCCAAGACTTGATGGAAGCTCTGACGGGACACGGACATTCTTGTCTTCAAATTTATTAAAAATATGTATACATCCATACGGAATCTTGGAATCTGCAATATTGATTAGGAATCGAAAGACGAGCATGAAGTTTTTTTCCCCACTACGTGAATTCCGTACAAAATTTTATTTGAACCCATCACCATTTCGAATTTGTTAGAGTTGAGATCAATATCGAAATGAATGATTCTTGCGGCTCAAGGATCAACAAATTCATATTGAGCTTTCATATTTGAGCTTCGCAATTGGGGTATGATTTCAATCAAATCTCAAATTCGACCTTAGTAAAATATTGCATCAATAAACTGCTGAATTACTTGCTCGGTTGTGAAGGCAAAAACCTTCTACATAAATTTTATTCCATTTTCCCCGTGTTGCGAAATACATTCGTATGAAAATTGTTCAGATTGCCTGACTGTATCTAAATTACAAGCACGTTATACATTTTTTAATGGAAGGACTTGCACAAAAAACGTTCACACGATTTCCAAGGATTTTGGACCCTCCCTCCCCCCCCTGCCCCCCCTCCACATCCGTAAGTGTCATATTTTGTAGTACAACTCCCCCCCCCCCCTACGGTGCGATGCATGAAATGGTCAGATTAATCCGAGGTATAATGGGAGAAGAGCTTTTAGAGTCAGGACTCAACTTAATCAATGTGTCAGAATGACCGAATTACGGGGCTATGTACAGAAATAAATGCCTCCTGATTCGACCGTTTCTGTATTTTCTATTGAAACTATCAGAAGATAATATATCTCAATGGATCAACTCTACCGATTTTTTTTTATGACTGATGAGTGTCATGATTATGTATGATGATTCGGATTTATGCCAACCCAACAAGTGAATCTGTTGAGTTTTCCATACATAAATAACTAAAAGAATGAATCAAGTTCAACGATAGATAGTTGATCTGCTACATTTATTATAGATACGCTCGTAGATACGTTATGTAGAACGTTGTTTAGAAACACATTCAAACCATGATTTTTTGGGCAAGGCTATTAGTCTTCAGTGTCTCTGGTTCACACTTACGGGACTTTATTGAAATTAATCTTTTCAGCGATCAATATTGAAAATCAACGTTTCTCTTACAGACTATTGATTCAGTTCCCACAACCAAATTTCCAATTAGCTCCTCACAGCATAATAATATGTTTCACGTGTGATCTATTACTCTCAGATGGATGGCCCAAATAAATCATGACGACAATTAAATGCAACAACTCAAATTTTTTATCACTCACTTCATTAAATAGCTGTACTACCCATATGAAAAGTGACGTATCTTATTCACCCCAAAAATCATGTCAAACCATTTACAACATCAATCCCTGTAACATCAAAGTCGCACTTTTACTGGACGAAACCCAAGCTACCACAGTTTCACCAGCTGTTCTCTAAATCTCCAAAGTAAGAATACTGGCAGCATGATGCATGTACAGATGAAAAATGTCACCCAAACTAAAAAATTGTTGATTAGAGTATCTCAAGACACGTTTCCAGCATTGTTATTCCACGAGAATGTACTCTATACGCTACTCTATAACTGATGTCTGTTGTCCCAAGTCGGTCTGCCAACATACAATAACAACGGTTTGCTACTTGCATGAGTTCTCTATCCCAAAGCTCAGAAACTCGTGTCCATATAGTCCAGTCTAATGAGACATACCTACTTGTGTAGAATATATCGAGATATACAATATAAGACATATAACAGTGTCTCTGAACAACATATATATCCAACTTTCTGAATCTATACAGAATAATGCGCCCACACAGAATAACTAAAGTATTGGAACAATATTACACTTTCAGGATAAATGAAAGAGGCACTTTCTTTTTACTCTCTCTATACTAATACAATGTCACATCCCATCTCATCCTACGCTTTTCTTTATTCATTCATATCCTGCTGCAGTGCATGAAGTCCCAAATTACACAATTATACCATGTAGTAAAGACAGTTCAACGCCTTTCAATAATTTTCGTGTACAAAAATATCTCATATAACATTCATTATATGCATAGTGTCTATATGTTCGTGTATTAATGTATGAGACTCACCGGAAAGTTGTGCAATCCAAGTCTGACTTTCGAGTACTTCTTCATCAGCACTCTCCATACAACATAAGCCATGTCTATGATGATGAACTTTTAAGTTGCTGCAGCTTGAAATATACCGCTGCTGCTGATGTTCTTCTATACTCAGTTTCTGATCCATGAGACGCTTATGATCAAGTTACACAGCTCTATATAAGAGAGCAGTATATATGCACATGGTATGTAAGACACCTGCAACGCACTCTTTATAACTGCTGTCGCTGCAATTGAAAAAAAATTTTACATGTAATATAAGAAAGAAGGGAAGGTTTATATCTATATAGAATGCGTGAATGTGTGAGGTGGTGGTCTATCGCTGGGTTTAAGAAAAAAAATCTGCATTTTTTGTGGTTTCTGTATGGGGTTGGATTTTGGAGGTTAGGGTTTGGAGAGGGCATCTTTGAGAGGTTAGGTGGTCTTGGAGTTTTGTGAGTTCCATTGTATGTTCAAGGGGAGAGAGTTTTTGTTGAAGTGAGTATAGTGCGTGAGATGGAGACTTCTTGAGACTCTTGAGTGTCTTTCGAGGTGTCTTTTGTATCGACTTATGGATTTCGAGAGTATAGGGCTATGAAAGAATTGAGAGACAAAAATTCAGATATTTCTGTTGCAAGAATGACTTTTACATTATGCTAAGAATTACTCCTGACATGTACAAATAAGTTTCATCTTTGAGTATTCGATTCGAATTTTCAAATGGTTGTACCGATCAAAAAAAATCTTTTGATTGGATAAACGAATACACTCCTACGATGCACTCTGCGTGGACCATAACCAATAAGATCTGGGAGGTCAAGAAATATGAAGTTAATATATCTTGGACTATACAGCGAATGCTTGAACAATACGATTTCTTTTAGCTTTTTTTTCTTTTATTTTGGTAGACCCTCATAAGTCGCGCTCATTTTACTTTCGGGTTCTGGATCATGAATCTTTCTCATCCAATATTCTTAGATTCCAATACCATATTTGGTTGAACAAAAGAGTCTCCTTCTCTCGCCTTCGCCAATACCAAAATCTAGATGTTCGAAAGTTATTTAAAAAAGAGTGGGCACCGCGTGAGTGTCGATTTTGTATGTATTGAAATGTTGAATTGAGTAATGAGAACATATATGTCTTAGTCATCGCATTGCTGAATAAAATTGGAACGAATAATCTCGCACAAAATAATATCATCGCACATAACAGGGAATCAGCCATTCATTTTTTTCTTCAGTATTGACAAATGAAAACAATGATTGGTGCGAATACTCGATTATTCAAATATGAATCAAATAAGAGTTTTCATTGCAATAGGTAATTATTTTCTTAATGGAGTACCGCCAATTACGCTCAGGAGCATAACCCATTTTCCGACCTCAATTATTGTGTTTGTGTTAACCTGCTCACTAAACGTGTCCACCTATACCCGTGGACTTACCCGAAACCCGACATTTGGGGTAATTTTTGATTGACGCATGAAAAAAATTTCGAAAAATTCTCAAAAATCTGGGGCAATGCAACAATCACATTCCAACAGCAGTGAAGTCTCTATACTTGAGAAAAATGGAAAAAAACAAAAACGTATAATTTTGTAAGTTTGACATTTTTCATCATTTTCCTAGTAATTATTGAGTTATTTTGCATCAGAAGAATTTTCCAAGACTGGGAAGGGAGTTCCAAAGGCAAGCCTGAAATCGGTGATCCTTCCCGGGGCGCGGAGGGGCCCACCGGTGGGTCTCGCTTAATGTTATTTCCCATAAGTCCAAAATTCTCAGCACTGGTGGAAGAACACGCAGGGGGCACCGGTGGGCGGCCCCGCCTAGGGTCCTTTTAATTAATGGGTCTAGACAAGGGGGGGGGGGGCGCCATATTCAGCGATCTACACGTACACGGGCGCTCCGGTGTGTGTGCACTCTCACAGATGCGTCCCCATCTGAAAAGCACGGGTTGCTGAATATGGCGGAGCCAATCAGAAGAATTACCCTCCCCCCTCCTTGTCTAGACCCGTTAATTATAGGGACCCTAGCCCCGCCACGCGCAGCGAACGTATGAAACGAATGTATTCCACGTCTCGTGAGAAGCTTGCAATAATGCTGTCATTGGAGTTTATTACAAATACAATAATGTCCGATTCACTCATGACTTCCGGGATCATCTCATCATTCAAAATAAGCTAATGGCTCAAAAATATGAAAAAAATAAGATAGATTCGTCAAGAATATTCTAATTAATCTGATACTCAAATCCGAAATTCTGAAGTAAACTTCACAATTCTCCTCATCAAAACTTTCTCATATCAATGATTCATGAAAAAAATGCTTGTATTGCATTACACATGTCCGCAAAGGATGCAAGTGCATTCGACACCTTGGACAATATGTCAGCTATAATACCGTCCATCGCAGCATTATCAACAAATTCGTTACCAGCGCACTCTGTTCGGTTCGAGGTATGAAAATGTTTTGGTGGCAAGAACGTTACGCAAGATATAACACTGATGCATGCTCATACACAGATATATTCCAGGGTTGCAAATCGTGCAATCTCAACTACATATGTATACTCGCATATGAACAGTGTATGTGCATAGGACATATGCAGTTCTAATAGAGATGGCAAAATGACCCGTAGAGTTGACAGAACAATAAGCTCACGATCGTAAACCCAGAAAGTAATAATGACACATTGTGCTACCATGTTATAACTTTTATAGCTCATAGATAGACGCCAGACGTTCATCAGCGATCGAAATCTTCGCGTTTATAAGCACAACGGATGACGGTTGCGCGCGTGCAAAAGTTTATTCATATCTATAGATATTATGCAGTTGATCGAACGCCTTTTTGATTCGAATGAAAAGTTGAACGGATTGACTACTTAATCGAGAATTTATTTTGAAGATTCATCATCGACTGATATCGTAAAATGTTTGTAATTTATGCTAGTCCTAGATGAGACGAAAGTACTTACTTTCATGAAGTATCGTGAGATATAAAATTTATTCCTTGAGATATTCGATCTGGACGAGTGGTTTCAGTGATTTGCATATAAATATATACCTAACTTAGCAATTGCTCTTGTCCAATCGTACAAAATTTTGTCGAAATCCTTCGTATGCATTCTCAATGTTGAATTTTGAACCGACTCGCCGTTATGCCTCGAGGCACACGGTAAGTGTAAATATATATAATTGAACACATCACAAAACATTGCTTGACTTGAATTGACAATGAATGAAGGCGCCCGAGGTACCAAGAGGAAATTGGTAATGAGACATGATTTTATAATTATACGAGGAAAATGAGCTAACGCCATCAAATGCTATGATTTCGAGTATTATGATTTTTCAAACCAATTCTCAATAAATTTCAATCGATCTCTAAATTGGCATTACTCTACACATCAAAATATTGAAGATTCGCCCCTGCCGCAGCTAAAGCGATTCCCCGAAAGTTAGCTGTCGGACAAGATTCCAAAAACTGTGCCGGTTGCATCGAACGCGCGCGGTTCTCAGAATTCAAAAATCTAAACATTCCGACCGGCACTACCGAGAATAACTCATTAATATCTCACCTGAGTGTGTCTTTATCGATGTCAAAAAGTGCACTATCAATCCCAATAACCACGGAACGCTGATGTTTGCACTCTGATATCACACACCATTTCACAATTCCACAAAAACGGTCAAATTTTTGAATCGTTGCACTCTTTATTTCGTTGGCTCACTTGACTTGAAAAATAATATTAAGTCACCTAGATTTTTCACTAACTATACCATAATCATCTAACGAACACACAAACTATACCGGTCTAAATTCACTATCTCATGCACTAAAAAAATTGCATGCACTCGCGAAGTAGTTCTTATAAATGCATCAGGCGGGCCGTTGCGAGGCTCACCGCCTTACGGCCGAGATATGACTGCCGAGCGCGAAAGGAGAAGCTTCTAAACAAACCGGCGCCGCGAGCGAATATAAGCTCTAAAATATACCTATGCGTTGCGCTGCTTCTGATGCACATTTCTTCTCATTTCGCGCGCTTTTTTACCTTCAGATACACGAGTACATTGTCCTTATATATTGCGGAAGTCTCATTATTATCTCGTGGAAGGTGTGAAAAGGGAGTAGTCGTTAGAAGAAACGTTGGTGAATTCCAGTTTGGATCGAATCTTTTTTATACCTGGTGACTTGGGATCTCGCTTGGGATTAGAAGAAATTGGTTGTAAAGAGCGGATCGAATAGGGTGCATCCGTTGGATTTTCAAACGGTTTGAATTAGAACGTTCGATCGATGTTCGATCTAATACGTAGAATTTTTTGCAAACTAATTTTTATTCGATTCATACATATTGGATTGATGTTTCTCGATTGTATGATGGAATCTACACGAACTATGTGTAAGTAGAAATCTTCACCTTTGGCTCATCACAGTTAGAAAAAAGTTGACATATATCGAAAATTTTCATTTGATTGATGGAGTTATTTTGCTTGGTGGTTCATTTTCAGATTTACTCGAGCATGTAAAGGATTCTATTCAAAATAAGGATGCCAAATTTCGACCGTGGATGTCACTGCGAGTTTCTTTGTGAACGACTGGGCCATGTTTCCGGCAATTTATTCTTCAATCAGATAAGGTGGTGAGTGATCAATTTTCAGTGACGCAAAGCTAAAAACAGAACCCGAAAGCTGTTTATGCTGCTGATACAAAATTATTCAAAGCATATAATTTCTTTGTAAAACACCGTGCCATGCAACCGGGGTCAAAACTTGCTCAGATTTTGAGTTTATATATAACTTTCCACTCATTTTGAGGATATTTTAGTCAACCTCCCTGGAATTTTCTTTTTAGAGGCTTAGAAACAATGAAATTTGAGGCAGTTGATGAACGAAAAATTGAACACGCTCGGCACATCCTTGGTTTTGTTTTATTGGATCCGGTGATTACACAGGATCATCAAAATATACTGTGACTCCTTACGTATGTCTCCCACAACCATACAATATCTCCCAGAAAAGATCGGAAGCTTCTTAGCATAATTTTACAAAAACTTACTGTAACTTGATTCTAGGAATTTAGCGGCGAAAACCTTGTTATCCGGACTCACAACCCGAGTAACCCTGTAACTTGAGTAACCAGTAACTGGTGTTAGATAATTCCCATAACTGACAACGCCTCTAACCGCTAAAGCACCTCGAACAATAGATATCAAGCGATCCTCGGAATTGGAACCTCGATTGGAACAGTTTCTGCATCTCTCAACATCTAACCAAATCAATATAAGTAAATTATCGAACACCCGTGAACGAACCAAAAATTTCCGGCACACTTGGTGCATTTATGCACGCGCCAATTTCAAACAGCATTGAATGAATGAAATCGTTCTGTTCGTCTATTTTGCCACTTCTTGCGGCGTCAGATACAGGTATCGCGCGCGATTAGCATCACCCAGGACGTCTTCCTGTCTACGATCGGCCTTCTATAAATTATTATACCATTTTGCATGCATCTCGCGTCGTGTGACTTTAATGTGTACGTATAGTCAGACTTTGCGCATTCATCAAGCCGTCGACGCGCCTTCATTCGTATTTTGCACAGTATACCTGTGGTTGTACCTATCGTTTGGATGAACTTACAGCCGCACGCGACCTGTTCGAGACACGTGCCTATATATATATGTGCAGCTTTAGACATAAACACAGAAGCTTGCATGAAGTGAAAAGTTTTTATGATGAACGAAATTGTGTCGTGGAGCCTTTTTTGGATGTGCTCTACTTGGTAGATGAACATACTTACTCTACGAGAATGCGAATAATTTTTGCTCTTTGTAGTTTGAAATTTTAGAAAATGGCAGAGAACTGTTATGATTATTCTTAATTCTTCTAAATTCTATCTTCATTATCGCCGATCTTTTCGTATTCCATGAGCTTCAGGTGGTGAGAATCGCTTCAATGTTCCAATAAATGAAAAATGAATAAGATGAGTGAGAAAATAAAAATATTTGTTCCTACCTATCAGATGTTTAGATTTTCAATTTTTCTGGGTGAGCTAGTGAATTTTGCATTCTACAATCTTTTGGGCATCATTAATGGTAAAACTATAACAAGAATTTGGCAGCCGCACATCGAGCAGAATTTTATCTTTCCGTCGAGGTGCCTCAGCAGGTTCCTCTATGTTCGAGGGGAGCCAGGACTTTGGAATCGATCAATTTTTTGCCTTGAGGATTGCCATCAATTGCCCTTAATAACATGTATTATTTTTTTTCCTTTTCTTTTCTTCATAACATGTATACTTCCTCAAATTCAGTTTTGAAATACTTAGGACTTGAAATTTTCTCAAAATCCAGCTAAACTTCCTGATTTTCCCATAATCCGGGAAGTCAACTTTTACTACAGAACCAAAATACCGCAGATAAGGTGCTCGAATATTGGAGTGTAGAATTACGTTGTTGCCACCTCGAACACTTAGCTTACATACCGTCAAATTGAGTAACTTTGGTACACCCCTGAAAAATGACTTCCGAAGCTGCGCTCCGCAAGGTAAACGATTCTATCGCTCTGAAACCTATCCCCTTCTCGTGACACACACATAAACAATGTATTGATTGAGCGTAGATCCCGTGTGAATGTTTTTATTTGTTTATTGAAGCTTTTCCCAAAACAGTTGACTTAGCAGAGATACGCGAGTGGTCCAGTTAATGTACACTTGGGAGCAACCTGAACTGTCCACACTGCAGCCAACTCCAAGTCTCTTTTCTATGCTGATAGCATGGGAGAGAGGCTCTCAAGTTGGCTGAAGTGTGGACAGTTCAGGTTGCTCCCGAGTGTACCTGGCAAGAAGTGTTCTGGGACGAACTACGGGTGAATATAACGCTATACATTTTGACCATATATGTCATCATATTGAAGAAACCATCATGACATTGGAATATTTCTAGCATTTGGAATTGTAACGAATAAAAAACAGGAAGAAAACGCTGTAAAAAATTGTACCAAAATTACCCTTATACTCTACGTAAGAAGCATTGTGGCGGGGTAACTTTGGTTCAGTTCTGTATAACAGCTTCTTTTTACCTCATCTTGAGTGGAGTGATAGTCTATGAGGTTATAAGATGTTCCAAACATCTGAGAACAAGTCTCATTCACGATTACAATTGGTTCACTCGTATTCGTATGGTTGTGGGTAGAACTGACATATTCTGGAAGTTTACCAAAGTTGCCCAGTCCGGGTTTAACTTTAGTGTACTTACAAAGGTGCACACAGGTACGGATGGAGACATCAAATCATCATCCTGCAGCCCATCAATTGAAAGCTGAGACTGTAAGCTTCCAATTGAACACTGAATGAGGTAGGGTTTCGTTAATGTATGTTCAAATGCCGAGCCAAACAAAATAAAAAGGAGCGAAATTGTACCGAAATTACCCAGTTTGACGTTACGCCAATCTTTGAGCAGAGTCAACTTTCAAGAACACGTACACTGAGGTTTTCTCCTCTCCCAAAATAAAAATAGCCTTTGATCGTGGTAAATTACACGATGAAATTGTTCAATTTTGGGAAAGTTATAACATTTTAAGCTCCTACTAGCTGAGTCTCAATATGAATAAGAATGTCCTCACCTGGCCTGAATTCAGTCATCAAGAGTATCAAGAGAAAATTATTGTGTATATGAGGTTCTAGAATATAGGTTTGAATTGCCTTCGATTCGCACGATTGTCCCTCAAATATTTCATGTGTGTATCTATTCTTTGGCTGCAAATTAATGGATCTTGCGTGCTTAGTATTTATTAATCTTTGAGCTGCCATATGTGCCCTGATCCCGACTCGCATATGGAGCCACACCTATAAACGACCATCACTTTTGCAAACTCAACTATGCAAGCTGTCGTTATCTTTTACAATAATTCAGCTTGGTTGGCAGACTGTTCGAAACAGTTCACGAGTAAATTGAACATTCATCACGTGAGTGCGCCTAACTCACCTCCACTGTTTCTGTGTTGCTCGCAATTTTAGTTCATTTCAATATGTTTTGAGGTACTTCAATTCGTTTTGAAGCTTATTACGAGACCGACAAAATGAGCTAACATTCGTCAGATTCCGACCAACTGGAGCCTAGCTTTCATGATTTTCCCAAAAAAGTTCTTTTTTTGAATGAGTAAAGCATAAAATTGGGATAAGTTCAACTAACCAGCCTCCAAACAAGACGTTCCTGAGCTCATTTTGCAACTTTTCCTGAGCTCTTTTGAACTTTTTGGCCAATACATAGATGAAATTTCACGAGGTGAAAAACAAACTTAGATCTTTTTAGGGGAAAGGAGACAATATTTCTAGTTTTTGAGATAAAAAAAAAAAATTACAAATAAATGAAGAAAAACTCATAAGTATAAAAGTAATCATCGGGGGGGGGGGGGGCAGTGAAAATCTAGCATTCCCATCTAGAGATGCCTCCAAACATAAGCATAAAAATTTCGGGACGATCGATCAAACCAGTGAGGAGTTTTGCTGAGCGATAGAAAACAACGTACATACACACACACACGTACAGACATGGGCAGAGGGCTCGAAAGATGGGGTTGTACTAATTTTGTGAGGGCTTATAAAGAAAAACTGTGACCTACATTAGATGGATCTTGGCTAAAGGAAGAGGACTGTACAAATTTCATGTATTCAAGAGCTTCACTGAAGGAGGAAAACATGTTTTCAGAAAAAATTTAACGAAAATTGTCCTGGCATCAAATAAATGCTTTCTCTTACGAGAAAGCAAAAACCGACCGCCTCCTTTCTTGCATCCGAGTGAAATCTCACTCGAACTTCCGAGTGAGATCATTGACTTTTTAATTTCCGACTCTTTACCGAGTGAGACGGACTCTCACCCGGAGAAGTTAAGAGAGCTCGTCTCTGAATGTTAACATTACAAGATCAGGGGGTTTGTTATGATTCCGTACGATTTTCACCTGACTTCAAGAATTTCTTCTCTCGCTTCTTACAGTGTGCGCAAATAATTTCGAAATTGAAACCAAGGCAAAAAAAATTGAGCTAAGGCACGTAAGTACATTGGATGCTCGATTAGATGTGATGGAGCCATTCCCTTTCGGCGTGGGTTTTTAGGGTGAGGACAGACAACCCGCTACGACACGATTCTCACGACGCTACATCGCTCGACACGACACGAAATTTATCCCGGCAGACGCAACCATCGGTGTATTCAACTCATTTTGATGATCAATGACTAGTAATGTAAAAATGAATCCAATCCATCAATGGTTGGGTTCGCAACGATAACGTTCGTGCCGTGTCGGGCGGTGTCACGTCGCGTCGTGAGAATCGTGTCGTAGAGGGTTGTCTGTCATCACCCTTACTGTTCGAGAGGAAGAAAGTCAAAAGTTGCAGAAACGACATTTTCGTTCTAAGAACGCAGAGACCAATCTGGATCATCGTAAGAAGTATACTTTTCTAATTTTCCAACATAACAATACCCGAGAAAAACGAGAGGCAAGAATTGGCGGCTGCTCTCTTTTGAGATCTTGAGTGGGGGCAAGTTAGGCACACTCACCTGTGATACTACGAAAAACCCGCCTTAGTGTCGCGGATCGATAATTCATACAATCTAACAGGGAGCCGGTAAGATTTCAAATTTTAAAAGTTGGGTCGGGTGATGAGAACATATTTTTCGCAATTTTTCCATGTTTGGGTGCTTACAAAATTGCAAATGAATCGTAAACATTTTGCGCCTTGCTCATGATTTTCACCGCTTCCGAATCAATTTTCAAACCCTCGCCTGCGGCGCGGGACGGAAACCACTTGCTCAGAAACGAGCTGCAACCTCATGAACTCGGTACAGAATATATTATTTTGATATACATCACTGGTGCGTAAAAGTGCACTTAGCTCACACTTAGTCTACCTTTACTCACATCAGTTCATCAAAAAGTATGAGTTCAATGTACTTACGGGGGTAGACCCTTGTATCGAAATCTACCTAGTGTCTTGCAATCATGTGCGTGAAGGTGATGAAATTTTGCGTAAAGCTACCAACAGCGCGGCATGAAATACGGCTTCAGACGGGTAAGTATTTTCACATACTGGTCAGTTGGGTCAGTTCTTCGTCGAGTGATCTCCCCACATATGCAATGTGAAGGCTGAGTGGTGCTTGTTCATGACATAACTCGATCAAAAATTTCGTGCTCGAACAAATTAGCTTCCTAATTCTTCCTAATCCAACTTTTGGAATGATTTTTTGAGCACCTGATGTTATTGTCTCATAATATCAGAGAATGCAGCGATCTTATAATCGCCCCATGTTCTTCTTATCTTGCGAATCTCCTGCACAGTTGATCACACCGAGGTCCTAAGCTTGATTCTGTCAACCAAAAATTACGAAAGTATGAATCATTACATTATGCAATTATATACGTATCGCCTGTCTCATAATATAATTTTTTCCGAAGCGCATTTCCTTGCGATTCCTTAAGCCTATCCTTCAGGTTCACTACTTAAACCCTTCCAAAATGCATGTCACGGTGTAAAATGTTGCATGTATGTGATGCTCCGCATGAGAAATAATTTTTGTTAATATTAGGCCCTCCAAAATAACTGCTTGCAAATTCATGAGCTTTGCCGCGCGCCAATATTATATCCTTAGAGTTTCGAAAATATGATCAGCTAAAGTAATCCAGAGAGAAAATTGTCCCTAATTCGATGCATCCGATCTAATAATTTCTAATCATTGAACATCACTAAGTCTTCAAGTCGGCTATTTCGTTTAGATAAAAAAATCCTTAATTAGGCCTATACAGATTACACACATGTTTATCATAAAAAAGTGCTAGTATGGAACACACATGAATATTGTCTGGGAAAAAATTATATGGATGGAATTGAATTCTTGGCTCGTGAATAAACCTCCAAATTAAGAATAACTTGAAGTACCAAAGGTCAAAAGCTCTTAACGTATGGCGTATGGTGGTGAAGGTTTTGTTGACAAACACGCAAATACAGTTGTGAGAATCTAGGAAGCAGATTCGTGTTGTTGCAGTGATCCAGATAATGTTGAACTCGTGATCATGAGCAAGGCAAAAAAAACGACCAAAAAAGTCAAAAGTAAAAAAAGGCTCGACGAATCGATTGAGGTGCGAGATATCTCATCCGAATTAGAGGTTATTTGTGTAAATCTTGCAATAATTCAAGATCATCTTGATACAGTTCCCTCTACAGTATGAAGAAAAATTTCTTACTCTTATGAACATACCATATCACTTCTCAGGGTGAATCCGATGGTCTCATATTCAGCTGGCTATCTTGTAATGCTGCGACCGACACGTTCAAGGTTAGCTCATTTATACATACTGATCTCAATCAAGTCACTATCAAAATTGAAAATTTTTTTAGACCAAAAACATCATCAGGATTGGACAGACTTTTAAAATCACTTGATTTCATCCAAAATTATTTTCAACGCTAAAAAATCCACCAAAAACTCTCAAACAACATCCTTATCAAAGATTCTTGCTGCAGATTTTATTGGTGTTTCCAAAAGATGACCAGCAGTGCGAAATTATTGCGAGCGTTGCTAAAAAATTGGGGTGGAGCGTCTCGATTGCAAAAAATGCCGAAGATGCGACAGATATGTTTCGATTGCGCAGCTTCGACGTGGCGATACTCGATCATCGGGGAAGCAGTCGCGCTCAGGAAGCTGATGGAATCTGCAGGTGGTACTCGAGCTTGATGAAACTACAATTATTTCCTGCTATTAACGTAATTTTGCATTATTTGCGAGTTGAAAACCTATTGATTTACAGAACTAGAAAGGGTACTCAAATTTTTTTACATATTATATCCATTTTCGAAAAAATATCTGTAGAGCTATTGTATATTTGACACTAAATAGATTTTATTCTCAAAGAATCCTTATACAGTTGTATCGAATGCGCGAAACCTTGTGAAATTTTTGAAATTCAGTTCTCAAGTCTGCCCTCACACTTATTGGTCCTTATCATTGCAGAACCATGATCGAGATAAACTCAACGAGGACTTGTACAATTCTCGCGTTGGTAAAACGATCGTAAGTATGAAGAAAGTCTCGTAATCACTTTGACAAAAGTCTATCTCATGTTTTGAATATCCCGATACATCCAATAGATTTTTCACAGCACCAGGAACCGAAGATGTTGTCATTTTGCATCTTCTCAACATCGGATACAACCGAGTAAGATATAAATAAATTCGTAAAAAATATATCTGATAACATATAATTCGATGATATCTATTATTAATTTTTATGAAAAGGCAATCATGGAATGCTCACACGAGGGAATCCTAATGAACGAATTGATTGGCATCTACGCAAATGAGTGCCATCCAAAGAGTCAACTTGCCGGTTCGCAAATTTTGTATCAAATTGTCGACAAATGTCGAGATATAATTCATGTAACTGACAATCAGGATGTCATACAGGTGCTTGATTCAAAGATTCGGCGTTAATACATCCTGTTTTATTCATTCTCCATATCCTCTACATTTTTTCACTTTTATGTATACGAACTCGTATCAATTGTAGTTTGCCAATAGAGCAAGTGAACGATTATTGGGCTACACGCGCAAAGAACTGCAGGGAAGAAAACTGCAAGATTTTTTGACAGATATCTCAGCTCAGCAATTGGGACAATTATTAGGCCAGGGACGAAAATTTGACGCAAAGCTAGATTGCTTGAGGAAATACAATGCACCCATTAGCCTCCGCTGCCAAGTCATACCAATGAATGTTTCAGCCAGGTGAGAATTCAAAATTACACGAATCATTTTTCTCAAACTTTATCTACGTAACATACTATTCACGAGTTCGCTATCAATACTCGAAAAAATTCGCGGCAAAAGTAAAAAAAAAAATCTGATGATTGGATAAATTTAATCACGAATACTTAGATCAACCTCCCAATAATGCAATAATGATTTTTTGACAGCGAAAGGACATTTTATGCGTACATGTATGAAAGTAGCAGTGCCTACGATTCGATACAAGTTGATACCGGAAGACTCAGTTTGAACTTGTCACCTGACCAACGATTGACAAACTCATCTACAAAACGTAATGTAATCATAAGTTGAAATAATCATAATCAACAATCATATAGACACTGAATTGTGGATTGATACTCTTTATTATCACGAAACAAGGAAGCAGAAGGTCAGATGTTACGGATCCACAAAGTTCACGATACCAATCTCCAGTATCGAAAGTCATTAAAGTTTTAACAAGTGCTCATCAGGATGCTGTCGTATCATGTCCAGACATATCTGTCCGTCTGGAAAATGTTGGTATACCTTAAGCCTAATATAATGTAAAAGCAGCTCACATTTGAGATATACAGTTATCACGATGTCAATTTTTTTAAACAGGCAATCGAAATATTGAAGCATATCGACGTATGCTCACCTCGCACACACGATGACAGTCAACAATCTGCTCTTCACAATCCTGCAGTTTCAGATATTTTAGGAGCTCTCATGACCGTATGAATTACAATTTTTTTGACTCTCCAGTTTCATTGGCTTCATGTCTAGGTATAGATGCATAAAATTATCAAATATTTCAGATTCCAGTTCAAGAACCACAGAGATCTGCGACATCAGTTAGTCGACAGTCACACATTTTGAAAACCTTGAAAACCAACGGTAGTAGGGAGTTAAAGATTTTCAAGACTCCTAAAGGACCGGAAGAGTTACAAAATCTTCTGGATACCGGATTCGATTGGGACTTTGACATATTCAAGTTGGAAGCTCTTACCAACAGACGGTAAGCTATGGGACAAAATCAAACAGGCATGAGTATTTATTATTGATTTTTTTTCGTAGCATTTCACAAGATCACAACTTTACTTTGAATTTTTCAGCCTTGAGTTTCATCATTTTCTCCACAGAAAGTTGAATATCTAAGGTCAGCAAATGTATTCTTCGAAATTCATCGAAATCAACTTGCTGGCTAGAAAGTTTAATAAGCTTAAAAGTGGATGGAACTCACCAGTGCTTTTGGTTCTGGTAGTTTTGAGTGAAGAATATCGACTCTTTCAATTTGCAGATTTCAGTTTTCACAGCACTCTGTGAAAAAAATCGGGAGCTGGTTCTCAGAATATGCCTCAATCTGTTCTTTACACTGAGAAAAAGGATTCTGGGATTTTTTCAGAAACCTTGAGATTCAAGTGCACTGTAAGCACATCGTCAGGAGTTATTCCCTATTAATTCGGGAGATCCTCCAGATTATACTAAAAGAAGTGCTGATCGTGATCAGGAGAAATTGCGTTGGAAAAAACTCATGATCAAATCTGGTATTTTTTCCTGATTTGAACTTATTATATTCCGAGAATCTCTCGCGGATCTATACCCGGAAGCGGATTCGGCAATATTTCTATTACCTTAAGGCGATGCGGTCACCATGCAAGCTGAAAATCATTCCCAACTTTCTCCGATTCTGTTGCGATTTGGGCTAAACGACGAGCGCACAAATATTTGTTATTATCTAACTTAGATTCGTGCACTCGTCGTTGCAATAGAATCGGAGAAAGTTGGGAATGAAAAGTTATTCCCACTTTTCTCCGATTCTCTTGTGATTTGGGCTAAGCGACGGATTGAGGAATACAAGTTGGACAATAACAAGTATTCGACAACTCGTCTCACACTTGAAATCATCAAACTTATTATAAAAGGTGTATTTGCAAGGTCCATGGTCACGGTGCACGGTGACCGCATCGCCTTAATCGGGAAAAATCTCCCGATACATCGAGAAAATCAACGGAGTACTTTCTAGCACCCAAATCTCAATGCACTCTGGAATCATTCCAGAATCATTTCTCTCAGTGTAGGCATTCGTAGAAGCATTCTTGGTTATTTTTTAAATTTTTGTAACGCACCATTGAAATTCACGAATGAAATTTTTTCTTATCACACTTTGATAAATGACAGTATATTTTATCCAAACCACCGCGAGTACCTAAGACTCAGAACTGGAAATCAATATCTACGAGTACATTCTATCATTCTTAAAATCGTCATGTTCTGTTCAAATCATTAGTTTCCTCAAAGTGAGTTTTTTGGTATCTATTCACAGGCCACTATTTTATTTGGGTATGATGCTGATGGATCACTATCACGTTATCGAGAGGCTCAACTGTGACGAGGAAACTCTTCAAAATTGGTTAACCATAATGGAAGCTAATTATAACAGCAGCGTCAGTTATCACAATTCGACACATGCAGCTGATGTACTGCAAGGTTTGGCACGATTTATGCGCTCCGACAGGCTCAAATCAATACTCGAACCTATGGACGAGGTTGCAGCTCTTCTTGCTGCCATTGCTCATGATATTGGTCATCCTGGAAAATCTAGGTGATGGCAATTTAAAAATTGTACCATACAGTGTTGTTTCGACACTTCTTCAGAACTTCTTTTTGCATTTAGTAGGTGAATTTGCACCTCGATTTTCACGGATTTTCCAAGAATTTTCTTCGAAGACTTCTTTAACTTATCAACCTCATTTAGTTCATGATCTAATACAGAATGTGGAAGTGGCTATTTTTGTAAAATTTCCCGAACATGTATAATTTATGTTCATCTTATCTTCTCAACAATCTAAGGTGTAAATTTTATCCCAAACGAAAAGAATCAAAGTTTTCACGATATCTACCCCGTCATGAGGAAATCATTAACGCATTCCTTTGTCGACGTATCATAGTCTGTTCCTCTGCAACGCCAACGATAGACTGGCTATTCTTTACAATGACTTGACAGTCCTGGAAATGCATCACTCCGCTCTCACGTTCAAGGTGACGCTATCCGATGACAATGTCAATATTTTCAAGGTTAGTCCTTCTATCTATTAGTGAAATTTTTATTTTCGTTATCGATGTATAGGTAAGTCGATGGTAAAATTTTACATTCATAATCGGTGATGAAAATATGCATGCCAAGATAGAATTTGAGCAGATTTTCCCATATGGGAAAAATTTAATCAAAGTTGTTTCGAAAATTTTAACCCGATTACACTTATATTCTATAGAATAGGCCATCATACATTCAAAAAACGTTTCTGATGATACACTGTGCAAAAATGTGTAATTTGCGTACACTTTGACGATTACTCACAGTTAATCAAAAAGTATACACGGGAGTAAAACTTATTTTTCGCATCTTCGTGATGATTCCAATCCTCGCCTGTGGCTCGGACCGGATACTCTTCACTCGGATGTAAAATATAGTACATATCGCACCGAGTTCATGAAGTTGTAGCTCGTTCTGAGCGATTAGTTGAAAATAGTCACTCGGGAGCGAGGAACCTCATGAACTCGGTGCGATTACTATTTTTTGCAATTTTGTAGGCACCCAAATATCAGAAAATTGCAAAAAAAAGTTTTTATATCGTTGTATCAAAATGTGATATTTCATTAATCGTTGATATGTTTACTTTCCATTGTCAAATTTTTCCTCGATATTCATTGATAAAAATTGATCATAGCATGATTTCGAAGGTTTTAAATTCTTTCCAGAATCTTAGCAGAGAAGTCTATCAGGCAATGAGGCACAACATAATCGATATGATCCTGGCAACAGAGATGACTAAGCATTTTGAGCACCTTGCAAAATTCATAAACGTTTGCAGCAGTCGAGTTCACGAGGTCGATATTGATGTGAGTTTTTCAGAATTTCGTCGACTTTATTATACCACCTATACGTCTCGAACCAACCAAGAAAAATGAAACGTGTAATTTCATCCATTCAAATCCGAAAATAATTATTGATGAAAATATATGCAACAGAGCTACACAGAGGATGCAGTGGATACAAACGTATTTCTACTTCCGGAAAATTTGACAATGACAAAGAGAATGGTAATCAAGTGCGCAGACGTCTCAAATCCCACGCGACCAATGAGACATTATGTAGAGTGGACCAGACGTATTGCCAAAGAATACTTCGACCAGGTAATAACCACTCATTCACTACTTCCTCTAAATTACCTTGCTTCCTTCCTTAGAGTCTCAAGTTAACTTCTTTCCTTCATTCATTCATTTCATCCCAATAGTAGTTACAATTTTAGTCTCCAAATAGTTCAACCCTTGGAAATTCGTATTCAGTACCCATTGAAGAAAATTCACGGGCCCATCGGCACAATACAAAAATCATGAGCGATGTCGAAACGTAAAAAATTTAACATGAAATTACACTTTTTTCTATCGTGAATTTCGATATGATATCACTCAGTGAGTGAGACTCACCCTAAGGATTTTATCACGTAAAAAAAGAAAAAAGAACAAAAATAGCCAATAGAATGATAAATAAAGCACATAGAAGCATTCTGAAATTAAAATTGTTCAACATGAAAACATCTTCCTTTTACTATGATGATAACTTCCATTGATCAATAGCTATTATTAATTGGAATTTGAAGATAGCATCGGAACACTTTAATAACCTCTCACGTGTGTATATGATACTATGAATGAATTTAGACAGTTTATCTCGGTATATTCACTCTGATGATGATGATGATGATGATGAGAGAATTTATATCTGCTGAGCAATGCTAAGGTTGCACATTTCATTTTGCATATTATGTGTGATCATCTAGACAGACGAAGAGAAAAGGAGAGGTATGCCTGTGGTGATGCCGATGTTCGATAGAGCCACTTGTTCTATACCCAAATCGCAAATTGGTTTTGTCGATTACATTATCAATGATATGATGGAAGCGTGGGAATGTAAGTACATTTTTTATACACAATTTTATAATCAAGATTGAAAAATTTTTCTACCCTTTTTGACAATCGAATCAATGAGAATAATAAGAAAAATAATCTGTCATTTTTCGATAATTTATATGGGAATGTTTGGAACTAAAAATAGCTTTGGTCATCATTTTTGTATTTTTTTCTAGCTTTCATTGACATGCCTGAACTAGTTGGAAATATGAGGCTCAATCACACGAAATGGAAAGAATACAATGTGAGTTCTGGTTTGATAATTTAAATATACGTAAATTTGATTCATTGCACGACGAGCCGTTGAAAAAATTTGGAATTTTCCATAGGAACGTGGGTTGATGACTCTTGAAGATATTGAGAAGCTTCAAGAACAACCAGATATGAGGCCTTATGGAAAAGGCAATTATTACACATGAGATAAGTTTTTTACAGTATATTTTATTTGATGTAATTCATTCAGTGGTTATGAATGAATATATTCCTAATTTCCTTCAAATGAGGTCATGAATTATTATTATTATTATTATTAAGGCCGTATTGATACGGCTCTTTTTTTGAGATGGATCTTTACTCCGTGCAGATTTAATTTGAAGTTTATTTCAATATGATAGAATTGTCGAGGAATTATTTCTTGGAGGGCATGATATCCTCAAAAAAAACATATTTTATTTTGAAATTCACATACCTATGGGTGCATTTATGATTCTTTGCAGAATTTCACTCTCCTGTAGAATAATCTGAAAAATTAAAAATAAATTTTCACAGATACCCAGGAATTATCATATGAGGATCATTTTGGTACCTCTAAGCATTCGCTTGTTAGAGCTGAGTAACCTTTGCTTAGGACTGACGAAAGAAATTCGGTTTAGACTTAATGACTTTGATTCCAGAAAAAATATAATCTCTTGTGTGTATCCTGCCTACATTTTTTCTTTCTCTCGTATAAATGATCATCACCGAAAACATACAAATCCAAGGGTCCCAATCTGGGTTCTGAAGGTTTTAATTGTTTATAGATGAAAAATCATCGAATGAATGAATCAGTTCTAAATGTGTAAAGTGTCAAATTATGATGCTCTTGAGATTCGAGAACATTTTCCAATATTATCTAACTTGACCGGCAACCAATGGATTCTGAATTATTCACAAAAAAATGACCATTCAGGCCCAGAAATCAGTTACGGATTCTTAAATGACATTACCATCTCATGATGATAGAATTTCAACTGTCAATTTTTGTTCTCTTATCAGGTTTTCTCTAGTATCCCCTATCTATATTCTACGCGTGGAAGCCATTCAAAATGATACCCTTCAATTGCCCCTTGAAAAAACCTTGAAGTCGCTCAAGTCTCAAGTTAAACGATTACAAATCTGCAAATATGATTACCCATGTGATTTACAAGTGAAGCTTTCATTGTGACAGATATAACCCTACACTCAAAACAACATTGTCACAAAGCTTGTATTACATGCCTATAACGATTCAATGCACGTATGAATCGGTGCATCGGTTTGACGCTGATACATCGTGAGCGCGATGTGAATGAAGATAAACGGCATTTCCTTGCAAACGGCATAACATCAATTACGTTATTACGATGCGTGTAACCCTGACCAATTATCCGGATTGCGATGGCACGCCTGTGCAGAGTAGATTGAATTTTCCGTAGTTTTAACTTTGCGAAGTACTCTCAATTTCATATGTGTATCGTGTTCCGCCTATTATAAGACATGCTCGAATATAAGACCTCGTCAAATATAGGACACCCCTATCAAGGACCCGGTGAAATATAAGACCTATCTCGAATATAAGACACCCTCAAATATAAGACACCCCTCAAGTATAAGCTATCCTTGAAAATAAAATGTCTTTGAATTGACTCGGTTACGCTCCTTCATCCCAACCCTTCGATAATAAAGTGAGAAGTTCGAAAATCTGTCTTTACATTGATTGGATAAACAGATTTCAAGAATTTGATAGGTCATATCTTCCGGGGTTGGAAATATAGGACCTATCTCGAAAATAAGGCCTATCTCGAATATAGGGCCTCTCAGTCAGGCCTAAAAAGCTATGGGCCAGGTCTTATAATAGACGAAACACGGTATTTGGACATCTGTAGTCTTTCTTGCTATGTTTCAGCGTTCAGACCGCCAGTGAAATTATTAGTAGCCACGTACTTTTACTTTATTATTGAATGAACTCGTTATTGCAAAAATAACAGCAAAGGATCATTTTGGACTGTATCTGATGCATGCTGAGCTTGAATTTTGGGTGAGTACAATCTAAAAAGGATAATATTTATTAATAAACTGCTGTTATTCACTCTCAATTATTCAAAAGAATATCCACGAGGTTCTTCAGTTTTTGACCCAGTAGAAATCCACGATTCTTTAAATTGAATTATGAATGAAAAATTCATGAACTGATGGATTCCGGCTTTCTCTAAAATTTTGTTGAAAGATGTCTAATAGGGTGGTCCAAAAAATGGGAATTTTTTAAATTTCTCTCGCCAGAAGTCACAGTTCATCCCACTTTTCACGTAGATGAAGAAACACTCTTTGAGACTTTTAGAAAGTAATTTCAGGTCCCGGCAAGAGCCTTCTAGTTTCAAAAAAATAAAGTAAAATTGTCATCTTGGCGCAACTTTCAAAAGGAAATTCACAGCGTGCAGAATCGACTCGATGGCACCAGTCATTGGTCAAACAATATTTTCTTTTCCATATTTCTCACGGCAGAAACCGCAAACTATGTTCGGTTGGATTGCAAAAGCTAAGAGTCCAGAACCGTGCATCTTTTCTTAAAAACCCCAGATAATTTTTCTCTTCATCTTCTCTCCATTTAGAACTATTGAACGTCAGCAACACTCAAGGCTACACCTAATATATTTTTCAGAGCTCGTGCACTTTTGACATGTCAAAATATTCACTTTATTTATACAAATAGGAAAATGCCTTGTAGTTCAGTAATAAATTGAAAAACAATAAATTCACGGTCCTAAATTCATCATCATATAAAATAAGCTACAACTTTTCTTTCAAACGATCGCTCAATGAAATCGCTCTCACTGAATGATTAGAAAGTCTTAAAGAAAACATCTTGAAAGCAATTGTCTCCCATCAACACCTCGTAAAAGACTCTGCATCGTAAAATTACCTATAAAATTTTCACACGATGAGACATTGATACAAGTAAATACGTTTGTAACGCTGATTATATCGTCTATAACAAGGTTTAAAATGAGCGTTTCGCGTGCAAAAGATATATCGAAATTGTACCAAACGCGTTATAACATTATAAAATGCTTGTAATTAGAGTCTCGGAGACACTCTGTCATTGTGTGACGAGAATTGCACGAAATGAGAGCGCATAAACGTTGAATGAAAAAAGTGACCCCGTTTGAGAGAGCTTGGCAAGTTCATTGTCTTTTCTGCTTCTGATGTATTCTATACAGGAGTTCATAACTTGGGGATATTGTGTTCGGGAACGGAGCACGAGTATTACTGACTTGGATTTCTTCTAGTCTTAACTTGTACAACTCGCGCTTTAATTAATGTTAATCGCATAAATCAGAGAAGCTTAGAGTATTCACCGTTCATTCAATGCGAACTGATTTGAAAAGATGAATGAAAGGGAATTCATAAATGTATGAAGCTTTGGATGGGTTGTGAATGAGTTTACATCTAAAAATCCGTTATGGTTCAGGAACATGAGATCACTAAAGTAAATTTTTATTGTGTTATCTTGTGAGATGTGATTGAAAAATGCAAATTGGGAATCAACATATTTTGAAAGATGATGAGATTCTTGATTCTTCGTTCTAAGGTAAGTGTATGCAACCTGACTCAGTACCCAACTTGCCCCCATCATGTCAATCTCATGAATAAGAGCACTCGTTGAACCTTTCCGAAAAAATTTTTCATACGTTTCTAATGTTAGAATATGGGAAAACGAATGATATGAACCCACAGTCGAATGATTTCTGGGTGTCCCAGAAAATACAAAGTGAGTTTTTCCCTTTTTCTTTGGCACAGCTATAAGAAATCCCCGACGGAATTGCGTATAGTGAAACCGGTGCCAAAAGTTTAAGCGCAATCGATTTCTCTTCTTATAAATGCATAAAACTCGGATTTGGAGCGATTTTGTGTGCAAAATACGAAAACCGTTTGCTAAAATATGAAGGCCAAAATTGGAGTGTACCCAACATCCCCCCCCCTCATGTGGTTATGTCGAAAGGGAGTGCAGAACGACTTTTGAAAAATGTTGATGTAGATCAGAATTTTTGAGAAAGTGGCTAAATGGGAGCAAGTTGGGTTCACTTACCTTTTATTTCAAAAGTTTCAAGAAGATTCTGATGTCATAATTGGAGTGTCTGTGTTTTGAATGCATAAAGGCAATGTAACCGGTTGAGAAGTCATCATTTTTAATAGATAGTGAAGGTGATACTCAGCCCCATTGATTGACCCCAACAATATAAGGAATTCGGACTCGCCAAAGAGCAATGTCAATTTCTGTGCGATCATTCTACTCAAAATTCGAAATTTGAGCACAAGTTTTCATTAGCAATTGCTTTACTAGCTTCCAACTAATCCTTCTCACCCAGCCAATCCATTGTCATTCACAAGGGTTCGTCTTCACGATTTTGCGACACGGAAGTTGACTTTCCGTGGCACATCCCTCACACCAAGACAAGCCGCAGGTATGTATATATAAATATTGCGTGTGGCGTCAACTCTCGCACCTCCACGAATCAAAAGTAAATGAGATCCGGAGGCCCGTTTATACTGTCATACGAGCACATTTTTTTCTGCATTCAAGATTTGCTTGGTGTATAATGAACCAACTTCCGGAGGTTAACGCACTCTTCAATTGTACTCATCATTATATTACACCTGTGCTACGCGTAACGTTGTGAGGATAATGTAACGAATCGGGTTACCGAGGGTCAACTTGAGTGGCTTGAATTTTATTTTGATATGATACACATTAAGGTGTTTGCTGGTAACAATTGATACAAAAATCTATTGGTAATCTAAATCATTGGCACATTCTGTGTACGGTTTTCGTGAGATTTTTTCAATTGGATGGAAACAATATTTTCTAAACTTTTGAGGATATGTTTCAAAAGTTGAGTAAATTGATCTGCGAAATTGATCAATTTTCATTAGTTTTGAAAAAAAGCCGGAAGAGAACCGTAAGTTTTCAGTCTTTTTTTACACAACTCAGACCACGTCTGATGAGTTAAGTGAATGATTATTCATATTTCATGATTATAATTCTTCAGAATCATTTTGAACGAAAACAAGGGATCGTAACTTTTCAGCAGATAAATATGATGAAATGTCTGATAAAATATGCAAAATCAGCTATTACTTTGGCATAATTCTAATTTTTATCCTCGTTTTTCATTGCGACGGCGGGTCAATAGAGGTTTGCGAAGTGGCTCTCTTTCAAACTGATCGGTTTCTAAATTCAGGTACTTTTGAGCTTAACAAGTCTTGAGAAGCTTTTGAAGAACTAGATCCGAATATTGTACGCAAAAATGAATTATTGGTGCCTGAATCGACTTTCTTTCCAGACTAAATATATAATCAATCAAATGATTCTGTATACCACAACGCTTTTATGGGACACTCGGAAGGAAATATAAATCAATTTGCTGAAGCGATTTAGTTTTTATTCGGTTCATCCTCGTTCACCTCCAAAATTTCGCCAACACTCTTACCTACGAGACAGTGCATATATTCACAGAGATCTGCTTCATCTAGAATGAGAAAGAAATTTTGATATCGCGAGTTCTTCATATTTCGTATTTATTGGTGAGAACTCGACACTTTACGTATCGCCATTTGATCAAAAAATTGCATCTACAAGGTTGAATGAATATTAAATAAAAATAATATGACTTGAGATTAAGTATAACGTTACGAATATAACACCTTACCTTGTTTCCTGCAGTACAAATCAGCTAACAAAAGCCTCGTTCTTTTCTGAATCGATGCAGTTTTATCAACCATATTCAGGTTGATCGTCCCGCTAGGACCACCATTCATAAGGTCGTTCTGAAAATTATTATTACATTTGGTAACAAAGAAGTTACAGAAATACATTCGCAAAATGCTTTCTCGTGCCTTACACTGGAAAAGAGTATTGAACTTCAGAGCGTTTTTCGATAATAGGTTTATTCGATTACGGCGGCCACGCCAGGCCACGCCGGCGTGGCCGATCGGACCTCTCTTTCTAACATCGCGAGAAAGAGAGAGAGGTCCGATGGGCCACGCCGGCGTGGCCGGCGTAATCGAATAAACCTATTATTTCATCGAATGTTCAGTACAATTTGGACTGAATCAGAGATTCAATTGAATCTCTCAAGTCTTAAGACTTAGTTTGGTGATTTTTCAATAAAATCCTCTTGAATATTGTCTGAAATTAATCTTAATACAAAAGTTCATGACTTCAATGACGAATCTCTTATGAATATCAAAAAAATATATTAAATATTCGATAAACCTATATCGGTTATTCCATAAGATCGTCTTAAATATTGACCAAAACCAATCTCAATGTGAAAGTTTTTTGATTCCAATGATGATGATGATTCTTTGTTTAGTATCGAGAAAAAGCTGCCAGATATTCAATGATCCTACTGATTTTCATCAAGTTCGTATTCGATTGTCATCCTATTTTGTCTTGAAAATGATTTTCATGAGTGCATCACTTGATTCACGCTCGAGTAATAGTTTACCCAATAACCAAGAAATATTGGATTAAACTGCGTTTAATATGCAAAAACGCCTTTCATTCGGCATAGTTTTCAAAAACCACCAGGATTTTTCTAGAATTTTTAGCAAAACATTCCACAGATTTTCCTTAATCTCATGGTTTAAAACAACACGGCTGGGGATGTTCAGATGAGTTGAGTGAAGTTACAACAATTGCTTGATGAAAATGATACATCGCCAGACAATCGGATACAAGTATATAAAATAAGGAAATAAACAGGAATTTCCGATGGACCTTAGGTTTTCACTTTTTGCGAAGATTTTGATGTTAATTGGGTTCACGATGAATAAAAATCGTTCATAACACATCAGAATACAAGTAGCATGATTTCCGTGACGATCAAACAAATCGTCTTTTTTGGAACTTAGGAAATTTTTTCCGGAAAAGCTATAGATTTTCAGACTATGCACATGTAAACCATTCTCACTCAAAACGTCACCAAGAATGGGGAAATAAACTTTTCTCCAATGAAAAGCATATCTAGTAATTCGTTCAAAGTGAGCGGGATAAAGATAGAAACATTTTCATTGGGTTAGAGCTCAAATTAGGGGATCAAAAAATTTCCTCCCTGATACAAGATTTCCTCTTTGAGTGAGCAAAACCAACAACTAAAGTATCTTTCAACTTTTCAGATAGTCTGTTTCCTGCACAGATTTCCCAGCACTACCATCTCGAACTTGGGGTATTTATATGTCGCAAATCCCAAATTACATAATCCTGTGAACAGGGAAAATTAGACAAGTTGGAGTTTCTTTAATCCATCCAACATCAGCTTATTTTTTATAAGGCACCAGAAAAGCGCTGGAAAAAATGTCTCTGAGGATTGTGATGATGAGAACACATAGAAACTTCGAAAAAAGTGCTGGAGAAATTTCTATGTACATAATTCTGCATTTATGAGCAGTAGAATGAAACAGGATTTCGTAATTGGTCAAAGATATTAATCCTACAAAAGGGCGGATGTACATTATTAATCTCGCATTACGATTAAGCAATTAAAATTATTGGGCTATTTACCTATTTCAATAATGAAGGAAATGGTGTCAAAATCATTAAAAATTTTGATTTCATGATTCTATCATGACATTGAAACGTGATTAGGAGAAGTTTAGGGGTTTTTTAGTAATGATACTTTCTCGACCTCTCCTGATATAATACTCACAAAATGCACGAAGTTTTCACACACAAATCGGCAAGCTTTACGCTCCTCGCTCAATTTTTCCAAAAATTCATCACCATGCTCATGCAGCAAGTAATCTGTAAAATCGATTTTAATCCATAAAACTGTATTATCTTCGCCAATTAAGTATATCAATAAATAAATATTTTACCATCGTCAAGATCATAGTTTTCCAAACACTTCTGTGTATCGTCGTCTATTGACTCCATTGATCCTTCCTCATCGTACACTTCACCAAAATTCTGTGAAACGTTTCCAAAATAAATTCAACAAATTAATTAATTAATTTTGTATCCGTTTCTCAGTATATGTGACTGTCATAAGAGAACTAATGCAATAAGAATGATGTCTGTCTATGAAGAGAAAGGAATCGAGATATGATTCGAACGATGAACACTGAAACAGCATCAAAATGTTTCATTAATTCTCACGGTCGAATTTTTATGTGCAAAGCAAGCATTATTATAAAACAAATCTTTAAGTGAAAATTTGACGATTTCACTTGTAATTCATGAAGAGTCAGGATCATTCATTCTTTATTTTACCTCAATAATTCCCGCGAATACTGTCGTGGTAAAGCACAAAAACCAAATCGTTCCATAGCTCATCTTCATCTAGATCTGCACTAATTCTTAAAACAAATGCCTACTTGGACTACATCAGATTAATTTGAGAAAGAGAGAGACACTCATCGTACGCGCTGCGGATGCGAAATCAGTTCAAGAACTGAATTCTTGTCGCTTCATATGAATCGTAATAATACGAATCATTGGCGGTTACAACTAATCTGATTGCTTAATAAATGAATGCTGAAGCTAATATTGATTTAAGGATAATTTATGATTTCCGAAACCATTAATTGCTAAATCGAAAATTCTACATCTTGATTCGTAAATTCAGATCTCGAGATGACGATTATCATGACCAGACATGACTTTTGTGAGTCTTAAAAGAGGTAAGAAAATAATTCAATGTAACTTACCTTAAAAAAGTAACTGAAGTGAGATTTTTCAAGGTTGAATGAATCGTGTTTATGCTATATCAGTTGCAATAAAAAGTGTTTACAGGTATGTCAACCTAATGGACAGGAATTAATTACATGATTGGATATCTTATGACAACTTTGTTTCATTCAATTTTTTGTAGTTATCGTTTGATTTCATCACATAAAATAATTAACTGGTTGATCATTAAAGTAAACCACGAAGATGGGCTGATTTTTAATTACGATTTTTTCGTGACCTCGAATCACGATCTTCTTTGGATTTGGTATTTTGCGAAAGGAGCCTTCAATATATCACTTTTTTAATCGTGTCCGTTTCAAAAGAAAAATATACGAGGTCCAGAGTGCACACATTTATTTTACCCTCAAGAGCAAACAGCATTGCCATGTTACCTAGTTTACAAAATTCAGTGATAAGATAAACCATTGTTGACATGATCGCAAATATTCCCCGAAACATCAATGTTCATTCATACTTTTCGATAGTTTTTCATAGTTGAATTAATCGAGCAATTATAAAAGTCTAATAGATACATTCATCAATATCTTAGTCATAATCTTCCATATATAACTATGAGCAAAATAGACAATGTAGTGCTTATTTACAGTGAAAGCTATAATTGTAAGATAAACAATTGGGAACGAAAAGGAAAGTTGAATTGAACTCACCTTGTGTGAGTTTGTTTTCAAACAAGACCTTTGCTTGAACACTTTCAAGTGTTTAAATTCCCTCAACTCTTTGTTTGAGTTCAAATTGAACCAACAACATTTTTGGGATAACAACTATTCTCAATTCATCATTGAATGCATCGATTCCAAGACTACCTTATACTGTTGTATATAAGTCTGTTAGGAATTGAATTTCACCTATGCAGATTAAAATTATCATTTTCGTTCGAGACTTTTGAGAAATAGAAATATTTTCTACACAATTCACATAATCTGAAGGACCAGATTAAAATTATTATATCAATTCATCATTTATACATAATATAAATAGTTATTTAGACTTCTTTCAACAAGTTTTCCCTCAAGCTCAAAAGAGTCATCATTCTATACATATTACAACTACATCATGTTCGTGCTGAGTGGAGGGAATAAACCCACAATCATACGTAGAGTTTTGACAATACTTGATAAAATTGCTTCCGATCCATCCTCGTGGAGAAACGCGATGAAAATACATGAAACCCTCTTTAGAACTAATTTTATTAGTTCAGATAAAGCAAAAACGAATAAAGTAACTGAAACTTGGGTCAATCTAATTTGTAAAGAAAGACATACTTCATTGTTGCCGTGAAGAAGCTGTAGTATTTGTCCGAGTAACAGAGGATAAATCAATCATTAGACGTGATTAGTTTATACCTGAAAACCACGGGCGATCCAGGATGTACGTGGTTGCAGTAATCGCGTACTTAATACAGCAGGATGGATTCTAAATTGGTTGCTTCTTTCTACTCAGTTGTACGGCCTAAATCGTTCGTGCATAATACGCTAGTATGATATGAACAGTGAACCATGAAGGAAAAATCTAAAAAGTTGCGGATCTTTGAATTGTTGCATTCGAATCATATGCAATCGACGCCCTCCAAAGAGCAAACATGATCAAATAAAGATAAAGTACACAGAAGATGAATGTTTTTACATTTTACAAATCTTTTCGTCCACTTCGCATCCTCGGCTCAGAGCTCAGAAAAATTGGCGAAATTTAAATAAATAAATGAGGTGTAATATAGTTCTTTAACTCTTTCGACTCAACAAAAAATGAGACAAGTTATAGACAACAAAATAACTAGTGTCAGATTTTTGTACAATCTTATGCTGTCCAAAATAATTCAATTAAGAAAATATTCTTTTATATATGCTGTCATATCAATGAATAAAAAATGACTTCATCGAATTAGTCTGAACGTTACTGACAAAGACTCGAGACTAAGAAAAAGATGAAGAGGAACCCAGAATAATTAGATTCGATGGAATAATCAACACACCTCAGTTCAACTAGATCTCTCACGTACTTCTCCATGATCAATTGTGGATAATAAGTTTCTACCTATGAGGATGATTGTGCGATATACATTCGAAGGTGTTAATGTATCAAAAAGAGAGTTCTAGAGTATACCATATGAAATGAATTTCTTATGATTCAAAATCTAGAAGTCTTGAAGCATCGTTTGTATGTCTCCACTTTCACCTTCCTCCTCTTTTGCTTCTTCTTCTTCCTGGAAATGATGAGATTTTTTTGAATATCGAAAATATTGTGAGATTTTAAAATGATATAAGAGCGGCACACACCTCATCAAATCCAAAACACGTTTCCATGTCTTTTTGTAACTTAGGATCACTAGCCTGAGCATTCTTGGTGGTCGGGCCGTCTTTGACTTCTAAGGTCTCGTCGTGGTTCTCTTGTTCCATCAGCTCATCACCAGCCTCAGTCGCAATGCCGCTCTCTTGACTTAGAGGATCACGCATTACTAAATCTCCATCCTCACTAGCAACGATAGCCATCTGAAATAACAACGTAAAAGTTAGTCATGAAACTAGACGTCCAGCGAATATTGAACTCAAATTCATGTAAATAGTTTCAATCGGCCTGATGCAAATTGTCCACTTGTAATTGTGAAGTATATTTTCGTTCTAATCCCGTATTTGAACCGCAGGAACTTCACATTTTTCAGCTAGAATTTCATTGATCTATTGCATTCCAATACTCATCATAACAAGAGGAATTTTTTCTCACAACTTACTTGTTCCGAGGTCTGACTATCTGGCAGTTGAATAACTTCCAAAACAACGTACTGTTGCCCATCACTTCCTTCAACAGCCATTACATCTTCCTCCTCTTCCTCTTCCTCCTCTTCTTCTTCCTCTTCCTCTTCTTCTTCGTCTTCGTCTTCATCATCATAACCTGCAATATTACTATCTATATCACATGTCCTATAATATAATTTGGGATCACTGAATTATCAATCGATCGCGCGAAAATCAAAAAAGACTCTACATTCCATCCCACTTGAATTATAAAAAATTGAACTACTAACAACTACGATGAAGAAGCTGCAAATTTCTCAAGGAGTATTTGTCAACAAATTTTGGATACGCGCAAGTTATCTCACTCAAGAACTGTATAAATTAAAAAAGAAGTAGAGCAAGTGGGTACCTGTGAGAACCTCCACCCTTTGTCCATCAATGATTTGTATTTTCTTCTGCCGACCCATCTTCAGTGCTTGCTGTTTCTCCTGCAATGACGATTCTGGATCGTGAACAGCCATATGACGGATGAGATTTCCTTTGTGCCTGTTGAAATAATGCGAAAAGATTTTATAAAGTGTACATGGGTTTGAAAGCTGGGAATCGATTATTCTCATAGTCTAAAGTAAGACCACCCCTTGTACAAATGGATTGGATTTTTGAGAGATTGTGATTAATCTTGAAGCGAAAATTGAACCAGCCATCAAAAGCATCAATTTTCTACTCAAAATGATTGCAGCATTCAATTTTCAAGTCAATCTTTCTAAATTTTTGAGCTCAAGAGGAAGTTGTAATGACAATGTGAGTAAAAGCAGATACTGTTAGTCTAGCTAAGGGTTAGCAGTGGGAAAATCAAGTCAAATCTCATCAAAAGGTGGAATCTAATAATACTACAAAAGATGGACCAAATGCCAGATCTAAATTCTTTTAAAACCAACCTGAAAGGCCTTTCACACTCTGGACATTGATGAGTTTTTTCTTGTGGTGGTGGTGGAACATATTGAGGGTTGTGATAAAGATTGCAGTGCCTCTTCAGAAGCTGCTTTTGTCTGAATGACTGATAACAATGATCACACTGATATGGCTTTTGATCTGTGTGTATGAGCATGTGACTCTCCAAGTGTCGAGCCGAGATTGAAGCATATGGACAAAGATCACACTTGTAGCACTTTTCACCTTCATGCGTTTTGCTATGCAATTTATAACTGTACCTAAACATTCAGACAAAAGGTTGATGGTTTGAATTGTTGATACTTCATGAAATTGAATTTAATTATTATTTTGAAATCCGAAATGAATTGAAAATGAGTTTTCAAGATCGGTTGATGATTTTAAAATAATGATAAAAATCAATAATTACCTATCGGGGAATGTTTTGCCGCAGCGCTTACACTTTAAGGGCTTATCAGAGGTATGCAATTTCTGTACATGAATTCTTAAATCTGTTTTTCGGCCACAAGTTGTGGGACACAATTCACACTGAAAAATCGGCTTATCTCCAACTAAAATACAAGATCATTTGTCTCATCTTTCACAATGCATGAAACGTATGAACATTAGATTAATAGCATTATCTTGGATAATCAATTCAGAAAGGGAATTTACCATTGTGAACCAGTTTGTGAGCCTTCAAACTATTGGATTGCGTAAATCTGGCATTACAAATATCGCACTCATATGGTTTTTCTCCAGTATGGATACGTAAATGGCGTTTCAATTTAAATGTATCAGGACTGGCATATGTACAGTGAGGACACTGGAAGGAAATTTGGATAGTACATTCCGAATTTTCAAGCTCATCAGCAAAGGAAGAATGTTCTTACTTGATATGGCCTCTCGCCTGTGTGACATCGGATATGTCTCTTCAACTTTGACAGTTCAACCGATGCATAGTCACATTCGTGACATTTGTGTGGTTTTTCATGAGTGTGTCGGTACCGCACATGTCTTACAAGTTCACCTAAGATCATGAAAGAAGAATCATTCACAACTGATGTGACAAATTATTGCTTTTCACAAAATGTAAATTCAACTGGTTCAACTGCGCTATTCGGATTAGATAATATGAAAAATCTTACCTGATGTAGTAAAAGCACTTTCACAAAATTTACAGTTGTGAGGTTTGGTCCCTGTGTGGGTATTGACATGATTTTGCAGTGAAGCTAGAGTCTTAAATCCTCTCTCGCACACGCTACACTTATGAGGTCTTTCCTCTGAATGAGACTTCATGTGCCGTGACAGCAGATAGCGCTTGGGACTTGTGTAATTGCAATAATTACACATGTGAGCTTGTGTGACAGTTTGCGATTTTTTAGGGACAAATCTAACAATCTTGGTCTTATCATCTTCAACTTCGGACTCAACTGCGGCCTCATTGTCTTCATTATCCTCAAAGTCATAAACTGTGAGGTCCTGCTCACCATCTTCACCATCACCATTCTCAGATTTTTTTTCCTTATTTTCACCATCTGGTTGTTGAACTATCAATACGTAGCTGACCTCCCCAGGATTAGAATCTGAGGGCACTATTGTAACAGTTTGGTATGCCTCGCCAGTGCTCAAGACCACTTTGTTTCCTGCATTGGCTGCATTCTGGACCTGTTGGTGAAAAGATGAATTTTCATGAGCTCTAGTTTGTAATATAGTTGCAATGCTGGACAAAGTTGAAGTTAATAGTATTACATGTTCAATGTCGGCATTCTCAAGACCCTCAACAGACTGATATTGGCTTTCTTCAGAGTTTTCATTTCCATCATTCTCACTCACTTCTTGAATTTGCACTTGTGTTAAAACTGGTGTATCATCTCCACTGGCTTGATAGTAGTACTGACCATTTTGGTCAACAAAGTAAGATCCTCCATCTTCCCCAGTTAGTCCTTCCACTTGTTGTACTGTGGAAAGATGATGGAATAAATTGCATGTTTCGATTCAGAAATGTGAATAATTTCTCAATATACTAATATAATCAATCTATACTAACGTTGTACATGTTGTAGCTGCTCATTCTGACCGCCTTCAATTTCTTTGTTAAATGATTCAAGATATGTTTGAATTTCTGTGACAGACTCATTGTTTCCTTCTAATTTTATTGTGGTCACATTTGCTGCCATGTTTCCAGCAATGTGTGGATTGGTTTCCTTAGTGTACCATCAGCCTGTAATGAATTTGATGACCGTTAGTTATTTAACAATCGGGTGAGCTGAAAATATATCAAAGATCAGTGTTTGGGAATGGAATGAAATTTCATGAGTATACCAAGGCATGGGGAGAGCATATAAAAATTTTGAATAACTCAGTCCGATCAAAAAATGAATGGAAAGGCCGAGGGCACAATGAATGGAATCTACACAGAAATAGGGTTTTCCAGTTCATATCACGATATATAAACAAATTCTAACAGAATAGATGGGAATATGAGTAGAGTTGATTCATGTTGAGATTTACCCCCTCAGGAGCACCTTTTAAGTCATTCCTCTAACAGATGGAATAGCTACCCAGCATTTGAGTGTGAAAAGATGAAACTGCTATCCAGTGTTTGAGAATTAAACAATCTCATCAAGTTGTTGAGGAAGCAATGCTTATTTAGGAAGCTATACACATGAATAATTTCCAGAGAGGCAATGATTCTTTCTTGGAATGATGATGCCCTAGAAAACAAAGTCAAGACTTCCTTGCTCAAATCTTAGTGCGTTAGAAACAACCACTAATCATTAAATTTGGCCATCTAATAATTAGTGGTTATGAGCTTTTACAGCACTAAATCTGAGCGAATGAGCTGTAACTGTTGCTGATATATCAGAGCATCATAGGCATCCCGGAGGAAAAGCGAGCACCACCTGTACTAGCCCCATGCCCCAAGAGTCAACAAATCTTTTCAAATTGGAGCAAAATCGACTGGAGAAGACCATCAATAACTCATCATTACTGGATCAACGACCGCATATCCACATGGGAACTGATGCTTCAAATCTAACAGACAACCGGTGCCAAGCGGCCTGGGGCGTCCGCCATGACACCTTGCCAAGCAGTAGGTGTCGGCGTGGCCCTGTCTCAACCATTAGTTTCTCAAACTCTTCCTCTGGGAGACACCCAAAGACCTGGTGCAAAATCATTCCTCAGAGCTCGCTGAACCAACGTTAAAAGTTAATTCTCCTCCAGAACGTCAGGATGCATTAAAAATTGGTCAGCAAGCATCAGCAGAGCAAGTTCTTCGTAGAAAATTCACAAAATAATCACCATCGGCGCTGCCATCAATAAAAATACATAAAATGTTGCAGCGGTGATATTTACCGCCCGGGGTAGAGAAGTTGCTGCTGAAATGCAGCTTCTGCTGCCGCCGGGCGAATATGGAGGCGGCTCCACCTTCGCTGACGACGCTGCTGCTGCCTAGACGGCGCCAAGTGCAATATCCAATTCCGAGATGAAGAGGGCTCACTATGTACTCACCATATAAAGGGGAGCGCCACCGCTGCAAAGATTTTCTGGATATGCCCGGGCAGGGCGCCACTCGGGGCAAAAAACTCTATGAGTAAGACGTCGACGAGAACAACCAGGATGGAGATTTTTGTCTCGACGTGGCCAAGTAGTTCCCTCAAGCCGCCCTTGTCGACGCTGATGCGTTGTACAACATGGCCGAACGAAAAAGTCCGGCGCGGGCGGGTAGCTCAACGTTTATTTGTGTTAGTGTGTATTCGTGTATGCGCGCATTTATATATGACGATTCATATTTATCGTTTGGAATTTTTTAGATGGTATATGAGTTTTAGTTCGAGAGGATGGTGTAAGTTACAAGGTCATGGAGATTTTAAAGAAATTTTGATCGAAGCTAAGGTGGAAAATTAGGTTTAGGAAGGATTGAGAGGTGAAATAAATGACTAAGAATGGGTAAGATTCGTCTTCGTTTTTTTCAAATTGACGCTCAGTTGTATTGGCTGATTTTGCAGTTCCGCTTAAGAGTCACTTCCGTTTGCTGATACCATCGTTTATCACCAGTTCTTGAATTTTTTGAGAGATCTGATAGAAATCGCTGGTCGAATGGAATCAAAAATTGATGAATTTGAATACGGAGAATTCGTAAGTATAAGGGTTCTTCTGATGATCGAGCAAAGATCAAGCTTTTGAGGTTATGTCTTGAGACAGTGTGCTGACTTGAGCTGTAGTCACGTGGTGCGTTTCGTCTGCTCCTGCTCCTGATTCGAAAACTCCAAAAACTCCGGAATACCTACATTTACGAATTAGAACAATGATCTCGAAAACTTTTCTAAAGTTAGCAATTTTTCACAATATTCTGGAAAACCTTTTCAGTCGTGCTCTTGAAATAGGGTCCGCCTAAAGTACCACTGGATGAATATATGGCAATTGCCAATTTGGCTTAACCTCGGGCCTTACACTCATCGTCCCAACAACGATGACCATACAATTTACTCGGTTGTTAAGAGAATGTTCCACAAATCTTAGATCAACTCTGATGATTCCAGTTTTCCCCCTTTTCATTCTTATCAAAAACTTATCACATAGTCCGCACCCATATCAAGCCAAGCTAAGCATGCAGCGAAACTCGCAAGATAGCAGACGGCAAAAATACCGAGTACTATACGGTGAAGCTCAGTTCAGCTGAGTTCAGCTGCCCACGTTTCATTCAGTTTCGTTCTAAAATATCCGAGATAAAGGTCTATATCAAGTCTGCAGAATACCGTAACAAGTGAATTCATGATGCCTGAACAGACTGAACAGACGAAAAATCAAAAGAAAGATCAGAAAAAAGATCAGAGGAAAGAACAGAGAAAAGAGTCGAAGAAAGAACCTCAAAATCAGCCGGTTACCGTCGAAGAAGATATCTCAGCCGGAAAATATGGGCAGGCTAAAATGATACAGAGTGCTGAAAATCATGAAGAACGACAGTTTGTTCATATTCAAGATTTGAGCCCTGAATATTCTGAAAAAGTTGTATGGATAAGAGGTAGATTGCATACAAGTAGAGCAAAAGGTAAGCAGTGTTTCATCATCATCCGACAGCAGTCTCACACAATCCAAGGTCTGGCTGCAGTCAATGAAAAAATTAGTAAGCAGATGGTGAAATTCATATCTGCTGTTACAAAAGAATCCATCGTTGATGTTCAAGCAAAAGTCCAAAAAGTTCCAAAACCCATTGAGTCGTGTACTCAAAAAGATGTAGAAATTCACCTAGAAAAGTTCTTTGTTGTCAGTGCCTCTGAAGCTCAGCTTCCTTTGCAAATTGAAGATGCTGCTAGGCCTGTGAATGATGATGACCCAACAAATTTGAACATTAAAGTTAATCAGGACACAAGACTAGATAATAGAGTCTTGGACTTGAGAACTCCTGCAAACCAAGCCATCTTTAGGCTTGAAGCAGGCGTCTGCAAATTATTCAGAGATATCTTGACAAATAAGGGATTTGTAGAGATTCACACCCCAAAAATTATATCAGCTGCCAGTGAAGGTGGAGCAAATGTCTTCACTGTGTCGTACTTCAAGAATTCTGCCTACTTAGCACAGTCACCCCAGCTCTACAAACAGATGGCGATTGCTGCAGACTTTGAAAAAGTTTTCACTGTTGGTGCTGTTTTTAGGGCTGAGGATTCAAATACTCACAGGCATCTAACGGAATTCGTAGGCTTGGACTTGGAAATGGCTTTCAAATATCATTACCATGAAGTAATGAATACTATTGGGCAAATGTTCACTGAACTCTTCCGAGGACTTCAAGAGTCATACAAGACTGAAGTGCAAATTGTTGGCCAGCAATATAATGTTGAACCTTTCAAGTTTTTGGATCCTCCATTGAAATTAGAATTTCCTCAAGCAGTTAAGTTGCTGAGAGAAGCAGGTGTAGAGATGGGTGATGAAGATGATTTGTCCACACCAAGTGAAAAGCTTTTGGGTAAAATCATTAAAGCCAAATATGACACTGACTTCTACATGCTAGATAAATATCCTCTGGCAGTCAGGCCATTTTACACTATGCCTGACCCTACTGATTCAAAATACTCCAATTCTTATGATATGTTTATGCGTGGTGAAGAAATAATATCTGGAGCTCAGAGGATACATGATCCAGATTTTCTTACTGAAAGGGCAAAGCATCATGGTGTTGATATCGAACAAATTAAAGCATATATTGATGCATTCAGGTATGGCTGTCCTCCTCATGCAGGTGGAGGTATTGGCATGGAAAGAGTTGTAATGTTATATCTTGGATTAGACAATATCCGCAAAACTTCTATGTTCCCTCGCGATCCTAAGCGTGTAACACCTTAAAACTTTTGTCTACACATTATGTAATTCCCCTGTTTTATTACAATCTTGGAGGAATCAGAATTTTTCAATGAACTGATGTGTTCTTTTCATCACATCTAGTTTTGGTCATCAAGTAAATATCTGAAAAATCTCAAATAGATTATTTATGTATAATTATTGGTTGATGTCATTTTGAACCAAAAACAGCGGCATTTAGTCATCATTTTCTTGTAAAAGATCTTATGCAGAATCTTTGATGGTTGTATTTATGTATATTCCGTGTTGAAGGATTTAAATTTGCTCTACATTGATACAATAAAAAGCAGCCTATATTTTGAAAATGTTGAAATGTCTATGTTAATCTCTTACAATTATTCATTAACTCCATACTGAAGGTTATTGGTGAGATCTCACCACAAAAAGTAGCCAAGTTGTAATCAAAGATAAAAAGTTTATTGCATATTCAATATTTCCATTTTCTCATCATTTAAAGTAAAAATTTTGGACTTTCAAGGCAATTATCTACATTTTGTTAGTCATAGAATACATAACAAATGCACCAACAAATTATAAATCTATCAAAATGAGAACATTCCTGTCACTATTGACATCCAAGGTTCTGACTTACAATAATTTAGCAAACAAATTTGACTACCCATTGGACTCTCTTTGTCCTCCCTGTAAACCTCATTCAAGTGTAGTATTTAAAGTAGAATATTAGACTATATTAGGGGTGAGTATAACTCTTTGTCAACTTTTAAGAATAGATGTTCCACTAAATGAAAATTCTGAATAACTCATCAAATTTGATCGTGACAATACTATCAGTTTACAAAAATATTTTTGACTTTTGTCACCTTCAGGATTCTTTTTTGGTGAAATATTTCTCAACCAAAGCATACAAACGTTGTGCATATAAGTTCCCAGTTACAGAATTCTGGTTCAGTTAACGAAAACGACACTATAGATATGGTTATTTCATCATTGTTCCTGAAAAAATTGTACATGAGTTGATGCTTTTGTAATGAACTTTGTGCTCATCAATCATTCTATAAAAATCCCATCGCGATCTTCCATGAGTCAGATTTGATTCATTACAGTATCACAAAATTCTTAACTTACAACTAGCATTGATCTATTTAGCTGCAATTTTGGATAAACAGGGCTTACACACATATCTGAAACGTGTCAATAATTTTAAAAAGCGTCATGATATCTTTCATCATCTCTGTCGCGGGAGAGTGATAGGGCAGGAAGTTTTTGAGAAACTTCTGGATTATTTGCCAAAACTATGATGAAAATTTCTTGTTAAAGTTGAGACTAGATTTCATCATGCGAGACATTCACGGATTTTCAGACAATGTGGAATGCTCTAGTATTCTACAATTCTGATCTAGATTATCTGTGTTAATATTCATATCCTTTGCATAAATAATCCAAATGAGCAAAGTGAGAATTAGAACTGTAGAGAGCAGAAACAATCGTTTTAAGGATGTAAAATCTTTTTGAAGTTTCATATGTTGTTCTTCAATCCGCGATATCTGAAAATAACAATTAGAATTGCAAAAGATTTGTGTCCATGATAAACTTCATATTGGCTGGTCATTTTATTATGGTGCTGGACAATCATTGCATACAAACCTTTGCAAACAACGAGGATATCGTAAACTCAGTTCCACCACCTGCACTAGACTGAACCATGCTTGATTTCAAAACATCCAAACTCTCGTTTCCGTCGCGACACATCAATTTATGTTGTTCGGCGGCACTTCCGTTAGCCTAGATTTTGCAATATATCAAGTTATTTATCAACTACATCAAGTCATGCTTTGTGAAAGTTATAAATCTTAATTAGTACCTTCCAGAAATCAACCAACTCTTGTGTTGATAACTTGCTATTCTTAATTGGTAAGCACATTATGAGAAATCTGTCGTTGGGTGCGAGATTGCGAGTTCCATAACCAGGCTGTAAAGTTACATTTACATTGACCTTTTGCAGTGGTAACAGAATTCCCGTACTGGGCCGTACTTTGAATTTTTCTGGCGAGGTTGTTTTGATCTAGATAATGAACTCTAAATTAGATTTCTGGATTACTTCACATACATTAGTAGTCTCTTGATGAATAAAGTGCTCACTTTGTAAGTTAGATTTTGATCACGAAGATTATTTCTCAGAGTCACAGTTCCAATAACTTCGTCTCCAGGCTTATTAAAAGTCAGTATAGCTGGCTCTATGCTCAACACTGAGAGAGCAAATAGAAGTTGATAATTAGTTCTCAAAACCGTTAAATATAAATCTTCATCATTAAACTTACTTGCTTCTCCATTTTTTATTGAATCACCAAAACCACCAGCTTGCTCAGATACAGGCGATCCACCCTCAAAATGGACCTGGATTTAGAATGAATATCAAATTAGATGACATTCATCTTGACTAGCGGGAGAAATTATTAGGAAATAGAAGAGGACTTGAATAAAAGTGAGAGATGATGCCGAGGGCCAATTTAAAATATTGAGATGATCTAGATTTTAGGTGGTCAATATTCAGTCACTGAGAATAAAGATTAACTCAAGTTAATTGAGGAGCTAATTACCTTCTTACCATCCAGCTTCCCATTCATTGAAGTGCTTGATTGAGCCTCAGATACAAATTCAAAAGTATAATCGCTCATACCTCCCCAGCGTTTGAGAGCAACACTAGGCTCAACAAACTCCTTCAATGTAGATTTTTTTAGGAACTTTATTTTGGGCAGAGCTTTAGCTGGTAACCATGACTTGATTATATTGAAAGCAGCATTCAATACCCAAGGCATTTCAAGAATAAGGATGTAGTTCAAAAAGTTTGGATAATAATTCTTGAAAAGGCCTATAAGATACTTCACTAGTTCCATATCCATATTTGACAATCCTGTATCAGTCATGTCAAAAAATAGTGATATCTGATCTCCATTTCCCTCCCTTCAAAAATTTGTTCTCTTATTAGTTTTGCCAAAAATTTTGATACTAAGAAAATTTTAACTCACCTCTCAAGTCTTTCAAACCAATAAACAATACACCTCTGTAACTCTCCAAAATCCTTGGAATTTCTGGTGTGTAACTTTGATATGATGATGAGTAATGGTTTGCCATCTTTATCATGTCCATAACTGAAGCAAACACCATCTTCTAAGTATTCTCTTTTCACATTGTTCTCTGTGATATCTGAAATTTGGATAATGAATAATTATTGTGTGAAATGATCATGATGACTTCAGAAATTCTATCAAATTACCGTTGGCACCAAAATTCCTCCTCCATTCACAAGATTCCCAAAGCATTTTAAGGGATTCTTGAACATTATAGTCATTGTGTTCTAGAAACCGCCGCAGCCAATCATCCGTGGACTTGATTCTATTGATATCAGCTGGATGAAACTCCTCTGCAATAAAAGTGAATGAAATCATTGAAACTTTTTCTATCCTCAGTATAATATCAATTTGTCAATAGTTCAACTCTACAAATAGCTCACTCACTATGAGTAATACCTCAGACATGAGATCGGACAACTCAATTATTGTCTTGAAAAAATTGGAAAAAAAGCTGTAGACAATCAAAAGATAAAACACAAGTGCGTATTGTCTCATGACTCATCATAGAATATATGTAGCCAGTTGTAATGAACATAATAGATTGTTTACTGAGGGCTCAAATTTTTTTTAGTAAATCTACAGCGTGAGCATGTCAACTAATAGCATTTTCAAAAAACTATTACTTGTGTAGAATAATCTGATTCAATATGAACAGAAAGGAAAATCTCCGATTCAATTGAACATATAAGTTATCGCAAGAGGGGTTCAAATTTATGAAATTTATTACTCTTATTGGTATCAATTTTAGATAACATAAAGATATGATTGTTCTGAAGTTTTATCAGTATTTATTTCAATACTCTTTGAGATAATCCTGAATTAATACACGACATTCCAGGGAAAACCAATAATGAACTCATTTTTCTTTCCAAGTATACAATTAGAGCTTTCATGGAATAATTTTTTGTCATAGCATTAATTAATAGAGGCAATAAATGAGCGATATAATGAAGTTGGTTTCCGATAAGATCTCGCGAGAGGTGCCGCTTCATCACCAGGCGTAATTCCAGCAAAAACGTCAGCTTCACTCGATTTACTCTTCACATATTTTCGTTAACGGCTAATGACGAATCGACAAAATGGGAAAGCGATCATTTCGAAAACCAATGCATTCCTTCAAACATCGTATATACTTAATACATTCCACTTGTATGACATATTATGAATGAGTCGTCGTCTGATAAAGCAACACGAACGTTATCAAGAACCAAACCCATCAGTCAGCTCAAATAGCGAATTTTTACCACAGAAATTTTCATCGATATATACTCATTTCATACATAAGAGACTACCGGCAACTTTGAATAATTTACCGTCGTATATTACGATATTCTCTCACACGATAGATTAGATTTATCATTGCTGTTAGTACACGAAAATGCCTAGAAATGCAATGAAGGTTGAATAATGTAAACAAAGAATTATAATAGCTTACTGGATTCAGGTGGTCCTTCATTTTCAAGCCTCGAAATGAACTTTTCACGCAGCTCAGCGACCTTTTGAACTTTATCTTCGTCCATTATATTTTTTTGTGAATGATCATGTAAACATCGGGGTCAATATCCTACTCGCCGGTTAGTTTCCACTATTGACAAATTACAACAGGCAACATAAAGTGAATAATGAATGAAAATTCACTCGGACAGCACATGCACAAAATTATTGTGACAACACATCAGCGAGTCGGCAAGAATCAACTGCATGAAGCACTCAACTGCAGCGAGCGGCGCGCAAGTACTGACGCGAAATGACGCGAAGGTAGCGCACGAAACACGAGAACAGACTTTTACCTACGTTCAGGGTCACCCCCCGTCAAGAAAGCTTTGCCGAATCGTTTAGCGCATTGTATTTCAAAAGTCATACACTAAATAGTACTGAGAGACTATTTTCCAGCATGTTCTGTTGATGGTTGCGGTCACTCGAAAATTATTCTTGGATCATATAATGAGCAATGCGCTATATTGTTTATGATTGATGATGCAGTGCTCATGAGCCTGAGCAAGACCAAGCAAGACATAATGAATGAGATTTGAAGGCGAAGTGTTATTGGAATGAGAAAAAAACGTGACACGAGTGAAGATCGAGATGATGATGCGACCTGTTTGAATAATAGTTTATTTTAGTTGAGCCCACCTGATGACCTTGAAAACTAAAGTTGGATCTTGACACTGTAAAAAGCGTGGAACTTGATTTGTTTCTCGCGGTGATTATACGATTTTATGATAACTTGGTCCAAACGATGCGAGAGGACTAGCTGATTGGAATGTCATGACGAAAATTAACGATATATTTTTAAATATTGAAAGAGAGATAATTTAAGAAAATTAATAAGTGTACAAATAGAAATTTTGAATTGTTGAGTGAATTTGAATTTTGAACCTGAAAAGTTTGTTGAGTGAGTTTTCAATCAAAAAGTCCTGTCTTGTAGAAAAAGTAATTCATGAGCACTTGCTGTTCATCTTACATATTCTTGCGGTTAATGATTTTATCTCATTTTCTGACTAGCAGGGCGGTTCCTAAATCGACGTGGAAAATAGTGAGGTCAAGCCAATCAGGTAGATTGGAAACTCTTCCGAAGATATTGGAAGAAAAGAGGAACATTTTTTAGCCGTTTTTCAGCGCAATAGAACAATTTTTTACTATTCTTCCTTTATAAAGCAGATCAGTGTGACGAAACAGCCCAGGGGATTTTGAGGTGAATGCTAAAATTTTCGGAGCTCCAAAAGTTGTAACTCCGCAATAATAAGGCATCATCATTTTTGGTGAGACAGATTCAAAAAAAAAGTTTCCAGATCAGAAAAGTTGGAAGTCATTAAGAATCCGAGCTTATAAAATCAGTACATCACATTTCCCTAGCCAATTTCAAGTTATGGCCGTCTTTATCGGTTACAAAAATACCCGGTTATGAATTTTACACTTTAGCATTTGCTGTAGAAGTTCTCAATTCGTCTCCAAAACAGAGAAACTCATACTAAAGTATTTTTTCTAACCCGTAACTCGAAAGCGGACAGGGATAGGTGCTGCTCTGACTTTGGATTCGTGTTCAGCTGCTCGAAATAAGTTTGAAAAGACTTTCACCTTTGCTGATCAGAAAACTTTTTTGTCGGCCTCTGTAATAGTATTATTATTACTCCCGATGCGAGGCTAGGCTGTTTTGGGGCACGGGGATGGTTTTTCCCCGAGTGCAACGAAGGGAAAATATTCCCCGTGCCTTGAAACAGCCTGCCAAATGGGAAGTATGCTATTTTTTCGCATTAGGGCGAATAAACGCTAATTTTATGTTCGCAGCGCTAAAAAATTGATAGCAACATGCTTATGTTCTTCATCAAAATCGTTCAGCGTAGTTGGAATCGAGCAAACTTTCAGAATAAGTACCAACATAACTTTATTGACGCCTACGACTCAAACTAGTCCATTGATCGGTCTTTTTCAAATCAATTTGGTTGATTTGCCGGAAGAATCTGTGAGAATCGTCGGATAATGAACAATCATTGTGACTATGGACATAATGATTGCATCTCAGAATTGATCAGAATAATTCATAAACAATAATGAAATTATTCAAAAATTATTTAAAAGGTTTTTGATTTTCTTACTATAACGATGAGACGCAACAGCCAACAGTGTGCGACTCGGTCATTCTTTTATGACATGAAACCTCAATATGAGGTTCAATATACGCACTATGACGTTCAATATACGCACTTTGATATCTTTCGACGTACGGTCAATCGAAATGAACGTGAAAATTACGGATGAATCGGAAGATCGGAATTATTACACTTATCAAAAGTCACGCAGCTCTCTGCGCCAGCAGATACACCCATATCATCGTGTTTCCCGTTACAGATACGATAACCCACGCAGATGAACTCTTTTATTTGAAAACAATTCAATAACTCAACGATTACGGTCCATTTTTTATGTAATTTCAAAATTTTTATTACAGCATTTTCTCCTTGTGTCACGATCTAAGCACATGTAACGAACGAATGACGCGTTCTATCTACGCAAACGAAGATTTGAGTACACCTCATTTTCATCTATACTCTTGCAAAATCGAGTCACTCAATCAACAGATGCAATATTCACTTAAAGTCGAATTCAAGTGAACCAACTATTTTTTAGAGTAATTTGCAAACCGCGTATTTTAGTGTGAGAACATACAACATATACAATGATATAAAGTCAGCGTATGTACTGCGAATGCGGAAATAAGTATGTGCAAATAACTGATCTCATTGCCAAGGCTAAACACGTATCAAATAATAATGCAATTCTCTCAAGCGTAAACTTGTAATTTTATCAATGCATATGTCTGTAACAGTAACATAGTAAAACACTGTCCAACTCTCAACGCATTTTGAAAGTAATATCAAGCTTTATATCACGTATAAATTTGCATTGAAGCTATAGACGAGCAGAATCATCGGAAAACCCATCTACTCTAGTAACTCTTTTGATCGGTGTAACGACTTCAGGTTCCTCGTAGATATACTTATAGCAAAGTCATGACTAATGGTTGCAACCATCATTTCTTTGAATTGTTATTAGAAGTCTATTCACATATTGATGATGATTGTTGCAAAGAGTGTAGAAACGGAGTTTACTCCCGTGTATCGAACCAGTATTTTTCGATACGAGAGTGGGAATTTTAACTTTCTTTTCGAGTGATTCTAATTTTACGAAATTATCACCAGTAAAGCAAAAAACTTCACTCCCGAGTGCCGAATAGTCATTTTATATTATTCAAAATATCTTGCAATAGAATCATCATCCTATAATATTATAATACATAAATCTGGTAATCGATACGAGGTCTCCAGATCGGAGAAGTAAAGCCAATTTTAAGCCAAGTGAGGGTAGAAAATGATTATTTTATGCAGTCACGATTATCAAAATTAGATGTAGGCCTCTTCATAAAATCTAGTAGACGGTTACACTTTTGACTTTTGAGCACTTGTTCTACGTGTTCCCTGTAAGAAAAATCATCTTCGAATATCAAACCGAGATCTCAAAATTTTCCAACCCTAGTAAGTTTATGATCATAAAGACACTAAATTCATCGATATTCAGAGATGATCAATTTTGTTTAGTCCATTCGACTAATTTAGCAAGTTCACGCTGTAACCTTGTCGCATCTAAGACAGAATTGATCCTCTCGAAAATCTTCGCATCGTCGGCACATAAATTCATATTATGCAATTCTCCATGCAATTTAATAACTCGTTGATAAAAATTATCAATAATATGGGTCCGAGATGCGAACCTTGTGGAATACCAGATGTGACATGATAATATAAATCTGAACGGGCTTTTGGTTGATTCTGACAGATTGTTCACGATCAGAGAGATAAGATGTGATCAATTTAATCAGGCCGGAATTCAAATTTTACGAGTGAACCTTCGAGATCAAAATTTCGTGGTCGACTGAATCAAAAGCTTTGAAAAAATCGGTATGCATGGGATCAACATGCGCATGGTTGTCTAGACAACTCATAATGAAATCCGAATTGGTGGCGAGATGACACAAATGAACCCGTGCTGTTCACGTGAAATATATTGTAAAAATCTTCCATCTTACTTTGTTCGCCATAACTGCATCTAGGATTCATAGAGAAAATACTCGAGGTTGAAATAGGTTTATAACTGGTAACGAGTTCTACCTTATGTAATATGTAGTTCGACAACTCAATTGAATCTTCTCCACAATTCACATTAGGCATCGGAAAATAATAAGGCTAACTTTAGTCGAGAAAATAGTGTTCAATTTTATCGTGGGCTGCGGAACTTCATGCTAATTTGTCACTGACAATTGTCAGCGCTCTCCAAATTGATTCTCATTCTCGAAACTCCTAATAGTATACTGGTAGATAAACCAGCTCTTCTTCATATTGAATGAAATGGCCCGTGACTCCATGAAAACCTCGATGAAAACTTTGCTATTACTGCCTGGATTGGAAGAACTTGATGATCCTGCCATATTTTACCTCATGGCTCATGGTTATCCAGGTATTAAAATAAACACATGAATTTTCAATCAAACCACCCATAGATTCACCAGATTTTATCTTCTTTGGATCCGGAATTTCCATATCGAATTCATTTTCTTGGTGTCTTTTAAAAGCAGGAAACCCAAGACTACAAAAAATATCTTTAAGATGTGAAAACAACCCATCAATAACGCAACTCGCAAAATTCAAAAAAATCATATTTAATTTGACTCTTCCAGAAAATTTGGATGCATGAAATTTTTACGACGATACAAAAGTAAATTCTTGACACTCAATCGAAACTTTCAAGTTCAATAAGAAAGCCAAACGATCAAATCAAAGCAGTCGAATAATAAATCACACGAAGATAGAGGTGCAAACCACTGCAGGAGTAGGATAGTATTATAGTGAATAAGGTACTTTTTATTCGTTCATAAATGCACTCGAAGACACATTACACGATAAGATTATCCTCGGGACAAGATGTAATCGCTCGTCAAACTCGTTCATCGTGACTCATGTAATGATAGAAAAACACACATCACTTGCAGACTCCACGATCAACAAATTACCATATCGATACGGTAATTATCGTACAGGCACTTCTAAATCCGTACTTATTACAATATACCCATACTCGCTCTCTTGTAGAGATGGTGCATTACAAAGTCATTAACTTGTGGATAGACATGATGGAACAGACGGGGTAACTATGAACACTCGTTTGAATTCTCGAAATCACCGAATTAGGGATACGCAATAAGGGTTCTAGCACTAATTTGCTCGATGGTTACACGCGTGCAGAACATTTTGCTCCGGTGAAGGAGTCCCTTATCAGCTGTGTATGACTGGAAAGCATGTTTTTGGAGCAAAAATACCAGAAAAAGTCTTTTTTCACTTCGAAATCATGCTCTCTCTAGCCACAAATAGCTGATAGGGAATCTTTTGACAGTGTTCTGCACGCATGAAACTATCAAGCAAATTAGTGTACAAGTACCCTTGCGCATCCCTATTTTGCTAATTTCGAGAATTTAACCGATTGTTCAAAGTTACCCCGCTCGTTCAAAGTAAACTCGGTCAACGGCAGTAAGAATTCGTCCTCACAAGCTTATTCACGTATTTAATATCACTAGTTCAAATTAAAAGTAGGACTTCTCAAGTCAGAATTACTGTCTTGGTTGGACAACGTGTGATTGCGAAGAATAATTTTCGAACAAGATTTTTCATAGTCTGGCATGCTATCCTCCGAAGAAGACTCATCTACTATAATTTCGCCAAGAGGACAGCAAGAATCTAGGTATCTCTCGCAATCCCCGGACCTGAAAAGATGTTATGAGGTGAAATATTGATATCACACGTACTAATGAGTCAAAATTTGTTTCATATTGAATGATGATCTATACTAAAATATAGGAGAATCATTGATAAGGTAACTATAACTTTTACGCATTTGAAATTTCGTTCGTCAACCGGATGGGGAATGAAATTAATAAAAAAATTTCGACTTCATCTTTCAAATAAGAATTTCTCAATTACGACAGAAGGGATAATACTACAAAATAGTTTATGGTCTTAGGTTATGGATTCCTCATCGTCCGTTAGGCAAATATAGATGTAATGTAGTCCGTTTGTATCGAGTTCACTGGAGTGACTCATTACATACAAAATAGTTGGTTCCGAAGAAATTTTTCTGGTCTTTATTGATTGGACTCTAAAGTTTCACTTTCGTAGTGAGTAAAACAGTATCGAAAACTCTGATCCAAAGTATAATCATTTGATTATTAACTTGACTACTCGGGCAATTTGAAACAAACTCACCCATAAGATACGTTGTTTGAAGGGTGATGACACTGGTAGTATCTGACGCACTTGCTTTGGCCCATTCCGCTATTCTGAAGTCCCTTGTCTGAAGACTTCAGATTGGTTGTCAGCGACACCGCAGGCTTACTGTGTACTTTTCCACTGTGCGCTAAGTTGAAAAGAAATTGTTGCATGAATTCTGATCATCAAATATTAAGTAGACGATGTTTCATGTTATGAAATAGAACGTACTCATCATACGGGCAAATGGTGAAATTGATTATTTATGGATTCTTTTTTTAATCCTATCATAACGCGACCATGGATTTTTCGAGCAATATTTGTTGGTGGGGCTTTTGAAAAAGCAGTCAATAATAGTTTGTATCTAATCCGCGAAGGATAGATCTTGCAAAGGAATCTCCAACATCATTTTTTCATCGTTTGCTGAAGAAGTTTGAGGAATTTTGTAAAATATATCACTCAACAACCAGAATGATCTAGCGACTGAAATATCTTCGTCATATCCTGTTGATTTGTGAAAGATTCAATTATAATATGAAATGATCAGTACAAATGATTTTGTCTGATATCTTATCTTTTTCAGCCCTGTTGATTTTGTCTAGGTATGCGAGTACTTACCTCTGTGCAAACTTAAAAATAATGTGTGCCTGCTTGTACATACGAACTCTTAAAAACGCTTGAAGAAAAAATTCGAAAAGACCTCAAAGGTCATTTTTGGCGTTTATGCTCTTTCTGATGCACTCATTGGTTTTTTTAATCTAGGGCTACTCAAAAATATTATCAGAAGAAAAAAAGGTTAGAATATTAGATCCGTGTTATGTGGTTCTCCCTCTTTACGACCTTTGTGATTGTGTAGCGCCATAGAAGCTCGTTAGCGATTTGAAATTCTACTATTCAGCTATGAAGACCAAAAATAAAGCTACAAAGACCACCGCATTCATGTACGCGCTGAGCCCGTACATACATTTTGTGGCGCAAATCCACTTAAAATTTTACTCCCTCAGTTTTTTCCTCGATTAAAGTGAATTTGCCTCATTCCAGGCCTTTTCGCATCAATTTTTTCTTAGAGTAAATCGTCAGGCGCAACTTTATCATGCCCTAAAGTATCGGAAAAATATTGATTTACCCACTTTGCGGAGTACTTCTCCGCGAGAATCTACTTTGGCTAGATTTTTATGTCAGATTCGTCCGAAAGCAAAGCTACAGAGGTCTTAGCCAACTTTTTTCAAAGTATTTGATGAACGAACGAGAACCCCAAATAATCTTTAAGCTGTACTTCGAACCGTTTGGCCGTGAGATCAATTTCAGTGGCACAGAATGTCAGGTCCGGCCGTGGCCTCGAAATGTCGAGTCCGTCTGACACTACCGCGTTTTCTGTGTTGAGATTGAGGGCTGGCACATTTTGGACCTTCATGAAATATCGAAATTTCCGCGGAAATACTCATATTATCGTGAGTTCTATTTTTTAATATCATGTGCTTTCATAGTGAGAATTTTAGGATATACTGATGTATGATTCTATTGTTTTTGTAATTGGTATACGCACATACAGGCTCAGAGTATTTGATGATGCTTGTGCTCTGTTTTTGTTTGAGGTATTGGAGCCGAGATGTGAAAAAAATACAAAGAAATTGCAGTAGAATTACAAATTTTCACGTACCCGCCTCTTGAGGAGGAGCAGTCAAACACGAGTTGATGAGTATGATCACTACCAGACAGCTCACTGACAACTTCATTATGACTTGACTATTTCTGGAACAAGCAATAGAAATTTCATAATCATGATCAACTATGGTAGGAAAGACTGTAGTACTTTGCATCGATCGAGATATGTAAATTGATGAAGGCGTCCACAATTTGAAGACGTGGCTGCACTCATTGTCAAAAAATCTTCATATCATTCTTTCCGTTGTGGGTCGCTAACAAATAATAGTTTCCACAATTTTCGGGACCAAGGACTTTTTTTGTTCAAAATTTTGTTAATAGCTTGGGACTTCTGCCTAAACCGATTTCAATTTTCTAAGAATTGTCTGGAAAAATATCGTGGAAGTTAGCCGGGGTAAAATAGCCGGGGTAAATTATCTTCCCGCGCAGAATCTATCTGGGGCCTTGTTCAACGGGGAAACCGATTTGTTAGCCTGCGGGCACATCCAATACACCCCTCTGCGGTATTTTCAGGCATCTCCGAGCGTGCACGAGTTTGATTTCCTCGAAACTGGCTGAATTTCGTTGCACCCTGTCCGCTGTCCAGGCCATGAGAGCTCCTGACCTATTAGAGTCCGTGACGACGACATGTTTCTCATAGCTGGGAGTTCCTCAAGCCGCGGGGAATCGGATTCCCATAATGTCATCTCGAATGAGGTGAAGAATTATTCTAAAATGCAGGAAGTCTCATAAAAAGTCTATGTGTACAGCCCTCAATGATTGTGAGAAGATCTGAAAATTGCCACAAGTATCATAAGAGTCTCACACGCTGAGTCTCCTCAAGACCCAATTGATTGCTCCTGAAAAGAGAGCTCTGGACTTGATTCATCCTTCTTCCTAGAGCAAGAAAAACGACTTCGAAGAGTCTGTAATGATGTACGACACATCATTCCACAATGATGGACTTCCCATAACCAATGAATAACTGCAATTCAGTCTAAAATCGCGGCAATAAATGACGAAAACTACCCCAACCACAGAGCCCTCATCTCATCAAAAAGGTGGGGGAAAACTGTTGGAAATCATAGTTATACATTATGAATATACTTTCTGATTGTTTTCTCGGGTGAACAGAATCTTACGATAGTCTCACATTCGTACAATGTGATGGCACCATCGGAAAACCCTTGCGTTTGGGACGAAAAGTGGGCAAATCCGCACTCGCGCATACACACAAGTATCTAGAAATACTGCGAAAGAGTATTAATTTGATGTCTGAACATCATTCGATCGATTCTAGGTGTTTACACAATCCTGTCGAGGTGCTATTCCCACTTTGTGTCCTCGGATTTTCGAAAAAGTCGTGCGATGACCCACAAAACATGCGATTTCCATTTTGCGCATGCTCGGAAATGACTGAAAATACCACGGGAGGGTGTATTGGATGTGCCCGCAGGCTGACAAATCGGTTTCCCCGGTGAACAAGGCCCCAGGTAGATTCTGCGCGGGAAAATGATTTACCCCGGCTACTCCACCCCGGCTAACTTCCACGATATTCTGGAAAATGACTCAAATTGGTGGAGTCCAAGCTTATTACAGTCGGCCTATCATGAGTACTGCACCTTCAAAATCTATTGTTGGCAATTTCACATTATGAAGGCGGACAGAAGTTATGAGTTCTCTTCAGCTCCAAATTCTAGAATCATTTATCCTTTGGGTTTCCAACACACATCCGGAAATCATTTGCAAGAGACGGCATTCAAAAGTACTCAAATCAAAAAATACTCAGTACTTACGGTCAAACAGAACAAAAGTTACAACCAGAAGTGGATTTTTTTAGCGTGGAAGTAACTCGATTCGGTGATCAGCCTTGCGACGATTGGTGGTAATTCCGAGTCCCAGGCTCTCGTTATAAGCGTTCAAAACCCCTAATCCTGTTTCCGGTGATCAAAAGAGGGGGTTGTTCAATCAAGGTATATACTTCCATCGGGTTAGACAAATGAATAATTGATTATCGATACACCTGAGTATATCATCAAGATTTTTTCCACAATACGGTAATCCACGTAGATAGACTCGGTCGCCCAAGATACATGATTCAATACTTTCAAATACATATATTCATCATCCCTCGCGTGATTTCAAAATTTCCTTACGCGATAATTCACACGTTTAATGATGAATAAAATCTTCAAAAGACACCAAAGCAGTTATACATCATTTTTAGTTATCTCATTTCAGTGTATGTACAACTTTAACGCCGGATGTACGAAAATAAAAGAGTGCTACTTTTCAGGCTCATCTTTTAATGGGTCATTAATCAATCTAAATAATGTAAAATTAATATAGTCCTGTCGAGTGTGCTCTATGATACAATTGATACAATTTTCTGCAGCATATTCAGCTATTGGTTGAAAATTGAACTAGTTGGTTGATACCTGTTTTGTTGTACGAGAAATTGGAACTTTATCCAAATTCTACCTCCAACCACTGATTGAAATTTTTCCAAATTTTTTCTCACAACTTAGACTTATGATTAGGATCTCTTGACATTGTCTATGAGTAATTTGAATGAAATTTAAGGACGCACCGAGTCGAATTAGTGAATGACTTTTTTACGCGGCTTAATATATCACAGACGACTTCAGTTTTGAATACTCGTGATTCTCTTCACTCACTCTATAATAAAGTCCCTGTGCAAATATCTCTTGAAGATACTCAGGTGCACGACATGTCGTTCCACTCGTTAAATATATTCAAAATAGAGTTCTGACTTGCGAATCCAAGGAAAAAAAGATAATTGAGGGCTTAATACTAATAGTTTATTCAAGTTCTAAGTAATTCTTGATCTTCATATTCTAATTTTTACATTGTAATTTTCACATATCATTGACTAAGGACTCTCTCTATGATATACCTGAGAAAATTCCAAGACATATCATATGCATGGAAGACAACATAGCAACGGAAAAACCCATCTATTTTAGGAACTCTTGATCAGTATATAACTATATTTTTGTGTCATGCTCAGGCTTGCGTACTCATTACTTTGCAGGATCTGAGCCATTTTTTCAAATTGTAAAATTCGTGTTCATTAGGTAGCATCGAAACTCCAACGTCAAAACCTTAACACAATAACAATAAATGTTGATCGCCCTCTCCGCATCTGTAAAGACCTTTCTTCGGATCCAATCAAGGGACACCGTACCCCGGCCTCACGAGACTGATGCCTAATAGGTACAGCTCTCCCAACACCGCAACGGGGCTGGATCACATGCGGTTTGGGTCTCCTTGTCCCTAATAGTCAGCGCCTATCGGAGCGTCGGGTCCTTAATCTTGAAAATTGATTTTTGTACACTCTCCAATGATCTTAAATGTACTAACCATGACGGTCAAAGACCGTTCGAAATCTTCAGTCTGATTCAGATGAACTACCCAAAATCGCCCCCCCCCCCTCCCCAGTTTGTACTATTGAGGCCAATTCGAAAATTTCAAATACAAACCCTCTAATTTGACTTCGGATTCTGGAAGAGCGGAGAATTCTTACCGAGACTCTATCTTCCGATAGGTTTTCATGGTATAGGTCAAGCTCACCTCCTGGGGTCAATGGGGGGGGGGGGGGATCACAAGAATCTACGAAGTATGGAACCCCGACACCATTATCTCCCAATGTAAGAAAGTGTTGCTTACTAGTAAAGTTGTTGAATATCAATAAATTTTTCCAAGTTGGCCTCAATGGGGCAAATGGAGGGGGGGGGGATATCTGAGCCCTCCCTTAAAATCTAACGTCATCTTTTGAATCTACATCATCCTCCGAAGATATGGAGGGGTTGGGGAGGGTCCGATACTTCTTGAAGACACTGTAGAGTTCTGTAGAGTTCTTTGTTGTAGGAATATGTACCTGGCATTGCCATAGACTTTTCAGAATTTTTTCAAGCTTTTATAATGTATCCAACTGAAGTCATCACAAATATTTTTTTACAGGCATATTCACTGTGATAGAAAAAATCAGTAAGTCGCTGAATTTTCATAAAAATCGCGTAATATGCACACAACTTGCAGCCAAAAAGCGCGAAATATCAAATTGTGCAAAAACTTTTTGTCCAGACATGGAAAATCAATGGCCGTGAGTGGTATTTCACTTCTGAGGAAGGAATGAGACACCTCGGATCACTCGAAACAGTTCTATTACGTAAAAAACATGAGAAACATGTGTGGCAAGATTTCCAGATGAGTGGAAACAAGTTGAGCACAGGAAGCAAATCATAAGCTATCCCACCCCACGAGACAAAAATCTGGCGTCTTCATCGGGCTCAGACACCATGCATAAACGAAGCTCTATCTACAATAAATTTTCTCAAACATTGACACGAGTGAATTATTCGTAGATTTGATCTTCGTCATGTCGAAGAAATCATCAAAATTATGGGGTAAGAGGTTCAAAAATGATCGTCGTAGAACAATAAATTATGGAAAAGATGAAATTTACTCATATAAATGCACTCAGAGACATATTACACGATGTGTAAGATCATCTTCGGAACGAGATGTAATCGCTCGTTTTATTTGCACATCGCGACACATCCAATAGTAGAAAAACACAAATTATTCGCACGTGTTTGCTCCTAATCATAAATTTTGCATGTAACATGTCTACATTATATTACAAACGCTAAAGCGGGCTATACAATTTTACATGAGTATTTGATACTATAGTTTGATAACAGAAATCGCATTATCATTAGTACGATATTGGGAAATTGGTTTTTGTACTCTTGGGTATGATTTCCGTGTTCGCTTGTATATATGGGTGGAATTCCAATTTGAGAATATTAAAGGTATGATTTTGATATCATGTGTTGAAGTATTCTAGTACTGTCTAAAGCTGTATTCGGAGTTGTCGAATCCCCATTGAGCCATTTTTTGGTCGATCCAAATGCGTGCGTAGGCAACGTTTGCGTAGACACCAGGAACCTGGTTCTCACCACAGCCGATCTGAATAATAGTTGGTAAATTTTAGTATAGACACGTTGATTTCACATTTATTCGTGAGAAGTATGATGAGATTTCCTTTAAAAATGATTCTAAATTGAAAATGTCAAGGGTCTTCTGTATACCTGTGCCTATAGTTTGAAAAGATTTTATTAAATCGAATCTTGAGAAATAGGATAAAAATTTGACTGAACTCGAGACTAGACTGGTTGATAAAGAACGATAATAATTTTAATTGATTCAAAATATTTGATATTTTTGTGAGTATTGTGTACTTACACCCCAAGCTACTATTCCTGCTTGTGCGTATCGCGTTGGATCGGCATTCAGTGGGCAAACGAGTGGGCTGCCACCATCTCCCTGTGGACAAAAATTATATAGAAGATTTTTTTTAAATTCCAATTAAAATTTTGATCTATTGGGTTTCATGATAATTGTATAAGAATTCGGATAAAATCGAAGTAGCAGACAATTGATAGTTCAATATATTCTTCACGATCGAGTGTTTTGTGGGCGTTTGTGGGGTCTTTATTTAATAAAATGAAGCAAAGTCGTATAGCACCATAGTTGAATGGATGGGAGACTGTCACATTAAAATTTTTCCCGCAACTTTTGATGACTGGATAATACTCTTGCATTCAGAAAAGATAAGACCAGGGGCGTTCCGGTAAAATTTTCTCATTAGGGTCTCGATCTTTCAGAGTCTTACTCTTTTCAATTCAACTTATTGTAGCGATGTGATCCGGTTTTCTTTGTGAAAGAGCCCAGAACCACAGTTGGGGCAACTTTTCAGAAGATACACTGACGAATGCCAATTTTTTTGGGAATATCCTAAAAATGACCTAATTTCAAAAGATATGGAATAGAATAGTTCGATATACGGGAGTGAAATTTTTTACGACTTAAAGACGCGTTTTACTTCCGCTTCGCGGTGCGTAAGTGACGCGAGTTTTCGTTCTCTCGTATAGTAAGAAATACGCAACTGGGGAGTAAAAAAGACGACCACCTCCCGGGTTTTTATTCACTCGGGGGGGACTTGTCCTCTTTCACTCCCTAGTTGCGTAACGTACTATTTTCGTTCCTTCATGATGGTACCGACTCTCACCTACGGCTCAGGCCAAGAATCCATTGCTCGGACGCAAAAAATATTTTTCTATTTGTTTTCACAGACCTAAGACGTCACCATAACTGATTTTACGAGTGTGGTGAGAAATCAATGAGTATTTATGCGAACATCAAATATCTATAGCTAGTGAAGATAGTCACTCTTGAGATCGAATAAGATATTGATGAAAAGAAGATATTGAATTCTGTAAAGAATCATCAATCAGTGAAACTTTGAGCTGAATACTAATTTGGACTTCTTGCTCTGACTAATCGAACTATTCACAAAGTACGGTAAAACCACGGTTTTTGGAACCATGCTCTCTAAGATCGGGGAAATTCTTCTTCTTCAGATCTTGGATTATTAAAAATCAGTAACAGTAGCCGGATGGAGACTCAAAAGTCGAGAATCAATAGTCGCAAGCGAAATCCCGGCTGAAAATAGGGACGTGCCCAGGGACATCCCTATTTTCAGCCGGGACGAGTGAGTTAATTTAGTTGAGGAATACCTTGCAAGTATCTTTTCCAGCTTCTCCACCTGCACAGATGAAACTTCTGTCCAGTACAAAATGACGTCCCAATCTTGTTCCTTTCAGTGACTGTTGGCAGAGATCGTGTGGAACAATTGGGAGCTCTACACGTTTTAAAATGACTTGGTAGTGGCCCTCTTTACCTGCAAGCACAATATGAAATCTCATTTTAGGAATATTTCAGATAGTGGTAATAAGTACTTTAAACTAATGATACAAATATAGATAGCACAGATTGGGTTGTTTAGAATTGAGATCAAAAAATGATGCATGATATTTCACCAAGATATTGGTTATTCGTGTGGAATATTTACATTCAGTTTAGTACATAGACAAAACGAAATTTTGGATTTTGTTGCACGATTTGACTTATTGTTCGTTTGAGATTTCGATTGCAAAATTTTCAACATTGCCAATATTTTTCGTCTCAAGAATATCGAAGACCCAGAAACAGGATGCAAACCCTCGTAACCATTGATCATGAAATTAATTTCTGTATCATTTTTTCATTGCATGTTACTCAAAACCGAAAGGAAACTTTCATCGCTATTTTTGAAAATTAAAACACTTACACAAGTTACTTTTTGCCTTTCTTCTGCATAATCTTGAGGCTCACCCGAAATAAACTGTACGAGTAATCATAATCTCAAAGTATCTGAACCCATGTAAAACATACGATTCCATGAACATATGTATATGATCATGGAATCCGAGGATTCCATGGTCATATATGATCATAAGTAAAACCGCTTTAAAGCTTTTATTTTTTTTCCAGAAAGTTGTGATATATTGATTCGAATCTATTCTAATATCAATACGTCACGATACTGATCATATCCGACTGAAAAAAATCTTTCCAGGAGTCGGTCTCGAGTTCCCAAAAACTGACATTTTCGACAAAAAATGATATTCAATGAGGATTTTTTCTCTTCGGTACTTCAAATGTTCAAAACTTGGGAATGACTTCGGGAAAGAATTTTCCGAGTAATAATTGATCATCACCGTGAAGAAGTGATGTTGTGAATTAATATCAAACCTTTCCTGAATTAAATGACACATTTTTAAACCGATTTCATTTATGATCATATATGACCATGGAATCCACGGATTCCATGATCATATATGTTCATGAAATCTTATGTTCTACATGGGAAGGGAATTTAAAACTTACCAAAGATATCCTTGCCCCATCCGCTTGCAAAACAGCGCGTGTAGTCAAATACGACATCGGGCTCAGGTAAGCAGACTATGTCGACGTTGTCGATTATTTTTACAGGACTCGAGAGTAGCATCAGAGCAAAGTCATTTTTAAGAGAGCCTGGCACGTATTGCTCGTGTATCACATATTGATCAACCTGTCGATCCTGATGAGGGAAAATTTCATTCTTCGTCTGAGTGTCCCATTCACCGGCACGTACTTTCAACAACTGAGGTTCTTTGCTGTCGATAGAAATAAAATTATGAGATTCAATATCAACGATTTTATTCTGTGATTTTGGATGTGGTCAAGAATAATTATGATATCCTCAATATTGTTAAGAGGACGTCGGATACCGACATTGTCGAGTTTTCGGATTTCTCGATGAATTTTCGAGATATCAGGATTCTACTAAGTAACGCCGATTCTGTATGGTTCATAGAATCGGCGTTACTTGTTAGATTTTTGATAAGTCACAAATTCATCGAGAAATCCGAAAACTCGACCATGTTGGTAACTGTACAATATTGATAGGACTCCGACATCCCCTTAATGCCAAGGTAGGATCCCAGTTTGTAAGTCGGTACGATTTGCATACCGTGAAGCTTCTATTCTTCTGGATTCATATACAACTTTTAATTTGATCCAGTATTTTTGTCTTGCTGACCATTTTGGCCCATCTTAATATTTTCCGATGCAAATGAGCGCATTTTGAAGTTTGTTTTAAGAGCTCCTCAATGAGCTAAGATATGTCTGGTTCCAACCAACTGGGGCCAAGCTATCTCATATCTTGCAAGAGCATGATTTCTTGTGAACTTCCGAGACGGTGTACCCGAGATTGTGCCTGATCTTCCCCCATCGTATTAAAGAGGCCTGAGTTTCCATGAGATTACATGGATTTTTCTTATCGAAATTTCTCGGCTCCTCGGTGTCTGAATAAGACGATCGTCAACTCATTTTGCAACCTTTTCTCAGCTATTCCTAAGTTTTTGAGATAAATAGATCTATTCTTAGGGGGTGTAGAACAAATTCAGAAAAATGCTATGAGGGCGAATTAGACACTCTGCACTATTTTTAGTGAAATGCTCGTGAAATCGGTTAGAAATCGAATTTTGCAATCCCACAAAGAGTTCTCCAGAGTTGAATTAAAGACAAAATAAATAAGCTAAAGTATACGTTGGGATTGGTTGAGCCAATCTTTCTATTGGTGTCATTTTCAAAAAAAGTCAGAAGTTGCAGAAACAATATTTTCATTTCTCTAACCTAAAAACGCCGCGTTTAAATAGGATTTTAGGGTTCTCGTAATGAAAATATATATCCGCACCTCGCTTGCAAGCCCATTTTGGGCACTGAAGGACATGTCTGTCTCGCTTCGCTCGACAGACAAATCGTCCTAGTGCCCAAAATGGGCTACCGCGCTCAGTACGGAAATATACTATTTCGTGCTAGACACAGCAGAAGTCATTTTGAATCATCCCAAACTGCTCACTTTTCCATATTCTAACACAAAAAATCTGAGATCAATGCGTGACAAAGTCTACGGCAGTTATCTTTTGAGATCTTGAGTAGGGGCAAACTAGGCACATTTGCCTTACTTTTTTGACGTGGATTATCTACAATGATCATGTTAATACTACGTGAGCCAAAGCATAACCTAAATCCATAACACGAAAGTAATAAACAGGCGTAGAGTAGAAGGTATCTCAATTAAATCCTCCTGTGAGTTAAACAGCTCGAGCGTCAAGTAGTAACAGACCGTTTGGCGAGCCAAATTTCAGTGGTAAAAGGTCATGCTCGTGTCAGACATCGTGAATATTATTTGGCTTATCCTACAGGTTTTTCCGAGGTTTTTGTTCTCCTGTTTATGAATGTATTATTTTACTGGTAATTCTGAGGCATTGACATGAAGCTCTTACATGATAATGTAACGAATCTCAGTCTAAAGTTTGAACAATAAAGAAAATTGAAATTAGACAAATCTGCATTATGTACCGTCAATTTTAGCTTCCGGTGTTCATGAATCGTTAAGACCGTAACGGCAAACTACAAACTTCGTTTTTTTCGGAACATCAAATAAATGGTCTATAGATCTTTTGAGGACTATCTTCACCACATAATAGCAAATCATTTTCCACGTCATTAGTGTCACTCTTGAAAATTTTCTTACCCAGCAACGCAGTGAGCAGCAGTAAGAACGACTCTGGGATGTATAAGGGCGCCTCCACACTGATATACATTGAGTTTTTCAGTTTGACCACCAACGGATTCCTCCTTGAGTATCGCAACCATCCAGGGAAATTCACCAAACTGAGACTCGTTGTCCTTGTCACCAGTTATACGAAAACCAACGCCATCGCGATTTCTTTGACCACAGCCTTTGCGAACAACTGGACGTGGAGTTACGATATTATCAGGTGTTCTCCTATTTTCTGCTGAACAGCAAACGTCGAGGTAGTTTTCGCATGAGGTCGCTCCCAACCTATAGTGACATTTGTGATAGAAGGTGAGTTGAAACATCAAAATTAGTTGATGACTGTTTGGGATTTTTTGATGACGGAGCTTGGGAATTTTGCTGTGTAGGAATGAAAATGATAGATTTCGATTGATATTGATGAGGAAGAGATATGAGTCGATCACTTCGGTGCCTTCTACACAATTGTTTGAATTTTTAATTACCCAGGAGGTATTAGAATATTAAATCCTACGTATACTATGCAAAAGGTACCTTTGTGAGTATTAATCAATGAAAATATCATGAAAAATCTGCTGGCCAATCTTCACACAAATGAGTTCTAAAGTTCTTTGTGGGAGAATTCATTGGAGACCTATTTTCTGAGAAAGAAATTATTGAATTTGAAACCCCTGCAGCATGGAATTCTCAGCAGTTCTCCATTTTTTATTTTGAAATATCTCGTCATAATAGAGAACCCCGAATCTCGAATTTCGAACTACAGTATCTTTTTGTAGGATATTTGAAGATTCTTTTCCGTAACTAAGATAGAAACCAATTCTAATTATGAAACTAGGCTGAGGTACCTCAACTGTTTTTCAAAACTGTATTCCAGAAGTAGGCAAATTTTAACAGATTTCATGCGTCAATGGTGACTTTTTTTCAAGCCTAAGTATTGATCCCTTGAAAGTGGTCCTCATCATCCTCACCAGGAGAGTGTTTCAGATCCGGGTCACGGATTTGGCTGAAACTCTGGAAATAGTCTCCTTTTAGCGCCAAAAAACTGTATTCAAAATTATAAACTCTAACGCTTAAGCGTTTTCCAACTACAGCCTCAAATCTATGCATTACAGTATACCTATATATGCCATTTTTGAATATTGGCCTATAAATATGGACAGTACTAATGTCTGAAGATGTATCTCGAAAACGTTTCAGCTTTAGGGTTTATAATTTTGAATATATTCTTTAGGTACTCAGAGTTTCAGCAGAATCCGTGATCCGGATCTGATACACTCTCATGTTAAGTGTTAACTTATCTCCTCACTAAACGATATGGGATATTTTTTTAGAAATGAATTACATCGTATGTATCTGAAAGGCTAAATTGTCCTTCGTAAGAAACGGTCGTTAACTCGATAATTTGTACCATTTTCTTCAAATAGCTCCCAATGGATTCTAATTTTGAGACAAGAAGATTCAAAAAGTGGTGGTCTATTGATTATATAGATGAGAGTTGAAATACCGGTTACATTGAAATGAGCTGGTTGACGACGGTTGGAATACTTAGTGAACTTGATGAACTACTCGAATATGGGCGGGGGGGGAGTATGGTGACCAGGACATTATACCATGACGCATTCTAATCTCGGTCCAAGCGAACGATAAAAGTTTTCGATTAATTCTCCATACATTTAATTTGTACAGGCTTGAATTAATGGTTTCAATTTCGAGCAAGAGTGGCGGATTTGCATAATCTTCCGAGATTAGCACGAGACCCTCACTCAAGATGTGTCAAGTGATACTTAGCGATACTTCCAAAAATTCGAATCTTTCTACGTCAACGTAATGAGCATTAAAATTTGGATGGATATTTTCAAACCCTATCTCCTACATGGTCATATCAAGATACCGTAAAAGGAATAGTGCTAGGTACCGGCGCACAGTGGGATATATACCGCATTTTTTATGCAAAAGTTAAATCGCTTGAGTTTGTTACTTTTGAACCAAGATATTTTGGTATTTCTCATTACGTGGTGTGGCTTTGAAAAAGAAAAAATTGAATCGCTGTCCCCAACTTTCAGACTAATAGAGTATACCAGAAGCTTTATTTCAAAATAGAATCAGTCAAATATACAATATAGAAATTGCAACATGACAATTTTTACAGGCTTGAAAAATTTTGATAAACTCACCTAATATCGATGATACCAAGACCATCCTTAATAATAGTACCATTTTGGCATTGGTAATATGGAACACATTCACATCCATCGTCTCCGCTATTCTGAGATCCCTGAGGTGCAGGTTTTGCAAAAACATCTTGTATCAGAGCATCTAAATTGTCTGTTTGAGTTGCTTTGTCGGATTGTTGGGGTTGCTGTGCATTTTGCTGATTGGGATTTTTTCCAAAAACGTTATCGATCAATGCTCCTAGGCTTTTGTCATCCGAACCTGAAAATGAACCGATTGATAAATGATGAAATATTCATATGGGTAGGGTTATGTATGCAGCAGTATAAGTGTGTGCGTATTTTTAGAAAATTCAATTAATTAAATAAACAGTACAACAATAAACATAAATATTATTCATTTATTCTTTTTTTGGAGTGATGTGGAAAAAGTTACTGAAAAGATTGAGATTAGATAGGGTAGTTATGTTGGACAGCTTGGTAGCATATTTGTGAATAATGGAGGGTGGGGAATTTTCATATAATCTCGTAAAAGTTATGATTCTTGCACGCTTGTATCAGTGCATCCAATAATATTTTTCAATTATTTGTAAATGGGCAAATTTTCAAACTCGTGTGGATATAAATTAGCCTCACAGTACAAAATAGCATTAGCGTCAACTTCCCCACACTATCACAAAATTCCTTCCATGTTTGAAATATTTCATTTTTTCCTTAGATTTTGAGATCTCAGTATTATTATACAGGTTGTACTGGAATTGACTTTCTATGAGAATACAAATTAAGAATTTAGTCGTACTTTCTGTTTCGATTGCAGGAGTGTTCAGTGATCGAATGATGCTCATGGTACTGTTTTTGTAAAGCGCTGAAAATATATGTCATCGAAGTTGAAATGTGGATTTCAAAGAATTTGTGGTAATATTATTATATTTTTATTTACCTCCTTGTTGAGGAGCAGCCAAACACGAGCTAATGAATAAGATCGCCGACAGGCAGCTTATTACTGGCTTCATGATTGCCCCACTATTTCTGCAACAAGCAATAAATATTGCTCTGGATATAAACAAAAATCTAAGAAAGACTATGATACGAATTCAACTGGATCACATATGAATCGTTCTGACTTTTATGTGGGTGAGGCGGCTTCAAAATGTAAGTTTGTACATCTACTTGATAATTTGGAGCGATATTTCTTTTTCATAATCATCGAGTTGTGAGCGGTACAATCTTACACGAGCAGAAATTTTTTTGCTGACGATTGAGTTCACGAGAACAGATCATCCATCAACACATTTCTCAGCTTAAATGATTGTAGTGAAAAACTAGGTCTCAATGGATCAATTTATAATTCCAATCATAAATACTCTGGCGAATCTTCCGTCACTCTTGGGTTATTTCGTCTAGAAATAACAATTCCAAACAGATTTCATTGCATCTTTTTTAAAATTTACTTCAAATTAACTTATCGTCAAAAGGTCAGCAGCTTGTCGATGGATCAATGTTATCATACTAATCTAATGCATGCAGTGTGATGTGGATAAAAAATAGTAAATGTATAAACAACCCAATCAAAAGGTGAGGAGATCCAAATCGAAAATGTTGATAGATGGTATGTACACACATATATGAGTGATTCTGCCGAAAGTGTAATTTTTTGCAGCCAAAATGGTCTCAGGGAGTAATTTGATCAAAAAATTATTTCAACCCCAGACAAGTTTCGGTGTCTTGTTGCAGTTGATTTACACTTCTTTGGGAAAACAAAGAAGTTATCTGGAGCCAAGTATCTCAAAAGTAGAGCCAACCGAAGATGTGCCAAATTGATAGGGACGAAATTCATATTTCGTCCCAAGAATATCCCTACAATTTGGCACCTAATCGTAGACTCTGATACGACCCAATACTTCATGAAAATTAGTTGTTTTACAAGGCGGTATCGTGCACTAGCGTGGAGCATTACGAGATGGAATTGATCGGATATCTTGTACAGTATTTTGAAAACACGTTTATCTGGATGGATTAGGGTGTATTTGTGATTTTAGGAGACGAACTTACTGGTTTGAAAGGTCTCATGGTCGACTGAGGACTTTGCCAAGCTAATTTGTGCTGTGCAAACAGTTTTGGTGCAAACCCGTCTTCAAAATCTCGGATAGTTGTGTGTAAGCTGAGGGCTTAATTTGGATTTGCAAGATGGTGGATTATGTTATTTGGAGTCACACAATTTGGAGTCGGTAGCTGCACGTAGGGGTTTTTGAGTCTGCATGTACGTCGCGATGAATTCAAAAGTCCAAATTCGGTTTCCTACTGGGGGCGAAATTGACATTTCGACCCTTTATCAAGTTCTATAAAATACAGGAACGTTAGGATCGTCTCAAAAACTATTTATAGTTGCACTACACCAATAGAATACACCCCTGAAAACTGCTATAATGTACATTCCAAGTCGCAGAAATTTGGAGGAGCTTGGAATACGGAAGATCACACTTTGGGCAGAATTACTCATGTGTATATGAGAAATTACTCGTCCTGAATACGATGCTTTATGCATCTGAGTATTTTTTGTGGTATTTTTATTGAAAAGTGTAATATAGAAGAATGTTCATGGAGAATGTCTTTAAAAAATTTGTGGAGCGTTTTTTCCACAGATTTATAGAATCCATCCATTGATAAATGAGTAGTTCCGCGGAAATTTCGATATCTGGGGGTCGAAAATGTGCCAGCATTAAATCTCGCTTCCGAAAGTTTTTAACAGATGTATTTTTCAACTTTTTGGTAGAGGACGATTCAACTCCTGCGCGCACGAGTATAAGTATTTCCTTTCATCGGTACGATAGGAAGGATCATTGTGATAACACGGATAATACGGTGGCGTGACACGGACCTGACATTTTGACACTAAAATTGATATCGTGGCCAAACGGGTTGAGCTAAAGGTGTTAGATCTTGGAAATTTTCATTTGACCATGAGATACTTCAGAATGAACCGACAAGAACATCTGTAGCCTTACATTGAAGGTTGTAACAGTATACTGCACGGACCTGACCAAACAATTTAGCAGAAGTTGATTTTCGCGAAAATTACTCCCGAAAGTGTGAATACCTCTTCTCCGATATTTTGAAATATAGAAAAAATGCACCCGACGATGGATTTTAAGAAGAAATCAACGCGGAAAGACCGAAAATGACACAAGATGCTCAATCCTATTGAATTTGATAAATTTGCCCGTCTGAACTTCAAACAGGCCCCACCGTGGCACTAAGGCCGAAAAAGAACCTAGGAGCACAGACGGGACATTTTGACCCTCTTTTTGATCAAGGTTTTTTTAGAGTGGTTCCGAACCGGGTTACTATTGCGTAAAAAAAACACAAAAAATACACCGAAAATGACTTGTGTGATTTTTTTTTCAAGCAATTAAAGGATTGATACAAGGAGGCACACGTTGTTATTTCAAAGTTTCGACGGAAAATCTCATATAACTGCGGAATTTTCATCGTTTGCAGATCCTACACTGTGGAAATCGATTCGAAATTTCATTAAATTTGTTGCGGGTTTTGCCGTCTACCAGCTGGTTATATTCACCTACTTTGAGTTTTCCTCCAAAACTATTTTTTCTGTAGAGGAATAATTCCATAAAGAGTGGGAATCATATTTTCAGCCGGGCAATCTGTTTCTACCATACAAATTCCATCGTCTCAAAAATTCAAGACATCTATTGTATCTAAATCATCCAAATCTATTGATCTATCAAAACCTGTTTCAAGTGACACAAGATGGATCAATCCTCGGATTAATCAAAATTATCCCTCATCAAGTGGATCCAAAAATACTTCTAAGAAATCTCAAAGTTGACATGATGACCTTGGAATTCAGCTATTCCATAGGAACGTACGTTAGCTGAATGAAATTCTCTCACTAATTATTATTCACGAACGAAAGACATCTAATAAAACGACATCACGACTATTAGATCTATCAATCTCTAGAATTGGTCCACTTACGATTCACTACAATATTACTCAATCATTTGAAAGATAAGCCTCTTATACATCATCCAACGCACTCGGTAGTATATGATCTCCAAACCGACACTGACCTTTTCCTCGAAATCAAACTCTCTCATATTCACACTCGCACTTGTAATACATAAAAGTAATATCAAGATTTACAAACCGGTCGCGCAACAAACCGGTGGTATGGTATAATATATATATCGTAACAAAAATAGCGCAAAATGAAATGAAGATTCCTCTATGCTTTTATAAGGATTCGCTTCGCGTGGGCTTGACTTTCAAATGTCTGATGTCCGAGTCCTTGAATTTGAGAATATGATATTCATCGAGACGAGCAATTTTGTTTCTTATTGTTCGCGAGATTGCTCGCATATAGGAGCGTGAGAATTTTTTTTAGCAATGTATCAAAGCTCGTGAGAATTATGTTTTGAGGATATGAGCTTGTACCAGAGATAGATTTTATCGGTTTAAAATTGAGTTGAATGATTACATATATGCGATTTGCGATCGTAACCTGTTTGTAGCGATGGGGTAATTCATTTTTTGTTCAAGTTTTCCTCATGGGTTTTTCTGTATTCTACTGGTCACTGATCAAAACCTATATGAATAATTTTTTTTTTTAATTTCTTATAATTACCAATAAAGAATTTCCTTGTGATGAATTGATAAATTAATCCGAAAACTGGTTTTCTGGACTATTTTATAGTGATACATTTCAATATGGATGTGAATCATCAACGGTCATATCCGGTCATTGTTTCTGGATATGATTATTTTTCTAAAGAGATCTGACCTTTCAAGTAACCAGACATGAACCATACCGGTAAAAGTGAGGTCATTCCAAAATGAGTGATTTATTCAATGCTTGTTTTTGATTGAGTATTGAAATCGTGCATCATCATTTTTCCTGCGAGTAATTTTAAGTAAGCATGAAATTATCTCTAATAAGTCACACGCAGACGCTTTAGCTCGTATACATTCAATCTTTGCCTCATTCACGGTTGGATAGCATTCATCGGCAGTAGAAATGAGATGCTCATCTTTCTTGATGATTTGTTTATCCATCTTTGATGTTGACAGATTGTGTCTTGAAATGATTTGAATTTGACGAATTCACAACAAAATATGTGATTTGGGGTTTTTTTTAGGAATGAAAAAAGTAAATTTTACTTTGGAATTATATTAACAAATTTTTGGTATCCGAATGAAAAGGCTATTTTTGGAAACAGAATGAAAATTGTGTAAAGAAATCGAAAATTCCACCAAAAGTCGGTGAAAGCACATAAAATGTAAGCTCGATGCGATGCAGTGATATGTTTTGATTGATTTCGGAGAATTACATCGATTTGATTAATGACGGAATTATTCATGTATTCAGCATCGATATATTTTTGTCATTGTCCAATCAAAGTGTCAACGCATCAGTATTCTTGTGAAGATTCAAGACTCTTTATCATCTTAAGAAGAGGGAGCTTTTGAACTGGATTTGCATAAGTGCCACAGTTTGCAAATCGATCAGATACAATTATGAAAATTCAAATTTTTGATACTCTTAAGAGTTACTCAGAAATTTTTGTAGAATTGGTGAACGAACTTATTTCTGTTGAATACGAACTCAAAAATTTTACACACGTATTTTTCACACCTTGATTGAAATACAGTGTTTGATTATTTGGATTTTCGTTTTGGAGGAGGAACATCTGTTCGCCATCCACACTTTTACAAAGATTTAAAAGAGCTGATCCTTTTAGAATTGATAAAAAAATTTTCATGTCCGTCATACTTTTCATCGATTTTTTGGGTTCTGGATAAAAATGCTACAGATTAATCCGACAGATGATTAAATCATGAATCATCTGTCAAACAAGGAGACTTTTCTTTCCAAACATGTTTAAAATCTACCTCACAGTTCTGAATTCTACAATTCCCATCTCAAAATGCACCTTCTAAAAAGTCTGAAAAATCATATCGAGCCCTCTAGAAAATCCTCACCAAATAAACAAAAAATTCAACTATATCGCTAGCCAAAAAAATAATTATTACTTACGGTTGAAAAGGATTAAAAAAATTTTCGCCAACCTGATGCAGGAGGCGATGATCCTTTTTAGCGAGATCGATACGACTCGGTGAGCAGACTTGCAACGATTGCCGGCAATATCAAGTCCGAAGCTCGCATTATGAGCGTCCAAAGTCCCCCACTCTGAATCAATTTTATTCAGATTCTCTGAGAGGCATCAACCACATACTGATTTCGCAATATATTTATACATGTTAGATAGAAGGTGGGGAATATCTGGTCACGCAAAGGTGTATACTTTGGAAAGGCCCATCATTTACTCATATACTCGCTCTTGCACGTGCGTAAATTCGAAGCGTGAGACGTTTTCCTGGAAGGTGAGTACATACTTATACGAATCCTTCGGGATTTTACACTCGGGTTCGTGTCAAGGCTCGCGAGGAAAGTCTTGATCTTGATTCTTAAGGTCAGCCGGCACTTGCGCAAACTCGTTGTTATGATATGGTAAAAAGTATAATATGATTTTTGAAGCGATGGTTTTTCTTTAAATTAGTTACAATTACTAAATTTTTGAATCTGAACTTTAGGCCTTGGTTCGACTCATCTTGGTTTGTAAGAATTTTGTTTGATTTGTAGTCATGGAAGGATCACTGTATTTATTTCGCAGAAGAATAAGCAATAGTTATGGTTCATCAAATAAAAATTAAAAAAAAGCAATTGCAATTTAGCATGTTCAATCTTGATGAAAATTATCTGATTTATAGAAATGTACTCTCTCAGCATCAATCAGCTAAAATATAGCTGAAATATCAGCTATTACTCCCATGGGTCGTCAAACTGCTGATCAAATCAGCAAACGCTAAAATCACGCTCAAATCGATAACTTTGGCGAAAAAACTCCACAAATCCGGGTCCCAGTATCGTCATGAACATATTAACGACAATTCCAGGCCAAATCACGTCGAAATGAGGTGTTTTGGTTTGATAGTTACTCAATTTGTGTCACGAGAGGTCCTATATAGCTGATAACAATCAGCTATAAATCAGTGATTGTAGCTGAAATTCAGCTTATGTAGCTGAAATTCAGCTACAGTAGCTATTCGTGTCAGTAAAAAACCGTTCACTGAAAAATCAGCTTATAATAGCTGATTCAGTCAGCTAACATAGCTGGAATCTCAGCTAATATAGCTGATTTTTCAGCTAAACGATATTCGAATTCGTGTTGTGCCGTATACACTATACAGTGTCGTGATCAGCATTGGATTGAAGGAGATATGATGACAGGGAGCCTAATATGACAACATAAGTATATGTAGATCGAGAGATCTTTATTTCTCAGGAGGTGAGGTTGTGGCCGTTGTCGGTTTTTGTCATGAGGCTATAGCGAAAAACACCTGCTTAGCCTGGCCCGCTTCAACAACAGGTGGCCCGCTTTAACAACAAATGGCCCGATTTACCAGCATGTGGCCCACTTTAACAGCATGTGGCTCACTTTAACAGCACGTGGCCCACTTTAACAGCAGGTGGCCCGATTAACCAGCATGTGGCCCACTTTAACAGCACGTGGCCCGATTTACCAGCATGTGGCCCACTTTAACAGCAGGTGGCCCGATTTACCAGCATGTGGCCCACTTTAACAACACGTGGCCCACTTTAACAGCATGTGGCTCACTTTAACAACACGTGGCCCACTTTAACAGCAGGTGGCCCGATTTACCAGCATGTGGCCCACTTTAACAGCACGTGGCCCACTTCAACAGCAGGTGGCCCGATTTACCAGCATGTGGCCCACTTTAACAACACGTGGCCCACTTTAACAGCATGTGGCCCGATTTACCAGCATGTGGCCCACTTTAACAGCACGTGGCCCACTTTAACAGCAGGTGGCCCGATTTACCAGCATGTGGCCCACTTTAACAACACGTGGCCCACTTTAACAGCATGTGGCTCACTTTAACAACACGTGGCCCACTTTAACAGCAGGTGGCCCGATTTACCAGCATGTGGCCCACTTTAACAGCACGTGGCCCACTTTAACAGCAGGTGGACCGATTTACCAGCATGTGGCCCACATTAAGCCTTACTTCCCGATGTCGGAAAATTTTTCTGACAAGAAATATATCAATAACTTGTAAAAAATTTTCCCGAAAAATTTCAACCAGCTGGGTGAATTTCTGATTCAACCCAATGAGTTTTTCAAAAACGTCATAAGTACAAAAATGAAATTTTTTCTTACTTTCCCTTAAATGGAAGCAAGTAGAAAATCTATTTTCGAGCGGATGTGTTCCTGGGTTTTTCAGAGGTTTTTCAGAATTTTGTCAATCGAAATTCATCACAATTGTCGGTTTTTAGCCATGTCAACTGTAGACGAAAAAATAAGTAAAGGGATTAACAGCAAGTGGCCCACTTCAACAGCAGGTGAACCACTTTAACAACAGGTGGCCCGCTTTAACAGCAGGTGGCCCGCTTTAACAGCACGTGGCCCACTTTAGTGACATCATTTGGGACGTGGAAATTGGATAATCAAGTTAATCTGACTGCACTAAACGAACTATTATGTATATCAGAGCCAAAAATTTTTACGAGGCGCACAAAGCACGAGGAAAATCATCCCCTAACGGTGTATATCAATGCATATCACCCCCCGTGATAGCTGATTCAATCAGTGAAAATCCGTTCACGTTAGCTGACGAAATCAGCTATTACGAGCTGATTTTCAGCTACCCTAGCTGATTGATGCTGAGAGAGTAATGAGAACTGTTTGGGTGTGTAAACTTCTCAACACAGATTAGAGCTTCACCACTGAAAATAATTCCGTGGGACCCCAAGAAGACTCTAATAATCGACAAAATTCGACCATTTTTGAAGGAATAATGGTCGAAATTTACATGCTGCACGTCTCCGATGTCAAATTTTGTAAGTATCAGGATTAAACATTTTCCCAGGACCAGGTCCTACAAAGTCCCAATAGGGTCCCTCGGAATTATTTTCAGCAGAGTTGCACATAAAATTTCGAGTGAAAATTTAGATAGTGATGAGTGATCGGTTCTCGAATCATAGATATTTTCATTTTTTCAAGACAAAGCACTCGGTCTGTTGGTAATCGTCAATTTTAGTCAATTTCGGGTATTTTTGAAATTGAAAATTTTGGTGTGATAAGTACTGATGAAAAAATGAATGGCATGTAATTGATATCCAGAACACAAAAGTTCCATTAAGCTGTTCTCAAAATAGTTTTTGGCTATAACTACTGGGCCTATTTTGGATGATTCATCAAGATTCCTGAGTCTCAGAAAAATATCTAACAATAATGATAGTGTTTATATGCATATAGGGGAGAGTGGGGCAAAATTGGACGGGGGCAAAATTGTTCAAGTGAGATAGCTCAGTCGGAGGCGAGTCTAGGCTTTCGCCGCATAAATTCTCTAATACCATCACAGACAATGGTTTTTATGGTGGTTAGACCTCCTGAAACGATACTGGGAGTCTTCGCTGACATAGGGGTGCTTTTCGAGGGCCTCACGCGGTTCATTTTCCAAATGCAAAAATTCACGCTACTTCTGCGAAAGTGGACGAGCTTAATTGCCGTTTAGGTTTCAAAACGAAGATTTTGAGCCGTCGTCGTTCACTTGGGCCCAATCAATTCTGCGAAAATAACGCCTGGGGGCATTTTTGGACGAATTGGTGGGGGCGAATTTGGACAATGCTAAATCCCATCTAAAATCGGTCGACCCGGGTCGGGAAAAAATGGAGAAAAACGCTCCATTTTTCGCATCAATGCAATCTGCTCCGAAATTCGATCACTCCACTAGTACACACCATGCATACGTAACAGATGCTTCAAATATTTGGGGTTCTATAGTCGGTCCAATCACTGCACAAAAATATATGAGATCGCGCGTAGCAAGCTGAAATTTAAAAAATCTATCCTTGAAAATGTAAAATGTTAAATATCGCGAAAATAAATGGGTGGAAGCTATATAACTGACTCCGGTATACTGGAGATGAATGTATACGCGGTGCGGCAGCTGCATATGGACCACACCGATGAATGGGAAGCATGATGGTGGTAGTAACATATAGCCCCCATACGAGCGCCGTGTTTGGGCCAAGCGCTAAAAAGCATTACACCGCCGTTCAAGTGCCGATCCGGCCGCCGTGCGCACGCCAGTGTTTGGCCCAGACGTGCACGTACGGCGCGCCAGATCTGATTCCTGCTCGGGCCATCGCGTGCCCGTGTTTTTCGAGAATAATTGTGCGTATCGAGGCGCGTATGCGTTTGTGCGAGTTTTTCGAAGCGTGGGAGGTTGAGGGTTAGTTAGGTGATTGAAAATGGGTGAGAAAATGAAGTTACGATGTCCAATGACGGGCATAGGAGTCGGATTGGAGGCGAGAAGTCGCTTTTCACGTGTTCGAAGATAGTGCTCGATTTTCGCATTTTCTCTGTCACATTCGCAGATATTGGGTTGATTGTCGCACTCCACCATTTGGATCGTTGACTTGGGGCAAGTATGAATGCCTCCAATAACAAGAAAAACTAATGAAAGTAGACTCTTAGAGGCTGCTAGTCGATTGCTGATTGCTGAAGAAGATGGTGCACCAATGAAGCGCCTATTTCAATGATGCTGAAGAATGACACAAAATAATGGCTCGCTTTTAAATTTTGTCAAAATAGTTTATTCATCGACAAAAAAGAAAACTTTTCACCAGTGACGTCACTGATGACGCGGTGCGAAATCGGTAATAAGTAAAACTCAAACGAAAATCCCGCAAACACGTATGCGCACACACTGCAGAATCGACGCGCTCCGACGCACCAATACACTGATGGATGATCCGGTTGTCTGCTGTGCTCGACCCAAACATGTCAGTGTTTCGTGTTTCTCACATCTAAAACTTGTTTATTTTGAAAATTAACAAGGTTATCGTAGGAAAAATGAATAATATCAACGTTGTGCCGGGTACTGCATCATTGTTGGAGGAGCTAGACAGTACGTCAAGAATTCCCTAACTATTCATTAATCAAATCATTCTTCTTGTTGTGAGGGTTAGAATTGACCTGTTTTGGTGATTGCTCTCTTAATTAATTAGCTCAATTGTGATCTCAATATGAGTATTTTTTCATCAGAAAAGAAAACAGACTGTGAACACCTACCAACCTTGTTTTATCAATAGTCAGATGTTCTCTGCTTTACTAAAAAAAATTTCCATTTTCCAAGTCATTCATGAACTCAGCAATCCTGTCAATATTTGAAATTTCACCAATACAGTCTGATCTGAAAACTTGCAAATTCTACATAATGTGTACTTCTTCCCAAATTTTTATGTAGAAAAACTGATGGTCTTGCTGAGAGATGGAAGAACCCTAATCGGCTACCTCAGGAGTGTTGATCAGTTTGCAAATTTAGTTTTGCACAAGACTATTGAAAGGATCCATGTAGGTAAAGAGTATGGTGATATACCTCGGGGCGTATTTATTGTCAGAGGAGAAAATGTAGTACTTCTTGGAGAAATTGTGAGTACATTTAAAATAAAATATTACTCTTCTTACAAGTTGGCTTTGAGTTATGATTTGTTTCACCAGGACAAAGATAAGGAGAAAAGCCTACCTCTGTCAGAAGTTTCAGTAGACGATATCCTTGATGCCCAGAGGAGAGAACAAGAGTTGAAACAAGATCAAGAGCGGCTAATGAACAAGGCGCTGAAAGATAGAGGTCTGTCTTATATTCCTGACTTGGGTCACGACGACATGTTTTGACCATTAGAATTGTCTGTTACTTGATTGACTGTGAGCTTTGTTTATTAAGACCAAGATGAATTTTAGTTCTATTAATCATTGATGTATAAAGTCAATCGACTGAGAATTATGATATATTTTTCTCTACCTGTTTTGTGAACATGCACAATGTTTTGTTAGCAGAAAATTATAAAATTATAGTGTAAAAAGCTAGGGATACTGTCATTACCTCTATTCAAAATGCGCTCATGCTCTATCTTTACTTCTTCAGAATGTAAATATAAATGACTTTTGTATTTTCCAATAATAATTGATTGAACAAATTACAATTGTCTTCACGTTTCTACTGGATTTCTGGGGTTGTCTTTTGATGTTTCAAAGGTAAATATATAGCGGAGTATTTTTTAAGGAACTCATATTTATTTCCTTAAGAAAAATTCTTACATCAGTATTATGTTATGGTGAAAATATTCGAATATCCTTAATTCCTCGCGTGATTAGCCGTGACAATGATTCACTCACTGTGATTTTCAAATATATAGATTTAGTGCGGTAGAAAAATAGTAATATCGAAAGTTCAATCTAAACACTTGCAATGCACATGTAGAAAAATCTAGCTGTCATGTAAAGTCTCTGAAAAAAAAAGGAATACAACTTTCACTCGTTTGGTAGACAATTATTTTGATCAACGTAATGTGTACACAGTATCTGCTATAACACACGGCACGTCGCCCACGATGCAGTACTCAACTTTCAGACCACGGAAGAAACCTCTAATAACGTCAAATACGCACAAACATATAACAATTTTGACACTTTTAATATACAAATGTGGCAAATGTAACATGTACAATAAATCTGTGTAGTGTCTCGCATCGCAATTTTTTTTGTGAGAGCACTTACTACTTAAAAATTAAGTATAATTTTCATCTGGTCAGAATGACGTCTCTGGGAGCTGTTCTTTAATGTCAATTGCGTTCAGTGTCGATTCACTGAGTTGCTTCTGCTTCAAAATTTTGCTAGTTTTGAATTTGTCGCAAATTGTCTCATCCTTGATTGAGCGTTTGGAATCGTTACGTTGTAGGCTTGTGCAACGTTTTCTGGGAGAAGGATTTCCTTCTTCAGTTTTTTCTAAAGAATTATTGACACTATTAGTGCTACTGGTAGCAATTCCCGAAGTGTCCGAGCCAGGGTTATTATTTTCTTCTGCCAAAACATTTGAATCAGATTCAGATTGCTCAAAATCGCCAGTTCTCGAGGTGAAACTCAAATCTACTGGGCTAGCAGTCAAGACACTTCTTGATAGGAAGTATTCCTTCAGCGTATTTACAGTCGGCACAGCGATAGTTTGCTGAATTGTGTTTTCATAAACATCTTCCAAGCACGTGACATAATTCTGATCTTCTGGAGTATCTTGAATCTTCGTATTTTCTTTATTTTCTAATCCGTTCGAATTTCTAGCTATACTATTGGAGTCGAGAGTTGGCGATTCTTCAATGACTGTGGAATAATTTTTTTTATTCACTAAATCAAAATTGGGTGTCTGGAGGCTCATAGTAGAATCGTATTGGACGGAACCATTCGCAAGCCCACAAATATTCGAAGCAGACACCATGATCACTGGTTTTCTAGACCTTGGGGTCATCATCGTTTCCTGAAAAGTAATTGGATAAGTAAGCAGGAATCTTCTGCATAATTTCGTGAATATTGATTTCTCATTCAATTACGATTAACCGCTTCTTGCGAGTAAAATTTCTTCTATTTCGGGTAAATTGATTCGATGCCTTCCAGATCAAAGTTGGAATCATCATTTCATAGGGACAGAACTATGATTCTCAAATTACTCAAGACTCAATTTTATCAAACAAAGATATCTCTCAAGAAATAATTTATGCAAATCCTGACGAATTCGCAGCGAGAAATCAGCGACACTGTTCCAACACTGATACCCACAAAGAATTCTTCTCAGAATGGTCATTTTGATATTTTAGTAGGACATGCATGCATGGATTTTATTGTAGATCTGAGGCGAGTTGATGAAGTCGAGACATGAACAGAATTCAAAGATCGTCAAAGTAAAAGATGCATTCAAGCAAAGATAAGCGGAACAATAGCAAAAGAGGCAAAAAAGACGGAGCAAAACTCTACCTGCATAGCCTTAGTCATTTTGGTCGCACTTTGGCTGATGGGACTCATGCTTTTATCGTCATCGCTGATGGGCGTCAATATATAATCATTGGGCAAAGCAAGGCTCTTCCGAAGCAGATTCGAAGGTGTCGAAGTGTGAGCAGCGTAGAGACATCTCAGCTTATTTTTTGTCGCGGGCGACAGCATCAGTTGTTCACCACTCGAAGCCAACTCGTCCTCACTAGATCTAATCGTCGGATCAGAAGCGAGCCTGAGTAATTCGTCACCACGATTGTCGCATGCTTGGCTAGAGTACATGTTGGGTGGCTCGCTCTGATGCCTTGAAAGTCTCTGATCGCCTTCATCTCCGCCGGCACCTGGATTAGACAGATCAATTTCATCCTTGGTCCTCGTCGTTTCGGATTCGCTGACGTCCAGGTAACTCTTGAGCGTAATCTTGGGCTTGGCGCAGTGTAGGCTACCGGTACTGCTGCTTATGGGTTTGCTTTTTAGAAGACGGCTGCCCTGGTCGCATTGACAGTCCGCTGCGTTTAATTCGTCTTCTGATTTGCTCAGCACCTTTGGAAGACCCTCCAGAGCCTGATTCGTGCGTTAGGAAAGCGAGAAGCATTTGTTAGTCACTTGCGATTCATTGTAAGTGGATGAGCTTGGAAAATATTTGAAGTTGTGAATAGTTATAGTTTTTGGAGACAGATACTGGCTGATTGTACATTACAGAAGGTAATGGATCAATAACCACGGGACAAAACCATCTCTGGAAAGAAATCCGGGATGAAAACGTTTCCAAGATTATTACGAGAAGACTCATTTACTGAACTTTAAACTGAAAGAGTCCACCAAAAGAATCTCAAATTGTGGATGGTAGATTTAAAATAGTCTAGTTTCACTGGTTTTTTTTGTGAATCTGTTTGAAATGCGAAATAATTCAATGTTAGCATCTGAATTCATCTAAAACTACACTATTCATCAAGGGTAAGAAAAATTAAAAAAGATAATTGCATGCTGTTATAGCCAGCTAACAACATGAGGATGATTCGCCGAGCTCAAAGAAACAAAATTATACTCACGCCCGATATGATATTCTCTTCACTGCTGGACCTGCTAAAATTACAACCGAATTTGACGTCTATGATTTTCTTATGATTAAGTAACTTCTTATGGAAGATGCGTTTCTTAATCGAGTCGCCGAAGCTCCTGGCTGCGCCGGATCCACCGCTACCTCCACTACTGCTGAGTTTCACATGCCGAGGTGTTCCTTGACCGTTTTCTTTATTAAACTGCTTCACTAGTCGACGTTTTTTCGACGATTCAGGCATCGACTGGATATGAGCATACAATTGTGCTAAGGCTGCTTGCGTGTCCTGCGATGCCGTAGCTTGTGCCGTTAAGTCACGATCTACGAAACTAAATACTGTGTGAGCTGTCCCTGTCCTATCAACCGTTGACTCGTTCAGCTGAAATGAGTCATATAATCGTTCATTAACTATGAAATAATCGGATCAAAAAGTTCAGATTGGGGTACCAAATGTTGCCTGATCTACATTGCACAAGTGATGCGACTTGAATCTTTAAGTACTTGGATTGACAACCACATAAATACTAATCAAAATTACTTACATCTGGTTTCTGAGGACTCAAAAGTTTCTTCTCTTGCTCCACCCAAAAAGCTCTGATGTCAGTAGATAGTTTTGGTGGGATTTCAAAAAGCTCATTACCTTTCTTAATCATGAAAGAAACCAATCCAGACAAATTTTGCGAATTCACATGCAATGCTTCAGGAGTAAGTTTCCTTGGGCACAATAAATGCGGAGTAAATAAAGTTGCTAAGGTATCACAGTTCATTTTGTTACTATTCTCATGCGCCGCTGTCTTATTCAATAGACCTATGATGAGTTTCAGTAAAATTCTATTTGGAGGAGGTAGTAAGAGAAGAAGTAGTTGAAGAGATCTCAGAAGTCTTGAATCATCATCGTTATTTGTGGAAGTACACCATTCTAGAATAAAAAGAGTATTTTAATAGTTTGTGGATGTGAATGCATTTCAGCCCATTCTAGGATGGAGAACTTACCAGCTATTTGACAATGAGCTGGGTAATGAAGATCCGACAATAAGGGCTCTGGTAAATCTGCTAAGAAACCTTTCAACACTGAGGCACAATCGTGTACACTGAATCTTCCTTCATCAAGATCAAGAGGTTGTCCTTGGTACAGAGCATTTTTCAACTCCTGTTGCCTAGTAAGTTTACCAGTACGTCTAAAGATTCCCTCCTGATTGATACCTGTTTGATGAGTCCAAGCGGAGTGGAGAGATATCAAACTGTGATTTCATCATAGGTGAAACAAATCTGTCACGGACTAGTTTTACTCACATTGATCTTTGGATAAATACTCAACCAGGTGTTTCACTTGATTGAGCCCCTCTTTAGTCAAAGTAGCTCCTTCTGAACCTTTCTGAAGACTAAGTGGTGTCTTGGGTTTCTTTGAGAAGTTTAGTATTCCCCATTTCTTCAGTTTACCTTTTTCCGTTACCACATCTACTTCATTCCTAAAAGATGTATAAAAGTAAGCCCATACAGAGTAAATCTCAAGAGAAAGTTGACTTGAGCTTTGCATTAAAGTCCATCTATCTCTAAATTCTTCACAAGATTGAATGATGAGTTGTATTGTGTTTGTAATATAATGGAACAGATGATCTTGAGTCTATAACTGTGGTTTGAAGCTCATTAGCACATACGTATTATTAACAAATTCAACTAGTAATAGAAGCTGAAAACAAAGAATATATGTATGAGCAACAAAACCGGCTTCAATCTGTCCCCAAATGACGTCTGGTAGCAAACGAGAAATAAGCCATCTTTGAGTGCGTTCACCATTCAACCTTGTATTACAAACAATGCTGAACTTACTCCTCGGTATTGAGGTCCAGCTCGAAGGACAAGTGCATCCTGACGAGGGTGAGAAATTGTTCACCATGCACCCTCCGCATCCTGCACGCGAGCTTGCCATCAAGGCCTTCGTTGAAATCATCCATAGTCACGGATTTTCTTTACCCGGCGCCCGGTAATCCAAGAGGTTATCGTTCAAAACTTGTTCTCATGACGCTCATCATCTTGGTCGCTAAATCTGTGGGGAAGCTTCCCCACGTTGATTGAAATTCTAAACACGCACAGCACGAAAATCACACGATTAGGCCGGGCCAAGGCCCGAGAAAACACTAAACTGCCAGCGGCAAACTGTAAATACGAATCGAGTCACGTGACTGTTGAAAAGAAGTGCGATTGGTCGATGGTCAGGCCGTACCGCGAACGATGAAAAAATGCTATTGGCTCGATTGGTATTCGCGCTTACACTTTAAATTTGTCAATCAAAATGTCATTAAAATATCATGAGCGAGATGATAAGGAACTTTGGTTTCGTCATGCGTTCTACATTCTAGTGCATTTTATGCTGTGGTGAGTTTAACGATAATTGGAGTTTATCTTACGACGATGATGAGCTTGATAAATGTGACTATTTTATTAAATTTCTCTAATATTATATTTATTATGATGCTTGAACGCAATATAGATTGTTATGATACCAAACAAGTGAATAGCTATCCGAAAATATTGTCAATCATAAAGAATATTCTCTAACAACAGCTCTAATGAGCTACGTTCCAGTTATTGTTTCTGTAGACTTGATTTTCAAAAAAAATTACCAATCAAACAGTTCAAGAGAGATTTATTCTTCCATTACAACAATATAAAAATATATCTTTCATTATATATGTACAAATTGGGCACAGAAAAATTGATTTTAAAAAGTCCAGCAAAAAAGAATTCTATAAAAATTTCTTCAACTAATGTTACAGGGATATATAATATCTTATCAATCATGAGTAACAAAAAAGAGTAAGAGCATCTACAATTTTTCAGTCAGTTCTGGCACCGCTTTAAACAAGTCTTGCACTAGTCCATAATCTGAGACCTGGAAGATGGGAGCTTCCGGGTCCTTATTTATTGCAACAATAGTTTTAGAGTCTTTCATTCCAGCCAAGTGCTGGATAGCACCAGATATTCCAACAGCAATGTAGAGATCCTAAAAAATCAAAGAAAATTGGCCTTGATAAGATGTCTAAAGCTGACAGGGTTCTTAATGAAATCCATTCTGAATTTCGTTGAATTTCGTTAAGTCCTGTTTGATGACCCATTTCATTATGAAATTGGTATTCAACGAAATACAAAGAAATTGAAAATGGATTTCATTAAAAACCCTGAAAGCTGGTCATGAGATTTTTCATTACTGTAGCATATAAGTCATACTTACTGGAGCAACAATTTTCCCAGTTTGGCCTACTTGCATGTCATTAGGGCAGAATCCAGCATCTACTGCAGCACGAGAAGCACCAACAGCAGCATTAAGCTTATCAGCTAGTTTGAATAGGATTTCAAAGTTATCACCAGATTTCATTCCACGGCCTCCGGATACAACAACTTTAGCAGCAGTCAATTCAGGACGATCAGACTTGACCAACTCTTGCTTGATAAACTCTACTAGTTTTGGCGAGTAGTCTCCTGCAGGAGCTTGCTCTATTTTAGCACTGCCACCATCTGCAGCTGCTGCTTCAAAGGCAGTACCTCTAATTGAAACTAGTTTAATGTTGTCCTTCAATTTGATGGTTTGAATTGCGTTTCCTGCATAAATTGTTCTGACAAAAGTATCGGGAGACTTGATTCCAATTATGTCACTAGATGGTGAAACATCAAAATCAATAGCAACCTACAACAGAAATGAATGATGCTCACAATTTCTCCGACACAAAATCATCATCAAGAAGATACGAGTTGTATTAAATGTATTACCCTTGGTAGGAGAGCTTTTCCAAAAGCAGTAGCACCAGTAAGAATATGGCTGAAGTTATGCTGCTTCTGTGTAGCAACAATAAGAGGGGTTAACGCTTCTGGAAGAAAACCCTTGAATGCATCTCCCTCAGCTACTAGAACTCGTGCTACATCTTTGGCCTTGCTGACTTGTTCGGATACAGGTCCACACTTAGTTCCAGCTACCAAGACTGTAACGTCGCCTCCAATTTTCTTAGCAGCGGTGATGGCATTTAGTGTAATGGGAGCAAGCACCTCGTTGTTATGCTCAGCTATTACAAGGGTTGATTCAAACCTTTGCAATAGTGATGCAAACTGAAAGTAGATGTGATACTCAATTACGTAATCGCTATGAAATTGATGCAAATTGTAAAGATCATTGCATTTTAGAATTTTAAATTGGTGGGAGAGTTATCTATAGAATTCCGTAAGAAATAAACGAAGCAACAGTTGTTTGGGATCGACTTACGTTGGCATTTGTTTTTAAGGTTCTTGAGCAAGTGGCAAACATTTTGGTGATATTGGGAACGAGAGATGATAGAAGATGCTGTGGAAGAACTAGAATTGATTGTTGTTATCGCGTACAATCGCGGAGATCAAGGCTCGCAATCACGTCGCAACTGACATGCAATGTAAATATAGATATAGCGATCATGTGGTTGGTGTCGTCAATCATATGGTACAGTAAGCGCCTGAAAATATGCATACACGCTTATATATATGCGATACCCTTGCAGTATTCTAGGCGTCTTATACAATGTGGCATTCTCAGCCTGGAATTATTTGAATGCTATTTTTCTGATCACGTGGCTGATTTTTGTGAATTATGTTCATTATTGCTCACACAGCACAATGATGCAAAAATCAAAATCGGTATTCCTCTATCATTCGCGAGTGATAGAGGAAAACTGATATACGTCTTGTCACTCGAAAACTTGAAAATTGTTGTGAAAAATTTATGTAGATTTTAAAGAGCCCTACTGAAAGTAGCGAACATTTTCCGAAAAAATGGATGCTTTTGCGGTCTTTCATGACCGGATCGCTATTTGTGATACCATTTTGATCAATCAGAAGAATAAAATATTCTCACTTTTACAAAAAGAATTTTTCGGGGATGATCTTAATTCTTGCGGCATTGTAACGTTATAGAGATAGTGAATATTGAAACAAAAAAACCAACCGAGTGATTATTATCGTGCGTTGTTTCAGATCATCACAGGCTGGGGGTGGTGGTATCGGGGCGGGTCTGCTAACCAAGCTTCTGTGATTGAAATTCAAGAATTATTTATTTATTTAGATATATTAGATTCAAGTAAACCTCATTCGCCGCAGAATTATTTCATATTACGCACTTATACAATTGTGAAATAATCTTCGAAATGACAATTTTTACTGACGGTAAGACTTTCGTTTTTTGTGTGAGTTTTTATCACGAGAATTATGATAGAGTGTAGACTAGTCAATGATACACATGAACCTCGACATGAACCCATGCAGATGCTGCGTAGAATGAATGGTCGAAACACAGCGACGCTCAAATTTTTTCCGAAGACTAGCAAATTCGTTCGATCTTTATTTTCCATTCGAGCTTCTGTGACTAAATTTGACAATAAAAATTTAATAACGAATCTAATACCTTGTGAGAGCTAAACTGACACATTATAATCTACGAAATTTGTCCCATGAATTTGATTTTTACATGGGTCATATTGAGTTACACAAGTCATCATGCTCTCAATCAACTCGTAAAATTATATGGATAGTCTCCAGTACCTAGATCGCTCAAAAAATACCACGAAGATCTCAAGAATAACGTACCGTCAGCTGGGGTAACTTTGGGACAAAAATCGCTTTTTTCCCCTTCGAGCTTATACCACAGGGGCATGGTATGAGTATTCAATCAAAAGCTTATAGTTTTAGCTTTCGATTGCGGGGTTTATAAAGCGCATTTGGACAACTCTAGTTGGAGATATGAGCGCTAAAATTCGTGTCCCAAAGTTACCCCTGTTCACAGAAGGAAACACATACTTTTTACTTTTCACGCTACAGAATTGAAAGTGGGTAAAAGTACGCCAATGTATAAGTGATGGATTCGTCTAGATATGCGTACAGACAAGTGAAATCTAGCTCAGTTACCTTGGAGTCACCCTGCAAAGGTCGGTACTACACTCATTTTTCCAGAAGACTGTTTTTTGGATTGAAAACATACTTTTGAAACTAAATGAACTCACAACTGATGGAGGACCTCACGCCGGTGCAAAACATTACTCATGCGTGCCACAAGTAGGGAGAACAGGTACCAAATTATTTGCCCTGCTGATCGCGCGTGATAATTACTCTTTCATGGGTTGTTCCAAAGTTACCCCCCCCCCCCCCGTATCCCAAAGTTACCCCACTTGACGGTAAGTTGCGCATCTCTACATTTATACATTTATGATTTGTACACAATATTTAGTATCTTTTCCATCTTCACATGAATTAAAACAGAAAAACGTAAGCCTGATGAGGTCCACGAAACTTTGGGGACGAAACGTCGTAATAAAATTCACATCATTAAATTTTGGGAATTGATTTAATTCCCTACCGTCCTTTAAGATCGACAAGACGCAAATTTCTATATTTATCATCAAGAACGAAAAATCTACAACATTATTGATGATATATGGATAGTCGATTTCTGGTTCAATAGGAACCGGTAGAAAGTATACATCATCGATTCTTTTGATAATCACTTTTTTGAAAATCCTCGAGTAGAGAGAGCCTCTTTATTTATGAAGCAATGATGATGAGTTTTAACACGTTCACTGCGATGGGCCCCACCGGTGGGGCTCACGATATTTTGTTTTTCAATCTTTGCCGATTTATATTTGACCAAAAAATCTTTCAAATAGGCATTTTCCTAGGCGTTTAGTTTGTGTGCATAAATAATAAGTCAGAACAGGATTTTTTCCTATATACTTACCTGAATCGGAGAATGAGGGTCGAGATGAAGACGAACCAAAAATTACGAAAAACTGCCTTCGCAGTGAACGTGTTAATGACTCTCAAATGAACGGCCCATCAACACCATACATTCCTAGCGATCAAAAGATTGACGAAGTACAATCGCAAAGGTCGATGCCATCAGAAAAAATTGCTTTCACTACTATTACTTGTAAATCATACAGACACATCCTTTTGCGAATGACCGCAATACTTATGCTCATCAGCTATTGAAATAATAGTGTCGTTGCCTTGCGAATTGAGCATATTAAAGTATTGTAACAGTAAATGCTGTAGTGATAGCGGTCATTGTGTTGATCTGGTGACATGAATACTTTCACGCGAATGTAGATTTGAATTAGTATTCTTCGCGGGCTATACTTGAACAATTCCAGCCTTGATTTAATTAGCATCTAGAAATTGTATCGCCGCGTGTATGACCTAGCTATTTCACGGTCAAGGACCCAAATTGGACTGTTGGCTATGAGAATTTTTTTGGAATCATCGTCAGGATCGTTCTTGGCGAATTATTGTCATGATTCAATATCATAATGATTCTCTCTCAAAATTTATTGATTTTGTTGCATGTTTTATTACATGTGTGGAGGTATTAAGGATGAGTGTTTTAATTCCTGTAATCTAGTAAAATTCAAGTCAGAACAGTTGACAAAATTTTACTGTAACTCGTAAAATAGCCTTCTGCGAAGACGCTCAGAAAAACGCTGTTTCTATGTACTGACCGATAAAATAGCATATGTGTCTTGTGACAAAAAATTTTGTTTTTCAGGTAAACCTTGCTGATCAAAATTTTCCCGCACTCGGCGCGCAATATACTATTATTATTTCAAACATCAAGTATGGATTTTGGATTGAATAGGAGCTTACAGGAGGATAGATTACAGTAGGTCATCGTTTACAGTGATGAAAAAACTTGAAAGACCGAATAGTAAGTCTCAGTTTTATCTTCATACCTTGTGAAAATGTTCATCCGATTTACGATTGTCAATTTCGATAAAAATGCGCTTATGATGACTAAATTAAATTTACGATGAACTCGGGATTTGATGACGATAGGTCTGTGGATTCAGCAAAAATTAGTCAAAAACTGTAAGGCTATAGAAAAACACATAAAAAACTTGCATTTCTATATAACTCAAGAAAATCAGTGTAGGGAGTAAGGTCTCAACCTTTGATGCAATTAAAGATCAAGCCTGCTCGACGGGAACAATTTACTTTCAAAACTTCTTCAACGACTCAAGCAAACCTTGGTTCTTCAACAAAAAACTCAATCGACGAATGATTGTCACGATCAACCGCTGCAGAGCGAATGATTACAATCTAGCAGCATCCTTAGCGAGGGTAAAAATAATTAATGACCCTATGTGTACTTGCGGTAAACAAGAACAAGATATGAATCATGTCATTTGGCAATGCGAAGAATATGACGAACATAGGAAAAAATTACTGCAAAAGTTATTCCAACTTCAGTTTCAACTACCCCTTTCCGTAGAAATATTGATTACCAAACCTTATGTTAATGCCTGTAGAATATTATGTGAGTTTTTTGATGAATGTAAATTATCGATATGATAAGTATTCTTTATCATCACTCCATATACAATTCTTTTTGCCTTTCAGTAGTAGACACCTGGATGATACAAATATTTAGTCATAAGTTCACCAATGTATCTTTAGCATAATAAGCTCTGTGTAAGAGACTTCCATGCTTAAAAAAAAAAAAAAAAAAAAAAAAAAAAAAAAAACATAGAAAACTTGGCTTCTTGTCGAAAAATTCTTCCAAGTGAACGGAGAATAAGGTAAGTGTACTCAACATGCCTCCTCCTAAGCCATTTTGCCAATAGTTTTGTACCTTTTAAATATTTTTCAACGTACTTTAGTTATCACAATTTTCCCAAGAAGTGATTTTTCGAAAGTTTGCGAAAAGGTTTAGCCAACATGCCCACATCATTTAAAACAATATAAATCGGCGATAAAGTGTATACAACTGTTTTCATCTCCGTGTAACCACATTTGGAGCTTTTTCATCGGTCGAAATAACTATTTCCGGCTTATCTATCACGAGATAATCATATATTGGGGCATTTTGGGTATACTCCAATGTTTGCCTTCTTGTTTCACGAATCATCTCCGTATTTTGCATACGAAATAGTTTCAAATCCTAGATTTGCAAATTTGCAAAAGGAATTTTGAAAGTTCTGAAAAAAGAAATCGATCCTATCCAAGGTATGTCTGGCTGAGAGTGATCATCAGACTAACATAATCTGGCACCTATATTACTATTGCTGACCGCAATTTCCTCGGTGATTTTTTATCTGTACAAACACAAAAAATGAAAAAATTACTGGAAATCTCCTGGAGGACGCATTCGGGGTTGGCCCAAATCACTTAATTCTACATATTTCAACAACAAAAAACGCAAATAAATTTGCAGAGATGAGATCAATGAGTGTCTATTCTTGAAATGGGCATACCAGGGCATGTTGGGTACACTTTCTTTACTTGTCATCTCTGAATCCATCATTTATCAAACTCAAACTAATATCTCTTGAATGTGCTAACTAATTTAAGAATAATTCCTGTCTCGTTTTCACTTTCCCTTTTTCACGGAAAGAATTCAATACTATCTCACCAGAATCCATAAATATTTCGCACTTTCCTCTTTAATGCAAAATCTCATATTTAGTACGACAATCAATCATTCACAACGACAAAAGTGCCTGATGTCTTTCTCACCAAAGGCTACATTGTAACCAATGCCAAGTTCCTAAACACTCAAAAGACGAGGTATAAAGAAATTTCAAACGGATTTCCTCATCGCACCTTTTCCTCTGTCTTTCCTCTGTGTTTCCATATTATGATCCAACCAAAAAAATTCACACAATCACTTCGCAAATCAAACTATGCTCGTCTCTTGCACAGTTGTACAACATACAACTTTCTCCCGAAAATCTTCTGGGAAAACAAATACAAACCTTCACTTGGAGAACACATTATATACTCTGGACTCCCACGCTGATATTTGTTTTGAAAAATTCGGTACAGTACCAAAGAGACATGTGATCTTGGCATATCGTGCAAAAGGGATATTAAGGAGTCGATTATAATTTTGGCATTCATGTGAATATATCTATATCTGATCTATAGGTGGTGAAAGCAGTAGATGATTAGGAAAATGAGTTGATGATCTCGAACGGATGCGCCACATAATTCTGGGATCCGATCGTTTGATACGATAATATGTTAGTGATAGACTATTATACATGTGGATGTATATCATACCATGAGAGTGAGGTATAATCCAGTTTGTGTCATTTTTTTCCACAAAGGTGTACTATATGGTGTTCTGGTGATGGTAGAACTTGAATTCCCGCGGTATGATTGCGATGACAATGGCATTGCGGTAAGAGTATATGCATACCGAGTTCAAATATATACTCGAAACAACCGGGGTAGGTATAAGTGATAGTTTCAATGTTGTGGGTGTTTTGCTGATAGTTGATAATGCGTGTGTTCGAATCTTGGAATAAATTGTGATAGAAGAATATGAAATAATTTTCTATCTTTCATATGTAATGGTTGAGCCTTCGAGGAAAACGAATGTATCGAATCTACGTCGAGGAAGATTCTGACATTGAAAACGATTTTCCATCATAAACAATATCATATAAGATGAGCGGATTCTGCTCTCAGTTTACAGTTTTTCTTTCTAAACCTGACAAAAATATTTATGAAGTAATATTTTCATGTTAGGGAAAGAACTCTTTATACTTTTTCACGTGTCCCACACCATCAGTGCCCTTGTCAAGATTTATAGAATTCATGACATTCTCAGCTTTAAATTTGAGAAAACTGAAAACCTCAAAAGTTATATAGACTCAAAAAATGACAAACTCTGTAAGAAAGATAAAGTGATTTATAATCTCTTTTACATTCGGTTTACAGTCACCGTGTTATTCTTATGTCAGTCAAAATTTACAGCCACACTGTAAAAAATTGGTTGAATTTTCAACCAGACTCGTTGAATTTTTCATTCAACCAACTGGTTGAATTTTCAACGAAGCAATTATATTCCCTGATGGATGGATCGATGGATGGGCGGATGGATTGATAGATGAATAGATGGTTGTTTGGGTGATGGGTGAATGGATATGTGAATAGACGGATGGATGGACCCATCGCCCATTCATCCATCTATCCAACCATCATCCATCCAACCATCAAGTCACCCATCAACTATCCATTGACCATCCATACATCATGCATCCGTCCATTATCCGTCCATCGTCCATCACTCCATCCATACATCCATCCGTCCACCCACCATTCATTCCTCGATCCATTATCAAATATTATCGAATATCCATTAATCGACCCATCCATCATGCATCCATCGACCATCAATCCATCATCCATCAGTCCACCCCTCCATCCATCCTTATCCACCCATATGACCATCCACCATATTTTACCCCTCACACGTAGGCAGCCTTATATGCAGGAACCGCACAGACGCAGATATGGCTTCTACGTCGAAAAATACTCGTGGAAATTTTCATTTTATTTAAGCAATTTTAATCCCTATAAAGATTATTTCGCTGTACACAAGGAAATTCTTGTCCAGTTCACTCTTTATTCCAACCCAAATTTTTTACCACAGTGTCATTATCTGACCAGAGACTCTTATCTGTGGTTCTGTTGATGATGATGGTCGTGAACACTCATCTGCAATATCGACGAAAAGATCGTATCAGGTTTGCTCAATCTTTTGACTTTTCAGTGAAATAATCAGGCAAAAGTATCGATTTGCTAAAAACACTTTGACCATTCGAATAATTGATGATGAGAAGGAAAATAATCGTGCAAAGCGATTAGTGACCTCGGGTATAGCAAGTTCTATTCTCAACCAATCGATTCAAGAATCGATCACTCCAAACTATCCGAATGTGACGACTCATTATTTGTTGACATTTTTTCTACATGTTGGAACAATGAAATTTCCAATCTTTCTGAAACTCTTCGACAGCTTGGTAATGATGGACAAAAGTAATACTGACGAGTCGACCCACTGATTCTGATTCTTAAGAATCATGTATAATGCTTCAGTTCATGGCATCAATTCATCGAAGTAACTTTTGCTATCTAATGATTGCTTCGATATTGAAATCCTTCCATTTTTTTTGTTGAATATCAACGATGTAACAACTGATTCACCAGGTTCATCAATGAGACGATTTCCATTAATTCTTCAGGTCACGATGATTTTTTCACTAGTATCAAGACAGTGTAGTTCACAGAACCGTATAGAATCTCGTTTTCTGAGTAAGAACGAGAATGATCGAATTTTTTCTGTGGCAGTAAGTAGTTCTTTGTGGTGTGAGTTTGAATCTCGAATTTCATTGCAATCCATTTTATTCTTCTTTCACAGAGACAAATGATCGGGCAATGTTTTGATAGAAAAGAGATCTTTGTTTTGATCAATTCGACATTTCATCCACCGATAACTGAGAACTCAAACAATTCAATAATTCCAATAACAATTTCGACAATGGAAGATGAATCTCTTATTGAAAAGTACCGTCGTCACAGGAACGTTCTCATACTAAACCAAGAAATCATTAAAAATATGACTCATCCAGCCTCAGGAGTTGTGATAATTGTCAAACTCTCAACAAATATGACTGAATTGTTGTACAAATTCAGAAATTCTATTTGGTGGAGGCATGATGTCCCAGTTCTCCTTGCAAATAAGGATGAAAGAAATGGCTGTGATATGGCAAAAGATTTCCTGACCAAAGTCTGGGCTTTCAAGATTTTGAATGTCGTGTACTTGTGTTTTAACTCCAATAACATTCTCAAAATGTTCACGTTGAATCCGTATCAGAGTACGTTTCATGAGTTCTGGACTAAAATTGGTGACAGCTCATTACTGAAGAGTAAAATCGATAACTTCGACGATGCAATTTTTCAAAAAACTGGTAAGTTTACCAAAACGCTACTTGCTCTATTTTGGCTTGATAAACTGTCGTGTTTTCAAAAATGATAAGAACCATGATCTTTTGATGACATGACAGTTTTGATTTGTGCAAAAATATTTATCTCAAATTTCTCGGAAACAGAATTATGTTGACTAAATTTATTGGATTTACCTGCTGACTGGAAACTACAAATAGCAAGAAACCCCAATAAACTTTGGTCAAAATTATTTCAATTGTGATACTGCGATAGAAACTGATAAACTCAAATTTTTGAAAACAGATTGGACTTTGATTTGTTCTTCACTCTTCTTCGATAAAGTGAAAAATGTCCAAGGATATAACTTCAGAACTGGCCTCGTAACTGAAAATATAGTGAATCAATACGATGAAACGAAGCCGGGATACGAAAAATGTTCCAATTTTGAAACCAGCACTCTGTGTTTTGTGATGAACATCATCAACGCAACAATTACAACAAAAAATTTTGAGACCTACGGTATCGTTGACGAAACCAATAATTATCAACCGGAGGGAGCACTTCGAGATATTTTAACTGAAAAATCAGATTTTTTGACTATACCCGCTTATATTCGTTATTATTGGCGAATTCAAACTTATCCTTTCCACGTAGGTGAGATCAAAATATTATCATATCGTAAACCAAAAAAATTTCGCGACGAATTCAGACCTTATCTAAATTCTCAATCTTTAATTTTCATAGTATTGGCTTGTGTGTTCTGTATTATAACCCTAAAATGTGTATCATTGCCGAGCTCGATAGCTCAGGCGTCCTTGGAGTTTTTTAGAATATTTGTTGGAGCTCCTACGATACGAAAACCAACAAAATTTTCACCAAGAGTAATTGTACTTACGCTTGTACTAACGATGATATCAGTTCAATTAATTTCTCAAAGTTATCTCAGTGCAATCAGTACAATGCCAGGTAATCAGTTTGCTATCAATTCAGAAAATGATCTGACAAATTCCAATTTAACACCCGTTGGACAGAAATCTTTCAAAGAGTTATTTTCCAATTCTCACATTCGCAACCGTTATGAAATTGAAGAAGATCAAAGTAGATGTATACAACGTCTATCAGATGATGAAAAAATTGTTTGTTTGATTTTTAATATGTACACGTCTATTTTTAAAAATTGTCCACGTATTCACGTTTCCGAAAACAATATTTTAGAGAGGGGGCTAACTTACACATTTGTTGAAGATTCCCCCTTGCTGCCTAAAGTTAATCAAGTTTTATCAAGAATGAAGGAGACAGGTTTCATAGAATTTCTTTGGGACAAGGAAAAACTTTTGATTAACTCAAGTTATTCCGGAAACGAGAGACAGAATAAGAGTTTCATGCTCCAAAATCGCGAGATGATTTATCTTGGTATGTGCATTTCTTACGCCTTGTCAGTTTTGATTTTATTTTTTGAGATTATTTATTTTAGATGCATGAAGTCTTGAACTCACTCTGGATTCTGAACTAGTCCAAGAATCTCTAAACGTCGGTCGCAGATTGTATAAAATGAGCATTACGACGAAGCTCATTGTAAAAAACGGATTTCATTCAGAAAAGTATTATTGTATCATAGAGGCCACTTGCAATGATGAATACGAAACTGGACCATTGGCCAGATTTTGCATCAATTCTATCAATAATTTGGATTAAAGCTTGGGAAAACTGAAGATTCTTTCAATTTTCGTAATTTGAGTAAGGTAAGTGTATCCAACGTGTCCTCCCTTCAGCCCTTTCCCGAATAGTTTTGACACCCTTCAATATTTTTCAACGTACTTTATCGCATTTTAAAGCCCGTTCTAAGACCTTCAAATTGAGATAAGATATACGTCTTATTTGAATAAACTGGAGTCGAGCAAACACGCTTTTCTCACTTTAGGATTTTTTGCGAGGTCGCGAAAGAGTATACCCGAACGTGCTCCATTAAGCCAGTTATCAACAACTCTGATCTACATCGACATTTTTTCATGTATCTTGGCTCGTTTCAAAGGTTGTTCCAAAACCTTCAAAATGAGCTGATGTACGTCTGATTCTGATCAGCTGTAGTCGATCTGTCTTAATTTTTCAAAAAAAAAACCGATGTAAATCGGCCATAAAGGGCATAAAATCGTTTCAATCGGCGTAGAACCATATTTGGAGCTTTTTGCCAGTGCAAAACACTATTTCCTACCTATTTTGACGCGATAAACACGCTGTGAGTGGTAAAAAGAGTCTGCACTCCCTTTGAAGATAAGTATTCGGGGCTCTGATTCGGGGGCATTTTGGGTACACACTAATTTTGGCTCCCATTCTTGCGAATGATCTCCGTATTTTGAACATAAAATCGCTCCAAATCCAAATTTTGCAACTCTTGGGAAAAGGAGTCGAATGCGCGTACGCAAAAACCTTTGGCACCGGTTTGACTAATCACAATTTCGTTGGCGAGTTCTTGAGTGTGCAAACACGGAAATGGACTCATCTGACATTTTCTGAGAGACGCAGAATCATCCGAGGTCAGTCCAAATCATTAATTCCGTCGTATTTCATCATGACAAAGGAAAAAAAATTGCGCCAAAATCAACGAGTGCCCACTTCTAAGATTGGTATATGGGGGCACGTTGGGTACACTTACCTTACATGTATTCTTATTGACGAAATTATTTTCTGTCTTGAGAGGGAAAAAATTTCTCTCCTCGCATTAGAAGAATTTGGATGTTAAATAGTTGATCTATCTGTAGACCAATACTCTAATAATCAAAATGTAAGTACCATATATCAGGATAAGAAGTTAAAAAATATGACAATAGAAAAGTTGTGGAAATTTTGATTTGTATTCTTTTGCCTCAGAAATGAACCATCATCTGTTGACAATAATGAGATAAGTATGCCTAATTTGCGCCCACTACTTTTATTTTGCTTATAGTTTTGGCTCATCTCAATATTTTTCAAGGCATTTTAGCTCAATTTAAAGCACTTGTTTCGAGACTCCTGAAAGGAAGTAAGACACGTTTGATTGCAACAAATTGTGGCTAAGGTATCTCATTTTTAGCAAAAAAAAAATTTATCATTTTTATCGGAGGAGTGTCAACCAAGTTGCCCTCACGTGCAAAGGAGGCCTATTTCCATGAGATTATACGGGATTTTCGTAGAATCAGGATGTTTTGGCTTCTAGACCTCCGAGTGAGACGTACTTCAGCTCATTTTGAAGTTCTTTCTATCTCCTTTCAAATTTTTAGACTTCTTGATAGAGTAAAGAAAGAATTTGATAAAAGACTATGGTGGCAAATTAGGCACATTGCACTTTTTCTCGTAATATAAGCGTAGAATCGGGTAGAAAATGAATTCTGCAAGATTGGGACAAAGATAAAAGTTAGCTGAGGTACATTGAGATTGGTTGTACTAATTGTTTTGGCGTAACTTTTGGGAGCTTCGCAAAAAGAAGTCGAAATCACCGAAAATCACTTTTTGTTCTAAAGAAAGCGCGTGCCATTTATGATCGACCCAAAACGCTTACTTTCTCATGTTCTAGCGTAACAAACATGGGAAGATTGCGCCTGCTAAGTCTGCAGGTGCGTGAATTCGAGATTCGAGAACTCAAGTGAGGGAAAATTTATGGAAATCTTTGGAATGGGGGAATTTACGTCATGTGTAAAAAGCACATTTCGATGAAAGGGCGTATAACTAATTGTTTTTCGTGTCCAAGTAATGGGTTTTGGAATTATCAGGAGGATGTAAAATAGTATATTTCGCGAGTTCATGAGGTTGTAACTCATTTCTGAGCGATTGGTTTTCGAACTTGGTCATCGGAATAATCGCTTGGAAGCGAGAAACCTCATGAACGAGTTGCGAATATATTATTTTTTGCAATTTTGTAAGCACCTAAACATCGGAAAATTGCAAATAATAGATTTTATTTCTTTGTATTAAAATGTATACAATTTTGATAAACTCTCGATATAAATCAATAAACTGTACGTAAAGTATTCACGCACAATTTATTAAAGAATAATATTTCATTACTCTAACCTAAGAAGGCCGCGATAGAATGCAATTTGAGGGTTCACTTGCAAGCCCATTTCGGACACTGGAGGAGATGTCTGTCTCGTTTCCCTCGACAGACGAACTGTCCTAGTGCTCGAAATTGGCTACCGCACTTACAAGGGGAGTCCGGAGTCTCCGGGTCCTGAAATCTTACCAAAATTTTTTCACAGTTCTGTACCACCTAGAATATGAAGAATCTAAAGCGGCTCTGTTAAATGGGCCTTCTGTTTAGAGTTACAAGCATAATCGTTAGCATTGCGAGTATATCTATATATATCACTTTTTAACATGGGCCTATATGGGCAATGTTAATGCCATGGGCTGTAACTTTGAACAGAAGGCCCATTTGACGGAGTTGCTTCGGTTTCTTCATATTCTAGGGGAAACGGAACTGTAAAAAAATTTTGGTGAGATTTCAGGACCCGGAGACTCCGGACTCCCCTTGTTAGTACGGAAATATACTATTATCCCTCAAACTCAATCCACTCGTGGTCCTCAGATCCCTGTCAAATATTCATATCCGTCAGCTAAACTATCGCAAAATACTGGATTCGCCGATCAAAAGTTTTGTATCAGCGCAGAAAGGGCGTAAAATTCGAAAATCATGAGCAACAGTGGTAGTCTTGGTCTAATAGTCAGGTTCTCTCATTTTTTTGGATATCAGGTTATTACAATCATCGCCTCAAAGCAACTGATTTCTGAGTTTCCGATAGTTTATCTTGTCTGATCAATATGATTCACAGGTGGTAGAAGAAATGCTGAGAAAATAAATTTATAATAAAAAAGACTGACCGTCTAAGTAATTTTTTGCCATCGCAATTTGTCAAATCCTGAACTTTATACAGATTCTATCCGTCTAACGAAAAAAAAAAAAATTGAATCAATCTCAAAGCTCAAAGCAACAGGTTGCATTCATCTGAAACACGGACAATAAAGGAAACACACGCATTTAACGCCAGAGTTATACATGTACGTCACAAATGAGTTTGTGACCCCGAAAGAGGCCTGCAAGTCAAATGGAAAGTATTCCTCATTGCGTCCACGGCAAAATGCAAGTGCGAGTACGCGAGTACATGGATATATACGTGTAAGTAAAATACCCATCCCATGCAATGTAGGCCAGCAGAGGCAGTATAACCAGCAGCCTGAGAATGAACGGTATTACGCGCTGCGGCTCGATGAGTTTTCACTCGCAGTGCTAAATGAGCATTACAGACGATCATGAATATATACATAGATTTTATATGTATAAAGTATAACCGATATCCCATATATATATATTTGCGGATCGATGGATCATGACTCATGTAGCGAGGAATGTGGCACGTTGCCCTCGTCATACGCCAGCACCAATGTATGAAAGTTTTTTTTATTATTACTTGATTTACACGTTAGTCACTGATTTTACTTTGTCAAGGCTTTCGCTTCGGAGATGATTTTATAGACCAGATTGATTGATTGATTGATTGATTGATTGATCAGTCAATCGTTCGTGGAATTGGGTGATGAGAGAGTAAGGTGTTCGCCAGGTTTTCACTTTAACAGGTGGAATTTCGATCAGATGAAATTGAGGATGAAGTACAGTGGCAGTGATGGTGTTCCCCGTGCAGAACATAAGATTCCACGAACATATATGATCATGGAATCCATGGATTCCATGGTCGTATATGATCATGAATAAAATCGGTTTCAAAATTTGTCTTTTTCATTCCGGAAAGGTGTGATATACTATTGTACAACATCAACACTTAGTGGTGATGATCGAATATTACTCAGAAAATTTTTTCCCGAAGTCATTCTCAGGTTTTGAACATTTGAAGTACCGAAGAGGAAAAATCCACATTAAATATCATTTTTCGTCGAAAATGTCAGTTTTTGGGAACTCGAAACCGACTTCTGGGAAGATTTTTTTCAGTAGTATATGATCAGTATCGTGACGTATTGATGTTAGAATAGGTTCGAATCAATATATCACAACTTTCTGGAATAAAAATAAAATGTGTAAAGCGGTTTCACTTATGATCATATATGACCATGGAATCCTCGGATTCTATGGTCATATATGTTCATGGGATCGTATGTTTTACATGGGTCGTTGAAATTTTTGGGAGCTGAGGTAAGAAACAAGGGTATATGTTACATTTTATCAAAGGTAGGTGTGTGAGTAATGAGCTCACTAGATACCACGTACAAACATTCCAGAATCTTACTCTGATCTTATTTATCATTGATTTTCTTGAGTCTCCGACGATTCCTGAGATTGATGACAAATCCGATTACGGACATCTCAGAGATCAGAATTAGTCCTAAGTGAATCCGTTTCTTTGAATTTGGCTTCCCGTTCCCGTAAAGTTTCCTAATATTTCTATATAAAGACTGATGATATTTTGCAAAGCGATGAAAAATGGGATAATTACGAAATTGGAATTTTTAAATTTTTTTTTAATTCATGCGTCTCCGTAACAGAAACACATGAGGACTTTGAGTCTGTCGTCATCATGCATTCCCGGTGTACGTCAGACGTCACGGGAAATCCACTTGGTTTTTCTTCAGCGATGTGCTTTTAACAAAAGTTATCACAAATATTATCAATCGCGGGCATATCCACGCATACAAGAAAGTTCCAAATTGACTAGTCAAAATAAAATCGAAGAACTTGAAATTTGTCGCCCAATCGCTTCTCAAATAGCAAATTCTTCCAAACGTATTCGTTACATTTAAATACAAAAGTTACAGTTTGACCCTAAAATAACGTGATGAATGTTCGTTGGATTCTTTGAGGATTTGGTTGGGCCAAAATTGTGATTGGAATTAGCTCAATAAGAAACCTCCTTCACCGTCCAGAATAGGTCTAAATTAATAGAATAGCGATGAAAAGTGCAAATCTTATAGATTGAACTCAAATACGAAACTATGCAGATGGAATCAAAATCATGATGACCATCATAAAAGTAGAAAATAGACAGTAAGTAAAATAAGCATCATTTGACAGAATTGAGGATTTTGGGGTGCGTTTTAGCAATGGACCACCACCCGACAGGATACCTGCATATATTGTTGTGTTTGAGAACTCGAAAAGAAGAGTAACACGTGATCAAAGTAACAGATTCGCCCTGATTTTATATTTACTCCCAACAAATTTGTTCGGTAAGCCACACCTATCGATTTCCCAAACAAATAGCCCAGAGAAGAAAATTCAGGATCGAGTCCCCTCATTTCACCTTGCACGGCTCCATATCTTCTTAGTCATGCGTTTAATACTAACATGTGTACATGACACCCACCTGATTTTACTTTCGTCGCTGACGAGTAGTTCCACTTTCATATTCACTTATTCAACTCTTACTGAGAAGATGATCTAAAAATCTCACCTTATATTAGACTGATGATACATCCAAAATTAAATTACAAAATTTAACCTATTTTTCTCTTATATGAAAGTATACCTAAATTGAAGATGGCTGAACGACAGCAAAGAAAGTCTTGCTTCTACTGTATGATAATGTTTGGAAAATTTTTTATAATTAGATAAGACTTAGTTTCATAGCATAAAATTGACCATCTTACGGTAGATAAACGTGCCAAACGATGCGCCCACTTATTTGAATTTTTTACTTTCTCAAACATTTTACTAGTGAAAACTGCGACGTTTGATGCGACGCATCTTAATTTTAAGGTACATGCACATTGCAAAAGACCGTCACGAATATCAAATGCATGAAAACTGCGATTGTCTAGGAATTTGAGTCAGCAATCCGAGGAACATAATGTTGGACTGCTAATCAGAGCTATGCGCATCGGTGTGAGAGAAAAATGTGACGAAGAAAATATTCCGATTCTCAAATTTAACAGTTGAAATCTTTTTTCCTCCTAAGAAAAATATGTACTGTAGGTAGAAGTACTCCTAGTGGCATGACATGGTGAGACTATAAGGAAAATCTAATCGATCTGAATTTAATATTACAAGGTTAGGGGGTTGCTGTGATTCAGTACGATTTCGATCTGACTCTAAGAATTTCTTCTGACAGTGATTAAATAGACGGGAGTGTTGAGAGTATCATGGCTTTTTTGACACGGAAAGAATATACTCTTTAATAATTTGCATTTCTCAAAATTTTGCTCCAGGAGCAATTTCAAAGAATCATGATATAAATGCAATCTGTCATTCCAGGTATAGCCTTGTTACGTTACCCGGAGTGTCTGAGTTGTCTGACCCATTTCGTCTGTTACTACTGATCGACCTGTAGTTACTCGTGAGATCCACATGACGATTTTGAAATTCCGTTTCATTTTTTCACTCATGGTTTTCATTTTTCAATCAATCACGGTTTCCTGTCGTAAGTATTTCGATTCTGATGTAAGGTAAGTGCACCCAACTTGCCTCTGTACCCAACTTGCCCCCATATGCCGATCTCAGAAATGGGCGCTCGTTGATCTTACCGCATATTTTTTTACGTTTGTTATGTCAAAATATGAGAAAGTACGCAATTTGCATCGACCCCAGATCATTTCTGCGTTCTCCAGAAAATATAAAGCGAGGTGTTTGCACGGGTAAGAAATCACCGAGGAAATCGCGTTCACTAGAACCGGTGCCAATTTATTTCCATTTGACCAATCTCAATGTACTTTAGCGCATTGAATTTCTTGGCTCAAGACCTTCAAAATCCGCTCTCCAGAGTTGCAGAACTCTGATTTTGAGCGATCACAACACGGAGATGATTTGAGAATCAAGAAGGCCGACATCGGAGTGTACCCAACATGCCCCCATTAGGTTATCTCGGAAAGGCGTGCAGCATGACTTTTTTTACCACTCAGAACGTGTTTATCACGTCAAAATAGGTCGGAAACGATGTCTTGGGCCAGCTAATAGCTACAAATGTCGCTGCACGGTGATCAAAACGGATCAAAGCGATTTTATGCACTTCATCGCCGATTAACATTGTTTTAAATGATGGGGGTAAGTTGGGTACACACTTTTGTAAACTCTCAAAAATCACCTTTTGGGAGAATTGAAACAGTTTGGGTCCAGTGGGTCCAAATTGGATGTAGCTAAAATACGTTGGAAAATATTGAGATAGGCCAGAGTTATTGAGAAAATGGCTTAATGGGGGCAAGTTGGATACACTCACCTTATTTAGTGTGTGAGGTTTTGGAGGACTAAACATTCGAGTGAAGCCTGCCAGAGAGTATTGAAAATCAAGGGAACAGAATTTGAAGATCAATTTGGGACTCATTCTCAGTAAGTACATTGATCAATTTATACAAAAATAAGAATTGTGTAGGAATAATTCTTGACCCTGAATAAATTCAATATTAGAATGTCATGATGCATTACCCTCTGATCAGTCCGAGTAACGATTCACATATTAATCCAACCCACGCAAAGTTCAGATTCATCCAAAACCAACTCATCATCCAAAAATGTGCTAATTTTATCAACACTCAGCCCAAAGATCCGTCAAAGTCTGACTCATCGGATTCCCAGATACACAAGTGGGTACCGATTCTACCACCTTACTAACCGCTTCTTTCTCCGGCGCTCGTCCGCACACATCGTGCAAAACGATAAGTAAAAAAAAAAAGAACCGTTTCCATTCACTTTCTCCATGACCGCGCGTTCATTCATCCCTATCCTGGATATGGGACTTTCCAAACAAAAATTCATCTCACACGCAATGAAGGTGCGAAATTCAAAGTATCATAAGACAGCACATGACGCACACAATATATTTATATATTTTCTCGATTCATGAGTAATATCCCATAGACGTCAGCGTTAGGACACTGGGGCACATTGGATATATCTATACATACTTTGATCGTAATGGCAAGTGGTTTACACGAGTGAAAGCGGTTCTCTGTGTTGGCGGATTGCGGTTTGTTTTTCGAGGAAGCTCACAGACTCTACTGTCACTTATGGGACTTTTTTTTGATCGTGCGGTCCTCGTCAACCGCTTAAGACTTACGAATTTGCGCGCGTGAACTTTGCCGTGAGTTCATCGACATCCGTATCTCATGTCATTCATCCCACGCTAGTATTACCCAGTCTTCGAAGATCAACTTGAAGCGTTTCATTTATCAGATTTAGAGGTCTTAGATACTATAGATGAGTTAGAATGTATTGAATGAGTTTCTTTGGAGTGTGATATACGTTTGTATATTCTTGAGAGAGTATCGAAAAGTGTCCGCCATACGAAAAGTCTGTAATGGGATATTCTATTTAATCGACATTTAGATTTTTGGTCTCTACAAGCGGATAGTTTCGCTTTTTTCCTGCGGTAACTCTGCGGTCGTAAAAATGTTTATAGTTGAATAACTAGTGATTTTGAACAATTGGACAGAGATTGTTGTCACGAGTTCCGGAAACCTTTGGATTTAGATGTACACTGTTTTACTTTGGGGGCCAGTGAACTCTTTTGGTGAACCCCGAGGTGAACCCTCAAAAATATCAGGTTCGGATTTGAAGAATTTGCTGTTATATATTTGGTGGCCACTGATTCATCATAGATTAATTCTAATTGAGAACGACACACGAAAAATAGTGATGTCTTGGTTCGGTTTCTCATGATTTTTATTCAATTCTATGGTTCAGAATATGAAGCTTCCGGACACTGGGAGGTTCCTAAAAAATTTTGGAGACGCCTGCCTAATTAGGCAATCATCATTCTGACAGAATTTATTCTGTTTTGTTTTGAATAATTCTGTTTTGTTTTTTTATTCCACCATTGCAGTCATGACATTTTTTTACTAAATTGCATCTCTCTTGAGTTTGGCTTAATATAGTGGAACGCAATTTATGCCATTCAGAAGATCTTCAGAAACCTATCAAGAAATACCTAGAGAATTTTTGTTGAGCTAATTCACGGCCTGATCAGGCAGAATTAGTGGAAATCAGGCTATCCTATTTTGAGGCCTAATTATCTCAAAAAGCAATTTTTTATACTTTCCCGGAATGTGATTCCTCGCGCAAAATAGCATGATCTTTGCGATGAAACTAGTCGAAAGTTGTTCTTTCACTATTCTATGCATTTCTTGGTCAATTTTCTGATTTTTCATTCTCTGACTTAACAAAAGACAGCTATTTGTGCGCATGCGCTTGGTTGTATGGATTTTGAAGTAATTCCAATCGAAAACTGAGAAAATTTCCTTCAAAATGACTACCTGCCAAGTTCAATTTTGTCGACTAGGACTGAAGATACACGGTTGTCCAGACATTGAGATTATTTGCATCACCAGCAACATTAGGGTGTGTCCACAAATGAAGCGCCCGCGCCGCCCCCGGCGCTGGCGCGCGCTAAAAATTGTTTGTGTTAATTTATAGGTACACACACGTTGACTCCTCTTTTCGGAGTTGTCTTTAGTGATCGAGGTGGCTAAACTCCGGTTCTATACCTCGGATATAACGTGGGGAATTTTTGAGCCTGCTCAGAGCGCGGTGCCAGCGCGGGCGGTTCATTTGTGGACATACCCTTAGTCGGAAAGCTTACACGCGCGGTGCTCGGGAAGCGGGGGAATATCTGTTGAAAAATGTCACTAAAAACGGCGCACGTAGTTATTTTTCTTCTACTACTCCATTCGAGTAGAATCCCGTTGGGATCAGGACCAGAGCTGCTCGGTCTTTAAAATGCGCTGAAATAGCTGCGAATCGTTTTTAGCTGATTTGCACATACGGAGCGTCCCGTTCAAATTTGGTAAAACATCTATTTTTTTCTGGATTTTTCTATACAGCTCGGCGTATTTGAAAGTTGATGACGGAATGTACAGAATAAGATCAATGAGATCTGATTTCATCCACTTCAAACCGAATGCGAGTGAGAATAAAGTTACTATTGAAAATTACAAGCAAATCGGTATTCTCACCGATAGTGTTTGGGAGGCATCCGGCTCACAGATTCCTTGATTCTCAGTGTTCCTCAACTCAGCTCGGCCTATTTGAGAGATCACTTAAAAATCTGTAAAATCAAAATACAGAACGTTCCATCGTGTCAATAGAAAACCGAATGCTACTGAGAGCAGCGATACAATTACAAATTACAAGCGAATCGGTATTTTTGCCTATACATGTTCGGAATGCGTCCCTTCGTTTTGTATTGACGAGATGAGACGTTCTCTTTTTGATTTTGTGGATTTCTGAGTTATCTTTCAACCAAACCGAGCTGATTCGAGGAACTCCGAGAACCGAAAAATTTATGAGCCGGATGGCTTCCACACGCTTTACGATGAAAATACACCGATTTGCTTGTACTTTTCAATAGTGATACTGTTCTCACCCGCATTTGTTTTGAGAAACGAAAAATTAGAACTCCTTCATCTTATTTTTTTAGTCAGTGGTGGATTTATGACGTGCCTCACCCGAAGCTGTGAGAAAGCTACCCCCCCCCCCCCGCCCCCCATTAACTAAGGTTTCATACAGTTTTTGGAAACTTCTGAAAAAGTTTTGGAAAAATTGCTAAAACTTGGGGCTATTTTTGAATGAAAAAATCCAGGAGGCGCTTCAATCCGCAAATATGTAATTGCTTACACCAAGAGTTTTGAGGGTGAAGAAATCCTCGAAGAAATCAATCCCGATAAGCTTGGAAGGTGAAATCCGCGAGAATGTCGATGCTCACACCAAGAGTTCTGTCAGGAGAAGAAGCCAATCCCAATACTGAGGAAGACGAATAAGCCCATAAACACATAGATGCTTGGACCAAGAGTTTTGCCAGAAGTCAGAAGATAAAACCAATCCGAAAACCTATGAATGCAATCAAACCCGAAATAACACGGATGCTAGGTCTAAGAGTTCTGTAAGGCGATGAAATTCATTCGGAAACCTATGAAGGTGAATACAACCTCAAATACCCGGAATCTTGGATCAAAAGTTTTGCCTAGAGACAAAATCAGTCCCAAAATTTAAGAAGGTGAAATGGACCCCAAACACCCGAATAACCGGATTAAAAATACTACCGTATATTTTGGGGTTCGATTGCTATCTCGGACTTTGGGGATGATACTCTGTCTCGCGAGAATCCTCGTTCCAATCATATTTGCAGATTTGATCGATTCCTTAGGGTTTGGAATTGATTCTTTGCCGTCAGAATTTTCCGATCTTCAGGGTATTTGCGGATTTGATTGTCCTTACCATAACTGTTTTTCAGATATGGAAAGAGGGATGCAGCTAATATTAGCCAATTCAAATGAGATGAAGACTCAATTAGATTACGTTAATAGAGCTAGAACTGGTCAGATTGTTCTGTAACAAGGGTTCCCGCGCAGTAGAGAATTGTTCAAAGAGTTTATAGGACGGCAATCGTACCCCAAAATACCCGGCAGAACTCTTGGTCCAGGCCAAAAAGCCTGACATAAGTGGGCTTATTTGCCTTCTTAAGTTTGTGATGGACGCGTTCTCCTGACAGATCTTATTTCTTTGCATTTTGGGATTGATTTCTCCTCCCAGTAGAATTCTCGGTGCGAGTACCCGGATATACGTGGGTTTATTTGCCTTTCCAGGTTTTGCGATTGATTTCATATTCCGGCAGAACTCTTGATCCGAGCTTCTAGGTGTTCATTGACTTGTTATCGCCTCAAATCGCCGCGATTTCGGCGATGTGAAAGCACGGTTCAATCGCCCATGTGAAAAAAATCGCAAATCGCGCAGTAGTCCGCGCGGACTGAGGCACAGTGAAATTTTCCTCGTCTCCCTATTCACAGCTAAAAATCCTAGGATGGCAAATTAACCCCCAAATGCTCGGACGCTTGGACTGGAAGTCCCGTTGGAGGAGAAATTCAACCCCAAACCTAGGTAGGCGAATTAACTCGCAAATACTCAATCGCTCAGATTTTCTCCCTTACAGAATTTTTCGTCCGAGTATCCGGTTATTTGCGGATTTGATTGCCTTCGTGGGCCGTGAGGTTGATTTTTCCCTCCACAGAATTTCTGGTCTGAGCATCCGGTTATTCGCAGGTTTGATTGCCTCCCTAGGTTTGGGGTTGAATTTTTCCCCCGACAGAAGTTCCAGTCCGAGAATTCGGGAATTTGCGGTTTAACTTGCCTCCCTATATTTGGGTTGAATTCCTCCACCGACAGGGCCTGGGTTCTGAAGCAAATCTCCCCCCCCCCCTCCACTATCAAAACACTTGGCCAGAGCATCCGAGCATTTGGGGGTTAATTTGCCATCCTAGAGTTTTTAGCTGTGAGTGAGGAAACGAGGAAAATTTCACCCTGCCTCAGTCCGCGCGGACTGCTGCGCAATTCCCGATTTTTTTTCACATGGGCGATTGAGCCGCGATTTCAGATCGCTGAAATCGCGCCGATTTGATGCCAATATCGCACACTTTTCCTTCTAACAGAATTTTGGACCCCAGCTCCTAATTCGTCGGGACTGATCGTTTTACCTGGCAGAACTCTTGATCCGGGTACATGCGGGTTTATTCGCCTCTCTAGGTTACGGTATTGACTTTTTTCCCAGACAGAATTATTCGTCCGAGCAATTTGCGGCTTCAAGTACGATTTTGAGTTTTATTGGGGATTGCTGAAAACCTCGCGACCTCATTCTGAAAATCGTGCGAGCCACGCGATAACACAGAAAAACCCGATGAGATGAGATGATGTTTGATTCACACTTATCAATAGATCAGGAGAGACTCGTAAAACTTCTTTTCCATCGTCTTATCCTTTGTGAATCCGATGAAAAATTTGTTGCAACATCGTCCCGAAGTATAACTTTTCCAGAATCTGCCCCCCTCCAAGTTTTAGCGTCCAAAAGCATTACCGTGAGCTCGCCATTGCTTCCAGTATAAAATGATTCCTAAAAAAATCTAGCGCCTTCACCATTGGTTCAAAATTGGACGAATGATGAAGCAACCCACCTTATTATCTTTTTTCAATCTCTGGCCCATCGTTATAAACGAAGAAGCACATCATCCAGAACACGATCTACTTGAAATTGTACTTATTGAAAATCAATGAATATTGTATGAATCAACGAATCTCTAGCTGATCGTACACAACAATTTTTGAATAAAACATTGTCACCATCAGTTTCATGTTAGCCAATTATCCGTACAAGAATCTAAACCATTCGATTGTTGAACTCAGATCTCGGGGTTTTCTCACACTTGGAACATCTATTTGAAAGTGTTTGTACGTGCAGGAACTATCCGAATTCCATCTCGACATTTAAGATACCATACCAGAGCAAAATTCAACGCCTATTAGTTCACACTTGTGTAACTCAAATAATTTCGGATGCAATTGAAGACTACACATATCTATGCTTCTTTACTCTTACTTTCTTGTAGACCAGGTGTACTCGATCAATGCTTTCCTTCAATATGATGTAATACGACATATTTTAGCCAACCATCGTAAATTATGATGATTAGAATACAAAACCATACATCTTATCGGTCATCATTAAATTTGTTGTAACCATAGAAAATTCTCCAAACATATGATGTGGAAAACCATATCTCACAAGATATATACTATGCACTCAAATTTAATTTCCAACAAATCATGCCAGATCGTGAACCATTGGTAAAATGGTTAGTCCAAGAGGAAAAGGCAAGAGATACCACATCAGATAATATGGACGTAAAGTCTCAGAACTCGTGTGCTCTTATACAATATCCCATTGTACACCTCATCGTTCCTTCGATGTACATACATATCTCTAAAAAAAATATCGGTCTCATCGAGTGTCTTGTATGTATAAGAAAAAAAAACATACACGATTCTCGCATTCATAGTTTTTAATCTTCAATAGAAAATAATCATCAGTCACTTATTATACAATTTAGAAAGGCATAATGTGATTATCTCAATGAGGAGGAGTTGGTCCCAGAACTGGCATAGCTTACCTTACAATCAGATTCGCATCTTGCAAAATCATGGAAGCGGGCATCAATGGTTCTTTTTTCTTCACATGGAATGACTATTTGTAGGGAATGTCTCTTTCTCTATGGGAAGGTATGTAGTGTATTAAAAGACAGAGTATTGCGTCAGCATCGCGTTACATCTTTAATTAATCGAAGCCTACTATAAAGATATATAAAACTACAGCGAGCGGACACCATAACTATCCATTACCACTTATAATATATATGACAATAATACAATAATATATTTTATTTATATATGGGCATTATTGCGCAAACTTACACATTTTGTAACTAAAAATCCAGAATTTATAAATCTAGTCTCCGCGTGCCTATGACGACTTTTTTCATTCGTTTGAATGATAACACAGCTCCACAAAAAAAAGATTCTGACCTCACTCCCAAAATACACTACTATCATGTTTATGGGGTCAGCAAAATAATCTATAAAGAAATTAAAATTGCTCAAATAAAAAAAAAAAATGTTTATGGGGTCGCTGAATCCAAATCCGGGTCAATTTGGTCCCAGCACGTCGACATTTTGACATAACCTCAAAAAACCATGTTTTCAAAATTTTGCTCGGGGATCACAATTGAACCGTATTAAATTCACTCTGGGCAAATAACTGTAGGTTTTTGGGGTTACTGAATCCGAATCCGAGGTTGACTTGGTCCCAGCACGTCAAGGTTCAGACATAACCTCAAAAATGATGATTTTTCAAGAATGCTGGGGCTGGTGATGAAACCATACGTTATTTTGCACACTCTATGTTTCCGGGATCTCTGATTCCGAATCCGAGGTTGATTTGGTCTCAGCACGTCGAGGTTCTGACATAACCTCAAGAGAGCTCGGAGCTGTTAATTGAGGCATACTTTGTTTTGCACTAACTTTATGATAGTGTAGTCGTTGAATCCGATTCCGTAGTCAGTTTTGTCCCAGAACGTGTAGGTTCTGACATAAGAGTTATTCAAAGCTGCTGATCCGACTATGTATTATTACTGATATGATTTTTCTGGGGTTGCTGAGGTCATTTTTGGGTCCAATTTGTTCCAAGCACGTTCCATATTTGGTCACAATTTCAGAGATCGCGATTTGATGAACTGTATCCATCGCATCCGTGTGCCAATCGCTCATCCAATAGTAATGAAGGAACAATATAGCAACATGGAATTGCTCTTGGAAAAAATCACGTATGAGGATCATTCATGGCAAATTTGTGGTGATTTGAAGATCATATCCACGCTAGTAGGTTATGTCTGAACCTTTACGTGCTGGGACCAAGTCGACCTCAAATTTGGATGCAGCGACCCCGAAAATATAAGGGTAGTGTAGTTTAGGAGTTAGGTCAGAATTTTTTTCGTGGGGCTGTGTCCTACTGGATATCCAGGGAACAGCTATTGAGTTCAGCGAACTGACATACACGGAACTGACACTTCGCTCTAAAGTCAATCGCAAAAATGATGGATTTTACATGGGATCTTCTCCACGCGGATTTCATCTATTCCCATCATACGCTGGGGAAACAATGGTTTCCGCCCAGATAAATTGATTTTTAGCGTGGTAACATTGTGTACTGGGAATTGATAAAATTACTCACATGGTCAATTTTTGGCTATGAATGTATAAAATTGTGCAGCACTCGAAATTTAGATTCTGGGTGGTCTCTCGCGCTATCATCCAATCATTTGACGTGTTTCTTCGAAATCTTACTCAGGTCAAATTGACTTAGAGTAAATTTAGGATGCGCTGTTGTAATTTGAAAAAATGTCTCAGTCTCAGTGAAAATCCTATAACAAGAATGAGGCACGCGGATCGGAGACTAATTTAAGCATTTTGGTCATAAAATCTATGGGAAATCGATAGATCAGTATTATATTTTGAGGCCAGAATTTAAGAATACCCACTGCACCGATTACTCCGACGCTGGTGCTAAAATACACGTGTAAGTGCGAATATAACAGTACACGGTCCTGATATTTTGACTCTTAACCCGCTCACTTAGAACTTCACTTCCCAGCTTCGGAAATAGTTTCTGATACGAGAAAAGTCAATAAATAGTGGCAAAGTGATGAAAAATGTCAAATCTCCAAAATTGAAAGTTTTCGGCCTTTTAAATTTTTCTACAAAACAGAATCATATAGAGACTTCATCGTTGTGGGGATATATTTTTTGTGGTATGGCCACAAATTTTTGGTAAATTTTTCAGATTTTCACTACGTGTCAATCAATAGTTACCACAAATGTTGGTTTTCAGGCATGTCCGCAGACCTATGTAGACACTTATAGTGAGCGGGCTAATTTCCGAAAATAATGAAGATGACTCAACGGATCGACCTAGAACTCTCGTACCAAGTATATTTTGATAGAATACGTGTGGAACAATTTGACTGAAGTGATTCGGAACTTGCTCGTGGCAGGTCAAAACCGGCACACATTCTGGGTAATAAGTTTTCGCGATAATACCCATATGTATCAATATAAAATAGGGAAGGAAAGAGGTTAGGAATTAGCGTCAATCATAATCACACGATTACACAAATCTCGATAATTACTATCAAAGACAAAAGAGACACGCACTGCCACTTAGACATATCCACTATTTTCTTCAGCTTATATATATTTATATTTCAATATATGTTGTAGGTACGTGAGAGACTTTCGGGATGCATTATAAATTTCGTAAAGTGAAGATCGCCAACCGAGAAATGAGACAACGGAAAAGTGACGAAATAAATTCTTTATAGAAGGGAATGCGTCTCTACGATGCACGTGTAGGCAATTCCTCTATTGACGACGACGACGACGATGATGATGATGGTGTACAGGAGTAAGTAGAGGTACAGAGTCGATTGTTGCTACTACCAAACGTAAATCAATGCTCGTTCATATAGAAAGAAAAAGAGGCTAGAAAGAAATACATTGGTAGATGGCTCGTGGGAAAATGAGTATCGCGTGCCGGCAATATTCTATGGATTCAGGTATATACTACTGTAGAATATAAAATGTATATGAGAAGAGTTTCATTGATATAGAGACTTGAACAATTTGCGAGCTTGTAGGTAAGTACTTGAGCTACAGCAATTAGTATATTTATCCGAGGATGCGCGTACCGTTTTTCAAAGTTTCGAAATTTCCTAGCTTCAGAGGTTGTATTCAGGTACGACGTTGAGATGCTTGAAAATTCTTGAATGGAGGAGAAGGAGTGGCCATTTGTTTGGTTCATCAATATTTGCCACGATTCACACGAAACTTGTATTTTTTATTGATGTGAGAATTTAAAGTTGAGAATTTGACACAGAAATGCTAGTGATGCTTTTCATGAGTTGATGTATTGGGTATATGGGTGTAATTAATGACCGGAAAAAGGAGGATAATGCATCTTCATAGCATTGTGGAATCAAAGAATATTTGACAGAGATGATTCAGTTACATTGAGGGATAAATTTTTGGGGTTGGGATATCTCATTGATCATACCATAATTTTCTTGTATATTTTTTGATGAAGAAACCGAATCTGCAGCCCGTTTTTTGCCTGCGTGTCGGAATTTTTTGCTAGATCTCAAATACGAGCAAAAAACTCATTTTTGAAGAGATTTCATCGACCTGGACTCAAATCTTGAGATAGCAGCTCAAAATGGAGCACGGGATCTGCGCCAGCAAAGCATATTAGGATACCCCGTGCAAACGAGAATTTTTCCCCTTGATTTTTGAGCAGCATGGATTTCCGAAAAAATGAGAATTTTCACGTGATTTTTTCCTCTAATGGTAGGAAAACGCCTGTTTTTTTGGAAATCCATGCGGTTAAAAATTATTAGGGAAAAAATTCTCGCTTGCACGGGGTATCCAAATATGCTTTGCCGATGCAAAATGAACACGACCCTGTGCCCCGTTTTGAGCCAACCATATCATAAGATTTTCGTCCATGTTGAGAAAACCTCTTCAGAAACGAGCTTTTGGCCCACTTTTCGAGATTTATTACAAAATCCTGACAAAATGGACAGCGTAATCGATCTCCTCATCAAAAAATACCCAAGAAAATCGTAGTCTGGTCCATGATATATTACGACCCCAACATTTTGTTCCTCCTATTAGCCCAAGATCGGAATATGTTTCAACTTTACTGGTTCTCAGGATTTGTGAGAAATCCATTATCTTGACGTCTTGCTAATCCTGAAAAGTCTAAGACAAGAGGATCATCAGGAAGATTCAGAAAATTCACATCTCGATCATGATCAATGTCTTATAAAAGCAGAGATCGCAAGAATCGGATAGTAAAATCTTACATTTTGTTTTAAATAAAATTTCGTCATACTCAATCATTTGGTACGTCATGCATCTCTTCGCCATCATTAGAGACAATAATTGTCATAATATCTGCCTTTACAACAGAAATTGTGTATGTATCGGTTAAGGATAACGTTACTACCGACGAACTCTCTAGAAATAGAGGCCATCCACTCAACGACTGTACTACCCTTCACAATTTTGAATATTGATCAAATAATTGAGCATGGCAATAATCCAAATTACGAGTTTTGTTCGCACGAAGACGCGTTTCGGTTCCCTATACGGTTTTTATCACAAAAGATATCTTAGGAGAATTTAGACTTGGGAAACTTACGAAAAAGATAGGTACAATCTTGGTTCCTTCAACAGGCGTTTTTGATGAACTAAATTGAAATTTGAAAAATCACTACAGTACACGGTGCCCGGGAGAGGAAGATAGGTTGAACAAAATTGTCACCAAAAACTGAACACGTGGTGATTTAGTACTATGCCCGAGGATCAAAATCCCGTTTCGACCGAAATGGAGCAATCCCCTTTTTTGAAATGCGAGCTTAATTCGTATTTTTACATGTTAATCAAATGGAGCTGTTTCAGCAATTTTACTCGTCAAGACCATAACAGCTCCCAAAGCTCATAACTCAAACGTATCCCAATTATTTTCAACGTACTTTAGCTCATTTTAAAGCTCATCCCAAAATCTTCAAAATTATCTGAAGTGAGTTTGATTTCAACAAACTATAGTCGAGGAACCTCATTTCGAATCGATATCCGAGATTTACTCTTCTAACGATTTGAGACTTTTCAACCTTCTAACTCCTGAGATAGCTCAAGTTAACTGCGTTGAATTCAAGCTCACATTAGCTCATTTTGAAGGTCTTTGAATAAGCTTCAAAATAAGTCGAAGTACGTTGGAAAATATTGAGATTCATTGAAGTTATGGGCTTTGGGAGTCGTTATTGTTTCGACAAGTATGTTGCTCAAAATAGCTCCATTTGATTAAGGCGATGCGGTCACCGTGCACGCTGAACTTTGTTCACAGAACTCTCAAAATCTTTTCCATTATGGGCTAAACGACGAGTTATCCAGGCTTTATTATCATCTAACTTGGCCTGGATAACTCTTCGTTTGGCCCAAATCGGACTAGATTTTGAGAGTTTTGTGAACGAAAATGTGCCAATTGGCAGGTTAGAAAGTACCCGCGGGCAAGTTATTCTCGTTTATTAGTGATAGTCTTGTGATTGGTGACAAATAATTAGTTGTCCACCACAATTCAGATGATAATACGTAATGGACAAATCGTCTCCAACTTCGTTTTGTGAAAATTTTTTGATTTACATCCCAATAAGATATAATTTCCGGGTTGCACAGTGACCGCATCGCCTCAACACGTAAAAATACGAATTAAGCTCGCATTTAAAAAAAGGGGATTGCTCCATTTCGATCGAAACGGGATTCTGATCCTCGAGCATAGTACTAAATCACCACGTGTTCAGTTTTTGGTGACAATTTTGTTCAACTCATAGTCCTTTCCCGAGCACTGTGAATATAAGATCCACAATCGAAAGTATCAAAGACCAACCCTTGCAAAATTCTCAAATTTTGTTGTCTCAGGATCATTATTCATGTGTGTCCCTGAATATTACTCATATAATACTCAAGAGTCCGAGTCACGCACATGAGTATATATGCTTTCATATCCACTTATGACTTTCCGCTTTCTTTTTCGCATCTTACTTATACAGGTAGAAGGTAAGGTACTTATACACACGAATGGCAAAGCTTGTGAGCGAGTGCTGAGGTATGTGGGTCAGGAAGTCGCGCCTTTCCTCTCGTTGTCATCTTCTTCTTTGCCTTTCATATTATACACTTATATGTACAGAGCCATACGATGACAACTCGTTATATGGTCGAAACGCAACAGGAGGTCCTCGTAATACCATCAAAACCGGACACACAGCGGAACCATAGCGTTATTTGGGCATAGGTAATGCTTCCGTGTTTTTTTTCTTTTACTTCTTCATTTTCGTAAGATTTCTGTAATGAGGTTGATGACCGATCAACATTCAATGCAATGGAGTCGGATATTTTTGTTGAATGACATCGGAAGGTGAATATGATAAACATATATAATTGATGAGTTGGGATCAATTTTTTTTTCTGTGGTCTGCCACACTCTCCTGTAACGTTTCATACTATTTCCCTGCCATAGTAGGGTTTATTTGAACCCCAGGGGAAAAACCGTTGTAAAATATCTTTCTGTGTAGGGTTAACTAATGGAAATTTGACAAGAGTTCTATTCTGAAAAATTGAAATGGAATTTCAGCATGTGGAAAGGGTGAGTTTGCAATTGGAAGGAATTATCCCTGATAAATTTTTGAGTGGCGTAGGATTCCGTTTGAGAGTTTTTTTTGAGAAACTCACCTTACATTTTATGAGCAATATATTTCTCCATCTTTTATAGTAATTGTATTTTGATACATCTCATAGACCCATCGGAGGACAAATAGAACATATTTCAGGAGGTCACTGTAGGTGATGAATTATTATTGACGTTCAACGTTCCCTCCCAAATTTTTGGTCAATCGCCAGCACGTGATCGCCAGCACATCGCCAGCATTTCAGCCGATCTCGTTTCTCAGTGGAAGGTTGAGGCTGATCAAGGCTTTCTTGGAGCCTAAAGAGTCTCTCGGTTCCTGATCAAGTAGGTAATGCAAGTTTCATGGAAGATCACCTCAGTACCTTTTCTCTACCCTAGATTAATGCTGGAGCCCGGATGCGGTGTCCCCAGACACCAACTCCGTCAATCTGGACAATGAATTTATGATGTGTTCTTCCAACTCAAATTGACAAACTCAATGGATACTATTGCTAAGATCATTTCTGACGTAGAGAGGCTACAATTTATAATAACTATTGCACAGTTCTTCCCAGTACCACTATCGGTATTGTCCTACGACATGATCCGCCATGAGGCTTATATGAGGAAATCTACCAAACCTTTAACTTTTGGGCCACCCGAGAAAAACAAATTTTTTCCCGATTGTCGCTCTTGAAACCAATTCCATACTGTTTTGGTACCTCTTAAATTTGGAAAAAAGTCGTGCCCACCACTTTTGAAAGATGTTAATTCCCTGGTAACAATGAGGTGGAATTGGTCTATTACGTTTTCGTCACTTTTAGAGGCTTTTCACATGGATGGATCGTGAATAGTGTAATATAATGGTTGCTAAAGATGTTCTACCCCTTAAATTGAATTCCGTTCCCAGAATTGAGCTTCTTTCCGTTATACTCATCTAGATTCACTTTTCTTATGTCCACAGAGTTGTCGGAGGTATATGCAATTTTTGCATCTCCGAAGCTTTCCCACTTGAATTATGACGAGTTGACAGTATGAAAATGATGTGAGAACTACATACAAAGTCGACCGCTATGATTTAGACCTGTTACGTGCAGCTTTTTTAACTGGAAAAGTCAGCTTTCGGAGGCTGAACAAGTTTCCCGAGCTCCTCCCTCAAATAGCAATCGTTATAGGCACCCCATTGAAGTGCATGATAATTCATCATACGTCAAAGTAAAATGGGCAATAGGATTTGGGAGCGACATCTGCTCATTAATCAAGTATCAAAGGTTTATGTTCATTTTTGGAGCGGTGGGCGCGACAAGTTTTGCAAGTTCAACGTCACAGATTTTCGTCCAAAATAATGTGTCGCTGCCAAACGAAGAAGCATTTTGATTGTCCATTCTCACTCTTGAATTTTCCATCACCCGATTCATAAAAGCCCAAATGTTATTTTTTTTACATACAAAAAAGTGAAGGGGGTGAGTATTTTGCAAAAAGTGAGTTACATTTTTTATGGAAGCCCTCTGCTGACCACGGATTTGAGTCGCTATTAAAACAAATCTTCAATATAAGGTTTAAAGAGTCAGATGGAACTTTTTCAGATTCTTTGGGACAGTGTTTTTTTCTCCAGAGGCCGAAGAGTTTCGGAAGTCGCGCCAGTTACACTGGAAAAGTACGAAATTTGACGATTCTTTAATTTGTATCAAGGGCACTACGCGGGGGTGATAAAAAAATTGATAGAGTACCATCCTGGAAACTATAGAAACCATCTAAAAAACATTTTCCCAGGGCGTGAAAGTCCCGATCTCATTGGAATACTGTATGGTACACTAAAAGTCAAAGGTTCTGTAGAGTCCCTCACATACGACTTACTCAGAAACCGAGGGACTGCCTGGGCTTCATAAGGAAGCCTAGATGGGCCACAGACCTCCACTCCACCAAGGGATCGGCCGAGAAGCTGGCGGCTGGCCCAAAATTTGGGAGTCAGCAATTGAGGTTGGAACGTCCTTAGACTACTCGTGGCCCAAAAAGAGACTTCCTCCCAAACCGATGCATAGTCAGAGCGTATCCCTGTCTCAAGACCATTGAGTCATTCGGGGTTAATGTGATAACCACGCACTCGTGATATGAAATACATTGCTGTCAAGTTTGAAGGGTGATCTGAGTTGACGTTACTCTCAAGCATCGTGGATTGGTCCAACAAAGTCAATCGTAAACAAAAAGTTTTTGGACATCAACCATTATATTATCATTATTCTTTCATCGTGTGTTCAACGTTTGCGTTCGGAACGGTTTTCCAATGGACCATATCAATCGAGGTGGATCTCTTGGGCGTTTAAAGATCCAGCCATTTACCCTAACCTAATTCTCTCAGCATTTGCTCAAGGATCACGCCTGTGGAGTGCGTGGATACTTTCTGAAGGGAGAAAACCTGCCCCTGAGAGCTCGGCACATTTGTCATGCTACCCTTACGGCGCTCATGCCACTTTTCCTAAGCATGAACATCGACATTGTAACATTCCGTGCCCTCGCTCGCATTGTTGTCATGTTAATGTTAGCCAATAGATCAAAGAAAGCCAGCAAATTGAGGTTGACAAACCGAGATGGGTGGTCACCCATCCAAATACTAATCACGCTCAACGTTGCTTAACTTCAATTATCGGACTTGCGTTCGTTTGTCTACAAAGTCTGATTTTAATCAATGGTGAATAGAATATTTAGTTTCAGTATTCATTCCTCATCAAAAGTGATCGATACATGATTGAGTATCCCAAAAATTTTATGGCCCCGTTTGAGTTAATCATGGATTTACTGTGTAAAAATATACGGTAGGTACGTCTTTTATTAGAAATTCATAAAGCTGGTGTGACGTACACTCGCCGGACAAAATATCTGTACAAGCCATTTAGTGATTTCTACTTTTCTGGTTGGCACGGCCTATCTCATTCCGTGCTAAGGGAACGCGGAAAATGGAACGAATGCATGGCGATACCAACACAAAAAGTGAAAATCACTAAATGGCTTGTACAGATATTTTGTCCGGCGAGTGTACATACGTCACTACGCGCCGAGCCTTGAATAAGTGCAACCCGGGCATCTTCGGATTCTGTCTGTGAAGATGTTAGTCAATGAGACGACGGAAGGATAGGCTGTAGTGGTCTAGGGATTGGAACACTTGGCTTCCGTAAGGAATGTCCCGGGTTCGAATTTCCGCGGTTTTCATGTAATATTGATCGCTTACTTTTCCACGAGTCTATCGACTTTCCATAAATTCTCACGTGACACTTGCAAAGCGGGGAGAATTCCGAAATCCAAACGTTCTCGATTCCTCTGTTCAAAATCACTCGGTTAATAAAAATACATACGAGTCGGCGAGATTATCCAGATTATTTTGATGTCCATGATCATAACAGTCCACAGTAGGATGAAAGTCATTTCCAATTTAATTAACCCCCTCATTTATTTATTCTACTCCAGTAGACATCGCCGAAAATTGATGCATGTGATAATGTTTATTTGGTGCATGGGGAAAATCTGAAAAAATTCTGAAAAATCTGTGGCAACTCTAGGAACACGTTCCCCCAACAACCAAGTCTCCATATGCTTTAATTTTGGGGAAAAATGGGAAAAACCAAAAACTTCAGTATTATAATTTTGACTTTTTTTAAAATCATTTTTCAACTAGTTATTGATAATTTTCGTGACATAAAATTTTCGTGAACCTGGGAAGCGAAGTCCAAGGTGACAGGGGTTAAATTGAACCCGGTGAATAGAAAAGACCAAATTTTTTATTCATGATTGAAATAAGGATATTCCGGAACTTGAGTACCAACAAAATATTCAAAAAATTGGAATACACCGTAATCATTCCATTCTGTGATCGTCTATATCATCTAATGATCTAAAGATCGGTATCTCATTCAATATCGAATTCACATATCCGTAAGAACAACAAAAAGTACTCCGTTCGTTAGATACGTGACAGGACGATGGGGTCGTTGCGCACTCGAGTAATCTCGTATCCTATACATGTGTACTTAGCGAGTACGTCATCTCGTTCGAGTTACGCGAGCTGTCCCATTGGATTTCCATTGGTAAATGTCTTCCGCTAAAAGTCCATTCCACGATGATGGCATCAGGTGTAGTATATAAAAACAACCAGCGTCAGCTTTTCAACGATACGACATTCCACTCAGGACCAGTGTTTAAGTATACTTCATGCTCGATTCTGCGACGAATAGGTTTTTCTCGTTTCTTACTAAGATTGCGTAAAACCATATATTCTGTGCAATGAAGAAAGTTAGGGAAATGTGGGTGATGAGAAATTTTATAGTTTGAATCGAAGTATGTATTGACCGATTAATTGTGGAGTATGTGATGAATAAATAATGAGTCTGGAATTCATTTAATTTTTAATTTCTGAAGAATTACCGGCAGATCTGGTTTCATAGCTACCGAAATACTTCTTCCAGCAGGATGTGGTTATCGTACTTGACGATTAAAAAATATAGACTGCAAGGTAAGGAGGTTCGATATAGCAATCCGTCATATTCCGGTCTTTTGTGTCAATGAATTACGATTCCTCGTTGGAAAAATTTTGATTATGGTTGGAAGGTGAATGAGCAGAAGCCTAATTCAATTTGATGAGTCGAAAAAATAGTAGTACATGTAGGTACTGAATTGTATCATTTGTTGTGAGTCAATCTCTGAGAATGATGGCTCTAAAAAAAATTACTCAGCATCGCATCCATAGAGATATTACACTGTTATGGTATAATATTCCTATGATCGCATCGAATAGAATCGTAAAATAGCCCGCAAGTTTTGGTTGGTGCAGATAAGGCGCACAGTGGAAAATACTAAATTTTATCAGCTCAAAAGTTGAATGCCTCGCGTGTCTTACTTATGAGCTAGAAACATCTAGTCTTTCCCATTATGGGCAGTCATCACGCGCCGCGCTGCTAATTTTTGAGGTAAAAGTCGCTAAAATCAGAAAAAATCATAGCATTTGTTACTGGCTTAGAGATCCCACGTTCTGTTGTTCCATCGTTCGATTCTACCTCGCTATGCTTGATCGGCTCCTGATTTATGGTTAAACCATGGTTTACGGTTTTGATTTCTGAATATTCACGCTAACAAGTCGTTCCGGACTAGGAGGAGATGTTATATGATTATACGGAAATTATTAAAATTTTGAGAATCAATCTGCGTTTCTTTTCAGTCAATCTGTTTTCGCCCCCGCCATCCCTCTTGGTTTACCAGCGCGAGAGACTACTGAGCCTTTTTGAATAAAGAAGAGAAATTCGCTGATTATACAAAAGTTATCAAAACTTCGAGGATCACACGGGGTTGAGATACTTTTGACATTTAGGTTATGTGATTTCACTTTCCATTTATTTCTAATTTTTCCAGGTCTCGAACCGACATGACACTTGATATTGTACATTTGCATCCGACCGACACTGCTTTACATAATGAAGAAAGAACTACCGTAATTCGTAGCCAATTCATTCATGGGACTACAAATACTAAAAGTATGTACTTCTGTAGTGCCAGCAACACCGGCCGAAAATCATATCTGAGGTCATTTAGATGCGGAAACTTGAAAATTCTGATCGAATGACTTTTGTACCGAATGAATTTTTGGGGTTTTTGGGGGAACCATTTGAGGCCTCAGTGATGTCGCACGTCCATTTCAGGGCAATCAAGTACAACCAAAAAAATTCTATGAGCAAAATGCCGGATGCTCTCGGAGAAATGTCAAACTGTTCACGCCTAGGGCCAATTTGACTCCAATATGTCACGCATGTTTGGCCCAGGAAGTGCCGATTTCCACTCGAGATAATATCTGTGATGAGAATTATTATGTTAGCGATGTCACTCCACCACTCAAATCATCATTATTCTTGTGTATCCTTCGCTCCCACATTAGAAGATTCTAGAAAAATTCATGACCCATATTGATTAGTTTCGATCGTTACATTAGATACATCACGTCGTTGAAACGTTTAACCAAGTTTTCTATTATTTTTTACTTCAAGCTAAAGGTGTGCGACAGCAAGTTGTACATTGTGGATTTTTCGTAGCTTCCAAGCGAAAATTGAAATAATTTTCTTCAACCTCGAAAAAAGGGGGTTCGTAATGAGTCGAATTAAAATGGTCAATTGAAGTAACGAATTTTCCCAGGTTCTCCAGCTAACATCGCGTAAACGTCACCTTCTAACCTCAAAACTCAATGTCCAAAAATCCATCTCAGTATCCGTGATCATCCAAATACTCCGTGAAGTAAAAAGAACCCGGAAAACATCTCAAACCCATATAAATCACCAATAATCATCAGTCTTCCCGAACCTCATTAATCAAACTCATAAAACCCTAAATCATTCAATCAATTAGTTCACCGACGATGCTAACTCTTGCGTATCGCTCTATAATAAATTCCCTACTGTACTTCCCGAACATATTCATACATCACACAGCCCTTTTATGCAAATTCACCGCACTAGGGATAAATTATATCCTTATGCTTATATACATAGGATGAGAAGATCTAAATTTATAGATACAAGGAAGGCGCGCGCAGAGAATCGATTATTATAGTACGCTCGGGATTCCTCACCCGCTACCTAACCAAGTTTTTTTTTTTTTTTTACATTCAGAATCACGGAAGCAAACCTTTGCTGATTCAAGACTCACTCGAATGTCTAACATGCGCTTGTGTACTTCTAGGGTGAGCACACACATACAAATAAGTCTACACATATACATGAATTAGGATGTGACTGTGTGTGGATATATCATGTCCGTTATTTGTAAATGTGTGTGTGTATAGAAGCTTCTGTATGAGTGTAATTGAATTTATGAATAAGGAGTGCTCGAGGTACGCGTGCACTTGCATAGATATTATATCTACGTGTCTAACGATTTCATGAGCTGAGCCTGATTATGATAATCGAGAGCGATGACCTTTCGTTTTGCCTTTTGCATGCGTCTATACGAGTGTTCGGGTGTTATACGTTTGCAGGGCTGAAGAAAGTGCGTAAAGATTCTTTTTATTTGATAAATATTATTTATTTTGGGTCATGAGGTTCATCTGTACGAAAATATAGTCCGAATTAAGAATTTTTAGATTTTGAGGCGGAAATTTTGGAAAAATTTGAAATGTATCTCATTTGATGTTTGACATCACAGGATTAACAATTTTCAGCTGGAGTGTATATTCCCAAGAAGATATACAAAGTGTCACAAGATTCATGATTTTCATATGGTAGTGGGGAAAACTCTAAAAAAATATTCGTGTATGCAAAGTATCTACTTTTTGCGAAAATTGTGTGAACATTTTTTTTCCAGCGCTCTCTGGGGATAAAATAAGTGAAAGTCCTAAAGTAAGAATTTTGATGTTTTTCACCTATTTTTCACATAAGTGATACATTTCTATGAATGGTTACGCTTTACCTAACGGACTCAAAGCCACACACGGATGATATATTCGGATATTGGAGTGAGAAGGGTGAGTTGGAAGACGAAGCTAGATGGACATATTTCATAACTGCTTGGTAGTTTTCGAAAATGTTTATTGCTAAATCAGTACAAGATCAGACCTTTTATCTATAATACCGAATAAGATGATTTTCTAAAAATTTACAATCAATTTTGTTACATTGCTTCGTCTTTGATATGCACCACTAATCTGTACATTCAATCATCATTCTTAGAGAATTTGGTCATTTCATAGACTCATTCTGCGTAGACCAATAATTTCAAAACCAAAAAATGTCACATAACTGAGGGATCACCGGTAAAATCACTTTATACATTTTCTTCACGTAAAATATCTCACAGATGAATTTGATAACAATATAAAAAGTGTCTGTCACTTATTGTAATCATCCTGATTAGCCTGCACTTGTATATCCTTGAGGTAGTTCAAATCGAATTCAGATCAAGGATATTCCAAGAATGTTGGACTCCTAAGCGTTGTAGTCTCGGATCCTGGGGGTAAAGTCGTTGAATTCGAAGATGAGTTTGTGCAGTGACCGGTATTTTCTTTTGGCCAAAAGTCCCAATTCCTCGGCATATCCTGCTCGCAATGATTTGAACAGCAGTCACTGTCCGTAGAACACTATTCGGATGAATTCTTTTATTATTTAAAAGCTCTGAGAAATTTGAAGTTGAATATTTCTGGTAAATAAATGTAAACTCACCGATGCTCCTAAAGGGCTGCAATCTGTATCATCCCAGAGTCCTGCCAAGATGGAACAGACACCTTTCTTTTTACTACACTTTAGAATGCTGCAACATGTATCGTTTCCACTGCACTGTAAGATATCAAAAATTTTTAATTTTTTCTCATTTTTTCAATACTATGCTATTGATTTGCGTGATCAATTGAATGAAATTGAGTTCTCAAGACAGGATAACGAATATTTTGAAATAGTCAGCATTTTTGAGAGATTTTATGCGTAAGATATGACTTTTAAACTGATTGGAAGTTTTCGACAGGGCTGTGCTTGAGGATGAATTGAAATGATAAGGACAACTGAATACATCAACGATGGACTAATTCTGTAAAACCTCCCTAGTAGATGGGAGGTAGTAATTTCTCATTTAGTAGTGGAATTCGCCATAGAGTTTGCAAGCTAGTATTTATGAGGAAACCTTCCAGGAAAAAACCGAGGAATTTCACTTCTGCATGCTGAGAAAATGGCACTCGTTCGATTTGTTTGGAATATGATATTCCAAACTGAAATTCGATCTAAACCGATATGGAAATTACCTAAATCAACTTCCGTAGTACACAATTTTTCTCCTCAGCACTCACGTATATCAACAAAATGTGAAATATTTTGAATATTTCTGTAGTACAATCCAAATATTTTGAGATCAAATCGCAAAACAGCACAACCACTGACTGTAAATTAACTTCGATCATGAAATCAGTAGTATGAGAGTCAGAACGGGAAAATTGCAGTGGTACTTTGAACGAGTGAGCTGCGGGTACTTAGACCGAAGTCGACTCTATCGTGCATATTTGTGCTTTAATCACACAGGCAATTGAGAATCAAGGAATGAGAGAGGAATCATTTTGGATAGACTCACCTTGGATCCCCAACCTTTACATTGATCATCGATGTTGTTATCATCTTCGAATCCCCATCTTGGTTCCAGATATTGTTGAGGCAGAGATGAGGCAACGACAATTGCTGCCATAACGAAATAAGCCAAAACTCTCCACATTTTCACTTATATTTGTGTTATACCTGCGAAAATTGAAAAGTTTCTTATTTAAAAAATCCCAGCTCCATATAAATCGTGGTTACTATTGTTTGAATTGATGAGGAGGAAATGAATACGCTTCAGATGATTCATGGGTACCGATTTCAGATAGATTGAAAGACTTGAACTCATTAGTTTTTCTGACACAAATTCAAGTGAGAAGTCCCTTCACAATTAAACTCAATGCATTGAATTATAGTGCATCTCCATTTTATAGCTTCTAGAAACTCTTTTCATCTGGAGAAAATTTTACAGAATTCTTTCAAGTTTCGAAATAATTTGATTAGATTTTCAACGAAGTTGAACTTGTGGTTGCGGGTGATGCCTCCTCAATTTGAGCGATAGGAAAACTTTACACGAGTACACAGCTGCATGAAATATTTCACAGTAAAATTGAGACTGATCCTAGACTTGATATCAATGACTCGATTGAAATTGACAACATGATCAATGATTAGAGTTCTAAAGGATGATTGAATGATGTGTCTATGAATTTTCACGAATCGATAGAAAAATCGTAATTGTTGGCTAAATTCATACAAAATTGACAGGTGAAATTGGTCAACATCTCTAATCGTTTTGGCAGCAGAAAATATGAATGTAGAGACAAAAAGGAAAGACCCTTCCTTTTTGTTTTGTCTGAATCCTTATCCTTTGAGAGTTCCGATCACTAAAGTTGCAACAATTTGCGGCAACTAGTTGAGATATTCTCATGAATCTTGTTGCATATTGTCGAGTGCATGTTTACACGTCAATTTTCATCGCTATGCAGTAGGGATACACGCAAACTGATCGAGTATGGATTTTCATGAGGAATTATGAAAATTGAAAATCTCAAAAAGGCCATATTTTCGTCTGAATTCTCTATTGAGAGTTGTTTTGAATACGAGGAATGAGTTGAAATTCAGCCGGTCTGTAATGAATCATGGAATCAAGCTACAAAAATATAATTCATAAAAACCTTCTGTTTCAAATTCATATTCATATCATTCATTGCTGGTGACTTCCAGGAAATTAACCCAAAATCCAATATCTTGCAGATGTTTCATAGTTATTCGTCATATAAAACGACAAGCAAATAAAAAAATATGAAGTGTCGCGGAAACCACTGTGAGGCTCAAACAAATCAATGTCGAATCAAAATTAACCGAATCTTCCATCCATCCTAATCTTACAGTGATAATTAATTTTTCCAAAACAAAATCATTCACCAAATTCTCAATGCAATATCATCTATCAATACTGGCAAAAGTATGACGATATTCGACTCACCTTTCACGTGCAACCTGCTCGTAGTTTCAATCACAACTATCGATTCATATCCGTCACCCAGGGTCTTTTATATAGTGACCGAGTGCATCTGAAAAATCACTCATGTATACTGACTGACACAATTACGAAAATTGGATAGATTTGAAGAATCTTGATGCACTTCCTATGACGGTTCCGATATTGGTGTGAATATGGGACACTATCATCGATTCTGATCTTCAAATCCATATCCACGCAATATCCTTTGTAGATAACAGGATTCTATGCAACGGATACAATATCAATGCATGGTGGAAAATCTTATCGAAATATCAAAGTAAAGTAGAACTTGTGTCAATTGCATGAAATTTTTGGGTTCAATCTTATCTGTGTTTATATATTCTATCGTGGGTTGATGTGATGGAACTCTCGGTTGATGAAAGTACTATTTGACTGCAGTGATACATCATCTGCTAAGTATTTGCATAACCAAGGATGAATTCGACAAATATGTAATTTTGGTTCGATATGGAATTTTTTAAGAGAGGATCTTTGATTTGATCAGTGACTCAACACTGTGGGAGCTTGAGCCATCATGAAAAAAATTATGTGCGTGCCGACGACACGCGCAGGAAGGTGAAACCACCGTGAGCCGTTCTGGTATAGTTATTTTCTGTTGCGAATGATAATTTTCAGGGATTAAGAATCATTTTACTTGTTTATAGAATACATGTTCCATGATATGACAGAATATGGAGATTTCCTCTCCAACTGACGTTTTTGATTTTACAATTAGTATTTTGAGTATTCTCGAGATATCTTGATATTTATTAATAAGAGTGAATGAGCGAGTAAGACAACTCAAGCGATATCAAGCGAATTATTCTCTTCCAGTTATTCACGGATGACACTATCGGTCTGTGGTACGGAAAGTATGCCACGGAAACAGTAGATTCAAGCTGCACTAAATGTCAATTGAACACTGCATCGACGGTGGCTCCATATAATTTGATAAAATTCCGCGTCCTTCATTTGAGTTGACCCCATCTCGACTCGATAATGCTACAATGAATGATCCGTCCAACCGAGTTCAAAATTTTCATGGGCGGATGGAATGGGTTGGAATGGGATGGAGTGGGGCGGGATGCCTGGGTTGGAATGGGATAAGATGGGAAGGAATGAGATGTGATGGCATGTGATGAGCTGGGCTGGGCTGAAATGCGTGGGATCGAATGGGATGGAAAGGGTTGGTTAGGTTGGGTTGGGATGGGATCCGAGGGGATCGGAGGGATTGGGTTGGGTTGGGATGGGGTTGGATAGGCTGGGGTGGGGGATGGAGTGGGTTGGAATGGGGAGGGTGGAATGTGATGGGATAGGATGCACCAGGGCAGGAAGGAGTAAGATGAGTTGGGCTGGACTGGACTGGGCTAGGTTCACATAGGATAAGCTGGGACGGGATGGGTTGGGATGAAGGGGGTGAGCGGGGCTGGAATGAGCCGCGTTGTGATATGGGTTGGGTTGGGTCGGGTTGAATTATGGGTTGGCTGGGGTTGGGTTATGGGCTAGGCTCGCTAGGGTTGTATCGGGTCGAGTCGGTTTGAGTTGGATTGGATTGGACGGGATTGAGTTTGGTTGCGTTGCGTTGGGTTAGGCCGGGTTAGTTTGAGGTTGGTTGGGTTGGGTTGAGTTGACCTGGGTTGCAATTCGGCATGTACTGCAAGGATTCATCCGTCCAACATTCTCATAGATGGATGGATGGGTGGATGAGTGGGTGGGTGCGTGGGTTCGTTGAGGGCTGTGGGTTGCAGGTGGTTGGGTTGGTTAAGGGTTCAGAGTCGCAGGTGGGTAGGTTATTTAAGGGTTTTAGGTTATTGGATGAGCAAACGATGCAAGGTATCGCTCTCGCGTGAACGTCACGCTTCATATTATGTGCATCCGCCTTGGATTGTCCCTTGCCACACCGCCGGGTAAGAAAGATTCACCTGCAAAAGTTTCGTGTGTATTTGCAAGGCAATATGAAGGGGCTTCCGCTTTTTATCACCGATGTACACTTTTTCAAATTATGGGGGTTCTTCGGGTCCATCCTCTTACGAACTCGCAGAAAACCACTTTCATCATTTTAACCCAAAAATCCGCTTTCAAACGCGGTTAAGGGCGCTCACGATGAAGAATTATAATTGCCCGTTGCTCGTTGGCTCATTACCGACGCTTAGGACTTACTCCCTTCGCTTTGCTCGGGAAATAAACCGTTCTAGCGCCGAACTGAGCGTGCGCGCCCAGGGCAATAGTGTACCGTATCGGAAAAATTGACATAGCCTGGCTCTGATTGGTTAAAATTCATCTCACCTTGCCTCATCATGAAGGCCTCAAAACATGTTTTGGAATGAGCTGCACTATGTTGGAACATATTGAAGTAGGCCAAGGTTATTGGCAAAATGGCTTAAGTGGGGCAAGTTGGGTACACTTTTCTTATGCTCTTATATTTCTAGTTCATATCATCAGTAGAGGTTGGCTAAAAAGTACGGCGTTTGACAATATATCTTATTTATTGATCATTCACAATCACACCAAAGATGGCACTTTACTTTAATTGAGCGATTATTCAGCCCTAATCAGAAGACAGTATTTCAATATAACCTGAAAACCATCAGCATTTAATATGAAGTCGTATTGATCCAATCAAATATAACTAATCTAGAAGTGGCCCACTATCCAATTGTAATAACGTGAAAGATCAATAAAGATGCCAATACTAGTTCTTTCACAATCTCGAGTCCGTTGAGTCAAGAAACCAGCAATATACGACATATTTTTTTCTTCTACAACAAACGGAGCTCCGTCACCGTAACACGTGGAATTTTTCGGATCGGAATCTTTTACATAGAAGAAATGATCCAAAACTGCGTGAGGTGCCGAGGTACGGAAAATTTCATCTGAAATTATGTTGACATTACTCTCGTATAGTCCATCCATCCAATTTTCTGAATTTATTTTCCCCCACCCAGCAACCACACCCTTATTCCCGACATTACTTTGTTCTGGATTGTAGTTCACTACAATCGGTTTGTCGGGATCATCAAATTTTTCAACCACTCGAATCAGAGCTATATTATGATTAAGCGTCGTAGAATTGTAATCTTCGTGCAAATATTTCATTGCAATCGTGTGCATCCTTCCTCCGGTTTTTCTGTCATTACTCCCAGATCGAATAACTTTTGTATTTGTCTCGAACTTTGCAGCGCAATAAGCCGTTGTAAGCACGAGATTGCGACTTACTATGCTACCTATGCATGGACTCTGCTTAGGATCTTTGCTGCCATTATAGAAACTAACTATGTAGGGAAAATCTTCGATAGAAGTTCTTTCGCCTGTAATTGTACCCGCAGCAGAATCTGTGTCGGCGTTGCCTGGAATGTTGAAAATTTTCACTTGATAATGTTATTTTATCGAAGAAGTCAAATGATGTATTCATGTCATGCATAGTTGATACTCAGGAACGGATAACAAGATCAATTAAAAATTGTCGATTCTGTCATAGATATAGACTAGTCAAGCGAGCTTAAAAAATCAGTGCAGTAGGAAAGACGAAGATCTTGTCGATTCTAAAATTTGAAAAATCCTTCTGTTTTTGAGTGGTTTGAATGTGAGTTATATGGAGTTATGGAATGAACTCGATCTGGAAATTTCCATGGAGATGAAATAGATCAGAGAATAGTGATTTTGGTTTTTGTTCTATCAAATCCAGAATCGAATGGAAACCCTTGGCAAACTTCAGATGGGTGCGCGAACGATCGCATGCCCTTAACCCTGCAAGAGCATCTTCTTTTGGTGTGTTGGGAAACTTTTTCTTTGCCGAATCAGAGAGTGATAATTGAGATTATGCTGCCTTTTCACGAGACATATATTTTGTCGGGGGGTTTGAGAGTTGGCACGACATTCGAGGTGTCAATCCTGACTTACAAAGCCATGCAA